>OX382298.1:20437494-23275584 GCA_947507805.1 Aporophyla nigra
TGTGTGAAGCGGCACGCGTCATTGCACGCGTAAACACAAATATATGGCAAAATACGATGTTGTTCATAGAGGCGCGAGGCGGGCAGAGTGGCGGTGCCCGCCGCGTCGCCCGCGGCGACTTTTTAAGCGTGTAGCGGCGCACGCGGTGGGCATCGCTGCGGCGTACGCGCGGTACTCAATAAAACAAACTATTTCGATATTGTTTACTATATAATTAAAAGTTGTAGTAGACATCCGTGTATAGCCATGAAAAACATCATAATCACTTTCTCTTATTGACCTATAAAGAATTGCATATTCCCCAAACTTCTCGTGTTCCGTTGCTGTAAACTGGGCTAATTCTTATATTAAATAATTCACGTTTAACATAAAATTTTCTGCTAAAAAAGTCGATGATAATGTACTCCATTGTGACGGTAAATACGTCTGCGTTGTGCGATTTCCAAAAAAAGACAGGCAGAAGGTTCCGCCGCGGGCAACGCTTCATCGAGAATTGCAGCTGCGGGCGCTGCCGCGATGAACGCTTCATTTCAAACAAACGCGTGTAAAATCGCCTCTCCGTAAACGCACTCGTACAACGCTATTATGTTTGCATTCAGTGCGGGCTGCGCCGCCCAACGCCACGCGCGACGCGCCGCGTTTCCGTAAATGAGGCTTTTGTGTTAGAGTCGTTGATGTTAACATGCGTACGTCTTGCCGTGAACCACGAAAATGTTGCCCATCATGATGAATATTGCATAGAAATTCATGGCCATCACATCAGATTTCGAAATTGATTGTATTTAGGCATTAACAAAACTCACACGAAAATCATGAAAATAACACCCATGACAATAAATCATTGTGTTATGAACAAAGTCAAGCATGCAAGTTGTATATTCAAGATATGTATTTCAGGACTTGATGTTCAGCGAACTAGACGTGTTCGCTGATGAAAATAGTCCAAGTCACGTGGACGACAACTCTAACGAAGAGAACGATGTTGACGACGAAACTATGTCAGGTAACGTTCTACTTTATTACATCTTTATGCATGATATTTTTTTAGTTGACTGATAATCGTTTCTTTGTTTTGAGTAAGTAGCAAAATAGTAGCCAGATTTTAAACAACATGAATATTAATGTAATTTTACCAAGCACTGTTTAAAGAGTTGTAAGGTAGCCTGAGCGTATTGGCCCCGGTAGGGTCGTGCCATGGCCCGCGGGCCGCACCTCCCCCCCGCCGCTTCCTAACCCTGGTCCTGGGGCAGAGGGCACGTCGGGCTCGTCGGCCTGCTCGTGGTGCGGCCTGGGCGCGGCCCGCGCGCGCGCCCGCCCCGCGCCCCCCGCCCGCCCCGCGCCCTACGCCCGCGCCCCGCGCGCCCCGCCTACCCCGCCCGCCCCGCACACCCCGCACGCCCCGCACGCCACATAGCCGCCGAGCGTGCGTCTGCACCGCATCCTACCTGTCCTCTCCCGAAAATTCCTCAAGTACACAATTTTCAAGACGTCGTCGGTAGATTTTGTCACTGTTATGAGTAAGAACGTTAATGGCCGCCGCGAAGCTTAATTAAATAATAATAATAAAGGATGAAACGACCTCGAGCTTTTGATTTAACAAGAACACACAGCACGGCCGCAGTAAGTAGCGTCAGTGTTGGGTTGTACCCCACTTGATCACATTAAAAAACCCACCGCGCCCCCCGCTGGCGGTAAGGCCAGTGCGGATTAGGTATACAATATTTACTTTCAGCTAAAGACTCCAGTCACACAATATGTTTTCTCTTACAATGTGTAGTTACAAAACTAGAGTATACAACGTGGTGAAGATAATATGACTTTAATTGAAAGCACTGGCATTGCTGGTTCATAGAAACATAGCGCGGCGGCGCCCGGGCGGCGACGAACCCGCGTAGCGACAGGTGACGTATAGGTAATGTTTTGCCACGATTAATATTATTATTAATGCTCCATTACAATACATTAAATCACAGATTATTAACGAAATAGGCACCATTCACCAGCGAGTTATTCACTAATCAATTTATTAATCACAATCACTTTTCGATCACATAACTAAGAAGTCAGTATTATTATTTTTTATTTTCAACATGTCCGCCGTGTTCTTGAATACACAGTGTACACCGACGAATAATGTTATTTTTCACTCTTGATAATAGGTCACCAGTAGCAGCCATGTCTTTCAATTTATTAAAAGATATTATAATCCTATTTTTTAACTTCTGTGGAGTATACCTCATTTTTGATGTGACCCCACAAGAAGAAATCCAGTGGCGTGAGATCTGGTGACCTCGCTGGCCACCGCACTGGTCCATAACGGCCAACCCACTGCTGTCCGAACATTTGAGAGAAACGCTCTCTTGCAGACACAACTGAATGAGCTGGTGCTCCGTCTAACTAGTACATAATTTAAAATCCTTTCGTCTGGGATGACAATTGCACGCTAAGGAGCACCATCTACATGCGGGGTTAGGGATCGATTTTCCCGTATCCTCTGGACAGCCTGTACAATAGTCCGCCCGTGGGTCGGACACATCCGGTTGTTCCCATACCTCTCTCGGTATGTCCGTATTGCTAAAGCGGCATTTCCGTGACACTCCCCATAAATTAAAATCATATCGGTGTACTCCGAAGCTGAGTAATTATAACGAGGCATGATGATTTATAATTATAATGCAACAAAAACTTCAAACACAGTAAGTATTAAGCGTCTAATTTCGCAAAGTTCACTTATCAATTAAACTAAGTACCTATTCTACGTATGTGTCCTATCACTATTACAACAAAGCGTCAAATTTCGCACAATTCACTCACATAAGCGTCTTAAAAAAAGATACGAAAACTTTCGAGCGGCGACTTCCGAAGAGCGCGGGCGCATCAGAAATTCCAAAGCGGAAGGAAGCACGTCCGGTGACACACTGACCGAGTGACCGTGGCCAGACAATATGGCTACCCCTCCCGTATACCCGCGCGGCGGCACCCCGCGTTCGCCTTGGGTGCACTCGCGCACGAAAGTACTATGCCTGTTATTTTATTTTTGAACTAGCCTTTCGCTTGTCTTATTCTGTAACATTCTGTAACTTCCTTTGCAACTTGCCTATGGTAGGCAATTATTGGAACGAAGTTCCTTATCGCGCGTTGCGAAAGGGCTAGACGGAAAAAAATAAGACCAAAAGTTGTAACGAAACTTTTTACTATAGTTATAAGCCGTGCGGCGTGCGCGTGTTTCTCTGTCTGTCTCTCTCTCTCTCTCATAGAAAGCAAGCCAGTTATTTTCGTTTCGTCTTTCTATTTCGCATTGAACAGTGTGGTGTCGCGACGATTATTTTTGTTGAGTGTATACAGGTTTTTTGTACATAATAAATAATAAAATAATCATCCGTTGAAAATTCTTTAAAAAAATAAATTACAATTCCTTCACTAATTAATCGAAAGGAACTTCGTGTCATCCGGGTGGATTCTTTTTGTAACACCCTGTAGGGCTATTGCATATCTCTGTTGACAGTTAATAATGATGATCATTTGGCAAAGTGTTTAACGATCAACTGTCAAATAGCAACTTTCGTATTGGCTATCTTCAGTGCCTATCTAGGATGACGTCATAGGCACTCAGTGTCGTTGATAGTTGGTTGATAGTCACCGTAACTCATTTTGACAGATGTTTTTGTATCGATAAATAAAAATTGCGATTGTTTAAGCACAGTGGACATCAAACTGATAATCATTTAGTGAATCGTAGCTTTCGTGAAAGACACTACTCAAAGGTAGTGTTTTAGAAATTCTTGTGATAAGCACCGAGGCTGGTAATTAGTGAAGCGTATAAACATTACGTCTTCTGTTGTGTTATTGTGATTCCTGTCGTAGCCACGCATTGCATTAAGTATTGTTGTGGAAAAATATTAGTTAAAAAAAAAACTAAAAAACACGTTTCCATTGAAAACCAAACTAAATAGTACAAAATAATGGAAAAAAAGCGTGGGGTGCTTTTAAGGTATTTTTTTATTGATATCAGGCACCCCACGTTTTTTTTTCATTATTTTGTACTTTTTAGTTTGGTTTTCAATGAAAGCGTGTTTTTTAGTTTTTTTAAACTATTATTTATTTTCTATTTTTTAGGGTGTTTCGGATTTTGAGACGTATGTCAGCGTAGTTTGTGACGTATGTCAGCGTAGTTTGTGACGTATGTCAGCGTAGTTTGTAACGTATGTCAGCGTAGTTTATGTCGTATGTCAGCGTAATTTGTGACGTATGTCAGCGTAGTTTTCGAAGACAGTTTTTTTGCTGTCCTGGTAACCCTGGCAAGGATAATCGCACAAATTTATGAAATTATTGCATTGTCATCGGTCCTTGACAGGTGTGCAAAGTTTGAATGAAATCTGGTCGTTTAAAGTGGGTCAAAATCCCGCTATAAGGAGTCGGTTACAAACAAACATACAAACATACATACAAACATACAAGTGAAGCTAATATAAAGCGTGTAAAAAAATAATGAATAAAATGATGTTCAAAATGATATGACAATGTTTTATTTATTTATTAATTTAACAATTTAGCTTTTGTATACAATTTATCAAAAGTATAGATAACAAGCCTTGGGCTTATACAGTCACCAATTACAGTTTAACAGCATTCTCTAAAAGAAGCGTTAACACAGATAAATACAATCTAGTGGCGCTAGAACTAAGGTATGGGAAAATGAAGACAAACACAATATATGAAATAACAAAACAATACAAACGATATTGCATTTTGCCCATTTATTTTAAACTAAGACCAATAAAATAATAATAATTACTTAAATTTGGTACGCTTATGAAGTTATGAGTAACTAGCTTTTACAAGCGGCTTCGCCCGCGTGGAGGTCGGAAATTATCCCGCGGGAACATTAACGCGAGTAGTACTCGCGTTAATTTTCAAAAACGTACACTTTGATAAGATAACACAAAGCGACACACTGTTTATTACTTCTGGCAAAGATTGAATTTACCGCCCGCATAATTTTTCAAGTGTTTATAAACCGTCAAATATAAAATGTTCCATAAAATGAAGTATTGTCACGCTCAAAGGCGTTATTGAACTTAGCCGCATAATAGTCGATAGGAAATAGAGGCGTCAAGAGCTAAGATGAAGAGCACCGTCCCCAGTCCGTTAGCCACCGTAACGTGATATCCACTTACTATGATACGAAATACCAATGTTATGAAATTCTCAGTTGTCATCAAAGTTCGGTGTACAACTGAAGCCTGTTAGTCACTGGCAATCAAAAAATTAGCCAATAGCCCTGCTGGTCAAAGCTGTCAATGTCTGTTATTGGTTTTTGTTTGACTATTTTATTTTTTGCCAGGAGTTCGGAAGACAGTAAAAAATTCCGAATCTTTGGAACTTTTTACAATTCGTCTCACTGTAAACTCATACATTATTTTTAATTGTCAATTGAATTATTATGAGCCTCTCTCTTCATTATTTTTCTCAATTTTCTATGTAAAACCATTTCAGAATTAAACACTTTTGTGCGCGACGGTATTTTGAGAACGAATGTAACGTGAACACAGCATGGAAAGCTTCGGTCGAGTGACGAACCAATAGCGCATCCGCAACATGCGGCGCGTCACGCGCCCGCCCCGCGCCCTACCACATAGCGAGCTGGTAACGTGTGGAATACCGATGTCCCTGGGGGTTGTTAACTTGTCGCGTGCTGTCCTATTAACAATACATCATGTAGAAAATGCTTAAAATGAAAAAGAATGTCCTGTGGCTAAACTACTGGATATATTCGATTGATTTTTTTGTGTGCAAGTTGATAATATAATAACTTATACGAAGTTTAATTAAAAGTCATATAGTCCTCTCCGCGTTGTATAATGAATAGACCACGGCAACAACATTATTTTTGACGCAGCTTACTGACGGTATTTTCTTTAGCTCAGTATACACTGCTGAGTAAGGGCGCGGTGAGGTGTGATCAAGTGGGGTCCAGCCTATTTAGCCGGCGCCCGACATAGCTTCAAACATTTAAATGCTAAGCGAGCCGGGTTGGTAACTAAATGTGATGAGAAAATAATCCCATACTTTTAAGAACGTTCGCATTCTAATCTTATTCTCAACCAGTCAAAAAATCTTCAAATTTTCAAAGTTCCTGATACTCATTGTCGTTGAGATGTTGAATGTTTCGCGAGTAAGTACAAGAATTGGCCTTCTGGTTTTTGCACGCATCGCGGTTTAGTATATCGCAACTTTGGTGCAACAAAGGCACAATTCAGGACACTTATATTTGTTATGTCTTCTATTAGATTTTTTAAAATAATTCATAATAAGCTTTTTACGTGAAACCATAGCAGTAGCAATAAACAATTAACTTTATAAAGATTTCACACCTACAAATAGCTAGTAATACGGCAATAAATGCGAAAAAAGTCGTCTCCTTTAGAATTTAAAAATGAGCTGTTGCGCCTTTGTTGCACCGAACGTGCGATATGTCTATTTGAAGCTATGTATAGCGCTGGAGTTTCAATAAAAAGTAACATCAATATTGATACATATTAATCTCTCAGGTGAGAACGACATAGAAGCAGCAAGCGACGGGACGGGATCCAGGCCGGATATTTTCCGACGCCTCGCCTGCATGAGCGCGTCCCGGCCGATCGGGACAGACGGCTCGTCGCCTGTGCACGTCCCGTCCAGACATGACAACGACCCGTCGCGGTCTTCTGCTGTTCATGCGGACGTGTTGCTGATGAATCTGATGCGTATGAACGGATTTACCCCTCCTCCACAATCTAGACCAAGTAAGTGATCTTTTTTTAATAATAAATTGTATCGATAAATTGAATGGTCTTTATCTTCGCTGCACTCAGGATAGTCTTTACTCCGTCGCTTCTTTCGGGAGTTAAAAAGGCAGTAACCAAAACTTCCTCTCTTAAATTAGATTTTTCATAAAATAATTTATTATTAATAATATGTACATGTATATAAATAGAGAGAAAATAATCAGAGGGCAACAAAAAACTCGTCTGCATTGCTGTCAATGGGAAATGTGCCCAAAAGGCTGGCAGCATTGCTACGTTGTATGGCAGACGGCCAGCCCACTGGTAACGTGAAGAGTGTTTCATTAAATTGATAAGACTTAGGTATAAAATAAAAATAACATAGTCACAACATGATATTTCCAAACTTGCCCTGTGAAATTGAAACACAATTAAAATAAGCTCGATAAAAAAACATCACGTATTGAACGTTGATATTTGAAAATTCAAGATGACATACATTTAATTTGACAGTTACTTACTTTACAGTTACTAACTTAACAGTTACTAACTTTACAGTTACTAACTTTACAGTTACTAATTTTAAAGTTACTAACTTTACAGTTACTAACTTTACACTTACTGGTATAATACAACAATAATACGAATTCCAGCCTGTTGTTTAGGTGTACTGATTTTACATTTTTGTGAAATAAAATACATAACAGTGTCGTGATAGTTTGCACTGCATGGCAAAGTCGCTTTTCAATGTTCAAGGATTACAGTGTTCGAATTTCCTCAAAATTAGAACTCTACTTTTTTACCTAATTACTGGATCGATTTAGTAAATTTTTTGTGTATCGTCAGAAAAGGCGGTAGCAATTATGTGGTTTCATTTATTGCTTATATGTATGTGGTTTCCATACTGTATATATAGCCTTGTGGCTATCTATCTCAGTTTCATCGGTGGGGTGGAAAAATAATGTGTGGGAGCTAATTTTTGGTCTATAATCATCGGCGATAGATTGGGTTTTAAAAAGTCTTGGCCAGATTTTGGGTGAGAGAGATGGAAAAAAGCGTGGGGTGCTTGATATCAATGAAAAAATACCTCAAGAAGCACGCCACGCTTTTTTCCATTTTTATCTACTTTTTAACCGACTTCAAAAAAAGGAGGAGGTTATATGTTCGACTGTATGTATTTTTTTTTTTTTTTTTTTATGTATGTTCATCGATTTCTCCGCCAATTGTCAACCGATTTTGAAAATTCTTTTTTTATTCGTAAGGGTATACTCCTGAGGTGGTCCCATATTAATTTTGTGAAGATTTGATGTATACTTTGGGAGATAAACGAAGGAACTCCTCAAAAACAAACAGTACACGTAATGTGATTTGGATATTGTACTAAAGATCAAAAATAATTGCTGGTTCTATCTATCCATCCGTGGTGAACTAATTATAGTCTTCGAAGATACCGCATGGAACTCCTCATCGGTGAACAGTACATATAGGAACTTACAGTGAAAGGTTGGAAGGTTAGGGGATAATTCTTTGAATATTATAGGCACGTTTAGACCGTTACTTGTATTCTTATATTCCGTTGAGCTGATGATGGAAGGTACAACTCCTTATCGATCAGGAGTTAGAAGATATCTTGTCCTAGATAGACATACTCGTTGACATCGAGATTTGATTCCTCAGCAGACACTAGAGTGGGCTCTTACCCACTGTACTGTCTGCTTAATAAAAAAAAAGCAGCCTTAATCATTTTGGCCTGGCCATTTATTATATTTTTAACCGACTTCAAAAAGGAGGTTCTCAATTCGGATGTTTATATGTTTTTTTTTTTTTTTATGTATGTTCGGCCATAACTCCGTCATATGTAGATGGATTTGCAAAATTCTTTTTTTGTTCGAAAGGGGTTTATTCCGAAATGGTCCCATATAATTTTCATATAGATCTGATGATGAGTTCGGGAGACAGACACCGGAACTCTTTAAAAAATGACAGCAAATCAACCGCGATTTCTGCTATCGCAAAAATTTGCATTGTTTGTTTGGAATTAGTGCAGGGTGAATACCACAACTAAAAATTTAAAAATAAAAACTTTTTTACAAAAAAAAAACAACCGGAAGTCGGTGGCAAAAAAACCGTAAATACAGATCCTAAGACACCGACTTCCGAAATTAAAGTTATTTTTCACTTTGTAGTGTTTTTAAGGAAGTCGGTTGTTTTTTTTTGTAAAAAAGTTTTTTATTTTGGTTTTCTATGAAAGCGTGTTTTTTTAAACTATTATTTATATATTTTCAATTTCTTTTAGTTCGGGTAGCAACAAAAGCGGGTTTTCGTTTTTTATTTTTTTAGCTATCGTGGTGATCCTGGCCAGGATAATGGCACAGATTTATGGAATTATTATGTTGTCATTGGTGCTTGATAAATGAAATTGAATCATTTACACTAAAATGTCACTGTTTAAATAGATAAATACGCGAGGCTATTATTTTCGTGACGGGCAGCGCCATCTGTGCTTAAGTATCTAACTTACGACGATAACTTTGAGATGGAACCTCAGGTCGCGAGGTCGCAAATGCGCGGTTTTTGAATCAATGACTATAACTGGCTAAAAACATCGGAATATAAGAATAAAGGATAAGATCATGTTATCTGATAAATGAATAAATAATAATAAATGAATAAATAATAATAAAAAAAAAATAAGGTACTAAAGGTAAACAAAAACGTTTAAAATGAATCCCACCAGCATCAGTAAAAGATTAATTTACATATATTATAATCCATTCTATTATTATAAATAGGAAAGTGTGTGTGTCTGTTTGTCCGTCTTTCACGGCAAAACGGTGCGACGAATTGACGTGATTTTTTAAGTGGAAATAGCTGAAGGGATGGAGAGTGACCTAGGCTACTTGTAAATAATATAAAAAAATACACCTACTTGTACTCAGCGATCATACTGAGGTGCCTACACTAGATAGAGCCGTTACATGTGATTCGACGGCGGCGGCGTAGCGTTACTGCAGAAGACTCAAATTCCGAATTATACTGTCGATGAGCGGGCAGGGTTTGTGTTTTGTTTTCGTCGTGATTGATGAGAGGTAGACAAGGAGGCACAGTGAAACTTGACTTTTACTTCGCCTTTTTAACTCAGAGCGCTGCGCTCAGAAGTACTAGAATCGTTCGCTGTGCTACGGGCGTTATATTGAATCCTTTCAATATAACGCCTGTAAAAAAAGACACTGCTCTATGATTGTAAATCTACTATTATTGTGCACCATAAAATAAGAATTTGAAAGTTCTTATTTAGTTATGTAGGGTGTTATAAAGTCCAATTTACTTATTGAAGTTTTCTTTCCCTTAGTGTTGAGTTGGACCAACGTCTCGTAACCTCTACAGATATACGTAACATTTGCAGGTGGCAAACGTCACTGGAACAGTAGCCTACGGAGCTCCGAGTCAGGAGCACGTCGCAATGCGGCTGCAGGTCGTTCGCGTGGCAGAGCGGCAACGTCGCCCGCAGCGCCTCGCTCTCGCCGCCAGCCACCGCTGTCGCCGGGTCAGCCGCCATTGTCGCCGGGTCAGCCACCACTGTCGCCGGGCCAGCCTCCGTTGTCTCCGGGCCAGCTGCAAAGAGTTGAGACTAGGCACCCCACCACCTGTACGTATGACTACACACTAGTATACACGACAGTAGCGCAGTAGAGCGGCATCCTCGTCCACCGCGACGCGCTCTCGCCGCCAGCCGCCGCTGTCGCCGGACCATTCTGCCGGCTTTATGGACATGAGTAAGGCATTTGATCATGTCAGTCATGACCGCTTATTAGAAAAGTTTTCAGGTACGGAGTCAGAGGAAAAGTGAAGGTTCGACTGGCTGGAGTCCTATCTATCTGATCCAGTCCAGGTGGTAGAACTATCAAGTTGTAATGATGAATCTAAAACGAGAGAGTTATTTCGGTCTTCATTTTTGATAAATAGTTAAGGCGTGCCACAAGGCAGTATTTTAGGTTGTTCTTGCTCTACATCAGGGTTTCTCAAACTTCTGGCTCCACGTACCCCCATTCAAGTTTCCAGATTACAGCGAACCCCCAATCCCCCCCCCCCCCAACAAGAAAAGAATAACATTATATAAATAAAATAAAGTTTATCAATTTAATAAAAGGTCACGCCACGAATGAGCGAATGTCGCGCGCGCGCCTTCATGCTTTCCGCATGCACCTGATAGTCACCCAGCCGCCATTACGTAAATTTTGTCGCGAACCCCCTACCGTCGCATGGCGAACCCTTAGGGGTTCGCGAACCCCACTTTGAGTAACCCTGCTCTACATAAACGACTTTCCAAATGTTTTGAATCATAAATGTGTATAATGCTAAAAAGTTTTTAATGTCACCGATGTTGACGTGACAATATTAAATTAAATTAAATAAAATTAAATAGTGTCTTTTATCCACAATCTTATTGCAAAAAAAAAACTGATCAAAAAAAGATTAAAACAATGTTCTGCTCTCACATTCCAGCCAGCCTGGGTGTAAACTTCACGTCTCCGCCCGCCGCCGATCGGTCGGCCAGCTCGCACGTGTCGGTGCTGTCGCCGGCCGGCCGAGTACTCACGACGTACGTCCCGGACGACCTGGACGCCGCCCTCGCATACAACGTAAATAACGATCTTCAGCTTAATGTAATGTTGTTTTTTTGGGTATTTTATTTTACACTAACTTGGCTAGAGCCCATTTACCCAAAGACAGTTTGTCTTTTGGCTTAATAGTACATTATGATACAAATGTGCTATGTTGGTCATTACACTCGAGGCAGTATTATTAGATAAGGCGCGAGCCGAGTATGTAATGATCAATACACAAGTGTGTCATACGATGTTTTTCAACACACTAGCGAGGAAAATACAGACTTGTATTGTTTTTAATTTAATTTAGTGAAAAAAACAATTTTCAAAATGTTGTTAGCATTTTTACAGTAGATGTTATGGTATTGGCATTATGAATAATTTCGAAATGTTGGCGATGTTCAAATATTTTTATATGAGTTAGATGAATGTTGTAAATATAAGGGCTCATTAGTAGGAGCAGGAGGCATTAAATAGCCAGTGTCACGAGAAATAGATTGAAGCGGTTCAAGACAAGTGCAAGACTTCATTGTCCGTCATTGTGTTGCACGTTTTATTTTAGCATTAATATTTACCTTGTTATGAATAGAATCTTTGACATAAGATTCAGTGACTGCGGCAAATCGCCAGGACGCTGAATTATAAACCTAAATGTGTTGCCATAAGAGTCATAATGACAAGCAAGTGTGTGGAAAAATAAATTTGAAGTGTTAAATTACTTTCATCGTGTACTCAACATTGTTTAGACGAAGCAACTGTCACCTAGATATTCTTTTCGAAACAGTATTCGGTTACAAAATGTTGCCGAGATGGTTCTGCCAGACGGAGTAACAGTGCCGTAAAATATGGCCCATTCATGACAAGCATTTTTGTTTTATCTATGATATTAGACTTCCCTTGTTTCTATAATCTTAAGTGCTCAAAAGGCAACACAAAAGAATATTTTAAATCGTTTTAGTAGTTAGTATTTTTGTAATTTTTGAGTATTTTGTTTTAATTTTTGTGGTATTGAGTAGAATATTAAATTACCAGACACCGTTTGTATGACATCCACTAGTTCTGAATTAGAACACAAATGAAGTAGTACATAGAATAAGTCGTTTTCCTGTTCCTTCTTAACTCTCTGATACAATGCAGTATCTGACTAGAAACATAACTTTCCAGGCATCGCTGTTCAACATGCTCCTAAGTAACTTGACCATCGAAGACATCGACAACCCTGTGGAGGATCTGTCGGACGACGGCTGGCGAGACTCGCCGCCCGCCACGCCGCCGGTGCAGCCGTGGAGCCCGGCCGCGGCCCCCGGGGGCCCCGCGCCCGTGCAGGCGTGGGGCCCGGGCGCGGGCCCCGCGCCGCACTCGCCGCCGGGCCCCGAGCACGCCAACTGACGGCGCGGCCGCACCTAGTCCCACTACACAGTGATTATGTGCACTTAGCTCAGGCGAGCACGCCCGATTCTTTGCACTACGAATTTTATTGTGCACTGGATTTTCAATTTTCGGTGTTGAGCCGAACGTTTACAATACTACATAGGGCATCCCTGTTTATCAAAAAATTATACGGGTGGGATATATTAACTCTCAGCGCTAAGCGGTACGTTGAAAATCCAGTATGCGATACAAAAGCAGCGTGTTAAAAGTCACCTGTGGTTACGAGGATGAATCCTTAAAGCTCACCGCGAGATACCGACATCGCTTGTACAATTAATTTCTCCCAAACGTCTGATTTACAAATGGTGGCCATAGCTGTCATTGATAACATACATTTATTAACACTTCCAACGCCACTCTACGGTATACGGCAGCTGAAATATGAAGATTCATTCATTAAAAAAATGTTGACAGTGGAAGACCAGATTTAAGTTTGAAAACTGGAATAACGTTTTGTCCACAGTTTTCACAGATCAATTAAAAACTTTACGTTCACACTACTAAGAGATATTGTGTAAAAGTCAATGAACGCAAAAGCCACCTATTGCATCAGCCAAAGTAGGAGACGTGCACATTAACACTGAATTTGCTGACTACACCGCAATAGTTTCCAGCCAATCTATTCTGTTAAAATCTCACCGTGAGAATTTACGTGAAATGATCTAAGAGTGAGCTGTCATTCCATCTGATGCTAGGGATTGGCACTAATGACAGCTCACTTCATCCAAGTTATCACAGTGAGATTTGTACAGAATAGCAGTGACTACAGAGCCGAGCTCGCGGCGATAGTCGTAGTGACGTCACGTAGCCCAGTGGGCGCGGCCCGGCCGGTCGCGTCCCTCGCTTGTCTCAGTATGGAGCGAGATGCGTGATGGATGGACCAAACTATTCTATCAAAAACTCACCATGAAAACTAAGGTGAAGTGAGCTATCAATCCCTAGCACAGGGGGAATGTCGGAGAAATTGTGAGATTTAATACAATAGACCGACTGAGCTCATACTACCCTGCTAGGAACGTATTAACATTTAATTTGGCACGACATACTCCTTGCTATATTTGAGTGTGCTGCCCCCTAAGTTTTTTGAAGGATTTGTGTCTCCTCGTCACGCAAGTCGAGGTCTGAACGCGTAAAAAAATACGGGCATTAGATAGAAGATTCAAAATTTAAACGATCTCTTATATTTATTTTTTTAGTCATTATTAACGTTTATCAGTACAATTATTACTAGGCTGTAACGAATTAGGTTCGCCTGCCAAAAAATATTAGAGTGCTATTTTTTGTTCTTATTTATATTTTTATAATAAAAAATTAGATTTCCCTGCATTGTCGGTCGTAAAATGTTTACTATAATCGTAAAAAAATAGTGACTCATCGTTGTCATAAAGGTCAGCCACGCCCCTTGACCAATTAGATCATAGTAAATTAGAAAGCCGTGTTCACATTGACCAATTGAAGTAATCCTTTTAGACAGCACTGGCGTCTTTTGTCAATTTAAAAAAATGAATGCCTCACCTATTCGTAAAAATATAGTGGACTAATAATTCATAACAGAGATAGACGAGTGATTTATAATGATCTTAAGTTCTTTAAACAGTGTGGTGATCAAAACGTGACTATGGAGCGTATAGTAGTTAAAACGTCTAGTGCATGCAATATTTTTGAAATTACCGTTAAAAAAAATTATAAAAGTACAGAAGGAAACAAATTTATAATAAAAAGTTTGCTTTAATATTAATGGTTTAATTTTTACTCGTACCCCAATAAGAATAAGCCTTTACTCTGCATTTGCACTGATGAGTCACTATTTTCTTAATACGAATAGACTTTAGTATTTGCATTAACGTTTAAATCTATCATACAGAACTATTCACATTACAGCACATTAAAAACTGCTTGCCAGCATGCCGGGGATTCATGTGCGTGTGAACTGAGGGACTAAGTTCGGAAAATAAAAATCGTAGAATTTAGTAGTAGACTCCAAACAATTGTAGAACGAATCCTTTTTATGACTATGTAGAAATAGAACGGTTTTATTTATTTAATTCGGTTATATTCACTGAAATATTAATATTTGTTGTATGGAGTGAGGGATCACTGTGTAGTGATAATAATATTTTTATTTGTTGTATGGAGTGAGGGATCACTGTGTAGTGATAATAATAATTATTTTTTGCTTTAATGCTTTGTGGTCTGTTATTTAGTTAATAATTTAGTAGGTTTTCTAATTACAGACAACAGAGACTTGTCTACAAAACCTTCATTTTTTAAGATTAATTCCGAAGTCGGCCGGAAGGTCTATTAGGCTGAGGGCTTCCTGCTAGGCTCGCGGATTTGTTCACAAGAGTTTCCGTGACCCTGGCATAGGCAACTGAAGGAACACGGGTGGGTTTTAGTCAGTAAAAGTCTGACACGCCCTCCCGCTCCACTCAGATCGAGAGACATCATTTGATGATTTCCCACCCAAAAAAGTGCTGTAGTTTTTATACATTTACTTACAAATTCCCACATTCGTTCCACAAATTGTTCTATGTTTAGGATTTAACTAAATACTATTTTATTTTTCGAATTCCCAGTGTGGTCTTCAGCTCATATGCACATTGAAATTCAAATAAGAATTGCTAATTTAATCTGTAGAGCTATTTAGACGGGTTTCTATTGACATTCATTATATTAACAATGAGTTATAGAGTAATAGTCGTTTTGGAAACTCCACTATAGTAAGATTAAGTTCACGATACCAGCCAGGAGAAAGTATGAAATAACTTTGGAAAACAAAATGAATATATTTATGAGCTTTATGTTGACTTTACGGATCCTCAATATATTATTTAAAAAAAGCGATTTAGCATTAGTTCTAGGTTTTTTGCATTTCCAACTTTTTATTGATTTGGGTAAATTTCTTAATACAAAAATGACAAGTTACCACCGGACTAACTTGTCAGTTTTGTAAAAAGAACTGCATTTCTATACATATTGGGTTCTTAATTAAAAAAACAGACTTGGTGGTTTAACCTGATCTTTATAAAAGCTTCAAGGATCTTTTTGACGTCGATAGTTCAAACAATTGATGTTTCATGTGATTGTACCGATCTCCGGTCGCACCTTACGTAGTTGTCAGTGTTAAGGTGAATACTCCAACCAGCCCGCGAAATTCAAAATTTCTTGCGTTTTTTGTAATTTGCAGGCCAGTGCTAGGTTGTATGTTGATTAAAATATTATTCGCGGCTGTAAGACGTATGTAGTTACATAATTATAACCATCAAAATCGCCAATACAACCCTCCAAGTTCATAAAGGCTTAAGAACAAAAAAAAAACAGAAAAAGTCATTCCTACAGCTTTATGAACTTAGAGCGTTGTATTGATGATTTTGATGATTATAATTTTGTAACTACATATGTCTTACAGGCGCGAATAATATTTTAATCAACATACAACCTAGCACTGGCCTGCAAACTGCAAAAAACGTAAGAAAATTTGAATTTCGCGAGCTGGTTGAAGCATTCACCTTAAATATTTAATTTATTAGTTAACTTAGATTGACAGGATATGACTGAAAAGTTCAAAGTGTGTGATTCTGTAAGATAGTTCGAGGGTTGAGTATTGAGTAGCATTAAGTCACTTTATAATTTATATGCATTAGATCAGTTCACAAAATTATAAGTTTAATATGTATATTGGATTAAATTACCGAATTAATTACATTATTTCGTTTATTTTTTTTTTAAAGGAAAAATTGAAAACTAATTTCTTTAGGAACAAGTTAACTTTCTGGTTTTCCGATAGAATGTTTAAATTATTATATTTATGATTTCTTAACAAAAAAGTTGTTTGATGTTATGACTAATTAGATGTAATACATAGTAATAAAATGTCACAAAAAATGTATTTGGTTTATTTATTTGACTCCTTGTTTCATCCTACCATTAGATTAGACACCAAATTAGGAATCGATATCTGCCTACCTAGCGTTCAGTCACTATGTGCAGCACAAATGATGGATTGATGAGTTAAAATTTTATTTTCACAGTTGTTTATATCATTCTGAATACTCTGTTTGTCCAGATATTATTTATGCTAACTGTACATCGAGGCGTCGAGCTATGTGCGAGAAAAGAGCGCGCGAATTGTGCGTTATCACGACAGTGTAGCCTTAGCCTAAGCAGATGTGAAGAATGCAAGGTCCCACTATTTTGTTCATCTACACTCACACAGATATAGGTCCGACAACCGCCGCCATTATGCACCCGCGCGATAGCGCCAGTGAAGGGTATTTTTCGTCAACGAATAAAAAAAATGCTCTTGTCGTGTAAATGTGACATGAAAAAACTAAAAAAAAATATCTCACATAACGAATCACCTATCGTGGATATTCGTGTTTATTTATGTTTTATTTACTTGGATTTAAATTTCGAACAAAAATTACATTGATGTTTTTTACCGGAAAAAATCCCCTGAAAATGGGAATATTTGTATTTGTTCCAGATCAGATTTCGTACGTTTTTAGGGTTCCAAAAATGGAATAAATATACAATGACTCTGGCGCCCGAATTTATTATTATTCATCTACAGTGATCGGATATTCGGATGCATATTTACCTACTGTTACTATTTAGCTGTGAAAGCACGCACCCCGCTTCGTATTTTTTCATTAAGGCCTGAAACTGCGTTAAGCGGGCGCCCGCGCGGTACCATACAAAAGTGCACCGTCGCGGGGCCTTGCGCGGGTATACGTTGCGGGGAGGCGGGCCCCGCGCCAGCGCAACGGTGCCCACCTCCATGCGGCGGCTACCCGTGCGGGAGCACGTGCGGTACGCGCTAGTGGTAACGCACGGGCTTGTTCAGTTAATAACGCTATGAACTAGCGACACTGCGTAAATAAAACGCCGCAACGGGTACCCGCGACGGAGCCCGTAGCATTCCCACAGAGCCCACACGCGTAGACACGCGAGACGGTTGCTCGACGCGGGCGCCCGCTTAACGCAGTTTCAGGCCTAAGGCCGGGTTTCTTGGATCATCATATTTATTTAAAATTAATTGTTTAACACATATACAGACCTAAATGGGCACCATTTACATATTTGACTCATAATAAGGCAAGGTTACGTCCATCTTTGTTTTAGGTCCGTGGGTGAGAAGTGAAAATTATGTGTTTTCGTGTTGGCAACATCGAGTGAAGCTACTTCGAACATTGGCAGTGAAGTAAAAGTTTTTGAACAAAGAATGAAAGAAAATCCCGCCATTACTTTTGCGCAGACCTGCGGCCTAATTGCGGAACACATTATTGGCAAATGATTGAGACTAATTTGTTTCGTTTTTATCGCAGTTTGTTTAAAATTACGAATTTGGTATTGCGTTACTCCCATAAAGTGTGAAACCAACGGCTAGTCGGTTTGGACGATAAAGAGTGAACGATATGTCAAGAAAAAATGGGCAAACGTCTATTTTTGGAATTGCGTAACATATTTGACAAGCGACAATTTGCTTCAATCGTTGTCATGAAATCAACGGCTAGTTGTATTGAAGCAGAAGGCAAGTTAGTTGTCGCTTTCGTTTTTCGTTCCACATATTTTAGGATTTAAACGTAAAATCTGCTAAATTATAGCGAAAAAATGTAAGCGATAGTCTTTCTGATAAATTGTGGATGTGATTTTGTGTAAAACTCCAATAATAAATCACTATTAGTGGTATTATGAATATCGAAAGAGCGAGGTGATTTTATAAGGAAAATTGGAAGTTTTCTTCTGTGACAAGTGCTTACAAGGCGACCGCAAGTTATTCCACATCATCTACATGATATATAAGAAACGAGATAAATTTGTGGCATATTTACGAAAGAAAAATTCGTAACTCGTATCGTAATAAGCTTAACCTATGGCAAGCTGAGCAAGCCAGTTGAGCTGTTACTTATTTATTTGGAAAAGCAAAAAGCGATCAAGGCAAAGAGGAACAACAATAGAAAAAAAAAGCAGTAAATGTCAATGATTACCTACCTCTATAGGACTTCAATAAACATAGGTGCACACACACCATACTTAGACTTATTTCCACAACATGTCTGTTTTAAGGTACTTAATTTTCAATATTATTTTCTTTAAAAGTGTTTATCATTGAATATGCTCACTATAGGTACCTACCTATCTACCTAAATATTGTATGTACCTTAAATGTTTTTCTCATTATTGTTAAATAATAGTTACTTAAGAATATCAAAGTCAATAATTGTTTGTCCATGGATTACAGCCCACTCCGTCTCACAGAGGAGGCCCGTGTCTCAGCAGTGGGAACTATATAGGCAGATTATGCTAATCCCTGTCAAGTTTATTGCACATGTTGCAAATCAATTCAATCAAACAGTATTATTCTTTTCGTTCGGTGGATATGAACATAATCAGCATTGTAGTTCATGTCATCCGACTATTTACTAATTTACTAAAATTGTTTTCTAAAGATTGAATTTCAATGTTACTGTAGAGCATCATAATACTTATTTATTTGTTTATTATGAGGCGCCCTTCAAAATAGTTTTTCGCATTTAATAGGTTTTGCTTCATATCAAGCAAAGCAAAGTACCTATGTAGTTATATCATAGGTCCATCAATCTTTTTATCTAATACCAGACTTTAAATTATAATGATGGATATTCCATCATCCATTAATCATCCAGTTGGAGGATGATGATGTACTTAAATTCTTTTTTTCTTTCAGGTAGGTCAACTACACTAAACAGGAGAATTGTAAACTCTCTCTTGTGCCCTCACAGCAAACATTACTAAGCTGTATTTAAATTATAAATAATGATTTCCACAAGAAAATACTGCAAGAGGAGAGGAAGAATTTACAAATACTATTGTCTGAATGTAATTTTATTCAATAAAAATTATTGTTTTTGATAACCATAATATATTTGTTTCTGTTTACCTCAAGGTGATAATGAATGCCAGTTAATTAAGTTACACACCATTATTTTATAAACAGTATCACTTTAATAGTCCATAACTAGTCTTTATTTCTTTTTTAAAACTTAATGCTTATGTAAATATTTCATAACAAGTTATTTTTATTTGTACCTATATAGTTCATAAATGAAACACTATTAAAGTTAACACTGTTTTTAATCAACACAGTAAGTACATAATTATGTTTATATCGCTGTTCAAATAACATTGAATGGTTTTCTAAACACATTTATTATCTTTAATGAACAATATTCGGTTTCTATTTCTGCCCTTGAGAAGCTTAAAAACTGAAGTGGTTGCAGAGCAGCAGTAACAGTGCAGTCAGAAGTAGATCTCAGCAGTGGTCAAAGGAAATAGCAAAAGCATCATTCATGCTGCTTTCAAATCTTCATAGGTGAAACGCTCGAGGACTCTCCTGCAGATTTAAAACAAAATCAAATTATTTTCTGCTCAGTTATAGTACTTAATAAAATTCACGCACAATGGTCCACTCAAAGGACTAAGTGCGGAAACCAAACCCCCATAACATAGTACTTAATAAATAATGCAGTAAACTAGGCTCATTAACTAGACTTTCATCAAGCCACGGCTGGGCAAAAGCTCTAGGCCTAGTCATTGCTGGCAGTTGTTTCACCAATTTTTATTGATCAGCTATTTTATTGAACATAACACTAAATTAGAATGACAAACACTACTTATACACAAAATATTTGATGTGATTTATTTAATTTGCCTAAATAAATATATTCATAATTATGAGTTGCCGATTGATTCTTAGCATCCATACATAAACTCACGCTTTTTTCCCATGGGGGTAGGCAGAAAGTACAGAATGCCACCTACGATCCTTGCATACTGTTTTTGCTTTGTTTACGTTCATACATCTGGTACGCCGGTTACCAGTACTATGCACCTGACCTTTCTGAACAGCACCAAAAAGGTATGTCCTCCTAGGGTGTCCCAGTGTTCTGCCGTGTCCAGTCACATCTGCCTTGTAAATACTTGTTGTTAGCCGCCTATCATTCATCCACTCCAGACCAAACCATCAAAGCATACTTAACTCTTGTTCTTAACTGTGACAAAAGGCTCACCTCCAATGATTGATACAGAAGATTGTATTTCTATGTCCAGCCTTGCCAGCAAATTCTTTGTAGGAAAATCGCCTGTATGTCAACTAGCTTGATGTTGGTAGGGAAGTGTTCCATTCATGTAGATTCAGCTGTAGCACCTTCTGCGAAAATATGATTAATGTATTGTTGTTACTTGGTTACTTAGTGGTTATTTTAGTTTGCATCAGCATCTACATACATACAAAAATATCAAATAACAATAATTATATCTCAGTTGTTAGAATGTGAGGCTGACAAACATAATCATTAATTTAACTAGAAATAAGTTGCAGAAGTCTACACAGTAAAATAATGGTTGTCCGTTTGGTCAATAATGTACCTACAGCTACAATAATCACTTCTACACGCGTAATTCCTATTTACATTGGTGTACTTACTTGCAGTGGTGATATTGACTTGTCCTTTTCGTTTTGGAGCAAAACAGCGTAAGTTGTAATGCAGCCAGTACAAAACGAAGACAGAGCCCTATTCCTTGCCAAAGATCTTCCAAACCAACCCTCGAGTAGTTACTCGAGGACTAGAATTTTACCAAAACTGCTTTTCAATGGCCCAAGCCCATGTATCTGTATGCGAATAGTAAATATAATGCAACAAAACATAACAACTTTCAACAAAATAATAGCGGTTTTTTTTTACTCAGTGTTGCCAATTTTTCTAAAATAAACCATATTCGCAAATTTTATATTATTTATTCGTATTACTGTCATTCGGTCGTCGTTTTGAGGATGAAATAAAACTTATCATGTTATAATTATAGTCTTTGTTATAACATAATTACTATAGATAATATAACACGACAATTACTGGAAAAGTAAGTGAAGCTATTTGTTTGATTTTTAGCTACACAATAATGGAATAATGGTTAATTTTACTATCCCGAAAGTAGGCTCCAATGGCATATTTTTTCAAAATCACGTTTTTCGATATTAACACTGGCGCTATTCACTATATTTGTCATGCTAAACTATCTTTCCAAATCAACGTTGAATCCAATGTGGTTTCGGCATTTAAAAATAATCATAAGTGCCACAGGCCTCTTGAAAATAATAAAACCACTTGCCAGTATCGTGTTAATATAATATTTTCTCGAGTCAAAGCCAAAGTCAAATTAGACTAACCAAAACAAAACCACCAGCTACAAACAGTTGAAATAGTCCGCCAGTTGCGGTGTCCATACCGACCAACCCGGGATTAGTGGAAATCTCAATAAGTTGACAACCCTGCTTTTCTACTATTTTTCCACTGGCCACAGATAACTAAAACGTGAAGATAATAACGTTTCGTTGTGTTTTTCAATTATGGTAGTTTTTGGTAGAAAGTGTTTTATAAATTGGTTTTTAATTTTTTATGAAATCATTGTACTTTTTCATTTATAAGCAGTAGTAGACCATCAGTTGTCATTAAAACAATGTCATATTATTGTAAAATTATTCGCAAGCAAATAGTTCATATTGATGAAACAAAACGCATATATGAAAACGATTGGGTAAGATTTTGGTACCCTCCCTATACAATTTGGCAGAATTTGTTTAATTTTAGTTACACAATTCCGATTAAGGACACGGAAATCGACTGGAGTTTGTTTAAATTCAGAATTGCTTTCAGAAATTAAATGTGTTCCGCAATTAGGCTGCTGTTCGAGGCTCTCTGCACATTACCATATAACCACTTGGGATTCTAAGGCGGAGATACTTTTCGGAAGTCGAAGAAATATTTCGAAATATTTCTATGGCAGCCGAAACGGTAAGCTTTTTTGTAGTTTCTTAGTATTTTTAAGGCTTGTTGCCTCGTCTTTCAGCGCATAGAACTTTCCATTTGCAACAATACTTTGAATTACTTCTGTGGTCTTTGCTATAATGTAAGGGTTCATAGAAAAACTAAATACGTTTACTTCTTCTTCGTCGCATCAATGATTCCATTCGTTGGTTTTTAATAGATTTAACAAGAATTCACAAAAAAAAAAAAACACTTTTGACAGCGTTATCGCTGGCCTAGCAAAGGTCTTCTAAAGTGCAGGTGTTGGGTCTTCCATAATACATTTATGCTATGGTTCTACATAGTAGTGCAAAGGCACGCATTTTACTTGCAAACAACCTTATGCCTTTAAAGGTTAGGATGAAATGAAATCATCCCGACCTGATGCCGAAAATAAGGATTCCAGAGCCACCTTAACCCGCCATTTCACGGATGACCTGCCTACTGACAGGTTTGCATTTTATTACGTCCGTGGGAACGTGAGCGCTGATCCATTGTGAATATTATGTTATGCCCATATTTCAATACGGACCACCGGTTTTCGGAAGTTCGTTGACGAAATTATTATGTTCAATATTTATTTTTCTTCTTCTTTCGTTTAGGGACGTGAGGCTTCATACAGCACTTTGTGAATAGGACAACACAAAAAGGAAAAAAACAGGTTTAAATTGATTCAATATTTTATTTTCATTGCTCCAAAATATACACAATGACAAATATTGAAAATGTGGATTCATCCATATTTGCAAATGTCTTTAAAGGTGTTTATTTGAATTTCATAGCTGATTACACGAAGAACATGAATAGATTATTTGAATACAAATCTGTTGCAAGCAGACACTGGCGAGCCGGCCCGGCTGAAACATGTCTTTTATAGTGAAACGAGCGGCTCACTACTGCCACCTACCGTCTACATACAATATGATTCAGTAAAATTAGTAAATTCACTGTTCCTACATTAAATGATATATTTACAAATAAAACTTTAAAAGGAACGCTTTGCAAACATTCAACAAACTTGAGATCGTCTTAACGTAAAAGATGGTATAAAATTTTAAAAGTTAAAGAACGAAATTCTAAAACATCATTTTGCTGACGAAAATATTTACAAGAATAATAATTACATTTTTCTTTTCCAAAATGAAATTGTGCCTAATCACGTTTTACATCTCTCACAAATAAATAACAATTGAATTTAGCCTAAAATACTTCTTTGATAAACAAAACAATAAAAAATAATTGCATTCAACAAAGCTACGATAACAAATTTAATATAAATTAATCATAAAAGAAATGTACAATTTTTACAAAGCTAAGAGGGATCACTTTTATTATTATCACTGTAATGTAGTGCTGACGTTGTTAGTCGCGCAGTTAACTTGGCCATGAGGCATACACGTACATATAACTATTGTTACCATCATAGTGAATATCTCTAACATTATTACATAATAATAGGTATTGCATTCATTATTTACAATTTAAACACCTCATTCATATTTTTCAAATGAAATAAAAGCGTTTACAATCTACAAAATTCTGACAATATAATCTAATTAATCATCGTCGAACTCACATAGTTTTGTCGTCAAAACGTGACACAAGGTAACTTTAATTCGTAGAAGTTATCTATAATATTATAATTGAGAATTGTGCATAAAATTCGAATCAGCTAAAACTATTGCGAAGGCAAGTAGGTGATGTATGCATTTTATTTTCATTAATCCTTTTAATAATCACTATTTCGAAACTCCTGGAGAACCTACGTACAATAATCCTTATTTATATGACTTATATCTAAGTGGTGTTACAGTAGTGTGGTCAGAATGTCGTGTACCGCTGGTACATCCAATCACTTATCATACGAGTTAAATATTAAGCCCGCGGGCACCATAGCTAATAAAGTTTCATTGTCTGCTCTAACTACATACTAGTAGCACTAATATTATGTATTATGCATTTGTTTTGCACTCTTTAACGTCAAAGTTCCACAGTAACTCCGTAAATAGTAGTTGTTTATCTACAAAGGGAGTTACACTACAAACAAATAATGTAGATGTGTGGAAGGCTCTCGGCCGCGGTACTATTCAGTACCTACAAATATTTTCATATTGGAAAGTGCGACATTGTATCCTTGATATGGTCAGCAGTGTCGTTGACCGACAACATCTTAATCCTTGCATTCCGTTCACCGATTCGTTCCTTCACTCTGATACGCTCCGCGCATGCGTTCTGTTACTACGTCAGTTTCATATCATTCTTTGGCATTATTTAGTGAGCTAAGTTCGTTAAGACTTCCACTAATAGATTTAATTCATGTATTACCGATATTTTCCATCTAATCCACGCTTTTAAAAGGTATTGCACTACAGAATTCTTTTTTTATTTCAATCACTTTTGTGTTTATTTATTTATAGATATAATTATATAATTACTATATGCTACGCCTCGGTTATTAGAGATAATAAAATTGTTTAATATTGTTGTAATATGCATGGAATTTTCAATTCTGAACATGCTATAATGAAGTAAACGAATCTGAGTATTATAATCATTCGTAATATTATACAATATAGATAGATATTGTGACCTAATCTATTCAGTCAATTGAATCGAATCAAATAATAGCCTCTCTCGAAATGAAGTTTCGAACTGTTAGTATCGACGTGGTAATGGTAAATGTAAATCAGACTTCTGTTAGACGATTTAGAATAGTAGAATACTATATTCGTTTTGTTATAATTCAAACTAATTCATAAGAAGGTTCGTTCTGCGTCAGCACAAAAGAAAACTATATATAGTCAGCACCACTCGAACTAATAGGCACCGGGAAGGGTCGTAAACTAAAGAGACGTGTACTTTCATAGTCGTTCATAGGTTCGGTCGTGACCTCTCGGGTCCGACACATCGCATCGTAGCGTAACGTTCCACTGCACCGCGCTGCACCTCACTGGTCGCGGGCACGAGTCGTGCGAGTCTGTCTTGCGCGCGCGCCTAGACAGAGCAGGTGTGACGTCACACGTGCGACTCGAGCGGCGGGCGCGGCGGCGGCACGAGCGGCGCGGGCCACACGCCGGCCAGCTCGGCCAGCCCCGACGTCAGCTCCGACGTCACGTCCGACGACAGGTCGGGCGACGACGTGCGCGTGTGGCGCGCCGCCCAGCCGTCCTTGTCGAAGTCCTTGGTGCCGCCCACCGTGTGGCGGCGCTTGATGCCGCGCTCCGGCATGCCGTTCTTGCGCTTGAGCTTGGTGGAGCGCCAGGCCTGCGCCTCGCGCCGCCGCACGCCCGGCAGCTCGCGCCGCCCGCCCAGCGAGTCGGAGCGCGCCGCGCGGCAGTTCAGCGACTCGGAGCGCAGCACGCGCGCGCCGCGCTCTGGCGAGCGAGGGAGGGACGACGAGCGCGCCAGCTTGGCGCCGTCGTCGTCGGGCGCGCGTGCGGGCGGCGCGTCCAGCGCGGCGCTGTTGCGCTTGCAGTCGCGCGGCCCGGCCGCCTCGCCCGCGCCCGCGTCCGGCTCGTCGCGCCGCGGACAGTTCTCCTTCTCCGAGTCGTCCGGGTCGTCACGCGCGCGGCGCCAGGCGCGCTCGGGCTCGTCGGCGCTGGACGAGGACGAGTGGCGGTGGTCGCGCGCCAGCCACGCCGCTTTCAGCTCGTGTGCGCGCGCGCCGGGCGACAGGCGCTCGTCGCGCTCGTCTCGCTCGTCTCGCTCGTCGCGCGAGCTGTTGCCGTCGGACGGCGAGCTGGCGGACGACTTGCCCTCCTCGGTTTCGTCGGTGCACTCGTCGGCATACGGGATGCTGCCGTCGTCGAGCGGCGACGAGTTGTTGAGCGTGCGCAGCTTTTGGTCGAACGTGCTGGTCAGAGACGACACCAAGTCACCGGTTCCTGCGACAACATGTTAGATTAGTGCGCGTCGGGCTGGGCGCGGGGGTTAGGCACAGACGGAAGCGTGTTAGGGGTGGCGTCGTTAGGTGACCATGAACTGATGGTGATGAGTGATGTCGGTATGTACAGTGGTGATGTGGAGATGTGGTGATGGTCACGCCGGCCTACCGCTATAGTAATGCACGAGCATATTAAAGCCGTGCTGTCAACAGCCGCCGACTGGAAGCGTTAGTTTGATACTACAGTTATTCACATCTAGTCGTCGTTATTGTGACAACCAAACGTTCCACTTACAGGTTAGAAAATGACACAGGTTATGATGGACCTAGTAAGTACAACGCATGGCAGCGTGCTGACTGATGTGAACAAGTAGCATCGTGTGTTAACGTAGCCGGCGCGTACACGCACACATTGCAACACGCACGCTCACATTCCTCTACCTTATAATGTGGACAAAAGAAAGGGATTGGTGTGTCTACTCTCTGACGTCAGTACTGGACACCTAGTGGGGCAAATATCGGACACCTTTATTGTACACGAATATAAATAAAAAAGTATTATATCATTTCATTCCCAGATCCTTAGCTGAGGCATATATTGAGTATAGATAAAACAAGCTATCACGTAATAAAATACAGATTAAATCTATAAGCTTGTCTGATTTATACTCCAGGGAAATAATCAGAAATATGTGAAAGTGCTGTAAACTCACCATCTATGGAGAAGTTGGTGAGCGCGTGGGTATGCCGCGAGAGTTCCTGACGACCGCGGCCCAGCGCTTGCATTGACTCCAGTTCAATTCTAGAAAAATAACACAACGTAAGTTTTTCTGTAAAAACAAATTACAAAATGGTAATGTTTAAAGCAGAAACGTATTTGACGTGATTTGAATATAAAACATTGACTCAAATCTACTTGAAATATCAGTAGTACTCAAAGTTAAAAGTTAGATATTTCAATTAGGTTGAAGATCAGCAATTTCTTAACCCCAAAATTACATAAGACAATGTCTCAAAACGCCCGCTCTTCACCACTTCCTAGTGCTTTAGCTGTGAAGAAGAATAGCCGCAACAAAGTCCCCAGCAGCATAATCGTAAGCACTCACTTATTTCCATCCTGCGTCCTGCTGTACTTGTGGTTGAGTCCGTCGTAGTCCGCCAGCGACGTGGTGAGGTGGTGCGGCGGCGAGGCCAGCGGCGAGCTGGGCGGAGAGCCGCCCGGCGACACGTCCGAGCGCTTGTCGTCCGACTTCTTGTCCGGCTTCGAGCGCGGCTTGCGCTGGATCTTGCGGTTAGCCGCCGATATGATGGACGACACGATGTCCCGTGTGGACACGTCCTTACCTGGAATATGAAAGGCTACTTTTAATGGTATTATTAGTTGCTAACACGGGATAATGGCTTGGGTAAAGTTGGTGCGACAGACAAGTGGAAAGAAGTTACGCCAGTATTCCTGGCAGCTGCGGTCATAAAATACAGGAGCGAGACGACACGAGAGTCGTCTTACTTGCACGTTTTACGACCGCAGCTGCCAAGAGTCCTGGCGTTTAGCATAGTTACAATAATTAAATAAAGATTAAAATAAAAGTAGGTGCAAAACATGGATCACAATAAAAAAAAATCTGTCACAGGGTTAAGTATTTCCAGTTTGTGAAGATATTTACCTTCAATTTTCTTAACGTTGTGTATGAGTAGGTCTCTTGATGGCGCAGGCGCAGGGGATAGTTCCTCCGCGCTGGTGGGAGGGTCCATAGGAGGATCGCCCTCTTCCTCTTCGAAATACCATTCGTACTGTAAAGGGCAAATAATAATTGTTCAAGTTATCTTGTGGAAAAGTTTTGGTGCTAACGCCAAAACTTAGAAAGTTAGGGATTTGGTCATTATGGAATTTCTAAATACCCTTAAATATAAAAGGACTTACATGTGTGAGGAAAGACTCGATAATTCGACACTGGCTGGACATATCATTGACCATCGCCAACATGTCGTCGCTGGCCGCGCGGACCAACGTTGGGCCAAACACAATGGCCAAGTTTCTCGCCTCCATCTTGTTGTAGGCGGAATGCGCCACCACTCGGCGCAAATGTTGGATCAGGTACTTAAGTGTTTCGTAGTGCGCGTCTGGTAATGCGCGGACTAGTCGGCGGAGTTCCCGCGCTCTTTCTGGTGACCGATCGGCAGCTGAAGGAAGAAAAATTAAATTAGATTTTTATTACATACATTTTTTAAACTAGTTTTTTTTTGTGTTTACAGTGCGATAAAGAACTAAAACACTCCAATCTGTCTTGACTTTTTATTATCTGTGCTCATTTCAAGGTCTGTTCCAATTATAAGGAAATTACTAGGCGTGCCTTCACATGAGTCAGATCTTGAAATGAGCACAATTCGCATAACCACTTACTGCGATTATTTTTTGTCATTCATCAATTTGAAAAAAGAACAGAACAACCTGGGCCAAAGTAACGTTGTAAGTATCAAGAAAGTGAATCTATTAAAAAGTTTGTTGACTGTTGAAGTGGTGACAGTTGTGTTTAATAGTCAAGCACGGTCGAGTTTGTTTATTGAACACGGATGTCACGATAGGTAACTACATATTAATGAAATCCAAGAAGTGTTCACCGTCCTGTATAATGGCAACACCGGGTGTTTCCACTCTTTCGCAGTAGAGCCTAAGAATAAACTTAATTAAAATTGGAGAATCAATATTATTTGCAAATACAGGTTCAAATTAAATTGGTGTTAAATCTTCATAGACGCGATCTATACTCACTTCGGTCACTGACCTCTCGTAGTACCTAATGTAAAATATGAATTTAGAAAATCCCTTTGTTGTTTTTTTATGTTTAGATATCGTACCCATAACGTCAGTGAAACGCTGGCTTATTTAATTTAGACCTGCACCCTAATTGCGAAACGCACAATTTATCAGAATCTGAATGGGATTGAAGATTATTTCTAAACCATTGCGTCATTTGTTCGAATAAATTGTCGGCTCAGCAACGTAAATAACGCAATGAATGTTGTTTAACTATGAATATTAAACCAATTCCTACCGATAAAAAGTTCCTCAATTACCAATCTGTAGTTCAGTAGGATTTTGCAGGGATTTCCACATTATTGTTATAATACAACGTCAGAGGTGGTGAGATATTCTCGAAATTAGACCTCACAGAACCTGTGACCCAAAAAAAAGCCCACAAAGACCAATAAAAAGCTCACCAATAAACGCAGGATACAGATCCGCCGTCAGCAGCGGGTCAGGTAGCCTCCTTAGGTAGGCCTTCAGCAGACTGGAGGCCACGTGCACGTCGGCCCAGCGCGCGTCGTTGGTGGGTGGGGGCTCTCCGCGGTCCAGCGCCGCCGCCAGCGCCGCCACGCCGGCCGCGTTGCCGGGCACGCGGTACACGCCCACTGTTCGGAGCCCGTATGCCTGTGGGGGATATTATGGGTAAGTATTTTATAAGACCTGCATGTTAGATTCATAAGCCTAGTATCAGAAATATTGGGCTGTTTCTTTAAAAGATTCTTGTGAATTTAACTAGATATTGGTGAGAATGCGCTAGTTCAGGTAAGAGCTATCAAATCAATAAAAAAATCTAAATCCAACTGTCAATGTAGACAATGTCGCACAATTCACGGCCATAAATATCGGCCCCTTAATGCAACCCCCTGCCCAACTCTGGCTGAAAGATCTAATGCTACAAGTTCAAAATTGTTCAAGTGTTCAAATTCTTACCTCGACGGCATGTGCGGGCAGTGTGACAGCTCTGGGCACGAGCGGGTGCTCCGGATCGTGCGGACAGCGCTCCAGCGCGGCGCCCAGCCAGCCCGACGTAGGCGCCGCCGCCGCCGCCGCGCCGCCGTGCATGCGCCGCAGCTGCTTCGCCATGCGACCCTTCCACGTCTTGTTCTTTGGAGACGATGGGAGGGTTGGTGTCGGTGGGCCTGTGGGTACAAGATGTCAATGACTTTTTGAGAACTGGCATGTCTTGAGTTGTCGGTAAAGATGAAAAAGTTGAAAGAGACGTGAACTGCATTTTAGATTCCTAGTTCCCATACATAGGTATGATCCAAAGTTGGCTTTGCTTCTTGGACAAAAAGTCCAGATGGTCTTAGGAGCATCTGGACTTTTTGCCTGTGTGAATTGGGACCTGCAAAGAGACAGGATTAGTCCTGTCTCTTTGCAGGTCCCAATTCACACAGGCGCCCAAGTAACACCCACGTGTCTTGGAACTTGGGTGTAATTCAAGGGTGAAGCGAGCACTTACCAGTAGGAGACCTATTCCTGCCGATCTTCTTGCTGCGTTGCGGCGGGAGCGGTGAGGGACAGTCGGGCGCTGGCAGCGGCGCGGGCGCCGGTGCCGCCTGCGGCTGTGTTTGTGTGTTTGTCTGTGTCTGCTCGGCCGGCGGGGGCTCCGCGGAGTGACGGCGCAGGGCTGCTAGCCATCGCTGGGCATCTGCTGCACCTTCAGCCTAGGAGAAATGAAAACAATTTTTCTAAAGTAAGTATTTAGAGGCTACCCTTTGTAATGTTGTGATTTGTCAAGTAGGTACATAGGTATATTTACCGAGACGTAGGTTGCCATATTAACAAAGCGAAGATCTGAATGAATAGATTTCACATAGGAAACACAGGAAGTTTTGTGTGAATTGTAACAATACCATACCGTCGTAGTTGCTAATTATAATTGAAACATTCTAGCATTCAACAATTTGCCAAAGTTACGTGTTCTGGCAACCTGCCGCCGTGTTTGTATTGGATTGGACAGAAAATGTAACAAAACTCATTGTTGTATTTTTATATTCAAATGTTTCGTAAGTGGCAGATAAGGTTAATGAACGTTGAAAATAGAGTTGTTTTCAATCAATAGGCACTAAGTGCTTGAAAGCATTAATATGCAAATTCACCAATTTAAATTCGTTCACACTAAAACCTGCACGCGGTGTATATGTCACCGTAACATTAATCTATCTCGCGAGATTATAAACTATCGAAAAATTGTGAACTGCGAAAACCATTTACAATTTAAGGTATTATTTTTGGGACCCCAGTCACTGTACACAAGCCTTTGATACTACGAGTACGCAAAACGAGGTGAATAAGGATGCAGAATAATGTTTCATCCCGATTCACCTCTGTATCCTTGGCATGGCACACCGGCACATGGTATCTAAAGCACTAGGAAGTGTCGAAGGGTGGGCGTTTTGGGGGGACTGTCTCATGTAACTTTGACGTTCAAAAACTGCTGACTCTCAGCCTAGTTTGAATAAATGACTTTTGATTTTGATTTGATTTGATTATGATATCTGTTTCTGAACTGCTAGTTCCATAATATCCTAGACATCAACATACCTGTAGTAACAACTCGGCGCCCGCTGCTGTGGTGACTCGGACCACGTGTTTCCTCTTGGTGTAGTCATCAGCAAGGGCCGCTAGAGAGTAGCGCACGTCCAGCGCATCCCTGGAGCCGGGCTGCGCCTCCGTGCCGCCGCCGCTTACTGCGCCGGGGCTCTGTGGCATAGGAAAGGAGTGGGTTAAACATCGATTTGGGATGGCGGTATGGCAGTAAAATCTGGGCCCTTTTTAATGCAAACTAGAAGAATTTGAAATGATGATCATTTTCACGCCAGGTCAGTTTTATTCAGGTCAGCGCAGTCTTGGTTTGGATCTTAGATTATGCTTTTTCAAAAGGAATGATCCCAAACTAACTTTCGTGACCCATTTGGTAGTACTTCGAACAAAGACCGTTGTCTTTTAAATAATCATATGATCCCTATAATTCTTGTCATTCAGTCAGGACGGCGTTCCCATAATAAAGAACAGTACAAAATGACGTCCTGCAGACATAATGTTTTGTAAATAATTGAGAAATAGCCTTTTCTTTTAAACAGTTTACATTATCAGCGGTGAACCGTAGCAATAACGTGCAGCGATGACGTTAACGATAAAGAGTAACAATAGATTAGTTACCAGCGTATGTACGCGTATATTTTCAATGTCTTGGCTCCAGGCCATTTGTGCACGCTCATACTAGGCACAAGTAGAGAAGAAGACAGGCAGACAGGCTATTATGACGTAGAACCGTGTAAGACGAATCTCGTAATAAAACGAGATTGTAATCCGACAAATGAAAGCTCAAAATAATTGATAGTCAACTTTTTCATGGCCGTCTATTAAGTCAAGGAAGTACCGTGTAATCGAACGTGTCTAACAGTTAACAAAATTATTGTAATTACTGCACATTCCAAAAAACTAGTTGATAAATCGTGAGGCGACACTAATCACGGAACAGAAATAAAGGCATCTTGTCTAGCTTTCACCCCTCCCCTAATTATAGTATTTCAGAAAGAATAGTCGTGAATCAGACAAGTGTTCAATCGCGTCGCGTCGCGTCAGCTTTATTGCAGAGTGAAGGCGGCATTCATCGAGATGACGATGACATAGATTGTAAAGCTGTAGAAGGCTAAATTGATGACAAGTTCAGGCTCATATTTAAGCGTCATGTTGTATTTGTTTGGGTTAGAGAATTATGACCAGATGATCTACGTAAAGACGTGGCTAGTAGTTCTAATTGAAGTGCTCAGGAACATATTTCTCAGTGTCTTGCTTTCAATACTTCTTTTGTTATGAGTGATCCTTCTGAAAACTCTGGTATAGTGTATCGGCGCACGCGTCCCACTGGCGCCAAATAGCCGGAAAAAACGCACCATCACCAAGATAATAGTTTTTTTTTTTGCGATTGTGAATACATCTGCCAATCTGATTTGTATACAACTATGCGCTATAAATCTTCAAGACAATATTCAACGAACCCTGGATTCCAAGGCATCGCAATAGTCTTAAAAAACTTTGAGACAATAATAAATTAGCTAGCAGATATTTTAAGCTACTTTAAAATAGATGAGTAATTAATGCGAATGCCAAAAGCTCATTATGACGATTGATAGACGGAAAAAAGTTTAACAAACTTTGGAACAGTAACGGTTCAAGAGATTGACGATAGAAAAGTAGGTCGTGTCGTGAACAAGACGGAACATTTGTCTAGCGTCGCCTATATTGTAACAGTGAATAGGTTTTGTTCAGAAGTGTTTGTTTACCCGCCCGCGGCAGTGGCTCGTTACTCAGAGGAAATCGAAAGTACGAGTGCGAGCGCGTCTTCCGCGGATGCGTGCCACATTGTCACGGCACGCGACTCAAGGCCCTTGTCACGGTACGCCATAGATTACCATCTACTTAACCGTATTTAGAATGAAATCTTAAATTACTGGTAATCTTGGTCGCACAATGCTAAGCGTCTTTCACGAAGCTGTATTTCACTCTACATGTTAAATGATGTGTGTTTGAGTTGCGTGATTAATTATAGCAGATACGTTTACGTTCGGGCCACCTTAAACAGATGGTTTAAACCAATGTTTGTAATCACATCTCACGGAAAAACATGTGCGAATAAATTATTTCTGACATCCAACCTATTAACCTTTAACCAAAACAACAAACGACATTAACTTGGAGAAGCGACTCGAAAAATGAGCACGACTCTCCATTTAAAAGACAATACATTTTATTTTACAGTAGAGCCATTTAGCTTATCGTGATCGAATGCTATTATACTCAATTTCGGTTTATGTGAGAAAACGATCGTGCTTCCAATAGTCTTGAAAACTGTCTGTCCGCGATAAGAATCGATGATTTATTGAGAATGACCCACATTAACCGATTTCCGCATATGTAACAGTGAAGTAAAAAATCATGTTCGTCTGTCCGACGACAACGTTTAGCGATTGTAACCTATTCACATCAAACACAATTAGTGGGTCAACGGCTTGTCAGAAGCGGTACGGTGACGTAACAAGTATGCAATATACTACAGATGCTAATAAAAAATTAACAGGGGAGCTAATGAGGAAGCTCGTTGACTAGTCCCGTTCGCGATGGCGAGTGCGGTGATTATATAGAAAGTACTCTGAAGAATGTCGGAACTATCGAGTAATTGACCCGATCGATGCAGGCTAGGCGGCACCTCTATCAGTAATAGCATATCACTTTACTTGTAGGTCAATTGCCTATACCTTCCAATAATCGTAATTGCGAGGCGTGTTGTGTCTGCGACGCCTTCGCGTGGACGAATTAAAAATGTAGGTAAACGATGCTTAGACGGTTAGAGATCGAACATGAGTCGATAGTGTCTGTATCCCACATTATGTTTATGAGAATTTGAACCTTGATTAACTCTTACTTTCTTATATGGCGTTTTATTGCTCTATTATGTTTCTTTTTTATAGCTGCAAATGCACGATCATTCAAAGATGAGTGTCTAACTTACTCATTGCTGGCTGGTTAATCTTTTACGTCAGAAAGTCACAATTCGCTATTCTTATATATCTCGTGTCGACACGAGGGAACATAGCATCGTTAACACCAATCGAGTTTCAATTTTCTTAAAAATAAATGCAGCACTTGAAATAACATCGGAAAACATGAATGCATGCTCACCAATATATCGATGTACCAGAGTGTCATGACTTGGCGGCTGTCCACGAACGTCACAGGTGAGGGCGAGGCGTGGTGGTCATTGTCACCCACCACCGGCACCACACACTGTGCATTTATTCGATACACTCAACAAAACAATGCCCTTCCAGCGAACTTTTCATGTGAATTCTGCACGAGGGCATTGGCCCTAACGTCATTTGCGAACTTCCGAAATATCTCACAAATTCATGACACAAATCCGTAGTCGTCGATATCGAACAATCTCACAAGTGTCGTATTATGTCAATCATATGCCCGAGTGCTCAACCGAATCGATACCGGCGACAAAATAACAATGTGGAAATTGAATAAATTCCGGAAATGTGCAGCAGTGAGGGGCGGGCGGCGCGCGCGCTCGCCTGCAGGACTATGACGGCTCTCTGTCGATCTGCGTCTGCGCAGAGAAAGTGCTCCCGCGCAGACTCCGCGCCGTCTGCCAAAATGGCTTTTTTCACGGTACGGAAACTCGTGATTTTTTCCGGATGACCCATTCAGCACAATACGGCTGTGGTTTCTTCGAATTATTGCCTCTGCTCTCAGACGTTTATTTGGGTAAATGTTTTGTCATTTTGGAGTTATTTCAAAAGTCAATTCGTTTGTTTCTTCATGCAGTAAGTATACACGAACGTAATGTTTTATAGTTCTTCAGTCGGGCATAAATATGAATTCACAGATTTTCTTTTACATTACTGCAACATTACTCAAAGCTTTCAAATGACCAGTGATTTAGTAAATATCTGTCAAGTCATTAGGTGCCTTCAACAAACATTATTTAGCTGTGTCAAGCGATTGCTAAGATCCGGCTACATCAATTTGCGAAGTGAATTATAATCGGCTCGTCAATGACCGTGTCACTCGTAATTTCTTCGGAACCGCGAACGCGAGGTAATAATCGTGATTTGTCATACTTTTCCTTCGCGCTTAGAAATACAGGGCTGTCTAAAATTTCCGAAAGATTTTAAGGCACTTAGCAACGGTTGAACTTGGGAGTTCTTTCATCTCCATTCCCGTCGGATGTGTGACGTGGAATTTTCCCAAATTTTGAGAACCCATTAATATGTCAAATACTTTTAACAGGATGTATATCAGTCCGCAAGTTATTAATTTACATACTTTTATCCACGTCGGGTGACAACCCTTCTGCCAATTTCCTCGGTTTGTCATTGAACTCTTTACGTGAAGTTTTCTGTTAACGTTGTGTCAAAGTGAAAGATTGGTCTGCTGAAACCGGTGAAGCAAATGCCCTACTTTTCTCAATGAACCGTGTCTTAATAGTTACAAACTTTTCAGGGTAAGTCATTGCTCCGTAACGCATGTTAGTTTGCAATTAAACTTTTAATTTTAGCCGTAGTACAGATATAGGAACTCCGGAGTGATTTCCACTGACGTCCATATTGACGTTCGACGACTAGTTTCTTCTCAGATTACTCATGTTTGAAATGAGTGATGTCGAATCTTATGACCCGTTCACATAACAACGCTTTCTGTAAATAAGTTTGACAGTTTCCATAATATTTGTGTTTCTTTTTACGTAACTTTGATGTGGCGATTTGTGTTGTGCGTGGTCTAACTGTGTCGATTAAATCTACTTATCGTGACTAAGTGTCGAATAAACAATAGGCTGGTTGGATGATTCAACGCGGCGTCTTGAAAGATTTATGGTGCGTGCAGTAGTGTAGATCGATATTTGGTAATAATGAGTCACCGTTGCGTAACGCCGACCGCCAGACGTCGCTGAAGTCTTAAGAGGGCCATTTTGTACGGGAGATTGTGGCAGATATAAAACTTATAGCAATTAATTTATTATTATGTAAACGCTAGAATCACAAAAGCTTTTATCTGTAAGTATTCTATTGAATTATACGACCATAAAGTGATGTTATGGAAGAGATTGAATTCATCGATAAATTAGCTTTGTGTTCTTAATTGCATGTTCCATTACACGTTGTATCTTTTTTAACACTAAGTTTTTCAAGAATTTTCTAAATTCGTTCGGATGCTAGTAAACAATTTTATTTCACATTACTTTCAAAACTCGATATTCACCCAGTAAACGCGTTTTGTAACTTTCTACTTAATCGCATCCTGTATTATGATGTACAGTGTAATGTGCGGATTTACGTATTTATCGGATAGAAAGTATAATAGAAACCAGATCCCGCGCAGTCAATGGGTTGATCCCGATCCGCCTTACGTTACCTTACGTCACTCTGACGTCATTCGCGTATTTAGGTCAGGCAGTTTCATACATTCATGTTTTATAACCTATTTTACTCTATTTATATCATTGTTTGATGAAAATGGAACGGATATGCGGCCTACGTGGTCATCAGATGCGTTTTATTTTATTACGTAAGTTATTTCGAGTTATATGCACCTTGACAACCCTGCTATGAAGCGAATTAAAATTAATTCATTTTAAAGACGAGTCATATTATTACGTGTGAATAAACGAGTTTTACTATAGTAATAAGCGTGTAAGTATGTGCTAAGAAGGTAAATATTTGTCGGCCTAAACAAATGAGCCAAAAATAATTTGCGGGTTGAAAGTTCAGTCGTCCGTGATAGCGGTATCTTCAAAGCGTGCCCCAGACTGTTTACTAAACATAATTTACACGTCGTGCGTACGCTTGTATATTATGTTCATTTCTCGAAACCTTTTAGATTACTCTCCTTATTTACTTTCCGATAAAATGTGAAGGAATGTTTTCTACATAGCGGTTATGGGAGCTATGTTTTATTTATCAAGTAGGACTGAAGTTTTTAATAGTTAAAGTATTTCTATGAAAATAAGAATCAAGCATAGTTAATGAAATAATTATGAAATAAATCCGGTATTTTTCCCTTTGCAAGGCCATGAAGGAAAGGCCATTGATGTTGCTCATTTCAATATGGCGTCTAAGATATCATAATTTTAAACTGATCACAGGACGATAACACATAATCAAATAATTCTATACAATTTCGTTATGATCTAGAAAGCTGATCAAATAAGAACTGTGGGCGAAGCCACGGGCTACGGCTATCATAGTTTTAATATAGGTAATGATAGCCGATAGCCTACTTGCAAATAACGGTTATAATAACAATTGATAACGTTGCGTAACATAACTTTATGTTTTTTTGTACGCAATAGACGCTGGGTGACGTAAGATGACATTACATTAGAATCCCATTTGATTTGTATCTGAATAGGCGGTAATAACATTAGTGTGTATTTAATAGAAATAAATATTATACGTTATGTAATAAGTAGGTATAAATTTAGCGCCAAAAATCTGTAAAAATTGTTGCTCTACTTATGCACGCAACGGATGCATTTCAGTCCGCCATGATTATTGCAAAGCTAACATAAATAACTTAATAAAGACGTCTCGAAATTAATCGGGAAGCTCGCAGACGCTTTTACCCTCATTCCGAATGCAGATTCATTCCTCACACAAAACGTATACGGAACCAACACAACAACACTGAATATTAGTACGGAAGTGTATCATGATTAACACATCTGCTAATTTCTCCTCTAAAATGTTATTTCAATTGTAAAAGTGTTATTGCATGATGTGTAAAGGAGTTATCATACTTGTCGGCACCGATTCGCGTCGGTACGTCGAGAGATTGATCGCACGTGTCAACTTTCTTTGGCATTTAGGCTGTGTACAGACCTGAGTATTCTTTGGTCTTACGCAGAACATTCCTCTATGGAAACAATGATGGCGCTCAAATTTGCGCCAACGTTTTTTGTTTTTTGTTGTTGTTGTTACTTGTCAAAAATGTAATGAAAAACCCCCTTCCGTAACACTTTTGACAAATGACAAAATAAAACTGTTTTGACTGTCGTGCACACTGTCACATTGATGGGTCGATTCAAGTTTTCGCGTCTCGACACAAAAGTCAATGTTCGATGTGTAAGCTGACAAGGTGTTAGGTCTGTTCCGATGACGTTTTGTTTTGTTTACGTTGTGTTTCGGCCCCGAAAGGCAGCCGGGCGATGCTTCGTGCCGCTCCATCGGCCCGTGATCAATCGGAACTGATCTGTTACTTTAATAACTTCATTAATTTCTTCCTGAATACAGTATTGTCGTGTAACGAGAGCTAATTCATAATCATCATCGTTTCAACCGTAAGATGTCCACCGCTGGGCATAGGCCTCATTCAATTTAGGGGGCATTGCCATAATTGCTACGCTTGGCAGGCGGGTTGCCGTTCGCAGTATGGTGATAAAATGCATAGAGAACGCTGCTACCCATTCTCTAGTAAGTCCCTTAGTCGCCTTTTACGACACCCACGGGAAGAATTGGGCTGGTGCTATTCTTTACGTTCGGCATCAAACGGACACAGAGCTAATTAGTGTGGTATTAATGACGATGGCATGATAAGCAGAATTGGACTACTTGAAATTAAGCTTAATTATGTAGGTATGTAGCTTATTTATGGAGTAATCAGTCAGCTAAGTGAACTATTTTGGATTCAGAAAACAAATGTATCTAATGTAGATTTTCATAGAGATTTATATGATAATAGATACAAGAGAAATCGATGTTTTATGATACCAGAAAATAATAATCATCTTTATTATTGTATATCGGAACCATCAAGTTGTCTGCTTGTCTGTCAATATAAGAAATTGTAACCATGCAAGAGAAAATGCTATTAAAAGTAAATTGAACAACAATTTATCTGTCTGTTATTTGTTTCCCTATTTCTTTATGGTTTATTTGATAGTGAATATTGTTCTTACAGATACGACTAAATGGGTTTTGGGGATTAAAATGCATGAAGGTAAGTAGTTAGTAAATTCGTGTATCTTCATTATGTATTTCTAGCTATGTCAGTCGTGAAAAAGATTAAGAGAAAATTTTCTGCAACGTTTACTTTTCTTTTGCTAACACAGATCTTACTTTCTCAGTAAAAAATGTTGAGCTTAATAAAAACGTTTCGTTTCAAGTAAATATTTTGGTGTTTTTGCGTATTTCATGATGGCCTACTTTTTTCAATATTGGGGTATCTTATATTCTCTTTAATATTTGGTGTAATCTTTGTTTACGTATTCTGAATCCAAAAGATACCACTATATTTGTGTAACGAGCTTACATTCTGTCCAATTTATTCGTTGATTAGCTCATTTAAACTTCAGTAGAGGAAAGTTGAAAGAGTTTACAGCGAAAATAATGAGGTGTAGGAAGTTTATAGTTTATGGAATTAATTAAAACGAGTTCATGTATGTTATGGTTCGATGACCGACACAATGGTGTGAAACAAATGTTCGCAGTTCGACATGAATGGAAAAGTTGTTATTTGAACGTTTCAACTCAAATGTTTGACAGTGACTGACTCCTACTATTAATCAGAGTATATCACTTTCTATTGATCGTCCTGATGCCTCATTTACAAGTGAAAATAAGTAGATACATGTTACAAATGATGTCTTAGACATTGAGTGACTTCTGGCAAATGTGGGCAAAAATTGAGCAATAAAGGGATTAGCTAGTTAGTTTTTTAAGTCAATTAGTCACTCAAAAATAATTTGTTTCAAATACAAATTTATTGGCAATGCAAAAGCGAAGCCACATGCCCAAAAACCTTTTGAATCTCAGTTATTTTCATCAATACTTAATTTGACAATTGTGTCAAGTTACCTCGTAGATAGGAGTCACCTAGATTTTTGTTTCGTAAAATCTGCAATTAACGATAGAAAGTAAACAATCATAATTGGCAACTTGGCAAGCGTCCGACACCCACTCGTTCATTGAATGGGCCACGGATGTGGAAGACTGGATGAGCCACGTGGGTGACATTGTCTAGGCGAGAAAGTTCCTATGATGAGTAAGGCAATTGAGCAAGATCATAAGGTTACTTGACAGATGTAATGGAGTGAAAATTAACACTGTTACTTAACAGTGATTACTACACTCAGTAAGGTTCCTTACGAATTTATGATTCATATTTTCAAACTGAATTTTTCGCAGTCTGGCAACGATCAAGGGTTTTTCTCTACATGAAGCCAAATGTTCTAGTCAACATTGAGCAAGACACGGAAATGTTTTTGTTTACAGAGTTATTGTAGGTAGTAGACATAGCTGTGAGTAGCCAAGAAAATGTTTTCAGGCTAAAAAATCTAAACTGTCAATACTAATGAACATCAGTTATCGGTTTGTGACACAACTAATTAACAAAAAAATTGTCTCTTCGTTTTGCCAAAAATACATAAAAGGAGCACGTGCTACGGCCTACGACGCTGTCGTAGACACTTCGTAGCCACACTAACGTATTTTTCCTCATTTGGAGAAATTAATGTTTTCGCAATCATTTCCAGTGTTTCATTATATTTCCACGTCAGGCGTGCAAGGTTATCGACCCCGGCAGCTCTCTGCGTCGCGGACTGACGGCGTGCGTGCGCGCAGCTCACCGATCGCAGGATAACCGATTGACAGTAAAGAGCCTACTGAGATGCACTATTGCGATTCTATTTTGCCATTGAGAATACACAATGTGAGGCGTTTGATTTAGAAATCAATTGAAATGCCACGTGCTTCGGTTTCGTAAGTCCTCTATTCTGCTTTCAATCAATTAGATCTTGGTCTACCTGTTTGTAAGGTTTGTCTTCGATGTTAAATTAACGAATTCCATATTAAACCATTTGCTCCGCAAAGTTAAAGGTCAAGATATTTATTAGGTTTAAAAATAACAAATATTCTTTTAACGACTTCCGATGCGATAAACTAAACAAACGTTTTAGAGACTTCCTGCTAGATTCTTTGTAACAATAGCAAACCAATTTCTTCAACAAAAATGTTTAGAAGTTAATTCGTTCAGGAAAAGATAAATCTTACCGTCGAACATTGGACTTATTGATGACAAAGTTTGTTGCAAATCGACATTGAAAACTGAAATGTCATTTAGAGAACGCAGTGAAAGGTCTCGATAAAAAGTCGATTAATTTCGAGAGAGAGAGAGAGCGTAGAGAATTATGTGCATTTAAAATTGTATTTTGTAATTAATGAGCAGTACGCAAGTGCATCACATTTATCATTCGTATGTGTTCGGCGTGTTTCTCGGAAAGCAGACACTCGGTCTGCCTCGGTCTCGGCCGCCATGTGTTGCAGGCTCTTTGTCCGCACTTGCTTCGGCAATTGAGATGCATGCGCTGTTTTTATAATAAATGGACTGTTTACACTTAAGGAAAGTTTTCGTATTGAGATGTAAGAGTAACTGACGTGAGAGCTTCTCGTTACATTACGGAATTAATGGTAATTGAAAAATGGTTCAATATTTATTGGTGCCGAAAGCATGTAGGTAGAGCCGGCATTACTCCAGAAATGGGAGAGCCCTTGGCTTATGTAATGCTAAATTAGGGAAGTATGGATAGTTTTTTAAATTAAATAAGTTATAACAGTTTTTAGAGACTCGTGGGGATTATGTGCACTTTGAAATGGCTTAACATTTTTTTGTGTCGAAACCATGTAACTTTTCCGGGCATTCTTCCAGAAATGCGAGACGCCTTACTTTTTTTTAACGAATTGAGGGTAAATCGGACTAATTTGATCACGTAAATAAAGTGTCAATTTCTAGAAACACGTAAGGATAATGTTGGCTTTGAAATGGTTCAAGATTTTCTTGTACCATATGTCAACTTGCTACAAAAGGAAGCCAAGAAAGATTTATACTGAGAACTCGTATTTTCCTGTTGGACATAATGTATGAAGTAAGTCAGAAACAAGGATTGGATTTTATAGATATCTGAGAACACTGTTTTGGGTTTTGACACTATGATACCTATCGTAAAAACCCTGGAACGGGTAAAATGCCGATTTTAGTTCGGATATCCTTTGATTTAGGACAGTTGATGATGCTAGTCACCGATGCGTAGTCAAAACCATATCTGATTTTTCAAAATGATGTAATATTTCGGCAAACAGGCTGACCTTTCATCTGAGTGGCAATTGTGTAACACACTATCAGTAGGAATCGCTATCATTTTGATAGTTCCACAACATTCATGGCGTTGTTTACGTTGCTAAGCAGACAAATTTTTCGAACATATAAAAGAATGGATTAGCAAACCTTCAGAATGATTCAGACTCTGATAAATAGTGTGTTACACAATTATAATGCTGACTAGTTATAGCCATCTAAAGACAGCTTCCTTCGATTTTTGGGACTGTATTAATGCGCTGCAATTAAAAGTAATTGATATTCATTTATAAAGAAGTGCGCACACTCACTAAGTGTACCATCGCGTTACAGATATGGAACATATCAATTAATGGGACGTGTCCACATGATGAAAAGCTTTCCCCGCCGTAACGGTTCACGCTATGCACTTGAGCATAGACATTCATGTTGACGATTTAATGGTCTACTGGTCCGAGTAGTGAACGAAGCATATACGGACTTTATTATAAGTGTGGCTTCTTGATTATTAATACGTTCTGGTGATTAAGAATAAATCTAATGGCCGGATATTAAATAAGGCATCCGACGTTTATATTGACGACATTGCGGCGAAAATTAAAAAATTACAACAATTTGCACTGTCGGTTGAGTACAAAGACACACCTGGACTCCTGGACATACTATAAATACTGTTAGCCGTGAAACACTGCAATTAACTGACCATTTACGGCACAATCTGAGGCACGCAGAGGTCTAATAGTACGTAATGAGTGGACGTCCTGGAGCGCGGGACCGAGGCATCCGTTCTTGGAAGCGCAGGCGCACGATCATGACTGACAGACAGACGGACGCTTGTACAATGTTACAAGCCCGATGGTCAGATAGCTACGGAAACGGTAGTTGCTCTGACCGGCGACGGACTCGACCACTACGAAATAAATCATACGCAGTTTGGTTGGTGTCATGACGAGTGACGTGACGGACGGACGGTCGGCGAACCGCAGAGTACACAGAAATAGACATTTATTTGTAACAGTATTGGTAATTCTGTTCAATCGTATACACTTATGTACGTCATAGGCATATTTATGGCGGTTATCATTCTACCAGATTTAACGGCAACTTGGTAACGACGATATTTTATGTTGCTTATAAAATTAAAATATATATTGCTACAATTATAATTATATTAAATAAAACCCACGCCCTTGCTCTACAAAAAAGCCATAATCCCGTCCCCTGCTAAAGTGTGAAATTGTAAAACAAAATATATCAAAGCTATTGGGTCAATGGCAAACGCAACAGGGCATAAACCACGTTTTCGAAATCTCTGAACTATTTAATGAAATGAATTAAGAAATACTGGAAGCTGCCAAAGAGATGGCTGATATAAAAAGCGTGTAAAGTGTTCGATGTGACTGACATTTAGTTTACAAGGGCTGAGGTTGCGAAACGAATTTTAAATTCGACTAGTCACTATGTTGTAATGCACGTACGATGTTATAATATAAGCATTGAATATAGCATGAATCATCAGCCGAAAGCAACTGACAGGCTGGCTTTTCACCTAGCAGTACAATACGCACTTAGTGCGGGCCTGTATCGTAATTTATGATGTAATAAAAAAACTAAAAAACACGCTTCCATGGAAAACCAAACTAAAAAGTACAAAATAATGGAAAAAAAGCGTGGGGTGCTTTTAAGGTATTTTTTTATTGATATCAGGCACCCCACGCTTTTTTTCCATTATTTTGTACTTTTTAGTTTGGTTTTCCATGGAAGCGTGTTTTTTAGTTTTTTTAAACTATTATTTATTTTCTATTTTTTAGGGTATTTCGAGACGTATGTCAGCGTAGTTTGTGACAGTTTTTTTGCTGTCCTGGTAACCCTGGCAAGGATAATGGCACAAATTTATGAAATTATTGCATTGTCATCAGTCCTTGACAGGTGTGCAAAGTTTGAATGAAATCTGGTCGTTTAAAGTGGGTCAAAATCGCACTATAAGGAGTCGGTTACAAACAAACATACAAATATACAAATATACAAACATACAAACATACAAGTGAAGCTAATATAAAGCGTGTAAAAATGTACTACACTGATTCATTTATAATGTAGCGGTAGTGCGGTACTCGATATAAATTCTGCTGCTGTGTTTCAGAGAACCAGTTTGAATAAAGCTTTATTGTTGGTTCAATAAAGAGGAAAGTAGTTTTTCATAGAATCATTGGTATATTTATTTTGCTTCGAGATATCATGCTGGACCACACACTACAATTACTTTGTAAAAACACTTTCGAATAATTCTATGAACTTTGCAAAAAGAGCGTGAAAGGTTTTCGCGTGCCAGAATGACCGTGATTGCTTTAATGTCAGTCTGTGTTGTGTTGACCATGCTGGAGAGTCACCATAACCAATGAACTTTACGTAATTATACTTAACTAATAACTCGTTTTAAGGCCTCCGTAGTCGGCCAAATATGAACATACCAACTGCCATACAGATCGGGATCGTAAAAGCTTCGATAATTTTTCTCTGACGTTCGTTTAAAGTAAATAGACTCGGAATAAGATCAAGAGACCAACATTCTCCAGTACTCCAATTCCATTAGTCTGTTCATATCTATCAAGAAGAACATTTAGTTTTTCTTTTACTGTATTATTTACTTACGGAACTCCCGCGTTTCGCCTTGAGATTAATGTTAAAGTTACAAAAAACTATAGATCGGTTATGACAGCATCTAATAATTATTGAGAGGTGATTATTGTTTTGGGTGCTACTTCCTTATTTTATTTAGAGCCTCTATTAAAAAATACCAATTATAAACGTGAATTATTAATATTTAACGAGGTGCGGTCCGGAGTATCTGGAATTGGTATTTGAACGTGAATATCGATTTGGTATTCAAATTCAAGGATGCAGAAGCTTTTCAATGCGTCTTTTCCTCCAACAAAAAAATTATGTTAGGTTTTGAATCAATAAATAACCTGAAATTAAAATATTTTGACAATGGAAGCAATAATTGATTCATTCGTTAAATTTGACTTGTTTTATTATCATGTCCAATTCATAATGTGCGGACGGATAAAATTACAATAACGCATATCTCATCCGCTCATTATTAATGTCGACGTATATTATTAAATAATCGGTACACTTTCTTAACGATTAACAAATCGAGAAGTTAAAGTACCGTATCGATTTACATTGCTAGTGTGATGGTTAACGACACCGAACTGTTCCAAATTGATTTGCGATTCGACACCACATCGGTGTGTTGGCAAAACGTTAGTGAGAATACAAACTATGGATAAACAGAGTTATGAAATGTATCGCGCCGCCTGCGCAGAACGCTTCAAATGTCACGCATGACATAACGCAGGTCGATGGTACCATAAACAGGCGAAGAAATCGATGGTTTATTAGCGTTGAATGTTTAATTGTGTCGAATTTTCCGCGTTCTTAATTTGGAAAAATAAACGCTAACATTTTTAATTGGTTGACTCTCTTATTATTTTTATTTTCTGGTTTGAGGATTATAGAGAAAATGATGTATGTAATTATGCTGTTTATGAAGTAACAATACGTCGTCAAGTCAATTATTATGGAGTCCACGACTGCGCTGTTACGATCGCGAAATTCTATGTATTACTGCCGTACGTGTCTCCAAGTGATGCTAATATGCCGATTGTGTGTTAGAGCTTATAACATTAACCGATTCTGTCGAAACGGATGGGACAATCATGTTGTTTTAATCGCAGCTTATTTCTGGCTTTAAACTTTAAGGAATTTTAAAATAGAATATCCGAAACAAAAGGAATAAGAAATAGGCCAATTTATTTAAACGGCTTCCCTGCTTAAAATGTACATATTTAATCCGAGACATTATGGAGGCCCATGATATTTTGATGGCACGAGCCAACAAATAACAATACAGTTTCTGCCACAAACGATTCAAGGATGAATACCGTGCTTGCGTGTGCGCAGCTCGATTTGCAGGTGGGTCACGCTCGGACACCGCCGTCATGGCGTCATATCCTCACCGAATTGGCCACTATAATTAATAAAAGGATTGCGCGCGCAAGGCAACGCTATGTTCGGTAATGGGCGGCGATCTTGTGGCATTGTTGACGTTTTCGAAGACGAATTGTTGGCGGTCAAGAAATTGTTGCGTCGGCGCTGAATTCCGAACTTGATTCATAAACCTTTAATCTGGAAAGGGCTTTTAAAGTGTTGTCTTTCGGTCTATATAAGGAAAGACTGCGTGCAATACAAATATCCTTTCAGAAGACGCAGAGCCTGCTACTACTCATTCATATATTGTTCATAAGTAGCTTTAAATACGAATATAGAGTAAAGGGCACGCACCGTAACGAGATGATGTCCTTGCTGACATTGCATTGAACTATTGTAAGTAACAGGTACCAATATGACGTCACATAACGCTGGTTAAGGCTCAATACGCGAAACCTGGTGCACTCAAGGTATGGACCGGTTGCGTTACAATACGGGCAGGTCTTGACACGTGTCATGCTATCCTGTCAGGAGTTATCGGCTGTCATCTGCTGCCCATTATGAGCGGATAGACATGTAACCTCATCTTTACAGCTGCAAGGCCACACCGCCTTCCCAACCTTTCATTTGTGAGATGAATATAATAAATCATTGGTTATCGATAGCTTCAAGGTGTGTGCTGAGAATGTGTTGCTCGATTGTTCTTTTTTTTTTGTTTTCAGTTGAATAGGAAGCTAAATATCATTGTTTTATAGGCAGCCGATTTTATTGAGTATTTTTTTCGTGCCGAAATCGTGTTGGTACCTCACGATGTACCGTCTCATTCTCTAAATTTGCATAGTTTTAATCTCTGAATAATTTAAAGGCAAAAACTTAAGAATAGAGACTCGGTTTGGAATTATTGTCTAGTTCGTAAATTAAGAATGGTTTTTTTCGATGAAATCGTAGATTGCACCTAAGTTATTTCTGATTCGTTACGTTGATTATCATCTATGTATATCTTTTTTATTATTCTGTCATGTATATGGTTGGACAGGAAGTAATGGCGGTTATTTCTATACCTCAGTGTCGCAGAGGAAGGATATTATGTGCTAAGATACTGTGTTATATGTTGGAACATTTCTAGAAACATACTAGAAATGTTCCAAGTTTACACTAGACTTATCTAGACTGTCAGGGGCTTAGTCTGACATCCAGTCTTACAAAGGGGTATCATTTTACCCAGTAACTGGGTTGTGGAGATTCGCCCATCTTTATCCCTCCGTGCCTCGGAAAGCATATTAAGCCGTTGGTCCTGGCTTTCATTAACATTACGGGTCGTGCTCGTCAGAAGTCGGAAACTCTCACACTCACTCTTACCAAATGGTGTTGTATAACCCAGTTACTGGGTTGTGGAGTCAGACAGGCAGTTGCTCCATGTAAAATATTGATATTCAGCTTTCCTAGACAACATTGTCTAGACTTATACATGGTTTACAAAAGTCTTATTCAGTGAGTCTCGTTCAGTAACCTTTTAAATACAAAGATTGAATTTCTTTAAAAATCTTTTACTTAAAGTACAAAAAAACAATTGACCCGTAAACTTTGACCTCAGACATAAATATTAATAAAACGAGACTTCAATTTTCCATAATCTTAGTACAATGACCTTTAAAGGAGGCTTTACATATTGTTTGGCGGTAAACCGGATTCTTGGAGCAGAAAAAATGGGGGTATTATCGTGAGACTTCATTAAGAGGATCTATTCACAGTATAATTTTATTACAATATGATAAAGATGAGATTGAATGCATTACTTTTCCTTTAAGTTCTTTAAAGGAAAATGGAAAAGCTTTTGCATAAAGTAATTTAATTACGGATCTAAAAGTAGTCTTTCATTATGGGGCGTTGACTTGTTGTAGAGTCCATAGTGGAGTTTTGTTGAAAGGATCTAAGCTAGTTAAACACATGGTTAGTTCCTTTTACCGTTAAAGGAAGTGGAAGCCTTTCAGAGTTTTCGTTTGATATTTATTCGGCGTATCTTTTTGCAGTGTTTGTTCTGTTGTCTGTTTATTTGCTCTTTAATTAGGTACGTTCTTCGCCACATAAGGTGCTTCACTTCCAGAAAATGATGAAGCATATTTTTTCAAGTAGTATTAATCAATTATTTGGATATCATAAAGCCATTGACTGATCATCAGTCATCTCTAGAGCTTTAGCTTTTTATATAAAGATTGATCACTCAGTATATCTCTCAACAGAGTTAATAACAAATCTATTTCTGGAAAATGGATTACAAGTGGAAAAGAATATCTATTCAACTTCCCTTCAGTTACTAAGCCTATCCTTCTTTGTAGATTTTTCTTTCAACATATTTCTCAAAGGTCAATAACCTTCACAAGACTATAAAATATTTGATAGAATATTTTTTCTGTTTTGTTAAAATGGCAAATTAGCATTCAAATGAGTTTCTGAGATTACTGATTTATTAGCTTTGATTTTTTCTTGGGAATTCAAAAGTTCAATGAGGTTAGTTAGTATTATTATATTTATATCGTTAAATTATTATTACGATTCTTGTTCCTAGTATGTTCCAGGCATGAAGAAACATCGTGAGGAAATGCATCTCCTAGAACAAAAAAATCTAAGACATGTGACATCTTACAAGTCGCACTGGCCCCGCGTGGAAGTTTATGGCGCCCACTCTCTATCATCAAGAGGAAGCCTGTTTCCGAATATTGGGAACGTTCTGGGCGTTTATTATGCTATGCTATCTTCGCAAAACTATAATAAGTAATTAATTTGTTTTATTTTTCAGGTCTTTGCCCTGCTTTCACCGTTGCATTACATGCAATAACTACAGCATGGCGAAGAAAATTCCTTGCATAATTGTGTGCCTCCAATAAATATTAGGGTCGCCACACACAGGCTTGCGACATACGAGCGACAACTGGGCCGTGATAATAGGGGACTACACCGCACGGACTGTTGTGTAACTGCCTTTTCATGTGCACACCTTTCTTGGTTAGCCTGGCATGGTCAGCAGGCTGTAATATCATAGTACATCATATAACTGGTCTTATGACACTGTATGTACTTATAGACGAGAGGACACATGTATAGTTCTGCCATTTTGCGAGTAGTCGAAATCTAAGTAGCAGAAACTAAATATCTTCTAACCAAACCACAGCTACTAGTAGTGTATTGAAGTCAAGTACGATATCAAATCAATAATAACACAACCACTTAAATAAATAGTTCAACAGTGTTCTCCAGTAGCAGCTACTTGCAGTCCGTGTGAAAAGCCTCTAACATTACTTAGTGCTGTGTATGTAGGCGCGACCGCAAACGTTAGAAATCGCGGACATGCGTCGATATTGAATCGACGCAGACGCAATGCGGTTCAACAGATACAGTGGAAAACAAATAAACAGATTGATTATGTCAAATATATGTATGGGAAAATAGGAATTATTAATGGCTTGTTGAATGGTGTAGTGATTTTTTTTGCTTGTCTAGTAGCTTGATGGTTGAGGAGGTTTGGTATAAGAAGAAAATGCCTAATTGAAATTATAAAGTACGTTCAGGCATGTTCGCTTTGAAGTCTTTTCTGGCTTATATGTATACTTCTTAATTTTTTTATCATGACATTCTATCAATTTTAGCTTTATTTTCTCAATACCTAGTTAATCTTCCGATGTTTGCCCACGGGCAAAGATTGGATGGATTAAGTCCGAAAAAGAAAGTACAATTAATACTGTATAATTAGGATTGGTTTTCACCTTGATTTCATCCATTGTCAAGTAAACGAATTGCTTAGATTTCTCCTATAATGGGTAAAAGTCGGTCAGAGCCGCTGGCTGTAGGACAGCTTGTTAGAAGACTGATCAAGTGATTCTTTGTTAAATAAATTGATCAAATTAGTATAGACAACATTACGTGATGCTATACTGAGTTTTTGTTTGACAATGTCAGTAGAATTTCGAGTAATTTGCATGGATTTTAAATCTGGACCGTAATGCTTTCTAAATAATGTTATGGCTTGCCCATGGTCACCCAGGCTATCGGAAAGCCAGCTATGACAGAATAGAATACTCTTTAATAAAAGGGAACACCTCATACCTATATTAAATGTTGAAATAATTGCGATCATTCTATAAAACATACAGGTACCAGAAATTACAAAATAACTATGAATAGGTACCTGCACTACATTCACAGTACATAATCTTATTCATAACAACTTAGCAGGCTCTATCTTAAGCATTACTTTGTATCATAATTTGGACAATACAGATAAGATCTCGTGATTCCGCACACAGATAGTCGAAGAATGAAGAAACGGACGTAACAAAGCGCACGCGACTCCTGCTCAGCGTACCGGACTGGTATTTATTACTACACTTTATTGCAGGAAATTACACCGCTTTACGTTTTCCTTCACGAAAATAATAAACGTCTAATTTGGCTAGATATATTTTAATTATTACCAAGGTTACTTTTGAGAATTCATCATTTTATCAATCGTATTACACTTTCCAATTAAAACTGTATTAGCTATGCACTTTCGTTTTGCAGCATGAGTTACTTTTGATGTCACGATAACATTATCTTTATTCAATTTTCGTAATTATCTATCGCCGTTGTTAATGTAATTTTAATTACTTTCTAAACTATATCATTAAATTTACTGACATATCTGGCGTGGGATTAAAAATAAAAGGGCTTGGCTTGAGTAAACAATAGAATAACTCGAACCTGGTCGAAACCATAATTTATTTCTACTAACAGAATAACGCCTTCAGCATTATGTATATTACCTAGCCCCCACGTAATCAAAACGCACCTTCTAAGTTTTAATAAAGCCATTTACATAAACGTTCCGCGTCGTCGAAGGCCAAGATTACTGATAGGGGTCACCGGGGACACCTGGTCTGTTCCCGGTACGTACGACTCGTAACTGCAAGCATCACAGACGGGACGACTATAAATAGAAATTGTCAAATTATGTTTGTAGTCGCTGGCATGTGGGGTGGGCAGGACTCCAAGTCTGCAGACCACAGGTGCATAGAGAGAAGACAATACAGATCACATGCTTAAGATAGTACAGAATGAAGTAACATTGGAATTGTGTCGAAACTTGCGCGGGATGTCAGAAATTTCTTCATTGAACTTGAACAATAGAATTTTGAGGTCATTTTAAGTGATGGGTGTCAGAGAGATACGTGTGATGGTTATCAAAATAGTTATTTTCGTATGATTGATGAGTTGAAACTTTCAATGTCAGATTAAAGCGTCCGTTTCAATTAGTTAACGAGTAGTTTTTGGTTGGGGAAACTTTTCTTAATGTGATTTCTTTTGTGGCATTGTTATTATGATATACAATTAATTACAGACAATTTTCTACTATACAAAAAATTACCCCCTAATTTGTTGTACAGTAGAAAATTGTCTGTAATTAATTGTCATGATTAGAAGTAAAAGTAGAAGAGGATCTAAGAAAAAACGGTTCGATTGTTTAAAAGACGATATGGCTAGAAAGGTAGTGACTATTGAGATGACGACTAACAGAGATTTTTGGAAGAGTATATGTTCCGCCGACCACAATTAAGAAGGTTCGTCTTACCAAGTTCTATCGTAATACCCAGTAACTGGGTTGTGGAGCCAAGAAAGGTAGGCGCTCCATGTAAAATACTGGTATTCAGCTGCATCCAGTTAGACTGGAAGCCGACCTCATCATGATTGGGAAAATGCGAGGCAGATGATGATGAAGGGCAAAAGGATAGTCATGAATTGACATAATTATTATTTCTCAAATAGTTTTTAACTATCTACCGATTCCCATTTCTTATCCAGGTGTCCAACAAAATACATCGTACAAATAAACACAAGATAGATAAAGTCCTTTTTTGTCGTAAATCAAACGGCTCTATCGTAGAAAGTAAACTTGATATTTGCATATTATTGACGTCTCATTCAGCTGTTTACTCTGATTTATGTAGAACTAAGATTGTTCGTCTTTATCTGTTGTGGTCATCGTTGGCTTTCCTTTGAATGTTTTCTTTGCTTTATAAGTGGTACTGGTGACTGTGTCATTTAAAGTACTGATAAATCTGTGATCTATAAAACTGCAACCAAGAGTGGTGAAGAGATTAGATGGCAGGTGCTCTGTTTGAGAGGAACAGTGATGAAAATAATAAGAAATGAAATAGGTATCGTGAATAAACCTGACAGTAACCACCCCCTTAACCTTTTTTCGAAAGTGGAACAGATTCATAATAAATCGTCGAATTTAGCTTCTGAAAAACTTGAAAGTTGTCTCCAAAACTTCACATTACAGTTGGTCTGTTTGACGTAAAACAAAGAAACGATCGTACATCAGTTAACCCTAACGTTACCGAGCACAATGCCAACAATCAAGAACATTATTGTTCCGAGAAAACTTGCGACTACTTGTGCAAGTGAAATTTATATGGGGACGCTATTGTTTTGATATTATTATGAGCTTTCACTTTTCTGCATAATACAAAGGCAAGTGGTGTTTAGCTGGGGAATTGTAATTTATTACTGAATATTCGATAACTCGACCGCCATTGTTTATTTAGATGCACATGAATTGTAGAACTATTGATTACTTTCTCCTTAATGGAAGTTGTTCCATTTTAAGAACTATAAAGCATGAAAGCGAAATCATTTCACTCGTAGAACAAAAAAAAAAGACGAAATCAAAATGTCAATCAAATTGATGCGTCCAGACCGGAATTAGTTAATTACACGGTGTGAACATAAATATAGTGTGAACCTTGACATGTTACTCCATGTTGCGTGGGAGAAACATTTTATTTATAACGTCGTTCGGCTCATTATTTACTGGTTCGATGTGTGTAAAAATAAATAACTTGTACTATCGTCCCACGCGAACAGCAAATGCGACATGATGCACAGCTGTATGTAAAGGCACACGACTGGTTCGAAATTCAAATAGAATAAGGAACTAAGTTCAAAATACTTCTTTGGCGTAGGCTACTGCCCACAACTGCCAGTATCCTATGCAGTTTAGTAGATGCATGGAACTAGTATGTACTATAAGTAGATGCTACTGTTGTCTATTACGTACCGCATCGCAAAACATCGCGTAGCATTCTCCTACAGGTGAAGCAACGGCTTTGTGTCTATTTTATTATTAGTAGACATTACGTAAAGTTACGCCAAAGATACGTTTCTGTACGCATTGTTATGGGTTCTAAATGTCGTCTGTGATTTACATGAAAATGTGTTCCTCTTATTAATTAGTTTGAAGTATTTATGACTGAAATAAGGATACTGAGGCGTTCATAGAAATGTTGTTATGTTCAAGTGCATTATCTTATCTCAGTCTGAAGTCTAAAATGTGAATGAAATCCTTCATTCTGAGATATTACGTTAGAAACTTTTAAATTTAGATTTTGCAGATAACTTCGATCATTTCTGTTTCTCTGGCCGATGAAAATGTTATGCAAAGTGATGCGAATTCCGCAAACAAGTCTGTGGGGTGGGCCTTGATACCATTATGATATTCTATAAATTGATTTTATGTACTTTCTAACATGAAATATAGGGAGAGATTATCTGCGGTTATGTTGTATTCACATTAGTGATAATGACATTACGTTCGGAGAAATTACGTAAAGTGTGGCCACCTGACGACGGACGCGAAACCAGTCCTGCGTCCGCGCATCCGGACCAGTTTAGCGAAGCAAGGTCCCGCCATAGACCCGGTCACTTTGGACCCGCGCCCGCAAGCTCGCGACACGCAGGGAGCGTTAGCCTCTATCAACCCGTTTATTATTTTTATATTTCACGTTCAAACACGCAAAATGGCTGACTTTCGTGTTTATTAATTCTTGAGATTGGATCGGGACCTTCTAAAGGGCCTTCTGGCTTGTTTCTTTAGGAGTAAGTAAAAAAAAAAGTAAAAATAAAAAATAGGGCTAGATCGGCATCTGAACAACCACAAAGGTGACCTTTACGAGGACATAGACCAGTGGGTATTTAAAACAAAGTCTAAAACACAAGTCTGTCTGTTTCTAACTAAAAGCTTCCTCAAACATTAAACTAGGTGCGAGTACTAATAACAAACACGTCTGCATCTTGTATACGATCAGGAATACGATTTGGCAACTAATAGTTGTTGTAGTAACGCTACGAGCTAGTGGATTTATGATCCTACAGTCTGTGTGGCGGTGAGGTTCCGCGTAATCGGAAGCAATGTTATAAATTGGCATAATAAACGGTCTTATGATTACATGTTTTACATAACATAAGAATATACTAAGTAAAGAGTATAAAAGTATTATAATTTATATTTAGTTTTAAAAAATCTGAACAATAGACTCACCCAACGTTTCACTATTTGTTTAACTTTCTTGTATATTACACTCAAGACCGACTTCATTTCTTACAATATGTTAACTTCACCACATCACTAGAAGTTATGAAGACAGATAAAAAAATCGTTTTTACGAGTCTCAAGTCATTATACTAATCGTTTACGATCTCGACAGTAATCGTTATTCGGAGTAGCAGTAATTGCAAAGTAAATATTGAAAAAACCGGCCAAGTGCGAGTCGAACTCGCGCACCGAGGGTTCCGTACAAACCTGCAGGTCATCATCATCATCATTCGTCATCATCGTTTATGAAATTAAATGTTTTTTTTTTAATTTTTATATTTGAGTTGACTGAATGAAAGGTAAATTGTGGTTTACGATTTATGACGTATTAAAAAAAAACTACTTACTAGATCTCGTTCAAACCAATTTTCGTTGGTAGTTTACATGGTAATGTACATCATATATTTTTTTTAGTTTTATCATTCCCTTATTTTAGAAGGTACGGGGGGGGGGGGGGGGGACACACATTTTACCACTTTGGAAGTGTCTCTCGCGTAAACTATTCAGATTAGAAAAAAATGATAAGTATTAGAAACCTCAATATCATTTTTGAAGACCTATCCATAGATACCCCACACGTATGGGTTTGATGATTTTTTTTTTTTTTGAGTTTCAGTTCTATGTATGGGGAACCCCAAATATTATTGTTTTTTTTCTATTTTTGTGTGAAAATCTTAATGCGGTTCACTGAATACATCTACTTACCAAGTTTCAATAGCACAGCTCCTATGGTTTCGGAAAAAAGTGGCTGTGACATACTCGGACAGACAGACAGACAGACATGACGAATCTATAAGGGTTCCGTTTTTTGCCATTTGGCAACGGAACCCTAAAAACGAGTAATTTTGCTATTAGCGTTATATAATGAATCGTTGTTTGTATCGTGGACAGCTAAATGTGTTATTAGAATCGCATTTATCCGCCATGTTATGTACGAGTAATTGTAGACAAATAGCTAAAATGAATGATGCGTTATTTTTCTTATTTAACTTGTTGTTTCAAGCGTGATATGAAGTAATTAAGGTAGGTATTATCAATTAAACATTGTGTTCAGATCTAGCCTTAGGATTTCAATGGAGGCCGAAATTTATAAAGCCATATTAAATCTATAGAATGTTATAAAATATTCAAAGAGGTGCTTTCGAATTCAGTGAACAGATCAAGTCAAGAGGAAACCCTAAGAGAGACCTACCTCTGTTGCTAGCCAAGCCTAGATAGGATTTAACGGTCGGCCTAAGTTCTATCTTGGGACGGTTCCAAAAGTCTAGCAAATGTTAAATCAATGCCAGAGAGAAAATCTCGCGAACTACAACATATGTTAGACTTTACATAGGTACCTACTTGTAACTGTGACAAAAGTCTGATTTAATATTTGATCCATATTATGTGTGACGATTTGATTTATGTGATTTAAGTCCGAAGTTCAAAGCCCGAAGTTCTTGATTATCGACAAAAGTGAATTGCCAAACGATGAAGTAATAAACTATATAACAAACTGCCCACATAAAAGCCACTGAAGCTAGATTACAGCCTGAAAGCTCGTGATATAAAGGCGTGGCGTCCTAATTGTATTCAAATACCTGTAATGTATGACTGGAATTTATTAGAAAAGTAGTTTGAATAAATGACTTTTGATTGATCACATCGGTACGTCATTGTGAGGGTAGTGGGACAATGGAGCTTTGTGCTTACTATTTTGTAGGTAGGTCATGAAGGTTTCATGCTTAGCTATAAGTTGTAAGTAATTATCCTTGTGAAGTTATTGTGTGTTTATGCCAGATTCATTTTAGTAAATAATAATCAGTCATTATCATTTCAGACGAAAGACATCCATAGTTGGACCTAGGCTCCCCAAGGGCCACCACTACGACCAGTTCCGGGCAAAGAATCAGTACTTAAATACTACTTTTTCATTTGTGGTAATTGGTAGTTTAAACTACAATATTACTATTATTTCGGGGCTACAACATAGAGAAACTTCTCGTCGACCATAAAGTACGGGAACATCGTATTCCTTTTACTATATTCACCCCCTACTTATGAACTACATATACAAACTTATATAACATATCTACAGCCACAATAGATGGCTAAACAACCCCTATTACCACAGACTACACCAATAAACATAGCCATATGTCAAAACCAATCCAGTTTTGCGGTTATCTGACACAACCCTGTCCAATTAAACCTCGTGGTTATTCCGTGCCTTCGTCGGAAATCACGTGGTCGTCGCGTGTCCCTCACGTGATGACCACGCCACCCCTCAATTTGGGTTGGAACCCTACATGGCTTCGTCCGTCATACAATTATGTTCGTTTGCCGATACTGTTTACGTTCGTACATGAAGTTTACGCATGATCGTGTTCCAAGGACATCGTAAGGGTACATTTTGTTGGATTCGACTCTGTTCACGTGAATTTGGTTTGGTTATTTTTTTCTATGGCATATCGGAAAGCGCTTTAATGAAGTTTTAAATGTTTACAGTGTGTTTTTCACAAGTAAAAAATGTGAATTCTTTGTAAAAAAAAGGAAAATGTGTGATCAAAAGCACAGGAAAGCTCAGTTAGCTTTTCTGTGCTTTTGATCAATTTCTTTGAACATAAATTCACAGTATAGTAGAGATGAGTTCATTCCTGTTTTTGTACCGTTAAAGACAAAAAAACCGTAACATACGCTCCATGATGTAAGATTCGCATAGCGACAGCTAGCAGATGTGATACATTCCTGTTTATCCTTGTAAAAAAAAATCTTCACTCGCTCACAACGCAAGTCACTTACTCAGGTTTTTTTTTATATAATTCCAAATTACCGTTTCGTAATCCGTCAAAGTAACACGCGATAAATAAAAGAAAATCGTAAACGTATTATGTAATTCACCGGCCGAATGCATATATTTATTATTTACCTAATTAAAGCCTATTCATAGAGATTAGAGTCGCTTGTATACATAAATACGTTATTATTGTGGAAGTGCCAAATCAAGCATGTAATATGCGATATTAGATAGTACTATAGACAATATAGACATTTCTTTGTTGTTTATAGTGTTTTGTTTATTTTATTTAGGTTGCGATTACATAAATCTGTTGCTTAATCAATAAGTATGGATTTAGGATGGCGGATGTGAATTTAACTTCCTTAGTTAATATTTATATAATATTATGGTTTGAGAAAATCTTTGGAAAACTAATGCTGATTTTGGGCTGTTCTATAACGTTTTACACAATACATAGCATGCCGCCTGATTACCACAAAGGTTGGGCAGAGGTATACTTATAGTACAGTCATATTTCGCCAGGGGGCGAGCCTCCGGGCTGCTACTGAGAAATGTTGTTGTTATTTATTTCTCTCTTCACCACCCTTGGTTGACTGGTATAGAATGCCTAAGGCATTAAGTCCGCCTTTGTACCTTTTATTTGTGTGCGAGAAGTTTAAATAAATAAATAAATGCGAAATAGATTAACCGAATTTCACTTTTCTAAAGAAAAGTGAAATTCAGTCAGGTAAACCTGGGCATCGACTCCAAGACCTCATGCTCAGAAGTAGCGCTAGCGACCACTAGACCAACGAGGCAGTCCAATTCCGAATCTACTTTAGTCCATTATTGTTTTAATTAGGTAACGAACAAACGGTTTATTAACTGGTTTCCAGTTTATGAAACTACTTGCAGTGATAACTTAGGGATATATCTACTCGATGGCCTATGACCAGCTAGAAATTTGCCGCAAAAATATTTGAAAATTTGCAAAGTATTAAAAGATTCACAATCATTAAATCAAGTCACACTATATAAGTGATATTTAAGAATGATAGATAACATCAAGCTATGCCAAGTTTAGCAGTAAACAACTATCACATGCCCGTGACGGAGAAATAAGTAATGAAAATTAATTAGTAACTACGCAATTCTAATTTAAAAAAATATTAAAATAAACTACATATCGGATTTAATTGGTAACTTACTTCCATTAAAGTGTAATTGGTCTTCATAACCGTATTTATAATTACATAAAATTAATGTTTTTTTTTCTACTTTGTTTATCTACATTTTTATTCCTTGGTGAATTAGATTTCTAGTTTTAGATATAGATTAAAAAAAAAAAAACATACGGAAAATTTAGTACTGCTATATAAACATTCGACATTATCAATTCAAATAAAGAACGACGGTGTAAAACTGACGCGATATTTGACTTAAATAAAGACCAAATCCTCAATTTCTGCTTACCCACGATCCCGTGGAGCCCCAGCGCTTCAGCCTCTTCCCGAAAATGTTTTGACACTGCGAGAGACAAGAGACCGAAGACGCCGGCTGTATCTTGTTAACAAAACTGTCACCCCTGTCTAATGTCATCTTACACAGTCACTATTAACTATCGTCCAAAAATGTTCATTTACACTGAAAGTTTTGTTTTAAATTGTTTATTTATTATTTTATTGTTCACTATACACAAATTCACATGTGAAGGCGAATCGAGACGCCGTAACCCGTGAGGAGGACGCGTGCGACTGCGTTGCCGGCAGCCGAACGAATGGCGCCCGCTCCGCTTTTCCTATCTGCGGAAAGCCGCCCGCCCGCCTTACCCGCCCAAACTTCCAATTAGAACATTTTTTTTTACAGGAATCGTATTAGTGTCGTTTTGAATGTCGCTTGTATGATGAATTCTAGAGAAAGGTGTCGTTAGGAAATCATACATGAAAGCAAGAAAGTTATCTTTGCCGATTTTCTGAAAAATTCTGGAGCTTTCTTGGAATGGAAAAGAGCTTTTTGTATCATTGACATTCTTTAGTTTCGCAGGAAGTTATTAGCTATTTAAGATTTACTATGTGGATGTAGTAAATCTAAAATTAAAATAGAATTTTTAGAATACTTAACGTTATTTAAAGTCCTATTAATGTTATTTGCGGTTCGTCGACTCATACTAAGCTTTGTAAGCTATCATAAATGATTATTTTAAGTAGAAAATTACCAAATTTCCGACATAAACATGTAATAATTGAATTACAAACTGAGGAAAGATACAATTGGCGCTTGTTATGATTAAGATTATCTATTGAACTACTTTACGTTCCATAGTTTCCATACTAGACTTTATCATTGACAGAGCGATGGAAATCATTTGTTTTAACATTGACCATGACCTCAAAAGCATGTGTATTCGGAGTGGAAAATGTATTGCTTTACGTCTCCATACCAAATAAAGGCATTGAGTATGGTTCTATTGTTATAACCATACATACAAAACTGTTTGTTTGTCCAAGAAATAAATAAATAAAAGAATTTGTTCCTTTTTACTCCATAACTCACTTTATCAACATAATGCTTTTATTCGGTATGAAGACGTCTTGTCTAAACAAGGGAATGTTACAAAAGAAGTAGATAATAATGCTTTCATTAATTCCCGACTATTTTTGTAATATATTCGTCGAGATTTATGTACGAACACAAAACAAAAACATGGTTGTATACAAGTTAGTTGGATATAGAGTTCTTATCTGTGGTAGGCTCTCGAGCTCGGGAAATAGCGTCCTATTGGCTCGGAACCGCTATTCCACGTCCGGCCCTGATGCTGAAATATCAACGGGGACGCTTGAAATTTTAGCTCACTATCATATTTACAGCTTTAGGTAGCTTGTGGTTTCCGGCATGGAATGGCGCAGTCCCTCTTCACGCCAGGTGAGAGGAGGTCAGAATTATGTCAAGAGGACTGGTAGCAACTGTTCTTTGATCAACTACATATTATAAATTCAAGTCGTTGTTCGAGTCTATCAGTGTGATCGCCTTGTTCTTGTAAACTACGCAACGAATACTGATGCGGTTTTTATTTAATATTATTAAGTGATGATATTTAGAGAAATGAAATTTATAAGCGATGAATGATGATATAAAAAGAAGGGTTTTTTGTATAACATAAAAATATGAAACTTGTAAGAGCAGTGGTGGCCTAGTGGTAACGGCCGCGACTTACGAGTAGTAGGTCGTGAGTTCAAACCCAAGCAGGCGCATTACTTTGTGTAAAAAATTTCATCGCCACTGCTCTCAAAACGGTGAAGGAAAACAACGTGATGAAACCGGCATGTCTAAGAACCAAAAATTCGAAGACATGTGACATCTACCAACCCGCACTGGGCCCGCGTGGTGGATTATGGCCCACGCCCTCTCACCAAGAGGAGGCCTGTGTCCCAGCAGTGGGAACAATATAGGCTGATGATGATGATGATGATGATGAAACTTGTTTGAATAAAGAAATTTTAAAGTCTTAAAAACCGTGCGAACCAGGAGCGGGTCGATTAGTAACTTTATCTTCTATCAATATATCCATATTAATAATAAAGCTGCAGAGTTTGTTTGAACGCGTTAATCTCTGAAACGACCGACTTGAAATATTTCGTTTGATAGCCCAATTCTTGAGAAAGGCTAATTATCATCACCATAGGACCCTTAAGGAAAACCAACCGAGGAAAGTGTCAGAAAGAACGCTAAGCGAAAACTATGTAATAGCGCGGGCAGGTGGTGAGATGCGACGGGGTGGGTCGGCGGGCAGCTGGTGAGATGCGACGGGGTGGGTCGGCGGGAAGTTGGTGAGATACAACGGGGTGGGTCGGCGGGCAGGTGGTGAGATGCGACGGGGTGGGTCGGCGGGCAGATGGTGAGATGCGACGGGGTGGGTCGGCGGGAAGTTGGTGAGATACAACGGGGTGGGTCGGCGGGCAGGTGGTGAGATGCGACGGGGTGGGTCGGCGGGCAGATGGTGAGATGCGACGGGGTGGGTCGGGGATAAAAAAAACTCACGCGGTCGAAGTCGTGGGCAGAAACTAGTAAGTAAGTTATAATTAACATTCTGAGATGACAATTCCTTTTGCATATCACTTAGTCTTTCTTCTCTCGTATCGAAGTGAATTATACGAGAAATATTGCCCAGATTCCGCCAATCTTTCAAGATTCGTTAGAAGTGGAGGCTTTTTTTAATGCTCTCAAATATCATCAGTGGTTTTGTTTATGTCTTCAAAACGAACAGCCATTTAGGACACCAGGTAGTGGGTCATGGTGTGATCAGAAACACCGCCCTCGCACTGGGTGATGTTATAACAATTTAAATAATAAACACTTATAATTTTCTCAAGTTAAAGCAAAAATCTCTCTTTTGAGCGCGTGTGAGTTTTATCGTTCCTGTGACATTCAAGTTTTATGTCTGCGAATAAAATTACGTTAGTAATGTGTTTTAAATGAGTTTGCAGCAAACATTATGTCCCATTAAATTGGATTATATTCGTACGTAGGTGCGCATTCTTAAGTGTTGTCAGACTAATCGCCGTTTAGTGCAGTTTTGTTCTAGATCTTAACGATGTTAGTTAATTTTAGAGTAAGTTAGTTAAAAATATCATTGTAGCGTGATGCATCTATTTCGCGAAAGCATAGAGTTACATTTCGAGTCCTATATAATATAGAGAAAACCATTAACCGGGCACCAATACAAGAAGAAAATAAAGATATTTTCTTCTATACTTAATTATCTTTACATTAATACGTGAAGGAAAAGTTTTACCCCTTTTTACGAAAATTACGTGGACGGAGTACGAAATTTGACTTCGATAAGGACTGCAGAAAGCTAATATTTTTATATAATGCATGAAGTTTTAAACGAATTTTGGGCGAATTTCGAAAAAATTGTTCCTTGAAATGTGAAAGAATCGATGATGTGGCACGTGGATGCAAAAATGCATATGCGGTTTTAGTAACTCTATCTTTCAATTTTTGATGTTTGTAAGTAAAAGAAGTCCAGATTACCAGCTATTTATAAGTAAATATGAATTCAGCTCGTGTAAAAAGATTCTTGTTTACTATCTGTCGTATAAATCAAAATACAACTGGGACCGAATCCAAGTTGGAAGACTAAGGTGTGTAACGTTACGACCGGCTCGAACAGAGCTGGTCCTCTTGGGGGAAAACCCATCTTAATATAAAATACTTTGTTACATTCTAGATTCTGATAGTCTGGAAAATTTATATATATTTTTCAAAGAATTCTTCATTTCTAGTTTAAAATACCTACATCATCTGAAGTCATCGAAATTTATTACTACGTACGGTTACCAAAACATAAGGAACCAAGGTCGTCGGATATAGTTAATGTTTATTAAAAAAAAACTTATGGTTGTTTTCGAATGAAATGAAATGAAATTAATAGAAAACAAGCAGTTCATGTTTCGAATTAAATTTAATTCGAAAACATCCATCAGTTTCTTACTAAACTTCAACTATAACCGACGGCGCTAGTTACTGATCTTTTTTGGTAAATACGTGCAATTGCGAGTGCTTCTCCATGTCTATGAGTAATCTAATACTAGATACCTATGTGTAAACAAAATTACTGTATTTATACCCACTTAGTATATATCTCGCTGAAAAGACTCCATCGTGGAAACACGGTAGAGTGGCCCAATTAATTACCGCTGGACGGAGCACCTGCAATTAATTCGATTAGATAAAGCGGAGGCTTTCGAAATTCGCCACTCCGAGTGAAAACCTTCAGCTTGTGTGCTTACAAAATACCCGCGTATGAAACATAATTACATAGATATGGGTTATCGGAAGGATCTTGACTCAAAAATCCGATAAGATGAAGAGGAAATACGTAATACCCGTCCCTGATACAAAAATAATAACAATCTATATATCTCAACGAAGGTTGCTTCAGTTTAATAGCTAAAAACAAAACACGGTGTCATAAATACACTTCTAATAATTATAAACCTTGCAAGACCAGGAAGGTCGTGGATCTGGTACCCTGACATCAGTCAGCACCCACGCACTCTTTGACATGACAGAACCAATCATAATCATGAAATATTTACACAAAAATGCTTTTGTTATTAGCGTGAAATCTTAGGAAACAGTGTGGAATTCTTACGGCTGCTCCGAAGGGTAAAAAAATATAAGAGATGCCTATAAAACCATCACAAGGCGAATCAAAATTAATGACAACGCGACCTTGGCCCATATTGCGGTTTCTGTACACTCAATAGATTTATGAAGAACATTTTTAATTAACGCTTTGTGTGAAATTGCAACTGATAACTGTTAGCATTCGCGTAAATCACAGGCTTAGAGATAAATCTCTTTTTATTTTTGCAATTTCACCGGTGAACGATGATATTGAGTAAATCATTCTGAGATGTTCCTACACAAAAATTGAATCTAAGAAAATTGGGCGAAGAAGGCTACAAGGCTAGATTCAGCATATTTAGGATGGAATAAAATAGAATACTCTTTGTTGTACGCCATGTGAATTCAATATTGTTGATTGTATTCTAAGACACGGAAGCTAATCATAAACGTACAAATCTACTACGGACTACCTCTGATATCTAGTTATAATTGATCGATTTTACATAAAACAAAACATTGAACAAACAATCCAGAAGGACACGGACGAGGTCTGCAAATCCATAAAACCTTGACACGTCTCGAAGACACCTGTTGATGGATTCAATACGCGCTTGAATGCAGGCGTGGGCCTAATCCTGCCTAGATCTGCGTAGGATAATACCAACATTAATCGTTTGAAAGACGTTCAATCTGTTCTCTGTAAAAGACTAGGCTATTTGCTGCCTCCGTGGCTTTCCGAAGAGGTCAGGATGTAGGGATGTAGGTCAGTATTTTCCTCATGGGATGTCAAGGACTTCTCTGCGCTCAGATGGGCGCGTAAATAGAACAGTTTACTTACAACAAATGATCTGTTCTTTCAAACTGTTCTACTGTTTGTTATTACGCAGGACTGATTGGGAAAAGGTGTGGGTTGATATAATTGTTATTGCAGTCCGGAAATGACTGAAAAAGGCCACTGGTGCCTTCTAATAGGTCGGTGCATTGAAGCTTTTATATGTAATTACAGCTGTTGGCAAACACAGTCGGATGGTGTTGTTGATTCAACCTTAGGTCAGCTTACTAATAGGGTTTGGGATCTTAATTCCTTCCTTATTGCAGAAGAAATGGAAGAAAACAATTTTGCTTTTCCCTAGAAATTTCTTTTTATAATTATATCTCCAGAATGTGGTAATTTGGTACCAAAGGGTATGAAATATGTAGTAGGTAATACCTAGTACATATTTTCGGTACCAAATTACTTTAGCTACAAAATAAAGATGTAAAGGTATTGCTAAGTATCTGTGTACGTGTAAAACAAAGCCCTACTCCGTGTCTGAAACTTGAATAGCCTTTTTAATGTCCACGAGCCGAAAGCAGGTCACTTATATAGTTCAAGAAGGTTTTAGCCGTGGGAGTTGAGTTACTGTGGCCATAAAGAGAGAGCTCAAATAAGAGAGACTAATGTATCAGAAGAATGACGTCAAATGCCAATCACTTTGACGGTTAAGTTGCTATCGTCATGTTAGTGAAATGTCAGTGTTTTACTTAAGGTGGAAGGTTATAATGCATTTTGTTAAGGTCGACCTTGGTTGTAGGTGCTGAAAAGTGGTTCAAATGTCAGATAAGATATAATTTTTTATTAGCTATAAACAAGATTGGATAGGTGAGAAATATGTGTGTTTTGTTTTTTGTAGTTGTAATAAGGTTCACCTTTCAGCTGTATTAACCTAAAACACATTCATTATACAGGGTGTCCAAGAACCTGGCGTCCAACTGGATTCCCACGATGCCCCAAGTTCTAACAGTACTCAGAAAAATATTTTAAAAAATCCACCCCATGTACTTACAGAATTATACTGATTTCAAAAAAAAAGGGGAAATGAGCACCCTGTGACATACTTTTGAATGCTGTGACTGCTAATGCTGATAATTTCGATATTTCTTGGAGGTTTTGTAATCTAGGGTATTGCTGTGTCTAAATAGAATGTAAAAATAAAGTACTTATTGTACCATTTTAAAATAAAATATTATTTTAACTAAAGGTGATATGGAAAACTATTGAATTTCGCAACTTTGACCGACTGTAGTGTAAAAAAAATGTACCAAAATAGTATGGCAAGTGACGTCAAATTTTGACGCGTTTATTCCTCTTTTTAAAAAGGTATAATACTTACACATTAATTTGAAAAAAAAAATTTTTGATAATATTTTTACTCAACAACCCAATTTTTACGATGTCTTACAGAATTCTTAGAAAGAAAAATTTACGACGAATTGAATCTAACCTCTAAAGAATTACTATTGTATGCTCATAAAAATAACAACAGGCCTCTCAAAAAACAGGTTAGACCGTAAGGGACGGTATGTGCATGCATCTCACCATAGTGATTCGTTATTACAACAGGAGGGAGCAAGACAGAAACTATCTTTGCGATTTGCTGGTTCTTCTTTATGGTACCCCATTATTCAGGTAAGAGTGAGGGAGAAAAAGGTTAGAGGTGCGAGTGAGATAGATAGTGACGCTATCTGGGATCGTGCTATTTAGGATAACAGTACGGTCAGTACGCGTCACTGCCTCCTGCCGTTACTACGCACCTCTCTCTTATTGTTACCATTGATCACGTACTACGATTTAAAGCTTTGTTTATTGGACTCGATTACTCTTTGTGCTCTGGACTTTGAAACGAACTCTTTACGACGACCTTTGCCTGTGTTTGGACAGTTTGTGTTTTGTGTGTGCTACCATGGCGACCTACACTCCGCAAGAATACGCAAATATGCACTACATTTATGGAGAATGTAGAGGTAATGGACGAGCTGCAGCGAGACTTTACAGAGAAAGGTATCCGAGGGCTACGCGATATCCCGACCATCGAGTTTTCATTAATGTGCACAGATCACTATGTGACGGGCGGTTCCCCAATCAAGTAGCTGGTGAAGGACGACCCGTAAATGACTTCATACGCGATGAAGTTTTAGAGGCGGTGTCGGCAAATCCAAGCATCTCTGTGCGAGGAATAGAAGCTGATACGGGGATACCGAAGAGCACAGCACACAGTATTCTCCAAAAAGAAGAATATCATCCGTACCACGTACAGCGAGTGCAAAGTCTTTTACCTCGAGACTATCCGAGCCGAGTCGCGTTTTGTGAAACAATCCTGCAAAAACATCGAGAAGACGAAAACTTTATCGACAAAATTTTGTGGTCAGATAAATCAACATTTAAGAAGGATGGCTACATGAACCTACACAACTTGCACGAGTGGCATGTGGAAAATCCGCACTTGATGCGAGAAGATAGATCCCAGTACCGGTTCAAAGTGAACATGTGGACCGGTATTCTCTGTGGGAATATTATTGGTCCATTTGAGATGCCCGAGAATTTGACTGGCGAATCATATTTAAATTTTCTTCAAAATGATTTGCCAAACTTACTAGAAGAGACCCCACCAGATATGTGGTTCCAACACGACGGCTGTCCAGCACATTTTCGCGTATCCGTTAGAGAGTTTTTGGACGAGCAATACCCGAACAGGTGGATTGGGCGATCAGGAACAATCCCGTGGCCAGCCCGCTCACCTGACTTAAATCCGCTGGATTTTTTTTTCTGGGGAACTATGAAGGAGCTCGTTTATGCGAAGCCCATTAATGACATCGCTGACCTTCGTGAGAAGATAACACAAGCAGTGCAGGTGATACGTCAAAAAAGTTACTCGCGAAACATAAAGCGGTCCTTTTTAAGGAGAGTGAGAGCTTGTATTGCCGCTGGTGGTCAACATTTTGAACATTTATTGTAATAAAATATCTTTAAACTAACATTCTTTGCTTTTATTCTACTGGGAACCCATCTACCTGTGTGTATTTCCTTCTTGCTCACTCTTGGAACCGAAGTAAATAATAGTAGTAACATAACAGTTTCTAAGATAAGAAAGGGTCCGACAGTTACCGTTAGTAGGCACTTCGTAAAAATTGGGTTGTTGAGTAAAAATATTATCAAAATTTTTTTTTTCAAATTAATGTGTAAGTATTATACCTTTTTAAAAAGAGGAATAAACGCGTCAAAATTTGACGTCACTTGCCATACTATTTTGGTACATTTTTTTTACACTACAGTCGGTCAAAGTTGCGAAATTCAATAGTTTTCCATATCACCTTTAGTTAAAATAATATTTTATTTTAAAATGGTACAATAAGTACTTTATTTTTACATTCTATTTAGACACAGCAATACCCTAGATTACAAAACCTCCAAGAAATATCGAAATTATCAGCATTAGCAGTCACAGCATTCAAAAGTATGTCACAGGGTGCTCATTTCCCCTTTTTTTTGAAATCAGTATAATTCTGTAAGTACATGGGGTGGATTTTTTAAAATATTTTTCTGAGTACTGTTAGAACTTGGGGCATCGTGGGAATCCAGTTGGACGCCAGGTTCTTGGACACCCTGTATATTTTTTGCCTTGTTTCTTTACTTCTCATCTATACTTATACATATTTTAAATTCAAGTAGCATTTCTTTTCCGTCTTTGTAATGCGTTGTTCTCATAAACTACGAACTTCCGTTTAAATATTTAATTTTAGAAGGTTTTTGTGTAAGATACAATATTGAATTTACATAATGTAATAAAGAAATCTTGATGTTTTATCAAGTAAAATTCATGTGAAACAGGGGCAAATCGCTAGTTTCTTTATAAAAGGGAAACAATTTTCCTCTTTAAGAGCAAAAGAAACTACCAGTTTTCCTGAACTATAAGGAAAGCGAGAGTTTGTAATGAAATACATTTATTTTTCTCATGAGTTTCGTGTGAAAGTAGGAAATGATTGAGCACTTATAAAACTTCGCTGGCAACTTGGCTGGTATTTTAATAGTTTTCTACACGTGGGACATGTCTGGCATATTTGCAGTAGTGTGTAAGGGTATGTGCAAGGTTTTATGTAGCCTACAATATTTATCGTGAGTGTTAAAATGGTTTAGGGTTCGATAATAATACATTTTGCAGCAGTTTATATTTAAATAGTTTCTGATCGTGACTTCGTTCACGTGAAATGTATTTGTTTGTTTTAACATGAAATATTTCACTCAACAATCCTGTAACTTCCAATTAGGGAAAGAATTTTTGGACTCGGATCAGCAGTTTTCAAGATTACTCCTTTATGCACAGATTTCCTATTTTATTGAGAAGTCCTATTTTATGAACCGGATCGTATTTTTTTTTTAATAACTCTGTATTTTGTCAAGAACAACTCTTGCTCGTCACACAAAAATTAGAAACAATCCTGCCACAAACGGCCATAAGGAAATATTATGTTCTTATTAAGTACCATCAAGAATGCCTAATTAAAATAGTGTAAATTCATAGCAGGTTTGCGTCACAGGATTATTATGCATACTTAAATATTATTTTTTACGGAAACAATGACCGTAAATCCGAATTGCAGTTATGTATAACTTCGCCTTGATCTGGTTAACGCTTCGTAAACAGTACTACGTAAAACTAGCTATTATACTGAAATATAATATAATTTATGTGTTATAACTAATGTATGAAATGTTTGCCTGCAGTATCCTTGTGTCTTTTATAATGGTGGATTGCAACATTGCATTTTGTATTCATTGCGCACGTATTAGGTTTCAAAATTGTATGTACGATGTTACATAGTGCTTCGAGAAAAGTATAAAGGTTATCCTTCAAGCATATAATATGAGGCATTATCCTTGTCCTTCATTTTAACATTTATTAAGATATGACATGTCTCGTGGAAGAAAGAACTTATGCTCTTTTCTCACGCTCTAGATGTCGGTACAGCACGCGTAGCATGACCACCGTAGATACGGCTTTTGTCGACGGAGAATAGGCAAAATAACAAAATGTAGATAGATTTCTACTAAAGAGTAAAATAAATGTTTATATTCTTCAATCGATGAGGTCCACACACTTTTGCATTGTAAAAATACCTCTATTATTGTGACTTAGTTATTTTATAGGTGGTTTGTAACGTCAGTCAAAAATACGGATTTTGAGCTTAAAGAGTAAAACTCCTGGTTGCCTGACGGGTAAAGCATGAAAGTTTTTGCTCATCTTAGCACAATTTGTAAGTTTTACCCCTAAATTCATCCCGGGAACCCGGCGCCAATTACCCAGTAACCGGAACGTGTGAAATAGCATTTATCATCCAGTATTCAGCATCCTCTTTCCAAAAACATGTCCACATTGTGCATTTAAAAAGGGGTTTATTCTAAAACAGAGAAATAATAGTAACATTTCGACCTCGGACTAGTTTGACATTTCTAAAATAGCTGCGAAGTGCGGTATCCTCTGCATAGTGTCGGCTGCATTTCTTTGTTTACCACAATTTATTGTAGACTGTGGTCGTAACTCTAAAAGTGCGTTACTGTGACCACACGGTGGCAAACGGTAAATCAGGCGACCGACACCGTGTAGGGTCGCCATGGATTCTGTACCTACTGAATTTGTTTTTGAGGAGGGGTGGTTTGAAGTATCACTGAAAGTTTAGCCTATCGACGGGTATCGGCGATTTTATAGCGAAAGGTTTGGTTGGATAGCGGCAGTGGAATCTCCTGAATAAATTTTATGTATACAGAGACTGCTGTTATTATTTTACGGTACGAAATCTGGCTAATTTCGATGATGCCTAACCAAATGCACACATGTATAATGTGTAGATTTTCATCATGTTCAAACACTTTTGATTACTAAATATACGCATAAGTTTTCTGTTACCATGTGAACAATATTCGTGTAAATCGAATCAGATACAGGCCTAATACAGATTCGACTAGTAGACTAAACACGGCGGGGATTTACAAATATGCAAAAATTAAATGTAAACTGATTGATGTATCAATCTGTAAAATATGAAAGAATACATGGTAACCCTATTTCAGAACTGAGTATAAATAACTTAAAGAGCATAAATATCAAAAGCACGCGTTGCTTTGTTTTATTTTAAGCAGTTGATTAATTATAAAACAGATATATCAAGTAACTAATGGATTTTAGTCCGTTTAGATGGAGAGATATTTGTCTTCTTGAAAATGTTAATGGCGGACATAGAGCGACTCAATTATACTCGAAACGGACGATAAAGAATAGTGTTATAATAGTTTGGCAGCTGAAAATCATTTAACTGCTTTTATAACTTCCGTAGATTGTTTTTTTTTGTTGATTTATGTATGAAGGACGGACACAAAAAACATGCCAAAAGGCGAATCACTGGGAAAAATAAAGCTCTTAAACTCAACCAAAAATGTGGGCATAAATGTTATAAACTCCATATTTGATTTTATTATCGTAAGCTCATAAAACCTACCTCACATTCCCGGAAAACTTCAAACAGATAGGATACTTTGGTATAAAAATATTATTGAATTGCTCTTGGGTTTTTCGTGGTTAAATTATACAAACAATTAGGTAGAAGCGTGATTAGGAAACCGTTATCGTCATCTGTTTAGAAAATGTTTAGTAGAAACTTGGGAAAAACTGGACCAATAACATTTAAAGATAACAAATTGGATTTATTCTATGAGATGCGACGCTAATGATCAATTTAAAACCGCTTAGTTTGACATTTATTGACAAACCACAGATATTTATTCTAAACAGCATTTATTTTACCACAAACTAAATAATTAAGGGATTTGAGAAACGATGGCGGTGTTAAATTCGTGTAATAGAGTGTTTTAAAATGTCACTTACGTACGATAAACTATAGGAAGAGCGTGAGATTAGCTAATGTTATAGAATCAATGATGTAAGCTGTTACATAATACGACTATAAAGCACATTTATCAATTCTTCTTTCATCTTTATACAAATATATTTGTTTAAAGATGAAGTGTCTATTGAAAGTATATACAGTACTTTTAACATAAGACTATTAAAAAAAATAGTTTAAAAATGTGTCTGTGGCTGATATCAATTAAAAAATACCTTAAAAAGCACCCCACGTTTTTTTTCCATTATTTTGTACTTTTTAGTTTGGTTTTCAATGGAAGCGTGTTTTTTAGTTTTTTTAACTATTTTTTTAATAGTATTTTTTATTTTTTAAGGTGTTTCGAATTTTGATACGTATGTCAGCGTAGTTTGTGACAGTTTTTTTGCTGTCCTGGTAACCCTGGCAAGGATAATGGCACAAATTTATGAAATTATTGCATTGTCATCGGTCCTTGACAGGTGTGCAAAGTTTGAATGAAATCTGGTCGTTTAAAGTGGGTCAAAATCGCGCTATAAGGAGTCGGTTACAAACAAACATACAAGTGAAGCTAATATAAAGCGTGTAATGAATGTCTGACTGACTGTCTGTTTGTTCCGGATAATATCTGGAATTGACCGATTTTCACGGGCAGATAGCTGATGTTATAAGGAACAACTTAGGCTAATTTTATTTTAGAATACAAAAATAAGCGTTCTGCGCAAAACACTCCATTAATAAATACAATCTGTTTTGCGACATGCACGCAAACGGAGTCATTCAAGCTAAAATTCTATAAAATTACGACCAAAAGCTGAGTGAGTTTTACTCTCAAAGCTTGCTACCATAAGCATTTATTTTAACACAACATTTTTCATTGCCCTACATTTCCAACATTAAGCACGTGTACATTAAAAACGCATAAGAGCCTCCAGTTTAAATATAAACTCCGCTTAGCGCGCTTAATTTCAAACGGTTCCGCTTTCCGCAGCTAAAAATAATAATTTCCGTAAACTTTGACTACTGGTAGCCAGTAATTATCGCAAGGTCGCGATAAGCTGTAAATCACAGGCTGACGTAGAACGGGATATAAATAGACTGCTATTTGTAGGATAGAGTGACGAAAGGGGACAGGTAACAGTAATAGTAGACGTGAAATGTGTCCAGTAGTGTCTGATAAATTAGACGCAGCGGGGATCGCCTAATTACGTCAACTTTTGCGTCAAAGACGTATTAACCGACTTATGCAAGGTATGATGCTGTCTGTTTGTAAATTTATTTGGACGTCGTCATTATTAAGGATTCGTAGTACGATAGTTCAGGGTCGTTTGGCAGAGCATCTTCCTTCTAATATTTGTTGCGCCACTTCTTCTCAGCGAAAGCACTAGGAAGTAGCGAAGGGCGGGTGTTTTGGAGGACTGTCTTATGTAACTTTGACGTTCAAAAAGTGCTGACTCTCAACCTAGTTTGAATAAATGACTTTTGATTTTGAATATCATAAATGTAAAAGTTTGGATGTTTGCTACTCAATCACACAAAAATGGCCAAACGTATTTAGATGAAATTTGGCACACAGATAGTTTATAACCTAAATTAGCACATAGGGTACTTTTTACTCCGCTAGCATGTTTCCGTGTGATAATTTCCGACCCCAACGCAGGCGAAGCTGCTGGTAAAAGCTAGTGTTTGAATAAATTAAGATTTCATACATACGTCTGGACTTCAGCAAAGTTTTTATAACCAGCTTTGCTAACATACCTGTAACAAAATAAAGACAAAGATTAGTTTGTTAATACGTAAAAAATATGCTGGTACTTAAACCAGTAATTATGGAGATTGGGCTATTGAATATTGCATTAATTATTAACCTAGTGGGCTTTAGATAACTACAGTTTGATACCTTTGTTAATGTTATTAATTAATCAGCCAAATTGTTAGAGAACTGACCAATTATGCGATAAGCAAATTCCTTTCAAAACATTTATCAATTTCAGATTATTCAATAAATTTATTGCAGGTGACGTAGTGATTTAATTTTAGATTAATAAAATACGATTTAAGATTGACCGAGTCAACCCGACCGCAAGAATCAAAATGAGTCGTAGGAAGCTATTCAACGAAAGGATCCTATTCCACGAAATATACAGACATTTTCATTATGACATTCTGAAGTCAATCCCGAGTTGACATTTCACGTCGTTTTCCCTAGACGTTTTCAGCTTAATCCCAGTGGAATAACCTTCTGAACTCAAAGGGTTGTAGAAATTCTATTTTGGTAACAAATTAAAGTTTCGTTTATAAATAGATTGTCACGTTTTCTATTTAAGGTGTAATTTTAATATGTATTGAGGAGTGAGTTATATTGATATAAGTATAGTTTTGGTATACCTTGATGATGTGGAAGATCAACACCAGTCTGAATCGTTATCTACTTAATAGAAGGGAAATTGTATTCGTATTGTATCACGTAAGTCGTGGGTTAAGAACTAGAGTAGCGTAAGGGCAAAATGACAACTTCACAGGAGAGCCGAAAAACAACTCAAATTTACCTACCGTTATCTTATAGCTCTTTCATGGCAAAATCTATAGTAGTTAGATATCTGATTTTTACTAATAATAAAGCTTTATTTATCGGCTACAGAATAGTGTAACTTTTTGGTCAATCAAAAAACGTTTTTATTTTATAAACTTTATTTATCAAAAAATGGTTGACATACGTCGTTTTGGCTGTTACATAAATTTTATATTGTATGGAATGCAACGGAACTTCCGTTAAAATGGCCTTCAAAATAATGACAAAAATCTTCTAAAACTAATATTTCCTGGCTACTTTAAAAATGTAAGTAATTAAAAATTATTATTCGTGGTCGACCTGCAACTGGCTGTAAAAACCATGATACGTTGAAGGAATAACTCCAGATTGACACAGCTCTTGCAAGTCGTTGTGCTTATCTGCTGATATAGCTATTGGACCACTGTAAGCTTTTTGCAAATTTACTCTTGAGGTTGCTCTTTTGCCCCTTCTGAATACCTTAATTTTTTTAAAGTTTTCGCTGTCCAAGTCATATTTAAAATAAATATGTTCTGGGTCGTCCTTGCGATATTGAAGCCATTTGATTTTTAACCAATTCACAGTTTCCTCATCAGTATCTATTTTACAGTTCTTAATCATAACAGTTTTCAGTTTCTTCAAATCAAAAAAATCCTCCTGTCCCATTTCTTGTACTTTGTAAGGATTTCTTCTTGACGCAGTTCTAATAATAGTGTAGTAACTGGACGGATCAAAAATTGGTATACTTTTCTTGGCCAGCTCTATAGTAGCGTGAATGTTGTCAACTTCCATCTGACTGTGACCAGGCTCAAAATATTTTTGATTTATTTCCGGTATATCCAAAAAAGCCACACAATACAACATCAAGGCAGAAATATACATATTCCGGCATTGACTCGCGCAAGTATCGGACATAAAAGTGATCGGTTTGCCATCTGCTTTTTCTGTCATGTATTTGAACAAAGATGATCCAACCTCGTTAGCACCTTTATTACCAACACCTTCATTCCAGCAATAACATGTTACTTCCCTCTTTTCTTTGCCAAAATCCAGTAAAGTACAGTTATACACAGGCAGCCTTCGTTTATAAAAGATTTTTTTGGAAGATGAGGTAGGAATATGACAAATAGCTTCCATGTCATATTCGGCGAAATAAATTTCATCATCCAGAGCAAGTTTCTTAGCTTCATCTCTATGTCTTCTTGCTTGAACTTTTCTCTGTAAATGAGCTTCATGTTCACCTTTTTGGACTTCTTTCTCTTCATCATTCATATTATCATATGCAAAACATTCATCGCATATATCTTTCCGTGGCTTATGGAAGCCAATATTAAAATCTTTCTTTAAAATATCGCGGTACATGTTTATTTTGACAGGTTCCACCTCATCTTCTCTGCATTTATCAACATATAGTTCATACATCTTCGTTACATTAAGGTCTTGGTCAAGGTACTCTTTTTTGGTATCTTTTCTAACGTAGTGAGCTGGCATGCGCGGAAAAGAGTTAATGTGGTCTTTGACGTACTGTCTAGCACTTTCAGGAGTTTTATTGTGTGGACCAAGCACTCGCCTGGCATCAGATTCGACCACATTTGTCTCCGACAGTTTTTTGAAGCAGCCTCTTATAAACATTTCAGAAATATTGAAAGTCGATAGGAAAAACTTTTGACACACTTTAATTAGCTCAGATTCACTTGGCTTTTTGAGGAAATACTTATTGGTAAGCTTCCTACGGCTTTCCGGATTTGCAGTTTTTCGAGTAGCTGGTGTTTCCCGTTTAACGAGACTTACAATGTACTGCCGTTTCTGTTCCACATTTTCAATATCCCAGTAGCAAGAAAAAATTCTCAGTCGTTCCTGTTCGCTTATTTTCTCTGTGCATTTTTCTTTACAGGATTCAGCACATACCTTCTCACCAACAGCTTTTCCCGGCTTTAAAACCCCGTTAGACGATTTGTATGGTTCTCCTTTCAGTCTTTTTATCTTTCTCTCATTTTTTTTCCACTCTTTTGGATTAGCGCCTGCCCTTACGTTTACGCTTACGGTTTTGGTAACCTGGCAACAGTGATTCCGTATCTGGTGCGGCAGTTGTGTCCGTTTCTGCCTGTTCTGCTACTATAATATTCCCTGATGACAATACTGATGGTGATGAAATATTGAATGAACTGGATTCGGACAGAATACATTCGTCCCTTACCTCGGTATGAGCACTATCATCGGAATCTGAGATGTAAAGATCTTGAAGCAAGAAGTTATTATAATCTTCAACTGTTTCGTGGGTTTGGTCATTCATCTGTACATTTTGCAATAGTGTGTACGAGATAGATGATTGTGAACTCTCCGGGCGTAAATGATTGTGTGGCAGATGTTCCGGGTCTGCGTGTACTTCAGTTACATGTCGTATGCTATTCTCACAATTTCCAAGTTCCATTATATCTACATTTCGCAATGGTGTGTAACTGGTGGATGGTAGTGGACTCTCTGTACGTAAGTAAGGGGGACCTTCCGGCTGAACACCACTTAAATGATTCTCCTAAAACAAACAAACAAAAATTTTAACGTAAGTACAATATTAACCTGTGATTACCAAAACGTGTGTGTGTAAGTTTACTGTAGGTACCTATTCAAGTAATCTTTTTGGTTTAATTATTAAAATGCAGGTTTTGGTTTGATCCTGTAGGTATGTTCAAGCAAATTAAACAATTTCATTTATTGCGTCCGCACATACACAAGCACACTCACACACGCACACACACACAGAGACACACACACGCATAAACCTGTACCTACACTCCACCCACAATAACTATCCACTACGCATGTTATCTTAGTTAATACAGATTTACTTACTTACATACATACATTACAGATTTACTTACATCAAATAAATAAATATATAAACTTTAATAGGTATTCCCTTAATTATTTGAAACTGTTAAAAAGTATAAGCACTTGTATTACGTACCTTTTGAATGTCGAAATCCGTATCTGCATGGTGATTTAGCGATTTTAAAATCTTCCAAGTTCTTGTATTTTTATTCATCTTCACTGTTTTTGGCACTATAACTTATCATCAATTAACAATTTTAGCTTAGGTAACGGTTTTTAGAAAAAAAAATGCGTAGAGTCTAGGTATTAAACAATCGCGAGGGGTGCCCCGCGTCGTGTTTTCATACGCAACCGGCTGGGCCTACCTTAACTTTTTGGTGTCAAATTAACGTACAGTAGTATTAGACGCGAAAGTGAATCCGACCAACAGAGATTTATTACGTGCTAAAAGAACGTATATAGCTTTTACACTATTATTGACATAAAAACTGATTGCATTACTTTAATTAATTTAGTGCCATAGTAGCGTATCGCACCCTTACGTTTTTATTTATTTATTTATTAATTTATTTATTTATATATACTTTATTGTACACCATTAAAATACAAAACAAAAAAAAACATTATAATGACTACAAAATATACAATGGGCGGCCTTATCGCTTTATGCGATCTCTTCCAGGCAACCATGGAATGGACAGTGATAAGTCTGGACATAAAATGGGTATGTCAATGGTGTAAACATACGATGTGCTAAAATTGCTAAACAGATGTTTATATTCTAAATAATAGATAAAAAAAATAATAAAAAATGAATGATAATAGAGAAAAAGCACAAAAATAAATGACAGTACATAGAAAATTACAGTTCGGTTAGGACAACAAGATCACAACGACAAGTAATGTTCCTTCACGAGTCTTTTAAAAACATGTAATGTCTCCGCGCGTTTTATTTCAACAGGCAATGCATTCCACAACCGAGCGGCTTGGACAGTAAAGGAATGGTCGAAGAAAGTTGTGGAATGCATAGGCATTTTAAGCTTCAAGTTATCTGATGACCTTAAGAATTTCGTGTGGGAGTCACAAAGAAACTGAAAACGTTTTTTGAGATAGAGAGGAGTGGACGGCGTAAATAGCACATTGTACAAAAGAGAAAGAATATGAGCATTCCGGCGAAGGCGAATTGGTAACCACTTGAGCTTCACTCGAAATTCGGAAACATGGTCATATTTGCGCAAACCAAATATGAACCTTATACAAAAGTTTTGAAGGCGCTCAAGTTTGTCCAGTTGGTCTTGGGTAAGGTCAAGATAGCTGGCATCAGCATAGTCAAGGATGGGTAGAAGAAGTGATTGTGCAAGCGCAATCTTGGTGGCAGTCGGAAGAAAGTTACGTAATCTCTTCAAAGACGCAGCGGATGCAAATAGCTTGCGGCTAACTTCCTGTAGCTGGGCAGTCCAAGAAAAGTTCTTATCAATAAATATTCCCAAGTTTTTGACTGTATCGCTGAAAGGAATAACTGTGTTGTCAAAAGAAACTTGGGGAAGAGTACTCCAGTCAATCCTTGAGACCGTCCTTGAACTGCCCACCACCACAACTTGCGTCTTTATTGGGTTAACCGTAAGTCCATATTTCTTGCTCCAGTCGCATATACGGGCCAAATCACGATATATTTTTAAAATAGCCTCGGACAGATTCCCAAGAGGAGCTCGTGAGTAAATTTGTAAATCATCTGCATAAAGATGGTAGGAAGAAATAAGTTCGTCGGAGATTGAGTTTATAAAAACTGCGAAAAGTAAAGGGGATAAAACACCACCCTGAGGTACACCGGCAGAAGTATTACTCCAGGAAGACAAAGTGTCTCCAAGGCAAATACGTTGCCGGCGACCGAACAGGTAACTGCGAAACCAGTCAATTACCGATGGAGATATATTAAGAGAGCATAGAATCCCAAGCAGCACATCAAAATCCACAGTATTGAAAGCATTACTGAAATCTAATAAAGCTAAAACTGTAAGATTACCGCTTTCCATCGATGACCTTATATCATCCGTAATGTTCAGAAGCGCTGTAGTGGTGCTATGACCAGGACGGAAACCAGACTGGAAGGGGTTGAGGAGATTATTTTTAGTGAGGAAACTACTAATTTGATTGTGAATCAACCGTTCAAGGACTTTGGATAGGAATGGTAAAACGGAAATTGGACGGTATTCAGAAAAGGATTTAGGATTTGACTTTTTAGGTAAAGGAATTATTTGAGCTTCTTTCCATGCGCACGGAAAGGCACCACTAGCCGCAGAAAAATTGAGGATGTGACAAATGACAGGGAGTATAACATCCAGCACAGGGACCAACATATTACGGCTGATACAGTCACTTCCCACTGCATTGGAAGTAATCGATTTTGGCACATAAAAATATGGGGATTAAAAAAGCGAATGGCGAAAAAAAAATTTTTTTTAATTTTTGCCCTTACGCTACTCTAGTTCTTAATCCACGAAGTGTTCCTTGAAAAAGAAAACTATGTAGGTAGAGAAAAAACTGCCGTAACTGTATTAGTATGAAAGTTTATTTGAATACACTTCGTGAAATACAAAATAACCAAAATAAAAAATACAATACTCACAGTGTTTATGTCAACTGTCACTGTCATTTATAGCGGGCTGTCATATCAGATTGACTATCAGTTGTAAATGCTCATTCCTTTTTTGATTAGTTATGATACAACATTGTCAGAAAATTATCTTCTACAGCACATTTCTGTCAGAAATTAGTATAGTTGCCAATTAGGACATACCTCACATCAGATATGAACTGACCAACTTCGAGTGCATTATGCCTGCCTCATTTTTTCTAAGAACATTATGATTAGATGCTCATTTAAGACATTTCAAGAGGTTTTTGAGTAGAAAGAAGTTCGCAGTTGCATTGGAATGGCGGATGTTAGTCTTAAGTTTTGATCGTAGGAGCCAATTAGGTAAACGGGTTCTGTAGTGTAGGCGATGCTCATTAGTGGAATGCTACTATTTTGAGTAATGACTATTTGAATGAAATATTCTGTTCTATGATTTATCGTTAATATAGAAGCTGAGCTTAATAAATTTCGGGGTAATTTAGAATGGTTACGATGTTGGATGAAAAGAACCGAATGAAATCATGCCCCACCTGTCTGAGTTTCCAAAGGGTCATTACAGTGGTGATTTTTAAGACATTATAAAGTACATTTTATAGATCTTAAAATGTCCACAGTTGCCAGGATTAACGTGGCCATCTACTGGGCTCAACTCATTCAATATAAATCCATCTGACCCCAAAAGAATTAGGGAGAGTCACAGCTTTCTTCCCAATAGATTTAAAACATCTTATAAGTTTTACTTGAAACTGTAAGCCGGTTGATATAACTTTGTTACGTTCATGACAAAAATCCCTAAAAGAAACATAGCCAATTCAGAATGAAGACGTCTACACACGCCAGGGCCATCGCCCGACAGCGTGTACAGCCGCCAGGGTTCAAGCGACAGGCGACCGTCTCGCCCCACTTCACGTCCACATTTCTCGGTAGCTAACGAGTCTCTGATCTGATCTAACAACTCGTAACACATGTAACACAAGCCCACTGGAGCGTTGCGCCCGCGCAATTATTCCTCTCTAAGAAATAGGTTAGACGGTAAACAATAAAGTGTTTGTCTACAATACAAGGCACCGGAACATTTATTAATGATGATTCTGTTTTCTTGAGAAGAATGTGCGGAATTTATTTTGGATTGTTTTAAAGAGCTTTTTAATAGTTAGAATAATTTAAGAGGATTTGACGCTACAGTTTGATGAATCTAGGAAAATACTGGTCAAAGACATAATCAGCCTATATTATTACCACTGCTGGGAAACAGACCTCCTCGCTATGAGAGGTAGTAGGGTCCCAGTGTCAATTGGTGGATGTCACGTCTTCGGATTTTTGGTTTTAGGACATGCCGGTTTTCTCACGATATTCTCCTTCACCGTTTTGAGAACAGTGACAATGAAATAATTTTCACAATGTGCCTGCTTCAGTTCGAAACCAAGACCGTGCCTGCTTCAGTTCGAAACCAAGACCTACAATTCGTAAGTTGCCTCTGGGCGACCACTGCTCTATGGCCAAGACTCTACTCTTGTATATAGGAAAATACAGCTCAGACTTTTTTATTTAAAGAATAAACAGCATTTTCAAGCTAAACGTCCCAACTAATTAATTGTGGGATAGAGTAAAGAGTTCCAAGATTTCTTAGAAGCTCTTTTAGTCTAGATACTTTAAAGTTTTCTTTATTTTCTTTGTGAAGATTTTGATGATGATGTTTATGACGTAATGGAAGAAAGACGGATTTCATAATGACGTATTAGATTCCGCAGTTTTTGTTTACGTTTTTATTCGAACTGTTATCAATATTATTGGAGCCTTGGTTGTGGAGTTGTTATAGTTGGAATATAGGAAACAAATTTTGATGCAAAAAGGCGTTGATTTATCTATAATCCTATCAAAAAAATCTCTATCAAAAACCCCGCTTAGTTATTAAATACAGTAACCGTCAATTACTCTAGAACTGGTATTAGTCGAATTCGATAACCATCTAAGAAATAGTTATCCTATAGCATAGTTCAACATCTAAATTATTTCAAGCATACGCAAAGCATAAATCGTGATATAAACAACTTCCGAAAACTGAGCATCAGTGTTTGTACAACTATTAGTTGTACGCAACGGTCGAAGATCTGCGGCTCTAACAGATATGCAGGAAGTGCATGCTAAATGTAGGAGTATGTCTAAATGTATGTACACAGACACACGGCTGAATAGGTTTGTAGATAGGTAGGCAAGAAATAAACAGTCTTGTAACACTATCAATCACAATCTGAAGGAAATGGATAATACATTGCTTCATGTGTTCGAAAATTTTGTCTGCTCAACAACGCTAATAATGCAATGAATTGTATTAAACTGTCAAATGAAAACTATTATATACTATAGCCCTACAGACCGTATTTCGGCCATGGCGGCCAATCCCAACAGAGCTAACTAGCCCAGCAGAACTAACCATTAGCGCGGAAGATATTATAGTGCACAAGGGTGTACGCAAACACAGGGGCACTCAGTTTTTCCTCACTCTCATAGTCCGATGGGACGGCAATTCCACACGAGACACACGGGGACAAATCAGGCACAGGACCAACGGCCTAACGTACTTTCTGAGGCCCGGGGGTATCACACCGCCAACTTTCAAACTCCGAGCCATGTAGAAATTCAAATAATAGTTATTTTATTGGGTTTTTCTATTCCTACTATTAGTGTGTTACGGGAAGGAAGATGGCCTATTCGTAGCAGTGGCTACAATGATATTTATCTGTACTTTCGACTATAACGACAAACATGTATATTGATCAAATCTTTATTTTTTTAAAGTGACAAAACATCCGTCACTTTAAAACATACTGAAATGGTATCATAAGCATACCCGTAGGTCCCCTGGCTCCCAAACTAGGTTTATACCTGTGACTTGGGAGTCAGAGTTCCTCCTATACATAAGACATTACTTATGTACTGTATCATGTACACACAACATCTATCTACATATTAGCGTACTGACTAATTGTGACGTATGTAAGAACATTGTGCCATAAAAGTAAGTATGAATATCTAAGCACTAATTTAAGCTATGTTTGGTAGAACAGTAGTGTGTTAATGTTTGACAAGTCGCCTGTCAATACCTTCACTATTATTCATCATGTCATAATCATCAGCCCGTAGGAGTCCACTGATGATAATGCTCACCAGTTGACTTCTACGGTCTTTGGGTGGTCAATGGCCCACCCAAAGACCGTTACAACAAACAGTTAACTATACACAATCAGCCTATAATATTCCCACTGCTGGGACACAGGTTTCCTCTCTTCGAGAGTGGAGTGGGAGTGGGCTGTAATCTAGTTATGTATAATTTGGCACAGAGTTTGACTACTGACTTGATTAATTAAATAAAAATAACAATATGTTGGAAATAAGCTATTCAATTGACACAACAAGAAACCGTAAAAACAATTAACAACGAAACTTACAAAGCTGTTATATCTTAAAGGATTTAGGTAAGTAATTTATTGAAGGCCGGTCTAGCTCCGGTTTACACAGATACGTATTCAAAACTGGTAACTTAGCTATTCCTATAATACTGGCTTCAAAAGGCTTTTAAACCTAAGTCTTGTCTGAACTGAATTTCGCTCTGATGGTAACAAAGTGAGACATACATAAAATACTAGCCGTATTTTATGCGCACTACCGTCTTCCGATTCCTTTCTGTCTCTCGGAGTCTGTGACTAAGACAAAAGACAGATGCACCTCGCTACATGGACGGTGTAATAAACTCGAAAAGGGAAACTTTATTGTATACACTGTGGAGGTGTAACAGAAGTTCAAGTGATGGTTTTGAGAATGGGGGCAGAAATGCGGTAAAATTAAAAAGATTTTAGAACAAAAGAAAAGTGATTGTTATCTCCTCTACTCAGGTCAGGTAAACATGTAAAGAAACGAAACAAGTTGTATATAAACGTGTTGATTTCCTTACCACCCGGTAAGGACATTAACGCGCACCCTATTACCATGAACTCAGCACATGAGTCTGAACTACCCTGCGTTGATTTATCTTTATCAATATCCCTATCACCCCTTATAATGGACATCGGGCAAATGTACCACAAATGAGCCGGTCTAATTTATGCAATGCAACGTGTAACACAACTAGGAGAATTGTTTCAACGTGTTTTACATTACATGTTACGTTTCACCAATCTGAACTTCGCTTAACAAAATACAACGATTCTATGCTGCATGAGATAGAGCATGTTTTTTTTAAAATCACAAATACACTTAAAATAATAAGTAAACTTTGGATTCCTATCAGCAAATACTGTGACATTTGGATATTTGCGCATATGTATTGGACCGGAATTCTGAATTCTGCATCCTAAAAATCGATGAGTGGCTGAACTGAAACTTCTGCCATTTATTTCCTTAGCAAGCGCACGATGCATCAGTTTGTGAGCGAAGTCATAAAGGCCGATTCGGCAGAAGCTCTTTGCCTAAAGTGAATAAAACAGAGGACACAAATAGTCTTCCTGGTCTGTTCGTGTTAAAAGGACTTGGTACTACATTTTATTTATCTCTTATTTCGGTGAATCAAAGGGAGTCTTGTTTCCGTTAGATAAAAGGATATTATGGGCCAATTTCACCAAACTTTGTTAGTTCTCAAATGTCAGCTATTTTGACGGACTGTTTTGCGTAGTATCCCTATATAAGTATGTCAAAATGCTTATCGAGACATCAAACGGAGTAAGGTGAAACTAGTCCTTAAAATATTCTCGATTTGTGTAGTCATACTTATTCTAGATTTGATATCTAGGTCAGTATTGGATTCTCGTTTGACAATTAACTTGGCCCTGAAGGACAGACGTCTAGCTAGTTTCGAAATTAGGCCCCAATTGAAGAACTTCAAAACCACTGAAGTCCTAAAATTAGACTCACAAGTTTGATTAATATTGAAGCTACGATTGATCCTAAAAGGAACTTGAAATTAGGGCCAAGAAAAAGATTTTTTTTACAATCAATATACTTCTTCTGTAGTACAAAATAAAACTCTCCGAATATAATGAACTAGCTGACCCAGCGAACTTCGTATCGCTTCAGATTCAATAAATGTTGTATTAAACCTACCAAGTTTGACAACCTGGTACGCGTTGGTGATCTGGTAAGCGTTTTCTAGCTGACACTCATATGTTTGGTTAGCTCCCACCCGTTATGATAACCTGGTACGTCGAAGGCAATGTTTTTGTCATACCACGTTTTATAGTGACTTGTATTCAGTTTGACGTTTTATGTCACGTCACACGGGAACGCGGTCGAACGGGATAAAAAGTATTTTATATCCGTATCCTGGTTCTAAGCTACCTCCCCACCAATTTTCAGCCAAATCGGATCAGCCGTTCTTGAGTTATAAATAGTGTAACTAACACGACTTTCTTTTATATATATATGTAGCTCGTAACTGTATCCAAGCTTGCTGTTCACGTGCAATTTCTTGTTCTTCTTCAGTCCTTTCATTTGCAGTATTTCGTATTCTTCTTGCATCACGGCTTTGTCGGGAAAGATTCGATCGTCTTGGTCGCGGCATTATTAATTAAACTTCACTTCACCTTAAAACTTAAATTTTTAACCATACCGAGTTTTATAGTTCACTTCACTGTTTATACGAATGGGCAATTGGGCAATAATGTTAATTATTTATTTAATAGAAATAGTTTTATTATTGATTTCTTACAAATATCAAATAGTCATCCATACGTCATTACATAGCTGTCATTATACGTCAATTTTGTTATTCCAAGTCTGATTCTTTTTTGTTATACCACGTTTTATAGTGACTGACGTTACATGTCAAGTCACACGGGAATGATGTCGAACGGGATAAAAAGTATCCTATGTCCTTCTCCTGGCTTCGAACGGGATAAAAAGTATCCTATGTCCTTCTCCTGGCTCTAAACTACCTCCCTGCCAATTTTCAGCTAAATCGGTTCAGCCGTTCTTGAGTTATAAGTGAAGTAACTAACACGACTTTCTTTTATATATATAGATTACACTATTTTCATCGTAGGTTATCAAGAAAACTTCATAAAGAGATTTATACTCATTTTATTAAGTTTTCTTTCAAGAATGTTTCAAAGACATAAACCAAATATTTTATTCAAATCAAGACACTAAATTACTTATTCGATGTGTTTTTATTGTTTTAAAAAGGTTAATATACTTCTGCTAATATTGATAGAAAGTCGGTTTTGAAAGTCAGAAACCATGTTGTGACATCACTCACGTCACGAAAGAATTATTTCTGGTGTAAAATATTTGTGTGAAATGGCAGTTTACAATGAGTTGCGTTTTGCGGAAGACAAGAGGAAAAATAATGTTGGTAGCATGAAAATCTTCTCTCTTTTTGTACAGTAGGGGAATACAATATTGTTTGCAATGGCTACGGAAAATCTTCAATTAAACAGTTTTTTATAAAGACCTCGAGTTTTACAGGGCAGATGTGACTGAAAACGCTGGGAAAGTGGGCGCCTAAGGATGTCATAATTATAGTGATGTATGAACGTGAAATGAAAAGTAAGTATGTAAGGATCAGCAAGTAGCGTCCTTGTGGTTTCTGCTTACCCCTTAAGTTTTACTAAGGAACAGGCCGGGAAATACCTTTTTATTATAATATCAGTAAACAAAGTATTGTTTTCCGTACTACTTTTTTCTGACATCATTGTTCTGACATTTAAAGAGGTAACGCTAACCACATTTTCTTCTTTTTTTTCGCCATATTATTTCACTGAAAGTATACCCCTCATTTTGCGATGCTTACTCGTCTTGGATGGCAGGTGTCCATTTTCCATTTGTGAAAATGATATGTTAGTGTTTTAAAAAAAGAAAATGTTTAACTTGGCTGCTGTCGGCCATTTAGGCCCCAGATTGGCAATTCCTTAATCCGTGTTTTTGTTCCCGAAATTCGATATTACGCACCACATTTAACATGTAGTTTCTTGACATATTCGTTCCGAAGAAAAGTTTTCATTGATAGAAAATACGTACAGGAAGCAATATCAATATTTGAAAAATACTTTTGGGTAGCAACATATTGTACACACGGTTACATTATCAAGGTTTACATTTCCAGTTTAAACTGAGCTCACAATGTATGACATTTTTCGTACAGTGAGAAGCCAGCTTATATTGGAAATGCATAGCTTGATTTATCGCCGTGCGTATCTAACCGTTAAAAAATACAAAGCGATCATAATCATATTTCAACTATATATACATCTGTAAAACAAGAGATGTACAAACCTATTTTTAGCCGACCTTTTCTGTCGTTTATACCTCATAGCAAATTATTCTCAGGTTAAATGGCAAACGTTTGACGATATAGGGCAAAAGGGTGACCCTTAAATCTGAGCCTGTGAAGATAATCGGCGATGAATAAGAGAATATTGCGTGGGCTTAACCCTCGGTAATGTTGTATGAATGAGACTGTGTTACCTAGGTAAAAGGTACGTCTGTCTGTCTATGTTTTGGTCATTAGGACAACACCTTTTGCTACACTTACACATAAATGAATAAAAAGAAAAGATTGAACAAATAAATTTGGTTTAAACAAATTCGTTGAAGTCTTAATTTTTTTGGTTTTCGATATATTTTTTTTTTATAAGGAGAAAAGTATTTCAGCTTCGTAAGACAACCAAGCTTAACAAGGGGTTTATTACAATATTACCCAGTAACTGGGTTGTGGCGGTCAGATAGGCTTTCGCTCAATATAAAATATTGATAATCAGCTGCATCCAATAGGACTGAAAGCTGAGCCCAACTTAATTGGGAAAAGTCTAGGCAGATGTTGATGAGGCGAAAACTGTTTAGAGTCAAGTTTCGCAAAGATATTGTTTATTCCGCAAATTATCACAACGGTTCTACGTTAAAAATGTTGGTACATGTCCAAAACAGATTTTGTTTTGGTCCTTTGAGGTGGATATTTGGGACAAATCGAATTCCTTTGAAAGTATAAAATAACATGTGTCGCAAATAACCTGATTTAGTTTTCGACCGTACGCAGTATAAAATAAAATGTGAGCGAATGATGTGAAAGAAAATAAAAGTTATGAAAGCTATGATTACTGGTGTGAAAGAATGGTTTATTACGTTTATTAGTTTCTCTTACATCGTGAAAGGTATCAGATATAGGTTTATAGCTTATCAGAAGCTACGGAACGATGTTGTAAACTGCGCTATACGTTCGAGGAACCATAAAGTCCTAGTTTCCGCGATACTGGGATTAATACGTCCTAGTTCATCTATGGTTTTATCATCTGGGGATTAATTTTAAATCTTATTTGGTTGACATTTCTGTTCCAAAACCTATTTAATAAATTATGTTTTTTTTTTCTTGATTAGGGTGATGTCTGGCAACAGGCCCGTCAGTCGTGTCAGACTTTTACTGACTAAAACCCACCCGTGTTTCTTCAGTTGCCCATATGCCAGGGCCGCGGTATCTCGTTTGAACAATCTCGCGACCCTGGCAGGTAATCACTATGCTTGGCAGGCGATTTGGCGATCGTAGTATGGTGAGAACAGCGATTCTCTAGTGAATCCCTTAGTCATCTTTTACGACATCCACGAGAAGAAAAGGAATGGTGGTACTCTTTAAGAGCGGCAGGCACCACACGAGACAAAGTGTCTTTGTGGACGAGTAAATCGTACCAATAAAGTAACAATCTTTCAATGAGTTTAAAGAGGATCGGAACGCTTTCGTATACTTTAATAAACTGTCGACTGAATTATTCAGTTAAGTTTCACTTTATCGCGTTAGCAGAATCAAGACGTTGAAAAATATAAACGCTTTCATCTCCTTTTAAGCAGGAAATGTCTCATTTACGAGTCGCTTTGGTATTGTTTCCACAAAAAAAAAAGAAGGTAGACACGTACTGTCACACAAATATTTAGGCCAAATTCGACATACAAAGTCTCATTTAAAATAAGAGCAGGCGGCCATTCCGATATAACGCGTGGGGCGAGAAAAGATGGACAAGAAGTAAACAGGAATCATTCAGCTGCAGTACCCACTCACTCATCTAAACACTTCACGTTTCGAATTAGTAATATCTTTGTTTCGTCCATATTTGATATTGATGTCAGTAGGCCGCCGCTTCCTTACGTTTCCTCGTATTTTCATTGCTTTTAAAAGCCGCTATATGTTTCACATGAAAAATGTTCACGACGTCCTTGATTTATCGCGACGCTTAATTTAAAATGATCGCGTGGTCTGCGATATGGGGCAGAGTCGGAGCATTCTTAGAAAATATTCATATTACGTGTAAGACAGTAAGCTCTCATTAGCGGTTAAAGACACCGTACTATAATTATAACGACGCAACATAAAATAAACACTGTTTATTTTGGATGGTCGAATAGCAAGATTATTTATAGAGCGTGTTGCAAAATACATGGCCGAGTTATGTCAGTGTCCGAGCACATACGCCGACGTGCTGATGTTCACACTGTGTGCTTTCACGAAATTGGAACTGTCATCGGAATATGAAATGCACTGAAACATGCTCTCTCACTAATAGGGGCTTCGAATACCGGATTTTCAATACCGATATTACAATAATACCGTATAGAAAATTTCCAATACCGGGATCCCGGCATTAGACTACTTTTTATCTATCATAGTTAAAAAATCTAAGTAATCAATTTTACTAGAAAACAATAAGACACCGTTTTATTTTTCTATAAAAAAATCGACGGTTTAAAAAATATGCTTTTCCATGCATTTGTGGGAAACACCTGATTTCAAAAAAAATAAACAACTAAAATAATCAATCCAGTCAGTACCGGGATCTCGGTATTGGAAGCCCTACTCACTAATACAACGGTATCATGAATCGTGTCGAGAGTTGAAAGTTTCAATAAAATCATTTATATATCCCTTTCCACGTTTATCATCGCTTTTATCTTTGATCTTCTAATGTTTACAGTTTGATCTTCCATTTACGTGTGTAACTTGTACTTTGGAGCAGCTACTAAACGTATTTTTGGGCAAAAACCTTGATGTATCAGGGTTCGGGGTACTTTCCGACCTTGGGACGTCAGCAACAGTATTCGTTTCTCTGGCTCAAATTAATTGGAACACGAAACGAGTTGTGTTTACCGTGTACAATGTGGAGGAGTTTACCTTCGTAAATGGAATCTAGGAATCGCATATTGATATATGAGAAATTATTCAGTAACACATTAGCCCTACTACAAGAGATTTCCAGGATTTGCATGGAACTAGTAGTTGCAGCTGAGGTAAACAAAGACTGTTTCCAATGACACAAGCTTCCTCCGTGTGATGATGAAACTCGATTGATATAGAATTTCGTCGTATTAGCTATATTTAAGTATTCTAAGCGTTCTAGAAATTTCTTCAAGTTTTAGTCCTAGGTATACGAAGTGAATTGGAGCTTAAATAATAGGTGTTTTATTATAAAGTTTACTTTGAAGTCTTGACATGACACCTTTTCTGTTAAAGTACGGTTTACTGAACACTTAAGACTTAACACAAAATCTTCGGTTAAGTTAATTTTCAGTCGGTTTTTTGTTTAATGGAGCAGGCAGGTAAGTTCTAAATTCGTTTTGAGTACAAGGAATATGGGTCTTTTTCATTATACAGGATGGGGTGAGAATCCGGGACGTTCTCACCACCGTCGCCTACGCGGTTTTTAATGCAATGAAGATTGAATTTCCAGTTTTGTATAAACACAATTAAATACTTACGAGACGTGCAGACGAATAACCTTCTACCATTTATCGTCGGTGGTTCAAAGACCTGGTTAATTTTGTAGGTCGTCGGAAATAATAAAAAAAGGCTATGGAAATGTATAATATATTAAATAATGTTTGTAAATCATGTTTAAAGTTTATTTAAAACCTGAAAGACTATAGCAGAAGTGTACTAGAAATTTATTCGATTTTATTTAGATTTATTATGAGTCAGTTTCAAGTGATTTTTTTCCATGCGATAATAAGCGTTAAAAGATTAAAATCATGAATGTAGGTTTCAAAATATATAAAACTTTTCACGACGAACATCAAAAGAAATTGTTACTAATAAATACATTAGACATCATAAAAAAAATTGAGAAAACTTATTTGCTTTTTTACGGGAACCTACTACTAAGGCTGTGCTGTACGTCCGTCTGTCAAAGGGCCGTATCTTTGGAACCCTAATTGGTAGACATTTGACATTTTACAGAGGTTGTACTTATGGCTACAATAATAACAAATAATAAAATAAAAGGTACCACACACGAAACTTTTTATTTTAAATTATGTAGTGTTATAATATTGTACGGTGGTACGGAACCCTTCTTGTCAGACTCCAAGTGGGTCGATTTTTTTAAAATTACAATACGTGGTAATAGTTGTAAATCCTACAAACAACAATTTCCACGATTCATTCATAGGCACTGAATATTTTTCTCACCCATTCCGAGAAAACCTAAAATAACCTTTCTTTACTTAAACATTCTAAAAGTAAATTAGGCCTAATCTAAATTAGAACACTGGTACTTACGTAAGGCGAGGTTACACGATACGTTTCGTAGTTATCTCTATGATATATTAAGTAGTTGGCACAATATTAAAGATATTATGTTTTTAACAGATCGTAAAAACACGAGTGTAATATACGTGCGATAATTTAAGCGGTTTTACACCGAAGCTGTACTCGTAAATACGTGGGATTCATTGAGTACGCTGTTGTGTACTCATCTTTAAAATTGTGGGATTGTTATTGCAGTTTTACCTCAAAAACAATGGCTGACTTGTTTTTGTGATAATATGACAATGTGATGTGTTTGTGGAAAATCATTGTCAAGCATTTCCTTTTAGGAGAAGGCAGAAAAGTTTTTTTCTTGTCTGTTTGTTATATTAACAAATGGCGTCGCATCTGCACGACTGTCAAGGTCAATCTCTGAAGAAATCTTGATTTATGAGAATACTCGTAAATATTATTTTTATGTGATTGATAGGACGCAAACAATTTTGTGCGTAAATGTGGGAAATAAATTACATAATACAATGATTTACAATTATTTGAATACGGGATCGTAAACGGAGGCATAACAAAACTACTGTACTCTTTATACATCAGCGATCTGTCAGTGTATGTCCCGTCAAAAATGGTCCATCGTTTCGGAGATTAGTCGGAACAGAAAGACCGACAGACCAACATAACTGTTTTTTTTTTTGTTGTAATTTATTTTTTTATGTTATACTTTCATGTATATATTGGGTTGGCAACTAAGTAATTGCGGATTTTTTTTGAAAATCAAACATAATTTTTTCATGGAACTAAATAACTTTATTCTGTAATGTATTGCCCATTTTGATCAATGACCTTTTGCCATCTTTCAGGCAGCATCATAATCCCACGTTCATAAAACTTCTGGTTTTTATTAGCAAAAAACTGAATCAGGTACGATTTGACATCATCATCATTATTGAAATTTTTACCATTCAAGGAGTTTTGTAACGATCGAAACAAAAAGTAATCGGATGGTGCAAGGTCAGGACTATATGGTGGATGTGGCAAAACATCCCAACCAAGCTCCAATAATTTTTGCCGAGTGACCAAAGATGTGTGTGGCCTTGCATTGTCATGATGGAATACAACACCTTTTCGATTTTTCAATTCGGGCCGCTTTTCTTCAACTGCATTGTTTAATTTCATTAGTTGTTCAATATAGACATCAGAATTGATCGTTCGGTTGGGTGGTAAGAGTTCAAAATAGACAATTCCTTTGTAATCCCACCAAACTGATAACAAAACCTTCTTTTGATGAATATCAGCTTTTGATGTTGTTTGAGTTGGTTCACCTAGCCTGCTCCACGATCTTTTCCGCTTGATATTGTTGTAAACAACCCATTTTTCATCGCCAGTTATCAATCGTTTTAAAAATGGATCATTTTCATTACGTTTCTTTAGCAAATCGCAGCTGTTAATGCGTTGCGTTAAATGCGTTTCTTTCAGTTCGTGAGGAACCCATGTATCGAGTTTTTGAACATAGCCAAGTTGTTTTAAGTGATTTTCAATGCATGTATGTGATACATGAAGCTTCTCTGCAATCTCACGTGTCGTACTGTGGCGATCCGAATCGATTATTGCTTTGATTAGGGCGTCATCAACTTCAACTGGACGACCAGACCGTTTTTCATCTTTGAGTGAAAAGTCACCAGAACGAAATTTGGCAAACCAATTTTGACACTGCCGTTCTTTTAAAGCTTCGTCACCATAAACAGCACATAACTTTTTATGAGCTTGCGATGCGTTTTTCCCTTTGCGGAAATAAAAAAGCAAAATATGACGAAAATGTTCCTTTTGATTTTCCATTTTTCAAAGAAGGCCAAGCGAAAACTACGCAACCCAACAAAGAACTTTTTTTACTGATTGACAGCTGAATTGCCAACTATCAAATATAAAAATGTGTTTTACATTTGTAAATCGTCTGCTAACTTAAAAATTCAACTGGCGCCATCTATGAGTGAAATCCGCAATTACTTAGTTGCCAACCCAATATATTGTATGTACCTATGTATAGATTTTATTCAACGAGAAGCTGATATCTATACATATGTAATGTTTGTACCTTGGTTTCTTTATTTCCCATAAGATTTAGCAACCCTTCTTGCATAAGGCAAAACATTTTACAAAGATCAGAGTCTTGTGTAGTATAAGCCTCCACTCGCCATTCCTGACCTTTCCGGTCGTGGGTTCACCATCGCAGCTATTGAAGCACTAATATTAAATTTATCAGTTAATATCATCACGGACACGTGCTTCGGAATTTCGCTCGATACTACTACATCTTTACGATCACATTGCACACGAGATAACTGAACTAAATTAGATTTTATAATGTAACGAACTAAGTATATCAATCTGCGTAGTTTTTTTCGAACTTTGTTGGGGTCGGCTGCCAGGTTTTACAAGAAGTGACTGCTTATCTGACTTCTACCCGGTTATGGGTAAAACGATACCCTTTTGGGATACTGACGATCCGTAACGACTGTCCACGAATGACAGCTGGAACCCACGGCTTTACGTGCGAAAATATCTTGCTATAATAAAGATGGTCACCCATTCACGGACGAACCGCGCGCGGTTCTATACAACCAATTTAACTATGCACATTTCTAGTCTCTTAATTGTGTAACTCCACGTTAAAGAAAAAAAATACTGGTTACCCCGCCATAAAGATAACGTCACGCCTCTAATACTGGAAGGGCTAGGCACAGTAGTACCCTATAGTACACCCACACTTCGCTAGTTCTGTCTAAGTAAAACTAAGTCTTAAATAAAACAAGGAGATCGTATCATGACCCATCGTTTCTATTCAAGATTTGTCACAATTTTGATTGCAACAGTCTAATAAATCAAATTTACCTTCGCATACCTAGTCGTTCCCAGCGCATTCGTGATACCTATTCTCACAGTCTTTTCGCGCCTAAGCGGTGCAGAACCAACGCAGGAGAACGAGCTCCTTTACGTCGTATAATGAAAAGTTATAACGATAATTTTGCTGATATTGACTTATTTGCATTGTCATTCGAACAGTTTAAAAAATGTATTCATAAAGATCCTTTTTAAATAAAACATAGCTTCAGTTCTTATCTTTTCACATCTAGTTTGTCACAAGTTTATTTCACAAGACACAATAGTTAATCTATAATACACAATTTGTTTGCTAAGTTTGCTTGGACCTAGTTCAAACTATTATTTTTTTTAAGTTTAATTAATATCTGGATAACGATGCTGGTTGCGTTATTACTTAAGTGTTTTGACAATATCTGTACCTTAATATTAAGCATTATTGCGTAATTGTTTGTTATCCTGAAGAAATAAAATAAAAATAAGTCTCTTGTTATAGAGGGCGAGCCTACTGCCATTTACCGGGCATAAAAGAACCCACAACCTTCAAAAGGGAAGAAAACTGGAAAAAGCCTTAATTATTGATCCCTCGTCAATAATGAAGGTTTTTTTCCGTTCATCAACATCAACATACTTCCATGATAACAAAAACAAAAGAAAGTGCGCTGTATCAGATGATGTCAACCCACGTGAGTAAAAGTAAACAATAATAAAAGTGTGGGCCGAACGAAATAGGTTAATTTCCGATGATTGGAATAAAATTAAACAATAACAACGCAAAGTTGTAAAAAAAGTATTTGCTGGCTTTTAAGGCTTTTTTTAATTTCCCCAATTACATTGTGGCTTTGGAAAAGCCGTAAAACGGTTCAATTTCACTCCATAATAGCCAAAACTCTGATCTCTCGCGGATATCTTCATTACTTCGTCGAGTAAAACGAGTACATAAAGCGGAAAAAAACGTAAACATAACATGGAAACGGGTCAACAGTTCGTTTTAACGATATTTTAACGTTTTAACAGTATTTTTTGCGCCTGTTACGCGAGTTTTACGGGTGTGTTCCGTAAACCGAGTTACGTGGATTCACGTCAGAGTAATTTTGTTTCCCTACTTTGTATATCTTGAAACTAACCGTATGTTTGTACATTTCTTCTGTTAAAGACCTGTGATATTTTTGTAGTTTTCTTAATAAATCTGCTAGTTGCCAATCAATGTTTTCGTAGTTAATGTGAATGTTGGCCTTGCTAACACTTGTCGTTCTATTTCGAGTTGATTCAATAAATTCCGATGAAATGTTGCATCGTATCACAACAACAGAGTGTCGAGATGAAAACTCGGAGCCAAACTCGAGAAAGTGGCCAGTATTTTAGAAAATTATTAGAACGTTTTTTTGTAAAGGCTTCCGCAGACAGGCGCGATACGACAGTGTGTCGCGACCCTAATAGAACAATATCTATGAAAACTTCACGGAAATTGATCAACTTACAAGAGTTGCGTCGCACTGTCGCCTACGGGAGCCTTAACACGTGAATAGACACTTAGGATTATAACCAGTAGGATACAAGAGAAGAAAGCCTCATTTCGATCCGGTCCATCCCTTGCTGCTCTCTTCCAGCGACGCCTCTAAGACGAGGTCCGCTTTTGTTTTAAGTTTCTACGCCCCTGGCTGTAGGTCTTAATTTATTAAGGTAGCCACAGGCAAGTCCGGTTAAGCAGCCGATAACCTCATAGGTACCGTGTGGTGCCGGACGTAAAGAATAACACCACCCCATTTCTTCCCGTGGGTGTCGTAAAAGGCGACTAAGGGACTTACTAGAGAATGGGCAGCAGCGTTCCCTATGCATTTTACCACCATACTGCGATCGCCAACCCGCCTGCCAAGCGTGGCGATTATGGCAAAGTGCCCCAAATTGGGGGAGGCAGTGGACGTCTTACGGCTGCAATGATGATGATGATGAACCTCATAGGTTGACGAACAAGATGTCATTCGAAAAAAAAGATAGGAAATCCTACGAATGGCTAAATTAATTGCTTGGTACTAACCTACTTAATTTAAATTTATAAATAAGATAATATTGACATATTATAAAACCTAACAAAGTGTCTAAGTCTTTATAATTAAAAGGGAGGAAAGAATCATAGGATAAAAAATTCGTCTGCATCGTTGTCAACAGGAAGAGTGCCCAAATGGCTGGCAACATAGCTACGTTGTATGGCAATGCTGATTTTTTAGCAAAAATATATACCACCCTGCTGTTCACATGAATAGTGGTCGAACCTCTAGGCGATTTCTCGATGATAAAATCAACTAACTCATGTTGAATTAAAAGGCAAGCAAAGCCGCAGCAAAAACAAGAGACCTACATACCCAGTAGCCTCAAATAACCTCTTGTATAACAGGCCAAGTCGGGGCCCCAAACAATAAGTATTACGCTACTTTATGTCCCTAATAAAACTAAAAACATTGGCAACCAACTAAATAGGTCTATATTCACATAAATTATATTTAAACGTTAAACGAGACTGATATATCTTGTAATCATGTGATGATTTAAATCTTCGACATACTTAGTTCTTGTAGTAAATTCCCGTTTTATGTAATACACAGCTTTAAAGTTTTTACTAAGGAGTTTTCATATGATATTTTTATGTGGCTACATTTCTCTTTTACGATATTGTTGTGTAGTAAAGAATCTGCTGTTTAAAATGAATTACTAGCTTTTGCCGGCGACTTCGCCCGTGTGTAGGTAAGAAGATACGCCACGGGACGTGGATCGGGATAAAAGTGACACTTCCGTGTCCCACTGACAGTAAGTAAGAATGAGTTACACATAATTAACATTAATTGCTTTTTTCGATCATATGAAGCATTGGAGTTGCAATATCCTTCAAAATGATTCAGATTCCGATTAATAGTGTGTTACGAAATTAGGGTGCAGGTGAAAAATTTAAAAGAGTATGTAAGGTGGCTTGGACGACCAACCCATCTTACATGCTCTGTTGAGAGGATGAATGATGAACGGCTAAGAAAAGGTATTTACAAGGCAGATGTGAGTGGAAACGCTGTGAGGGGACACCCTAGGAGGACATATAGTGACCTTATTGGTGATGTTCTTTAAAAAGGTGCGTAGTACTCTCAACCAGCGTGTGTGTATGACCAGATGTATGAATAAACCGTAAACGAGGCACGAGTGTGAAAGGGTTCTGTAGTTTCTGCCTACCCACGTGGCAAGATGGCGTGAGTTTATGTATATATGAATTAAAAGGAAATACATGAAGTATTACATCCGAGCCAACCATATGACATTAAGGTAATCAATGCTAATTTAGCAAACGACCGTACGTAACGTAATTGATCCTGTATTATGAATATTTACACCATTTCAAAACGTGGAAGTTGTGTAAATATTTTAGGAAACAACTCCGATAACCTTGACTATTTTACTTTCTTACACGAGTCTCAACTATTGTTTAGTATACATTGCGCTCTGCGTGGTTTATTTTAAACTTTTCAAAGTGCTTCTGACGAGAGTGTTCAATGGACGGCGTGTTGTTAAAAATAGTGATGTAGCTATGACCATGTTCTTTTTTGGATCATCCTTGGAACAGTTCCGGTGGTCTGCAGATTATTAACGTGTTCCGTACATGTACCTAAACTAATGATTAGCTGATTGAGTAATAGATAAGACCATAATATTAAAAGTTGTAGTGATTTGCCTCAGATAATGTATGGTTAGATGAGGTATGGTTGCGAAATTGAATGTGATTGACTTGTAGATTGTCTTTGGGCTTAGAACTAGGGTTTGATCGTAATGGGCATTGATTACATGTTATTGTAATGATTACAAAGATCATTATTGGAGAAATAATGTTCTATACTGGATGTAGTGTGTTGCAAATTGTGATTTTACATCACCGCTTTGCTGCCTGTTTTGTCAATTTAATATGCCTTCTTCCCATTGAGAGTAGACAGAAACTAAAGAACGCTACCTTTTAAGATAACATACTCCTTTTGCCTCGTTCACGTTCATACTCGCACGCCGGTCGCGAGTACTAGGTACGATTCCAACCTATCTGAAAAACATCGCCAATAAGGTAATTTTATGTCTTCCTAGGGCGCGTACTCCCGGTGTTTGGCATGCTCTTCTCATGATCAAATATCTTACCAGATCTTTATTCATATAAACGCTCTTATAATTCACACAAGCCTTTTGTCGTTTTGAGAGCAATGGTGATGAAATAATTTACACAAAATTAAGTGCCTGCATGGGTTCGAACTAACGACCTTACAACTCGAAAATCCCTTTATTCTTGTGCACATTAGCGATGCACATCAGAATCGCAAAACGTAAACAATAACACTTCCAATTTTGGTGATGGACTTGCACAAAAGATATTGAATTAAAAGCACATATCTTAACAAATGCTGACAGATCAATTTACAGGGATATTGACAGAGTGCATCGTTATGTATTTTTAGTTACAATAATATTTATCTCAACGAAAAAAAAAAAAAACAAAAAGAAATATCTGAAAACGTCGACAGACAACTGTAAGATACTTAATTAGAAATCTTCTGAACAAAACAAAACTTTTTGTAAAACGCCAGTACTTTTTCTCTTCAAAAGTAGGTCACTCGTCAGCAAAAAGGAGATTAGAAAATGAAAAAGTTTCTATAAAAAATGAAGCTTTCCACGAAGCAGGTTGAATAGTAACACAACTGAATAGGGAAAGCAGGAATCTTATGGCGCGATTTCTATAGAGCATGTCATTTCCATACGCGTCCTTATGTTCGCAAGTATCCTTCAAGAAGACTGATACACGATGGCTTAAGGAGCTTTCTTAGAAAACTTAGGTACATGCAGATAAAGTCTCGCCTCATTCTCAAGGGGTAGGCAGAAACCACAGAATGCCATCTGCTACGATCTTTTCATACTCCTTTGGCATCGTTTACGTTCATACATCTCCGGATCTACTCACTAACCACGAAATTCGTAATTTCGGCTGAAGTTACGGGCGCTTCTGACTATTTATCACTAACGGATATACGATTAGTTCTCGAGCCTCGAACTAAGGACGAATGACAACACGATTTGACAGCTGTGTGTCTATTTTCCCGTCCAAAAAAATTAATTTGACAATAGTTTTGATATATCAACTACTCTCGGACAGGTCCGTATCCTTCGTTGACGAAGACAGAGTGAAGATTCCCTAGTCATACACGCATGATGGTTGAGAGAAAAACTTGTCATCGGAAAATGCGGAAAAACTTTAATATAAAGCACCAATATAATTTTTATCCACACACTGCGAAAAATAATGTGTCGTTGGGAAAAACAAAACAGCGAAACTTCTAACAGGTATCTCCACAATATTTTAGGTGTCAAATACCTACTGTTGAAAGAAAAATCGGGTGAAAAACCTGTGATTTCCATAACGTTTTTCCTGTTCATTCACTCGAACGTTATTTATACTAAATACTTGGAATAATTCTATTCCGCAATGAATTACGTAGCATGTAAGAAATATTTCAGAACATCAGTTTTATTGCGATTTTGTGATTCCGATGAACTGAGTCGTGGAAATTGTTTTTGTGTATACAATGAACAAATGACTCGAAACTTATACTATGCCATCGTATGACCCACGCTTGGCCAGCATGGTGGAGTATGGCCTGCATTGGGCCAGCGTAGTAGGGTATGGCCCACTATCTCCCACAGAGGAGCCTTGTATACCAGTAGTGGGTACTTCGTAAGTTGATTATGCATGTTGCTTGTCATGTTTTCCTATTAACTGTCCCGTTGCATTGATGGCTAGCTCATATGTAATTCAGATTACGTATCGGTATTGTTTTCCGCTTAACCTCGGCTTAATATAGATTTCTCTACTTCCCATAGAAGTGTAATGTAGCTTCCAGGAGTGAGTCAACCTGGTCTTTTGAGTCAGTTACCATCTTGGTAACTTTACATCTCAGCGTGAGCTTGCACAGTCAGTAAGTTAGTGGTAGTCTGATGAGGAGGGATAAAACGGACGGGCGCGGAAAGAGAGAGAAAGGAAATGATACAAGGGAAAAGGGAGTGATTGATAGCGTGACGGATGACAGGAGAGGATGGAACAAGGACGAGGGCAAGGGCAGGAAATGCCAAGAAGACGATAAGCTTGCATATAGTCCTCCTCTCAGGAGAAAGAGTTTAACTGAGTAAAGAAGTGATCCACATGGGGGTTCGACCATCAGTCCAACTAAGCTTTAAAAAAAGCAATAAAACTCCAAGAACAGCAATCAAATTGAGCAGAATTTCCAGGATCTTGTCTACAAAAAGGTCCACGATAATTTAGTACATAATAGCTCTGTCGATTGAACCCCAACTAAGGTCATTACACTGTAACGTTGGCCACACTAAACAACGTTGAAGGCACTGATCCGACGGTCCTGAACAAACACAGCCTTTAGAAATACATCTTAAATGGCGTGAATTTGCTAAATAACTGGCAATTACTAGGGTTGGTACTGTCTGCTATTTTGTTAAAAAAATCACGGTGAAAACTTACGTAGGTGAAGTGAGTTTGAAGTGAGCTGCCAATACCTAGGATATCTAGCATCGGGGAGGATGACAAGTGCTTATATTCCAGCCGACTGGAGTCATTCGGGATAGCGTTCTTAGCGTTCCGGATGCATTGTGATTTAGGCTTTCGGTTTTTGAAATAGAGTCTTTAATTACTTGTGATATGGCATCGACAAAATCTGGGCTTGCACCTAAAGGTTGGCTAATGGGACGATTAAAGTAAGGATTGATTTGGTAATCACACGTATGCACGGCCAGGGCAAGCTATGCACTTCCAGTATAAGCTGACATCTCATTGTACGAAAAGCCTAAACAATGCGAGGTCAGCTAAAACTGGAAATATATAGCTTGTTCCGTACCCGTGTGTACGAAGGTTACATCGTGTTACGTTGGGAGTGCAATTGCAGACCATTTTGATCAGCCTAGTTAGCGCTGAGAATCAATGCTTTAAATAATTAAAATAATAACCAAAAGTTAAGCCAACGCTTAGTTACGCTTTCCTTCGTAAGCTCATGAAGATTTACATATTCCTAAATAAAGTTTTTATATCTTTGCTTAGTAACATGTTATCTAATATTAAAATACCTTAATCGCCATATTCAAGTAACATTATAAGGGTAGCAACCCTGCTCAATGTTGGTTGCTTACCGAGAGTTCAGTGAACCCAGCATAAGACCCTCGCCAACAAAATTTCAAATTTATTGTTTTTCGATGACAATGAATTAAGTGTACTGGAAAAAAAGATAGACTTTTGTGTTTGTAAAGATATTACAATATTTCTAAATTCGTGAGATATCCGAAAATTACAGTCTTATTTTATTAAAATATTACTTTTTAGGAACCCCGTAATACGAAACTATATCGATTTCGGTCCTCTTTATGTATCGAATAGATATCCTGCAAGCGTAGTAGGTTACCGTGGAACTGCCGGGGTCGCGAGATTTGATCGAAAGAGTTACCGTGGCCCTGGCATATAGGCAACTGAACACGGATGGGTTTTAGTTAGTAAAAGTAGGACACGCTCTCCCGCTCCGTCCAGAGCGGGAGACGTCATTTGATGAAAGAAAAAAGGACAGTGTGATATCAAAAATTAAGAAATGTCACTTTGTATTCGTAGTATGGAAACACAATTCGTCATATTCGTCTTTGGAATCCTGTTCCTTGCAAAATTACAAATTGAAATTATGAAAGTGAACAAGACTGTCGGTCACAAAATACTGTAATTTATCGTAAGGGATAATGTTGTTTCTAGGAAACTGGGAAAAACCACTGAACACTTTTTTAAAAGCGCGTTAGGCATTTGGCAAGAGTTTTTAACATCAATAAATGTCTGATTTTTACTGTCATAGTAAAATTTATTAGGAATATATTTTTTGTTGCATTTTTATGGATTAAGTGGGTATTTGATTCCAGCCGCAATTTCTTAGAAAAACACTTTTACTTCAAGATTAGAATATGAAAACGTGAGACAGAACACGTACACATTGTTATTAGGTGTGCAAAAAACAAGTTTAATAGGTAGTTAATAAAACATAAATATTTTAGAAAACGTATTGCAGTACTTTGTTGTTCCCTAGAATCAGAGTTTTCTTACAACTCTTAAGCGCGTTATCACACAATGAGTAGGGCAAGAAAACGTTTATGAACCAACGAGAAGACAATCGATTCTCCGACAGACACGTTATGCTATGACAACCTTTACAAGTTTCCTAGTAACAGATTTCTAACAAAATTTACAAACACCGAACTTAAAAATATAGTACATACTAATTCCATGCATAAAATCCACAGAGAAGAGTCAAAAATATAGATTCGAAGGTTTCGAGTTGTCTACTGAGATACAAATGGTGAAACAAGAGTGGTAGCAACAACAGAGTTATAGGAAACGACTATTTTGCTAATTAACTGTCATAATTATCTGACAACCAAGCAAAACATGTACTTTTTTTTAATAAACCAGGGGTTGTTCTATTTATTATGAAATTATACAAAGTAAAAATAAACTGTTTCTCAGTAATCACACCGTAAAACGATGACGTAAAATCTCTAATTCGAAACAATACTGTGAAAGAGCAATTAAAACAAAGGTAAATTAGTTACCACGTGACACCGAATGACGTGTCATATCGTCAAATTGATGACGTCACCTAGGTTCTGACGTTAACATATTTTGGCGATAACGGCTCTGTAGACAGAGTTGACGCCTGTTGACACGATATTTCGATGTAATTTTGTTGACGTAGAATTTAAATCGAATTGGAAAAGGCCTTTTATTGATTGCATACCGGTTAATACTTTCAAGTTGCTGTTAATTATCAAGGACTTTGTGTATGCTTTTGAGTTGTCGTAACAATGACGCAATAATGGCGGAAACAGGAAAATGTCAAATATACGGTGAAATGGAGAACGGTTTGGTAAGGAACTGAATAAACTTTATGTATTTGGCACCTTAGAAAGAACATTCAAACAAAAACCGTTTTTTTTTTGCTTTGACGGATCTAAATTCAAAAAATTCGATCCGAATTCGTATGCAAGCACACGAATATAGACCCCTAGTTCATCTTTGTACGTATCAGTCTTTCTACATTATTACGTATAAAATTAATTACCAGTTAATTATGCATTACGCAGACACGGGGAGCCGTGTAAGGCGCTGACGACTTTCCAAACAATGCCTTCTATTAATAAGTGAGACGAGCTATTTCGACGCGACGCTATTTTTAGTCACACGCTGAAAATTATAGCAATGCATGGAGCAATTTTGTTTATTGATGTCTGGTCTATCAGGTGATTGGGCTATGTTTGGAGTTTCTTCTTTGTATTGTTTGAAGTCCAAGAGATTCTACTATAAACTGAATGGTGCGAGCAATACAAGATTGATGCATATTGATATCTCAACACAAAAAAAAAAAATATTACGTGTTGTTTTTTTTTCAGGTGTTCAACCCCTGTTAGTGTCACTTGAAGTATCAGTTTAAAACACAGTTTTTTTTTTTTTGTGTAAACTTCACACACGTGATTTGTAATACCGATACCACATAACGATATAACAAAAGGAAACCGATTTTCTCCGCTCATACTTGAATCAATTTCAGGTTGGTTAAGCAAAACGGTTAATGCAAATGAATTTATGTATAAAGCACCATGTCTCTTCGCATTTAAGTCATCAAATGGTAACGGTAAAAGACGGAAACAAATTGTTTTAAATATTTTCAGACTATTTGAAGACACGGTGAATCTTCCGCTTAAAAGATTAAAGAGCCTTGATATTTCAAAATTATAAATCAATTTGTGCTACCTTTTTTTTAAGTCTTTACGAATCGGAAATGCGCTGTTTCATTTAGTAAAACACGTAATTTTAAATAAACGAGGAGTCCACAAAACTATTGCCTAACCTTTTGAATTTACATCTACTATAGTAACTGATCTTAGTCAAATTATTCAATCTAGTTTCAGACTGAGCTATTAATAAACGCTAGCTAAGTGAATACATCATCCCTTGATACTTGTCAAGCTCCTAATGTAACAATTCAATTACTCTATGTGAACTTATTTGTTCTATTACTAGAACACGTGTTATACGTGCACATACAACCTACCCTCCTCCACCCCCTCGTGGTCACCCGCCCCGCGAATCTCTGACGTCATAACACACCCCTATTATGTGCGACTATTATCTACAGTGGTCTTGTGTTACTGTTGTAGAATGTACCAGGTCGTTGGCAACAAAAGTACCCATCAAGTTTGCAAGATATGGCGAGGTTAGTTACCAGACGAAAATAACTCTGTTAAGTATATAAATAAAAGAACTTCGAACTGTTACTATGGAAATGTACTCCAATAAAAATACTCGAAGAATTTCCTGAATTGTGTTTACCGGTTACTAAGTAAATAATAAAAAACTAGGCTGCCAACGGAGTAGAGCGGCTGTATTCAATTTCCGAATTTTCCGAGCAAAATGATTGCAGCCCCTAGAAACACAGGTAAATGGGTAACAAGGTTAATTCGGAACGAGACTGGCTCCCCGACTATTTATAGAAAGGCTCAGCTATTTAAATGCTTTATCAAAAATGGGAGACGTTTGGAGGGCGTTAGTATCAAACTTGGCTTACGCTCTAGGTTTCCTTAAGTTAGTTATTTTGTTAGTCAGTTTCAATTTCAACAGAATTTTTGAGGAAGTATTTTTCTGAGAAAAATCTTTTTTGGTCCCTCAATGTTAAGCTAAGTAGCTATTGTTGTGGACAAAGGTTGGGCCACTTTGTCACGATCGCGGCAGTTTTTACTTCGAAGCTCTTAGATTATAAAAATCATGATTCATCATCGTTCTAAGCTTTTTTAGAGTAGATATAATGAGTCAGCTATGTATTGTTTACATTATTGACTCACTCTAACATAATCCTAAAAGAATAAGTTCCGAAATATAATAATATCAGTTTCTGCGGTCAAAATAGGTATAGATAGACAAAGTCATACGAAAAAATCGTCAAGGCAAACAATCCATCGCTATGTGTTCTGAATACGTTATTGTAATTTGTCTATGCATAGCATAAATAGCAGGACAAAATTATAGGCTCTTGTTTAACTTCTAATAAAAAAGTGACGTAGCTAAAACAGATAAACATTGAAAAAAAATATTTTTTCAGTTCTTTTCTTTTTACAAAACCACTTAATGGCGGCTATGATTTTTAATAAAACAGTTAAAAAAAAATAGTTGAGGTTCCTTTTTTAAAACGGCAAGATGGCTGCCTAGATGTTTGTAATCACAAAGATTCAAATTTCGAATTTTAATAACTTCAGAGGACGCAATGAAGATGGCCTTTAATGACATGAGAGTTTCGTGCAAAAGAAAATCAATTGTTATTTGCGTGACCCAGTCGTATCAGAGTCGGCTTTCACGCTTTGTTGGCGGACGACATTCTCGACGGCGCCCTTGACATTTTAGTAGGGATATTAGTTTCTGCGTTAATAGAGGAGTGTATATTAGTTTCAAAGTAATGCCCGCACTTGTTCGTAATACTGCTTTAGTGAGTTATATTACAGTACGAAGATTCATGAGATAACAAAGTTATTGATGAAGATTTTGGGAGACAACATTTTGAAGGCCTTGTTATTACAACTATATTGATTCCTTCTTATTAGTATAATATTATGTAATGCCACAAGCCTACCTTTTACTTAGAATGTATTTTCAACAAATGAGCATTCATAAAAAGTGCAGAACTACTAAGTTTCGCATCTTATTTTCCCAGATTTAATTTCTGTCTAGCTTTATCCCAACCATGTTGGGGTCGCAGTCTAATTGGATATGAATACTAATAGTCCATTTATTGACTGCCCTGTTAATCTAGTTGTTAGTGACTCTGACTGCTAAGACTGAGGTCGTGGGTTCGATTCCCACCCAGGACAAATCTTTGTGTGATCAGCACAATCATTTGTTCTGTGTCTGGGTGTAATTTATCTATAATATGTATGTATTTAGAAATATATAAGTATGTTTATCAGTTGTCTGGTTACCATAGTACAGGCTTTGCCTAGTTTGGGATCGATAACGTTGTGTTGGTTGTCCTAAGATATTATTATTATTTTTCTTTTACATTTCTCAGTACCCTGTGGGGTTCTGGACCTTTGGAAGGCGTACGAGGAGCCGAAGCCAACTCGCAGAGGCCCCTAATAGAAAATTATGTAAGTTTAATTTCATTTAATAAACAAAAACACTACAGTTCACCTATTTTATTACTTTGCCCAAGATAGGGCCCACATTATTCATAATTGCCGGGAAAAGTGATTAATCATGCTGTTTTAATCACATAGCCCAATTGAGTCGGGCATTATGAATACAGACCGGCCATTATTAATAGTGCCCGGACTTATCAAATTGCCCGTAACATATACACTATGCAAGTGCACCCAAGGACAATCCCCGGTTGGAGCAGAACTATTACAGAATAATAATATTCATTATTATTATTATTATTTGAATATTTTTACAGGGATGCAGCTGCATACCAGTATTTTAGATGTAGCGACTGCCTATCTGACCTCCACAACCTAGTTATTTGGTGGCACGATACCCCTTGGTAAGGCCCGTAGCGACCTGCCAGGGTCGCGAGATTGTTCGAAAGAGATACCGTGACCCTGGCACATGGGCAACTGAAGGAACACGCGTGGGTTTTAGTCAGTAAAAGGCTGTCACGCCCGGGGGAAGTCAATTGATGACTTCCCATCCAAATAAAAACTTTTTTACAAAAAAAAAAAAAACAACCGACTTCCTTAAAAACACTACAAAGTGAAAAATAACTTTAATTTTGGAAGTCGGTGTCTTAGGATCTGTATTTATGGTTTTTTTGTCACCGACTTCCGAAATTAAAGTTATTTTTCACTTTGTAGTGTTTTTAAGGAAATCGGTTGTTTTTTTTTTGTAAAAAAGTTTTTATTTTTAAATTTTTAGTTGTGGTATTCACCCTGCACTAATTCCAAACAAACAATGCATATTTATGCGATAGCAGAAATCGCGGTTGATTTGCTGTCATTTTTAGGGTTCCGTTGCCAAATGGCAAAAAACGGAACCCTTATAGATTCGCCATGTCTGTCTGTCTGTCTGTCTGTCTGTCCGAGTATGTCGCAGCCACTTTTCTCCGAAACTATAAGAGCTGTGCTATTGAAACTTGGTAAGTAGATGTATTCAGTGAACCGCATTAAGATTTTCACACAAAAATAGAAAAAAAACAATAATATTTGGGGTTCCCCATACATAGAACTGAAACTCAAAATTTTTTTTTTCATCAAACCCTTACGTGTGGGGTATCTATGGATAGGTCTTCAAAAATGATATTGAGGTTTCTAATATCATTTTTTTTTTAAACAATAATATCTGGGGTTCCCCATACATAGAACTGAAACACAAAAAAAAAATTTCATCAAACCCTTACGTGTGGGGTATCTATGGATAGGTCTTCAAAAATGAAATTGAGGTTTCTAATATCATTTTTTTCTAAACTGAATAGTTTGCGCGAGAGACACTTCCAAAGTGGTAAAATGTGTGTCCCCCCCCCCCGTAACTTCTAAAATAAGGGAATGATAAAACTAAAAAAAATATATGATGTACATTACCATGAAAACTACCAACGAAAATTGGTTTGAACGAGATCTAGTTAGTAGTTTTTTTTTAATACGTCATAAATCGTAAACCACAATTTACCTTTCATTCAGTCAACACAAATATAAAAATTAAAAAAAAAAAAACATTTCATTTCATAAACGATGATGACGAATGATGATGATGATGACCTGCAGGTTTGTACGGAACCCTCGGTGCGCGAGTCCGACTCGCACTTGGCCGGTTTTTTTAAAGAGTTCCGGTGTCTGTCTCCCGAACTCATCATCAGATCTATATGAAAATTATATGGGACCATTTCGGAATAAACCCCTTTCGAACAAAAAAAGAATTTTGCAAATCCGTTTATATATGACGGAGTTATGGCCGAACATACATAAAAAAAAAAAAACATAAACATCCGAATTGAGAACCTCCTCCTTTTTGAAGTCGGTTAAAAAAAAGCACGTATCGACCGTCAACGATCCACAAATGACAGCCGGGACCAACGACATAACGAGCTATACAACGCACAGAGGGGTTTCGGAATGTAAAGATACCAGTCACCCATCCTCGGATCAACCGCGGCAAGCGAAGCTTAACTTGATCGATCGACCCGTTCAGCTATTACATAGCCACAAGCTTCGCCCCAGATTTAATAATTTACAGATTACTTACTGTCCTATTTTCCATATCAAAACTAGATATCTATACATTAATGACACCTGATTTACCCTCCACGATCATGTTTGATTCCCGTCCATTTTATGCAAAGTGGGAACGCTGTCAGTTTCTCTTTCAATGCCACCACGGCTTAACACATTTAGTGCCAAACACAGATTGATGGTTAATCCGATCTGGCCACAGATTTTAGAGCGCATACAAAATTGTTAGTGGCAAGCACGCGATATCGCGTGATCGGCCATAATGCAGAGCCGACGAATCACGCGATATCGCGTGATCAGCACTCAACGTGTTAATTAGTCGGAGTGGCGGTCGATATGATGTACCTATACCGCGCCGCGTCTAAAATAGCAACACTTTTCATTTATGCCCAGCAGTGGGAGTTCCTTATGATGGCTGGCGTCGATTGATGGCCATTTCATTGTTTATTATGGTGATTAAGTCACGAATAGATTTATTCGTGATTTTGTAGATGTATTTTGCAAATTGGAAACGTCTGGAATGTTTTTTTTCTTTTTGTAATCAAAGACTAGGATGAGGTGTCCCATTTGTTTTGAAACAAAGGGCCAGACCAGAGAGCAACCTTAAAAGCAACTGGGGTATACTGTTGGCAAGAAGTCAAGGATTGTGTACCAACGGCACGACTTAGGGCAACTTTTAGGTACAAGACAGAAGACGTACCTATCTAATAGGAAAAACCTTGATTAGATAAAAATCTACCTAATCATCCTTCATTGTAGAAGTGGTGGCCCAGTGGTATCCGCCCGGACTTACAAGTTGTAGAACGTGGGTTTGAACCCAGGCAGGCACATTACTTTGTGTAAATAATTTAATCACCTCTCAAAACGGTGAAGGACAACATCGTGAGGAAATTGGCATGCCCTACAACTAAATATTCGAAGACGTGTGTGTGACAAGACACGCACTGGGTCCGTGTGGTGGATAACAGCCCACTCCCTCTCACCGAGAGGAGGCTTGTGTCCCAGCAGTGGGAAAATTATCGCCTAATTATGATAATGAACTTTCATTTAACCCAAACACTGTAAAAAATCAATTAAATTGACCAAAGACCCAATGACGTGAGCCATAGACAAATATTTTCATTGGAACTTTTCCGGTCAACATTAACGTAACGCAGCTACGATATTGTATTACTAATTCGTTTCGGAAACGTTCTAAAAATAGAAATAGAAGCCTTGTCTTATTACTTTAGCAAGGGGGGAAAGTGGAAGTAATGAAAATGAAGTGCCATAAGAAAAGGGTACTAAGGTATACAGGAAAAGTGTTCCGTTTGAAGAAAAAGGTGTCTTTCTATTTGTTAGACTTATTATGTTACATTAAATAAGTACCTAGATATAAAATAACAATATTTTAAAACTTTGTCGACTTGAATACGGGGTTTTTGGCTAATTTGTACGTTTGCATTTTTTTTGTATCTTTTTATAATTTTTTTCATAATGTGTGTTTCTTTGTGCAAAATAAACAATTTTTTCTTATTTATTTAGATATGCAGTATGGGTTTTTTGAGTAATTCAAAAAGAGTCGTTCTATATATAAGTATTACAAAATCAAAACAGATTGAACGCAACACTGAAAATAAAATAAAATGTTTTAAAATAATGTAACAAAAATTGTGTTTATGGCTGTTACGGTAACCGCAAACCACATAAAACACTGGATCACTGGCACAATATTGTAACGGGAATCCTAGATACGAACTCGTAAATTATGTTATTATTATCAGACGCTAGGGAATCTTACGCAAAAACTCTGATTATACAGTTTTGCGGTAACCCACTGACTAACAAACGATAGGTATATAGGGCAACTTGTACCTATTAGAATCGCGTAAAAATGTGTAGCGTTGCGGTTCGCGATTTATTTCATAGAAAATAGTTAACACAATATGTCTATTTTTAGATTAGTCCTATTTAGCTTAGTGGGTTAAGTGATTCATGACCTAAATTTTAGGTATTTTCGGCCATTCTTTTGTTTAAATATAAAAATAACTAGACCAAGATTTTTTTGCGTTGAATTGTAAAAAGGAAGTGAAGTGTTGTTCTAAGCTTTCATTCACATTAGAAAATAAAGCTAAATCAACAGGAATTATTTTCTTTTGATTTCCGGTCTAGCTCACTTATTTTACTTTCGTCCACAAAACTACTGAACTAATTTATTAAGAAACAATGAATGTTGTTTAAAGATCTGATTAATTTAAATTAGTGTAAAAACAGAAACCTCTCCGTTTTATACGTGACGTGATGTTTTCCTTTACCGTTTTGAAAGCAATTTTAAAGTAATGAAATTGAATACAGAAAGTGTCATGATTTTCGAACCCACGGAGAGCTCAAACTCACGACCCACAATGCGTCAGTCCCTTTTCAGCGTCTCTAAAACTGCTCTAAAACATAAATAAACTATTTTTAGCTTACAAGCATGATCAGCCTATAAATGTTCCCACTGGTGGGACACAGGCCCCCTCTCTGCGAGGGCTGGAATAAAGTGCGGGTTATTTAGTTCGGTACCTATTTATTAATTATTTAACGGTCTCCTTACACCTGTTACAGACAATATCAAGCTGAGCTTTATTAAAGGATGTCTGGACGCCCGTTCTACGAAATCGATTCGACGAGACTACGGCCCTTTTTAGCTGACCTTTACTGAAACATAAATCGAGGTCCAAACAGGAGGTTTATTTGACCACGTCTGTCCTACAAAGGTCGAGTGTGCCAAATAACGGAAAATTTGGTCACCAAGTTTTCCTTGGTGTTTGGGTGATCGATTGGCCAACAGTTTGTAAATGAGGTGACACCAAAATCTGACAAGTTCGGGACACGTGGGGAATTTCAGGAATTGTTATGACGATAGACAGTATACGTAAGTGTGGAGAGATTGAGTCATGAGCTAGGAAATGAACGATTTTGAACGTAACCTACTTAAATTTGATTTCGAAATTGAATACTTAGTATTTTTAAAGGCTCATTTATTAAACGTTAAATAAGCATTTGTAACGTTCAGTTGTGATTTCTAGGTTTTAGTAGTGGGATGGTCGGAAATTATTACGAAGCTGGAAATTAATTAGTGGGTGCGATTCTCGTTATTAAGTCTTACAAGAACTGAAGTGGACATAAATTACTTTTATTTGTACTAAGTTTATTAGGAAGAATGATAAGACAAATTAAATAAGTTAAATTAAAAGTTTACCCCCAAGTTAACATACAGGTTTTTTATTGATTTAGATCAGGTTTAAACCACTAATACAATTTTTACAAAACTGTAAATGTAGTCCGGTGCTAAGTTGTCATTTCTTTACCCAAATTGAAATAAAGTTCGAAATTTAAAAACTGGCTCAGAGCTTTAGGCTAGAACTAAAGTTAAATCGCACTTCGTAATTAATAAGACGGGTAAAGTTTGTTTATTTCCAAAGCTAGTACTTTTGTCAGCGGCTTTGCCCGCGTATTATACAAACCTACATATAAAACTTCCTATTAAATCACTCTGTCTATTATTGAAAACCGCATTAAAAATTCGTTGCGTAGTTTAAAAAATTTAAGCGTACAAACACGAAATGCAACTTTATTTGATACTAGCTGACCCGACAGACGTCCTGTCTCTTTGATGATATTTGAGCACGCATGCTGTCAATTCTATGTCAAATGTCATAATGTTACATTAAAAAAGTTTACATTGTCCTATTATATGGTTGTTAAGTATTTTTAAATAAGTGTTCTTAAATTTCTAATTTTCCGCGCAATTTTTTATTTTTTTCTTTCATAAGAACCTTCTCCTGACAATTACAAAGACAATAAAATAAAAAAAAGGGAAATCGGTCCAGCCGTTCACGCGTGATGTCGTGACCAAGGGAAATAGGGATTCATTTTTATATAATAGACTATGCTAGATAAAGATTTTCCAGCCAGGATCCCTTCATGATTCATCCATCACACCAATGTAACCGATCCTCTAACTGCGCAATAAAAATGAGTCACCTGAGCTTCACAACATTAAAAAATCTGAGTCAGACTTGAAATAACGAGATTGTTCTAACTAGTCCACTCGAGTAACATCGTCTATTACGCTTAGTAAACAAACCGAGATGGTTAGATAACAGTTAATCTCACTTGAAATTGAATAATCATTAGAAGTTTCAGAGAAAGTACGAGATAAATGGTTCGCTGACAGAACTATGCCGTGTTCTGGAAAGAGATCGAGTGGTTGTTAATGAATGTCAAACGGTTGTGGTATTTTGTGGATGGTGGCCTAAATGCAGTTCAGCGGGCGACGTGTAAAAAACAATTATTGCGTGGCCTGGGTTGCTTGTTGGGTAATGGTTACTCATTTGATTGGAATGTGCGGAAAACATATTTTTTTACAGTTTTCCTCTTTCACATTTTTAGGGCTCCACTGTAAAAAACGCCGAAGACCTTAAAATGGTGGCACGGAAAGCGGAGGATAGAGAGTTGTGGCGCAGCCACAGGCCTATTTCCAGCAGTGGACTGCGATAAGAAACTCTTAGAGTTTTGCCATGTACGTTCGTCTTTCTGCAGCTCTTATTTGGCAGTGATATACATATGAGTCACGCCGACAAAGTGTGATAGAATTAAATATTGAAAAAAAAAACATCATCATAAATAATTCTCCTGCCGTCTATTACGTTACGTGCAACAGACACTACAGTCTCGAGTTACTTCATGAATGCTAAACTGTTTTAATCAAGTTAGGAGCTATATTCAATTTTAATTACTGCAAAATATGCAAATGTACGACACGTTTAAACTTTACACGATACACGAGTTTTTCTAATGAAATTTGAAAGAGAGTCCTGTAAATATCCCCGCATTATGAATGAATGAATTGAATGAATGATTTTATTTCTGTCAGTAGGTTTGTAAAAAACACTTTTACATGTCAATATTATTTTTTAAACTAGATGAGGTCGGCGGTTATCAACGTACACCTACTTAACGTCTCATAAAGGGTCGTAGGTTGTCTAGACGCAACAGCGCGGCACAACTCTAGTAGATCAATTTCCATGAAATTCAATTCCCAGGTCGGCCAGTGTTGTTGGGTTTTTTAAGTTAAACTTCTAATGCGACTTCCAATAAGGTTGCGTTATACGTTTAACGCTACCATGGAGGGCGTATGAAAGCACAATTGTCTAAGTGTTCGTGCAACGCCAATGATTTGACGGGTAGAGTTTTTGAAAAATCGAACATTTTAATGTTATCATAAACGTTAACCCCTTCCTATTTTCATTTCCACATTACGAAGTTTCCGCGCGGAGGGACTCCACGCAATTTTTTTTTTTAATCTGGAGTTTCTCAGAGCGGCCCGGAATCAAGCTTTGTGCCTGGTTGCTGACAATAGGCTCGCTGCTCGCTATTACATGGGAGTTAATCTGAATTGGCGAATTGTGGGTGTACTGTGGGTAGGTACAACTCTGTCCACCCGTTCGGGTAACAAGGCGTGATGTATGTATGTTGGTCTATTAGAGCCGTCTCGCCCTTGTCTGCGGGAGATTTAATATTAATGTAGAAGATATTCAGAAGGCTATAAAACTGATGAAACGCTACAAAAGTAAAATAATTTAATTCAAAATAAAAACTTTTTAGCTTTATCTATACTAATATTTATCGAGAAAGACTATAATTGGCTATAATATATGACGTCGCTATGACCCTTAGGAGATGAGCAAAAAAAAAAAAGAACGAATTACCAAGTACTCGAATAGACAATTCGGTGCGACGGGGTGGATCGGGGAAGCAAGGAAAATGACGCTAACGAAGTTGCGGGCAGAAGTTAGTTAAATATAATAGCAATTATTTAATAGTTTCACACGAAAATAAACACGTCTTAAAATAAAAAAACATGTTTTACATTATTATATACACAGCGTTCCAACAGAATTCCGCTGAAAAATGTTACAATTGAGTTGCATTTATTCGCAATGGTCCCGTCAAACGGCTGTTTCTGTCATTCATAGTTATCTTTATTTCTCTACGTTTATAAACGATTTACGACACAGGGAACCTAGTTCCGTTCCATGCAATTTATTTTAATTTAACACGACTATTACATGATAAACATGTTACATGAAAAAACAATTTATGAATGGAGTTCATGAAAACCGGAAGCTATTTGAGAATCCAGATTTTGTGGCTGACATTATTACGCGAGGGAATTTTCTGAAAAGCACATATGTTCAAGTAACCTATTTCGGCGCCAGCACTAAGGTAGCCCGCAAAATTCTTATCTTCTTTCTTTTTTAGCAATTTGCAGGTAAGTTTCAGGCTGTATGTTGAACAAAATATTATTCGCGACCGTAAGAAATATTGCGTATTTTAGAGAATAATAATCATCAAAATCACCAATACTATCATCCTAGCTAATTTAATTCCAATAAATGACTATTTCACGAAAAGTCAACATACTACCTGACACTCACCTGCAAATTGCAAAAACCATAACATATTTGAATTTTAGGCCAGCCTGGAGCTTCTCCCTTAACATAATACCACGCTTTGTTTCCCCCATAGTAAGTACACCCACATTTCATCAATTGTTTTAGTCCCATTTGGTGACTTTATTGCCTCTATCTTCAGGACACAGATCCACACAGACAGAAAAATCTAGGTGCGGTGTGTAGGATATATAAATATGTACATAGACCACTCCTTAGACACAGATATTTTCAAGTTATTTTCCTGTTCCCAATTCCATGGAAACCAAAATACAGACCCAAGGTATGCAGTAAACACAGCAACTGCCAAATACCTCGAATACTTTTGCTATTATTGTTTATCGATTCCTACCCCAGATGAGTTATCGATAATCGATACTGATCTAATTGACCGATTAATCGTTAAAAGTATGCAGGCCAGTCACAGTGACTGTTTACGTATCATGTTCCTAACAATTACCCACTTCAGATTTTATTAAAACGAGCTTTATTGAGTAAACAATAAAGTCGATAATATCGTTAATGGGATAGCTGAAGGCCTGAAGATTTATTTATGGGATGCTTAACTTCAATCCAATATACTTAGGTAATGAGTGAAATACGAGCGCCATTTTGATGTGTTCCGTTCGCAAAATGTCTGTCGGCGTTAAGTATTTGTTTAGGCTTCGGAAGGCACGTTGCGAAGGAAATGCGAGTGCTAGAGATTATTTACGTTTTGTGTCGAAAACGACTTGCCGTTACCACAGGCTGATGTAATATTATTCTAACCGCTACTGTACTATTTGGTTTCGAAGAAGTTTCTATTGGATAGTCTATAATTTGCCTAAGTACGGTATTATGTGGTGAAAATCCGTAAAGCTCGAGTGATCAGTTGCCGACTAGAGATGTCGCCATGTGTAACAGGAGTGTTGTTATTAAGGTTGCGCTTGCGACACTGCACACGTCGTTTACAACAAATTGTCGCGGACCATTAAGTAACCCATTTACCGAGATGACTGCTACAGTTCGCGTGGGAACGGGCAGCTAAATTAATTTATATTTTTCTTTAATTTCTGGACCGCAGTAGAAGTTGACTGATTAAAAAAGTATTTTTATAATTGCACACGAATTTACAAGTATTTAGTCCGCTTACCTACATACATTATTTATGCTTCAGCCTTGTGTACAAAACATGTGGGAAAAATATTTCTATTCAATATTTACATCCTTAAACGCCTCGTGTATCGCTATCCACAAAATCCTCACATCGAAATAAACACGTCTATAATAAGATTATTTTCACGATTATAATAAAAACGTATTTCGTCGAACATTACACTTCAGAGCTCATATACGAGCCTTTTCGATTCTATAAAGGAGGGATCTAAAAATAGCCACAAAGAGAAAAATAACCTAAGTACCTAGTCCAAGTAATATAATAGGCTTGAGAAGATATATAGGGCGATAGATACTGACGTTCCCCAGATGATTTCGCCGTTCGCGAACCCAATTTTGGGAGATTAAGTGATCACTCAGATCCTCTGATATATTGAACGTTTCTAGGACAAACCCTGGAGATTAGTACAACCCAAATAGCTCGTTTCGTTAGTTTCGTAATTATTTTCTATTCCCGCATTATTTATCGCTGGGCGTTGACGACGCCATCTTGTTTGGGAGCTGACGACCCAACATTGGCATTCAGTCGCGTGTTTCATTGTTTTGAGGTGAACTCTTATGTAATTTGTACGGGTCAAGTTCATTCGTGATGCAATACTCGTGTCGCTTTTGAGTAAACAAAATATAAGTAAAATTAGATCCCGACCTTCAAGAAATTCTTGTAGAGAAAGAAAGCCCTTTGATATTGAGCAATAAAAGATTTGGCTTCGACACGGTAATAATTCTGTCCCCATCAATTTCAGATTTAGGTCAGTCCTGTGCCAATATTATTTCTATTTCCATTTAGCCTAAACACACCAAATTGAAAATGGAAATGTCATGTAAAATAAAGCCCAAGCTTAGAACTAGGTCGACTGTCTGCAAACTTACGAAAAGCTCGGAAGCTTTTAAGTTGTCTTCGAATAAGGGATGAAGAATTTATTACTGTTTGTCAGATGTTTGGCGGCACACTTCCTGCCCTTTCGGCTCGAAGGGACGAGTGATTTAAACGCGTGGTTAGCGTTTACAAATTGGCAACCTTCACGCTCATGGAAAAATGAGGACGATTTTTCACTGTGGCCTAAAATGGCGCAGACACTCCCTGTTAGCACACTCTATAAGGACCATTTTATTGGAGTATCAATAAGGTAAAAGGGCGTAATAACATGCAGTGACAATATCCATCGTAAAACATATTGAGCCAGATGGATTTAACATCTTCAGTATGCACTTAATGAATTGCACACATATGACTGAACATGAAGCCCATCGGGGCGGCATTCCACTTGCCCAACTTATTACACAAAGTTAATACACGTCGGCCTTATCACTCTAAACGGTCCTTGTGCCGCAACTGTGGCATTTAAAGTATTTTAAAAGCGCAATCGTGTTTCGACCACGCCGACGTTTCTCGCAACGCGTCAGCCTATTGTTTTAACAGCCCACTATTAACCCGCTTCGATAAGCTCATCGCAATAACGATCATCGAGAGCGACACAATAAAATTCCAATTATAACTGTATACGGAGCTTGTTAATTTAAAAAGAAGTGTGATTTTTGATAGATAAAGTGTCGATTACCCGGTGATGGCCGCGCGGTTGTTTTTGGTCAGTTTCGCGGTGTGGCCTCTGTCCTCAACTCCTCCTTATAAGGAACCGCTCTGTCGCCACACACGTCGTTCGATTACGCAAATTCGAGACAACGCGCCCTCAAATTAAGCTCGGAGCCGACAGCAGGACTTAACGACCTGTTTCACTGCCGTAGGAAGTGATTATTGTTTATTTTTATAATTGGCGTGGCAGGAAGTCGGAACCAGCCGCCGCGGCGTGTTGGATCAGGAGGCGCACCTCACACGCTCATGCAAATAAAGCAATTTGACCAACGACAGTTAATTGAGCAACACCGTCTGAGGCTGAAATATGGGCAATCCACGTCAGCAGGCTGTCGACACGCAAGTTACAGCTGATTACGCTTAATTCGGCAATTATCGATACGTAATCAACGAGACGAAGAAATTAATACTGGAATTGTTAATTAAACTTGTTGCTGTTCAATGAACCGAATGTGGTTAGAGAGTGAAACCTTAAGGCTGTACACAGAAGTTCCGCGAACCCTAAAGGTCATAGTCCTTGATGTGTCGAAAATCGAGAATAAACACAAATAGACCCAGTTCTAAGAGCACCTGGTCCCGACGTTCGCTGTCAATAAAAGATCCTAAGTTGTCAATTGCTTTTCACTTGTTCCGACGAAGTTCCGTAGAGTTCAACGTCCTCTGAAGGGGTTGTCAGTCAGTAAAAGTCTGTCAACAGGGGAATGAATGACGCCTACGATCGTCGTTAAGAGTATTATTCATGCGTTTTAACAACAAATGAAGTGACAAATGAATAAAGTGTGTTGTGGCGCTTCCCGAAGGTCGGCCATGTTTATAAATAACTACTCGTCCCGCTAGGAGCACTTGACTGAGGCCCGACAAGCACTGGACAGTTACCGACTACTGCAACTTCCTTAGAAATTACTCTCAGCCTCAGGTCTAATTATAAGACAGAATGTCGTAAAACTTTGCTTAGGAAAATAAAAGTCAAAGAGACAAGAAAAATGTCTGCAATTAGGATTCCTTATTAGAAGACTTTTATAATTGGTTTTCCAGTAATCAACTAATCAATGTGGAAATAGAAAATCACGTAATGGGATCGCGAGCTCGAATACAGATTTTCCATGGCGAAAAACCTATAAATACAATACAAGAAATTTGTATTATGACAACAAGTTCTAAATACAAATCTCCCTTTCGTTACTCTGCCAGTATTTTTCATTTTCCAAGAACTCCACTTTGCGTACAGAAATAACACGTTTATTATATTAATATATTCAAAGCACCGTTGTTCGCTACTGTACATTATGTCATACCACAAAGATTCTCTCTCTGTGTGCAGTATGTCTATTTTAAAAGCGGCCATTTGTAAATCTCAAGTACCTCAATTTAATTACAGTTTATTTTGAACGTGTTTATTTTGTGCATCTCATTGGGACAATGGCGTACAATTATAACAAAAGATGTTTATTTCTGTTGAGGTCGGATACCTACGCCAAAATTACTTGCACCTGATGATTTGACATTGGTATATGTAGGCAGGCAGGGCTCAAAGAAAAAAGGATAATTTCAACGAGAATTAAAAAATATTAGATATTTCTGAGTATCAATATGGGAAACTATAAGCTCCTAGGAATCAAGAATACCAAAAGATAACTAAGTTACAAGTAATAAAAATAAGGTATGTAATTTCAGAGTACATCTACGTAAAAATAACTTTAATGTTCACGTTTCTAATATTAACTTTTTCATGCACAAGCGCATGCATTTAATTTAGATCGTAAATTTTAATATTACGATACTCATATTTCCTACGAAGTTTAATGGTTGTAAGAACTTTTAACCCATCACGACTGCATTATTTAACATATTACCTTTAGGAACGAATTCGTATGTACGAATGCGTTAGGAAACAATAAGCGGTAACCCTGGCTTGAAACAATAGGGCGACACCTGCCCAGCATTGACCCGCGATGCTTTACCATTCAATCGCCGCCTGCGCACCCAACGCCTTTTTAAGAACACCAAGAAGATCATGATTAATCTCAATGCATTTGAGTCTAATCTTAAACACCCACAGATTCAGCTCTTCCGTTCAAACAATAAAATAAAACAATGGCATGAAATATATCTTGTTTTCTTAAGTAGTTGATATGTTTAAAGCATTAAGGTTTAAGATTACGAGCAAAAGTGGCTTGGAATTTGAGAAATGAGAGAGACAATGGGCATTTATTGTGCTTACACCGTAATTTTACAGTGCTGAATTTCTGTTTTATTAACTTCCTGCTCCGATGTGTCATAATTCGTTGAATAAAGACCTTTGTTGTTATCTGCTGAAACATTTTTTTACCACAACAAATGTTTAGCTTTTTTTGTCAACTAACTGACTCATGAAAGAATTTTATTAATGTGCGGAACGCAGAAGCTCAATCCATCAAATATTAAAGGTGTTCAATTACGCAGTCACTTGTAATTCATCGGCTTGTGGGTCGTTTATCGTGTAATCGGATGCGCGGGCGCAAGATCGCGAAACGCGTCTTTCGATCGATCATTGATTGCGTGCGAGCGATCCATTACGGTGTGCATTTAGGTGTCCATTCCATTATTTTAGCACGCATGCTTCATCGCGCGCATCTTTTCTTTGTCTATTAATGGTGGCGTCAAGTGAGCTTCTTCAAATACGCTGAACTGAAATATTGTTGTGTATATTTGCTTCAGATGATGTGTTTTCGAGATAAAACTTTAATTGTTCACAAGTCAACTTTGGAATACCTCTCAAGCGTATTTTCCGAAATCAAAATATTAAAACTCAAATCAAATATTAAATAAGTTACACATGTCTACGAAAATAGATTCTAGGCTCAAGAAAAAATAGCCAGCCGACTGGTAATGCTTATCCGTGCGAGCTGAAAAAGGATTATGCCTCCTTGCCACAGTTCAAGCAATAAACTATTTATAATCCTTAAAGAGTCAGATCTAGTCTGTCAGCTGTCTATATTCGAATAACATATTACCATAATGAAAAATACTTCATGGGCCGCCAAAACGCTGCAATAAATAAGAGGATATCGATAGCAATTTTCATATATTAATCTTGACGTGTTAAGAATATGCCTGAGGGTGTGTACGAGTATACCTGACCTTGGAGGGGCTTGTTAGTGTTACAAATTGTTTGAAAATATTTTTAGAACGAAACTGCTGTTGAAAATTTATGGAACTACGGTTTTATAGACTGGGCCCAACTCGCGTACGATTTGTGACACTAACAAACATTGTACTTTATCAAAATTTCTCACACCACTATATAAAATAGAGAGGAGCTTCTGGCTAAATGATAAGCACCGCATGGGTCGATCGCTCACGTTATGCTACACTTTCCGCGGTACGTCCATGGATGGGTGATCATATATACCAAGACCCCTCCTTGCTTCGGAAGGTGCTGGCTATAATTCGTGGATATATGCAAAATACTGGTATTTAGCAGAATCCGGTTAGACTGCAAGCCGACCCCAACATACTTGTGACAGGCTAGGAAGATGATGAACTATACAAAAATAGCTTCTAAATTAAAATTCAATCATGTAATAGACATAGATCAACTTTGTCAAACTATCACATGAATATTGCATGACAACCCAATTTCCTGTCTAAACGGAAACGACAAACATCTACAAGTATTTTGCGTAAATAATGGTTGCTACGGTATGCAAGGTATCCTCTCGGTTCACATTAGCATTCTTCCTCGAGGCGATGGCATTTATCCAGGGCAGGACGGGCAACACTAGGCGTGGGTGGCAACACCAAGATAACAAGCCTTCTCGATTTATGGAACTATACGTTATTATAAATGGGAGAACTTATTCTGAGTGAGGTAATTAAAACTGACTGAGAATTTTAGAAGTTTGTTCAAGGTTTTGAAGATTGGTAACTGAATGTTCAGAATTTCAGAACAATTTCTCTGAAGATTCGTCTGCGTCTCGAGAGGACAGAAACTACCCGGGTTCAACAATTATATGAACGGGATTTCAACAAGAGTTCATAATTTATAAATCGTTACTTCCAATTTGCCCTTTTAACTTTGCTGTATATTGAAAACCATATGAAATTAAATAAACGTTTATTTATTTATTTTAATAAGACACTTTTACACGTCAATATTTTTTTGGTCAATATTTTAAAACCTAGATGGTTCCGGCACTTCCTAGCTGACTGTTCGCTGACCCTGAGAAGAAATGCCGAAACAAACTCAGAGGTCATGGTCTCTTTTAAAGTCCAAACATTATATTATAAGAATTTATGTGAGTGGAACAATGTAGGGCCATGTCTAGAAAGGCTTTTTGAAGAAAGAGCCATTACAGCTTTGAGCTGACCCGTCCCAACAGACGGCATCTATGTATTAGCAATCGTGTAGCTCAACCCTATTTTATAGTAGTAAAGTTTATTATCTATACTAATATTATAAAGCTGAAGAGTTTGTTTGTTTGATTGAACGCGCTAATCTCAGGAACAACTGGTCCGAATTGAAAAATTCTTTTTGTGTTGGGTAACCTATTTATCGAGAAAGGCTATAGGCTATATAACATCACGCTATAACTAAGAGGAGTGGAGCAGTAATAAAAAATGTTGCAAAAACGGGGAAAATTCCACAGGTAGGCGATTCGAAGCGACGACGGGAAGGGTCGGGGGAACAAGAAATTTAACGCGGACGAAGTCGCGGGCAGAAGATAGTGTAAAATAAAATGTGTTAATGATAGTCTCCAGATTTAACACAACATCTTATCTCATTGAAACAACAACTTCATTATTTTAAAGTATAAAATATCCGCCAGAATAAGACTATAGTCCGACATTGATCTGATTACATTAACAACTTCTTACGTTTTCGTTGGGTGTTAACTTCATAAATATGTATTTGGTACATTTTGCGCTCAGCATTATGCTAATCATTGTTTTGTTCCATTGATTTAGTATCGGCAAGTTAAGTGCGGTTTATAAATAGTTTGACGGAGTTAATGATCGTCATAAATTGTTATAAAATGAAGTTTATGGTGTTACGTTGTTATTTTGATCGAAAGCTGTTATTAAGTCATAAGGTTTAAAGACGTGTGTATCCTTCACACCTTTTGCTATTGATAATTATAGTTAATAACTCTTTGAACATTTTTATATAGAGCTTTTGTTCCGTGTGATGCGCGATGTAAAGAGCAGCACCATCATCTCGTTTCTTCCCGTGGATGTCGTAATAGGCGATTAAGGGACTTACTGGAGAATGGGTACCAACGTTCTCTAAGCATATTACCATCATACTGCAATCGCCGACCGGCCTGCCAAGTGTGGCGATTATGGCAAACTCCCCTAAAATGAGGAAAGCCTATGTCCAAATTGTGAGGGATTTTCAGAATTACTCACATCAACATATAGTATTTCAGCCCGTTCTACAAAATGTTTGTTAAGTTTTTGTAACAGTTATTCAACGTTCTAAGTTCTAACTCATGGATAATAGACATCATATTATCGTAGGATTTTATCATACGGTAACAAACAGATTTTTATGATGAGATAGTATCTATTCAAAAGTACTTTAGCAAAAATATGCGTAGGTACAACATAAACCTTAAGTTTACGAGACATTGAGGTTTAATTTATTTGTTTGGTAGCACTTCGTTACTGTATTCTAGGAAAAATATTTTGGAAGAGAGAGATTTTTATAGGCCGGGGAAGTCCCGATACCCCCGCAGAAAGTATTTTTAGTAATTTTATTGTCATCTTTAATGTTTATTTTTCAGGGTCGATGGTGGACGTGATTGCAGTCATGTAGGCCTATATACTTATGGAAATTCCTAAGTATTAGCAAAAAAATGTAAAGCAGTCACATGAAGTCTGGATGTCTTCAAGTCCAGAGTTAAAGGTTACTTCTGGTGAAGCTCGATCGTCGACCACATCATCGCTTACTAAGAGATGAGATAGCGGTCAGATGCAAGCCTATCAATAACAGAAAACAAAAGTAGGTCTATCAGTCTCTTTGGGACAAATAAAAAGCGGACAGAAGGCAAGCAACAGCGTACTTGAAAAGCTATAACTGCGAACTTCATTAAAAAATTGTTTCATATTTTTTTTCCTAAAGAGGATTTATAGACCAATTTGTAATGTTATAATTTCATACACACATGGTTTTAATTAAAGTCATCTTTACATAATTAGTTATCTTCATAATGTAGAATTTGGATGTTAACAATAAAGACTACTGTTATGGTCCCCATATGCACAAAACATAGATTTATGGTGCCATATTCGGCTCAAGTTTTGACAATATTAGGTCAAGGAGAGATCTCGCGTGATACCAGAACACATGACATATCCTCCTTTACGTGTTCCGCATAAGAATAGCAATAGGGAACAATAAATCAGGCTAAGTAAGTATTTGTGAGGACCGAAGTAGAGCAGAGCATTGTCGGCCCTTTGGTAAAGACAGACAGCTGAGCGGCTGGGAGTTTGTTCCGCAGTTCTTCTTTGGCAAAAGTGCGCAACAAATTCTAAAGCACTAGGAAGTTGTGAAGGGCGGGTATTTTAGGGGACTGTCTTATTTAATTTTGAAGTTAAAAACGTGCTGACTCTTAGCCTAGTTTAAACAATGACTTTCGATTGATATTTTGATAGAACGATATTTATTTATTTAAACTTCTCGCACAGAAAAAGTTACAAAGGCGGACTTAATGCCTTAGGCTTGGTTCCTTATTTTGGCCTTGGATATTCGTTGATATAGAGGGTGCAATACTAGGTAAGGAATTGGGCTATTGGGTGCTTGTGGCTAAGTAATAACAGCCGCACGGATCAATCGATCAGATTGACCTATGCTTGCCGTTGTTGGTCGATGGCTGAGTTCTGGCTCTTTACATACAGAGTCCCCTCCGTGCCTTGGAGAGCACGCTAGGCCGTTGGTTTCGATTGTCATTATAGTGGATCTTTAACAATCGTTACAGGACGTCAAAAACCCGAAAGATGGGCAACTAGTCTTACCAAAAGGTATCAGTGTAGTGGAGGTCAGATATAAAGTCACTCAATGTTAAATACAGGTATTTAGCTGTATCCAGTTAGATCGGAAGCTGACCCCAAAATAGTTGGGAAAAGGCTAGATAGAGACACGTTGAATATATGGAGTCGCTCTCGCTTAGTGACATTTAACATTGATTTTCTTTACATTTCCTATTTGATTGCTTCATTGATAACAAGCTGTTGATTGATTAGATGAATGTTTTATGGAATAAGGTTCTACTAATTCATACTTTTATGGAATCAAACTTGGAGAAAGTCGATATCGAATGTTGGTGACTGAAAACATTATTCACGTGACTTATACGAACTAAACTTGTAAACAACGAAGTTTCATGTTAAGTTCAAGGATATGAGAGTAATATAAATTAGTAGCATAATTACTTACACGAAAATTTGGTAGAGTATTACATAACGTGCGTTTGTAACGTTAATTACAGCAATATGGACGCTAATTAGAACCTTGATTACATTATCAGACTAAAAAGGCTATTTCTGATATAGAAAGAACGTGAATTTTCTGCTACGAAGTACATGTTCTCAGGGGTTTTAACAGTCTGTCAACTCTGACACTTCATGTCATCAAGATTCGGAAATACCACATTGAAATACTTCGTGTGATCCCATAACACCACGGATAATTGAAAGATCAATCTTCTATATTTATAAGAACATAGGATTTCCGCAGTAGTCATAATACCTTATTAATAAACTGTAGAAATATAGAGGCGACACTTCTCAGAATATCTAAATCCATTTCATTCGCGGAATGTCTTCCGTGAAAGTTTAGTGCGGACTTAACAAAATAGTCTTTATGGCTAAGATAATAAGGGTTTCTGGACGCATAGTTAAATAAGGAATATAAAACCAACGTTCGGTTTATTATACGCAGAAATGTATAGGTAATGTCAATAATAAATTGTAGTACATGCTTCAGGGAAACACTTGACTGTCGCGATGGAATCCTTTTGATCGGAAGCAGTTAATTCTGGTTACTATACTAGAGTAACAGAAATTACTTGAAGTAACTTAAGAAAATCTTCATTATTTATCATCTTTATGTCAGATGAAAGACGCTTACTGCTCGACTCCTCCGCTGGGTCGCTACATCCTCCAGCAAAGCTCCCTAATTGCGTAACGCACTTTTGGAGGAAACTGCATTCATGCAATGCATTGCTTTATAAGTTTAAAAAGTTCGTCTGTTCAGCAACGTAGATAACGCAATGAATGTTGTGGAACTGTTAAAAGAAAAACATTGTCGATGAAGTGTGTTATGTTAGGTATATACCCCGCGGTTCTTCTCGTAGCCAGCGGTGGCACGTACATCATCTGCCTACCCTGTTCCGAACTATTTAAGGATCGGCTGCCAGTCTAACCGGGTGAATATGAATCCTAGTATTTTACATGCTGTCTGACTATCTGACCTCCACAACCCAGTTATTGGCCAATACGATTCTTCTTGTTAAGACTGTTTGTCAGATTTTCGGGCTATCGTCGGGAAATTCTATAGTTACTTTTGTCCTTCATTATATTTGTCCTGTAGCGTTCGTGGACAGCACAGTCTTTGTTCCAACGACCACACTTTCAGCAAATATCAAGGAAGCCATAAACAATATTAACACTTTACTAAGAAAGCACAAAACAAGGAGTCTAACTTCATTCGCATTCCAGCGGCGATTCATTTTAGAGTTCAAACGAAATTAATATATTCCGTAGTACGTATATGAAGAATAAACACAACACCACTGTATCTAACGAACTGATTAACAAGAAAATTAATGATCGGGACCACAACATAAATTTCGTACGTCTCCATCTGACAAGTACACTTTAGGACACGAATGTTGCACCAAAAATATATATATCATTTTATAAATTTATTGCGTTTATCGTGAATGAGTGACGTTCGTATGAGCCTTCGGAGTGCGCAAGAGTTGATATTGTTCGCGTTTTGACGTTTAGTGCGCGGATGAGAGTGGGTGGGAGTGTGACACCTTTTATTACAAGAAAACAGTGGTAAGTTGAAGTGGAGTGAGTTGTGACTTCCGCGTTACGTACAATAAGGTTTGTAGTGTTTTGTGCTGAATGTTTGTCGTAGGAGATGATTACTAACAAAGCGCATAAGACTGTGCCACTGTTCCACGATTGTAGGTACGTAGATTTTTCTTTCATTTTTCGGTACCGATATCGACCCATTCAAAATCTGAGTTCTTTTAGGCAATCTCCATTGAAAAGTGTCATCAAGACTCTTTAGACAAATCACATTGTTTTTATCATTACTATCCCTTTTTTTGTGGGTAAGGGAAATCATCAAATGACGTGTCCTGCTCTGGGTGGCGCGGAAGGGCGTGTCAGACTTTTACTGGTTAAAACCCACCCGTGTTCCTTCAGTTGCGTATACGCCAGGGCCACGGTAACTCTTTCGAACAAATCTGGCGACCCTGGCAGGATTCGTTACTGTCCTGACGACATAATTCAGACAAACAAACAGCTGTATTTCCTATAGAATTATGTCCATAATTAGTGAAGTTTGCCGTTACTCTTACGCTTGGTTAGCTCTTACGAAGGTGCGGGTTGACCCAACGTGGCTAAGGGTTGAATGATTTTATTATATGCCACCATCGGTTTTTGGGTTGCTTAAGTTTTGTGGCACAACAGCTGCTAAGACGTATAAAGGCTCACACAGACAGAGCGCGACAAGAGTCTTGTAGGATTTTTTTTTGTAAACTTTATGGAGGTTGTTCTACCCGAATCACGTCGAACTGTCCTTGTCGCGCTAGTCTGCGCTTGTGTCCGTCATAATTTAGTTCATTAAAAAAATATTTGGCCAGTGATTAATTATTTCAGTGGGTTTTCTACCCTAGGTAACATGTAATAAAGATTCATACAACTGTAATTCTTCCTTTAGCTTATTTAAAATCCTTGTCAATAAGCTAGGAAACCAATAGGAGAGTCAAATAATAAAATGAGGGGCTATTTTTCTTTTACTCAGAAAGATAACAAATCTCTCTTTGATTTGACGTCATCACACCATACCGAGTTAAACAATTAAAGTCAACGAATCTATGTTCGATAATTAAGACGCTGACAACCCTAAACTGTCGTTCGAAGTTTAAACAATGAAGCCAGGTGCGCACGCGCTTATGGCGCGCGACAGGAAGTCGATAGTTTATCTTGAAGATAACCGGCGCATCGCTAGAATTCATAATGTGTAACTTATACGGGTATCTCAATTAGTAATTAAGATTAGTCTTAGGGTATCACTTGGTTTATAATGGCGGCAATAATTGCAATTTACTGCTAGAGAGGGTAGATTGTGCATACGGTAGTCTAAAGTAGTATGGAAATATGGAAAATACATTCGATTTTGTACTTTATTTTAAGCGATTGGAATGTCTAACTTTTTTTTTTGTTGATTCACATTCCGAATCTACCTTTGATCAGGAAACCGATAAATATTCATACCTATTTTAGACTCCATTATCTACATTAAAAAAGCCCAAATCACATTGTGCATTAACCTGTCGATATTTTATAAACAGTCCGGTATTTAAGCGCCATAGTAATATTTGTGTAGCCGGTGCCACGTAAGCAAACATGAGTCGTAGACAATAACAAAACAAAAACCTATTCCGCGTAAAACAATATTCCATTACCTCACTGGTTCAAAATATTTGCACTACACTGTAGACTTTTATAGGGCTGTCATTAAAATGTTTCGATTTTTTTTATAAACCTAAGAAAGTAATCATGATTAATTATTTTATCGTTCTTTGTACTCGAATGTTATGATGTCGGTAAAAAAATGTTTACATAAATAATAAAATAAATATATGATTGGTTATCTTTCTTCTACACTACATCTTAAAAGCAGCTAAAAAAGTTGTTACACCTTAGAACCAAATTATAAATGTTAACCTAGTTTAAAAAACTAAGATACTTCCTGCTAAGATTATAACATGAGACGATGCATAGTTTTACCAACTTAATAATAAAGTCCGTCGAGTAATGTCCCACCTGCAGAGCAAAGATCTCTTCAATTTTTAATTAATCCTGAGCTTTAGTGCTAGCATATAAAAGATTTGATGGGGACTGATATTCCTGTAAAAATCCTAACACAATAAAATTTGACAACCCTAGCACACGTGTGTAGACTATACACTCTCGGCCAACAAAAAGGTACACCTCGAGAGAACCATACGTCATTGATCGGAGCTAACCAAGGCCGCATACAAATAGAACCTTCCCGTAAAGCTTCATCACATAGCAATATGTTTGGCCTCACCATAAAAGGCTTTTTCCGAGCTTTTTAGATATTGGTTTATATGTTAACAAGGTTTTCTGTGGAATTGGAGGGTTAAGGCGCTCAGCCTTGGAAATTGTTTGTTGCTGGATATCGAATAATAAATTATATGTGCAAAGATGTTTTACTGATTCCCTGTGATTTATAGTAATTGATTATTTTTAGTGAAAGCTATGTTCGTTTATTAGAATTAGAAGATTTTGATACAGGATCTTGATAATTAAGTTGCAATTTTCTTCGTCTTAAATCTAGCTAGAAATTATACACTTTTATTACACTTTTATCATTATCTGCCGAACACTTTAAAATAGAAAGTAATTGATAAAATTCAAGTTAAAAAAATCTATCACGATCTTTTTCTCTGGAACCTAGATAGAATTACCACACACTTATTCTCTGCTGAAACTGGAAAAATATAAACTATAAGTATCACATACCTGACTGGGATGGTGTCTGTACAGGTACAGCTTGGTGCCGTGCAGCACACCCCACACCTGCTTCCAGGATCTGTCACTCGCGCGCTGTGAGGAAAGGACGTTTATTAATAATGCTTAGAGAAACAATCCAGAGAGTTCAAAGTAGGTAAAAGTGATATGATGATTTTGTCACGTTTTGTGTTGTTGCTTTTAGTAAGAATAAAATGTCCCGCAGACAGGCGCGACGCGACGGTGTGGCTCGAATTTGATAGAACAATCTCCATGCAAGTTTTCATAAAAAATGTTCCACAATAATCGCGTCGCGCCTCTCTGTGGGATCCTTGGAGATGTATATATTATTCTAACTGGGAGCCATATGATTCTAAATAAAATATTCAATTTCTAGACCCCCCTACACTACCCATGATAAAGATTTACAGAGCAAAACACGCGCAGACTGATTCAAAAAGGACAGCAAATAAGTCCAATGGTAAAGGTCTACAAAAAAGGATTTATGAAAGCACAGCTTTACAAGGAAGAAGAATCAATTAGATAACGAAGGCTTCTAAAGTAGTTGGAGATATGCAAGACTGTTTTCTAAAATGTACAGGTATTTCCAATAACTGTTATTACTTTGCACTTTATGTATTAGTGGTAAGGATCATTTCACCTTGCATTCTTTTAGGACCTTTTTTTAGGGTTGGATTTAATCAAATGACTTCTTTCGCTCTGCGTGGAGTGGAAGGGCGTGTCAGACTTTTACTGCCTAAAACCCACCCGTGTACCTTCAGTTGCCTGCGCCAGGGCCACATTACCTCTTTTCAACAAATCTGCGACCCTGGCAGGATTTTTTTTGGACCTAGGACACAACTTCTGTTGTGCATTTATGTTGTGGAGTATGTAGTTATAAGGCAAGTTATCACGTACCTTGCCGTTGCTAACCACCATCTTGACCTGCACGTTGCCCTGCACGTCTCCTTCCTCAGCTTCCACTGCATTTTCCGCTATCTCTTCCTCTCCTTTCTTTGTAGTGCTAAATAACAATTAACAAAAATGAATTACAAAAATCTTGTGGATGAAGGTGAAGCCTCTAATTATGTCCTTTACTTATACAGAATTTTGGAGGAGTTGAAGTAATCGTTAGTTTACTATTGGGATACCAAAACATTTCTCTTTTACAAGTTAAAAATTATCGCTTTATTGGATCATAATAGGCCAAATATAAACTCACAACTTACCACAGTAATATTATACTTACTCAAAGGTATGTACAGGACAATTTGTATAAAAATACAGTAAAATACAATAAAAATCCTAAAATAACAACGAACAAGTAACACAAACATGCCGTATATACATTCAGACATTGAATTTTACGTACATACGAGTAACGATTAACATTGAGCGTCTACACCGAACATGCACACATCAAAATATTGACAAATGATCTCCATGCAAACATCTGTTATATTTCGACAATATCGACGTCTGTTCCACCGAATACGATATTTACAAAGCTCTCCCCAAACAAGTTATTTTTTAAATCGATTTGCGGATGAATTTGTTTAAAATGTGGGTAGGTAAACTTCGTTATTGAATGGTCTCACTTGTTTGTGATATTCAGTACTTACTTACCGATGTACTAAATTATTTAATCATGATTAAAGCAGTGCAATGCAATTTAATTCAATTTACATTAAAACATTGAAAAATCAAGTTCCTTAATTTGGCTACTAGAGGCGCTATCTATGAACGCATTCGTGTAACTATTGCACACATTGTAAAAAGCGCCATCTATGGGTGGGACGACGTACCGCGTGGGGAGGACGGCTTGAGGGTCGAATATTCTCAGCAGTGGAGTTATGTCATCCGTGAACCGAGGGGGGCGCCACTTTCGCAGTCTGCGTTTTGAACCCAACCACATATACCCCGTTAGTACAATTTATATTACCAATTGAACCCACGCTATGTTAGGTACATGATAATGGTTACTTACTATTGGCTACAGACAATTTATAGTAACAATCGTCTATCTACAACATTTCTATGTGATACAGTGATATTAAAAATTGGTGCTAATCACAAATATGTTATATCGGGACAGGTATAATCGGTAGTTAACTACTTTGGGTATCTACTGGATAGGTGTAATACAATCAAAACACAGTTTTCACATGTGTTTGTCACTTAACAAAAAAATCTGTTCAAAGAGAAAACAGCAAAATATTGGTCAAAAGTCATAAGCTCGTAAGGTGACAAAACAAATGAGAATTTTCTATGTATATCTTTATAAATAAGTACTTATGGCTATTATGTATAGAGTTAGGGTACATACCCTCTAAGGCCTTGTGGGTCGTTATCTGGTTCCACGTCACTGTCGAGGTGCAATCGATCACCCCATGTGGCTTTCAAGTACGAAACCCTTCGCATGGCGCGTTCTTCTTCTGCTTGAAAGGGAAATAAACCTTATTAATCTTATTATACGGCTTAAAATGCACAGTAGCAGTATTAGATGATATATAAGACCAAAAAGAATGAATTATGGCGTTGATTTTCATGCAATTAGGGTTGATATTACACTTAGTTAATTGGTATACTGACCACCGAGTTGAGCATCTTTCTTTTGTCTTCTTGTCACTAAATCATCGGCAAAACCTGTCCAAAGAAAATACTTAGTAAAACAACCATTCTGAACACAATATTGTACCACAACATTAGTATATTAGACATCGAATGATCACGACGGTTAGTTCTGCATTAGTAGCACACCTAAAAGCACACAGCATTCCTTGAAAACGTTTAGAGAAGACAGGTAAGTCCGAATCGCCTCCTCCCTGGATTCAAAGCAACCTCCTCCCAGAAAGACATTGCTTTGAAGCCTGATTCGCACGAACATGGGTCGGATATCAAACGAATTTGTTAGTAAACGAGCAGGAAATAAAAGAAAAATTATTGCTGATTATCGCGTCGCGTTTTAGCATTAAAGTAACAGGCAATTCCGGCAGCGTTGACGTCTTAAGTCCGTATGTAAAGGTACGGACTTACGGCGTTAACGAAGTCACAGATTGTTAGCATACAGATTTTGGACTCCCAAAATTCGTCAACCGGTCCACTTCAAAGCTGAGTATTAAAAATATCGAGTAGTGAGCTGGGTAACGAATCTATGGTGTCAAGTTCAGTACCAAGAAGGACATATCGTGCGTTAGAAAGAGACTGTCAGACTGGTATGAGTGACAGACAACACTGAACTTTTTCTAAAACTCGAAATGGCCACCTCACGATCAGTTGATCTATTCCGTAGAAAATTAAACATAAAATTTAGGCTTGAAGTGAGCTATTTTTTTCAAAGCCTAGCATCATCGGGGCGAGTACGGCCTAATGTGATAAGCCTGAGTCACACATTTTATCACAGTTTAGGAACAAAAACCGTGATGAAATGCGTGACTCAAGCTTCAAAGGCCGGGCTCGACCGGCAGGTGGAATAACAGCTCACTTCACCAAGCCCAAGGTGAGATTTGTACAGAATAGACCGGCAGTTACTTTAATCTGCATACAGAATCTGTGACGTATCTAAGTTGCACATGCAGCGCGACACTCGGCAGGCAGGTCAGGGAGGGGACGAGAGCATTCCGAGGACGAGAGTCGTCCGACCTGAGTCGGCGGGCGTGCTGGGCGTGGGCGAGGGCGAGGCGGCGGGCGGCGCGGCCGGCGCCAGGCTCAGCTGCGTGGGCCGCGCGGCGCCCAGCGACACGCGGTTCATGGCCTCCATCTGTTCCTTGTTCAGGCCCATTCGTCGCTTCGCGTGACTGCCATCTTGGGGCGGAACGGTGCCATTAGACGCGTGCGAAGCTGTGTACGTGTGTGTGTGTGGCCCTCTCATTGGTCAGCGTTGGCTTCGGGCGATTGGTTCGCCGGTTTATTCGGAAGTTCGAATTTCAAATGCTACTTTTTTTATTTGATTTTGTTTATTTCGAGAAATTAGTGGACACAAAGACAAGTATTAGGAATAAACAAGCAAAGTTTAAGAAAATCAAGAATTATTAAGACTTTAGATTATTTTCAATGATTTAAAATTAATTACGTATGAATCAAGAATCAAGTAATGTTTTAGACTTGTAATTAGATGATTCAGATAATAAAGCATTCAAATAAATACTCAATACTCAATACTTTATTGCAGTATTGAGTATTTAAATAGTATTGTGAATAAGCGTTTCGCCAACCAATAAGCCCAAAGCTAAAGACGGTAGAATCACATTGTGTTTAACGATTGAATTATGTGTAAGTAATGTTTGTGGTTGTAAAATACTGTATGAGCGGGAAGTCCATAAATCGAATGAATTAAAAGTTGATGACGAAGAAAGAGAACCATCATTTTGAAATGTAAGTGGTCTGTTACTCATTCATTTGTTTCCTGACTAGAGTATGTGTCATTCTTACCCATTTTTTTTTTGTGAGTGGGATATCATCAAATGAAGTCTCCCGCTCTTGAGCGGAGCGGAAGGGCGCGTCAGACTTTTACTGACTAAAACCCACCCGTGTTCCTTCAGTTGCCCATGGGCCTGGGCCACGGTATCTATTTTGAATAAATCTCGCGACCCTGGCAGGCATCAGTCCTAGCCGACCCCTTCAGTACTGCTGACATCTCTTTGAGGCGCGTGTCACTACGCGTAGTCGACCCGAGCCTGGTCCTTACCGGGCGGCGAGCTACCTATTGCTCGCCACCCGCGAGCCCGCGCCTACGGTGGCCGGGAGTCCGCGATCGACTCCCGACGCCTGGGTCTTACCCATAAGTCCATATTCGCAAAGATTTTCACAGCGGGATTTTTTGTGTTGGATTCTCAATGCAACACCATGAGTAGAAAATCCAGTGCACGATAAAATCCCGCCACGATACTTTTTATGATGTGAAAGGACAATACCCAATTACTACTTTTCATTTGTGGGATGCTTTAAGAAATATTTGAATGAAAATAAATTATGCGGACCAGTAGTTAAGTTTTTTACTGAGTGTTTATCGGTAGAAAAAATCTGAAGGGCAAAATCTAATGACAAAGTAGATTTATACTAATAAAATTGTTCCTTACGCCCTTTGAGCCCAAACAACGATTTATCGAACTTTCCTCCACTCAAACACTCTACTTGTGAATGTGTAGTGATGTGAAACCCTGTCTACTAGTGATGTGATGTGATGTGTTCTAGTGACAATGTTATCGAATGACAGTTTACCTGTGGCATGATGTCTTCTAATAGGTAAACCATCGCTTCCGGTACTATTCGACCTTGTTCGCATTTGAACCTTTTCTACGTCTGCAAAAGAAAGTTAAATGAGTTAAGTTAAAAGACTAACTCGACGTACAATTTAATTAAATGTAATTAAAAAAAAAAAAACTGAATTTTATCATCCGTCCCAGATTAGGTCCTACCATGCTAGTGCTATTGGGAGAGGTTTATGTTTGGAAGACAAATCAAGAAGATAGAATATGAATAGGCTCAAAATTGAAAAATTGTAGGCCAGCTTGAAGTACTTGTAGCTCTTCCCCATTTTGTTTTTCATCATCATCATTTCAGCCGAAAGACGTTATAACTGCTGGATATAGACCTCCCCCAATTTGGAGGTTTGCCATTAACGCCGCGATTAGCAGGCAGGTTGGTGGTAAAATAGAGAACGCTGCTACCCATTATCTAGTAAGAACCTTTGGCCTTCTTCCCATTTCTTCCTGTGGGTGTCGTATCCGCGGGAAGAAATGAGAAGAATTTTTTCTTTAGGTAGATACCTTCATGTAGCACTGTGGGGCAATTTGGTGATGTCTTAATATTTTCTGATTAATTTTTTTTCGACAGCATCTACTTACAAATTGCTCATAAATGAAGGTATGGTTACGTACCGGGCACATATCCGTCTGGTGGAGGACAATGTAAGTGTTTGCTGCCGGTGATCATCAGCTGATTGCCTGACAAGCTGCTGCCTAGTAGCGACTCGTGATCCAACTCTGGAATTAAACGATAAAGTTTAATAAAGAATGTTATGAAAAGTTGTACGGAGTTGATGGCGATTCGAGATTTTTTAAGGTGGGTGAACTTTTGAGTATAGTCGGAATTAGATTCACGCAAAAGGTCTCATACCACGTTCGCGGAAAAAGGGGAAATATTTTTTTTTTTTTCAGGGGCTTATAAATAAATAAATAAATTTATTCAGTTCATTTAAAACACGGTACAGTATCAATAACATATTATAATAAGCTTTAGGTGCTAGTTTTTACAAATTAGAAACTAGAATTCCCTGTGTCATGAGGTCCAGTCTCTTTCCAAATAAGGAAAACATTCACATTTATTTAGAATTTTAAATTAAGAAATTAATATGACAAGAAAAAAAAAAACATTAGAAACGAAGAAAAAAAAACAAACAAACTATAATTATGTCAAATATAATAATAAGTACTAGCTTGCAAATAACCATTTAATTAACTGACTTTACGATAATGACCGGAGTACCAACACTACCAATAACAGTTGATGTCATATTGATTAAACACTGACTTTGAGTCAGCACATCCAAAGACCTGGACTTTCTCTTCCCACTCAGATCTGCGTGACATTTACAGCGGGCTGTTGGTAATCATTTGAGCACTATTTTTGCAAAACAATGCTGTACTAACCTTGAGGCTGCACATCCAAGGACCTGGCTTCTCTCCTGGCAGCCCTGGTCTCGAACTCCTTCCGCCGCAGCGCCACGCTGGGCTCGAGGCGCGTGGTGCTGAGCCTGGCCAGCTCACTGCGCGCCACCTCAGTGCGTCGCGAACAGCCGCCGCGCGCCTCCTCCAGCTGGCGCGTACGAGCTGTTACCAGCTGCAGTTCTGCTACTGGGTATCTGAGGAGGTGGGAATTAGGTCAGCTAGGTTATTACAGTGGATCACGGTTTGTTTTGAAATACATCCAGGATAACAAAGGAGTGTGGCCAGACAAGTGCTTTACTATCTGTAAATAATTTTCATCACCACTACTCTGAAAACAGTGAAGAAAAGCATCGTGAGAAAACCGGCATGTTCTTGAGCCAAAAATTCGAAGAGATGTGACAATCTACCCGCACTGGGCCCGCTTGGTACGCGTTACCCACTCCCGCTCGAAGAGAGGAAGCCTGTGTCCCAGCAGTGGGAACATTATAGGCTTATTATGATAAGGACCAACAGATCATCTCATGATAAGTAGCTTTTCCAGCGTAAAGTAATACAAAGTAGAAATGTCTTTTATGTCTGTGTCTGATCGGAATTTATATCTTTCGAAGTAAACAAAGCATTGAGGATAATGACAATGACAATGACAGGCCTGTTGGTCTAGTGGTTAGTGGCCCTGACTGCTATGCCGGAGGTCGTGGGTTCGATTCCCACACAGGACAAATGTTTGTGTGATGAGCACGATCATTTGTTCTGTGTCTGGGTGTAATTTATCTATAATATGTATGTATTTAGAAATATATAAGTATGTTTATCAGTTGTCTAGTACCCATAACACAAGCTCTGCTTAGCTTGGGACTAGATGGCGTTGTGTGATAGTTGTGGAATATTATTATTATTATTATTTATTATTATAATTGCGTAACACACTAAGTGTAAGAATCGCTTCCATTTTGACAGTTCAACAACATTCATCACGTTATTTATTTATGTTGTGGAGCAGACAATGTTTTGAAAAATATCATGCAAAAGATTAGCAATATTCTTTTAAATTATTCAGATTGTGATAAATAGTGCGTCACGCAATTAGGGTGCTGGTATACTATAAAACCATGATAACAATAAACTTACTTGTTATCTTGATTAGCATCATCCTTGAGCTCCGTCGCTCCATTGGTGACAGTTCCCACATTCATGCCCTGACTGCTAGGCCCGGTCTCCTGTATCTTTGACAGCGTCGACACGAACTGACTCTTGTCCTGTTTCTGTCGACTCTTATCGTTTTGAGCTCCGTTCACTTCCCCATAGCCGCTGTAAGTGCCGCTGTCGACACTTGCGGAACATTCTTCTTTTCTTTCCTGGTTATGTGGCGGGGGCTGAGGAGGTGGGGAGGCGGCAAGGGGCGGGGAAGCCGCGGGCGGAGGCCACGCAGGCTTTTGTAGCTTCTGAGGTCTTGCGTAGAACTCTTTCTGCTTGATAGGGGGAGGGGCTTCAGGGGTGACCCAGCCAGTAGGCTGGCTCGGCCGTCGGAGGAAAGCCTCCTTCTGCTCGAGACTTTTTCGTATTCGTGATAGGATTATCGAGTCGTCCAGCTCTCGCCCGGTCAGGGTTGAGTTCGAGTCGAAGGATCCGAGGCTGTCTTTGCTTTCCGTCGCCGATGATGGCAGAGATGTGTCTGATTCCCGTCTGCTGTGAATAACAAGAATACTATTCTTTTGAATTTGTTTTTTTCAACCCAATATTTTGTGTTATCGAACCAGCATTGTTAAGATTAAACGCTATAAAAAGCAAATAATCTATGTATTAACCGAGTAAATATAAAACTTATCTTTATTCTAAAAGTCTAGACATAAACAAACAACGCATTTAAGAACTATTAACTATGCCAGTGACATAAACAATCTTACCCATCATGCAATAAATAGTGTGGTGGTGCAGGCAGACGCGTGACGTCATATCTGGAAGGTGCCAGAGACGCCACACTAGCGTACTCTGGATCCTGGAGCCGCGCCGGGGCCTGCGGGGCCGGCAGCGCCGCCCTAGGCCTCCGGTACGCGTCGAACAGCCGCGACTCGTGTTCCGTTACTGGAGCCGGCATGTCTAGCGGCCGTTGATTTGTTTCGGGGTTGTATGCTGCTTCGCTGAAATACTGTAGGAAAACATAAGTTTATTAGGTATTAATGGTTTTCACAACATAACATTACAAAACAGCTGTAAATCCCGGAAGATTTGACAGAAGTGTACCTATAGTACATATACCTATATTTCACCAGTTATGTTTTAGCCCCAAGTAATAGGGAACGAGCCTATTGCCATCAAATGGGTGCAAATCCAAATTTCGGGGCCCTGCGAAATTCCTGAAGGAAAACCCAATAACACTGGCCGACCTGGGAATCATACCAAAGATCCCAAGGTCAGCAACAACGCTTGAGACCACTAGAGTCTCCGTCTTTCCACCGAGACAGACTAAATGGTTTCCAAGTAGATAAATTATAAGTACTTAGCTAGTTGTAAAAATAGTTAGCTTGTCTGTTTATGAGTGTTTACTATGACTATAATTAGGTGGAACCTTGAGTAAGACACGTATTATCTGCTGGCTGAGCTGTTTAATATTTGCTGACTCCCTGTTGTTATAAATATTAACTGCTGTTTTTATGTTATTACCTAATATTTAAGTTGAGCTCGCATTTTTAGCTGATGTATAATGGAACATAAACCAAACCATCGAAGCATACTACAGTTTATTTTCACTATATTCCTTTAAGTCGTAACTTTGCCTTGTCACAGTTATCACATGTGAAACGATTACTAACATAGTAGAGCATTATTGCCAACATTATGCAATTTCAAAACTCACCCTCTGCAACAAATCGTGATCCCTCGGCACGACAGTGAGCCTCAATATCCTTGGCTCCCGTTGCGCTAACTGCACGACTCTCGCGTACGGCGCCCGGGACCGGCCGCAGGCAACCGGCTCGCCGTTCACGGCAAGCACACGGTCGCCGGCGCGCAGTCCAGCCGCCGCCGCCGGTCCGCCGGGCCGCACCGACCTTACGAAGATCGTGTCCATTGGCGCACCCACCGCGCCCACCGCGAGGTGGCGCGCATCTTCGTATAGATCCTGTAAGGTATATGGTAGTAGGTTAGATGGTGGATGGCATCGGTGATAACATGACGCACTGATTGGAACCGGTAGAAAGAAAAATATTAATAACAAAAAGAACTTGATAATATAATGAAGCCATACTTGTTCAGGGGTTACATGAAATCTGGCGACAAAATAGTGCATTATCACTGCTGTATCTAGTACTTCACATTATCTTTGGGGCGACTGAAGGATCGCTTGTACAAATTCATTGTATCTTTGAAGTATCGATCTTATCTATGTATTTCGTAGAGGAAAGAACAGCTAATTTACACATGTGATGTTGGTGTTAAAATTATCCCTCGATAGGCTTAAACATTAAAAGTCAAAATCCCTAAAGGGGATTATGACTGTGGCTTGATGTGTCCTTTTAAGGTGATACCGGAGTGTGGTATGATGAAAATTGCCAATGACAGATAATAAGAGTGGCAACAGCCTTGACTTTTCTCCGAGTCTTGTCTTAAATGCCTTCTTTCGTATGCTGCAAAAATATTAAAAATACAAAATAAAAACAAAAAGTTCTACTCACACCCACCTGCAACGAATCCGGCGGATACACTACAAGATGTCTGAGGGTGAACCCGAAGCCGTGACGAGCGTCAGGGCGTTGGATGACGATGGTGCGTGGCGCAGAAGCGTGAGCTGCTGACGGAGCGGACGCGGCGGTCGGAGCCGGCAGCGCCAGCGGTGGTGGCGCCTGGGGTAACGGTTGGGGCTGGAAGGAAAAAAATATTTTGTTAGTTATGTTTCTGATATAGGTGGTAAAAGGTACCGTGGTCCTGGCTAAGTGATTAGTTGCTCCATATATAATACAGATCAGATACACAGCTGCGTCCTGTTAGACTGGAAGCTGACTCTAACATAGTTGGAAAAAGGGTAAGCAGATGAAGTTTGTAGTATGTGACTAAGCGGAACGAGAAACATCTATTGATTTATTGTTAAGGTTCGACTTCGTTCAGTTTTCTGAGAGGCTTAGATTCCAATTAACTTACGCTAACTGTGGTATAACTTGGTATGTGTAATAGCACTAGTACTGCCATATAAAGAATGGTGGCGTCCATAAAAATACGGATAACTAAACCTTTGAAAGAAAATTGCAAAACGCGTCAGCTTAAATCAACAATATTCATAAATCATGCTATAACGAAGGTAGGAAGGTATATCCCTTCGACTCAATGGTACACAGCAGTCAGACAGTTCGTTAAGCGCATTTGATGACGGCCCACACCTCGTTACCGACGCCCAGCTACTCGTCTATGATAATCACGGAGAAAATGATGCAAATCCTCAGAGAAACCTACCTCACACTGATTATATTGCAGATTTCTTACGTAAATCATGCTTTTATACCGACTGCCTACACATTTATTCACGAAATATGTTCTGATATTGGAAATGAGAAGATCTGAATTGTAGATTACTATCCGTATATTTGTATCCGTACTATTAGTATCCTTATTTCAGCTTGATTGATTTGACAGATTGTAAATAATCTTTAAAAAAAATCTTTAAAAAAAAATGCTCTTAGCATTCTTTTTATTTAACTTTTACCAGAAACCTTCACTATTCCATACATACATACATAAACTCAAGCCCCCTTCCCATGGGGGAAGGCAGAAACTACAGTACGCGGACCTGCTATGATCCTTATATACTCCTTTTGCCTCGTAAAATAGAACCAACCCATCTCATCCCAAGGGTGTCGTAAAAGGCAATAAAGGTACTGCTGGAGGATTCCATCGTATTTTTTCGTGCCTTTCGTCAACAGACAAACTTAGGCGAATAGAGTAACACGAATAACGATCTGAAGGGCCACCAATATAGTCTGTTATTTTAAGATCTGACTTATTAATGGAGGTATTCTAAAATGGGTACCTAAATGAAGCGCATGGTTCCGTCGACAGCCAACACAGAATTTGCTAGTTTAGTGCTTTAATGAAATTAACTGTATTGCATATTCAGCCTATAATGTTCCCACAGCTGGGACACAGGCCTTCTCTTGGCGTGAGGAAGTAGGCCTTAAACCACCACGCGGGCCTAGTGCGGGTTGGTAGATGTCACGCACCTTCGAATGTTTAGTGCTAGGACATGCCGGTTTCCTCACGATGTTTTGCTTCAAGAGCAGTGGTGATAAAATAATTTACACAAAGTAAAGCGCCTGCTTGTGTTCGAACCTACATCTTGTAAGCTGCAGCCGTTACCACTGGGCCACCACTGCTCACAATTAACTGCAATCGGTGTAAAAACACAATGTCTTACTGAGTCATAGTGAGAAGCCTCGCAGTGCATCGCGTGTCAAGTTACTAACTTAGTACTTAGCTACTCAGAGTATCGAGGATCGTATACCATCGGATAGAACCTGATTTTTAACAAGTCTTCCGGATTTATCAAGGTGTTTAATTGACTGTTGCAAAGAGTTAATTTAAAAGGTAGTCATGAAGAAATTAATAACTCCTTTTGTGACTTAATGTAAGGTGCTGGTAATAAACAAAGCAACACTTCAATAAAATACTTTAATTTCTTCAGCTTGAGGAACTGTGCAAGTGTGGATTTTTTAATCTCAATAAATACTTGGTAGTATCCAAGGGAACCTTCTCGATCTAAAGTTTTATTTCAAAATCCTAAATATCTCATACAGTCAATGAATAAACTACCAACAAATGACATACACATCGGGCCCAGAAAATTGACCCAGTATTATTAACAAACTAATATTTAATAAATAAAGTCATAAATGTAGGAGTGTCGAAGAGCAACAAGAAGCCCTATAGTGTCGTTTTACAAAGAAAGGGGGAACTGTTGTCGCCTGACCGGATTGGGGACAACTCTTCCGGATTTATAAGGCTTGTCCACGTCGTCAAAGTCTTTTGTATTGACCCGTTAAACACGTAAGGATTCATATATTGACATAATACATTGCTGAAAGTTGTAAGTAATCGAAATAGTCAGTTCTTGTGTATTAAGTGTACGAGTTCTGATTCAATCTTATCAACAAACATCATAACTTAGCTCTATCAACATAGTTTTAACTTTGACCATAAACCTGCCTCCTTAATTGAATTTCACTTAGTCTTGTCATAGCAAAACTTGCGAGAAAGCAGTAATCAAATCAAGTCTTAATTTCCATTACTTGGCCCACAAGTTAACAACAAGGCCTTTGACCCCTGACGAAAGAGCCAAAGAGCCACAAGAGCCTTTGAGCCTATGATATTGGTAGACATGCGAGCAATATTCATAAAGTATGTCATTAATCACGGTAGGCCGGGAGCCAATAGGTACATGTACCCTATTGCAGGGTCAGATAGGGTTGTGGCTAATGCAGGGAAAATTGATAAGTTATCGATACGTGATCAAGTTTGGAGTAGTAATAATAAATGGCCTAACTAATTTTAAGGACAAAATGATTTCTTATGTATTGATCATTTTTAGATTAATATTCTGAGATTGGTTTTAAATTGATAATAAATGTCTATTGCTGTGTCAAATAAAAAGAAACTATTATATTTTACTGGAATTCATTCAATAAAGAAAGAGGAAGGAGGATATGTGAAGAGTTCATGATTGGTGTTGAATAAGCTGATGAACAACTTATAAATACACAATATATTATAAACTAACTGCAAATAAGGAGGCGTTTATGTTTATGTAAACACTTACCGCCTACGTAATTTCTTTAATTTATTCATAGATTTATCTATTAGATAACTAAAGGGATAATAAAATGACGATGTAGATGTGAAAGTAACATAAAGTACTATGCAAAACTATAAAACCGTTTAGATTTGATCACAAGAGACCCTTTCTACATGAATTTGTAAAAATTATGTAAAATACTCGATAATTATGTTAAATAATGTAACTATGGAGAGCATAATGTTCTTAGGATAGAGTTTTAATGTAAAACATACAAATATACAAACATACAAGTGAAGCTAATATAAAGCGTGTAATAAGCACTAAGTATCTATTAACAAAATGTTGTTAAATGTACTTTTCTACATGGAAAACATACCTGGTTATTAGTTATAATATAAGTCTTATACGTTTTATTAAGTCAGAAGGGGCTTGTGGCTAAGTATAAATAAAATCAAATAGCCTTACAGCTTCATCGATCAGGTTAAGTTATGCTATCCGCGGTTGGTCCGTGGATGAGTGACCATCTTTACATACTAAGACACCTCCTTGCCTCGTTGCCTGTCATTCGTAGATCTTTACAGACGTTACGGGTCGTCAGAAGCCCGAAGCTCTGACAACCAGTCTAACCAATAGATATAGTATTACCCAGTAACTTGGTTGTGAAGGTTACACGGGCAGTCACTCCATGTACAATACTGGTAGTCAGCTGCATCCGGTTAGATTGGAAACCGACCCCAACATAGTTGAAAAAGGTCTACGAAGATGATGATTTGTTATTGTATTAAGTCAGGTTAAGTTTATTTATACATTAAAAAAATATAGGTAACATAATTATTCTATAAAAAAACTTCACGAGCGCGACATCCCTAATCGCATCTCGTAAAAACTTATCGCACAATATTGAGCGGTGTAAATATTTACGATAACTAAATGTCCGGTATTATTACAGGCTGGTGTGGTCGCAGTGGCTGTAGCGGGGTCTATGAATGTGCACCGCAGTGTACGCTCCGGACCACCGGAACCACTTTCCTTGCTGTATAAACTTTTCAGTACACTTTGATGGTTTGCCTTCGTGGACGCGAAGATTAAAGTAAATGTTTGTAAGTGTTCGATATATTTAGATAAACGATTTGTGTGTACAATTTTCTTGTTTGACTGAAACTGGGGTTGCTTAAAAATCAAAAAGAAATATATTCTATCTGAAATCTATACTTCTATACTAATATTATAAAGCTGAAGAGTTTGTTTGATTGAACGCGCTAATCTCAGGAACTACTGGTCCGAATTGAAAAATTCTTTTTGTGTTGAGTAGCCTATTTATCGAGGAAGGCTATAGGCTATATAACATCACGCTACAACGAAGAGGAGCGAAGCAGTAATGAAAAATGTTGCAAAAACGGGGAAAATCGCACGGGTAAGTGAGCCTACGCGACGGGAAGGGTCGGGGGAACAAGAAATTTAACGCGAACGAAGTCGCGGGCAGATGCTAGTCAATATATGGAAACCTGGGCCATTGATATACAAAAATCATATAGTATGATGGGTGATGATTTGAAAATTTTACTTTTTTAATTGTTGAAATATTAAATAGTGTGAGTATAGTCGAGAAATTGTGTAATTTTCTGACAACATCGCACTGAAAACCACTAGACCTCATTGTACACCCAAGATTGGTTCCAGACGAAAGAACTTCCTAAGGGTCAACAGTATAGACATGCAAATTAATATACGCATTTAATTATGATAGTCCGTTTTTCAATCCACCATGACCCTGGCTGCTACACCCAGGACCGGCAACAGTCGCGGGAACAATACAGAAAAGAAATTTCATATATGAATTCGATTATTATGATAGTCTGTTTCCCACCATGACCTGGCTGCTGCACTCAGGATTGTCTCTAGATGAGGAAACTCCTCAACGATCAACAGTATATAGTTATATTAAATAGGTCCCTGGTGGTATTCAAAACCACAACTCACCCTATATTAATTGTTTGTTGATAATAGGTACAAATTTTGAGAAAAAACTCTAAGCTATATTTAACCGCGTTTCGTAGCAACTCAAAAGAACGAAGTACCAAATTCTGCGAAAATAGACACAAAAATGAATATTCCGGGAAAAAATATTTTTAGACAGATATAACAAATTGCTTTTACGTCTATTTGATTAACTAACACAACTTAGACACAAATTGGCAAACTCAAGATGAGACGCCTGAAAAATGTGAAGTTCTATTTCCGTAAGAGATCTCGAGATGTTTCAGACACGATCAATTTTATGATAAGATCCCTGTTTTAGATTATCTGTTTGATAGCGGGAATGTTTTTTTTTTTTCTAAGAAAATCTCTTTTTGTGGAAAATTACAAAGAAGAAAGTTTACTTTGCTATTCGATAACTTTATAACAAAGCTGAAGAGTTTGTTTGTTTGAACGCATTAATATCTGGAATCACTATAGCCTCGCTTAGACATTTCAAATATGTTTCACTTTGTAGAATTCAAGAAAATGAAGTGTATTTACAAAGTTAGTAATTTTTTGTTGTTAAAAGGCTTTTTATATTTTATTTACTATGTACATCATATTCTGTGGCTTATGTACAGTAAGTAATGTCGGAGAAACGTCGTCGGTTAAGCTAGACGGAGACTGATTGACGTCAAACTGGTAAAGTTAACTTTATTACAGCGAATGGCAGAGAAAAGCTTCGCAGAATCACCGGATCTCATAAATCTAAGACTTGTTAATGGAGATTTCATAGCTAATGAAATTGTTAACATGCGTAAACTTGTTATTTTACTTAAATATTATGTTTTGTAATTTAATATTTTATGAGTATTTTCTCTAATTAAATTCAACATAAGATACAATTACCGTATTGTACCGTGTGGTGCCGGACGTAAAGAATAACACCACCCCATTTCTTCCCGTGGGTGTCGTAAAAGGCGACTAAGGGACTTACTAGAGAATGGGCAGCAGCGTTCTCTTTGCATTTTACCACCATACTGCGATCGCCAACCCGCCTGCCAAGCGTGGCGATTATAGCAAAGCCCCCCAGATTGGGGGAGGCCTAAGTCCAGCAGTGGACGTCTTACGGCTGAAATGATGATGATGATGAATATAATCAGCCTGTAACGTTCCCAGTGGGAGAAAGTGGGTAGGCCCACCGTCTCTCACTGGGAACCAACCCAGGCCACAATCCAGCCACGCGGGCTCAGTGCGGGTTGGTAGATGTGACATGTCTTCGAATTTTTGGTTCTAGAGCATACCGGTCTCTTCACGATGTTTTCCTTCACCGTTTTAAAAGCAGTGGTGATTAAATAATTTACCCAAATTAAAGTGCTTACGACCTACAATTCGCAAGGCGCGGCCATTGATGGCACTGCTGTTAAGATACATTTGCGTACAACTAAACAGATTGCTGATTGGAGTTAGAGAGATCAATTATCCTCAGTGATACTATACTTGATAAAAGTAAGCCTTTATAAATATATAAAAAGCTTATCTTACTTACATAACATTTGATATTCATAATGATAGAAGAAGATGAAATCAAACACCACGGCACATCTAAGCAGGAACAACATCACTAATAAGGTTTTTAATTATCTTCACCGTAACTATGATTACAATATACTTTTACTTTTCACACTAAAAAAACTTGAATGCAGTTAAAGACAGTAAGTCGTCTTAAACCTGACATTAAAAATAAACATAACTAAAGAATATACAAGAGAATATAACAATGATATAAATAATACAGATATACTGACAGAGATAACTAACAATTTGGAGTTAACTACAGAATGGCAAAAGCTGTTACAGGGTTGTACACAAAATAAACCATATTATAATTAAATTTAAGCTTCAAATTCTCAAGAAAGTTTATTCGAAATATAAAGTAGCTGAAGTACTGACAATATTTTTCATTGCACACGTCTATATCGGTAAATTACCACAATAAATATTGAGGTATTTATTCGAATGCCATTGAACTAATTAGTAATGAACTAAATATGTTTACACACGTCAAAAAATATGATAGCTTGATTGACTCACTGAATTAAACATTAGTGGTCAGTAAAAGGAAAATAAAACCATTTTAAATGTCAACTCTAAAGTGTAACAAAATAATGACGCTGGAAAAAAAAACTTCGTATATTAAACGTGAAATAGTGCACTGTGAAATACAAGAACACATAAAAGGCAAAATAAAAACTTAATTTGGTTTACCTGCGGTAATTACTTCATTAGCCGATTACCACGAAAACGCAAGCACTTGTTTTATTTAAACACTTACTTTCATGACTGTTCTAGATCTACAAAACTACTGTGGCATATAAACAAAGCAGTGTTGTGGCTCAAAAAATGACTAATTTTAATTTTTAAAACAATGTACAAACTATTGCGGAAAACGAAAATAAGTTTCATGAAATCTGACTCATATTCAATATGTTACCTTATATGGCGGCGGCGCTAATTTGAAAGTGGTCGATGTCAACTATATCATGATACAGTACCAATGGACGTTAAATACTTTATTGACGTGTTTAATTAATTAAATGATGTAAAAAATGAGGTAACTGTCAAGTTTCACGATACACTTCCTTTCATTGATAACTTTATTTAAAAAACATTCATGGCTAATTGTTCACTGGAACTAAAGGGCTTAAAAACGAAAAGTGAATGGAAGGCGTTATGTAGGACGGGTAGCTGATTCATAAAGCGCATTTGCATAACATGCAGACCTCAGAATGTGCTGAGGCAGAAATAATAAGAAATATCAACGAAATCTGCTTAAGTCTCCAGCGTTCCATAAATCAAAAGGACTTACAGAGAAACAGAGTTTCTGCAAGATGTATCTTGAAGAAATACTTTATGGCCACTCAGGGCTTTGGCGGAGTAAGATTTAAGAGCAATGAGTAATGGTTAAGGCAGCGAAAGGATCAAAGAAAAAATACTAGTTAATGCAAGTGGACGAGTATAGAAAGCCGTCTGAAAATCCAAGTGCAATACTACGACCCATTTTAATTAACTTGGACGTTCTGTTGTAATCACAATGTATTTAGTAACAACAACAATGTTTTAAGTTACTATTGTGTTGCCATTGCAGTACTTGCATTTTTTTCTCAGTCCACAAATGTTAATTGGATTAAGAGACACTATGATTGAAATAATGACGTTAGTTTCAAAACTGCCATAGATGGCGAAAAAGACAATGAATCGCATAGAGATATGATCAGAAATGTAATAATGAATTTATTCATACTAAATTGGCTAAAGCTTAGAATAAATGAATGTGTTCTTGCTCTAGATACTACAAACATATACACTATAAAAAATAAAAGAACATTTTTAAATAATACGAATGCACAGTATTTTCGCTCAATCAATTTCATTCATCACTCCACAGTTTATTTTAACGCTTACGCAACATGCAAAGTCCTCAATGAAATGTTATTATTAAAAGCCAATACCAGCCAATTAACGATCAAAGTAAATCAGGGCAAAACCGTGAGGTCACTCAGACCCTATTAGCGGAGACGGGTTGAGTCCATTCGAAAGTACCAGTAATTAAGGAAGGCCGCGATAAACAATATAGCGATGGATATTACGAAGGCTATGGACTAACCCAAGCCTTATAAGGTGGTGCACACAGATGGGTGGGCGGAGGCGACAGGCTGGCTGTCGGTAACATAATGCCGGCCAAATTGTTAGCCGTAGGTATTGCTGCTAAGTCTGACGTGACGTGATCTAATGTAGGTGTTGTCATGAATTATGAAATTAATGTCAGTTTGTTATACTTTCGAGGAATTATTTAGTGTCAGTTTCAACGTCAGGGTCAGAAACTATTTCTGGTTTAATTTTAGCATTTTTATTAGTCACTATGCTTCCATAGTTTATGTATAATGTTATATGTTCTACTGCACATTATCCTTTTGTTGACTTTAGTGTGTTGTTGATTTGAGTGACCGATTTGCCTGCTTAAAGTTCTGCATATAATCATAAGTTGCATGACAAATGTTTTATTTACCTATTGTATTTTCAAGAACCTTATCTTCGTGGTTGCTTTTAATACCGTTATTTGAAACAACAATAGTTAATCGTAATGTCCTACTTATATTTTTTTATAGCGTCACACATTGTTATTCGCGTAAAGCCTTCTACTCAAATGTCACGTTTTGCACCATTTCGTTAATCAGAGACGTGACATTTTCATGTCTTACTTCGCTTCACAAGTAGGACGTAACAAAGTTTAATTATTTGACCTTTTACTTTTCGGTGCTGCCTGTCTTGTCTAAAATCATCGAATATTACTGGCTAGTCTCCAATAAACGCTGTTTGGTAAGACCTACATAATTACCACGAAGATCTTATTCAATATGATCATGAATATCTAAATTAGAGTGTGTTCCATGTTTGTATTGGCCAAGATTTGAATATTTTTCAGAATACATTTTGAGTTTTTGATCTTTAGTTGTTTTTAACAAAGATTCCTAGATCGACAGCTTCTTCGTCAACCGGTCGAATCGTTTGTTTCGTATCCGAGTTATGCCTTGCTTTTATTTCTTTATCTGTTACCCAACAAACAAGACAGCACTAACAACAAGGTTACCGCATCAAAATTCATTAGCACTTCATGTCCTATTAAAGGAACCAAATGTTTCCTATACATTGAAATGTTGTTTGTTTCCCGGTGTTAAATCAATCGCGTAAGTTTCAGTGATTATGCCATTCGTTATTGATTAGCGGGTAGTACGATAAAGAGTCGTAGACCTGGCTTCCAGTGTCAGCTTTGCTCAGGAACATAAATTGCCATGTTCGTAAATTCTTGATTCATTCATTTGCAACTAGAGCTTAGTGGAGTGACTGCAATTTATTAGACAGGATGTTCTGGGTGTAATTGATAGAGGAAGAGTTTATTGAGATTGTAGTAATGGCTGTCGGGTCGATGGCTATAAAAGTCTTTATCAAGGCAATAATAGTTACTTTAAATACTTTTTTTAAAGACACTTAGAATTTTAAAATCAAATGGCCGATTGTCACTTTTTACGTCTGTTTTCACTTACACTAGGCGACACCTAAAACGCCTAAATAATGATATTGGATTTTCAGCTTTCCACGTTGAGCGGAACGTTGAAAATCCAACAGCGTACTTTACTAGGCAGTTTCTAATTTCAACGACATCTAAAGTTCAAAAAACTAACAAAACATTATAGCGTCCCTTAATCGACGCAGCAACATCTCATTACCTTCCCAGCCACACCACGTAATTACCAGGTTATTACTCGCTTGAAAAACCAATAATCTGCCTCAATCAACGGCCAACTTTCGATTTCATCCAATCACGTGCTACGATCGCATTCTACTCTCACCTGATTGGACGATTACGGAGGAAAATTTTGATTTGACTAAGATAAGGTTAATCTTTGAAAGGATAGAATTACTGTTGGAATTACTTCATTACTAAGAAACAAATTGATAATAATTTGTCGAAACTTAAAAGACTCATTAAGATTTAATTAATTACTTATCTACTCTATCTTTTCTTTCAGAAAATCTTTATTTCCAAATTAAATCACAGAGAATTATATTACATATTCACAAACAGTGCGTGTAAATTACTTAAGCAAACCCAACAGTTACACAGGATATGCACTTTACCATATCAACATCGCCCAATTGCATTAGGCCGTGGGTATCACGTGACGCAAGCGAATCAGCGAGACCGCAATTTCACGGCGTGAGCAAATTATCCGTAATACCCAGCCAGTTTGTATAATGACCGTATACACGCGTGCCACGGGATGTTTGCTCAGACCACCTCGTTTGGACGAGAAACTAAATTGTGGTGCGTGAGGTAATATTACACTTTCAAGGATGACAATTTTGCGCTCGTGTGTACGCCCTAAATGATAGGTGACGTGAAGGTTTCTGTTCTACAGCCAGTGATTTTGTTAATTAAAAGCTCTTTTTCTACCTGGTTGTTTCCGTTTAAGCCGAGAGGCTATGAGTAGTTAGTATTCCGGTGCCTAATGATGGTCTAGTACACTTAAGTGTTAGTATTTCAGAAGTCAAAATAGACTGATCGCGTTTTGGTGATGCCTTAGTACTCCCAATCTGTTAAAAAACTCTTTCACCAAGCTCAATTTCCAAATAATAATATACTACGAAAGAGATAACTTCAAACCACGTATTACCACAACGAAAACTGCCGACAGCCCGATTAAACTTCAATCAGTTGTACAATTACACGGCAATAACAAACACAGTTAAGTTCGCGAACGCGCGTTTAATCGTAAACTTTCGTTTTCGTCTATTACCGCGATAGTGGCTGGTCGGTGCTGGTAATGTCCGCTTGGTGTGACTGCTACTCATTATGGGACAATGCTGCTGTCACCGGCTAATGAACGCGATCGAGTCGTTACAAAAAATCTAAAGCCGAATACACACAGGTACGCGGTTCGCATGACTCCATAGAGATATGCTGCGATGTATCACAATATTGTAGGAGAACAAACGGCAAGAATCTCCATGTTTTTTTTTGCCTTCTCTTTCCCACTGCTGAGGAAAGGCCACTCCCAAATTACTCCAGTAATCTTTTTCTAGAGCAACGTCGATCCAATACGCGTATAGGTCGTCTTGCCACATATGAACTGCTCGTTTAGTCTTAAAAAATTGGCTTTTGTCGGCATCGGTGTTCAAATGCCAGTATTTATAGGTATGGGAGGACAGTGTAGGCCACACTTACGGTTAATACTACGCTGTAAAATTAATTTGCGAGTCTCCGAGAAAATAGGCGAATCGGTGGTGGCAGGGTCTCAATAATAGCACGCCTACATTACCAAGCCACGCCACACTGTTCGAGCTACGCTACTCAAGCGTAGCACCCGAAGCCATTAACCGTGTGGCTTGGACCTAAGAAGTAAGCCAGAATTACGTTTTCACGCCAGTTAATGTTGTTGTGTGGCGTGTTGGTGATCGCTCGATAAGGTCGGGGAAACATTAAATGTAATCAATCAATCTGGTCGTGATCGCTGCGTTCATGTTTTTAATGTACCTACAATGTGTTATGTCTGGTGTTTGTTTGTTTGTAAAATATTGGTCAACGTGTATGTCAGACAGTCGTTTTGAATACATAATAAAATATCGAAATTCTGACAGCTGTGTTAGACCGCGCTCGTGCGGACTGACGTAAAAATATAGCAGCATGATTTAATCGTGCTCAAGATTTTCAACGGTCGGTGTTGAATTGAGCATTAAGAATAAAACAGTGGCATCCCAGCGCGTCGCATAATTACATTAATCGATTTTCAACTCTATGTGCTAAGCAGTGCTTTAAAGATAGAATTCGCAACAAAAAAAAAAATCCTGCCACGATAATTTGACGTACGTGGGAACGTGGACTTAGCTTCTGATATCGGGTATTACATTTTGGGAGCCATTAGCTTTTTGCTTGCCCTATTTCACGGAACTTGAACATGACTGGCGAAATGTGGGAATAATATAGGTACAACTCTGCTCCTTACCCTGTGAGGAGGACAGGCATGAAGTTATGAGGGTAAGCTAAGTTAACTTTTTAATTTGAGAAAAATATTGAATACAAGTGTAGTGCTCGAGAATACTGATAGAAATGTAGTCATGACGGCATAATCTTGAAATTAGTAGATGAAAAACATAACAAAGACAGTAATGAAGCAATAAAACACTAAATTATAACTAAGCTTTATTTAAATAGCGATTAAACTATAAAGCAATCGATCATAATGCATTGATAAGAAAGACTGCAAATAATGAGACAGATTCTAAAATAGGGGACACTGACATATTGCGAATACATCACGAAATGTCGACTTCCTTGTTACGCAATCCAAAGTATATGAAGCAAGGATTAAGTCTGTAGTAACCACAGACTTTGACAACTGTCGTCATAGTTTCTTTAAGCTTTACGAGTAATATCTGTTCTCGAGATCAAGGGATTAAGATATATCGTGTATTATTCTCTCAAGAAGTTATGTATTCGACCAGTGTCAGTTGAGTTTCGTCACTGGCGTCAGTCATAGTGATATATGATCTTTTGGCAGCTGATATACTTTCTCGAACTCTATTATAACTGCAGGACAATTTACATTCCAAAAGATGTCGAGTCTTTTGTTCTGTATCACATATAATTAGATGAATGTGACTCTAGAATTAGATTTTTATTATAAGATTTATTGTAAGGCCATTGATATAATTATCGAAAATGATAGTATCATTTGCAGAGATAGTATCGACAGCACCGAGCAGTGAATTATCTCTAGCATAATTACAAATATAGCTCCTGTTATTAATCATCTATATACATCATTAGAAGCTGCAGATATTAATAACATCTTCGAAGATATCTAATCGTTATAAAACGATGCCATATCTATATGTCATTAAAACTATCCTTTAATGCCGTCCCGCCCTTGCACTTCTATCTATAGATTCTCATGGACTATAAATGATGCAGCATCAATTAGACGGCTGGGTAGCCAAGGGGACATACATAAATAACGTGACATGATTTTTATGATTTTTGGAGCTCCCGCCGTCTTTGTCACAGGTGATCATATTCGTGTGTCTCTCTTGGGGTGTTGTCACAGATTTTGCGATTTAACCTTATAATATCTCATTATAACTGGCTTGTAGCATGTATTTTTAAGAGTCAAATAAATGTTTTGTTATTTTATTTCGATTATATTCTTGTAACGTCACGTCACGTCGGTTTTGTCCTCCTCCCTTTCTGTCCTGTGGGGCCCTCAATGATCGGAGGAGGAGAAAACCAAGTCGGAGAGAGAGAGAAAAAAACGTTAATTTGACTACCAAGTATATATGCTATGCATCTATTATTTAAGTAAATATTTAAAAACATAGACACACAAGTAATTCAAAATTAATCCTTTATATAATGTGCCTTATATAACAGAATTAAGATAATAATGATTTTTATCTGACGTTGTCAACGATATCACATTTTGTTGCTACCCTCCTTCCACCTTCACGTATGGCGTAATTTATGGCTGGCCCCGAAGTCCTGATCATGATGGAGTCGCAGATAGCTCGCGTTTGTGATAAACGGCCGCCATGACTCTAGTTCTGCCTTCGTTAAGATTTAGGTATTTGCTTATTGGTGAGGGCTGGCAAGCGGATGGGATGTTTGTTTTTGCTCTCAGTTTTACGATCTGCGTCAATTCTTGTGTGGTCAGTTTGTATATTTTTTTAGTGATTTATTTAATTGTTCTATCAAGTAAATTACAGATTATCTGGAACACGATTAGGTATAATAGTGTCTTTGAGATTTTCATACCTTTTGCCCGGGATTTTGTGGCGTGAAATTTCTTGTTTTAACACAACATATATCCTATAGCATCGCTTCGCCCGCCCGCGATATTACTTTTTAGGGTTCCGTTGCCAAATGGCAAAAAACGGAACCCTTATAGATTCGCCATGTCTGTCTGTCTGTCTGTCTGTCTGTCTGTCTGTCTGTCTGTCTGTCTGTCTGTCCGAGTATGTCGCAGCCACTTTTCTCCGAAACTATAAGAGCTGTGCTATTGAAACTTGGTAAGTAGATGTATTCAGTGAACCGCATTAAGATTTTCACACAATAAAAACTTTTTTGCAAAAAAAACAACCGACTTCCTTAAAAACACTACAAATTGAAAAATAACTTTAATTTCGGTAGTCGGTGTCTTAGGATCTGTATTTTATGGTTTTTTTGCCACCGACTTCCGAAATTAAAGTTATTTTTCAATTTGTAGTGTTTTTAAGGAAGTCGGTTGTTTTTTTTGCAAAAAAGTTTTTATTTTTAAATTTTTAGTTGTGGTATTCACCCTGCACTAATTCCAAACAAACAATGCATATTTATGCGATAGCAGAAATCGCGGTTGATTTCCTGTCATTTTTTAAAGAGTTCCGGTGTCTGTCTCTGGAACTGATCATCAGATCTATATGAAAATTATATGGGACCATTTCGGAATAAACCCCTTTCGAACAAAAAATGAATTTTGCAAATCCGTCTATATATGACGTAGTTATGGCCGAACATACATAAAAAAAAAAAAAAAAAAAACATATAAACATCCGAATTGATAACCTCCTCCTTTTTGAAGTCGGTTAAAAATAGAAAAAAGTACTGAAACTCAAAATTTTTTTTTTCATTAAACCCTTACGTGTGGGGTATCTATGAATAGGTCTTCAAAAATGATATTGAGGTTTCTAATATCATTTTTTTTTAAAACAATAATATTTGGGGTTCCCCATACATAGAACTGAAACACAAAAAAAAAATTTCATCAAACCCTTACGTGTGGGGTATCTATGGATAGGTCTTCAAAAATGAAATTGAGGTTTCTAATATCATTTTTTTCTAAACTGAATAGTTTGCGCGAGAGACACTTCCAAAGTGGTAAAATGTGTGTCCCCCCCCCCCGTAACTTCTAAAATAAGGGAATGATAAAACTAAAAAAATTATATGATGTACATTACCATGAAAACTACCAACGAAAATTGGTTTGAACGAGATCTAGTTAGTAGTTTTTTTTTAATACGTCATAAATCGTAAACCACAATTTACCTTTCATTCAGTCAACACAAATATAAAAATTAAAAAAAAAAACATTTCATTTCATAAACGATGATGACGAATGATGATGATGATGACCTGCACGTTTGTACGGAACCCTCGGTGCGCGAGTCCGACTCGCACTTGGCCGGTTTTTTTCTCTTAGCGTTGTTTCTGACTGTTTTGGCTCGGCTCGTAAGGGTGTTAGCGTGTTTTTGATTGCCTATAATCTTCCTCAAGAATTGGGCTACCATTCCCTAGATTACCTGGCTATAACTTAGTAAGGAGAATAATTCGAATTTTGAAAAACAAAACAATTTCTATTCCTTAACGGAAAACCTGCCTCAGTCCCAACTGGCTGGATATAGGTGGTGGTGGTGGTTCTTCCTACTCCCATCATACATAAAAGCATTGCTTGTACAGTCCCTGATATTTCCTATAATTGATTATGGCGATGTGTGTTACTACGACCTGAATGCAGATCTGCTCAATAAACTTGACCGCCTTCTCAATAATTGCATTCGATTCGTTTTCAATCTTCGTAAGTATGACCACGTATCCGCGCACCGTCTGCTTTTAAAGTGGTTACCCATTCGTCAGCGCAGAGAGTTGAGGGCTCTGACAACGCTGTTCTCTATTCTCGATAAACCCACTTCTCCTTCTTACTTGACCTCCCAAATTCAATATTTATGCTCTGCCCATACTAAAAGTCTTCGTTCCACCAATAATCGTCTTCTACGGTGTCCTTCTCACCGTTCTGGCTTAATTAATTCTTCATTCTTTGTCCAAGCGGTTTTTCTTTGGAATGCGCTCCCTCTGAACATCAGGATGGCAACCAATCGCTTATCTTTTAAAGTGAAAGCTCGTGAACATATCCGTCAGAAGTTGATAGAAACATACCAGCGCTGATTTGCTGGTTTCGTTTTCTCCTCTACCGATCGTTAGTTCTCCTGACACAGTTTATTTTTTGTTTATATATATGTATGTATATATGTATTAGTATTTATACTTGTATTTTATAGTTGTTTCCGATGTATCTATCCCATTTGTTGCACCTGCCATGTTTTATCTCTGCACCACCCTAAGGTTGACTGGTAGAAAATGCCTCAGGCATTAAGTCCGCCTTTGTACAGTATTTTTTTACTTGTGCATAAAGTTTTAATAAATAAATAAATAAATAAGAAAAATAAAGATCCGCAAATAGAGCCAGATGAAAGCGAGTCAGATCCCTTGTCAAACATTTGTAAGTCATCTCTGACTGACAGTTTTCAGACAATTTCTCGTACAATCCTTTATTTTATGTGTTTGTTAAAGCAGCCCTACGACTTCCCGGCAATGAATCACGCGTCGTGTCTCTTCGGGGGAGTTCGCGGGAGTTCGGCCGCTGGAAGCGACCGCGTTAGCTGCGCAGGCGCAACACTGCGCCGATTACGAAAATAGAACGAGTTGACACACATAAATAATATTAGCGTGATCGTAAATAACCAGAGCTTTGGTAAACGTCTAAATCCTCTGTTGAGTGACGTAGAACCATGAAACCTACGTAAAAGTGTTGCCAGGCAATGTATCGGTGTAAAACTGAACGTAAATATTTTTACTCCACTTTTTGATTTATGTATTTTTTTGCGCGTGGATGAGTGATTGATATAATTTTACGATGGTTTTATTGCGGGCATTATTCAGATTTATTTCAGTGTTAACTGCAACATCATAATCAACTTTATTATGTACTCAATGCTCAACATATTTATTGTTTCCCCAATGTGAATTAGGGAAGAGGCTTTACAATGACACAATCAATGTGGAGCCTGTCGGGCATGGACAAGTAGGAGAGAAGAATGGGTCTTTAATTCATATATATATTATTTAAATTAGTATTTTAAACATGTAATTTAAATGTTCTTTGAATCCGATCTAATAATAATAATAATAATCCACAACTATCACACAACGCCATCTAGTCCCAAGCTAAGCAGAGCTTGTGTTATGGGTACTAGACAACTGATAAACATACTTATATATTTCTAAATACATACATATTAATCTGCCGGCGTAGCTTGACCAATTCTATCTCTATTCTACCAAGAACAAAAAAAGTTCCTTATGTATTTTAATTCTGTAAAAATGTTTCTATCTCATCAATAGTAAAGAGAAATAGTCATCATACTTGACATCGTACTCTTGTCGACTGAAGAATAGAAACATCTCTTTTCTTCAGTTTTACACAATTTTTCTACGATACAATCTATCATTTTTTGTCTTCTCTTCGTTCGACAAATTCCGTTTCTATGGCGGTCATTCTACGCGTGCTGATGTTATATAATAAGTAAATATGTTGAGTATCCTATTTAAGGATAGCCTCACGTTTTCCGCATTTCAGGCCGATCTCGACATTACGACCGAAGCGAAACGGAACTCATTCGGTGCAGCCACTTGGAATCAATACGGTGGTCGTAAAAGTTCTAGAAATACTTCGCCGGCCAGTCACAGAACTATTTGGACCATTTGCTTGCCAATTGTTACGGATATACGAGTTTTGTGCGGAAGAGTCACGAGCTGTCATTAGGCCGAAGAGCTGTTCTCTAGTAGAAGTATTGTGTAAAAAACTCACCGTGAAAACTTTGAAGTGACCTGTCATTTCACGTGATACTAGGAATTGACTCTATTAAGACCTCACTGTAGGCTCTCTTCACCTAAGTGTTCAAGTGTGTTGGACCATGGATGGTATTGAACTATACGGCGTGGCATACACTGGCAGAATGTGCCGCTTGGGAGGAGCCGCGTCGTGTCTACGTCTCAGAAGAAGGCAGCGACCTATCGCTGCCGGCCGTGGTCGAGTCGATGGTCGGCAGCGAGGAGTCCTGGGACGCGGTGGTATCCTTCTGCGAAACAGTCATGTCGCAGAAGGAGGCTGCGGAAAAGGAGCGGGAGATATCTTCCGCGCACCCAGCCCGCAGCAGGCGCACCGGGCGTCGGCGGAGGGCGGATAACGCCCTCTTCCAGCCCCCCTAAATGGGTCCAGGGGCGATCTGGGGACATCCGTCACCCCCTATTCCTTAGGACCCGAGATGGTGGTACGTAGTGTTCCACGCACGCCTCTCTGTGATGTACGGGGAGAGTTTCACACCTCACTCCCCCCTAACGTGAGGAGGCCCGCAAAGGCGGGCAGTCGGGGATCGCGGAAGACATATTGGTTCCCGTGGTCCCCAACGTAGGTGTGGGACGGAACACCCGGGTGGTTTTAGTCAGTAAGAGTCTGACAGACCCCTCCGCCCGCCCCAGGGCGCAGGACATTCATGAGGATTTCCAACTAGTGATCAAAAAAAAAAAAAAAAATGGGTGGTATTGAACAGAACTCCCTACAAAGTGACACGTATTATCAGCTTTTTTCGAACAATGTAAGTCTTCATTATCATCTCCCTAACCTTTTCCCAACTATGTTGGAGTCGGCTTCCAACCTAACCGGATGCAGCTGAATACCAGTGTTTTACATGGAGCTACTGTCATTATGAACTCCACAACCCAGTTACTGGGTAATACGATACCCCATGGTTGTCAGATTTTCGGGCTTTTGACGACCCGTAACGATTCTGTAAAAGTCTCACAGTGACAACTTAGGTGAAGCGGGCTTGAAGTGACCCGTCAATGCCACGCTAACACGCTTCAGGTGAATTGACAAGTCACTTCACCTAGGTTCTACGGTGAGACTTTACAGAACAGACTGGCTGTTGCTGTTAATTCAGAGGGGTAATTGCGCAACACACTAACAGTAGGAATAGCTTTCATTTTGACAGTTCAACAATATTCATTGCGTTATTTACGTTGTTGATCGGCATTTTTTTCCGAAAATATGAAGCAATGGATTAGCAATGCTCTTTCAAAGGATTTAGATTGCTGTTCTTACGTATCTATACTAATATTATAAAGCTGAAGACTTTGTATGTTTGAACGCGGTAATCTCAGGAACTACTAGTCCGAATTGAAAAATTATTTTTGTTTTGGGTAGCCTATTTATTGACGAAGGCTATAGGCTATATAACATCACGCTAAGGTCGAAAGGAGCGGAGCAGCAAAGAAATATGGACGAAAACTGACAGGCTATTTGATGCGACGGGAAAGGAAGCAACAATTTCACGCGGAAGACGTCGCGGGCAGAAGCTAGTTAAATTATATTTGCCTGTATGTATGTTTTCTTGAACACACGCATACTGTTTACAAGAAACTCGTGCAAATAAACCTACGTAGTAATGAATGAATGGTTTCCTTACGTGTCCGAAGAACGTAAAATTGATGTCACAGCTGATTGATACTGACCTGAAACAAGGAAAATTAAATAATTAATACATTTATTACAATGTAATTATTTTGTTGGTTAAACAAATCAATAAAGTCAGAGGAATGTATCATTATGACACGAAATTTTCGTTTGCTGTTGAAGTTATGTTTTGCTATTTTAAGATATAAGTCTAGGTACACCTCTACTGTCGGATATCTTCCCGTGGATGTTGTAAGATGCAACTAAGGGACGTACTAGAGAATGGGCTTAGCAGCGTTCTCTATGCATTTTTCCCACCATACTGCGATCGCCTAACCGCCTGCCAAGCGTGGCGATTATGGCAAAGCCCCCAAATTGGGGGAGGCTTATATCCAGCAGTGGACGTCTTTCGGCTGAAATCATGATGATGATGATACCTCTGATTAATCATTCGGGGATTATCGGTATGATATCATATATGTCAAAGTATCTATACTAATATTATAAAGCTGAAGAGTTTGTTTGTTTGGTTGAACGCGCTAATCTCAGGAACTACGGGTCCGAATTGAAAAATATTTTTGTGTTGGGTAGCCTATTTATTGTGGAAGGCTATAGGCTGTATAACATCACGCTACGACTTAAAGGAGCGGAACAGCAACGAAAAATGGTCGAAAACTGGCAGGCAATTCAATGCGACGGGAAGGGCCAGGGGAGCAAAAATTTGACGCGGACGAAGTCGCGGACAGAAGCTAGTGCTGTATATAAATCAAAGTTCTTGACTAAGCAATGTCTAAATATAAAATGAATTCTTAACGCAGACTGAATTAATTATATATATTGTAATCATCCTAAACGTAATTAACGAACCTAATTTGCTGAAACCACAATGTTGCGTATTTGCAAAAGCTGGTACGTCCCACGAAAGGGCAAATCAAAGGAGCGTTGCCCTCGGCTAATAGGTAATTGTTGATTGGAGTTACGCCACCAGTAACAAGGTAATTTATTGACTGCTATTCGAGACATTCTCCTGAATCAGGAATTAAGCAGCCTATAGGATTGACCGATGACCTTAGGAAGGCAGTTTGGTCTACACCTCTGTGTACTAACCTACTCCATAGGTATAAAATGATTTAATTATTTGTGAATGGCATCTCGTAGGTTACCAAAGAGGTTGCCGGATGCTAAACCGTTTAATCCTGTCGAAACATTTATTAAGATTAGGTTTTCAGCCGATGCATATGACGTAGGTGTTCGGTGGAAATTCAATGTTTTTTTCGGGCTATTTAGAAAGTGCTTTCGGTCATGCAAGTCATTGTTTTTATTATTTTCTGCACTGTATTTTAATCTAAAGTTTGTCAAACGCCTTTTCACCATACTTTGCAACACAATCCTTTCTACAAACTGTTATTTCCACATTTTCAGCAAAACAATTGATGATTAAACCTTCATTCCTAACAAGACCGAACTAAACAATGAATTCTGGGAAAAATCACGTCATATTCAACACATCTACACTGGAAGTAGCAAATACCACGAAATTGACAAACTCGGTCACTAAGTTTACCATTAAGTGCACTGCCAATGTTACCCTAGTTAGTAAATAGATGCAAATGTTATGCATCCACATTACATGGGAACCCACTTAGCGTTTGCAACGGTTTCGAGTGAACTTCTATGTAATGGGACCTTTCAACTTAGGTACATACAATTAATAGTATTTCGCTTAACCTAGAGGAGGATTTAGACACGAAGTGTAGTAGCTGTTTAAATTATGATAATTACTGCAAGAAATACAGATATGTCAAGTTCTTTATCGCTGGGATACTGCTTTATAAAATGTAGGTAATTAGGTATATCTATACTAAATTGAAGGCCGCAGGAATCAGCTGAATGCGGGAAACAGAGAACTGGTCGAAGTGGTAGAGCTTGGGGTAGGCCTATCTTCAACAGAAGACGTCTTTTGGTTGAAATGATGATGGTAGTATCATATTATAAAAATTATTCAAAAAAAAAAAATGTTTGTATGCAGGGTGTAATTCCTGGAAATTCCAGTCGGATGGCAAAAAACATTTTTCATTTGATAGCTCAATTCTTGAGGAAGGTTATATACTATTTAACATCATGCTATGGCCGATAGGAACCGAACAAAAAGAAAGAAAAGTAAAAACCGGTATGTGCAAACTAAGTAATAGGGCTGGGATGATATGCGACGTGACAGAAGCTAATACATATTAAAATAAATATTTATTCATCATTACTTAAATTAATTGTGTCACTATATTTTCCGTATAAATATTTCCTAAACTCTTGCCTAAACAAACAGGAAATCTTAAAAAAATATCTAATTGGGACTGAGTAGTTGTGCGTAGCTTCAGATGAAAGGCAAATTAGATTCAGATATTTGAACAGAGGAACTACGGTGGATAAGCAGACATGTTTCTTGGGAAAAGTATTATAATTAAGTCTTTCATAGCCTTGTCAGATATGCAAATATTTTCACGGTCTGTCGCTTCCCCAAAGACGTGATTGACTAACAAACAGACTTTCAGATTTTTATAATATTTAGTATGTAGGCCACCGCAATAACGTCAAGGCGTGTTTATGTCAGTTACCTTTATCTGTCGGGCTGTCATAAAAAATGACATAAATAAAAACTAATTTCTTTGAGTAACAGACACTACAGTTTTTATTCTCATCCATTGCAAGGTCAACAGTGAATCACATTTAGCTTTTTAGCACAGGTAATGTTACCTAAATGAGTGTTGAAATGTTTTCGCATAATTCTAATTTATAATGCCACAAAAAGTTTGGTTGTCAAAAGCTTAACTGCCGAATTTATTTTGATTTTTAAATGCTAGAAGTTCTTTTTCGGAATTTGAAATGTCTATTTTAAGTTTTGTTTAATTTATGGCGTTTGTTCGGATTTTGAAAAAAGAATTCTATCTTTGAATTTTTACAAAGAAATAGTGAAAGCAAGGTTTTCAGTTCGTAAAGACATGGCTTGTTTGGACGTCTTTATAGCTTAGAATCAACCTCGACCTGTGAACCAGCCTTAGTAGGAAAATCCTTTGCCATAAATTCGCTATCCTAAATCCTTGTTTACGACTACAACGGTGACATTTAAGTACTTTATCAGATATACTTTGGAAAATATTACCTACAGATACTACTAACTTGTATATTTATTAAATACCCTTTAAGGGTTTCTAAGTCAACTGACTTCTGTTTTTGAGGTTGTGCACTAATTGGCTAGATACTTCCAACAAGATATTATCGAGCGCAACCTTATTCAATATTCTAAGAATTTACGATAGTAACGTTAGTAAACTAAATTCTTCCATATTAGTTCACGATGACGGTTTTTATTTAAGTCCTAAATTGTCTCATATTAAACCCACGGCGACTTCCTATTTCAACGCAACATTCTAAATTCGAAAACATTGAATTTCCTACTTTCGCAGGATGCTGCATCCCACGGGGGCAATCATGTAGTCATTCATATCATCAAGAGGTTCGCCATCATTTCTCGCGATAAGTGTTGCTCTTAATGAATTAATGTGTTCGTATTAATGTCAAATGACCCGCTCGTTGGAATGCGGAATGGCTCCGCGCAATTGATATTATCCACTTAGCAGCTACTGTAGATCTGCTTGGTGGTTGGTGCAAGTGTCAAAGAGTCAGTCGGGGATCCCGGAAGACATATTGGTTCCCGTGGTCCCCGAAGTAGGTGTGGGACGGAACACCGGGGTGGTTTTAGTCAGTAAGAGTCTGACAGACCCCTCCGCCCACCCCAGGGCGGAGGACATCCATGAGGATTTCCACGGCGTGATCAAAAAAAAAAAAGTGTGAAATAGACACGTCAAGACGGTGAAGTGGAAAGGTCACAAAGAAAATTGTGCAGCCGTTGTACATTTTAGGTTAACAGCATTAGTTACTATGACAAACGCTGGGATAAGTTGTAATTAGGGATCAAACCTCTTAAAATGCTTTTAATTCGGATTATTTTGTTATACCGAGAAGTATGACTTGTTTTAGTCATTTTCAAAAGCAATCCATATTAATCTTATTATATTTCGATATAATAAATGTGGTTGCCTGTTCCCACGATCCGTTAAAATCTTGTCACTCACACCACTCATCTGCGTAAGCCGCGAGTGTGAGCATCATACGTACACACATTATGTCGCAATATAATGTAGGGCCGCTGGATGGCATAACTGACGTCTGATGTATGAAAGTCGAGTGTTCTGTACCGAATCGTGCGAAACTAATCGACATTATAGCTGTTTAGCATTGCGTGTGCGTTAAAATCGCATGCACTTCGGTTTATTCGAAGCATATAGATTTAGTACATTATTTTAGTAGATTTATTGAACAATGTAGGATGAATTTACGGTTATCTCATTTCAATAAAGGCTCTGCTTAAACCTACAGTAAAATAGAAGTAAATGAACATTGAATAAACTTGAACAAGTCATAATTAAGTTTACACAGAAAACGATATTTGTGTAAGCAAGAAGTACTGAAGAATTGCCCGTGTATGCATACTTTGTTTATTTTACCGCACGTTGGTTAAGACTTATTGTTCACACACTTATCTGTCGTAATAAAAACGATACATCGCAAGTTAAACGACAGCAATTATCTTGAATGATGAAAAATCCGACACCAATAAAGCATTACGCGGCCGATGAATCTAGGGCGACAATAAATCGACGCGACACTCCATCCGTTGCGCAAATGTCGCACGACGGGAGAAAGTGACGAGCGCTCTCCTGTAAAGGACCGTGACACCTGCCACCCTATTTCGAACAGCTTCGAGAATAGAGCCCTTTGAAACTTGAATACTTGACTTCATTGTCGAAGTCGGGTAGCCATTTTTCAAATTGTGAAAAACGATCGTCATTTGTTTTTCTTAAGATAGATTTGTTCCTCCAATGCATATAAATGCGGCAGTAACATTTAAATTTTTATTGTTACCGTAACTACTGTCTTTACGCCATTCGAAATGAGATTACCTGTCTTAAACCGTGGACATAAAACACAATAAAACCTTATTTATTAAAACCAATTCCTGTACAGAAGCGAGCGCAAGATCGCGGTGGAATGAACTAGTTTGCTCGTAATTTAGAGCTTAGAAAGCAAAACTTGCGGTGCCCTTCGTACTGTGGCTAGTAAATAACTTGGAGCGGCCATTATCCGTCTTTACTCCAGATAGTGATGTGACACTAATTCTCATTGTTGGTTTAACTGAGATATTGTACCGGTTTGCAAGGATGAAAGTTTTGGAGTACTTAGATTAGTGTGTATTTTATGCGATTGGTTGGAATAAGAGCGCTGGAAAGTGTACCACAAAGGAAAGGGCACATTTCTTTTGACAGTCCCTGTTGACCAATGGAGCAATGGTGGCCCAGTGGTAGTTATCGACCCGACTTACGAGTTCGAACTCGAGCAGGCGCGTTGAAAACGGTGAAGGAAAACATCGTGAGGAAAACGGCATGTCCTAGAACCAGAAAGTCGAAGACATGTCACATCATCCAACTCTTCACAGAAAGATTATAGGCTGTATAACATCAAGCTAGGACCCTTGAGAGCCGAACATAAAAACTTTTTTGCAAAAAAAAAACAACCGACTTCCTTAAAAACACTACAAAGTGAAAAATAACTTTAATTTCGGTAGTCGGTGTCTTAGGATCTGTATTTATGGTTTTTTTGCCACCGACTTCCGAAATTAAAGTTATTTTTCACTTTGTAGTGTTTTTAAGGAAGTCGGTTGTTTTTTTTTTGCAAAAAAGTTTTTATTTTTAAATTTTTAGTTGTGGTATTCACCCTGCACTAATTCCAAACAAACAATGCATATTTATGCGATAGCAGAAATCGCGGTTGATTTCCTGTCATTTTTTAAAGAGTTCCGGTGTCTGTCTCCCGAACTCATCATCAGATCTATATGAAAATTATATGGGACCATTTCGGAATAAACCCCTTTCGAACAAAAAAGAATTTTGCAAATCCGTCTATATATGACGGAGTTATGGCCGAACATACATAAAAAAAAAAAAAAAAAAAAAAAACATATAAACATCCGAATTGATAACCTCCTCCTTTTTGAAGTCGGTTAAAAAGAGAAAATGTCAGGAAACCAAGTAATAGCGCGGGCGGGCTATAGGATGCGACGCGGTGGGTTTGGGCCCGAAATTTCACGTGGACGAAGTCGCGGGCGCATAGAAGGTAGTACAAAAAGCGCGGAGTTGAAATTTTTACCACTATTTTCGCCAGCTTTTAGTGAAAACGAGGACAAGCCAATCAACAATGACGTAATGAAAATCGATTTTCATTTTCACGTATTACGTACACAAGAGTATAATTGACGTCATGCTCAAGTATTTGGAGCTCGAATAAATTTAGTGAATCATATTTACAGACAAATAAAACACTCCAAAACTCGTACTCGTGCCCGTAACTCGTGTTTTATCAAAGGAATAGCTTCAGGAGCACATTAAGACAGGTGTGGCATTTCTAACAATACATTACTACGATTTTGTATGTACAGTCGACCTCAAAATGGTGGGCAGCGCCTTTAGTTCGTAGCTATAAGGGTGATTTTCGAACCTAATGCTATTACCTATTGATGTGCGGTTGACTGTACCTCATTCTGATTTATGTACCTACGTGTGTGTGTTCATCTTTATTTTATGCGTAGGGATCTGAATGACGTTGATAGTCCATTTGAACTTTAGTTAAGGAAATAAGAATTACTGATGTTTATTTATATAGCTAATTTAGGCTGTTTAGTTTATTTTGTGCATAAATTACTTGGCCCACCCAGAGTGATAGTTTATTTTGGCCGCCTACGTTTCCTTATCTTCGTATGCGTAACCTGATAAGAGCTATTTCTATTGTAATTTCTGCAAGTCGGTAATAAGAATCGATTGAGGAAAATAATGATAATGGCTGACTACCGCGAAATTCCCATCGTTATTGCAAATTATTGTGTTGGTAATAGACAAGATACGTCTCGTCAAAACTATCCATTAAAATATTGATAAAATGCGTGAAAGCTCAGCTTTTACTATCCTTAACAAATAAATAACCAATCCAATCATAAGAACCATTAGTCGTTCATCAAAGATTTCTACAGTACAAATCGTATAGAATAATCCGAAAACCGTGTCGGCGTAATCGGACGATTTTTCGGCATTAGACATTACGTTTGATCGTAAAAATAGTAAGTAATATGTAGCCGCCACCGTCGCTCGCGCCACGCTGCCGCCTCGCTGTACGTACGGCCTAGGTCACACCAAAGCGTATAGCCGACTGACTGTAAGTGTACAAGCACAAAATTTATGAAAAAACAAAACGTCATCCATCGACTGGCTGTCATTTGTTTTTTTTTTCATTCATTTTCACACTAACGAAGATACTGTGTTCGTTGTCGTTCGTACGTGACGTTCTCAGTGCCGGTTTAAGCACACCAGACGACCTGGATGGGATTTCTTCGCCGCAGAGTCTCAGAGAGAAGTGGAGGGTGAACATTTTTTCCATCCCGCCTGGGAAATGTTAGGTTGTCTTTTGTCCTTTCATATATAAATAGCCAATACTTGTCGATTTCTGTAAAAACAGGCGAATGCAGGATTCAGAAACGAGCACAATGAGCTGAAAAACATTTGCAACTTACTCGGATATGTTAGGAGTTCTTATACAGAAAAGGTGAATGCAGGATAAAAAAGCGAGCGAAATCAGCTCGAAAATATTTCTCCCAGTCTCGAAAATGTTAGGTTTTCTATAGTCCATTCACAAAGAAATGGACGACACTGTCGACTTATGCAGAAAACAATGAGAATAAGGATGATATAGGAAGCAAGAGCAAGCAAAGCGAGCTCAAGCATAGAGGATGCTCTCAGAGCTTATTTTTACCGACGGCTAATGGTGAAGTTTTCTAGGTAAAAATTTACCCTAACGCCGATAGGTACTGGTGTGACCACAGCCTAAAGCCTAGTGTTGCGCAAGCGCTAATATGAACTTTCATTACGGTCAATGTCACAGTGTGTCGAAGAGTTATGTTTATTTTAGATGGGCCGGGTTCAGCATGTCCTTTGTTGTTCGACTTGGGGTTCAAGGATACCAGGTGTGAATTATTGACGTGTTATTGACGGGTGTCAGTGAAAAGGTGAATAGGTATTGTATTCTTTGGCTCTGTCTTAAGTATTCAGTTTTTACTTTTAGAATTCTAGTGTTCTGTTTTCTGGGAATAATGATGTTTATAGAAATGAGAATCAGAAGAGTTAGTAGTATTCATATCACTTTATATGATATCACTTCATAGTGATACATATGACTTTGGGCGAGCTTTGGACTTTCACAAGAATTGCATGATTTATAATTAACTAGCTTTTGCCAGCGAATGTACTACCGGGATAAAAAGTATCCTATGTGTTCATCTAGGTTATAAACTATCTATGGGTTTTTGCGTGATTGAGTAACAAACTAATCACGCATAAACATCTAAAGGATATGTTACTAAACCGACCCATATCACTTAGTTGTCAGCAATTGTTAAGCACTTCCAATCTGTCATATATCTTCTTTTCTAAAACCGATGGAAACGGAAATTTTATCAAAACTAGCATTGAATGTGGTTTCTTACTGCAAATGCTGTGTTAAATATACACTGCTTTTGGCATTGCAGATCCTGAATTTCCGCCAGATAGACTCTAGACATTTTCAGTCACTAATGAATGGACTTTACATATGTTGCAATGCAATTTGTATTTCCTGACATACAAGATGGTCTCTTCTAGTTAGCGCAAGATCTACTTCAGGACTCTTGCTCCACCAATGATAACGCAGTATCACAGAAGTATATTCATCTCTATTGGTCGTTGAATACACCGTAGTCTTCGACCAATCAAGGCAATCTGTCACGAGGATAAACCCAGCTACAAACTCCAAAGTACTAGGGACACATGTCGCGTAGGTGTTTGCTCCTAAGTAAAAAATCTTCGTCAACGGGTTCAGTCCTCTCATTAATCACCCCGAATGTTTAATAAAACGGATCGCTAGTTAATGAAACGGTGACTGATAGTCTGTCACACGTGTTTTGTTTCTTGTAGGCCTCTAGGAGATCGTTCACCTTTGGCTTTTGTTCCTATCAGGCAGGCTCAGGGTTGAGAAACATATAGTTTTGTCTAGTAAGTTATGTAAGATAAGGGGCTTGTGGCATGAAGTTTAAATAATTTGAAGTTATATTAATAAAATAAAAAAATGAATAAATTATTAAAATTACACAAATGAACTTAGATATCTACCTAATCTATGTTCCTACATCTTGGAATTATCCGCTAAATGCATTACCAAAATATATGTAAGTTTCACTTTTAAACTCCGATAGAAATAATAACCCACATTTTTCCTTTTTTGCCCGAAACACCAATAGAACCGCAACCAAACTTTCTCAGTACAATTTGGTATTAATTAAAACCCACAAAGTTACAGTCTACGAAGACTTCAGTACCGTTGTAGCGGATGAAACGCCTTTATGCATGAAATTCTTTCAGCACGCCTGTAATTTTAATGAAAGCTGCCACAGTGGCACTCCACCTTAGAGGGTGAAAAGTTTTCTTTTTATGGTGAGCTTTGTGAGAGTATGTTTGCGTCTAGACGACTTGTACTCTGGGTTTATTACCTTGGTAGAAAAAATCTACGATAGAAAAGAGCTTCTAAAGTTTTTAGTCGTTTTTCATCGCTATTTGGAAATAGTGCCCATTGGCGTGTCTTTGAAGTATTTCTTTATTTCCAGGTTTATGATTACGGACTCTTTGGTAGTAGATACACGACCATATGTAGTTTTTTTTTTTGTAATGACATCTCGCTGGTCTAGCCTAGATGTCATCGAGATGGCTGCTTAATCGGTCTTGCCTGTGGTAGCCTCAATAAATTAAGGTCTCCAGTCAGAGCTTAAAAACTAAAACTAAGCGACTACACGCTAAGGGCACCCAAAGGGTACGGACTCGGCTAACGGCGTCGCTGGAAGAGGGCAGTAAGGGACGGGCAGGATCGATGGATTATCATTTAGGGACGAATTGACAGCTACTGGCTGAGTGGCGGGGCTGGCCCGAGCAAAGGTCGGGGCGCAATTGGTCCGGTTTGGTCATACTCTTGAAGATATTGATTTCAAGCACAATATAATTCTTTTTGGGATGACATCTCGCAGGTTTGTCACCTGTGAGGTTGTCGGCTACTTAACCGGATTTGTCGGTGACTTTAAGGCGCACAACTGATACAGCTCTCACAATCCTATAACTATCTATCTCTTAGCTAGTTAAGATCTGCACAAGCAAAAACACAGGATACACAACAGACAAAAATACACGTGCAAGCAAGAACGTCTGGCACAATTATAACATAAAAGTCATTAATAAACGCGTGTTTAATTAGTGAAACTATGTGGGGGGCGTCCGTCAAGAATTAGTTCCAAGGTTAGTGATTTTTTTTTACTGCCAAGACTTGGCTTGCCTCCAGGTAGCGACGGGCGTTGATTCATTTGGGTCTAGAACTCGTAATTAATATTAGAACAGTGATTGGTACTAGGTTTAATGGATGTTTGTTGACGTTTTTATAGTATAGTTTGAGAATAATTTCGTTTGTTTTTTTAATTTAATTGACGGCTTTGATGATCTGTAAACTTGTTCTTGACACAGTAGACTGTTTTGGGTTTTTATCTAGCAGGTTTCTAATGGTAGCGATGTCCTTGATTAAACCGGTAGGTACTTATGTGTTAGATTGTTATCTTAATTTAAACTGAGACATTTTTTTTTACAATAATACCATAAATAAACATTAAAAAGGATAATCCATCTATTTATTCATCGGTGTTGATGAAAGACATGAATATCATGTTTATTTATTTAATTTCTAGAAGTGCTATCGGAAGTAATATAACGGCGAGTCACACTAATCGTAAACGTAATATGCTAATTAACATAATCAGTGCAAAAAAAACTTACTACCAATGATTATTATGGAAACATGACGGAAAAACTTACTTTAAAATTATTCACATTAATAAAATAAAGCAAAATTGTTGTTAAATTTCGAAACATCCAGATCCGCGGAATATTCGTAAATATTCATCGGAAAGAAAATTACTTTTCCACAAAGAGTATACAAAACAAGTTTGACAAAACAAGTTTGACAAAACATACAAATTATGTTTACCCTGCACTGTCCATCTTTACATGGTATAAAATGAAGTCGCTTCCGCTGTCTGTTCGCTTATATCTTTTAAACTACTCAACGGATTTTAATGCAGTTTTCAGCAATAGATAGATTGATTGAAGAGGAAGTTTTATATGTCTAATACGTGGGCGAAGCCGCTGGCAAAAGCTAGTTGATGATAATCAATTTCTTTAAATGGGACTAATTTGTCCGCAGCAAGAAACCAATTAGAATTATACAGCTAATAAATTCATATTTACCTACTGAGTTAAAGTAACAGATCGTTAATCTGTCAGCACATAAAATATAGCAAATAAATATGCATAAAAATAACTAATCCTATTACAAGAAATACATATCTAATATTAAAACGAATTGCAAATAGTCGTGTCCATGCATTTTAAAACCCAATTTATGCAAATATGAATATGTTATGGTGATCCAAAATCGACATTAGAAAACGTCTAAAACGTTTTAAATATAAACGACATTGATTTTAATTATTTCTGTTGTTATTATATTAACGGTTTCCTCGCAAATTCGTCCTCGTTTATTGTGGATTTTCCCGTACAAACTTCAACACCAAAGTATATTAGTAATAAGGGCTTGAATTATTTCAAAGTAGGTATGCCTTTATCGAAGGTAACCGACATAGCACGAAGAATCGCTAAACTTGTGCATAGCATATTGCTCACAGAGCAGATGGCCGATGGGACCGAAAAGGTATGGAGTGGTAACCGCGTTGGAAGGCCTCCCCCAAGGTGACTCTATGACTTGGTGAAGTCCGAACTAATCCGCTGGATGCGACAAGCACAGGACCGGTCGAAGTGGCGATGCTTGAGGGAGACCTCAGTCCAGCATTTGACATCTTTCGGATGAAATGATGCCGCCTTTACCCTTCTTTAGGGGGGGGTAAGGGTTAAAACTATCCATATACCTAATTAAAATCGGTTCAACGGTTTAGGCGTGACAATGATACACACAGACAGACGTGAGACACTTTCGCATTTATAAAATAAGAAGTATAGACTTCTTGTTATTTAATATTAGTATTTATTATCTGGACAAGACACGAGACGGCGCCAAAATATAATTTATGTAACTGTTCTTTTTAAATCCGGCCGGTGTCTGATCGTCAGCTGTTTTCTGTTTAATGATGATTTGATATGATAGCAGTTTCCTTTATGTATGACATAATGTGAACAGTTTTACAAGTTCAAAGAGGATCTCTCTATTTATTCTAATTAAAATATGTTACGATTTGTGTGTGGCTATTAAAAGAGATAAAATTACAAGATGAATAGAGGTTAGAGACGCGATAAAGCTTTTTGATGAAACAAAATGTTTTCATTTAAATAAAACTTATACATGTTTGCAAATAACTTGTCAAAACTGTCGGTGAAACAAACATTAATATTTTCATTTACCCCATCATCCATTCACTGCTGGACACAAGCCTCCCCCAATTTGAGGGGGTTTCCCATAATTGCCACGCTTGGTAAGCGGTTTGGCGATCGCAATATGGTGGTAAAATGCATAGAGAATGCTGCTGCCCATTCTCTAGTAAGTCTCTTAGTCGCCTCTTACGCACCCACGGGAAGAAATGGGATGGTGCTATTATTTACGTCCAGAACCACACGGGACATTCATCATTTACCTAATACATCATAAAATATTCTAGCTTTACACAACTAAACCTATATTTAACAGTTTCTTAAAATTGCATTCACAAAATTAATTAAAACAGCATTTAATTGTATATTAAAATCATAACAAGCACTTTCATTTAATACTGCTGTAACTTCAGCAATGTTTATGCAAATATATTACACAAAAGTAACGTTACTACAATTCAAATTAACGTTATAGTTACAAAAACGAACGTAATAGCAATAATTTAGTAACGCGTTACAAGAGTAACTTAACTCTTTAGATATTGTAACATTGTAAGGTTTAACCCAGAGACCATATGGCGTCGCAAAAGCCCACGGTATTTGATCAAAGAACAGATAAGTGGCAAAAGACTTAGTTGAAACTATATGGGAAAATCTGATGAATATTCCGAAACGACCCATTGCAATTGTTAATATTATTAACAATTGCAATGGGTCGACACATTGATGCTTATGTTGATCGTTTACAAAATGCAATCGAATGGTTTGACATTATTACTACAAAAGCAATGGATCGTTTCGGTGACGCTTTAAGATACAATCCCAAAAATAAATACCGGCTAAGTAGAATGAGAACCTAGTTTTGGCTAATTATCAAACTTAGGGATTTACTTATATTGCCAAGGTCGCGGTTATTGTTTGAAAAGTTACCGTGGCCCTGGCACAGGCAACTGAAGGAACACGGATGGGTTTTAGTCAGCAAAAGTCTTACACGCCCTCCCGCTCCGCCCAGAGCGGGAAAAGTCATTTGATGATTTCCAAACCAAAAAAGGGTGTTTATTTATTAACGTTGCTTAAAGTTAATTAATTACTAGCGACTGTTTAACCATTCATTTTTGACGTTTAACCGTCTCTTAATTTTAAGTAACGTTTATAAATACAAGGATAAGTATTTACTAGGTGTCAAGTAATTAGAATACTAGAGTTCAGAGAGCTATAGAGCCATTTAGATCAAGAGTTCAAAGGAGAAAGTAACTAATTGAATTTTAACAAATGCAGGGACATTTTCGCATCGAAGAGATCGCTTACGTGCTGAAGTTTTATCATAAAGAAAAGGATATTATTTAGATGCTGAAAAAGCCCAAGGAGTGCCTTTGAGGTCATGCAAAATCCTGAAGACTTCAAACTAAACATATTGGCCATCTTTCCATAAAACTTCTGCATTTCACAGTGTTAAAACCTACACAATCTTACCTCAAATGAATATTTATGACGATCAGCCGATACCTTCAGACTACAAGTACAAGTTAGCACCCAAAACGGGTAAGAATCTTAATGTCTTCATTACGCTACCTTTGGCGAGAAGATAGACAGAGCGACTCCATGTACGATGCTCCATCGAGGTCTATGGGTGTTTATTTAGACGAGCTATTTGAATTTTAAAGCCACAATATTTTCTAGAAAAGGATTTTACAAGATGTGTCTGATAAAAACAATCAGTATTTTTGCTTATTTTAGCGAAAAACTTAGAAACGTAGATACTGTGAATGTGAGTACCATGCAGCCTCGATTGAATCCATGTCTTTATAACTGTCTGGCAGTTTTGAGTACTTTGTATATGGTCTACGCAAATGTCCTCCAGACCTGGCAGCGTCTTGTGACGGGTCGTTGAGCTCACTAAAATAAGGTTGAGCTACACGATGACTGATGAGCTGACGTCTATTGGGACAGGTTAGCTCAAAGCTTTAATGGCTCTTTCTTCAAAAGGTCCTTCCAGACATGGCCCTGCATTGTTACACTCACATAAAATTCTAATAATATAATGTTTGGACTTTAAAAGAGACCATGACCTCAGAAGTTTGTTTCAGTAGTTCATTTCATTATAATTCCAAGGGTAAATGCGAAAATACAACCAAAACCAACCCTAAAACAGGATCAATACCACGAAAGTCCAACCCAATACGTTACAGCTTATCGTCAGTAAACATTGCTTTTCGCTCCAATCCTCCAACCACGGTACCAACCATCTGTTTTGGTTCGAACGAAATAGCGGCTCACAACAAATCCCATTGATAAAGTACAACATTACCTCCTAAGTTAGTTCTACAAGTAAGGCAAGAGCTACTATCCTCATGTGCTCATAGTGATTTGTTCTTCGTCAAGAATTGCGATATCATATGTCGAACAACATCAAGTTAAATAAGATTCTATAATAAGTCCCCTAAAGTCTAAATTCAGGTGTAAATCCTTTAGTTAGTGGACACACGCTTGCCAGTTAAAGTCGCTCCAGTGGCCGGCAATTGGTAGCAACTTTACTTCAGCCTGATTGATGGATAGGCTGACAGTCGTAACCAGGTGTGTGGAACTGAGGAGACGGTTTCTCTAGAAACTGTGTGAGATAATAATTGTTTTTGCAATGTTGCAACATGTCTGATTGTAAAATATCCGTGGACAGTGACATTAACGAGGTCTTTCTCCACAGAATTATGTGTGGTTAGGGCGAGTGGACGTGACATACATGTTAAACTGAGTTTTGATGGCTGATAACCAATTGTCGTAAGTCACTTTTATTTTGCAACCAAGTATGGTAAAACTACTTATTTTTAGACCTTTATTTATGCGTATAAGTGTGCCATTAATTGATTAATTAAACCAAAAATACAGTCGTCAAAAACAGGATGCAAAGATATGTTTTCTTTGTCAAAATATATTAATTTGTGGTTTTCCTCTAAAATTGATACATTAATTAAAGTCAGTCTATAATAATTGATCAATAGTTGAGTACCTACGCAGGTAGATATACCTAATAGAAAGCTAATCTACGCTATCAATCGGCGGGGACGCGACGCGTGCTTTGCGCGGGCGCAGGTAACGAGAGCTGGCGACAAAGATGCCACTTAAGGCAAGGTTGTAGTACTTTTAAACTTTTTTAAACTTCTGTAAATCTAGCAAAATGGATAGTTTCCGTAAAAAAAAAAAATATTTAGGAAAATTGAACATACTGTTAAGCGCTGTGTGAAGATAGAAACGTGAATCAAAACAATTGGCTCGATAAAAAATAATCATAAAGTTGACACTAAATCGCCATTTAAAACGTGTACCTTGAAGAGATTCCATCATTAAACCATCTAAAACTCATACCAAAAGATAGGTTTTATTGTTTTTTAGGGCATGCTGAGAAAATATTTTATAATTTCCTTATCATTTTGTCTCCACGAAACAATTATACACAAAATCTAGCAGCTCAAGCGCTCGCAACGACCGGCCAGTGTTCGCCGAAACGTCTTCAACTACAAGAGGGCCTTAATATGTGCAATGTGAGACAGTTATGTGAAGTGTAGGACATGTATTGCCCTACCAAGGTCACGAATTTGTTCAGAAGAGTTACCGTGGCCATGGGCAACTGTAGGAACACGGGTGGGTTTTAGACAGTAAAAGTCTGACACGCCCTCCCGCTCCGCCCAGAGCGGGAGACATCATTTGATGATTTCCCACCCCAAAAAAGAGACTTGTATTGCAGGTGTATGAAAGATCAAGGTCAAAGAAAAGATGTTTACAGAAATAAATGTGGGTTTTGATATAAAGCTGCTATTTTAGCTACAGATTTAGTGTATCAGGTAGTTCTGGTAGTAGCAAACCAGGAAAGATTAATCAGGGTGAGCTGCTGTATTAAAGTTAAGACTCGATTTAGTAATTTTACCAATTCAATAAGGTTTTCCAACTGCGATTAAGTACTCAAAACAATGACACGACAAATGACTAAGTGTTTTGCTCGCCTGCGCCCGAAGTCAACCACGTGACTAAGAGAAAATTTCGCACCTTTAAGGAACTGAACCATGACTAGGTATAAATTGGCATTTATTCAGATGCCAATTTATGCTTCGTACAATACGGAAAATCGGCTTTATTTTATTCTATTTGCGACACTTACAGCAGTTACAGCTAACTAAAACAATATGTAACTGAAAGCCGTTTACAAGTTTCCACTGATAAACACTAAAAAGAAAACTAAAAAAAAGGTCGGTACAAAAATAGCCAAGAACACCTTTTAATAAAGAAAAACGGGGTTAAATAAAAGCTCGAAAAAGGTTTCCTCATTTTTCGCAGAATGTTTATGACTTAAAGCCGGTCTATGTTGGAAAGTAGGTCGGATAAAGTGCGTCAGTTGTGCCTTTTACCCGCTTTTACCCTATACGGTGCGCCAGTTTCCGTCGCTTAGCCTAAGATATGGCTTTTAATCAAAAACAGTTCCCATTTTTATAGGCTGAGAAGATTATATTTCATTGCGTATAAATTTAAGCCTAAGATAGACTTAGGGATGTGAAATTAGCGTGGGGATAACAATATCGACAAAATATTATTTTACAACTTTTCATCTCATTATTAGCCAGCTGCAGACTTCTAGGAAAATCTTATATTTAAATTTATTAATAAATGTGCTCATTAAAATTTGAATGCTAATTGCCGTTTCGCCCTCCCAAAAGTTTTCTTTGCCAAATAACATATCAAAGGTGCGTATGACTCATGAATAAATAGCGCATAAATATAACGTTGAACACTACAAGATTACTATCTTCATAAATATTATCACAAATATTTATCGGTATAAGGAAATTGACTATTTGATTTCGTAGCAATAAATTCATAGTCGGAACAGACCACTGCTATCTGACAAAGTTAATTGGCCTAAGAATTTAACCTTTAAGAACTCGAAAATTCAATTTGGCTTACATAAGATGGTTGTTACGATACTAATTCACGCTTAATATCTGTCAGTTTCCATTCGGTATGAAGAAATTATTATTAACTGAATATAGAGCGCTGTAATTAGCCGGTTTTTAAGGGAGGAGTCGGTATGAGTAACTGCTCACGTCGCCTTGACAGAAACAACTTAATTCAGAGCAATTACTATCACAACGTGTATAAAGCTCACGCATAATTGCTAGACGCCGTATATTAACTAGTATCGATTAATTACTGATCGTTTTATATCGATACTGCACTGAGTAGACACAACACTAATCGGCGGAACATTCGGAATGTAATGGGCGGCGATAAAAATTGTAACACGTGTTTTATGTTGAACAAAAGGTTTGTAAGAATGTTGTTGCGCAAACGCAACTAGTTGGACAGTTCAAGAGCCTGGAAAGCGAGTGACATTAAACATTATAGTGTTTTATTTTGTTTTTAGTGAAGGATGGTAATAAAAATACTTAAGTGAACTGTCGGGCGGTTCCTTTTTAGTAAATCGCAAAAAATGTGCTGCGACATGAACATGTCACACCTACTGCGTACGTACACACGGTTACACGTCAAGCTACACATTCCAGTTTTAGCTGAGCTCGCATGGTATAGGCTTTTCGTACAATGAGAAATCAGCTTATACTGAAAATATGTAGCTTGATTTGTCGCTGTGTGTACCTAGTCTTGTTAACTCTGCAGGTTATTTTATGAGAACTTGTTGATAGTATTGCCACATTGTCGGCCTCTTTTGGCGCATAGCTGGCTGGTTACAAAATTATGTTAAATGGCAACACAGGGCACGTAGGTCATAATAGTTATTCTAGTTCCTAATTTAAAACAGTTTTTTCTTACGTTTTTTAAACAGAGCAATTCAAATTATGGGTGGCCAGTAATATAAAAGCGTCTAGCTTAAACTTTAAACAGCAATAAAAGTATAATGAGTAAGTTAAGATGGAAATCACGTACACAACAATTTTATTACTTACAAAAAATCAACAGTTTACATTACGATTTTCCTCGAAGCGCGGATATTTTGTAAAATCACTTTATTCGCGGTACAGCGGTAGCTGCCTCCGGTAACTCAAAAACTAGTGTTTAGAGTCTAACTTCCGATATTGTAACGGTATCCAAGCTGTCGCTTAACTGTTTCCTCGGATCATAGTGTAACGTAATTGCGCGCGCGCTGCTTACGTCACCGGCGCAGGAGCAACGCGAATTACACGCTATTGTTGAAGCTTATGAAACAGAAAATCGAAATTGTTTTACAAATTACTGACATCTGATAAATGGTTATTGGTTCGCATTTGCAATGTGTGTGCACTGTTAATTAATATTTGCTTTCGGTTTCGTATTTCAAATTGCAAAACTATTTTCAAATTGAAATAAAATAAACGAATTTTATTCTTTAGTTTTTCCATCTGGAATTTCTCATTAGCAGCTCGGAGTCTGGATTTATGCCCGGTTGATGATAATTGGCTCGCCCTCTTCTACATGGGAATTAAACATAACTAAACATAATTTGTGTTTACTATAGGTTAACCTCTGCCTAACATTTCGAGAAATATAGTCGTGATGTTTTGCTATGTTAATTTAAATCAATTTCTCATTGTCACATTTAATCTTTCTAACCAATCAAACATTAAAGTCCCCGTCATACAAAGCACATCATAATGCACAGATAAAATAAAAAATATCACCGTATGTTGTAACAGCCATCATACGAGACAAGTAGATACAGTCACCAAAATAATAAGTAACCAGGGTCGTCGCATACAGGGTGTCCCAAAAATCAACGTCAAGCTGAAAGCGATTGATAGACCTGGTGGTGACAGTTATCAGAAAAATAATTTTAAAAATCTAAGTTAAGCGAAAAGTTATGTTTTCTTTAAAACTGAGGTAGTTGTGTTTTAATTTTGGACTGTAGTTTACAGAAGGGTTATTCAGGGTTACATAAAATACTCACAAAAAAAAAATATGAAAAGTAATGTCAATAATTTGAAAAGTACTTAACTAAGATTTTTTTAATTATTTTTCTGATAACTGTCACCACCTGGCCTATCAACCGTTTTCGGCTTGACGTTGATTTTTGGGACATCCTGTATAGTTGAAGTTTATAAAGAAACCCATGGGTGTTTTCAAAATTCAATTAAATTTGGTAAATTAACAGTTTCTTTTCGATATTTTTTTTTTTTTAGGAAATCCTCTATCGATTTCTTACTAAACTTCAATTATATCCGACAAACCTAGTTACTTATCTCTTTTGGTGACGGTACATAAGTAGTTTGATCGTAAACCATTGTGCCTAAGGTCATTGACACCATGATTCATGACGGTCTACCACTATCATTTATCTACGTACTACAGAAACGTGGACATAAAAAAGCTAATCAATAGTGATGTTTTTCGGTAAGTGCCCTTAGCTTTTTGCGGGGCTTTTTATATGGCACGATGTTTTTAAGTTGGACACACTGTCGTGGCGTTATTCTAGTCAGTGTTTTTATTAAGGAGATAATTCCTTTTTTAAAGTTGTTTTGCGAGTTGTCGGTAAAAGAAAATGCTTTTGAGACATAAATAAACGGCCAAGAGCGAGCACTTGCAAAAAATGCCAAAAAAGCACGTGTCTTGTACATACAAAAAACATGTTTTTTTTTTTTAATTCATCTTTTAATTTTTGCCTTTATGTTATTTTTATTACATTTTGTTATGGCGGCAATAGAAATGCACACACTATGAAAATTACAACAATTGTCTACGTATTACGTTTCATGAGACAGCACGCTGAAATACAGGTGGACGGACGGACAGACAGCAAAAGATTAGTAATAGGTATGGTCTCGTTGGCACTCTTCGGATCCATAAGCTGAAATTAGCTCGCTGAACGCTAGAACAATGTGTAGCATACAACAATAGGAAGACCCAGTCACGAACTGCTCCGAGCACTCTACAACACATTACCTTATCACAATACAAAACATACACGCGATAATCCAACTTAATCCCTTTCGAATACAACCCAATATCGTGTGTTTGTTCCACACAACTGTTACAGTTCAGTAAGGTTGATTGTACGCGACTGATTAGTAAACAGTACAAAGAAGAGGTGTGAAAAGTCACAGTTTAATCGCTAAATGTAGTGAGAAATATCGAATAAATGCAACATTCCTTAGTTTATTAGATTTCTGCAGCAGGAAAACGAAAAACAAAGCATTTGTATTTTATCGTTCTGAGAAATCTGTGTTAGTGATGTTATCAATATGTGCTAGCAAGAATGAAATCACCACTTAAGATATAGTTCTGAGTTCTGTTGAAAGAACTGACTAACTTCTACCAAACTGTGTTTAATTTGGACATCCTGTTGAACTAGGACCTCTCGAAAATCTGTATTAATATTATAAAGAGGTCAAATTTGTAGGAGAAAATCTTTGGAACAGTAGTTTGGGTCAGTAAACCCGATTTAAAAAATTATTCCACTAGCTCAAAAGGCTGCCCAACTTAAATGGGACTGGGCAGGACATGTTTGCCGCATGCCAAACTGAGGGCCCAAGTAGCACAGAACTGGTGTCCTGAGACAGAGAGGCGGGGTCGCGGCAGACCACGTAGGAGATGGCGGAACGAGATGGATAGGTTCCGTCAAAACTGGCAGGAGGACGCGCGGCTTCGCGATAGTTGGAAGAAGTGGAGGGAGGCTTTTGCTTAGGAGTGGGACAGTGCAGGCTAGCAAAACAAAAAAAAGTAAGAAGTATCATAGGATATATTTGATGTTAAGAAAAGAAACACGCAGGAACGAAGTCACGGGCAGCTAACTATTATACGACATCTAAAAGTAGAAGTGAGGCTTTTATATCTGGACTGTAAGTTTAAAAGACAGCCTTTAACCTTTAAAGACAGGACAGAGTCAACATAATGTTTATCATAAAATCAAAATATTACTTGAAGTAGGTAGTTAAATGTACGTGTGAAAGTGTCCTTACTGTCAACTCTCACTTTCTAACACATTAGGCTTTCACGTAAAACATGTAATAACTTTATATTATGTTCAAACTTTTATGACATAAGTCTGGAGTTAATATTGTAGTTCTATTAGCTGTTAGTTAGCTTTACTCGTAATTTTCTACAAACTTACTCAAGTAAGGAACTTTACCACTTATAGCTACCAGGCCACTCAGAAAGTATTGCGAAAAAAAGGTTTTTTTGTATGAGAGACTGGCCAGTTATAAACTATTATGAAAATAATGATTATTTATAAGCAAAAATAGGTACGTTCCAATTTCAAAATTTCCTTCCACATTTTTTGCGAGCTAATTAAATTATCGTGTCTCATTGGAAAATGGATTTGCGCCGGGAACATTTTCGCGCTATGATTTTTTACGATTTCAAGTGTCGCCTGATACCGGACGAATCATACGATAGACTTCAAATTGCATTCATGGATGAAGACCCTTCCAAGGCAACTGTGTATTGTTGGTATAACGAATTCAAACGTGTTCTACTAACTTTGGGGGATGAAGAAAGAAGTGGTCGCCCTTTGACGGCTGTTACGGAGGAAAACGTGCTAGCAGTGAAAACTTTAATCCAAGACAATAGGCGAATTACGTATCAGGAGATTCAACACATACTGCAGATTGGATCGGGAAGCCTTCAGGAGATTCTACACGTGCATCTTCGCATGAGGAGGATAGTTTCACGCTGGGTGCCGCACAACCTCACCGATGCTCAGAAGCAAGCCCGGGTGATATGGTGCCGTGATATGATAAACAAATTTGAAGCAGGCTCGTCTCGGCGTGTTTACGACGTTATTACAGGTGATGAGTCCTGGATTTATCAATACGATCCAGAAACGAAGCGCCAGTCGACGGTTTGGGTGTTTCAAAACGAATCAACGCCTACCAAAGTGAAGCGATCTAGAAACGGGGTAAGATTTTGATCGCGAGCTTTTTCAATCTGACTGGCTACTTGGTGTCAATCCCTTTATGGAACCAAAGAAGCATCAACGCCGAATGGTATACTACCAAATGCTTGTCAGAAGTTTTCTCAGTTGTGAGGAACAAGCGACCAAACGCAAGGCTCCGCGGGCTACTGCTCCACCACGACAACGCGCCCACGCATACCGCGCTCAAAACGAAGGACTTCTTGGACAGCACGCAGGTCAAACTTCTGGGTCACCCTCCTGACAGCCCTGACCTAGCACCGTGTGACTTCTTTTTATTCCCAAAAATTTAAAATCAGCTCAAAGGGATACAATTTTCGTCGCCGGAAGATGCGCTGTGAGCGTTCGAGCAGACTGTAAACGATGTGTCTGCGGCGGACTGCAAAAAGTGTTTCGAAAACTGGTTCAGTCGCATGAAACTTTGCATAGAGGCTAGTGGAGTGTATTTTGAGAAGATTTAATAAAAAATATTTACCTATAAAACACTTCTTTTTATTTTCGCAAAACTTTCTGAGTGTCCCACGTAAATGTACCATTAAGCCTATGTATACAATGCCTTTCAACGCAGTACTAAGCGCCTAGAAATCATACAGTGTATTTTTATTGACACGCTGGAATGTATTCTATTAAATTCGCAATGCTCGGCTCAACAACGAAAAATCCAGTGCGTGATAAAATCCTTCGAAAATGACTCGCCTCCGCGGACTCCTCTGCAACTATCTCCTCTCTTACCTAATTCATTAATCGTTCGTTCGGGAAACTTTACAATTGTAAATACGGCATCAAACTATTGTCTATTTAAATACAGTTCACTTTTATTTGCTACAGTCGCTAACATTGGTCCTTCGAGGCGGATCATTCGAGGCGCACTAGCTTGTTTTCGATTCCCAACAGTCACTATAGCTAATCAAAGATTGGCCTTACTCATTTGGTATTTCTTTGTTAGTAGTTAAAATACTCCTTTGCCTAAGCATTGTCAGTGCTTGTATTTAGTATTGTCTCCACTACATACACTGATTGTAGTAAGAACATTGTATTCCGCAAACTATTTCTAAAACAGGTCAACAACATAAAAAATCAGTCGTGAAAGCGCCAGTTATTCAATACACGTCGGAAGTAGATAACCACATTTTAATTACCGACACAACTGTCGATCCGGCAAAATTAATTAATAAGCGACATAGACTAACAAATTAGGAACACGATTCTGCCGTCAGTGGCCACACCCATACATCTTAACTTGTCACTAATTACAAATTGATATAATTAGCTACTAGACAACAGCAGCTAAAGAAAACCCCGTCACAATACCTGCGCGTGCGCCACGGATTTAGTTCGCCACGTCCGCTTTATGTACCCGACTGTACTGTTCTTGTCTGACATTGATCACATGATTGACAGTTAAGGTCCTGAATTTATTACATATGCAACTATGCAGGCTTGTATTAATAGGATTTAGAATAACATAAAAGGATTTGCATTAATATGTTGCATATTTTTCATATGTATATGAATTCAAGTTTATGCAGTACACGATAACTTTGATAGAATGATATAAATCAATGTGTCATTTACGTACTTCTCAGTACTTCCAACCTCACGTAGTTCTACATTTCCCGTAACAGGTTTGATAATAAAAGCATTTTTGAATGATCAGTTGTTAGTATGTTTGATCATTGTTTCGTACTTCGAATCAACAACGATGAATGAACATCATTTTCCATTGTAAGCAGGTTACATATTTCATGAATCAAAAGTGAAACTTCCATACCACAATGAAATAACGCGGTCAACAAAAGAACACACACACACACACACACACACATGATCACAGCGAGGTGTTACGAAACACCTCGCTGTGATCCCTTACAAAATTTAACATTTCATCACGGTTCTAACACCCTATACATTACACCGAATTTGCGGCATAATTGCTACCTTTGAGAGGCAAATTGGAATGTGCTTTATTTTTATGTGAGTAAAGTATATCGTTGATTGAAGACAACATGTAAGTACCTACCTAATTTGTGTTGTCTGATCATGGAAAACAGTAAGGTGTTATATGTGTGGTCATGGGAGACGTGTCACAATGGGCACCGTGAAATAGTTTCATGTTTTGAAAAAAAAATTATCGTGACTGACATGTCTTCACAAGATAGGAAAGCACTGTGTTTAATATCAAAGAAAGAGGAAATAACGACTGAATGAACACAATAACGAATAATGTGACGATCCTCAACCTAGAGGTAGGAAAAGCAGAGCGTAAACTTCCAAAATTCTCCTTTAAAAAGCGAGAATCCTCCGACCAGATGGGTGTTGCGTATGGTAACTTTGCTTGCACGATGCCAGGATATTGCGTGTTGTAAGTATATGCGTAGTTCGCATGTGGCCGTTGTAGATGCCGCCATAGCTGCAAACCATCAACATGGAACAAATATCAGTAACATTGATTTCAATCCAGCTCTATAAACCGAGATAGTCGTCGATTAGCCAACATAAAACTATTTCAATAGAAACATGTTATGTATCAACATTAGTTTCACTCTCATAAAAGGTAAAAAGTAAATATGTGAACTACGCAATTCGCTTGTAAAATAATTAGCGCTTTGATTGGATTCGCGGAATACACAATGTATAAAGTGTGTGCGATCGAGGTCGGCCTGACAAGGATAGCGAGTTTGACGGGTTGGACATATCCATTAAATAGAAAGTAGTACGTGGGGACCAGAGAGCCATCGGTCCCTTGACAGGGCTTTAAATTATACAATGATTAGTTTTGCTATGCGTCTCACACAGCGCTATAAAGTAGAAAGGCGTTACTCACTTCGAAATTGGTATTTGGTAAATCAAGTCAAGTCCAGTTTCACCTCAATGTGTTTTCCAAGAAACATTGTTGGGAAATCGAGAAGAGTCTATAATAATAACAAATAAAATGTAACCGAATACAATTTAAAACATTTAACAATAGAAATAGTTTCTTTCAACACACTTGCAAGGTGTTACAAAGTGCATCAAGAGAAAAGCAAGGTCGAAACAAAATGAAATAAAGATGAGAAATATGAAGTGGTGAAATGACAGTTGTTAATGACCGTGGCGTTATCATGAAAGCGGTGTTATTTTTACAGTATGTTATTGCCGTTTATAAAATTCAAAACATACGTTTAAAGAATTTCACAAAAGTAAAAACGAAAATATCATGGGAAAGTTCATTGGCCCCGCCACGTGGTGTGTGCGTAAACAAACGGTTAACATATATATAAATTAATAAACATTTCGAGCAGGAAACCCTTGAGAGGATAAATATAGGGTGTTGCGCAGACGCGGCGGCGGCTCGGCGCGAGCGCAGCCGAGCACGCATGCGCGAATGTTTATATCACTGGACACGAAATTCACTTAAATAATGTTCCTGGAATTGTAATGTTTAATGTTTTACACAACTAGAGATTTTTCCGATTCATTAAATTGTTCGTTCGCTGCCAAGGTTAGTGTAAACACATAAACATTTGAGAAATTATTGTAATTTTTCTCGTCACGGATTGGGTGAGATATAAAAATAAAACATCTGAGAATTGACGATAAATTGTGGCGCATCTTGAAATAGCTAATGTTAAATGTATGAAAAATTCATGAACGTTGCTATGCTAATAAAGCGAAATGAAGAGAAAAAGGAGCTAAGTTAAAATATGAGTTGGGAGTTTGATGTCTCAGGGGCGACCACCTTGCAGGAATATAAATGGCACAAGAGACAGCTTGTTTAATTACCAGTCGGTGAGCACACAGTAATTGATGCTCGCAAACAAGATCAATTCCCAGTGAAATCCGATCCGCCCAACCTAGAAATGAGTCCCTTCCTCTATTTAGATGTTGCAGTGTTATGTAAAGGTAGATCAGAAAGATACACACCGACACCAAGTTGAATTTTGACTGACGGTGTATGAGTTTTTCAACATACCTGAAAACAAAAAGAAATTCGTAATTAATTTATACAGTAACATTCAAGAATAGGGTGTAATTAAAATTTGTAGGGCTCCACACATAATCAATTAGACACTAAAGATCTTAGAAAGACCTACACAACAATTTAACATGTAAATGATTACTTCAGCTAACCTCAATCCAGTTATTGATCAGCTAGTGAATAAACTTAATTAAACCTTTGGATTAAATATTCAAGCACCCAGAAATCGCTACTGCCTAACAAGGAAATGTAGAAATTTAAACAAATCTCATTTAATATTGGTAGACATAGCATGACGTTTGAAACTAGGCGTATGTGCGACACACGTGAAGCAGGAAGACGTATAAGAGACATGGTTTTAATAAGATTATGGCACGGAATGTAGGCGGTGACAAGTTTCGTGATGATGCGTATCATGGATGCGGTAATGAAGTTGATGAGGAGGAATATTTTGTGGGTACTGTAATTTTTGCTACAAGTTCTACACGCAATTTACTCCCGGTGATGAGGTTAAATGTGGTGATACTGCAGACAAGAATCAATAGCGCAAGAGGATTGTAACGTTATTCAGCGGTATTATTGATACTGCATTATCCTCATTTATGTCTCACGCATCAAATTCTGAACAAAATAAGGAACAAAATGTAAGGACAACAATAATAAGCCCTTGATCAGGGCTTATTATTTTTGCCTTTCTCAAGTGTAAATTATGTATAACATGATAATCCCGTTACCATTATTGCTGGCATAAATAACAGGCTTCCTGACGGCCCAGATTAAATACTGCTTTAATACTCTATACTCCTCGGTCGCCTGCACACATACGTAAAGCTAATTTACAGCAATCATAAGTCGAAGGTAAGGGGAATACATATACTATGTTGAATTTTGTATGTTTTGTATGTAGCAATAGCGGGCGACCCATTTGATGATAAATGGTTGCCGACACTTGTTGACATTTGCAGTATCAGACACAACGCTAATACATTTCTGGTGTCTGTCACACATGCAAACTTGAAAACTGGAACTGAGCAGCCCTTTCCGTCAAAGATTATAATTATACTTGCTTTTAAAAGATGAATGGCAGAAGTCGTATGCCTGTGGTAAAACCGTCAATTGAAAAGACTGGAGCTTAGCAGTTTCTGTAATTAGCAGTCACTGTAAGCAGAGAATGTGTATGTGTGGCGGCTTTGGAAGAAGTATTGCAGAAGTAAAATATTTCTATAGCACGCTTAGTTATCGGGCTTCGTGGGAACGGGTCAGTGTCAGTGCCGGCGGCGCCTGGGCAGCGGAAGTCAGCAGGACGTGCTGCACATTACATTAGACTGCTATATATTTTGTATCCTTGGCAATTTGTTTGTAAATGTTAAGAATATTTTTTAATGTGACTAGTATGGAATAGGAATTCTGTTTGTGTGTGAGTCGTTGCGTTATTTTATTGAATGTGCTTTTTACTATTTATAATAATTATGTCTTTTTCTTTCTTACAATTATTTTAATTTTGAGAAGGCCCTTCCCGATCCGTACCAATCGTCAACGCGAGCATGATTAAAAAGTTTCTTCCAACACAGTGCGAGCGAGTGAGAACGCGATAACAACGAACGAAGTTTGGCGCGCCAATTTTACAAAACTTATTCCAGAAAATACGTGTTTTTTGAAAAAGCCTTACAAGTTTTTGGAAGAAATATTAGTTATTTCGGATCTATATTACACGTAAGAGGACTTATGGAGACTTTTTTTCTTAATGTATGAGTATATTATAAACGGCCAAAGTTAATGTATCTTTTTGCAAAATACTTGATTTTCAGACGTCATTATTGAATTGGTTTCTCCAAAAAGTTTTTATATATATCATAGAAACCTATCTGAAGGAAAATTGTTTCTAGCGCCATGATCGAGTACGAGCGTTCGTAAGAGAAATATGACGGGTTGGCTGCTCTTAACACAATCCATCTTACTTTAGTCTGTTCTATGTTGTAAAATGCAAATCTATCTTCGAGGGAATTCCATTGTTTATAATACAATGATTGATGAAAACAAAATGATCCAAATGATATCTGCGGTTATTCAGAACAAACACTAGATTCTAGTAGATAAACATTTTCATTTCCCGTTCCTATTTACGATTTTCCACTGATACAATATTTCATGGCAATGAAAGGAGTTTATTATTAATCGTCTGCGTTGTAAGAACGCGTTCGTTTCCAACACTACTGTTTTAGTCTTCAACCACCATTCATACTTCTGCAGTCCTTCTGAATACTACGTCTAGGGATTAAGGGTCATATTTATTTGTTGCATCGCTTTCGTCGAATTTAGGTGTTGCTTGATTGATATCTGCGTCTATCCTGAATCCTACTCCAGGTGCATTTAAGGGCGCTTTTACTTTGCTCTATGTAAATGTTATATTTGCAGCTTGGGGCACGGACGTGAATATCTTTTGATCTGCAACTGAAGTGAATTCATTAGTCGGTACACACAATGTGTGTAAATAGAACGGAAGCCCTGTACATAAGTGTTACCTTTGCGATGTTAATATTGAGCCACTTATATTCTTTAGTCGTGCTTTAACTGACACATTTCCGTTTAGATTGAATAGTGTTTAGACTAAAGGTTTAAGCTATCACAGTTCTAAGTTAAGTACAGCTAATCTTTGCTACATGATTGAGTTAACTGTAGTCTCATTGAAATCGTTGGCAGTAAACATCAGTTAAGTGTAAGCACATGATTAGAAATTAATCAATCGTTACTTTTATGGAGTCGAAGGTTCATCAGTTATATTGCTTTTTACAGTCTTTCATTTTATATGAAGGGGATTACAGAAAGACGAACTACCGTATGAGGACCACACAGAAGTCCGCTACTTCAATGCAACGAATCGTTTTATAGAATAGGCCATAATAATTACGATTCAGGTTTCGCACTTACCGTACAGGCAATCAAGCGGATGAATAGATATTAGGGACCTAAACCAACCCTTTTCGTCGAAGACATAATAAACGGCGACTCCAGGAATGACCATTAAAACTCACAAAGAAGACCCTCAGTAATTATCTGAAGCACCAGTCTGTTCCCGATACGTGAAAAGTGCACTGCAGCGAAAAATGCATCTTCCCTTTTTAGAACAGAATCGCGTACGTTGAGGGCTCTTGGGAAAGGCTTTGTGCAGCAGTTTTATCTGAGAGATGAACACTTCAATGCGGTCTCAACTCTCGCGTCAGCAAGAAGGGTGTTACAGGGAGATTGTCAAGTGGAACGTCACTGGGGTGAACGACCGTTGTTGGCGTAGGTCGGGAAATTGTTGCTAACTGACGTAGATGGAGGAAAATCGTTGGTGGCTCTTTTGTTTCAGAACTTATCTAACTATTTCTAAGATTGTCTTTTGTTTTAATATCTACGTTTTCACTGTCTCTAGGTAATTTTTCGTTTGATAAAGCTTATTGTGCCTGTTTTTGGTATCGTCTTTTGTTTTAAGAATGACGTCGATGTGAAGGTTGGATCTATTGTTGAACGATGCACAAAGGTTGGTGGCATGTATTTTGTCGGTGTTATTTTCAAGATGAACTTGTTTATTTGGGAGATATATGTCAAACAAACAAACACAATTACATTTACGTAGTAAAATTACGATTGTTTATGTTTAGAAGGTTTTGACGTCATTGTTTTAATATCGTGACGAAAGAGCTAGTTATGTCTGTTGAATTATATACTCTCAGACAAAGGGTAGGTGCCCGAGTAGTATCAATTTACGGGCAAACGGCTTTTAGTTATCCTTCCAAATGAGATTAGAGGCTTCTATTGACGTCATAGTTGGGAGGTAGTGGGAAGGGGAGGTCGATGACTACGAAAGTTCTACGCAAAGGCGCTGTTATTTTAACGAAAATGAATTAATATTCGAATTCAAATTACTAAAACTGCGAGTGCTGCCGCCAGATTTCCCTTTGAAATACCGATAAATAAACTTACAGTTTTGTTATCAGAAAATAAATTGGAGATAGTAAAATTTCACTAAAGGTAATCACACTTCGAAATGTGGTAAAATAATAATGATAAGGGGGCAATATAAGGAGTAAGTCATTGTTATTTTTACACTTCATAAAACTTATCGACTATTGGAATGATGGATGACGACAAAGAATCTTGTGCAACTGTTATCGGAATGAAATTTTATGTCTAACTGAAAGACAGACGAGCGACAATTTTCTTGTAAACATGTTAAACTGATGATAACGTTATACACGTTATCAGTTTATTGTTCAAACTCACCCAGTCTTCAGTAGACTACACACCAAAACAGGCAGAGTACACACAGCACATATTTCACAATCTAATGCTAGGTTCTCACTAAAATAATAACGTACGGCTTAATATCAGGCTCGTTACTCACGGGCGCACAGCAGGTGAACTTGCGCACAAAAAGTAATAACAGCCAGTAGTACACAGTGGGACGCCAGTTAGTACGCACTGGATGAGTCGTTGTAAAGGGGAGTGCAGTCTCGTGGAAAGAAGCATTGCAGATTGCTTTTTGGATGGCAAACACCCATTAGAAATAAGACTATTACTTTTTGGTTTGTATAAAACTATGAAAGTGGATGAGGTTATAGAAGAGTAAATTCATGATGAGAATGACGAGGAAAGACATCAACTGCCATTAGAATAGGAATCATTTGGCAAAGATCATGCGCCATGATCATAGAAATGATCACTCGAGTATATAACAATTTAAGCTAGAAAGGTTTGGACAAACGAAAGTATATTGAACACTTTCGCGAAAATAACTTCCAAAAATGCAATATTTTTGAGGCATAAATGATTGTGTAATTGGAACAAAAGTGCATGATCAGTGCCCTCGGGTACTTTGTAGTGAACAGCACTGTAATCGCAACAATGATGTACTTGAACAGCTATATGGGGAGTGTTATAGAGCTCATATAAGTACACTCCAGTTAATAGCAGTAACAAAAAAGCATAATTGTTTGACGATGGGCATTTAAATTTTGAGCCGATTATAACAGATGAAATATAAGAAGCTTTTATAAATGCAACAGTACTTTTTAACACAGTAGCAGCAACTACAGAAATTCCAAGATCTGTTGTCAGACACGCGTTTCTTTGAAACAGCTACAGTCGCAGTTTCTCAATAAATTGTCTATAACGGGAACCAGCGTTTCGTAAGTTAGAAGAAATGTTGTAATACTATAAATAATGACGGGAACCCATGGTGCACGCACAAACAGACCCGCGAACAGACATGTAACAGGAGAGAGTACGGACTACGGGTCAATGTGTTCTATACGTTTAGGGGTAGCACGCAAAGAGGCATTAAGAGTTTCTGTGTTAAACGACGACAAATTGTAGAATAGACAAAATAACAATTTGTTGTAAAGACATGACACAACCAAAGCTAGTAGTTCATTTATACTGAAATAGATATATGTATTTCACTTCCACGAATAAACATAATTCATTTGACCATTCAATAAATTTATCAAGTTGAATGTAAGCTATAGAAGAACTCACAAGACATAAAAAAGCTACAAAGAATTTAGTACAAAGGGCAGCCCTGAGTAGAATAAACACGATGGATATAAACAAATTGCTGGCACCTGCCATAAAATTTACCTAAAACGGTCACGCACCGCCACATGAACCGTTTGTTTGATGACGAAACACTTGACACAGAAGTAACGTAAGTATCGAAAAGTTATAAAGGTAATGTGGAAGATAACATAAACGAAACACACAAAATAATCAATGATTTCACAATACAGAAAGATGATACGATCTTTGTACGAGAGGACTTTAACGTCCAAACATAGCATCCAGAAATACAATAAATGATAATTGACATTCAAGACAAAGAAATTTTCTGTTAACAATCGTAGTTGCACATAAAACGTTGGGTTACATTCGCACTATTTTTAGTAACACATTAATTCGCTTTTGTGACTCACAGATGTAGTAAAGGGTCCAAATGAGATTTCAATTCCAGCAGCACAAAATTAAAACAGACTTTATATGTTGGTCATAAGGTTGGAAATTCAATGTTTGGTAAGGGAATCATTTCATAAGGTAATAAATAATAATGGATCGTCTTTGGCCTTGGTGAAATTAGTCACCAACGCGACGCGGCGCAGTAAATTGTAAATTAATGCCTTGATGTGACAGTAGTCGCATATTACATATGAAATGCAGTGTCTTAATAAAGCAGAAAAAGGATACGACCTCAGAATGAGATATACGGTATGTTGCTAACAGATTGGCTAGGTTTCGAGGTCAGAATGTAGGTAATAGATGGTAGACGTGAATAAAACATGTGAAGAAGAGGAGAAATGCTAAGTTTATGTAAAAACAAGGTCATCTTGATACATCTATTTTGAATGTTCTATAAATTAAACTCTATCCGTGTTGAATCGTTTGATTCAACACGGATGAAACATTTACATATTTGGCTGTGCTTCCACGTTCAAAATAATGATTAGCAATGACCTTACCAATTAAGATAGTGACTGAATGCCATGTGAACCGGGACGCCTAGCGCGCCTGTGCCTTTATCAATGGGAACATTTGGCATTGAACTGCCCGTCAATTAATAATGATACAAACATGTGAGATTGCGCAAGATCCCGTGTTGATGGCGACTTATAATATGATATATAGCATATAACGGTAGATTTAGATTATAATAAAATTTTAAATGAACCCAATAAAGAAGGTGCACGTAAAGGCTTAACTTTAAGAAACACGGTCTGGACGGATTAAGTTGATGACATTTAATTAATAACCATAAAAGTATTAAAAGCAGACATGATCCTCGTTACAGTAAGTAGAAAATCGAATTAATCACAAATTGAATCCTGTGCCTTCCAATCATATGATTGATTCTGGGTCATTAAAGCTATTGTAGCCAATAAGATAACAATTGAGAGACGAAAACCAGTCCTCAACGATGAATGCGCTTACACGTCTATTATTACGTTACGTTTAAAGTTTCCAGAGGATGCCAATTTTATACCCTGGACGTTGTTTCGTAAATATAGGTGGAGGCAATAAAACGCGTTTGTTTCTTTTGCTCCTACTTCAGATTAATTTATTGCAGTGTCCAGAGTACGATATCTCAGGGAATATAACTTTGTTTGTGATTTTATGGCAGATGTTAGGGTAATTAGAATTTTGCGTCTTATCTTTGCTTAGAAGAAATGTGTTGCGATGTGAGACTGAATAGAGGCATCTCATTTCCAGCGAAGCGATTAAACGAAACGCCAAGTAAATTCCTTAAAGGCGTGAGAATTTGGAAAATTGCGATCGAATTGAATGAAATGCAATCACAATTCTCGACGATTAGATTGATAGACGATTTACACTAAGCCAATATTTTTACTCCAACAAGCCTACTTTCTGACTTTTATGAGCAAATAACATACTTTAAAGAATACAAGTATCAAATCGTTATCCTTTGGCACTGTGTTCGAGGCTAGCAGTAGCTAAGTGGCAATTGTAATCCTCAATCCGAAAGTATGCCAGACGTGGTCATATCAATCAGTTACAATGAAGAATGCCACACAAAATCTGTTGGTTTAGAAATTGGGTTTTGTATTTGATACTTTGCTTTTAACATGATGTTTCAGGCGTTAATATATAAAATATATTTTCTGAGTTTACCTTTGAAATTATTGACATCGTTGAAGGAAAACCTCGTCAGGAAAGCTGGTGCTATAGTTAATATACGTCTGAAATCGCCTACCCGTCTCTAGGAAGCTTGGTGATCAATGCTAGAGCCTATGAGAACCTCTTCTCATACTGAAAAGGCAGGAACGTCAATTGCCCTGCATTGGGACAATAATGGGCTGGTATTATTTCATACATCATTCAGTAATGATTGGCTTTCCTATACAATTCATGATCGTTTTTACTCCACCGCTATCATAGATTCTGATCGCGTCTTAGAGGCGTGATTCTTAAAAGCTATGATGAAAAATATAGATAAGCTACTGTTATTATAATTACTCGCGTTATCTTAAATTAATCGGTGTTCAACATTAAGCTAAATTACTGCTATTAGCTTCAATTGAGCCATCAGAGTACAATTAAGTGAATCGTTCGCAATTAACAACACCTGCAATCATTGTTTCACTTGTCACGTCAAGACGACTTTCCGTTTTAAATATAGGAATACTGTACACGATTTTTAACCGACTTCAAAAAAAGGAGGAGGTTATATGTTCGACTGTATGTATTTTTTTTAATTTATTTTTTTTATGTATGTTCACCGATTTCTCCGCCAATTGTCAACCGATTTTGAAAATTCTTTTTTTATTCGTAAGGGTATACTCCTGAAGTGGTCCCATATTAATTTTGTGAAGATTTGATGTAAACTTTGGGAGATAAACGAAGGAACTCCTCAAAAACAAACAGTACACGTAATGTGATTTGGATATTGTACTAAAGATCAAAAATAATTGCTGGTTCTATCTATCCATCCGTGGTGAACTAATTATAGTCTTCGAAGATACCGCATGGAACTCCTCATCGGTGAACAGTACATATAGGAACTTACAGTGAAAGGTTAGAAGGTTAGGGGATAATTTTTTGAATATTATAGGCACGTTTAGACCGTTACTTGTATTCTTATATTCCGTTGAGCTGATGATGGAAGGTACAACTCCTTATCGATCAGGAGTTAGAAGATATCTTGTCCTAGATAGACATACTCGTTGACATCGAGAATTGATTCCTCAGCAGACACTAGAGTAGGCTCTTACCCACTCTACTGTCTGCTTAATAAAAAAAAAAGCAGCCTTAATCATTTTGGCCTGGCCATGCTTGGTTTTTTTTTTATGTATGTTCGGGCATAACTCCGTCATATATAGATGGATTTGCAAAATTCTTTTTTTGTTCGAAAGGGGTTTATTCCGAAATGGTCCCATATAATTTTCATATAGATCTGATGATGAGTTCGACAGACACCGGAACTCTTTAAAAAATGACAGGAAATCAACCGCGAGTTCTGCTATCGCATAAATATGCATTGTTTGTTTGGAATTAGTGCAGGGTGAATACCACAACTAAAAATTTAAAAATAAAAACTTTTTTACAAAAAAAAAAAAAACACCGACTTCCTTAAAAACACTACAAAGTGAAAAATAACTTTAATTTCGGAAGTCGGTGGCAAAAAAACCGTAAATACAGATCCTAAGACACCGACTACCGAAATTAAAGTTATTTTTCACTTTGTAGTGTTTTTAAGGAAGTCGGTGGTTTTTTTTTTTGTAAAAAAGTTTTTTATCATCACTTTTTATCTGCAAATGCATCAGGTAAAACAACTATCGAGTCATAAAGTCTAGAAATAAAGGAAATTATATTTTTGTAATTAATATTTAATCATCTTTATATGAATACGCATAGTTACGTATGAATTTCTGTTCTTATTTACGCTATGTTAGCTAAGTTTATATGAATAGGAACTTTCATAACACTGCAGTGCAATTTCACAGAGCACTGCACTTGAATAATTAATATTATAATTATAGTGAAAGCAGTGTTTAATACAAAGCGTTCAACTGTTGGTCTGTTATTTGAACCATAACGTGGTTTATGACAAATGCGACGCTGACAGGAAGCAGGCTTATTACAGAACAAAGATAGCAGGACATAAATATACTCCTACTACGTATTTTACACTGCAGTTAGAAATGAATGAAATATAACAAAAATATATTATCAGAATAAAAATAATAGTTTAAAAAAACTAAAAAAACATGCTTCCATTGAAAACCAAGGGTCCATCACCATTTAGGGTGTTTCGAATTTTGAGACGTATGTCAGCGTAGTTTGTGACGTATGTCAGCGTAGTTTTCGAAGACAGTTTTTTTTTGCTGTCCTGGTAACCCTGGCAAGGATAATGGCATAAATTAGTTTGTGACGTATGTCAGCGTAGTTTTCGAAGACAGTTTTTTTGCTGTCCTGGTAACCCTGGCAAGGATAATGGAACAAATTTATGAAATCATTGCATTGTCATCGGTCCTTGACAGGTGTGCAAAGTTTGAATGAAATCTGATCGTTTAAAGTGGGTCTAAATCGCGCTATAAGGAGTCGGTTACAAACAAACATACAAGTGAAGCTAATATAAAGCATGTAAAAAAGGTGAGGTCAAAAAACCAAGCTGTCAAAAAACATTAGTAAAATAACATCAGCACTAAGCCAGACCCAGTAGTAGTAGAGTATATTTAAACAACAGTTATTAGGATTCCTAACACCTTAAATGCCAAACCCAACAGGAAAATATCGAATATTCCAAACAAATGGTCAAGATTATTGCAGATAGTTGTAATAATAGTTGTAAAATCTAGAAATGGATGTGAATATCACAGTAAATGAGTAAACAGAACTTGTTTCATAGTTGCTAGACTATGTAAGGAAGCGAGGAATTTGTTTGACATCAAAGGTCCATCGAATTGTTTCGATGATCTCGTTAAATAAGTAATAAAATAGCGGCAATCAAATGCTGTACCCGGTGTACATTCCTATGGAGATAGGGATGACAAAGATGACGTCACGCTCGTGAAAATTAAAGCCCTTGTTTTAAAGAAATTCTGAGATAATTATAGTAATAAAGCTCAAGTTTCTGGAAACAAAAAGCAGATCAAATTCGACGAAGGCACAAAGGCTTTGACATGACTCGAAACTGACTCTTTACTGGCACAAAAGAAATACTGGTTGTATTTAATTATTTCTCCTTTGATCTGACGTAATCGGACGCAGACTTTTTTTATAGACAAACCGTAGACGGACGAAAGACAGACTTTAACAAGTTGCATCTAAACACAAGAACAACCCATACAACGTAGCCCTACTACAAACATAAAAAGGAATGTCCCAGATTGTATCAACGTTCAATTTGCATGTTACCTACTCATCGAATAAATTCTTGAATCCATCGCATAATCAGACGTAATATAAATTCACATGGAATTTACATGGAAAATAGACATAAAGATTCTGGTTTACACAGCGGATTAAGGTACACGTTTGTTGATATGTTTTGATATTATTCCATAATATTTAATCAGCTCATGATGGACTGTGTAACTGTAGTAGATGTAATTTACTGGGTATTTCTATACTAATAATATTATAAAGAGGAAACCTTTGTATTTTTGTATGTTTGTATTGAATAGGCTCAAAAACTACTGGACCGATTTCAAAATTTCTTTTACCATTACTTAGAGGGATTCTTCCGAATCCGTATAGGCTATATTTTATCCCGGAAAATAGATAGGATTTTTCGTGGTAGTGAAAATTGTGGAGTAAGGCGTCGAAAAAACTGCCGTACGTTAACGATTCTCGACCCGTGCGGAGCCGGGGCGGGTCGCTAGTTAATTATATGGAGATAGAGATTTGGTTGCTTATCTTTGGAAATATCGATCGTTTCATGGAGCTGTAGTGATTGAAGCATTTTTAGCTCTTCCAATTTATGTTTATTAACTCGTATCTGAATTCAACGTTTTATTAGTTTAGGTTGCGGTAATACGAGGTGCTAACATTTCTCTTGTAATCTTATGAAAGGTAAGTTAATATTTGCTCTGGAACCTGAGGGTAATGATGAAATAAATTATGTAATACAAAACCCTTAACCTTCAACAATATAACAATTTGGTGTTCCATGTATATGAAGTAGCGGCACAATAAAACAAAATTACATACGGATGGAAGAATAATGCAATATAAAAGGGCTTGCATTTTTTTCCAAGCATTGTCGTCGTCCGCTTCGAGACAAAATTGTACTGAATACAAATTCCTCGTCTATTTTTAGTCAGCATTCAGCGAGTCCTTTCATACCAATTATAGTATGCGATGCGTATGTAAAAATAGGCCTCCGCTGACCATACTCGGAGAGTTAAAAAAAGTAAGGTATTCAAATGTCTCAGTTGTCTTGCAAACAATCGTTTAATTGAAGCTGCAAGTCTTGTTTCTCATACTAACATAGATACATTCGAAGCTATTTTTAGTGTTGACAATGAAAATGAGATCTTAGCGTGTAATTAATATGATTGGAGTTGAACTAGCTACATTAATTAAAACTAATGTGCAGTTGTAAGCGAAACTAGAATAAGATACAGAATTAGATGTGGCTACGGGAGCTTTGATAATGGTCCTTAAAGCTTAAGAGTTACGGATCATAGGGAATGCAGTTTACTGTGTGGTGTTTAACAAGATGAGACCTCGCCCTGCCACTTGACGATTCATATGCGCGACGTCGCGTCGCGCCATCGCATTATATTTACAATGGCAATAACATGGAGCCATAAGATATACGGTACGACTTTAGGTATTGTTACTAGTAATACGATCGGCCTAGTTTTCAGATTCCATTAAAGTAAAATCCTTAGATTGATGTTCCTTCGTTGAGCTTAGGTAGGTACGTCGAGTTTATAAGCATCTTATTGTATATTAACTTTGATACAACTCCCTATATGACCTATATTCTGATGATATCTATCATAAACTTCAGTGTGTTTACGACTCTACCAATGGTATCAAACTGCTATTGAAGACTATAAATCCATAAGATTGATTATGGGAAGCAAATCAAAGCAATAAAACGCTAATCAAAGAACTACACCAGACTTTATTTGGTGGCAACTGATTAACTAGAACGGTTATGAGTCTGTCAATTAGTGATCAACATTTTACATTGAATTGGGAGCAGGGCTGTCAGTTGCGTAGACTCGAATATACATTTTAACGTACCTACTAAAAGAGGTAGACAGGGAAAAAGAGTAATCTCTAGGTAAAGAGGAAGCCCCAAAGGATGTCAGAGAGCTTTTTAAGAGAGACAACGATTACATTATTCCATAACTCAGTATGTTCATTAACTACTTGTTGACCTCAGACGATTCTTGGAAAACAGCAACTAAGTACGTAATCTAACTAATTAAATCATCGCAAGTGAGTGTAGGCAGTACAGGATACTAATTCATAGTTTCTTCTACTTAATTCAACCACAGAGGCAGGACAAAATGACATAATATCGATGACGATTATGGAAAAGTCAAATGTTACATAAGCTTTTCGATAGCATGCGTGAGTCCCATGACTGACATATGTTATAGAAAAGCTTATGTAATTCTTGTTGATTGTCGTACACATATAATACGATTTTACAGCGATTACCACTTATCTAGACCCCTCTTGTTTCCTGGCAATTTTGATTGAACAGAAACACAGTTTCACAATTGCGTTTTCAGTACATAGAATTCTATTTTCATAGTTCCACTTGACCAACACGCTAGACAGCCCTGAAAAAAGTTCAATAACACGTGCAGACACCACAATCATCAGATATTTTTGTATCATAAATAATATTACGTCATTTATTACAGCCGATGGGTGATTCCAATCTGATCTCATAGTTTTATAACATCTAACCTGTCAGTCATTGACCACCATCTTGAATTCTGCGTGTACGGGTAATTTGTTCTAGTTAATTTGAAATGTAACAGTATATGCAACATGTGGAATAATTTATTGAGTGAGTAAAGTTGTAACGGAAATGCATTGTAAAAAATAATGATAGAACATGCCTCCGGTTCCATGATCAATATCGTCTGAGTACGCGTGTCTGGAGATTAATTGGATTTTAATTGATTCGGTTTTTGTATTGAAGCTGCGATAGTAAAATGTTCGTAATTAGTATAAACATGTTTCTTGTTTTGACGAAGTAATAAATAATCTACTTGTGTTATATCCACTATTCTAGTAACATAAGAGTCACCAGTGTCAAAGATTATGTCTATAATATAAGAAGTCAAGAAGTGTCTTCTAAGTAATATACAGAGTGTCCAGTAAATAGCACGACATACTGCAGGGGGTGATAGCTTGGGTCACTACCTATCAATACAACACAATATATGTTCAGCAAAATCTTACGGATTTACAGTTTTACAAAATTTTCCGAAATACCGAAAAATCTCTACCTTGAAACAGATTTTTAAGCATCTCGTAATGAAAAAATCCTTTTCTAGTACTTTTTTTACATCAAATTATTCGTGAATAGTTACTTTACTCATTGATAAGTCTTTTTTGCTATCAAAGACAGAATGTTTTCAAGAAATACTATTTTATTTTTTAAATTTGCACAGAACTATTTTCTTATCACTTAAGTTTAACCTACAGTGGTGAAAAAAAAAAAATCCGTAAGATTTTGCTGAACATATATTGTGTTGTATTGATAGGTAGTGACCCAAGCTATCACCCCCTGCAGTATGTTGTGCTATTTACTGGACACCCTGTATATTACTCTATAGAGGCTTATGAGGCATGAGGCACATACTAAGGGTTGATGCTGTTTTTAAAGGCCGGAACCAGGGCTTAAAAACTTAAACACTAAGCGACTACACGCTAAGGGCACCCACTGTGGAGTACGGACCTCGGCATAGGGCGTGGAGCCCTATGCCGAGGGCGTGGGGTTATGGTTAGGGTATGGGCGTGGGGCTGGATCGGAATTATTTAGGGACGAATTGACGAATTGAAAGCTACAGGTTCAGCGGCGCGGGCTGGCTTGAGCGAAGGTCGGGGTGGAGGCCCGACTCTTGATGTCAGACCAGAATTTTGCGCGAAGCCAGTGTGATGCGTAGTTCGAAGCGTTCATGACGATGTAAATACGGCAACATACCTAATGTTTAATGTTCTCACATGTCTTTTTTATTATTTACTGGCTGACCCGACAGACGTTGTCCTGTCTCTTTGATGATATTGAACACGCATTCTGTCAATTCTATATCAAATGTCATAATGTTACATTAAAAAAGTTTACATTGTCCTATTATATGGTTGTTAAGTATTCTTAAATAAATGTTCTTAAATTTTCTAATTTTCCGCGCAATATTTTAATTTTTTTCTTTCATAAGAACCTTCTCCTGACAATTACAAACACAACAACAACAAAAAAAGTGAAATCGGTCCAGCCATTCGTGCGTGATGGCATCAGACAGCAAGCGTTGTTATTCAATTTGAAACATACCTCTTCACCGAATTATTTTTGTCTCTATCATTCTTTATCATTTTATTCTACGCCTCTTTAACAACACTTTGCGGAAAATAATAGGATGTGGGTAGAATTCCACACGCGTCCTGTTGACCTTGCATTGATATAAAAATTGCGTTACATTATCCACAATCATCAGACGATTTGTGTTTATAAAATATTTGGTACAAAGTCGGACAAACATTCCTTTCAGTGATTAAGTCATCCCAAGGGAACATCACAAAATAGAAAAAAGAATTTGAGGTACTTAAAATTTCAGTTCTTCAGGTGCATATATTATGTATATGAAAACGCTATTAAACGCTTTATCTTTAGGATAGCAGAGTGGACTGCTTTTTAGTCTGCATTTTGCTTTTCTGAACTGTAAACCTCGGAAGGTCCTATAATATACAGGATGTCATCAATATTTTCTGGACATAACTACATACATTTTAACTAAATTACGAGGTTGAGGGACACCATATGCATAACAGCCGATCAGAACCGTGTTCAACAGTGTTTGTTTTTTAACTTTATTGATAAGGCCAGTTCCACAAATCATGTTTTTTACCACATTTACGAACAAAACAACAAAAAACGCGCACAAAACAGAACTATTAGCAACATCTCCTACGTCAAACACTACAAACTTGAAATGATTGATAGAATTCATTGATTCAAAACACATCCAAGAGCATTGACCATGTTGAATGAATCACAATCACAAGAACTCGTAAACACCTGTTAAATAAATGACACCGGTAAGGTTAATCTATCCACGGTATTATCGCCTTAAGACCTTACAAAATAAACGTTAAAATGGTATGAAAAGTTACATCATGACTGTGATTTCTGCACATGTCGTGTTGTCGTTAATTCACTAAACAAATAAATATGTACCTTAGTGTTCTAAGAATAAGGACAGCTAACTTTTTAGTCCGTATCAGTGACAAAGTGCCCTACTTAACAAAACAATGTGTTAATATTGTATTTATATGTGCTTCTAATTTAGTAAAGGAAAACACTTCAATTTGGAGTGAGTCCGACCTTGTTCCGTGCCAAATACTGTATTTCGTAAACAAGGTACTTCAAAAGTCTTTATACATTTTGTTGTAAGAAAATTTTACTAACAAAGATATTAGAGGACATTATGGCGACCTCCTTGGTGATGTTCTTCAGAAAGGTCAGGGTGCGCGGTACTGGCAACCGGCGTTCTAGTTTGCGGGGTAATTGCGTACACCACTTACAATGGCAATGCAACAACATTGATTGCGTTAGCTAAATTGTTCAGTAGCTGTCGAGTAGAACATTTTTTTTTCATATATACAAGTAAAGCATTGGATTAGCAATTTCTTTCAAAATCGTTGGAATTGTTGTAAGCAAAAGGAGTATGTATGGATCGTAGTAGGCGTTCTTTCTGACTACACTTATGGGAAGAAATTGTGGGTTTATATAAAATACGCGTCACGTTGTTTGTTCGGGATGGACTCCTAAACTACTTAACCGATTTTTTTTTTAATTTGCTCACCGTATGCAGTTTGATCCAACTTAAAAGATAGGATAGTTTTTATCTCAATTACTGATCTCAATATTCGCAAATTAAATATTTTTTATAGGACAATGTGTGTGTTCATTGGTTAGTTCTATGAATTCCTAATAGATGGCGTGGGTTTCAATTTCTAGATAATCTTCTTTACATGCTTAGTTAGATCTTTTAAACTACGCAAAGGATTTAACACGGTTTTCACCAATAGACAGGGTGAATCAAGAGTTTGTAAGTATAATACGCGGGCGAAGCCGCTGGAAAAAGCTAGTAATTATATATTTTTGGGAATGACATCTCGCATGCCAGCCTATGTGGATGTCGTTTGCTTAGCCGGACTTTCCTGTGGCTTTCTTAATAAATTAAGGCTTTCAGCCAGGGCTTCAAAATTTTAAACTAAAGCAACTACCCGCTTAAGGCACCCGCTGTGGGGTACAGACCTCGGCTTAGGGCGTCGCTGGAAGAGGGCAGCAAGGGACTGGATCGGAGTAATAGTTTATATAAGCATATATGTGTACTTATATTTTATAAACTCACGTAAAGTGCATTCATTATGGCGCCTGTTTCGAAGTCTAGCCTATAATCCCCATTCGCGACAAATACATGTTATTTGACTCTAGTTTCCGCATTCCGTTTCCTCCAGTGATAGGAATATAAATAATATTAACTTGACACTCGGGACACTGCTCGTGTTGGTACTAGGCTCGCATGAATCAGCTGGTTACGTCATTTAGAAGCACGTGGTGGCCATACGTGATGCTACGAGCGTGTAAACGTGTTAACTAGTAATGTTGTTAGTGCAAATAAATGTTAATGTTATGTACCTACAATGTCTCATTGTTATTGTTTGTTTAACTTTGAAATACTTGGGACTACAGTACGGTACTACGAAGTTGGAATGAAGTTTCCTACGAGACGCATTTGGAACAAGTTTATAAATAAATATTAGAAAAAACCTATTACAATCTACTCTCAAAACGTTGAATAAAAACATCGCAAGGAAACTGGCATGTCGTAGACCCAAAAATTCGAAGACATGTGACATCTACCAACGTGCACTGGACCCTCGTGATGGATTGCAGCCCGCTTCCCCTCGCAGAGAAAATCTTGCGATATTCTCGTGATATCGCGGATCGCCTTTTAAGCTACAATGAGAGAGAGAGAGAGAGAGAGAGAGACAGAAAAAAGCTTTAATCAAACAGCATCTCCCTTTTGGAAACCATACTTCACAAAAACCATGTAATGTTATTTAAATCAATTCAGTCGCCAAAGCTTGACCTGCATTTTCAAGTTAACACGGTCTCCAACTCCGCTTCGCCCGGTTTTCTGGCCCCATTGTATATACATAAATACATAATTACAATGCAACAGACGTAAATACATACATACAAAACTATGGTGTCAAACAGAGCCGAACGTAACCGCGGAAGTTGGAAATTTACCGGCAACCGTTACTGATGCTAATTTGGTTAAGTTAGTCAACTGAAACTACAGCGAAACTAATGCAGAATATAGCTTGATAATGTTAAAACCAAATTAATATGTTAATTAATTCATGACAATGCTCTCAAAACGATGAACGAAAACATCGTCAAGAAACCGGCATGTCCTAGAACCGAAGAGTTCGAAGACATTTTACATCTACCGATCCGAACTAGTTGTAAATTACGGCCCACTTCCTCTCCTAGAGGAGCCCTGTGTCCCAGCAGTGGAATCGTTACGATAATAACGAATGTTAAAAGCTAGCACACAACACAACACAATATAGGTAGAATGAGGAGCGAGGACCAGAAGAAGTCAGGGACAAATTAGATGCGGAAAGTGAAAAATCGGGTGTAGTCAACTTGGGAGAAATCCATGTCCAGCAGTAAACTCCAATAGGCTAAGTTTACTATAAGGAACTCTTAGTCCTACACTATTTTTAAAAGGAAATCTCGCAATTCTGTCTCACATTCCGAGTTTAATTTCTGAGAGCTTGAATGACAATAAACAATTTTCAATCTCGACTTAAAAATATAGCCAGCGATTTAAAGAATATTACTAACAAAATACATCTTATGTCTCACGACATCCCAAGCTAAGTGTATCGCTTTAAAAATATAGTCGACAGTATCGTAAGAATAAATAAACATACTTTTGCGAAGAGTGCGTTACGTACCGACTTTTATATTTTGCCTTCATATCATCACAATATTGGTTTCTTCAATAAATAGTAATCTTTTATAGCTCGCCTGACGCAGTGGATTGAGTGGTTTAGTTGGAGCAATGAACTTAGGTATAGATTGTAGACATTGAAAGTGTTAGTACATTTGCGAGCACTGAAATGTTTCAATTGATTCCAAATGTAATTTCTATTCCGGAAACGGATAATGGACGTACGACCATAAAAATTAAATGTTTTATATTATTTTCGTCTTATACTATGCCATCGAAATGATAGCTACAATTTTTATTTTTGTTAAACTATTGAGTTGGTGATTTTAATTTAAAAAAAAATATAAACAACTAGGCTCTGTCTATTAGATTTACTGAAACTGTAGAATAAAACCAGACAAAAATTACGTCTGTTTTTAGTTACTTTTACTTCACTTTCATAATAAATAACTAAGATTTATAATAGTCGTCAAGCTAGACTGAAAAGTGGACTATAATAAATTAGAGTGTACGTAACTAGGTGTGAAGAATCTCATTAATTTTATTGAATACACAAACACAGACAGGAAGTAAGAAAAAATGTTTGTATTACGTAAAACTTGTATTAGTCGGAAATACTGTTAAGAGGGGGCGGACTTCAACACATTTATCTTCTCAAGCGGTGTTAAAAATATTAAAAGTTTCGAAAAAATTCAAATATGATAATAAATTTAAAAAAAAACTTCATAATAAATTTCGAATACGTGTTAAATGTGATAATAGAAAAAAAAATGTGATAAATAAAAAAATATCAAAATTCCTACTCAACATATGGAATTGGTCAGGGGTCTGCTATTTTTTCTTGTAATGATTAAATAAACAATAAAAAGTATTTTCATAACTGGAACAAATAGAGAAAAATTGAATATGCTGGAAAATAGATTACATTTGCATTTATTAATACCTACATAATAATTTATTAGGAATACCTACGTATTTATATAAAAATAATATCGATTAAATGATACATCGCGGCAAAAAACGAATGTTTTTACCTCCGCTTTGGTACTTACTCCTCATTGTTAGAATAAGTGAAATACGAAATGTACCATTGTTACGCTGCAACCAATTACGGAGGCATTACGGAAAATTTCCTCCGCCTATCGCGTAACGTTCGAATTTCGAAAACAATGCGTGTGCGCAGATCGATACCACTTTTAGATAACGAGTACCCAATTGGTTTTTTGCTAAACTTCGAGACGGTAATTGCGTTTTTTTTTTAATCTAATGAAGTATGCTTTCTGACATGTTGATGATATCTTGATTGTCCTTAGGTGGTACGTAATTAATTACATCATGGAATACAATAACCCTGGACTGTTCAAGGCTAAAGTGATTCGGCATTTTCTAAACAAGTGTGGTCCTTATCAGAACACATCATTGGCTTCTACAATTCGGCTTGCGTGCAAAAAAATTTGCCCACTGAATATAATTTATTTTATATTGTGACACATTTTACCACTTTGGAAGTGTCTCCCGCGCAAACTATTCAGTTTAGAAAAAAATGATATTAGAAACCTCAATATCATTTTTGAAGACCTATCCATAGATACCCCACACGTATGGGTTTGATGAACAAAAAATTTTGAGTTTCAGTTCTATGTATGGGGCACCCCAAATATTATTGTTTTTTTTTTCTATTTTTGCGCGAAAATCTTTTTGCGGTTCACAGAATACATCTACTTACCAAGTTTCAACAGCATAGCTCTTATAGTTTCGGAAAAAAGTGGCTGTGTCATACTCGGACAGACAGACAGACAGACAGACATGACGAATCTATAAGGGTTCCGTTTTTTGCCATTTGCCAACGGAACCCTAAAAAACCGGCCAAGTGCGAGTCGGACTCGCGCACCGAGGGTTCCGTACAAACCTGCAGGTCATCATCATCATCATTCGTCATCATCGTTTATGAAATTAAATGTTTTTTTTTTAATTTTTATATTTGAGTTGACTGAATGAAAGGTAAATTGTGGTTTACGATTTATGACGTATTAAAAAAAAACTACTTACTAGATCTCGTTCAAACCAATTTTCGTTGGTAGTTTTCATGGTAATGTACATCATATATTTTTTTTAGTTTTATCATTCCCTTATTTTAGAAGTTACGGGGGGGGGGACACACATTTTACCACTTTGGAAGTGTCTCTCGCGCAAACTATTCAGTTTAGAAAAAAATGATATTAGAAACCTCAATTTCATTTTTAAAGACCTATCCATAGATACCCCACACGTAGGGGTTTGATTAAAATTTTTTTTTGTGTTTCAGTTCTATGTATGGGGAACTCCAAATATTATTGTTTAAAAAAAAATGATATTAGAAACCTCAATATCATTTTTGAAGACCTATCCATAGATACCCCACACGTATGGGTTTGATGAAAAAAAATTTTTTGAGTTTCAATTCTATGTATGGGGAACCCCAAATATTATTGCTTTTTTTCTATTTTTGTGTGAAAATCTTAATGCGGTTCACTGAATACATCCACTTACCAAGTTTCAATAGCACAGCTCTTATAGTTTCGGAGAAAAGTGGCTGTGACATACTCGGACAGACAGACAGACAGACAGACAGACAGACATGGCGAATCTATAAGGGTTCCGTTTTTTGCCATTTGGCAACGGAACCCTAAAAAGGAGAATCAAATGTACATTTAACTTAACTCGTATCACAAACAACCGTGATCTAGGTCGATCTAACAAAATCTACTGGTTAACGCACAAGACTATTACAAAAGCAAACAGGAAGAGACAATTAGATGCTAATACAGCAATTAACAAAAAACAAAGTCGGCCAGACGTGTCCATTCTTTTTTTAATTTATATGTTAATTCCGTCCGCTGCCGGACAGCCGGACGTTAGATTGATAAAATATATTTTTATGTTAATATTCTAGAGAAAGACTAGCTACGCCCTGCGGTTTAACACGCAAAACTCGCGATCCCGTGGTAATATCAGGACATTAATCATCCTATGTCCGAATCCAGGCCAAAATCCAAATTTGACCTGAATCCATTCACCCGTTTTAGCGTGAAAGCATAAAAAACGAACAATCAAAAAATCAAATCTTTTCTCTCTATAATATTTGTTTAGAAAACAGTAGGTTAGTAATATAGACGAATTGTTTTTTATGAGTTGTTGCAATCTAAAATTGTTTTTAAGTGTATGTTGAATCAATAATTTTTATTTTGTATACTATGTAATGACGATAAATGTAATATTTTTCCATTAGGTAGCAGACTACTGACTTGAAAGAGGTTTTAGTCAATCATAATCTTAATTATTTTGAACGATATAGCTATAGCTATCTTGTTTTCGAAAAATTGATGAACTGTGAAGTGAACTGTCAAAATTAAATCGATTCGTACTATTGGGAAATCCCTAGCCATATTTTTTTTTTACAATTAAATAGGAAGTTCATTTAGGACCAAATTATGAACACGATCTAACTGATTTTAACAGAGCTTATTCATTTACTTTATAGAGATAAACATACTTTTATTTATTTTTATTTTTTTGTTTATTTCTATCAGCGCGTTTAAAAATATACAAGAAAGTACACTCCCTACCTATAATCGAAAGTAGTAAATACTAATAGATTTTTTTTCCGTAAGTATCTGCCGAGAGGAAACGCGCTGTCACGGCGCTGCGCGGGCGCAATAATACTCCCAAGTGCAATGACTCGACGTAACACAGGTTGCACAACTCGCACTGTTTACAGAACTTAATTGCTTGTTAATTTTTTATTTAAACACATACACACACACACAGTGACAGTGCAGTTTCTTAGAAGAGCCTTACAATGTAAGTAGAAACGGCAGTTGTTGTGATTGTAACTTGTAACTAAGATTTTTTACGTCTAAGTTTAATTGCGAGTCGATAATGTCAGGACTAATTCAATGACAAAAAAAGTTTCTTGAAAAATTCGAACACTTTATTGTGAATTCTACCAACCCCCACCAGGCCCATGTGATTTAATACGGCCCACTCCGTCTACCCGAGAGGAGGCCTGTGTACCAGCAGTGGGAACATTATAGGCTCATTATCCTACGTTTTTTTTCTTCAAATCTTAGTAAACTTACAAGCACCAAAAGAACGAAGCAAAAGAGTAAGAATGAGCAGGTGGTGTTCTATAGATTCTGCCTATCCCCGTGAGAAAAAGACGTGAGTTTAACTCTACCAATGTAAGTTTTAATCAGAATGATTATCTGAAAGTATCAGAATATTCAAGTGACAATAACTCACTGCCCTGCTTTCTTAAAGGAAATTATACTGCAGTATGAGCTTTACTTTGTTTATAAGATAATTTTAAAAAAATCTGCTGTCTGACCTCACCGACAGTTGAGTACCTACTATAGATAATTTATTTTTTACAAACATTCTAATTAAAAGTATCAAAATCGCCTTCATCATTTTTTACGCAACTCAGTAAAAAGTCGCGCAATTTTTAAGGCTCGGAACAAACAGTCGCGACGCGACCTTAGTAGAACCATTTCTCTGAAAACTTAATGGTAAGTGTTCTACGAGAATGGTGTAGCACTGTCTGCGGGAACCCTTAAACTCCTGCAAAAAGAACGCATCTACATCTTAAAATCATGTACTACTTCTTCTAAACATAATGATTGTACACAATTCTGGGGAATGACGGAGACCAGAACAATAACTTCTTAACGCGAATATTTGCTTGGCTAGGTTCCAAAAGAATTCACTACGGTTCATGAATTATGTAGCAATGCCCCTGGGCATTGTTAACGGTTCAAAAGAAAAATGGAGACGGTTTTATGAAAAGTTCGGCGTTTAGGATTCATTCACAAGTCTAAGCGCTCTTCGATGGTTGGAATTCTGCATTTAAGCTTAGTCTTAATTGACGATAGAGGGTTAGTATTTAACATACCGATTTTTACGATTATTTGGTATTGTTTTCATATAAAAATGATGTTGATCTGAATTTAAGAGAAATATTTTTGGTCTTTCATCAGTATGTTCTTGACATTGAACGTGACATTGACTTTGAAAGCTTATTTCTAGGGTAGGTTATTTCTAAAATAAAAAAACGTGTTTGCATACAAAATTGCAAAATTAAGCGTGAACCATAATATTAACACTACTAAGTAAATACTATTTTTGTATGAAACAAAATCCATTTTTCCGATGTTTCTAGCACTTTTCATAACTCGCAGTCAATCAAATCAACAAACACAGAAACATTGGGGCGAAGTTCTATTTTGACGTGAGTCTTCGTAAATGTCGGCAATTCTCACAAGAAGATTCCAATATATACAAAAATCGTATTCCGTAACTGAGGAACTTGTGGCGAAGTAATAACAATAGCCTCACCGTTGACTCGATCAGGTTAAGCCATGCTTGCCGCGGTTGGTCTATGGATGGGTGACAATCTTTACACACCAACACTCCCCCGTGCCTCGGAAAGCACGCTAAGCCGTTGGTCCCGACTGTCATTCGTAGATCTTAGACAGTCGTTACGAGTTGTCAGAAGCCTGCACATCCGACAATAAGTCTCACCAAGGGGTATTGTATTACCCAGTAACTGGGATGTGGAGGTCAGATAGGCAGTCGCTCCATGTAAAATACTGGTACTCAGCTGCATCTGGTTAGACTGGAAGCCGACTCCAACGTATTTGAGAGAAGTCTAAGCAGATGTTGATATTCGGTAACTACCTTAACGTACCATTATGTGTCTATTCTCTTAAAGGTAAGCAAATAATAGTAAAACTGGCGAAATCTTGGTGTAACATTTCATTAGTTACGTAGACTACTAGATAAGGATGATCAACCAGAAATTGTTCCAGACGATGTTCCTGTTGACATTTGTGTCTGCTTCTGAGAATAGAAGAACCGCTAGAACAACGAGGCAGCTGACGTAACATTGCACAATAACCGCGCATCTACATCTCACTAGTACTATCGGATTCTGTGGTGTCGGGTATGATGAGTTTCTCACATTTTAATGAATTAGTCACATCAGTTACGCGGTGCTTTCGTAAGGTCCCTTGAGATGAGAGAAAAATCATTACTCACAAATGCTTTTACATGGCCTTTGAAACTGTGCTGTAAGACCCGTCATCGTCTATTCCATCTGGAAAACTAGACTTTGTATCCTTCTAATAATAAATTTGAAAGTTTTTTGATATTTGTCGCTCAATCACGCCAAAACGGCAGAACGAGTTTGGATGAAATTCGGCAAACTTGTAGTTATTAATAACCTAGATTAACACATATTGTACTTTTATCCTGGTAGTCCGTTCACATAGGATAATTTTCGACTTCCATGCGGGAGAAGCCGCTGGCAAAAGCTAGTTTTGATATAATTTCAACAAAGCTTGGAACAATTTTCGAGGAATGTTCCAAATTGGTGGAGGCGCCGTCGCGGCGCTGTGTTGCTAGTGTTAAAATCTATTTACGCATGTTATATCACAGCTTACAACTATGAAGATATAAGATAAACACGTGCGGATACATCAATTAGTAGCAGTCACAATGACCTCTAAACACGGTCATAAATCTTCTCAGTGCCCGTTTGCATCAAGAAATGTATTAATTTGACTTTCTTCTATCACCGAAATTAATTTTGAAACAGTAGCTCTATTAGCATATTAAACAAGTAGGGTAATGGGAAACAATATTTTATATCACGTCATAAATACAACCATAGTTAATTTATCTTCCATCTTGTAGCTGTAATAAATAAAAAGCCGCTCCCATAACTTAACAGATTTTCACACTTTGCATATAAACAAATTAATATAAATGGAATAATTTCCGGGAATTAAGTCGTCGACCTTTGGGCCATGATCATTTGTAATAATCGCATAGAGGTATAGCCTCCTACCACACAATTGGGTTCTACGACCTCCGGCTAAAGGTATACAGGTAAAAAATAAGTTGAACACCTGAATAGGCCCGTCATCAATCATGAAGTTACGTTGAAAGGAGTTTTTATTCGGTTTGTTGCATCAGAACACTTTCACTGGGGCTCTGTTCGTCATAAATCATAAGTTCCAAGTCAAAGCGTGACTAAAACAGTTTCGCGGTGAAATCCAAGGACATTACTAGTGGCAGACGATTAGATATCAACCGTATTCTGGCTTGACGAGTTTTATTTCGAAACAAAACGGCATTTACATGGTGACGTGTCGAATAACTTCATTATTGAGAAAGAAGTTCCTGTTGGTTTCACTTTATTGAGGGCAGGTTTCATTTTCCTTTGCTAACCTAACAAATTCTTCGAATTTCTCTATACATTTTGCAAGCTATGGTAAATGATAGTTTAAACAATCCGTCAAAAATCCGACTACTAGAAAATCGCTCTAAATAACTTGTAATAAGAAAATATTTTAATCTGACAGCCGTGCCGGATTTTTTTTGTTAGCCTTTCCTTAGAGAGCGCTATAATCATTTTAATGTAATGTCACATAGCCTATAAGAGATGCTTCCAATCGGGTAAAAAGGGACGTTTACGCATCTGTCAATGTGATAGTAATTCACTATGACAATTGACAACGGTTACTGGACCACGCTTGTAAGCATAGAAACACAAAAATCAGCTGTTATTTAAATTTCTTTCACGTAAAATGTGCAGAGCTTTTTTTAACTGAAATGATTTCACTGATTCAATAAAAATAGACAAAGGCAGCTTCTGTCTGTCATTAGCAATTCCGATGTGCTGAGTCATCGAGCTTACTGTTTCGGCGCTGAATACTAATGGTTTAAAATAAAATTGTGACAATAGTGAGTCATTGTTGGAAAACTGTTACAGCACGGTGTAGACTGTTTTGCGAATTTTGCGGGGACTTTTAATGTTGAGTGACTCTTTATGAAGATGGCATGCTCTGTGTTGGATCATCATCATCATCTACTTAGCCTTTTCGAACTATGTTGGGATCGATTTCCAGTCTAGCCCGATGCAGCTGATTACTAGTATTTTACTTGGGGCGACTGCCTATCTGACCTCCACAACCCAGTTATGGGTAACACGATACCCCTTGGAAAATCTGGCTGTCAGACTTTTGGGCTTCTGGCATCCCGTTATGACTGTCAAAGATCCAAGAAAGACAGCCAGGACCGACGGCTTAACGTGCTATCCGAGGCACGGAGGGTTCTTGGTATGTAAAGATGATCACCAATTTATGAACCCACCACGGTCGTGGTCGATCGACCCTTGCGGCTGTTATTATTTAGCAACAAGCCCGTCCTCTCCCAGTACTGTGTTGGATATAGGTAGACTAATACTCACTGACTCCCATTTTTGTAGAGCATTGGTTGGAGCGTAAGAATTGGTTGTAGATAAATACCTGAAACAAAAATATTTTTTATTAGACAAATTTTAATTAGACTCCAATACGACAAAATTAAATTAAAGGAGACCTTGTTTGTATTTAGATCAAAGTCCTAAACGAAATCATTACAAATTCATCAAACAGAAAGTTTTCCGTTGTAAACCCGTATCCGAATTTTCGACGACAGTCGCTTTGCCCTTTAGACAGGCACTAATAGGGTTGGATACAAATATAGCAACAATCGAATGGCAAATTTAGAGAGGAATAAACTTCGAAGGCTACGTAAAATCACAACGTTATTTCATAATTTATCAATCTGCAATCTCAATAATGCAAGAAAATTATCCAGATATCTAATATCCAATTACTGTAATAACACAGATCTACAGACTCGCAATTTGTCAAAATGTTGCCAACATAACTTTGAAACTGCGTACGATTTGACGTTTATCTGATTCAGGCTGTTCTTAATTTGAATGTTTAGGTACTTCTCTTTAAGAATGAAGTTGGTCATAAGCAGTGGTCTCGAACCTACCGATTTTTCGGTATTTCTACCGATATGGGCTCTGTTCTACCGAAGTACCGAAATATAACGAATATTCTACGATTTCATAGTACACATGGAAATTCTCTTTACCGATTTTGGGTACAAATATACCGTTTTAGCTGGCAATTCTACCGAACTCGCTCTATGACGTTCGAGACCACTGGTATACCATAAGTCATAGCTAACGGTTATAGATTGGTGCAGTTGTTCAAGTGTGAAATCTAGATTAAACACTCAAAATAAATGTAGCAAGAACTTACGTCTACGTGGTAGCACGTCTTGGATTAAAATAGAACCACGTACTTCTTAAAGCACGGTTAATTAACAAGTTAACTGCCATGGTTAAAATCAGAAAAAGTCAAAAAATGTACTTAGTGTTATTTCATTTTAAATAGATAATTTATCCCATAAATGCATTATTTATGTTCAGATTTTGTATGTGTTATCGGTCATATAGTCCGACAAGATCTGAATGGAACAAAAAGTGTCGGACACATAGTCCAACATGGCAGTTAACGTGTTAAACTATTGTAAAGTTGGAAACAAATACAAGTATACTACAGTTTTTTAAGTATTGTTCGTGCAAAAAAATTGCAAGACGGAACGGTTGATTTTTTTCCTTTTTTATTGTATAAATTAGGAATGTATAGATCCCATCTCCCATCTTGCACCGCATGCCCTCTCACCTGCACACATGAGGATCTAATGGCTGCGACAGCGAATGTTATTCGCGTAGCTGAATTTTGGGCCAAACTAATTTAGAAAACTACTTACATATATTAAATACATATATATATATATATATTTTTATTACATATATTAAATACATATTATTTGCTTTAGTATAATATATACTAACATACATTTTTTCGTGTGTGTTTTGCCATCGACGTTTAAAAACAAAAATGAATTAATGGTATAAATTATTTCAAAAACTTAGTTAACCAAGTTATTCTAAAACCAAAACATACTACGCCATGTTATCAAAATACTACGTCTCAGTTTAAAATATGCGTGTAATTTTATACCAACAAACAACATTGTAAGAATTGTTGTAAGCAGCCTTTTATTCCTTTCTGCATACACTTTGTACGTATTATTATTTACAGATATATGTATTATGTGCCTGAATATAGTAGTGATGGAGATTCGACGTATTATTGACCAATGTGCGTCTCCCCGTGACGAAATGGAACTGCGTAGTACGATGATTAAGGTGAAACCTCAAGGGCCCGCAAAATATTTATTTACGTCTTTTTCCACTTGTCTGGTTGTATGTTCATCACACTTGTTTCGCGATCGTAAATATTATGTATTTACAAAACTACTGACAGTAAATCAATATCCCATACAATTCCCTAAGTTCAAATGGTTCTGTTGAATGTCTATTTAATCCTGACACTTGAAGCATTTGTCAAATTAAGAAAATTTTAATTTTGCGGGTTACCTTATCAATTTGCATGTCTGTGTTATATTGTAAAGCTGTTTTTCCTAATTCTGTACAGCCATATTTTTGCGCTCGCGAATCATAGTTTAATCAGTATACAATCTTATACTGACCTGCAAATAACAAAAAAAAAAAAAAAAAAAATTCGCGGGCTACCTTCAAGGTCGCGGATTTGTTCGACGAGTTACCGTGACCCTGGCATATAGGCAACTGAAGGAACACGGGTGGGTTTTAGTCAGTAAAGCGCATCCAGAGACATTTTTCATATCTTTTAATTGAAGTTGTTTCCTGTGACGTGATAATACATTAATACCGTATCTATCACGAACATATTAAATAGCTTCATCATGTATAATTAAAATTTAATCATGTGAGCTTACCGGAACTTAGAACATGGCTATTTAAATTAATATGATGTAAAGTATAGAGTCATGCTTCCTTTACGTTGGAGCTGGAGATGCTCCGACACCTTGTGCTGCGTTTAAACGCAGGTAAAACAAGGAGCGTGGGCTAAAAAAACATCAGAATGTAAAGAACTACATGCAGGCTGCCTTATGACAGTACAAAATTAATTGCATAGCGATATTTTAATTTAACCACCATTAGATCCACCCTGCAGACGCAGTTTGATTTTCATTGCCCCAGGAAAATTATGAATCATATTAAGTTATAGAAAACTGTTAATGCCGTAAAGAGTGAAACACGTATTTGAACTTAGCTAGTTACTGACTAAGTGCTAAACGACTGTTTAACGATGTAGGAAGCTAGAGTATCCGCTCCTAATAACGGTAAACAAGACGATATTTAACCATTAAGTTAACTTGCAAATGACATAATTACACGAATTATCACTGTTACCACGATTCATGTTTCTGCGATAATTTGCGACAGAAAACAAGAAAAGCACTTTGGAAATTGAGGTCTTGAAATGGAAAGTAGCATAGAATATGATAATATGACAGTTGGTAAAACAACAAATATAAATAGCAGTGATGTTATTGATCTCAATATCATATCCTTATCATTCAACCACATGAATGAACCTGTCATGTGAATTAGATAAAAATTGTTTACCTATTTGAAATGAGAAGCAGCAGAATCAAAATCAAGAGTCACTTTGTTCAAGCTAGGCAGAGACCCCACTTTTTGAAGGTCTAAATTAAGTAAGACAATCTCTCAGTTATTCCTTCCTAATGCTTTAGCTGGCAAGAAGACACAGCTATCTGTTCAGTTAAAAGAACTTGATTCTATACGATGGTAAGTAATTAACATTGCGAGACACAAAGTATTAAATGAAAGGATTTGCCATATGTCACCTAGCATAAGAAACATAAAGGGCATTTAAGCACTTAATGTTGTTATTAATTTTATGCATTGAACAATATCGTAAGCGTGACTCCATACAAAAGCATTATCAAAGCCATTAGCCAGCAGTTCATTGCCAAGCTCAACAGCAGCAGCAATTCAACAAACACATACAACTCAACAGCAACTAGGTATCATGTGCTACGTCAATCATTCTTCATTAGGATATCTATCAGAGTAATCAGAGTATAGTATTAGGCCACCAGTCTATTAAGAAAAGCTGAACGATTGTCCTATATCTGTATAAACGAGGAAGGGTAGATAACATTTTGTTAGTAAGTCAAATCTATCTTCCGGATTAATCAATCAGTCTAGTGTACACCCAAGCAAACTCATATATAAAGTTATTATATTAGCAGATTACGTAGCTTCAATGTTCAACATAAATATTCAAGAAATCTTCTGCCTGGCATCATTAATCCCGGATTTCACCGAAGCCTGTCTTAACGTAAAATAAGATTTGGAGTATAAATCGCTGTTATAAACGTAGTACTTCGTCTAGCTATGTATATATTCGAATTTTTGAACCTAAGCACGACCGTATAATCTATAGAAAGGTTCGCATGTATAATTATTATTTATTCATAATCAAGTAACAATGGACTCAATAGGCATACAATTATAAAACAATACACATACAAATTTAGAATTGAAATCAAAATTAACAATCAAAAATAAAAATTAACAATAAAAAAGAATCAATTAAAATTTAAAATAAAGTAAGGTATAAAATATGGCCAAAAATATTATGCAGTGACGTACGTAATATCACAATTGTATCCCCGTAAGGGTTAGACCGAGGCATACACCATAATTTAGCCTGTTATGTTTAAGTCTCATGTAATAGGGGGCGAGCCTATTGCCATCAACCGGACACAAATCCAGATTCCAGCAGATTGGAAATGCCAATAACCAGATTTTACTGAAAAAGAAAAACAGCGGATGCTGTCAAAATAACTAACATATTAGATACTAAGCAATACTACCGTTCTAACATAAGAAGATAAAACAGCTAATCTAAGCCCGCCAGTTAATCGAATACATGTAGAAATAACTCAGTGATGTTCAGTTAGTACATTTGCGAGCAAGTGCAATCACGCCAGAGAACTGATAAGAAGTTTGCAGCAGACTAACACGTGGGCGACTGTTTATCACGTCTGTCGGAGATAAAAGTTTATTTTCTGAATTTATTGCAAAGTATTGGATGTTAGTTTGTATTAGCTTAACGGGAGATAAGGCCTGATTTATATAAATTCTTTTTTTTCCTTGATATTTTACACATCCTCACATGCGTCTTGTTTCAGATTGCTATTATAAAGATTGTTAAAATTAGATAGCAGCCCAGAATCTGGACGTGTGCCCGGTTTATGGCAATAAGCTCGCCCCCTAAAAATATGAGACTTAACCATAACTGGCGAAATGTAAGGGTACAGATCCACATCTTCTCGGGGAAACAAGGTGTGATATTATGTTATGTAGACTTCCTCTACAAATCTAACTTTCATTTTTCTGAATTTATTTCACATTCCATGAAAGAGCAAAATAACTTTTAATTCACGCTTACGTTTTTATAACCGTGCTGCGTCTCTTTGTGTAACGTAAACATTATTTGTATTACGACTGAAAAAGGCGCCGCTATTATTACCTCCATCAAATTTATATTGATCAGCACAATCCATGTCTGAAACGATTGTTTGCATGCTCATTTTCTTAACCAAAGAAAAAGCTATCATAGTTGGCTCGCCCTAATTCATTTGGTTGAAAGTGTTCAATGCCACACGCCTTCCCAAGGCAATCCAAAGTGCTAACTATTTCCTCAGGTTATCGATCCACTTCGCTGGGAACGCGCCATCTGGCATTTTCTTAACCGTCACGTGTATATTTCGTGTATTTTCTAAAATTGTATTTTGGCTTTAACGGCGTCCTATGTAACGTATTAGACTTAGTCGTGTGATACGATTATATAATTTTCTAGTTGTTTTTCATTAGCTTCACGTTCAGCTGAGATGAAATACATATTGGTAGGTCCATCACCGAAAGCACCATCTTTAATATTTCGATGATCATTTTCGTCTTGATTCAATCTGATTGGAAAAAAATTACCAGCTTCAGGACCTTTTCAATGAAAAGATAAATATACCCAGTGAGTTATTTGTGTTAATACGCGGAAGCAACAAGCAAAACTGTATACATACCTACGAAGACATACGAGTACAACCGAGACATTCAAAAATATGAAGCGATTAAACAAAGGGTATTGTGCATTCGATATCTAGATCGTGATACAATCGTGAATCATAAATTTCATCATCGATACGTACATTGTGTTCAACAGTTTAAACATTGTTGTCTCCTTAAATAACGCATGATGGTTATTAAGTATTTTTTGCATTTATCTTTTCAAGAAAATCGATATATACATATGCTATTGAGCCCAAAATTTCAAAGATTCTATTTGAACATTTTATCATTAACTTGGTGAACTGAAACGTCTCTTTCACTTTCAGACATGCTACAAAATTGTAATTGTTCAGAACTGTACTGTAATTACATAATTTATTATAGCCACAAATAAAACTGGTCCAAGTCAGATAGAATCATCCATTGCGTGAAGCATTGTAAATGCCTAAGAACCAACCAAATGGAAATGATAGATAACGGAATTCCAGTAAAACTACGGCCGATGCTTGATATAATGTCAGTTATTATGGAACACGGTCTACTAAATTAGCCTGTCTGATTTTAAAATGATTGTGAACTTTATTTGTAGATAGTAAACTATGTCGCAAACAAAATTTTGCATTGTGCCAAAAAGATAAACAAAGAATATTTGCGACACAACACGACACACAATGAAGAATGTTAGTTGTAGTAGCAAGAATTCGGTCAGATGTCAACAAAATATGTACGAAATGCTAAAAACGCACTGACGACTGTTCGTCTGTTTGAAACAATTTTTGAGACTGATCTGATACGAAACATGCTTTGTGAAAAATTTTAACTCACTTTTTGCAATGACAACAAACTACAAAAAGACTATGCCATAGCAATAGAGCATTCGCTATTTCAGTGGCAACATCTTTTTATAATATGTCATCATTCGTGCTAAAAATTCAACATTTTATTCATAAGTTCAAAACCATACTTGTTGTAGACGTGAAAGAGGCTAATAAATAAGATGATAATGAAAATAACATTTCAAAGACTGATGATTTTAAAAAGAGTAAATAAAAGACAGCAATAACTGAATTAGATAATATGTTGAGTGAGATAGAAAGCCAAATAAGAATAGAATAAAATTGTAGCGTAAGGAGAGCGCAAGTCACCCTAGACAAAAGAATTGTTTAATGGGCACGATCATGCAGATAATGCAGATTTTAATATAGGCTTAAATTAAGCTATAAGAGTAAAGCGGAACATATTTCCTCAATAACATTAATCTAACAAAAATAGTATAGGATTCATCATAAATATAATCTTCGTATGTAGGTAAGTTGTAAGCCAAATGTCGGATGAGTTTCCAAAGGCCTTGGCAAAACCACAACATGATATCTTCTCGCTATTTTATTCTTCACTGAATCTAAGTGAGCATAGCCATGTTCAAGAGCCAGAGACAATTAGATGGCTAAAGCCGGGTTAATGGCTCAAATATTTTAATGAAATACTTAAAAATCATGGACGTGAAGGCCGAAATAATTCTTAAGTAGAAACTTAGGAAACGTTGTATGGGATGACTATACCAGCAGATAGATAGAGTTGTGAAATAGACAAAGTAATAGATTTTGAGTATTCTGTGTTTTTGGCGCACCAGCAAGTCTGATATATCCCGCTATATCTCAAGACTCAGTCCGCCCCGATTCAGTTTGGTTTGATACAACGATAGAGCACAATCGGTTACGAAACGGTACCGATACCATCGCACTTTCAAGATGTTTTGATGACGTAGCGCCACAGTTGGCTAACAAAAACTTTGGTTACGTAAACCTATGGCTTTATCGACGAGCTTTCATTCAACTGGGTTTCCTTTGAGCTAATCATTGATGGAAAACTAAAGTTGGAATAGGAAGACCGTAAATCATACGATTGTGTATGAATCATTGGTTGTGGCGAATAGTTTTGTTAACGGTCTTCAATGTCTTGAAGTAAAAACGCAAGACATTTAAATTACATATTATTTTCATAAACATTCGTGAAGTGGTAAAGTCGGAACATACCAGCTAATTTAGGAGATGCACTGACAGGATGTTTTCTTACTATCATATTATATTTGATCATATTCTTCTTCACCTAAGTACTTCTATACGTTTGCTCCACTTTGAGATAGTTCTTCAATCAGGGCATCAACGAAAAAGGTCCCGGAAAAAACCCACAAATATGTTTTTTTGCGTTTTGCTTTTAGTTAAGAATGTGTAATGGTAATCTAGAAAAAACTCGATCAATTACAATAGAGCAAAAAATGTTTGAAGTACGAATATATAATACGTAGTTCAAAGTCTTTCTTCAACAAGCTTAATGGCTTATGAATAAAAAACCACGTGTGGTATTTTTTATAACTTTAAGTGGTAATGGAGTTGCCGAAGTGCGAGTCAAAATAGATGAAGCAAACAAAATATATATACAAGACTATAAGGAAACTAAGCATGGTAATAAAACAGTTATGTAAAATACACCATTTAATAGAAGGTACTTATAAACCCTTTGATACTACACAGACAACAAAAGAAACGAAAACCTCGAAACGAGTGATTCCTCAAGCCTTCAAAGTTTTCTGGAGAAGGCGAATGCCGGAACTTGATCGATTTCTTTCCTACAGAGATAAGGCTCCAAAAAACTTGTTTTTAAAAAGCAACCGTTCCGACGGGTCTATTGGGGTGTAACACAATCTTGTTACGTCACTCCTGCGATAAAAACTGGTGGAAGAACTTGAAGATCACGACACACGCCGGAAGCTGAGTCTGAATATAGATTTAGACCAAGAGAAGGTAAAGGAGAGTGTATAAATAGAGACCAATATCCTAATAGAATTAAGTTCTTTTACGTCAGCCTTTTTCTGGTTCACTGAACATTAGTATTTATAGCGACCATAATCTTCCCAAACTAGAAATAAAGTTAAAAATGACACTTATAAATAACACGTTCCATTTTTAGTTTATCAACCCACGTGGTTATGTAGCACGTGACTGGCGACGTGCCTCACACATAATAATGCCTTATTCACACTTTAACAGTATTTTTTTAAGGTCAAGTCCACAACAATCTCAAAGCAAAGCAAAGTCGTTGACGTTAGTTACTCGAAGATTAACTCGCCCACTCATTCAACGTTTATACACAAATCTATTGACAAAACACAAAACCAAATATTGACATAGCGTTCGAGATTAATTTCTCGTTGGAAACTGGAATTTAATACACACACGCTACATTCAAGTATGTGATGAAAAAAACGCAGAAGGTTTACGTCGCGATGTATCAACTCTCGCCAGACATCACACGAAATTCATTTTTGAAATTCATGCAAATTTTAACCATCCACACTATCGGAAACTATACACAGTTATACATATTTGGTATCGTCGACTAATGGATTCCTTAATTAGTTTTGGCTTCGGAAATCGCCTTCTGTGCTCAGTTTTTGTATGGTTTATGTGAAGGCGGCGCGGCGCGCGCGCACGGTAGCCGATCGTGACTCACGCCAAGCGGCCGCATGGTAATGTGAACATGTTAATTGCTAGAGATTCGAGCCTATCTCATAAATCCTTTTTCGTGGGTAGGTAGAATTTTTGGAATACTGGTATTGTAATGGCGAATAGCAGTGTTTGCTATTTTATCGTGTAGTCATAGAAATGCATTGCTAACTACGTCTGCAACCATTCTAGATACTTTTTGTAATAAAACTAAATCTTATCGATATAGATTCCTAACACAAAGTTAAGAGAAAAATGATACAGAAATGAACAAACTCAATAAACACGGATCCAATGACAACAAACACCCATCGATCAATCCACACAACGTGACAAAAATAAAACGCGAAGATAAGAACTGTTACACCGAAGATGATAAGCAAGAATACAAATCCGAACACATGACAAACACCAAGACATACAAACAAGAGATGGAACTGACGAGATGACCGATCGTAACAAAATAATCTTAATGACATAACAATAAGAGATAAACGTATGGAATTTCATTAATCTCCGGACGGAGTGTTGAAAAACAAATAAGTTATATCGAATAAATTAATGTGTTTTGATAATACGTTGGTAGGAGCTAAAGGTTACGAGATAGTGGCAGTGCATTACGTATGAAGACAGACCTGCTATATTTTCATTAATTAGTACTGGGTCAGTGTGAATGTTGATAGATGGAGAGGGAGAAGAAGAACAATAAAAAAATGAATGAATTTTTTGTGGGATGACATATCATATCAAAGAGAAGGGACTGAATGACAGTGTGACGTCAACACAGGGTAGACTGAAAGAAGAAAACGTGTTGCGCTGACCCCAAATAACGAGTCACAAGGGCAGAACGATAGGTCTTCAATCAGAAGTACTGGTCAGTGTGCTAAATTCCAATGTAAAGCCGATATACTCGATCGCTAGACAGATGTTCGTCGGGAATCAAGTCGCTTGCCAAATGTCTTTCTATAAGGTCAAGGAAATGTTACATTTCATTCAACTTCTTTTGACTAAGGACTTATTTATAATCATCAATGAAGATCCATTCACATTATTGACTGGTTTGTTTTGTTTTATTAACACAAGAAGATGATCCAACGCGGCAACGTAAGTTAGCCTGTGCAAAGGTTTTGAGTTCATAGAAAAAGGACGTCAGTATTCCCGAACTTAAAAACGATTCCAATTCCAAACGAATTATTATGAAACTTTTAAAACAATAAATAGCCAAAAAGGTCCAGCCTTTCTCAAATGATGAGACTCTCTCTTACCACCGAACAGCAATTCATTTTTGGTATATATAGAAGATGGTAGACTATTACCGTCAAAGGTGACAGACAGCTCACATTCAGCTTGCACATTAATCGTATCAGGTGTTCTACTATGCTCATTAGAGTGTCAAATGTTTTATAAATCTAAAGTTCTCTAAATCTCACCATTGTTATCGGTAAGAGCTCATAAACACCAACGGTACGCGACATTGTCACGACTGAAAGTGGTTGCCAACGTTTAGTCGCAGAGAGGCAGAGGTGGATCATTTCTAAACTAGAAATGGACGAGCTATTGTGATGTCAGGCGCACGCTGCGATCCAAGCGTGGTTCCTGGCGATAAATTTGCAACACCGTTAGGCTAGCAACACAATTGATGGCTAGAAAAAAGAAATTTCGATTTGAATACTATTTGAGAATTGAGGCATTTTGTGGTTGATTTCTTGAATGCCGTCTAGATTGGACAGGGTTTCTGAAATTCCCAAATACTTGTTTACATTTTGAACAGTCGTTTGACAAAGGCATTTATCTAGGTTGAAACCATTTATTAGTTAGTAGAGTTCCTTTTTTATCAACCATCGAATACACCTGAGAGGATCAATCATAATCTACGAGCCATCAAGAAAATCAAAAAGCTGACTTATCAAGTAAAACTTTTACCGATCATCCATCTTCATGAGGTACACGTCACACAACATGCACACTCGGTGGACCTCTGACACTGCGCGCACGCGTACGCTTCGGGCGGCGTATGCGCACGATTTTAGGTCAAGGCAGCACTCGCCAGGGATCGCAAGAAGATTATTACAAATTGCACTACACTGCAGTCGCTACGGCCCCTTTTAGTCGGTCCAACAGTGTTTAATATCATTCAAATTGGCGTTATTATATAAACTTGTCTAGCTTGACGTAAAAGATAACCCGATGAGAAACAGAAATCATGCTGCTGGTGAATTTATTACTGGAATGTATATAATTTTGGGAGCTTATAGCTTTGGGAGAACAATTGGCGGGTTACGAAGGTCAGGTAAGTGTACAAATATGCTGAAAGGGAATCTATTCATATATATGCTCCAATATTTATGAACCAGCGCGGATTAATACAGTATAAATTAAAGGAACTTTATGATATTTTCCATAAATTGAAACTTTTTTACAAATACTAAATTATTCTAATGTAGCGTCATTCGTAAATCTGCCGTAATGTCAAGGAAGTGTATATTGACACAAATTAGAGCTATTATTGCCTAAACAAGGGCGCCCATTACGCCCAGACAAACTCAAAAAGAAAAGTAAATATTATGAACTCTAATTTGATTGATAGGTGTTATCGTTATGTGGTTAACGTACCATTTTATTTACAGCTGTAGCTGGCAACTTTTCAATACCGGCGATTAAGCTATAAATTCAATCAGGCAAACCTTAAAAGAACATTATAGCTGAGATAAATCAGGCTGTAGCATTTACAAGATCTGAGATAATAGTTGAATCAGAAGTTGGTTCGGTCGTGGGAATGGTAATAATTGGCATCATGGGAATGGTGGACGGTCGTGATCTTCGCGATGGATTTGCCGGTGACGTGGCTAATGGCTACGAGTGATGACTCCCTGGCAATGATGTAACTGTGTCGGGACTATTATTTGCAGAATTGCAAACTTAATCACGTATAATCCCGGTCCTCAGCGTTTGTTTGACATTTTTCAATAAAATTTTATGTAACAAAATCTACAAAATATAATCACAAAAGATGAAGCAGCTCCGAAAGGTAAAATACGAAAGAAAACAACGTATTGCTACAAAAACAGACTACAATATAAATATTTGTAAAGGATCCCATAAAGATTGCAACCATCTATTAGAGTGCTGACTTAAATATAACTTTCCCTTTAAAATATGGCAGTTGTGTGACAGTAATAAAATTATGGGGGATACACAGTACAATTTAAATGCTGGGTTCCGTGGGAACAGAGACAACAGGTGATGTACGGACATGTGTAGTCACGGATTGTGAACAGTCAGACAAAATACAACTTCACAGTAGGGACACACACACATAAAAATATCACTGATGCAACTGCTAATAGAATGGTTCGACACTGTTAAATAACATACCGTATTTAAGAGGTGTTTATAGAAATACTATATTTGCGCGACCAATCAGTGCTAGATTCATATTCATATTCATTATAACGTGAACCTGACCTAGACAATGATAAGAATAAAGTACTTAATATTTGCGCTTACTTCAATTACACGGCGTAATCATGCAAAATATGAACAGTTGGCCTTCTGTAGATACCTTATTTTTTACATCATCGTGATGGCCATGTTTTTGAGGGGGAATTCCAGCAGTCGGAACATTTGCGTGAGGGTGTGCGCTCAAGTGTGTCCCCTGCGGCATGGGGAGTTATGCTACGAAACTTTTGGAATACTGTCTTTATTATCTTATGAAACATTCATAAATTGTAGTCTGCGGAATGAGTAATTTTATATTGCACTCGAGAAAGAATGTTTGAATAATCCAGGTTTTGTCAAAAGTAAAGCTTCTTCAATTCGTATTTGATATTGAAGGGGGGATTTGCTGATTCAACTGTTATTTTACTTAAAATATTCTGTGTCAACGTAATAGAAGATCAAACAGGGGACAAAAACAAATAAAGCAAAAAATGAGAAAGCTTGAGTACGACTATAATATTTTTTGTTGTATAATGGCAAAAATAATAGACGTGACAAAAAAGGGGATCTTTTTAAGCACACAGAAGTAAAAATGGGTAAACAGTGACACTAATCCTACAAAAAAATGGAAAAGGTCAGAGGTCCCGCAAAGTTTAAAGAGTCCCAAGGGTCGGTAGCAATAATAATCCTGCGCATGTGTCACAGTCATGGTTTAGCGATTAGCCGACTACGGTAGCGAAAGAGATTTTTTTACAATTAAATAAGATTGATGAACGATTAGGGAGTCAAATAACGATTTTCTAAAAATCAATCACGTTAGTTGTTATTTTGTTTTTTTAATATAAGAAACGCATTTGTCCCCATACGGCAGATAAAAATAATAAAAACAAGGCGACAAGTCTACTAATTTACAGACGTTGCAATGTTCGCGCCACAATGTTTTTAATGGATTTTGTATTTATTAACAGACAAGAAGAAAAGAACAGAAAAATATATTAAAAGTGACAGTTATTTCTAAAGAAATCTCTTCCAGCATCCCTGCGATGGGTCGCGAGATTGTTCGAAAAAGATACCGTGACCCTGGCCCATGGGCAACTGAAGGAACACGGGTGGGTTTTAGTCAGTAAAAGTCTGACACGCCCTCCCGCTCCGCCCAGAGCGGGAGAAGTAATTTGATGATTTCCCATCCAAAAAAAAAAGCATCCCTGCGATAGGAAAGTAGATCGTACATCTCTTATGCAGATACTGTGACACCGATTTTTGGCAAATATGTCAAAAACTCAAATTCCAGCCTGTCCTACAGCTGTGAATTACACATCCTCCTTTTATTTCGATAAAAACTTTTTTGCAAAAAAAAACAACCGACTTCCTTAAAAACACTACAAAGTGAAAAATAACTTTAATTTCGGTAGTCGGTGTCTTAGGATCTGTATTTATGGTTTTTTTGCCACCGACTTCCGAAATTAAAGTTATTTTTCACTTTGTAGTGTTTTTAAGGAAGTCGGTTGTTTTTTTTTTGCAAAAAAGTTTTTAATTTTAAATTTTTAGTTGTGGTATTCACCCTGCACTAATTTCAAACAAACAATGCATATTTATGCGATAGCAGAAATTGCGGTTGATTTCCTGTCATTTTTAAAGAGTTCCGGTGTCTGTCTCCCGAACTCATCATCAGATCTATATGAAAATTATATGGGACCATTTCGGAATAAACCCCTTTCGAACAAAAAAAGAATTTTGCAAATCCGTCAATATATGACGGAGTTATGGCCGAACATACATTAAAAAAAAAAAAAAAAAAAACATATAAACATCCGAATTGATAACCTCCTCCTTTTTGAAGTCGGTTAAAAAGTAGGTAGTGTTTGTCAATAGTCGATCCAATATTGCAGTGATTCTTTACTCATAATAGCAGCGTATAACACTGTATCTGTTTCATTAAACAACACATTTGAAACAGAGCTTATTTCACCCCAAATCTTCCCAAATGTTGCTGATCTAACAACCAAAACTAATGTCCAGAAACTGGAAATCGTCCATAAGCGAATCCCGTGAGAATGATCCAAGATAACATATCGACGAAACCAAAGGGTGTTCACTGAGGGAGCATTCTCCGCCCCATGCGTCCAACAATTTGAACAATGGACCATGCGCGCTTTGTGCTCGAAATATGGCAGAATTTTTTTATATTTTTTAAACAAAGAACTGCACGGTGGGTCACACTGGGTCACGCTTTACGACTTCCAACAATGTGGTGATGAAATTAATCATCAGTTCTGGCTGTGACGTATGCGTCATTTACATCATTCTCTTTAGAATTTCACTCCGTTTCTTAAACGTTTAAAAGTTACACAACTGGCAGAATTATAATCTGTCTCGGAGTATCATTAGCAGCGATTTCGCAATCAGTAATAGATACTGTATAACAATGGGTAATTATATGGTTTTTGTTTTACACAAAATTGGCATAATAGCCGCGGATATGTCTTTGCTGGCGAAATTAGAATTGTTTGATTAGATAACGGTCCGGAAACATAATAAAATATTCCAATTAGTCTTTGTTTTTGGTACTTTCCAAAACACTTAAGTTATATTTACATAAGAAACTTTTACTTTTATGGCTGTAAATACTAGAATTATACGGAAGGCAATTCGTTTGTTTCCCCCTTTATGTGCTAAAAACATAGACACATAAGCAAACCACGTTCAAATAATGAAGTTGAAAATTGCATTTTTGCTCAGACTCTGATAAACACATCACGCTGCGGCGGCTTTTGTGCCATCGGATGCACGCTCCACATATTCTGCATTCGGCACGTGACCGGCACGCGCCCTCCGTCCTCCCACCCTCGGGAGGGACAAGCCCTTGCGAACTCTCGTGTCGCCTTGGCAACAATGTTGTCGAGAAATTACGTATGCAGGATGCGCACCCCAATTATTTCTTGGGAGTCTTGTAAATATGCTGCATTATTTTTTGTTTTCGAAAATAATGGCCTCATTTTCCTATGTATTATTATTAGTGCTATTCGTAAATGGTAAGTACAGTAAAATAATGATATAATGTACGAAGATGGTCATTTTCATTCAAGAATTTCATTCTATTGATGCATGTCGGATAATGTGATCTGAAAAAGTGTGACTGATAAAAATACAGAATGGAAAATAGATGTCGATACGGCTTATCATAAACTGATACAGTTTTATCGAAATGAAAGAAAAGCGATATCCGCTTTCGATTAATATGAGTAGCTTTATTTGGGTGACATCACCGTCACCCTTAATAGAAAAAACTAGAAAAGTCACAACAGATAATTTTTAAAGCTTTAGATCTGAATTCTAGTCATCTAAAGGTGCCTACAACAAGACGAGACAACAATGTAACCAATTTGTGTAACAAAAGCAATTGTTGAATGTTCGTGAACAACTAAATAATAGATAAACTTACAGACGAGGCTTTACTAAATCCCATTAACTCTATAAATCATAGTTCTATCGCATAGATACAGCTACAACTAATCCCGCATACATAACTCTAAACCCTCGGATCCACAAAGATTTCCATCGCTTAATAAACAGGATGAAATACATAAGTTATCACGTTATAAATTTTGTCTACTATTGTAATAAAATAGCCAATAAATTGTCGGTCTATAGCCTTATAATGTATAGCTTTAATAGAAGAGGGGAGTTTCCTCAACCCTTCATATTTCAAAAAGTTATTTCTGTGACCTTTACGAAGTCGACTTTATGAAGCTCTTTTGATGTTAGTTTCAAGTTTATAATTTAATATACTGTTTGATATTTTGAAAATAGTTTCCGTCACCTATCTTACAAATACTTAAATATTTACTTGAATGATTATGAAAGTTTTTATGATAAGAGTAACATAAATATGTATCTCTTCCTTTATATTCTCTTCACATTTTTAACTGCCTTCAAAAAAAGAGTAAGTTCTCTGTTCGGATGTATTTTTATTTTTTTCCATCGATGTGGGTATAGGAGTCTGGGGAGCGACATCGGTGACGTCGAATCGATGCAACACATGCAATATTTAATTACGAAAGGGGTGAACATGGGGGAGGGTTCCAGTGATTGTATTTGCATAATAAAGCCAGAATAACGGACTATGATGGGGAGTTCGCACTATTATTTTAGGTGAAATAAAAAATTAATAGAATAATTGATGTTAGCTAAATGCTGTGCGTTTAAATAAGGAAAATTTTGCGCAAATCATTCAGGAACTTCCGTTTGTTGTATGTTAAAGTTTTGTTTATGATCTCATGTCAACAGCTCCTAACAATTAACTATCCCACATCGATTCGTACCTCGTACACATACGACCAAGCGTGCCGCCGCGCCGAACAGTGCAACGGAAGCGTCGTGTGCGCACCGCGTGCAATTAACTTTAACCGCATTGTATCCTGTCGCGCGTGCGCTGGGACTAACTGTACTGTGCTAGTTACGTGTGGGTTAACACATCGACAATCGCCCATTAAATTGAGGTAATCTGATAAAACATTAATAACTAATTCCCGTAAATGTGATGTAGAGGATTGATGGACATGTTGTTGGAGAATGAATGTGGATGGCGAATTTGGGAGAGTTGGGAAATACGAAAGAATTGATAGATTGTATGAAAGAAGCTATGGCTAGAAAAGGTGTCAATAATGAGATGACGACTGATAATGAAGTAACTGGAGACGACTTAAGGACTTAGATTAAACTTAGACGACTTAAGATTAGTATTTGTAGACGTCCGATAAACAAGAAACACAACGAACTGTGTCATTCAATTTTTCGCCAAGACATAGGTATGTCCGATAAAAAAATCGAACATGCTGTATCATTCAAAAACAATGATAAGCTAATACATATTGGAACAGCATAAATAGTTGGGTTCTTAGGAGATTACAAGAAGAATGTTTTGAAAACAGACGGGGATCATGCTAACACACGAAATACATCAACAATGATAACAATCATGTGTTGAGAACAAAAAACTCAACAATCAACACTTTTCTGAAGAGTTGCAAATATTAGACATTGTGCTACACAACAAACTTCAATGAAAATTTTCTTGAAAATGTCTACGAGACGATTCCAAGGGTTTGCAGCACCAGCATGACAGATGTCTCTCCGGAGGTTATAAGACGCCAGATGATTTTGTTTTCGAGGAAACCGATTCATCAAAATCTTCAAAGTGCTTGATAAAAGATTTTAGGCGTGATAACTTTTGCGTAGTTGTCAGAAAAAATATTGGAAAAACAAGGAAACCATTTTCATCACATTTCATGTTTTGAAATAAAATAATTCAACCTTGGCTTTTGTCCTTACAACCATCTATATACGGCGCGTCCTCGTTACAAAAGGGTAGGTAGCACTCACAAGGGACCTCTAGTATATAATATAGAAATAACCCTGAAGTTCGTGAGTTACACTAAGGCAACATTGTCTATAATTTAGTAGGAATATACCATAGTCGCAGCTAAGTATAGCCCTTTTATACCTTAGTAAACAGGCCACATCACACTTAATGAGCTAAACAGGTCACCAGCTCCCAAAGGAAGCGCTGGAGTGGATTGTTATGAGGACATTATAGCCGCGTCCTTATCACAAAGGGCTAAAGGTCACTTTACTTTGGACGAAATATAAAATGAATCGTTAATAAAGCTTAATTAGGAAAGTTGTGATACGTCTATGTAGTAGTTATTATATTAGAGTGATGTACGAGAAATTCTTCGGTAATGTAATTTTCTAGTTTGTGCTCCGAAACTCGCGCTGAGTTTGGAGTGACTGATATCAAAGTTTAACTTAATAAGTGGTTCACTTAGTCTTCACTTATGTGTAACGTATTTTCATCAACATTTGTTGCTAAATTCAATCACATACATATTGAATATTTATTAAGTTTCATGGCCATCTCAAAAGCTTTTTTAAATTCTTCGTTGCTAAGTAGTTCCTAAAGACTATTTCATGCATTCTACAAAACACTATTGATCCCATTCGAAAGTCATAAATCAAAGTTTTCATCTCGCCATTCTCTCAAAATACGAGCCAACTTCAATAAGCGCATTCCATCCAATAAATCTACGATTCATTTGAATAGTTGTTAACTAATTTGTATGTTCGTACAGGGGGCCTGTCCTGCCCCGTATAATTTGTAGCCCGCATGTCAACGGCTTTGGACCTCTGATTCAATGGAAATTGAATAAGTGGAGAGCGATTGTGGGCCTCGATAGACCAGTCGATAACAAGATAATGTGAACATAGTTGACAACATTCCGATTCTATCGGACAAGACTGTAGGAGAAAAATAGCGAGCATTCCGAATGGCGAATAGCTTTATAGATGAAAGATATTAAATATCTGGCCAGTTATAATCATTATCCAGTTAATGCAATCATAACTCAAACGACCAGCGAAAAAGTTACGAAGATGAAAAAAGAGATTTCGTTAAGGATGAATAATTAAGATGAATATTTCATCCAAACCACTAATCTTAATGGAAGCCATAAAAACGTCGTTAGCAGCCATCAGCAAAGACAATTAAGAGTAAAATCTAACTGTTCACATTTTCGCTGAGCCGTTCTCCTTGACATTCGATCGATCGTGCTAGAACGTATTATTAAACCAACTCTGTCCCGTTCCTTCCTTCAGGTATAAGAGAGATGAAATTATTTGACAGCTCAACTGTTGAACTGTTTAACGGGTGACAATTGCGCAAGTGGATTCATTCGTAGGGTTCATTGGGTCAATGGCAGGTTAAAGAATTAGTTATCTAGTTGAGTTAAGTTCAAAATCCTTACAGCCAACCGGCGGAGCGTGACTACGACTAATTCATTGGGGAAGGAAAATATACTTTAGAGATATGGTATGTGTTTATCCTCTGCCTTTTCATAAATGTCAGCTCTAAATATGGAGGCTTGTACATTTTATTCACTGAGCAATGCAATATTACGTAAGATTCAAGTTCCAAAACTCGAACTTCAAAAGATCGATCTGTCATTATCTCCACGTAAAATCCCCTGTAGCAAAACAGCTTAATACATATAATAATATATCACATTAAACAAAACTGCAGTCACGACCTCGAAACAGGACTATAAAGAACTAAACGTCCTCCATTCTTCGCGGAGAAAGTGAGCAGTAAAAAACATAGACCTACAAACGTGTTCTGCATATCAATCGGTGTGTAAAGATTGATTGTATGATTGATAAGCTCCCGAACACTATGGCTGGCACTCTGGTAATGACACGTCGGGTCAAACGCGATATAATCTGACATTGCGTGATACTTGGCCGAGAACTTGACATTGAAATAGGGTTCGCATGTTCCAAAGCGGTAATTTCCAACAGAAATGACCCAGATTCAGGTAAGGATATGACAGAATTATCATGCTGTATAATCTTAAGTAAATAACAATTTAGATTAAGAGTTTCCTGTTGTTCTTAGGTAGCACTATTATTATGGAAATTTAATTTCATATTTAGAGATCTAGAACACCATCACGGAATAAATTTAAACTTTCCAGGAAATACATTCTGAACTTGACACCCAGTGTGTTAGATGGCATCACTGTAGTCGATATTGCCAACCCTAACCATTCGAAAAGAAATAGCCCATAGAAACAAACATACACGATAATGTATCTCTAGCTATTTTTATTTCAATTATTACTTGTGTTGGCTTTGCTTCATGTAGTTCTCGCTATTAATGTTCTACTTGGCTTGTCAAAAAAACACACAAAATATGATTTCAAAGTATACCTAGTAAAGAAAGACTAATTTACCAAAGTAATAAATGAAATATGGAGAGAAGTTTATCTTTCGGTACAGTTAATGCGGCAATAAAGATGTGAGGCTCGAAATAGTCTAGTAATGATTGACGCGGCTCGTTTTTTTGCTTTCAATTAGCGCTCAGTAAGATTAAAGATGGGCTTCCAAAAGTAATTGTGAATTTCACGTTTGGAAATAAAATATGAATCATCACTCATTTAATTCATCGTCATTAATCTTAGAAACAGGTATATTTTAAACCAGCAGAAAACACGGTGTGTTTGCACACAGACATAAAATTTATGGGAAAATGATTACATTGTTATAGGAAAGGCGATAAATGAAATAGGCCTGACTGCCAACAGAGATGAAAATTTTAGAAACAATAAAACAATATGACACGTGAGCATATCAGTAACTTTGCATCACCGACATGCTAAAGTTTTGTTACCTACAAAAATCGCTCAACGAGGCCAAAGATGTCTTCATTTCAAAAAAACACAGTTTCAAAATAATTCCTGCGTTTGACCTACACCAATCTAGATCATTTCAAGTGCGAACAATTCGATAGAAGAGTGAAAATATCGGCCATAACAGACAAGTAACGGTGTTCGCGTCCCGCTGCGACCGTGACACGACTAATTGACGTGACGTTTCAGTCGTGTCGTGTCGCGCGTGATCGGGGCACGTCGTGCAGAACATCCGAGTGTTAAATGTAAATGCAAGATGTCTGAATGCTACTGCATTGAAAGAAATTCCATAGCTTGCAGTGCCACTTAATAATACTGAAACCTGATGACATATTGAAACTAAGTCAGTAAATAAAATGATAATGAGGACTGGAACTACACGGTTTATCTTAAGGATAGTCTGTAAGAAGCTATTGTTCAAAAGGGACTTGTTTATATAAAAATAACAAATAGAGACAGAACAGGAGGTAACGATAAACATGAAATCAATGAGACAATTCTAAAATGAGAACAAAAGAATATGTGAAGATCAACACACAAGAATTTCTTGTTAAGAAACTAAAAACAAGCAAAGTTTTATCCCGATCTAATCTTACAAGAAAAATAAACTCATTTTTCCTCAAAGCTTAAGTTAAGATAACTTTTCAAAAAACAAAATCCAAGTACGCTTATCTGACAACTTTCTGCAGTTATGGTAATTTGACATCTATTTTCTGTAACATAAAGTTTTAACTAAAAAATTGTAGAGACAAGGCGAAGTAGTTGTGCCGTAAATAACTTGGTAAGACGGAAATGTTATGATTTGCATTCGTAAGTCATTAAGTAGTCCACAATAATTTAAATTTATGCGGAAGAGCTACATGCGATGCGCGGGCTGGACTAACGTCATTACTTTCCATTTCTAGGTTCCTTCCTATAGCTTCTTTTCTATTAAACAAAGTAGTATTAAGTAACATAACACAACCCGACGTGACTCTTGCTCCTTGAATGAGAGTAGTCATTGCCCGTAGATTTTGAAATTTCTAATTTTTATATACATGAATTATATTGAAAAATTGTATATCAAATGTATATAAAAGTTTTCAAAATCAAATTTCTCAATAATGAAAAAAGATATTCGCGCAATCGATAGCTAAATTTGTCGCGATGCTACATAACCGTGAAAATACGCTAAAATCGTGTTTTTTTGCACTTTTAGGTTAGAATATCTAAAAAATGTAATATGATGGAGCAATTCCGAGGCCGAATTTAAATTCAGTGACCCAAAATCTACGGGGAATGACTACTCTCATTCAAGGAGCAAGAGTCACGTCGTGCTGTGTAATCAGCCTATATAAATGTTCCCACAGCTGGGTCTTCTCCCGGTGAAACAGAGTAGGCCGCGGGCCCAGTGCTGGTTGATGACGTCATCATCATCATCTCAGCCCGGAATCATCCACAGCTGGGTATAGGTGCAGATACAGGTGGCGGTGGCAGGTAGTTGATAGATGTCGATGTGAGCCGGCTGTCACTGAAAACGGGCGCTGGGGCTCTGTCTCGCATAGGGTCACAGCATTATGCTGAGTGATGGCCGTTTTGCGTGGATGTGACGCAAATTTTCCCATACCTTATTTTTTCTTTTTATATGTTTTTGGTCTTTCTGTGCGTCATGTTTGCCACAAATAAACGTATTTTCTTTCTCTTTCTTTCTATGTTGAATGTCTTTTTTTACTCTAGGATATATCGGTTTCCTCGCGATGTTTTCTTTCATCGTTTTGAGAGCAGCGATGCTGAAATATATATTCACACAAAGTAAACGGCTTATCTAGGTTCGAGTCTAAGAAAACTCAAAGTTGTAATTTACATTCATCATATTCGTCTTGCCCTTATCCTACTTGATTTTTGACCTCTTCCTCCCACCATCTTCTTCCAATTTGAATCAACAATTTTCTTAATATTAAATTCGTTTCTTGTGCCATCTATGAATACTTTTATTTATAGGTGGTACCATTAATACTGAACTATCGCAGTTTCTCCCATTGACAGTCCCTTCTAAATCAATTCTCTGTACAAGATATATATTCAGCAATAGTTTGTTCCTAGTCGCAATGGTACACAGTCCGTTACAAGCAACAGTTTTGCGTATCGTGACTGCTCTACGTTAGATACATAAATTACTTTAAGATGTGTTTGTACCACGGAAGGAACAATAAATGGAGTAAGACCGATAATATTCACAGCGTACCAACCAAGCATATCAGCAAGAATTTTACCACTTCCGATAGACTAAATGATGCGATGCCATTAATCATCCAATGACAGACGTTTGTTCCCTTTTCTAACAAATTAAAATACATCTACAATACACACACGCCACGCATACACTCATAACATACCATACCATGTGCTGCTGGGGAGTTTGTTGGCTACTTCTTCTTCCCAGCTAAAGCACTAGGAAATGGTGACGGGTGGGCGTTTTGGGGGACTGTCTTTTGTCATTTTGACGTTCGAAAAGTGCTGATCCTCAGCCTAATTTGAATAAATGACTTTTGATTTTGATTTCATACCTGAAATCACCTCTCTAGTGTCTACTCTGGAATTCGTACCCCAAGCCCCAAGATACAGACTAACTGTCTAGTTTGGGGCTGACTGGCAATTAATAAAATATATTGTAACGTAGCTTGTCATCAAATGACGTCTCCCGCTCTGGGCGGAGCGGGGGGTCATTTCAGACTTTTACTGACTAAAACCCACCCGTGTTCTTTCAGCCGCAACCCTGGCAGGATTGTAACCTAGCTGTCACTAATATTTTAAATTGCTCATGTTGTCTAAACTTGGTGTTAGCCTGTCAACTGACATACTGTAATACCTGGACAAAAATATTTTCTATTTTCTATAATTCTCGTTCGTTGGCACTCCAGTTATTAATAACTCCATGGTTAGAAGGTACATACTGGCCACAAGTCTTCGCTTCCTCGGATGGCCCGTTATGGCCTCGATTGTGGCTTAATTAATGAATAATGGATGCAATGTAATAATTCACTGATTTCACTGCAGCTCCCGAGCTGCTTCGAGCAATACGGGAAGCGAATGTGGTTTTGTAAGTGAAAATATAGAACGTTAATGTTTAGATAATTTCTCGCTAATTACGTTATAGCGAAACTGTATCTGATCCATCATTTCTTTATACAATTTGCCCAAAAGAAAAGAAATTCGTGCTTTAGACGAAAATGTACACCTGTATCTAGCTATATGAACACAGTAAGTACGTAGACATCATTTTGAACAGTCTGTTCGTCCGGATATTTTTGATGCCGACTGTACATCTATATGTATACAGGGTGGCAGGGGCATCAAAGCGAAAATTTTAACCGTGAATTCAATACTTGATTGTAGACACCCTCATGTAGAAATATTTAGACAAACTGCTATTCGTGCTACAGGGAAAAGATAGCCAGTCGGCAATATCGATTCTAACAAGGTTACACCTACGCACATAAGTATCTTTATTACCATAGAGGTCTCTTAATGCCTCCACGCCATTTACCAGTAATAAAATTCAACACCAATTATTGAATCGTAAAGTAAATACAGAATCTCATAACTGCAATCTCTCTAGCCAATAACATATATCTTTACAATTCCTCATTAACTGCACATTCTGCTTGATACGCAGGCTTTTAATGACAACTTTTACATTCACGGTGGGCAATAGAGAACGGAATGCTACTAACGCGGTCCAAGACTTCCAGTATCGTAGCAAAGAATTTTCTCTTTCCCGAAGCTAAACAGTTATAGGAAAAACGAGCAATGAATTTAATTAATTGGCTTACCATTTGCACGAACAAGCAATAACTAATGCTATTTCTTCGAGATAAGAGTCATGTCAGCTAAATTTATTTCTGTTAGCTGTATGCCATAATTCTCTCGCAGTGTTGCCAATCTCATGTGAGAAATATGCGTTATGTTTATGCCAAAAACTTGTAGTGCAGACGGTGCAGTTGCTGTTATTAATTTAAGAAAATACCAAGGACAGAGTGGAGAGATGAAAATTACACATGATAGTGCCGACAAACGTGTGAGATGTTTAGATTTATGCGTCTGAAGGTTGATCTATACTTCGTTATCGTTACATTAGCGAAATCAGTTCGTAAACTTCCACTGATAATTAAAGCTTTGGACTTTGGCACCAAAGTAGAAAAACTTAACGTGCAGGTTGAACGAAATTTTCTTATTATTTTTTTTTTGCAATTTGTAGGTCAATGTGTGTGTCAATGGCTCTATGCTGGACAAAATATAATTCACGACCGTGACAAGTATGTATTTGCAGAATTATAAAATCATTAAAATAAATACGGGCTGAAAGTTCGTTTAATCCCACTGAATGTCGAAAATTTTAATTTCGTGGGCTGAAAAATTTATAAACTTACGTAACTACTGTTACTACTGTTGCGAATATTTATATATGCTCATTTGAAATAAGTACCTATAACTTTCTATTTATATAAATTACGACTTTTGAAATTTAGCATTTCAAAAGTCGTAATTTATTTAAATAGAAAGTTTTACCAAAAATAAACATTTCGTTAAAAATAAAAATAATTATGAGGAAACAAAAATAAATACAGCATCAGCTAGATATTGCGGGCTAATGCTGAAAATAAAAATGCGTGAAATTACCCAAACATTGTTAGAATATTGGCACATCGTAAGCTGAACATGACTAATGCGATTAACAATACTGAGGAAACAACAAAATTAAGAAAGATGATAAACAAAAAAAGGTTAAGAAGTAAAGACCGATACAAAAGTTGCCTTCTCGGGAAAATTCAAGAAAATTCTTGTTATTTTTTAACTCATACAGATCTCCATTTACTTGATGTACAGACACAAAATGACGTCCCTATGACTTAATTAGTCCTAGTACATAAATAATTTGAAAGAAAAAAACAAAGGACTATGCGCATTACTAAAAAAAAACATGCGTTAGTGGCCAACACATAAAACCTGAGTTCATTACTCTAGCAACACCTTTCGCTAAGAACCAACATGGGATGTCCAGCTGCTTTTTATCCATAGCCATAAAAGATCGGTCACCTGGTAAGTTCCAGTTTTTATAAGTGATTTCGCGAGACTCGCTAACAAGTCAAAATGGATGAAAAACTAAGTTACATTAGATGAACATAACATAAACTTGCACTTTCACACGAGTGCCATTGACTGCGTTTTTGTTTTTTATTCTGTGTTTTAATTGGACACACACATTTAAAACATTGGCAAAGGACAATGTGCAAAAACACTCTATAGTGTTATTATAAATGTGAAACTTTATTTCGTGTTCATTCACATAGAACCGTCTGAACGGAGTTTAATAAAATTTGGTACGCAGATAAACCATGTCCTTGATGAAAACATTGGATACTTTTTATCCCAGTCCATGAAGTAGTTTTCCTTGTATGCGAATGAAACCGCAAGCCACAGACTGTTAGTATATGAACAGTATAATTAACATCTAGTTATACATACCAGTATAAATAAGCGTTGTCTAATGCTAGACAAGCAAGCAAGATTCGATAATATGTTACATAATTATTATTTGTGAATCCCGAGGCCGGAAACTTGCATAACCGAGCGTGTAGTTTTTATCAGTTCATGTTTTATCTAAGTCGCGTTAAACAAATAAGACATAGATTATTTACTCAATAGATAAGATACAAGATCGACGTTGTTTTCAATAACAATTGAATATTTTGCAAGTTACAACTAAACTAATTACAACTACGAGCCATAAGTTCTGAGTGGACATACATGATTACTTATAATTACGTCCACTCAATCTGTGTGGTTTTTTCTTCAAAAGAGCATTTCAGACACTAATCTTCATTGTCTGCACAAGATCTGACCAGAGGGGTAACACTAACAGTAGAAATGGCTTTCATTTTAACAGTTCAAGAACATCCATTGTGTTTAAATAGATACATTGTTGAGCAGATTACTTTCGAATTATTTGCGGATGGACCAGCAATATTCTTAAAAATGATTCACATTTTGACTGATTATGTGTTTCACAATTAGGGTACAGGTTTATGTCTGGACTTGAAAGAGACTGACCGCCGAATTTGTTTCGGTTTCAAGTATTAATATATTGAGACTTTTGAATTGTTAAGGAGTCAGTCAGTCGAGAAAATGAATCTAAGCGTTGAGCATATGGAGAAGATTTTTTTTTAAGTACTTAGATCTATAATCTCAATTCCTCAACAGCATATTATTAATCGTAATCAAACGCCTGCTACATTAGCATGTTATAGGTTAATTCTCACGCTTCTGAAACTGGGTAAGTAGCACTGAAAGCGGCGCTTGCGCATATTTAACGCCTTGTATGGTGGTGGCGTATTAAGTCCGAACACTATAATCGCTTGTAACTGGTGACAGATTACTATGTCTACCACCAGCTTTAGATGAAGATTGGGTTAATTTATTACTAACTAGCTTTTGCCAGCGGCTTCGCCCGCGTGGAGGTCGGAAAATATCCCGCGGGAACGTACTACCGGGATAAAAAGTAGCCTATGTCCTTTCTCAGGCTCTAAACTATCTGTGTACCAAATTTCATTTAAATCGGTTCAGTAGTTTTAGCAGGAAAGCGAGACAGACAGATAGACAGAGTTACTTTTGCATTTATAATATTATATATAAATATAGTGTGGATTAAGTAGGTATGGCCAAACATTTTTTGTTTCAGCATAGGTATTAAAAAAGTCTTTATTTTTTAACCCGCTCTCGTAAAAAAACCGGCCAAGTGCGAGTCGGACTCGCGCACCGAGGGTTCCGTACAAACCTGCAGGTCATCATCATCATCATTCGTCATCATCGTTTATGAAATGAAATGTTTTTTTTTTTAATTTTTATATTTGTGTTGACTGAATGAAAGGTAAATTGTGGTTTACGATTTATGACGTATTAAAAAAAAACTACTAACTAGATCTCGTTCAAACCAATTTTCGTTGGTAGTTTTCATGGTAATGTACATCATATATTTTTTTTAGTTTTATCATTCCCTTATTTTAGAAGTTACGGGGGGGGACACACACATTTTACCACTTTGGAAGTGTCTCTCGCGCAAACTATTCAGTTTAGAAAAAAATGATATTAGAAACCTCAATTTCATTTTTGAAGACCTATCCATAGATACCCCACACGTAAGGGTTTGATGAAATTTTTTTTTTGTGTTTCAGTTCTATGTATGGGGAACCCCAAATATTATTGTTTTAAAAAAAAATGATATTAGAAACCTCAATATCATTTTTGAAGACCTATCCATAGATACCCCACACGTAAGGGTTTGATGAAAAAAAAAATTTTGAGTTTCAGTTCTATGTATGGGGAACCCCAAATATTATTGTTTTTTTTCTATTTTTGTGTGAAAATCTTAATGCGGTTCACTGAATACATCTACTTACCAAGTTTCAATAGCACAGCTCTTATAGTTTCGGAGAAAAGTGGCTGCGACATACTCGGACAGACAGACAGACAGACAGACAGACAGACATGGCGAATCTATAAGGGTTCCGTTTTTTGCCATTTGGCAACGGAACCCTAAAAATGGCTTTAGAACAAACGACCATATTAGCTCTGAATTGAAGGACCTTTGGCCAGCAGTGGGATGATGCAGGCTAACAGTAACAAGACGTCATAAAATATTTAACATCAGATAACAAAAAAATATCATACACTTGAATATTTGATATAATTTGTTTTTGTTATGTTCTGTAAGAATATTCGCTACTTATTTCAATGAAATATAAACAAACATACAATGTATCCAAAAGTGTACGATGCGTGGGGCATGACGCAGTCGGTACAGTCAGCGACAGACACAATAAAATGAACGTTACGTTACGTGCGCATGAGTTGCTAATCAGCCGACTCACGCGCCGTTCGTTGATCCATTCTGGTTTGTTGCACTCGCGTGTTTTCTTAGATGCGTCTTAAGAAATCAGTTTTTTTTTTTTTATATATACTTACCCATAACAAAGATTTTTTGAAATAACGCGGTTTAAAACTAAAAAAAAGAAAGAAAGTTGAAGTGGGGCTATCCGGGGCCCGTATTCCGCATGCCCCATGAGGTGTGGGCCAAAATAACCACTATGTGGAGCCCAATTTTTAAATGTAAATTGTCAGGGATGTCCTCCGCCCTGGGGTGGGAGAGGGGTCTGTCAGACTCTTACTGACTAAAACCAGCTCGGTGTTCCCTCCCACACGTTCACGGAGCCCTGATGCAACCAGAACGCGTAGGGATAAACTTCGTAGAAGATGACGGGACGAGCTGGAAAAAATCCAACAGATAACCAGGGTTTCACATTAACCCTGGTTCGCAAAACTGGCCTCGCTTTTGACTAGCAGTGGGATGATACAGGCTAACAGTATATTTAATGAAGTAGTTAAGAAATAAACACTGTATTTACGTAAGTTTTAAGGTAACTAAAGTACTGTGGTTTTACTGCTTTAGAAAGAATATTAACCGATCGTTATGAGATTTCTAGTAGCTACTGCATATTAAGTTAGTAGACTATAGCTTAATTTAGCTTTTAGTACTCACTTATAGCAAATTGCTAAATCGTAACCATTAAACTAAGAAGGAGGATAACCTACGCATTCGTTTATTGTGTTCCTAGAATCATCATCTTTAGTAATAAGAATAGACTAATATCTATGTTGGTGGAGGAAGCTGCGGGCACCGGATTTGTTTAGTCTATTCCATTGTGCATGCTATGAACCAATAGTTTTTCTAAAGAAACGCATTAAATTAATTTTAAAGTATCATTTCAGAGAAATTGAGATTTTTTACATTAAAACATCGTGATGCCCGACATACCCTGCCAGGGTCGTTTGTTCGAAAGAGATACCGTGACCCTGGCACATTGGCAACTGAAGGAACACGGGTGGGTTTTAGTCAGTAAAAGTTTGATACACCCTGCTCCGCCTAGAGCGGGAGAAGTCATTTGATGATTTCACATCCAGAAAAAAAAAATCTCGACACACAAATTTCGCCAGTTATGTTTAAGTCCTATGTAATAGAGGGCGAGCCTATTGTCATCAACCGGGCACAAATACAGCCTCCGATCTACAACTGAGAATTTCCAGATAGAAAAATCCAATAACACTTAGCCCGACCTGGGAATCGAACACTAGACCTCATTCACAGCAATAGCGCTGGCGATCGACCAACAGATCAACGAGGAGTTTTTACATACAGGATGTCCAGTAAATAGCACGACATACTGCAGCGGGTGATAGCTTGGGTCACTACCTATTAATACAACACAATATATGCTCAGCAAAATCTTACGGATTTACAGTTTTACAAAATTTTCCGAAATACCGAAAAATTTCTACCTTGAAACAGATTTTTAAGCATCTCGTAATGAAAAAATCCTTTTCTAGTACTTTTTTTTACATAAAATGATTCGTGAATAGTTACTTTACTCATTGATAAGTCTTTTTTCTATCAAAGACAAGAATGTTATCAAGAAATACTATTTTTTGTTTAAATTTGCACAGAACTATTTTCTTATCACTTAAGTTTAAACTACAGTGGTGAAAAAAAAATCCGTAAGATTTTGCTGAACATATATATTGTGTTGTATTGAAAGGTAGTGACCCAAGCTATCACCCCCTGCAGTATGTCGTGCTATTTACTGGACACCCTGTATAATATATCTAGGAATGAGAGAGAAACAAGAACATTATGCTGTCTTCTTAGAACCAGCATACATTTGACACACATTCCGCGGATAAGACACAGCATTAAGTTTTAAAACACCAAGAAGTTTTTATGGTGTCGACAGAATTCCGACGAACATAGGACGTAAGCTCTCGCGACCATATACGGACGAAATGATACAGGATTTTTAAATACTTTTATGGTATTGACAAATTGATGAATGAATCCACTATGTAAACTCCAGTGACATTCTTGAGAATTTTACAATTTAAGTGGAAATGAAATGTAATTTAACTTGACTGCCTGTTTGGTCTAGTGGCTGCAAGCACTACTGTTGAGTATGAGGTTGTAGGCTCGATTGCCAGGTAGAGAAGTGTTATTAGGCTTATCTATGAGGAACTTCTCAGTACAAGCCCGGAGTCTGGAATTGTGCCTGGTTGATGGCAATAGGGTCGCTCCCGTAATTCAAGGGACTTAAACATAACTTGCGAAATGTGGGTGCACTATAGGTGCCTGTTAGTCTAGTGGTTAGTGACCCTGACTGCTAAGACTGAGGTCGTGGGTTCAATTCCCACCCAGGACAAATGTTTATGTGATGAGCACAATCATTTGTTTTGTGCCTGGGTGTTATTTATCTATAATATGTATGTATTTAGAAATATATAAGTATATTTATCAGTTGTCTGGTTGCCATAGTACAGGCTCTGCCTAGTTTGGGATCAGATAACAGTGTGTTGGTTGTCCAAAGATATTTACTTATTTATTTATAGGTACATCTCTGCCCAACCCTTCGAGGAGAAGACGTGATGGCATAACATGTGTAATTACAACATAACATATTATGTTGTAATTTTCTTAGTGGCACTGATATCTAGTAGCATACGTTTGACACACATTCCTCGATCGCTGTAGCTCGTTCTAAAGTGTAGGGATAGTGTTATGATTAGTATACCGTTAAGCCACTCTGCTAGAAGTGTTAGCCTTAAAAGAACATAGTCCCCGACACTAATTACAATGATTTAGATAAGTTTACACGCCATTTAAGAGCAGCTTAGAACCTAGCCTTTATACTGACAGGATAAACCTGCTTATTGAATAATCCTATTAATATCAGGCGACAATTTGATATATTGGCGAGTATTAATAAAATTGCGACACTCCTACATTTGCATTTGAAATAGATTTCCTATTACGGAAACTGATAATTACGTTTGGCTTACTGCAATAAATTTGAAGATAAAAACCGACCATGTAGAGGATAATTTCACAACTAAACAAGAAATATTTTTCCTTATTCTGAGATGTTCATGTTAATTGAAATTCTATTTTAACGCGCCTGTATTAAAATCCGATACACCTTGTACGGTTGTCCGAGTTTCCTTTTGGGACACATCTTCGTCAGGCCACATTCCGCATGAGACCTGCCAATTACGCGGGGATCGCTGAAACTTTTTACCAACTACAGACCGTTATTCGATGACTTCGACAATCGTTAAGAACCTGTCCCTTTGCCCATATTCGACGGATCATGTTCCGATTTTCTAGCCTCATCACATTACCACTTTTTTCCTACTTGCTTGCTTTACGTACGTATGAAATAATGGTGTCAATGCAACAATAAAATTTATCATGCATTTATTCATAAGACCCACTCAGATGAAGCACGTTTTCGCGTTTGTTGTTGACTTATTGAGTGATTCCAGTCGAAGATGTTTGCGAACATATTTTATGAGTGTTGGAAAATTGACAATGACAGAAACCCAAATTAAACACAATAAAGATAACAAGAGTTCGTCGGTGACAAAAAGATCTGAAGACTTTGCCGGCCATGACAACTGTCCTCGGTATCTCGAGTTTACCGATAACCGACCTCATAACCAATATTTGGACATCGTTAAATCTTTTGCCGAAACAAATGGATCTGTTGGATGCGAATCGATTTACGTGTACGAAATTGAAAACAACAATTAATTTAGCGCAGTTCACCGGTCCACAAAGTTCTTGTTCGCAAAACAAAATCGGATCCAAGGCTGTTCACGGATTAACTTAATACCAACATAACGCAGGATCGGAAAGTGAAACTAAATCGTAACTAATTAGTTCGATTAGTCAAACACGAATAGGTCACTGAGACCGGTCGGCGCGGGTTTCTCGCTTCGTTTTTGGCGACTTGACATCATTAATTAAACTTTTGACGTGCACATTGTTCGCGCAGTCGTTGGCCTAATGACATCGATTAAGATCCTTGTTCAAACTATCCTCTTCGCATTGTTACACCTTTTCTATTCAGTCAATATTGATTTACGCAGAACAAAGCCGCGTAAGATTGATGATCATCGGTAACGAACAAAAATGAATAATCTGGTGATTAATTACGGTTACAAAACATAACCCAAGGTTACGAAAACTGAGGACCTACATACACAAATGTAACGTAAACTGTTCATGGGAACTAATAATAAATACGTAACAATGAGTTGCTCCGCTTTTGATGTGAGCAAACACGTCAGAACCGAGGCTGGTAGGTACTCGTAAAACTAATTCAGTTCTGGTAACTAGCAACAACGAAACACTACTGCGTAACGACAGCTCGAAATAAAAGAACACAAGAACACCGGTTCGAACTGACTCAAAGATTGATGGTGCACGCTCTGAAAATATTTGCTGGGCCAGATAAATGTCGCAGAATCAAGCTTTCACAGTCGTAAAAAATGTCAACCGGCGCCTACTAAACATAACACCAGGTCGCGACCGATTTCGTGATACCATTTCGCAAATACAAGATGCACGTAAATGTGGAGCGAACCTTGGCGCTCGAGTCCTGGCGGAAGGCCAACTGAGCAATTGAATGAGTGACGATTAGCAAACAAAAAATAACAGGGGTAGACGAACACGGACTGATCTATTTCGGGGAGGTCGAATTTTCTGAAGTAGGTACCTGAGTCAGAAGCAGTTCTGACACTTGAGGATTGCGCTCATTGAGCTAGAGGAAATGCGTGTCTGTTTACGATAGTGGCGGTACTTGGGTGAGATATTTTAGGCTAGCGAGGTGTATGGAACTCTATACACTACTGTTAAAGTGAAGGAGGTCCTTTGAGTGTGTCAGACGTGACCGGGCTGGTAAAGGCGTCGTTGTTGCGGCACGTCCGACGCGCTGTCTGACTGGACGCTCTTATCGAACGCAGTTATCGATTGGACCTCGATGATTGTATTCGATACTTGACACCACATGAGTTCAGGAGTTATAAAGAAGTAGTTAAGGTCAAAATGTGCAAACTTATCGGATATTCACTCGGCTCTTTTCTAAGCTAAAAGTAGTTAGGTACTTGGATTATTGTGAATAGGGAATCGGCGAGAAACTTTTCCGAATTTTAAGACGATCGTTTGCAATTATGAGACAGTCATAAATATTTGAAAATTGGCATATTACCAAACTTGCGTCAGCAATCATAAATTACCGTCATTCGTACGTTCCAGCAAATACCACGTCAGTAGATAAGGATATACTACTCCATAATTATGTCCTTGGCGAAATACAAGATAGCGACAATGATAATGAAACTTTTGACAGATAAAAAGTATACTTTTGTTGTGAAAATTTTTAACGCCACTTGATTTTCGCCATACTAATTTACGGAAAATTTGATTTCTGAATTTTGAATAATAAGTAAAATACATAAAGTAATATATTTTTGCGTGTGCTTCTAAATGAGGTTAGGTAGATAATCATTGTGATACTCGTAATACTATTCAGTTATTGTGAAGTTTGTATGTGTGTGTGTGTGTGCACAGTGCGCCATTGAATGAGAACTAACGTTGATGACAAACAAAACAACTCATTGCGGAGCGCACATCTGGTAATTGCTTCAAACTTTTGAACAATAGTCTCAAGGCAGCTGGAATTAATATGTGAGAGCATAACTTGCCTGCAATAAATTCCGCACAAAACTTCTATAATGAACTTCATGGAAATACTGCTTTAATTCTAGTTAGAATGATTACTATAACTGAATGCGAAAACAAGTGTTACGAAAAATTCTGATAATGTAGTTGGATTGTAAACATTATTGGACGGTATTATTCATTCTCGACAGGCGGAACGTTTCAGATAAGCCGGTATTGTCCGCGATAACGTTAATTATGCCTATGTTCGTAAAAATACCAATAGGTATATTTCCAAATTGAAATTTTCCCTCACCTTAGCACCGGAGATGCTGGCGTTCATCCAACTTTCGGTGCTGACGCCTTGGCTGTCGCCGAAATTCGTATTCGAACACTTCAAAACATGCAATGAGTTTGTAAAACTCTAAGAAACGTCGATATCACCAAACGCACAGTACAGAACTTGGCACAAACTAAGCACGTTCGAACGAACACAAATTAGGACGTTGAGTTTAGAAACACCAGTAGGCTGAACCAAAAATGGTCTTTCACATCACGACAAATATTTGCGTGGTCACAGGTGCACACTGTGTAAATAGATGCGGCGCTGGGTGCCGGCGACACGTGCGCATGCGATGGCGAACCGCGAATAACAGTGTAGAACGCGAGCGGCACGTAACGCCCCTCTACCACGACCGCTGTACGCACGGCGCACGGCGACACTGACGCAGCGTGAGCCGGCCGCTCGGCTCGATTCCACGCCGCATCTCAACCCCTCTGGCCTACACCGCTACACCCCGCTCGGACCACCAATATTTTTTACCCCGAGCAAAAAGCTCACATTGCATGGCGCATCAGACCACTGTGCGAGCTATGGCATTCGACCGCTTTTTCTGCCGACGTCGTAATTATTCAGACCTTTTACGGAACCCTGAATTTAACGTATACGAGTAAATAGTAAGATGAGGAGTCTCGTGAGAATGCGAGGCATAGATTATCATGAAGAAATTTTTTTGTGGACGACGGAGTGATCCATAAAGTAACTCTGCATATTTCACATTTCGTTGCGGAGTACACTTCGTATGAGTTGTTTGTCGCGAGCCTGCGAGATTGTTTGGCTTTCTCGCGAGCGTGTTTTCAAGTTGACACAATAAACACCGAAATAGAATTGTCTATTGAAATGCGAAAGTGTGCCACATCCTGAAGCCGAGTTAATGTGAAGATAATGACAGGCACCGATAGTGCCGCTAGGCGCTAGGATCACGTAGAGCCAACGGTACCGTGTCTGTGCGACAGTATGCACCGGGGCTTATTTAAATAATCGTCGCATTGACGACCCAGGGCTCCGGGGACGATTTGTGGTGAGATAACGACGTCCACAGTGGTTATTATGTGTCGTTGTGGTGCTTACGAGATAATACGTCTCCGCACAAATACGGGGTTTGTTGACAGATCTCGAGGCCTAATTACTTAATGAAAGCCAGCAATCTATAAGCGTTTATTAGGTCAAACATAAAACGTTTTATGAACCAATTGAGCCGGGGTTTTCTCCCTAAATACGAAACCCGTAGTTTCGGAAAAAGTTACGGACATTCTCTACTCTGTATGACAAACGGACATAAGATTAGTTCCGAGCCCAAACTAAGAAGGCAACACGATTTGACAGTTGTCTCTAATCCCGATGTTTACCCAATCCCTATTTGTCACTTGTTTTGCCGGATAAAATACTATCGGATTGGCCCGTGTCTTCATTGACGGACTTAAATACTATATGTAAAAATCCAAACTAACTTCGTTCTTAAAAAGTAGAGCACATAGCACGCGGTTTCTGCTAAAACCAATCATATCATGTTACCAGTAAACATGAGCTATCTCACATTTCATCAATATGTTTCCTCTGCCACTTGCACGACTGCAATAATTAATACCATATACAAGATAAGAATGTTCAATTGGCTGGAATGATTGAAATTAGCGATAGCAATCCATACAGAGATGGAAGAAAGCTGATACAATTATATAGGAATCTAGAAGACCCGGTCAGTAGATTGTCGTTATTAATCAAGTGTAATACGATAAAATAATGATGGTGCGTCGCTAATCGATGTGGTTCTAGTTTGAGAGCTCCTTCATATGGCCGGTTGTCACGACATGACCAATGGAGGGAATCCGAGCGACGTGGAGCATTCCGTCTCGTTACAGTTTCCTGAGTTTCTGTGTGATCTTTTTAAATTACAAGCAGTGCCGCGAGTACAAATCCGTCGTTTCTTTTTAAGGGACATAGCGAAGATAACTTAAGAAATAAAAACATGGCTGAATTTATTTCCAGTATAAGCACTCCGTTTCGAAAATACTTAAAGAGTGTGAAAGATACAATGTAATAATTTCTTAAAGACAGTATTTACTTGTTACTTGCAGACTTGCCTACCCATTAAGACTATTTATGTTTTCCTTGATTATCCAACTTGCAGTTTATATCTGCCAGGGTAGATTACAGTGACAATACATTTTCATTTAGAAAACAATACAACGGCGGTAATGAGACGGTCGGTAAAGTTGCAAGATTTACGCGAATTTTTGTCCCGTCTCGATCTTGTGATATTTCCTTAACTTTCTCTTTCTCCATTGTAGTATCGGAGGTGTCGACCGCGATTTATCGCCAACCATCGTCCGACAACGACACGACACGGGAATCGAACCCGAGACTAACAAAGGCATAAACAAGTTTCACTCCGCCCAAGCTTACAAACTGTTACTGTAATTTAATACGTATTCGATTGGTGCAGCGCAAAAAATATAGTGGATTTTATCATTTGCGTAGTTAAAGGCAGCACCGGATTGTGTGAAAATGATATGTTTATGGAAGGACTTGAATGAATTCTAATATAGCAGCTAATAGAATAGAAGAACATAAGGAAAAAGAAGAAGACACGATAAGTAGGTCGAACCCTCATAAATTGGTTTAAGAGCAGGAGAATCATGATTACTAGTACACAGAGGTCTCAGGAATAGGGTGTAATGTTCCCTCACCTTCTATAGAAAATGTAAGATCCTCCAGTCAGATGGATGTCATATTTGGTGTGAACCGCCCGACGATTGATGACGCCACATTGTATATCTGCTAGTTGCGCGGTAAACTCTGCTTTTGCGAAGCAGGGTTTTGCGTAACGTCAGTATGCTGCATAGCTTGCATTTAGTGATGTGATGCCAGCACAAGTATCAAACAGAACCCGTAAATATACTAAGATGAATAAGTATCAAGCACAGTGTCCCATATTTTGTTTCCTGTGACATCCTAGAAAGCAGAGTTTTTTTATTCCATTCGTTTCCATTAATTTATAGACTAAACATTTCGCCACTTCTCTTCTCAGTAACTATCAGTAGACTGCGCCTCTATGAGTGATCTTTGTCGATTACAAGTGATACTAAATCGTGTGGGGTTTTTACAATGAGAAAGCGTTCGCAGTGTAAGTTTAAGTTATATCCTACAATAAACATAGCAGAGGTGGTTTACAGTGACGTTAATAGTGCTTCAAGTGAGAAAGCAATATCGTCAGGAGCCCACGAAGACGCCATTTTATTTGTTCACTTTCATGTTTTAAGGTTTACATGTCTGACAGATATTACATTTAGTGTGATGGCGAATCAAGGCAAGGTTCAACCAAGTGAAGTAGAGCAGATATTATTTTGCAGTTGTTGATTAAAATCGTCATTTTTTGACTAGCAACCGCGTCTTTAAGAAAAGAAGGTATAAAAATGGATTTGTGTATTTTTCGTTATTGAAGAAGCTGTAATAAGTAACAGTGGAATACCATCGGATGTTCATTAAGGTCTATATCAACAAGAAAATTCATTGGGTAGGTGATATTAGAATCAAGGATAACCGACTAAAATATCAGTGTTATTTTTTCTAAAAATAAAACGAGTAGGTACAATTCTGAATCGCCACAATTTAAAGGAAAGTATCGTGGGAAAGTGCCTTCCTAACATACCTGCATACTAAACTGAACACGTGTGGAACATTAGTACCGGTCATACGCATACATTGACTGCCTGGCTTCACGACTGACACATATAAAACTCAGTAGCATTGGTTTGGGTACACACCAGAAACTAAACTGACGATTCTTCAGTAGTGGATATGTTTTCTTATAAAAAGCTACAGTGGATGGAATCTTTAGAAATGTCTTCGATAAACGATATACTCGTCTCTATCAGACGGATAACATTATCATCATGATTACCAATAGTTTTGGTGAGTGCCGCATGATCTCATTTATATACATTGCTATTCTTAATTTTCTTCCAGACACCCTATGACCCTTCATCATTGTCATCAACAGCCCCACTTCTACCAGGCTATCCAGTCTCATCCAGTCGACCCTTGATGGCAACTACGCAGCTCTTAAAAATACCATCTAGATCATTCTTCTTATCCCAAATCCCTGATTCTCCATCCTGGCATACCCCAGAACCTACAGACGGAAACTGCATATCACGTGCATTGATATAATCAATTAGAGGTCTCGTGAGCCAGCTATCGGTACAGGTAGCAACGCCGGAACATTGCCAGCCGTTAATTGATATTTACATAGCTCGTTACGTGTGGTGGGAACCGCGGAAGCTGTTAGTAGTTACATCAGTGACCTTATAGATGATTCGTGGACGGGATTCTGTTATGATTGAAGATTGAATCGGTTCGGTGATGTAATTGTCAATGGGGATACTGGGCTGTGTGATGGGTTGCTGGTAGAAGTGAAGACTGATGCAGCAAGAACTCTTAGAGATTAATATCTATTTAGCACCTTTTGATATAGCCTTTGCACTGTTTTGTTAGCCAATTCAAAAGAGATGTATATTAATTTAGTTGAAGAAGATACTAAACACGCAAAATATGAAAGAAGAAAAGAAGAAATGAAATGTATTGCACCGATCCCAGCGTAATATTAATGGAACCAGGATTCTAAAATCTTGGTGTTTTGGTTATGTAGCTGTCTATGGTTCTCCTGACCATTCCCCCTGAATTCCCGTGTAAAAGACATAGAATGGTTGTACCCTACTTCGGGAACTACCTAATTAGGGAAGATATAGAACTTAAAAAGGATACTGAAAATTCAAGGTATATCTATATGACCGTCAGGTTTGGCACTCTGAAGGCGTGTTTCATTTATTGTACGCTAAACATTACAGCCATAAAATACCCATGGCACACAAACCAAACATAATTACTCAACTGGAAGACAGCCATTTAAGCAAATTAAATACAGCATTGGAAGTGTCTGGATGGTATAAAGTGCTCAAAGGAGCGTGATCTCCAATTAAACGGTGCCTATCTTTATATCGGACGGCCGGTGTTAGGTCTGTGCCGTGGCTCACGACTGAACAAACTCACGACCCTAAACTACGATGTTGATATTTTATTTTTTGTGTATTGAGGAAGTATCACTGGGATTTTGGTTGTCAAATGTTTTTGCAGTTGATTGATGTTATGATTGATTCTTTGTTCGTCATTACATTTGATATTGTTCCTTTGTTATCTTGAAGCAGTGGTTATATACTCTTTCATATATTAGAAGAGTTAGGTTGAGACTCTGATGATCGTTAAATTTACTAACAATAGGCGATACCTAAATATAATCCCTAACGAAGAGCGCACTATTGGAATTTGAATGGAAATTGTTTATTCTGTAAATAGAATATCGGAATCATCATTTAAAAAGGGATAGAGAGAGCCCCTAAGAAGAAATGACGAAAAAACTCAAGGGTCAAAGTCTATCTTAAAGTCTTGGTCAGTCTTGGCCTTGGTCAGACCATGCGAAGACATAATAGATTAGTGTCTGAAATGGTCTTTGAGAGGTGTATCTCCAGAAGTGGCTAGTGATTCTTCTAAAAGTTTGTTGATACCTAAAGAAAGCAATCACAGTACAATAAAGTATGGCGATACAGCTTGCTCGCAGGTTATTAATTTTTTCTTGTTTTATCGCTCCAAATGCAGTTGAATATAAAATAATAAGTAAGTATTGATTTAGCTGGCTAGAAGTTCATTCATAGAGAAAATCTCACGTACCTACCAACGTCAATCCGCATTTAGCTGAGAATGTATTGATTATGCAGTTTGCAGGTTGCGTTTATTGTACTAAGAATGGTATGACGCAAGGGAGATTAATAGGGTTGCAAATCAGATTAGCGTCACCCCTATTTCTAATTGACGTCTTTCAATGACGTTAGTCTGATTCTGGATTAAAACAATAAAAGGACTTGTATCGACCAATCTGTACCAGCCCCTTTATATTATTTTGCTATATTAGAATCATAAATCCATTAAGTAATCGGTATTCCGTTTGATGCGAGAAACACAGAACCGGTCGAAGTGACGTTCCTTGGGGGAAGCCTATGTCCAGCAGTGTTAGGCGATTAACACACGGCACCGCGCACCGCCGCGGTAGGCGGTGAAGCGGATCTCATGTCGCATTGCCCTTTACAAAAGCCGTTGATGCCTAACACACGTACACCGCCCGACCGCGCGGTCAATTCGCTTTACCGCAACTGCCCTCCGCGGCGGTGCGCGGTGCCGTGTGATAATCACCTTATACGGTTGAAATGATGATGACGATCAGAATCGTAGGCAAATGAAGAATTAAACGGATGTTTCGGTTGTAGGTACTTCTTCTCAAATACTATGTGCTTCGGGTGACGGACAATCTGTTCAGTTGGAAATTCATAGACAACTCTACCTTGGAGGTCGAACGCCGTGCTGTTCCACAAACTATGAGAAATCTAACATCGTGTCCTGCTGCTCTTGTCGTCTACAGATTACAGGAACTGATGGACGGTAGTGATGGTGCAAAACACGTAGCCCAATTCTGGGCCGAATCCGTTTAGATTACCATCATGATCTGCCAAGCCCTTTCCCAACTATTTTGGGGTCGGCTTCCAGTCTAACCGGATGCAGCCGAGTACCAGTATTTTACATGGAGCGACTGCCTGTACCGTGTGGTGTCGGACATAAAGAATAACTCCACCCCATTTCTTCCTGTGGGTGTCGTAAAAGGCGACTAAGGGACTTACTAGAGAATGGGCAGCAGCGTTCTCTATGCATTTTACCACCATACTGCGATCACCAACCCGCCTGCAAAGCGTGGCGATTATGGCAAAGCCCCCCAAATTGGGGGAGGCCTAAGTCCAGCAGTGGACGTCTTACGGCTGAAATGATGATGAATGATGACTGCCTATCTGACCACCACAACCCAGTTACTGAGTAATACGATACCCTTGGTAAGACTTTCGGGCCTCTGACGACCCGTAACGACTGTCTAAGATCTACGAAAGACAGCCGGGTCCAACGGTTTATTGCACTTTCCGAGGGTCTTGGTATGTAAAGATGGTCATCCATCCACGGACCAACCGCGGCAAGCGTAGCTTAACCTGAACGATCAACCCATCAGCTGTTGTTGCGATTACCATTGAGACGATAAAAATAAGAAGATAATATTATGTAGAGTCCCCACGTCATTTTAGTTAAATACTATATTACTTCCTCCAGCAACAAAACAAGTTGATTACCTATTCAAGTTTTATACTTCATTGAGCAATTTTTTCCATTTGCTTGGCTGTCAATAAACGTATCGCGTCATAATCAATAGATCGTAGATTTTTTACACTCGATGAGTTTTTGCTGCTTAATTTGAAATGTTGTCTAATGTAAATATAATTAAGAGATATTTAGAAGTAGAAATAATATAGGAAATTTACACTGCTGACTAAGAAATAACATAATATCGCGTCTGTAATATCCGAGGGGTTGGGCAGAGATTTAGAGGTTGTTGAGTAGGAGGTGTTTAATGAGGTCCTAAGTATGGCAAAAAAAAAAAATGATCTTCGTTATATTTTGTATCTCATATATCTGAAAAAGTTTTTCTATATACCTAAGTCTCGGGGTCGCCCTAAAACTCTCAGGGAAAAGGCGGTAAGTAGGTAGAATAAAAATATACTCAAGATATCGCAGAAAGCGAGCGACGAGCAGGAGTTCGTCCGTTGTATGTTTTGTAGTGTTAAAAGTTTTTTTGTTTGTTATCTTTTTTTGTGGTGTACTGTACAATAAAGTTTATAAAGACTAGCTTCTGCTCACGGCTTCGTTCGCGAGAAATTTTTGCCTCCGACATTTTTACTAAAAGTCCTGAGCAATGTCAGGGCAGTTCAATAACTAGCTTACTAGTGCTACCTATTTAAAATTCGTGCAGCATATTTTTAGCATATGTTTTTCGTATAAAAAATATTGCAAACACTTATAATTCATGACAAGTGCTGTGAGAACTTTAGACATAATATTATGAACTACCGTTTTATGTCCTTGAATGTATGTTTTTGCGTTTATTAATATTTATATAACGTTTTATTTATTCAGGACGTCAACTTGAATCATTATTAAACGGATCTTTTTACGAGTGTATAATGTACAAAAATATTGTTTACTAGCTTTTGCCAGCGGCTTCGCCCGCGTGGAGGTCGGAAAATATCCCGCGGGAACGTACTACCGGGATAAAAAGTAGCCTATGTCCTTTTTCGGGCTCTAAACTATCTGTGTACCAAATTTCATTTAAATCGGTTCAGTAGTTTTAGCAGGAAAGCGAGACAGACAGATAGACAGAGTTACTTTTGCATTTATAATATTAGTGTGGATTAGATTTGTTATATATTTTTAACATCGCTGCAGGTATTTAGAGAGAAGTGGTGGCACGACGACCTTAGGAAAGTGGCTGGGGCAGACTGGATGCGGAAGGCGGAGGACAGGGTGTTGTGGCGCAGCATGGGAGAGGCCTATGTCCAGCAGTGGACTGCGATAGGCTGAGTTGATTGATTGGTGGCCCAGTGGTGTCGCCCGCGACTTATGAGTCGTGAGTTTGAACCCTGACAGGCGCTTTACTCTGGGTAAATTATTTCATCATCACTGCTCTCAAAACGGTGTAGGAACATCGTGAGGAAACCGGCATTCTTAGAACCAAAAACTCGAAGACATGTGACATCTAACAACTCGCACTGGGTGTTTACCAACCCGCGTGGTCGACTACAGCCCACTCCCTCTCACAGAGAGGAGGTCTGTGTCCCAGCAGTGGAAACATTATAGATTATGTATGTAGGTAGTAAGGAAGTTTTAATGTGACACAGGATGTCCTTAACACATTAAGTTAGGTTTACATAATTACGGTATTTTATAGATTAGTGGCTTGTGGCTAAATAATAATAGCTTTAAGGGTCGATGTTCAGAGTTTAAACGCTTGCTGAGGTGGCTCCGTGGATGGGCGACCATCATTTACATATTTCGACCCCTCCGTGCCTCGTGCCGAAAGCACGCTAAGCTGTTGGCCCCAAATGTCATTTGTAGATCTCTGACAGTCGTTACGGGTCGTCAGAAGCCCGTAAATCTGGCAACCAATAACTGGATTGAAACTTATTTGATCTATGTTTATAATTTTCCACTCGCCTTCACTTATTTAAATAATCAATTAATTTTACCAACAACTGCTACGTAAGCTCTGACACATACCTGCAACAAAAACATCAATAAATTAATACAAAACCAACAATTAGATTGCACAACACAAAGTATGGCAACAAAATAAAACTGATCGCCGTATGGGTTGCCAGAGAGAAAACTTGTTACGTCACGCCTGTGGCATTTTCGATCAAATACGTAATGACTTTTAATGGCCGAATTTTATTGACGGACAAAACCAATGAACAACATCTTGCTTTAAGAGTTTGACATTATGACTACAGTATAAAATGGGACAGAAAGCCCACTCGTAACAGCACCCGTGCATTGTGTCCAAATATGGTTTTGTCTTTTCTACGAATGTCGTCAGCACAAATAAATGTCTGTTTGTTATGTCATACTAACAGCTTTTTACTAAATGCATATGAAAATATATTCGATACATATAACTAAAAACATTTTTTGTCTGTCTGTCTGTTTGTTCCGGCTAACGGCAGGACCGATATTAGCGGGACTTTAAGCGGCTGATAGCTGATGTTCCGGTAGCACGATCTCGTGGGATAATTTCCGACAAACATGCGGACGAAAACGCGGGTACAGCTAGTTATGTTTTTGTTTTCACCTCTGCTAATGGCCAATCAAAAACTATGTTTAATCTAAATAGGTATCTTACTAGAGAATGAGCAGCAGCGTTCTCTATGCATTTTACCACTATACTGCGATCGCCAACCCGCCTGCCAAGCGTGGCGATTATGGCAAAGCCCTCCAAATTGTGGGAGGCCTAAGTCCAGCAGTGGACGTCTTACGGCTGAAATGATGATGATGATGATGAATCTAAATAGGTAACTAAATTGTGAAACTGAATTGCCATTGGTTGATAAATTGTAGGGTAGGAACACTATGACTAGGACATACTGACTGACCCGTTGGTCTAGTGGTGGCAAGCGCTACTCCTGAGCCTGAGGTCTTGAATTTAATCTAGAGCTATGATCCTTCTGTACATTTTCTGTTTTGTTGAACTACCGGAACATTTCAGTCAGAATTGCTCACTCTCTGTTTCAAAATCAATATCATGATTAAAGCGACATTGTCTTCACAGCAATGTCTTGATTATCGCTTCGATGATTACAATATTGACTGATGTCAATCAGAGGCGCAATTCTAGTAATATAAAGAACGTTCACAGTCTGATCTCAGTCTCAAAAATATCTCGAGTTTCCATACATTTTTGAGAAGTTTTCGATATTTGATGTTGGCCGAGATTTTGATTGCGACTAGACTTTGAACGTTTTTAATTACAATTGGCCTTCTGATGTTTTGTATTGATTTAGGTGTGATGAATTTGATAACAGAATCAATAAAATGCATAATGATTGTAATCCATATGAGAATATATTAGTGTCGAATGATCGTGAGAATGAAATTAAGGGTATTGTGCGAAGGTAGGCCACGAAATTCTGCTTCCCTCATAAGGATATCTCGGAGAGGAAAATGTAGAGAAAATTGTACAGACCAAAGAAATCATCATCATCATTATTATTTCAGCTCAAACACGTCCACTGCTGGAGATAGACCTCCCCGAATTTGGGGAGTTTGCCATATTCGCTACGCTTAGCAGGCGGTTTGTTGATCGCAGTATGGTGGTAAAACGCATAGAGAACGCTGCTGCCCATTCTCTAAGAAGTCCCTTTGTCGCCTCTTACGACCAGACCAGAAAAATAAAATCAGATTTATTGTTTTTTGTTTGAAATCAGAACTAATATTGACTAGCATAAATGCAAATTCCTATCATAAATGTTAGTTACAGTTCCTAAAAATAAATTCTGTAAGCATTTAAAACAAAACGGATCTTATACCTTACTCAGTAATTATTGTATAACCATAGACAACTAAATTCAAACCGACATTTTGTCAATCGTTAATAAGTTTGTTCGCTGACTTTTGTAATTAATTAATTTATCGTGCCAATCTGGTGATTAATATTTCTCCAGTGGTGATCAATTCTGTTACATCACCAATTACGCAAATAAACTACGTGATTTCTAATTTAATTCTATGCTGATTGGTTTTAATTAAATCTGTAGTATTAGAATTAATATTAATTCGAGTTATAATAATAACTAAAGAAAATAGGTTTTGTAGTGTTGACTTTAATTTGGAGTAATAACAGCATTTCTTACATTTTCCGAAATGCTAAATTGTAATAATTTTGGATATTTAACACTGATATTGTTTTTGTATGTGCGAACACTTCGCCCACGACTTCATCCGAGTATATTTCGTATTTTCACTTACAAACTTTAACAACCCCAAAATATCCCTTTATAAGTAACTAGCTTTTGCCAGCTTTTGCGGCTTCGCCCGCGTGGAGGTCGGAAAATATCCCGCGGGAACGTACTACCGGGATAAAAAGCATAGTAGCCTATGTCCTTTCTCAGGCTCTAAACTATCTGTATACCAAATTTCATTTAAATCGGTTCAGTAGTTTTAGCAGGAAATCGAGACAGACAGACAGATAGACAGAGTTACTTCTGCATTTAAAATATTAGTGTGGATTAAAAAAAAAAACGATCTGTCTGATTTACCTATAATTATACGTATTTGTGACAAATTTCAAGTTTACTAACTCAAGGAATATGATTTTTCTTACAAATAAAATCCCGAATAATAAATAAAGATCTTTACACAAAAAATAACCTAAGTGCTCCCCTACATTACAAAAAAAAGCCGTGTGCAAAATTTCATGTTCCTAGTCCGAATAGTTTCGACTGTGCATTGAAATGTCAGTGAATCAGTTTCTCCTTTTATTCTACACTAGCTTCTGCCCGCGACTTCGTCTGCGTCAAATTTTTGCTCCCCTGACCCTTCCCGTCGCATCGAATTACCTGCCAGTTTTCGTGCATTTTTCGTTGCTGCTCCGCTCCTTTTGATTGTAGAGTGATGTTATATAGCCTATAGCCTTCCTCAACAAATAGGCTACCCAACACAAAAATATTTTTTCAATTCGGACAAATAGTTTCTGAGATTACCGCGTTCAAACAAACTCTACAGCTTTGTAATATTAGTATAGAGTATAGATAAAGAGAAGATACATTTTATGATTTATTTACATAAATATGTATGATTTTTTTTTGCTGAAATTTAATATTGATACCATAGTTAGAATATTGAATTAGACTGACGTAATTAACTTAAAAGTATTAATGAGGGATTGTCATGTGGGTTGGTTCATTTTGGTCCAGCCAAGTCTAATATTATTATTGTTCGTTTTGTTTCTCCTTTGGAGACTAAACAAAAACTCCTCCATATTATACATGCGCATATAGCTACTCTTAACAAGTTCCTATGCTCTTGATATCGCTTCAGCAACAAAAACTAATCTCGATCATTATGCATCTCCATGCAGAAAACGGAGACGACACGCAATTGACGATAAATGTTTACTACCAACCTACTTTTACTATCACATCAAAGAAAAACCATCCTTAACACTGAAACTTTAAAGACCACCTGTGACAAATTCAGTAAAAATGCACAGCCAGGAGATTTTGAACTCTATTTTTACAGTCATAAAGGTGTGTAAAGGTTTAGTTAGATAAATAGACCATTGTTTCAGCCGTATGCGCATGTCACGCCTACGAGGTAGACAGTTGTTAGCTCACAAGTATGGAAACCAGGCAAGTGACCGGGACATCGATTCCATTGTTCCAGCTTTTTGTAAAAAACGAATTGTTCCGAACATGCGTTTGTACAAAATGTAAATCGGTTTTAAGGGAAATGTGGAGAACACCCGTGAATGTTGTGATAGTATTTTTACAAAGGAGAACGTGTTTCGAAAGATCTTCGAATATTTCATAATGGTTTTTAGAAAAGAACAAGAAATATTTTGAATGAAGAAAACCTGGGAATCATGAAAACAATTTTAAGAGCTGATTTTTAACAAGTTTCGAAAGAATAAGTCTTCTTCTAGAAGACAACACAAAAGTATCCAAGAGAAAAATCTCGCTTTTGAGAAAATGATAACAAACTTGAGAAAATATACACGAGCTGTTGCAATTTTCCTTTCTTGTTTTCCTGTTTGTTTGTATGTCTATTTATGTACCATACCATGGTCCTTTCAAGAGAATGTCTTAACTAATTAATATGAATGCCATACTGATGCTTAATCCCTGTTGACAGAATTTCGAGGCCAGCTTTCGAATTAGCTTCTGCGAAATTATTTCAGTCTGCGCTTGCATCTAAATGTCACGCGCAAAAGAATGCGATCGAAATCCTACAGCCAAAACAGCACCAATGAAATTAAACTTTATCCAGATTGTTCAGAGTTGTTTTTTGAATTAAAGCTTTAATAATACGAGCTTACGTTATTTTAGGGCAAGATCACACTTACCACAACCACACGATTTTGCAGCGATAAAATGTGGGCAAGTAGTGGAATGACAGATGTAGATGCAGATGTACATGCAATAATGTAGTGGAGGTAAGACATGTGAATAGTGTCGCGGCAGCTTCTAGACCATTTGATTTGATTTTGTAGTTAATAAGTAAAATCAGATCAAATGGTCGACGCAACGTGTTTGCGATGTGGGCGGGTCACACGAGCACGGTCTCGCTGGTGGTTGCGCTGTGGCTGTCGTATCCTTGATGTGGTCAGTACCAACAACCCGGTTGATTTTGACAGCCGAATGTGTTCCGTTTAAATAAAGTATTCATTTTCATGCGTATGAGCGGTCGTTCACGAGTTTTCGTTGTGATGTGGTTGAGGTGAGTGTAATCTGGCCTTTATACGAGCAAAAACAACGTGAATATCTGGAATAACAGTGGAATTAAATTTTCGCAATGCTACCAAATCGGGAGGCACTGAAACAACAAATTGTAAGCAACGATACTATGTCGCAGTTAAATTGAATTAAGTATATTTTTTATTGAAACATACCATTTTAAGTGATCGGACCTTAAACAATAACAATATAATAACTTAACTACTCAGCTCATTTTGTTTTTCGTTAATGGGCAAAGAATTTTTACACAATTATTGGCGGGTTCTGAGAAATGTATGACGGTTTAAACGACAATTAATAAGGACTTACGATTGGCAGTGTTTTTTATCTGCCAACAGCGGCCATTTGTCGGAAATTTGTTTAAAGCCATGTCTTCGTAGAGGAGCTGACACGTCCGCCATGTTTTATTACGATTAAAGTCTGTAAATATTTAAATACATGAGAGTAAGCACCAGGAACTCGTAATTGAAAGACCTATCTTTAATTAAAAGTCAACTGGACGGTGATCATTCAGAAGATACTGCTGGCAATTACTTTTACCATCATGAAAGAAATATAAATTAAAAAAGCTTTCATTCAAGATAAACGTGCAGTCGACCTTATAACAGTACATTTCTATTATTCCGTTTAACTTTAAGAAGCAAAACGGGTTTAGGTAAACAAGGAGGAAAAAGTCTTATCGGAAGTCCACTTGATGCAGCGATAAATGATAATGTTTTTACTTCTGTAAGTAGGTTTGTGTAAGCACTTTTACACGTCACGAATTTTTTTTTAAACTAGATGAGGTGGTGGTAGTCGTGTAGTGGTTTTCGATAGTGCATTTGAAACTGTCATCGAAGATCGTTCCACATTTAAATACTAATAAAAAAATAAAATAAAACTTAAATTCTCACTAGTAAACAATGACTAATACACACAGATTTGCACGCGAATTGTTTAATTGGCGGATCGGGACAATTGGCTTTTATATTTAGTTGCGCGATTGGATCAACGCGTGCGCACAGTCGCGTGATATGCCAGCCGCTGTGGGGTTGTATCGGTGGTAAGATCTCACACTGATTCTTATATTCATCAGACTAACCTTTTACTAAGTCTGTTAGGTTTTAGTCCAGTCAGATGACGTCAGTCAGGACCTACCTAAGTAATTTACTCAAGGTGTATTCCAAATACGTACCATCAACATCTGCCTATACTTTTCCCAATTATGTTGAGGTTGACTTCCTGGATGCAACTGAACACCAGTATTCCAAATAAGTACCAGTAGATTCTTAAGCACTAAATCTTTGATGCACTTTACAGGATCAAGACAAAAAGACTGCTGAACGGAATATCTAAGAGGAATAGAGCTAGAAAAGATGCAATATTAAGTGATGATACCTTGGCAACGTGTAACATCAATAACGCAAGACCTCACACACCCCAATTAGAGAAGCATAATTCAATAACTAAAACTTATATTTTCTAAAGTTAACTGTTATTATTGAGAAAACCGCGTTGACCATAGCATTACTTTATGCATTTAATATTGAGTCTTTTGAGTATTTTTTTGACTCAGTCGACGTTAGGAATGACAACATACAATTTTTTGAAAAAAAAAAAGCCATATTAAAAATGACTGAAATCGATTGAGTCGTCAATTATGAACATACACGTCTAATCCGTATGGGGATTTGGATGAGTGTCGCTTCTTTATACAACTTTGTATAAAGAAGCGACACTCATCCAAATCCCCGTCAGCGCAGCTTAACCTCGCAGATCTTTCGAAGTGCCCGCGCGCACGCGGTCTCGCGTGATATGCCAGCCGTGCACTAGTATCAGTAGCGCGATCTCAACTCGATTCTTATTGTTTTTAATTAATTATGGTACAGAAAGGTCACCTGGTTAAGGCATGTAGCACCTACCTATACTACTCACGAACGAATGCAGATTCCCAGAGTTCTAAAATAAAGATTGCATCTCTACAGCTCTTAAGTCTTAAGATATCTATCTATTTAAATAAAATTCAAAGTCTTGAGCGACTGACTGACTGACTGATATATCAACACACAGCCTAAACCGCTGGTCCTAGAGACATGAAATTCGAAGGATGTGTTCGTTGTGAGGAGTAGGTATCCACTAAGAAAGGGTTTTTTGAAATTCCATTCCTAAGAGGGTGAAATAGGGGGTTGAAATGGTGAATTTTTTTGACAACCACGCGGGCGAAGCCGCGGGCAGAAGCTAGTTCTTTATATAACAATGAGGTATAGCCCTGAAGCCTTGATCGACAGGTTAAACCTACTTTATTGGATTACCAAGTGAGCCGTTCTATGTGGGATGGTATTGATAAATTGTGTGGGAAGTAAATTATGCGTTCCAGATTTCCTGTCAACGTTTGACAGAATGAAAGGGACTTTAAATGGGGTTGATGGCGTCTGGTAACTGCATCCTGATTATTATTTGTGGGCACGGTCTAATACATGAAGATTAATTGGTATTCACAATCAGCCTTTAATGTTTTCACTGCTGTGAACGATAGTGGACCAGAAACCACCATGCTGGCTCAGTGCGCGTTAGTAGGTGTCATATGTCTTCGAACTTTTGGTTTTTGGACATGCAGGTTTACTTAGGATGATTCCCTTCACCTTTTTGAGAACAGTCACGATAAAATTAAATACACACAGTAAAGCGCTTGCCTGTTCGAATCGACCTCACGGTCTACAATTCGTAAGTTGGAATATCACTAGACCACCACTGCTTCAATAGGTATTATTCCGAAGTTAAAATCAATGTTTTTTAGAAGGAAAATTAGTTGCGATAACGATCACACCGAGCAGCCAGCAGCTAAAAACGCTCCATCAATTAAAGGCACGGAACAGCTACTTAAAAAAAATAAAAACAGCCCAACGTGCGAGAACCGCGCCAGTACGCCACCTCGCTAATTGCCACAACAATGTACCATGTATCGTCGCGCAATATAAATCATTAAGCGAGTTTTCGACAATTTCCCTTAATTGGTCTCGTTTCCCAATTGGTCGATACTCGATTGTGATCTCGCGATGTGTGGCCAGCCCTCAGCGAATCAACGGGGTGATCTGACCACGACATGAGAAGTAATTAGCACGAATAAGACCACACACCGACCGACAGCCATTAAGCCGAAAAGCCATTCTGAGGCGCCTGTTCAACTTTCATCTTCGTATCGAAGTCTGGGTCGTATGAATCACGAATTTGCGATCGATTCTGTCTTGTTCACACGCCGCGACCGGATCGATACAGAGATCTAGCGATACAATGTGCGTTCCACGTAAAGATGTATTTACATGCGCTGGTAAACACTTGGTTTTTTTCCGAAGAAAAAATCAGACACGCGATGTAGTGTGCGCGGACGATGCAAATCAACATGGTCTAGTACATGTCAGCTACACGTGTTAAATTACAAAACCGATTTAAATACGCACAAAATTATTCAAATGTGTATGAGAAAAAACTGGTAAAATAATGTTCAGGAACATGGATATTAAATGTTAGTGATGAGACTGATGAGGCAGACGGTATTAGAAAGACGGTCAGCTCAGGTTTGTTTCGTATAACCCCATCATAAACTACGATTGAAGTTGACATCGATATAAAATAGCTGTTCAAATGGTAACTAAGACGGGAACATGACAGGAACAGTGCTGCTAAGGAATTTTACTCCGTTACATTGCATGTACTGCCGCCAACTGTGGGGGCCGTTATCAATATAATAAATAATATCAAATCGGCTATGTGCGAATAATTTAAGCCTAAGCTTATAAAGGCAAACTAAAATACGGAGTGTGAATTATTAACAACGAAATTGGTGCAAACAATACAATGTTTCCTAGCACTAAAGGTGAAAACATAAATTACGTCAAAGAAATTGCAAGCAACACTGAATATGACAAGGAAAACAAAAAACTGATTGACATGAATGATAATGCAAAACAAAACACACCTATAACTCATACACATGCAAAAAATTAAATATTCATTGATCGAACGGAAAATCGCATACATGAACACGGCTTTAAAGGAAGAATTTAACGCAACAACGCCTGCCTACTAAAAACTGGTCTAAAAATAAACTTGCATAACCATGACCATAAATATATGCTGTGATAAAAAACGGAACAATTTTGAGCGCGAAACGTTCTACAAAGTACTGACAGCCGATTGATCAATCATCATGTAATATATTATGATCCTGTCACGAGTCTGTTCCTATTCCTACATCAATAACATAACATCCGAAAGGGTTAGGCAGAAGCGTACCTGTGCCCCGCATTGAAAATACGTGGTGGATTACGGCCCAGTCCTTCTCACAGAGAGGAAACCTGCGTAGTAGTAGCCCCAGAAGTGGGAAATCTACCGGCTGATTATGCTATGTATCCCCAAATTGCATAATTGGCACCGAATCATCAGTGAAAGTGAAGAATCGTCTCACGAATGCTAATGCACGGCTTAATGATAGATGGCAGCGCACTGTAGAAAGCTCAGCGATTATTTATTATTTATGATCAGCCGAATCTATTGTTGGTCGCGTTGAGTGATTTACAATGGCCGCCGCACGCTCGATTTGACGACTTTTAAATGTCCTCCGTCTATTGTGAGGTTTATGATATTACAAATTACTATTTTTTTGTTGGCGGTGTGTGGTGGTCTGGTCGTTAGAAATCAAAAGTATAATATAGAATCATAATTAAGGTTTACTTTCAAAGTGGTTATGGGTAACTAATGTTCAAAGTATTTTGCGCATTCTAGTCTGTCTCAGTCTATAAAAAATAATTGTAATTTCCCTACATTTATTTTGGCAGGATTTTGTCAATAATTGCTGCTGGAATTGCGACAATATTTTTAACGTTCGTAGTTATGGAAATCGGCCATCAGATCTTAATATTTTAAAGCATTTCTAAAGAGGTTATACCACGCTGTTACAATGCGAACACTTGGCACTTACAAACCGACTGAAAACTATACACTGATTTCATAATTGGAATACGGTTTTGATGTCAATTTTCTGATCTTGATTGTCTGTTGTTTTTAGTCAAGTTTTTTTTTTTCTCTTGGCTTTAGCGATCGAGTTTATAATTAATTAATTTTAATAGAAGTAGAAAATTAAAGAACATTGTCTTCTCAGAACTTAAAACAGAAAAAAATGTGATGTTGAAGAATGAAGTTTTCCTGTGCTTTTCCAGGCTAAGGAACAAAAACTCGTATCATCCGTTTTGCCTTAACACAAGCAGAACGTAAGCACTAGAAAGCTCAACAAAGAACTTCCCAACGCTAAGCCTGCTTATACATGAGGTGACTACAAAGTACACTGAATAAAACAGCGAATGCATTTCAATTTTAAACAACGAGAACTCGTTTTTAAGTCGTCATATTGTGTTGCAATTCAAAACAGCACTTGATTCTACATTCAGCTTTAAAGATCACATCTCAGGGATTGCATAACAATGCCTACTGTGCGTTTATCTTAAAATTAAGACATCGTGCAACACAGAGAAACAATAATACATGCAATTTCAAAACTTAATCTACATAATTTAGGAGTTTAATTTCCACGAAAAGCAATTTATTTTTGTAAGCCATTAGAAGGGTTTCTTTCCAATACGATAATTACTGACTGCCTACATTTTGAAATGCTTTTAATCATTTAATTGCAATAATAACCGTTGCGTGACTAAAAGGGCGATTTTGCGAAACCATCCAGCAATTTTTGAGCTCCAAACCCTAACATTATTAAGATAACTAGGGGTCTTTCTAAATTGGTTAGCAATAGTAACTATGGGTTTTTAAAGAGTCCATGTCAAACGAGAAATATTATAGAGTATTATTATAGTGCTCGTATTCTGGCCTCGATGTAAACGTGTTAATTAGTAGTTATGGGAATAACAAGTTTAAAGTCGGAGCAATGAAAGTTTTGGAGATGGTAATGACAGTGGTGATGTGGTGCCGAGACAAATTTAATGTGTTGCGACAGGCGACCATTTGAGGTTGTCATGAGTCGATGATGGTAATAGACTAGGTAATGATTCTGTAGTCATCATGATTGAAACGAAATTATAAGGAACTAGAACGATGCTCATAATAATATTGATAGAAAATTATTGTTGGTAGTAAAATTATAAAGATTTTAAATATACATAGAGAGCCTGACACTACGAATATTCGAGATAATGTAAGTCATCTATACATTTATTTATTTTTTGGGAATTACGTCTCGCAGGTCATCCTATGAGGTTGTCGGCTGCATAATCGGACTTACATTAAAACTCGTAACTCGTGTTTGCAAGCTCGTATTTACATTAAAACTAGTTCGTTTATTTTTCACAATCTCAATTTCAGTCCAATTTGAAACTAAACTGACCGTCGAGGGTTTGGTAAAAAAAAGAGGTATCGTATTACCCAGTAACTGGATTGTAGAGTGCGGATAGACAGTCACTCCAAATCTTACTGGTATCCAGCTGCATTCGGTTAGATTGGATGCCTACTTCAACATAGTTGGGTTATCATCTGCCTAGTCTTATGGCTAGGCAGATGATACGAGGATTTGGTGATACATCATTAATAATAATTAATCAAGCCAATGACATTTCATTACTTTAATATTGCCTGGTGACAAAAAATCTTAATTAACGGCGTCACTCTCAATAACCACACATCATTTTCAACCGCAAACGAATCAAACGTGGAGCTAAAAACAAAACTTTCTACACGTCAGTTACTATAAATCGTGGTTGCATCATTTGTTATTAATGTTATCACAATAATGGCAATTAAAATCTTGGAGGTGCAAAACAAAATTAATGTTGACTTTCGTTGAACGTTTTCCAACAGCCACACACAGGAATCGAAGCCTTATTTTCTCTGTTACAAAATTCGACACAGTTCAACACTTTGTAGCTCTGAGTAACTTTCAGTGTGTTCATTGTGTGGAGTGGCAGGAATTTAGCAGTAAATCATAAGATTTGAAAGGTGATTGCGCTCAATTCAGTTTTTGTTGGTTTTATTGTTTCCATTATAGATTTTAATTAAAATTTAATTAGTTGCCTTGTTCTAATGGTGTTGCAGACATACCTTTAGTTACAAGCTCCGCAATAAGGGTGGTACCTATACAAGATTGTGCAACTACAGTAAAATTTCGTTTTAATTTCTGGTACAGTGTAATTATGGAACAATTAGAGAGTTTTTCGAAACAAATAAGGAAGTCACTGCTATATGTGATACCATGGGTACAAAATGTCAGGAAGTCTTTTTGTTCATTTATCCCGAAGGAATTTGCATTCGATCGTTTGATAGATGATTTAAGATCCTCTTGTAAACCACCTACGTCTATGGCACCATAGGGTTATTGCAAATCTAGTAACTACTGTATGAGGGCTTATTAGTCAATTCACCCGAATGTATTCACCCGAAACGAGTGAATTGGAACTTATACATACATAAACTCACGCCAAACTACAGACCACCACCTGCCACCTGCTACGATCTTCACATACTCATTTTGTCTCGTTTACGTTCATCTATCTACGGGCCAATTCTCGTAATTTTAAAAACGTTCATAGTCTGATCTCAGTCTCAATGTGTCAAAAATATATCTGGAGTTTCCATAGATTTTTGAAATTTGGTTGGCGCTGAGATGAGACTGTTAAGCGCTTTATGCACCAAAATATTTTTTAGTCTCTCAAATACTACAGTAAATAGGCTTTTCAACTAGCATTAATTTGTTTTGGTGCAAAAAGCGCTTAACTGTTTATTTTGTGATGAAAGTTAAAAAAAATTGCTTAAAATAACAAAATTTCAAAAAAATTGCCATGTTTGATGATTTTTTTAATTTTTTTTTCCTATTTTAGAATAGATGGTATGGTAAGGTCGATACCTAAACTGCACATAAACGCAATAACATGACGTCAATAAATACTTTGAATTCTCATGACTATGATAAGTAGGCGAAAAATGTTCTAAACTTTACCCACCTTCTTTACTTCGTGCGTGTCCGAGTATAAACTGTCAATTCGCTTGATTCAAGTAAATTCGTGTGAATTGACGAATAAGCCTGCATGAGCCACTCTCGTGGATAAAGACACCCACTTCAACGGAGGGTGTGTCTTTCACTACCGGAAACGCAACCCAATTGTCTAAGGCACAAGTATTACAACCGGCACAATTTACTAACGATTAAATTACTGAAACTTTTCGCCATGTTCAAGCTTTGGCAATTTGTATCGAAATTAAGCATGACACGGCCCACACACCCCGGCTGCGCTTGCGCCACAATTCGTGGCCCAGCCTGCCGCTACCGGGTTCCATGCTTAGACAAAGCCTTCAGTTTGTCATTGTTCCTTTTAATTGTTCTGCATTGCTTGACATCTTTCGTCCATTCACTGGTTGGGCAATTCCTGTGATATACTGATAACGGTGGTTGTTATTTGTGTTGCTGGGAGAAGGAAAGAAAGCTCCGATTGCGAAGGAGTTAAGTCAAGGCAGACTACGTGGTTCTAGACTAGGAGGGATGGTCAGTGTACAAATTACAAAATAAACAATAGGACCTACTTAATTGGATTAGAAATATCTATTTACTCGGCTCTGCTGGCGCTCAATTTCGTCACGGTCCACCTTAATACAGAACGCGGTCTACCTTTAGTACTAACCAGCTCTGAGCCAGTTTTTTTTATTTCCAACTTCATTTCGTTTAGGGTAAAGTTCTTAACTAAAAAATGACAACTTAGCACCGGACTAAATTATAAGGTTTGCAAAAAATACAGCATTTTTATTAAATTGGGTTCGTAATTGAAAAATTGGCTTGGCGATTTAAACCTAATCTAGATAAAAACCTTGTTTTGTAATAGGGAGTGAGTTTAATTTCACAAAGGTATTTAGCGATAGAGGAAAATACACCTACCTATCCTTCTTTTACCAGATTACCACATCGAGTTCAAAACTGAACTTTGTAATGCAACAATCGTTTAAACATTTCCTACTTCCCTATTTATCATAACAAGTCCAAAAGATTTAATTTCGCTCACTCACTTTACACATAATAACGCTACAATAGTTCTGTGATGTAACTGCCCAAAATGACTCAATGAAATGGTATTAATATAACATTTGTTAACCTAATGCGATTATCTAATATCGATTACCGACCTCCCACGCGGTCTGTCACACATCAAACTCGATTCTCGAATCAGGCTGGATCGAGTTGCTCACATTAACACAGGTCGAAACGAGCCTAGTGCTGTAGGTGTCCATATCGATAATATCATCGAAATTGGGAAATCGATGCCGTTCACTTGCCAACTTGTATTGTGTGGCCAACAATTGGGTAATAATTTCTCGTTATTGTCAATTATATTTTTGCAGATGTATTTATTTGGATGTAATATTGTAACCTCGCCTCATTGGCCTAGAGCCCGCAAACACTACTGCTGTGTACAAGATCCTGGATTCGATTCCTATGTCGGGCAAGGTGTTATTGTGTATTTTTATCTGGAATTTCTTAGTAGTAGCCCAGATTCTAAATTTGTGCCCGGTTAATCTCAATACGCTCGGGACTATTACATGGAACTTAAACATAACTAACGAAATATGGGTGTTCTATAGGTACATCTCTGGCCAACCCTTTGGGAAACAAGGTGTGATGTTATGTTAACCCTGCAGTGGTCTCGCGGATTACAATTGTAATCGAGGGTAGTCAAAAAATGAAATATTTAAAAAACAATTAAAGTGTGTTAGCCGAGACTCCAATGTATTTTAAGTTCGATAGTCCCCGCCGCCACTCAGTTGCGCTCGCGCATTGCCGATGCGTGGTTGTGCCTAGAGGCTGTTTAAGTATTAAAAATTAACCCAGGATTACAATTGTAATCCTCGCGACCACTGCAGGGTTAATACGAGTATTTTCACTGTAGTTATTCTGTAAAACAAATAATTGTAAAAGAAAATGATTTGTACCACTTAATCCTGATTATTTTTTAAATTATCCTTTTTCTAAAAGCCTCCCAAAATCTTTCCAGGCATCCTTTTATAGAACCACCTCGATCCTCAATGATTATTAGTTAAATTTTAATTAGTTTAGTGAAGGAAATAATAAAACTGTGCAACGATTACCTCCGTCGACAGATGTCTTTCTAAAAGCTTTAACTTCCACTCAATAAACGCTTATCTATGCTTGTTTATGATCATCATAATTATTTATCGACATCATAATGTGCACAGGCTGCGACTCAGGCCTCCCTTCGGTGACAGGGAGGGGGCAGCAATTCACCACGCGAGCCCAGTGCGGGTTGGTACTCGTACTTCTCACATGTCTCCGATTTTTTTGGTTCTAGGACATGATGGTTTCCTCACTGTTTTATTTCACCATTTAGAGAGCAGTGGTGATTTAATTATTGACAAAGTAAAGCGCTTACTTATCTGAATTCAAAACTCGTGAGTGCGGTGTTAACAGTACTCCACTGTATATAATCACTCACAGGAAAAGCGTTTCAAAGTCAACCTACCTTACGACCCAATAATCTGTATGTAAAACAAAGACATTTAAATTTAAAAAAAAACCAATAGTATCGATAAAATTTACAATAACATTGACCACTATATCGAGCGCCCTTCCGGCGGAAACGCATCGCGGACCGGTCGAAGGCGTGAGAGTGAAAGCATACGCGCCTGCGCATACTACTTAGTACCGAATTTGTTACCACATCTGCATAACATTATGTTTATAGCTCTTGAGTATCGAAAGTGCGAGTTGGTGTGAATAACGGGCTAGAGGTTTTGTGTGAGTGAACTTAATAGCCTAGGTTACAGAACAAACCTTCTCGTCTGGACGTCAATCTTAAACGACACTTCACCAAAATGCTGGTAGATTGAAAATAGAATCCATGGCTGAACGCTAACTAACCCCTAAAATACAGATCAAGGTCTAGTTTGGGGGCTAACCCCTAGGCCTGGATCTGTATGTGTGATTCTAAAATCAGATTTGTAGCAATACATTCGTGTGCTATTTTACTGGAACGAAGTTCCTTATCGCGCGTTGTGAAAGGGGGCTAGACGGAAAAAAAATCTTACGAAAAGTTGTCACGACATGCTTTAACCGACTTCAAAAAAGGACGAGGTTTCTCAATTCGACCGTATATATTTTGTATGTTGTTGTTTTTTTTTGTTGTGAGTAGAGAGGGAGAGAGGTGGAGAGGGGGAGAGTGGGAGAGGGGTTGAGGGGGAGGGGAGGGGGGAGAGGGAGGGGGAGAGGGAGAGAGGGAGAGAGAGAGCGAGGTAGAGAGAGAGAGGGAGAGACAGGTAGAGAGAGAGGGAGAGAGAAGGAGATAGGGAGAGAGAGAGAATATTTTTGTTGAGTGTATACAGGTTTTTTGTACATAATAAATAATTAAAAAATTATAACTATTATGAATCCTGGAAAGGAACTTCGTTCCATTCGGGTGTCCCTTGACACCTCTAAAGTTTTTTATGGCTGGCTTGCTACATATATTTTTTAATCTTCAACGGTTCTGTGGTCAGATCAGCGTAACTGTTCAGAACCGTTCGATACGCTCCCGTAACGAATCGATGTTATCAGTCCTCTAAAAGAAAATCGAAATAAAAAACCGAAAATATATTTGGTTAAAATTTATTTGAGAACCTCAAATTTTCCGACAGCTATCTCCTGCCGGGAACAAGGAAAATAATTTATTGAAAATATATCATTTTCGATTCGACACCCTGTCGTATGTTTGTGAATAGCTGATCAATGTTGAGATAAGTATTTACATAGCAGAAAAGCAGGCTTGCAAAAAATAAGATCGAAACAGACAAGAAATAAAGTTGAATGTTTATTCAACTTTATTTTTTAGTTCGCCCTACATTTGTAGGGCGAACTTTCTGAGCTGAATGCGGAAAAATCAAGAAAATCTATTATCAGTAGATGTAGATGACATAACGAAAGATGGAGATAAACTTAGGGCTGGACGAGTATAGGCAAATACTGTGAATGCATTCACATTGATATAGATAGGTACTGGCTTGATCCTGATGAATTATATTTTAAGAGCGAATAGGTACCTACTACTAATAAAGTGGACTATGCTAATGAGATTGCGAAAGAAACAACTGCCCGTAGGCACCTTAGTGAGTCATTACACCTTGAGGCTTAGTTGAAGGAAGCTGCAAAGCTAGACACCTCCGTCTAAAAATTTCGTAGCCATTCAAAATCAAAAACAAATCCTATAAGAATTTAATATATGCAGATTTATTATTGTAGAACGTAGCAATTATACGTCTAGACTTTTGTTTTATTTGTCTGACTTTAATTATTTAAATATTAATATTCATAACCGGCTACCTTTAATCGCGGACGCGGTAAATAAAAATGATATCCTGCTTTCTACAGATATCTATCAGTAAAAAGTTTAATGCAAATATAATATCTTCAATGCAAGCAGCAGCCGAAATGAGATAAAGAAATGTTATAATTCTTTTGTCAACCGATATTTACAATGGCACAATGCCGGGACAACCACCCAGTGAGACTGTATAATTACGACTCGAGTGACATCTACATACCAAATCACTGTTATCCTTCACTCGTGTCCAGCCGTAGATCACAGATAAAATATGACGCACCCGAAATGGCAGACCGATTAAGACGTCTCGTATCGCGGAACTCGAAAACAATAAGAATCGAGATAAATGTCTCGATTAAAATAATCGAATTGACCTTTGTATTCGCCGATCCGTCATCCCAATATCTCTATATTCATGGCTGTAAAAATGACGTACGTCAAAAACCTTAAAAGGTGCGCAAGCGGCGGGCGCTGACAGAAAAATTGGTAGTATACAGGCGGCCTATTGTTTGCACAGAAAGAGATGTATCGACGATGGCTCCACTCGATACCGATGTTGCTAAGTGAACGTCTGTCATGTGATTTATTCGATGCGTTACAAGAAAATTATTGTTCTGAACACGGCAGAATAAATGGGGGTTTCACTTTATCCCTTGTTGGATTTTGGGATCTCTCAATTTGGGTGGCTGACCTTACTGATGTGATCAAACTTACTCCTTACATACAGAATCAGCGGGATTTATATGTGCAAAACGAATCAAGATATGAGAAATTAATGGCCCAACATTTGTGTAGGTACCAATATGATGTAGTTTACACCCACTTATTTGCACTAAGTCAATAAGAGAAAAGCGTAATCACGATTTACGGCAAACAGGGCAACTGTGCAGACTCACAGACTCAGCAGTCTAATCCACTGGCCTTTTTACTCGATAAGAAACTCGATATTAAAACATAAATCGACTTTCACGAAACGATTAGCAATGAAAACGTTACCGCCGATGCAACCCATTTGTTCGGTTATTTGTTGTACTGTTTCGTTATCTGTGGTTCTGATGCAAATATGGTGTTCCTTATCGATCAATAAATTAAGTTGGCACTTACACTTTCTATAAAGTCGGTGAATTGTCGATTTGTTTCATTTTACTTTTAAGATGCTAACGTATTTTGGAGTGGATTTCTGTGTTATTTTTTGATAACGCATCCGACTTCAGATTGGCGCAGAGACGATCAAAGCTTTCCAAATTAGATTTTTTTTCCTAAACGTCGATGGTGTGCTGTATTTACGGTATACTACTGGTAGCTGTCTGTTTTTAAACATTTCATATTTTGAAAATAAATACAACCACCAACCACTACCCCACCCATTTACCCATCTAAAATTTTCAGAACAATCTAAAGTGACAACCAGAATACCAGAAGTCGAATGCATCGTCGTAGCTATATAGAAGCTCAATGTAAACAAAAATCTCCCAATTTCTCGTCGATTTACTTCGATCGGTCGATTGGCTTTACAAATTATATTCATTTGCATTTCCTATGTGTTTTTGGACAAGTTTAATAGATACACTTTAGGAAAGAGCATCGTTGTAACAAACGGTCTTTATTAAATAGATGCACGTTTTAATTCCACACTCTAACGTACACACGGCTACAGGTCATGCTATACTTTTCCAGTTTTAGCTGACCTCACATTTTATAGGCTTTTCGTACAGTGAGTAGTCAGCTTATACTGGAAATGTATAACTTGACCTGTGGCCGTGCGTATGTAAAAATATCGCATCTGGATTTAATCGTGTACTGGATCTTCAACCCACTGCTTAATGCTTAGAGTTGAAAATCGAACAATTGGTTTTTTCAACGCACTGGGATGCACTCTGTCGGATTTACAAAGCTCGGTTCAACACCAAGAATTGAAGAAGTCCGCGACAGAATACTTTTTTTTTTTGTGGGTGGGAAATCATCAAATGACGTCGTCTCCCGCTCTGAGCGGAGCGGGAGGGCGTGTCAGACATTTACTGAATAAACCCTAACCGTGTTCCTTCAGTCGCTCATATGCTAGGGCCACAGTAATTCTTTCAAATAAATCTCGCGACCCTGGCCGCGACAGACTACTGCCGCGATATTCCGTGCGCACGCTCATTTTGTATCAATTGATTAACTAAATCATTTTGATGATCGGAATCAGTATCATTCGTTTTTTTCTCGATGCCAGACGAAATGAACTCCAATTAGGCTGCCGTCACATCATTAGTCTGCGGTTTGGTCAACAACGAAGTCATTTCTCCTTCACCTGATTGTCATTGAAGATGAGAATTATACATTTTGTAATTGACTCGTGATAGTAATGATGTTTGAATTATGTTTTGCATTAATTAGGAACTGTTTTGAGCTCATGGCATTCTTTAGTTTTTGCCTACCCCCGTGGGAAGAATAGTTAGTTTATGTGTATACCTATATCTATACGAGCATCTGCCCGACGATTTCATTTTGGACCTCGATCTGTCGCGTTATATCCCATCGCCCGCCCGTGCTTACACTATGCATTCTTTTTTCATTCTGCTCGTCTCCTAAGGGTCGTAGAGTGTTATTAAATAGCTTACAACCTTACTCAAGAATTGGGCTATCAAATGCGAAACGCTGCTTTCAAATCCGACTGGAAGTTACAGAGATTACTTCCTACAAACAAACACAACCTCTTTACAATTAGTGTAATACTATTTTAGTAAGTATAATAGGTAATATTTTATTCTAGCTTTCACCCACGAACCACTATCCACGGACCAACCGCAGCAAGCGTAGCTTAAATCAAATCAAATTATTTTTATTTCATATAAACCAACATAGGCACTTATGGAACGTCAGAAGCTAGGTGCACGGTTCCAAATAGTTCATTCCTATGGAGAAAGACGAGAAGACAAGAAACTCCACGGTTACTTTTTTTTAAATAATTGGTTTTACAATAACCTTATACAACACCCATACTCTCTTTTAAAATAGGTATACTTAAGTGCGATTTCCACATTACGTAGAAATCCGTTCTTCCTGAATCCGCATAATTATTTAGCTACGTAATTCATTTACTACAACACACTTTTATAAGCGTTAATGCTATCCGCAATAAGTATAATAAAAGTCGTATAAATATAAAATACATAAATCCTAGCAGGAATCTTTATGCACTATCTTATTTTCCGCTCAGTTTGACCGATCCACGCAATTACTGATGCTAATTTCGTTCATTAATATCGACTGCGGTCATTAAGGAGGACGTCTGTTAATGAGTTTCTATCCTTAATGTTTTAAATGTTTTATGAAGAAAATCTTGAGATATGGGATGTGAAATTAAACGTCTGTTTGTGTTAAAGATGAAGTTTTGCTGTTTAAATGGCGTTTTCATTTAATTACTAAAATAATTTTGTCCATCCCATCCCAGCCTCTTTCTTCCCATGGGCGTCGTAAAAGGCGACTAAGGGACTTACTAGAGAATGAGCAGCAGCGTTCTTTATACGTTTTACCACCCAGGGGGATTGCCAACCCACTTTTTTTTTTTTTTTTTTTTTTTTTTTTTTGTAGGACATCTCGTAGTTAATCTGAAAAAGATTCTGACTACTTAAACGGATTTTTGCCCGGCGATTTCTAAAAAGTAAACTTTTTAGACCTCCAGCCGGGCCATAGTAAAATTAAAAACTAAAGCGAAAGTCCTAAGGGTAACCCCGAGGGGGGTTCGCACCTCGGCTTAGGCAATCACTGGGGGAGGGCAGCAAGGGACATGCTGGATCTGGGTTAAATTATTTAGGGGCTAATTTAAAGCTACAGGCGCAGCATCGCGGGCTGGCTCATGCAAGGGTCGGGAGGGACTGTTAAGTCGGGGTCGCGACGACGGACCTCGGCGGCGAGGTCGGTACGATTTGTGTCTGTGTGTTGCTCTCACTGTACTGGTCTCTTTTCGACTCTCCTGGAGGAGAGTAGTAGGATCATCGGGTTCGCTGAGAATGTGCCGCGGACGGCGGACTTTACTGATACGGGAGGGGGTATAGCTAGCTGCCGCGACAACCAGAGGGTTGGGGTGGGTCACTGCTTTATCGAAGAAACGTTTCGAAGCGCGTTTCATGTACTGCTGGATCGTAGGGATCCTGAGATCTACATGGAGATTGATATTCCTGACATACCAGGGCGCACCTGTGGCTTGTCGGAGAAAACGGTTTTGGAGGGTCTGCATCCTATGGATATATCGGGGTTTGGTATGTGCAAACACGGAGCTTGCAAACGTCATGATGGGCCTAATACAAGCGAGGTAAATGCGCTTCTTACACTGAAGCGACAGTTTACTACGCTTGTTTAGGACGCAATGGAGCCTACCGAGAGCGAAAGCGGCCCGCGAGCGGACCTTCTTTATGTGCTCGAAAAAGGTGAGGTGTTCGTCAAGGATGACGCCTAGATATTTGGCTTGCTTTCCCCAAGGGATTTGCTTGCCGAACATAGAGATGGGTCGGGGAGGGGGGTGATTTTTTCGCGGTCGGGTGTAGAAGACAGCCTGACTTTTATCGGGATTTACTTCGATTCGCCACTTCCTGAACCACTCGCCGAGCTCGTCGACTGCGGTTTGGAGGTAGCGAACCAGCGCTTTATCACTGAATCCCGAGAAGTAGATGGCTGTGTCGTCTGCGAACAGAGCTAACATTGCCTTTCTGCTTCTGGGGATGTCGCTAGTGAATAGCGTGAAAATGAGGGGAGCTAGTACAGAGCCCTGAGGGACTCCTGCAAGGATCGGGTGAGGGGAGGATAGTGCCCCTTCGATGCGGTAGCGAAAGGTGCGGTTCGCGAGAAAGTCTCGTAAGATGAGCACGAGACGGTCAGGCACTCCGAGTTGGTACAGCTTGTATAACAATCCGTTGTGCCAGACTTTGTCGAACGCTTTCGCTATGTCGAAGAATACTGCACCCGTGAACATACCACGCTGAAAACCAGCATTGATATGCTCGACGATACGGTGCACTTGGTGGACACACGAGTGTTGGGATCGAAATCCGAACTGCTCGTTGGGGATGAGGCCCTTCGTCTCGGCATAATCCCTGAGTCTCTTATAAATAAGTCTCTCAAAGATTTTGCCGAGTACTTTGAGCAAACTAATGGGACGATAGCTCGTGGGCTCGGTTTTGGGCTTACCGGGCTTAGGGATGCCAATGACGGTGGCTTCCTTCCACGTTTGGGGGAATATGTTATTACTCAGGGCACCATTGAAGATGGTGGTCATGAGCATAATCAGGTGAGCGGGGAACAGCTTGATCACTCTACTGGTGATGCCGTCTGATCCGGGGGCTTTACGTGGTCTCAGTCCCTTGATGATCTCGTGCACCTCGTCTGGTGTGACGGGGGGCAAGGGATCCTCAGGGTCTTCGACGGGCGGGAGCGAGGCTTTGCGTTCGACTTCCGCGTTCACCTTATCGACGAACGCTTGGTCTACTGGCTGCGAACTTGGTGTGCATTGGGCTTCGAGGCTATCGGCTAGGCATTCAGCCCTGTCGATATCGTCGAATGCAATGGTCGCATCGGGGCGGGTCAGGGGGGGCATTGTGGAAACCTCAGAGGATTTGAGTTTCCTTTGAAGTTCCCAGAATGCTAGGTGAGTCGGCTCGAGATCGCCCAGCATCTTGTCCCAGTTAGCGTTACGCAGCTCGGACACACGTGACGTTACAGCACGCTGTAAGTTACGCATGTGAGCTTTGTTCGCGGCACAGGGAAAGCTACTGTAAGCACGCACGGCTGCGTTTTTCTCAGTCATCAGAGCACGTATATCGTCTGGCAGCTTCCAGAGGCGGTCAGCCGCCTCTGGAACCTCCCGTGAACAATCGTTCACGATCGATTGTACGTGCTCTGTGAGTGAGTCGATCGCAGCCGTTGTGTCGGCGACGGTGTCGAACTGATCGGGAATGGAATCTAAGTGAGTCGACGTGTTAGATTGTAAGCGTTCGCTTACTTTCTTCCAGTCGGTTATCACTTTAGTGGTGGGGGGTTGAGAGGGGTCGCGGGTACCTATCCGGGGGGCTAAGTGCATTACTACTGGCCGGTGATCAGAGTCGAGCTCGTGTATAGCTTCTATAGAGTCCAACCTTAGGTTGACGTTCTTTAGAAGTGCCACATCGAGCACGTCAGCTGTTTGATCGGGGTTGAAAGGGTAGTGGGTGGGAGTCATCGGGGCGATGACGTCGAATAGCATGGTGGAGCAGAGATTAAAGAGGTGTCTGCCTCTGGTCGAGGTGCTGGTACTATTCCAGGCTGGATGTTTGGCGTTGAGATCGCCCGCTATAATAACGGAGTCACTCATGCCGAAAAGTTTTGAGAGGTCGCTATTTAAGAGTTGGAGGTTCTCAGACTCTTGCCGAGGGGGAATATAAGCCGACACGATAGTGATCGGCTGGTGACCTGTCAGTCCTAACCGACAGGCCGAAACTTCTAATCGGGAGAGGGGGGGTGGGTCCATAGGTATGCAGTACAGGGACTTTTTATAATAAATGAGAGTGCCACCTTTGTGGCAACGGTACCTATCGTTGCGAACTAAACGGTAGTTTGCAATTTTAGGGTCGCGTTGATGTGGCTTTAGGAATGACTCTTGTATGAGTAAAATGTCTATGTGATGGTCGCGGAGGAATGTGGCGATCTCATCACGTTGGCGGAGAATGCCATTGGCATTAAAGAAACCTAACTTTAGGGATCGGGGTTTGAATTTAGTCAGTATTCCGGCGTTATACATAATGGGGCCGTTGGGAGTTAATGACGTGGAGGGCTTGCGTGATCTCGGGATACGCAGCATAGATTGTTTGGATGCGGAACAGATTGCCGCCGGCGGCGACTAGTTCCTGAGCCATCTGTTGGGCACGCGGGGAAAGGAACGTGCTATAGGTGTTAAAGGTCCCGTTGATGACGCTAAACGCATCAATGGGAGCCTGGCCTTTCCTATTTGTCGGAGCTGCCGTGGGGGCAGGGGGGGGCGCGACGCGGGCGGCGGCGGGTGCGGCCGTGGGAAAACCGGGGGGCGCGGATAGGGGTGCGGGGGCGCGGGTACGCGGGTCCATTAAGGGAGGAATGGGAGCGGGCTTTGGCCTAGAGGAGGCCAGGGGAGGGAAAGCTTGGCTTGAGCTCAGCTGAGGCCATGCCATCGGACGCTGGGGGGCCAATCTCACGGGGAGTTTGGCCGATGGGGATTCCCTAGTCTGGCGGGCGTCGAAGCGCTGCGCTAGCTTAGGGGATGAGGACTTTGGGGCTCTCGGGCAGCCCCTGTAGTTGGCCGGATGACCGGACTCTTTGCAGAGCACACAACTAGGTGGCTCGGTGCAAAGAGTGCGGTCTTTGGGCCGGGTACAATCAGATGTGCCATGATCTCCCAGGCACTTTACGCACCTGGGGGTGGCGAAACAATGGTAAGCTGAGTGCCCGTAAAGCTGGCATCGGTGGCACTGGCCTATGATGCCTGATTTTCGGGGCTTCTCGATTACTAGCCCTGACAGGTTGCAAACTGCCTTGACCTTGAATATGGGGTGATGACCCTCCGTAGGAGGGCATACCACTAGAACCATATCAAAGGCAACGCCCTTGCCGGACCTGTGCATACGGTGGACCTCTGAGACAGGCACGTTCTGTCTTTCGAGGTCGGCTTTGATATCTTCCGTGGGGATTTCGGAGGGGATCCTGCGAATGACCACTCTCGTCAAGCGCTCCTCAGGTAAGGCGTACGTGTGAAATGACACGTTCCTTACCGTGAGGATTCTTGTGAGCTCACGGAAATCATTTGAGTTCGGAACTAACACTTTTATGCCCTGCTGGGTGGCTCGGGCATTGGTGTAGTTGATTTTCAGTTCAACGCACCATTTGGAAATTTCCGTCCACTTAGCCTTGTCCTGGATGAACACTGGCGGGGGTGGGGGAATTTTCTTATTAGTGGCTGAGCCTGAGGGTGGGATCGGGGCGCTAGCGTTAGCGCGGGGCGCGGCAACCTTCGCGGGGGTTGAAGGCGTGAGGCGGATGGGAGTCGCGGCGGCGGTGGCGGGGATCGCCTGCGGCGTGACGGAGAGGGGCGCGGTCGCGGTGGCGTCGGACGCCTGCGACGTGGAGGGGGTAGACGCGGTCACGGTGGCGGGGGTCGCCTGTGACGTCACCGAAACAGGTGCGGTCGGATTCGGGGAAGAGGCGCGGGACAAAGGAGCGGATTCCTCAGCCGCTATAAATTTAGCGGCTGGTTCGGCGCTGCTCGCTTTGTTCTTTTTCCGCTTACTCCCTTTGCCCTTTTTGTGGGCGACGACTTCATACCCTTCTGCGTCCGAGGACGGAGATGAGTTTGAGTTCGCCGGGGGAGTGAGCGGAGCGGAGTCGGTCGGGACATCGGTGTCCATTTCACAAGACGGGTCCGAGGTGGCCGGCGCATCGAGAGCATCGCTGAATTCAGCGATGATCGGGATGTTGCCTTGTTTCCTCACTTTAATCTTCTTAACCCGTTGAGAGAAGTCAACGGCCCACTTTTTGTCTTCTTTCAGTAACTGAAAGAAGCCAAAGAGTACGCCTTTCACTTCATCTCGGCTAATTTTATTAAATTCGGCGAGTTCATCTATTAGGTCCAACATGGTGTTGGAGGAATGGGGAACCTAATCACTCATGAGAGCGATCCTAACACCAAATCCTATTCCTAACAAGCCTAATCCCCGGTAGGTTGCCGGGGGTGTGTGTTACACTCCTCTGTCGGGTATAGACAGGGAGGTGATCCTGGTGTGCCCTAAGAGTGTATCCCGTTGCCAATCTTATTGTGCAAACGGGTTCCTAACTGGTCAAAACGGCGGGTACAGAAGGTACCCTGACCACTAGTGCGGGGGGTATAGAAATACCCGCGGCACTAGTACGCGGCTGTGAAGGGAAAACTGTCACCAGGGCTGACGAGGGAAGCCCCCAAGGCCAGCGATCTGGGACCCGTCCAACTTTCGCCTAGCCCTGAAGGGGATAGGCGGGTGTGTTGGGTCAACACCCACTCGGCTTCGTTGGCACCGTTAAGGTATCCACCGAGTGACCACGAAACTGTGGCTTTGCCCTGAAGGGGCCACAACACTTCACAACACAACGTTTAAGACCTTTTCTCTTAGAGAAACTAGGCCGTCTTGAAAAAGACAGCTTAGAATAACGTTTTAGACGACTCTGTTTAAAGAAACAGTTGTCTTGAAAAAGACAGTTTTCCGAATATTTGAGATTTAAATAAATTTAAATCCCAAAAAATACGGAGAGTAGTCGGGGCGACTACGCGGCGTGAGCACTGAGCACAACTGACGGGCGATCGAGCGGCGGGCGGTGGAGGGGATACGCGCAGCGGAGCGGCAGCGTAACGACCTTCCTTGGCGAGCGTCGAGCGTAGGTTGCCAACCCACCTGCCAAGCGTGGCGTTTATACCAACCCCCCCCCCCCCCCCCCAACAAATTAACCGGCCAAAGTGCAGTTTTTCGGAGAGGCCTAGGTCAAGCAGTGTACGTCTTTGGGCTCTGACAAATGCGTGCACCGTCTGAACCGGTCCACTCAATCTGTGTGGATCTTTTCTCAAAATACCATTTTAGGCACCACCCTACTTGGTTTTCAAATGATCTGATAAAGATTATGTCTGGACTTTAAAAGAGACTGGGACCTCTGAGTTCGTTTCGGCCTTTCTTTTCAGAGTAATCAGATACGAAACGCCGACCTCATCTAATTTTAAAAATATGATTGACGTGTAAAAATGTATTAATAATAAATTTCTTCATTGCCATAAAAAACAGGTTACAGAAAATTTGAGACCCTGGCTCCAGAGCAAGGTTAAAGTACCTGTATTTCAGGAGCCAGCGACTTCTTCCATTTAGGTTGTTAATATTCATGTTTTATGAAATATTATAAATAATATTAACAACTCTACATAAACAAATAAAATCAATAATCATACTTAAAACCTTTTATCTATAAAACGCATTAAGGACGCTACAACATTTTTCTACAAATATCGGTGGTTTTCCGGTACCAAATAAATCAAGAGGAATCACAATTGCGAGGTCAATTATGGTCTAAATTAAAGATAATTTAATCATCTCCATCGTGGAACCATAAAAATTGTATAGTCCGGTACAAAAATTTTCACAAAAATACGTTTTCCCCACCGCAATAATCGTAGAAAATGAAAAATAATGGGGTCTGAAAAGGTACCTGCATAATGAAATCAGCTGCATATTTTAACTTCAAAATGACAAGAAATTGTGGCTAATATAATCTTCTACGTTTTGCCTAAATATTTTGTAATTAAATACATTACTTTTTTATTTATGAGAAAAATAAAGAACGCTCTCAAATTTCTTCATACATTTTCTACTCGCGGCTTATCATTCCGCGCTCAGACGCGCCCTAGGAAGCACGGGCGTATCGCTTTTTTGTACCTACGAAATAAATACGATCAAAATAATAATAAAGTGAGTGCCGTGCTGTATACAGTGGTTGAAAAATTTTGATACTTTTCGGGCCAAAAGTACGAGTACCAAACTTATTACTAGAACTTAGTTTAGAAATAAATAACTTAAATTCTATTTGTAATTATGGAGGTAGTGATGATTATGAATATGTATTCATTTACAAGAATTCAAGATGGCGGATGATTATTCAATAAAAAGTTATATGAACATCTGTTTTCAATGTGGTAATTAAATTATGCAAGTGTCGTCCATTTTTGGAACGAAATTCTTTAACGTAGGTTGTGGTAAGGGTAGACAAGGGTGCTGAAGCCGATTGTGAGGTCAAAATAAAAAATGGCGGTTGCGAAAATTTTCAAAGTTTTCATCATGGGTGTCGTTTTCAAGATTTTCGAAGATGCTGAAGCCGAAAACTCCATACAAATTACATTCGGAGTCAAAAAAGACTAAGGAACATACTTCCTGACGGAATATCCCCCGACCCCACAAGTTTTTCATTCAAAACAACGAATATTTTAATTTTTAAAATAAAAAGTGGGCATAGCTATCAACTTTGGGTAATTTTAGGATAGTGATTACGAATGTTTCATCCAAATTTGATCCAAATACGGCGGGTATTGTTTTTTTATAAAAAAGATTATTATCCATAATCATCGATTTTTAATTTAAAATGGTGGATGTACTGTTATGATGAAATGTCGACATGGGTATCAATTTTGGGGGTTATGCTAGTATGTAGTCAAAATATTTAACGTAACTTTCATTATTTACATAAATTAAAAACCATGTAGTTAATCATCATCTCTCCAAAATGTTAGTCATTTCGAATTATAAATACATGAGTACAAAAAGTCCTATTGTGTATTAAAAATTCTGAATACGCGCTCCAATCTCAAAGGTGAGGGTTCGGGCGTCACACAATTTTTGTTTAGTTTTCTTTAGGGAATATCCTATATATTTTCAACAATAGTCTACGATCAAAATCCGTTATATTTGTTTATTATCGAAAAATATTATTAAAGTTTTTTATTGTTACACCTCGTTTTTTTTTTTAATTGACAAATTATACGTTATTCCAAAAATCATAATGATCATGGTAATAAAACTTATTAATTGTCACCAAATACAGAAAGTAAAGTTAATTTACTAGGTACTAATTTTTTTCAACACTGCTAGTAAAATAAAATAAATAATACCTTCGAGTATCAAGATTAGTTAAGTAATGTTTAAAATCGAGCAGACAATGGTTTCAGTGTGTGCGTGCGCGTAATGTTGTTGTGTGCCGACTCAGATACCTAAACTTGAGCGATTCAAAAATGTTATAGCGTCCTTAAAGAGAAAATAAATTATACAATATTTGCATCAATAAAGAGAAAACTCGAGGTAAAAGGATGCAATAAAAATATTCATTCATGGCCATAGCTCCCCCACTTTCCCAGCTTAGAAATGATCACAGCTTCAATGAAACTGCATTTTAAAGTAAATTATGTACATAATGTACCTACATTTTACATACATAGGTGTGGGGAATTGAGGACGTCCTGTTCCTAATACGATCTTATTCAAGGTGATGCATTTCGATAAGGTAAGTACAAAGTATTACTTCGTTTTCTAAAAACAAGAGATGTGCGTCATTAGAAGAGTTTTTAATGAAGAGTAGCTTAGTACACGAATGAATGTAATTGGGTGAATCGAGTCGTAACTCGTACAAATATATAATTTGTTTGTCTAGTGTTGACAGTGTTGACACCCCACTTAGACGTGACACGTACCTAACAATTCTGAAGAACATCACCAATAAGGTTACTATATATCTTCCTACCGTGTACCGTGTGGGACCGGACGTACAGAATAGCATCACCCCAGTTATTCCCGTGGGTGTCGTAAGAGGCGGCTGCGGGACTTACTAGAGAATGGGCAGCAGCGTTCTCTATGCATTTTACCACCATACTGCGATCGCCAATCCGCCTGCCAAGCGTGGTGATTATGGCAAAGCCCCCCAAATTGGGGGAGGCCTATGTCCAGCAGTGGGCGTATTACGGCTGAAATGATGATGATGATGATATCTTCCTAGGGCGTTCCCTCCCGGCGTTTTCACTCACATCTGCCTTGTTAATACCTTTTTTGAGCTGTCTTTGGTTCCTTCTCTCAATATGACCAAATCAGTCTAAGCATACTCTTTTAAATTTTTGTCACTACATTTTCTTTTAAACCATACCGTTGTTGCCTTACTACATCATTCTTCAGCCTCTCATTCAAATATAATCTTCATCTAATCTAACTACCCTGTATTGTCCCATTGCACGGCAACCCTCTCCATTTTCCACAGAATTCTGTCTTTTGCTAGTGCTGGCCAGTTCAACAAACAAGACTCTCATTCAAGACTCAAATTAATAATAACTCACATTAATGATTTCCTAAGTACATTCACATGTACATAGACATTAATAACGCACGCGCCTACTGCATTAATTTAGTGAGCAGTGCTAATAGCATAGATAAGGAAGGAAGCGTTACAAGCAACTGTTATAGCGTTTTGATGTAAGTTATAAGTGTTATAATAGGGATGTTTAAGCTGGTTAGATATCAAGAATATAGGTATAATTACCTAATACCCATTCCGTGTAAAACAAATCTCTGAAAAAGTCAGTTTGTTTCCTATGTTTATGATACAGTCAGTGTCAAAAATATCCGGACGAACACACCGTTCAAAACGCTCTGAACAACTACGGAAATTTTACTTTATTTCAATTGGATGAACTCAGCTTCAAATTTCAATTGTCATCCTGAAAAGAACGTCAGGATGACAGCTGTCGTGTACAGTCTTCGTTCTGAAACATTCCTTGTATCATTGAGTTATTATTTAATTTTCATGGTTGTTTAGATCATTTTGAACAATATGTTTGTCCGGATATTATTGACGCTAAATGTGTACGTACTGAGAACAGACTTCGCTAGTTAAACTTGATTGATATCTCATATCATACAACATTGATAGGCTTTTTGACTACCTGTGGTAAACCTACATGGGCACTTATGAAACGTCAGAAGCTAAGTGCACGGTTCCAAATTGTTGATTCCAGAGAAGAGCCGGCAAGAAACTCCTACTATTTATGGTTACTCTTATAAAAATAATTGGTTACTGAAATATAGCGATGTCTTTGTTACGTCATGTCTTTAAAAAAATCTATTAAAAATAACCAATTGCATCGTTCCATAATTACCTATCTTCGTTCAGCCCATTTAATATAAATTACTACTTATATAAATATTAAAAGGCATTGTCCAATCTATGTCGATTACAAATCCGACACGCCGCTTACACCCATGAAATAGGAAATTATTATAATCATTATTATGGATTTCCACTTTCAGTGCAAGAGCTGTATCATATTAATTATTGGCGATAGCTACGATGATTTGCTAATACAGTATTTATTATTATTTCTCCAGAAACATTGCCTTATCCATTTCTGTTACAACTGTTTAGTAATGTTGGCTGCGTAACTCAAAAGACAAGGTAGTTGTAATGTTATACTCTATGTAGTAACCTACTACCGTATATAAGGGTCCCTGGTTTAATATGGGCAGTGAATTGGATTTAGGAGGCCCTAATGTAGGTCTGTTAGTAGTGGATCCTACGATCTAGGCTGGCAGGTACACCGATGCACAACCTGTTACAATGGATTCAGTACATGATTCTGGAACAGCGTTGAAGGTGACTGTGACCAATTTGGAAACTGTGTATGCGATAATTAAAAAAAAATATACGCTCTGTTTTACATTGTTTTATTATGATATACTTATATTTTATTTTGAATTATTTTCGAATAAGTCTAATCTTTGAACAATTGACCAAACACTCTTTTTTTGGCTTGTAATTTACATCAATACGCCTAAATGAGCGACATAAAACTAAGTATTTATGGTGTCCTAGGTTTAGAGAACACCTTAAGAGAAAACGAAAAATTTCCTTCACGTAAAACACAAAACATTCAACATATAAAATGAAGTCATAAGGAAACAGTGTAAACTTGAACTAGCACTCCAGTACAATAGACTATAAAAGAGCCATTGATCTCCTTATCACAAGGGCATTATTGTTAAGGCACTCGAAACACCGTTATGGTGTTAAAACATCGATTCCTCATGGGCCCGTCGGTTTTATTGACTACAATTTTGTTTCAACGTAAAAGGAGATATTTTATTTCGGCTCGTAAAGAGGTCAATTGGTTTTCTTATTGTGTTTCGAGTTATAAACGAGGCTGAGTTGTAAGTAACTTCCGATTATTTTGGAAAGTAGTTTTTATTTACTTTTAAAGAATGTTTAATAAATAACTCGCGCTAGCGTAGTTATTGATTGTAGGTTATAAAAAAAAAACAACTGTTTTATAGAAAAGTGCACACGCAACCTACGCCGTAAGAATATATGGAAAAGCATTACTTTTTTTATCGACGAAAAAATACTACACAAGAGGGTCGAAAGGGCGATCCGAGTGAAACTGTTGTGCTCAAACATTCTTAAAATAAATAAATACTGCTTTACTGCGGAGTCACATCACTCATCATTTACATTTAACAGATTAGTATGGGATACGCGAAAAGGATGATGTTGTTGAGCAACATATCTCTTTTCAAGACATGCATGTGAAAAAGCAACTAGTTACCTTTACAAATAGCAGTTGTATGGAAGTAGGTAACTGGTAGCAAATTGCAGGCTTAGCCTAGTTTCGACTTCGAGAATCTGTGTAACCTGTGCCTTATTTGCAACGTGGTCTCACCTACACATAATCTGTGTTAAATAGAGGACTTGTCAACTGTTTTGCTACTTGAATAGTGTAAACAACAAATTAGTAGTAAGTTATTCTTGCTCTGAAGACGCGAGACGTGTAAATTGGCCCCTTAAAAATATTTTCTGAGCACCTGCCACAGTTGTAATAAAAAAGTATATTGACTTGAAGAGGCTATTCAAAGTTGACGGCAACGTAAAATATAAGTCCGTATAACAAATACACGGCTAATTAGTCGATTCGCACGAATCTCGCCCGAATCGGGGAATCGACAATTTCAGATATATTCACGTTTTTGGCTATTGGCACATTATGAATTTTATGAAGAAACTTTACTGCCAGTACATGCAATAAAGTGCATAAAATTTAAAACGGGCGAGTACAATTGAGTTTAGAGAAGTAGACGTTATTCTTACGCTATCAAATTAATACAAAATCCAATGAACTTTTCAATAAAATAACTCTAACTCTCCAAATTCCTTATCACAAAACTCCATTAGACAAATAATCTAACTGTAGCACCACCGAACGCGGAACGCCTACAGCTACGCGCCACACAACACTACTGTGTCGGGACGTGACTCACGCACACAACGTTAGGCCGCCACCTCGCCTATATAAACGGACGCCGCGGCCACGAGCCTCAGTCTACGTTAGCGCGCCGCTGTTTCCACGCATTGGAAGAGCTCGCCTAGCCTAGACGCTCCTCTCCCCTCGCGCCCCACGGTGACGTATCCTTCTCGTTTCGTGACGCACCTCGCGTCACGAACTGGCCGGGAACGTATCGTGTAGTTTTATAGTCATCGTACATAGATAAGCCGCTATTTGTAAACAACATTGTTCGTGGAATAAACTAATTGCTTATATTGAGCCTACGTTTTTATCATACCCGCTACAATCTGGCGCCCAACGTGGGGCCCGGAAGCAGGCTAGCCCTATATCAAGATTACGAAGAAGAATAAAGGAGGAACCGCAAACGACCATGAATTTGACAACTGAGCAATTCGAGAAGTTACTGTCAGTGATTGGTAACCAACAGCGACGAGGCTCTTTCACCACTTGCAAGGTTAGTTTTAATGGGGCCAGAGACACTGAATCAGTGGAATCTTTTCTTGCTGCGGCTTCAGTGTTTAAGTCCGTAGAACAGATCTCTGACGAAGATGCGATCATGAGCATCCCCTTAATCTTGAGGGAAGAGGCAGCCACCTGGTGGAATGGGATCAAGGAACAGGTGAAAACATGGGACGACTTTGTGTCAAGAGTTCGCCACGCCTTTGCTCCTAAAAGACCTGCCTACCAGCTGTACCAGAACGTTGTCAACATCAAACAAGGTGAGGATGAGCTTACGGAAGTGTTTGTAGCTAAGAAGAGGGCTCTTATTGCACAAATGCCAGAGCCACACACAGAGACCCAACAAATTGACATGATCTACGGGCAATTGAGGTACAAAATAAGGGTAAAATTGCCACGCGAGACTGTCAATACCCTTGATGCCCTAGTGAAGGCAGCCAGAGGAGTGGAAGAGCTCCTGGTTGAAAAGGAGATGCCAGAAAAAGAGACAGACAAGGGGAAAGAGACAGAAAAGGTATCATTCAAAAAGAAGCGTTGCACTTACTGTCGATTGCCTGGGCACTCAATTGAGACATGTCGGAAAAAGGAGAAGAAGGATCTCGTTTCCGGTAGCACGTCCACCGCGAAACCTGCGCCTGCAAATGCCGCTATAGGCACTCAAGCGCCATCACCTTCTACACCAAAGTTTTCGTGTTACGGATGTGGTACACCGGGAGTGATCCGGGCAAAGTGCACAACATGCGCCAAGGCTGTGCCAAAGAAGGACGGTTCAGTACGAGTTTGCATTGATTACCGTAGACTTAATGCCATAACGGTCCCCGACAAGTATCCTATCCCTCGCATTGATGATCTGCTTCATGCTGCTAAGCCAACGCCTTTCATGTCGACCTTGGATTTACGCGCTGGCTACTGGCAAGTGAAAGTAAAGCCAGAGGATCAGGATAAGACGTCATTTATAACTCCATTTGGTATGTACCGTTTTAAGAGGATGCCTTTTGGACTTTGCAACGCACCCTCTACATTCCAGCGTCTGATAGACAGGATTCGAGTAAGCTTGGAGAATTTAAAGATGCTGGCGTACCTAGACGATCTGATCATTTTTTCGTCTACTTATCAAGCACACCTAACGGATTTGGGTAAGGTGCTAAGCAAGCTGAAAGAAAGCAACCTTTATGTAAATTTTAGTAAGTGCCGATTTTGTTGCTCAACAATTAAATATTTAGGGCACTTTATTACTCCAGAGGGTCTGAAGGCTGATCCTGAGAAGGTAGCAGCAATACTAGCCTATCCAGCACCCATGAATTTGAAGCATCTTATGACGTTCCTGCAGACCTGTTCCTGGTATAGGCGATTCATACCAAACTTTGCCGGAATCAGTGAACCACTCTCCCGTTTAACTAAGAAAAACGCGGTTTGGACTTGGTCAGCGGAACAGGAGCAGTCTTATCAAGAGCTCAAAATACGTCTTACATCCACCCCTGTGCTACGTCAAGCCGACGAGACGAGAGGCTACATCATCAAAACTGATGCAAGCAACTATGCACTTGGAGCAGTTCTAGTGCAGGGGGAGGGACAGGACGAGCATCCCGTCGAATACGCCAGTAGGCTGATGATTCCTGCAGAACGCAATTATTCGACAACCGAGAGGGAGGCTCTCGCAGTAGTTTGGGCGATCAAAAAATTCCGTGGATACATCGAAGGTCTCCCAGTAACAGTGGTTACGGACCATCAAGCCTTGAGGTGGTTGATGTCGTTACGGTCTCCGACTGGTCGATTAGCTAGATGGGCTTTGCAGATACAGGCGTATGATATTACTATCAAGTATACACCCGGTAGGACGAATGTAGTTGCAGACACGCTGTCCAGGCCTATTTGCGACGAAAGCACCGAAAACACATGTGGAGTGTGTAGTATAGCCGTGGATATGCCGCAGAGACCAACATCTGAAATTAGGGCAGAACAGCTAAAGGATGAACACATCACTAGCATCGTAACTGCCTTAGAGGATGCAGATCGTAAAGATAATGCTGTGTACTGGAGCAACAAAGGGTACGTCATGAACAACGGGTTGTTGTACCGATATCACCCGTCGGATGACTCAGATGAGGCTCAACTCGTAGTTCCTCAACATGAATGGGCAAACGTTCTTTCAGTATACCACGATGACCCTTTGGCGGGGCATTACGGCGCTGATAAGACATATCAAGGCATCTCGAAGCGATATCATTGGAAGGGTATGAGAAAATATATCGAAGCTTATGTTAAGAACTGTGTTGCATGTCAGAGATTTAAGCCGTCCAACCTGAAACCAGCTGGTTTGCTCCAAACCACGCCCGTCAACCAACGATTCGAAACCCTCGCCTTTGACTTGTTTGGACCTTTGCCGTCAACGACTAGCGGCAAGACATGGATACTGATAGCTGAAGATATTGCTTCTGGATGGATCGAATTATTTGCTTTGGAAACTGCCAGCGCTGAAAATTGTGCGACAGTTTTGATGAACGAGGTTTTCCTTCGATACGGTGTGCCCAGACGCCTGATAAGCGACAATGGACCCCAATTTGTGAGTGCTGTATTGCAACAATTAACCTTTTGTCTGCGAATAAAGCACACATTCACACCAGTGTATCACCCGGCAGCAAACCCGGTGGAAAGGAAAAACAGAGATTTGAAGACACAACTGGCCATTTTAGTAGGAGATGAACATGGAAGTTGGAGTGATATGTTACCCAGCATACGGTTTGCGATGAATACCGCAACCTGCCTCACTACAGGACAAACACCAGCGTATTTGACATTTGCACGAGAACTGCGTACTCCGGATGACAATGCTCACGACTTTCGTCAGATTTTACTGTCTGAGAATTTTGTGCCTGAAATTACGCCGAAGTTACTACTACTCGCCAATACGCTGGCCAAGGCTAGAGATGTCAGAGAGAATCTAGAAGAACGCAGGAAGAAGATGGCAGACCAAGGACGTAGAGAAGATCCCGGTTACACTCCCGGTGACCTAGTATTAGCCACTACTCATCCAATCAGTAATGCTGCTCGAGGAATAAGTGCTAAATTCTGTCCTCGCAGGGATGGTCCCTATCTAATCCTAGCACGCCATGGTGCTTCATCTTATCTGATTTCAGATCCCACTGCCCCAGACAAACCTCTTGGAGTGTATCATACATCTGCCTTGACCCCGTTCCAAGGCCATGCGGCAAGCTCACTTCCTCCGCCGGTTCGCCCACTGAAAAAACGCGGGCGTCCGCCTAAACCTAGGCCTAACCCTGAGGGCGCCACTCCGCCCTCTCGTGGACGAGGACGACCACGGCGACGCGGTTCTCGCCCAGCTTCGTTGGTGGAACATTCATCTTGACTGGCTACTCGTCGGGGCGACTTCGCATCCAGAGGGGGAGCCTGTAGCACCACCGAACGCGGAACGCCTACAGCTACGCGCCACACAACACTACTGTGTCGGGACGTGACTCACGCACACAACGTTAGGCCGCCACCTCGCCTATATAAACGGACGCCGCGGCCACGAGCCTCAGTCTACGTTAGCGCGCCGCTGTTTCCACGCATTGGAAGAGCTCGCCTAGCCTAGACGCTCCTCTCCCCTCGCGCCCCACGGTGACGTATCCTTCTCGTTTCGTGACGCACCTCGCGTCACGAACTGGCCGGGAACGTATCGTGTAGTTTTATAGTCATCGTACATAGATAAGCCGCTATTTGTAAACAACATTGTTCGTGGAATAAACTAATTGCTTATATTGAGCCTACGTTTTTATCATACCCGCTACATAACCTTTTATTTTTAACCCAGTCGCAGACAAGGAAGTAGGCAGTCCGTCAAAACGTAACGCGACAAGTTTTTATCGTAAATCGGGCGACATCAAAGCCATGCGTGTGCGCCGAACCGCTGACAACACTCGCGTTACGTCAACTGACGTAAGAGGGAAACTGGCCGCATTTGTTTGTAAACAAACGTTCAGTATCTACACAATATATAATTATAACATAGTAATATTATAAAGCTGAAGAGTTTGTTTGTTTGGTTGAACGCGGTAATCTAAGAAACTACTGGTCCGAATTGAAAAAAATCTTTTTGTGTTGAGTAGCCTATTTATTAAGGACGGCTATATAACATCACGCTACAGTAAAAAGGAGCGGAGTAGCAACGAAAAATAGACGAAAACTGGCAGGCAATTCGTTGCGACGGGAAGGGTCAGGGGAGCAAAAATTTGACGCGGACGAAGTCGCGGGCAGAAGTTAGTTGCTTATAAAATATCTAAATAAGTCCACGTCCCCAAGGACGTAACAATTCACGGTGTTTTCATGGCGAGTGTTTACGCGCACTGAATCTTCGACACACTGCTAAGCGTCGAAAGTTGAAAATCGAACCCTCTATATTTTGACACTCACTCGAGCTGCACTCTTTTGGATTCTCAATGCTCGGTTCAACAAAGAAAGTTCAAAATCCAGTGCGGGAAAAAACCTGGCTGCAGTTTTTTTTATGTCGACTAAGCCCCGCCTTTGGAAATAGGATAACATGCACTAAATCATCATCATCATCATGTCAGCCGAAAGACGTCCACTGCTGGACATAGGCCTCCTCCAATTTGGGTAGGTTTACCATAATCGCCACGCTTGGCAGGCGTGTTGGCGATCGCAGTACGGTGATAATATGCATAGAGAATGCTGCTGACTATTCTCTAGTAACTCCCTTAGTCGCCTCTTACGACACCCACGGGATAAAATGGGATGGTGCTATTTGCATTTACGTCCGGTACCACACGAAACGAAATGCACTAAATACAGCAATCAAATAACCAAAAAGTGACGTCGATTATACGAAATGGTGTTGAATTACCACGCGGAAACTAGAATGAGTCATTCGACGTCTGAAATCTGTTGTTGTTGTCGCGTGTAGACAACTGTGATAAATAAAAGCCTTAGGATAATCTAATAACGAAAATAAATGATAGACAAACAGTTAAATTCGTAAATAAATTTAGATAGAAAGGAAGTGAAGTTAAAACATTTACGGAATATTTGCCAAAAGGCGGTAAATAAATCACAGTTAAAGCCAATTTGAATTGGAGATCGAAACAAGACCAAAAAAACAAAGGCATTAAAGGGAAGATTGTTGACACGTTATTGTGAATCAATGACTTTTTATCACGAGAGTAATAGAGACATATAGGGAAAGACCAAAAATGAAAGATGGACTGTGTGAAAAAACATATGGCTAGAAAGGGAGTGACTACTGAGATGACAACTAATACAAAAATCATAATGTCTAGCGTCTTCCCAACTATGTTGGGGTCTGCATGAAGCGACTGCCTATCTGACCTCCACAACCCACTGACTGGGTAATACGATACCCCTTCGTAACACTGGTTGTCAGACTTTCGGGCTTCTGACGACCAGTAATTACACAACCAGATTGCGCTAACTTCAAATAAATTGGGTCAAATTCAGGTTAGAAAGACAACCTGTCTCTACTTAATAAATTTTGCAACAAATATGACACATAGTCCCACATAGCCCCCCGCCGTCACCTAATATTTATTAACAATATTCATATCAAACTGTTTGATTGATAGTAATCTTTAATTGCAACAGTAATTAAACAGTGCAACAATACACCTTTGTTGAACACAGTCGAGATTTTGTAACTCTTGAAGATTATTTTGAATGCGCAATGACTGTAAAGGTGATGTTAGGAACAGATGGAAACCACATTACCACAGAATATTGACACATAAAGTGAGCTCATTTTATGGCGTGTGAATTTGCTTCTACGCTGCGACTACCATTTAGGAGATAAAATGAAAAAAGCAAGAAACATTTTGGTACAGGAGAACGCAGGCAAAGTCTCAAGGGTTTTACTCAATCAAATCTATACAAATCTATACAAATAAATAAAATTGGAGTGTCTGTTTTTAATATTAAGATAACCACTTTTTACTAAGTGTATATGGATGTATACACGATACATATACCAAAACAACATTTTTTACAATTTTTGTCTGTCTGTCTGTCTGTCTGTCTGTCTGTTCGTTCCCGCTAATCTCTGAAATCGCTGGACCGATTTTGACGGGACTTTCACTGGCAGATAGCTGATGTAACAAGGAGTAACTTAGGCTATTTTTATTTTAGAAAGATTCTTTTATTTTAGAAAAAAATAACTATCTTCGAAAACTACGCTGACATACGTCTCAAAATTCGAAAAACCCTGGCTGAATCCTACGAAATAGATCAAAATAATGTACTACAGTATTGTACACCTTAAAAAGCCCTACAAAAATGTCCTCAATGGTATATGTCTATCTCTTAGGGATAACCCACAATAACCATTTTTTATCTTTTACTTTTTACGAGAAATAAGGGCTTATTTACGAAGCGATTTTAAGCAATACAGCATTAATCCTTATCCAATTAAGTACCTTAAATACATTGTGCATTTGATATAGATCAATATGGCCCTTTACAGCATGTAATTTAAATGAATATCTTAGAAGATATTAGAGATTTAAAAAGTGGGCGCAGAGCGCGTTGGCAGGGGCCGGGTAGTACAGGATAAGTAGGATTGTAATTCATATTACTTTGCCTTCAAAGTAATTGCGAATATCATGTGTGTTCATTATACTCAAAATAAACCTAATAGTATTATTTCAAGTAAGAGACCGCGAAATTGCTTAGATGTTTAGATTTTTGGATGTTTGTTTCTCAATGATGCAAAGACGGCCAAACGGATTTAGATCGAATTTGGCACAAAGATATATTATATCATGGATACGTAACAGATAGGATACCTACTTTATCCCGGTAGTAGGTTCCCGGGTGTTATTTTCCGACAGCTATACGGGCCAAGCCACTGGCAAAAGTATTATTCCTATAATTATGTTCGGTGTCTGGTAAATGATTGAGTGTCTGTATAGGTAAAATAGGAGCGTTAAGAAAAACCAGGAAGACTTATATTCAACTAAACCAAGCCCTATGTCACAGTCTTCTTACTCTGAATACTATTACTTTTATCTTAAAAACACCAACACACATAATGTTCTCTTAAACTATGAATCCTAAGTAATATGAGTTATAATCCTACTACTAATAATATTATATATGTGAAAATATGTATGATTGGGTGTTTGTTTCTCAATCACGCAAAAATGGCTGAATGGATCTGGATCGAAAATAGCACACAGCGTCTATATTACCTATATAACCTGGAATAACACATTCTTATCGCGGTAGTACGTCCTCTTGCATTAATTTCCGACATCCACGCGGGCGAAGCCGCGGGCAAATAATATTGTAAATGTGAAAATATGTATGATTGGGTTGTTGTTTCTCAATCACACAAAAATGGCTGAATGGATCTGGATCGAAAATAGCACACAGAGTCTATATTACCTATATAACCTGGAATAACACATTCTTATCGCGGTTATACGTCCTCTTGCATTAATTTCCGACATCCACGCGGGCGAAGCCGCGGGCAAAAGCTAGTGTATATATATATATCTCTTTTGCAATCTAGTAAGATTGAACAGCGTATGGGAAAAATTATATAGGTTTTCAGTTTCGTAAACTCAGGAAGGCCTTTAGCTAAGGCTTAGGGCATATTAAACTCATAAAATATGAATAACCTATCCCATTTCATAGCAAAATCTGCAAATCCATTAACTAGGTTTCCTTATTATTCGAGAAGTCTTTAAACTTTCATGCTATTACTGCTAAAACGCCCAACGATCATGTCTACTTATACAACACCATTAAGAATGTGCTGTAGGATATTAAATAAACAGATAAAAGCTGGTCCAGTAGTGTTCTGATGGCAGAACGCGATAATCTGGGCTCATCTAGATACAACCTGAATGTCATTGGAGCCCCGTGAAAGCAAAGCAAAATAGTGATGGTAATATCGCTTGTCATACCGCAAATGAGTTTTGTTCATCATTTAGAAAGCAATCCAAGGATTGAATTAATGTTGGTTTGAGTGGGTTTAACGAGTTCAGGGCGCTTTCGATTTGTGTCACTGTTTCCACGTTCACGATGCTGGTTGAATTGGTTTTTCTACGATTAGAGGTGGCTGTGGGTGTGACGGATACTTAACTAATGTTTGTAATGGAAATCGAGTTGATCTAAATAAATTGTTCAGGTATATCTGCAGGGGCAGGTGCTTGTGGCTAATTAATAACAGCTTCACGGTTCAATCGATCAGGTTAAGCTACTCTTGCCGCGGTTGGTCTGTGGATGGGTACATTTAACACCAAATTCTTTCCGTGGCTCGGAAAACACGTCAAACCGTTGGTCCCGTCTATCATTTGTGAATCTTTGATAGTCGTTTCTTACGGGTCGTCAGAATCCCGATGTCCGGCAACCACTTGTAGCAACGGGTATCGTATTAGGTACGCATCTATTGGGTTGTAGAAATCAGATACGCCGTCGCTTTTTGTAAAATATTGGTATGTAACAGCATCCGGTTTGACTGGGAGCCGACCCCAACGTAGTTGGGATAAGGCTAGAAAGATGATGAAGATCTCCATGATGTTACTTCAATCGTTCGAGCCTATTATTGGCGCATAGACTGATTAATTTTTCAGGTGATTTTTTAGATATTTTTTTTCAGTTTTTTTTTTACTGCTGAAAATGATCTCTTAGCGTCACAACATTTTGTCACGGTGATATTAATTTTCAATTGTAGGCCACAAGCACATAGACAACTAATACAAAACGAACTTTGTTAAAATAATGCCTACCGAAGTTAAAACTTTCCTTTTCAATTCCCTTCCAAACAAATATTAAATTAATAAAGCTATCGACTCGGATGCATTTCCAGTTCGAACAAATTACAGCCGCCATCAACTCGTAACGGGCGATTGAATCATAAAAACTATATCAACGGAAACTAAGAAATACACTTTTATTATGTCCACTCAACCAAGACCCGTACGAAATGAATTTTTCATTTAAAATATTAAGGAAACGCAACTGCTAGAGTTCAGGATTGATCGGTCGATCATTATCGATGCGCTTAAATTGCCGCTGTCCGGATATCGATTCCATTAGCGGTATACATCGATTTCAAGAAACTTAATCATCGATATCAATCGGTAGCGACGATACAATTTAGTGTTCTTTACTTAGAGGTGTTAGCTGAGATGGCAATTTTCAGAGTAGCTAACAATAATACCGAAGATGTATCGTCTGAATATCGAAGACAACTGAAAATGGTTGTGCCAATCCATCCAGGTTTTGTCTGCGATGGTAACACTATCGGCCGCCTATCTCGCCGCCGGGCGACCGACACTTCGTCATCCAATCCTTGGATGGTCGGTCACTGCCTTACTCCACCTATCATCGCTGCGCCATGCCAGGTGTCCTACCCAACTCCATTTGAGTACCATGATCCATTTTCCGATATCGACGACTTTAGCGCGTCTACAGGTCTTTCGACGTTTGGAACTCAGTCTATTAAGGCGTATGCCAAGCAGAAAACGTCCCATGTCTCTCTGTGAACCTCTCTCAGCCTGTACCTCTTTCTTGCGTGAGCGTCCATGTATCAGTACCGTACGTAATGATGGGCAGAATACAGTGGTTATAGAGGTGGACCTTTAGACATTGTAGCGTCAAAAAGCTACAATGTACCAAAGTACACTTATTGTATTACACTATTGTATTATGTTGGTTATGAAAAGAGCAATCAAGACTTAATACTAGATTACCTCCAGATCTACAGAAGCCATTGTCGCGTACATACCTGAGGAAAAAGAAAGATAACTGTTAAAAACTACCATAAATATTTGAAGAAAATAAATACAAAATCTCTCGCAAAAATCTTATTATTAAATTGCAAAGATTTCTATCTTAATAATAAAAGACTGTATCATACAATAACTCAAGGGAGTTCGGTGTACGTGTTTAAGTAGCGGTGAAGATCTGCGAAATGATAGAACGAAAAGTTTTCTCTTTACTGATGGCGTATCACACAGAGAAACTTCAGCCAAAAAGCTAATAAAACATAAGGTACGTAATGCCCGTTTTAACTCACACTAATAGGCACCTAATTGTTATAAATACCAGCCCTTTTTGCCCTACTGCATTCTTACAAAAATCAGCCTATTATGTCCCCACTGCTGGGACACAACCCTCGTGTCTTCGAGAGGGAGTTGACTTAAATCTACTACGCGGGCCCAGTGCGGGTTGATAGATATCACATTCAGATTCAGATTTATTTATTTGCAAAAACATGTGTAGATACACATGTCTTCAAATGTTTGGTTCTAGGACATGCCAATTCCGTCAGCGTGTTTCCTTCACCGTTTACACAAAACAGCCGTTTTGCGTGGAAGTGACGCAAGTTTTTCTCCAGCTTTTTCTTTTATTTTTGTTGTGTGTTTAGTCTTTCTTTGCGTCATCATTACCGTAAATAAACGTATATTCTTTCTTTCTTTTCTTGGTTTGAACCTACGACCTACAACTTGTTAGTAGGAGCCGTTACTAGTGGGACACTATTGCTCACCACACTTGCTCGAGACAAACTTTAAAATTACATATGAATTCAAAAAGTCACATTGTACTTGGTCCTATTTGAATCTACAATCCTGCCTAAATGCTTTTTGTTTAAGCATTACAATTAGTTGTAGCTTTGTGTTAGATGAAAACAGGGATAAGTATAACTCATCAACCCTAGAGCGAGTGCGTAACAAAGTAAACATACAATTATTCAAACGATCATTTCCTACTGGAAACTTAATGTAATATATTTTACAAATTACCTCTTACATACATAATTCGCGGGCTAAGAGTTATTGGGGTTACGCAACAAAAATTGTAAACATCAGCAGGTATATAGGTACTTCAGGAACCTACCCGGAAACGTTAGCGTTATTTATAGTTTGACCGGCGCAAGCGCAGGTATAGCCAAACAGTAACCTTTAGTATTTGAAGGCGCCTCATAATATCTAGACTTGGCCGTAATCGGTGGTTACGCGTGTAAATGTATAATGGCTGCATAACTTGATTGTGCAGGCGAAATGGAAAGGAAATCAATTTACACAACAACGCATATTGTAGGTGTTCATTTTCTTCGATAGAAAGTCAAGCTGCAGGTGCAAATAGATCCTCGGAGATATTCTGAAGATTAAATGGTGATTCAAAGGCTTCACCATTTACTCAGAGCTAGTAATGATGACGGATCAAGACTTCTTGTATGGAGTAAAATTATGGTGACCAACTAATCGGAACAATGAAGAGTCATACTGCGGATAAGCCCATAATACCAACATTGAGAAGCTACAACCTTATTTAATCGTCTCAATTTTGCACTACTGATACCAGAAGGCCAAAGTTCAGTCCACTCGCACCATCAATGAAAATATAAATAAAAGTAAATTACAGGTTTCATCTAAAACGCATCGAAGCTCCACAGTTTCAGTGGCTAAAAGGCAGTGCGGCTATTGATCGTAAATCAAAGCTGAACGTTGCGCGCGCACGCACCGGTAACAGAGACTTCGACGCGACTCGCGGCAGATTGCAGCAACATGAACGATTGTATCAATAGTTTGGGCAGTACCTATTAAAAGGGTTATTCCACTTGGCCTTTAGGGCAAATTTCACTGAAGAAACTGAACGTGATCAACACAAATAAACCTAAACTGCGTTCAAGAGCTGTGCCAGTGTCATCATCATCACCATTTGAGCCGAAAGACGTCCACCGCGGGCCATAAGTCTGCCCCAAAGGGTTATGGGGGTTTCGCCACAATCGCCACACTTAGCAGGCCGGTCAGCGATCGCAGTTTGGTGGTAATATGCATAGGGAACATTGCTGCCCATTCTCTAGTAAGTCCCTTAGTCGCCGCTAACGACACCTACGGGAAGAAATGGGATTTAATTAATTTTAATTTATTTATTTGGAAACTCAACAGCTGATATATGATTAAATTACATGCGTTATGATGAATTCACCTCACATCAATGAACAGCCCAATGCAGTTGCGTCAAATGGATGGTGTTATTCTTTACGTCCCGGCAACAAACAGAATACAGGGTTATCATAATAGTGGAATATTGACGCTGAAAGCTTTTGAGTTGTGCTGATCGCGTTTAGTTTAGTTGGTGAAATCCTCCTAATTCAGTGTAAAGAGGACGAAATCTTCTCTTCTTAAAAATACGACTATCTAGACATTCAGACGACTGAATTCACTGAAGTCGAAAAGCCCCTTTACAAACGTAAGACAAACGATTAACTAATTACTAATTATCTTAGGTATAAATCATGTAGCAGTTAGTTACATTTAGGTTAAGTGCACTCAGATTTTAAAGTAGGTTAATTAAGTATATGCACACTCATTTATTATTTAATTCGCACATTCAGCCAAAATGTACGCTGGGAAAAGACTTTTATGTTTTGGTGAAATAAATAGCTGCATGCAAAACATTATGCTTTTGGTTGCAATCAAAACAATAGAAAGCATTTAAAACTTTCCGTGAAAAATAATAACAAAAATTTAAACGTGGTTGGAACTTTGACCTTCAACATCGGCATAACCAGAAAGTTCCCAAAAAAGTCCAGTATAAAAATAAAACCAACCGACTTCCAGAAAAAGTCTTTGGTTTTGGTAATTTTGTTTTTAGTCAACGACTTCCAAAATTAAAGCTTTCTCAAATCGGTTTATAAATGACGGAGATTTAAGGACAGCAACAAAAAAAAAATGCAACTGAAATGACAACCTCCTCCTTCTTTTTAAGTCCGTTAAAAATATCACAAAGAGGATTACAAGTGACTTTCTTCTTTGTTAAGCGTCTTTTTAAAACTGACAATATCTTTTTTCTTTTTTAACCAGTAATTATCTCAACATAACCCCAATATTACCATCATCATTTCAGCCGAAAGACGTCCACTGCTGGACATAGGCCTCCCCCAAGCTCCGCCACTTCAACCGGTTCTGCCATACCTACTAAATCAACATCCGACAGCACCAGGTCACTTCGTTTAATAACCGTCTCATTCCGATATCTCTAGACTCGACTAACAGATAATATTCTAGACTAAATAGATCACAGTGGTGCGCTATTATTTCGTATCTATTTGCTACCGGTAAATAGTCGCCTTATGTATTACTTGTTTCCTATGATGGATCGCCTGTCTGTGTCGTGAGATGGGGGTAGATATTCCACTGGCAAGTCTGGCAACACTTTAATGGCCGCCCGCTGTGATAGAAAATGATAATGGAGACAGTTCTTATAATTTACGTTAATTAATATTATCTGATCTTTTGTTCTTTGGACTTTCTCTTGATGACTTTAATGGGCGATTTGATTAGTTAAATTATATTTGGGTTTTTACGTTTAATTTCGTTAACTTGGTTTGAACTTCTCTTAACAGATTTTGCCATATTTAGAAGATTTGAACGTTTAAACATAATGATTAAAAGACAGTCTTTATTTTTACTTTTACCAAAGAAAAAGTCATCGACAAAATGAAACAGTTTTGTTCGTTTCCGCCGAAAAATAAAATAAATTTTCCGTCGAGCTCTAAAGAGTTACAGAGAGAGAGAGAGACATTTAAGCGTTACTGCAAAATCTATAAAATATTTTAATTGACCTGCATTTATTAATAAAGTTGTTTATTTAATCCACCGCTGGGCACAATATCGCGGCCATATCCGGACGGATCAGCGCGGGCGCACTTCCTGTTTACAAGTCCATATTATTATAACTCTTATCAATTTCTGATAACAGGCTTATTATTGCGAAGTTTTTCACTGTGTCAACGGGTAATTTTCCACTAATTAAGATCTGTTGTTTTAGTAGATATAATTTGTGGTTACCTTGGAAGTATACGTTAGAAGCGGTCTTATCAGTAAGGGGCCCATCTATAAATTATGTCACACGTTATGGGGGACGTAGGGGATCAACAAAGTGTGACATGTGTAAATTGAAATTTTAAAACTCTAACATAAATCGCAATATTTTGACATTACGCAAATATGACCACCACATGAACAAGACTCCGAAAATCATGGAATTTGTGTGACGGAAAGAAAGGAAAAAAATATTGTCACAGAAACACGTGCATAATATATAAAATATGAGGTAACATAAAAACATGAAAACAACACAGACACGACGTAATCTATTTATGGTCTCTAAATCTGTTGTCAAATTATAAAATAGTATTTGGATAACAACAGGCGATCAAATTAACTGACAACAAACTAAATTAAATGTGGTTTCAGACACCAAAATTACCTTGCAAAAAAAAAAATGGCAAAATCTTCCAAAAATTGTCGCAAGCGACCCTATTCACAAATCCACGCGAGAGGCCTGGTTGCCCCAAAACTATTGAAGATTAATTGTTCTTCAACGTTTGAAACGTTAATTAAAGTTCATACAGTGCAAAGATATACACTTCGGAATAAAAATCAACACACAAAATCAGAAAAAGATTGTACCTAGTTGTTCCATTTAGTGTTGAGCTGAAGCTGAGTCATGATTAGAAACTCTTGTACGCAACGCATTACTTAGCAGAGACGAAGTAGACAGCTTTTGTTGCCACTCCAGCATTCAGCAATCAAAAATCTCTACCGGGAAATATTTCACGCTGGTAACACTAAACCCAATGGGGGTATCGATTTCACGGCCGAATAAATTGTTGCCACGATTAAAATATCAATGGTCGGCTTTCACTGTGATTGTATGCAAACTACTGTATCATTTAAATAAAGTGTATTTTCCCCCAGTGTGGCCCGACGTGCGAATAATCGCTGAACATCAGCGTCGAAACACACGCAACGGTTTTATTTATTGCCAGTGTTGAGATTTATTTTTCAATTATACAGCAATTTTTGCTTTTTATCGTTGTTGTGACTCAATGTGTGCACATTTTAAATTTTTATTGACGACGTTATGCACCATAAGCTTTTTTTTGTTTGTTTTAATTGCAATTATTAGCCTTGATGATAAATTTGAAGGCGATCTTTACTAATTCGGAAGATCTTATAAAATAACCATATTACATCTCTAAAGTGTTTAGGAGAGCAGTGGTGGCCCAATTGTTTCATCACCACTGCTCTCCAAATGGTGATAAAAAACATCATCAAAAACCGGCATGTCCTAGAACCAAAAAAATCGAAGACTTGCGGCATCTACCAACTCACACTGGGCCCGCTTGGTGTAATACCACTCCCTCTCAAAGAGGTCTGTGTGCCAGCAATGGGACCATTATAGACAAATTATGTGAGGAGCTTAGGACTCTCACAGAGGAGAAATTGAAATTGCAGAAGCAACAGCATAAAACAGTAGTCATTTAGAGCCGTTTCCATGTTTGAGATCCGAAGCCAGCTAATTTAACTAAACAGTTCACATTACTTAATTTGAAGAAAGTGTCTGGTAATTGCCAGTGCTCCGGTAGCCAGTGGTCGTGACAGACGGACCGAAAGGATGTGCATAGCTCGCATTCCTAGCACAATCTCGCTTTCACTTCGGGGAGCTGCTTCTAAGATATTTATTGCATAATTTGTGTGTAGACTAGATGTTACTGCTTCGGCTTTAAAAGTTCAGAGCTTAACATGATAACCATCACGGAAGCCATTGTTTCATAGGACGGTGGTCGCTGAAGAATGACTGGTGGTTTAACAGGTTCAGTGTCCGAGAAGTAGACAATAGTTAAATAATCGCCATGAATATATGATTATATGATTATGGGTCAGCATACGTAGCATGACCACTGTAGAAAAGGAAGATACGAATGACATAATGGCAGATTGTAGAATTTCTGGGGCAAGATGTCAACAGCCCCTTTGAGAGAGGTATCTAGATTTTCTTCTTAAAGAAGAAATAGAAGAAGTGGTCATGCTACACGAGAAGAGAGACGATTCGGGGATTATTTTCTACAGTCATTTGTCTTTGTTTTTTTACAACTGACAGTAACTTATCTAAAGATGAAACGCCTTTCAAAACTTTGGGCGTAGACGCAACCAATTTTTTGCATCGAAACATTTACAGCAACAGTAATTCAATTATTAATAATAATAATGGCGAGTCAAAAAAGTGTGCTACTAAACCTGTCGACATAACAAATTGCGCCGCGGTTATCTGTCGCGATCGGCATGCTGTTCCGCTGCCCACCTCCCACCGGACACCCGCCACGTATTATTAAAAACAAAACCCATTTTTGCTTCACTTTTATCAAGTTCCGTATTTCCTTTTATAAATCACTGGGTTGAGCCTGCGGTTTAGCCGCGTGGAGGATGGAACTATTCCATAGGATTGTAATCCAAAATCTATAAAAAAAGAGAGCCAGAGTTAAGTTCTTTCGCATTAAAATAAAAATATTACTATGGATATATGCTTGAAAACAATGCGAGCATTCTTTTGAAGTTTCTCGACTTGGACTGCTTTGAGTCTAATCAAAACCTCGGGGAAAAAAAGGCCGGCTATGTGGGGACCCAGCCGAGCAGAAAGTAATAAATCGCAACATAAAAACCCAGAAGTAGTGCTAACAACTTCATTGAGGCGAAAACTAGGAAAAAAGATAATCAACAATACATTACTGTAGACTAGTTACCTAGTTGTAATGGATTGGTGACCTAATCATGACAAGGAAGAAAAAACTGCGAGGAAGGCTCGTCGAAAACTTCACTTTAACCCCAAATAAAATGTTTTTAAAGAGAAAAGAATTGAACAAACTGCATCTTTTCCACAAGAAACTTTTCTCTAAAACTACCAAAAACGGAAAGCACTTGGAAGATCCAAGAGCCACAAAAACATTCCGCTATATTCTCTCGTAGTGATGAATAAAACATTTTGCCAAAAACGTACGACGTTCGAGCGCATACCGTTTTGGGCGCAATACGACCGATCATTTATCATTACTTCTGTACCTATAAATATATATATATATATCCATGTTCTCATGTATGTACTACTTCCGTGATTCGGAACTGACAGCCTGTCGGATTAGAGCACAGTGAACATTAATGATTTACGGACTGCGGTTAGACCTCTTGACGTCTAAAATTAAAAGTAATTGACAAATTCAATGAAAATATAAGGTTTAATTGGTTGTTGATATAAGTTAACGCCTTCATTTATAACATCAATGAAGTTTTCGTAATAAAAGACAAATACAGACATAACACCAGGATTTGACAGCATAGATGGCAGATCAAAAGATTTCCATTTTGTTATTGGATTCTGTATTTTTTTGTGAGGAACCCCAACTACATGTAGGTCCATAATCCCATCACTTGTCAGTGAGAAGTGAGTGTAAGTATAAATAAAGGAGGTAGCGTTAAATATATATCATTTAATTTGCTTGTACATGCGTGTTTTAATAACAGATGGTAATTTTATGCGCGCTCAATTTCGGTTGGGTGGTCGGCAGGTCGGAAATGAGAGAAAACGACATATCAACATGGGTTTGTGTTCCGACTGCATATATTATAGTTCAGAATAAACACTGGTTGATTATTTTAATCATCCTCGGTCGAAGGATAAGGATCTTAAATAGTCAGAAAAGAAAATTTCAAAGTCAATACAGAAAAAGGGTTTCCCTGTAGATTGTTGCTCGCATGTCAGTGGTTACGAGATCACTGTAAAGGCTACCGCGAACCGACGCGTCTCTAGTAGAACAATTTCCACTAAGTTTGTGTAAAATTTTATTTTCGCTGGACAGTTAGTGTTACCAACGTGCGGTTGACTGTACAACAGTTAACTTGTTTAAATATAAAAAGGTCTTCGCACTTTCGAAGCAAGGAAGGGCCAAGCTGACAAGAATGTCGGAACTCACAAAACAACTAGCTTACAGGCAGCACATACTCTTGTTGTGTTTAAAGCATACACTTACCTTTATCGCGTCTTGAAGTATCAAGAAATTTATACGCCGGAACTTTATGAGCAGCTCTTAACCTTTCGGTTTCAACAGCTTACTACCAGATGTCAAAAACACAATGGATCTCCATAAAAATCTCCTCAATTTTCGAGTGACGTAATAAAAGCACTTAATGAAAGGGTCCCAGTGATGAAAGCGAAGGTAACTCCTTAACATCGTTATTGTTCACTCTAAATAGGCATGCAGAGTCGCCGATGGTACTAGATATGCTAATTTGTAAGTTTACCTTATAAATGAAGCGTTCAAAGGAAGTCTTTAAGTAAATTAGTGAGTAAACATTTGCGCAACATACGCACTTTCGCCACCCTGAAAGTCGTTATGGAAGATCATGGTTCCCCATTACGGAATGAATAGACACTTAACATGAAACTCCCGATGACGCACCACATGCTATTTTCATCCTCGTTCAGATTACGCAAAAGGTCAAAATGGCTTGATCGTTATCAATTAACACCAACGTCTAGGGTTTATGCTGTAAATAAACGGGCGGAGATTGAAACTTAACCAGGAGAACAAAAGATTAATGTACCTTTCCTTTTGTTTCCCATATTTGCTATCTTGTCAAATCATTCCTTAGATGTCTTTTGAGTAGGAGTCTTCGAGTCGTTTTCAGATTTCTCGAGTCTTTAAACTCAATCTGGTTACTGTAAGGCATACCTATCATAAGGGAATCAAACAGAATTAAATGCTGCAACAACCTTAAGCACTCTAAGCTAAGTATTCAACCATTTTCTGTAACGAGGCCATGCGCAAACGCAGCAAACGCTAGTCAATCATAAAGTTTAATTGCGAGCGCTTTCCCTGCCCTTATGTGGTCCATCGCGTGATGTCGCTCCTATTAAGGGCTGACGATTTGCCGCCTGTCACCATCCTAGACGTCGATATGTTGTATTTCCCATAGCATACGTTTCGGGGACAAACGTTACGAGTCATGTAGAGCTAAGAGCTAGAGTTTTTTAATCTGTGGTGCGCGTCCTTTACGTCACTTGAATAAATCAGTGGTAGAAAAAGGTGGCAGGGATTTCAATGTACAAACGGTTACTATAGATACAGTAAGTGATTCAACAAGCGATCAAAGGAGATGTTTCATTTTTATATGGGGCTCCGGCCATAACGTGTACAGTTTAGCGAAGCTGGGTAAATTACTCATGAATAGAATAAAGTAACATTTTTTTCATAATATCAAATGGTTTTTATGTACAAAATAAAAATTAAAAATGTTTGACGTTTGTCCTAAGAGTTAGCAAGTGTTCATTTTGAATTCGTTTAGAAACACACTTCGAGAATGGAGACTAAAGATTTTTGTAACGATGAAATGGCCACACTTAATTATGTTTACTCAAAAATATTTATAAGAGAATAATAGTAATTTATTTTTAACACTACAAGAATACACACATTTTTTAATTATTTTCTACTTAACATTGATTTGATGAGACATGATTTCAGAACGAATGAAGTCTGCAAGCAAACGGGACGCCATATTGAATAAAACATGGCAATAATTGAAAAACTATTATTTTTTGTACACAACAAATCAGGCGCAAGTTAACCAGAGAATATTTTTCCCTAATTTGTAGTATTTTTTCCTCTTTTTTGATAAATGTACATCTGATGGCCGAAAATGAAACATCTCCTTTGTCGTCGGTTAATAAAAATAAATTAGCTGTTCAATACATTTTCATGTTATTATTGCATATACAGGGTCAAATTAAATTCGCTGGCAATACATTACCAGATATCGCAAAGTAAAGGAATTTAAAAACGCAAAAATATATTACATCATTTTATGGGCGAAGGCGACCGTAATCGGTCAGCTGATTTGGGATAATTCATAGAACTTAGACATGTTTTACGAATTTTCAAAAACTATAACGTAACAATAGTTTGGTTGCCTTAATGAACGGTCACCAAAAAAGATAAGTTTTCAGGGTCGTCCAATATACTTGAAGTTTACTACGAGACCGATGGATGTTTTCGAATGAAATTTAATTTGAAAAATGAATTGTTTTTTTTTTTTTTGCTTATGAATTGTTTTTTTTTTTGCTTCATCTACACCAAATACGAGGTTAAATTATTGTCAGCTTGTTTAATTTTTTCCCTTTTTTTGTGGAAAATATCATCAAATGACGCCTTCTGCTCTGGATGGAGCGGAAGGGCGTGTTAGACTTTTACTGACTAAAACCCACCCATGTTCCTTCAGTTGCGTAAGCTAGGGCCCACTGTAAGTCTTTCGAACAATTCCACGACCCTGACAGGATTTAATTTGAACCTGTATTACACTTTTCTATGAACCAGCAGATTCTGTCACTCTGTATATTGACTCGCTCATATTATACGCATTTTTGTTTTGTTGATCACTTACCGTAGCTAATTACAATTTGTTCACGTTCTAGTTTGCCCCACTGTGCCTTTTTTAAATTCTAAAGGAGAAGACACAGATTTCTCTAGCATCTTTTTTTATAAAACTTGTTCGTAATTTATGCATTCCCATGCACGTTAATACTTGACACCTGCATATTTAGAGTACCGCTTTAACACCAAAACCTGCTCTTGATTCCTACGCCTTTACGATAACAATAAACCTCACCATTTGGCAATATTATTTCCCAATGAGAATCAATCGACGATTCCATTTGAACGAACCTTAGAATATAGTTGAAGTTAGGTTTTACGAAACATTTAGTAACAGACACAAAGGTCAGGACAGTGAAATCTAACCCAAATCCAACAATGGGGAATGGCTACCATGAATACTGTAAAGTGCAGTAGAAACGCAATCTAAATGTTCAGTTCCAGTTTGGGCGAAAATATTGGGTTTCGTAATTTTGAACAAAAACATTGTGCAGCTGGTTGGTATCGCAAATATCTTATTATTTTTTCTCGTATTTCAATAAGAAAAGCTTTATAAGTTTCACTCAATCTTGCGAAATTTGCCCTTCAGAGTTGCAATGGCTGAAACCTAAAATGTTCCCCGCGTCGTTCTCAAAAACGGTAAGTAACTGCTCAGACTAATATCACCATCCATATTAATAAAATCCAACTGCCAGGTCTAATTAACGCATACGAATACCTAAAATAATAAATAGAGCTACACATTATTTACTTCGACATATCAAGCAAAAGTACGCACGAGGACATAAAATTAAGGGCCTTGCGCGACCTCCTTTAGTAAGGACGTGGAAAAAATATCAAAAACTAGTTTGTGTATGGCCATTGTCCATTGCACTGCTAACAGCGATAATAAACTTTTTTTTGCTCATTACTGACCAACAATGGCTGTGGTAAATGGTCAGCGGTGCGCAGAACGCGAACCTCGCTTTATATTGTTACTGCCCTATAATCTCGTGATTTTAACGCGAATTTTATTTTTAGTAATGTTCTATAACGCTTTATGTAGACTTTAGGACTTGTAAAGTAATTCTCTCGCGTTTTTATAGGTACTTACAGACGCTCGCACTTGGGATCGACTTTATACTGGACACTATTTTCTGCTAGAAGTGCTAATTGACCAACCTAAGTACCTAATATTTTATGTGCGTTTTAACCCATTTGCGCCCGCTATACTAAGTTTAGCGGGCGCAACAGGGAGAACTTAAAATTTCCCTTTATTTACTTTAAATTCATATGAAAAACTTGTGAAAAAATTCAGAGCCGCCATCTTGGATTTTCACTGTAACCTCATTTTTGGCTTCAGCACCCACGAAAACCAAGAAAACTCTCTCTGTCTTTTTTTATTAAATATAATGAAAACTCGCATGAATTGGGCGTAACGGTTTTCGCTACTGATAAGCACACGAATCCATTTGCACTGCTTCTCAACAACGTAATCCTACAAACAGTTAATACAGATAAGGCATTTCTCTTTGTCCTCTCGGAATATCAGGGAAGTGTTAATTTCTTTGGGATTACGATCTGGGCCCCGCTGAGTGACTTATCTACAACAACACAACACAATGAGCTGTCTCGCTAGTTTTATTTTCGCCTTGTTCAATGTTCGTGGTACTTTCGACGCCATTTTATTTGTTTTGTGAAGGTACACAAAATGCGAAGGTTTGGATCCTTTTGGTCGAGTAAGGGATTATAAAAAGCTGTTGTTCTTATGGCTGATCGTAGATAGTCGATAGTTGTTCGTTAATTCCACCGATTAAACCGAAACCGATTAAATAATTGCAAAATATCTTAGTTGTTTAATGGATGATACTATTAAAATTGCGTTATCCGGTATCGAAGTTTCCTTTATACGATTAGTTATATTTTCATTAAAATTTGACTCTGAATGCAATGTGCGATTCTTTGAATTCATTTTTATCCCTTTATCTCAGTCGTAACTTGAAGACAAAAGCTATGGAGATCTGTTTGATGCCGTGTCTAACATACGCCTGCCAAACTTGGCCACTAACAAAACAATCTCTGCAAAAAATAAGAGTTTGCCAGAGAGCGATAGAGAGAAGTTATACGGGCCATAAACTAAGAGATAGAGTAAAGAACAGCTCGATACGACAAGAAACCAAGGCTAAAGATGTTATCAAACAAACATTAAGATTAAAATGGCGATGGGCTGGACATCTACAAAGAGTTAGCGATAATAGATGGACAAAAACCATTACAAACTGGTATCCTATCGACAAAAAACGAAAACGTGGTAGACCTAAAAAGAGATGGAGTGATGACATATCAGGCTTAATAGGAAAAACATGGAGCAGACTAGCTAGAGACAGAACAAGATGGAAACAGTTGGAGGAGGCTTTTACCGCACTAGGCGGTCCTTACAATGAAAAAACAGAATAATTAAAAAAAAAAAAAAAAACAACTACTACTTACTATTATAAATGTATGTACTAACAATCTTAACTGCTAATAATTTCAATGTTATAATTATTTATTCGATTCTAGAATTTATTTATTTCTGACATTTCTTAAAATATTAAACGAATATTTAATAAACATTGAATTTGTCATATAGTCTATAATGAATTAATTTAGATTTATTTGTAACTAAATGTGATATAGTATTAAGTAAACAACATTATTTGTGATGGTTAAGAACTGAAATTGAATCTATTTCTATATTTTTTGTTAATAACGCATGTACGCTAATTGTAAGGAATCAATAAAAGCTTTTATTATTATATTATTATTATTATCTCAGTCGCCCAGTGAGTAGAGAATCAAAATTCATAAATAACTTAGTCCCCTCGGTCTACTATTCCGTGCTTCTTCGTTATCAAGCGTCTGGCAGTCGACAAATCATACAAGCACCATGAGAGACCAATAAATCGTTCGACATTCGTACAGGGGCGCTATTCGTCTCGCCGCGGGCTCGACAAATTCTTGGGTGATTCGCAAGTACGGGATAAATCACGAGATATCGTCCGGAGTCGTGACACACAGCGGAAGACACTTAGTTCTTTTGGAGTCAAAAAGTGAACTCTGCCTTTTGGAGGTGGCAAGACTTATTAATATCTAGATCATTCTGGTATTGAGCAGACATTGTCACAACTCCGCTCATTGACAATCGATGTTAGGCTACAAACACCAGGGGAAATATTGGTTCGCGAGTTAATAAATGGATGTCGTGCAGCTGAATTTTGGGCCAAAGATGTTTGAACAGTTTGCAATCGATATGGTAAGAAGGTAATAAATTCGATACGTATGAAATTAAAATGCCTTCTGATACGTAACCCTGACAGAAATCCAGATACATATCGCATCTTGTGTCTTTGTGCATATAGGCATTACATCAAAGGTAGCTTATAATAACAAAGGCCTGCATGCTTCTTTAAAAATCTGAATAAATATTCCCTCGCTTTGCTTACCACACAATTTACAAGCACACGTTCGGGCAATATGTAAATTAAAACTTATCTGTCTGAAGGCAATAAAATGAGAGATTTAGGGTCCACATTGTGAATAATGGCTGATGCTGCAGATTTGAATCTTTTGTTTTACTTACCGATTGCATTAAGATCTTATTGAGGTATTTTCATGCAAACTTAAGAATATCGATCTTTAGTACTCGAATGCTAAGCGTAAATGATAAAAAACACATGTTTCAGTTTCATTACATACAAGAACATGAAACTTTTGTAACGTACTCTTACTGTATACCAATAAGTTATTTATGGTATCAGACTCCGAATGTAGTAAGATTGTACACGACTGCTATCCGTGGTTTCAATATTATCGATACTAATGTTGTACACCTTTGATAACGTGACGGTTTACAGGGAATAGAAGAAGAAAACGTAAGTAATAGGGAACAAGGGGAGGTAGATGACGATGACGCTGATGATGTAGATGATGCTGTGTTTATCACTTCATATTGTACACTTGGTGTGTATTATAACTTGTATTATTAGATTATAAAGTGTAACAATTGTAGATAGACCAATAAATAAATAAATAAATGACTCCATTTTCTGGCTCTCTTTTCCCCTTAAGAGTAAAACCCATTATTATCTCGTCTGTATTTCATAGTAGCTCCTAACCAATGAAGGCTCACAATCGCCTATTGTTTTTCTGTCCCGAAGCAGCGCTCGCGCAGCTGTCAGTGCGACAGTTATTAATATATTGCCTTCTTCATGCCTAAGGCTACACTGTCGTTATGTTACGGTAGAAAGGACCTAACTGCCATTTGGACAAAAATACATCAGTAGTTTTTTTTTTCGTGTTGATTCCAAACACGTCAAGATGTTTGATATACCTATTTGACATCAACAGATCTTCATTTTAAGATAGTAATCATCATCAGTATCATCATTTCAGTCAAATTGCTGGACATTGCTGGACATAGGCCTACCCCAGTTAAGTGGGATTTGCCATAATCATCAAGCTTGGGGTCGGGTTGGCGATCGCAGTAACTTGGTAAAATGTATAGAGAAGGCTGCTGTCCATTCTCTAGTAAGTCCCTTAGTCGGCTTTCATGAACACCCTCAAGAAGAAATGGAGTGGCACTATATTTTATACCAATAAAAAATGTACTTTTTCTTCAAAAAGTTCGTATTCATTTTTCTGTTGGAGGGCTCCAAGTTTTCAAACGAACTAAATGTATCTATTTCAGTGTTAAACTAATAACATTTTTAAATGTCTGAAGTACGTGACGTTCTTAGTAACAAGCAGAGTATGGAGGAAAGGAATTCTTTTGCAAAAAGTAAGACGAGACAGTCGTCAAGTGAGATGTCTGGGACAACCAGACAGACAGAAAAGCTTCATAGATTTATTACGGTTTTTTCTAAGTGTCGCCTCGGGTGTTTAATAGTCTGTAATTTCTTCTAAGTATTGCGTACGTCTGAGTAGGTACCTACACGAGGAGGAATTTCACTCATTTTATTTCTTGAGGATAATATCACATTCTTCGTACCAATTGTGTATGGCCAATTTGCTTTGTGTATTGTAGAGATGCGTACTTATTAAATCTCAGGAACAGTCATATAATACGGCCACATATTTTTTTAATATTCGCTTTACAACAAAAAATCATGTTGCTAACAGAAAACGCAATTACGAATGAGAGTTAGTCAATTACTCATGGGCGATTTTCGCGGATATGACTTATTTCCAAACCTTTTTCTTATTTTTAATAGTTATGGAAATGTCAACGTCATTTCTAACCAAAATACATAAGAGAACTGCAGTTCATTCTTGTAATTATTACAAAAAAAAAAAAAAAAAACTGTCCGTTCGACATCTTGTTTTTGCTTCGTTTTTTTTTTGTTGTCATTGGAGCAGTGGTGTAACATTTACGCAATGTTTATTGTTTTTGGTCCCTGGCCCTGAAATCAAGCAATGGACAAAGTGACAAACTTTAATTGGTTGATATCGAGTTATTTTGCTAATAAGTCTTGTCGCAGTGGATCGATTGGGTTAAGCTACGATTGCCGCGGTTTATCCGTGGATGTGTAATTATTATATACCTAGACTTCTCCAAGGACTCATTCGTGGATCTTTGAGACTCGTTACAGGTTGTCAGAAGCCCAAAAGTCTGACAGCCAGAGGGGTAATTGCGGAACTATTTATCGGTAGGAATTGGTTTAATATTCATAGTTAAACAACATTCATTGCGTTATTTACGTTGCTGAGCCGACAATTTATTCGAACAAATGACGCAATGGTTTAGAAATAATCTTCAATCCCATTCAGATTCTGATAAATTGTGCGTTTCGCAATTAGGGTGCAGTTTTATCACAGGTAAGAACTTATTGCCTAAAACCTGGATTGTGGAGATTAGACTGGAAGCTGACTCCAACTTAGTTGAAAAAAGGCAAGGCAGATTCATTGATCCATTTATTACCGTAAATATTTCACATTAACTAATGACTTTCATAACAGAGTTAAACGCAATAGTTAGAACTAAACTGCGTTAACTCGCGGTTTAGATAACAATTGGAAAATAACCTCACGTAATACATTACGGCCAACAAGTCGGAACAAAAACATCGGCCGACTTATAATGGAGTTTTTTGTATCTCTAATTGTTTATGTAAGTGTTCAAGGAGAAATATTTCACGCAGAAATGGCTTCTTTTAGAAACTAATGTGCACATTGCGTGTCATAAGTAGTAGTTGCGATATTTGTTAGGTTTAAAGCCTTGAACAGACAGGCGCAACGAAATGATGCTACGCGATTTTGGTAGAACAATATCCATAGTTTTCATAGAAATTGTTCTAATAGAGTCACGCTGCACTTCGTATTGCACCTCTAGGGGAGCCTTAATAAATTTTCAAGAACTAAAATATTAATTAAGAATTCATAATCGTTTTTAAAATTATTTACAACGTTTTTGTCTTCTTTATTGGCTTTTGTTTTGGAGTGAGTTCAAGTAAGTTCACGATTACCTAAAACGAATTACGAAAGACAGAAAGGTAGATAGAAAAGAAAGAACAAGAAACGCGACGGAGAAAGAAGACGAAAAAGTTAGGTTAGCGTTTTAAGCACAGAAATCAAAGAACATGTACATAAGTATGGATCCTTTACAGAATGAGAAAATGTTCAAATTGTGAACGCAAGGTACCTACTTTGTACCCTAAAATTGAATATATTAAAATTGCAGCAGCCGAGCCTGACCTTTCCCGCAGTAAAATGGGGAAGCTGCAAAATCTTAACGACCAATCCAACTGCATACTCTCAAAAAATTGCTCTATAAAACCAACAAACAACCTCCCGCGGGATAATAAAACCCGAATCTCAAACTTGGCATCTGTCCAGGATTTACTGCCAATGAGCTTCTTGGCAAGACGGTCTTTTGAGATCGAGGCGTCAAATTGAATCTTGTTTTTATGACAGTTGATGAAAGTAAGTAACATAATGTACCGTGTGGTGCCGGACGTAAAGAATAACACCACCCCAGTTCTTCCCGTGGGTGTCGTAAAAGGCGACTAAGGGACTTACTAGAGAATGGGCAGCAGCGTTCTCTATGCATTTTACCACCATACTGCGATCGCCAACCCGCCTGCTGATAGCCCCCCAAATTAGGGGAGGCCTAAGTCCAGCAGTGGACGTCTTACGGCTGAAATGATGATGATGAAGTAACATAATATTATATCACGCCGGTACCTCCCGAAGGGTAGGCAGTAGTGCAGCTAAAATACAGCCACATTATGCCAGTTATTTTTTAGACCCATGTAATAGGGGGCGAGCCTAGTGGCATAAACCGGGTACACATCTAGACTCCGAGCTCCAACTGACCAAAAAACAATTTTTACAAAGAAAATAGAAAACACTACAAGGAGGTCGCTGGCCAAAACTATAATACAGATCTATTGCCACAGACTGTCGTTTTTTTTTTAACTACATTTTTACTTCTCGCTCTTTAGTACACCAATTCGCATACCACAGAGGCAGTAACTATTATATCGACAACAGTATACAGAAAGTGGATTGAATACGTACTATCAAAGCTAACTCAAAAACTGCCTAAGCAAAGTCAATAAAATTCATATGGGACCACCGCAGGTTTCTACAAATGAAAAACGGAAAATTTGAAATTGGTCCAGAATTTATGAAAATATTGATAAACAAAAAAAATAAATACATAGGGCCGAACATACTTAGCTCCTCCTTTTTTGAAATTGGTTAGAAAATAAAGGGGAGAGGAATAAGGTAAAACATTTTTATAACACTACAGCTGACCCGGCAGACATTGTTTTGCATAAATTATTTCTAAATATCCAAGTCATAAAAACAAATAGAGCAAAAATAAAAATAAAATGTGGTGAGCCCCCCTTATCACTTAGGGGTATACAAAATAGTTAAGACCTATTCTCTGACCTAAAATTTCATAAAAAATCGGTCAAACCGTTTCGGAGGAGTTTGGTTCCATCACTGTGACACGACAATTTTATTAAATAATAATAACAATATACGTACGACATAACACACACACTCGGAATAATTATTATTATAGAACTAGAAGATAGACACAAAATTATAGAGTCTGAAAAACAAAACAGTCACGGAAAGCGTTCATTATATCACAAAGACAGGCAACAGTACTGTTTTAATTACGTACCTACGTAACACCATAGATAGTAATTTTAATTAAGAAGGTTTGAACAATGAACGGCGTCCCTAAACTTTTCTCAGACTTCCGATCCGATGGCGTGACCTCGTACCGAGGACGAAATTCGAAAGTACAGAAGACAATACGCCTTAAAACTGATACCATCGGCACATTTAATTAACGGACTGGACACACGGACATGACAGCTGATAAGCAATTGGTGAACCCTTAAAAGCTGATCGTAGAGGATAGATATCTTGTAATAACGGAGCTCAAAAAAAGGTGGTTTTTGCAGGTTTAATGATGTAAAAGTATGGCGTGAGCAATACGGTAGATTTAATCGAGATTAGGTTCATTTTATATGAAACATTGCTTTTGTAAATAAAATAACATAACGTTTGTATTCCCTGAAGAGTTAGGGGTAGAGATGTACCACTAGGACACCCGCATTTTACCAATAATTTTTTAGTCTCATTTTATACAATTTATTTTAATAAAAAGTAATAATCACAGATAAAAAGAGTTGTTAAGCATTTTTCATTTTATTAAAAAAATATCTCCTAAAATTATACTCTTGCAAAAGTTATGTTAAGTTAGCAAAATTTTTGGGATACAATACCTATCCAATATATTTCGATACAAAATCTTAACGAGAAGCTCCGAACGCTGCGGAGAGTTCTACAAACTTCCCGACGGTGAATCTCGAACGTTACCAATATACGTTGATAAATTGAAAAAAGTACAAGCGCGGATATTAATTATAGTTCCTCGTACTCGTCCGATCGTTATGGAATCGTTACCGGCTCAGAGATAATAAGCCCTGATTTATTGGCGTGTCGCAGATCGCCCCTTTTCCGGGTGGCTCGCCGGCGATGACGCACTCCGAAGATTACGTAAACACTCCAAGATAACTTCGGGACTATTTATAATGTTTGTCAAAGTTTTTCTTGAGTGATCTGAAAAGTTTTATGTTTGGAGTAAAAGTTGATCTGAATGAAATAATCATCCAAAGTTCTTCCTTCTTTTCGAATTGGCCTCTATACCTCGGATACCTCTATATCTGTTGTGGTGTTGGCCACGTTTATTGCGGCTGCAGAGGCGTTACTCAATTCATTAAGGGTAAAAAGTTTGAATGTATACAGGTATATAATCTGTAACAATGGATTCACCACTTGATTCTAGACTCCTGTGGTACAAAAGTTTCGTCAGTTATCAAAAAAATAAAAAATAATCTGCTATTACATAGAAAAGTCTAGTATTTACGCGGTCTAAATGTATAGAACAGCATTTTTTTTTTGTTTAAAAGCAAGAAGGTGCAGAATCATGATGTCTCTCCTTTCCATCCTGTATAGTTCCCGACTCAAGGAGTATGTAAAAGGTTGACCTAGTTTCGGTAAAATCACCATACCAGTTTCAGTGATAGTCTATAAGTTGCAAAGAAACATTTAGGTCAAATCGGCACAGCCAGCTCCGGACTTAAATGCCAGTATAATGATACAGTTCAAAGGATGCTGTTGTCTATTCTACTGATATAGATTTCCACAATCTACTCCCACAAAACACCCTGGAAGAAATGCAGCTTCCTATTCCAAGCGGAGACCACATGGCGGGAATAATAAGATATAATTGGCAACGATTTAAACCAGTGCGGTCTCGGCACCTGTTACGTATTATATAACGATGTTTATCGATATATCTCGATAGATATCGAACACACGATTACATTCGATTGTGTCCAAGTATGGTTGGCAGACTGCACAAGATCAGCGTGACACCCAAATAAGTTTTTGTATCAGATTAAAAAGTCAAATCTTATACTGATTTGTTGGTAATGTAATCGTTAATCGTAATAATCAACATTGTACGTAATCTTTAAGGTATCGTTTAAAGGATGTCAAAATATTTAATCGTCAAATAAAACAAACACAATTGTGGAAAGAGAATTAGACTATAGGTATCGGTAACCTTATGAACATTTTAGTGTATTTCATTCTTGTGTATTTTTCCCATTTCTACCCGTGAGTGTCGTAGGAGGTGACTAAGGAACTTACTAGAGAATGGGTAGCAGCGCAAACCCTCAAGGCCTATCTCTAGCAGTGGAACTATATCAGCTGAAATGATGATGAAAATGGGTGTATTTCATTTAGGTCAATGTGCTATTTTTAAAGGATAGGTACCAGCTTCGATCAATCAATGAATACTTTAACTAAGCTTAAACAAATAAAAGTCCGCCTAATACATTTTCTCTATTTCCTATTTCTCACCATTATTTTAGTCTGCTGTGGTTTTAAGGCTCCGCCAAACAGGTGCTCTCTTAAAACAATTTCTATGAAAACTTCATAGAAATTTTTAACCTCTTCCGAGGTTTGTTTGTGGTTGCTAAACCTCCCAGACCAGCATGATGGCAATACACTAGTGAATACAAAGCCCGCCATTTCTGCCAACCCTACTTTGAACTGATTCGTATAGACAGGGGGCCTACCTACCGGACAGCGGCTTACATGCCATTGTTGTACCCGTAAGTCTTAAATATCGCTTGCTGTTTTCCTTTCTAGTGAATTATGTGTAACTAGTACCATATAAGCGATGTGTTGCGATAAAATACTAACTTCTGTTCACTTTCAGTTTTCTTGGTAAAGTCGAGCGTCCACTGCTAGTAAAGCTAAGGTTTCCTGGTAGGGTGATGGCCTGGCCGACAAATAGTGTCTGCAGTGACGGCTGTCATTAAAATAATGACAGCAAAGTTTACGTTTACAGAGTCAAAAAAACGCTGTCTAGGAAAACACTAACTGACGTCCAAAAATAACGTTTCAGTGATGCCATTAGCTGGTAAATTTCTGACGCTATGTACCGACCACCAGAGAGGCTCGTGGTTAAATAATAACACCCACACAGGTCGATCGATCAGGTTAAGCTTAACTTGCCGAGGTTGGTCCCTGGATGGGTGACCATCTTTGCATACCGAAACCCTTTCGTGCGTGGAAAGCATGTTAAGCCGGAAGCCGCGATTGTAATTCGTAGATCTCTGCACGTCGATACGGGTCGTCAAAAGCTCGAAAGTTGTGGAGGTCAGATAGGCAGTCACTCCCTGTAAAATACTGGTATTCAGCTGCATCCTGTTAGACTGGAAGCCGACCCCAACATAGTTAGGAAAAGGCTAGGCAGATGACGATGCGATCACCGCACGTTTAGAAAAACGTAATTTTAATATGTGCATGGAGGAGTTACCTACTATATCTAGTTGCGCAGTTCGTTTGTTTGCCAGCCACGCATTCGTGTCAATCCCGCCTATAGTTTGACAGAAAGTGAAGCGTCGCTTAGCTCGTGCGTAGTTTAGCTTTGAGCTGCAGTGGAACGGCGGCTTAACTCTAGATTCCGATAGGACGAAGACGTATTTGATTCAATATTATCGATCCTGCGGTGATTTATTAGTGTAGTGTTCCTAACATGGTATTTATGTTGTAATTGAACTAAGATATCAATATCGCAAGAATGTAGACGCCCTACGGCTACTGTGTGATATTATAATGGTTCGGTTTTGAAATTTTGTGGTTAGGACACATATATTCAGACGTTTTATGTGTACATTCTGCGATACGATAGCAAAAGACAGAATTCTGTGGAAAAGGGAGAGGAAGGCAGTGGGACTACACAGGTTAGTTAGATTAAATTAGACTCTACGATACATAGGTATTTGGGTTGTCCAATACCTACTATATAGTTTTCAACAAGATGCCTTTAAAACTCTAGATAAGATTTTATAGTTTTCTTCATGCATTTGACACTTCAAAGAAGAAACCGAACACACAATTCACATTGTAAACTTATCTCTTGTCAAGAAGAACAGGAACAATCGAACATCGATGGACAAGGATGCCACATTACAGTATAGTCTGTTCCAATAATATCTGATGAAACTGTAAATAAAAGGTTTAATTCTTACGCAATTGCACTTACTAAAGGGAATAAGTAGTACATTCCCCTGAATTAATAAGGTTAATATTTTATATTTCACCACTTTTTCCTACAATAATTGTTTGTATCATCATCATCATCATCATCAGCCTATAGCAGTCCACTGCTGGACATAGGCCTCCCCAATTGCACGCCATTTAGCTCGATTTTCGGCAACTCTCATCCAGCTGCTACCAGCCACCCTGCGAAGATCGTCGCTCCACCTAGCCTGAGGGCGTCCTACCTTACGTTTGCCGATTCGCGGTCTCCACTCAAGAAAACGTCTACCCCAACGGTCATCGGTTCGACGGCTAATGTGGCCGGCCCATTGCCACTTCAGCTTGCTAATCCTATGAGCTATGTCGACAACTTTGGTTCTCTGCCGGATCACCTCATTCCGGATTCTGTCCCTCAGAGATACTCCAAGCATAGCTCGTTCCATAGCTCGCTGAGCGACTTTAAATTTGTGGACCAGCCGGAGGATGTGTTCAAGACGCTAAACTGGAGAGGACGCGGAATCAACATCAACGGCGAGTACATCTCACACTTGAGATTTGCAGACGACATCGTCATACTGGCGGAATCGCTGCAGGACTTGCAGCAGATGCTGGACGGCCTAGTTGATTCTTCTTTACGCATTGGTCTCCGGATGAACTTGGACAAAACACAGGTTATGTTCAACAATCACGCAACTCCGGGACCGATTGCGCTCAATGGCGGCGCTCTCAAGGTTGTTCGAGAATACGTTTACCTCGGGCAAACTCTGCAGTTTGGTAAGAACAACCTTGAGAAGGAGGCTAACAGGAGAATTCAGCTGGGCTGGGCAGCATTTGGGAAGCTTCGTCGAGTCTTCTCGTCGCGTATTCCACAGAGCCTAAAGACGAAAGTCTTCAACCAGTGCGTCCTACCTGTTATGACCTACGGAGCCGAAACGTGGACACTCACGGTACGGCTGGTCCACAAATTGTTTGTATAACATTATTTAATTGTAATCGAAAATTGAGGTTATATGTATAAAATTAATTTTAATTGCCAAAAGCCCTCCCCAAGAGAAGCCCTTTAAGATGATTTTATATTACAATTTCAAGTTTCACTATTCAAATATCAAACCTAAGAACTCACTTTGTATGTGACGCTACAGATTGGCATCTACAGGTATGTGAAAAACTTCTTGTCACAGTCACGGTGTGCAGCTTATGACTGCTTAAGTTCTGAGTTCCTAAGTATAAATAAATCTGTGTTATTTTCATGTTTTTTTTTATGTGATCTCATATCTTATATGCGCGTGTTTATGTGACAAATAAGTTTATTTTTCTTGCTTTCTTACGTTTTCCCATACATTTGTTTACAATTTCTTCCGATACTTTCGAGACAGACCATACGTAGTGATTTCTTTCTTCTCGGCAACATACGTGGGTGACGTTTAACAGGCCATAAAACACGACACATGCTGTCAATAATAAATAAAATTTATCGACAAAAGCACGTGCGATCCCTTCCTAGTATGAGTAATGTAGTGAGCGGAACCGATATTAACATAAATTCTCCAATATGCGAAACAGCAACATTGTATTAATCGATGTGTACGTAGACGGGAAAGATATGGAAGCGAAAATTAGCATACTGGTAGTTTATCATCCGATTTGTTTACTCTAGTGGTGGACTGGTGGTTAAGGTAGGAGAAATAAATCAACATTTATCTCGACAGTGTCATGGCATTGAAAAGTGGATCTTCAACTTGGTTTTTGATATAATATTTAAAGTTTATTAGTTCGTTATGGCTTAGAAACGTTCTTAGACATTCATCTTCAGTTCTAGGCCATATATTTTTTTTCAACTTTCATCTTCCATTTGATTCCAATTATGTTTTCTTGTCTCCCAATGCTTCGTAGTCTTAAATTGCGGAGATTTCAATCATATTAATTCTTTATGTAGATAGATCTGTATATTAATATCACTGAGCGATTATTAAAGGAGTTCAGACCGTTATAAACAGAACGTTTCAATAATTGAAGCACCAGAATTGCCAAACATAAATTGGATCTTGTCAAATTAAACAATTTTATTGATACGTAATAACGATTTCGTATAATAGTAGCCAAATTAATAGAACATTCGTCAGAAATAAATCAATTTAATATAAAAGAGAAAGGATAAGGAACTGGGTACAGTAAGGCGTTATAAAAATCAAATAAATTTATGTGTTTAGAAATTCAAATGACAATCTTGTAATGGTATATCCGCAGTGCAAAGTAAGAGATTCTCGTACTGATAAAATTAATTGGTGAACGAATTTATTTCCGATTAGCTTTCTAGTATAAATAATATCAGAGTCATCTTCTACGTGTTAATAACTAGTTTTTTTTAATGAACTTAATTATATAATTTAATTAATATCTCTCTCAGTAATCAGAGGTGTGTTTTTATTGAGCTATGGAGTGTTATTCAAAGGTGTAGTTTTATGGTGGACCATTAAAGTATGGAAGATATTGTCGGGCAACACCCATCCTGTCGAATTCATTGGCTGTACTTATATGATCTGATTGAAACGGGAAACAGGTGTTAAATTCACCGTATTATTGTAAGATTTAAGCCTAACTCTTTATTCCTAAAAGATTTTATAAATGGTACTGCTAAGCATGAGGTCATGGGTTCGATATCCGAGTAGGCAGGGCTCAAAAGTCTTATCTGGAATTTCTCAGTAGCTGTCCGGATGCCTGTATTTATGCTCCGTTTGATGTCGTTAGCCGCTTTTTGCAGAGGACCTACAAATACAATTGGCGAAATTTGGTAGCACCATAGGTTCGCCTCTGCCCAATCCTTCGAGGAAATAAGGCGTGATTTTATTTCTATAAACGATATAGAATCGCTCCAGATCTGCCTAGAAGATTACCATCAGCTTATATTATTTTAGTCATAAATAAAATATAGTCCTCTGCGTAAACCGGTGAAGGTTTACAGTGCTTGTTTATTCATTGCCATAATTAAAATAATTAATCGAATTTCGTTTCGTTTGAATACGCAATTAATATAAACGAGATTTAGATCGAGAGATAAGCGCGAATTAAGGGCCGGTCGTACTTGAAGCGATCATTCACGGTATTTCCTTCGCTGCGTACATGAATCATTTTTAAAACCATTCACTTTTACGATATTTATGTTTTTTTTTTTAACATAAATAACACCAATATGTTAATTATATGGCTGGTACTTGAAAATAGCGCTACGAATGCTGTTTCAATACGGAAAAAATGGATCCATTAAAAATAATGGCATGGAACTCAAACGGATTACTTAAACATCAACAAGAATTGGAAGTAATCCTGATCACAGAAAATATCGATGTATGCCTTATATCTGAAACTCACTTTACGAAGCAATCATACATAAAGTTCCGAGGTTATAAAGTGTACCATGCACTGCACCCTGAAAATACTGCCCGTGGTGGTAGCGCGGTTATAGTCAAAGAGAATCTCCGTCATCATGAAGAAGTTAAGTACGAATGTCATGAAATTCAAGCTGTGGCGATTTGTATTCAATCTAAACTGTATCCAGTCACTGTAGCAGCCATCTACTCGCCTCCGAGATATAATATAAAAAAAGATTATTATGTGAGATTCTTACAGCAACTCGGACAGAGATTCATTTTAGGTGGTGACTTCAACGCTAAAAATACACAGTGGGGGTCAAGACTAACCACGACTAAAGGAGTGCTATGAAAGAGCTAAAGTGTGAATCTATTTCTACCGGAAAACCAACTTATTGGCCAAGCGATCCACGCAAACTCCCAGATCTAATAGACTTTTTTATAACTAAAAATATTTCTAGTAATTACTTAAGCATCGATGAATGTTTTGACATGAATTCGGACCACTCACCGATAATTTTATCAGTATGGTATCGGATCCTACGCACAGAGAACAATCCAACGCTTGTAAATACTAACACAGACTGGGAGAGTTTCAGAATAGACTTGGATAATACAATAGAATTAAGAGTTCCATTGAAAACTCCGGAACAGCTGGAATTGGAATTGAGTAATTTTACAACTAGTATTCAGAAAGCCGCCTGGAAAAATACACCTGAAAAAACACACCGGGTCAAAGCAACCACCTACCCTGCAAGAATTAGGTGTCTTATAACCGAAAAGCGCAAACAAAGAAACAAATGGCATCAGACTAGATGTCCACAAGATAAAAGACTGTTGAACAACCTCACTAAGCGCCTTACGAAAGAAATTCAACACCACAATGACTCCTTAACAAACAGCTACCTTAGCCAATTAACGAGTGACATTAAAACCGGCTACTCGCTTTGGAAAGCTACAAAGCACATAAAACGACCGATCGTCCAAGTTCCTCCTATCAAGGAAGTAAATGGCAAATGGGCAGTGACCGACGAACAAAAAGCCCTAAGGTTCGCTGAGCATTTAGAGCAAATATTCCAACCAAATGAAGCCCAGACTGATGAGATGATAATCCAGGGAGTACAAATTAGTTCAGACATTAAGTTAGTTACCCCAAAAGAAGTATCTAGAGAAATTAAGTGTAATTTTAATCGAAGAAAATCCCCTGGGTACGACCTAATTACAGGCGAGGTTTTACAAAACCTCCCACGTAAAGCTATAGTTAAGCTTACCACGCTCATTAATGCTGTATTTCGGTTGAAACACGTTCCTGACATGTGGAAAGTAGCTGATAGGAGGCTGGTCATTATGATAGCCAAGCCTGGGAAGCCACCTTATGAAACCACATCTTACAGACCAATCTCACTGTTACCAGTGTTATCAAAAATATTTGAGAAACTTTTTCTAAAGAGATTGAAGCCTCTTATTGAAGCTGCAAATCTAATCCCCGATTATCAGTTCGGATTTAGAGAACAACACTCTACGCTCGACCAAGTACACAGAATCACTGATATTATTGAAAGGACACTAGAGGAGAAGAAGGTGTGCTCCACGGTTTTCCTTGATGTTGCACAGGCGTTCGATAAAGTGTGGCACGAAGGCCTCAACTATAAGTTAAGAACAATGCTGCCTCAACAGTTTTCAGATATCATAGAGTCCTATAAATATCAAACAGATTGTTTAGAATAAGACAAGGAAATGCCTACTCAAACCTTAGGCAGATAAAAGCTGGCGTACCCCAAGGAAGTGTACTAGGCCCGGTCTTGTATCTACTATACACTTGTGATATTCCACAACTAGAAAATGGAGTAATTGCAACCTTTGCTGATGACACCGCTATCATGGCTGTTGGAAATAGTCACGAGGAAGCCGTAGAAAAGGTTCAAGAGTACGTAAATCATGTTCATGAGTGGACTGCAACATGGCGTATCAAACTTAATGAAAGCAAGTCTATCCACATTGACTTCACGAATAAAAAGCCACAATATATCCCGGTATTCATGAATAATCAACAAATCCCATATGCCAATACTGCTAAGTATCTTGGCATGACCCTGGACGCAAAACTGCGCTGGAAAGAGCATGTCAAAAAGAAAAGAGCTGAATTAGATATTCGATACAAAAAAATGTATTGGCTACTTGGTAGACAGTCGCCATTGTCAATACCTAATAAATTGTTGGTATATAAACAAGTTTTAAAGCCAGTATGGACCTACGGTATACAGCTGTGGGGCTGCACCAGCCAAAGTAATCGTCAAATCATACAACGATTTCAAAACAAAGTACTTAGGGACATAGTCAGCGCGCCCTGGTACATAAGAAACAGCGACCTTCATCGGGACCTCAAAATGGATGTCGTAAGCCAAGTAATACAAAAATATGCAGAAGCTCATGAACACAGACTTCATCATCACGTGAATGTCGAGGCGATTCAACTCCTTGACACCACTGAATTAGTGCGAAGACTAAAAAGGGTTAAACCCTTTGAGTTAGTGTAGTGCAGTGTAAGTGAACACAAACTGCAGTGAAAGTGCTAACTTTTATAAAGAACACGTTAATCAAGTGTCTTCCCCTTAACTGTCAGTGAGTAAGAAAGACGTTATTGGACGATTTCTTAGTTTTATAGTTGCTTAGCAGTTTAAGTTATATTTAAATTACTTATTAGCTAATAGGCTAGATTGTAATGTGAATAAAGTATCACCTAATGTGATACTTTATAAAGTAAAAAAAAAAAAAAAAAAAAAAAATATGGCTGGTGTTATTGTTTATATACATATGAAGAACATTACGTAAACTTATGTTCAGTAGAGATCAAAGATAATTTTCAAGGAAAACCTACACTATTCCGAGCGCTGTAATATTCTTATAAAACACAGTTTACCTGTATCAACATCAATTTCTTGCTCCTATAATATACAATTACACAGAAAAGAAAGTGCAGCAACACAACACTGCAATTCTTTGAACAATGTTAAACACTCCGCGGTACTCAGTGACCCGAGATAGCAGCAAAACAACGCCGATACAAGATAGAAAAGCGACTTTATCGCTTGACAGATAGCTGCGATTGTCTGACATGATATTTCAGCAGCAAAAAGTGACATTAAGCCCGAACAAAGGGAGTGAAAGTGTATTAACAGACGCTGCGCTGGGGGCTAGATCGTATGACAATGGTTGAGCACCAAAGTGATTATGCGTACGCCCGAACGTATTATTAACGGCTTAGAGAAAAAACGCGCGGGAAAAATGACAGTTGTCAATATCTAGATGGAGAGTGAGGGCAAAAAGCGCGGGAAAAGTGACACGCACGTATGTAAATGTCATAGAAGTCACAAGTTTACAAGTGATTTATTTTAGTTCGAGAGAAAATAACTGGTTGAAATAACAATTTGCTTGAGTAAAGATTATGGTTGTAACGTTATAAAAATGTTAGCGGGGCAATATTTATTAGGCAAAAATATTGATTGCGATTTATGAAGACTAATTTGCTCTTTAATCAAAAATATGTAGGCATAAACATTATAGACGAGCGTGTGAACCGATCTGCCAATAATAACATCCTTCTTAACACGATCAGTTGTAAACAACTGTTACTCTACCATAAACTAATAATTAACCGATATTTTCGCCGTTACTCTACTCATATGCACTAAATCGACATAGGGCTGTCTCTCTGGTGTAATCTTGGGCCTATTCGCTAGGAATTCACAAGAGCCCGGGGTGTTTATGCCTGGTTGGTAGTCTCATGTATTTTTTGTTTTTATTAATTAACAAAATAAAATAAATAAGTTCTCAATGATGTTTGTGATTAAATTAACTAAGGTACCTCCAGTCATTTCCCGATTTATCTGTTTTTTTTTTCTCTCACAAGCCATGATTTGTGAACGCAACGTGCAACGTCGTTGCAACGTTCTGTTGATCTACCTCTTCTTCGTTTTCCGTGTGGGCCTTTCCAAGCGATTGTTCTAAAGGTCCACCTGTCGTCTTCTGAACGCGCCATCACTAGTTCGTGTTTAAGGGCATCTATGAATTGCTGTGTTTTGACTTGCTTCGTTGCCTCACCCTTTGGCAAACTTGTTTATTTTGATTCGAGCTATTAAAATTCCACAATAACGGCAATAATAACAAAGAACTCAAACATACTGCCAGATGAGGGTGTACCGAACATCTCTGCCTGCCCCTTCGAGGAAAAAAGGCGCTATGTTATGTCAAAGTGACAGTTCACAAATCGATCCGATCCCACTGTGAGCGCAGGCATCATAATAAATTAGCATGCGAGGCGCGTGCGCGGTACCTCACGGGCATTCACGGCTCATTTAATGGTAAATGTTTTATGACAAACAGCTTTAGCGTTGGCTTATTGACTGTACCGACGATACCTGTGCCTTCTAATGACGCGTGACGGGCTTTGATTGGTCATTATAAACCTTTACGATCATTATTACGTTAAGGTATTATAATGGGTTAAGAATATTCTATTTAATAGCTAAGGGTTAGCTGCAGCGTGAGTTTCAGGTCAGACGTGGGTGTTATTCGATGTTAAGACGATCTCAGTAGCAGCCTGTTATAGGGAAACAGCAATAGGCTCACTCCTTATAACACAGAACTTGATATCGATACCAGAAAACTGTGGGTGTACAACACTACACTTCGGTCCGTCTAACGCCACAGACAATAAATAAATCTGTCATTTTATTATTTTGAATTCAGAACAAGTCCTTCATATTTCAATTTTCGATTTGAATATCGAACGTTTTCTAGTTGTAAGTTGTAATCATCGGTGCAAAATCGCTAATAATACCGAGGGACATAAATCGTTGGCCAATGAATAAACTCGAATACTTTATAAGGGGATATTTATTAGTTGCCTACCTGACAACTGTGACCCACATGTCGCGATCTTACTAACGAACTGTTTAACATTTCGCGGACGAGACTGTTATAAATTTTACTCCGTACAGAGGTTAAAACGTCGATATCTCTATGTACTTGTATTTATTTAAGTAGCGGACGTAAAGCTGGGTTTACATCACGGTGCTAGTGGCACTGTCCGTAAAACTTGAAAGGTACGAGATCACAGACATTACATCAGGCCTGTACGACGTACCTATAGCACCCACATTTCCTATAAGCCTATTGCCATTAACCGGGCACATATTTAGACTCCGAAATGCTCTTGAGAATTTCTAAAAGGAAAAACCCAACATACTTTTGCCCGATCCGGGAATCTTACCCAGGACCTTGTTGGTCTGTAATCGTAAGCGCTCGTTCAGAACATGAGGTACTGAGTTCGATTCCCCGGACGCGCAGTGTTATTGGAATTTTTCCATCTGAAATTTCTCATTAGCAGCTCGAAGCCTGGATGGCAAGAGGCACTCCACCTATCCCAAAAGAATTAAAACGTAACTAGCGAAATGTGGGTGTACACCTCTGCCTAACCTTTCAGGCAAAACAAGCGTGATATTAATATTAAGTTACAAGTTACTACCAGTGGCTAGTGTCGTAATGTAAACCCCCCTTTAAGGAAAAGTTGTGATCCCATGACTTGTTTAAGTCACGTCTTATTTCGAAACTAGTTTTATAGTTTATAGGTAATAATTGTGGGATCATATCAGCGGCCTGACCTTTGTTTTCATGTACAAGCGTTATGAAATTAACAACAATTTTCATGCTCATTTATTTTAAGTCTAATCTGCTTAACCTTTTCCGAAGTAAGTTGGAGTCGGCTTATAGTCTAACGTCTAAAAAGATGCAGCACCAGTACGTATGGAGCGACTTCCGAGTACAAGGAGTCGCTCCGTGCCATGCGCGCATCTTCTGTTTCATACAAAAGTGCAATATCCCCGCGGTCAAAATATAATACAGCAACAGAGATGAACATAAAACATCATTTTTTTTTAAATAACCGCCGAAACATTTAAATGCAGGGGTTCAGAACCATGGGCTGGCAATACGGTCACAGGTTGCGCGTTGGTATCCCTGTCATCATGTATAAAGAGAAGTTTACGTGCAATTTTGTTCCTTACTGGCGTTAACTAATCTGTCAGAGCAAAAGGTCTTGTAATCTACGGTAATCTAAGGTGACTGCCCAGTGACTAAGAACTGGAGAAAGTAACAGATATTACACGCAATTATTCCGCAAATGCATATTTCCCCCTTTATTATCTACCTTCAGATTGTAAACAAAAATCCTATCGATACCAACTATCTCGTATCTTGTCTATGGTAACTGAACACTACAGGAGATAATCAGTAATCCTAAACACAGTAAACAACACTGAAAGCGATAAACTCAAAAACTCCAGCTGGCTTATCCTGTCTTATCGTAAGAAGTAAGTAAGGACACACAGTTAAATAACGATAATAATAAATAAATAGAAAAATAATACAAACCATATTTCTGATAGGGAATGTAAGTAAGCGCGCGGTAGGGATGCACGATTCCGATCTGATAGTTTACCTTATCGATTAATTATTTTGAATCTATACTAACGATATGATACATGTTTGGATCGCTACACACAACCGGTATCGGAATCGATGAATCGCTGTTAATTTTCATAAATGCATGATTACTGATCAAAAGATCCATCAAGGGAACGATTTGATGATAGATACTTGAATTTGAATATTATGTTTAATTGGTAATATTTACATATCGATATTTGAATTGTCCGAACAAAGCTATTTTGATACGATCGGAGTATCGTTTCGCACAGTCGCGAAACAGATCGATTCAAGGTACAAAAGTAACGATTGTACATCCCTAAAGTGCGGGACATTCGATATGCTGGATCGCGGAAGGGATTGCTGTGGATAATAATCCCACTGCAGCTACCCAATCGGGCACACATTACACGGACATCAAGGCGTGGCGTGGCGTGGGCGCGCCCGCCAAAAGCCTATAAATTGACGGCTAACAGACCCGCCATATTTGAGCCGCACGCGCATTACAAACTGAACACATTAATCGCGACACGTGGCAAAGAAACCGTTCCGAAAATAACGGAGGGCAAAGTTCAAAATCCCTCCAAATTAAATTAACACAATATTCGTTTTACCCAGATCAAAAAGCGATATTTGTCTGTTAATCCGCGTTTAGCAGTAACTTAAGCTTTGGCCATATACAATCAGCAGTAAACAGCAAAAATATTCACAAAATTAGCACAACAAAGGGTGCAGTGCGTTGTGTTTTGCATAATAAACGATATAAATGGAAAAGTATTGGCTATACGAGTCTGTGATTACGGCGAAGTGAATCGAATCTATTTTCATAGAGCGATTCGTTAGTCGCGTGGTTTGCGTATGTATTGCATGCCAGTTTAGCTCTAGGGGAACACACAAATACATCTGAAGGAGACTGGTTATGTTATTGTAATTGCAGTGGTAAATCAAGTATCATCAATGGATAGTGCGTACATGCACACGTCCTTTCGTTTATTTTAAACACTAGAGTTCAATTCAAATGGGTTTCAGGCACATTTATAAGACGGAATGGTATATCTGTATCATTCCATTTCAACTGAAAAAAGGTGTATCTTCTTAATGTGTCGATGGAAAATTAATCGCGAAACACGGCAAATAAACCGCTCTGATAATAACGAAGGGCAAAGTTTAAAATCCCTCCAATTTAAATATACGCAATATTCGTTTTACTCAGATCAAAAACCGATATTTGATTGTTAAACCGAGTTCAAGGTATATTATAATATTAAATTAATTGAGAATATTTCAGATTACTAGGCATTAACGTGACGGTAGAAGTTTATTTATCTTGTTGTTTTATTTATGCAGTTTCTATTATCCAAGTGCAGACAACGATAAAGTGAAATTGTAATTAATTAATAGAAATTAATTCGCGTAATTTCCCTAGTTATAAAGTCGTTAAACTAAAACAATGACAAAATAAGCTGTTAAACGATTGGTCGGCCGTGCGTAGGGAGGGGCAAGAGATGACAAGATCTTGTCGATAATAGTGGCCATTTGGCAGCAACCGAAGGCGACTGCCCTCGTTTGTATCGCGTTAATATGTTAATACAGACATCAAGTCACGATGTTGCATCCAGTCCACGTACTACTCTTGGTTTACTTACACTGTTTTCGATTCACTTTTGACACATTTATAACGTTACTTTACACTGATGGAGGACGGTAAACTCATTGAAGATCGTCGCTCCTCCTAAATTTAGTAAAATTACAACTGTTATAGTAATTGCGTTCCCGCCAAAATGAATTTTGAATGCATCGTCAATGTTTACTGAATTCTTCAAGAAATTCGTCCGTATCAAAACAATGCTATTGATCTAACTGCACCTACTAATGTCAAATGCTATCTAAAATTACAACGCTGATTGAAGTTAAAAGACACAGATAAATGGCAAATGTTGCTGTCCCAGTCTCAAAGATAAACGTACTCCTAATTGACCACACTGACCCACAGAAAGCTGGAAGTTAGATAACAACAGGCGTTGACATACTGTGATAACTAATTTCACTTGCATTTCTGAGAACATTCATCTCTGATGAACTACAAAGGCTTGCAGGACAATAAGAGCTTGTAAGAGAAAACTTGATTCAGATTAGACAAGGCGTGTGCCTTGTTATGCATCCTTTACATTTTATATGTATGTTTATTTTGACAGGATACCATTTTGCATCTGTAAGTATTTTATCTTTATCTCGTCGCTATGTTAATGAGCGAGGGCTTGTGGCTAAGTAATAACACTAATAACAGACGCACGGGTCGATCGATCGGGTTACACTTGCCGCAGTTTGTTCCTGGATGGATTGTCATAAACTTTACATATCAAGAACCTGCCGTGCCTCGCAAAGCACGTTAAGCCACTAGTCCCGGTTGTTAGTCGTGGATGTTTTACAGTCGTCGTTAGAAGCCCGAAATTCTGACAACCAGTCTTAAAATAGTATCGTACTACCCAGTAACTGGGTTGTGGACGTCAGATAAGCAATTTCTCCATGTAAAAAAACTGGTACCTACTCAGCTGCGTCTAGTTACACTGGAAAACAACCCTAACATAGTTTGGAAAAAGATAGGCAGATTGATAAGGGCTATGGTTATGAGTAGATTTCAAAACATTGTTAAGGATGGGAATATAAACCTTTTAAGATGTATTCAAATAAAAGGCTTATATAGCTCTATGACAGTAATTATCATCTTTAAGTTTACTATCCAAAAATTTTTCAATTTATGTAGTTAATTCTGACTAGATCAGCATAAAACAATATTTTTTACGACCGATTACGAACAAAAACATCGGTATATCACTAAAGAACTTTTATTCGTTTTAAAAACACACATTACATATAATTTGAATTCCCATAAAGTGTATATTTATAAGGCAATAACAGGCCGATAGTAGAAAACAAACCCGTAATATGGGACGTTATGGGTGTATAACGGCTGGCAACATCCATATAGTTTTCACTTTTATCGATAAAATACATCGATGTTTTGCTGATACAGGTGAATCACTAGATACGGGCAAGAGTTATCTGTGGCGACTACAATGCGCCATTTTATAAGAGACTTAATGGTTTAATCAGTTTGTGGTAGAAAGTGGTCTAACTCTAAATCCGTCTGATAGATCTAGTACTTTTATATTGTGTAATTTAAAAGCTATGACCTTTTTGTTTATTGAGATAGATGCACTTTATTTGAGAAATGATTGACTGTTATTCTCTAACAGCATGTCGTAAAGTAGTGTCAAGTCTGAACTGTGTTAGAATAAATTACATTTATAAATGTTATCTTTTGGAGTCTCTAAATTCTGCGACAAGACTTAAGGCGCTACCAAACTTAGGACACGTAAAACGCTCAGAAAAATCATCGTGGGTGTCGTAAAAGGCGACTAAGGGACTTACTAGAGAATGGGCACCAGTGTTCTCTATACATTTTACCACAATACTGCGATCGCCAACCCGCCTGCCAAGCGTGGCGATTATAGCAAACCCCCCAAATTGGAGAAGTTCTGTGTCCACCAGTGGACGTTTTTTTGCTGAAATGATAATGATGATGATCATCAAACAGTACGGTGTTTTGAACCTTATTTATTGCCGCGATGCGGTATTGTGAAATACTTTTGATTATAGAAAAGATTGCTCTTCTTACCGCACCTTAAGTAAAATGCTTAATGTCCATCAAAAATATTACGCCAGTAAAAGCAAAATCGAGTACACTATAAGTGCTTATCATCCCGCACGTGTTGGCTAGACCTAGAAAAAGCTTAGCTGTGTTAACCGAGATGGGTCTATTTAAAATAGGTAACGTGTTTCCACATTTTTTTTCCAACGTGTAGTCAAAAGCACAGTTCAATATACTACAGAGTTTCTTGTCAGCGAACGAATTGCAGTTCAGCAGTTTAGCGCAAAAAATTATGAATTTCATATTTTTTCCTCAATGTATTTTGTATTATAAATAACACATAAATTTAAGACCAAATGAAATTAAACTAATAATAAAGCTGAAGAGTTTATTTCTTTGAAAGCGCTAATCTTTGGTACTTCGAGTCAGATTTGAAAAAAATATTTGGTAGCCCAATTCCTTAAGAAGAATATAGGCTACTTAACGCTACGCTTGGACCCTTAGGCGAAACAAGTAAACAAGAACGGTAATCGAAAACTAAGAAGTAATAGCGCGGGCAGGCGATGCGATGCAACGGGGTGGTTCAAGGAAACAAGAAATTTTACGCGGTAGAAGCTAGTAAGTAAACAAGGCAAATCCCAACACACAGCTATTTAAAACATCTGGCAAGCCCCGTACATCAAACCACATCTATTTGCGAACAGCAGCTTATCAGACTAGTCTCAGTATCCGCAGATTATCAACCAGTTACGTTGCGAGGGATGTTACCAAGATAACCGGAGTCCGGAGCCTCAACTACTGTATATAACGACTAGCTTCTGCCCGCGACTTCCTCCGCGTTAAAATTCTTGCTCCCCCGAGCCTCCTCGTCGTATCGAATCGCCCGTGCCGAATTCATTTTCCCTGTTTTGGCAACATTTTTCATTGCTGCTACGCTCCTTTTGATCATAGCGTGATGGTATATCCTAGGCCTATAGCCTTCCTAAATAAATAGGCTACCCAAAACAAAATTAATTTTTCAATTCAGACCAGTAGCTCCTGAGATTATATCCTTCAACCAAACAAACTCTTCAGCTTTATAATATTAGTATAGATTAGATTTCCTTCGCCCATCACTTATTAGTCACTCCATTTATTCGAAACCAATTTGCACCTTTCCCATATAAATGTGGCTTTGGGACAATTTTATTTGTCATTTCCTGATGCTACCAGTTCTGTAACCTGTATTTTTCTGTATAGAATAGGCTACCCAACACAAACAGAATTTTTCAATTCAGACCAGTAGTTCCTGAGATTGTATCGTTCAACCAAACAAACTCTTCAACTTTATAAAATTAGTATAGATTAGATTTTCTTCGCCCATCACTTATTAGTCACTCCGTTAATTCGAAACCAATTTGCAACTTCCCCGTACAAATGTGGCTGTGGGAGAATGTTATTGGTCATTTCCTGATGCTACCAGTTCTGTAACCTGTATTTTTCTGTAAAGGGAGCTAGGTTTAATCGCAATTGGATCGTGTTATCATGTTGTTACGGTTAATCGGAAGTATCGGGGTGTTTAGCTCTGAATAATTAAAATTCATTTTAGCTTGTGCCAGCGGTATCGCCTGCGTGGAGGTCGGAAATGATCTCACGGGAATGTGCTGCCGAGATAAAAAGTATCCGATATGTTAATCCAGGTTATAAACATTTTGTTAGAAAAAAAAAATCTTCCAAATCCATTCAGCCATTTTTGATAATATTATTAATTTATTACCGTAGGTAGAAATTTCTTTGTATTAGGACGCGATCGTCCCGTTTATATGTCACTTTACGTTGGGAAAACCGGAAGGCGCCCTCTGACGGTGCGATCACGCGTTCCGGCTCACAGAACAAAAAGTGCCATATGATTGCGACGATAGCATATTCGCGCGTCGATTGCTTTCTATATAAAGAACGCGGGGTTAGGTTTTAGACGGTCCCCTATAATTGTTATATTCTCTCAATCTTCGACATGCATGTCTAACCTGCCATCCAGCATCTCAGCCATTCTTTAAAAGAAAGAGTTTTGAACGAAAAAAGAAACCGAAAATGTAAATAAAAATAGGAGTTAATTTCAAACAATTCGTTCCGAGATCAGTACATAAACAAAAAAAAACATCCATTTCTCAAGCAGCCGAATATCAGAGAAGAACCCCATTCCCCAACAGCCTGTCATACTTAACCGACTGCGCACAATTTAGTTCGCGTATAGTAGTTTCACCTATATATCGATCATAGCATGTAACAGCGACACATACACAGATAAACGGGTCGAGTACTTTCTACGCATGCGTGGGCGCAACAACCGCTGAACATTAATTAATGCAACTGCACACAGACGCGAATCGGGTGAAACCAGACCAACCAATCAGAAGCTATAGAAAACCCACTCCTCACAAAGAAAGCAAAACAACTCACACTTGGCTATTAGTTGACATAATACTTCAAAATTGGAAATGATTCGAAATTCGAACGTCAGAATCGCAGACATTTTTGTGACCGTTTTATTTCTTATCACTGTTTGTTGAACCTTTTGTTCTCATCTGTTTATTGTCAATACAGAATCTTAAAGTGATACAAATAAATATGAAAAGCCGTGAGAAAGCACTGACTCACCTGTCTGTACGCAGCTGCGATGACTATGCGTTTGAAACTTTATTGCCTCTACATTAAAGTTTATAATGACACGTCACCTGTGAGGTTGTGGGACTAGTTACGATGCATAAATTTAATAATAATAATATTGTGAAGATATTAAGACTCATCGGGACATTTAAAAGACGCGCGAAAGTTGCGAAAATGAAAAAATAAAGTCGGTGGACTCTATCTCTCATCAGTTTCATTAATCATTTTGAATGACCTTTTCCGTATCTATAACGATTTACAATTGGTTGGCAAGTATTCACACTTACATTTTCAAAACATATAGTAAAGCGGTGATAAAGTTCTTAAATAATCGTATAATTGGTCTTTTTAACGTGAAAAATACAAAGTCTTAACTGAAAACTATAACATAAAAAAGTAAATTTGTCATGCAGTCGGGTGCATCTTCTTAAACTAAACAATAAAAACTTATATCGTTTACAGTATTCAGTCTAATAGTCAGCCTCTTAAAATAGCTAAAAACTTCTTTGATTTTACTTTATAATTCCCGACGCAAAAAGAGGGGTTTTATAAGTTTGAACGCTATGAGTGTCTGTCTGTGGCATCGTAGCTCTTAAACGGGTGAACAGATTTGGGGTTCGAATTTTTTATTTAAAGTAGGCCTTCTAGCGGTGGTTCTTAGATATGTTTTTATCAAAATCAGTACAGCCGTTTCGACACGATGATCCTTTGATTCAAATATTACGTATACGTTTTTTTTACTTTTCAGAGGTTTTTCTGTTGGTGGGTTTTTTTTTAAATAAACTGAGATCTTCTTTCTTACCTATAACTTCTTACACACAACCGCATCCTTCAAACGCAGCATTTTGGGTTCTCCGCAAGTATAATCAATAGCAAAGAGGATTATTCCTCTCCTTCGTGAAGATTTCTAAATCGAAACCTATTTAAAGTAACTTGGTGAGTAAGAAGTATACTGACTAATGTGAGTAATCAATTATACTTGCACGAATCCTTGCCCGCGTGGCGCCATTTATAATTAAGAGGAAAAAATATTCTAAGTAAACACATTTGACATCATCACTACGTGCGGATCAGCATCCCAATTAGAATATTAACATACTAGTTGAATAATTACTTAATTACCTTTAATTAACTCTGCTACTACACGTCTAGACTTTATTTAGAACCTTATTATGATTGCAGCAGCGAAAGTGAGGAACTCTTGCAGAATCGTCGTCTACAGTAATGGTTTGTTTACATGGCCAGCATATCATCATCGTCATCCACAGCCTGACTTCACTTCACTTCACTGCTGGGCATAGACCTCTCTTTTCTTGTACCAATCCCTTGCTCCTGTACCAGCCACATCCTGGTTTAGCCAGCGATGGCAATGATTTCGTCCGTCTATCTCGTCGGCGGACGCGCGACATCTTGTCTTCTAGTCCTTCGACGCCACTCTGTAATTAGTGCGTCTTGCCGGATGCCCAACTGCATTTGAGCTCCATAATATTGTTAACGATATCGAAGACCTTCACACGTCTTCGTATTTCGACGTTTTGACTCGGTCTTTTAGCCTGGTGATAAGCATGGCACGCTCCATGGGTCTCTGTGCAACTCTCAGCCTGTAGACATCATATTACCCGCCTTTGTAATAATTCAAAGAAGGCACAACAATACTGTGCTTATATTACCAGTATGTGCACGCTTTGCGGTAGATACCGCCTCGTTATCACATCTTATCACTATCATCATCTTACAGTCTAACATAAACATCTCTGATAGCACGCCATTTAACAAAAATCCTCGTTCTCTCATCCAGCCAGCCAGCTTCCTTAAATACTTACGTGCTCTACCTAACCCTACTACTGTACTTAACAAAAAAATCAGAAGGTTCTCTACTTTATCGCAATGAGATCGTATTTAGTAGTGCTCCTGCGCACATCGCTTCTAAATACCGTCTAGTTAACAACATAGGTATTTTATTTAAATACAAAATTTATAGACATCTTTTCACCAACCTCCAGCACAAATCCCAGTAGGGCGAACCTTTTCGCGCTGATAGATATGATTTAGCGTTGCGCCTGCGCCCATCGCCTCTAGATACCGTCTCGTTAAGCATGTTTTGTTGCTCCTGACTCACTGGAATCAGTTAACACGCCTCGGGTGTGACGTCATGCAATAGATGAATGGGTTTCTATTTTTGAGGTAAGGTTTCCGTGTTGTGATTGTAAGAGGATAGACTGACAGACGGTGGTCAAAAGAGGGCTAGCTGAAAAAGCGGCCCAAAATGTAACAGATGTGTGGAAGAAGGTTGTGTCCTTTCTTTGGTATTTTTCGTCGCATCGTTGAGCTCGTAAAGCTCTGAGTTGAGCAGCACGATTAGTGATGACTACATGCACTCATTGGATAGGTCCAGTTAATCTGCGTGGTTCTTTCATCCAAAGAATATTTCAGACAGCAATCTACATGGTCAATACATGATCTGACCAAGATTATGTCTGGTAGTGGTCAGATAGGAAATGCCGACCACATCTAGGTTCAAAAATATGATCGACGTGTAAAAGTGTTTGTATCTACAAGCCTACTTACAGAAATTAAATCAATTGTCATTTATAGCTAAATAATAACAGCAGCACGGTTCGATCGATATGTTGATCGATATCGTGAATGGGTGACTGTACGTTACATATCGAGACCCCTCCGTACAGTACGTAAAGCCGTTGGTCGCACCTGTCATTCGTAGATCTTTGACCGTTGTTACGGGTAGTCAAAGGCTCAAAAGTCTGACCACCAGTCTTACCAAGTGGTATCGTAGCCAGCAACTGGGATGTCATGGTCAGATAGGCAGTCGCTTCATGTATACCACACACACGTATCACACATACTCAACTCACTTGTAACATACACAAAACAGTTTAAATTTCTCTTTTCAATTTTGTAATTTACCATGTCGAATTAATATGTATAAATAGTAAACACGGGATTTTTTATGTACCTACATTACTTTTATCTAAGTTGCGGAAGAGTGGAGTGTCCTAACACAGGCAGTTGTTTGCTTAAAAGGACACTCCTACCACTAGCTTTGTTGTACAAACAAATCTTGTTAAAGAAAAATAAACTAAGTATTTGTATTGTTTATATTTTTTATACATATATTAAAAATGTGTAAGTTCTTTGAACTTATTTTCCTAAGAACTAAGTTATATCCGCCTTAAAAGAATCCACTCAACACAGGCATTTTATGAACTTGGCAATAAGTACTTGAAAGGACTCGCATTTATAAAAGCTCTTTCACATTGAGAAAGCCTCTCACAACTATCAACAAAAACATCAATATTTATAATGATTGGAACGTAGAAAACTCATAGAATCGTTCCTACTTCCTTTATATCGGATAGTTACAACAAAAACCGATATTCTTGTAGTTATATTAACGTAGTTTACGACTTCACTCCAAAGCAAATTCATTTACTTTTAAATTGATAGCTAATAAAATAATAATGACTTCTGCAGTCCTGCTTTCACCACACCATCTATGTTTAATGTTATATTAAATAAATTAGAAGGTTTATCTTCAGATGTCTTTCTTTTCACCCCTTTGGATTTCTCTTAAGGAGTCTCTCACAGATGAAGAATTTATCGGTTAGAACGTTTAGCTTCCGTTCAAAATTGTTAGCTAAAGAGTTGCTTAATTCGGCGGCGGCGATCTCTCGCGTCCGGCCCTGGTGCGAGCCATGGTACGGAGCGAGAGGGCATGGGAAGCCGTCACCTCCTTCTGCGAAGCAGTAATGCTCGCGAAGGAGGAGGCGGGGCGCGTGAGGGAGTTGCAGTCTCTGCGCCCTCACGTCCCTAGCCGCCGCAGGAGGAGACGCCCCGGGCGCCGGGAGTCGATTGCGGACTCCCGGCCACCGTAGGCGCGAGCTTGCGGGTGGCGAGCAATAGGTAGTTCGCCGCTCGGTAAGGACCAAGCTCGGGTCGACGGCGCGTAGTGTTCCACGCGCGCCTCAAAGAGATGTCAGCCACACTGAAGGGGTCTGCTAGGACCGATGCCTGCCGGGGTCGCGTGATTGTTCAAAAGAGATACCGTGACCCTGGCACATGGGCAACTGAAGGAACACGGGTGGGTTTTAGTCAGTAAAAGTCTGACACGCCCTCCCGCTCCGCCCAGAGCGGGAGAAGTCATTTGATGATTTCCAATCCAAAAAAAAAAAAAAAAGAGTTGCTTAATAACAGGAAATAATTGATTAAATGACAAAGAGTCTTCCGAATTAAGAAATATAAAATCGTACGCATATATTACCTTTTACTAAATACCTTTGTTAAGCACAACCACTATTGAAAATAAATTATAACTCTTACTTATTGTAAAAAGTATAAATAAGAATGAAGCCGTGAGGTTTTCACAACGCGGCACTTAATCCAAAAGTATACTATATAACAATGTACATCAGTTACATTGCATTCTTTACAATGTAAAAAATGTAAAGTAACTCATGGCATTAAGTCAAAAAAAAAAAAAACATTATGAGTGGGCTAAGTGAAATTACAAATAACTCTAAGTTCATTTAATTCCATTGCATTTAAATTTAATGAAGTAGTAGAATTAAGTATCACGGACTTAAGACCCTTATACCTACAATAACAAAACTTACTAATTTCAACTTAAGGTCAAGCAAAAGTTTAATTAACCCACAAAACTTTAACTTACACATTACGCAATTTAATTTAAATATATATATATATATTTAAAATAAGGTCAGTCTACAACACTACCAAACAAAACATCTTTATCTATGACACAGTAGACAGTAGACACTTATAAATGTCAAACTCAAAAAGAGCGGGTACTCAAACGTCACAATTAACTAGTGTCTGCTCTGTTATTGACATCTTGACAGAATAACCCACATATTGTACTGTTACTTAACGAGGAACGATAGAAAAGTGTTATGTAACAAAGTTCCTTAGTTCGCACGGTCATTAATTAGCAGAAATGTTTAACAACGATGGTGAAAGCATTGTCTTTGGACTTTAGGATTGGTAAGACTGTGGGAAGTCAGTGGGTGGCGTGGGCAGTGCATAATTACCAACACCAAAAAACCCTGATCTCCCTTCCCCCTCTTGTCTAGCTTCCTGTCTCCACAGAAAAGGGGAAATTGTACTAGAAGCTAGAGTTCTTCGTATGCTGGTCGGAGGTGGTTAAGGAACAAAGACCGTTAATTTGTCCGGGATCAAAATTGCCTTGTCCATGAAATTGATTAGGTTTTTGTTAAATCGATGAAAAATTTTCAATCGCTTGTGGAATCGATTTTGGGTTTGGAATAATGACACTATTAGTTTTGATTGCACTTTGAATGAAAAGTTTATTTATAGAATTTAAATTACATTGAATTCATTTTCTGTTCACATGATGCAGCACACACATTACAATAAATAAAGAAATATCCAGAACTTTTTGCTTGGGCAAAAGAAAGAAGATAATACAGACTTTTTTTCTCGATATACCAAAGCGGATTTCGTTTGACAAAAAAAAAAAAAACTACGCTAACATACCAGATGCAAATTATAAATATTTCTACTGACACAATAGTGATTACTAAGCATAATTTCTATTTAATTTAATAGCTTCTTTGAATAGACCAATCTATATTCCAAATGACGTTAACAATCATAAAACCGTTAAATCACAGAACCTAATAAGGCGGCGCCTTATCCCATACCATTCAGCCATTAAAGTCTGAAGTCAATGGTAAAATACGTAAAATACTATGGTATTAATAAGGAAATAATTTAGCGAATAGTTGCCGTCCCATAGATATAGGGGAGGCGATAACCAAGTTATTTACTGACACTAAAGTCATGCGCGTTTCGCTTGGAGATCGCTATTAGTAAACACGCATTCTGGTTTGCTTGTACGGAGACATACTGGCAGGGAAAACACCGAACACATTACGTTCATTTTTTTTTCACATATGCTTTACTTCATACATACGTACTTCATCATTTGCCTAGCCTTTTCACAGTTATGTTGGGGTCAACTTCCAGTCAAACTCTATGTCCGAAGCACCCCAATGCCCTGATCGCGGCAGCTGCCCGCTACACTCCATCCCGCATTAGAACGAATCGACGACCGAGGCATACCCTAACCATTCCCGATGACGCTACAACCCTTCTCCAGGAGAGTAGTAAACACACTAGCACAGGGTTTCTCAAACTTCTGGCTCCACGTACCCCCATTCAAGTTTCCAGATGATAGCGAACCCCCAACCCCCCCAACAAGAAAAAAATAACATTGTATATAGAATAAAATAAAGTTTATTAATTGAATAAAAGGTCATGCGCACCGTGTCACGCCACGAACGAGCGACAGTCGCGCGCGCGCCTTCATGCTTTCCGCATGCGCCAGTCACCCAGCCGCCATTACGTAAACCCCACTTTGAGTAACCCTGCACTGGCACACTCAAGACATCCAGACACAGACTACCACCGAATTTGCTCGTCCAAAACGTGCGAATCGACACATTTAAATAACATTTTATTTTCTGTAGACGATTAGCACGAAGTAAGGCACCTTTCGAACTGTATCATTGCATTGCCCTTCTATTATTAAGTAAAAAAAAAATACTTCTTTTTCTTACATACAGGGTGTCCAGTAAATAGCACGACATACTGCAGGGGGTGATAGCTTGGGTCACTACCTATCAATACAACACAATATATGTTCAGCAAAATCTTACGGATTTACAGTTTTACAAAATTTTCCGAAATACCGAAAAATCTCTACCTTGAAACAGATTTTTAAGCATCTCGTAATGAAAAAATCCTTTTCTAGTACTTTTTTTTACATCAAATTATTCGTGAATAGTTACTTTACTCATTGATAAGTCTTTTTTCTATCAAAGACAAGAATGTTTTCAAGAAATACTATTTTTTGTTTAAATTTGCACAGAACTATTTTCTTATCACTTAAGTTTAACCTACAGTGGTGAAAAAAAATAAGTAAGATTTTGCTGAACATATATTGTGTTGTATTGATAGGTAGTGACCCAAGCTATCACCTCCTGCAGTATGTCGTGCTATTTACTGGACACCCTGTATATCGTGTGTGGTCAAAAGCCTTCAGTAATAGGCTAACAAAAAAAAGTAATTTATTAATCGCCAAACAAATTAAAAGAATATTGTTCTCTATGAAAATAAACTAGCTAGCCGAACACCCAAGCACTGAGTACAATCAGTTAGAAGGTGCAAGACAAACGGTTTTGTTGTGCACGCGCAATTTGCCATACCTGATGTACTGAAGTTATGGAAACAAATTGCCAATCGTCCATATAAGTCGATAATTAATTGTGACCAATGGGACACTGAAATAATTATATTATTTACTGCTTTGCACCGTGTGTGAAAGTGGTTGAGAAAGAGGTTGGTCTTTCATTTTTTTTGCTGGTTTATGGCTAAGTATTACCAGTCCTACGGGTCGATGGATGAGGTTAAGTTACACTAGCCGCGGATGACACCCATTTCGGAAAGCACATGGTTTTGGTCCCAGCTGTCATTTGTGTATCTATGACAGTCGTTAGGGGGCGTCCATTAATTACGTGAGGCGTTTTTGAGAATTTTTCGACCCCCCCTCCCCCCTTGGTGAGATATCGTAAGATCCCGATTAAGGTATCTCAAGTCCCTCCCCCCCCCTCTCCTAATCTCACGCGAGATTCTTCAGAATTTCTATTTAGGCTGTAAACGTGTTGGATTATTGAGGAAAAAAAAAACAAAACAAGAAAATTTTCTTAGACCAAGAATAATTTCTTAACTCAAGAATTTATTCTCTTGACTCAAGAATATTTTTTTTTAAATGTTATTTTTGGTTCAAGATTTTGGCTCTTGAGTCAAGTTAATTTTTTTATCAGTGTACTATTGTCCCAGATTTGGTCATATTTTATTGTAGAAATAATTTTTCACGCAATTTGACACCGTTTTCTACGAGAAAAATAATTACGTGATATTTGCCAAGACCCCCCCTCTCCCCTAAGTGAGATTTGGAAAGATTTAGCTTGATCCCCTCCCCCCCTAGAATACCTCACGTAATTAACGGACGTCCCCTTACGGGTCGTCAAAAGCCCGGAAGTCTGACAACCAGTGTTAGCAAGTGGTATCGTATTACCCAGTAACTGGATTGTGGAGGTCCGATAGGTAGTCGCTCTATATAAAATACCGATATTCAGTTGCATCCGGTTTGATTGGAAGCCAGCCCAACATAGCCGGTGAAAATTTTGGTGGTATTTTTTTTACTGAACTCATTGTTCTGTTCTTTCAGATAGTAAACAATATATCAACGGTTAAAACGTAATAGCGACAAAAACCAAATTGTTCAGGATAGCGGTTTAAAGTTTGAAATTGTCGAAAAATGGACATAACCTTTTTGTTTATTGTCATATCGTGAAAATGGAAAGACGTCGAAGAGCCATGGGAGTAAGCGCATTCGAAAAAGCAGAAAATTTTAAGTAGGATGGAATTCATGAGTCATTTTCGACCAAAATGGCGCTTATTACCTTTAACCGTCGATATGTAGGTAAAATTATTTTTGCTTACTATAAACATAAACACCTTAGTTACACCATTAGAAAACTATTATATGTATAACTTTAACCTCTATTTTTAATTAACGACACTTTAAATAAACATTATCAATAGGATCTAAAGAGACATAAAACTTGATTCTTGAGTTAATTTCGCAAAAGATTTGGCTGTTTACGATCGTAATAAAACTGTGATAGACATCATTAATGGTCATTAATAGTCACGTGTGAAAAATGTTTACTAATGTTTAGGGAACAACAACGTTTTCTTTCAAGAGAATTTATAGATTTGGAAAGCTTTCTACAAAGGTCAGCATGAAATATGTTTTATTTTTAACCGACTTCAAAAAGGAGGAGGTTCTCAATTCGGACGTTTATGTTTTTTTTAATGTATGTTCGGCCATAACTCCGTCATATATAGACGGATTTGCAAAATTCTTTTTTTGTTCGAAACGGGTTTATTCCGAAATGGTCCCATATAATTTTCATATAGATCTGATGATGAGTTCGGGAGACAGACACCGAAACTCTTTAAAAAATGACAGCAAATCAACCACGATTTCTGCTATCGCATAAATATGCATTGTTTGTTTAGAATTAGTGCAGGGTGAATACCACAACTAAAAATTTAAAAATAAAAACTTTTTTACAAAAAAAAAAAACAACCGACTTCCTTAAAAACACTACAAAATGAAAAATAACTTTAATTTCGGAAGTCGGTGGCAAAAAAACCATAAATACAGATCCTAAGACACCGACTTCCGAAATTAAAGTTATTTTTCACTTTGTAGTATTTTTAAGGAAGTCGGTTGTTTTTTTTTTTTTGTAAAAAAGTTTTTTTTAAGTCCCTTTAGCTTCTTTGTATAGGGTTTAGTTTCTATAAAAAATAATACTAAAAAAACTACAATAAAGTGAAAGTAAACTTATAGTGTCGTTAAAACCAGACAGTTAAAAAAAAAAAAAAAAATTTTTCACTTTTTAGTTGTGCTACCTACTCCACACGAATTCATACACCTTAACTTGTTAAGTAAATAAAAATGACAAAGTTATTATGACGTCATCAACATGCACTAAGAGGAAAAAATACGTATTATTGAAGCTTTCTCAAAAACCTATAATTAGAACATGTCCAAATTTATATTGGACCACTCTATTAGTATACCCTTTAGAACAAAGGAAGAAGTGATTGCCACAAGATTTTGGGAGATAGTTCTGAGAGGGCAATTAAAATTAAAATTGATTTGGGAACATCCTCCTTTTTGAAAGTCGGCTAAATTCTTCAAAGAAGAAAAATACTTTTTACTGTTACTAAGAGATTTAACTAGATACAACAGTACCTACCGAGGCAATAGACCCCTGTTGTCGACAAAGACGTAAAAAACCAAAACGGGCCTTTCGCGATTAAATGCGAAAACACGCCCACAAATGTGCTACAGTTGAAGTTCATTGACTCATCGTCTAGCACAATGAAACAGTGACGCAAACTATTACGATATTGATACTCGCAGATAATCGAGACTCGTTGTATAATCGAGTGATATCGAGATACGATCGGTATCTAGGCAGACGCGTGTCGTGGGCGGCGCAGACGCAGACACGGAGTAGGAAGCAAATGAAGTGCGCACTTTACCTGTCGTTGTCAGGTGAGAGATGAAAGATTTGTTATTGGATGTCTGTCGGGGATGTGGGACTTGGAGGTGGTCCATTTGGCGACTGTTTATTTTCTTGAATATGATGTAATCCATACTAATATTAGAAAATAGCGAAAGTAACTGTATGTCTGTAACCTTTTCAAGCCTTAAGGACGCTATAACATTTTTGAATCGCTCAAGTTTAGGTATCTGAGTCGCCACACAACAACATTACGCACACGCACACATTGATTTACATTTGATTTACCAACTAGGTGCGAGAGTTTCTCTGAGAGATTTCTTTAAAGATATTGGTATTCTTACGGTGGCATCACAATTCATCTTCGCCAACATCTTATATATTAGGCAAAATATACACCTGTACACTAAAAACAGTGATATTCATAATATTAATACTAGAAGTAGGGATAAACTACGTGCTCCCTTTCACCGGCTTCATAAGGTTCATAATTCTTTTGTTGGTCTTGGTATTACCTTTTATAACAAGCTTCCCTCTACTTTGCTAGATTTGCAGTTTAATGAGTTTAAAGCTAAAGTAAAATCCAACCTTTGTTCAAAGGCATACTATTCTATCAACGACTACTTAAACGATAAGAATAGTTGGTCGCTGTGATCAACTCAAGACAATGTTTATGTTCTTTCAATCCAGAATTAGTCTTCCTACTGAAAGTTTATATGGGTAGTTCATATAATTGTTTTTTTTATTTTTTTTTTTATTTAACTGCTTTTGTTAGTTTATTTTTATTTTCTTTTCATTTCATTTATTGTGTATATGTATCATTTGCATCGTATATGTAAGCGGGCACGCCCTTTATGCCTGGAGGCTTTATTAAGGTTTTAAGTTCTGTTTTCGATTTTGTTTTATTATTTATTTCAGCTTGAGTTTAGTTTTCAATGTTTTGTTGGTATATTGGCGTGTGCTAGCTGACATATGGCGAATAATATATGTTTTGTTTTATAATATTAATAACTTACACAATACTGTATAGAATCAAGTTCTTCTAACTTAACAGACAGCTGTGCTGCTGGGGAGTTTGTTCCGCCACTTCTTCTTCCCAGCTAAAGCACTAGGAAGTGTCGAAGGGCGGGCGTTTTGGGGGGACTGTCTCATGTAACTTTGACGTTCAAAAAGTGCTGACTCTCAGCCTAGTTTGAATAAATGACTTTTGATTTTGATTTTGATTGAAACCATTGTCTGCTCGATTTTAAACATTAGTTAACTAATCTTGATACTCGAAAGTATTATTTATTTTATTTTACTAGCACTGTTGAGTAAAATTTGTAGTAAAGTAACTTTACTATCTGCATTTAGTGACAGTAAATAACTTTTACTACCATGATCATCAATATTTTTGGGGTAACGTATAATTTCACAATTAAAAAAAAACGAGGTGTAACAATAAAATACTTTAACAATATTTTTGGATAATAAATAAATATGGTAATAACTGATGGTGATCGTAGAATATCGTTGCAATCGTTGGAAATATACAGGATATTCCTTAAAGAAAACTAAGCAAAAATTGTGTGACGCGCGACCCTCACCTTTGAGATTGCAGCGCGTATTCAGAATTTTTAATACACAATAGGAAAATGTATACATTTTTGTATGAAGGCTGTTTTTGTACTCTTCTATTACCAATTTATAATTCTAAATGACTAACATTTTTGTGATTAACTACATGATTTTCAATTTATGTAAATAATTAAAGTTACGTTAAATATTGTGACTACATACTACCAAAACCCCCAAAATTGATACCCATGTCGACTTTTCATCATAACAGTACATCCGCCATTTTAAATTAAAAATCGAAGATTTTATAATCCCTACCCCCAATATGGATAAAGATCTTTTTATAAAAAAACAATACCCGCCGTATTTGGATCAAATTTGGATGAATCATTCGTAATAACTATCCTAAAATTATCCAAATTTGATAGCTATGCCCACTTTTTATTTAAAAAATTAAAATATTCGTCGTTTTGAATGAAAAACTTGTGGGGTCGTCTTTTTTTGGCTCCAAATGTAATTTGTATGGAGTTTTCGGCTTCAGCACCTTCGAAAATCTTGAAAACGACACCCATGATGAAAATTTTGAAAATTTTCGTAACCACTATTTTTGATTTTGAATCAGATTCAGCACCCTTGTTTACCCCTACCGCAAGCTACATTAAAGAATTTCGTTCCAAAAATGGACGACACTTGCATAATTTAATTACCACGTTGAAAATATAACTTTTGTAGAATAATTATCCGCCATTTTGAATTCTTGAAAATGAATACATAGTCATAATTACCCTACCTCAATAATCCCAATAGAATTTGAGTTATTTATTTCTAAATCAAGTTCGGATAATAAGTTTGGTACTCATAGTTTTGGTCCCAAAAGTATCAACATTTTCCAACCACAGTATACAGCACGGCACTCACTTTATTATTATTTTGATCGTATTTATTTTGTACAAAAAAGCGATACGCTCGTGCTTCCTAGGGCGCGTCTGAGCGCGGTATGAGAAGCCGCGAGTTGAAAATGTGTGAAGAAAGTTGAGAACGTTCTATTTTGAAGAATGTTCTATTCTACATTTTTCTCATAAATAAAAAAGTTATGTATTTAATTACAAAATATTTAGGCAAAACGTAGAAGATTATACTAGCCACAATTTGTTGTCATTTTGAAGTTAAAATATGCAGTTGATCTCACTATACAGGTCCCTTTCCAGACCCCATTATTTTTCATTTTCTTCGATTATTGCGGTGGGGAAAACGGATTTTTGTGAAAATATTGTATGGGACTATACAATTTTTATGGTACTATAATGGAGATGAATAAATTATCTTTAATTAAAGACCATAATTGACCTCACAGTTGTGATTCCTCTTGATGTAATTCGTACCGGAAAACCACCGATATTTGTAGAAAAATGTTATAGCGTCCTTAATGACTGAATGGCTCTGAATGAAATTTCATGGACAGGCGGAGAGACCATGATTAGGGTTACAACATGGGATACTTTTTATCTCGGTCGCCGATGCGGGCGAAGCCTAAGACAAAAGCTAGTACTCTATAAATTCGCTGTAAATTTTCTAGCGCACTCTGATGGATGTGCAGTATCGTCCTCCAGACCGTGTTCCAGCCATGGCGGCCAATCTGAAGGAGAGTAGCAATCGGGGTGGAGATATCACAAGTGCGCAAGAGTGTGCGTAGACACAGGTGCACTCTCTGTTCCTTCACTCCCAAAGTCCGATGGGACGGCAATCCGAAACGACCGGAGAGAGATCAGGCGCAGGACCAACGGCTTAACGTGCTTTCCGAGTCACGGGAGTCACACGCGTTAACTTCCAAACTCCGGGCCTGTTACTAAGAAATTTGTAATGGAAAAACCCAAAAACACATTGCCCGATCTGGGAATCGAGTCCAGGATTCCACGCTTAGCAGGTGCGTTTGCCACCACGTGACCAACGGGGCAGTTGATGGATGTGCTACGTAGCTGGATAACATACATAGGCTTCCATTCTGAGCTTAATCGATGCTTTAATTTCTTCATACTCCGTGACAGCAAGTCCCGTGACTTCTCGTCTCGAGACGCCAGTCAACGCAACCAGTTTAAGAAAACGAATAATTAACAAACATAAATAAGTAAATAATTATTTACTTTTTTACTCAGACGTTACGCGTCAACATAATTGATAGTCGGCTCTTGTGGACGGAACTGAGAATTAATAACTACGTATTAACTAGCAGACACCGGCGGAAGTTTCGAAAGACTGTCATTTTATTAATATCATTACATTAGCGAGCTGTGAGTCATTCGCGCTAGCCCACACTACAGATATTTCATGTCACTAACCAATAAAACGACTGGTCACCCGAAATCTAAATTTGACCATAATTCATTTAAAGCTTGATGTATTTCCAATGCATTATGTAGTATATAGCCTATGCCCGCGACTTCATACGCGTCAAATTTTTGCTCCCCTGACCCTTCCCGCCGCATCGAATTTCCTGCCAGTTTTCATCCATTTTTCGTTACTGCTCCGCTCCTTTTGATCGTAGCGTGATGTTAAACAGCTTGTAACTTTCCTCAAGAATTGGGCTATCGAATGCAAAAAGATTATTCCAAATCCGCCTTTGAGTTCTTGAAATTAATTCCTACAAACAAATTCACAAACTTTGAAATTAGTGTAGATGTAGATATTAGCTTTCTAAACTCCTCCGTTAATGGAGGAGTTTAGAAATTTAACTGTGCCAAATTTCATACTCCTCCGTCCGCGTATTTTTCGTAAAAAGGGGTATAAAATTCTTGCTTCAAGTATTAATATATAGATAAAACAAACCAATAAAGTTTTATGTGTTTCTTATAAGGAAAGTCATTTGAAGCTCTCGGTGGCTCTCCCACGGGTAACGTAAAGTCTAACTTGCGACGCAGACTTATAACCTTGGCTTTATTTATTTAGCCTTAATACTGGGAAAGAAATCTTTCACTTCTCTTCATTCCCTAGACGTAGTGTTAAATAGTATTTACTTCGGCAGGACAACATAAATACTCTTGTAGTGTTTAAAATTTACACGAATATTGCAAAGAGATTCAGTTTGGATATTATAATAATAAAGCCTTTTATTCTGAAACTAGACAATTACACTAACAATAAATGGTTAAAAAAAATCACAAAATGTATTATTTTTCTAGCAGAAAACTACATTATTCCCAAGTAAGTGCCAAAGGGTATGTTTTGTTATAGTTGGCTACCACGCGGGCGAAGTCCCGTGCAGGAGGTAGACAGCCCTTCATCTGCCTACCCTTTTTGCAACTATGTTGGGACCAGTCCAGTCTAACCGTCTGCAACTGAATACCAGTATTCAACTGCAGACGCTTTATGTAAAGCGACTGCCTATCTGACCTCCATAACCCATTAGATAGTACGATACCTCTTGGTAGGATTGGCTTCTGACGACCCGTAACGACTGACAAAGATTTTCGACTGACCGCCGGGACCAACGGCGTAGCGTGCTTTCCGAGGCACGGAGATGTCTTGGTATATAAAGATGGTCCACTCATCTACGGCCAAACCGCGACGTACATAGTTTATGCTGACCGATCGACCCGTGAAGCTGTTTCTACTAAGCCCCTCTAGAAACTTGACAACTATAAGTCAAATTGAGTAAATATATTTTCCTTACCTTAGAGACAGTAGCTTTTCCCTGGAATGCAGATGTTTCTTTGAAAACTCATTACTGAAGTACATACCTGTAACAAAAAGAAAACATATTTTTACATTAACTTGAACTATTACAATTAACTTCGACAAGTTTTAAGTAGCTTTGACCCAACCATGAAAAAACAGTGAAAATAAAAATGGTCGGATAAGGTTTACACAGGCAAAGGTCGAGTGAAGGACGAATATCGAAGCCTCGAAGGTCAGGTTCAGGGTTTACTGCCGAGGTCGGCGTCGAGTATTGATTTTACTTGACATTAGCGTGTGGTACGGAAATGAATGTAGCTTTCATGTTAATGTTTCTGTATTTGAAGGTTCCATGGCTACGGAATGTTTGTTTACCTACTTCAAAGTTATGGAAAAGGATTGACATAGAATACGAGGTCGAGGTTTTATATGTCACAACTAGCTTCTGCCTGCAATCACATCGCCAGCCCGCGCTTTTCGTTTTCGCTGAGCGTTCTTCCAGTTTTACAATTTTGCTCGGCTTCTAAAGGTCTTAGCGTAATGTCAAGTAGCCTATATGCTTTGCTAATATAATTGAGGTATCCAATACAATATTTTTTTTTCAAATCCGACTGGGAGTTCCATAGATTATCACGTTCAATCAAACTCTTCAGCTTTAAAGTATATTGAATAATATAACCGTACCGTGTGGTGCCGGACGTAAAGAATAACACCACCCCATTTCTTCCCGTGGGTGTCGTAAAAGGTGACTAAGGGACTTACTAGAGAATGGGCAGCAGCGTTCTCTATGCATTTTACCACTATACTGCGATCGCCAACCCGCCTGCCAAGCGGGGCGATTATGGCAAAGCCCCCCAAATTGGGGGAGGCCTAAGTCCAGTAGTGGACGTCTTACAGCTGAAATGATGAATAATATAAAAGTAATACGAAGTTGGTGTCACAAAGTAATTTTGAACCTACTTAACAGCCTTCTGAAGACAGTTAGCCCCGATACCAACATTGATTTGCTAGGTTCCTATTCATGTTTTTACAACCACATGAATTTTGCTTAAATCAAAAGAAAGATGAAGAAGTGAAGGCCAATACTGCTAATTAAAAATGAGTCCCAACTCTACGGAGTCCACTATACTTCTACTATATCCACTGGATATAGTAGAAGTTTAGTAAGAAACCGAGCTTTTTCAACTAGTTCTACTAAACCGATTCTTATGACACTTTGCACACATTGTGTTATGACAGATTGACGAGGGTCTAAAGATGGAGTCAGAAGTTGGATAGTGGAACTCTTCAACGGTTACTAGTAACTCCGTAGAGTTGGGACTCATTTTTAATTAGCAGTATTGGCCTTCACTTCTTCATCTTTCTGGTTACTTACCTTTTTTTGTGATCACACCTTGGATGAGTCTGTCTTCTGGCCGTTTAGCAGACAATTTTACAGTAGCTTTAAGTTTAGTTTCCCGCAAATCATTCTATCTTATTCAACATAAGCCCTACCAAATAATCCTCCAGCGTCGTCCTTGCCCACAAGATCACTTTCTTATTGCCTCCGCAATACGACGACTTACGAGAGTGTTCTAGAATATTTAATGAAAAGCTTCATCGTAAGGTGTAGCAAGGACAGGATGTTGATCCCGGGTCAAAGTCGCCCAGGATCCGGTGCAAGGATGGGCCGGGCAAAATAGGTCGCGGCAAATAGGTCGCCAAGGAATTTATGAGTTGGAAAGAATGCTTGATACGAGTTTAAAATTAGAATTTGATGTGCCTGCCCCCTAACTGCATCGCACACTATCAATCATTATCTAACTGAATCATTTAATTTTAAAGGATATTGATAATGCATGACTTAATTTATTAAAATACTAGCTTTTGCCAGCGGCTTCGCCCGCGTGGAGGTCGGAATATATCCCGCGGGAAAGTACTCCGGGATAAAAAGCCCTATTGTTATACATGTATATACACATATATACCCTATATGTTAATTTAGGTTATAAACTAACTGTGTTCCAAATTTCATCCAAATCCCTTCAGTAGTTTTTGCGTGAAAGAGTAACAACCATCCATACATACAAACTTTCGCGTTTATAATATTAGTAGGATTATATTATTATAGTAGGAAGTAGGATTTTAAAGAAAATAAAGCAACTTTTTGTTTAACTGTCAAAAGTAGGTACTTCTTCCCTTTCGCTGCTGATACGACATTTATTAAGGCAATGGCTTTAATTTTGACCGCCTGACAACATTTTGTTGAACTGTTAAAATAAAAGCCATTGCTACTTCTTTTTCGTGTCGCTGGTACGACAGTTATAAAATTATGTCGGCCCAAAACCCTGCCACTTCCACGGCGTTATTGGTGGCAGCGCAGAGGTTACCTTGGCTGCATGTTTCAGGCACAGGGGGCCAGATAGGAGGAGGAGCATAGTTTGTGACACAGCTCCACACTCTGCTGCCGTTCCGTCGAGGTAGCTCCACTTGACGAGGTTCGACGTACACTTTCCCATTTGGGCTCGGAGACGGCTCAGGGACTTCCAAGTTACTGCTTGCCACTGCTACTGATCTTGTGTTACACAAATACCCCGCCGGTCTTGAAAAGGGTAAATGGGTAATTTGGTTAAGGTATGAAGGGTTATCTTAACCCACATTCGGGCAATTAAAACAAAATTATTATTTCAAAGTGTTGAAGCGGGTTGTATAAGCTTTGCTATAGAGCCATTTCAACAGGGCCTAAATAATCAAATAAACGGATTGAAATTAACATAGACTGAACTTTAAACACTGACCTACACCACACATAAAGTAGTTTAATTACAATACATTTAAATATGAAAACAAAAAAAATCTAATTATCCACAACCGTTGCAAAAAATATGAACGTATGAATTGCAAGAATTGAGAGCGTATTACCTAGTCGATTCGCGCAAATGTATTCGCCTGCAGCGGGTGAATCAACAATTTTAAATAATTTATTATATTCGGAGTGAATTTATTTGTGGACGACTCGACAATTCCAGAAATATGTATTAGGCAATTGGCACGTTTTGAATAAAACGTTAAGGAGACAAAGAAAGAAAAGATACACTAACTTTATTACATAACATACAAAACGCCAATTACCTTGTAAGCGTCTGGCATCGTCGATTCAACAACAAATATATTAACACGTTAACTGCCATGTCGGACTATGTGTCCGACACTTTTTGTTCCATTCAGGCCTTGTCGGACTATATGACCGACAACACATAATATACAATATCTGAACATGTCGTTGCTGCCTGGCGGCCATGTTTTTGGAATAAATAATGTATTTATTGAATAAATAATCGATTTAAAGTGAAATAACACTGAGTACATTTTTTGACTTTTTCTGATTTTAGCCACGCAGTTAACGTGTTAACTACGTGCGAATCGCACTGAGAAAATAATACATTATTTTAAAGTATGAAGAAACTTTAAACAAAAAAATGTTACTATAATGTTAAATGGTCGGCTATTTAAATGATGTATTTTAGACATCTTTTCTTGTAATTAATTTAACGTCACTGTTTTTTTTGTGCTTTGAAATATATTATTATTTAATTTTTACGCCTTTATAGGCAAAACAAGCTGAAACTTTTTTCTTTTGTAATCCCACCAACTTGTTTTTAATCCTACAAAAAAAAAAAAAACTTGATTCGCTCGATTCACGAGTAAATTCGTGCGAATCGACTAGTAAGCAGAATTGAGTAAGGATAAAAACTGGTCTCATGAATACGGAGTAGTTACGGCCACCCTGACCCCAACACGGTGCTTCATTTATATTCCAGCGTTCAAGAAAAACCTCGGCCATATATCAATATATCGATTTAAATTGTAATATGTTTTTGTGTGTAATGGCCCAACCTTCCGTCAGGAATCAATTCGTATTTTGTAAACATTAATTGTTTGTGAATAAATATTGCTTTAGGTTGCTCGCACATTGATGCGGTTGTGTATTTGTGTGAATGCTCGTTTAGTGATTTTAAGTAGCATTTTGCACGCGATTTGATAGTAGCCTTAGCTTTAATTTTGATACTTAGGTTCAGGTCAGTTTCCATTTTCAGGGGCACGGCAAATTCTTATTGGGTTTTTCCGTCTAGAATTTATCAACCTCGAGACTGAAAATGTGTCCGGTTGATGGTAACAGAGTCACCCTCTATTATGAGAGGGTTAAACAGGAGTGCCTATATGCGGATGTACTAAGGTACATCTCTGCCTAAGCATTAGGGAAATAAAGGGTTGGTGTTATGTTTGTGTAAATTACTCAATTTACAATTAAATTTATCTAAAGCCAGTTTTTTGTAGCAGTATGAAAGCGGAAATGCTGAATAATACAAAACAACGAGAGACCGAAGACTAAGACAGAATTCAAATATCCACAAACATCATAATCAATTATGCTGCCATAACGACTACGTGCTTATCATTATTTAAAAATAATAAGGGCAAGTGACGTTACAGTATTTAGAAACGGAATAACGATTCTGTTACACCACAGTTGACCGCAGTCTTAACGTATCTCTCCGATGGCAACAATGTTGCTAGTTGTGATGTTCATATTTTTTTCTGATGACATTTTAAGTGAGAATGTGATGACCAATAAATATCTGAAACGTACTTGAAATATTTTAAAACGAATGAATTATTATTTTTACTCCGTTTAAGATCATCATCAACATTATTTCAGCGGAAAGATGTCCACTGCTGAAGGAATATGCTGGATGTGAGAAGAACGGAATCGGTCGAAGTGGCGGTGCTTGAGGGATCAAGCACCGCCACTTCGACCGATTCCGTTCTTCTCACATCCAACATATTCCTGCGGCCTACACCAGGTCATCGGTCCATCTTGTAGGAGGCCTTCCAACGCTAGGTCTTGCAGTACGCGGTAACTTTAAGATAATTTAATTTATCTATACTTAATATTATAAAGCTGAAGAGTTTGTTTGTTTGATTGAACGCGCTAATCTCAGGAACTACTGGTCCGAATTGAAAAATTCTTTTTGTGTTGGGTAGCCTATTTATCAAGGAAGGCTATAGGCTATATAAAATCACGCTACAACCAAGAGGAGCGTAGCAGTAATGAAAAATGTTGCAAAGACGGGAAAAATCGCACGGGTAGGCAATTCGACGCGACGGGAAAGGTCACCCCACAAGAAATTTAACACGGACGAAGTCGCGGGCTCAAGCTAGTATTTAATATTTACAGTTCTACCTGTAACAGACCGTGTAATTTGTTTTTTCATTTTGCTGTGTGTAAAAAAATCATAGTTTTAATATTAGCAAAAACACAATGCAATGAGATGACCTTAACTGATATTAATGTTTGATGGATCATGACATTATCAAAGACCATCATTAGTAAATATAACTTCTTTTTCATCCCATACAGACACCTTGACATTCAAATAAATACACACTAATAGAATAACACATCGAAACTCATTATAAAACTGACGGACGATAATATCTTGATTTGCAAATTACCGAACCGTTTAAGTCCCAAAAATAGCATGAAAAAAAAAACGAGCTTGGAATTCGTAAAAAAAAAAAAAACAATTTGGCAATACATTCAGACGAAATTATGGATTGCTTGAAACAATGGCCGATGCAAATTGTGACCGCATGCTGCATTTTATTTTTTAAGAGATGCATAAAAAGACGCACCGTGTTCAATTGAATGCACCGTAAAGGGTAAGCACCATAAGCATTTTAAGGCAGCAGACCCATTGTCCGGAAAATATTAATACAAAAAAATGCCCCGGAAATGTCGAAGTTGTTGTACAATCCTAAAAGAATGTAAAGGTACAAGAGGTAAAGAAATGCCTGCATTTAAATGAGCTTAATTTGGTGCCAAAAAAAAAAGAAATTCTTGATAAAAGACAAAGAACTCAAGCCTAAATCTAAATCACAAGTCATTTATTCAAACTAGGCAAAGAGTCACCAATTTTAGAATGTCAAAATTACATAAGGCAGCCGCCCAAAACGCCCGCCCTTCGCCACTTCCTAGTGTTTCAGCTGGAAAGAAGAAGTGGGCCAACAAACTGCCCAGCAGCACAGCTGTCCCTTAAGTTAGAACTTGATTTTATTTAGTAAGTATATTACGTATATATATATATTACGTAAATCATAACATTCAATTAAATTATTTGCCATATTATTATGTCAGTTAGCACACGCCAATATACCAACAAAACCACCAGAGAACCAGAAATAAATAACAAAAAAAAAAAAAAAACAACCTATACAGAACTAAATAAAAGCCTTCAGACATAAGGGGCGTATATTTGCAATATATAACTTAAAATACACCTAAAATCCAAATAGACATACACAACCCAACAACTCACTCAAAACCCACGAGTTTCCACAAACGCATTTGCAATAAATTGAAATACAATAGAAATCAACAATAATCGGAATGAGAGCCTTTCACTGCAATCCCAGGCGTGCAGTGAACGCAGCCATAACCACAGATGCAGTAATAATTCAAACTATTAGTCGAATTTCGTGTTCCCAGGGCGCGCAGTGAAAGTAGTCCGCTACTGGGCTTTGCTGTGCCCTAGGCGTGGTCCGTGTGACAAGCGATAAGCGTGGAAATAGATAGAGATAATTAATTCATTCATTCGTAGATAACTAATGTCTTTTGGATTTTGTAGATCCCACGGATAATGCATAACGTGTGGCGGATGAATGAATAAACTGTTAACTTTCAAAATTCGAGAAAACTACGTTATTTTTCGTGAGTAAGTAAGTATCCGATTATGACAATAGAAAAGTCTAAGCATTAGTATTTGGTCAAATGCCAACAAAAGATTAAAAACAGTAACAAAAGACAGTTTTCTTTCTACAATAGACCTTCACGATTGGAGAAAGATAAACCAAGTTTTTCCCGAACACCACAACTTGCAACCCTAAGATATACATAGATATAATGGACACACTTTTTTTTGTGGGTGGGAAATCATCAAATGATGTCTCTCGCTCTGGGCGAGGGAGGGCGTGTCAAACTTTTACTGACTAAACCCACCCGTGTTCCTTCAGTTGCCCATATGCCAGGGCCGCGGTATCTGATAATGGACACACTCAATGTTGTATGTATTGAGAAATTCATGATTGAATATCTAACCAACATTTAAAACAATATCAACATAAAACAGACACGCGGAACTTATGTTAACATGTCTTTATCGTACCATTACCATACAATCTGTCTCTATTACGGACATCTAGTACCAGATAATCTCACAGTTACGTATTACGAACGTAACAGCAGCTGTAGCTTATATCTTACACCTATGTCAGACAAGCGCGTGCTACGCTACTACTAGCGATGTTTATCGCCTATTTATTGCCGCATTAACTTGTAAAAAGCCTATAATTTAGCCTCTCCATCGTCCAACGGTGAAAAATATCCTTAGGGCTGCACGCACCCGCAGACATAACGTATCGATCCGATTATCGCGAAATTGGACATCGATAAAGTGCTCGATATCGACAATTTGTTTCGACCAATTACGTCAAATGACACTTAAGTGTTGAAAGTGACGAGGTTATGGACAACTTTAATCAATGAACTTAATTGGTTATTATGCTGTTTAGCAGTTCGGTGTACATAAATGTTTATGGTAACGCGATATTTCCCAGGGTTTCTCTTGGGCGAGTTGGGGAAATCGGTCTTGAATACTCTGCACCCACACATAACAACTTAGACTGAAGTTAAATCTACCTACGCATACCATACCAAGCACAGACTTAAAAATATGACAGGCACACAGATAGACTCCATGACATGACACACAACATTACAGAAACGATCTAACTTCAATTAAAGTCAAAGCAATCGAGTTCAGTACTGTCAGTTTGATTTCTAAATCTAACTTAGAAATTAATGTACGGTATTGCTAAGTGGAACTATTTCGTAACTTGCATTAGCGGTCTAGCATAGAGGATTACCATATTTTTCTGATGTTAGGCAATATGGCAGCACTTATAGTCAGTTCCACATCGCTGTATACTGACTCGAAAACAAACCTTACGCGACAGCCTGTCATATATGAGAGCCATCGCAAATACCCGCAGTAAAATGTCTTTAAAATATTCCTTATCTCTTGACAATCCCACAATTACCATCGAGCGGCCCTCTCATGCCATAAATCTGCCAACGATTCCAAGTTAAAGCAGCTAATGCGCACAGACAGACGGTTGCTCGGTTAATATAGTTGGAGTCTAAGGCATATGAATCACGGTGCGATGAAAGCCCGTGGGTGTCCGTATGAAACTTCCTGGCCCACCCACGGGTGTACCACGAAGGAAGACAAGGAAGCAAATGCCAATAAATTGCCCGTAGCTGTGCATTGACGTAAGACCTAAATGTAATTTTCTTAGAGCGAAAGCAATTACCTGGAATGTCGAGCATAATGTAACGGTTGAAATCTAATGTGGCAGCCATCTTGAAAAATATAGGTTTATTGAGTTAGAACTTCCTTTCATAAAGGATGGAAAGGATAACAACATTATAATACACGAGTATTGCTAGCATGTGTAATGTGATGTGTGTAGTAATTTTATTCTGGGTGCATCGTTTTCACATATAATTATTTAATTAATGTATCTATAATATTGTAAAACATTTTTAAAAGAGTAACGGTGAAGTTTGTTGCCCATTCTTCTCCACAGGAACGTAGCTTGTGAAATCGGCAACTAGAATCAAATGCTTTGACTGTGAAAGGTAGTTGTAGGGAAACAGTTTAGTTCAATATGACATGGATTCAGCTGCATCATGGTCGAGAACTTTTGTGGCAAACCCTTCCAAAATTCTAGAATGTAGTGACAACACAATAGTCACATGGAAAAATGTTATCTTGATTTAGACGTAGCAGTATTGAGAACCTCTCTTTCAGATACACCAAGGCCAAAAACCTTCTTTTGTTCATATTTTGTTCCCCCAACCTCTGCAACGAATCCCTCATTGGATCAACAAACTATCATACACTCTTGCACATTACTCGTACCTTCACGTGTGGAGCTGTGCAACTATTCGGTAACAAAAGCGGCGCCCACGCAGCACAACTCGTCGTGACGTGTGACAGGTAGCCGAGATAAATGTTAGGAAAGCTAAGCTAATAGCTGCAGTGATGAAGTGTTCGCGCCGCATGATTTGTTAGCTGGGCTCAGTTTATTTTTAGAAATATGCGGTTTTGAAGGGGACTTGGAGAGGATTTTAAAAAGTAGATACCTGTTATTATAAATCTTTAAAGTAAACGACTAATCGTAACGTAAGGGTCCAAATATGACTAACACAAAAAAAAAACTAGACAAGGTTACCGAAATATTAACGTCATCATTATCTGCTTAGCCTTTTATTCTCAACTATGGTGGGGTCTGCTTCTAGACTAATCGGAGAGAGCTGAATACCAGTAAATATTTTGGATAGAGTGACTGCCTTTTTGATATCCACATCCCAACTGGGTTCTGGAGGTAGTCGCTCTACCGCACCCTGTAACTACTAGGTGGAATGACTGTCCATCTTTAATCCATGAATCACAGCCGGGACCAATGGATTAACGTGCTTTCCAAGGCATGGGGGTGTCTTCGTATGTAAAGATTGTCACCCATCTACGGGCTGACCGCGGAAAGCTCTATGAAGCTGTTATTACTTAGTCACAAACAAGCCCCCAATATGTGTATTAACGTGTAAATAAATATCGTCTCTGGTTTCGACCTCTCTTCTTATTTCCTACTAAGGTTAACCAAGTAACTCAACCCACTGCCGCAGCTGCTTGATACTAAGCAATTTACCTTATGATGCGTTTAATGTTCCTTGTAAGATATAAACAATTGAAAACGGGAAATAATAGATAGTACAGCAGGCACTCCTAGTTGCATATCATTATTATTAGAATTCCCAACGAGACTTTCATAAGTTTCACTGAGAATACATTCACTAAGTTGAAGATTACCATCAAGGGCAATTCGAAAGGGAACTCTATGAGATAGGGTCAGTTCCCTCAAGTGCAATGTTGAGTAGGAAGCGCCTGGGGCCACGGGGAGGCGTCGAGCGAGCTGGTTTAAAGGGTCCTCGAAACTCTCAATTGAAACTGTCAATATTTACGTGATTCATGCGCAAATTGATAGTCCAATTGAACCAATTGACAATCTTATTACGAGATTCACTGTTAATGACAAAATTTTTGTTTGATGACAATTGACCGCTCTGTGATGTTCAATGACAGCAAATGAGAATCGTTTTTAGGGTTCCGCAGTGAAAAAAAAAAACTCTAAAAACGATTGTCAATTACGCAATCACGATACCATTGACAATTGCGATTTATCGTTTCGGGGTCTGTTGACGGGGCGATCCTTGTTTTTCTATTAAGGGCGTATATTTCCGATCGCCAACTACGAATACTAAAATACGTCAACATCAGATCCCGTCAAAATAGTTATGGCCTGAAAGAATGGCTGACTTCAACACCGTTAACTTATTCATAAATAGTGGGGGGTTAAAAATCACACGACAGAGAGAGGAAGAGGATAAGAATATTCTGCAAAAAGATAAACACTGTCGGAAACAGCTATACAAGTTAATCCGCTACACGCTCCGGTTATCACAATAACCGCGCCCTAAAAACTTGGAATGGCGAACGGTAGATAAGAAAAAGCTGGCTGCGATAAAACCGTACTCGCGCATTTCACTAAAGAAACGTTTATCTTATTTGGAAATGTGCATGTTACATTGAAACTTTAGATATTGTTGGAACACAAGACTTGGAACTGAACGAAAATGTTAACAAGAGAAATTCGTTGGTTTTACACAACCGATTTTAACTTTTGAATTTGTGTGATGAGACAATACGAAAGATGGAAGAAATGGTGTTACCATCTACAAGGTCGACCAATGGCAAACCTCTGGATGCCGAAACACAGGACCGGTCGATATAGCAATGTTTGGGGGAAGTCTATGAGCAGCAGAAGTCGTATTCCGGCAGAATGATGATGAAGATGGAAAAATAAATTAATTTGAAAAATTCGATGATGCAAAAGATGTGTCAACTACGTATGACACTGACGTTACGCCAAATCCTGCATCGCGCTAGCAGAGTTTGCTGCGCAAGTAGCGTATATACAACGTCCCGACATCAATCGTCGGTCTGATCGGAGGCTATGGAGGATGGGTTAATTCCAACCCGTTCCTCATACTTCCAACCATCCCTTGCGGGATTATAAAAGATTATAACGTGTGATGTTACATAGGAATTTATTTACTGAATGTTTTCAGAACTTCTGTTTGCAGTAAATCAATTTAATTATTTAAATGATATTTAAATAAAAGCGGAACGAGGAACCTATAAAACGATTAACAACATTTCCCCTCGACGTGACAAATAGTTGATCGGTGTGTCATGTTTATTCATTTGAGTGTTATTTATGAGACATTCCGTAATAGAAATGTAAGGAATAGGAACGGCACAAAAATAAATAGAATAGATACACTGAAATAATGGCTGGAAACAAAAAAAATATTACGATTTAGGTGATCTTGATCAAGATCCGTGGGGTATTTGTAGATTGCGTAAAACACTAACAGTAGGAGTGGATTTTATTTGGACAGTTCAACAACATTCATAGCGTTATTTACGTTTCTGAGCAGCCGAATTCTTCGAACATATAAAGCAATGTTTCGTGTGGTTCCGGACGTGAATAGCACCATCCCATTTCTTCCCTTGGGTGTCGTCAGAGGCGACTAAGAGACTTCCTAGAGATTGGGCAGCAGTGTTCTCCATGCATTTAACCACCATACTGCGATCGCCAACCCGCTTGCCAAGCGTGGTGATTATGGCAAAGCCTCCCAAATCGGGGGAGGCCTATGTCCAGCAATGGATGTCCTATGGCTGAAGTGATGATGACGATGATGAAGTGATCGATTGTGATCCAGAGTATGTTATACAAAAAATAATAGTTTAAAAAAACTAAAAAACACGCTTCCATTGAAAACCAAACTAAAAAGTACAAAATAATGGAAAAAAGCGTGGGGTACTTTTTAAGGTATTTTTGATATCAGGCACCCCACGCTTTTTTCCATTATTTTGTACTTTTTAGTTTGGTTTTCAATGGAAGCGTGTTTTTTAGTTTTTTTTTAACTATTATTTATTTTCTATTTTTTAGGGTGTTTCGAATTTTGAGACGTATGTCAGCATAGTTTGTGACGTATGTCAGCGTAGTTTTCGAAGACAGTTTTTTTTTGCTGTCCTGGTAACCCTGGCAAGGATAATGGCACAAATTAGTTTGTGACGTATGTCAGCGTAGTTTTCGAAGACAGTTTTTTTGCTGTCCTGGTAACCCTGGCAAGGATAATGGCACAAATTTATGAAATTAATGCATTGTCATCGGTCCTTGAAAGGTGTGCAAAGTTTGAATGAAATCTGGTCGTTTAAAGTGGGTCAAAATGGCGTTAGAAGGAGTCGGTTACAAACAAACATACAAACATACAAGTGAACCTAATATAAAGCGTGTAATAAGATGCTGGATTAACTGTAATTCTCAATAGTACTGCGTAGTAATATTTTACTAGTGTAACATTTTTATGGTTAAAATATTTTACATAATTTATTCAAAACAAAACAATAGCTCCCTATATTAAATCTGAGAGCAAGCCAGTCCACTGACGAAAGCACTTATTTGCAATCATTTGCATGAGGAAGCCAGATGCAGTGTAGTGCATGCTTAGATAGCGCACCAGACCGAGGGTGGCCTCGATGTGGCCTGTACCTTAAGACTGTCAGTGTTGCCACATTACACTTTCTAGATAAGGGTGTTTAAAACTAATACGAACGGGCTGAGCTGATACTGGAGTAAAGTTATCTGTTAATTTGTTTCAACTTAAAAAGGGTGGTCGGTAGAATTAAAGACGAAACTTTAAGACCATGTAAGAAATGAAAAAGCTTTACAGAGCATGACCTGTATACCTATATCAGTGGCAAGGCCGGATCCTCTGCCAGGGTCGCGAGATTGTTCGAAAGAGATACCGTGACCCTGGCACAGGCAACTGAAGGAACGCGGGGTGTTTAACACGTTCGGACCAGCAACGTCTTATAACGACAAATTTGTACAATTTATTGGTAACACAACGTCTAATCACGTCTAATAAAAATATGATAATCTTTGCACTCCGTCTCACAACGGCAGGAAGCCATAGTAAATTCCATTAGTTGAACATTTACACCGCAGCACTTGGAAATGTCAAACATCTAGAGCTTGATCTTATAACACTCTTGTATACTTGAAGAGCAGAACGTTTATCAACGTATGTCCATTTAGTATGAGAAAATATTGTGTCATAACGCTGGGCCGAAAAGTCAGTAAAAGTCTAGTATTCGCTTCAACGAAACCATTCACAGTCATCATCATCTTCATTTCAGCCGTAAGACGTCCACTGCTGGACTTAGGCCTCCCCCAATTTGGGGGGCTTTGCCATAATCGCCACGCTTGGCAGGCGGGTTGGCGATCGCAGTATGGTGGTAAAATGCATAGAGAACGCTGCTGCCCATTCTCTAGTAAGGCCCTTAGTCGCCTTTTACGACACCCACGGGAAGAAATGGGGTGGTGTTATTCTTTACGTCCGGCACCACCCGGTTACACGTCACCATTCACAGTGAAAGTGACGAATCTAGGCATCACATCGAGAAGATGGTCAGCGTACATCTTTCTATCGATTATATCTTATTGCGAATTCTGGTTTCACTAAATGCTAAGTGCGGAGGTCAGATGACAGTCACACCCAATAAAATTAATAGATTGTCAACGTAGGTACCTAATGGTCGTGCAAAAGGTAAGGACACCACAATTGGTTTCTTCCACATAAGCAGACATTGGAATTTAAATTCCAAATATAATATCGAAAATGGCGATAATAATTGAACAATGGATTCAATAGCTAATCTAAAATATCTGAAGGTGCAAACGCGATACCACCAATAATTTGTTGAACACTAACACAATTGCGAGAGACAGTCGTTGATTTAAATACAATCCGATTCGAGTATTGCAATATCGATCGAGCTCGTAAATCCTACACTCGAACACACATTAAAATCAGTAGCAACGACTGTGTCGACATCATAACATTATTTATGGTTTTGTTTTATCTCGGGAACATTATGCGCGCCATACGCGGCCGGGGTTACTGCTGGAACAATAGACAGACGAAAGCCGAGCTGGACAATCGGGCCGAAGTACCGTTGCAACCAAAAGTCGCGATATAAAATCGAAATTGTAAATACGATGGGTCAAAAGATACGATCCTCTTTAAACCAACAGCGAGAGAAAGGCCCACTAAAAACACGAGTGCGAAGTTCAATTTATTACCCCTCGGAAGTAAGAACCAGGACGGATGAAGAAAACAAAATTTGGCCGTAAATCAACGCATACTTAAAAAACTTTAATACTTCCTACAATTACAGTGAGCCGAATTCTTAATGAAAGACTCGATGTCCGATGATGTTCGTCAAATCATTACCAGTAATGAATATGAATCGAACGGCGGCATTCATGACTCCCGATCATTACAGCTAGACGCCCACTTTGTGTCAGTGTCAGCGACTCAGCGCCCAAGGAAATGATATAACAGCTTTTAAAGGTCCGTCCGATGCTTCGATAGTAATTTCCTTTTTATCATATCTTAAAATACTGTTTTTACATACACTGCGACGACCGTCATTAGATAATGTAACCATGGAGTAAATTACAGCAACTTCCACTTCGACGTGCAGGTAAACATTTCCTTTATCGACACAGCTCACCACGAATCGTGCATCTGTACCGCGGGACACTGTCTTTGCAAGCTCTACATGTACTTATAGACACGATCATTGAATTTGCCGAGATTTATGCACAGTTTAGAGCGACGTATTAAAAGATATAAAGATATGCACAAGATTACGATCGTGATCGACTGCAAAATCAATACAACGAAGGGATCGTGCACAAAGTGGGCGTTTAACCTCTGACCGAGGGCGTGGGCCGCGCGGGCGCACACGCCGCGTCAAACAATCCATCATGGCCGCTATCTGTGGCAAATTAACCCACTAAAGATGCCACCGACGCTAACCGGCCAATATCTATGATACCTGATGGCATGCACCTGATACAGCGTCAGAGGTCGTACACTCCGGTCGGGTGCGAACCCTGCTACCCGCGTGTGACGTGTACAAATCGCCCCAACACCGAGTACGTCACGGTTTCCAATTTACTTTCTTCCGTGAGTTGAATGGCGCTGACCCCGTAGACCAGAGGAATCGTGAAATCGATATCATGGGAACAGCGTTATTTGCATGCTGATGAACATTGCGTGTTGCAAAACGTAGGTACAACATTGTAATCTTGTTTGAAATATTATAATTTCTAATCGCTCACTTTGTAAGACAAGTTCCTAAGTATTAAAATTCATGGGTTTAGCTACCGACGATAGTGTAACGGCATTATTTCCCAAGGGAGAAACATTAATCTTACAGTCTATTTACAATCTCCGAAGGTAAAAGTCACCCTCCGACTGGAGGCTAGTGGTTAATGAAGCAAAATAGTGACACTGTGAACAAGACAAGCGGACCAAGGGACACTTAATGTCAGTCAAGATGACGCCTCGATCGCGGTGTCGATATGAAACGAGTTTATATCATCGGCAAACGTCAATTACGCGCGTAAACAATTACGCAAGCGTAACACAAGTGGAGCAGGCGCCGAGCGGGGATCGTGAATGAAATCGAATGATACGGCCAATTAAGGCGCGTTCCAAGTGATTTTGAAAATAAATTGAGGATCTATCAACTTGCCGGTCTACTTTTAAAAGAACAGTTCTATTCACTTAAGAATTATTCAAACTTTTATGAAACTGCTCGAATTCGAAAGTTTATTTGCATACTTTGATCATGACATTAAAAAGTTAAACGACAAGAAGTAATAAGAAATCATATTTCGTAATTCATTTGTTAGTCACATGGAAATGTCCCAATATTGACAGGCTAATCCATCAAGCACAGGAAACAGCTTAATATTGTATACAACTTCGATACAAGAGATTATGCCAAACTTGCAAAAGCACCATGTTGAGCAATTCTGACAACCCATCCATTTATGAAATTATTAACAATCCAATATGGAAGTACTTACCATAGATGCTCTTGGTAAAGAATTTCACTAGATGATGCAGGTGTAAAACCTACTACCGATGCGTGCATAAGCCGTCACCTCCTTCTGCGAAGCAGTGATGCTCGCGAAGGAGGAGGCGGGGCGCGTGAGGGAGTGGCAGTATCTGCGCCCTCACGTCCCTAGCCGCCGCAGGAGACGCCCCAGGCATCTGTAGTCGATAGCGGACTCCCGGCCACCGTAGGCGCGAGCTTGCGGGCGGCGAGCAATGGGTAGCTCGCCGCCTGGTAAGGACCAGGGTGCTTACTCTCGAATATAATTCCGATAGATCGACATTGGAATTGTCAGTCAAACGTCAGGAATTGGCTGGACTCACTGAGTCTAGCCAATCCCTGACGTTTAACTCAACCAACTGACGTTTGCCCAATGTTGATCTATCAGAATTATATTCCAGAGTAAGCACCCAGACTTGGGTCGACGGCGCGTAGCGTTCCACGCGCGCCTCAAAGAGATGTCAGCAATACTGAAGGGGTCTGCTAGGACCGATGCCTGCCAGGGTAGCGAGATTCGTTCAAAAGAGTTACCATGGTCCTGGCATATGGGCAACTGAAGGAACACGGGTGGGTTTTAGTCAGTAAAAGTCTGACACGCCCTTCCGCTCCACCCTAGAGCAGAAGACGTCATTGGATGATTTCCCACCCAAAAAAAAATGATGCGTGCATAACTCCGGATGACCTACATACCTACTACATTTGCATTCTGCATTCAACCGCGCACTCAAGTCCTACTGTAGCGAGACATACAAACTGATCGCGAAACTGTTTCTAAGCATCATGTGGTTTCTCTGATGTGTTCAGACCCTTACAAAGATAAATAAATGGTTTTACAACATTGTGCACACCAGCTGTCTCGTCCCATTTCATGGTGCATTAGTAATACTCGCTTTAAATGGTAATATTAATAAAGAAACCACGGTGGTCCCAAGAACAAGATCAGGTTAAGTAAATTTCATTTATTGCGGGCCTTTGGTAGTCATAATAAAAGTTAAAGCTTCCTGCTTTACTCCTTTGTAATTAAAACATTACTGTAGCGCCTCAAGAAACAGACTTTTAATTACTGGCGAAAAAACTGCATAAATTATAGGCTGCGCAATATACTGAGAAATAAAAGCTCTCTAGCTTCGTCAGAGCATCGCTGTGGTGACGAGCCAACAATTTGAACTGATAGGCGTATCAATGGAGCTTCACGGTTGTAAGCCTGACTGACGTGAACTTTCAACATAATTAATATTGTTCCGATGCCATTTATATTTGCTGACCCGAGATTGCAGAAACGGTTCATCACATGTGATTCGCATATACTCTTTAGGCAATATCACCGTACATAAATTTGGCTTTCGAAATTTTGAATGTCTAACTGTTTTAGACGTCGATATTCACGATTCGATTCTTCATATATAACAAGAATTTAGTCCAAATAATATATTGATCATTTACTGACTAACCTACAAATATTTATGAGTTCACTAAATTACGTTGCCCAGAAAACGGAACTGAAGATATAAAAGACAGCAAAGATTAATAGAACAGTGTTCCTCACTAGCTGGCTTAAAGACAACTCAACTTTAACCACGATAACCAATAAACATGAGCTCATAATGAAGTACAGTTTTACAACAGTAGTCGTTATGAAGACGTGCAGTATCATCAGCAACATTGTTGCTAATGAGCCAGTGAAAAGCGACAATTACGGCACTTGTCTTGAGGAACACGACCACTCTGAATTTATGGGCTAATGATTCAGTGTACTTCCTCAGTGACTTTACTTGGCATAGAGATTGAAACAAAATCTCACAAGACTTAAAAAGATAATTATGGAATTTGAGAAAGTAACGTGAATAGAAACGACGTTTTTTTTTGGCATGCCACATCCGAAGTCAGCCTATGAGGTTGTCGGTGGGGACATCTGTTGCCCCCTATTCTTTAGGTAGCGAGATGGCGGTGCGTATTGTTCCACGGGCGCCTCCCTAAGATGTAAGCGGGTTCAACATCTCACTCCCGTCCTGACTTGAGGGCCGGCCCGCTTCTGTGAGCCACCAGCCGGGGTTTTTTTATAGTCTGACAAACCTCTCTACCCATTCCAGGATGGAGAACATCCATGAGGATTTCCAAACTGACAGCAAAAAAAAGGAGGTTGTCGGCTGCTTAACCGAACATGCCTGAGTGCCTGTGGGTTTAAAAACTAGACAAACGTTGTCATGTCCAGACTTTGACTGTTATAATATGGTGATGATGTTGATGATGAAGAATGAACATTTTGGGATGCCTTTCAAGTGTTGTAAATTTAGAACCACAAAATTAAAAATGTAATGATTTAAAATCTAAATTAAACAGTTCTAATCCTTGGAGAATTCATCGTCTTCGTTTATGGCTATTGAGTGTGACTTGTTAGTTGGTTCGCATAAATTTAGTCGCCCGATACGGGGAATCAACACTTTAAAATAATATACTAATTTCTGTACGCGATTCACACAAAGGTAACGTATTTGTGGCCGAATCCACAATTCTACAAATACGTAAAGCAACTGGCACGTTTGGTTTTTTATGTTATTACATACAAAGTACAAAGTTAGTGTCTTTTTTCTTAAGTATTCATTGTTTCCTTATTAAGCGTTCACTACGTTTTGATTAAAACTTTAACGTTCCTAATACGTATTACTAGAATTGTCAAAATCTTATAATCTTGGAAAACCCTGGATTGATCTGCATGATTACTGATAAATGCGTGCACTGACTGGACTGGGTGGTTTTTTCCTCCTTTTCTGACACCAATCCACATGGTCTTCACATGATCTGACCAAGATTATGTCTGGACTTTAAGAGACTGCGACGTGTTTTGGCCTTTTTTCTTAGAGTAGTCAGACAGCCGCCCACGCCTCATCTAGTTTTAAAAATATGATTGACATGTAAAAGTATTTGTACAAACCTTCTTACAGAAATGAAATCATTTATCGATTACTACAATTCATACAAATCCGCTTTCTCATGCCAACAACACTTGTAAACAAATAGTATCAAGTCCAAACAAGTCCTGTCCACGATAGACAGCTTGAGTGATGCCGTTAGTATCGATTTAAGGACGTATTAGCTTTTATAGGAAGACAGAGCAGCTCCGTGACTCGATGGAGATTGATCGGATCTCTCCCTCGTGACGTAAGGTGCTTTATAAGTCTGTATTGGCCTTATCTGGTACCTTATAGCGTTGGTCAATCATCGGGGCTGATGTATTGCGTTCAGTTGCACTTGCGTTGTGATATTCTTGAGCTTTTAAATGGTTTTGACGTTAATGTTTGTTTGGTGACAGGTTTAGAGAGTCGGTGTCTCAAACAGTATCACTTTGCTAAAGGGATACGTTCGTTCAAAGTATTTCTTTTTAGTTTCTTGAAATTCTTGACTTCTCAAGTCAAGAGATTCTTGTTTGTTAACAGTGAATCTAACTTCTTGTGCCATCAGCAAATCAGTTTCGCTCATCTATAAAGGAGTGACACAAATATTTTGCAACATAAAGTATGCCAAAAACTGTAAACACAGCTTCCTTGTCCATTATCATCTAATCTCTACATGTCAACATTCTAATTTGCCTGTCGTTCCATTTTCTGTAAAGTTATCGTGACTGTGGCTTCCAGCACGCCTCGGGCACAAATCTTAATAGATTTCTTCATTATTGGACGAACGACGTCGATATGCATTGCTGATATTATGCGCAGTAAATTATGGCCGAGTCCCCTTCGGCTAATTGTGACGCCAGATCAATATCGGTGAATCGATAACGGTTTGTGATCTCGTTCTTTGGTCGGTTGTCCTATAAAGGGGGTCAGATATCTGTTTTTTTTTTTTTGTAGTATAACGTAATTTACGATGCGATGCTTTTCTATATTAATCAATATAAGTGAAACCTCAACAGAACCGAGAATCGATTTGTTGTTAAATCATAGACGAGAATTTCCTGGATAAGGTAGCTTAGAAAGTGGGCAATATTTCATGGATCCCATTAATAAATGGTCTGTAATAGGTCGCGAGTGAGAGCGAATCGGTTCGTTGCATTGAGGGGTTAGTGAAAATGGCATAAATCAAAACTCGGATGCGCCCTGATTGCCAAAGGAACAATAATTCAAGTTGGCAAAGCTGACGGCCAAGCTTTCACGTGCAATTTTAATGTTTGGTTTGCTGGTAAATCCTTTACCGTGTTATTAAGATGATTTTTTAATTGAAACATGGCTACTTTTTAACCAACTTCTAAAAGGAGGAGGTTCTCAAGTCATCTGTATGTTTTGTTTTTGTATGTTTGTTCCGCCATATCTCTGGCAATTAGGGATGGATTTCGAAAAATCTATTTGTGTGATCGACTATATTTAGGTTTTTACACTGTTGCTTAGATAGCAAGTGGTAGTGGGGTAGGTACCATTACTAAGAAGTGAAAAATTAAATCTTTTCCAAAAAAAAATATTTTTCTCTTTGTAGTGTTTTCTTTCGGAAGTCGGGTTTTTTTGGAAACGTTTTTATTTGCAGTCAGATATATCTTAGGTGTTTAGAATAGATATTTGTGTCCGTTTCCGATGGTTAAGAAGTCCGTTGATCTCTTTCATAAATGTCTAATGTGTGTTAAAAGGAAGCTGTTTTGCACAAATTACTTCCTAATGACGTTTTTATTGTGTGACAGATCGCATCTGTTTTTGTATAACGTTGCTACAAATTTGGACTATTTAGATTTGTTTTGAAGATAATTTGTACCGGATGGTAAATAGATCCTTTGGATCTATTTCTAATGTGGTTTAAAACGATTATGTTGTCAACAATTAACTTCATGTTTAAGCTCGTCTTGTGCAGGTAAAGGATAGCTACAAATAGATTCCAACTAACCAGTTTCTTTTACAAAACTTTAGAAGTCAAGATGACATTCAGCAATAAAACTACCGACTTTCATATCAATGAAACCATCAATTACAATTTCATACACAATCTCGGAACATGAACACGATTAATATTAAAAATAAGCATTGTATGTAAAGATAAGATCTTAAACGGCAAAAAATCAATGTTCCCATCGATTACCGAAGGCATAATAGTCCAATATTATTATTATTAAAGTGACATATTGTCCTCGAGTGGCTACTTGCACAAGATTGATGATCAGACCATCTGTTCTGATGTCGGATATAATGATGGTTAATTTGATAAGAAAATACGTGCATATAATGTTCGGGTAAATTGGTCGTTTATGAATGGATGATGTATGTTATCGGAAGCTATGGCAAGGAGTCAGAAACTGACGTTACAGTGTTGTTCATTTAATAAAAGCAATGAACAAGTAGTATAGTATCTATACTAATATTATAAAGCTGAAGAGTTTGTTTGTTTGGTTGAGCGCGGTAATCTCAGGAACTACTCACGAATTGAAAAATATTTTTGTGTTGGGTAAGGCTATTTATTGAAGAAGGCTATATAACATCACGCTACGATCAAAAGGAGCGGAGCAGCAACGAAAAATGGACGAAAACTGGCAGGCAATTTGATGCGACGGGAAGGGTCAGGGGAGCAAAAATTTGACGCGGACGTCCCGGGCAGAAGCTAGTCCTACTTGTATGTATGGATGTATAGATGTATGGATGTTTGTTCCTCTTTCACGCAAAAACTACTGATCCGATTTAGATGGAATTTGGCACACAGATAGTTTATAATCTGGATTAGCACATAGGGTACTTTTTATCCCGGTAGTACGTTCCAGCGGGATATTTTCCGAACTCAACGCGGGCGAAGCTGCTGGCAAACGCTAGTATAATATAAAATGTAATCGAGGGGCTTGTGTCTAAGTGACGACACCCTTTTTTTGGGGTAGGAAATCAACAAATAACTTCTCCTGCTCTGGGCGGACCGGGAGGACGTGTCAGACTTTTACTGATTAAAACCCACCCGTGTTCTTTCAGTTGCCTGCGCCAGGGCCGCGGTAACTTTTTCGAAATTAATACCAGCTCTAGGGGTCGATCGGTCCAGACTAATTGCGGAACTTTTTATCGGTAGGAATTGGTTTAATATTCATAGTTAAACAACATTCGTTGCGTTATTTACGTTGCTGAGCCGACAATTTATTCGAACAAATGACGCAATGGTTTAGAAATAATCTTCAATCCCATTCAGATTCTGATAAATTGTGCGTTTCGCAATTAGGGTGCTGGCTGTCATTCATGTATCTTTAACAGTCGTTACGGATCGCTAGAAGCTCGAAAGTCTGACAACCGGACTGCTCGGAAAATTAAAATGACCATGGTTGAATATGGGTTTCCCTGATAAACCTATTTGTATATAGGATTCCTTTCTATGTGTTCCTCTAGTTATCATCAATACAAACTAATAAAACTAAAGTGTTTGGTTTTAATATCAAAATGACAGCTTTTTACTAAACAGATATGAAAGTATATACGGTAAATACCTATAACAAAAAATATTAAATTTTTTGTCTGTATGTATGTTTGTTCTGGGTAATCTCCGAAACAACTGGACCCGAGACTGGCTTTTGGCCCCAATAGCACTTTCCTGTGGAATAATTTCCGAGATCCACGCGGGCATTGCCCTCGGCACAGCTAGTCTACCACTATATTTCTCCGTCTCATTCCTCTATCTTTCAATCCAAATTTATACTCCGATCCAACCAAACTTAAACCCAAAACTTGGTTTATCAATATCCGATATTAACATTATCTGGTCATTCAAGTATCCAGTGGTGCTTTTAAAAATAATTAATACACATCACACGTGCTGTATTATTGAGGAAGTTAATTATAATGGCTCATGTACCGGAAGACATTATCATGATGATCAAGCCGGGTTGTACCATCATGAACTTGTACCACTTACAAAATATGAAGATATGAATTGATTAAAGTAAAATTTAGATTGATCGTGTTGAAATTATATGGCAGGATTTGAAGTTAAAAGCTTTAAACCTGTCTGTTGTCTATAATTTTAGAAAGCGCCAGGAGGCTTTGGATTTTGATTAGATATCGAAATATCTGTTAATAATGTTCTGGGTAAGACTGGAAGGCAATCGATAAACATAATGTAGGAAAGAATACATATTACAAAACTCAGTCCCCCGCCGCATGTCTGTCTGAACGCGAAATACTCAAAAACTATCGAACGGATTTTTATAAGGTTTTCACCAATGGACGGAGTGATACATGAAGAAGGTTTTAGGTGTAGGTATAATTCATTAAGCTTTGGGTAGATCGGCTAAAATATGACGCTGATTGTTGAAGATGCGTCGCATAAATCAATTGTGGGTTGGCTGAAACTTGGCACAGATATAGATGGTAACCTGGATTTACACATGGGTACTACTACTCTAGTCGAACAATTTCTATGAAACCTTCATGGAAATTGATCCACTAGAATCGCTTCGTACCCGTCTACGGGAAACTCTGTAAAGCCGGTAGTATGCTCCCGTGGGATATTTTCCGACATCCAAAAGCTACTACTAGATATTTGCCGTATTTTGTACCAGCTTGAAAATACTTCAGTTAAAATATGAATACCAGAATACCCTCTGAAAGAGACATTACCAAAGTAAAAAATGCGATACTTTATACAATAGCTTTTTGCAATCACAAAAACCGCGTGAAGAAACACAGAGAGAGAATCAAAATCTTAACAATGGATACACCCCAACAATGCGGTCTCCGTAGACAATCTGGCCGAGAGACTTTCAACCGAGTATTGATTAACTTTTATTTAGAAGTAGAAATGTTGGCCGTAAGATATTACAGCATCACTGGACTGGAAGCTGGGGCACGAGGCATTCAGCAGAGCAAAATGGGTGCATCTATTTTAAACGGCTCTCGCCTTGGGCGTTGCTGTTCTGAAGACCTTACATAGACAGTTTTTATACAGAAATGCTATGTCTAAGCTCTTGATTAGATTTTGACTTCAGTGAACTACATCAATCAAGTTTGTAGGTTAAAAATGATTTCAGCCCTACTAATACATGCAGTAGATATTTTTTTACACATTTTATTATCGTGCTACACCACGATAGTAAAATGTGTAAAAGAATATCTACTGCTATACTTTGGAATATGTGAGAGCCCTGGTCTCTAAGTCCGGGTCTGATCAAAGGGTCCAGGGTCCTGGAGGTAGATGAGTGAACTTTATAAAAGCAGCTAATTAAGACAGGATACGGAATAGGTGCGTAAGCTTTCGTGCATTAATGGACTCCAGCGTTGACCACTGCAGATAGAATAATAATGCCAAAAGAAAGACACAGGACTTTGAACATTTACCTAGATAAAATTCAGATTCTACATTCAAATCCTGTCAACAAGTAACCCCGTTAAAAATCTGGCAAATGACCCAAGAGCTAGGTTGACCCGACATTACACCGAAGACATCCCGGACGTCAGCTTGTACGAGATTCGGATGGCTCTGAAGCAGCTTAAAAACAACAAGGCGCCGGGTGATGACGGAATTACGGCTGAACTCCTGAAGGCTGGCGGGAAACCCGTTCTCAAGGCCCTTCAGAAGCTGTTTGATTCCGTCATACTCGAGGGCAAAACGCCACAGGCATGGAACAGAGGTGTGGTGGTACTTTTCTTTAAGAAGGGGGACAATGCCCTACTTAAGAATTATAGGCCCATCTCACTTCTGAGCCATGTCTACAAGCTGTTTTCAAGAGTCATCACAAACCGTCTAGCGCGCAGGTTTGACGACTTCCAGCCTCCCGAACAAGCCGGATTCCGTAAAGGCTTCAGCACCGTGGACCACATACATACGCTGCGGCAGGTTATACAGAAGACCGAAGAGTATAACCTGCCTCTTTGTTTAGCGTTTGTGGACTACGAAAAAGCCTTCGATTCGGTCGAAACCTGGGCTGTACTGCAGTCTCTTCAACGGTGCCAGATCGACTATCGGTACATCGAGGTGCTGAAGTGTCTGTACGAAAACGCCACTATGTCAGTCCGATTTCAGGACCAGACCTCGAAACCTATCCTTCTGCAGCGAGGGGTGAGACAGGGAGACGTTATCTCTCCGAAACTGTTCACCGCTGCACTGGAGGATGTCTTCAAGGTTCTGGACTGGAAAGGGGCTGGCATCAACATCAATGGCGAGTTCATCACTCACCTTCGGTTTGCCGATGATATAGTTGTCATGGCTGAGACTATGGAGGGCCTCAGTACAATGCTCGATGACCTCAGTAGAGCTTCCGAAAGAGTGGGTCTCAGGATGAACATGGACAAGACAAAGGTCATGTCCAATGCTCGTGTGATACCCACTCCAGTGAAGATCGGAGGCGCTACACTCGAAGTTGTGGACGAATATGTTTACCTAGGACAGACTGTCCAGTTAGGTAGGTCCAACTTCGAGAAAGAGGTCAATCGTCGAATCCGACTCGGCTGGGCAGCGTTTGGGAAGCTACGCAATATCTTCTCGTCCCACATACCGCAGTGTCTCAAGACGAAAGTCTTTGACCAGTGTGTGTTGCCAGTGATGACATATGGAACCGAAACGTGGTCGCTCACAATGGGCCTTATTAGAAGGCTGAAAGTCACCCAAAGGGCGATGGAGAGGGCTATGCTTGGAGTTTCCCTACGTGATCGAATCAGAAATGAAGAGATCCGTAGGAGAACCAAGGTAACCGACATAGCCCGAAGAATTGCTAAACTGAAGTGGCAGTGGGCAGGGCACATTGCTCGCAGAACAGATGGCCGATGGGGCCGAAAGGTTCTGGAGTGGCGACCGCGTACCGGAAGACGTAGAGTTGGAAGGCCTCCAACAAGGTGGACCGATGACCTTGTGAAGGCCGCAGGAACCCGCTGGATGCGGGAAACACAAAACCGGTCGAAGTGGCGGAGCTTGGGGGAGGCCTATGTCCAGCAGTGGACGTCTTTCGGCTGAAATGATGATGATGATGATTCAAATCCTGCGCACTAAATGTCAATTATGTGCGAAACACTAACCATTCATTACTAGATGCTTATGTAAGAATGCAAATCATCACTTTGCCATAACAGATGTTATCCAGATAACTGATGCGCACAAGGTAATGACGTTGTTACAGCAATCTGCGATTGGATTCGGTTCGTCTGACCGAGTGGGCGTCACGACCGTTTATGGTACAGAGAATGGTCGTCGTTCAAAACTAAATAAGCACAAAACATTGCATAATAATAATGTACGCGTTAAGTATATTAAATGTAATAATGCATGTCTTATGTAGATCTAGTTATGGCACTTTTCAATTCAATGATATTAGGAAGTGAGATGAACCTAGTCCAAGTTGCATAGCCAATTAATTAAATTAAAACTGCAGTGAAAGAATGTATTTACAAGGCAGATGTACAGACAGGTACATGCAGTGGTGACCTTACTGGTGATATTCTTCAGAAAGATAAAGTGCGTAGTACTCGCAACCGGCATGCGTGTATAAACGTAAGCGAGGCCCTGGGAGCATGTAAGTATTCGAGCGTCTTGCGGTTCTTTAGTTTCTACCTGCTCCCATGGGAAGAAGGCATGCGTGTATGTATGGAGAATATGAATTAATTGATATTTAAAAAAAAATGCTTTTTTATCAGAACAAATAAACGACTAGATTCGTACAAAACTTTCTTCTCTATAGAACTAAAAGTAACAAGATATTTCCGTTGTATTAACACTACTCTTTTATATAATCAGCGCTAGACAGGTGATCAAATAATGATCACCTTCAAACCAATCGGCAGTTGCTTCCATATTGAGATAATTAGCCAGACCAGCAGACCAACGAACGGTTCGTGCCGCCATTTATTTATTTTAAGGTTATAAATGAGCAATCTTCAGACCCAATGGAGCCGTCATAATTTGAAAAGACGTGACGCAAGCGCATACGTAAGCTGATATAGATATTATTAACGTAATAAAATTAAGTTTTAATTAATTTGTGGTGGTGGAAAAGAAGGTCGAAAGCTTACTTTGCATATTTTCCGGATAAACACGTAATTAAAAGGGAGACTAGTTTGCCCTTAAATAGGTGGCTTGGGAATGTGGAGGACCGGTTGATGTGGCACAGTTTGGCAGAGGTCATTGTCGAGTAGTCGACTGCGATAGACGAGTGTATGAGTGATCAAGCTCTTCGAAAGCAGCCCTGATCCTAGTCTGGGTTAAGGCAAAATTGAAAAAAAATCAACTGCTTTTGAAAAAATTGAAGCTAAACGAATTCCTAGATTGGGAATACATAACAACTTTTTTTTACTGATTGAACACGGGGCTTTAAGCTACTTTGTATGTGCGCATTTTATTTTATTCGTAAGTTGCGTTTTGTTTGTGCAGAAAAACAATTTTTCTTCCTTCCTTCTTTCTTTTCGCGTAAAGATCAATTCCCCAGTAATATATCGCTTCACAGCACACATCGCTTGACCTGGACAGCACACCGAACGCATCTAATCACATTATGCAAGCGAATCGCAGTCGCCGATAATTCGATTCGATCTAACGTCCAATTTCTAATTCGATTGTGATTGCGTTCCGATTGTAATGATAGTGGGCCGAAATGGATTTGACAGTTCATAAATGTAGCGCCGTTAGTAATTTAGTCGCCATGGCCGGAGGGTGGGTTCAATAGAGTTTTCGATTTGTTGTAGCTATAATAATTAAGTATTGTTACGTAAATTGTGACTTGTGAGTCTGTTTGGTAGTGCCCCGAGTGTAGTGTTAAAATAAGACGTGGTATTAAAATAGGTACTGAAGTTGTAACGTGTCTTTCTTAGTCATAATTTTTCGGACAGCCTGTGACCTAGATTTTTATAATTGCTAGGATGCAAAAAATCATTGCGTAGGTAGATGATAATGAGGCAGCGTATACCTCGTTATATAAGCCGACATAATGCGATATTGGAATAAATCATGATGAATTAGGAGACTTGAACAAGAAAAGGGAGAGACTAAAACTAAGCGTATGTACGCTGCGATGCGATTTTTAATCGAATGTACATGCGAAAGCAATCGCAAACGTAAATTATTTTTATAACAAATTGAACGGTTTTTTACCGATTGCACGGACTCTAGTAAGTATACTGGTATTGTTCACAGATTGGCGATTATTTATCACAACATCTATCCAGCAGTGTTCTTAGTCAGACTGCTGATGGTGTTGCAAATTAGGCTTTCTGTTCGAAAATTCAGACAGCAGATAGTAAGATCCTGCCAACCTCATGGTGCTAATAGAAGAAGTACCAAACGTCGAGATACGAAGACGTTCGTCCGTTCGTTCGTCTTCGGTATCTGAAAACTTATTATGGAACACAAATGGAGTCGGGTAAGACACATGATAATGCGCAGAGATGACAGGTGGAGTAAGGTTGTGACAGAATGGTGTCCAAGGACTGGGAGACCTGATTTCGGTAACCAGATATGGAGAGATGAGCGCACATTGTAGCCGTCGCGGGCAAAACCTGGATGCGGCTGGCCCAAGATAGTGGGAATCGCCACAAGAAAAGAGAAGCCTATGATGATAATTATGGCCTAATGCGGATGATGATGAAAATCAAATCCTATTTAAATTTCTAATACGATAGTCAGCCTCTCAGTCGAAATGTCAACACAGTTCAGTGTCAATCTATAGAAAGTTTCAGGCATGTACAGATTTATCACCAAACCCGAGCACTGCCGAGTTTTGTCGAACCGAGTTCGTGAGGTCGCCATCCCTGGGCCATGTTCCCGTCAGACGTGACGTACGGCCCGGACGCATCTCACACCGTGTCCTTTCACTAATATTGCACAATACAATGAAGCGACGAATTAAATAATGTGTAGTGTAATAGGCGCCCGAGACAATGGCAACGGTACTTGATTTGTTACCGCGCTGACTTTGATGGTATATTGTTGAGATCGTTTGATTGATCCCTGATGTGGCTTTATGTGATGATTTCTCTTTAAAAATGTTTGTTAAGTACATAGGAATATTAAGAGTCAAGAAAAAATTAAAATAGAAACTGAAATTAATCGTTTTTAAGGGACTAAGTAATAAATACTGCACGCTGCGGTCAATGAGGTTAAGCTGGCTTGCCGCGATGGGTCCGTGGATGGGTGACCATCATTACATACCAAGACGTCTTCGTGCCTCGCAATGCACGTTACCCCATTGGTTCCGACTTTCATTCGTAGATCTTCGTCGCGCGTCGTCAGAAGCCCGAAAATCTAGAGGCAGACACTCCATGTAAAATATTGGTATTCAGCTGCATCCTGTTAGACTGGAAGCCGATCCCAACATAGTTAGGAAAAGGCTAGGCAGATGAAGAAGAGGTGGCGAGACGACCTAGACGCGTACTCCAAGGGTTGGATCGAGGTGGCCGTGGAAAAGGATACCTGAAGGGATTTAGAGAAGGTCTTTCCTCAGCAGTGAGACAGTGTGAGCTAATAAAAACAGGATGAAATTAACTTTAACAGTGATAGTAAATAAAAATATTTCTTAGAATAAAGTCGTTGAAAACCAGATTCAAAACTATTTCCAATATTCGACTCCAAATATTGGAAATGATTGGTCGATAGGTATTGAAATGACAGACTCGAAGGTGTGCATAACTAAAATTAAGAATTTTGAGTTAGTTCCCTTTACATCTAGGGGTGCGATATATCTATTTCATGGCAAATAAAATCGATACATTTTCAACGACTTATGGTTACACAAGCTAAGTTATAATTTAGCCACAAGCCCTTGAAATCAGTTGATTTATTCAAGTTAGTTTATCAGAATCATTACACGGTCATTTGTTAAGAACCTAATGTACATTTGCTTCTAACGTCACCCCCATAATTTATGGTATCAAGTCTTCTGTATTCCTTAGAAAACGGGAGGATATGCTTGTCTCATAGTAATATATTATTATACCTATTCGCGATTGGTTAGTCGGCGTCGCGACAGATTTATCGTGGAAACTATCGGTCGATATAACCGAGTTAATTTCTATTAGATATCGAGTAATTTGTTAACATTGGGCGGAAATCAGGTGGAATTGGATGTAGACGTGTTCTATGTTATGGGGATTTGGTTTCCGCACTTAGTAGACGTGTATTTTCTTGTTAATTAGAATCGAGGTTCTGTTGGAGATAATTCATTAACTATGTTATCAGGAATAAGGATTTGGAACGGTTAGAATTAGTTACTCAGTTGTTTTTCTTCTGTACTTGTGAAATTTCAATAGCGATGAGTGCATTGTGTGATTAGTAAGTGTGTAGTGTGTGTTGGCATCATTGGTCTACTAGTCGCAAGCGATACTGCTAAGCATGAGGTGGGTTTGATGGCCAGGTCGGCCAGTTGCAGCCTGGAGTGCGGATTTTACAGTAGCAGCCCCGGAGTACGGATTTATGCCTGGTTGATGGCAATACGCTCGCCCCCTATTACATGCGTCTTAAATATAACAGGCGAAATACGGGTGTACTATTGGTAAACCTCTGCCTAACCCGTCGGGGAAACAAGTCGTAATGTTCATCATCATCATCATCATTTCAGCCGTAAGACTTCCACTGTTGGACTTAGGCCTCTCCCAATTTGGGGGGCTTTGCCATAATCGCCACGCTTGGCAGGCGGGTTGGCGATCGCAGTATCGTTGTAAAATGCATAGAGAACGCTGCTGCCCATTCTCTAGTAAGTCCCTTAGTCGCCTTTTACGACACCCACGGGAAGAAATGGGGTGGTGTTATTCTCTACGTCCGGCACCACACGAGAGTCGTAATGTTATGTGGTTTTAATACTGAAAAATGAAAATGTACACTTAACGTGAGAACCTGTAATTGACTTTGTGTTTAATATACAATTGTTATCCATATGTTATAGCTGTTGATTCTCATATGAATAACTAAATAAGGGGGGACGGGTATTTTTGCTCCCCTGACCCTTCCCGTCGCATCGAATTGCCTGCCAGTTTTCGAACATTTTTCGTTGCTGCACCGCTCTTTTTATAGGCTACCCAACACAAAAAGATTTTTTCAATTCGGACCAGTAGTTCTTGAGATTAGTGCGTTCAACCAAACAAACTCTTCAGCTTTATAATATTAGTATAGATTGATTTAGCAAAGGTGCAGCTGGCTGCACCTATTAACTACAGTCGCTCTGATTGGTATTAAATGGCGTAATTATTCTCTTCCTAATATCCGACGTTTATCCAGACATCCAGCCTAGAGTATTCACTTAATGGCGGCGGCTAACTGTTAATAGACGTCTAATCCTGACCAGCCAACTATCCCGCCCTAGGGCGGTGAACATCCTTGAAGATTTCCACCCGATTACAAAAAAAAGGGAACAACCAACTTAAATTGTCCGTATAATCAAATTACAACTAACATTCATTGACTGTTGTATGCAATAACTATAACACGGCTAATTGATTTACGGTGTCAACTAATTTACAATTACTTTCCCTGATTTTATATGTGGTAAATTATTTCAGTAGGTTTGTACAAACACTCTTACACGTCAACCATAGTTTAAAAACTAGATGAAGTCGGCGTTTCCTACCTGACTACTGTGAGAAGACAAGAAACTAACTCAAAGGACAGGGCAAATATAATCATGTAAAGACCATGTAGTTTGGTGTCTAAAATGGTATTTTGGGGAAAGAACCAGACTGATTGAGTGGACCTGTTCAGTTGACGCATTTGTCAATTAGGTACTTACTTTTCGTGGAGCTCATCTGAACAATATCACAGACAAGTGTATACTGTTAACTAGTAGCTGGTAAACAAGCAACATAGTAAGAAGATTAAATAAGTACTTATGACTTACTAACTTCTGCCCGCGGTTTGGTCCGCGTAAAATTTCTTGTTGACGCGTTCCTCACGCTCTTTCTGACTGTTTTTCAATGTGCTCGGATCCTCAGGGTTTTATGCGTATAGCCTTCCTCATAAATGTAGCTATCATATCCAAAAATAATTTAAAAAAACCGACACGTAGTTCCAGAGGGTAGCGCGTTCAAACAAACAAACTCTTAAGCGTTATTATATTAGTCTTAGTATAGATAACACAACATAACAACTCCCTAGTCAATACCAACAATGTATTAATCTTTACCTATCATAATGACTGCCACATAAAACATTATTGCCGTGAGTAAATATTTTTCTACAGTCCACAACAATGGCACGTTTCATTGCAAAGTAACGCTACTTTATTTATTACGTGAAAGGGCACTATTTGACCATGACAGGGTCGACGATATGACAGGGTGACATTTCAAACAAATGACAGTAGGAACACAATGTAGTATCTCATTGAACTTCAATTCGAACAAATATTTAGGTCAATTTCGGTTGAATTCCGGAGCTTGGAAAAAAGGAAATGACAAGTTAAATATAAATTTAATTAATTATTGGTAATACGTATACGTGTACGTCATATTGTTGGTAAGTATAAATTAAATATAGTAAATCCGCCTTACGCAAAGATTCAAATAGATTTGCGCCCACCGGTCTCATCCTAATAAGTCGTTTATTTAATCTAAACTAGGCTGAGAGTCAGCACTATTTAAACGTCAATCCATAAGACAGTCCCCCAAAACGCCCGCCCTTCACTACTTCCTAGTGCCTTAGCTGGGAAGAATAAGTGGCGCAACAATGTCCCAAGCAACACAGCTGTTTGAGTAAGTAAAACTTTCTATACAATAGGAAGTAATTAACACTATGATATAAAAATAAAAATTGCCATATGTCAGCTAGCACACACCAATAAATTAAAATCCTAATAATAAGCCATGATTAAAGTTTAAAACGGAAATCGAAACAAGAATGTATGTATAACAGTTAATTCAAATTAGGTGCTAACTTTTACAACACACTAACATATCCTCTAAGGAAGTGTTCACACTCCAAGCCATTAAAATGACGCAGTCACACCTCACGTAACGTTCCGAGTTGATTGACATCTGTTACATCGATAACGAGTAAATTGATCGATTATAATCGCGTAATACGAACAAGGACAATCGATAAACGTGTTTATTTTATATCGATGACAGATACAAGAATATCGAGACTTTCGTTTTAAATGATTGACCGGCGAGTAAGCAAGACAATAACAATGATTGATGTCTGAATGGTAATGCTTGTCATTTAGATTTTGTTGTATTTACATTACAAAGGTAATGGAAATGCTTGAGAAAAAGGGTATGGCTTTTATCTTGGGATCTGCAGACCACCTTACGCGTTGTCGCATCGAGGTGGATTGCATTGTTATATTTGCAATCAACATTGTCTCGTGGCTTTTACCGTTTCTGATTATTTAATAATTAATAACTGTATAGTATTAAAGAACAAAATTATATTTAAGGACAATTAAGACGTAGGTGAAGATGTGAGGAGCCGTGATGGTAGCCGCGAGTTGTAGGTCGTAGGTTCGAACTTTGCTAGGCTTTACTATATGCAAATTATTTCAACGACACTGCTCTCAAAACTGTTGGGGAAAACATCGTGAGGAAACCGGCATGCCCTAGAAAAAATATTCGAAGACACGTGACATCTACCAACCCGCACTGGGCCCGCGCGGCAGTGGTCTCGAACGTCATAGAGCGAGATCGGTAGAATTGCAAGCTAAAACGGTATATTTGTACCCAAAATCGGTAAAGAGAATTTCCATGTGTACTGTGAAATCGTAGAATATTCGTTATATTTCGGTACTTCGGTAGAACAGAGCCCATATCGGTAGAAATACCGAAAAATCGGTAGGTTCGAGGCTTGTGACCCAACAGTGAGAACATTATAAGCTAATTTTGAATAAGTCAGATTGTAAAGTTTATCGCCATCTTTCGGCAATATGCCGTTTCATACAACAGACAAAGAATGGCAGTTGAGAATTCAATATACGGCTAATTTACCTATAACTTTAATTTCCCTGACATTAACCACTAATATTCATTACATATCTTCTATATATTACATTACATGAACAAAATATCTATTTGTGGTTCCCTTGAGCCACATGCTAGACAAATATGCAATGGTTCAGAAAAAATGACAAATTGTTGGGCTGTCGCCAGGCGGCCGGTAACTAACCTAATTCCTTCATTTGTCTCTCATAATTAGCACCAGGCGAGACACAAATAATTATGTGTAGGCTTAACTTACCTACTGTACCTGTGTATACTGAGAAAGAACCCTACCGAATATCAGGTGTCTAAATCCTAATTGCGTGACACAATATCCATAAGAATCTAAATATTCTTTTAACGATATTGCTAATGCACTGTCTTGTGTGTTCGAAAAATGTGTCTGCTCAACAAAGTAAATAACGCAATGAATGTTGCTGAACTGTTTAAATCAAAGCGTTTCCTACCGTTACTGTGTTTCGTAATTAATCCTCCGAATCTCTAAATCGATACCATTTCATAAGTAATATCATCGCATTATACAAGCTCGTCTATATCCTAAAATAACATCAGCCTTGTTTCGCCAAATATCAGGGCAGAGGTGTACCTATAGTAAGAACACCCATATTTCGCCAGTTACTTAGTCCCATGTGGGACTTAAGGGGGCGAGCCTGTCGCCATTAAACTGGAACAAATCCAGACACCAGGCAACTACTGAAAAATTCCAAATGGCAAAACCCAATAACACTTTGCCCAACCTGAGAATCGAACCCAGGCTCTCATGCTCACCAGTAGAGCTTTTGATCACTAGACCATAAAGGCAGTCAGTCCTTTTGCATTTTCTTCAGAGTGACTTTGCATGTTTCTCTTCCCTTTCAATTCAACATAAGAAAATCTACCTCATTTGAATACACACAATAAAAAAAACAAACACGTAACGTATGTACTCATAGTACCTAAATATATAATACAAACTACTTTCATTAACATTTATAATATTAGCATATCAAAGGCGTTTTCACTCGCGCATCGAGTATGGCCGCGCGGGCCTTTGTACGGGCATTGTGTGCGCAGGCGCAAGACGTGCGCGTAAAGAAAATATTTGCATAATCATCGCGCAACGGATTCATTGCTGCAAGTTGGTTTCCAATGTTTCGTACGGTACGATAAAATGTTCTTTTAAATTAGAGTTTTCATTGCTAAGTTTTTAATGGAAATAACAGTTGTTGGCTAGGTTAAATCCGTAGTTTTATTGACAATGTTGAATCATCAAACACTAAACTTAAAACGTAGGTTTTTTTTTAAAATCATTTACTAATTCTTAATCTTTACAATGGCAAATTTCAAAGTATGTTCACTGCGATAGGCGGATTTTAATCTAATGTTTTTATTAAGGGTAAGTGTGCCATTCACCTTTGTTTATAAAACATGCTAATCACTGGCGGCTAGTGGCTTACTTATTATATTTTCAGGTGCTAAATGACCTTAACTCCGATACCAAAACAGTGTCACCAAGTGTAGTGGAGCGCCAACGAATAGCCTACTAAACGAAAAGGTGGAAATACTAACAATACCTACTTATCTTTTTCTAAGGCGATATAACACCGTCAGGGAAGCCCGGGATGTTAAATGTTTACTATGTTTTTTGAAATTTGCAGATCAGTATCAGGTTGTATCTATACTAATATTATAAAGCTGAAGAGTTTGTTTGTTTGGTTGAACGCGCCAATCTCAAGAACGACTGGTCCGAATCGAAAAATTATTTTTGTGTTGGGTAGCCCATTTATTGAGGAAGGCTATATAACATAACGCTACGATTAAAAGGAGCGGAGCAGCGACGAAAAATGGTCGAAATCTGGCAGGCAATTCGATGCAACGGGAAAGGTCAGGGAAGTAAAAATTTGACGCGGACAAAGTCGCGGGCAGAAGCTACTAGTATTATAATATTATGCGATCTCAATCATCCACATTCCAAACAAAATTAAGGAAATGTTTCTATTGCACTGTTAAAAATAATGCTATACCAACACAAATTCTGATAAATAATTTTTACACTATTAAACAAAGCTTTTCCACATTATCTTCTCTTAAGATACGTCAAAAAAAACCTTTGAACAGTGGCTTTGTCCGGGACATAGAAAGCGTTTACCAATTTATGCCGCCCATCCTGCATAGTACTATTACATCCGAATAGTGACATAGGACCATCATAATATGACAACCAGCTAAACATGTATGACGCTAAGCCAAGAAAACAACAATACAGTTTGACGTGTCGTGCAAACAATGGACGCACGCGCACCCGAGAGCAGTCAGCTGTCAATCAGACGCGCGCCGGCGTGGGCGTCGAACGTACGGTGACATTGGAAAGTGATCACGCTAACATATTAGTGATAAATAATAATATACTCTACCTGTTTGAATTGTAATGTAACATACAACTCATAATGTGTAGAAGAACAATACCGTGATAGGCTGTTATAAAATAATTATGCTAAGTATTTCTTTGGACATGAATAAATTGCAAAATTGCAAAAAAAGTAAAGAATTATCCTGTTAAAAACAAAAAACGATTTTTATTATATTTATGTTAAAATTATTTTATTACCGCACTCCTTGCATTTACCGGTAAGTATGAGAAGATGAAAACACAACAAATTATTGTTGCTCATACTTCAGAAAAACATCGCGGGGAAAGCGGCATGAACCAAAAAAGTCGAAGACATGTGACATTTACCAACCCGCACTGGGCCAGAGATGGGTTACGGCCCACTCACTTTCGCTAAGAGAAGGAGAGGAGAAGAGATCTGTGTTCCAGCAGTGTGAGCATTACAGGTTGACTATATCGTGTCTGATGACTGTGCATACTTTAGAAATCAAGAAGACCAAAGTTCAGTTCACTATTTCTGTCCACTGAAAAGTTATTTATGTTTCGTTCTAACATGTTCTTGCATGTAATACCTACCAGGTTAATAGGGATATCTGTGTAAACATGATGACCAATCCCGAAACGCGCTTATAAAGAGCAAAGATTTAACGTTGCGCTGTCGCTGTCGCTGTTCTCTGATCTACAGTCTGTTGTCACTAAATGATCACAACAACGAGATTTGGCTCTTCGTCTGCTATCTTCAGGTTGAAGATTTCAGGCGCCAGATCTTTTATTAAACGTAATTTCTACATGTTTTAAGATCGGATGAGTCGATGTTGAGAATCAACGAAAGTAGGACGGCACGTGATGCAGTCAGATAAACGATTTAATTTGAAGTCGCTTTGAACAAAGAAAGATTTGGCTTGGTAGAAGAGTTAAGTTTTGATGGAACTATGAAGTAACGTAACACACTAAATCAACGTCCACACGGATATAATAAAATCGCAGTGTTGAATCGATCATTGAGAATCCAACATAGTGCATTTCAGTACGTCGAAAATCGTTGAACATCCAGGGCGCGAAAAATACCTGCTGCGATTTTAATAGTCCGTGGTAACGTGGGCAATCGCTTCATTTTGACAGTTCAGCAACATTTATTGCGTTATTTACTGTGTTGAGCGGACAATTTTTTCGAACAAATGAAGCAATGGAAACAAAGCCTTCAAAATTATTCCGATTTTGATTCACACTGTGCTACGCAATTAGGGTGATGTACAAGACTGCCTTCACAAAAGTTGATTATACAATGCTTATATGGTCCCCAACCTAAAGCTTTTATTTTTTATCTAAAGAATAAATATAACATAAATAGCTAAATCTACCCTAACTTTCACTAAATGAATTCCTATTAATAATAATTTAACTGCTAAAATAAATTAAACCCAAGACAAAGGGACTTAACGAAGTCCATGCAAGCTGAAAACCGATACGGTTTATTGACTCTACGAGTTTTCGTCTTTTTTACTGCGCGCACTTTATCCGGGCAGTAGCCGGTAATCCCCGGATCCTGTTACTCGTCAATATTGAGTTTCAAGTCCGCCAGTAGTGTTTGACATGCTAGTCAAAAAGAAAAGGGAATTAAAATGGTACAGAAAGTTGCTAGGGAGTTATATGGAAATTATGTAAAGGAGATTGTGGTTTTTTAACCGACTTCAAAAAAGAGGAGGTTCTCAATTCGGATGTTTATATTTTTTTTTTTTATGTATGTTCGGCGATAACTCCGTCATATATAAACGGATTTGCAAAATTCTTTTTTTGTTTGAAATGAGTTTATTCCGAAATGGTCCCATATAAATTTCATATAGATCTGATGATGAGTTCCAGAGATAGAAACTGGAACTCTTTAAAAAATGACAGCAAATCAACCGCGATTTCTGCTATCGCATAAATATGCATTGTTTGTTTGGAATTAGTGCGGGGTGGATACCACAACTAAAAATTTAAAAATAAAAACATTTTTACAAAAAAAAAAAAAAACAACCGACTTCCTTAAAAACACTACAAAGTGAAAAATAACTTTAATTTCGGCAGTCGGTGGCAAAAAAACCATAAATACAGATCCTAAGACACTTTTTTCACACAAGATTTTTCACTTTGTAGTGTTTTTAAGGAAGTCGGTTGTTTTTTTTTTTGTAAAAAAGTTTTTATTAACAGTTAAAATCGGCAAAGAAAGCTCTCATGCTAAACTAGCTTGTGCCAGCGGTTTCACGCGTGTGGAGGTCGGAAATTATTCCACGGAAACGTACTGGCGGAATAAAAGTATCCTTTATGTTAATCCAGGTTATAAACTATATGTGTGCCAAATGTCATCAAAATACCTTCGGCCATTTTTGCATGATTAAATATCCAAATATCAAAACAGCCAAAAATTTCATATAGGATACCAAAATTGGAAATCGATCAATTCTTTCAACAAATCTGTTACCTAAGTTCGTCTACAGAACTGTTTTATTCCGCTACTCAAATTGCGTCACAATACTCAAAAGTCCCAAAAAACATCAACTCCATTGCGTTAACGAAACAGCTTATTGTCACTTGTGAAAATAAATTGCTGTTTTAAAGAAGATTAATATCTGCAGATTTTCTCAAGCTACCTGAAAAGCAAGTAGGTACAGGTTTTAGCTCCATTTTCTTTCCTTAAAAATACCATCACGGACATTTTGATGTCCTGATGTCCTTTGAAAATGTTTGTTTCCGTTTCAGAGAAAAATTTCCCATCTAAATAAGAAGTTGAAACACAATTCCAAGCAATTTTCCTTAACAATGGAGGGCAGAAAGGGCCACGCAGCGCACGCGCAAGTAGGTGATAATATAATAATGAATCGGTCACTGCGCAGTAAATCAGAGGCGCCGGAGGGAACCACGCCCTCCCCCCCCCCCCCCTCCTTACACTTTCAGCGAAAGCGACAACCCTGCGAAGGGCGATACTAATGTGTCTAGTATGACCAGGCTAAATGAATAATAATGTGAGTATGAGCAATTAGTTTTATGAAGTGAGAAAAGGCTTCATGATGAAGGGTTTGACGCAGGTTAGAGTAGTAAGTAGACGTAATTCGGCTAAATGATGGTGAAATCATGTTTCTGCAGCGGCCAGCTTTTGATACCTTTCATCATCATCATCATTGCAGCCGAAAGACGTCTACTGTTGGACATAGGCCTCCCACAAGCACCAGCAGTTCTGTACTTCTTTTAGCAGCGGTCTTCACCAGGTCATCGGTCAACCTTGTGGCAGGCCTTCTAATGCTGCATCATCTAGGCCGCGGTCGCCAATCCAGATCCTGTCTGCTCCATCGGGCATCTGTTCTGCGAGCAATGACCTACCCATTGCCACTTTAGTTTGGCAATTCTTAGGTACTTGATACTTTTATCATTAAAAAAATTGCTTGCGTCCATCCCGCATCTGTATGAGATTTCCCTCTTTACCTATATCTCGTGTTTACTAATATAACGAAAACAAATAACGTAAATAACTAGAACCACCATTCCATTTTGGAAAGTAGACCTAAAGACTAAACCTACAACTCCACAGTTCAATATTTTAATATTTACTGCCCGTTTCAATTGGATACAAGCACTAATACGTAGTTTCTCGAATTGAAACAGCGTTACACAATCCAGCTATACAAGTAATTGATGGTCACTGGCTCACTGCGCCTGCGTCGATAGCGCTTGCAGCCGTCAGCTATAGAATCCGACGGACGAATTATTGCGAAGGGCATAACAAAGATTGCGATGCACTTTCTACGGAGGCCTCTCTTATTGGGCGGAGGTAATAAGCTATTTTTCAATTGCACGTTCGATTCCTTTCGCGTATTACTTTCGCATTGATTGTAAATTGTTCTGACTTCCTACTGCGAGGTTTGAGTCGTTTTTCTTTTTTATGATTGAAATTGTCCGGAACTCGTGGAAGCTTCCTAGGTCTGGGGTCTTACCATAATCATTTACGGGGCAGGTCATGTCTACAGGGGTTATTGCGTTGTTACGCAATATGTTGCGTGGTTGGCCACTAACAGTTGGAATGACTTTCAATTTAGGTAATTCAAATACGTCATTTCAATCAATATCACCTGCTTAACATTTTCCTAACTATGTTGGGGTCGGCTTTCAGTCTAACCGGATGCAGCTGAACACCATTATTTCACAAGGAGCGACGCCTATCTGACCTCCACAATTAGGAAGCAGGGCGGATTAACGATACATGGCTTTTCACTATTTTAAACAGATTAGTTAAAACACCCATGGTACATATGAGCTCGTCACTTAACTTTTTTTGTGCTAACTCCTTTTGCTACTACCATAGTCGATACAATTTCAAAACGCCTCTTTTGACAAGTTTGACAGTAAATTTAACGAATTTGTCATTTATTAATCAAAATTCACAATCGACCTCAAAACATCAGCGCAACAGACATTGTTATACCTTTTGCAATAGATACATCAGCTAACGGATTACTAAACAACATTAGTACCAGACCCTACATAGGTCTACGTGGGTGTTATCCCATATTCAATAATGCACAATTAAAAGGCTAATGCACTCGCTAATGGCACGAATCGATATAAGTATCGATACTCATGACAAACTATCGAATAGTAAATCGATGAATACAAAGTCACCCACGCGACTACGGGCGGTCTGCCGGTTGTGTTTTATTAATATGCCCGATTCGAGTCTGTTAGAGTGTTATTATGTCAATAGAAGCCGACTGAGTTATATTACTGAAGAAATTATAACAGAAGATATGGTAACTATAAAGGAATTGAAATTGTCGATGTATATTAAAAACTTTTAGCGAAATGATTTCTCAGTGGTCACGTTAAGCTCTATGGTAGCCCGCGAAATTGAAATTTACGGAGAGAGACTGTGCCAGGATCCATGTTGTTTAAAATATAAATCACAATCGTCATCGTCATCATTTCAGCTGTGAGACGTCCACTGCTGAACTTAGGCCTCCCTCAGAAATGGAGGGGCATGCCATAATTGCAGGGGAGGTTGGCAATCGCAGTAAGGTCGTAAAATGCTTAGAGACCGTTGCTATCCATTCTCTAGTAAATCCTAGTCACCTTTAACGACACCCACGGAAAGAAATGGTTAATTCACAATCGCAACAACAAATGTTCAACTCATGTTAGAGCTTTCATCTTAACCTTTCTTACCATTGCCGAATATTCAGTAGCCAGGGTTGGAAACTCTTTTATCTGTTTTGTGCTGGGAACCATGCTTCCGTATATCGAATACAAGCAACAACAATCTCAGGTCTATTAAGCAAACAATTTAAGAAGATTAACATTAGCCAGTTACGCTGAAATGTTAAACGCATAAAACTACCCACTTCCTTCCTTTTAAAGTTCTATTTAAGAATCTCAGTTTTTTCTCCAGCTCCTGATTAATCGCCAGCCATACATCGTACATTTAAGCTCGCAATAGCATCTAAGCGTGGTATTTATAATTGGCTCCTGTTGGCGTCTCTGTACTGTTAATTGGCACTACGAGATTCTCTCGATGCCGCCGTAATTACGGAGCGAGCGAGAAATTGTCTCCGGAGAAGGCTAGACCAAAACAAGGGTAAGTAATTGAATAACTTGGTCATTTGCATGCCTTTCTTTTTAATGTCTTGAGTGAAGGACTTTCGTTTAAGATTCATCATCATTATTTTAGCCGAGAGACTGCTGGACTGTATCCTCCAATTATTTATTTTTTTGGCAACGTTTGTCACTATCGCCACGCTTGGCAGGCGACTTGGCGATTGCAGTATGGTGGTAAAATGTATAAAGAATGCTGCTGCCTACTGAACAGATAAAAGGTTGCCCATTCTTTAGTAAGTCCCTTAGTCACCTTCTACCACACCCACAAGAACAAATGGGATGGTGCTATTATTTACGTCCGGCACCATACTACAAAACTACTAAATACGGCAACTATTAATTTAATAGTTTTCATATTTCAATCTTGGACATATACAACAGATTAAACAATAGGTCTAGAGAAAGCACTAAAGCAAACGGGATACCAAAGCCAGAACTAGCAGGACGAAAAAACCATGACGGAAACAATACAAGTCCATAACCACAATTTATATCCGCCCTACATTCATACGACAGAGTGACAATGCAAATCAAAACGCTCAAACACACTACCGTTACTTGTAATGCTACCAGTTTACATGGTCGGACAATCGCCAGACAATAAAACCAAGACAAACGATCTCTTTCATATCTTTGTTGATTGCCTGTCCAACGCAGAACGCAGTACCAATACTCAATCAAACCGAAGTAGGGCGAGTCATTAGTGGGCCCTTAACTGGGTCGCATTGTGAATTGAATATTGTGATAATTTACCACGAGATGACGGAGATTACGGATGAAATGAGACAAGTAATAAGCGAGCAAAGTGGGTATGTTGTATGAAGTGAACGTGCGGTACTAACTTGAGATATGATTGGAGTTTCAAATGTGTCAGTTGGTGCAGGGCAATTTGTTACGTTTGGTAGCCTATTAACTGTTTTGATTGCTGCCACGGAAAATTTTGTAATTCGTTTTTTAAGACCTCATACAGCGTTTTCTAGAGCCTCAAATAGACATGTTATTGTCATCAATCTAAACTTTTGTTTGATTATCTTCGCTTAATTTAAATGCCAATCTCATCAGAGGAATCATACTTGTTTCTAAGGAAAACAATAATGTAACTGGTAGTAGTAAAGTGCGATGCAAACATGATTGGTAAACAGTTTCAGTCACCGACACAAAACTCCTACACACATCATTCAAAGGCTTCTAAGAAGCTTTAAACTTAATCCCACTTCTTTCACAAATTGCTAAATCCTTTCCCACTAACATCCAATTCGTCTTTAATTAAAATTGCGAAAACATTTGTACCGCACGTCGACTATGAATGCATCACAAGATCGATTCATAAATAGAGTAAAAGATGATATAGTTAGAAAGACTACATGGAATTGGTAATATAATATGTATGGAAGAAGTTAATCCCAAATAAGTTAAGGGTAGGAATTACAAAGCAGAAACATTCACACACAATTACAAATGTTGGCCAAAGTTGTGATATCGTCATATCAGACGAAGGACTTCACAGCTAGACACAGGCTTCCCCCAAGAAACCGCCATCAAAGGAATGAAGTTATAGACCATTATAATAACCTACTACTACTGTATTTTAACATTCTAAAACGCGATAAGAAAAATCAACCTCACAATGTATGGTATATTTATCAACATATAGTCTTTGACGATTCTGTTATGGCACGTGTTATCGCTACACTTAATTGTAATTCGATTCATATTGCTCTTACTTACTGATAAGCCTTACAGTATAGGTTAAACTAAATATTAACGAAAATATAATTACTTTCACTATCATGTTCAGTCTTTTCATGATTTCTCTCTTCAGTTCTTTACGAATGACCAGATTGAGACAGATATCATTCGAAAGCATTTCTGAATAAAAATCTATTCTTTTTGCTTTTATTGTATGACAATACGACCGGATAGCAGTAAACTGATGTGGTTTTAGGCCAAGGCCTGGCTCCGCCCCGTCTCGCCGGGTTATTAGTCGGTACGTTTGGATGTGCCCTTATCTGGGTCAAGCCAAATTAAAATGGACACATAAAAAGTTATTGCAATAAAATGCAGACGATGTTGTGATTATTAAAATATTAACCCCTTTTAAACTGAAGATGGAGATATTTTTGCCAGTTCCTTTATATGAGTCACTATTTACGACCGAATTGTGCCAAATGTTGGGGACATCGCTGTTCGTATTTCTTTTTTTTATGGACAGCATTTGTCTTTCACATTATAAACATTTGGCTTTTAAAAACAGCGAGTTTATGCGCTGTAGGTACTTTATCATGTTTAATAACACATTCCACCAACAGTATTATACACTTCTCAAGTTTTAAGACTTTTCGGACCTTGAAGATCTCCATAAAATACTAATGATCCATTTTCCCTGATCCTGAAACGTTCATACGTTGGATCATGCAACACGTCATCCGTAGCTATTGTGGTGCCAAACTGCCCGGCACCCACTTGGACTCATTATCATAAGAAAGCCGTCAATGACTCAAACCGGGAAGGAACTGCAAACCATTCGGAGAGCGAGCTCGGTTTTAAATTACATGCATTCCGGGTGGCGCCGGGGGCAAGAACAATGTGTTATTGTCAGTGGGTGTGACGATTTGGGTTCAATTTGATCGGAACTTTTGTAAATTTTTACAAGTTCAAGTTTAAAACCCTGTATTATTATAGGAATCGTAACTTGCTAGAATTACATACCCGAACTGCAAGATTTTCGTAGTCATCTCTCCATCCGTCAAGAAAGCAACAACTTTTGCTACGAAACTCATACCAGAATTGTAAAAAAATAAGCATACACGCATCGAAATAGTCTATCTACTTTTGATTTTTCCCAGCATACTTATAGATGATTTAAAAGATCTTCCGCTCTATCTGAACTGGAACGGAAAAATAAGGTATTTAGCCAAATTTTTGCCTAAAGGGGGATAAAGGGACTCTTTCTGGTGCTGTAAGATGGTAGGTAACAATATTAGTCAGTATTATTAGTCATTATGCAGGCACTTATAACACCGCCTCGTATCCCAAGATCTAACTGTCACAACTCAAAACTTCAATTGGCATATTGTTCAAGAAGCATCCTACTATGTAACAGAACTCCAACATTGCTGTTGACCTGATTTGGATATTTCCATTTATTATTTTATAATAATCACGTGACTGACGGAACCCGTTCAACAAATAATGGAACATCATTCTTGTTTTCTTCAGTGATTGTTCGTGAATCACTGGGGTATCACTTTCTCATCAATGTTTATTGAGTAAGATACAAACATCTGAATACTGCGCGTCATCGTATTCAGAATCTGATTAGCATAACGAGGAAGAGAGATAACGCCTACTCATGTAACTATTGAAATCTTGTAAATACATGGAGGATTATTTATACAAAGATGACTTGGATGAAGGTTCTTATAATATTGATGTTGGGACAGTCACGAGCATAAAAATAGGTATGTATAACTGTGGAAAACTCAATAATAATACCAATCTGTTTTCATGATTGATTCATATTTTGGTTCGGCAGGAAGTTTTGGTGTTCCTATAGTATGCTGCATCGGTTTCAAAAAATTGTATCGACTCTTAGAATGCAATAGTATCGGACACGTTTTCCCTTATAAATATCTGCCTATGTACTCGGTTAAATCTTTACTTACTACACTTAGATTTTATAAACTACGTAACGGATATCAATGCGTTTTTTATCAATGGACATTAGTTCAGAATAATTTTATAACTCGTTTGAATAAATTTTTTGTCTATAGTAATATATTAATGATCAAGAATTCATGACTGAGCATTGGATGTGCCATGTAGTAACCAAAATTGTCAATATTGTAATGGCTAACTAAATACCTCTATAGTATTAACAGTTTGTTTATTTACGAGCATATAATATTGGATGGAGTCTCCAGTTCGATCACTATGTATGTATATCACGTGAAGTAGCCTGCCTTCTAGTGTCTTAAACATTACTCTTCCTAAACCAAAAATCTAAAGAAGAATAAGACTAACCTAAAAATGTATTACGTGAGCTTTCTACAGTTATAAAGCAGATTTATTTAATAATCTGCGGTCTACACGTGAAGTTGTGTATGCAAAGGAGTTTTTACAATTCGTTACGCACGGAACCGTTGCATGTTTGCCTAATAAAAATGCAGAACAGTTTGCAATATGTTTTTACTCGAGCAAAGCGCTCTGTTTTTTCAGTTTTACAGCAAGCCTGTATATAAAGTATTGAACACATTGTACAAGTTATGTAATGTGGGAGAGAATGGTATTCGTTCTACGTCCCACTCGGTAGGTTTGTGCCTATTATGATAACTATTTTAATTAGCAATTTGCGTATAGTATAATAGGCATCATAACTAGTACTGAGTTCTAATCATCATTTGAGAGAGTCATCGTAATTTGTAATTTCCAGAAAATGTGCATTCAACCCTTGTTACTCGGTTTTACTCAATTATGAAAATCGATACCTAGTAATCAATGTCAAAATATGGACATGACGGCTGCAGTGGCGTGCACAGGGTTTTATGATCGGGTAGGCAGTTCAAAAAAAAAAAACGTCTTTTGTAATTGCTCAAGTTAGTGAAGAAAAACTCACTAGGTGGTTTAAAAGTTTGAAATGGCGATTTCCTGATAATGCTAATAAATGATTTCGGCCACCTCAAATATCTGATCCAGGTGAGTGATAGTTGAAAAAGGCCCTTCATGTGATTCGTATAATATGTAAATATATTTAATAGGTAAATTTAGTACGGGTAACAGCAAAAATAATAAAGTAAACAAACTCATTTATAAATGACATAAACGCGCCTACCTTTTTTTAAATATGATTTTGAACCATCGTCATAAAAAGTTGGTATGCGTCTTCATTCGACCAATAAGTAATTCTTTTTCCGTCGAAAGCACAGAAAGATGTGTAGGTACTTGTTGTTGACTTTGTGTGTTTCTTAAATAGGTACGTAAGAATACGTTGTAATGAAAAACTTCTTCGTAATACTTCTCTCAATACGATAATTACCAAAATCTTTGAGCAAGCCGCGGGATAGTAATCATGTAAATCTGCAAATCCCGAACAATTCTACACTGTACTCGAACTACTAAACTAGCAAGGAAAAAAAAAATTAAATGTGTGTAAACAACAACATAGCCGGTTTTAGTTGCTTAATTATTACTATGAAACTTACGAGTTGCATTACCTCTTTGCTGGGTTATAATTCTCGTTACTCAGGTACACATTTCCATTTAGATACACTTTTTAACAAACACACATTTTCAACACAAACCTCACAATCGAACAACATTTTGAAAAAACAAACAAACAGCGTAGTAAGTAAAAATTAAAACAATTCAAAAAACTAATTGAAATAAGCAACAAATCTACCTAATATTAACGTTTGTAAATGAATTAATCACAAGAAAACTCAATCAAAATAAAAACATAAAACAGCGCGCTTCACATGTACGAAATCAATATGGATCCTTTCGTAAACAAACAATTTCTAAATTTTGATAACTAAAACGTTGACAAATAAAATTGCATCATTGCGGATCGTAATGTTGCTGAGGCTACGTACATATTCAACTTGATCGCATAATACTCACAGCGCGCTGTGATAATACTCACCAATCACAGGCGTCCATGCGCCAATATTGAATGGCGCAGAGACGCCTGTGATTGGTTATCCTGCGGCAGGACTTCGCTTTATGTGTGCAATGTATAGACACGAAAATGTAGAAGAAATTACCACTACATGCGTACATTTATGAATGAAATAAAGACACGATCGTTCGCTGCCTGCTTACGTTTCGATCTGTTATGAATGCGTTGCCGTAGTAAAAAGAACGGTATGAACGTTGCTATTATATTTACATTAGGCGTTTAAACTTTTTGAATGGTTTTATTACTTACTGTTAGTATAATTCTTTTATTTTTGAAATATTAGTAACTAGTCCTTATCTATTGTCTAGACCCTAGGGTCTGCAGTGTCTTTTTGCCTATATGGACTGCACGCCACTGGACGGCTGCATTCGTAGGGTTAGCAACAGTATTTTAAACGAAAACACTAGTGCACAATACACGGGAATGCAGGCAGTACCTACAACCGTCAGCGTTAAATACGTTGAAGCGTGAATTCAATCTTGCCAATTTTTTCAGCCCTAAGTGCATAGTTCATTATAATGCACATCTTCGATTGCTTAGAAAGTCCTCATAGTCATTCATTTCTTACCTGAACATCTCTCCTAGGTGGTGGCCTCATCACCGGCGGTCCCGGAGCCGGCATTCTCATCGGTGGCGGCGCAACGTGCCTATAAACCGGCTGGTGAGGCTGCGGCGGCGGTAACGGGGGCCTCGGGCCTTGCAGCACCGTGACAGCCGGCACGAGCGGCGGCGGCCGGCGCTCCATCGCTCGCTCAACGATAGCCAGGTGCTCCGACGGCCGGATCAACCGCGGAGGAGCCGGCAGCCGCAACGGGTCCGGTTGTATGCGCGGGTCCGAATGCATGCGCGGGCGCGGTTCCGGCGGGCGTACGGTTTGACGCGGCGGGGGCGCGGGCGCGCGCCTTGCCCTCGCCGCTTCCGGTTCGTCTGCCATCGGTGCGCGCCAATCTGTTGACAAGAAATTAAAATTATTAATACCAAATTTTACATTAAATCGCATCTGATTGATAAATGGACATAAAGCATCAAAAGGTGAGAAGGGAAGAGTCACTAACTCGCTGATAGCCGAAGCGAGCTTTTTTCCCAATTTCCGGACGGAACTGAACTGCTTCCATCCTAATAGAGAATTTCCAAACATCAAACTCGGTATTTTTTCTTTTTATGACGGCTTCATTCCAGAAAGGAAATTTAAATGTCACCAATTAATTTAAATAGACATTCTAGTCCAGTGATTTCGTCGGTTTCTTAACACAATCAATCTCACGGGGAGACAAGTGATAGCCCAAATTAATAGAAAACCACGTCTCGCCCCTAAACTAACAGAGGAAAACGCATAGAGTGAAATTGGGGTTCCCTAACTATATTGACAAGTGTGCCCAGGGCAATGAAATAACAACGTGTCACGCAATCCCTCCTATCAATCTTGTTCACGCGTAAATAAAAGAAATTTTTCATGAAAACGTGTTTTATTTTCCTTTGATATTCATTATTGACGAGCGCGCCATCTATCCGTAGCGTGCGGAACTCGGTAGGTCGGTAGCTTACGAACGTACGAAGTGATTTTTACGTTGGACGCGGCGCTTTCCGTCGGCGACGCCGTGTCTGCGCTTGCGTACTACTGAACATTGAACTCTACAAATGGTACCTACTGTACCTGTAGGGCAATAAGAATTCAAAACGATACCCACTTACAAGCTATTTTTAAGGCATTAAATGGATATTTTTCCGTTTAAGGTGGATGGATGATTATCTCAGATGCCATTTTGTCGCTAGATGGCGCTAGATCCACAATTTGGAACATTTTCAATTTTTACGCCTAACTTAGAAATCTTTAATAGATAACTTTATTATATGCGAAACCTAAGGCATTAACTTGATTTTTTTAGATAGTCACTGTGCTTGTTAACTGGTCTCATACAAAGATTTGTACATTCTAAAGATTTAGCCGCTTGACTTTACTCTTTACACACACATGCAAAGTAAATAGTAGTAACTTTCGACACCACTAGATGTCGTTTTATTCAAACAGTTTAAAATGAAATTAATATAGGTACACTGTCCCTATAAGTTGTAGTAATGTGACTGAACCTAAATTGTAATGTGTAAATAGTCATCATCTCAGCCGCAAGACGTCCACTGCTGGATATAGGCCTCCCCCTATTTGGGGGGCTTTGCCATAATCACCACGCTTGGCAAGCGGGTTGGCGATCGCAGTGTGATGGTAAAATGCATAGAGAACGCTGCTGCCCATTCTCTAGTAAATCCCTTAGTCGCCTTTTACGACACCCACGGGAAGAAATGTAAGGCAGAAGAAGGAATGGAAGTGTAAATAGTGACGTGTACTAAATAAATAAATAAAAGACTATTTATTACATTGCAAAGCTTTTTATTGTACCCTACTATAAATTAATAATATTTATTTAGTAAAAAGGGGTTAATATTTTCATAAAAATAATGTTTTATTTACTCTCACTACATTTACTTAGATAGTTTCCGTTTGGATTCAAACCATCGAGTCATACCACCATACAAAGATAACATACTTTTTTAAATATTTTGATATTTACAATTATGATTTTGAATTTAGTATTAGAAAGAATTAAGTAGGTAGATTACAATATAAATAACATCATACGTAAGTATATATAACGGCACATGTATCTTACACAACAACACAAAGGGGTTGCTAGCTAACCATAACATTTATTAATGTTTCAAGAATACCTACTTATGATACAATTTTGAACTGCAATAAATATTGTTTTACAATTGAATTGTTAGGCTGGTACCTAAATACATGAGTGAAACTTATCTACACAGAAAAATCTTATGAACTAACAAAATAACACAAACTATACATCGCTACGTGCAAAAATAGCTTATTAATTATTCTATAATGTTCCCACTGCGGAGACTCAGGCCTCCTCTGAACTGTGGTGATGAAATAATTTACACTCAGCAAAGTGCCGGCTTGGATTCGAACCATCGACTCGTACCACCATACAAAGATACTTATAAATATTATAATAAAATATCTTCTTTTCTACGCGCTACTTTTTGCAGTCGCCGCCGCCGCCGCGCCGTATCAGTCTTCTGCTTGTCACTTTTTACTTCCATTTATATAATTTCCGTGCGATCTGAATCAAATGCTGGAAGACGCAGTTTTCGCTGCAACAAATGAATTTACACAGTTTTGTTAGACTATTCTTACTGAACCCACACCTCAGAGACCTGCGGAATAAGTTAGGAAATGAGTAAGACTTATATTTTTATACCTTTTAATTCCTTGATGTCTAGACATTTAGCATTTTTCTCAACTCTTCTCAATATAATTTCCGGCAGTACACGTTTTAAAAAATGTTACCAACTTCGGCATCATAGCGTTGATAACTTCCTCATCCCGGTTAACTTCTATGACAGTCAATGGTTGGGTGACAGATATAAAGCAAATGAAGTAACATTTATTCATTTTGGTAATTCGCAATTGACCCTGGACCTAGAATCAAAATAATAATAGCTGTTAAAAAGAAACAATCCAAGAAATACATTATTTTTATACATACATACCAAGAAATAATGATATTTGTTACACTGAACATTGTGTAAAATATGTTGTACTTTGGTATTGTCAAACATAAACTTCATCACAACAAACAAGCAAAAGCGTACTAATGTAATGAACACAAAAATATGGTATCAAGTTGGGACTTACCATTCCAGATGAAGAATCAAAGTTGTGACCATATGACCTTCTTCAAGTCAACAATACGGTACCCTACCAAACCTGATAAGTTGTCACTTGATGTTCTTTCCACAGTTAGTTGATAAGCTTCAGTCTCTGAATCGGGTTCTGGCCAATCAAAATCAACAGTCTCTACTTGCTCTGTAACAGATTCAACTGTATTGAAGCTAGAGCTGCAGGCTATGGCTTCGTATCGAATTTCTGGTATACCACGCGAATAGGTTTAGGGCGTATCTTCAGCTGTCGAAAGGTTGGACAGCTGATGATGATCTTGAGTTGAATGTGGACTGAAATAAAAGATCTGTTAAAAAAACAATGTTGAGAGACAGAAAAATATTGATAGGTCTGTAGGTACCTAAATACAACAGGGCAAACCGCGGTTTCTTCCACTACCTTCTGTTTCTTGTTACGCCATGCTTGCATGCTTGTTGTTCCTTCGCTTGCTTTCGGCTGCAAGGAAAAATGGCTGTAAACGAAGACTACAACACGAACCAACGAGTATCAAATAACCTCCACTCACGTAAATCTGATTCGAAATCTTATGGGAATCTAATTTACTCACTATAGATCACTAAAAGAACTTCCATGATGTCTTTTCAATACAGGTTGCACTTTTTTCCGTGATTTTCGCGGTCCTGAATACACATGTCGTATACATTTATGCAAGTTTATTAGTCGGGTTCATCTTAGGCAGTTCAGTTGCAATTCAATCTGTAATCAAAAAGAATAATTACAAACAACAGCAAATGTATCTTATTTATGAAATGTTTCAAGAAACAGAAATAACACCACCATCAAGCTGTTGTTTTCAGAGAGAATATTTTGAAATTTGTAGTATGTCATGTGACGACAATCAACGAGTGTTGCTAACGTTTGATTTTGTATTTCATCTTCTAAATCTTACACTTTTGTAAAGTTTTAAGGGTAATTAATTACCATTATAATAATCCTCTATATCACCTTGAAAATCATTCATTGCACATAAAAATAACACTTACCGTCAATAAAACACAAAAACGCTTCACTTTTGAATAAAAACCAGGGCTTTGAATACCGTTAAAAATTTGGTATCGTTACTTTCATCGGACGAAGATAACGTTATTAGTAGAGGTCACGTAATGCTTGGTAACGATACTTGGCATACGTTTTACCGGTAACTGAGTACCGTTAATTTTTTATTTATTTTCTTTCATCTCTTTCTTTCGTCTACATTATTGAAGTTGCATTTGCACCGTTTGATTGGCGATGTTGCCGTAGAGCGCCGCCGCCCATGGCGTGCCGCTTAGGTTGCGCAGGTTGACAACAACGCATTAGGTAACGATGTGATAAGAGAACGGTGTGGTGTAAAAGAAGATGTAGTGACAAAAATTGAAAAAAGTATGCTTAGGTGGTTTGGTCATGTTGAGAGGATGAATGAAGGTCGGCTCACAAAAGGTTAAGTTAATTTAGGTTAGGTTAGGTTAATTTACAAGGCAGATGTGAGTGGAAACACCGGGAGGGGACGCCCTAGGAGGACATATAGGGACCTTATTAGTGATATTCTTCAGAAAGGTCAGGTGCGTAGTACTCGCAACCGGCGTGTGTGTATGACCAATTTTATGAACCTAAACGAGGCAAAAGAAGTGTGTAGAGATCGTAGCAGGTGGCGTTCCGTGGTTTCTGCCTACCCCCATGGGAAAAAGGCGTGATTCTATGTATGTATGTATGTAAAAGTATCGATACTAGTAACGTTAATTGGTAACGTTATTTTATAGATTCGATACCAAAGTATCGTTACCCGTTTTACCGTTAAAATATTAACTTAATGAAAATAACGTTACTTAACGATACTTATAGTGTGAATTTGGTAACGTTAACAAGCCCTGATGAAAACTGTTTCACGGATGGCACTCATTTGAATGGTTCTCAGTAGTAGGTAGCACAGTTTTTTTAAGTAATAATAAACATGGTAAATATCTCGTTTTAAGTTCTAATGATACTGGTGTTTATTGTTTCGTGTGGATTTCATGACAAAGTCTCTTCCGAGCCCCTTTTCTTTAATAAAAAAAACCTCGTCGTAAAGTTTAGTTGCTAAATTGGTGTCCAGATTCTTAAATATTATACCAAAATGTTAAATTTTGCGTTGAAGTTATAGTAACACCCACCACATTTGTTTACCATTTATTTTATTGAAATTTCAATGCGTACTATTTTTATTTTTGAATTCTTAGCAAAGTACGATCTTTTAAAATGTATGGTACGATCTTCTAAAAAATAAAGTTGGCAACCCTGCTTGACGCATTTTGTGTGTGCTAATAATACTAGTAAAATAAGCAATTATGAAAAATCAAAGTGGTTTGTCTGTGTATTCACTAATCTTGCTGGTTTCACATGAATTAAATATGATTCAATCAATAGATGTACGTAGTACCTACGTTTCACCATTGTGTAGTTAGCTTCGCTGATCGCCTGATTTAGTTATAACTTACTTATACATCAAATTCTATTCTCTGATTTTATTCAACCCAAACCAATGGATTAGTACCTAAGCGTATCAGAATGTTATCAGTACCTACTTACAAACATTAAAAAGATTTTTAAATCTGGAAAGTCGTGTACTAGTAACTACTTACTACATATTTAAACTAGATAATACAATAATTACATTAGTATTGTATCTGTGTGAACCAAGGGCAGATCGCAGAGATATTTTTTTCACTTTATGTAAAGCATTCTTTCTCATTCCATAATAAAAAACATTATATCAATCATAAAATGTTAACTCCGCGGGCAAACCCGCGCGCCCGGCGCTAACTTGCTAGAAACACAATATTCTGGAAACGATTCGCAAGTTTTCAAGACTCAAGTAGGTAATCACGCATTGACGGTATGGCAACAACGCGGTGTGCGCGCGCTGCCTCTTGAATGGCAACGTCGCATTATCGAATTTAAAAGATAAATTCTTTTAAAATGTTCGAATATCGAACAGCGCCATCTATTATGAATGTTTACTAATCGTAAACTCGTAACACAACAGCAACCAACTTTCTCAGTGGTTCTATAAATTTCTGTCAGATGGCGCGATTCAGGTCACTCACACATGTAAAGATTTTTCGTTTTTTATTCGGTCTAATTCTCCTAGAAATACTGTTTTTTTATAAAATTTGGGCTATACGCGAACATAATACATTATAAAGTCTCATTACAGTTTGATTTTATTCTGCAGAAACTGTTTATTTACCGAGATTTCCACACCTGAAAAATGTATGGCGAGGGCTATCTAGGCATTCACCTTAAATAGTCGTTGTGTGAGAGTTGTACATACAAACGTGAAATAGGATTGTCTACTATCGTCTACCGATCTAAATGCATGATACAAGGTCTTTTTCGATTTAAAATGTGTCCGCATTAAGCGTTGTCTAAATTTAAACGTCTATTACAATAGTGTGAAAATAGATCTAGATAAATCCTCAGTCTAATAGCCATGAATAAAACATGACATTGTTTATAATGTAAAATGTTACATAACGGGCTCTCGTTTATGGGTTGCCATTTTATAAATCATTACTGTTGCATTTGCATAGGATATCTGATTGGAGATTTGAATTACACCAGTGCAATAATGGCTTTACGATCCGTTATTTCATTCAGGTGTTAAAACACGTCAGGAATTGTTGTTTGTGATGTCATTATCAGTATCTTATTGACTCTCTACAAATGTTGGCTCTTTTTGAGTTGGGTTATAAAGTCTCTAGTTGGGCTAATCAATCTCTTTCTTTATAATTAAGTTCCTAACAGGGTAATAATTAGTCGTTTCGCACAAAATTTACTCGCCCGAAAACGAGCGACTCGACGGGTAAAAATTTGTTTTTTGTGTAGGCGATACGCACGAAGATAATATAATATATCTGTGGGCGAATCGATAACTCCAGAAATACGTATTAGACAATAGGCAGGTATAGAATTTTAAGAAAAAAAATAAACTAAAAAGTAGAAAATAATGGAAAAAAGCGTGGGGTGCTTTTTAAGGTATTTTTTTTTATTGATATCAGGCACCCCACGCTTTTTTTCCATTATTTTCTACTTTTAAGTTTAGTTTTCTATGGAAGCGTGTTTTTTAGTTTTTTTTAACGATTATTTATTTTCAATTTTTTAGGGTGTTTCGAATTTTAAGACGTATTTCAGCGTAGTTTGTGACGTATGTCAGAATAGTTTTCGAAGACAGTTTTTTTGCTGTCCTGTCTGTTTCTGTAACCCTGGCAAGGATAATGGCAGAAATTTATGAAATTATAGTATTGTCATCGGTCCTCAATAAGTCTACAGAGTTTAAATGAAATGTGGTCGTTTAAAGTGGGTCAAAATCACGCTGGAAGGAGTCGGTTACAAACAAACATACAAACATACAAATGAAGCTAATATAAAGCGTGTAATAAAGACTTAACATTAGTTCCATTCGGGCGAGTATACTCTCGCGAATTGACTAATAACCTCTCTATCAATTTCATCAATTAAATTTCGCGCCAATTTGCATTCTACATTCAAAATTGGCAATATGAAAACATATATTAAATTGAGATACCGTTTCTTTCCACAGCGCTTATGGCTACAAACATTAGCACTCGCATTTGAAATATCAGATAGCTTTGAAATTAAATTCTTCGTACATTTAACGCGTATGTCTAGAGCCAGCAAATGGAGAGTTGAAGCCTAGATTTTACGAGGAACATTATCAGGTAAACAAGTGTGTAGGCACAGCATATCTGACACATTTCAGCTTTCTAGCCGACCCGCACTCGGACTTGACAAACTTGACCATAGAGTTTGATATCGCTGGTTTTCTATCGATGCCACGGACGTTGGAAAACTAGACAAATCTATTACACGTGGGAAACAAGATTGGCTGAGATTAAAGGATGAAATAGTACGTACTTAACTAAGCTAGGAGGTACTAGCAATTAAATAGTGATAGTGAGTAATAGTGTCAAAGTAATAATATAAGACGATCTTTAATTAACATTATTTAAGTAAAACGCGATCTTATTTAACTTCGAGTATAAAACTCTGAGCCAATTCTTCATTTACGGCTTGAGTTCTTAATTCAAACATGACAACTTAGCACTGACTAAGTTGTCAGTTTTGTAAAAAATAACTGCTTTTGTATACATATTAGGTTCTTATTGAAAAACTGGCTTAATTCAAGAACCACCAGGTTCTCTAAGCAATCTGGTGGTAATCTAAGTAAGAACCTTGTTCAGTAAAAAGGGGGATGAGGTTTATGGCCATGACCTAGAATTTGATTATGAAAAATTACAAAGGCAAAAACAATGAGTTCTTTTTTACAAAAGAACTAGGTACCAATTTTGTAATTAATCAATGTTAATGTAGCTATGTAACCCAAACGTTTTCACAGATAACTGACATATCGGTCAGTGTCCTTAGGGTCTAATATTCGTAATTGACCAGCACTTAGCATATCTTATAATACCAATAATACCAACATGTAAAATCCACATTAGATTTATAATAAAACATCCACCGATATCGAAGTTCAAGTACCGATCCAATCCTTTCGAATCTCAAAATAAACCACAAACAATATCACTCCACTCGATTTCAACCCAAAAAATCCGGTTCTCACAAGATTTATATAGATATCCAAAAAGACAAAATGGAAGGGTGGCTCGGCTACTTGACTAACAGGTCTAAAAGCCAGCAATTAACCGAACGGCTCAGTTGAAAGGTCTAATTGACAAACACAATACTAAAAGGTGGGTAGATATGGTAGCCGGGAATGTCCATGTCACTTTAGCCCATCGGCGTCTCCCTTTCAAGGATTTCTCCGACGATTAATTACGTCATACATGCTAATTAACGTCTTACGGCCCTTGTCTCTTTGTTTATAGGTATTGAAATTTATAGTAACGCGTTTTGTTCAGTGATATATGGACGTTTTATTGTCCAGGCTAATGTCACTAACGAACTCCAGCAAATAAAGATGGTTCTTTAACGCCGACAGATTTGCTCAGCAATTTATTTTTATCGTACCTTTACCGCCATTATTTCTTGAGTATCTCTCACATTATTATCTTTACGCTAACCGTAATTTAACTTTAATTCTTATTTTAAGGCTCCGTGCACATAATTAACTCATTTTGGCCAATTTTGATCACTTGTTGTGAGGTAGGGAAGAAGAATATTCGTTTTTATATTTGTTATTATAAGAGATGAGTTCTTAATCTTGTACGTGGCGGAAAGGGATTTTTCAAAAGACTTATAGCATACTGATAAATCAACAATACCCACAACCCCTTTTCCGAAAAGTAACGAACGAGTGACGTTTGTCTTCGTTTTACGAAAAACTGCAAAGGATTCTTTACATTAAAAAAATATAAATAACATCATTAAATGGTCTAATTGGACGTGGCGGAACCACTTTTTTGATTTTAATACGAAATATAGCAGAAAAAAAATGTTGAAATAACGTAATTTTTGGGAAACTTCTCGACAAATAACTATTTTTTTCTATACCTTAGAAACACTTTTATGAAATTTTAAAAATTACATATTAAACTTAAGTTAACTATTGAATAGAATCCAAATTTTATTTTATTAATTAACATAAACTTAATTTGTTAAATAAAAGTCAAAGTGAACTATATAATCGATCGCGCAAAACCAATCCCGCCAGTAACGACCGGGCCTTCCCAGCGTGAGGACGTATCACTTTGCACCGCAGGAGCCCACGTGATCTACGTAAACATATTCCAAATATTGTACGCCAACTACCACATTTTGGTCCGGTAAGTATTAATTTCTTTTTTAAGTTGTAAGCTTGTGTATTTTTTTGCTTGTTGCAAAATGTTAATGTCTTACAGAATACCGGTGTACGAGTGTCCGTAAATCTTCTCATCCTTATCGGCTTGACCGATTTTGGTGATTTTATGTTAATAATTTTTGCGTCATCTGGATCATTCTTAGCTTTTGTTGAAGTTGGGTGAACTGTCGCACGACAACGTCTGCCTACCGAATCCGCTAGATAGTAGATATAACTAAATATTTATATCGCCCTACATTTATTTCTGGAACGAAGTGTTTTGACGCAGCTTCCGGTGAGAGAAACTTGTAGAAATTGTCATGTAACAAAAAATGGTAAAACATCTTTTATTTTATAGTAGAAAAAGAGATAGCTTTTCTGGTTTCAGAGGGTGATGAAGGCAATAGTGAGGTGAAAATAAAAATCCAAGATGGCCGCTGCAAAAATTTCGAAATTTTTATCAGAGGTGTCGTTTTTATAGTTTCCGAGGGTTCTGAAGCCAATGATGAAGCGAAAATAAAAATCCAACATGGCGGCTGAAAACATTTCTAAATTTTTGTTACAGGTGTCGTTTATATAGTTTCCGAAGGTGCTGAAGCCGATGATGAGGTGAAAATAAAAATCCAAGATGGCGGCTGAAAACATTTCCAAATTTTTTGTCAGAGGTGTCGTTTTTACAGTTTCCGAGGGTGCTGAAGCCGATGATGAGGTGAAAATAAAAATCCAAGATGGCGGCTGTAATCATTTCCATTTTTTTTTGTCAAGGTGTCGTTTTTAGGGTTCCGTTGCCAAATGGCAAAAAACGGAACCCTTATAGATTCGTCATGTCTGTCTGTCTGTCTGTCTGTCTGTCCGAGTATGTCACAGCCATTTTTTTCCGAAACTATAAGAGCTATGCTGTTGAAACTTGGTAAGTAGATGTATTCTGTGAACCGCATTAAGATTTTCACACAAAAATAGAAAAAAAACAATAATATTTGGGGTTCCCCATACATAGAAATGAAACTCAAAATTTTTTTTTCATCAAACCCATACGTGTGGGGTATCTATGGATAGGTCTTCAAAAATGATATTGAGGTTTCTAATATCATTTTTTTAAAAAACAATAATATTTGGGGTTCCCCATACATAGAACTGAAACTCAAAATTTTTTTTTCATCAAACCCATACGTGTGGGGTATCTATGGATAGGTCTTCAAAAATGATATTAGGTTTCTAATATCATTTTTTTCTAAACTGAATAGTTTGCGCGAGAGACACTTCCAAAGTGGTAAAATGTGTCCCCCCCCCCCCCCCCGTAAGTTCTAAAATAAGGGAATGATAAAACTAAAAAAAATATATGATGTACATTACCATGTAAACTTCCACCGAAAATTAGTTTGAACGAGATCTAGTAAGTAGTTTTTTTTTTAATACGTCATAAATCATCAGATTTGATGACAAACATGAAATTCGTTATACACCTTCCAGAACAACCTAGGTCATCATCATTAGGTAAAATGAACAGGACTCGTTGAGATACATCTAATGAGCCCACATTCGCTGGGTTTACAAAAAGCTATTCAAAAGTTCCGTTATCCTTTATCATCAAACCAGCTCGAGGGTATCACTTTATTCGGTTATCATGGGAATGCTTACATTTGGGAGAATTCAATCAATTCTAGTGGACTTTCCACTACAATGGACTATTTGTTGTTTTAAATTTATTTAATTCGAGTGTCCCTTCATCTAGCGTCATCAATCTTGTATTAGGAATCACCAGATTCATCTATACCTATTAAAGGTCGAATAATAGTCGATTTCCAATATTTTTTTGACCATTGATAACCGTATCAAACCATAATGATTTGGATGTAAACTATCAAACCTTATAATCAGTGAAAAAAAAAATCATTCGTTTTCATCCAAAATTTATTTGAAATTTTCTATGTGTAACAGTCGATTTTGGATAAATACATGTGAAGAAACAAGATAATGTAATATATACATATAAATGTTCATTATACCACGGAGTCTTATTTTTTTTGACTAGGTCGTTATCTAAATTCATCGGTTTCTGGCCAGTACAATAAAATAACAATTTTATAGGTAAAGCCCTTTTTTTTTTTTTTGGATGGGTAATCATCGAATGACTTCTCCCGCTCTGGGCGGAGCGGGAGGGCGTGTCAGACTTTTACTGACTAAAACCCACCCGTGTTCCTTCAGTTGCCCATGTGCCAGGGTCACGGTATCTCTTTCGAACAATCACGCGACCCCGGCAGGCATCGGTCCTAGCAGACCCCTACAGTACTGCTGACATCTCTTTGAGGCGCGCGTTGAACACTACGCGCCGTCGACCCGAGCTTGGTCCTTACCGGGCGGCGAGCTACCCATTGCTCGCCACCCGCAAGCTCGCGCCTACGGTGGCCGGGAGTCCGCAATCGACTCTCGGCGCCCGGGGCGTCTCCTCCTGCGGCGGCTAGGAACGTGAGGGCGCAGAGACTGCCACTCCCTCACGCGCCCCGCCTCCTCCTTCGCGAGCATTACTGCTTCGCAGAAGGAGGTGACGGCTTCCAATGCCCTCTCGCTCCGTACCATGGCTCGCACCAGGGCCGGACGCGAGAGGTCGCCGCCGCCGATCGCCTCCACGAGGACACGGCGTTGCTCCGCCCAGGCAGGGCACACTTCCACCGTGTGCTCCACCGTGTCCTCTAGACGATCCTCACAATGGAAACACCCGGGCGTTTCCTCCCGCTTTATCCTGAACAGGAACCCACCGAAGCACCCATGCCCGGTGAGAACCTGCGTCAGGCGGAAGGTGAGGACGCCGTGGCGCCTCTCTATCCACTCCTCAAAGTAGGTAAAGCCCTTATGTTCAAATTTAAATGTTTTGTATTTTCTAAAACTTTATCTTTTATCCCAATCCAATTCCAATTCGCCTATTCAATTGATTTTTTTTTGAATGAAGAATATATTTAATTACAAAATTATGGAAACTACTCGTATTTATGTAAAACACTTACCTCAACATTATCTAATCTATCTATTTAATTGTACCTACATGTACCATTTTTATGCTTATTGTGATAAATATACTATTAAAATGTAAACAAACATTCCAGACTTTTATTTCTTAACAATACCTGTATTAATTAAAAAATAAAACCACTAATAGTATCAAAACTTTTTAAGCGATCACTACGCTCGATCTTTAGGCATGTGTGCGTAAACGGTGCACACAAACATAGCATAGCAGGAATTTACCTAAACTCGAGCGAGTGAATTATGTGCACGGGCTCTTAAAAGCAAATCTAATAATAACCCTTTCAAATCTACCAAGATCTTAGAAAGAACATTAAACAAGACAATGGATATTATAAAAAGTGGTGTTGTAAAAGATTAGGATGGTGATAAAGCAGACAGATAAACGCCTACTTCACACGTTTGTAAACATACCTCGTGGAGTTCAATCACAACAAAGAACACTTGAAACAAAGGTTTTATTCACAACTATTTGCACTGCACAGTCGCGGTTCTAAACCTTCCTTGATAACCGATATTCAGACTGACGTAGCCTCCTTTTGAAACATAAGTGCAATGAACACACGACTAGGTGCAATACACCGTTGCTATGGCAACACTGTATACGTTTTTCCCTCCAAAATTAACGCATGCGCGTCACTATAACCCTGTCCGTGCAATCGATTAAAGGAAATTAGACCCTAAGGTGAGATTATTAAGTTGTAGGTTAGGAGTATTGTTTGGAAAGGGGTCGCGTGTCTCGCCCCACGCAAACTTATTCCTGTCGAATGATAGCCTGCAGTAGCAATTTTCCTATTATTATTAAAATATGTATGGGTATGTAGGGGTGATTGCACGGGGGAAGTATTGCTCATTTTCTAGTTGCGTAAGATTGCTTGTATCATTTTCACTACCGGTGTTTAGAGCGCGCCGTGGACTACCGTAATGATGACTTTGTCCATAACATAATAACTAGTACATGTACAAAGTGTACTGCAATAGGGCTGTCATTCGTGTTACTATTATATTGTTATTTAGCTATGCTCGCAGACATGTGCACTGACGCGCAACTTGTTAGCATGAGTTCAATTCATAATTCTTGAATTCGACGAAGATTATTAAAAAAAACTGTTTTTTTACCGACGAAAACTTTCTACGCTTGACTACCGACCGTCTACGATCATACGCTAAATTCATGGTTACAGTTTTTGCGCCGATGTCTGCGCCACCCTGTATCTTCCTATTTTTTTTAGCTTTGCTTAGTGTACGCAATTACCAAAAATTTCAAAGAAATACGTGTTTTAATTTAACATATCATCACATCTGTATTCCCTGACGGGATAAGCAAATGTGTACCATATAATACACCGAAATTTCATCAGTTTTCTTTGAGTCCCATGTTATGACTGCTGTATTTAATGCAATCAAAATCCAGACTGAGCTACTACTGAGCTTTTGCTGATGGAAAAACCCAATTTGACCTACCCGGGATCGAACGCAGAACCTCATGCTTAGTAGTAGCGCTTCTGACCATTAAACCAACGATGCAGTCGTTTATATTTAAATCTACTCAGAATATTTGCATACAAATATCCTTTTTCTTCCACCCCTCTCTTCTTTTGATAACAGTTAAAAAGTTAAGCTTATCCTTTCTATTCTAATGCGATAAAAAGTTAGGGGACGGAAACCTAATATCTTTCCTGACATTATTCTAATGTCTGATTTAATCTTTGAAATTACCATAGAGCTCCAACTTTTACGTACAACCCTTGAACTAAACCGTAATAGGTATCTCAGGTATGTCATTAAATGAATATGGTTCTGTTTTTCTATCTGTCTTAGTGGTTTGTGCATAATGTGGATATAATCAGTCAGATTCGAACCAGATGTGGAGGCGTTGGTCACTCTCACATACTAGGTACTATCTACTACATACGGCATTGTGCATTGTTTTGTCATAAAAAATAGTGATCACTTATCTTTACTAACCCGTCTATCGAGTTGGTTATTTGTTTGTTTGAACGCGCTAATCTTTGGAACTCCCAGTAGGATATAAAAAAACTTTTTTGAATTTGGTAGACTAGTAAAAAATATAGGTTCTAGTGTCATGGAGTCGAACAAAGCAAAACAGCATTCGCGTAGAAGTCGAAAAAACACCACTTTATACTAAAAAATACAATTTGTACTCCTTGATAACTCTAGCTTTCTATAAGTGGATTTATATAAGTATAGTTTTTGGAAGTTTATCCATTACAAACACACATACGAAAAATATGATCTTTTCTCTTTATAATATTAGTATTGATAGCTTAGTTAGACAGAGACAGTATTTCATTTTTTCACAATTATTCTAGAGATTAAATAATTTAAAAGCAATAATATATTGGAACACGTCTCAAGGCCTTACGACAAGAACTTTTAGATGATTTATGTGAGAAAAGATGAATATCTCAACTCAAAGAACAGTCGGATATAGAACAAAGAAAAATATAGTGTCAATAAATTGAAGGGAATGATTTTGTATGCAAGTCACAGGTAATTACCGCGCCGCGCGCGCTCGTATCGTAGAGGTGTACATTAATGAGGGTTAAGAGGACCACCCTAGAGAATAATACGTGGGGCGAATGACACCGCTGCAGACGAAGGGTTAGGATTCGAAATTTAAAAATTCGTTTGACGTCTACATGTTTGTCTATGACTGAACTTGCCTCATATGAAAGACTTTATTGTGTAAGTGGCCAGTGCTTCTCTCCTTAAATACGTTCCTTATTTAACTGAGTAAACAGTTTAAAAAGAAATCGAATCGTAATTTCAGCATTGTAAAGTGTCGAAACACAATTTATCGCGAAGAAAGTTATTTAATGTTACTATTTAACATTTTTACGTGTCGAATAAACGATGGGTAATAAGATAATTGCACGTTCAAGTGAAACTATCCTCATTTAATTAACAATCCTCCATAAAAAGAGGTGAAACTGTCGAAATTAAGAAAATTATACGCAGCAATTAGTGCATTGAGTACACAATGTCAGATCTTATTTATGTTACTGATGAAAAAGCTCGAAAGTCGGCAATTAATTTTCGATACTACGTGTGTACATATTCCCCACCCAACTTGGCGGAGGCCTATGTCCAGTTGTGGACATCTTACAGCTCAAATTATGATGATGACTACGTGTAGGATTCATGAAGGACTTGTGGTAAGTAATAATAGCCGCACGGATTGGGCGAATAGGTTAAGCTTCGCTTGCCATGGTTGGTCCGTGGATGGGTTACCATCTTTATATACCAATACCTCTCCGTATCTGCGAGAGCACGTTAAGGTTGTCTTTGACAGTCGTTACGGATCGTCAGAACCCTGTAAGTCTGTCAATCACTCTTACCAAGGGGTATTATGTTAGTCAGTAACTGGGTTGTGGAGCTCAGATAGGCAGTCGCTCCATGTAAAATACTAGTATTCAGCTGTATCCGGTTCGACAGGAAGCCGACTTCAAGATAGTTCGGAAAAAGGCTACGCAGCGTGATTTGACGAGTAGAATTCACGAATTTAAAGTTATATTAATATTATGCAATTTGTTTTTTCGTCTATGCAGAACCTTACGCTACGCTGTCAGGACAGTCTTCATTAATTTGGATTATCAAATAATCCATCGACCTGCCAGGGTCACGAGATTAAGAAAAAGTAGTATGCTTTTTAGTCTGTTGTAAATAAATTTTGTTTTTATTTCTTCTTTCTTTCTTTCAGTCCGTGTTCAGACAGCTTTATAGTAGTCCAATCAAGCCTCGAGAATTTAACAAGTTCGTCTCCCAAAACTTTCATATCTCTAAGCTCAACCAAGTCCAAAAAGAGAAAAAACCAATAGTCACATTTGTACAATTACATTTTGAATAGGACATTTTACAAGCACCTACCTCGCATTTACACAAATTGTTCTTTACACACACGGTACCTACACGAGGCATGGATTTCGCCCAGTGAAACGCTGATCGCACGATAAGACCTGTCGTCGGTGCGACAAAGTGGCTGGATGTCACACGGCGAATATTAACAGCTCCATTCGCCAGACAGATGTCTAGATACGCGGTGACCTCTGCCGCGGCCGCTTTACATGTGAACATGTGCTGCCGAGATAATGGCGGGCAATGCTCATATTTATGGGATCTATGGGCTTGCAGTGAGGTTTTTAGCTTTATGGGAAAAAACAGGGTTGCGAAAACGAAGCCTTTTTAATATTCGGGTGTTCTTTTTAGAAAAATACTCTAATGGTACCCGCTGGATGCGGGAAGCACAAAACCGGTCAAAGTGGCGGTGCCTGGGGGCGGCCTATGTCCAACAGTGGACGTCTTTCAGCTGCAATGCTGATGATGACTCTAATAGAGACACTAGACTCCTCCAAAAATCTAATGCATCAAGGCTGAGGAAGCTAAGGAACTGTGCTAAATAAATCTTTATCGCTAGACAAGTCATTACTTGGAACTGAAATAGGCGCAACTACAAGAGATAACGACCACCATCATAACATTCACAAAAACAGAGTCGGAATAATATTAGATAGAAACGGATGTATTTGCTCATATTTACACTAAGATAATAAAAACGGATATCTATCAATATCATAACGAAACACAACACACATCTTGTATAATAATTACAATAATTTGCAACTTCCTGCTCAAAATAAATAACTGACGTAATGCAGCAAAAACAACAATAGTTTGAATACAAGGTTACTGTGTTAATCACCACTGTTCAGTGATTGAGTGTATCGTTACGCTAATTGTTATGATATATGACCATATTGGCCATATATAACGTTACACCTGGAAGGAAGAACTATTACTTCATGTAAATACCTTGGCCAGGTGTCTGTGAGGTGTTTACCACGCTTCATTACTCATTCAAATGCACGTAACCGTCACGCGTTGATTCCCGAAGGGTTAAATACACGTGTATTGTTGGTTATATTTATCCTATGATTAACAAGAATAGTATATACATCTATAAATCATATATAATATAATGATCAAAGAAACGATAGCTGATGGATGATGATATGGATAGAAAGGGGGTGACTACCGAGATGACTAATAGATAAGTGTGGATGAAAAACACATGTTCCGATGACGCCTTTATTAGGCGTTGGGATAAAGGCAGGAGAATTATTATATAAATTATGATTATATTATATAGAAAAAAATCATACTTCTCGAGTACAAAATTACTACGAGACATACCACAAATTTTGTAAAGACAAAACATCAAAATGACTTACACCCTAATTGAATAAAACACTATGAATCAGAATCTGAATCATGTTTGAGGATATAACTCATTCATTGCTTCATATATTCGAAAAAAATAATGTCTGCTCATCAACGTAAATAACGCAATGAATGTTGATGAACTATGTTTAGCTACTTCTATAATGCAGTCAAGTACATAAAACACTCGGTTATAATAAAAGTTTGGCAAAGAAAAACAGCCAAATGCATAAACTAAACAAAGCAGAAATGGAAGTACTTGAAATGATACAGAATTAAAGCAACAACAAATTAAAGTTAACCACAAAGCGTAAGTAGACAACCGACTAGTGCATCGCCTGTAGCAAGCGGAATAAGCAGTTCTGATTCTAACAACTTGTTGAATGGTACCACAACGTACAAAGCTTTCCTTTCATTCGCAATTACTGAAAGTGGAATTCCTAGAGAAAAAGGAAACTAATATTTATTTTGTAACAATGAACCTTTTCAAACAAACGATAAGTTCTTAGTAATAATTCTCAATCGAGATACAACAGACTTACGAAGCATTCGGAATCTCAGTTCAAGATCTTAATTACCGCTTTTATTGCAAGACTTTTATTATCACTATCAAGTAATCACATTAGACTTTATGGAGCCAGAACAAAGATGTAACTATTGGAAATGGAGTTCAAAGATTCTTAGCCATTACATAAAATATTGTGGTATTTAGCAAAGTGCACTGCTTGTTTAACAACTTTATTACCCTGACATTACAGTTTACGTTGCACGACGTGGATACGTAATCTGCCATATTTCACCGATATTAATGTCACTCAGTTACTTAATAAGCCCTATTTGTCGTAACCCATTCGCGAACGTAAGGACAGTTTCACTTAAGTTGATGTCGTATAAATAATAACAACTATACAATAAATTAGGCGACTTAATTAAATGTTAAGGGCCGCTGTTAATTGGCATGAATTAACGATGGCTCGTTTTATATAGTACACGACGATTTACACCGACGAATGTTGAGGCGTCGAAAAGTTGAAACAAAGTGTGAAAACTGTCGTGTGATGATATCAGTAATAAAGAATGACACTGACGATACGGAACAAGACTGACCTTAATACGCACTTTCTCTGGAGATAAAATTCGCATGAACTCTGTAAAAGGATGAAGAATAAGTGAAATTGGACAGCTTGGTGATGCAAGAGGCAACGCTGACAGCGAAAATCACACGTAGAGAACATAAAGTGGTAAAAGCTAGATTAGGTTTATGATTGCAGCTGAGGCGTGGAATCGAACGCCTTTCTCTTTCAGCTAACAAATGAGTCGGGATGCGAGCGTGATTTATTTATTCAAATCCGATGGCCGGTGATGCTGGTCACGTCTGCACGTCGTTTGTAGTCTGGGCACGAACTGTAGAGGTGTCGCTGATTTGTGATGATACGAGCACCAGTTAACGTGTTTTGAATAATTGTCATAATTTCCGTGTTAAACATTAATTGATGTGAGCTTTCTTTTATCAATGAAGTTGGTTCTTGTTAAAGGTGTCGTGTGATCCTTATCTGGAAATAGACTATACTTTACTTTCTCATGGGCAACTAGGCCTAAATTTGTATGCTTGTTTTATGTTTGCTGGTGGCATTTCGTAAGATAGGTTACCTAGCAGTCACTTCAGCAATCTGTTTGATGGACGCTGTGAGTATGACAAAGTTGTTAAGAACATAATACCCTTTCCTCCTAGGAGGACAATAAGAAACCTTATTGGTGTTCTTCGGAAAGATCAGGCACGTAGTACTCGGAACCGGCGCACGTCTATGACCAGATGTATGAACGTATACGAAGCAAATGAATATGTAGGGACCGTGGCAGGTGGCGTTCTATAGTTTTACCCATAGGAAGAAGACGTGAGTTTTTATGTGTATGTAAGTATACAATTCTTAGGCCTGCTAATTGTAGCTGATTTAAGTAAACAAGGCAGCATTGAATCACGGAGGAATTCGTTAAAGTAGTCTTGCTTTTCTTGAGAATTGAGTAGAATCTTTATGAAGAATAGCATGAAATATTCGTCTCAATGAAGACACAAAACTGAATGACACCACAATTGAAACACCAAACCGATCATACTCATAATAAATGATTACAGAACTGGGAGGCAACAACGCCACAGACACCGAGCTATTTGATGAGTGTTGCGTTGCCAATGTTGCCAATGATTGCTAAAGCTCAGTCACGAGCACAGATAATTTGCAAGTTTTGGCATTTGCACTAACCTCCAGCTAACAATATGCACGCAGAGCAAAAACTTTGTTATTATATTGTGTACAGTTATTGCAAGGTGAGGGGAGTGACCCCGGGTCCTTTAATGTTGAGAGAAAAATACGGTACCGTACGGGCTTATTTTGAAACAAAGACTTGAGTATGTATGTCATATGTGTATGTAGGATTGGAATATTCATCTTATAAAACATTTCCCCAAAATATGTCAACAGGTTTAACCCTGGATATATGTACCCCCACGAAAGTGACAATACCTTATTGATCAACCCACCCAGGAACTTTCCGTCTAGGCATATGATATTGGATTCGTTAGACAGAATTTAGCTGCCGGTTCCACAGCAATGCTGAATGTCGTTAGAAACAAACTAACAGTACAACTGTCTGGAGTCGAAGTCTTGCTTTGGAAGCTTTACCATTCACAAACAGACAACAAACACAAACAACAACAAACATACAATACAACAACACAACAACAATTACAATTACATTTACAATTTTACATTTAGATCAATGTTTTTGTAAGCTTATATTTATCTTTTCCATTCATTGCTAAGCCTGGCTTTGTCCTCACTTCTCTCCAGCACCCTAATCTCGTTACATACTATCAATCAGAACCTGCATCATTTTGAAGGATCCATTGCTACATATGTTCTATAAAATTGACTGCTCAGCAACGTAAATAATGCAATGAATGTTGTTGAACTATCAAAAGGAAAGCTATTCCCTACTGTTAGTGTGACGAAACTATCCCTCTGGAAATAGACGAACATACATAAATTAAAATAGCAAATGGACACAGTTCAATTACGCATCGGCAACAATACTCTTTTGTGAGATAATCCCTACACAAATACGGCATTATATGATTAGTACATTTCAAAGGGTTTCCAACCCTTTGCGTCATGTAACGATGTTACTGGAAAAGGGTTGTTTGTATTTAAAGCACGCTATATTGATGTAGTTAAGTATGCTAATGCAAGCCGGCTTTGCCTTTGTGGACTAATGAGTAGCGAAGTAATATGCATGGTTGGTATACTCGTAGATTTGAATATGGTGCAGAGTGCTGTCCAGGTAAGATAATTGCATACATTGGGGAAGTTTAATCAATTAGATTTTAAAACTATGTATTGCAGCGTATGTAAAATATAATCAAATGTTAGCTGTTTGTTAATCAATCACGCAAAAAAGGCCGAACGGATTTAGCACACAGATAGTTTATATGCCTGGATTAACGTAAAAAAGTAGTACTTTCCCGTGGGATAATTTCCGAACTCCACGCGGGCGAAACCGCTTGCGAAAGCTAGTTCATGTAATAAACTTTTGTTAATATTAAAATCTAGACAGATATCTATTTGTTAGGTAGTCATGCATAATTAATATTAGTACGGTATATGATGCACAAACATTGAACTCTCTGCCAGTAAGTTTTGTTTGTTAATAATAAAACAATTCCGAGGATACGCTACGTTCTCGCCATCAAGAATCCTTTCTCGGAAACGATATAAAGAGCTTTAAGATCGACTTTACTATCCAGCGTTAGTAATTACGTAGGACTCACGCTCGGAACTTATCGGATAGTTTCGGCGCGAGCCGGGCGCGGCGCGGGCGCACCGTTATCGTAATAACCAGCTGACTCGCGAAACAATTATCCAGCTGATGTTGCGCCAACGGGATATCTAGTGCGTGAGATGAGAGAGCATGGGATGCCGCCTATGGCGTGTTTGTATGGAAATGTGACGGATAACGTTTTGTAATTTTTACGCTTGCGAGCATCCGTTCCTACTAATGCAACTCCCAGAACATAATGGCGGCTTTTTCGCTGTGTAATTGGCATACATAATTGCTGTACACGTTCGTTCGTATTACTAGACATAGTACAATGGAAGTCATTTGAATACTCGGCCGCTGAGAATGTGCTTCAAATTCTCGTATTTGTGTTCAAATAGAACGAAGCGAGCGATTTTTAAACGCTATATAATCGGAACTAACATCGAAATCCTGCTTTTTCAAGACATTTCTCAAAACAATCGCACAAATGTCATTCGTCCCTCCACTGATTGTTGCTCCCGATGACGCTACAACTCTCGTCCAGGAGATTAGCAAGTTTGTCCGCACGCTCAAAATACACCGACACAGACCGCCGTCCTTCCGTTCTCGCCGCCGAGGTCCACCACGACGTCCCAATCCACATCCGCTCCGACCCTTGCTCGAGCCAATCGGTAATGTAGCTTAAATTTGTCCCTAAATAATAACCACTCCGATCCGATTCAGCCACTCCCTTGCTGCCTTCTGCCAGCGATGCCCTAAGCCCAGGTGCGTACACCACAAGGAGTGTCCTTAGCGTGTAGTCGCTTAGTTTTTATGTTTTCAGGCCCTGGCTGATGGACTTATGACACAGGTAAGTCCGGTTAAGCAGCCGAGTCCCACAAAAATAACTGCTTATTGCATACACATTTCAAATATTTGTACGGACATTTTAATAGATGAACGTGCACTTTACAATTAAAAGATCTCTAGCAGTAAATCAAAATCAAAAGTCATTTATTCAAACTAGGTTGAGATTCAGAACTATTTGAACGTCAAAATTACATAAGACAATCCCCCCCTTCACCACTTCCTAGTGCTTTAGCTGGGAAGATCTGGCTTTAGCGCAACAAACCATCAGAAGCAAAGCTGTCTGTTTAGTTAGGACTTGATTCTATACAGTAATATTTAAGCAATTAAAATTTCGAGTATACAAGTTCTCTTTTAGCCCTTTAGAACAAAGAATCTAAAGACCAAAAACCCCATTGAATTGTAACAAGTAACTAAAGTCCCGATAGTAATCTCAATCGTTTCTGTAGGACGTCGATCAGGCAGCATGGGCCAGCAATGTTATCAGATGGCAATGATGGCCGGCCTAATGAAGCTGTAAGGCGACCGCCCATTTAACGAGCTCATCATTAGCACGGCTCGTGATCCGATTGCGATGACTTTGAACCTTTGAGCTGAAGGAAATTGAGTGGAAGGGAAGAAAGCGAATAGGAAATAGTCAATTGAGTCGTTATTTTAGTGAAGTGGCCTCGTTGGCTTTAGATTTGAACTTTTGATTTTGGAATTGGAATTTGAAGTACAGAGGTGCTCATCGGTTTCAATTTGACATATTTTAAGGAGAAAAGAAAATAATGACAGAGACTTGGCTGAAGTATATTAAAAAGATGATGATAAGGAGGATGCGCTATGGTAGCCTATCATTATGTTATATAACATGATATTGCGAAATATGACCATAACAAAAAAAGGCTTTCCCAAATCATAATCATTAGAATCTATAATAATAAAGTATAATAATATTTTATAAATTATTATAGATTCTGAAGCGTTTGCAGCTGAAGAGTTTGTTTGTTTGATTGAACGCGCTAATCTGAGGAACTACGGGTCCGAATTGAAAAAATATTTTTGTGTTGGGTGGCCTATCGAGGATGGCTATAGGCTATATAACATCACGCTACAACTAAGAGGAGCGGAACAGTCATGAAAATTTTTGCAAAAACGGGGAAAATCGCACGGGTAGGCGATTCGACGCGACGGGAAGGGTCGGGGGAACAAGAAATTTAACGCAGACGAAGTCGCGGTCAGAAGTTAGTCACTAATACAGCTCCTTAGGTTAGAATTCGCCTCTAATATCAAGATTTAACGAAACAGTCATCAATAGAGTCATATGCTAATATCAAGATTTAACGATTCAGTCATCAATAGAGTCATATGCATTTGGATACTTGTATTGATGATTTCAATGATTATAAATAATATTATGTTACAGCCGCAAATCATTATTAGATCAACATCATTAGATAATTTCAATTTTAATTATTAATCATTATTAGATACTGAATTGCTAAAAATCTTAAGAAAATTTGAATTTCGGGGTTTATCCGGACGCTTACACCATAACTTATTTTTACATACTGAAGTTATTACAGCCACACATAATACCAATGTTAAAAGGTCTATATCTGAGCAAATAAATCTTTGTTGATACAAAGAATAGGATAATATTATTAGTACGTAACGAAGGTCACTATCAATTCCATGTATGGCAACATGCCACTATTTATATGGTACTCATAACATCTACATATAATATTCTATGATAGGTACTGTTATTGTAAATATCTTTATATTTAAGCCGGTATATATCAAGTAAATGACCAGAGTCCAGCTGTCCATTAGGCCCATCTGGTAACGTTTTATTTAGACTCAAATCGTCTATTAAAACTTTAATGTTGATATAATTTCATCGTCATCGACATCTTAGCCTGGAAATTAAGATATTAAACATAATAACAACAAATTTATTGATTACTGTGGCCAAGAGCTGAACAGATGCTTAGAACTAATCAAATTAAAAGCTATGCTAACTTTACGAAGAAACAATCTTTGAAAAATCAAGTGCCTTTAAGAACTGGAATGCTTTGACTTTGATATTTTCTAGCTTATGAAAGCGCAATAAATCTCGGCTAGAGAATTCGCGAGATGTCATCATGGATTGAAAGATGACGTCATAATAATGTCGTTATCGTCTGAACGATCCTCTAACAATGACATGGGGCGGCCCACGCCACCATAACTCCACCACCCCCGTAACACGACACTGCAGTAAATACGTCAAACCTTCAACGTTAGGCTTAATAAGGTGCATGCATAAAATCGATTCATATCTCCCGTGGCCCCTCGACGCCTTCTAAATCACAATCGAAAACCAACTCTAACACCCGGAAACTGAAAACAAATTGTTTTGTACTCCCAAATGAGTGAAATATTAAACACTAACATCTCTCGATGACATCACTTTCACAAAATTCGCATAAATAAGTTGCTTAAAAATGATATCACCAATACAACTTCGTTGGGCACCCACACGAGACACGCCATGTACAGGCGGGGGTGACTCACCCGAAACTCGAAACATTAAATGCACTTGTACGAAATATTGCATTCATATCCGAATGTATCAATTCTGGAAACGATTGTACTCACCGCATATAATCTTGGAAAATAAATAAACTCGGTACAGTAAAAGAGTTTATTCAAGTCTTTCTGTATTCTGATGAAATTAAAGAAGTTGACTACATCCTGGCAATATACGATAACTTTTCATATCGTGATAAGAAATCTAAGGCAGGAAACGTAGGCTCAGGCAAGTTTAATTATAGTTTCGAGAAATATAACTCGGTAAGATAAAATTCCAAAGCATTTGCCCCATTAAAACCAATACCTATGGTTTTATACAATATTGTTTTCTCATTGGATATCTTATCGGCAGTGTAATTATAATTAGAACCGTTTCGTACTTAATCGGGAAACATAAATTAAATGCCATTAATATGATAAAATATCAAATTTTACAGCACAGTATTACAGAACATAAATTTGATAAGAAAGACCACCGAGAAGGTTACCTAAATTCCAATTTGTTCAACTGAGATACCGATAACTATTCCAGTCTGTATATATCCAAAACATCCGCTGACAGACCTCAATAAGTCGGCACAAGAAGAGGGGTGCTACCCCTCACAAGAGGGGTTGAAACAAGTCCTATGAGACAACATACCCCTGAATTTGAAGGATAAATGTTATTTATGAAAGTAAATTTACTCAAGGGGATGATAACAATTAATTATCCACTGGTCTGACATTAATTGGGACTTCACAAAAATATGTTAATTATTAAAAACTATCATTAGACGGAGCTTTTAATTACCTCAGACAAGCACGTGAGCTTTTAAACATTGACTGAACCAACCAATTTTCTGTTTATTCAATGAAGTTTAATCAAGCGTTAATAAAATCTGTTTGATATCACAAGTATTAAAAGTTTATAGGCAAATAAAATATTAAATTGTCGTAAAGATCTCCTTGGGAGAGGAAAACTGTGTTAACTATATAATTATTTTGATTATTTTTATGATAGAGAGATATAATTGTGGGCTCTAAGCCAAGAGAATAATAGTACAAGGTATATCATCACAATCAAAGAAATTGTGAACTGTTGGTTTTAAACATGACATTCAATTCGCATTTATAATAAAGAAGCACGCTCAACACCGGACAATTACCTACGAACAGCCTTTGATTAATTTGATAAATTCCAAAACAGAGAAAGCGTCTTTTTCTACATCGCCTTTTAATGATATTATTTAAAACACAACAAAAGCGAACACGAAACAACCGACTTCCAAAAAAAACACTTCTAAGGGCGTTATCACACTAGTGGTTCACGAGCGTCTTCAAAGCGGAGCGATTGAGCAGCAAATACGTCGCGGACGCACGAGATCGCCGCGGATAAATCCGTTACTGAGTGTATTTTACGTCATAAACTCGCCGCAAACAGGTGGCAAAACGTTGCGCAATCGCCACGCACCCGCGGCGTCTTTGCTGTGCAGCCGCGACGTGATCGCGACGTATTCGCTGTGCGCCCGCTCCGCTCTGAAGACGCTCGTAAACCGCTAGTGTGATAAGGCCCTAAGGAAAAATCTTTGGATCTTTATTTTAGTTTTTTCCCTATGACGTCCGAAATTACACATATTTTTTTTTTTTGGAAGGCCGTGGTTTTTTTTGTAAAAGTTTTCTCTACAATTCGTATATTTGCTTTTTAATGAAGAGTGACAGGAAGTATCAGAACATCATCAACATACACAAAGTGGCTTATCGAAGCTAATAACTCATAAACTACCCAAGCAAAGTTAATACAATTTATATGGGACCCACCCCTGAGGCAAACTCTATAGGTACATTAAAAATAATATTCGAAATCGATCTATAAAATTGCCGGAGATATCGCGGAAAATATAAAAAAAAAAACGACTAATTGAGAACCTCATCCGTTCCGTCGACTGAAAACGAGCTTTCTCTTTGTTTGTCATTAATGGCATCAGACTTAAACCCGTCAGTAATAATAATTCGAGAAATCTCCCATATTGTGTACGCAGTAGTCAGTTCATCACGTTTCCTTGCGGTGGACGATGCACGCCCAATGAACTTGTATATGCCAACAAACATATAGCCATAGTGACTATATATGCCGAGTCAATCTCCCGACTTGCGGTCGCCAGCACCATAGGTAATCATGAAGTATACTTTGGTGTAATAGAAAGTAAAATTAACCACATAATCGTTCTCGGTTTCAGCAAGGCTGGATTGTTGGAAAATGTTATCATTAAAGCCGGGCAGAGAATTATTTACGAAAGATTTACAATAAGCACTGACGGCTGACGTCCTTTAGACTAGATCAGAGTGTCGTACAAAAATTTCTTCCTCTATTGCTTGGATTTGTGTTCGATATCGATACTAACTTCATTTAAATGATAAATTATTTTATTTCTGTAAGTAGGTTTGTACAAAGACTTTTACATTTCAATGATATTTTTTTATTTGATTCTGTATAAATTAGGTATAAGATAGGTTGCGCCAAGGTCCCTTTTTGAGTAATAGGCCTCCAGTTGTCACATGTTTTTCTATCGTCAACTTTCCTTATCTAGGTATTTCCAGCAATTTTTCGTATATCGTCGTCGCCTTCTACGAATTTATATCTTCCAAATTCCATATTTGTCTTCTGTGATTTAGACTGGGTCTGTATTTTAGTCAGCTACACAACTCGAAATTTAAGATATTTCTTCTAGTAATAAAGCAGAACTAATTGCTTGCTTGCACAATGCGTTTAGTATTTACATTTTGCAATTTGTACGCAAGACAGTGGTTGCTTTAGGTTGAAGCATGCAACCACCTGGGACCCGGCGTCCTTAACAAGCGTAGTATTTAACTTTACTGTAACTTTAGATGTCTCCTAAACGTTCTGTTTGTTGTTTCATTGTTTCTTGCTCTACATAAAAAATTCTATCAACTTATTCATTAATTTAAGGCTCCCGAAGACAGGCACGACGGTTCTCTAATGGAACAAGCCTTTATCGTAATATATCATTATTGTCCCTTTCCTTTACAGGTTGAAACAATCCATCATATTATGCAGTGATATAAATCGATTACCGTATATCGATTAACTCGAGTTAAACAATGTCTGAGTAACCAGATGTAACTCAGTATTATCTGGAAACCTAATTTTCTTCTAAATAAGTTAAGTTTGGCGTTCCGTAAATAAAGACCTGGCACATATTACAAACACTAATTGAATCATCAACCTAAAAATATTCCCCATTCCCACTTCACCCGACGTTCTCCAAATATGGCTTTCATTGGTTAAGTTTTAGCAATCAAAGCAGACGCTATTCCTGGAGCTAATAGATAAATTAAACTGATAAGAGACGAGACGCCACCGGCAATTTGGCCCAATTAGGACCAGCCTGGAGAAAACGGGCCAAGAAGGGCAAAGACGCTGAGAGACGCTACAACAGAGTTCTTAGTTAAGATGGTTTGGATTTTGTAAGGAAAGAGAGTATTTATCATGTTTAGTTGCAGACTTAATAGAGAGTTATTTGTGGAATGGATGTATTTAGAAAAGGTTATGTGGCAAAGAAAGAAGTAATCGCTGATGAAGACTTTTACCTATACACTGACTTTTAATTTGCGAGACCAAAATATGTAGTATGTAGAAACAAACAGCAAAACAAAGCACTAGTCTTGCTTATTCCCACTAGGTGACACACCCGCTATGACGCGAGATATCCAAGAGATAAATCGTTGTCGTCACGCGTTCACAAACATACGTAGCTATATATAATAATTATTTACATACATAATCGTCTCATGAATCATCACGGTCAAGGCGAACTTTATTTTTCTCAACACAATATTATTTGATTTACATATATTTCATATTTATTTTCTTCTTCCTCAACACTTGTTTAACATATTTCAAAAGTAAATAATTCAACGAAACCATGCTCGATTGTTTATTTTGCGTCGGAATTTTCAAGGGCCCCAATGCCAAGTATGAAAATTAATCAGTGCCTTTGTGACGTCATAAAAGCCGTGCCGAAACCGTGAGCAAACTTGGTGCTCGAGCAAAAAAGCACGAAACCTTTTTACGCTTACTTGAGCGACATGTAAGAGCAATTTACTGCTAACATATAGAATTATGTGTGGTCCATGTAAGAAGCGGCAGTTGTACTCAAAATAAATAAACCGTCCTGCTTTCTTTTAAATGCTGAATGATTGGAAACACGAGTTTTAACAGTATGAAATAAAATAAAATTCGTCAGCTCAATTTATACTTGAAGCAGACTCCAAGCTGTCTTAGAATCTGTGATGTAGGTGTTCCATGGGAACATAGGACCTATGGTCCAAATTTTTTTTTTTTACTATTATTACTACAAGTGCAAGTAATGTTTAATTCAGAATTAGAATATTAGGGAAAATATTGGAAAATGGTACCTCGGGTCACTTGTCCAAGGGAATGGTGAAGTAGACCGAGACGTTACGGATCAATGCGGGATGGATGAAATGACGACACGTCACAGGAACAACTTGCGACCTACCTAATTTACAAGTCCGTGATAAGGCCTGTCGTTTTGTATGGATCGCAATACTGGGCCGTGAAAGAGTCATAGATTGCATGCAACAAAGATAAGATTGTTGAGATGAATGTGTGGAGTGAGAAAGAAAATGATATAGAAATGAGAATATAAGTGATCCTAGTTACGTATGAAAGTGACGTCAACGGCAGAAAAGTTGAAAGGAAATCGTTTGTGAATATAAATGTTGAAGGATGGAGAGGGAGAGGAAAGCCTAATAATAGATGGATAGATAGTGCGAGGAATTACATGAAAGAGAAGAGAGTGAATTATAGCTGATAGATAGATAATTAGACGTGTTGCGCTGACCCAAAGTAACACCAGATAAGGACAATAAGCTGATGGAAATAATTATAACTCCAACACTACTTACTTCTTGTATTGCATGGCATCCTTAATAATTACGAACAACTCCCTACCCACCAGATGGACCAAAACAAAAAAGTTCTGACCTACATTCCCGCCTTTGAAACCATTTATATGAGTGCGCACTCAGCGTTCTCTCGTAAATTGTACCAGCGGGACCGGTTTGCGGAATATCTGCAGCAACGTTGAATTGAGGAAGCCCTAATAACTTAAGCGCTCCATATTCCGTGTCGTTTGACCGCGTTCAGATAAATATACACGTCGCATTTTTTAGGTAAGTTCTGTAGCAAATGGTAGGACTTGCAGTGAAGCAGTAGTACAAGCTTTGGCATTTGGAATATTATTTTGGTTGGAAATTGTTTCGTCGTCTAAAATAAGGGATGTCGTTACACATTCTGCAGTATCCGTTTTAGGATATTGCAAAAGTAATGAAGTAGTTAAAGATGTTCTTTTAATTACTGATTAAGAAGGAGAGATATGAAAATGAACTATTCATGTTACTTGATGAGAGTACATAGTGCATTGAAATAGTAGCAAAGGAAATGTGAAAATCGTGAACCTATTCCGTCGCAATATTTGCTATTCATGGGAATTATTTCGATTAGGTAATAAGTAACGCATGTTTGATTTGTATTTATGTAAAAGTCTTACTAACGGTGGCACGTGTGTTACTATTCTGTTCCCTACAAAATGGTTGAGCTGGATGGTGCTGATCCACGTGTCATGTTCGTGAACGGGCACCGTCGATTGGGACTAGTCATCTCCTACTTAACTTTCACTTCTTACATTTGTTTATTTTTTTATTTTTCATTATTCGCGCATATATTTTTTTTTAATATCTTAGGACAACCAACACACTGTTATCTGATCCCAAACTAGGCAGAACCTGTACTATGGTAACCAGACAACTGATAAATATACTTATATATTTCTAAATACATACATATTATAGATAAATTACACCCAGACACAGAACAAATGATTGAGCTCATCACACAAACATTTGTCCTGGGTGGGAATTGAACCCACGACCTCAGTCTTAGCAGTTAGGGTCACTAACCACTAGACTAACAGGCCAGTCAGTATACTAGAATCAACAAGAATAATATATACAGGATTTTGTAATATCTTGATTTAAAAAAGTGTCCGTGAAGTTCTTCTCTATAGTGATCGACTTTTTGAAATGAGCAGAGCAGCTAGCTTCAACTTTTTGACCGACTTTTGACGGTGCAAAAGTTCCTGTAAGTGGTTTAATTGAAGTAAATGCTATGAGTGTGAGTTTGCTGTTTTTCTAACTAATCGCTCACAAATCATTCCGAATCACGACTAAAATGTGGCTGTACAACTTTATGCTTCATTTTAATGCTACACGTGCACCTACATACATAGTGTTATATGTGTAGTGAGGTGTATATAAAAAGTAATTAGGTACTTCCCAAGGTCATTTGCATTTTTGATACTGAAAACGGATGTTTTGCAAAAAAAAAAAAAACATGCATAGGCTCCTACAGATAGGCGCTATGAAAACTTCATGGAAACTGATCTAATAAAGTCGCATCGCGCCGATTTGCAGTGCCTTTAATAAATGAAATTTCCTCACTCTTCAATCTGCTAGAAACCGTCATAAACGTATATGGTGTTTATATACTTACAACCTTCTTTTCACATCATAAAATCACGTTTCAAAAGATCAATCTCGTTTGAAATGATTTTACAGAATAATAATATCGTGATATTCCATCGTAGATGCTCAGATGGTTTAGTGTTCTCAATGGCCACCTACAAGAATCTATTATATGACAATAATAGATTGCTATCGAAATTGAAGCCATCGGATGCGAGCATCGATCAATAACTATCCTATCTTAGATAGGTTTCACATTAACGGAGTAAGCCTACGTAACTAATAATATATCTGGACTTCGCATCTCAGAATTCTTAGATGATGTTATCTTTCTTGGGCCAATTACATTTTTATTGAACGTTGAAAATAAGGATCGAAGTTTAGTTTAGTTTTAGAAGAAAATGCTGTGTCAGCACTTACAACGTTGATATTAAGTATATTTGCGACTGAGCGGCTAGTTTGAATACAATTTAAAAAATCTGCTGTTTCCTACAAAAATGCAATGCCTTCAAAATGTATGTAATAGTTTTTATTTTATATATACGCTAAATAATTTCTCAGAAGAAGATATTTCCAAGAATCATTGAATCGAATCCATGGTCACCCGGTCAGGTTGACCACCCTGTATACCTATATAACATTATCCCGCTTGTCGTCCCCGAAACGTTAGGGAGCAGTGTATCTAAAGTGCAACCATATTTCCCCAGTTATGTTCAATCTAGACTCGAAGCTGCTACTGAGAAATTCCTGATAGAAAAACCCAATAAACTTTGCCGTAACTGAGAAAAGAACGAAGGACCACATGCCTAGCAGTAGCATATTAGACCAACGATCCAATATTACACAGACAACATTAAAAATACCAAAAAACTTAAATAACTACAGGCTACGGGTGTTTGAAATCATTTACACGCACATAATACAGACACAAAGCAATCTTTCCGTCGTAAATATAGTAATATCGACCTAAAAAACACATCAACACATTTTTACGCGAACACAATTACATTATAAAAAATCAATGGTCGATTTAGTGGCCTCGCGCACCAATAACTATAGTATAAACTAGGGATGGACCGAGTTCCTATTTTGCCGAATACGATACCGAATATTCGGACGCATATTGTATTACGGATTGCCAGTTTTTGACTTCCAGATAGAAATTCTAGAAGTCAAAAGCTGACAAATGAAGAGGTTGGATTTTGCAACAGTTTGTAAGTACATAACACTTTTTTGCCAAATTACCGCTTCTAGGAATGTTCTTCAAATTGCTACAAATGCTAGCAAAACATTTTGATATTAAACAAAAACTTCTTGAAGACAGACACGTCAAATTCAAACGAAACCCGCAAGATGCAGAAAACAAAAAAGTATTTATTGGCACTCGCTCAAAAGGATTACAATCACTAAATAATATTAAAGGTAAAAAGAGAGAGTTTAAGAAAGTTATCTCGTCGAAGCAAACACCCCTTTTAGCCGAAACTTGTCAAAAGCCAACACCACTTTTAGCCGAAACCGATAAGTATTCAGAGAAATCTAAATCAGACATTGGGCCCAACACTAGTTGGTACAAGCCGTTTGGGTGTATCTGATAACATCTGGTAGATAACTCGAGAATGGCACATTAATCATGCTGAATAATACTCCTGTCTATTACCGCGCACCGATGCTTTATTAAATACAAATTATAGATTTGTCTGAAGAAAATATTTGCTACATAATTTAGAGATAGAAAACGCTGTATTATGTCGGAATTTATCCCACGCGAACGTACTATCGGGATAAATATCCTATGTGTTAATCCAGGTTATTAACATCTATGTGTCCATCCAAATTAGTTTGGCGATTTTTGTGAAACTGAGTAACAAACATACACGTAAACTATCCCATTTATAATATTAGCTCTTGCCAATGTAATCGTCCATAAGGACTTTAATTTCCTAGCGGATTAGGCAGCGGGATTTCGCTCACTGGATCTTAAACGCACTGCTAAGCGCCTAGAGTTCAATATTATAACAATAAAACAAACTGCTAGATTTTTGACGCGCTGTGAGGCACTTAGATTCTCAATGCTCTTTTCCACACGGAGAGTTGAAAATCCAGTGCATAAAGAAATCCCGCGGCGATTTTATTTCGTCAACATATTGAATATCAAACATGAACATGTCTTTCTAATTTTGGTAAGGTACCACCCAATATTAGGAATGTCACCTCTGAATTTGCAGATCCATTTAAGGATATGCCAAAGTCAATTAAAGGCTCACTCCAAAAAGCCTGGTCCGATGGCTTTTTATCGATAAGCGTTTCAAAGTTTTTCGGTATCAGTATTCGGCAGCGAGTACGGAATTCTTGACATTGTTTTGTTGACATGTCTATTCCCTACCTACCTACTTATATGTCGCTTGACCGATAAGACTCGCGCCAACGAGGTTATAGTTCTGAGTGACCGATTGTGCGGCGTCTACATTAAGTCAAGTCACTAGACTAGGACAACAATTTGCACTTTTACAATTTCTATCGTGACGATATTAATGTCGCTTTCCATGTTCGTGGCTCTCAATGGAATTACGTGCACGTTATCGAGTACGGAAAATTAAAGGCGTCTTCATATAATTCCATACATTTTACAAGCTTATCACCATTTTACAGAGCAATAGAGCGAAGACATGGTCATCATCATGGTCCTGCCAGGATCGCGGATTTCTTTGATACAGTCACCGTGGCCCTGGCACAGGCAACTGACGGAACACGGGTGAGTTTTAGTCGGTACAAGTCTGCCCTCCCGCTCCGACTAGAGCCAGAGAAGTCATTTGATGTCACTCCAAAAAAAAAAGTGGTCATCATCAAGGTGAATTTCCCAGATGACCAGCACGAACGATAAATAGACCAGAAAAACTTACGTAAATAAAAACCAATACATGCAAATAGAAATGTATTTGTAAATGCAGAGATAGTTTCGTTACCAAACGAAAGTATAACTTGAAACTACATGCAACAATTAAGTGCTGAACTAAAGATTGTAATATGGCACTAAGTGGGTAATAATGGCCATCACCAAGTACCGTAGCACCCCATTTCTGTCAGTCCACGCATATTGTTACCACTTGCATTTATTTGTAACAACATACATTGTTGCTAGATTTCCTCTCTCACTGGAATTCCACCACATGGATTTATAGGGCAGTCATCTTTCGTCGTGAATTAGATAGTTACCCAATAATAACAGTGAATATACCTAAACCATTATTTTTCAATTTAATTTAATGTAAAATAAAATAATCAAATAATAGTAATGTTTATTGCATGCTAATTTATGATGATAAGGGCAGGCGAAATATAATTGCAATGCTTGTAAAAGGCTGCTAAGTCATAACTACTAACATAGTATAACACCAACATTATGTATACACTTAGTTCGCAATAAACGTTTTTGACTTTGACTCTGTAATAATATATTATTTTTTTTACTAGCCTTCACTGTCCCACTCCTGGGCAAAGGCGGGGTGCCGCCATTCCTTTTATCTTCTGCGAGCCCGCGCGTCCTGTTTCCAGTTCTGCCGGAACCTATCCAGCTCGTCCCGCCATCTCCTACGTGGTCTGCCGCGACCCTGCCTCACTGTCCCAGCATACCAGTTCTGTGCTACTTGGGCCCACGGTTTGTCATGCAGCATGCGTGCGGCATGCGGCAAACATGTCCTGTCCAGGCCCATTTAAGTTGGACAGCTTTTTCAGCCCCGGCAGCTAACTTTGTTTTGTAGCGTAGTACTGTTTTTCGGACATGAAGTCAATTATATATTTTTTTAAAGAAATACCGCGAAGTTCCTTGTCAGTTCTTCTCCATAGGAAAAGACGTATTAGAAATGTGACAGAATATTTTGAATTAAGATAATTTTGTTTTACTTCAGCCATAGCCCGTAAAGCGAATAATCAAGACTGCTATAATCACAACTCTTGGCGCTTTTTGAAGGTGGTAGCACTTTTCCAATCTATTGAACCGAACAGACAATAGAGGAGCTATAAGGTCTCCTCTGTCTTCTTGTTTTACAGGAAGGACTTAAGATAGAAGAATGTCAACAGTAAAATTATGTTCAGATATATATACTGTTGCCAATCTTTCAAGAAAGAACAGTGAGCAGAGACAGTGCATCTTCACTAGTATGAATAATGTTGTAAGATATTCAAGATAATCGCTTTGAATAAGTAGCCCCAGACAAGCTTCTAACAACAAATACATCAGCTACCACAATTACCCTTCCTTAAGTCATAATAATATTTGTAACTACACCATACAAATCGCCTCTCATACATTACACACGTACTCTCATTACGCAGTCACGTTTCTACCTTTACTTGATAATAGAGCTCCAAATGTAGTCGATGACATCATTCGACAAAAAAGAGAATAGTATTTTAAAGTTCACTGAAAGCGCTCGAGGCAGCGCTTAATTGCTTTACAAGCTAAAGTTCGGTAACCATACCAAATTGTTTTAAGCACACGTGGCTTATGTAACAGATGATTTATTGTGGTTTTTGTAGGCTTTGGTCTGACATCATACAGGATAATTAATAGAGCATTATTGGCTTTGAGAACTACTTTGCTTATTGTAATTCTTTCGCTTGTTTTATCTTCTATTTTTGTGAGGAAAACTTGGCATGTCACCGCATTTTCTTATTCGGTCTAAGTCCCTGGAGACTTCTTTTCATAGACATATTTACGTACTGAATCTCTATTCTGATGTTCTTCAGAAAGGTTAGGTGCGTTGTTCTTGCAAATGACGTGGGTATATTACCAGTTGTATGAACTTAAACGAAGCAAAAGAGGTTACATGTAAGGTTCATAGTAGGATAGCGTTCAGTAGTTTCTGCCCATTGAAAGAACGCGTGTGTATGTTTGGATCTATGTAAAAAATGGCACTAACACATGAACTCGACAGACAAGTCAGAGCAAAAACGGATGAAAAAGCTACAAAATGAAAAATGACATTGACTCTCCACAAAAACTTGAACACCATTATGGTCTAACTAATTCGCCATACACGTAACACCATTGAAGAAGGCATTGTAAAAATAAGATTGACATCGGCTATCGTAAACATTTTGGCATTCAATACTCGAAAATAAAAAGTGTCCCTGAGAATTCCAATTTGAAACGTGACTAATATTTTTTTGTTAGCTTTAAATATTCAATGAGAAACGTGGATAGAAGCATAAGCGAAAATTTATTGGTTTTTCAAATGAAACTTTGAACCTCTATTTGCTTTGACAACAACGCTTACAAAAATGACCGTAAGAGACGAGGAGTACCAAAGAAACGAAGGATAGAATTTGTGAAAGATGATATGGCTTGGCCGTCCACAGAGAAGACAGCTATCCTGTAGCCAACAATGAACAACTGAGAAGCATGAAAGAATATATGCTGTGCCTACTTCAAATAAATTGGGATAAGGACAGGAGAAGAGGAGAAATAACTACCGCATTAGTCGGTCGATCAAGTTAAGCTACGCTTGCCGCGGTTATTCTGTGGATGAAAATGATAAAATCACGGTCAGCCGTTGGTCCCGGCTATCGTTTGTGGATCTATGACTGTCATAAAGACTCGTCGGACTCGGAAGCCCGAAAGTCTGACAACCAGTTTTACCCAGGGATATCGTATTACCCAATAACTGGGTTTTGGAGGTCAGATTTGCAGACATTCTATCACAGACACAACAACAAACAACACACTGACATGACATTCAAATGACTTGACATTCTAATTAACGTATTTTCTTCCTTTTTCTTTTTTTCTTTCTTTTCTATATAAAATACTGGTATTTAGCTGCATCCGGTTAAAATGGAAGCCGACCTTAACATAGTTGAAAAAGGCTCGGCATAAGATGAAGGATAGAAGCTGAAGATGAATACACATAAAATCATTCTAATAAATTTTGTAAGACTAAAACAGATCATGTGCTAAATGACTAACGCCTACCAAGTCCCTAATCAAAGCCGGTTTAAACAGGGTCTAATTAGCACGCAAGATTGGTGCCAATTAGAGCGTGTTATAAATCGGTAACGTTTCCGATTTTCGTAACACGTAATGCACTTAGCCAGGGGTAAATGACCGTAAAGAACAAATAAACGTAAGTACTCATAAAGTGCTAATTTTATCACTTGCCTCGCACTTAAGTGTGGGACTTTGATTCAATAGTTATAGCTCATATAAAAATATCGTTTGTGATCAGTATTGACGTTTATCACCGTACTGCGATGTTTGGCTACTATTTTGTTTGATAAACGGTAAGTAGGAAGTACAGTATCATTATCAGCCTAGCCTATTCCCAGCGATGTTGGGGTCGGCTTCCAATCTAACCGGATGCCACTAAATACCAGTATTTTATATTGAGCGACAACCTATCTGACCTCGATAACCCAGTTTCTGGATAATACGTTACCTTTTGGTAAGGCTGGTTGTCAGATTTTCGGGCTTCTGACGACCAGAGATCTACAAAATGACAGCCGCGACCAATGGTTTAACGTGCTTTTCGAGGCACGGAGGGGTCTTGGTATGAAAAGATGGGCACTCATCTATGGACCAACAGCGATCAGCGATGCTAAACCTGATTAATTGACCGAATTTATAATAATACAAGTATTTATTTTTTTATGGGTCGTCAAATGACGTCTTCCGCTCTGAGCGGTGCTGGAGGGCGTATCAAACTTTTACTGACTAAAACCCACCCGTGTTCCTTCAGTTGCCTATATGCCAGGCCACGGTAACACTTTAGAACAAATCTCGCGACCCTGGCGGATAATACAAGTATGGTTGTTCTATGTTCCTCAGAGAAAAATATTAAGTAACTGTACTTGATTTACGCCGTATGGGGTCATGGTGTTAATAGCCGTAGTAGTTTTGTCATCAGAATCCCATCACTTGTTTAAGTGGCTATGGGGCTATTGTCAAGCTTATGTAACGGTGTAACAATCTATGGGTTTTCGGAACATCCATCTGTATACATAAAATTGACTGACTGACTGACTGATATATCAACGCACAGCCTAAACCGCTGATCCTAGAGACATTAAATTTGGGGGGTGTATTCTTTGTGAGGAGCATGTATCTACTAAGAAAGGGTTCTGAAATTCCATCCCTAAGAGGGTGAAATCGGGGGTTGAAATGGTGATTTTTTTGACATCCACGCGGGCGAAGCCGTGGGCAGAAGTTAGTTAGATATAACTGCTGTACGGCGATGATAAGTGGGTATGCCTCCTATAAAATAATCATTCAAATAACTGTTTTGTAATGGCTTCTTATTCGAGAATTGTTAATCTTTGAATATACGGTAGGAAAAGATGAAGTTATCAGTGTTAAATAACCACTAAAGTAACTGTATGATAAACTGGGATTTTAAATACCTACAATGAATATCTTTAGAGCCATCATCGGCTTAGCCTTTTCCCAACAATGTCGGGGTCAACTTCCAGTTTTACCGGATGCAACTGTATACCAGTGTTTGACTTGGAGCGACTGCTTATCTGGCCTGTAAAACCCAGCTACTGGATAATACGATATCCCTTGTTTAAGACTGGCTGTTAAACTTTCGGGTTTTTTAAAACCCTTAACGACTGTCGAAGATCCACGATTGACAGCCGGGACCAATGGCCCCAAGGCACGGAGGGCTCTTGGTATCATATTTAAAGATGGTCACCCATCCACGGACTAGCCGCTGCAAGCGTATCTAAACCTGAACGATCGACTCGTATAATATATCTTTGAGTATGCATAGCTATTGGATAGAATGATGAGAATTAACAAACGCTTAAGTCCATCGACAAAAAAACTATTTATTCAAATCAAATAGTCAATATAAATTACATGCTGATTAAATGGTTTTTCGGAACTTAAAAAAACAGGTTTTAAACTCATACAAAACTTTTGAGGAAACAACATTTCCCTTATTCATTTTATATGCTTATTTAAAAATACATAGAGCTTACACGTATCGTATCGACATCAATCTATACGAATATTTTATTTGTTTCTAAGTTTGTTTGTAAGCGATAATCTCGAGAACTGAGTTACCAGTTACATTTATAAAAAATCTCGGTGCTTGAGGAAGGTTATATGCTGTTCATCATCATGCTTATGAGACCAGCGAAATGAAAAAAGTCGGAACATGGGATCCAATACGGCGGGTCAGGGGCCGAAATTACACGCGAAAAAAGTTACGGGCGACGTGCTGGTGTTGCAATAAATTCGTTTAGCAAAAGTAACCTACCCACGAGAGAGTAGTAGTGGCCCAGTGATATCTACCTCGACTTACGAGTTGTAGGTCGTGGGTTCGAACCCAGGCAGGCGCTTTACTTTGTGTAAATAATTTCATCACCACCACTCGCAAAACGGTGAAGGAAAATATCGTGAGGAAAACGGCCATGTCTTAGAACCAAAACTTCGAAGGCATGTGACATCTACCAACCCGCACTGGGCCCGCGTGGTGGATTACTGCCCACTCCCTTTCACCGAGAGGAGGCCTGTGTCCCAGCAGTGGGAACAATATAGGCTGATGATGAACCTACCCACAGTTTAGCCAAAATATATTCTTGGTCAAGGTTCACATAGACGTAAAAATATCGTGGCCGCATTTTATCGCACATTGGATTTTCTACTTTCGATGTTGAACCGAGCATCGAGAATCCAACAGAGTGCAACTCAGCAAATCAAAAAAACACACTGTACGATTTTCAACTCTCAGCACTAAACAGTAGATTGAAGATCCAGTGCGCAAAAAAATCCTACCGCGATACTTAATCTTCTGTCACTCGTTACTTAAATAACATTAAACATCACGAGTCTTTTGTGCTCACATACCCCATGGTACTTACAAAACTTAATGGTATTTCGTAGATGTCAAAAACTGACGCTAACCGTGGTCCGTGAGCATGGCAAAAACCATACAACAGAGCGTAAACAAGTATTTTTTGCTAGCCAAACAATGAGGTACCAATTACTACGGAAGTACGTGCGTGGAGTTAGCCACAAAAGCATTGATATTAATTATAGTGCTTTGTAATTACGTCTACGTATGTGTTTGTAGAATAAAAACTCACGTAAATAGATAAGGATAACAATGTTAATAAGGACAATCCGATATCGTCATCGTTTTAAGGCTCCTGCGGACAGCCGCGATAAGAGTTTAATAGAATGATTTCTATGAAAGCTTCATGGAAGTTGATCTATTAGAATCTTGAACTAAATCCTGATACGGATCATCCATTCTCCTACTCTTACCCCAATTTATTTGGAGCCAGCGCTACTTGTCTTTTTCTTCCTCACTTCTCTATTAGTCACCCCTTTTCTAACAATTTTTTTACTTTTTGACTGGCCCGTTAGTCTAGTGGTTAGTGACCCTGACTGCTAAGTCTGAGGTCGTGGGTTCGATTCCCACCCTGGACAAATGTTTGTGTGATAAGCACAATCATTTGTTCTGTGTCTGGGTGTAATTTATCTATAATATGTATGTATTTAGAAATATATAAGTATGTTTATCAGTTTTCTGGTTACCATAGTTACAGGCTCTGCCTAGTTTGGGATCAGTCAACGATATGTTAGTTGTCCTAAGATATTTATTTATTTATATCATCATTCACATAGTCCATCCATCGTTTCTTTGGACTCCGCCTACTTTCTCGAATACGACTCGCAAATAGCCGATTGATGACGCAATTCGTCATCGATCGTCTATTTTCGAGTTGGGGAGAGAGAGATCGGTGATCAACATTCTTTGCCACCGGCCTAGAACCCATTAACATTTATTCTCCATTTTTCAGATGGCTATAGGACCAACCAGCAGACTGTGTTAGCCTGACCTGACTTACAACAGTAGGCGCGAATAGACAGACAATAACAACGATGACGATACAAACTTTTTAATATTTATTGCCACCCATAAAAAAAACTAACCCGGTTATTTTTTACGCAGCCTGTTAACCAGTAAAATCAATTTAGGTTTTTTGTTTAAAAAAATTATATTGATTTCAACGCTTTTATAATGATCGCGCAATTTATTGGAAATAATGACAGGGAAAAAATGGTTGAAATGCTATTATTAAACTAGAAACAGGTTTTATTACTGGTAAGGATTGGAATAGAATACTCTTTATTGGAACGAAGTATGTACTATAACGCGGGTTGTGGTAGGGAAAGCGTCACGTTCCGTGTGGCTTTATTGTGATTATATGAAAGAGAGAGAAACAGATAGTTTTCATGGTTCTCGAAAATGCTAAGCCAATAGTGAAGTCATAATTGACTGGCCTGTTAATCTAGTGGTTAGTGACCCTGACTGCTAAGACTGAGGTCGTGGGTTCGATTCCCACCCAGGACAAATCTTTGTGTGATGAGCACGTGTCTGGGTGTAATTTATCCATAATATGTATGTATTTAGATATATATAAGTATGTTTATCAGTTGTCTGGTTGCCATAGAACAGGCTCTGCCTAGTTTGGAATCAGATAACGGTGTGTTGGTTGTCCTAAGATATTTATTTATTTATTATTTATTTATAATGTAAATCAAAGATGGCGGCTGCGAAAATACAAATTTTCACCACCATGGGTGTCGGTTTCATGGTTCTGAAGCCAATGAGGTCAAAATGAAAATAACAAAGGGCGGCTGCAATTTTCGGGCCAAAATCTAATCCGACTCCGACATGTACCTGCGTTCACTGCAGACGATGGCTATCGATAAATAATAGGAAAAGCATAAAAAAAATGAAAGAATCTAAAAATCTAGCTAGTTCTTGTGCTTTTCTTCCTCAAAACACTATCTAATACATCTCATCTATAACACACATATTTCAAAGATGACATCATCCCGGAAAAGCAAGAACTCTCCACGCAAGCGCAGTAGTCATGCTAGTCATAGATCATATAGATTCAATCACTGATTGTTGCGAATGCTTAGCACTGGTGTTCCTAGTCGTGCCGATAAATTAACGTTGGCCGTGACAGGTGGCGCTACCGTTACACTATATAAATTAAACAGAAGGTACCCTACAGTCTGTGAGACTATTGCCCAGTCCGACCACCAAGCGGAGTCAGGCACGTAATGTGGCGAACGAAGCCAAATCAAATACCATATCACATAAAATGATGATGGTCTTTACTTTTTACAGATAATAGTTGTTTGTTTTAACTTAATCATGGCATGTGCGTTGGAACTACTTGAAACCTACTGGAGAACGACATTGCTACGTAGACTTTAGTTCCAAAATTGTAATAAAGGCCCTGAATTTTATTTTTTTATTACATGAAGCTGAAACTCTTTTATTCGCTGTGATACAACTTAAAGTGATGCAACATGAGATTTAAATATGACTTTACATTAGACATTAACATTCACCCCTTTATGTTAACGGTCAAACGACAAAAATTTACGGTTATCATTGGCTTATCATTACCTACTTAAATTATAGCTAACCATGAAAATCCCAAACGCTACACATACATACACGAGAAATTTAATAGCATTTGAGTCTAGTTAATGTGCAATTTGGTTTTATGAAATAACTAGCTTTTGCCTGCGGCTTCGCCCGCGTAGAGCTGGAAAATTTTCCCACGCAAACGTACTATCGGGATAAAAGATATCCTATATATTTTGGTTATAAGCTATCAGTATACCAAATTTCATCCAAATCCGTTCAACTTTTTTGCGTGATTGAGTAATACACAAAAAATAATAGACCTTTTATACTTTCTTCGCTAGTGGCCATTCTCAAAGAATAAACACACGTTAAAATATGATCGTGTGGGTTTCCCCGATGTTTTCCCTCGCTGTTCGAAACTGGAGCTTACACGTGTTTCCCGAATCACGTCATTATCAACTTGTTCTATCACGCGACATCGTGTTTCTGTGTGATGTAAATATGTCATGAGCAACTTTGAGTTAGAAACTGCTATTTTGGTGACTGATGTTTATGTATTTCCGGATAACAATTGCAAACATCGTCCGTTAGTTTAAAAGAAATATTGTGAGATTGTGAGCTAGACAATTTCCAATACAACATTTATTTTCAATACTAAGTCCAAAATGAGCTTTTGGTCTCACGCAGGCACGCGCGACGCGGCGACTCTTGTATGAAAACTTCAGGGAAACAATTATTCTACTAGAGTTGCGTCGCGCCACCGCATCGCACCTGTCTGCGGGAGCCGTTATACTTTTCTCATAAAAATATCAGTCCCCGAATTTAACTCTTCTGAAGTCGATTAAAAAAAGCATATTTATGTATTTCCCTCACTCAGGGCTCCGCTGTCTCTACCAAAAAAAAATTGGAAGAGCGTGCAGCGGTTTAGTAAAAACATGGACAGACTGTCACTTTCGCAAGAATTGGTAACCAGTATAGGTATTCATACCTTGGGAAGCAATATGGTGATTAAAGACCTCTTAGAGATTAAACCTTGACAACATGCTTATTTAAAGATGCACAATCATTTTCTCAAGATTTATAACAGGAATAAAATTCACAACTTTTATGGCTACTATTTACCTTTACTATATTTAAAGCTCAGCTTTACTGCACTTGTAAACTAAACAAACATTGTTTATAGCCGTCATTCAACGGATAATTTTATAGCGAACGAACTAGCAACATATTTAGTGGTTCACGTTAAAAACTTGTGGAAATTGTCACCTCTTATACTGTCGTAAAACCAATTAATGAGGAGGAAGATAAGTACTTACCTCTGTCTACATATCTATACTAATATTATAAAGCTGAAGAGTTTGTTTGGTTGGGAATAAGAAGCCCTCGCACGGACAGGCGATTCGATGCGACGGGCAGGGACGGGGTAGCAAAAAAAAAATAACGCGGACTCCGTCGCGGGCAGAAGCTAATGTTCTTATAAAACTTGAACCTACACACACATATATAGGTAAGTAGGTATTTATCCTAGTAAGTAGAAACCTATGGATTACAATGCAGGAACAGGCATCAATTTTCACATTTTTCACGTATGGCTAGAAAATATTTAGCTTTTCTTGGAAACACCGCCAGCATCTGGTTTTAAAATATTGACGTGCTAATAATATTGTCTTTATAAAATTCTACTAACATAAAAAAAAAACATTTCATGTCATATTCATGTAATTTTTTATATTTTTTTGTGTGTTGCGATAATTCTTTTGTGTGCACTAGGTACAAATAAATTATTTATCTATCTATTCTATATACATAGTGTTATTTTCTTCTATGCATTAAATGCATAATTCTGCAACTAAACGAGTTGTTTATATCCTAGAGCAGTAAATAGCGCATCATTGAGGGCCATGTACCATGGTAATCATAATCCTATTCATTTGAATTGATGATATGGTAATACCGTTCATGTACCGATTGAGGGGATATTCGATTTATAATATCGTATCAATGTAAGGATGGCCCCTACGAAGTCAGAACTTGATTTAAGTTAAAGTAAATTGAGATTATTTTTTTGTTTACAGGTAATTAAAACGGGCTGCCGAAGCCCGTTTGTTTTTAATAAAAACTTTTTACTAAAAAATTTGTCGGCGCTTTGAGTGATCTTTGTTCATTGATTTTCCAGTGCCGACTCATAATTTTAAGGTTTATTATTTTTTGCTTTTCAGTTTTTTCGGCGGTTAATTTTTTTGGTAAAAAGTTTTTATTTTATAATTTTTTGTGGCTTTAATATACTTATAATACTTGGCAAGGTATACCCTATACAATGAATAAAGAATTATCAAAATCAGACTACTCTGTATAAAGTTATGCGTGGTTAAACATAACAATCAGTGAGTGAACAATCAATCATCCCCTGTTTTCTGACCCTTAGGGTTTGATTTTCTTTTTCAAATTTATATGGAACCACTCTCGGAGTATATCCTTTCCAATAAAAAAAGAATTATCACAATCGGACTACTATGTAAAAAGTTATGCGTGGTCATACATAAAAAAAAACAAACAAAAAAAAATATATGCGTCGAATTGATAACCTCCTCCGTTTTTTTTCGTCGGTTAAAAAATTTAAAACATCCTACTAAATTTATAAATGTGCAAGTTTGTATAGTTGGATGTTAGATATATGGACGTTTGTTACTCAATCACGCAGAAACGACTGAACGGATTTGAATTAAATTTGGCACACGTATAAATTACAATCTGGATTAACACCTGGATTTACCGGTAGTACGTTCCCATGGGATAATTTTCGCGCCCACGCGGACGAAACAGCTGGGAAAAGACAGTAAGTAATAAGTTTATTAAGAATTACATTTTAAAATTGTAAGCCTACCTGAGTTGATTTAGATAAAATTAATAAATATAACTTTTACTATTTCCTTTTTTGTAAATTTTTGCTGAATATAAGGCTGTGTTTTTGTCATTTATAATATTATCGTCCAATACACATATAAATACATTTACGTCTTTACAAGACCAGCGACGCAGCGACGGCATTCAAAAGGGCACACCTACCCAATACGAGACATAACACCGTCAAAAGTGAGACAATACCGCTATAAAACAATTAAATTTCTCGAACGCATCGCTATTTAACATAGTTTCCCATGAAATCGACCTCAAGGTTAGACAAACAAAATGGGTTATCGAACACTCTTCTCACGAAAGTCGATACAAGCGTCGCAAACGCAACGCGTATCACGTACTTTGTAAACACGCCTCCAATCAAGGTAAAGGTGCGTCCACAGTTTTACATAGCAATTAATTTTTGAGGAGGGAATATAATGTTAATGTTACTGATCTTCTAAAAAAATATTGACCATTTAAGGTTTTCGGTAGGGTTAAAGTTTTTGCTTATTTTATAGGTATAAAGTTGTAGTAAAATCTCTTTGGGTGCACTGTTTGTATCTGGCTAGTTTCAAAACTCTGAAATACATGATATTATAAACACAAAAGTAAAAACGATTTAACGCCATATTTTCCAATATTTTTTCTGCCAAAGTGAGTAAATTTAACGAAGAAATTCGATACATTTTGGAGTTTATTCCAAGAAAGAGAAAATACGACACAAGCCGCGAAAAAAAATGTTACGATGTAGATAGCTTCTTCAAATTAATAGACCTTCAAAAAGTTAATTTTATTTGAAAAAGTGTGCCTCATTATAAAATGATGACATCCAAGTTACTTTTAATTACTTGGCAATTAGTAAAGTAACTTTAATCAGCTTTCAAACAAAAAAAAATCAAAATCGGTTCATCCAGTCAAAAGTTATGACAAAAAGTTATAACAAACATAAAAAAATACAGTCGAATTGATAACCTCCTCCTTTTTTGAAGTCGGTTAAAAATTCAGCCTATCACTGCTGGGACACAGGTCTCCTCTCCGTAAGACGAGAAGGACATAAGTAACCACGCGGGCCCACTGCGGGTCAGTGGATTTCATATGTCTTCAAATTATTGGTTCTAGGACATGCCGGTTTCAGCACGATGTTACCATTTAGTATTTTTAGAACTCAAAAATAGGAATTATTTGACGTTCACAAAAAGAGATTCATTACATTAGTAGTGTTATTATTTAGCCACAAGTCCGAACATTTGGAAGTATTGTTCTACAAAAATAACTATGGTGTTTTTTTTTTTTTGTGGGTGGGAAGTCATCAAATGACTTGTCCCGCTCTGGGTGGAGCGGAAGGGCGTGTCAGACTTTTACTGACTAAAACCCACCCGTGTTCCTTCAGTTGCTTATGCCAGAGCCTCGGTAACTCTTTCGAACAAAACTCGCGACCCTGGCAGACCACGGTGTGGATGCACCTTAATGAAGCTACGACTTACGAGCCATTGTATGAAAATGACATAGGATCATAAGGAGTAACTTCAAATGTCATGGAGATGATTATTTGTATGCATGTTTGATTTTATGAGCGATTAGAAGTCATTACAGTAATATGATGATGAAGGCTTAATCGTTTGTTCTGATTTGTAGTCAGTAAATATGATTAAATGTTAATAAATATATATGGAATTAGCCTGTTATATTTTTTTATTGAATAACTTATATTAAATTAAATTTATTTTTATTCATCACAGAAACAAAAAATTGTTAGGTAGGATATCTGAAACACTTTTTAAATTTAAAGTTATATTTTTTTGAAATTACCACATGGATTTAACATTTCCTCCTTAATGTCTACCCCAGAGAAGATTTGGCGAAACAAACTCAGGGGTCAGTCTCTTTTAAAGTTCAGAAATACAAATATTAAAAATTATCGTGAAACAGAATGCAGGGTAGCATCCGGCCTAGCCTGTGAGGGAAGTACCAGAAACAGTCTAAGTAAACCTGTCTCAACAGATGGCCATTAAAAGATGTATTAAAATAATTAACACTATTTACTGGACAGAAAAAAACTGGCTGTCTTCAAAATGTAAAGCATAGATATTTATTGTAAAATTCTATTGTATACTACTAACCTAACAGTTTTTATGTTCTTGAATACCTCACGACTATTAACATTCCGATTTGATTGGGAAAATAATACGTCGAAAAGAAACGATGCCCGTTGCAATAACATCCATCTCAGTTAAGTTTTTATCATTTAAATCGTTCATAATCGAAAATGAGCCAGGGCTACAACGATGTGCCAGGGTCGCGAGATTCGTTTGAAAGAGTTACCGTGGCCTTTACATATAGGCAACTGAAGGAACATGGGTGGGTTTTAGTCAAAGACTGACACGCCCTCCCGCTCCGCCCAGAGTAGGAGACGTCATCTGATGATTTCCCATCCACAAAAAAGGCTACAATAATGTATGTAACTTTAAGTGTAAAACAAATAAATAATAAACGAATTTATTAAAATAGAACAGACCGTAAATAATTGCTAAACAATAATATAAACAAAGAACGACCTTCAAAGAACGAAGTATAATAGTCACGCGAACGAATATAATAATTACAAATGATAATAACAAAAGTTATTTCTTGCCTAATTAACTGACGTCCGGTCGAAGATCTAATGATGTATTAACACCAAATGCAACTCATCAATCAATCTGGCTAATTAAAAACGAATTAGGGCACAATGTGTTCCGATTCCGAATTATGAGTTTTAGAGGTCAAATCTAAGGGACTGTCCAGACAAGAGAAGTTTGAAAATGACTCAATTGGTGAATTAATAAATAAATAATTAAAATTAATCTTTTTATTTTAGTTAATCTGTGAACGGCGTTATGCGCTGCAATATTGTCTAGTTTTGTGTTTATTTTATGACTGTTATTTATATGCTAGCTGTTTGTTGTTCCTTTTGAATAATATAAAATATCTTAAATACAATATCAAACAAACGGCATACGACTATACTGGCCTAGGCGGAGATGGCGGGATGAGCTGGACTCTTTTAATAAAGATTGGTCCTTGACAGCTCTGGATAGAGACGTGGAAAGAGAGTAGGGACATTAAAGCTATTAAAAAAAAAAAAAACACTATAATAAGCTGACACCACTTTTTAAGTATAATTAGTATAAGTATACAAAAGAGAAGAGCTCAATGGGCATAAAAAAACATACACACATCTACAAGGAAAGCTTTTTGTTTTTGGTTCGTAGTAGTTAATTAATCTAGATCATAATGACTAATTCAGTCTAGACTCAAATCAGTTCAGACGCATATTTACGAATAAAAACTTGTTAAAGCAAGTTATTAAAATAACAGAATAAAATTAACCCAAATGATGTAAGAATTACCAGAAAAACGTTGCATTTAAAGCGTTGACATCAAATGCAGTGCAACACTTAAGCATTGCATCAGAACTCGACCCAACTTAGTTTACACGGTTTGATAATTGTTGCGATTTCAACAACATTATTATTATCCACCATTTAGAGAATTACATTATTTTATAAGAACGGGAATTTTCGATGAAAAGGCTTATTGAATTCAATTTAATCTGTGGCAATTGCAATGATAGGTTAGTTTGTAATGTTGAACTGACCAACAAAAAGGTGGCCCAATTTCACTTCATGAGTGACCCGATGTTTTAAAATTCAGATTATTAGAAATTAGATAGATTATTTCTATTCACTACTAATTTAGACTATTACTTACCAAAAAACAATACGTGTGCTATGTTACAACAAAAAAAAAAAAAAAACAAAAGCCCCCGTAGATAATTATGCACGACGCGACTCTAGTAGAAGAACAGTTTTTATGAAAACTTCAAGGACATTATTGTTACATAAACCTTATTTAGGACGCACCATCTCGTCGTGCCTGGTTGCGCTTGTCTTAACATCTAACAAAAAATATTCGTCGAAGGGCCCGATCGTCTGTAAGAGCCCTAACATGCTATTAATCCATCATAATACAAATCTTGACCTTCTTTCTCAACCAATGCACGATTGAGCAATTTGTTGCGTTAAAATGCGTGTGATTCGGTTATTGTGTTCTGTACTCAGTTACTTAGGTACACAGGATATTGGCTGTATAATAAATTAATAATTAATGATGATATGGCGTTCATGATGGTCCTAAGATTGAGGGACCTGCGGGCCTAAAAAAAGTAAATTCTATCAGCGACTACAATGACGGAAAGGTAAAAATATATTGAACTGACGGTTTATTCGTCGATTCGCACAAACGTATTCGGCCCAATTGGGTGAATCGTAACTTACTAAACTAATCGTAACGATTCACACGAAGCTAAATTATTTTTGGGCAAATCGACAATTCCAAAACTTAAAAGCAAAAAATAAACCTTAAAATTATGAGTCGGCGCTTTGAGTGATCTTTGTTCAATGATTTTTCAGCGCCGACTCATAATTTTGAGGTTTATTATTTTTTGCTTTTCAGTTTTTTCGGCGGTTAAATTTTTTGGTAAAAAGTTTTTATTTTATAATTTTTTGTGGCTTTAATGTACTTATAATACTTGGCAAGGTATACCCTATTCAATGAATAAAGAATTATCAAAATCGGACTACTCTGTATAAAGTTATGCGTGGTTAAACATTACAATCAGTGAGTGAACAATCAATCATCCCCTATTTTCTGACCTTTAGGGTTTGATTTTGTTTTCCAAATTTATATGGGACCACCCTCGGAGTATACCCTTTCCAATAAAAAAAGAATTATCACAATCGGACTACTATGTAAAAAGTTATGCGTGGTCATACATAAAAAAAAAACAAAAAAAGAATATACGCGTCGAATTGATAACCTCCTCCGTTTTTTTTCGTCGGTTAAAAATACGAAATACTTTGAAAGCGATTGCCATTTGCGACTAGACTTATGTCGCAATGGCTTATGTCGTATTTTAGTAATAGTGTGTTACGCAATTAGAGTGCATAAGCACTCTAATTGCGTAACACACTATTACTATTCAGAATTTGAATCATTTTGAAGGATATTCCTAATCCAATGCTTCATATGTTCGAAAAGTTTGTCTGCTCAACAACGTAAATAACGGAATGAGCCCGCTAATTGTTTTGGACAAGGCTACATTATCAAAACCTGGCAAGTACGTTTGCTAACCGCTGCTGTGCTTATTTGACTTTATGACTTGGAAATTTAACTTTCATAACTGATTTTAATATTTATCTTGGCTGACTAACATGCATGGAAGCATGATAGGTGACGTAAAACCTCGTGAGGAATCTCCAAAAATGATGTTTAAATTATCGTAGGTACTTTCTCTGTATGAGTGAAGTCTTTACCCTATAGTGGGGCAATTACCGGCCGATATTAAGCTCCATAATGTATAAAGATCAGTGGGGTATTTGCATGGATTATCCAGTTAAAAGCTTCCGCCATCTATTCGCACGTCGGCGCAGGCGCCACGAGCTGTGCCGATATTGGGGCGTTGCACTAATAAGGATTGGTGTAACTTCCTGCTTGTTAATCCATGGGGTACTGCGAAATTGAGGGCTGCTTATTACCTGAAACAAAGAATAAAACTATAAGCATACAAGTTTCGGTTCAAAATAAACATGGCGGCAGTTTTCGGTCAAAATTTTTAATAATTGTTGTAGGTACTAATACCTACAACAATTATTAAAAATTTTGACCGTTTGTTCCTGCTAATCTCTGAAAAGGCCAATTTTGGCGGGATTTTCATTAATCGATAGCTGGTGATGTAAGGAGTGACATAGGCAAATTTTGTCCCGGTAGCCCGATCTCGTGGGATAAATTCTGACATACACGCTGACGACGGCATAACTAGTCTGCCAGCGTAGCATGACCAATTCTATATCTATTCTACCAAGAACAAAAAAACTGGCCAAGTGCGAGTCGGACTCGTGCACCGAGGGTTCCGTACAAACCTGCAGATATACACGGTTTATGCATAAGGTTTATGTTTATGAAATGAAATGTTTTTTATTTTTTTATTTTTATATTTGAGTTGACTGAAGGAAAGGTAAAATGTGGTTTACGATTCAGGACGTATTAAAAAAAAAACTACTTACTAGATCTCGTTCAAACCAATTTTCGGTGGAAGTTTACATGGTAATGTACATCATATATTTTTTTTAGTTTTATCATTCCCTTATTTTAGAAGTTACGGGGGGGGGGGGGACACATTTTACCACTTTGGAAGTGTCTCTCGCGCAAACTATTCAGTTTTGAAAAAAATGATATTAGAAACCTCAATATCATTTTTGAAGCCCGATCCATAGATACCCCACACGTATGGGTTTGATGTTTTTTTTTTTTGAGTTTCAGTTCTATTTTTGTGTGAAAATCTTAATGCGGTTCACAAAATACATCTACTTACCAAGTTTCAACAGCATAGCTCTTATGGTTTCGGAAAAAAATGGCTGTGACATACTCGGACAGACAGACAGACAGACATGACGAATCTATAAGGGTTCCGTTTTTTGCCATTTGGCAACGGAACCCTAAAAAGTTCCTTATGTATTTTAATTCTGTAAAAATGTTTCTATCTCATCAATAGTAAAGAGAAATAGTCACCATACTTGACATCGTACTCTTGTCGACTGAAGAATAGAAACATCTCCTTTCTTCAGTTTTACACAATTTTTCTACGATACAATCTATCATTTTGTCTTCTCTTCCGTCGACAAATTCCGTTTCTATGGCGGTCATGCTACGCGTGCAGGAATAACGAAGACAGGGCAATCCGAGACGGTAGTCGCGTAACATGTTCGTATGATGAAAAGCATTTTAAACTAAACAAACATTCTCCCTCATCATAACCCAATCAAACGCTGAAAAGGCCTATCAAACTTGGGGACCTACCTAAAAAAAACTGGTAACCACCATTAACATTGTTAACAACAACATTATCGTTCGCGCCCTACACAATACAACCAATCAGGGCTAACAAAAAGCATACTTTAAAGTGCGAGTACTTCATCATCAGTTGTTTGGCAACAAGTTGATGGCTGATACTGGCCCACTGGGGCATTCCATCACGTGCGCCGGCGGCGATCGAGCCACCTTTCTGACAGTAAAATGATGCAAACAAAAACTGACTCGGAACATTTTCCCCTTAAATTATGGCTGACAATTGGTGCACTTTACGAATCACAGATGAAACGGTTTTAAAGGCCAATGCTAGAGGCTGAACAGATCTATTGTAAAACGGAACTTAGTTGCGGCGTGAACATAAACATTTTACCTGTAAACCTGGCCGATAATAAACAGAAAATAGAAAAAAAACACGTTAAATGTGAACGTTCTATTTTGAATTAAAAACAACAATGGCCGGTAAAACAAACATGGAACGTTACATCTGTCATAAACGTCACTGACCTACTGATTTATATCTCGAATTTCCTTAAATAACTTTAAATATATCTGGTATTGTTATCATTAAGACTGGATCATGAAAGCGACAGTTTAATGTCCGTATGTCTGTACATAAATTTGTTTTGCGCCACACACCTGTTACATTTATATAAACATTAGGTGCTGTCACATAGGCATTTCCCGCCAATTAATTCCGCGTACATTTGACATTAGAGAGTCTATGACGAACCATAGATAAAATAGTGCTGATGAAAGAACTTTATGTTCTGTGACGATAGTGACATTGACGCAGGAACTACATTTTGTTTCTTCATCATTAGGACATAAAATAAAAATGTCATTAGCTAACTAGACTGTCGGTACTTTATTTCAATTTATTGATACAATTTTACTGTGGATAAAAAATATAACGGGCAGGTAATTTCGTCCGGAATACCACAAACGTTCAGTAGAATTTATTTCGTAGCTGTACCTACTTACCCAAGTCAAAATTTATTGATAGCTACGAGAAAAACACTCTATTCCATTATTATGAAAGCTTAACAACAGGTTTCTGAATTGACAATTTCAATTTGAGAACTTGTCTGTCAAACGCTACTTCTCCAATGTCATAATTTAACCTAGCCTTTTACCAAACTATTTGAGGTTCATTCCAGTCTAACCGAATGGAGCTGAAAACTAGCATTTTACATGGAGCGACTGCCTATTGGATCTTCTTAACCCCGTCCTGGTTAATATGATACACCTTGGTAAGGTCGTCAGAAATCCGAAAATCCGACAACCAGTGTCGGATTTTCGGGTTTCTGACAACCCGTAACGACTGTCAAAGATCTAAGAACGACAGCCGGGACCAGCGGCTACACGTGCTTTCCGTGGCATGGAAGAGTCTTGATATGTAAATATGGTCACCTATCTACAGACTAACCGCGACAAGGGTAGCTGAATATGATCGACTGAGTAATGCGGCTTTTATACCTAAGCCAGGAGGCCTTGTTGAGGGGTTTCCTTCAATTTAGCCCGAAGGACTAAAAATTTCTTTGCAAAAAACGTAAGAAGCAATTTGGAATTTCTCAGATTCTATGGAAAAGCTAGAGACTTTAAAAACGTCTCAAATTCAAACTCTCAATTCAGAAACCGCGTGTAAGTCAACAAAAATCTTTCATTTGTTTCATACTGTTTTTAACAACCATAAGGCATAAGGTTAAGTTGATTTCTAAGTTTTACAACTTGACTTAATGATTGTGCGCTAACGCAAACAAAACCTCTGATTGCTATTTGCCAACAATTTGAAACTTCATAGTTGTCAATGTCAATTAAAGTCAATGATGATGAAGTATCTTCTAATGGCGCTGTTACGGTGTGAGGTAATAAATTGGCTTATTACTTGATTCGCATGAATTTACTCGCCCGAAACGGCGAATCGTAACATTGAAATAATATATAATTTTGTGTAAGTAGGCGATTCGCACGAACTTAATTTATTTGTGGGTGAATCTACAATAAAGTAATAACATAAGCTAGATTTTCTCGTATAACGTATCTAGTAAGAAAAATGCAAAACTCCTACTAATATTATATTTTGTGCAGTTTGTATGTTTGTAACTAAATCATGCAAAAACGGGTGAACGTATTTGGATGTAATTTGACACACAGATTTTTTGTAACCTGGATAGAAATCCTATCCAGGTTACAAAAAATCTGTGTGTCAAGATACTTTTCATCTCGGTCGGACGTTCCCGTGGGATGACTTCGGATCTCCATGCAGGCGGAGGCGCTGGCAAGTTAGCTAGCTAGTAATGCATAAATATTCAAAAAGTGCTAATTGCTTCAAACTTATTTCTAAATTATCAATCGCCCGTTACGGGCGAGTATATTCGTGCGAATCGACTGATAAGTTGATAACGCTTGCCAGTAACAAAATCTTGTAATTTTAATAAATTTTCAAGTGGGAACGAAGTATTGTTTATTCGTCAGTTTCGAAACGCATCAGATATTTGCTTAATTAATATAGGTACATAATATTGGGTTATTAATGTCAAGTGCCTCATAGTCATAGGAGATATCGGTGTAAAAAAGTTGTGTAACATCTTTCTAATTAATGAAAGTAACCATTCAATTATACATAATATTTTTAATCTTTAAAAAACTTGAAAGTTTATTACGTTATCAGATTCTTGTTGTCTAAAAGAGTTTGTTTTATTAAACTTCTCCCATATGAATTCAGCCAGAATGTAGCAAGATAATAAATAAGCATGACATCAAAAGAACCCCCACATCATCCATTCCTGAATGTTCGAAGCTTCTTGGGCAAAAAAACATGACATCTAGTACACATAAGTTTGTCCATACATGTCACTCGACTCCTGGGACCAAGCTAATTAAAGGATATTCAAAGAGTGACACTTTGCTTGCTTGAAAAGTGTGAGAATAACATGTACACACTACATTTATTAATACATTCGTGCATTCATTCATTCAATGCTTTTATAAGTAGTGATGGGATGCCACATTATTCCCTTTCCTTCACTTATCGATAGAAAAAAAATACGCAAGTTAATAATTATACTTTTTTTAATGGGTCCACGATCTGACAAAAAGCAGCCAAAGCTAGGAAAAATTACGTCAACATTTTGGCATTTTTAGGGTTCCGTTGCCAAATGGCAAAAAACGGAACCCTTATAGATTCGCCATGTCTGTCTGTCTGTCTGTCCGAGTATGTCACAGCCACTTTTCTCCGAAACTATAAGAGCTGTGCTATTGAAACTTGGTAAGTGGATGTATTCAGTGAACCGCTTTAAGATTTTCACACAAAAATAGAAAAAAAACAATAATATTTGGGGTTCCCCATACATAGAATTGAAACTCAAAAATTTTTTTTTCATCAAACCCATACGTGTGGGGTATCTATGGATAGGTCTTCAAAATAGATATTGAGGTTTCTAATATAATTTTTTTTTAAAACAATAATATTTGGGGTTCCCCATACATAGAACTGAAACACAAAAAAAAATTTTAATCAAACCCTTACGTGTGGGGTATCTATGGATAGGTCTTTAAAAATGAAATTGAGGTTTCTAATATCATTTTTTTCTAAACTGAATAGTTTGCGCGAGAGACACTTCCAAAGTGGTAAAATGTGTGTCCCCCCCCCCCCCCGTAACTTCTAAAATAAGGGAATGATAAAACTAAAAAAAATATATGATGTACATTACCATGAAAACTACCAACGAAAATTGGTTTGAACGAGATCTAGTAAGTAGTTTTTTTTTAATACGTCATAAATCGTAAACCACAATATACCTTTCATTCAGTCAACTCAAATATAAAAATTAAAAAAAAAAACATTTAATTTCATAAACGATGATGACGAATGATGATGATGATGATGACCTGCAGGTTTGTACGGAACCCTCGGTGCGCGAGTCCGACTCGCACTTGGCCGGTTTTTTGTGTAGTAAACGCGTGCACGTGCGGTTAACGGTTTCCAGTTCTTAATCCAAAAGCTCCACGGTAGTTAAACTACAGTTATTAAGGCATTGTTTCAGTTAATTAACAGACATATCTACTACCGGTCGGATAAAGCGGTATTGCGTGACCTTGAATGCGTGCTTCAAAGCGTAAACTAAACTAAAATAGAGCTGAACCAAATAAATATCGATAAAAAATTGGTCGGAACATTAATAATTAATAAACAACTAGGACATCGTTATCATTTAATCGTTTCGCCATTGGCAACAACGGGTTGTGCAAAAAGGCAATTAATATTGAATCACTGAATATTCAAACCGTGGCTTTATATTGTAAATTAATACATTTCATTAATTGCAAGTTCTAACCAAAACGTTAGAATAACATAATAAATTAAAAACTTGATTTTATATTATGTATGTTTTTAAGCCTTGACTGGTTTAAAAAAACAAACAATAAAAAGCAAATAAATTATTGAGTTAATAAAAGCGGATTTTCTTTCAACAACATTTATCGGTGCTCATAAAATATTCGCACTTGATCTACATACCTTGGTTTATCGATTGCATTGATATCTACCGTTATCGATGCTTATCGGGAATCCCTAAAAGCCTTGGGCTTAAAGCGAACATCGCTGCATCGCCCGAAGCGATCGGCAGCGATGAATATCGCCAAAACGTTACGAAAGTGGCTACAACTGGAGCACTGGTCACTGGCCACTGACGTTTGAGCGAAGGGAATTTAAAAAAACCGGCCAAGTGCGAGTCGGACTCGCGCACCGAGGGTTCCGTACAAACCTGCAGGTCATCATCATCATCATTCGTCATCATCGTTTATGAAATGAAATGTTTTTTTTTTTAATTTTTATATTTGTGTTGACTGAATGAAAGGTAAATTGTGGTTTACGATTTATGACGTATTAAAAAAAAACTACTAACTAGATCTCGTTCAAACCAATTTTCGTTAGTAGTTTTCATGGTAATGTACATCATATATTTTTTTTAGTTTTATCATTCCCTTATTTTAGAAGTTACGGGGGGGGGGGGGACACACATTTTACCACTTTGGAAGTGTCTCTCGCGCAAACTATTCAGTTTAGAAAAAAATGATATTAGAAACCTTAATTTCATTTTTGAAGACCTATCCATAGATACCCCACATGTAAGGGTTTGATGAAATTTTTTTTTTGTGTTTCAGTTCTATGTATGGGGAACCCCAAATATTATTGTTTTAAAAAAAATGATATTAGAAACCTCAATATCATTTTTGAAGACCTATCCATAGATACCCCACACGTAAGGGTTTGATGAAAAAAAATTTTTTGAGTTTCAGTTCTATGTATGGGGAACCCCAAATATTATTGTTTTTTTTTCTATTTTTGTGTGAAAATCTTAATGCGGTTCACTGAATACATCTACTTACCAAGTTTCAATAGCACAGCTCTTATAGTTTCGGAGAAAAGTGGCTGCGACATACTCGGACAGACAGACAGACAGACAGACAGACAGACATGGCGAATCTATAAGGGTTCCGTTTTTTGCCATTTGGCAACGGAACCCTAAAAAGAACAAAAAGTGGCGGGAATTGTGTAAGGTTTCGATTGGTTTCGGCGGGAAGGTTTAACGGTCTTTTTCGAATTCCTGACTCAACACTTTTAATTTGTTTATTTCAGAAAGTAACATTAAATTTTATAAGGCGGAATCTCTCTATTTTATACATACCCATAAATGTGCTGCAATTCAACTTCAAGATACTTTGATAGGATATACTGCATTACTTAGATAGGTATACTATCATAATTTTATAACATCAAAGGTGACTGACTGACATTTCATTAGTCATAGCTATTCATACCACAGCCAATAATATTGTCCTTTTATATTTTTTATCTTAGCTTTTTTCTTGTTAATAGTCGTGAATATGTCATACGTCAGATAATACAAAAAGCATTTTGTTCAAGATTGACTTCGTGACAAGTTTACCGACTAATTGTTGATAAGGCGCAGAATTATTTTTCCTCAAGAAATTAATTATATTATAATACCAGCCTATAAATGTTCCACTGTAGGGAATAGGTCTCTTCTCACACAGAGAAGGCTCGAACATTGATCACCATGCTTGCTCTAGGCGATTTCCGATTTAAGTGCAGGCTTCACCAATGTCAATAGTGTTCAAAATAAACTCAGAAAAAGAAAATGTATTTCCAAATTAAGTATTTTTATTAAGAAAAATATTATACCATGCTGTGTGAAAGTAAGTTGACATATCATCATCATTATCAATTCAGGGGAAAGACTTCCAGCACAGCTTTACACAGCTGGACATACAAGACAAAGAACCCTTCGGCATCATCGGCCAGGAATCCGCTGGATGCGGGAAGCACAAAACCGGTCGAAGTGGCGGAGCTTGGGGGAGTCCTCGCGTGATGTTGAAGGGAATTCCTCAAGGCAGGAATAACAAATGCAAAAAGATTTTTCAAATGCAACTGTTAGTTCCACAGAGTACCGCGTTCAAACAAATTCCTCAGCTTTATAATAAATATAGGTATATGTAGATTTGAGCTTTCATCTGGTTTCGAATTTCAATACCAGCAGCAGACGTAGCAGCATTTCAATAACTGTAGTAGGTGATTAGCAAGTGTCCCGCGATTTTATGGACAAATTCAGATCATACTTTCACTTGATTCAATTTGTAGTATTTTGTTCTCATGTAATTAATACTTTCTACTTCAATTAAAGATCAAGTTCTGTACATGATACCTTTGATACACTTCACTTAAATCGATGTGCTGGAACAATTAAAAAAGGTAAATAATGATAAGTTTTGTTTACTGCTTTATATGGTAGACGTTTTTGTTTAAGAGGTAAGCCGGCTGGGAAGTACGTGAAATTCAAATTTTTCTCACGTTTTTTACAATTTACAGGTCGAAGTCAGGTTGTATGTTGATTAAATATATGATTCACGGCCGTAACACGTATGTATTGACAGAAATATCTATATATTAATAAAAGAAGCAAAATCATGGACTGCTTTTTAAACGACGAAAAAAACGGAGGAGGTTATCAATTCGACGCGTATATTTTTTTATTTTTTATATATGACCACGCATAACTTTTTACATAGTAGTCCGATTGTGACAATTCTTTTTTTATTGGAAACGGTATACTCCGAGGGTGGTCCCATATAAATTTGGAACACAAAATCAAACCCTAAGGGGCAGAAAACAGGGGATGATTGATTGTTCACTCACTGATTGTAATGTATCATCATCATCATCATCATTTCAGCCGAAAGACGTCCACTGCTGGACATAGGCCTCCCCCAAGCACCGCCACTTCGACCTATTCTGTGCTTCTCGCATCCAACGTATTCCTGCGGCCTTCACCAGGTCATCGGTCCATCTTGTGGGAGGCCTTCCAACGCTCCGTCTTCCAGTACGCGGTCGCCACTCCAGAACCTTCCGACCCCATCGGCCATCCGTTCTGCGAGCAATGTGCCCTGCCCACTGCCACTTAAGTTTGGCAATTCTTCGGGCTATATCGGTTACCTTGGTTTTCCTACGGATCTCTTCATTTCTGATTCGATCGCGTAGGGAAACTCCAAGCATAGCCCTCTCCATTGCTCTTTGGGTGACTTTGAGCCTTCTTATGAGGCCCATTGTGATTGTAATGTATAACCACGAATAACTTAATACAGAGTAGTCCGATTTTGATAATTCTTCATTGGATAGGGTATACCCTATGGCAAGGTATACCTTGCCAAGTATTACTAGTACATTAAAGCCACAAAAAATTATAAAATAAAAACGATTTTTTACGAAAATTATTGGGGCGAGAGACTATGAAATTCGGCACGGTTAAAGTTTATATGGAGGAGTGCAGAAAGCTAATATGTTTATTTTTGCATTCCTATTTAAGTAAATTAATGTTGAATTTCGACCACTAGTAATAATTAAAATTATAATCAATAAAATCCTCCAAGATAATTTAATCCCATTGAATGACTTTTATATGAAATAATCACCTTCCCAATCACTTTAAGTGAACCTTTAGTTTCCATGCAAAACATTGTGCCCAAAATGAAAACCAAATATCTACATATACGGCAGCTATTACTCATGTTCTTAGTTCAACTTCAACCAAAATATGCAGTTACAAAATCGCCTGGCGCCTGTTTAAAAAAAAATAACAGGCAGCATGAAACTGCACTTTGCGTTGAAAAACAAGAAAAAAAAAGCGACAAGACACATGTACGAGACAAGTTCTTTAAAGTAAGTAATCAGCCCGTGATTGCCCCACCACTCGATAACATCGATAAGCACCTCCACCGTCGTCGCCCTCTTTTTATCCGATTATCGATAACTGCATTTGTTACCCAACATCGATAAGTGAACGATAATTTTATAGAGTTTAAACAACCTATCTGTAGTAAATAGTCGTTTAGTGTTATCGAGTTTGGTATTGGTGTTTGCTGTAGGATATCGTGTTTCTGCGATAAAAGAGACTTGGTTGCTTGTTAAGTTCATGTAACTGCATTTTAATAATACACAAAATATTGTGTGTTCTTAATAAATGCTCCCGCAGCACATCGCGCGATTCGACTGTAGTAAATAAATTTCTTCTTCTTCTCCTTCTTTTCACAGAAGTTGTTCCATTAAGCAGAGATGTGACATTTTAAAAATAACAGTATTTGAAATGCAAAATAGAAAATAGAAAATACAAAATACCTATTTCCATTTTGTATTTAAATACTTTTTTTAGAAAAGCATTTTATATTTTATTTGAAATACTTTTTAGGACATATTTTGTATTTGCAAAATACTTTTTGCTAAGTTTTGTAAACATCAAAGAATTAATAATTAATGTGATGAGAAATGGTACTTGTTTTTCTCACTATGACAACACTGAATTGAACTGCTTTCTTGTCAGGCCACTTAGATAATTAGTTTTACTTTTTTCTTATATTGGCATGATTATGAGACCACACAGGAGAAAGATGAGCGACAGCGTATTTGAGCAAATTATTTTATTAAAATATGTTAAGTAAATTTAATTTAAGTAAGTTATCACAGTAAATTTACCAGCCTGTTAGCTGACTGAAATAAATAAACTTTTTAACAAAATAAAGATACTTTAAAACTAAAAGTATTTTATTTTAATAAAGCATTTTGTATATCCGTATTTTGCATTTAGTATTTTAAATATAAAATGAAAAACTATTTTGTATTTGAAATAAGAAAATACAAAAGTATTTGCATTTTGCATTTGAATACATTTTATAACCTATTTTGCACATCTCTGCCATTAAGGTCGCATCGCGCCTGTTGGTGGGACCCTTAAGGAAGTCCATGTAGGTATGCACAGTACTTCTCAGCTTGATAATACATCTGTCGTTATTAATTTATTTTATCCCATCATCATCTGCCTAGCGTTTTTCCAACTACATGGCTTCCAGTCTAACCGGAGGCAGCAGAATACCAGTATCTTACATGGAGCGACTGCCTCTCTGACCCGACACAATCCAGTTACTGGGTAATTAGATTCCCCTTGGTAAGACGGGTTGTCAGACTTTCGGGCTTGTGACGACCTGTAACGACAGTTATTTTATCCTATCATCAACATTAAACTGGCACAATGAGGTTAAACGTTCATTGTTATGACGCCTTCTACCTTTTGCGAGGATAAAAATGTAAATGTTATGTTACCTACTGATTTGAAAATATGGATGGATTGTGTGAGGAATGATAAGAAGGAGAAGGAGTGAATGATAGCGTGACGTTTCGCAAGGGAGAATGGAATTGCGCCCACCCCAAGTAACACGAGACAAGGGTAGTAAGATGATGTTGCCGTTTGATGGCTACTATTTATTAACCGACGAAAAAAAACGGAGGAGGTTATCAATTCGACGCGTATATTTTTTTTTTATGTATGACCACGCATAACTTTTTAGATAGTAGTCCGATTGTGATAAATTTTTTTTATGGAAAGGGTGTACTCCGAAGGTGGCCCATATAAATTTGTAAAACAAAATCGAACCCTAAGGGTCGGAAAACAGGGGATGATTGATTGTTCACTCATTGATTGTAATGTATAATAACCACGAATAACTTTATACAGAGTAGTCCGATTTTGATAATTCTTTTTTCATTGGATAGGGTATACCTTGCCAAGTACTATTGGTACGTTTAAGTCACAAAAAATTACAAAATAAAAACTTTTTAACAAAAAATTAAACCGCCGAATAAACAGAAAAGCAAAAAATAATAAACCTTAAAATTTTGAGTCGGCGCTGAAAAATCAATGAACAAAGATCACTCAAAGCGCCGACTCATAATTTTAAGGTTTATTATTTTTTGCTTTTCTGTTTTTTTTATTACTTATTCCACACTTCGTTTCACAACGATAACGCTCCCGCAGAAAATCGTGTGGAACATTAATACTATGAAAACTTCATGGTTATCGATCTGCTGGATTCATATCGCGCTATCACATCGCGCCAGGCTGCGGGGAACCTTTAACTATTTCACAAAAGGCTACATTTGACCCAGTTCGCGCTGATATCATACTTAAATTTTGTTATTCGATAAATAATTACAGCCTACAAGAATTAAACTTGAAAGTAACATCGACCTTCGATTCCGATACTAAGATAAATACTTTATTGTCTTTCGTTCCAACAACCTTCGTGATTGAAAAATAAACATTATCATTAAAACACGAATAACGTTGTTAAGTACCAAAATGTCACGGACCACACAGTATTGTATCAAAATATAAATAATAATTAACAATAACTTAGAATTTTATGCCTGGCATAAGGAAGTATCAGCTGTGGAGCATATTGCAACAAAAATAATAAAAGAGCAGCTTCAACCTTTGAGGTTTTGCCTTTCTAAAATCCTTTGGAAATATCACATGAGTAATATGCCTCCAACTACTATCAACAACTAAGTTTCAGTCCAACAGTACCTAATGGAAAACGTGAAGCGAAATAGTAACTTTGTCTGTACGAGACAGATAACCCACACGAACGTACCACTGGGAACAAAAGTATCCTATATATAGTCTTCCAGACCGTATTTCGGCCATGGCGGCCATCTCAACAGAGACTAGCACTCGGCGCGGGACATGTTAACGTGCACAAGAGTGTGCGCAGACACAGGGGCAGTCACTACTCCCTCACTCTCATAGTCCGATGGTACGGCAATCCGATACAACCGGAGATAGATAAGGCGCAGGATCAACGGCTCAACGTGCTTTCCGAGGTATGGAGGTATCACACCGCCAACTACTAAACTCCGGGCTGTTACTAAGAAATTCCTAATGGTTAAAACCCAGATAACATCCAGGTCTATACGTCATCACTTTCGCATTTTATAAAATTTCATTATCATCATTTCAGCCGAAAGATAGCCACTGCTGGACCTAGGCCTCCCCCAAACACCGCCACTTCGATTGGTTTCGTGCTTCTCGCATCTAGTGGATGCCTGCAGATGCCTCCATCAGGTCATTGGGCCACCTGAGAGGCTTACCAACGCTATGTCTTTCACTCTATGGTTGTCACTTCAGAACCTTTCGGCCTCATCGGCAATCCGTTCTGCGAGCAATGTGCCCTGCCCACTGCCACTTAAGTTTGTCAATTCTTCACTATCACTACATAGTATAAAACAAAGTCGCTTCCCTCTGTCTGTCCCTATGTATGCTTAGATCTTTAAAACTACGCAACGGATTTTGATGCGGTTTTTTTCATTGATAGAGTGATTCAAGAGGAAGGCTTATACGTATAATACGCGGGCGAAGCCGCTGGCAAAAGCTAGTTGGCAATATAATATAAAAGTTTAGAATACAGATGCAACTGATCACACTTCAATATTGACTTCAAAATCTCCTAATTGCCTTCAGTCAGTCTGCCAAGGTAACTGTAAACAGCGATCACAAACGTCAAAACAGACTGAAAGCCCTAAAGTTCGTGTTGTTGCCCCATTGTGACGTCAATTGGCAAGCCAGTGGTTGTTACGTAAAACATGCTAAATAAGGGATCTGTAACAGAAATACTTCACACTCTTTGTCCCGTTTGTGTCGGTAATCTTCGTATGTGAGTAAAAGAGTTAGTCGAAACAGAATGGTTTTTGCTTGTAAGTGCGCACAAGAATACACATACTAATGTTGATGCTGATTGAAGTTAGCCATTATCATAAAGTAGGCAGGTACTGATTTACTGAGTTTTACGTTCTTGAGAAGCGTTTGGATTTAAGGAACCTATGTTTTGGAATGTAAAAAGAAATGAGAACGAGAACGACCCAATGGGCATCTTTGTGTCATTCAATAAAATCTTTAAATAATCACTTTCTTCTGTCACTTTCACGAGCGTATTGGGCCCAAAAAACATGATCATCGCCTTTTACATACCGAGGATGTATATCGACGTCAATATGCTTTCGATGCTATAAGCAAACGATTACTTGGACGACATACAGGATGAATTTGTAAACAGTGCGCAAGCTGTAACCTCAAAGAATTCAACATAATTATGATTCTAGACCCGAAGCAAAGAAATTTTTCGTCGGTTATAAAAAAGAAAATCTGCTGTTATCAATTACGTTAGTGGCTCTAGAATCATATACTGAAGTCATGATTACAGTTTGCACACTGGTTAAAATTGTATCATGTATTATTAAAATGACCTTCACTTCTCATACAGTAACAAAGCAGCCATATTCTTAACACCTTATTAAAAATCAGTTTGAAAATTCTAAATAACAGGCCGACTCTCAGTCTCAATGTCATTCTCATTAAACATGATATCCCTCTCGATTTCAGCAGAACAACGAGAGGACTGACCACAAAATGCGATATTAATATCTGCGGGTCAAACCACCGTATGCTCTTGACATTTACTTCTTTTGTAACCTATACTGAACTTGTAACGATTGTGTTTTTATCTCTACCATTATTTCTCGATTGATCGTCATCTGCCTAACCTTTTCTCAAGTGTTGGGGTCGACTTCCAAGAGTTGAATGTAGCTGAATGCCACTATTTTACATGACCTGACTGTCTACGTATGTCCTCAACGTATTCGCTCCTTAAGTTTTTAGTTGAGCTTCACGATTATTAACAAATACGTGCACTGAGTGGACTAGTCCACTTAATGTGTGATTCTTTCCTAAAAACACAATTTCAGACATTAATTTGTTTATTATTATTATTTTTATTTTTTTATATTTATTTATTAATGTACATCGTCTTCATATGATCTGCCCAAGATTATGTCTGAGCTTCAAAAGAGACTGTGACTTCTGAGTTTGTTCCGGCCTTCCTTCTCATAGTCAAATGGGAAATGCCTACCTCATCTAGTTTGTAAAATATGATTGAGGTGTAAAAACGTTTTTACAAACCTAATTACAGAAATAAAATCATTTATCATGGGTTGTGGATATCAGATCATGGGAAGATTGGTTGTAAGACTTCTTTCGGGCTTCTGACTACCCGTAACGACTGACAAAGATCTGCCAATGACAGTGACTGCTTTTAGAGCTACGGAGAGGTCATTGTATGGAATGGATGGTTTTCAAGCGTAGTTTAACCTTGATCCATCGACCCGTGCGACTCTTACTTAGCCACTAGCCCCTCTCGATAACAATCGGTATACGAGTTATATTTGCTCGTTAATTGTGTCCATACAATGCTTCCACTGTACTGCATCAAGTCGACCTTGCAAGCTGATCACGATTCCGCACACCTGCACAGAGGTTGCCAACTAATAGCTCTCGATTAGAACTTGATCAATTTAAATGGTTATTTCAATGGTAATCACGAATAGGCTGTTTTCCGGAATCCAAACACGACTCAATAAATGAAGTGTCTAGTTTAACTCCACTTAATTTTTAGTATCTTTGAAGATGTTCTTGCCAAATTGCAATAAAAGCCTTGGCAATAATGAACAATCCAGCACATAGAGAAGCTATAAAAGAGTTATTCTAATTACACATAATCTAAGACGTAAGAATCCGTCTTAGGGTTCAAATTCCTTAATCACACTTTAGTAAATATCCTTATAAACAGTTTCCGGTTACCTGCCAGTAATTTCAACTCACGTAAAGCAATATGTTGAGCAAAATAAATAAAAGTAGACAATTTTCTTGAAACAGGATAGTAGAGGTCCGTTTATGGCCCAGTTGATCCTCTGTTATGAGGAATTCACGATTAAGGAAGGATCTGAGGCGAATTCCTCAGTCCTGTTTAGGTCAACAGCGATAAAAACAACATTTTTTTCTTTCTTTCGCTGGAACTGCACTAAAGGTTTACGAACGAACCATTAAATTGTTTTTAATCTCTGTGTTGTAAAAATATTATGTCTGTACAGTTATCTATTTTAAAATTTTGCAATAAATTTTGTTATAAATTAAGGCAAAGGTTTCCTGCAAATAATGTTTCCGTTTTTTTCTGGAAATGTAACAGTTTTTTAAACTAGATTCCTCGCCTTTCGATTCGATCTCCAACATTACACGTTTATGCGGTTATCATGTTCTCAATTATCATATAACACCATCTAAGCCATGCACCATCTGGGCCTCAAAAGGTATTCGGAGGCTTTTACTGGCCTGGTTTGTTCTGCATTCGTGCACGCTAGTCTTGATTCGAGGCCGCACATGGACACGGTGTAATCTGATGTGCCGATAGTAAATAAGGTTATAAATTATTGTCACTTCGTTGAAACCTTATCAAAAACTCCGTTATCTCAAATTCTCAACAAGTTTAGCAAGAATCAATCATTTTATTTCCAGTAAGTAAAGGTATTTCAGGGGCTTGTTTGTTTCTCGGCTTTTGTTCATGGATCATTCACGGTCGTTACGGGTCGTCAGAAGCCTGGAAGCCGACTTCCATATAGCTGGGAAAAGGCTAGTCAGATTATGACGTATAACAAGATCTGATATCACTTAAAAAACTTTTATTAGGTAGTTCTTCCTATGCCATTTCGATGGTATGTTATTGCGGGAAACGACAGTCCAAAAGATGGATTATCTTTAATTAACATAACATCGTACCGTGTGGTGCCGGACGTAAAGAATAACACCACCCCATTTCTTCACGTGGGTGTCGTAAAAGGCGACTAAGGGACTTACTAGAGAATGGGCAGCAGCGTACTCTATGCATTTTACCACTATACTGCTATCGCCAACCCGCCTGCCAAGCGTGGCGATTATGGCAAAGCCCCCCAAATTGGGGGAGGCCTAAGTCCAGCAGTGGACGTCTTACGGCTGAAATGATGATGATGATGATGAACATAACATCAAGCCTTGTTTCCCCGAAGGGTGGGGCACAGATGTACCTATAGTATACGCACATTTCGCCAGTCATGTTAAGACCCATGTTATAATAGGTGGCGATCTTATTGCCATCTACCGGGAACAAATCCACACTTCAGGTTGATACTGAGAAATTTCACGTAGAAAAACTCAATAATACTGCTCGATCTAGGAATCGAACCACACATGCTCAGCGGCAGCGCTTGTATCCACTAGACCAACGAGACAATTTACGTGGTGGTTTGACTATAATATTTCCCTATTAAACAGTTTATAGTCAGTCTGCATAAATATGCGAACAAAGAAACTCACTAGAGAAAATGAATCTAAACTTGACATTGCCCCGCGGGTCAAACAGTAAGATTACACATGATGTCTGTTATCGATTGCGAAACGCAATCAATTGCCAAACACTAGTACGTGCTGATTGATAAACATAATGAAGCGATTACTCGCGTTTGTAGCTCGAATTGTGAGAATGAATAATGTTTGAGGTAATTATGTATGTGCAATTCATTTAAAGACATAACGTCGAGATACCTCTCGCAATACCTTGTGGGACACCCGGTTGGAACCAAGTTCTTTTTGCTTCTGCCCACTTGGCGAATGAGAGCTTGAAAAATGACGGAAAAAAGTGTGACATGTTGACCGTGGCGTCACTGATTCGCCAAGTGAGCAGAGTACAACGTGCGATAAGGAACTTTACGGCAAAAACTGCACCCTGATTGCGTAATCACAATTTTTAAGGATACAGCTAATGCTACATAATGTTCGAAAAAATAGTCTACTCAACAACTCCAATAACGCTATGAATGTTGTTGAACTGGCAAAATGGAAACCATTCCTAATGTTAGTGTATTACAAAAATTACACCGTTTATTTCATCATAATATGTACTTTCACACATCAATTATAATAAAGGATTCGTTATTGAGCTTTTCAAAATTTGGGAAGGTATCTACTATCTCCATCCCAAATAATGAAAAGCTACATTAGCAGAAGTTATGATGCTATGCAGAAACCTTCCCCGATTACGCTGTTGGTTTGGTAACCATATTTGCAGGTTAATTAAAAATATAAACGTTGCTGAAAACTAAAATTAAAAGAAAATCAAAGTTGCTGAAACTTAAGTAGATAGTGTTTTAAAATAAATTCCATACTAAGTATCTGTTAAACAAGACCGGAGTGTGGAAATCGTGTTTTTTTTTACCATCAATCTTCGAACAATACCCAGAGCTTCAAAAGTAAACAATAATTAACTTCTTAGCGTCTGTATTAATTTCCACCACTTCAAAGAGAAATGTAGTCTCAAGTACCGTAATCTACTTAGTAATGTTTAGAAGAATGAAAGATTTCTTTCATCTCCGGGGTTAACATACCCATTACGAAGATTAATTCAGCAACAATGCAGCAAAAAATATAGCAAATTACTGCTTAAGCATTAATAATAATTTATCTTTTAACCCCGCCCCCCGACTTACAAAATAATAAGCCATCGTGACCGAACCCCATGCTTGCTTAATTAAACCGTAAAGAATGAACTCGCGAACACAAAAAATAGAACCGGTCATCGACGAACACCAAATTGAAATGTCAAAGTGAAATGTCAGAATTGAAGTTTCCGTTGTTGCGCTTGCGTCGCATCAAAATATTTATCTAGTAGATTAGCCTCAGGTCACATTACGCAACTCACAAACAACGGTTCGTTGATTAAATTCATGCGAAAATTGCTCGTAATTTGTACGAGGTCATCTGCACATAACACTCTCATTTGTATTGTAGAGTCGCTACAATTTAGTGCAATGGAGTCATAATATACCAGCCTTGTCAATTATTAGCTAGGCGTATTGTTAGTCATAAATCAATACCGACATCTACCGACCGTGGTTCAATAATACATAATTTATAACGTAGAAATAGAAAACGGAAATTAGATACTGGAACAATGCATCTTACCTGTATAAATTTTGTACAGCGAATCCAATAAGCCCTGCATCATTTTGACGTGTTATATCGGCACTAGTTATATCACAATACACTTTAACAAAAACATGTCTAGACTAGCTGGCACACAATAATCAGCACTGAGCACTATCGCTTTATTATTTTTTAAATAACAAGACGTGATCAATGGCGAACATAACTGAAAATAAAATTCTTCAAACTTAATGAGCAGTCATCCAGACAGCTAATTAGTCCCACATCGGAACAAAAGCTTGAGCAGATCAATTGGTATCGGAAAAAATAAATGAAGACGCAATCGAGAAATTACTATAAGTTTCGAAGGTGAACGAACTAATAGACAGCACGGTGGCCAAATTGAAGTAACGGTAACAACCGTCGGATCTTTATCATCAATCAGATTTGCGTAACTATCTTTTAGCAATTACTTTGTACACTTGAGTGGTCCAAATGACTGGTTACGAGGAATGCAGTCAACGTATACAATTACAAGTAGTAAGGACAAAAGAAATGTGATCTAGTTACAACAAATATTGAGAACAACAAGGCTACTATTTGAATCCAGCGAAGCGTACCCGAATATGTAGGTAATGAATATAAGGATATCAAAGCAATACCTACATTAAATTAAAATATAGAATCGAAATTCAACCTAGACCCCGATGACCATACAAGTATCATGGAAAATGATAAAGTTAAAGTATTATGCAAGGTCACATAAGTTGATATAACGACCTGCAGTACGCCTACGGCAGTAATAGTCTGAGTGGTCCACAACACCATGTTTTACAACATGTAGTACAATATGGGTCTAATAATGTCGAAACTTTCGATGTAGGCGGGAATTCGGATGTGTAATAAACTGTAACAGGCGTAATAACGAGTCTACAAAATGTTGTAACACCAGTGGCATGAAAAAAAAGAAGAGCATCACGGTTTTCATCAACTTTGTCAAAAAAGAAAATGCACATCACAAATCATTCTGAAACATATCTTTATCCTACAGCTTTTACGTTATGTTTACTCTTAATATTTTTTTTATATTTATGCAACACAACATTATTAACTGCTGGGATGCATTCTAAAAGTAACACGAATTATTCGGATCATTTGTAGGAAGTTTTCCTCGGCAAAACGTAAAAACACACTTTAATTTTATTCATTTTGGCACGGGTTTTAGCATAACAAATAAACTTAACAAGCGTTTCCTAAAATCATTTATCATTGGTCAAATAGTAAGAGAATGGTTTGAAGAGTTCGTAGAAGACTAAATAATAATTCAACGAATAGACGTTCTATACAAATATCCTAGACGTCTGACAAAACAAAGTTTTAGTGTCACATATTGTCAATCAGATAATCCGAATGCTAGATGTTAAGAAAACCAATTAGGAATCTTCAGAAACAAGTGACTAAGGAAAACAAAGTAATAATTAAAGATACTCGTGTATTCTACCAACAAGAATATAATATGTAGTAAGTTCCAGAAAAGTTGAAAGAATGTCGCGATACCAAAAACATTTGTTTGGCCAAAACAAGAGCAACAGGTCCAAAAATAATAAGCAATGTTATTTTAAGTGAAACAATACCGCGTACCGATTTACGGCCAAAACAAAGAATCGTAATTAATATGAAAGAACTCAGTAATGTTACTTCTGAACTTCTGAACTACTCTTACGTGAACGTAGAAACGTGCACGTTCAGAAATAGACTACAAATAACAATGTATTGGTAAATGAAGACAGTAATGACATGTCCACATGAATGTAAAGTAAAATTAGCCACGCAAGAAAGCCATTGCGAAACCAATGGGAAGTTCGCAGACATAAAACAAAGCGGTACTATTGAAACTGGGAAACTTTATGAAGATTCAAAACATAAAAGAGCTTTTACGTGTTTTTATTTGCAATGCGTTCTTTTTGAAATGTATTTAATATAAAATACATCATGAATACTTGAATGCAATTGTTCAGGATCCACATTACTGACATAGTCAGCCGTCTCGCTTTATTCGTGGACACAGTCTAGTCTTTTTGTTAAGGAACTATAGTCGGGTAAAATTAGAATTTCAAATGCATTCACCCGCAGTAATTCATCTTCTCTGCAGCAAAAAGCAAAAATATTATCCCACCAAGTTTCTCAAGTATAAAAGATACATCTTTCAGAGATTACTCCGCAAATAATACGAAGATTTGCGAGTGTCCCGAACATACGACAATTTATTCTCCTGTAAATTGGAAGTGGCATGTCTGCGCTTAATCAAGCGAGCACCGGAGCAAAAATCTCGGTGACCGGTCAAACGAACAAGATAAACGAAGACTTAAAAAGAAAGTTCTTGAAAGTTTTTCCATATCGTCAAATTCGAAACCTGTTTAAGACCAAAAAAGTGTTTATTTAGCAAAACACATTTCGCACTTGCATTACAACAAACTGTCATCTATTGTTAATAGATGACGTTGATGGCAAATATTTAAAACACTGTCACTTTTGAAACCACATTTGCACTCGCGGCGATCACTCGTATGTAAACCACGTACTCGCGACTTCAGATGTAACTCCTCGCGAAGTTTCTATGACTTAGCTAGCAAGCTATGATCAAATCGCAAAACTCGGTTAGGGCGGGCGCTCATTGCGGATCGCGCGCCCGCGCCGTCCGCGGTCTGCCGCACCGCCGCCGCCACTGGCGTACCGGGATTATTTATAAATTCATACAGACAGGGGGTCGTAGAATTTTGCACGACGTCGTCGTGGTATGCCAAAGCTAATGACTGCATCAGGTCAGACCGGAAACAGAGTGTCACGGTACCTTCCTCAAGTTAACGAACGAACTTAAGTGTCCAAGATGTCTTTCAATTTGCATTGTCTCAATGGAAAGCGATTTATTTTTGAATACCGAATTTCCTCACCTTTGTTTTTGGTCTCAATCGATCAAAGTAGCTTTGTTTAATAAATGACAATTCAAATATAACCCAAATATGTACAAGACCCACCCACAGTAGGCCGCGAATTAATTCTAAAAAAATGTTTCGCAAGATACTTGTAACTCAAAGAATTTTCCGCCGACCCTGGCCATGCCGCCCACCTGGACAGGTGTCCAGCGCGATGGCTCATATACCACGATATTACGTTAGACACGTGAGCAAGATTTAAATTAAGCAGTATGAACGGTTTCTTGTTTGACGTTAACATTTATGAATTGCTTACACATGACGTGCCAATGACTTGCGTTTACTAGTTTATCGTACTCCGGTAATTAATTGACCATCTTTAACGTTTCTGCTGCTATGATTGAAGATTCTCGAACAAATATGTGACGAGCACTGATGAATCACCTGCAAGCAGAATACAAAAGACTTGGCGTTTGGCACTACTAACGATTCATTCCAAGTTTCTTGACAAATGACAGCTAAAATTAAAACATGAGCAAAATGAATAAACATAACTGAAGCAAAGCCAAAACCACCTGTACGTGTGATACTGATAGAGAGAGGTAAATCTTTGTTTTTGCACTTGCACTGATATTGCACTGATATTCTTTAGAGTTGAGTATTAGATTACAATGATTAACAATTTTAATTATAAGCCGATTAGACCAAGACAGGGTTGTATGTGCCTCACGGTTTAAATCCTACAATTAGAAAATTCCAAAAATACACAACAATTACCCATCGAATTAGACTCTAAATTCCGCGACACGTCCATACGCTTGACAGGCACCCAAAGAATGCCAACATCCCATCTTTCACCGTAACGGCGGCAAGTCAGACAGAAATGACGCCCCTGCCTATTTGTATTCTAGAATATATTCATTGCGCAGTATACATCAGTATTTACGGGTTCAGTACAGTCTCAAACAGCTGTCGACGCTGACGCGGTTTTCATTGTGGATTTTATTATTGATCGTAAAGTATCGTTAGCAACGTTTCTTTGACGTAAACGTTACGTTTCGAAGTAACTGAAGCTCTTCATCTTATCGGCTAATGTGAAGTATTGCATGAGTGCTTGTTTTGGGTTGTTCAATTTGTATACATATATGAGAATATATGTATAAAACGATACAGTTTCCGAGAGTAGGACAGTGTACTCTCTGATTTCATTGTAACTTTCTATTATTATATTTATCATCACTTATTAGTCATTTTTATTGCATAGAAAGCTAGAAGATTCCCTATAAATCTATTTATCTCCGGTTTAATATGTTAAGGAATATTAATCTGGTCAACCGCTCGCCTTCTTTCACTTAAATCTCCTCACATCGATCATGAACAAAAACGCAGTACCCTTAGAAGATATACCCACCTAGGTACAATGTAGCCTCATCTTGAATTACTCCTACCGACATGAAAATAGACGATTCTAAATATATTTCCAGAAAAAGAAACAAATAAACAAACGCACACATTTCCAACAATACGTAGTTACATAAGCGATAGTTTGTTTAATGTTTATGTTGTAGTATATTTGTAAGGTAATATAAACAATATGTCTGTAGCAACATTATTCGGTAAACCTGAGTCAATGTTATTTAATAAAACACGTTTGAAACTTACCTTTACGTATTATAAAAATAAAGCTTTAGCACCTTCAGAATTAGATATGGTTGAATGTGTAATCTCATGTGTGTCCTTGGAGTCCAATTTATTTAAATGCTTGTTAACACCACCGATTATTCTTTCTGAATCTATCACTATAGCATGTTTTACGTCAATCGTATATCAATCCTTCTCACTTACAATCCACGTAAATGCTGCCCACATCATACGGTGGAGTTCTTAGTATTTATTCAGGGCTCTTTTCCATCAGCCCTTATATTATTGTAAACTGAAACACTTATGTAAACTATCTACTGCGAACGATTGTTCTTTCAACATTATATATATTTTAAATCTTCTTATCTTTTTTAAATACCTGTGTTCTATTTAAGAATCGGCGTTAATTCTCATATGATGACGGATCTGTATGATTAGATTTATGAGTACCTTGTACGGAGTAGTATCAATCTGACTTACCATTCTAACATATATCTCAAATATTGGACTTCTAGCTCAACAAATTCAATTCGAAGCTTCTGAATTTTTTTGAAAATTATCAAGGGTTGTTAGCTCTTGATAAAGTAGACAAACAGCTAATAGTGTATTAAAAAGCCCCTCAATACCTTCAGACATGATTGAAAACACATGCTTATTAGTAAGAAGGCAACACAGACCTATAAATAAACCTGAAGTGAGCCAGTCACCAACGGATACATTTACCAGCGACAATTGAGCAGTGGCGTGTGCTGGCCGCTTCCTTGATGATCTCATGCAAAATTGTAGCATTTCTACAAACCGCACCATTTAGGGAACGATATTTGGGGCAGTCCAATTGTGTCATTTAGATGAGGATGCCTTTGATTAGAACAAGCGACCCTTTTAATGGCTGGAACTAGGCTCTTGTAACGCGATAGCGTTTTGCTGATTGCTATCATTGTAAGTAGAACTTGCATTGATATTATACGGATCATAATTATGAATTTCGAGATTTGGGTTTATCTCATGCGTTTGATACGATGAATCATAAATTAGTATAATAATCTTCTTAATTGGTAATCTTAATTGTATTAGAATCGAAGTGACCACAATTAAGTTCAATGTAGCTTCTTTGCCAAAAATTTTGGTTGTAGTATATTTGTGGGTGGTCTCAATATACATTGTAGGAATGTTACCGGTATTATCAACTTGTGAATATGCAGGTGCTGAATCAAATTTTCAAGAATATCTACAGAATCCGATATGGTCTAGTGGCTAGGATACCTGGCTCTCACCCAGGAGGCTCGGGTTCGATTCCCGGTATCGGAAAACTTTTTTACTTTTTGAAGATTTGAGCGAGTTGTAAAAATCAATGTAAAGCTTCCAACGAAAATCTTTTGAGATTAGGATATGTAAGTAGTACGAATTTGAAGAATTCATGCATTTGTATAGCGTTATCGACAAAATATTACTGTGGAGTACGTAAGAGTCTTGTGTAACTAACAGTCCAACAAGCATTGAGTTATCAAATGCAATATTTATTAGGTAGGTACAAATTCGTAGCGTTTGGTTTCTCGGAACTCTAATTTCTTTTAACGCGTTTTGGTAAAAACCCGTGGATATATATATTTTGGTTAAAGACAGCTGTCAACTTGTCAATTATGTCGTGTCGCTGTCCCAACTCTACTATAAAAACTGTTTCATTTCTTCGAAGTAACATTTCTCAGAATTTGTTCTCACTAATGATTCTACTCTTCACTCATAATTTTGCTGTCCTAACACCAAGGTTTTCTGCAATTTCCGACAAACTTTTGTGAAATGCCATTTGTGTGAGTTTATTACCTCAAAAATGCTCTCACTTGCAAAGTATTACTTTATACAAGTACACTTTCCTGGAGAGCTTAGAGGGCATTCCTCCCTCAAACTGGCGGCCATGTTGCGGTCACAATGGGTGCGCCGGCGCACGTCTTTATTAGCCATGAATGGCGACGGCAGTAAACAATTCAAAATAGACGCGCTTCCCGCTCGCGTTGTTGAACCGATCTCGTCCACGAGCTACAACTTTATAGCACGTGGTACTTTTGTCTACTATGCCTGTCCATTAATCTCTGGTTCTTGACCACATTCATTGGAAAGGTCAGACGAGGTCTTTCGCGGAATAGGTACGTATGATAAGTAGACTCTTTATAAGGAGACGGGCGTGATTGTCTTGTTTGATGAAGAGTGAATGTTGCTTGATGAAGAAGCAATTTGTATAGTCCTGGAGGTCATTAAAGATATTAATCTTAGTGAAAAGACCTTAGGAGAGATAACTTTCATTATCTGCGAAATAACTACTTAAGTAGCTAAAGACGTGGATGGAACACGTTATAAAACGACTGAATTATTAATTTTGTTTCATATCTGATATGTCAATCAGATTATTAATTACGGCATAAGTATTTAGGCAGGAACCGGAATACTGTTCTAGGAATTCATGGTGCAAGTAGCGATTTGTATGTATGATGTAGAGGTACCATCGAATGGTTTATGGCTTTAGTGATAATTAGAATGAACGAAAGAGAAAGGATTGTTGAATTCTATTTAGACCTTGCACAAAAAGACTCTTTGGAGTAGTTTGGCCAGTATTAAACTTATGACTTTGTGAGTGATTTTTATTTTACAATACTATATCTGTCTTAACTGCCTTGTTGGTCTAGTCGTCGCAAGCGTTATTGCTGGAAATGAGGTGCTGGAATCGATTTCAGGGTCGAGCAAAAATTTTACGAGTACATCCTACTTAAACCTAACTGACGAAATGTGGGTGTACTAACGGTACACCTCTACGTGTACCTAACCTTTCCGGGATTCCAGGCGTCATATTATCTTTTATTACTATCACCGTTTTCTACGATTTGATTGATGTACAAAACCATTACAAAACTAACACGATAAAGAATCTTATCACTACTTTTCTGTTCAGATATCTTTCTCGTTTTTAGAGCGTGTCCTTTTGAGACATAACTTGTAAGAACGAGAACACATAATAGACTCATATTCGAGATAAACTGTTTGCGAGACGAGCCTATCTTACTGGGTCAGAGATAACGAATGGGAGTTGAAAAAATAATGCTAAAAGTAGATTTGTTGTTATTGGCAAACAGTTAATCCATTGAGTGCTGCTGGTAGATATTCAGAGGATATACGTACATACATATAGTTGAGGCATTTTGGACTTCGTTCGACGGATGTGATGTAGCGCACACTGGATTTTTAACGCTTTGTTTTTGAACTGAGTATTGAGAATAGAGTGCATCGCAGAGCGTCGGAAAAACACTGTTTGATGTTTAAATCTCGTCACTAACCAGAGCCCGAAAAAATTTAACAATATTTTTACTTCTGTGCTACGTGGACTTATTCTCAAAGACGTTGATAATACAGACAATATAAAAGAATTAATTAACGCAGTAAATGTACATAATATACTTATAACGTGCAAACTTGTCTTCGTTCGTTTCCAAGTCAGAGCTCACAAGTTTTTATATTTAAAAACTCATAATCGTAATGACAGCAATTAATTCACCTGACAAATAAAAAAGCAATACAATAATAAAGGATAAGAATTGGTTGTTTAAATCCTTGGCCGAAAAAATAAAAATAAAAGTGATGTAAACTCCAGTACTCAGAAGCCAGCTATTCTTCGCGATACTAATCGATATGAGATTTAAAGTCGATAATAATAAGTGTTAACGTAATCGAATATCTGTGAATTTTATTAAAATAATGATAAGTAAGTACTACGTGAACTTAAATGTTTTACAGAAAATGGTGTGGTCCAAAAAGGTGGTTATATGCTATAATCATTATCATTTAAAACTGCTTATTATTATGCGCCTACGCAGTATATTGGCAATGTGGGTTGCCATACTGGCCCTTATTTTGAGAAGATAAATTCTCCATGTGACTGTGAATTTAATTCTATTATCAATGCTAAGCTTTCTAGCTAATCGCGATGTCGCAATGCAGTGCCTGTTTATTGTTTACTAAAAGCTATACACTAGTGCAGAAATGGAACAGGTGGGTGTAAATACAATGTGTAGATGACATGAACTCACGTCTCCTTCCCATAGGGCTAGGCAGAAACTATAGAACGCCACCTACTACGATCCTTATTGACTCCTTTGGTTCGTTTAGGTTCATACCTACATTACATGTCTTCATGAAACGCACGCCGCGACGGTTGCGAGTTTTTTTTTTGGAAATGACATCTCTCAGGTTAACCTATGAGGTTGTCGGCTGGTTAACCGAACTTGCCTGTGGTTACCTTAATAAATTAAGGCTTCCAGCCATGGGCACGCCACAATTGCGGCGGTAAGTCCCCTCTTTGAGGAGTGGATAGAGAGGCGTCACAGCATCCTCACCTTCCGCCTGACGCAGGTTCTCACCGGGCATGGTTGCTTCGGTGGGTTCCTGTTCAGGATAAAGCGGGAGGATACGCCCGGGTGTTTCCATTGTGAGGATCGTCTAGAGGACACGGTGGAGCATACGGTGGAAGTGTGCCCTGCCTGGGCAGAGCACCGCCGTGTCCTCGTGGAGGCGATCGGCGGCGGCGACCTCTCGCGTCCGGCCCTGGTGCGAGCCATGGTACGGAGCGAGAGGCCATGGGAAGCCGTCACCTCCTGCGAAGCAGTAATGCTCGCGAAGGAGGAGGCGGGGCGCGTGAGGGAGTGGCTGTCTCTGCGCCCTCACGTCCCTAGCCGCCGCAGGAGGAGACGCCCCGGGCATCGGGAGTCAATAGTGGACTCCCGGCCACCGTAGGCACGAGCTTGCGAGCGGCGAGCAATGGGTAGCTCGCCGCCCGGTAAGGACCAGGCTCGGGTCGACGGCGCGTAGTGTTCCACGCGCGCCTCAAAGAGATGTCAGCAATCCTGAAGGGGTCTGCTAGGACCGATGCCTGCCAGGGTCGCGAGATTGTTCGAAAGAGATACCGTGACCCTGGCACATGGGCAACTGAAGGAACACGGGTGGGTTTTAGTCAGTAAAAAGTCTGACACGCCCTCCCGCTCCGCCCAGAGCGGGAGAAGTTATTTGATGATTTCCCATCCAAGAAAAAAAAAGGCTTCCAGCCAGGGCTTAAAAACATTAAACTAGATCGAATATTCGCTAATGGCACCCTCTGTGAGGTACGGACCTTGGTTTATTGGGCATCGCTAGTAGAGGGCAGCAAGGGACGGGGTGGATCGAGATGTCCGGTTGCGAGTATTACGCACTTGACCTTTCTGAAGAACGTCTCTATAAGCATGCTCTTTTAGAATCTAGGGCGTCCTCCCTCGGCGCTTCAACTTCACATCTACCTTGTTAAATGAAATACAGTACTGCGAAGTATTCAGTGGTCTTTTTACATAATTTTAAAATCTTGACAAACATCTGGAATTCTTGAACAGCCAGTAAGTTGAATGTCAACAACGATTGATTTATTTTCACTTAAAATGAAGCAATGCAAATCTGCGGTAAGATTTATTGATAAACATTATAAAGGTTTTCAGAACAGCTTAATTTGTCATGGCATTAAACCGTGGCAACCTATGAAGAAAACGTTACACTACAGGTAGCCGTGTTGAAGTAAATGTCAAAATGAACTTTACCGTTCGTGTTTAGAGAAGGATTATATTAACTCCTCAGGTACATTTAGCGTCAAAAATCTTTATTCAAGTATTTATTTTATTTAAGTACTCATGGCTAGGAAATAACAGGCATGGGACGATCGATTCTGGGAATGGGAGACCATCTTTGTATACTGAGGCCCCTGCGTGTCTAGAAAAGAACGTTAAGCCTTTGGCCTGGCTGTCATTTAGTGGATCTTGGACAGTCGATACGGGTCGTCAGAAGCCCGAAACTCTGACAACCAGTCTTACCAAAGGGTATCGTACTATCTAGTAACTGGGTTGTAGTGGGCAGATAGGTAGTTGCTCCATGTAAAATACTGGTATTGAATCAGCTGCATCTGGTTAGACTGCGAGCCGACCCCAATATGCATGAAAAAGGCTAGGAGGATAAGGAAATTCGAAGTTGGTAGCCACCTGGAAAGCTTATAGATTTATCCACATGGGAATTTAATATATCTGGCGAAATTGGTCATGGACTATTAAAGTTTGCACTTCTGCCTTACCAAGGGGATGTGGAGGTCAGATAAGCAGTCGCTCCAAGTAGAATTCAACACAAGGAGGTTAAGAATGATGTACTGAATCCATGGTAATATAAATGGTTGTGTCTTGATGTCCCATGCCGCACTGGATTTTTGCCGCTACCTGTACAGCAAGACAACCTTTTCGAAGTACAGTCGTGTCTATTGTTTCTAAACCGATTGCTCAAGCATCTACCCTCAACGGCTAGGTTCTCCGATCATGCACGAATCGATTGAACTGCGAATTGATTTAGACACCGATACGATAGTACAATCGAGTAGTGGCGCCTGCGCAGACGCCTGTTCAACATTACCATACAGGTTTTAGTTCGCATCTGATTGTTGATTTAGAAATATGAGTTCGTGTTTGTTTAATGTCTTTGACCTCATCAATATGTATTTTTTCTTGATTTTCTTGCTTTTTATGCTGTTTTTTTTTTTAACAAATACATTGCATAATTAACAATGGACAAAATTATAGCTACATAACTTAAAAACTGTGTCGCAAAGAGAAATCGCCTAGATTGTGGCATTCAGTTTTGCCTGTTATGTAGTTAATTAAACTAGATGTACATAAGTGCCTTACGATTGGGGAAAACAGGCTTGATGTTATTTATACGTATAATGTACCTACAATTTAACCCTTTTCAATGATCCACCAGTTAACAATAGTACATAAATTGAGAAGTTTCCTAAGGGTGATAAGATAACTAATCCAAGTCGACGTCCTCACGGACGTAATAATATCGTGGCGGGATTTTATCGCACATTGGATTTTCAACTTTAGGTGTAGAAGCGAGCATTGAGAATCCAGCAGAGTGCATCTCAGGGTCAACAATTGAAGGGTTCCACGAGGACCGCTGCCTGTCAGGGTCGCGAGATTTGTTCGAAAGAGTTACCGTGGCCCTGGTATTGGCAAATGAAGGAACACGGTGGGTTTTAGTCTGTAAAAGTCTGACGCGAAGAGAGGGAGACGTCATTTGATGATTTCCCACCATCGATCACTAATAAAGAAATCGATGTTTCCCACCCACAAAAAAAGTGTTGAAAAAACAGTTTTAATTTTCAACTCTCGGCGCTTGAAGATCCAGTGCAAGTAAAAATCCCGCGCATTACTTCGACCGTATGGACACCCACTAAGTTCCTAACCTACAGGGCACCACAAGAGATAAGAAATCCGAAGATAAATCGCGAGCTAACTTGAATGGAAACTATCAGATTCTGCCGAAATTTTGCAACCCACGCAAACTGGTACTGCTGTTTATAGATAGAAGAATGGCTATAAATCTATGTTGTATTGATTAGAGGAAACCGGCTCTATTAAACTTTTGATTCGGTAAACTTTGAGAAGCCCTGAATTTCAATGGGAAATATTTGATGCACAGTTTTAAAAATAAATAGCATTTTTGAACTTTGTAGCCTTTTCTCACAGTTGGCCGCAGTAATTTGGCTATTTCGTATTTTAGGACCCCGAAACTCTGACAACCAGTCTTACCAACGGTTATACTGCCCAGTTACTAAGTTATGAAGTTCATGTAGACAGTCGCTCTGGACATCTCTGGAGATTGGAAGCCAACCCCAACATAGTTGAGAAAAGGCTCTATAGGCAGATGATGAGGACCCCAAAAGGTTTTTTGTCATTAATATTTTTGTTTTTACACGCTTTATATTAGCTTCACTTGTATGTTAGTATGTTTGTTTGTAACCGACTCCTTATAGCGCGATTTTGACCCACTTTAAACGACCAGATTTCATTCAAACTTTGCACACCTGTCAAGGACCGATGACAATGCAATAATTTCATAAATTTGTGCCATTATGCTTGCCAGGGTTACCAGGACAGCAAAAAAACCGTCTTCGAAAACTACGCTGACATACGTCACAAACTAATTTGTGCCATTATCCTTGCCAGGGTTACCAGGACAGCAAAAAAAACTGTCTTCGAAAACTACGCTGACATACGTCACAAACTACGCTGACATACGTCTTAAAATTCGAAACACCCTAAAAAATAGAAAATAAATAATAGTTTAAGAAAACTAAAAAACACGCTTCCATAGAAACCAAACTAAAAAGTACAAAATAATGGAAAAAAGCGTGGGGTGCTTTATAAGGTATTTTTTTTATTGATATCAGGATTTTAGTTTGGTTTCAATGGAAGCGTGTTTTTTAGTTTTTTTAAACTATTATTTTATTATTCGAGGTTTAAATTAAATACAGAGATTCATTATGTTAGTTTTCAATGTTTTTTTAGGATAGCGAACTGGGCGTCTTTTGTGGTTGAATTGAAGAATACATGCTAATTTAAATCAGCATTAACCTATTGGATGCCGCCATGACATAGATACAATTAAAAAGCCACGGTATGTAGGTATGTCTGGATTCACGTTCACATACGACGGGATAAATCACCCCATAAATTGTCATTGCAAAAAAACACGTAATTAAAGACTCTTCGTCATTTTGCATATTAAAAAGATGATACTTGTATGCGTGCATTAATTGATAGAATAACTCTTAACATTTTGAAGAAGATATAACACACCACTTACCGTTAAATCTAAATAATTTACATTAAAAAGTGAGAATATAGCCACTCTACTAATTAACTACATGATAGAAGCACTCAATATGAGATCATAAATATTTCCAAAGTTTATCGAAACTTATGATCACATCACCGTCTCTATGGCAGCCATTAATGTTTGTAACCTAATGAATTCGTGATCATAATCTGCATATTTTATGTTTTTAGGGTTCCGCACCTCAAAAGGAAAAAGCGGAACCCTTATAGGATCACTTTGTTGTCCGTCCGTCCGTCCGTCTGTCCGTCCGTCCGTCTGTCCGTCCGTCCGTCCGTCCGTCCGCCCGTCTGTCAAGACCCCCTTTTCTCAGAAACGCGTGGAGATATCAAGCTGAAATTTATATCAAATACTCAAGACTACTGTCCCTTGGAGCTGTGAAAAAATCAAACTTCTAAGCTAACGTAATCAAAAGATATAGTCGTTTATGCCGCAAATTTCCGCAAATTTTCGAAACTCGCAAGGGAATCCAAACCTAAAGGATACTTCCAGTCGATCTAGAATTTTGAAATTTGGTACGAAGCAACGTTTTATAGCACAGATAAAGGAAAAATTGCGAAAACCGTAAATTGTTATTTACATCATATAATAAACAGAAAAAAACACAGACAGAAATAAAACCAAGCCAAGAAACAGAACAGAACTACGACTAGATTGTCGTGATGGGTGAACTTTTACTTATATACCTACAGGTTTGTACGGAACCCTCGGTGCGCGAGTCCGACTCGTTTTTCCGACGGTTTTTTTAAAATAAATTAATAGCTACTGATATTGATGATTCAGATTTAAAAGAGGTTATTGAAGTGGTGGAAGATGTTGTGTCACATGCATTGAGTATCTATGCTATTGGAGAATTATCTGATAGCCACAATATTGGCCTGCGATCGTCTGGTAGAGGAATCTTAACCGCTTCTGAGAACAGCTGAAAGATCTTTGCTGTTGCACTCACTACGTTTACTACGTTTGGCAAATAGTTTTTATTTTAACCATCGAGCGCTTTGGGAGCTCTTTAGAATTTTGTTAGGAAATACAGACTTTTTATCCCGGTAGTACGTTTCCGGGGGATAATTTCCTACGTCGAAGCCGGTGAAGCCACTAACAACTTTTGGAATAGTGCAAGCCTACACCGCCACCGTCTTGCCTGTTACATAGAAAAGTAACATAACAACCAGAAGGACCAAAACTTGGCGTGACATGTACGTATACGCCTCAAAACCGAAACTAGATGAACAGCGCGATTTTGAATTCGTTCAGGGTGCAAAGTTTTGCATCCACATAAAGTATTATCTCTTTTTCTATGCCTATAAGTACGGTAGTACCAAATGTATACACTCACGTACCTGCCACTTAGCCGTCAATAATATCGATAAGGTGTTTTATAATTCAAATTCTGACAGCGTGACGAGTTGCGAAGTCTGACATTTGTTAGACTTGTAACGTATCATAACTGAACATAATAATAAGTTAGGATTACTATTATAGATACCGCTACCGTAAGGTCGGTACTGGTATCTTAACGTGTCTAGTTGTCGGATCAAATTTATTTTTACATGGTCTACAATCACTTCTGGGTACCATTAAGATAATTGTGTGTTATTAAATGAATAATTTGTTGGTACCTGAGCTGTTTTATTACAATGGTTATTAAGTCATGTTAATTTTAGAAATAAATAGGTATGTACATCTTGGGCATTAACAAAGGAAACTGAACTTTGCGATTAGCCCGCTGGAGTAAGGAGACCAGCCGGTAAATCGCGTAATACACTTCAGTAGGAATGGCATTCATTTTGACAGTTCTATGATGCAAATGACCCTAATCCAATGTTTCATAATTTTTATGTGTTCAGAAAATGACCCCACTGGTTAGGACGCTATTGGTAATTTATTCAAGTAGCGAGTAATTTAGTACCTAAATTTGAACAAAAACAAATGAATCGGATCGTTTAGTGAGTTAGTAGAGTGAATCCATTTAAATCCAATTAATAACGATGAGCAAGACCTGGACCGAAGAAAGAAGAATCGGGATGCTTGGATGAGGCCTGTGTCCAGCATTGGACTTCTTTCGTCTGAAATGATGATGAAGAGGAGCAACGGTTCTTGACATTGTTATTATTGCGAGTAGAATTTGGATGAGGATGGTAAGGGTGCGTGGATTGGCACAAGAAAAGAGAACCCTCTGCTCAGCAGTGGGTGAAGTCAGGCTGTGAATGATATCATGAACAACGCTTGACCATTTAGATCCCCAAAAACCTGAGTCCAGTCTCAATTTCAACACAAAAACGATCGAATTTAAACATGCGCAGCATATGGCAGCCAATACCTTTATCAGGACTGTTATGCGTTCTTAATACTCAACATAAGTTTATTGTAAACAATATGATAAAAACTGAACCTTGTCCGGCCGTATATGGACACAAGACGTGACATAAGGATCCAGCTTCAAATAAAGATGGTTACGATGAGACGATAATGTAATGTTAAGCCTCTGTGCTTCGGCAAAGACGTATTGAACGAAATTTGTCTTGTATTCAAGAAGGTATTTGTTTCATACAATCTTAAAACTTAGATATGGTTATCATCATCACATGCATGTAAACATAAAACTCAGCGAAATCTTTCTCTCTCAGGTCGGCTTTGGAGATGAATTTATCGAAGTTATGACCCCATTTTTACAGTGTCCGCTGACCACTGTAAAACTGACAAGTTGATCAACTATAGTGACTCCTCTATTTTCACCAATTCCCATATTTCCAAAAGCCTTTAGAACAAAAACTATAACCCACCTACAGTAGCCAACGGATACTTATCCAACCTTTATTCCAATACCACATGTTAAGAAAAACAGAATGATAAAATAACAGCTCTATGTTCAAAGGTAAAGGTCACAGTCGTCGGTCAGTAGGTGTGCAATGCGTGTTAACTTCCATTTCTCTCCATATAGGGAGAGGTGACAACGGTGACACGGACCACACCCTTACTGTGCCTCTGTAAGTCTTAAGACGGCACTTTGTATTTTCCCCTTTAGGGTTAAGCTGTAAGACATGACTGCGTTGCTCGATGATAAACCTTTTAAAATTTGAGATAAAGTATTTTTTTGCCAAGCGCATGGGCTTTCATGGCATTATTGGATTCGACTAAAGCTTTTGACAAGTAACATCACGATATAATTTTATAAAATTTTGGTGTTTCTAATTTATTACTTTGTATTGTAGGCAGTAGGCACCGCTCCAAATATATTGTTATTAGCCTATTGGTTATTTGGTCTCTAAGCAAAAACTTTACAAGACAAGAGCTTCAGTGCAGCCCTGAAGTTAAGTAAACAAGAATACAACGGTTATGTTTTTGTTCACGCCCACAACTTGTATTCTGATATAATATTTTGTATGACAGCACTCAGTTTTTTTAACGGAAAGCTATAATCATTCATAACTCGAAATATAGACCCGAAATGTGCTAACAAATTACATGTTAGCTAGAAAAAAGTACGCAAGTTTCTAAAAATATTAGGTGTAAACTAGTCATAAATGAAAAAAAGATTCTGCTCACACATTATAATATTACTCATACAGCTATACCTCAATTTCAATCTTTAGAGTAAATACCATTTATCTTTACTTCAGCCAAAAAGATAGAAGCATAGGCAATGCAACTGAATTTATCGTCTCAAAGAGTTATGTTCTTAAAGTAATACAAAATGTGAAATTTATATGATTGTGAATTCTTTCTTGGGTTTAATAAATTTTGGAAAGCTAAACTGGACTCGTTATTTTATGCTACGAAAAAATTCAACGTGGGCGACCACATGTTCGAAAAAAGTTAATAAGAAACCGCACGCCATCAGTTATTCCTCCTTCACATCAGTTGAAATGGTTCTGCTCCGCTTGGAATCGATGCCCGAAACAGAAATCCTAAATAAATAAGTTAGCATTCAGAATCGTTAAACAGATTCCGTCTGCTTCTTCAGAGTTATCGTAAATTTCGTGTACAATGCGGGAAAGTGACGTCTCTATTTATTTTAAACTAAAATGTTGCTAGATGGTTTGTAACAAGAACACTAAACAAAACACATCGCGAATAGAATAAAGAATACACGATATAGTCAAATATTTACACAGGAAATCGCGCATCAGCGAAAATTTGTGCGTAACGTAAATAACAGTAGTTAAGTATTCTATTAGCACCAATTCACACAAGTGTGATTATGAGTTATGAGGAGCACAAACAAAAATAAGCGTATCAACCGCTGTCGAGGCCTCTCTCGACGCTCGCAAATAACATACTTGAGGCGTGAAAGACGGCAACAAGTGTATATTGAGAAAATTGTCGAGTGAACCATTCAAACGACACTTTAACATCTCGCAGATCGTAATACCGATGACACGATCATTCATAACTGATGACTAACGACACGTCGATGCAATACAAGCGTCTCATTACGCCGCATTAACAAATGCAGTAACATGATTCTTGTGACACAATGCACCACGAACGTAAAAAATAAATTAAATATCGATGAAGCGTTGAATTGTCAACATTGTGAGTCTGTAAGACCACCCTGCGCGGGCGTCGAACCTTAAACCTGTCCGATCAAATAAACTATTCCTGGTGAGGCCAACGATTTACGTTCCATTCGCAATAGTAAAGGCTTGTGAAGCAATAGTGGCTACACTGGCCACAATGAAACGAGTGGCTAGAAACAGAGAACGCCGTACACCCGTGAATAAAAACGTTTCGCCATTTTACAATACTATAAACGTCCATATCAAAGCTTTAAAACGACTAGGCGGGCGATTACAACGACTTTCTGGACTCACTTTTATTTGTATAAAACAATGTTTGACACGATCTGTTCTATTTCAAGGCTAAATTGTTACTGCCTCGATTTTCTTTTCCTTGAGTGGAGTTTTTGGTATTTATTGAAGCAAAAAATAGGCTTCGATCGTTCCCATGAAATGTACTGATCGAATCTCGAAACAGGTGAAGGCCCTTGGGTTTTTCGGCCTCCTTTTTCGTAGTGCGCCTTTAATAAACATGAGCCGACCAAAATTTCTCGTAAATTGGTCGCTGCTATCAATGATGAAGCCATTTTAAGAATATTGCACTCGAAACAAAGTTTATAAAGCAGTCCCTAAGAATTTGAAACGCATTTTTTACGGCTACCAGTATCGTCCATTCAATTAAAAGTGCGTCATTACGACGTAATCCGAGGTTTAAAGCTAACTTTAGAATAGGTACCATCAAAATCCATTCCACAGTTTTTGCTTAGTAGCAAGAAATTGTAAAGATCCAGTTGTTTCGGTACTACGGTTTCCGAGAACCTTGCGAATTGTAACACTCAAAGTAAATCGATTCCGCTAATTCTTAGAACAAAGTGGCGTGTTGTTTCCTCGACTCTCTCTCTGGCTACCGTACAGTCCAGACCTTATAATTAACATAGCTGTTTTAATTAACATTAAAGCAATCTGCGCTCAGGAATCGTGAAAACCATCAGTTTTAAACAAGACTTTCAATTCAACGTCTCTCTTTATTGAGTTCAGGTTTAACCTCGCTGCTCCGATTGACTGAGCGATTAATTTATTTCAATTTAGTAATTTTCCAGTGATGGCGATACCGTAAATTACTTTAACTGACAGAATTAAAGCTTGAGACGTTTTTACGTCTAAAGTAGCACGTTTATATGGCAAGATTTAAGACTGCATCTAACATAAAGTTTAATAAGATTAATACAATATTTTACACATCGGACAGACTTATAATAAAGAACCAAATTGTCTTTTAATTTACGTGCCCCAAAAGTGTAGGTAATGTTGCACAAACCGCGAAACCTTGAAATTGATCCAACCACATCATAGGTATGCTAACATACTTTATGATGGATAAGTAGATATTATTTTCCTCTATACCCACGTTCTGCGTTTATCACCTTTATAGTCAAGTATGAAAGACTGGAATCCTTTGAAAGTGTGCTCTGCTGTGGATGGAGAGTGATTTGACCACCTAAGTGACATAAATCCAGACATGCCGTTAATTAGACATGTGTCAACACTGTCTTAAATCGATATTTTAATACAAGTATTAATCAGATTTGATTTTGCATTTATTAGTCAGCAATATCGAGGTAGACCTTTCTCTTCAAAGCAACTCTGGTAAAATAGACAGCAAGAGCAATGTTGCTGGAAATATATTCCATTGCATTTCAATTCTATCACCTTGAAATTGTCCGTGGTCAGTGTCAGTTGGCCCATCTAACATAAAACCTTGGGTTCCGTAGGCGATACCCAACACGGGACAACGCACAGGCGTGGGTGTCACGGTGTCAACCAGCCGGGCTCCGGCAATGGACACGAAAGCGAAAGTTGCTAACCAACACATTACTGAAGTATTCACAAACAAAATTATATTTTTGAGATTTCCATACATCTTCTGACGTTACAATCATTTATCATGTTTCTACACCGCAATGAAATACTGATAATTTAATGATTCACGTATTACTTAAGTATTGTTAGTTGTAACATTTATTGCTGCGCTTACTTAGCATTAAACTCCATGAACAATATCAATACATTCTTTTACTTTGATAGCCAGTCGAACACCATCTAGAAGACATTAAGATTTATTAATTCACAAACGTGTTCTCCTTATTAAGGTTTCTGTAACGCTCAATAGAATTGGATAACAATAAATCAATTTAGATTTTCTATCTGACATACATTCATGAATAGGTTTTAGGGATAAATTATTACGATTTGATAGAACGTGGAGTCATCGAACTCTATAAATAGCTGTTACGGGCTCACAATGGCTACTATCTGATCTATTGAGTTCCAGCTCTAAATCGTATTGACTGGTCTCTTTCTCAACATTTTATTGGAAATATTTTCAATCATATTTTAGATTCATGGATATTAATAAACAGCAGTTTCTATAACTCCTCTTCTCGGTATTGAAATAGAAAGACAAACTAATGACCGATAATCCTCAAATGACAGCACAAAAACACTTCCTGATGACCAAAGACTTCATCAGTTCTACACAAAACATTTGCAAAAAGTCATTATGGAAGCTATTAGCGTTTTACTTTGTTGCTCACAAACGGCTGGTTGCCTTAAGTTACCGTTACTACTCGTGACGAGGTCTTAAAGTGTTGACAAAGAATAATGTGAGACACGATTGGTATCGAATCCGAGTCCCCGAGATAGTTGGCCTACTTGAGCAAATGGATGTCTCTGATATGTGATTGATAGTCGAAAGTTATGTTTTGTTAATTGATACGTTTCACTGTTTAGATTGGTAACAATACGCTCTAATTAAAGCTATTACAGCACATAGCCACAAACTGCATGAACGTTTAAAGGCTCCCGCAGACTTTTGTAGAACAATTTCCATGAAATTTGCATAGAACTGTTCTACGAGATTCGCGTCGCGCCTGTTTGAAGAAACCTTAAAAAAAACTTCCAGTTTTTTTAAATTTTCACTTTTCAGTCAGCCACACCAATTCGTAAACCACTACATACTTGCTATGAAAACAACAGTGACAGGAAACATTAGATAACTTAGAGATCAAGAACGCTAACGCCAAATAAACTAACCAAGCAAATTTATTACTAAACGGGATCACGCCTGAGGCATCTCCTATCCAGTAAAATAATTTTCGAAATCGCTACACAATTGCCGGAGATATCGCGGAACAAACACGCCAAAAAAGACGAATTGCTGCTTATTGAGTCCGTTAAAAATACCCGCCGTTTCAAGTCCACGTAATCCATCTAAAGTTACATCATTATTGTAAACAAACTGAAACAAATTCATTCGCTAAGGGCTAGCTAGTAAAAACTATACAGTTTGTTAGTATAAAATATTACCTCATTCTATCAAGACGAACAATCAGAATCTCTGCAATTTAACGTCATTTGTATCGAGCGCGTTTACATCATATCTGAACGCAATGTTGTTATTGCAAACATAACGAGATGTTTACGTTGGAATTATCCCGTTACATATAGATTCGCATAATACTATGTAGGTAAAAAATAGTTAATATAATCACTAGTACCTACATATTTGACCTATAAGATGAACTATATCAAATGTGGAGAGAACTTTCAGAAGCCGAGGATTGCCGATGCAGAAAATTTTGCAAATACTTCATCATCAGTCCTTTCGTGTCTTATAATTAGGAATACCTACGTGAAGCCATAAAAGACGAGGTGCGTGGGCGACGACATTTACTCCAGTAGGTACACTGGAAGGTTCAAAGTTCGCAAACCAGTTTATATTGCCTGCAGACATCATAGTAACCAGTTTCTCTCCAACTTGTCCAAAATCCATTGAACTGTCTGTTGTTCTTGTGTATTGTGCAACAGCTTTTCAAACCGAATCATAGGAATATTTCAATGGAAGTGGGCAGGTCATGGCGACGAAGCTTCATAATACAGCTTTGCAGTTGAAGTATTGTTACACACATGCTTTGCAGTTTCTGCCTCCACAGAAAATGCTGTGATTATATCAAAACATATTTTGTTGTTCGACTAAAAAAACCTCAGTGGTGTCGCATATTGCACGACTGCATGCCTTATCTCAAGAGTTCTGGACGGTAACATGAGCAGATGTGATAACATTCCACTGATTCCACGTGCAAGCAGCATAACAACTGCGAAGAAAACTCAGAAATATGTTAATTACCACTGTTAGTGCGAAATTGATTACTTGCGGTACTTAAAATACGTAACCTACTTACTAGATGAAGTTAGTAGAAGCAAATTAATACTTCTGTAGCTGTTCCTCTGCGTAGTCCTCAGAATGCGATCGTCACAGACCTCATAAAAAGGCACATAATAATTTAAGCTCATTACATTTAGTATCTACTGTAAGTAAATAAAGCGATAAAACCGAATACCAGCGAACCAGACACCGTAATTCTGCAAGAAGGGTTCCTAAGCTATCGCGAAGCAATAAAATGCGAATAAACTTTAGCATGAAATGCATAAAAATATAATCACTCGCGAAGATACAAAACTCATAAAAAATAACAGGACAACAAGAGCTGTGGACGTAAATCGGATTATTAAAGCAAGGAACTTGTTGGGATTCTCACAGAACAAATGAATGGCTGGTTAAGGTTGCTATAATACCTACCTCTAGTTGATTCTATGTAATCACGTCAATGATTTAGAAAGCCATCATAAAACCAAAGGTGTGTATGCCTCTATTTGGTTTAAATCGCATCCAGTCTATTCCTTGTTGCCCTCCCCGAGTAACTTCCTAGCCGAGGTTCCTACCTAATTGGGGGTGCCCTTAGCGTGTAGTTCCTAGTTTTAAGCCACGGGTGAAATCGCAATTTTTTTTGACACCCATAGGTAAGCCAGGTTAAGCAGAAATCGCATATAAAAAATGCCTCTGTCTTGGGAAATCTATGGAAAAAATAAAGTTGGAGCCTTTAGCTTACCAGAATAAGAAGTTCAAGAGTTGAAAGCATCTAACTATACACGCTATCGGTTTCCAATGGTATGGAAACGACGCAGGCAAAGCGATAACTCTTAACTAGAACTATCGGCCAAATAACTTGGACATGACGCAACGCTTCCCATATACGGCTTGTTTTCACTTGATACCCAAATACGACTAGTTCTTAAACCCAATCGTCAGAATGCTTTCTATTTCATTGGAGTTTTCGACGAGATTCAACCACATAAGGCGGAGATCCGGTGGCCGGTGGGATAGGAAGCAGAATTTAGACCGGGGACCGGACGAAGGATCGGCGGTTGTCAGATGGTTAAATGGACTGATGACATCGGTACAATTGTAGTGGAATTTCATATATGAATAAAAAAAACACTCGAAGTTAAAAAAAGCAGGGAAATAAAAATTCGATATTGATATGTTATATGAGAATACTGTAAAATGAACATACGTTAGAGAGTGAAGAAACTAACAATATAGTTATAGTACATTAGTGGCTACTCAGACTCGTCAGCTCAATGTCATTGACTGATAAATCAAATCAATTAATCTTACAGAACCAATCATTGTAAGAGCCAGAATCTGAAGTATGAACAATCGACATACTAATTGCTTAGTAACTCACATCTTCATTTCAATGACAATGCAGTTGAACACAATTGTATTCAAGATAAGAAATTCGTTTCGCAATCATATTGATTGATAGTTACCAGTTAAGAATGTGATTTAACGCAAGATTCATCTGTAATTTACACTTACGAACAAACGAACCGTGAAATTGAAGAAACATGTATAATTGGATAAAATATCGATGCAACACCATATGGCTCGTATGGCGTAAACGTTTAAAGTAATAGAGGGGCATTACCGCTGTGCCACGGTAATGGTTGCGCGGACCCAGCGTTATCGCGTCAAGGTCACAGTGAGATGCGCTCGAGTCACTCAGGTAAAGCTTTTGTGTTGAGTTTTGAAGATTCAATTGAAAAGAAACGAGAGCTCAAAAATAATGAAGGAATAATTTATTGGATATCACCATATTTTATTCATCTGTAATTCTTTAAGCATCACTGTAATTATTTACAAGTCTTGAGAAATCAATAAGCTAACAAAATAATTAACGCGTTAAACTCTGAACTAGTTTTATCGCGAATCTCAACTCATTCTTACTTGACCCGAGCGTACTGGGCGCCAATGGATATCTAACCATCTGACCCGCGGCCCGCTTGCTATGAATATTGATCGGGCTTGCATTAATATGGACGCCACGACCTTAATTATATCTGTTCACAGTATGCATGATCATGCACGTGGCCAACAACAGAATGGACAAACTCGGCTACTGTATTAGAGTTTCCTCTGCACAACCATCTCAGTACGGTTATGCGAGAATTCTATTATGGATTTTAATGCAAGATTTTTCTTGAAGCTGCCATATACGTTTGTAACATTCACGATTTTAAATCTACGCATTTGTAAGCCCTTTCAAAATGTCAATCTTAATGGAAATGTAACATTCATAAAATCCACTTCAAAGTAATTAAAACCGTTATTTAACCTCAAACTGACTGCGTCCTGAATAAGTCTCAGATTACACGTAAAATTTCAAAGCATTTTGTAACTGCCCTACCGGGCTTCATAAGGGATTATGCGCTTAATTGCTACATAAATCCGAAAACCGTCAACCATAATTGCAGGTAAATATAGTAATTTACCTAGCGTCAAACAAGTTCTTGACAGAGGCTGGTGCATGTGGAAGGCCAAATATTAGCGTGTGTGTCATAGCTAACGGAAAACTTAAGTAAATACTTAACGAACCTTATAAAGGAACTGGTCGCTTCTCTCGGCCAGTACGGATACGAAACGATAATCTCGACGATACAAAGTTACTTGAGCGCGCAGTTATTGCAGATAGGAGGCTTTCATCGGCACGTTTCACTTCTGATAAAAAGGAAGCTGTTAAAACAAGCACGAGTCGCAAATGATCGATGAACCTAAGAAACCTTTTAGTAATTTCCTGGTCCAGCCAATTACTCCACATTTACACTTCCTTGTTTGGACAAAAGTAACAGGCAGGACGTTCATTATTTACCCGTATCTTGACAATAGCGCCACTACTCCTATATAATAGACCAGGCTTTATTTATTGACAGCAATAATAACTGCCAACATTGTCTAACAAACTACTTTTAGCTGAAAGAGAAAAGGAAATCAGTTTTTCCATCAGAACTGAAATTGAATAAACTTATCAGTTGTATCAGGATACGTTTCAGACTACGTAAGTATATGCGAGGGGTTCCAAAAAAGTAATTGAGTTTTCGCAACAAAAACATGCAGGCAGGCAACACAATTCATCGGAATCGAGTATGATTCATCAACTGAATCGATTCGATTGATGTTATCGTATTCGTTTTATAAAAACAGTGTACACAAGGTTTGGGTCGTAAGCCCGTAATCGTGGACATGCAAAAGTGATTCAACGCGGTCACTCGATAGGGATCGCTACAACCGGCTTCATTTTTGCGGCTTATCCGGTGTGTGTTACACAACCGTCGTTATTCGTATTTAAAAGGCTTTGTTAATGAAGAATTGATGTCTTTTTCAACACTACCGTTTTCAAAGTGCTATTAATTTGGGTTTATTAAAAGTAAGAGTTGAACTAATATCGTCAAGGAAGTCGGAGCAGTCAGGGACTAATAAAGCCTTGTTATGCAGAATTTTACTGGAGCATTGCACTGCAGCGGTGCGCACTGTAGGATAATTAAGGGTCGGTGACCCGGTGCAAAGCTCACAAAGGGAGCTAGTGCTAAAATTCAACCTCCCACTAAACACGAGTCCGGGAAATGTGCAATTCAATAGCCGTTATTCAGGTTTATAGTAATATAAATAGCCAATATTAATACGTTCTCAGATTTTATCTTCAAGTGTATCTTATTCTTTGATGTTGCAAATCCCAAACAATGTGTTAAGTTCAGTTTCTGACTTATCTTTAGTCTGTTTTATCTGGTCGACCTTCAGTAAGGAACAATGAATGCTTTGTTACCCAATCCTCTTTAACAATTTGTACCATTTTTTGTACGACGGTTCTTATTCCGTATGGGTTTAAGAAGTGGCCGGCTTATAATATTTAAATTGAGTTTAAAAAATATATATTTCAAAACATGAATGCAGTAATCATGCCTGTTTTGCCAAAAAGTGAAGAAATGCTTGGAAAAAAACGTTTATTCTGCCGTGAAATCAACATAAACTGAATCTTGAATCCTATAGTTTGCAATTTGTTTGAGTATAATCCACACAATATCTCTCATATATTATGGTACCTTTTAAGGCCTTTTCTCCCCAGCCTACATTTCTGAACGTTTTCCATGTTCGGGTAGCTATGTGATGTCACATGGTAAACGCATCGGCATTCAAGTGTCAGCCCGGGTATTGTCCAAAACAAGTCGGCCCTGTTCCCGGCTCGGTTTTTGTTCAGATGCGTGAGACTCCACGGCGCGTCTTAACGAGCATCAAACCTGTTCCACATATCATCGCGTCATGCCAAATCTGGTAGTAAATACTTCGACACTCCGTTTGTTCTCGAGCTTTTTGCATCACTATGAAAATAACAGCCGTTTGATGGACAGTTATACCAGTAACCAGATGCAATGCCGATAAGCCTTACAATTTAAATTCTCCACTGATTCGTGTGGATCTCTTTTATTGCTATTATGTATAATTATGGACTTTCACTTGTCTGTTAATGTGACCGATGCCATGGTAATTGGTTCCGATGCGAACAAGAAACTGCAAGATTGGCGAAATTATTCTTATTATAATACCATAGGTGGTGGTATATAAAAAAGAGTATCACGCGAGACTTTCCTTTCACGTGTTTGGGACGTAACCCGCTAATTATAGAGTTCATCGGTCTCAAGTTACATTGAGACCGATTTAAGAAGACCATTAGACTATTTATCATCGTCGACTAATATGTAAGACAGCTCGCTTCTTTTTGTTTCGTAACCGCTCAAGCAGAAGTTGCATGATGATAATAAACAAATCTGTCTGGTGGTTAAATGAGACTAATAGTAGCTGTAATGAAGTAATTCCTAATAAGTTGTTCCTTCTTATTTTCCAGTCAACTGAGGAAATAGGTGGAATATATGATTTGAACTGGAACGGAAATCAAAAGATTACAAATAAACTCAACTGACTCGTTTTAAATTGCTTAAGTAAAATTAGAAACATACACGTACTTGTAAATTTGAAATTCAATGCAATTTACGACAGACAATCATATCAGCTTTTTCCTCTCTCGTTTCTACTTGGACTTGCGAGTACTAGTTTGGCAAATGGCGTCTCATTACACTTATTATTGATGTAGAATATTGCAACGCAGACAGGTTAAATAGTTATACGAGTGAAACAGGTTAAAACGGAAATCTAGGCACCGATTTAATGAATCGGCATCCGTGGCTGTCGCAACCTGAGATAGACAAGTAAACTCCTTAGGAGGACTAAGTAAGCAGCCTCATTAATTGATAACTAGCAAGCCAACCAGCGGGTATCAGCGGCTGATTTAAAGGACATCTTCCTGCCAATCTTCGATAATCACTTTTCAATAAGAGGCCAATTTGTATCGGTCCAATGGAAGCGTAATAAAAGGCGGTATGTTTATCTTGATGTGATTGAAAATAAGCTTGTTTATGTGCTTCAAGTTATTCAATTTATTTTTTAAAGATTTCAAAAACTCACTGCGTATGTTCTAGTCGTTCTTACATTTTACATCCACGAAAACTCATCTTGAAAGACGTGGAGGTTATAAATGATGGCTCTTTTCCATAGGAATCAACCAATTGGAATCGTGCTTCTGGCGTTTCATTATGCCCATGTAGATTTACGTGAAATATATATATATTTTTAGGGTTCCGTTGCCAAATGGCAAAAAACGGGACTCTTATAGATTCGTCATGTCTGTCTGTCTGTCCGAGTATGTCACAGCCATTTTTTTCCGAAACTATAAGAGCTATGCTGTTGAAACTTGGTAAGTAGATGTATTCTGTGAACCGCATTAAGATTTTCGCACAAAAATAGAAAAAAAAAACAATAATATTTGGGGTTCCCCATACATAGAACTGAAACTCAAAAAATTTTTTTTCATCAAACCCATACGTGTGGGGTATCTATGGATAGGTCTTCAAAAATGATATTGAGGTTTCTAATATCATTTTTTTTTTAAACAATAATATTTGAGGTTCCCCATACATAGAACTGAAACTCAAAAATTTTTTTCATCAAACCCATACGTGTGGGGTATCTATGGATAGGTCTTCAAAAATGATATTGAGGTTTCTAATATCATTTTTTTCTAAAGTGAACACCGAAAATTGGTTAGAACGAGTCTAGCAAGTAGTTTTTTTTTAATACGTCATAAATCGTAAACCACAATTTACCTTTCATTCAGACAACTCAAATATAAAAATTAAAAAAAAAAAAAACAATCATAAACCTTATGCATAAACCGTGAATTCCTGCAGGTTTGTACGGAACCCTCGGTGCGCGAGTCCGACTCGCACTTGGCCAGTTTTTTTAAATTTGATTTGATGATAACTACAAAAATGTACTAAGAAATTGAAACAAAACCACTGGATTTCTGTCGTTTTCAAAACATGTTTTTTCTATAGTAAACAGATTATCTTCTGGCGTTGAAGTCACACACGCTTCTAGCTAGTTGAGCAAACGCAGTTCGCCTCGACGACGATACAGCACGCAATCATTATCAAGAAGCTGTACGCTACGACCTTTGTCAGTAAGTCGGTTATTCACTAGCAACTATGCCGTGACTTCTGGCAATTAATTCGAACCACGATATCTAGATCTTCGTGTTATTGGTTTTGTCAAGTTTGCAACTTTAAAGAATTATTGATGAGAGATATTAACGGTTTGTTCTTCTGGAAGTTTAAACGGGTCTATTACCTACGACATACTGGCTACTTGTTGCTGTAGAAATTAATCGAGAATTAGAACCCTTATCCAACCTACACATGATTCTGATGTTTGTGAGTGGAATATAATATTTCTCACATGATTATGCAAATTATTTACTACTTTCCACTTCCATTTCTGTGTAAACAAACCTCCAAGTTTATCGTTGCAACATGCTGTGCCATCATCTCAACTACTTTCGCAATGAAGTCTTGATAAGAAACCATCAGCACAACGGAATAGTGACACAGATACAGTACCTTTAAGATCAATTATGCTGCAAATAGCCAGTACTTATTTAAATGCGGTTAGGACTGGGTGTTTTATTACAATGACGTCATGAGCTAGACATCGAACGCCCACCGACAATCTAGAGTGGTTTTTATCTATTTTGATAACATGAGTGGACACCACAGGTTTTAGTCCTGTGTAAAATCCGATAAGTATGAAGTACTTATGAAGAAAACATTTCGTTTTAATCAATAACGGTTGAACCGGTTTCGTACGGGTAAGGGTTATAAGTGGATTATTTAATACATCGCCAATTTATTTTAATGAGTCTGTACCTGGTACACTTACATTATTTCCAGGCCATATCATTGAACTTTGGAAAATTATTACAATATTTTTTTACGACCGAATAGGCAGTCTCTTTCCTTGTTCGAGCTTGAAGAATGGTAGATCATAGAGTACAATCTGTTGTTTATAAAAAAACAAACATGTGACGCGCTAGGGGTAAATTAACATTAGAATAGACAAAACAGCCGACAGGATGTTAGACGTAAAAAATAGAATCGACTGTTCCATTGTATTTAGCTAAGTAGATCATCTGGTGTATTGTTTTAACCGCAACGCGCGTAAAGTACCTACCTACCTAGTTTAATTACTCGCGTAAACAAAATGATTAAAATCTTCATAATGGGTTTAATCACACCCATTCAAGTTAGATACCTACCAGATACCTGTACCGGTGTGGCCTGATTACACAAGTCCTCTTATCCGAGGTATCTTACAAAGATCACATCAACCAAAAAGGTTGGTAATCAATTCAACTCTTAAATTTCATCAACCAGTTCCATCGACAATCTTATACGTCTAACATCAGATCATTAAAAAAAAACATTGGGATAATCAATGCCTCGTCCTTGTTTCACTTTGGTTCCTTTGTAATTCCTGTGGCGAGGTTGCATTCTCCGTGGCGTGGCGTGCCGCGCGCCTTGCCTCGTCCGCTGCTAAGGTGCAAGGCAAGCTCCGCGGCTGCTACGTTGATCGCTACTTGAGACTTAACGCCAACGGAACGACCTACGTCTTTGTATTCTAAACTTACAAGTTAAGTTATGAGTTTATGACCTTTGTTGTTCAGTGAACATTACGTTATGAACCAGTTTATGTACGTTTCTTTCAATCTGTATAAACTTCCCGCGTAAACAGCTTTTCGAAATTATCTTAGGTTAGAATTTTAACTCAGAACAAGTTAGCTTTAAGTTAAGTATTTCTTGGAAAGTTACAACAACAAATGGTCATTTCTTACATAAAAACGTAGATGTATCGAAGTAGTCACAACAAGAATTTAGGACAAACGATAAATAAACATTGTATTATCAGTACCGATAAAATAAGTGGACGTCTTACTAACCTGATGGCTCGGCGCAGTCGCTCATAATCCAAGCTGCATTTTAACCTCAAAAGACACCTTTAGCACAGTCACGAAACGCGAAGGTCACGGTTATGTTATATTGCATAATATCACCAAGCCTTACACACTAGCAATTGAAGGGATTTACCAAAAAACAATACACGACCGAGGATTACTGTTAATGCTGATAACATAAACACACGAATGCACAGTTCGATGCACGTTTATAATTCAACAAACGACGCGAGTATTCATTCAAGACTCCATCAAATCGCATATTTGAAGAGTTATCTAAATAAAACAAGCACCAGTGAGGACTCGATGTCATAAGTTTTATGCAGTTTACGAATAAACATGTCACAGCCGTGCACTGCACTCCGTCTGACACGACGAATATGGCGGATGAATTTGAACTACGCCTGCGCGGAGCGGAGCGAACGCCCGTTGTTCGCCGGGCGGACAGGTACAAAAACATGGGCGGAAGTGCTGCCATCTAACAATTTTGTACTGAACTGTAGTGACTTGATAAGACCATAGATTGCTGACTGCTGGGTGAAGTAGTTAGTTCAATGAAGGCAAGATGGCAGTAACCAAACAAAAATATTACTCGAAATCGTAATAAGTAAAATTAACTTGTGCAAATTGGATTAAAATTTTCTGCTGTTTATTTTATGTAGACACAGATTTGTATTTTTTTAATAGTCTTTTGGAGCATCTTGAAATAGGTGAGTATTTTATTATTTCTATGATTTTCTCTGGTTTTAAGTTTATACAGGGTTTATGCACCTTTTTTTCTATAGGTATAAATTTACTTTTTTTGGCAGTGAAGAACACTTCTACAATGCAAAAAAAAAAACTACATTTTTACCCGATTGCAAAGAAGGGTTGTGTTTTTCGTTAATTGGATGTGCGTTCTTTAAATATTATCTTACCTGATGTTAGGTAAGCGATCAGGCTGTCCATGATGATGGTACACAGTTGCCCAGAAATCACTTTAATAACACAGCACTCGAAACTTGGAAACACTCCACAGACTGAATCAGACTGACCATTGAATGGTTAGCTCTGCTGATACTCGTGATAAATTTTCGATCAGTGCCAAATAGCGAAATGACGTTTCGACTGAGCGATACATTTTTATAGCGAGTGATGAATGATACTGGCATGATGATATCATAACGTCATTATCACGCCTGTATTCCCCGAATGGGTTGGCTGAGGCGTCGGTGCACCCCCATTTTTCTACGAAACGCACCTATCCCAGCGTAGTTTGACCAGAGTCGATTAATCGACTGAACCCCAAGTGCAAAACTAGTCCCTGAGGCCTCATGTTTCATGGTGCTACAGAGGCCATCGCTTATCAAGGAATAGACCTGGGGGCGCTGTCATGTTAGGGAAGTCGTGACCTTAGGGCGTTTGTGCAATACAAGGAATTTTACCGTCCGGGAGTACGATTTCTTACAATTGTCAATGAAATTCAATGAATTTTAAATGAAAGTTGATGTAAATCTGACTGCCGGACGGTAAAATTCTGTGTAGTGCACAAACGCCCATAGGATATGAAACGATTGCGAGCCGTATCGGATACGCATATGCACCGGTAGGCATTGGACGAGTAGAAAGGAAAACTAAAACATAATATAAATTTCAATTCTATTGGAACTTATATGGTCGAGCCGTTTGGTGTTCAAACTCTTTCGGCTATGGGTTCCGTTTTCCCACTTTGTTTTCCGAGACATCTCCAACCGGCTAGTCGACTCTTCACGTGTCCATAGTCCAGCCAGAGGGCCAATCCATTTTAACCGACTTCAAAAAGGAGGAGGTTCCCAATTAAAGTTCTTTTTTTGACACTTTTCCTTTTGACAACGATGCAGAAGAATTTTTCGATGTCCGTTCGATGTGTTCTTTTCTTTTTATATACCTACTTCTTTAAATTGGGTATCGTGCTACCTATTAACTGTGCAGGTCAGATATCCCTATCTCGCTTCATGTTAAATACTAGTATTCAGCTGCATCTGGTTAGACTGTAAGCTTATCCTAACATAGTTGAGAAAAGGCTAGGCAGAGGATGATGATACTTGTACAAATTATTATTTTATGACTGTTAGTTTTTAAATTATGTAAAACTATCTTAATTATAAAAATGATAAAATGAGTACAATAAATTCTTTATTTCAATTATTTACATCTCACGGAATACACATTTATCATAATAGACACCATACCAAAAACAATTTAAAACCATAGGTAAACATAGACTTATTTTCTCCGAGTCCTGTGCCTTAGGGCGAGAACGGCTAGGCTGTGGAAACCTAGGTACAGAACAAAAAGGGCTAGGACGTCCGTCCATAGGTTATTGGTCTGGAAGTCATAGGTGGTCAGGACTTCGGCACCGGTGCTCAGGCACGGCATTCCTATTTCGTCGGAGATGCAGGCTGTAACAAGAGAGATTGGTGGCGATTAGAATTGGTACTGCTAGGTATGAAAACAAAGTTGTTTTTTTACAAAGGGGGACAATTGCCGACGTTTAATTACCATTGACAGTAACATGTAAAGTTTCAAACGACCCATTTAGTCAATGGTAGGTATCGGCCCCGATTTACGTGTTGTATCTCGTGTATTCGGAGTACGAACCCAGGCAGGCCCTTTCCTTGGTGTAATTAATTTTATCACCACTGCTGTCAAAACGGTCAAGGAATACCTCGTGAGGAAACCGTCATGTCATACAACCAATAAATTCGAAGATACGTGAGATTCACCAACCCGCACTGGGCCGGCGCGGCGCGTCGTGGCCGTGGTGAATATAACCCGCTAGTATATTTAAAATTATTTCAAGATTTTTTTCCCCTTTGGTACCTATTTTGTTACCCAATTACCTAACTATCAAAATAACTTCTGATTCTACACAAATCAAATAAAAACACCGCTTTTGTGCTTACTATCGATCTAAGACTCGAAGTCTACTTAACTCCTGGGTCGACGACCTCAATTTGTCAAAAGACTTATACCATAACAAAGGCGCCATGTTCCTTGTCTAACAACAGGTTTAACTATGAGCTTAACACATTTTAACTGAAGCAGTGATATTGCTCCTTCTAAATACGTTATTGTTATAGTTTTTTTCGCCCATTTACCTGGCAGACCCTTTTTGTGGGGAATATCCCGGGCGCCATAATAATCTACCTGCTTTTAACTATAGAAAAAAAATAACAGGTGGCCCAATACCCCATACCTACCCATTACAGGAAGTGCTAAAAAATAGGGGCTTTATTGATTTATATTAAGTCAATCCTATTGAGTGAATTGAGTAGGGTATGTATGGCTGATTCACAGATAAGATTTGATTTGTTTTTTAGCAGAAGTAGAAACCTCTTCTATATCTACTGAGAGTTTGGTTTAGTTAATTCAAAGCTAAAGCCCTATTTACACCATACATGTTTCGTGCCTTACATTTTTTTAAACACTGTTTCGACTGTGACCTTTTATTGGCAATTATATCGCACAGTATAAGTTAGATACCATAAAATGCTCTTTTTATTGTTGCACAGTTAGCCGTATTAGTACAAGCCAGAAAAAGTAGACCGTAGTGTCAAGTGTTCATAGAATACACTTGAAAAAAAAAACTAAATATAAAATAGTAGGTATCATGTACAACAGAGCTTACAAAAATGTTTGTCCTATTTTATCACATTTTATGTACAAATGAATATTAAAGGAAATTCTGTCAAATAAAAAAATACCCAAAATATGTTGAGCCGAGCTAGCTTGCGCGTAAATGTCGGTTATCGCGGACGCAGTCGAAGTCGCGGAATAAAAAGTAGCCTATGTACTTTCATGGGGTTCAAACTTACCCCGTACCAAATTTTATCATTTCATCGGTTCAGTGGTTTAGTCGAGAAAGCGTAAGAGACAGACAGAGTTACTTTCGCGTTTATAATATTAGAGAGTAGATATAGAAGTATAGAATTGCAAAATACTACTATGCAACTAACATCAAACGCATTCCTATTTTGAACCTCATTTGTTGCCGCGATGCGGTAATCCCGAATAGGTACCTATATCCTCACCCGGAACAATCTGTATTTACCTATTCCTTTAATTATTATTATTTATTCATAATCTAGTAACAATAGACTCATTAGGCACACAATTACAATAACAATACACATAAATATTTTAATTAATTTATTATGTCGGCCATTTTTATCCACCACGTACCTATCATTGTATCATGTTACTACGAAATTGCACCATAGTGCACCCCCTCACCCCTACATCAATTCCTACCCACTACAAAGTACCTACGCACATAATTTAGGACTATTTAAAGTCTTCTAAATATAAATGTACAAAGCATTGTCTGAATACCTACCATCTATCTAAATAGTTATTGATATATTGCCAAATGTCTCGAGGGCCTGCTAAAAATATAGCTGTAGGTACGCTTCCCTTTAGCTAATGACGTACGATCAACCACATGTCAATAACAACAATTAAACTAAGAACACCACCATTATTTGGCGTCAAAGGAAGACACATAAACTATGCCTTCTACCCTTGGGGCCGAATCTACACAACGCCATCTAGTATGATCCTTACATACTCCTTTTGCTAAACGCACGTCAGTTGTCAGTTCATATTACGGAACTGACTTTTCTGAAGAACAACTAACTGTCAATGTCAAATTGCAGTTGTCCAGCCCTACACCTTTATGCTGTAACATAAGAGTTCAGATTCCAAGATGAATGGCATCAAGGATCGCAGCGCATGCGACTATCTATCCGAGTTGGTATTCAGTGTATGTCATAGATGGAGACACTGTGGCGGTATTTGTAGTCACGTCAATAAATACCATATACGAATTATGTTGTAATCTTACATCAGTAGGTTCGAAAGCCTCGGATTTGTATTTTTTCGCTGGGAGTTCCATAAGGTTAAGTCCTCCATCTGTAAAGAATGTGTGACTTGGACTCTGACACCTGTCATATAGACCGTCAACAGGTGGCTGAGATGACTTGTGACACGGAAGATAGATTCGGTTTTTGAAATTAGTGCGAGGATCGGGTTTTAATAGGATGCTCAATATGATATTGTTCGTTTCGCTTGCTGTCTTATAGCTTCTTGACTAGTACCTATTTTATGTGAGTCCTCATTCTCACAAACAACTGGTTGACCTAGGTTACAACTTAGCCATTACACCTGACTTCTTTTATAGATTAATTACCAAAAAATAGAAACGTCATTAAACTGTTCTATCTAGTTTAGTTGGGAATTATAATACACTATTATGACAATTCCATACCAATCTAAGGTGGTTGGATCGCCCACATATTTACATGACGCATCTACCTATTTCACGTTATGTAGGTAGTTTATTATGACAGGTTTTCAAGGTCGCTATTACGGAGAACCACCGTGGGCATATTGCATAACAATTCTCAAAGCTCGTTGTCTACTTCTAATGGGTAATAAATTGTAACTCACTTATATTTTGGACTCCATCCCACTGCAATATGCTCATGGCTTCATTCGAGTACATCAGCCAGGATAGATAGCGGATCCAGGACACGTATTTTGGCATTGAACTGAAAATAAACGTTAAAGCAGGTCATTAAATGATGATTTACTTTATTACCTACATCTATTAAAACCAGTTATACGCATGCATAACTTCATGTTGAGACACATGCGGGTTGGGTTTTGTAGAAATTATAGGTATGTAATGTATCTAGATTCCAATTCTAGATACAATTCTACCAAAGTATAGAATATTGTGATCGTGATGGTGTCACTGTGAGGGTTTTGAGTTTGTATATGGAATTGTATAACATTTCGAAGATGGAACGCTATAACAGAAAGACAAAAAAAATAATATGGATAGACTGTGTGAATAATGATATGGCTAGAAAGAGGGTGGACTACCAAAATAACTACTAATAGAGAAGTTCCTATGGAAGGAAAAGATATGTTCAGAAATAAATTGAGCTAAAGGCAGGAGAATGATGAACGATGAGATAAAAATAAATAAATTAAATAAATAAATAAATAATATCTTAGGACAAGCAACACAACGTTATCTGATCCCAAACTAGGCAGAGCCTGTACTATGGCAACCAGACAACTGATAAACATACTTATATATTTCTAAATACATACCGTAAAACGGGGCTACTTTGAACAGGTTTTGGAGGTTTTTGGTTTGTAACTTTTTTTTTACGGCTCGAATATCACTTTTTTTACGCCAACAGAACAATGTGTCCTTTGGTTATCAGATCGATGGCAAATTTAAAACCTACCACCCCCCTAACTCCCTACTTTTTTTAATTTATTAAATGTCAAAGTAACCTCAGAAGTGGGGTTTCTTTAACAGGGCAGTGAAATGCAACTGACGTCAAAGATAGTAAAAGCATGGGTTACTTTGACATCATTTTGACCAAAAAAACTATTATTTTATTGAAAACTACATGGATTTAAATGAAAACAATGACAACAAACTATGACGCGTTCCGCACACCCCGCGCCTCGCGCAATATTACTCGAGGACACGCACACTTGCTGAGCACACGTGAAAACCGATTTTGGCGCTCTGTCAAAGTAGCCCCAAAATCTGTCAAAGTAACCCTGGAAGTCAAAGTAGCCCCGTTTTACAGTACATGTTATAGATATTAATCTATCTGGGGCAGAGATCAAAGAATAAACTAATGGGTAAATGTGAAGAGTCAATTAGAAACGGAATTCTATGAATTACTAATTGACTAAAGGTAGGTCATTTTCTAAAACCCTTTTTAATTCAATCATAATTATTATTATTATTCCAATCGATGTGTAATTTACACCGAAGTGTATCTAAATAATTAAATGATGAATTAAAACTACACAGTTTACTAGGGATGGGCTGAATGTTCGTTTTCGGCCGATTATATCGCCTATTATTTTCTTGAACCAAAATGTATTAAAAAGTCTATGCATTTCTGAAATGGCACTACGCATTTATAAGTAAGCCCTTTTAAAATAAATAAATATGTTTTGTTTTTTTAACTAACTAGACAAGATGATGCAATAATAGTCCGGGCTGTCCGGGGGTAGTGGCGTTAGCTGGTAGAAAGGATGTGCACTTCAACGTGCTCAACAAACACATTTTTTTTTTTTTTTGAGATGCTCCGTAATGTCAGGCGCACTAAATCCTGCCGAATATTCGGTTCTGTAAACTTTTAACCGAATATTCGGCCAATCAATCGTATTCGGGAAACCCATATTTAAATCATCACTCTAATTTATGCTATAAACGTCTTCAACTGATTTTTATAGTATTGTTTATTAATAAGGTGACTATATTAACAACCTATTAGTAAATGATTATCACCATATTTATGACAACAATTTACCTATTTCTGAATGTTTTCCAGAATATTAATATCGAAACCATAACTCACGTTGTGACAACTAAAAAACAGTTATAAATACTGTAACAAATGTGAATTCCTTACCTTAACTTAATGAAGAGGCCAGAGGTCATCATGAGCGCGTAGTCAAAAGGCACGAGGTACGCAATGGCTACTGGCATTGAACCAAATGCACATGAGAAGAACGAACCTGAAAACAAAGATAGTTAAATTATCATATTGGTATGATCACACAAAAACAGTGATGAGATGACAATAAGTGCGAACAAAGACTGGCGGTACCAATGCGTAGTAGTTTTTTTTTTTTCTTGTTTTTTTTTTACTTGAGCTCTATAATATCTCCCACGCCGATGGCTAGTCTCCGTTGAGATTGGCCGCCGTGGCCGAAATTCGGTCTGGAGGACTATACTAAATACTATACTATAGTATTTTAAAACAATCAAATAAATTCTAACATCGATAAAATTGTTTTCTTCTTTTATTTGCTGCCTGGTTCTGCCATTCAATAATTGTAAGTTCAATTTATTGTAGAAGCAATAATACAATAATTTGAACTGAACCCTGTATAAGAGGTGGAGAAGTCAACATCTGCATCTTGTTAGCATATAATGAGAACTGTCGTGGTGGAAATTTCAAATGTCGTAAGGGACATTGAAATCTCTGTCACTTACGGCATTTGTAATTTCCACTGTCAATTTATATAGGAGCAAGAGCTCTTTGCGAAAGATTTCAAAGGGAAAAGTACTACATACACGAACATGTTTAGCACCCAGCAGTCAATTGCAGATTAAAAAGGTGAGATATTTTAGCTTCGTCTCTGAGCGATAAGCACAATGCAATTAAATATAGAGCATGCTAATAGAAAGATGTATTCTACTAAAATATAATTACGTCATTTAATAGGTTGGTAATATAAGGCAGGTTATGTGTAATAATGTTCGCCATCATCAAAATCATGATCAGCCTATATTGCTCCCACAGCTGTAACCCCGGCCTCTTCTCAGTGGTCATTGGCAGCGTTTTTCACCTAATACTGAGTAAAGGCCTCCTCTATTATGTCTCATGCCTTCACGGAGAGCCTTCTGCGATCACCAATTTGTCTGGTATGATATTCATCTTCCTGCCCTTGGGGTCAGCGCAACTCGTTTACTTCTCTCTTTCTCTCATTTTATCGGTCACGCTATCATTCAGTCCTTATCTTTCCCTTTCCATCCATCAACGTTTATATTCATTAATCTTTCTGCACATGCGTTTCTTCCCTCCTCATTGTCATCACAATTACAAGCCTTCTTCCTTTCAACTTTTCTGTCACTATGGCGCCACTTTCAAAATGCTCCTGTGTGGTTTACGTAATGTTTTTTTACTTACCACAGGCAATAGCGACGTTGAGCACCAGTATCGCCAGGAAGACAGTGAAGCTGAATGCGTACAAGGAGCCACGTAGACCTGCGATCCAGTACACCACAAGGGTGAAGAGTGTCGGCTCTACCAGCAAGCCTGGTAGCTGGAAACAAAAATACAACAGGTATTGAATTTTTTTTTGTTATCTAAAACCAATACAAAACTCGTTATACCGCGGAAACATTTCCGTACACTAGTATTGAGTTACCAGGTAGAATTTTATAAGCACGTGGGCATTTTTATTACAAAATTAAAACAGAAGGTACAGATCTAATACCATTAGAAATATAGCTATTAGCTAAATAATAAAAATAAGCGTGGTGCGCTAGCCGCGCCACTACTAGTTTTCATACAATTTCTAGAAGCGTAGTCGCAACGCGCACCACTACCGCGACAAACGCACGTCATTATTGCGTAGAGAAGTGACAATTGAACATCCATTTTAATACAGATCAACTTAACATTGAAGTGTTTATTGAGGAAGTTAAAAATAACTCTGCAATATGGGATGGTAGTTCTGAAAGTTATTCTAATTGTATTGTTAAGAAAAAGGAATGGGAATTTTTGTGCAAAAAAAATCCCATGCCATAATTTTTTAACATTTCATCATCAAATTGGCGTATCTTGCAATATTTACTGTTATTATTTAGACAAAGTAAACATTTTCTAATTAATGTGTTAAATTATTTTTTAAATTTTTCTTTATTCTTTGTAACAAAATTAACAACTGCAATGCTTCTTCTTCGGAATCTATCGCGTAACTGACAACAAAAGTCACTAGAATCTTACTGACGCGCGTCTGCTGCGACACAGTCACTAGAGGTGGGCAACTCCGGTGGTACTGATCCAAAGGTGCCGGTTCCGAACGCGGATCCGGAAACCTTATTGACTCCTCACAATCCTTATCGGCACCGCGGTACCAAATGAATCCGGTCCCGAGAGACGGAGCGGCGGAGCGGCGGAGCGCAGGTTCGGACTCGTTCACTTATCACTACTCGCTCACTCGCTCACTCAGTGACTCGGTGCGTCGTGACTCGTGTCGATGCCTATTGCCTACTACTGGTTTGGTTGGTAGACAGACAAGACACGGACACGACGAAACAACATGATAAGCGTCCTAGGTACTATGAAGTTAGAGTTCAAAATTGTCCAAGAGCTGACGATTTGACAAACATAATAAACATTACGTTTGTCAAATCATTCATCATTTTAAAATTATTTTTATTTCATTTCTTTCTTTCCTAACAATTTACGCTGTCCGAAATTTAAATCGTATGAATAAAATAAAATAAAATGTCCTACTGTAAGTTCTGTAATGTAAACTGTTCAATTCAAAATGTGCCAAATGATCCAAAGTATTCCAAAGATCCGAATGAATAAAATGTTCTGGTCGAACCGCGGAACCAAAATAACCGAGTGAGTCCCGGTGCCAAACGGAACCGAAGGAGCCGATAAGGTGAACCGGTACCGGAGTCGGAGTCGGAATAAGTGAATCAATTCACTTGTCGGAATAAAGATTACCCACCTCTAACAGTCACGTTACTGCAGCGCCTCTAATTTAATGGCGTCCTGACGGAATACTGCGTCAGGCTACTGAACGAACACGGGTGGGTTTGAAGTCAGCAAAAATCTAACACGCGATTCCGCTCCACCCAGAGCGCGAGACATTATTTGATGATTTACAACCCACGAAAAAAAAAATGGACAGAACTGGCAAGAGGAGTCTAACATTTCTGACATGGGGCTTATGTTTTTTTTTACGTGTATAAGTTTATCCTCGCAGAGTTGGCCTTTTGCATTTATTTTTTCGTATCTTTGTGGTTCAACCACATGCCTATGGTAATTAAAACAAGTTTTTAATATATTGGTCAAAGAAAAATGCTTTGACACGCCACATCGACCCTAAACACAGCTTTCATTTCAAATTGATTTTAAAACCGGATTAAAGATCGTAATTTATTGTGAATATAATATTCAGAGTTAATTAAAAGGCAATCTGTATTCTTTTGCCCTTTAGTATTAAAATAACTATTTATGTGCTAATAAACTTAACTAAATGAGGATCCTACGAATGCTTCAAGACTGGTTAACTTAATTACTAACCTCGCCTAACCAAACACTAGTCAACAGAGAGATTGCACAATATTACACAAAAACTGGTTAAATTATGGTTATAAATAATAAAAACAGGAATAACAAGCGGCATGGATAATTCATATTCACGGTACCGCAGGCATTTAGCTGGCCTTAAATATTGGAGACTTTTGTTAAACTTCATAGCCTAACAAATTATCATTCAGAATCCGAATCATTTTGCTTCAACTGTTCGAAACGTTTACTGCAACGCAATGGATGTTATTGAACTGTCAAAATCAAAGCCATTACTACTGCTAGTGAGTTGCGCATTCAACCCTCTGATATCTAAAGACATTTTAAACTTAGAGCAATAGAATGGGAACCGAGATATGTCATTGTAGATTCTTAGTCCCGGACCTCAGCAACAGTATTTGTGCTAGAGGAACTGAGATTTTGGGTTGTTGACCCAATTTACTTCTGGAACAATCTTTTACTTATGAAAACTCAAATGATTAATAGCTTCATTATCATCATTTCAGCTGAAAGATATCCACTGCTGGACATAGGCCTCCCCCAATTTGGAGGGATTTGCCATAATCGCCACGATTGGCAGATGGATTGGCGATCGCAATATGGTGGTATAGAGAACGGTACTGGCCTGACTATTCTCCACTAAGTCCCTTCGTCGCTTCTTAAGACATGCTATTTTAAGGAAAACAGTACTCACCAGAGCAACCATCCTTGCGGTATAATAGATCGGAGCTGTATACAGCCCGGCTTTCAGCTCTCTATTTAGCAGCGGGAACTCTTCGGGGAACATGTGAAGAACTGAGTACATGGGGCTGAAGGTGTTCTCTGCTATGATGATGAACAAAGCACCCTGGACGTCTTGGATACCTGACTGAGTAAGCCGTGCGGTACCCATGAAGCATAGCCCAGCTGTAAGTGCTATAGCCTAGAAAAGGAAATGTCGTAGTCAGTATAAATGCTTTGGTGGTATTATTTAATCTTGGACTTTCCAGGTGATTTTTGATTCTTCCAATTGTGATATTAAAACGCAAAACGCCAACATAACTAAATATATATATAACTTTTCAACTTACCAATTTCTGTAATAGTCTCACAAATTGCACTCTCGGATCTCGGATTACTACAAGTATATATCTGTATATTAACCACCATAGCTTGGTCAGGAAGAAAGGAGGTTCGAAGGTATCATGTGTTTCATTCATCTGGGAAATTAACAAAACTAGATTAGATTCAAGAAACTAATCAACATCTGGGATTATAAACGGGCCTAGAATAAAACCCTGTGGTACAACTCATTTTTTTTACTCTAGAGATGTTAGCCGGTTCTAATCAATCATAGCATTACGTGTGCGTGGTTCATGACCGGCACGGTCTGTCGACAATGAATCATCCTTTAGATCTAGTTGTTGGCCATTGTAAGAAACGACAATTTACTTGCGCACATTGACCAATTTTTTAGACAGCACGTCTATTTGACTGACCCTGAGATTGTTTTATAATATTTACGATGACCCGTAAAACACATCGTCTGAAGGTACAATTATTATTTATTGCCCCTGAAAAAATCGAATTAAGAATTTGTTCAACTTGTAAACTTACGGAACGTGTAGAATCCTCATTGTCTATCAAATGAAATTCAAATTGTATTTCCATATCAAGTTCTTTGGCAGCGTCGCTGACTGCGAATCTGTCGCAGACATTTTTGATAGCTTGTCGTGAGGCTGACTCCGAGCCAGGAGTCAAGGACAGCACCTTGATGAAGTAGTCTGTGGGGTTGTACATTAGAGGGCATTGGTACCCCAGGCTGAAACAAACGAAGGAACATAAGACTATGGAAGATTTAGAGAGGAAATGCTATTTTCGGATTTTGTTGCTTCATTCAGAAGACAGGCTTTTTTTTTTTCTGGATGGGAAATCGTCGAATGACTTCTCCCGCTCTGGGCGGAGCAGGAGGGCGTGTCAGACTTTTACTGACTAAAACCCACCCGTGTTCCTTCAGTTGCCCATGTGCCAGGGTCACGGTATCTCTTTCCAACAATCTCGCGACCCTGGCAGGCATCGGTCCTAGCAGACCCCTTCAGTGCTGCTGACATCTCTTTGAGGCGCGCGTGGAACACTACGCGCCGTAGACCCGAGCCTGGTCCTTACCGGGCGGCGAGCTACCCATTGCTCGCCGCACGCAAGCTCGCGCCTACGGTGGCCGGGAGTCCGCTATAGACTCCCGACGTCTGGGGCGTCTCCTCCTGCGGCGGAGAAGACAGGCTTGACTAGTTTTATTACTAATTCATCAATTAGGACATTCATAGGCTTTTAAATTTAAACAAGCTTCCTACGATCGATGTCGGGACTAACTTGGCGCCTAAATTCCTGTCTCATCATTATAATTTCAGCCGTAAGACGTCCACAGCTGGAAATGGCCTTCCCCAGTTTAGAGGGGTGTGCCATAATCACCATGCTTGGCAGGCGAGTTGGCGATCGCAGTGTAGTGGTAATTTGCATAGAGAACGCTGCTGCCCATTTTCTAGAAGTCCCTTAGTCACATCTTACGACAGCCATGGGATGAAATGAGATAGTGCTATTCTTTACGTCCGTATCGGATTAATACTGATTCTTCCGTATTAGCTCTTGATCGAATTGAGGGGGAAATCGTGAGACAGGTTTTCGTTCTGTTGTGGGTAAAGCTTATACCTACCCTACATAATATACCTATTACCTAGTAAAAGTTATGTTGTATCTTCAACTTTTTCCGGTATTTACCAAAAGCAGTTATAAGGAAGCCGAATTGAATCTCACAGAGGCCAGTTTTATGGGTGGTCTACAGATTTTTAATAATTTGTGTGAGATATTATAATATCAATTTGAATCAATAATAAACAATATTTTATCTTCAACTTGTTCCGACTGCCAAACCAATAAAGTTTTTAACCATTAAATTTTGATTAATACAGTCTTCAATCTGTAGGTAAAATAAATCTATTGCAGTTTTTTCTTTTTCTTTGATTATGACTTTTATGATACAATTAATTTTAAGACGTATGATGAAAACTGGTAGAAACCGGAAAACACAGGTGACGCCCTCTCGGAAAAAAAGCATTGAGGTAAGTTCTCTCGCCGAAATGTTATTATGATGCAATTTATCATAATAATAAAAATATTGGAATAATATTGAGAAGCATTCAGGTTTTTTTCTGCCTTTATTATTCAATAAGTAGTGGAACGATGACAGTCTTTTTATCATCCTTGGATCACATATTTAACAGATTTTTGAATGACACTTCTTGTTGAAGTCTGCGAAAATTGACGAAACATCGTCTAGTCCCTTTATTTATATAAAAATATGTATTTTTCATATATATATAGGGGCTTAAAGTCAAGGTCATTCTTTAAGTCTCCTTCATATGTATGAAGGAGACTTAAAGAATGACCTTTACCCACTAAGTCTAATTGTCTCTTTAGTCTAGTGTTCGCAAGCATTACTGCCGAGCATGAAGTCCTGGATTTGATTCCGAGGTCGGGTAGTGTTGTTGGGACATTCCATCGAAAATTTCTCAGTATCTGGATTTGTTCCCAATTGATGGCAATAGACACATACTCTATTACATGGGGCTTAAAACATACCTGGCATAATGTGAGTGTACTATAGGCACACTTCTGCCTAGCACTTCGAACATAAAAACAATCGGATTGGTAATATTTCGAACAAAGGATCTTCGTGTCGAAACGACTGAACCGATTTTGATAAAATATGTCTAAGAACCACCACTAGAAAGCATAATTTGAAATAAAAGAACCGCACCCAAATCGGTTCACCCGTTTTAGAGCTACGGTGCCAAAGACAGACACACATAGCGGTCAAACTTATAACACTTCTCTTTTTGCGATGTGGGTTAAAAATGTAAGCATAAATTATAACTAAATGAACTAGATGCTGAAAATCAAATGCACTGAGCTAATAAGAGAATGCCATTGTGGGACGTTGCTAAGGAGTCGGGAAGTCCTATTAGGGTCACTACCTAGACTAGCCCATTGAAACGATGAAACACAATTGTATTGGATCCATACTAATTACAGACGACTTGCCAAATAAAACACTCGCATTTCAATAGGTTCAACTCAACTCAAAGCTTTTATTTCACAAAAACAGGCACTTTTGAATTGTCTTAGCGTAGGTCAGTTAGAAAGATAAAATCAAGTTGCCCATTCCAAAGGGTACAAGGAACTCCATGGTCACTTTTTCAAAACAAAATAATATGGTTACATACATACATAGAATCACGCCTTTTTCCCATGGGGGTAGGCAGAAACCACGGAACGCCACCTGCTACGATCTCTACACACTCCTTTTGCACTAATATGGTTACATGGCAATAAAATTATAAACTTTTATCATAAATGCTTCACGAAAGATTGATTGATGTAAGAGTGTCCAGGGAGTTTCTTGTCCATTTTTCTTCAAAGGAACTTAATATGTACTTTGAAATGGGCGAATAGCTGCATCTGTCTAAATGACAGACCGTAAATGGTTATTGAAATATATGTTTTGAGTTTGATGTCAATGATGCGAAAATGTGTTGATTCGTGTGTAGTCGGATGTAAAGAAAAGCACTATTTCATTTCTTCCCGTGGGTGTCGAAGGAGGCGAATAAGGGACTTAATAGAGAACGGGCAGCAGCGTTCTCTATGCATTTTACTATCATACTGCGATCGCCAACCCGCCTACCAAGCGTTGCAATTATAGTAAATTGATAAATAAATTGGTAAATAAATGCCCCCCCTCCCTCCAAATTTGGGAAGGTTTATAATAACGAGCAGTGGCAGTCTTTCAGCTGAAATAATGATGACGAAAATGGCAATGCATATGAACTTTTTTATCTGCATGAACTTAGCAATGTTTGAGGGAAAAATTGCATCATCAATAAAATCAGTATTTAACAGAGGGGTAATTGCGTAACTTGCTATCAGTAGAAATTGGTTTCATATTCATAGTTAAACAACATTCATTGCATTATTTACGTTGCTGAGCCGACAATTTATTCGAACAAATAACGCAATGGTTTAGAAATAATCTTCAATCCCATTCAGATTCTGATAAATTGTGCGTTTCGCAATTAGGGTGCAGGTTTTTAATTATTAAAAAGTGAATGAATTTAACGACATCATAATGACAGTTGTAGCCACTGTTTTTTTCGACATAATCGATGTTCTTGTTAAAATTGCAACATGAATGAATGTGGCTTTGCATTTGTTTTTTAACGATTAAATTAAAAGTGAATGAATCTAACGATATCTTAATGACTGCGTCTTTAATGTTTATAGTTTTTTACTTGACTTTTTTGGAGATGAAATGTTATGAGGAAAGATAACATATAAATGTCGCTAATGATAGTAACTCTAATTTCTCGTCAAAATTGCATCATCTATAGACTTATTTATTATGGTGTTTTATAATGCTTTTTGGTGATTAAAAAAGTGAATGAAAAAAATAATGGTACTTAATGGAAATGACTTTTTATTTTTTGAGTTTAGCAATTTGTGTCAGAATTGCAAAATCAATGAGAACCGTTCGGAATTTGATTTTGTATTTTTTAAATAAAATGTGAATGGAATGTAACGACTTTTTAATCACGGCCACTTATTTTTTAACTGTCAGTTACAATCAATATCTAGTAAAAATGCATCATCAATGAAATACCGTTTTTTTGTAATTAAAAAGTTAATAATGATGCTACTTATTAATTATATGATAACGACAGTGACTTTTTAAACTTTAGCAAATATCAGTAGACTTGTTAAAATTGCATCATCGATAAAATGAGCTTTATTTGTTTTTCTATACCTACATATTCTACACATTTACTTCTGTCTGTCCGTATAACCGCGTTGTTCTTCGGATTGAGATGGTTTTCACCATAATTTAGAAAATTTAATCCGGAAGGTACATTATTTTTAAACTTACATTTAAAAAGCAATCTTGATATTTGTCAAGTTGTAAAAACCGTGCATGAGCACTAGTTTTTGTGATAAAGCAATAAAAGCTGTGCCGTTTACGATTTTACGACAGGAACCTATGGTTTTTTAAGACAGGTAAAAAATCCACCAGGCAAAACCAGAGTAGTCCAAGATACTAGTTGCGGTTAGCGGCAATGAACTGCAATGTAAAGATCCATAGTCCAAGAAAAGTGAAGTCACTCAGGATTGCAAAACAGATAACCAGAACCACGGCCACTTATATATTTCAGATTTCTATTCATGCTAATAAATACTTTTTCAAATGTTTGTGGTATCTCCGAAATTAGTGATTCAATTTCAAAAACATATATTATTAAGTGATAAATGAGTTCATTTCTGCAAATAAGATTGAACAAACACGCGTCAATAAATGGAAACTGCGAATAAATAATATCCCAAATTATTAATGTTATACTAATGTGTCATTAAAAATAGATGACCTAGGCCTAGTTTGTATGTAAAGTGGCTTTATGTAAAATAGGTCTATTTATAAATAGTTGCAAATTAATAATTTACTTTTATACGTAATATAAAGACGTAACTGAACGATTTGACGTAGATGCAGTTACGTATTACATGTCCTTTAAATTACGTAGCACGTCACATTTATTATAATATATCTGTATACATTAGGAGAATTACGTAGATTGGTGTATGATAATAGCCTGTCTAATAATAAGCCCAAGGATTCGACAGTTATTATTCTGTATATTACTTATGCTAAACACGGGCTTGCTTCCTAAACCCTAAAAATAATAAAAAGTGAATGGAATTAGCAAGGTAACAAAAAAAAAAAAAATATGATTTTTACACGCTTTATATTAGCTTCACTTGTGTGTTTGTATATTTGTATGTTTGTTTGTAACCGACTCCTTATAGCGCGATTTTGACCCACTTTAAACGACCAGATTTCATTCAAACTTTGCACACCTGTCAAGGACCGATGACAATGGAATAATTTCATAAATTTGTGCCATTATCCTTGCCAGGGTTACCAGGACAGCAAAAAAACTGTCACAAACTACGCTGACATACGTCTCAAAATTTGAAACACCCTAAAAAATTGAAAATAAATAATAGTTTAAAAAAACTAAAAAACACGCTTCCATTGAAAACCAAACTAAAAAGTACAAAATAATGGAAAAATAAAGAGTGGGGTGCCTGATATCAATAAAAAAATACCTTAAAAAGCACCCCACTCTTTATTTTTCCATTATTTTGTACTTTTTAGTTTGGTTTTCAATGGAAGCGTGTTTTTTAGTTTTTTTAAACTATTATTTATTTTAAGTAGCATTCACAACCCTACAACAGATTGATAGAATCGAAAAAGGCACGTTATGCATTACGAATTTGTTTTGTCCCACAGCAGATAGCTATCGGAAGAATGGGGTCCTCTAATTCATTTAAACTGACAACTGGCTTTTAATTTCGGAACAGCCTGTTGAGGACTCTTATGAAAACTCTGATTGATGTTCGATTCGTCACGGAAGCGTACGGAACGGTTGCTGATATCAGTTTAACAAATATAATTGTATCGTATTGCACAGAGAAAAGGTCGATTCACTTAAGGCCTGCTAGCACCAAACTCACAAAATGCGTTTAACGCTAGGTTGACCAAATATTTGTTATTGGGTTTTTAAATCTGGAATAAACTCACCTCTTGAAAAAACTTAAAGCTTGTGGTGCAGTACCAGCAAAAGCCACCCTCCCTTCAGCAAGGAGTACCAGCTTATCGAACTGAGCCATCAGTTCCGTGTTAGGCTGGTGTATGGTGCATATGACGGTCTTGCCCTGGGCTGCACTGGCACGGAGGAGGGTCATCATCTGGTGGGCAGAGGACGAGTCCAGTCCCGTTGTTGGCTCGTCACAGAAGAGGAGGCCAGGATCTGTTAGGAGCTGGAGAAGAATGTCTATGAGAACGGCTTCGAGGAAGCTGCAGATTCATTTAAAGCTGGTTTTTTGACTGAGTAGCAAAAAAATATGTTAACTATTTTACGTTATTTCTTTCGATATTCTATACATTTTTTCGGTTTAATATTTGACATATAAATGAATATTAGTCATAAGAGTTTCATAGTCATTCAGACACAGAAATTTTGCATTTGAATGTTCGCCATTTTGTTTATTTTTAAGATGAATTTGATAAGTTTTACAAAAAATGTTGATCAATAAAAAATCTGCGCTAAGTGGTTGTGTAGATTATGTTTTGTTTATTTTTTGAGATTGACATATAAAGTGTAACACGTAACAGTATAATAAAATATATAATTTCCGCTAAAAGGCTGATAAATATATTTTTAAGGTAAAACAAATATGTAAATATTAAAATTATAAATACGCAAATAGATATACTTATTTCTTGTTATCAAATGCGAATCTAAGAAAAAAAAATATACCATAATTTTGTTTAGGTATTTTCATGTTTAAAAACGTGACTGTGCAGTGTACAGTCACGAGCACTAATACGTTGTATACGTATATGTGCTCGTGACTGTACACTGCAAGCTGCATAGCCAAATTTTAGCTTTTCTCTTTAAATAACGATTGCAACTTCGAGATAAGGCCTAATTTGTAATAGTGTGGAATCCAAAATACTATGTTCGTAATAACATAATATTATAATCAGCATAACAGGAGAAAATCACTTATAAAAGTTTCAAAGAACTTAAATATTAGTGGTCGTGACTGTACAGGTACGTTTTTAAACACATATCATTTCGACGACATTTTTACCATTTTTTTTATAAGAAAATGAAGTAATTGTAAAAATACACCAGAAACCCTATGAAATCGAAAAATATATGTATAATTTAAATGTCATGTTTTAATTCTAATGAAACACTACAGTCTACTGATGTCGGTGAGAAAACAACCCGTTAGCATTTTAAGACTAAACTAATAATACACTAAAATAAAATACAAAACTAACAAATAAAGTTCATAAATTATTTCAAAGATTTATATACATATATTATTACTCAGAAGTTTAACGTGTTTCGTAAAAACAATAATAACAGACAACTAAATAACTAAATGCATATAATATATAACCTAAATCATTAGTACAAAATGTGGGTATATGCAAATTTAAACCTTTTAGTTTTTTCACCAATGAGGTAAATGATGAAAGAGCAATTTTAAACATTTTATTTCATTCTTGCAACACGTAGAACCATTCCTGACAAATTGACTAAACTAATATTAATTTGATGAATTAATTAATTGCATAACATTTTGATAGTTCAAAAATATTAACGGCGGCGTTGATCTAGACATCAAAAATACGAATGAATAAAATAAGTGGTACAATTAGTTGATTAATTAATGATACTAATTAATATGAAAGTTAATGCGATTGTTTGTGCAATTAGGATCAAATTAGACCGGAAAACCTCAAAGGCAAATATTCGTCGGCTCATGAAAAGAACTTAGTAAATTCCACTTAGACGTGCGTTTATGTAATTTAAACTGCAAAATATTATTTTGGAGGTCAATTAATCTAAGATCAAATGCATCGCTGTTTTCAATCTTATTTGTGCTCAAATATATTACAATAGCGATACGCTATTGTCAAATATTAAAAAAATGTTTCTTACCGCACAAGTGCTACAAACGATATGCAGGCGCTCAACTTACAGATTAGTTCTGGGTAAACACTATTTGGATAGTGAACCCAACGACGCGCTAAGAAGAAGTTGCAAATATTTCTTACCTCTGTCGCAAACGCCAGTCTCTTCCTCTCTCCCCCTGACAAAGTCTTCCTGCCATCCAGGCCTCCTATGAGGGTAAACCTGGATCCATACAGGGACAACTGGCGCAGGAGTTGGTTCACTCGTCTCTTGCGGGCTAGAGAGGATGTGCGTCCGTCCATGCGTAGTCGGGCCTAAGGGAGGAGATGTTCAAATCATGGAAACTACATTTTGCAATGAGCAAATTCTTCAAAAATGGTTTCTAAGATAAATTGTGAAAAAAAATTGCAATTCCCAAGTCACCTGATTTTCGAGTTAAATTAAGTACGTAAATATACTAAGAATGGTTCTAAGAAAAATATCAATAGATGATGACGTTCAAGTATGAAAATAGTATGTTCTAGTTACCATAATAGTAAGGTGTTCGATAACCGAGAGATTATCGACAAATAAGTCATCTTGGTGCATGTAGCCACTCTCTTGATGCATGAACTCGCCGAGCTGTGCGCCGTTCATAGCTATGTCTCCATCCACTATCGTTCCCACTGCAGAAAGAAAAATAAAAACACTATCTTAGGACACCTCAATCGATTCACATATTCCTAAAGATACCATCTCAGATAATAATCTACATGGTATTTATTAAATAGTCTAAACAAGATTATGTCTAGAATTTCAAAGAGACTTTTTGAGTTTGTTTCGGTCTTTTTTCTCACAGTTGTCGGATAGGAAATAAGTACTAAACTCATAGTTTTAAAAGTATTTTTAATTTATTTTCTAATCAAATCATCATTGAAATTGTATGCCCGCTTGTACCATAAATAAAGATTTAGCACTAAACGTAATTATAACATCGTTTTAGATTAATTCAGAGTTAAAAGTCTAGTGTAGTGTAGTTCTTTTTTGTACAGACCACTTAGATAATGGGCATTAGAACCTAAATAATAATAAAAAATGATACTAAATAAAAGAATAAACGTTTATTTTCTCTTCCAGAAAGGCGCCTTAAATATATGAAGATCAAGTATAAAATTTGATAAATCATTTATGGTATCTGCACTATAATTTTACTTAATGACAAAAACCTATTTCTGTTGTACTTACTAACTTACTTTTTTTTTTCTTATGGATCTTTAATTATTTAAAAAAAATGCTTGACCGTAAATTACTTCATAATTTAGGCCTAAACATGTTTTTAATGGCTTGTGTCTAAGTTAAAATGCATAATGGGATTTTATGCAGTAAAAAATATTAGAAATTGCGCTGTAAATGAGGATTTAAAATACCTCGTTCCTAAACTATTTTTACTCTTGTGGCGCCAAATAACGATGTCAATGTATTTTTTTACTTATAGTGCGACTGAAGTTTAAATATATTTTTTTCTAGAAAATGTAAGAAGTAGAAGATGTACATTATTTATAGGTTTGTGGGCGCTTAGCCATCTAAGCATTTATACCGAATTATGCCGGCAATAGCATACTTGACATAGACATGTTAATCTATATATATAAAAATGAATCCCTATTTCCCTTGGTCACGACATCACGCGTGAACGGGTGGACCGATTTCACTTTTTTTTTTTGTTGTGTTTGTAATTGTCAGGAGAAGGTTCTTATGAAAAAAAAAAATTAAAAAAATTGCACCGAAAATTAGAAAATTTAAGAACACTTATTTAAGAATACTTGACAACCATATAATAGGACAATGTAAACTTTTTTAATGTAACATTATGACATTTGACATAGAATTGACAGAATGCGTGCTCAAATATCATCAAAGAGACAGGACAAGGTCTGTCGGGTCAGCTAGTTTATTATAATTTGTTGTTTGATTTTTTTCATGTTGCAATAAATTATAATATTTAATTTGCTTAATTTTTGTTATCTAATTCATACTCATTTATTATAAAACAGATGAACTTTAAAGATACGTAAAGAGTCTAAGTATGTACCTACTTATTTATAGTAAATAGGGTAACGACCACATGTCATGAGTAGGTATTTTATGGAATGAACGAATACACTCATACATACATACACTAAAAACATTATCCTCTTTATGGGGCAGTTGTATAGTAGATGCTGACTTATTCATATGATAAGCATTAATGTATGTGTGAATGTGTTTGTTTATCTGTATTGTGTGTGTATTTTTCTTTCTTTCTTTAAACTGGACAATCATGAAGTGTTGTGTAAGTAGATTTTGAAGGTGACTGTACTTTCTGTTTCGTTCCTAATTTCCACGTGCAATGTAGCAATAAATTTAATTAAATAACAGTACAAGTCCTTAATGAAAAAAAAAAACTATTTCCTTATCTACTTTCATTTTTATTAATCTTAATGACTTTTAATTATTTACATTCCTAAAAAACTGCTTGACCGCAAAATACTTTGTAATATAGGCGTAAACAAGTTTTTAATGGGTAAAACTTTTTTAATGTGTCAAAATTAATAAAATGTGCCTTAAAATGCATAATGTGATTTTAAGCATTAAAAATATTTAAAAAAGAAGACGCTGCTAATGGGGATTTAAAATATTCCGTTCCAGAAGTATTTTTTAATCTAAATTGACTTAAATATGTATGACCTCATTTTTTTTCGGTGTTTATTTAATGTGATTTTTTAAGACACTGACAAAATAAAAAATCGAATAGCGGTTACAAATAATTTCAATTTCAATACGTAACACAACGAAATCCGTCTATAATGTTCTCACAAATGGGACTCAGCATACTAACAATCGGAATCTGAATAATTTTGATGGATATCGCTAATACATTGATTCATTTGTTCGAAAAATTTAGCTGCACAACAACGTAAATAACGCAATGAATGTTGCAGTACTGTCAAAATAAAAGTCATTATTACTGTTAGTGTGTGTGAGTGGGATTGAGTGTTGGAAGATCGTAGGGGACAATGCAGGTCCAGGGAGGGTTGGCAATAAATAAATACTAGACCTAAAATGAATAAATTAAGATCTAGAATTGTATAAAAAATATTAAAATTAAAGAATTTCAACATTATTTGACAGCTTCCTGATCTATTTACGTCATAGTTTAACCGCATGAGTTTACTTAAGTCTTAAATCTTTGAGGTCGAACTATTAAACAATCACGAATTAATGTGCGTCATTAAAAAAGGTTATATATTTTTTGGCGCATTTAAAACGTTATCATGACCTCAAAAAGTATATATTTTGTTTATAAATAGATAACTCACTTAATGCATTTTTGAGATCATAGAGTGCATTTAATTATAATAATTATGATAACTAGCTATGCGCCCTGTTTCGGCTGGTTTTACAACCTGTCAAACATCGAGATTTCTTTATTACTCATATGTATTTTTTTTTTAATTTTATTAGCCGTTGCTGTCCCACTGCTGGGCGAAGGCCTCCCTACTCTCTTTCCACGTCTAGAGAGATGTGACTAGAGATTGGCCCTTTTTATTAAAAGATTAATTTTAATTAATAAACAATTATTAATTTTTTGGTTTATACACAAACTGTGAGGAATAAATTCTCAATTACATCAAAATCTGTTGCATACGTGAGAAGAACAACACGGTCACACAAACAGTCAGACAAACACGATAAGCGACTTTGATTTAATAAAAACTTTTTTACAAAAAAAAAAAAACAACCGACTTCCTTAAAAACACTACAAAGTGAAAAATAACTTTAATTTCGGAAGTCGGTGTCTTAGGATCTGTATTTATGGTTTTTTTGCCACCGACTTCCGAAATTAAAGTTATTTTTCACTTTGTAGTGTTTTTAAGGAAGTCAGTTGTTTTTTTTTTTGTAAAAAAGTTTTTATTTTTAAATTTTTAGTTGTGGTATTCACTCCGCACTAATTCCAAACAAAAAATGCATATTTATGCGATAGCAGGGCCTCAAGTCTGCTATTACAATAGTGTCAAAATGGTCTATCATTGATTTCATAATTGTTGATTTTGACAAGTTTAGTAATCTACTAATATAATGGCGTCATTATGACTTTCCAATGGTCAACCACTGACACTCCATTGAAAGAAATGGCTTAGAATGGTAATCTCGTACATAATGACAAATTAATGACTGACTTAGGCGGTAATCTGCTAAAACTTTGACAGTTCCTTTGATCAGTGACCTACCATTGGACCGTCATTGTGCAGTCATTGCTTGTAATAGCTCGGTTTTCAAAAAAAGTGTTTGCTAGCTATCGTGTTTGTGTGAATATTCAATGGAGAAATGTATTCACTACGAGCAAATATTCTCGAGCTAGCCAACGCAGTGGATGCTAGGGAAATAAGATGGGCGGAATGCAAAAGACGTCGTCAAACCCGTCGCTTGACGAGAATGAGTACAAACCCCTTTATTGATATTCCCGAAGCGGAATTTGTAAAACCGTTTCGCCTTGGAAAGGAGTAAGGGGGTAATTGAAGAACTAATTCCCCTTAACCCCTTATGGCCAGACCGCGTCGAAGCGATAGCAAAACTGAATTTGACATTGATTTATTATTCTATAGCTATAAACACGAAATAGGTTGATTAATGTAATATTTTTTGTTAATCAATTAGAGCCGAAATTTGTTCAATTAGAACCATTTTGTATATTTAATACATAATTAACTAACAAAACACCGGCCGCTAGAATTAAAACAGATTAACATCGGTAAGCAGTAATGTCACCTTTGACTTATTATTACCTTTGACCTATTGAGTTGTCTATTTTCACATTTATCCGCGTTATACATGTAAATGCAATGTTTTTGCTATTTACGAACTTCTTACTACTTCAGATTGTTTAAAACACTAATAAATAATATGTAAAAATATATATAAATGAAATTTGGCATGATTAAATGTTCAAATTTAGTAGTAGTTTTTCGAAAATCATTTCTACTAACGGGTTTCATAATAATGGCAATACGACAATGTCATTATACCACGATTCTATTACGAGACCACTGACCGACCAATGATCCACCATTATGAATTTAGCAGATTACGAACTTTTAGCAAAATGACAATGGGATCGTGTTGGAATGATGAATTTATAAAAAAATAGCAGACTTGAGGCCTTGAAATCGCGCCTGATTTGCTATCATTTTTTAAAGAGTTCCGGTGTCTGTCTCCGGAACTCATCATCAGATCTATATGAAAATTATATGGGACCATTTCGGAATATACCCCTTTCGAACAAAAAAAGAATTTTGCAAATCCATTTATATATGACGGAGTTATGGCCGAACATACATAAAAAAAAAACATATAAACATCCGAATTGAGAACCTCCTCCTTTTTGAAGTCGGTTAAAAATACACGAAAGATCTGATGCACCAACACCTCTTAAATATCTAAATATCTCCAAAGGCCAGTAGTGACGTAGTAGTTTTACGATTCACTTACTATTAAAAACCCATCTAGTTTCTGAAGCGTATTTATAAACGACATTCGAAAACTTGCTAAATTCAATAAAATTTACTCAAATATTTTACGGACATTTGATCCCGCTATCAAAAAGTATATCAACACGTGTCATTTTCATTTAAAAGAATACAAAGTACTTACTAATTACATAGGAGAGGTACATACTTTTGAAAACAAAATAAAGTTCGAAATTCAAAATCAAAAATAATAAAAACTCACCCGGATTTCGATGTGCCAGTGCAGTCATTAGTGTAGTTTTGCCTGCTCCACTGCAACAAAAAAAAAAAAAAAAACTTTAGAAACAATATTGAAAAGTTTCCTGACTGACCCAGTAGGTATATTTGATAAGTTTTGCATGAGTGTAGATACAGTACTTATTTTATTATTATGTCATGATAATCTTCTTTTCGTAATCCCATAGCAATTAGACAAACTGTACCTTGATTGGGAATTTTAAAAAAATGGACATAATAGGTACAGTTTGGTGACTTAAAGCCTACTTCTCAATTCAAACATACCGTTCCGATTTTCGTTCCAAAGAAATGTTTATTTGTATGCAACCAGTGTTTCTCATTTTCTATGTAAATAAATTCTATTCTGTTTTTGAGAAATAAATGTCTTAAGCCATAAAGAATGCTCCAATCTTCTAGTTTCCTAATATCAGCAAATAAACAACGCGCAGTTTGTTTTTTGTTGATATTTGTTAATCTCTACCTAAAATAAAAAGTTCTACATTTCCATAGAACCGTATCACAATACAAACAAACCTATCACACAGGACTGCTATATTAAGGTGGTTTCACACTGACGAGGCGAGGAGTGGAATAGGAAAATTGATTGGCTAAATTTCAATTCACGATCATCTTTGTTGTGAAAATTGCGAGAAAATTAAGATAGAGATGCGTGAGAATTTGCGAGGCGTGAATTCAAAAATATTTCGTACACCATTGAACTACCGTCAACTTACATTTCATGAGCAACTGATCAATATGAATAATTGATGAATATGAATTAAATTATATCGCAATTACCTACTAAAAATCTTCTACAAATAGTTCGACTTTCTTCTTTAGTATCGCTTTGAAATTAAATGGCGGATACAGATGTTTAGTAATTGAGATATTTTTAAGTAGGTACTATGCTCAAGGGTAAAGTTGCTCATAGAAAGTAAAGATGCCACAGTTGACTGTATTCTGCAGCATTAATAGAGTATTGATTACGTTGCAAAACCGATACGCAAATCTTGAACGCTCGATGCTGTACAGATGCGATGCGCAAGATCACAATTTGTTCATTTTTCGGTGTGGCAGCCGGCTTTCAAATTCTCGCCCATCACATCCACTCCTCGTCTCGCCAGTGTGAAACTATCTTTAGACAGTCTGTAGATTAGAAATACCTCAGAGTCGAGGCCTAGGCGTATGCGCAGGGTAATATGAGATTTGTAACAGAATGTAGCTCATAACTTTCCAGTTGAGGTATTTGTACCGATAACTGTCCGTAATGAGGAAATATGTTTCTGTTTCAATGCTAGAATATCATGTTCTTATTGAAATTGGCAGCTTTTAGCATAAATAGTTTAAGGTAATTTATATCTGTGATTTGTATTGTGTAAATCATCATCATATTCAGCCTATATTGTTCCCACTGCAGGGACACAGGCCTCCTCTCAGCGAGGGCCGTAAACTACCACGCGGGCCCAGTACGGGTTGGTTCTGGTTCTAGGACATGCCAGTTTCCTCACGATGTTTTCCTTCAAAGCAGTGGTGATGAAATTATTTACACAAAGTTAAGCGCCTGTCTGAATTCGAACCAACGACCAAAAACTCGTAAGTCGAGTAAGTGCTCTCCTATGGTGTACCTACATAGTATTCTGTTTATCTAATAAATAAAATAATTGGAATTAGATAAACATGTTAATATAATAATAAAAATTGATCGTCCGTTATAAAATATGAAAATATTTTTGTAACACATTACTGTTAAATAAAGAAATAAGGATAATATCAAAATTTTTCTGTTAAATATATAAATTGGACAATATCAGAAATTTCTACAAATACCTTGAAAAGTTACTGAAATATATCTTAATTAAGTAGATACAAATTTATATTTATTTTTTTACTTTCAATACGCCTGTCCTGTTTTTATGATAATGTCATACTAATAGTCACATGCTAATAATGCACAATTATTATATTGAATAAATTAATTTTATAATTTACAAATTGTATGCGTGGACGTCCGAAATCGTGCCAAAAATATGAAATGAAAGGACAAAACAATTATGTACTTAAATATTTTAAATAATTATTTCGTCGGTGACGACGTCAAGATGACTTTGACGTAAATTATGTCCATGGAATATGCAACAAATGACGCAAACATCGTAAAATAATTTGTTAAGCTATCACAATAATGCTATCAATTAATCTATAATATAATATAATAATATATCTTAGGACAGCCAACACAACGTTATCTGATCCCAAACTAGGCAGAGCCTGTACTATGTCAACCAGACAACTGATAAACATACTTATATATTTAAAAATACATACATATTATAGATAAATTACACCCAGACACAGAACAAATGATTGTGCTCATCACACAAAGATTTGTCCTGGGTGGGAATCGAACCCACGACCTCAGTCTTAGCAGTCAGGGTCACTAACCACTAGACTAACAGGCCAGTCGAATCTATGTAATATGTACCTATACAGTATCTTATGATAAAATAGAAATTAAGTCAAAACTGTAAAATTGAATATTTACGAGCTGTGGAAACGAGTCTGATGATGATTATAATTTTCAGAATTTTTATCCGGTTTTCTAGTTTGTTTGTTATCTATGTTTATGATTGGCGTAAAAACGGCTGAACAGATTTAGATGAAATATGACCCACACATAGTTTATAACCTGGATTAAAACATAGGATAAAGTTAATCTCATTAGTACGATTCTGTGGCACATTTTCCGATATCCACGCGGGTAAAGCTGCGGGCAAATGCTTTATAAAATGGTTGATTTATAAAAGCTTTTATTTTAAAACAATTAATTTAAATAATTTGTCCTCTACAAAATGTGACTAAAAAAAACGTATTTTACTACCAGCTTCTGCCCGCGACTTCGTCCGCGTTAAATTTCTTATGCCCCCGACCCTTCCCGTCGCGTTGAATTGCCTACCCGTGCAATTTTCCCCGTTTTTGCAACATTTTTCATTACTGCTCCGCTTTTCTTAGTTGTAGCGTAATGTTATATAGCCTATAGCCTTCCTCGATAAGTAGGCTATCCAACACAAAAATAATTTTTCAATTCGGACCAGTAGTTCCTGAGATTAGCGCGTTCAATCAAACAAACAAACTGTTCAGCTTTATAATATTAGTATAGATTCCAGAGTTCCATTTCAGTAAAAATGCTAAATATTTTTTTGTAAAGAAAACGAGCACGTAATGTAATATTTCATTGATTTATGTTACATATCGCGTTCTGTGCAAATAAATTATTCTTATTCTTTTAGCGAAGAAGGTCAGTCGCCTAAAAGTAAAATACAGCGTATCCAGGACTTAATTTTCTCTCGAAAATTCTGAAGGAAATGAAAATCAGCCATTTTGTAAAAATCACACGTGAAAACTTAGGTGAAGTGAGCTGTCATTATGATGTCAATCCTTAGCATCGAATAGGATGATAGTTCACTTCAAGCTCGCATCACTTAAGTTTTCTCGTTGAGTTTTTTTTACTACAGAACACCTGTGTTTTCTATGATTTTGCGAGACCGTTGCTACTCAAAAAACATCTCACATACATTCGCTATCAGATGTACGATTAAAAATAGTATAACGGCATAGTTTGTAATTAAATTTTTATTTTTAATATAATGTGACTTACCTAGGTCCCATTAAAGCTGTCATTGTACCAGGTTTCGCGATCCCGCTTACTGAAACAAACAAAAACTGTCAATAAAATTACATGACAATTTCCAGCTGCTACCATCTCTGCAGGTCTGTCAGAGCAGTTGGTCGTTGACGCCTAGATCTAGAAACATTACTTAGAACGTACTTTGGTTAAGCGTAATTTCTGTCACAATGTAAGCTACAAGTATTTAAAAGAGACAAGAACATGCTTATGACATAACAAAAAATTAAACCGCCGAAAAAAACAGAAAAGCAAAAAATAATAAACCTTAGAATTATGAGTCGGCGCTTTTAGTGATCTTTGTTCATTGATTTTTCAGCGCCGACTCAAAATTTTAAGGTTTATTATTTTTTGCTTTTCTGTTTTTTTCGGCGGTTTAATTTTTTGTTAAAAAGTTTTTATTTTGTAATTTTTTGTGGCTTTAATATACTAATAATACTTAGCAAGGTAAACCCTATCCAATGAAAAAAGAATTATCAAAATCGGACTACTCTGTACAAAGTTATGCGTGGTTATACATTACAATCAATGAGTGAACAATCAATCATCCCCTGTTTTCTGACCCTTAGGGTTCGATTTTGTTTTCCAAATTTATTATGTGGGACCACCCTCGGAGTATACCCTTTCCAATAAAAAAAGAATTATCACAATCGGACTACTATGTAAAAAGTTATACGTGGTCATACATAAAAAAAAAACTTAAAAAAAATATATACGCGTCGAATTGATAACCTCCTCCGTTTTTTTTCGTCGGTTAAAAACACGTGCTAATAACTGTCCTTTAGATCTCGCTGTGAAAACTGAAGTGAAGTGAGCTGTCAATAGCGTTAATCTCTAGTGCCAGGTGGAATGACAGTTCACTTCAAGGTCACTTCAGTTTTGTTTTCACGGTGAGATTTTTACAGGGTTAGGTTAGTAAGTTAGGTTGGGCTTGAGACATCAGAGAGCTGAGTAGAGTAGCCGAAAATGGAATAAGATGGCAAGCTGCTAGATAGATATATATCTAGCCGTGGATTCCTAAGCTGACTGAAGATCTATTGGATGTTCTGTTATTAACTTGGAATTTATGCAGTTCGAAGTTCAAATGAGAAATAAAGGGCTAGCCCTTATTGTTATAATATTTAAAGCACATACAGCGAACTGAATGTCGCAGGCATATTCTACAAGTCCTCCGCTGGATGACGCAGAGACAAACTTTAGTCAGGTTATATAAGCGCCCATAGGTCCACCTTAAAAAACGCTACGAGGGTTCCGTTATCGGTATCGTCATTAAAGACATGTCTTTTCTCAAATCCAGTTAACCATGACAGATAAAAAGTCATTTTACCTATAACAAGTTCTTGTTCTTACAAAATCATTCCTGAATGAGTGTAAAAACAAAATGCATGTATTTTATTTAGATAATAAACCAACCACTAGTTTTTTTCCTGTTAAAATGTCACCAAAATGACACAAACTCGAATAGAATGTTAGACTACGCAGAAGGTTTAAGTTCATATTTCACATTAATATACATAGAATGTAACCTTTAGTTAATGCATTTTTTATTTATTTCAGTGAGGTGTTGAATGGTCGGATTTATGATTCATCATAATAGTTATGGCACCGTCCATTATATTTTAAGTAACAAGGGTAAGAAAAAGTAAAAGAGACATTTGGGTTACTAGGCCATGGTACGGTACGAGAGGGCATGGGAAACCGTCATCTCTTTGCCAACGTGCTCCTTGCTTTCCCTCAAATGCTCGCGAAGGAGGAAGCGGAGCGCGTGAGGTAGAGGCAATATCTGCGCCCTCACGCCCCTAGCCGCCGCAGGCAACGCCCCGGGCGTCGGGAGTCCATAGCGGACTCCCGGCCACCATAGGTGTAAGGCTTGCGGATGGCGAGCAATACGTAACTCACTGCCCAGTAAAGACCCGGCGCCGATCGACGGTGCGTTGTGTTCCACGTGCGCCTCAAAGAGATGACAGCACAATTGAACTGGTCCGCTAAGGGCGATACCTGCCAGGGTCAGTAAAGAGTTACCGTGGCCCTGGCACAGGCAGCTGAAGGAACACGGGTGGGTTTTAGTAAGTAAAAGTCAGACACGCCTTCCCGTTGCCCCCGAGCGGGAGACGTCATTTGATGATTTCCAACCCAAAAAAAGAGGGTTGCTTAGCCAACATTCGATCTTCAACAACGGCACACTATCACACTATATCGGAATTATCGGGAGCGAGCAAGAAACCAGATGAAATATAACTGTGGGCACTAATAGCTAGCATATATACTCGTCTGTAAATACATATATATTTTGACTGGCCTATTAGTCTAGTGGTTAGTGACCCTGACTGCTAAGACTGATGTCGTGGGTTCGATTCCCACCCAGGACAAATGTCTGTGTGATGAGCACAATCATTTGTTCTGTGTCTGGGTGTAATTTATCTATAATATGTATGTATTTAGAAATATATAAGTATATTTATCAGTTGTCTGGTTGCCATAGTACAAGCTATGCCCAGTTTGGGATCAGATAACGGTGTATTGGTTGTCCTAAGATATTAGATATTAACACTAAGGCCCGATATAACACTTGTTGAAGAGAGAAAACATCATCATCATTTCAGCCGAGACTTTCCCTGCTGGATATATACCTCCCCTGAAAGGAGGGATTTGCCATAAGCGCCACACTTGGCAGGGGCGGGTTGGCCAGAGTAGTATGGTGGTAAAATGCGTAGAGATCGCTGCAGCCCAAACTTTCGTAATTTCCTTAATCGCCTTTTATAACACCCACGGAAAGTAATTGGATTGGTGCCATTATTTACGTATGGCACCACACGAAATATTACAGATAAATTACTCTATTCTCATGGCGGCTTGCGAGGTCTCTAAATTCATGCCAAGATGTTGTGCATCGATGCCCTGCCACTCTCTGTAGTAAGAAGAAGTAAGAAGGTCGCGCGATCAGATGACTGTAATATTTAAAATTCTTAGGGGGATTATTGATGCTCCTGATCTGCACAATGATATCTGTAAACTATTTGTCCCAGACAATTACTGTCGTGGCAGAAAACACCGCTTGCTGGCTGTTCCAACTTTCCGTACTATTGCGCACTCCAAGTCACCTATTCCTCGGACATTAGCAGCTACTAACGCTCTCCTGAACTCAAACACAGATATTGATATGTTTGCAAATGAATGGAAGTTGATACTGTCAGAATGTTTGAATTTTTGTGAGAAGAATGCATGACTGTGTTAAATGAATTGTAAATGTCAAAATAGTTTTATTATATGCTTAAATAGTGTAATTGGCTTCGGCCGTTCTATTTAAAATAAATAAATAAATAGTGCATTGAAATACAGTAGCCTGCATAGTACGCGTGATTGCGCCTGCGTCGGCACTATTGATCGTGTAATAGATCCGTGGGACTATATCGCACCGAAAATGCCTTATGAAAAAAATACTCCGTCCCATACAGCAGAAAATATATCCGTTTATACCCGTATCATGTTATATTAAGATTCGTTTCTCACGAACGTTTCGAAACTGCAATTTGATATTAGATGTATAGATTTGTCTTTATTCAGCTGCAATTTATTAAAAGCTAACTTTTACCCGCGACTTCGTCCGCGCGGAATTTATTCCTTTAACATAAAATATGCTACAGGATATTGTAGCATCGCATCGCATCGCCTACGCCTGCCTGCGCTTTTGCTTAGTTTTTCATCAGCGTTCTTTTGTACAGCTCCTAAATGCCGTAGCATGATGTAAAATAATTTAAAACTTTACCCAAAAATTGGGGTAACAAATAAAAAAAAGTTTTCAAATCCGACTAGCAGTTCTTGGGATTAGCCTGTTCAAACGAACTCTAGCTTTTATGTATTTAATAAGTATTATACTCAAGTAGGTATTCCATTTATAGATATTACAAATCTTAGTCCAAATTACTTATTCTATTTATCTTAAAGTTCGCGAGAAATAATACGTATAAGGCGACCAGGATATTCATACTTAGGAATAGTAATATTATTCAGATCAATGCAGAATTGCAGACGAAAATAAACTTGAAAACTGACCATGAAATATTGGAATTATCACGCGAGGAAGCTTCGTGGCGTTTTAAGGAACAACCACGTGTCAAAACGGAATCAATACAAAAGTAATTTCAAATTGTAGTAGAATAAACTATGTTACTTTTATACAAATTACCTAATAAGTAGGTTTAACAAAATGATTTTGATTCTACTATATGCGGAGTGCGGAAAATCCGAATCATGCAACACGCGTAAAACTAACCTCTGTAACTGGGCAAAGGTGTTCTATATTTGAACATTTAGAGACTACCTAGGTATTTTTTCGTTTTCTGAGGCACTAGCACAAGGACGTGACGTCAACACAAACGAAGCAAATCAGACTTATATAAACGTCAAAAATGGCTATGGAATAAATCGGAATTATCACGCGAGGAATCTTCGTGGCATTGTATGGGACAACCACGTGGCCAAAAGGAATCAATACAAAAGTACTAAGATATTGTAGTATGATAAACTATGTAACGTTTACCTAATAGGTTGAACAAAGAATTGCTTTTGATTCTACTCTGTGCATAATGCGCATCTGCAAAATTCGAATCATGCATCACGAGTGAACTGGGCAGAAGTGTTCTATATTTGAAACCTGCATAGGTATAAAATATGTTTTTTATTTTACTATGCAATTCATCAGGTTTAACAAAGAACCTTTTAATTCTACTCTGTGCATAGAGAGCATCTGAAAAAATCGAATCATGAACACTGACCTCTTCAACTGGACAAAAGTTTCTTTATTTTAATACTAGTATCTGCCCACGAATTCTTCGCCGTGAATTTCTTGTTTTAACATAAAATATATCCTATAGCATCACATTGCCCACTCGCTATTATACTTCGTTTTCTCTGAACGATCTTTCTGACTTCTTTTTCTTTTTAATTCGGCTCCTTTGGGTTGTAGCGTAAGTTAAAATAGCTTACGATCTTTTTTAAGAATTGCGCTATAAAATTGCTAAAACAATGTTTCTAGCACGAACACCCGACGTAAACATAGCGTAAATTTCGAACGATTTCTAAACTCGAAAATACGACTTCCATAGGATCTTGGTTGAATTTTTGAACATCAAGCACCCATATAATTTCACCCGTAGATAAAAAAAAACCTTCTCTTTTTGAATGTGCATTTTCAAATTTTCAAATCGTTCGAATTTTCATTTTGTTTATTCCACGCGTTTTTGATAGACCCAAAATGCAAGTGTAAGATACCATGGATAGTGATATAAGTTTTAAACCTATACAGAGAACTCACTGTGTCAATGGCGGAGTAATTGACAGAGCGCTCAATAGAGACGAGTACAAATTCGGGCCCCGGCAACAGTTCGAATTACAGCTATGAAGCCGTATGAGGATGAATATTGAATTAGTAATGAAGTAATGGTGTTATATAGAATTGAATTAAGTAGAGTAATATCTCTTTTGAATACTATAAGAAATACACACAAAATAGTATCTATATCCCTTAAAAATGCATGATTTTTACTTTTTATCCAAATTAAATTTACTTTTTTTATGTGTTTGTTAAAATTTACATCTTTATGTAATCAGAATTAAAAAGCTTTGTTTGATTTTTTTAAATCTATTCTCCGAATGAAGGCTGAGTAAAAAAATTATCTTTGACATTGTCGAACCCCTTGCCTAGGTGTGACATACTCGTATAGTGACTTTATAGGGGATGTTCTTCAGAAAGGTCAAGTGCGTAGTACTCGAAACCGACGTGCGTATTCATGAACGTAAACGAAGGAAACGGAGTGTCGTTTCTGCCTATCCCCATGGGAAGAAGGCGTGAGTTTATGTATACGTGTATTATACAACTGCAGAACAAAGGGCTTTTTCCATTGAATTGACAAGGGCGGATTGGCAATTTCATTACAATATAAAGATAAGAAAATATATAAATAAGAAATAATGGATGGACTGTGTGTAAGATGATTTGGCTGGAAGAGGCAAGACATTCAAAATGACGGCTATTGTAGAATTATGAAAGAAAAAGAAGTGTTAAGCTGACCCCAAATAAATTGCAATAAGGGCGGGAGAATGATGATAAATAAAATATACTGATAAAAAAAAACTTACCATTATTTACGAGTCTTTTCAGCTTCCCATCTTTGAGTTTGGTGTGGACTGTCACGTCTCGCCAGACCAATGTGCAGGGTCTGAAGGTCTGTGATGGACCCAACACTTCTTCGATTTCAGGAAACAAAAGGTCATACTTTTGCCTCGTGTCCTTAATCTTTGAATTGTGGGGAACCATTTCCTGTAGAGGAAAATAGATTTTGACTTTTTGTGTCGTATTGTCACAGCGGTATTGTAAAGAAAAATGACAATTAAATTAAATTAAATCGAATAATTTAATTTAATAATTTAAATAATTTGAAAAAATAATTTAAATTTTTTAATTTAACTAATTTTTAATTTTATTAATTTAACCAATTTTTTATTTTATTAATTTAACCAATTTTCTATTTCATTAATTATTCCTTTTAACCAATTTTTAAATAAAATGCCTACATTTGGAAATTTAAATAGATAGGATGACCTTTTGAATCATGTTTTTTTATGACTTAGATAAAAAGTGAATCCAGAAAATAAAAGATTATTTAATAAGATTGGGTTTTAATTTCCATCTCGTATGAAGTGACATTAAATTTTTTTTAGCTATCAAATAATTATACGGAATTCGAGATCAAACAATAATACCTGCTTATTTCAGAACTTAAATTCCAGGAATTATTTCCTATTGGATACATTTTTAATTGACAATAAAAACAAAGGTGTGTTAAAAAATAGTAAAAATATTCTTATTACGTACCTATTGATAACAAATGATCACGTATGTACAGCCACAAATAAATACGGGGGCCCAGACTTAGTGTTCCTTGTTTACATTTTAAACATGGAACACTAAATCTGGGCCCCAAACTAGGCATTCAAACTACGTCATTTAAAACTACATCTATGCAGTAAACAAGGGCTTAGACTTTGATCTAACCCAAATGTAACAAGAACGTAAAAGTTGACGTTAAGTTTTATTATGTATTTTAATTTTCACTGAACTTGTTGCAAGAAGTAAGGCAGCAATAAGCTTACTACTAATTTAAAACGGTAAATCACATAAATACATGTACCTTTTATCCGTAGAGCCACGGAATACTAAAGTACCTCTACCAAGAAAATTAAATTTAAAAGCTACAACGATTAAAGTTTTCATACGATGAATAATTATTTAAATACCCGAGATAAGAATTCACGATTAGCACATCCAATTCAATAATATTCAACGCAACGTTTATTTTTAAATATTTACCTTAACTTGCACTTAACAACACACTTGATCACTTTCTAAATTTGAATTTAATAATAAAAGTAGTAAATATTATGGTGAAATGTTACTACATTCTCTTACATAGGTCTCTTCAGCTGCTTGCTCTGTTATGAAACTCAATCTGTCTCCATTTTTATTTGGGCTGGCACTCATTTTCTATTGCACAATGTCGTAAGTCGTTACTAATTATTAAAAAAATTAAAAACATTAGCTAATTTTTTTAAATTTGGAATTGGAGCGAGCTGGACGGTATTGTCAGCGCGTTCATTTTACCGATTGCTAAGAAGTTTTGGCGCCGCGCCGGAACATAGCGCGTCTGCCTACCAGTGTAGCGTTGATAGTTTGACATTACGACTTGCGTTAGAAAGGGACGGATATGGATTAGAGCAGGATGAAGGTATTTTATAGGAAACAAAAGTAAAATGTGCCGGCCGGTTATGTAGGCTTCTAATGCATTGATAAAAGATGTGGGATTCATTAATGAGTTTTTATGTGCTAACCGTACTTTTAGATGGAAATAAGATCGTATTTTTTTTATATTTTACAGTTTTTACATAATATATCGTAGTATGTATTTAGTAGGGTGATTAGAGCGACTGCTCCATGTAAAATACTGGTATTCAGCTGCATCTGTTTGGACTGGAAGCGGGCCCTAACATACTTGGGAAAAGGCTAATAATGTTTTTTTTTAGCCTACGCTAACTGCTGAGCAAAGGCCTCCCCCAAATCCGTCCAGGTATCCTTTTCCAGGGCCACCTCGATCCAACCCTTGGAGTACGCGTCTAGGTCGTCTCGCCACCACTTCTTGGGCCGACCCAGCCGGCGCCGTCCATCCTCAGGCACCCACTGTGTGGAGACTATTGCCCAGCGGTCACAGTGCATAACTACAGCTGGTGTGACCCGCCCAGTCCCATTCTAGCCTGGCAGCCTTTTTGCGTACGTCTAGGATTCCCGTTTTGAAGTGCAACGTGGTGTTTCGTATTCTGTCGGTTCGTTTAACCCCTAACGTTTGTTTTTTTTTTAAATTTTAGTTTTAAGTAAGTAGTTTATATTTTAATTTGAAATATTGTAGGTGAGTAATTAGCATCCAACCATAATTAAAATTACCTCACAGAAACGACGTAGGTAATTTTGGCAGTTCAGTGATTAGACGAACGAGTCACGCTAAACTTTCAAATTAAAACAATATATCATTATGAAATAAGAAGCAACATGTGATTCACCGAAAAACATAATAAATGACTAGACATATGGTATTGAGTAATTTATTTTACTTTGGTAAATACTATACTGTAAATAGGTGTGATGATTTTTTTTTTGTGGGTGGGAAATCATCAAATGAGCTCTCCCGCTCTTCGGCGGAGCGGGACGGCGTGTCAGACTTTTACTGACTAAAACCCACCCGTGTTCCTTCAGTTGCTTATGTGCCAGGGCCTCGGTGTCTCTTTCGACCAAATCTCGCGACCCTGCCAGGAACATGATTACGGTTACGCCTGATTCCGTCGTAGGTTTGAGGGTTCCGTAGTCAAAAAATCCCCTTATAGTTTTGCCTTGTGCATCCGTTTCTCCGCAGCACTGGGCCCGCGATTACGGCCCACTCCCTCTCACAGAGAGGCGGCCTGTATCCCAACAGTGCGAACAATACAGGCTGATTATGGCGGGTGAAACAATTTTTCGATTAATGGATATGCTGTAAAGTGCAATTTTTTTTTTTGTGAGAATCAAGTTTCCGATGGGATTTGCAATTGGCATGTTATACATAAAAGTACAAGCTATGAAAAAAAAACAAAATCAAAACTCATTTATTCACATTAGGCTGACGATCAGCACTATTCGAACGTCAAAATTATATAAGACAGTCCCCCAAAACGCCCACCCTTCACCACTTCCTAGTGCTTTAGCTGGGAAGGAGAAGTGGCGCAACAAACTCCCCAGCTGAAATGAGACCTATCGACTTACCGTAAGTTTGAGCTGGTACCACTGCACTGGGCACTAGGCTCTCAATCACATAATATGAGATAACACGAAAATAACAAAATAACTACGACCTATCATAGTTAGTAGTTAACATAGTTATTACTCCGCGTGGTGCCGGATATAAAGAATAGCACCATCTCATTTCTTCCCGTGGGTGTCGTAAGAGGCGACTAAGGGACTGACTGAAAAATGGGCAGCACCGTTCCATTTTACCACCATACTGCGATCGCTTACCCGCCTTTTTTTTTTTCGTGTGGAAATTCTCATGGATGTCTGTCAGTCTCCTACTGACCAAAACCACACGGTGTTCTGCTGCTACCTTTAGCCGGGGTGCTGGAGTGCTTGCGCATTTCGTCACGCTCCCCCGGCCAGGTCTTGGCCCACATGAATTCATTCGGGCCCCATGACCCTCGGCGACCGCAAACGGCCGCAGTTCCTCTAAAGACGCGCGCGTGGAACACGGCGCGCCGTGTCTCGGGCCTTTCACTGTTCAGGCAACAAACTAAATCACTTACCCGCCTGCCAAGCGTGGGGATTATGGCAAACACCCCCAAATTGTGGGAGGCTTATGACCAGCAGTGGACGTGTTTCGGCTGAAATAATGATCTGTTTTCGGCATCTATTTGGGTTCATTCATGCGATCTAAGTCACCCAAAGGGCGATGGAGAGGGCTATGCTTGGAGTTTCCCTACGTGATCGAATCAGAAATGAAGAGATCCGTAGGAGAACCAAGGTAACCGACATAGCCCGAAGAATTGCTAAACTGAAGTGGCAGTGGGCAGGGCACATTGCTCGCAGAACAGATGGCCGATGGGGCCGAAAGGTTCTGGAGTGGCGACCGCGTACCGGAAGACGTAGAGTTGGAAGGCCTCCAACAAGGTGGACCGATGACCTTGTGAAGGCCGCAGGAACCCGCTGGATGCGGGAAGCACAAAACCGGTCGAAGTGGCGGAGCTTGGGGGAGGCCTATGTCCAGCAGTGGACGTCTTTCGGCTGTAATGATGATGCAATCTAATCATTTCTACTAAACATCGCACCACTTCCTAATTCAACACGTCATCCATACAAATGTGGAGTCCATTCAACTCCTGTCACATAATCCAACGTAAATTGGATAGACCTTGTCTCTGAACTTTCTTTAGTTTTGACCTATGACATATTGTTAAGGGGAACGCGACAGGGCTGAATGGGCTATTAAGTTAGAATTGCCCCAAATGTCTTGATTTCATTCGGTAGGGGATTATATTTGGGTCACTTAAATTAAGAGAATAGTATCGTCCAATCTTATTGGAAACTAGCTAACTAGCTTCTGCCAGCGACTTTGTCCGCGTGAAATTTCTTGTTCCCCCGATACCCTCATTGCATCGCATCGCCTGTCCGCGCTGTACTTTCTTTTTGCTTAGCGTTTCTTCTGACTTAAAACATTACGTATTTATACACAACGTAGTTAGATTAGCGTATTTAAACGAACAAACTTTTCAGCTTCTTTATCTTTATATAGTATAAAACAAAGTCATTTCCCGCGTATATATTCGACTAGATCTTTAAAACTACGCAACGGATTTTTAATGCTGTTTTAATCATTAGACTAGGTGATTCAAGAGGAAGGTTTATATCTATACTAATATTATAAAGTTGAAGAGTTTGTTTGTTTGATTGAATGCGCTAATCTCAGGAACTACTGTTCCGAATTGAAAAAATATTTTTGTGTTGGGTAGCCTATTTATCGAGGAAGGCTATATAACATTACGCTACAGCCAAGAGGAGCGGAGCAGTAATAAAAAATGTTGCAAAAACGGGGAAAATCGCACGCGTAGGCGATTCGACGCGACGGGAAGGGTCGGGAGCACAAGAAATTTAACGCGGACGAAGTCGCGGGCAGAAGTTAGTGTATAATATGCGGGCAAAACCACTGCTAGAATAAGTATAACTATAGATGACACCGTACCGTGTGGTGCCGGACGTAAAGAATAACACCACCCCATTTCTTCCTGTGGGTGTCGTAAAAGGCGACTAAGGTATTTACTAGAGAATGGGCAGCAGCGTTCTCTATGCATTTTACCACCATACTGCGATCGCCAACCCGCCTGCCAAGCGTGGCGATTACGGCAAAGCCCCCCAAATTGGGGGAGGCCTAAGTCCAGCAGTGGACGTCTTACGGCTGAAATGATGACGATGATGAAGTATAGATGAATCGACAGTAGAATTGTCAAATTTCGTAAGATGTTTTTTAATCGCTGTCCCTTTTAACATTTGCGAATTTCACCGTCGATATGTTCGAGCCCTCTGAGGTTGATACTCTAGCACCACTTAGCATTTCGAGACATCGCCAAGCGGTTGGTCGACTTTTGTCGTAACCAGAGGATTGGCCTAGTTTTTGGTTAAATTTATAATGATCATTACCATACCACGTGGCCATGCTGCCACCCTTTTGGGCAGCTTTCCTGTTGACAACGATGCAGACGATTTTATTTTTAACCGACTTCAAAAAAAGGAGGAGGTTATATGTTCGACTGTATGTATTTTTTTTTTTTTTTTTTATGTATGTTCACCGATTTCTCCGCCAATTGTCAACCGATTTTGAAAATTATTTTTTTATTCGTAAGGGTATACTCCTGAGGTGGTCCCATATTAATTTTGTGAAGATTTGATGTATACTTTGGGAGATAAACGAAGGAACTCCTCAAAAACAAACAGTACACGTAATGTGATTTGGATATTGTACTAAAGATCAAAAATAATTGCTGGTTCTATCTATCCATCCGTGGTGAACTAATTATAGTCTTCGAAGATACCGCATGGAACTCCTCATCGGTGAACAGTACATATAGGAACTTACAGTGAAAGGTTAGAAGGTTAGGGGATAATTCTTTGAATATTATAGGCACGTTTAGACCGTTACTTGTATTCTTATATTCCGTTGAGCTGATGATGGAAGGTACAACTCCTTATCGATCAGGAGTTAGAAGATATCTTGTCCTAGATAGACATACTCGTTGACATCGAGAATTGATTCCTCAGCAGACACTAGAGTGGGCTCTTACCCACTCTACTGTCTGCTTAATAAAAAAAAAGCAGCCTTAATCATTTTGGCCTGGCCATGGTTGATTTTTTTTTTATGTATGTTCGGGCATAACTCCGTCATATATAGATGGATTTGCAAAATTCTTTTTTTGTTTGAAAGGGGTTTATTCCGAAATGGTCCCATATAATTTTCATATAGATCTGATGATGAGTTCGGGAGACAGACACCGGAACTCTTTAAAAAATGACAGGAAATCAACCGCGAGTTCTGCTATCGCATAAATATGCATTGTTTGTTTGGAATTAGTGCAGGGTGAATACCACAACTAAAAATTTAAAAATAAAAACTTTTTTACAAAAAAAAACAACCGACTTCCTTAAAAACACTACAAAGTGAAAAATAACTTTAATTTCGGAAGTCGGTGGCAAAAAAACCATAAATACAGATCCTAAGACACCGACTACCGAAATTAAAGTTATTTTTCACTTTGTAGTGTTTTTAAGGAAGTCGGTTGTTTTTTTTTTTGTAAAAAAGTTTTTATTTTTAAATTTTTATGCAACATATTCGTTCATGATTATAATTCTGTCAATCCATATGTTTTTCGGTCGAAGATCACATATTTTTATCAAAATACAACTTGACACTGACTTGCAAAATTGCAAAAAACACAAGAAATTTCGAATTGCACGCTTTACCCTGACGCTTTCGCCTTAATACAATATAGTACAGTACGGTATGCCGATCGCTGATTGGCACAGACGGAAAACGATGTGACGGCGAGTTTGAGAGGCTTCGGTTTTCATGTAACGTATCCGAGACATGTGACACCGCCCTACGGTCGGGTCACTGCGTACCACACGATGAAAAGATCAGTACTCTAACACCCGAATGACCGAAAATAACCGACCGATGCCTGCCAGGATCGTGAGATCTGTTCGAAAGAGTTACCGTGGCCCTGGCAACTGAAGGAACACGGGTGGGTTTTAGTCAGTAAAAGTCTGACACGCCCTTCTGCTCTACCCAGAACGGGAGACGTCATTTAATGATTTCCCAACCACAAAAAAAGCTACTACTTTCCGATTTTAATACTTATTTTTCGGTTCGGAAGTTAGCCTGCAGTAATGTATTACCGGGATAAAAAAAAATCCTAAGCCAGGTCATGGTCTACCTGTGTGCATTTCATCGAAGTCCGTTCAACCGTTAAGGCGTGAAAATGTAACAGATAGGGAGACCGAGTTACTTTCTCAATTATTTATTTATAATATGTGGCTAAGTAAGTATGGATTGCTCGTGGATTAAGTTCACGTAAACACGTGAAAATGTCGTGGCGGGATTTTTTAGCGCACTGGATCTTCCACACAACCGGGAGTTGAAATCCAACAGTGTGAAAAGTATTTATTTTCTGCATTGTAGCACTTTTCCAACAGACTGGACCCTTGCAGCTAATAGTTATTTAAAAAAAAAACCGGCCAAGTGCGAGTCGGACTCGCGCACCGAGGGTTCCGTACAAACCTGCAGGTCATCATCATCATCATTCGTCATCATCGTTTATGAAATTAAATGTTTTTTTTTAAATTTTTATATTTGAGTTGACTGAATGAAAGGTAAATTGTGATTTACGATTTATGACGTATTAAAAAAAAACTACTTACTAGATCTCGTTCAAACCAATTTTCGTTGGTAGTTTTCATGGTAATGTACATCATATATTTTTTTTAGTTTTATCATTCCCTTATTTTAGAAGTTACGGGGGGGGGGGACACACATTTTACAACTTTGGAAGTGTCTCTCGCGCAAACTATTCAGTTTAGAAAAAAATGATATTAGAAACCTCAATTTCATTTTTAAAGACCTATCCATAAATACCCCACACGTAAGGGTTTGATTAAATTTTTTTTTTGTGTTTCAGTTCTATGTATGGGGAACCCCAAATATTATTGTTTAAAAAAAAATGATATTAGAAACCTCAATATCATTTTTGAAGACCTATCCATAGATACCCCACACGTATGGGTTTGATGAAAAAAAAATTTTTGAGTTTCAATTCTATGTATGGGGAACCCCAAATATTATTGCTTTTTTTCTATTTTTATGTGAAAATCTTAATGCGGTTCACTGAATACATCCATTTACCAAGTTTCAATAGCACAGCTCTTATAGTTTCGGAGAAAAGTGGCTGTGACATACTCGGACAGACAGACAGACAGACAGACAGACATGGCGAATCTATAAGGGTTCCGTTTTTTGCCATTTGGCAACGGAACCCTAAAAACGGGCGAGATGGGACTGGGGATGAGTTGGGACGTAGCCGTTTATTGGCTTGACTCGCTAGGATTCACACTGTTGGATTCATAATCCTCGATTCAACACCGAAGGTTGAAAATCCAGTGCACGATAAAATGTCGCCGCGATATTTTTACGTCCGTGGTCTAATGGAGCGCAGCATAATGATGTCAAGCTTACAGATCGAGTTAGAATACCACCCTTTTTTAATGACAGGAGGGCTGTGTCAGAATTTTACTGCCTAAAACCCACCCGTGTTCCTTCAGTTGCCTGTGCCAGGGCCACGGTAATTCTTTCGAAAAAGTCCCGACCCTGGCAAGACCTTGTACTCCATAACTCTAGTATCGTATGTTGGAGAAAAACAGCCAGGCTAAAGTGGGAAAGGGCTAGGCACATCTCACGAATGCACCCGAAGAGATGCGCGAAGATAATCAGTCAGTGGACGACTGAGGAAGGACATTACCATCGAGGTAGACCACGGCGAAGGAGCTGTTACATTTTCAGGGCCAACATGGCCAGAGATCGCACAAGACAGGGATGGAAGTTTGGAAGGAAAACGGGAACGTCTTCAACCAGCAGTGGGACAGAATATAGACGAAAAAGGAATGAATAGTAGGTGTAGATAATATTAAGTAAAATAGAGTCGTTGATTCTTAAAATGAGTTTCGTTAACATAATAAACAAAGGTGTTATTGTTTTCATGTTCTCGCTTTACTTGCGCAAGTAAGGCCTCATAGAGATAGAGCTTGTTATCTTATTATAAATATTAAAATTAAAGTAAAAACATGTGTAAATGACGATCATTGTACGCAGTTGCTACCGCTCTACTCATGAATAGAATAATGATTTCAATAATTTGAGAATGGGAATAAATTAAGCCAAAGTTGTGAATGAATGCTTAGTTAAATATTCTCATTTTTAAGATAACCATCACTGTTATCGATACGAGATAGTTATCTACTTCCTAATAGTAAATATTGTAAAGTTAAAAGAATACTAATAATTTTGAGTCATCGTGTATAAATTAAGATAAGAATCGATACAGAAGACGTATTCTTCATTGAAAAAAAAAATCTACAAACCAGAGTAGTGATATTAAGATACTACATATAAATGACCTAGTTTAAAATTACAGAATTCTAGAACAATTAAGTTTTCAAGTGCTTTAAGAGACCGTAGACCTGAGTATTAATATAGGATATTATTTTAAATTTTAAGGTGTTGTCCATATTGTTTAATTTACATGTCGATTGAAGAACAGTTAATTTTTTATTATTTTTAAATGGGGGATGAAATTTATTAAACTCAAATGCATTTTAGTGTATAATGTACTGTGCTTGTGTAATTTTGTATGTAAATTCAGATATAAGGTACTTGTTTATGAATAAATGAAAAATAATAAACCTTAAAATTATGAGTCAGCGCTTTGAGTGATCTTTGTTCATTGATTTTTCAGCGCCGACTCAAAATTTTAAGGTTTATTATTTTTTGCTTTTCTGTTTTTTCGGCGGTTTAAAAAAAATATATACGCGTCGAATTGATACCCTCCTCCGTTTTTTTTCGTCGGGTACCTCTACATTGATCCACGCTACCAACTGGGCCAGCGTGGTGAATTATAGTTCACTCCCTCTTGAAAAAGGGGAGGCCTGTGTCCCAGTAGTGGGAACATTATAGTCTGATTATGACCTCCACGCTGATAAGAAATTCTATTGGATATGATAAGAAATTCTATTAGATATGATAAGGAATTCTATTAGATATGATAAGAAATTCTATTAGATATCCGAATACCTGCATTAGAAAGTACTAATTAAACTATAATATAATCTGGTCTAGTATCACGTAAATATATTCAGCGCATGTAGTCAGGTTCGCGAATTGAGCCTTGACCGAAACCGAACCGTTGACCTTCTGTAAGGTGGCCAAACTCTGTGGCAACTGTTACACGTGGATACAAGCGGGTTAAGGATCTTTCCAGAAGAAGTGCGTAAGTGAAGGAATGTTTCAAACGAGCATAAAAAGAGCCTAATTTGGAAAGTCGAAAGAGGTTTTGTCAACGGTTCTTTTGTTTTTCGAAAAGAGAATCCTGCTTGCTGAGAAAAGGATTTGAGCTTTCTTTTACGCCCTTAGGATCAGAAAATAAGGCATCACTTTCGGCTCTTTTTTTAGCTGTTTTTCTTTATTTTTTCGGTAAGAACAATCTTGAGGTAACGGTCACTGTTTTTAAATACTGTTCTAAGAGGAACCTTACCTTTTATATTATGAACCAGTTGAGGTTGTTCCTGATATTTACAAATTGTAGTTTTGATTAAGCGAATTTTCCTTTTAAACCCCACATTTAAAATAAGAATGCAAAAAAATGCAAAAAATTGATAAACTAACCACTTCGCCACTACATTATCGGGGTCAGGGTGCAGTTTTGCACTATCAAAAGAGTTTACACGTGCTTCAAACGTCCCTGTCACCAAATAACTATCGCCATTTCATTAGTTAACATGGTCAAATTTTGCATTGGGAACGATTGACATTCAGGTTAGCAACACGTGTAAACTTTAAGCTTCAGGTTAAATATGTACTTTCAATAGAGTTTTACAAGTCTTGTAAATTTATGGTAATAAAAGTAGTTTATTCAGACCATTTATACCATGGATAGAATAAGAAATGAGTACACACGAGGATTAGAAGATATTCCGTGTGGTGCGGAAGTAAAGCACTAACCCAATTTTTCCCGTGGGTGTCGTAAAAGGCGACCAATTACTGGAGAATGGGCAGTAGCATTCTCTATACATTTTACTACCATACTGCGATCACCAACGCGGCTGCTTAACGTGGCGAGTATTGCAAAGCCTCCATAATGTTTGTGGAGTCCTATGTCCAGCAATGGACGTTTTGGCTAAAAAATTGATGATGATGACACAAGAGGAAGTCTGAAAGTGGCACCGATAGCTGAAAAGTTATGTGGAAATCGAGTGTCATGGTATGGGCAAGTGATGAGTGTGAAAAGGAATGAAAATGTCGTGACAAAAGTTATCAGTATGAATGTCGATGGTTACAAGAGCAAGGAGATACCAAGGAAACCATGGATGGACTGTGTGAATGATGATTTGGATAGAAAGGGGGTGACCACCGAGATGACGACTAATAGAAAAGTGTGGAAGAAAATACATGTTATTTCGATCACAAAAAATGGGATAAGGGTTGCAGAATGATTATTCAGATCATTGGGAAAGGTGATTGATGAAGTCCTACTTTATCAATCACTTTTCTCGACTACGTTGGGATCGGGTTCCAGTCTATCTGTATACAGCTGAATAACATTACATGGAGCCATTCAGCTGTATAGGTTAGGCCATAGTGATAGTGGGTTCCCTCTATCTGGCAGAAACTTGATGCTCCGAATTTTATTTGGCATAACTCCCTTGGCATAATTTTCTTTAAACGAATATTTGTAAGGCATATAAAATGTTTTGCATAATCATTCTTTGGCCGAAAGTTTATATGTCCGACTTTACGCTGGCATATTAGGTAGGGGAAAAAGACTTTTCGCATTATAGTATGTATGAACTTGTAATAAAATCTCTTTGGCTATACTATTTGTATCTGGCTGGTTTTGGTATCATTGAAAGTTTAAATTTTAAAGAACATAATTCCAAATTAGGAAAATGTGTGATTTTCATTTGTTTTTCGTACCGTCAAGATGAGTGAATCTAATGAAGAAATTCGATACATTTTAAAATTTTACTACAAAAAAGGTAAAAATGCAACGCAAGCCGCGAAAAAAATTTGCGATGTTTATGGACCTAGTGTAGTGTCTGTGAGAGTAGCACAAATTTGGTTTAAGCGTTTTCAATCCGGAAATTTTGATGTCAAAGATGCACGCCGCTCTGGTCGCCCTATTACGGATAAAATGGATGCCATTTTTGAAAAAGTGGAGCAAGATCGGCATACCAGTAGTTACGACGTAGCTGAAGAACTGGAAATTGACCACAAAACAGTTTTGGCGCATTTGAAAAAAACTGGGTACACAAAAAAGCTCGACATTTGGGTACCTCACGAGCTCACTGAAAGAAACCTAATGAACCGTGTACTAATTTGTGATTCTTTATTATGACGTAATAAAACCGAACCATTTTTGAAGAAGCTGATAACTGGTGATGAAAAGGGGATCACGTATGACAAGAACGTGTGAAAAAGGTCGTGGTCAAAGGCCGGTCAGGCTTCACAGACTGTGGCGAAACCCGGGTTAACTCGCAACAAGGTGATGCTGTGTGTGTGGTGGGATTGGAAGGGCATTATTCATTATGAGCTGTTACCACCAGGCAGGACCATCGATTCTGAACTCTACTGCGAACAACTGATGAGATTAAAGCAAGAAGTTGAGAGAAAGCGGCCGGAATTAATCAACAGAAGGGGTGTGGTTTTTCATCATGATAACGCTAGACCTCACACATCTTTAGCCACCCAACAAAAATTAAGAGAGTTTGGCTGGGAGGTGTTAATGCATCCGCCGTATAGTCCTGACCTTGCACCTTCAGATTTCCACCTGTTTCGGTCTCTTCAGAATTCTTTAGGCAGTGTCAGGTTAACATCTCGAGAGGACTGCCAAAACCACTTGTCGCGGTATTTTGACCAGAAGTCCCAAAATTTCTATAGCAATGGAATCATGTCCCTACCTACAAGATGGCAAAAAGTTATCGAACAAAATGGTACCTACATACTTTAGTTAAATGTAAATAAACTTTATTAAAAAATGTTTTGAATTTTCTTAAAAAATGCGAAGAAACTTTTTCCCCAACCTATTACTTTTAAGATAGCAGAATTTTGTTAAGCATACTTACAACAGCAGACTTAAAATTCCGCAGAATTTCGTTTAGCTTAACATTTAATTAGAGCGACAATTATTTGGTACAATTTCACTTTGCATACTATGAAGATGGCAGAATTTAATTTAGAATAATTTTGTTAGGCATATTGTCATTTCTATTAGATAAAATTGCATTTTAACCTAAAATTAAAATAATGTCTCAAAAAGTCAATATAATGTTGTGCTATAAAAGGCGTAGGCGCGGAGGGGCGAGGCGGACCGCGAGCGAGGAACAGGTGATTTTGACGCGCGCCGCCGCGGCTGAGGCTGGCCGGCGGCGGCATGCTTGCTTGCATGCTGCATGCATGGTGTATGCTTGTTTGATGCCTGCATGCAGCTGGCTGACTATGATTTTTCTGTAATGTAATAGATGAGCGTTTCAATTATTATGGATATGAAATGTATGCCAAAAGATGATTCTAACTGTAAAGTTTCTGAGATATGATAGTTCTGCCTTTTAATGACTATCGATATGAAGTAATGCCAAGAGACGATTCTGACTGCGCACTTTCTGCGATATGATGGTTCTCCTTTTTCATTATTATGGATCTAAAATTTATGCCTAAAGATGATTCTGACTTATAAAATTATGCGTTGTGAATGTATGATAAATGTGTGTATGCTAAACGATTTTCTGCGGAATGAAGTTTATGCTATCCGTTGTTACGCAAAATAATATTATGACGAAAAAAATTCTGCCATAAAGGGTGGACCCAGTGATAGTACCTCTTGATAGACCATTTAAAACTTATGCTACTCAAATAAAAACAGCAGCAGCATAAGCATAAGTTTTATAAGCATAAGTTTTTTATATCATTTACATTTTATATCATTTACACCGACTCTCTTGGTCTGTGTGCCCATGAGCAAAGGCCTCTTCCATTTCCTTTCATTATTTCCTATCGACTACTATTCGAGTCTATAGTTATCCTCCCATAACTCCCAACTAGTTCCAGCGTTTCCTCTGCCTTCCTCTATATCATTTGATATTTCTCAGGTACCAGTCAAGTTTTAAACGTCCCTGCCCCTAAACTACTATCTTTACATCAAACTTTGCATTCGAAAGTGACGTTTAGTTTAGAAACACGTGTATCTTTGCTTCAGGCTTAACATAACGTATTTCGATAGTTCATCTTTTATAGCCCCGATATGTGGCCCGATTTAGTCACATAATACCACGCCTTGTTTTCTTGAATGGTTGGTAAGAGGTGGCAGAGGTGTATCTTTAGTGCAGTTATTTTTAAGCCCCATGTGATAGAGGGCGAGCCTATGTCTCTCAACCGAGTGTGAGCCTATGTCCGTACAAATCAAGACTCCGGGTTGCTGCTAAGAAATTTCAGATAGGAAAACCCAGTTACGCGACCTGGGTTTCGAACCCCAGGACCTCATGCTCAGCAGTAGTGCTTGCGACCACTAGACCAAAGAGGCTGTTCCCGGACTCAATAAGTATCTTAATTTAGGATAAAACAAGGTTCCTTAACAGCTTCTGAGAAGCTTTGAAATGTTCGAGACTCCAGATTCAAGAAGACAGATCTTAATCCATTACGCCTTTTAGATGCTCCATTCCATTAAAGAACTTCTGCAGCATATACGAAACAGTATCTATTCCAGTACTCATTCAATTTTTCTTGTTCGGCTGTCCGATATAGTCTGTGGCTACGACATTCCATAGGTTGTAGGTAGTACTTCCGAATGTGGAACAGCTGGGCGCTATCCTTTGGTATGACGGCAGATGTACGCTAAAGCGGGTAATAGATGCAGTAGTAGAGGAATGAGGATCAGGGTGCAAAGTTCACTTATCCTTCATAGAAAAGGGGGAGGGGGGGTAACTGCCGACAAGATGGGTGTTGTCTTTGGAGGGAAACTGTCCGACTGTTGATGTCGGGACGTTATATGCTAGAATGACGTCAGTGTGATGCGCTGTTCGCATGTCGCATTTAGTGCATAGTCTAAGCTGGCCCCTTATCTTCTTGAAACTCCGTATTACACATGTACAGCACCAGGTTAAAGTGTTACCTCTGACATGCAGCCTACCGTTCTATGTTCTAACAAAATAGTTTTAAGAAGGTAATTATCTTTCATTTTTGAGTTTGGATAAAGGGCGGGACTGGGTACTGATCCGATTCTTAAAACTTATTCAACATTACGCTGCGGCCATATTGTCGCCTCACCGCGACCTACACTTCACGCGCTCTCTCTCGCAGAATGCTCGACGTCTCGCTGTGAAAAACAAGAATTGCACGCGGATGACTCCACCTGCAAACGCTATTGAGTACATAATAAGTAGGATCAAGAGAGAGGTATCAGGCACAAGTAAATTGTAGCGAAAGGGTGGATTTTGGGTCCGAGGCCCCCAGTGGTCTAGGCACCCGTGGCCGACGCCCCCGATTCGATTAATTTAATATTAATTATTTTTTTGTGTTTTTTCACTTAGTACAGTAAATGAGAAAAGTATTTCACCGTAATAAAGTATTTTTCCTTCCTTAAAACATGATCGTGATATTTTTATTGTTTTCATACTGTTCAATCAAATGGGCAATATTTTTTAAAATTCTTTCTTGTGTTGTTATTTCGTCTAGTCACAGGAATGTTTTTGGAATACTGAAAAGAAAATAATCGATCGAATGATTGTGCAAAAGTACAAATATCCGGAACTAGCTTCTGCCCGCGGCTTCACCCGCGTGGATGTCGAAAAATTCACCATTCACCCTCTTAGGAATGGAATTTAAAAAAAACCCCTTTCTTAGTGGATACTTACTCCTCACAAAGAACACACCCTCCAAATTTCATGTCTCTAGGACGAGCGTTTTAGTGCGCGTTGATATATCAGTCAATCACTCAGGACTTTGAATTTTATATATATAGATAGATAGACAAGCTTTACAGTGTAAAAAATGCTAAACTACCATTCCATTATGGCAAGCGTTAAGTAAATGTTATTTTTTTAAATTTGTTTTTAGTTTTTACAGCTTATATTATTATGCTTACAAAATTTGAAAACATTACACATGTAAATTTTTGTTACTCAACGTGTACGCTTATTTTTTAAGCCTGATTATTTTGTTATGTTAATACTATTGAAAGTGGCTTATAATTAGGTAAAATATTCTCATTATTTCGATTTGTTTGTGAAGATTAGTGGTAACGGCCCCGACTTAGAAGCTGTAGGTCGTGGGTTCCAACCCGGGCAGGCGTTTTACTTTATATAAATAATTTCGTCACCACTGCTCTCAAAACGCTGAAGGAAAACATAGTGAAGAAACCAGCATGTTGTAGAACCAAAAATTCGAAAGGATGTGCCATCTTACAACCCGCTCTAGGCCTGCTTGGAGGATTACGGCCCACTCCCTCTCACCGAGAGGAGGCCTGTGTACCAGCAGTGGAAACAATATTTTTATTTATTTACACAGGTACCTCGACCACTAGGGGCCTAAGCCACGGACCCTGGATTTTGTGGTTTCCATCATCATCATCATGTGGTTTTGTGGTGTGCTTATTTTGGATTACTAAATCATTTAAGTAGTAGAAAGTTTTTAACAAAAGTTAAGTATACTAGGCTTTCTGTAATTCTTTTCGTAAAGCAGTTAATATACATATGGACATACGTCAGAGGAGGTGAGGATTGCGGGACCAGCTTTAAAGCAATTTTTTTATTTCGATAATATCCACTTAAATATTCATCTTTGTGATGCGGTCTAAGGGCACACAGTTTACATTGTTATATTGTTTTATTTTGAATTATTTACGGTCTTTTATTTAGTAAATATCCTTACAAATTCTTCACTAAATGTCTGTAATCACAAAACCTTCATTTTTTTTAAACTTTCTGAGATCTGGCTGATGGTCTTAAGTGCTTGAGAGATCTCATTTAATGAGCTATAGTTTTTAATATGCATATTTCTTTAGAAATTCCCAGATTCGTTCACCTAGAGTTATTATTTGGCCAATTTCCGGTATGGTCCTTGAGTTCACACGCACAATCCTCTACAAGTTAATGATTATGTTTCGTGTTTCATGGTTTCTGGTTCCATCGTATTGGAAGTTTCTATTTTCTAGGTCTAAGTGATTAATATGATAAAATTAAAAATATAAATACTTAATACTACTGCGGTTGCCAGTCACAGTAACAACAGCACTTGCTCTGTAACTTCTTCAAGGCAGAATGGTCCAATTACTCCACCTAACTAGTCCAACAAAAAGAATTAAGGAATTCTGCGTGGGCCAACAAAGGTTTTTCTTCTCTACAATAGTGAAAACTCTGTTTATTTAAGAATCCTCTGTGATCAAAATGAGATTAGTAGTCATTCTTATTGATTCGATGATAAATTGGGACGTTTTCCAATCCGATAAGATACTTTGGGGTAAGATTATTCAAGTTAATGTGGTAGTCCAGGCCTTATAAATTGCGCCAATCGAATTTGACACATCTAAACTAAAAAAAAACTGGCCAAGTGCTAGTCGGACTCGCGCACCGAGGGTTCCGTACAAACCTGCAGGAATTCACGGTTTATGCATAAGGTTTATGTTTATGAAAGTAAAGGTTTTTTTTAAATTTTTATATTTGAGTTGACTGAATGAAAGGTAAATTGTGGTTTACGATTTATGACGTATTAAAAAAAAACGACTTACTAGTACTCGTTCAAACCAATTTTCGGTGGAAGTTAACATGGTAATGTACATCATGTATTTTTTTTAGTTTTATCATTCCCTTATTTTAGAAGTTACGGGGGGGGGGGGACACATTTTACCACTTAGGAAGTGTCTCTCGCGCAAACTATTCAGTTTAGAAAAAAATGATATTAGAAACCTCAATATCATTTTTGAAGACCTATCCATAGATACCCCACACGTATGGGTTTGATGAATTTTTTTTTTGAGTTTCAGTTCTATGTATGGGGAACCCCAAATATTATTGTTTAAAAAAAATGATATTAGAAACCTCAATATCATTTTTGAAGACCTATCCATAGATATCCCACACGTATGGGTTTGATGATTATTTTTTTTTGAGTTTCAGTTCTATGTATGGGGAACCCCAAATATTATTGTTTAAAAAAAAATGATACTAGAAACCTCATTATCATTTTTGAAGACCTATCCATAGATATCCCACACGTATGGGTTTGATGAAAAAAAAATTTTTGAGTTTCAGTTCTATGTATGGGGTACCCCAAATATTATTGTTCTTTTTTCTATTTTTGTGTGAAAATCTTAATGCGGTTTACAGAATACATCTACTTACCAAGTTTCAACAGCATAGCTCTTATAGTTTCGGTAAAAAATGGCTGTGACATACTCGGACAGACAGACAGACAGACAGACAGATATGACGAATCTATAAGGGTTCCGCTTTTGCCATTTGGCAACGGAACCCTAAAAATGAGAGAATATTGAGTGCCAAATGAAAATGGTTGCCAAATACCAATTGCTAAGATCAATTGCAATCAATTGTTATTGTTGTATTGATGTTAATAGCTTCAATTGCATTTGGTAGACGATCAATGGGTGTATCAATGTCTCAATCTCGTAAATATTGACAATTGTAATTGATAGTTTCGGAAACCCCGTATGTTGTTATCCCCTCCATCGTGCTGTTAGTCACCAGTTTACCACACTATTTTTCCATTTACCAATTCACAGTCATTAATCGGAGGACATAGGAACCAAACGATTTATTAAAATCACACCCAAATAGATCAATCGAATTGACGACAATTCACTACTTCCTCTGGAGAGCTGCGCTTGCGACATCAATGGAAGAATCCCGCCAATCTTGATAGGTTAAGTAGCTCGTAAATAAATAAAAAATATGTAAGGGCATTAACATACACAATGTGGTTCATAGAATAGAATAGAATAGGTCTTTATTTGCTTAGAATGTAGGTACATACATATAAGTTGTTACATTAAATAATAGGATCCATGTACATTCTGCCTTAATCTAGCATGCAAATGTCATACAAAGTAGAGAAACAAAAATATTACAAAAAATTGTCATTTAAAACATACATACAGACACTATATGACTTATAGTAATCGTTTACATCCTTCCTAATTCACAACTTCGTTACGATTCACAACTGCCAAGATGTCGTTTTTAAATAAAACAAATTTTATAGAGCACAACATAAAAATCTTTTTTTATCGGATTCCTGCGGCCTTCACAAGGTCATCGGTCCACCTTGTTGGAAGCCTTCTTTTTATCTTTCAAAAAATTTTTGTTTAACCATTACTTATTCTTTTATTATTGGATAGATAAGCTTTTTGTCTTTTTTGGTAAAGAGCCGATGTCGACTATTCTATTAACATTTAATAACAGCACATCCAATCTGCGTTCTACAGCTGCCAATTTTTCACCACAATGTTTTTTTTTTTTTTCTGGTTGGGAAATCATCTAATGACTTCTCCCGCTCTGCGCGGAGCGGGAGGGCGTGTCAGACTTTTACTGACTAAAACCCACCCGTGTTCCTTCAGTTGCCCATGTGCAACAATCTCGCGACCCTGGCAGACCACAATGATGACACAGACAACTGTTGACCACGGATATGATTTTTCATGAAAAACCAAAACCTTACCAAAGCGAAATGTTTTTAACATTGTTTTTTCTTTCCCAGTCTCAAATTAGTATATTTTGTACATTTCCGTCGTTCACTGTCTGGAAGGATTTGAGTAGGAATGTTTGAGTATACATTTAAATACCTTAGATCTCGATGGAAATTGAAATAATGATTTAGGTTTATATTAGGTTTAAACTTGTGATAGATTTAGTTTGTAACGACTTCTAACACTATTAATATTAATTGTTGCGTTTCTACGTCGTCATTTTATTGCCAGTGGCATAATTAAAGTTGAGGCAACAATAAAAGTGGCACCGTCTAATAAACGGTGTTGGGTCGGGAGTTCTGCCAAGTAAACACGGTACCGGTCTAGGTCGTCAGTTGACGAGAGGGTTTTAGAATCATAATTATAATAAGCCAAGAAAAAAAAGTACAATTCATACTTTTTATAAATTATTAAAAGTAAATCTAACGTGTCTGAGGCGGGTTGTTAACATTTACGAGCTCACTTTGCTGGCTTATCAGCCAAGATTCTCTTTGTTCTTAAGATCGTTTCCGCATAAATCGGAAAAATGATACCTACTAATGTAGGGAAGACTGGTCGAAAGAAAATGTAAGTTATCCGTGTTGGGATGCAAAATTTTATAGTATCTCAGTTCTCTTAATACTGGAGCTTTCCTGCATAAGTTGGCAAATATCTCCGATTTCTACTCCTGTAAAGAAAATTTTACTTACGAGGTGGGTAAAATTTGTCGAGCTAGGTCCGCTACCTTTAGCATCCAGGCTTTTCTTAGTAAGATTATTGTCCAACCTGTAGTAGCTCATGGCAACCAGAGGTAGCCACCAAAAAGGAAAGCAAAACAAAAGATTCTTGAAATGAATAAATTTAATCCGAACAAAATAACAAATTCACTTTGTAAACACCGCGTTGAGATTTCGGGGAATCGATTTCCAGGGCCTCTGACCTGACGTTACGTCACTGGCCAAAGGCAGGAAATTTCATTGCGTAAATGAGGTTTTATATTTAAATGGGTGTTGATAGACCGTATTTCAGGCATTACAAAGAAATAAAACTCTATTAAATGAGGTAGCGTTAGTTTAATATTGGGAAGTCAGATTCATCGTTTACAAACGGCTCATACACGTATTCAAAAAACCCATAGAAGTAACACTTATTCAAAATATTACAATGCTTAAGTTTAAGTATAAAATTATGACATTACAACAATAACAACTAGACATTTATTATTCTTTCTTACACAACTTTGAAAAATCAAACTCAGTAAATTGTCCAATTTTAAAACATATTTTTCATTGGTCAAATACTGTACATTAATTTTGTATGGTCCAATCATGCAGTGTTTGATAAAGTCAGATCAACACGATTTTCACTAGTCAGAAGTTTTCGTGAAAAATTACACCTTGATATGTAACTTTTTCCACTTATTGTTCAATGTAACTACATCCGTTAATGTATACAATATTACTTCAAAAAACTGGCTTAGATTCGCATAGACGGAAACCATAATTATGTAGATTTAATCAGTAGTTTATAACGCTGACAGAAATTCCCGTCTGAACTTACATACCTATACAATATTTTTACCCAACAGATGTATTTATATGGCCAAGGAATTAAAAGATCTATGACATAAATGTAAGGATCACTTTCCCCTGCGCGCGCGGTATAGAAGAGCGAGGTACGCGAGGAATCTGAAGCCGATGAAAAGTAGCACCATGTTGACCACGTCCATTGTGAAGTCATCCTAGGAAATTAAGAAATATTAGTAGGTACCATAAACACCTATTATATTTGCAAAATAAATCTCTATTCTAGTCTAAATTAGATTTAAAATGACACGAGCGGGAATTAGAACAGTTGCGGGCTACTGGAAACGGCCACGACTAACGACTTTTTAGGTCGTAAGTTCGAACCTAAAATTTATTCTGTGTACATTATTTCCTCACCACACTGCTCTAAAAACGTTGAAATAAAACATCGTGAGGAAACCGCATGTCCTAGAACTAAAAATTCGAAGGTATTTAACTCGCACCAACCCGCACTGGTCCCGCGAGGTAGACTACGGCCCTTTTCCTCTCACAGAAAGTTCTTGTTCACTGCTGAAACACAGGCCTGTGTTTCACCAGTGAAAAAGAAATATTGTAGACATATCATGTTCATACTCATGAGTACGAATCAAATCCGCAATCCAAAGAAGTTCGACGTGTATATTTCACCGTATGCTTGTCAACACCGTTTGTCTATAGGTAATATATTTTAGCAGGTACCAAGTTATCGATACTAAATAAACTCGCGAGATAGATTATAAAACTAACGATGTCATAAATAAACGGTGAGATACATACCTATACCTTGTTTTAATTATTTTAGGCATGATATATCAAAAAATTATTAAAGTAATGAAGATAAGTCTTATATTTGTCTGAATCTTCAATACCGCTTCCAATAGAGCGCCTGTGTTTGGTCGATGACCCTCTCCAAGAAGATTATTGGTATCCTGTTTAACACCTCGTAGCCACGGCAATCTAGACGTGTCCTTGATTGAAATAAAGTTTGAAATCGCATCAGCACCCTAATTGCGTAACACACTATTAATCAGAATCAGAATAATTCTGAAGCTTATTTGTCATCCATTCTTTCATATATTCGAAAAAATTGTTTGGTTAGCAACGTAAACAACGCCATGAATGTTATGGAACTGTCAAAATATATTACGCAATTATTGAAAAATATTTTGGCTCAAGCCCTGGTGAGTCTGATGACGTCGAAATTCTGTTTGTATTTTTAAAGAAAGGAAGAATAACTTTTATTTGGAATGAGCTCATGAAACACGAAATAATAATATACTCAAGTGAAAAGCTTTAAAAAGGTAGTGAGCATAGCGGATGCGCACAAAACGTCCATTTCTGACTCCTGACATACAGGTACACCTAGTTCAGGAGTCAGAGGCTTCAAAAATGTATGTAAACAATTATGCCAATAAAGAATTACGAATTACGAATTCCGTCTTAGTTTCCTAATGGACATTTAAGTTATGAATGTGTACCAAACAGTTTCTAAGAACATATAATAGATCCTTTTCAAGGCTCCCGCAGACAGGAGTGCGAGGATGGAATGCTACTCTTGTAGAACAGTGTCTATATAAACTTCATGGAAATTGGACTATCAATATTGCGTCGCACCGTTGCGTCGCGCCTGTCTTTTTTTTGGGTAGGAAATCATCATATGACTTCTCCAGATTCATTTCAGACTTTTACTAAAACCCACCCGTGTTCCTTCAGATGCCTCTACAAGAGCCTTTATATGTATAAAAAAGATATATAATAAACAAATATAATTGGGTATTGTAGAAATTCTAATAAAAATATTAGTAAGTTAGGCACCTATCTATTTTGATTAAATATCTTCTTAAATTGAAAACTGGTTGACTTACCTCAGAAAAGCTAAGCGTATCCAGTACAACTTGGCCAGACGCAGGACAGGTGAAGTTCTCGCGGGTGCAGGCGATGGTCTCCACGCCCGCCCACTGGTTGACCAGCAGCGCCTCGTTGCCGTAGTGGAACCAGGACAGGTACGATATCCAGCCCAGGTAGGGGGGGACAGATCTGTTGGAGGAAAGATAAGGTAATGTTTGGTTCGGAGCAAATTGCTATGAACGTGTTAGTAAAATAGATTTACGTTTACTTTATAAGTTTAAATTAAATAAACTTGCGAAAATCCACAGCCGCCATATTCTAAAAGATACTTAAAAAAATACATGGTTAAGTTCTTATTTTATAAGATTTAACGTAAATATATTTTATATCATCATCACCCCCTCAGCCGCAAGACGTCCACTTGGAAAGTAATCGCCACGCTTGGTTGGCGATCGCAGTATGGTGGTAAAATGCATAGAGAACGCTGCCCTTTTTCTAGTTTCCCCTTGTATGACACCCACGGGAGGAAATGGGGTGGTGCTAAGCTTTATGTCCGACATCACACGGATCTCTTGCATGTTAAATACATATCATTTATTTTACTGTTTTTAACAACAAATAGTAATTTAACCCAATTATTTATATTTTATTTTGTTCTGTTCTGGAAACGTACAGCTAACATAAACAGTGTTCTTAAAAAATATGAAATTGAAGGCCATTTACATGTTTACAATAAAGCCGATGTTTGTCTTGCACCATCCGAAATAGTATTAATAGTTTAGAGTCTGTTAATTAACTGGTTCGAACGGGTGCTGAGTCTAAATCAATAAAAGTTACCTAAGTGTCTAAAATTATAACTCAAAACTAGTTTTATTTAGAACCACCCACGTTTGACTTTGAAATAATCCTTGACATTGATATTGGTGTGAACTAATTCAACAAATAGTGGTAAATGAACCGTTTTAAACCAAAATTTGTGGTTTAAACCCGTTTAAAACCACGACCACGTGTGTCATAAAATGATTAATATTGTTTTAAAATTCAGTAAAGGCTTATTTAAATCATTTACCATTTTTATCATCTACTTAAATAAAGATATTTATCACAACTCATTTGAAGATATGTATTTGTCAAAAATATACTACTGTTTTAAGATTATACAGTCTGAAGACAATCTTGATATGCGTACCAATTATTTTTTTAAATGTATTGCAACTAAGTATTAATAAAAAATCTGATTAGATTATACTTAACTTCTACATATTTTTAGGATACGTTTTTTTTTTATTTTAGGTTGCCTTTGACATATCTAGGGTCTGGATAACTTTATGTGAAGCCTCAGTGCATTCTACTATAAAACAATATTTTAAACCACTAATTGTGATTTAAATCGTTACCAAGCAAACGGTTTAAAACAAAATGTTTAATATCGTTGAAAATCCGTTTTCTATCTTTATCTACGCATATGGTATTTCGACCTAGTAAGTCCTTTATCGGACTAAGGATTTATAAAAAATCTAAATTCACTGTCAGATATCGCACAGGCTACACCTACAAAGATCTACAAACATAAAATTTTGCCAAAAGTTCCTTATACAGGACAACATTAAAATAGCTGGCAATACTTTTCTAATTACCAACCAACGGGTTGGGTATAGATATCGAAAAACGTACATTAATTAATAAGGCAATGGAAGCACAATTACAGACGCGAGACGTGATGTTAGCAATTTCATTTGATATTCGCACCCGAACAATATCATTGACAAACGCGTAGCGGTTACGAAAATAATCCGTAGACCCCTCACGCGTAGCGGTCTACGGTCTTCAAATAAGCTTTCTAGCAAATTTGCTAAGAGTGTGTCGAGTTCCAATAATGCCTGTGTTCATCAGTGTAACTTCTAGGACGTTTGTGGATGGCTCTAGAAATCCTCAATACTTAGACATCTTGATTAAAGGCTCCCGCAAACAGGCGTGACGCAACTTTCGTAGAACAATTTCTAAGAAAACTTGATGAGAATTGTTCTACCATAGTCGCGTCGCGCCTGTCTTAAGAAGTCTAAATGTTAAAACGACTTACCCGGTGTTGAGGAAGAATCCTCCGAACAACATGAAGGGAATGATGATGGGGGGGCCCACTGACGCGGCCATGCTGACGCTGTTGCTTGCACACGATATTAGATAACCTGGACAAGAAAATAAATAGTTAAGTAAAATATAAACACAGCTATGTATCTGCAACCGCGTATAAATAGCGGTGGGTCACTTTTCAAAGTTATGCTTGAAGCAATAAGGTTAAAAAGCGGTCGACGGCAAGGGTCCGCGATGGTACTATGTACTTAAACAAAATTATCAGCTCATTTAAATAAGGTAGATTTCAATTGATTCATTATATCATTTAGAATTTAGATGAAGCCTTTCTCTATAGTCCTCCAGACAGTATTTCGGCCATGGCGGCCATGGCAACGGAGACTAGCTATCGCTGCGGGAGATATTATAGTGTACAAGTGTGTGCGCAGAACAGGGCACTCACTCTTCCCTAACTCTCATAGTCCGATGGGACGGCAATCCGACACGACCGGAGAGAGATCAGGCGCAGAACCAAAGGCTTAACATGCTTGATGCTTGGGGGTATCACAGCCGCCAGGTTCCAAACTCAGTGCTAACAGCACAAAATTCCTAATGGAAAACCCCAATAACACTTTGCCCGACCTGGGAATCCGGCCAGACCCCCGAATCAGGACCCCCTGCTTAGCAGTCGCGCTTGTGACCACGAGACCAATGGGACAGTTTCAAGCCTTTCTCTACTAAACGCAGGCGTAGGTGCTTTGGGGGGTTCCTGTTCAGGATAAAGCGGGAAGAAATGCCCGGGTGTTTCCATTGCGTGGATCGTCTGGAGGACAGAGTGGAGCATACGGTGGAGGTGTGCCCAGCCTGGGCGGAGCACCGCCGTGTCCTCGTGGAGGCGATCGGCGGCGGGGACCTCTCGCGTCCGGCCTTGATACGGAGCGAGAGGGCTTGGGAAGCCGTCACCTCCTTCAGCGAAGCAGTAATGCTCGCGAAGGAGGAGGCGAGGCGCGTGATGGAGTGGCAGTCTTACGTTCCTAGCTGCCGCATGAAGAGACGCCCCGGGCGTCGGGAGTCAATGGCGGACTCCCGGCCACCGTAGGCGAGGGCTTGCGGGCGGCGAGCAATGGGTAGCTCGCCGCCCAGTAAGGACCAGGCCCGTGACAACGGCGCATAGTGTTCCACGCGCGCCTCAAAGAGATGTCAGCAATACTGAAGCAGTCTGCTAAGACCAATGCCAGCCAGGGTCGCGAGATCAGTTCGAAAGATGTACCGTGGCCCTGACATCCATATGTCAGGGCCACGGTACCCGTGTTCCTTCAGTTGCCCATGCAACTGAAGGAACACGGGTGGGTTTTAGTCAGTAAAAGTCTGACACGCCCTACCGCTCCACTCAAGAGCGGGAGACGTCATTTGATGATTTCCTACCCACAAAAAAAACCGTTCTCTACTATCATAATAAACGTAAATAAATTGATCTGCCTATCGTAAAATAATTTTCCGAGAATGCCATAGAACGGGAAGTAATTATAATTTCTCACAAAATGTTTTATTCAGCAATCAGTTTAATGACTCCACGGAAAATAAACAAGTTTTTATGACGATTATCAATCAACAAACTTTACATACTTATACGTTTTCTTCCCATAGGTTTCACTACGCTTCGGAATGGGAAACCAGCTTCATCTTACATGACTGTAATAATTATGTCTATTAATGAATGTAAAATGAGGTTGACGAAAAATTAACAAGTTAAACATAATTTTGATTGTAAACTGAGGTTTACTAAAACACCAAATGTCATGGATAATAACCACCGACAATAATAAAGGTATACCTTTTTGTATTATTATTATTGATTATTTTTAAGATAGCCAATAATATTCACATCCATATATTTTTTTTACACCTTAGGGTGTTTCAGTGATACTATCATGTTAATTATAAGAACTGTATTTTCATCTGTGACAAACAATAAATAAATGAATATATTTCTGATTACCCGAGCCTAATTGGTTTATATAAAGTTGAAAAAAAAAAAAATTAAGAGATAATGAGATGATGTTGTTAAAATGCTTTGATTTTGAGTTTGACGTAGATTTCATTTGAAATAACTTTTATTTAAAGCTGGCTTCTGCCTGCCACTTCGTCCTCGAGAAATTTCTTGCTATTCCGACCCGCATCGCATCGTAACGCCTGCCCGGGCTATTACTTAATTTTCATTCAGTGTTTTTTCAGCCTCCATGGTCTATGCGCGCTGTTCAATAGCCTTCCTCAAGAATTGAGCTATCAGATGCAAAAGTATTTTTATTAAATGATATAGGTAGTTCCAGAGATTAGCGCCATCAAACAAACAAACTCATCAGCTTATTATTAGTATATACAAGGTGTTCCTTAGATACCCCATAACTCTAGGGTATTAATGAGATCATGTTAAAGATCAACTGGCATATGATTTCTTTTTCGTTTTTATTTTTCATACAAAATAATTTGACGTCACGATTATTTATGTAAATAGAGGTAGAGTGTCTCTATCAGTCAAACCTGAATGACACTCTCTTGCTAATACTCGAAATGTATAATAACGCCCAGGTACTACATTTTCTTAAGTTCTTCATAATTTTACTTCTGCAAGTTACCTATGTAGTTCTAGTTACGTAGGTAGGCATCGCACACTCCTAAGCTACTTCAGTCTACTTAATTAAATTATTCTATGATCAGCCATTTTCCTCCTGCCAGGGTCGCGAGATTGTTCAAACTTGATACCGTGGCCCTGGCATGTGGGTAACTGAAGGAACACGGGTGGGTTTTTGTCAGTAAATGTCCGACACGCCCTTCCGCTCCGCCCAGAGCGGGAGAAGTCATTTGATGACTACCCATCCCAAAAAAAAGCCATTTTCCTGATCGCAAAATCTAAGAAATGAAGAACTTCCATATAAACTTTTATTTAAATTCACTTGTATGTCCTGGAATTTTTCAATAAATATTTCAACCCCTTCGACTGAAGCTATCGGGCTGAAATTTGGCACACACGTTTGCTTCTCTTAACAATGCATTATATAATTATGATTAAAGGGTTTTACATATATTGATTATGATTATTTCGTAGAATACATTTTGAAAAATCCTTCCTTTGTGCTCAACCATGGTTCAGAGGGGTAATTGCGTAACTTGCTATCAGTAGGAATTGGTTTCATATTCATAGTTAAACAACATTCATTGCGTTATTTACGTTGCTGAGCCGACAATTTATTCGAACAAATGACGCATTGGTTTAGAAATAATCTTCAATCCCATTCAGATTCTGATAAATAGTGCGTTTCGCAATTAGAGTGCAGGAAAGTGTCGTCGTATTTATAAATCGCATTCCCTTTCCTGCTAACACATAGATACCACAAGTCAACAATGTTGTAGAGCCTTCATCTCAATACTGGGGTGTTAATACAAATTGTGGAAAACCGCCTAACTGTGTTGTGGTGGTATTATATTGCACGACACGCGAGAAGCTGCGGTCCAGAGAAATTTGTCTCCCGTTACATCTCATATTGATCGGGGAAATATCGCGAGAAAACTATTAAATTAACAGTTACTGTTGTATAATGTGAGTGGTTTGTGTGTAGATATTTTGCCGTTTGTTTGTGTAAATAGTTAGTAAGTAGTTAATATTTTGTACAATTACCGATGCGACTTGTAGTGTTTTAGTTAGGTTCAGCAGAAAAATTATGACTTAGGAGTATATTGAAAACTTGAAAAATGATGTAATATTATACAAACGGGTTTACCAAAGTCAGGTTTCAACCATCCTTAAAAGCCTTATGCGGGTTTTATACAGATGACTATAGCCGCAATCGACTGTCTAAATGGCAATTCGGTGAGACCACAGGTGACTTAAATTGTAAGTTCAAAAGTACAGTTGATTTAAATTTTTATTGTGTGGCGACAGGTCGCAGGCGGCGGATGACTTAACCCTTTGTATCGTGGATCCAAGCGAGTCACGATAGCTTTTTAATTGTCTCTTTAATTGTGGAATTCAACCGGTTAAATAATCCATTAACATGCACAGTCGCAGGCGATCGCCCACCTGCACGAAGGTCGACATTTTGATGCAAAATGAACTACCTAGTCTAGTAATCTGCAATTTTTTTCGACCTGTGTAAATGGGGTGGCGATTAAGGTTCTGAGGTGATTTGGTTCGCGTCTAGCCGCACGGCTAAAATCGACCTATTGTAAATCCCCAATTATACATCAAAATCTTAGTTCATCGTAGTTTTTTTATGTCAATTTGTAAGCAAAAAAAAAAACGTTTACAATGAAAAACGAGGTAGTTAAACCATTAGTGTTTAGAGATTTTGATTTTATGATTCTACATTCTGATTTATGATCTAAAAACATGTTTCAATAAAAAATGCATCATTTTGATTTTTAAGGTCGGAATCCGTCGTCGTTAATGTTAATAGCTACACAGTTTAAAGTTTAAGCTTCAAACTATAGAATCACGGACGGACACAGATGGATGTACCCATGTTTTGAACGTCGATGTGACGCATGTTTTCACCCAACTGTTTCTTTTATTTTTAACCGACGAAAAAAAACGGAGGAGGTTAGCAATTCGACGCGTATATTTCTTTTTTGTTTTTTTTTTATGTATTACCACGCAAAACTTTTTACATAGTAGTCCGATTGTAATAATTCTTTTTTTATTGGAAAGGGTATACTCCGAGGGTGGGTCCATATAAATTTGGAAAACAAAATCGAACCGTAAGGGTCGGAAAACAGGAGATGATTGATTGTTCACTCATTAATTGTAATGTGTGTCCGATTTTGATAATTCTTTTTTCATTGGATAGGGTATACCTTGCCAAGTATTATTAGTACAAAAAATTACAAAATAAAAACTTTTTAACAAAAAATTAAACCGCCGAAAAAACAGAACAGCAAAAAATAATAAACCCCTAAAATTTTAAGTCGGCGCTGAAAAATCAATGAATTAAGATCACTCAAAGCACCGACTCATAATTTTACGGTTTATTATTTTTAGCTTTTCTGTTTTTATTGTCTTTGGTTTTTTTGCGACATGTTTACGGCAAATAAACGGATTTTCTTTCTAAAGCTCAAAACTTCTAAAAAAGCCAAACTAATATTCATAACATAATTTCACGTCTATTAGCTCCGAAGAACTTGGCAGTGAACCTATAGTACAACCACATGTCGCCAGATATGGAAGTCATCATCATCATCAGCCTACAGCAGTCCACTGCTGGACATAGGCCTCTCCAATTGTACGCCATTCAGCTCGATTCTCGGCAACTCTCAACCAGCTGCTACCAGCCACCCTGCGTAGATCGTCGCTCCACCTAGCCTGAGGGCGTCCCCACCTTACGTTTGCCGATTCGCGGTCTCCACTCAAGAACACGTCTACCCCAACGGTCATCGGTTCTACGGCTAATGTGGCCGGCCCATTGCCACTTCAGCTTGCTAATCCTATGAGCTATGTCGACAACTTTGGTTCTCTGCCGGATCACCTAATTCCGGATTCTGTCTCTCTGAGATACTCCAAGCACATATGGATGAAAGTACAGTCACCAAAAGAGATGAGTAACCAGAGTCGTCGGATATAGTTGAAGTTTAGTGCAGTAAACCGATGGATGTTTTCAAATAAACTTTAATTTAAGCCGAAAGACGTCCACTGCTGGACATTGGTCTACCCCAAACACCGCCACTTCGATTTGTTCTGTGCTTCTCGCATCCAGCGGATTCCTGCGGCCTTCATGGGGTCATCGGTGTTTTCTATTAATAATATTGGAAAACATCCATAAGTATCTTATTGAACTTCAACTATCTGACGACCCTGGTAACTTATCTCTGTTGGTAACCGTAAATACTATGGCAAGTGATCAGTAACGGCTTACAGTCAATTTTAAAACCCATAATAAGAAACAGACAACAATAGACTATTATTCTTCATAATTTATCACCGACCGACTCAAGGTCCCACCAAACAGAAGAAACGCCTATTTTAAAGTGCCTTTTTTTGGATTGGAAATCATCAAATGACTTCTCCCGCTCTGGGCGGAGCGGGAGGGCGTGTCAGACTTTTACTGACTAAAATCCACCCGTGTTCCTTCGGTTGCCCATGTGCCAGGGTCACAGTATCTCTTTCGAACAATCTCGCGACCCTGGCAGGCATCGGTCCTAGCAGACCCCTTCAGTGCTGCTGACATCTCTTTGAGGCGCGCGTGGAACACTACGCGCCGTCTACCCGAGCCTGGTCCTTACCGGGCGGCAAAGTACCTTACTATACCTACAATGCGGATACGATAATCAATCTGCCGAGCCTCTTCGCAAGTATGTTGGGTTCAGGTTCCAATCTAACGGGATGCAGCTAAAAACCATTACATGGAGTGGCTGCCTTTCTGACCTGCACATCCCAGTTCTGGGCAATACCCTTTGTAAGACTGGTTGTCGGACTTTCGGGCTTCCCATTACCCGTAAAGACAGGGTATGACAGCAGGGACCAACTCCGAAAAATAATGGATTTTACATGGACCGACTGCTTATCAAACCTCTACAACTGTTTGCCAGACTTTCGGGCTTCTGTCGAGTCGACAGTCGTTTCGAAGATGTACAAATAACAGCTAAGACCAACGGCTTAATGTGCTTTTCGAGACACGGAATGTAGAGACGACAACACGACCTTAAAATTAAAACACTGGCAGTACTAATGCATTTAAGGAGTAAGAGAAATAGGATAAAAGATAAATAAAAATAAAATAAGAAAGAAATAGGATATAAGATGCAAGAAGGAATATTTTGAAACTATCCAAATTAATCCTAAAATCGATATAAAAAAGTGTTTATTTTTTTTCTACGTGTTTGGCCAATCTTTGACTGAACTATTAAATATCCGTTAATAGGTTAATAGTTCAGTAGTATTTGATTGATTTTTCGTAAACAGACTGAGAACGTCATTACAGACGGAGACAGTCATTAGATATAGACAGTGTGAAAATTGATGGTATGAATTTTTAACCGACGAAAAAAAACGGAGGAGGTTATCAATTCGACGCGTATATATTTTTTTTAATGAATGAACACGCATAACTTTTTACATAATAGTCCGATTGTGATAATTCTTTTTTTATTGGAAAGGGTATACTCCGAAGGTGTGATACAAATTTGGAAAACAAAATCGAACCCAAAGGGTCGGAAAACAGGGGATGATTGATTGTTCACTCACTGATTGTAATGTATAACCACGCATAACTTTATACAGAATAGTCCGATTTTGATAATTCTTTTTTCATTGGATAGGGTCACTGATTGTAATGTATAACCACGCATAACTTTATACAGAATAGTCCGATTTTGATAATTCTTTTTTCATTGGATAGGGTATACCTTGCCAAGTATTATTAGTACATTAAAGTGGTTTAATTTTTCGGTTATTTTTTTTTTTTATGACATTAAAATAGAAAACTTACTGTGAAAGTGAGTACCATGCAGGATAGATTGAATTCGTGAATAACTTTCTGGCGGTTTTTGAACTTTATATATTACCTACGCAAATGTCCTGCAGATCTGGTAGCGGCTTGTGAAGGTTCGGTTGATTTACACGATGACTGATGCATTTATGCCAATGCAGCTACAATGGTTCTTTCTTCAAAATACCCTTTCAGACTTGCATGGCATTGTTGGGCTTACATAACATTCTATTATTATAATGTTTGGACTCTAAAATACTAAGACCTCTGAGTTTGTTTTGGCATTTCTCCTCAGCGATCAGTCATCTAGTTTTTACATATAGACGTGTGAAACTGTCTTAAAAGATCTACTTACATCTTACACACATAAATAAACATTTCTTTTCATTTCACTGTCGTTTCCACCGTGTTTAAATTTAATCTATGGCATACTTAGCATAGTCAAGTTAATAAAAAAGGTTCAAGATAAGGCAACATTCTCGGAGTCTTCCATTCCGTTTTGTAATCGTTGCGCAATGTTAAACCCGTTTCGGAGCGTTAAAAAACTTGTGGCCATGTGGAGATTTAATAGTTTTATGGATGTCTACTAAGATACTGCTATTAGCTGTGGTTTTTGGTTTCGAGTTGATGCGTAAAGAATTTCCTGTTTTGATTTGGAAAAGTTAGGTTCTTGTTGTTCAGATTGTATAGGATTTAAATATCTTGGAGTGCGTATTTTATATACCGGCTAAACTACGTACAATCTAAACTTATTAGTGCTGATTTCAGAATTACTTAGCCCGAAATAATGGGATTGGGTTAAGAGGCCATATACCTATGAAATTTTTCAGATATTGTTTATTTACGTAATTTTTCAGTTAAAATACTATATTTCTATAAGTTTATTAAAACTTATAGAAATATAGTATTTTAACTGAAAAATTCGCGAAACACAGCGCGAAAAATCCTTTCTCAAATCTAAACTGTTTAAAAAATTACAATGTATGGTTATGAAAGTTATCTAAATACAATGTACGTATTACTTTTTACCGCTTTCATATTAGAAAAATAGTAAAAAGAGATAATAGAGAAAATGGGGAAAGAATTGCTTTTGATTTCAGCTACTCAGAAAATTCTTCATAAAATGAAAACAACAGAAATAAACTTCAGTTCAAAATTAATTAATTTCAAGAAAAAATTAAAAAATACTTGTAGGTATAGTAAATAATCTTTTAAAACAACCTAAATCTCGCATTGTAATACTCGACAAAAATAAAAACAGAGCCTATTCATTAGGTAATCATTGGAACGATCTCGAATGTTGTGCATTAAAACTTATGGAAATGAAGTATTATTACCGTAAAAGTACGTCTCTAACATCAACTAAATCAGCGAAATTTACTTATGTGCTTGAAAGTGTGTAAGGATTACATACTTCCAAGTAGGGTTGCCAGGCGTCCGGATAAAGCCGGACACAGGCAGGCTTTTTGGTTGTGTGTCCGGCCAAATTAGACGGTGTCCGGCCTGTCCGGCTTTTTGTTAGGCTTTTCAAATTTGATCATTTTTGCCTTGGTTTCCGCTCCACCCACCTCACCTTGTGTCGCTAGCGCAAGCGAGCGAACTAGCACTGTCCTCCCCGCCTTATTACTACTCAATTTTAAAGGAATCCAAGCCAATCAAAAATATTACGCTACTTATTTATTTTAACATTATTTCATTCATTTATTTTAACATCATTTTTACTGGCCTGTTAGTCTAGTGGTTAGTGACCCTGACTGCTACCGCTAAGACTGAGGTCGTGGGTTTGATTTCCACCCAGGACAAATCTTTGTGTGATGAGCACGATCATTTGTTCTGTGTCTGGGTGTAATTTATCTATAATATGTATGTATTTAGAAATATAAAAGTACGTTCAGTTGTCTGGTTACCATAGTACAGGCTCTGCCTAGTTTGGGATCAGATAACGGTGTGTTGGTTGTCCTACGATATTTATTTATTTATTATTGGTGTTTTGTTTAATTTTGTTTTAAGATTAAATAATTAAAGATGTCAGACCTTTTTACCCAAATGTCCTGCTAAACTGACGGGTCTGTCCGGCTTTTCGGTTTTAAGACCTGGCAACCCTACTTTCAAGTGTATCATCATTCTTCCTACCTTCTCTCCTTCATTTAATGTAAAACTTGTAAAACCGTTAGCCGTAGTCATCAATTAGCAATCTACGCTTAAAACTAAACTTACTTCTTATAGAATAAATCTTTTTCTTTCGCATCATGTCTTTCAGTATTGTGTCATGTAGAGGCCCTACGTGACACATTTACTGACAGCTACGCCAAAAGAATCGCTATGTGAGTGAGTAATAATACTATCGAGATGTCATAGTAACTCCATAGTCTAATATCTACTTACAAAATGATTATGGAATTGTCATTTCGTATAGGTTAGGTTTAATTAAATTAGTGATTGTGGTATTCTCTATTAGCTTAATTATTATCTACTGTCATTACTTCAGTAAAAATATTTGATTGATAAACCACAGGGTTGTTGCACAATATTTCCTACATGTTGTGTGGTCAGTAACCTTGCTTCAACTATAATTGGAAATCATTGTTTTTTTTGGTTGGTTTTTTTGTTGCTATCGTGCAGAACATTTATGGTCGTTTGTAGGTAGATACGTTTAAAGACCGGCGTGTAAAAAACGACAGCGTATTTTATTACTGATTTAAAAAATGTCGGATGCAATTATTTTTGTTAGCAAAGGCTGTGCTGTTGTAGAATTCAGTGTTCTTGTAACAGTCTTGGATATAGCAAAAACATGAAAGGGGTAAGTAAGGAATCTATATTTATCCATACTATATAATATTATAAAACTGAAGAGTTTGTTTGTTTGGTTGAAAGCGGTAATCTCAGGAACTACTGGTCCGAATTGAAAAATTCTCTTTGTGTTGCATAGTCTATTTATTGAGAAAGGCTATAGGATATATATCATCACGCTGAGCCAATAAGAGCGAAGCAGCAACGAAAAATGTCAGGGGAGCAAAAATTTCGCGAGCAGAAGCTAGTTATATTATAAAGAGGCAAGATTTGATTGTTTGTATTTAAGGCGTAATTTCCGGAACTACTAGTTAGATTAAAAAAATGTTGTTGCATTTGATAACTCAATTCTTGATAAATGCTATATAATATCATCAGCCCTTAGAAGCAGACGAAAAACAAAAAACTTGGAAAATAACGCTAAGTGAAAATATATAAATATTATCGCGGGCGGGTGATGAGATGAATGATGGATGATGATGGAATGAAACGCGGTGGGTGAGAGCCAAAATTTCACGATTCTTTCTTAATTGCGAAAATATAACAAAGAATACTTAGCACGAAGAAAGAAAGAGCATTCTACAAAGCTCTGATCATAATGACGAAGGCCGACGAACAGTGGTCGATATTTAGCAAGATAATTATGTCCGCTTCTATCTTGAACTAGATAGACAATTTGCGAGTGACAGGAATAGTGACGAAAGTGCTAGGGCGATTATCACACTGCACTAGGCTCCGTCGCGTAGCGCGGGGCGGCCATAGAGTCAGTTCAATCAAAATGACGGTATCGTAGTATTTGCTAAAGAATCATTAAAGGTCACAGTCGAGGAACATAGTCTACAAGAGTGCATGAGCAATTGTTTAGTCATCAAAATTGGTACAATTACAGCGGTAATCGCTATGTATAGGTCCCCTTCCGCTAGAAACTTAGATTCTTTTAACAAATCCTTAAACCAGATTCTCCAAGCACTCAGTTCATTTAAGAATGTTATACTAACAGGTGACTTAAACATAAATATTGGTTCTGAGAACTGCGATGCAGGAATCCAGGATTACCTTAACATCTGTTTATACCATGGTTTTCTTCCCGCTCACACATTGCCTACACATCAGAGCGGTTCCTGCTTAGATCATATGATGATCAAAACTAGCCTATCATATATTACGCTTGTTACTAACTCAACAATTACCGATCATCACGCAGTTCTACTAACACTAAATTTATCGCTGCCTAAGCTAAATCGTCCTCCGACAATTAGCAAATTAAATACAAACAAACTCGAACGTGATTTATGCAACATAGACTTTAGCGTAGTTTACAATACTGCTGACGCTAATTTGGCTTTATTGTACTTAATAAAACAGGTCCAACAAGCAATATTACATAACACGACAGTTTCTACAGTAAATAAGAAACTTTATAATATTAAACCGTGGATTACCTCTGGATTAATTCGCTGTATAAGACACCGGGATAAACTTCATCAGAAAACTAAGAGATACCCTGATAATGTTATAATTCAAACTACTTATAAAAGATACAGGAATTTCTGCAACAATCTCTTAAAGAAGGTAAAAACTGATTACGATAAAAAACAAATAAATAGAGCGGGTAAAAATAGCAAACAACTTTGGAAAAGTATTAAAAATATCACCAATATGTCAATACAGCGTGAATCAAGTTCGAGTTTACTTCTTGCAAATTCGTCACCACTCATAACAGCTAACAATGTAAATAACTTTTTTATAAATGTTGGGAAAACTCTTGCTGAGCAGATTTCACAATATTGCGTCCAATCATCTGTCCAAAAATCAAGCAATTGAATAGCCGTATCTCAAAATCTTTTGCTCTGTTGGACACTGATGAAGATGAAATATCCCGAATAATTTCTGGGCTAAACGATGATTGTGCAGCTGGCTGGGATAATATAAGCAATAAGATCCTTAAACTTTTTAACCATATTTTGATACCTCTCTTAACGCACATTTTTCGAATCTGTCTTTCCGAAGGAATTTTCCCGAGTTGCCTAAAAAAGGCAGTTGTAATCCCTATCTTTAAATCCGGTAGTAAAGACGTAGTTAATAATTATAGGCCAATATCCTTACTACCGTCGATTTCAAAAATACTAGAGAAAATTATAAACACTAGACTAGTTAATTACCTAGAAAAAAACAACATTTATTCCCCTGCGCAATTTGGTTTTAGAGCGAAATTATCGACTGCCGATGCGGTGCATAGCCTGACTGATTATATTTCACTAGAACTTGGCAAAGGACACCAGACCCTGGGAGTCTTCCTCGATGTAGCCAAGGCATTCGACACGGTATCTGTTTCTCTTCTTCTGAACAAATTAGAAACCATAGGAATAAGAGGAACGCCGCTGAAACTTTTTACTGACTATTTAGACGGCCGGTACCAATGTGTTAAAATAGATAATATTATGAGTAATGAACAGAAAAATACTAGTTTCGGTGTACCCCAGGGGAGTATTCTGGGCCCCACACTATTCCTAATCTATATGAATGAATTGTGTAATCTAAATATTAAACACGGTAAAATAATATCATATGCCGACGACACGGCGTTAATATTTACCGCAAAAAGCAGAAGCGAACTGTTCGAAGTCGCTCAATTAGGATTAAATTCTGTGACTAACTGGCTTCAAAGCAATTTATTAACATTAAATGCCGACAAGACAAAATATATTCACTTCTCCATGCGCAAACCTCAACCTAACATTACTAACCCTCATCTATATGCCCATAAATGCGGAAACTGTGCAGTTAGTACGTGTAATTGTCCTTCTATCATTAAAACGAGCAACATTAAATACCTGGGGGTTATAATGGACGAAACACTCTCTTTTAAAATACATATTGAAAGCCTTAGTAAAAGAGTGCGTAAACTTATATATGTATTTAAGAAATTACGAACATTAGCAGATAAAAAATTAATCACACAAGTTTATTTGGCCCTATGTCAATCTATTATTCAATACTGTATCACTTCTTGGGGCGGTGCACCAAAAACGAATTTGCTTCCTCTTGAAAGAGCTCAAAGAGCAATTTTGAAGGTAGCAAACTTCCATCCCTTCTTTTTTCCCATAGATCTACTTTATAAAACTTGCAACGTGCTGACTGTTCGGCAGCTTTTCATTATGCAGTTAGTATTAAAATAGCACACCATGCTTACCTACACTGCTGACAATACTAACAAGAGACGGAATGATATAGTATGTATAACAAATGAGACTTCAAAACATGTCTTTGTAGAAAGATTCTATACATTTTTAGGCCCATTTCTGTACAATAGATTAAATAGAAAACTAAGTATCTATAAATTAAACTACTATAGCTGTAAAAAAAATATACTTCAATATTTACTAACCATAGATTATGCACAGACAGAAGATTTACTAGTTGTCTGCAAATAAAACCGCTAACTCGCTATTTTACTATTGTTACCTAAGTTTTAATTTTAGTTATTACTACACCTTGTTAATTTATTACATTATAAGAATTTTTGCATTTGTAGCCTGAAACACAGGTTCTACCTAGTTCAGGCAAATTAGCAAATCTGCTCTATTTTAATTGTTTAACGTATTTATTGTAAATGTGACCCTTTTTATTAATAAACAATTTATTATTATTATAGTTCAGACAAAACTGAAAAATGCCTGAGCAATTTTCTGGTCATTGAAAATAGGATCCCAAATCGCGAGCATGCGCAAAAAGTGGTATGGTACTAATAAGGCCATATTTTCTATAGAGCGAGTAAATTGCTCAAGCATTTTTCTATTCTATTTGAAATGACTTATAGCGAACAATGTGCGCTTTGATTGTGTTTTCTATACAAACTGATACAATGGTAAATCTGCCGCCCGCGCTACGCGACGGAGCTGGGGGCAGTGTTATTAATCGCCCTTGTTATTAACGTTTATCAATCGTTGCGTACTTATTTCTTCCCAACACATACAGTCATCAATATTTTCAACACACAAAACAAAACCATCATCATCTGCCTTAACCTATTCCCAACTACGTTGGGGTCAGTTTCCAGTCTTACCGGATGCATGAGTACCAGGATTTTATATGAAGCGACTGCCTATCTGACCTCCACAACCCAGTTACTGGGTTGTCTTATTGTCTTTTGAAAAGAAGATGGAGTTAAGAGTGTAGGTAAAGACTAAAACAAGAGAAAACAAAAGCATAAATATGAAAAACTAAACTTACCGAACGAAGTAGCAACATTGGTAATTAGGGCAGCCAATCCCGATGCGATTAAGAACCGCTTCGGGTCAGGGTTGAGCCCTATCATGTAGTAGGCGATGGTGGTGAAAACTAGCGGAATGGTCGCGAACACAGGCGCTTCTGCTAATGTCTTTGATAAGAAGTAGACATCGGCTCGATACATCCCTGAATGATGCTCTCGTATGAAGATTGGCAGTTCTGAGCAGAATACCTGTAGGCACAAAAAAAAAACTGTAGAATACAAGTTGTTTAATGCAGAGTAAATTTGAAGCTTTCGCGTCTTCTCAATGATCTTTAAACTATTACGCGAAGACCTTCCTCTTTGTTTTTTAATTCATCTTGGGCTCATCACCTCTGCCACCAACTTTGCTAGCTGCCCAACGTCACATTTCATCACAGTATCATCATCATCATCATTTCAGCCGTAAGACGTCCACTGCTGGACTTAGGCCTCCCCCAATTAGGGGGGCTTTGCCATAATCGCCACGCTTGGCAGGCGGGTTGGCGATCGCAGTATGGTGGTAAAATGCATAGAGAACGCTGCGCCCATACTCTAGTAAGTCCCTTAGTCGCCTTTTACGACACCCACGGGAAGAAATGGGGTGGTGTTATTCTTTACGTCCGGCACCACACGGTACCGTATACTACATCACAATATACTATCAGCTATTTCCGCATGTCTCACACAGACATATCCCTTGGAAACCTTGCACAAGGCTCTTCCAGATTTTTAGACCTAATTCAGTTACTGGCGAAGTGATTAAGCATGACGTTTATAACTCATCCGATTTACTTTTGGCCTTTTTTTTGGATGGGAAATCATCAAATGACTTCTCCCGCTCTGGGCGTAGCGGGAGGGCGTGTCAGACTTTTACTGACTAAAACCCACCCGTGTTCCTTCAGTTGCCCATGTGCCAGGGTCACGGTATCTCTTTCGAACAATTATTATTTATATATACTTTATTGTACACCATTAAAATACAAAACAAAAAAACATTACAAAGACTACAAAATATACAATGGGCGGCCTTATCGCTTTATGCGATCTCTTCCAGGCAACCATGGAATGGACAGTAATAAGTCCCTGACAGGCATCGGTCCTAGCAGACCCCTTCAGTGCTGCTGACATCTCTTTGAGGCGCGCGTGGAACACTACGCGCCGTCGACCCGAGCCTGGTCCTTACCGGGCGGCGAGCTACCCATTGCTTGCCGCCCGCAAGCCCGCGCCTACGGTGGCCGGGAGTCTGCTATTGACTCCCGACGCCCGGGGCGTCTCTTCCTGCGGCGGCTAGGGACGTGAGGGCGCAGAGACTGCCACTCCCTCACGCGCCCCGCCTCCTCCTTCTACTTTAGGCCTTAGGTTGAGTATTAGTCATACTTTTTTGCTGTGCATAAGTGTTGTTAGTGACGAAATTTTCAGTTACTTGGAGGTCTGTCTTAAGTTAACCGAGACTTATGCAATGAACATAACACATAAAATCACGCTTTGTTTCCAGGATGGGCTGGGCAGAGGTGTACCTATAGTACACCAACATTTCGCCTGTTATGTTTAAGTCCCATGTAATAGGGGGCGAGCCTATTGCCATCAACCGGGCAGAAATCCAGACTCCGGGCTGCTACTGAGAAATTCTAGCCCGACCTGGGAATCGAACCCAGGACCTCATGTTCAGCAGTAGCGCTTGCTACCACTAGACCAACGAGGTAGACATAAACAACACTTATAAAATAAATATGTTAGGACAACCAACACACCGTTATCTGATCCCAAACTAGGCAGAGCCTGTATTATGGTAACCAGACAACTGATAAATATACTTATATATTCCTAAATACATACATATTATAGATAAATTACACCCAGACACAGAACAAATGATTGTGCTCATCACACAAAGATTTGTCCTGTGTGGGAATCGAACCCACGACCTCAGTCTTTGCAGTCAGGGTCACTAACCACTAGACTAACAGGCCAGCCAGAATGAACAACTTCATTCACCATGAAGCAAATGTATAAGAATAAGAACCGATGTGAATAAGGGTTCCTTACGTTAATAACAGCGAAGATATTCTGGAAAGTCATGTTGGTGAGGAACATGAAGATGGCTCCGTTGATGTTCATGACACCGTCCTGGTCCAGGCGCTGCCCGAAGTAGATCACGCCGATAAGAATTGACACCATCTGTAAGAAAGCACGGTTTAGTTATTATCAGTTATCTATACTAATATTATAAAGCTGAAGAGTTTGTTTGTTTAAACGCGCTAATCTCAGGAACTACTGGTCCGAATTGAAGAAATCTTTTTGTGTTGGGTAGCCTGTTTATTGAAAAAGGCTATAGGCTATATAAAATCACGCTAAAATCAAGAGGAGCGGAGCAGTAATGAAAAATGTTGCAAAAACGGGGAAAATCGCACGGGTAGGCGATTCGACGCGACGGGAAGGGTCGGGGGAACAAGAAATTTAACGCGGACGAAGTCGCGGGCAGAAGAATGTGAAATAGTCTTGACTAATTTATTAGCTTAGCTCCTAATCAAGTGCAAGAGTCATCATTTCAGCCAAGAGCTGTCCACTATTGAACATAGGCCTCCCCAAGCTCACTTCGACCCATTCTGTGCTTCATTGCAAGAGTACTGCTGGATAATACATGATCAGCAAAATGATACGCAATCAGATAACACTATTCGTACTGCTGAGACACTGGCCTCTCTGTAAGAGAGAGTGGTCGTAATCTACCACGCGGGATCAATGCGGGTTGGTAGTTGTCACTTGTCTTTGAGTATTTGGTTCTATGACATGCCGGTTTCCACACGATGTCTTGCTTTCACAGTTTTGAGAGCAATCGGTGATGAAATAATTTACACAAGGTATAGCGCCTGTTTGGGTTCGAACCTACGAGCTTCAACTCGTAAGTCACGGCCGTTACTACTGAGCCACCATTACTTTCACTGCTAGATAATTTAAATTGCCAAAATGCATGAGTTGCACAATAAATGTCGTGATATGAATCTTGGTTTCATCTTTACTGTCAGGTTCACGTTGATGTATGTACCTATACCTAGCTTTTAATGCCAATGGGATATATCGGGTCTACCCTTTCATTGCAGTGGTGATGGTGAAGTTAAAGGAAAGGGCCAAGAGCCATCCTGTTTTACAGCCAAGTGGTTGATGATATGACGCTTTTATAATTCAAGCTTCTGCCCGCGACTTCGTCTGCGTCAAATTTTTGCTCCCCTGACCCTTCCCGTCGCATCTAATGGCTACCAGTTTTCGTCTATTATTCGTTGCTGCTCCGCTCCTTATCATCGTAGCGTGATGTTATACAGTGTGTCCTGTCACCGGTGTCCGACCCGTTAAGGCGAAGCAATATGATCAATTTTATCGACAAATCCACCATAATAAGGCATTTTTCCCAAACTGTTTTGAAATGGCGGCCATTTTATTTTTTATTTTTACTGAGTCCGGTTGGGTTCATTTATTTTGTCGTATATATCTACCGATATTAGAGGTCCTACCGGCATAAAAGTTTCGTTCGATAGCTACAAAAGTAGGCAATAAGTTCACACTAAAAAGTTTATCAAAAACTACCTGGTTTTAACCTAAAAAAATACTGGAAACTAAAAAAGTGTGAAACAATTTGGTTGTTTTTTTACGTAGCTTACGTACCTTATTTACTTTACTTTACGTACCTTATTATGGTGGATTTGTTCATAAAATCGATCATATTGCTTCGCCTTAAGGTGTATAGTATCCTCGTTAACCTTGAGCATATGGGCGGAGCTAAGCTCCATACTCCCGCACACACGTAACGAGTGGCGGCGGCGCGCTAAACTAAAACAACGACCAAAGATTATGCAGAGACGGACGAAAGTCGGTATTTTTGCCTACGACTGTAAAAGGTACCGAATGGTGATGTTTATACTGGACATATTTCTTTAAACATGCAGGTATGTGATTGATTAAAGAAAGACAACTTTTCGGGTTAGTGATATCTTTATTTCCCATAAAAAAACAAATTTCACTTACATGAGAAATATTAACATAATTTTAAAAAAAAAATGTTTTTGTAACGCACAGTTTTGGTAAGGAGACACTAAAAATTAAAAATTACAACAAAACAGAAATAGTCAATAACTGTAGGATAATCGCTAATAAATTAAACACTTTCTTTGCCTGGGCATTTTTTTTTAAATACAAACTATGTTACAGTTCACACAATAAAATATATATACAAAAAAGTATTTAGAAATGCCACCACTAATAAAGCGTCCACGCGCACAAACAAATCGACTCCTCTGCAAGGAGCTAGTCTATAAACACACACTGTTACAATACATTCGTAAGTATTTACACTAACACACACGTCGCGCGTAGTCGGTCGATAGCTGGAGCGGAGCAGCGAGCGACGCAGCCCTCCCGTCTGAATGCTAATGCACGACTGCAGCCCGCGCCTGCGCAGAGCCCCTCTACCCTTGACGGCTTAAAATGGGGGTATTTCTTTGCAAAATTTTGATTAATTTACAATGTTTTATTGTAAAATCGTAGTGCCTAAAACCGTTTATTTTTATGTGTAAAAATATTTCCAAATAACAAAGCTGTTTAGTAGGAGTATGATATATAAGCCAAAAAATTGGGTTGTCGTAAATATTTTTTTACAGCAAAGGTTTTAACCCTACGAAAAAAGTGCTCTTGTAAAAATTATGTACATGAATCTATAGCAGAAATATATTTTTTTCAAATCTTCAAACCAAGCCGTTAATGAGAAGATAGGTTCATAAGGTGACCGTTTTACGGCATTAAACCGGACCAAGGCCCTTAACGCTTAACGCGACCACGCGCTGTATAGCCTATTTATAGCCTTTCTCAGTAATTAGGCTACCCAACACAAAAATAATTTTTCGATTCGGACCAGAAGTTACTGAGATTACCGCGTTCAACCAAACAAATAAACGAACTCTTCAGCTTTATAATATTAGTATAGATTCGATGTTTCTGGGAGTTTCCATTTTTACAGGAATTTTAGTTGGGAGCGGTTAAACTTTAAGTGTAAATCATTATATTTTAACAGGAATACTCACAATAGTCTGCAGAAACCGCACTTTGATCAACATCGGCTCCTTAGTGACCGACAGCCAGGATCTCCACAGCACAGCCCGGAACTGCGCGCACCACGACGCCTTGTAGGGCGAGCGGCGCGCGCGGATGGCGGTGGCCTCCGACCACGCGGGGTCAGCCCAGCCCGACGATACCTTGCGCTGGAGGGAGAGGAGAGGTTAGAAGGTGGTTTTTGAAAAGAAGATTGAGTAAGAGTGTAAATGGAAGACGAGATGTAATAAGAAGAGTTTGACGCCATGAAGTAACGTTTAAAATCAAAAATATCGAAAATGTACGAGACTACGGATGCTAACCTATGTATAAAAGTTGTAGATCTACGCGAGACGCATTGAAATTTAATTGCGTTTATGATTAGGGACATCACCAAGCAGCTGTGTACAATATGTCAAGAGTCTAAAGCCTACAATATGTCCGAAAAAGCTGTGAGCACGCCACAGCTTTTTCGGACATATGATGCGATCATGTAAGCATAGTCTGGAAAGGCTAATGTTACTGGGCCGGGTGGAAAACGCGCTCAAGGCAGAGCACCAGCGCCACTGCGATGGTCAGACGCAATCAAGAGGGTTGTAAGAAGCAGCCACTACCGAGCGATCCACATTGCAAAAGATCGTATTACTGGGAAACGCGTCGTATGTGGTCGCAATCTTCAGCAATGAGGGAATGACGAAGAAGAAGAAAGATTAGGGATTACGTACCCGTAATCTAGATCTTTCTTCTTCTTCGTCATGATGAATCGGTGATGAACGAAAAATCTTCACCATTCAGTTTCAACGGTTTGATAACACGTTTGATGACTCCCTAAGTACGTAAGTCAGTAAAGGTAAACAAGATCAAATCGCATTTCATTACATTACAAAAAAATTAATGAAGACTTCTTCATATTGCATTACAAAAAATTTAATGAAGACTTCTTCATATTACTCATATGAGGTGATGTAATGGTTCTCTCCTCATACCTCAAAATACAGTGCATTCTCAGCTTCAGCCGCGATCTTGCAGCCGACCTCGGAGCGCGCGAAGGCGGTGCACACGGTGTCGATGGTGGTGCGCGTGGTCTCCTCGCGCCCCGGTACGCCCGCCAGCAGCTGGATGAAGTGGTCCGCCGGGTTGTAGTTGGGCGGACACGCGGCTCCCAAGCTGGGGGGACAAGTACGGTCGAACTATGGGTGTTGATAGGTTCAAAAAAGATGAGGTACCTAGTGGTTGTAATTTGTGGAATATTTAATATACATTAAGAAAATATAGTATAAAAAACACGCTTTCATAGAAAACCAACCAAAAAATATAAAAAATAATTGGCTTTCTATGCAAGGGTGTTTTTTTTTTTGTTTTTGTTTTTTGAACTATTATATATTTATTTTCTATTTTTCAGTTCGGCTAACTACAAAAGTTAATTTTACGTTTATTTTTGATATCCTTGTGATCCTGGCTATGATAATGGCACAGGAAATAAAATTATTGTATTATCATCGGTCCTTGATAAGTGAGCAAAGATTTAAATTAATCCACCGTTTTGAAGGGGGTAAAAATAACGTTAAAAGATTTAAAAAAGAATTCAGAAAAGGAAGAAACGAACTCTGGTCACACAGTCTGAATAAGATTATCACTGAATTAGGACCACTAGGCCAACAAAACAGCGGACTTGAACGTGACAAAAGTAGATACTAGAACTTCTTAAGTGGTATAATGATTTAAACCAATTACGACTATTATATTACGTAAAAGTGTCTTAAGAGTTTAAACCAGTGACACGACATAATACATAAGAATATGAGAATCGTATGTGTGGTTTAGTTTCAGGTAGACATCCTCCTTTTAAGTAGGTAATTTAGCAGGCACTACTTTTGGATATTGGAATGGAAAAGTAAGTATACCTACTATAGCAATTTTAGCTTTTTATAAGGATTAATAGACACCATGACAAAATTAAATAAGGTTTACTTCAGTTATTTCACTTTTTCTCACAGAGAGCAAGCCTTTGTCACAGCACAGGGCCCAATATTAGGTGTGCTTATAAGCCCTGGAATCATGCGATCAACGACAAAGAAAGGACTATGTGTTTTAATAATCTCATGCTGATTTCGGCTAAGGTGACTATTTCTGTTCCTTACGACTATACCAAGGCTCGGCAGATTTATGCACCCGTATATCTCTATGGCAAAATTTATTTTCCAACGCCTTGCTATTTCAAAAAAAAGCATACAAAAACAGTTTCTAAACACCGAGGCTACTGGGTCTAAAGATGTATAAAGCTCTACTTACTCTTTAAAGAAGTCGTTGGCTTGGTCTGGCGAGCCCAGGAAGGCGACCTTCCCGTCGGCCATGATGAGCAGCTTATCGAACATGGCGTACAGCTCCGAGGACGGCTGGTGGATCGTGCACACCACCGTCTTGCCCTTCTGGGCTAGGCCTTTTAGTACCTGGAGAAGGAAATGAAATGGTTAGGAGGTATTTTAGAGAATAAGTATCAAACTGCAGTCTTCGATCAGTTCTTAATACTGTGGTTGGGTGACGACAAAAACAACGGCTCATTAAATCACTTGTCATTCGTTTGACTGTCTTTTAATTTAAATAAATAAACAACATTTATTTCAGAATTTCTTCCATACGTGTAAAAACTTATAATCTAGTGTTAGTAATATCTATTCTTTTAGGTTATTTTAATGTTATTAGAAACCAGGTGGACCCATATTTGGTGGGTGAGGTTCTGCCTAATCAGGAATAGTAGGCAGCAACAGAGAAATAAAAGGCATTATCACTCCAAGGGACTCACAATCACCCTATAATGTTCCCCCTACTGGGACACAGGTCTCCGGCCTCCTCTCTGTGAGGTTGGTCCACAATCTACTATGCGGGCCCAGTGTGGCTTTGTGAATCGAATTTTTGGTTCTAGAACGTGCAGGTTCCTCACGATATTTTCCTTTACCGCTTTGAGAGCAGTGGTGATACGATTAAACGCACAAAATTAAGTGTCTGCCTGGGTTCGAACTGACGGTCTAAAACTCGTAAGTCAGGGCCGATATCATTGAACCCCTACTGCTCTAGGGAAGGGATTGCCAAGTGACTCAACGATCTTCTAAGTACCAGTTACTAAAAAACTTAAATTTATTGGAATGACATTGAAATTCGTAGATTAGTCGACTGCTACGCAATTTCGTAGCGTGCTACGAAAAATCTGCATGAGCAGTAATATTTTTCCTTGCTATTAATTACCACTTGCTCATAAAATGACTACAGAATATACCTCATCCTTTGCCCAGTCTTTTCATGACTATGTTAGGATCGGCTTCCATGCAAACCGAAAGCAGCTGAATTCTAGTAACCCGGTTACTGGATATACGATACCACTTGGTCGGACTGGTTGTCAGACTTTTGGGCTTCTGACGATCCGTAACGACTGACGAAGATCCACGAAAAACAGCCGGGATCCCCAGCGTTATGTGCTTTCGGAAGCACCGAGAGGTATGTCTTGGTATGTAAAGATGGTCACCCATCCACGGACGTGCGGCTGTTATTACCTAGACCCTGCATAATATCCCTTTGGCTTGGCATTATTATGTTTTGTATTCTAAGGTAAATACCTGTAGTTATTAGAAATGATAGAAGACTTGATAAAATAATCATAGAATACTACATACCTGTAACACATTCTGTGCCATAAAGGAGTCCAGTCCCGAGGTCGGTTCATCGCAGAACATGAGAGGAGGATCCGTGAGGACCTCACTGGCGAACGACAGTCTCTTCATCTCTCCTCCCGAGATACCCTTCAGCCGACCAGGGATCCCGATAACAGTGTTCTGGCATTTCGTGAGTGCCAACTATGGACAAAGTACATAGATGGTTTGTGTTAGATAAGTCTTAGTAGAATTTAAATTAAATGAATCAAATGTTTTTTTTTTATGGAGGTAGATCTTTAAATACATTTTTACCCGTCAAATTTTAAAATTAGATGGCCCCGGCATTTCCTAGCTGACTGATCCCTGAGAGAAAAATGCCGAAACAAACTCAGAGGATTCTTTTATAGTCCAAACATGTTCTTTTTTAACTTTATGTGATTCTAACAATGCTGGGCCATGTCTGAAAGAGTCGTCAGGGGATTTATTATCTACCCCATGTTATAGGGGTTACATAAATCGGTAATTGGGGTCAAATTTGTCGCAAACTAACTCTAGCATAACCCAACTCAAGGGATGCATCTGTTCTGGATCGCGTACTTCTTTACTGAAGGTCGTGTCCCTGAAAGGACTTTGTGGCTTTATGTAAGATGTTTTCCAACTTCGTTCGGTTCTCGGCTACTCGTGGTCGTAACAGCACTCTGTTAGGCCCTCACTGGACTCTTTCGAGTGAGGGCTGTTACTTGGTTGCAACACCAGCGGTTAGAAGTCCGGTCGCAAGAACGCAACGATAACACAGGGAAGTAGAATGTATGGAAATATATGAAGATGCTTTTTTGCCATCCACGATAAAAACTGTCAAAGCGAAATGAGAACATTTTTCCACACAGAGAATATGAGGAAGCCCGTTTTCTTTGACAATAGACGTCTTCGAGTTAGTGATAAGGAACAATGTATGTCATATATTATACTTTACAACACAACAAATCAAGAGAACTAGGTACTCTGTTTCATCATGTAAACATTGCCCAGAAACGTATATTTAAGAAAAATGCTTAATAGAGCTTCAAAGATTTTAATTGAATTTTAACTATGAATATAATTTATTACGACTTTGTATAAACCCAAATGTTTGCATGTCACAGACAATGACTAAGTGTTTTGGATTTGTTTAATTATTTATGTTAAGACCGAAATTATACCAACACTTATCGGAAATAAATTGATTTCATTTGAAGAGTAAACTGAGATAGCATTTTTAAAGATGTTTCAAGGACAATACCCGGTCATCAGAATTTATAAACGTTAAACCCACGTACGCTTACTGGATATTCAATGCACTGCTAAGCGTCGAGAGTTGAAAATCGTATACTGTGTTTTTTCGACTCACACTCGCGCTGCACTTTGTTGGATTCTGAATGCTCGGTTCAACAGAGAGAGTTGATAGTCCAATGCGCAAAATCCTGCCACAATTTCCTTACGACAGTGTGAACGTCGACTAATCCTTTTATGTAAATGAATAGAGGAAAAAATACTGGTATATAATATTATAATGTAGATAAATGTAACATTTGATGTGCTGGTTAGCAAAATAATTAAGCGCCTATTTTTTTATCGTGATAAGTCGTCTCATAAAGATAAAATAACGAGCTACAGGCTATGCCACATCCTCTAAGTTCTACAATGTTAATCAAATAAGATAATGTGCATGTCGCAAATATCAACAAAAAACTCCGCTACAAAAGTGAATTACTTAGGAAAAAAGGTACCTATTGTCACATCTATATTTCGTCAAATGCTACCTTAATTGAATTCTGATGTCATTACGTAACAACTTAATGTGAAAAATTATGGCATAATATTAATAACGGATGAAAATTGCTTATAGAAGCAGGTTTCAATAACTATTTAAAATGCATATCGCTAATGTAACGGCTGCTTTCACACCGTACAAAAGATCAATAATACCGGTAAATTAACTATCTAAATTCTACAGACTCAAAAGACATCCATGATAAAAAAACTAATTTTATTTTATTTTTTTGAGTCACGAGTTTAACACGATAATATGTAAGAAAACTGTTTTTCACAACTCATACGATAAGTAACAACATTGACAGCGGCTGTTGACCCTCCAAAAAAAAAACATTATATTATCTTTTTATTTCATCGTGTAGTTAGTGTCTGTCTTCGGAGTTTAGCTAACCAATTTAAAATAATCTTGAATATGTTCAATTTTTTTTTAACTTTTTAGCTTATTATAATAATAGCCTGCTGCTTTTTATCCTATCTGTTGATAGGTTTCTTAACACTTCATATCAAGTTCTTATCATGATCATAATTTCAGCCGATAGGTATAAGTCCACTGCTGGAGGACATTGGCTTCACCCAAAAGGAAGGGTTTTACCATAATCGCCACGCTTAACAAGCAGGTGGGCGATCGCAGTATGGTGATAAAATGTATAGAGAACGCTGCTGCCCATTCTCTAGTTAGACTCTAAGTCGCCTTTTACGACACCCACTTTTGTGCTATTTTTTACGTCCGGCAACAGACAACAAGTTCTATGGGTCCTGAATTTAAAGCACAAGGTTCCGATTCAAAATAGATTCCATTAGTTTCCATTAGTTTTGTCACCCAAAAGATTCATCCATTTCATATTTATGAACAAAAGCATCACTATTCAATTATTCTCATGTGTTGTCTAAAATTTCAGTAGTCTACATGTTTCTTATTTTTGACGAGCTTCTGCGCGCGACTTCGTCCGCGTCAAATTTTTGCTCCCGTGACCCTTCCCATCGCTTCGAATTGCCTGTCAGTTTTCGTTCATTTTTCGTTGCTGCTCCGCTCCTTTTGACCGTAGCATGATGTTATATAGCCTATAGCCTTCTTCAATAAATAGGCTACCCAAAACAAATAGAATTTTTAAATTCGGACCAGTAGTTCCTGAGATTAGCGCGTTCAACCAAACAAACAAACAAACTCTTCAGCTTTATAATATTAGTATAGATTTAAAGGCCTTGATTCGTATCTCACCTCCGTAATGACGTCTTGAACTCGCCGCATCCGCTGTGCGTACGGTATGTGTCGATCCATCCGGACCATGGCCTATAGAAGAAAAAAAACAAACCAAATTAACATCATCGAAACAAAAACGGAAGTAAAAAAAAATCCCATAAACGCGTCATAACAAACAATTGTAGTTCATTTTCCATGGTTTGAAGTCGTAAAGCAATTATTTCATATAAGTTTTTTGTCTTGATGTAGGTTTGGTCAAGGCTTATGTATACCGGCTATTGAATAACTGGTTTTATTTTTAACAAACTGGTTTTTAAAATGTTACTTAAGTTTAGTAGATACTCTAATAGGTAAGAGGTATACGAATTCATCGTTAGTGAATGATAAATGTGTGATTCAGAGGAAATTCTTCCCAAATGATTTAACGGTCTTTTAAGTAACAGAGAATGTTGGTTTAGCGGCCATAGCTGATGTTGTTAGTTCATTTTTATGGCAACCATATTTTGATATATTTTGCTTATAGTGTCAGTCAATATAATTTTATCTTAATATCTTAGCCTATAGTCAAATACTAAAACAACGTTATTCCTTTGAATAGCTGAGCATAATCAGCCTATGATGTTCCCACGGCTGGGACACAGCCATCTTTTCTGTGTAATCCACCATGCGGGCCCGGATTGGTAGGTTTGGTAGATATCACAATTTCCTCAAAATTGTGGTTCCGGGACATGCCGGTTTTCTTACGGTTTTCTCTTCACCGATTTAAGAATAGTGGTGATGAAATAATTACCACGAAGTTAATTGGATTGCAGTGGTAACGGCCGCGACTTACGAGTAGTAGGTCGTGAGTTCAAACCCAAGCAGGTGCATTACTTTGTGTAAATTATTTCATCGCCACTGCTCTAAAAACAGTGAAGGAAAACATCGTGAGGAAACCGGCATGACTTAGAACCAAAAATTCGAAAACATGTGACATCTACCAACCCGCACTGGGCCCGCGTGATGGATTACGACCCTCTCCCTCTCACCAAGAGGAGTCCTGTGTCCCAGCAGTGGGAACATTATAGGCTGATGATGATGAAGTAAATTGACTTCTTGGGTTTGAACGATGACCACCATACAATTCGTAAGTTGCGGCCGCTACCACTGGGCCACCACTACTCTCCATATGTCATCTCTCTCTTTAATTTGAACAATGATTTTCAAATAGACTCCCAAAACTCACCTGGAAGATCAAATGCTCTTTCACTGTTAGAGTCCCAATGAACAGGTCCTGTTGCTGAACGTACGCTGACAGTGCTGAAAGCGCTTCAGGGGTAGCTGGTTGTCCATTCAGCGCCCTTGTTCCACTGGACAGCACTCCGCTAGGAGTGCGGAATGTGAGGGTGTTGAGGAGTGTGGTCTTGCCGGCTCCTGATGATCCCATGATAGCGAGTAGCTCGCCAGGGTAGGCCGCACCATTGACTAGGGAAGAAGAAGATTAGATACTTAGTGGACAGTGTGGTGCCGGACGGGTCCGTGTGGTGCATGTAAAGAATAGCACCATCCCAATTCTGCCCGCGGGTGTCATAAAGGCGACTAAGGGACCTACTAGAGAATGGGCAGCAGCTTTCTTAATGCATTTCGCCATCATACTGCGATTGCCAAACCGCCTGCCAAGCGTGGCGATTATCTTGCCAGGGTCGTGAGATTTGTTCGAAAAAGTTACCGTGGCCCTGGCATATAGGCAACTGAAGGAACACGGGTGGGTTTTAGCTAATAAAAGTCTGACTCGGCCTCCGAGACGTCATTTGATGATTTCCGACCCACATAAAAAAAAAGCGTGGCGATTATGGCAAATGCCGTAAATCGAGAGACACCTAAAGACGTCCATAGCTGGACATATCCAGCAATGGACGTCCTGCGGCTGTATTGATGAGTGGTATGGAAACTGCAATATTTTTATTTTATAAGACAAAATGCTGGTTTTCTAACAATTACCAATACTGTGTGAGGATTGACGGAAACTAGGAAAAATCCACACAATTTTCAAAACGAAAAAGATCACTCTTGTTCCCAAAAGCCATTAAAAGCTTCGTTAGCATTGATATAATTATCTCTTATCTTGTAAATATTTCTATTGACTTTAAAAGTCTAGGCCTTGACTTAAAGCAAGGCTTTTAAATGTAGATAAGCTGCCTTATCGGATTCTTGCGAATTTTATCTAAAATTAGCATCCCAAAATGTTAGGCAACATTCACACGGTCGTATTAAAATAGCAGCAGGAATTTTTTGCAGACTGGTTTTACAAGACAGACAGCGTTTTTTTTTTTTGTGGGTGGGAAATCATCAAATTACGTCTCCCGCTCTTGGGCGGAGCGGGAGGGCGTGTCAGACTTTTACTGACTAAAACCCACCCGTGTTCCTTCAGTTCGGTGTCTTTGTCGAACAAATCTCGCGACCCTGGCAGACAGACAGCATCACAGTGCGTCGAAAATCGAACAGTGTATTATACTAATCCATTTGCAACTCACAGCGCTTATTACTGCTTTCCAGATACACTATCTCCTGCCAGGGTCGCGAGATTTGTTCGAAAGAGTTACCGTGGCCCTGGCACATGGGCAACTGAAGGAACACGGGTGGGTTTTAGTCAGTAATAAAAGTCTTACTCGCCTGCCACTTCACCCAGAACGGGAGACGTAATTTGATGATTTCCCACCCACAAAAAAAAAGATACATCTGCCTAGCCTTTTCCCAACTATGTTAGGGTCGGCGTCTAGTCTAACCGGGTGGAGCTAAATACCAGTGTACTCATGTAATAAACAGTCACAACACACGATCTATGGCTGCTGGCAAATTCAATGTACCCAGAATAACTAATTACTTTGGTGACAGAACCCTAAAAAAACGAATACCATATTTATTGCACGGTTTGCCAGCTGACATAAGGAGTGATGTAAACAAACGTAGTTTTAAAAGTAAATTAAAAAAATATTATTTGGAAATGTGTGAAAGTGCTACCTCGTAATAGTAATTAACTATAATTACCTTATAAGTTTATTTAGTGTATAGAGACTCACCGACCCCACAGTCAAACCACTACTATGGTTTTGTGGGGCTTAGTTTATAAGTTATACTTACCTCTTAATAAATATAAATAAATAAATAATAATAATAGACCGACTGCCTATCTGACACCCACAACCCAGGTTACTGGGTAATACGATACCCAAGGGGTAAGACTGATCCTGCCAGGGTCGCGAGATTCGTTCGAAAGAGGTACCATGGCCCTGGCATATGGGCAACTGAAGGAACACGGGTGGGTTTTAGTCAGTAAAAGTCTGACACGCCCTTCCGCTCCACCCAGAGCGGGAGACGTAATTTGATGATTTTCCACCCACAAAAAAAGGGGGTAAGACTGGTTATCAGACTTTCGGGCTTCTGACGACCCGTAACTCGCGTTGCAGATACAGTCTGTGAAAAATCCTCCCGCGATTTAATTACGACCGTGTGATTGTCGACTTAGAACTGATAAGAATCAATCAATTGAATATGTAACCTGATACTAGCTAGACATTCTGTGAGAACTTGTGTCAGTTAAGTAATTAATATTTAATTCTAGTTTTGCTATCTTGATTAATCTTGCTTAATTGACTGCTGCCCGCGACTTCGTCTGCGTGTATTTTGTATTACATCATTTTTAATACTTTCCAGGATAAAAATTCGCCTTTTGATATACACACCCAGGATGAAAAGAACGCTATCCTTCCCATGTCCTAGGCTACCTACGATTATCTCTCAAACATAATGATCGGTTCAATGGTTTAGACATGACAAGATAACAGACAGACAAACTTACTTTCGCACTTCAAATATGAGTATGGAAGTGTTGATTTTATTCGTCTATGTGATCTTTCAAATATACTAGATTACACGAAGACAACTTTGATTGTAATTTACGATTATTTTCCGGTTTTACTACATATTAAAATGAGCATAGAATACTTAGCAACAGAGGCTGGTCTTAGAATTTGGTCATTTCGGGCCAGGTACCGTCTATCAACTGTCTTGTTCCGTGTGGTGCCGAACGGAAACAATAGCATCACCCCATTCTTTCCCGTGGGTGTCGTAAGAAGCGACTAAGGGACTTACTAGAGAATGGGCACCAACCTTCTCTTTGCATTTTACCACCATACTGCGCTCGCCAACCCGCCTGCTAAGCGGCGATAATGGCAAACCCCCCCAAAATTGAGGGAGGCTTTTATCCAGCATTGGACGTCTTACGGCTGAAATGATGATGTTGAAACTTACCATTCCTCAACAGCTGTTTCCTCTGCTGGAACATGCCGCTCGCCGAGGGCTTCCAGAAATTCCAGATGCGTCTGGATCTAGACCTGGATTCCGTGGCAAAAGCGTTGATGTCAGCCCAGGTGTAGGTGACCTTCTCCACTCCTCCAATGGCTCCATAGTTGCGGTGGGATGGTATCGCTAGGGTCACTTCTCCGGCGCTTCCACGAGGTGAAGATTCTGGAGTCTGAGCATCCTGGGGAAGAGTTAAGTTGGTTAGATGATTTTATTTCGAAGCTGAGAATGGTGGCTTTATCTCGCGATGCATATTTTTGTTTACCCCACTACAAACACAGTGTGTCACGCGTGGTAATTTTAACACAGAAGAATTGAAGTCAGTGCAGTTGTGATCAGAACTAAAAACTTGTATTTCCTTTGAGAAAAAAATTACATAAATAAACAGCATGAAATTTTTGTATTCACTTATTGTATAGATTGTATAGAAGGAAGTATTTTGGAACTCAATTTGCAACTCTACCAACGCACCCTGATTGCGTAATATACTATCAATCACAATCTAAATCATTTTGCAGAATCTATTGCTTCATATGTTTGAAGTAGTTGTCTGCTCAACAATGTAAATAACGCAATGAATGTTGTTTATATTTACACTTTGATACTTCGATAAACTTCCGTAATTAATATGGTGTACAAATCTTCGCCAGCGACTTCGTTCAAGCCAAATTTTTAGCTCATTTTACTCTGAAATTTTGTAACTTTCCAAAGGTGAAAGATTTTTTTAAATTGGTTAAGCAGTTTTTGAGTTTATCCATTACAAACATTTTTAGAAACAAGCAGATCTTTCTTTTTTATAATATTAGTGTAGATTTCGTTTGTTTGCATCTTTTTAGCCCCTATTATCCATTCAGGCATTCAGTTGGAGGCGGTGATTAAGCAAAGTTAATTCATTTTGCTTTAATCAAATATTAGGAGGTATACGAAAGTCCAGATGATATGTGCGATACAGCCCAATTGCTTATGCTCTATGGCCCATACAGTGGACTACATCACAAGTGTCTTAAAACTTTTGGTTCTATGGCATACTGGTTTCCTGACGATGTTTCGCTTACTGACATTTCCAAACAATTTATAAGCTGTTTTTCATGCAAATTTAATAAGTGCCAAATTAAATTATGCGCCAAAGCTTCTAAATACATTTATTAACAATAGATCTGTAGACCAAAACTTGGCTTTGTGCTAGTCACCTTTAGCAGGTTGACACCTGCAAATATAATGCATACAAAACATTTATTTATATCTCTAGATTGGAAAGTTGACATTTGGAAACGATTGTCGCGCAACGGGACATCATTTTTAGACCAATCTGGTTATACAACTGCCTCAACATAGATGGAACAAATCCGGCTGACTAGAATCAAAATTATATGATTATATAGTCTAGCATAGAAATATAATGTGGCTCCTGCTCATTGGGCAATGTATGAGGAACAGGTGTTAAGTTCACTCAACTTCAATAGAAAGTTGAGGATTCGCCGACCAGACGGGTGTCGTGGGAAATTGAAGATCGATGTTGGGACGTTGTATTTATGCTTGTTGCGCGATAAACTCTGCTTGCGCGTAGTATGATGCGTAGTTCGTATTTGGCCGCGGCATAAATGGCTATAGGTTATAGTCTGGTGCCTACCGGATGCTTCGTTACTTGGGGGACCGGTCAAACATCAAAATCCATAAATGGTTTTAGAAATGTGGCCACGAGTCATTTAATAAACACCTCTTTGTCATAGCAGTCACAGACAGACCGCTGTGCAGAGCCTGCATTGAGGACGACGAGACTACAGCTCATGTGCAGTCTGTGATAGTCGTTGTAGCAGCTGTCACAGACCCTTCTTCTGCAAACACATTGCACAAAGTACTTGATCACCCAGATACCCTCCGTGAGATCGTCTGAAACACCAAGGTGTTACTAGCCTTCCTTCAGGAGCTGGGGTGGATCGAATAATCGTTTTTCTTATCCAAACGCACAATGATCTGGAGTTGCGTGGAGACCCTTATTACAAGTTACATCTCTAGATATGATTCAATGTTTATATTATACTAAATAAATAACTGCGAAACAAATCAACAATCTATGCAAGTACCTAATAATAACATTTGCATTTGCTTGCACTCCATTCTCGTAAAACATACCTAGATATACATAGTGTACTTGATAACCTCTTACTCAACATATGATACTCAGTTTCTGATACATCTCTCATTCCGTGTTCCTTGTTCTGAGTAATTTCAGACTGTCCTTTGTTTTTTTGTGGTATAATTATGTAATGTAACATCAAGAAATGGTTATTAATATTTGGGACATCTGTTAATTACTGAAGAGTCATTGTATAAGCTTAAGCTTAATAGTTAATTATAATTAGGTAAGTAATGGAAGGACTGACTCATTATTGAATGCAGCAACCTAATTAGGATTCTTAATTTGGTAGATAACCATCATTTCGTTCATGATATTACACATCAGTAATAAAAAGAATATTTTGGAGCTTATTTTCAAAGTCAAGTCATTTATTCAAACTAGGCTGAGAGTCAGCATTTTTGGAACTTTTAAATTTGGATTTCGAATCGACTAAAGAACCCATCTTAAAAATATGTCTCCAACACGAGAAGAAGAAAACCCAATGAAGAAAACCAAATCTAATACCACCATGACTTCATCATGATTTTGTGCACCTACGTTGTCATTTTCAACAACCGGATAAATGATATATTTCTATAAGTAGGTTATCAAAAACTTTTACACAAGAATTATATTTTTTTTAAACTAGATGATGTCGGCGTTTCCTGTCTGATTACTCCGAGAAGAAAAGCTGAAACAAACTCAAAGGTCACAGTCTCTTTTGAAGTCCAGACATAATCTTGGTCAGAAACTTTAGCTTTTGAGCAAGGCCAGAAAATCTACCATCGAAAGTTTTTCTTGTCAGTAAATTGCGCATTGTCTCATACATTGTAGCAATCGGAAGGTTAATCGTTGTATTGTAATCCACACCTTTCATCGACACTCGCAACTCCCCTCACTTAAGTATCGTCTTTCCGATGAGTGTTTTAACTTATCACGTGGAAAACAGTTGTAGAATTATAAAGCATTTTTAGGACCAACCATGTTGCTTTCAATAATGAACTGTAACTTGACCAGAGTTAGAGTCGATATTGACTGTCATTGAAATGTTTCGCAGACTGGGGTTTGTGGCTAAATAATAACAGCCATAGGGTTAGATCCAGGGTTACGCTTGCCGTGGTCGGTTCGTGGATGTATGAGCAGACATCACTACTTATATAAGTAATATTTATTGTTTTATTAGTTACTTATTACATTTGTTTTTACAAATGGGAATTGACTACAACAGACACAATTTCCACACTCGGAGACGTCTCCGAAAAACTAATTAGATTCCACCAACAAAAAAATAATTTTATTTTTAGACTGACACCTCTTGACAGCCCGTGCTTCGGAAAGCACGTTGAGCCGATAGTCTCGGCCGAAATTCGTAGATCTTGGACAGTCGTTAGGGGAACCCCAAAGGTTTGACAGTCAGTCTTACCAAGGGGTATTGTGTTATCCAGTAACTGGGTTGGAGAGGTCACATTGGCAGTCGCTCTATGTAAGATATAGTATGTCTGTTAGTCAGCTGCATCCGGTTAGACTGGAAGCCTACCACAACAAAATTGAGAAAAGAATCGGAATTGGTTGTTTTAGGATACAGAAGGACGCTGTTGTTTATAAATACGTATGTACGACATAATCCTTTAAGCACCTTTTGCGACAGACATAAGGTAATACTATCATATTACTTTTCGATCTTTCTTCAGGCAACAGGAACAATAAAAGAACAAAGAACTCTAAATTATCCAATCAATCTGCGGAGCCTTACCCCAACTATGTTGGGGTCGACTCCTGGTTTAACTGGATGCAGCAGAATACCAGTATTTTATATGGAGTATTTTACTAGTATTTATATGCCTATCGGATATCCACAGTCCACTTACTGGGTAACAACAAAGGCTGGTTGTCAGACTTTACTCTTACCCAAGATACAGTCAGTAATACTTCCTTTCTTTGCTATCCCACGATCAATACCCACGAATTTGTTCACAATACAATGGACTCCTAATTAAGAAACCCGACGGTAAATTCGGTGTTTTATTTCGTCGGAATTAGGGGTGGCCGGTATCCGGAACTAGTGTCAAGTTACCAGCACGTGGGACTTACGTAACACCCTGTATAAGCTGACAGGTGCCAAAGATTGGGTGCCAAGTTTGTCGCTAGGGGGACTAAGATATATAATAATAATTATTATAGCCTTTATTAACAATCTAGTTACATAAATAATAGTTAAAAAGAAAAAAAAACTTCCTCAGACATCGGTTTTCCTTAAGGGGATTACCTCGCTCAAATCCTGAAAATACCGTGTGTTTAAAGAAGTTTGTATATGAATCCTTTTGTGCGTTTTCAATATAAAAAATATATGTTAAACTACAGGTCATCACAAATACATTGTATTGTTTAAAATTTTAATAAACTTACTCAAATTTTATCAAAAAATCGTATTAAATAGGTCCTTTTTCAACCTAAATTGAAAATTTTCTCTATAACGGCTCAATAACTCGGCATGAATTTTATACCAAAAAATACGTAATGATGTATTTAACAATGTGTATTGATTTTTTTCTCTTATTTCTTTTAATATTTTAAAATATTTCATAAAAATCCGAAATTTCGCGTAAAGCACTATGTCACTCCCGCACTCGTCCCTCTCTCTCTCGTCGTTTCGTCGTAAGTTAGTACGGGGCAGCATGCTCAAGGTCATTGGGCAATGTAATGCCCTTAACTAAGATATATGTAAATATTATATGGCGTAGAATGATGCTACAAAATTATTCGAGTAAGACAATAGGAGGGGTGATGAACCTGTTGCACCGAATTTAAAAATTGAATCATGTTTTTTCACTCGACTGTACGACAAAACCAAAAGCTAGTGTTTTAGCCCGAAAATTTCCCATTTGCTCACTTTTTTTTTTTGTTCAACAAATTATGATTCGTGGCAGTAAAATGTATGAATTTACAGAATTAGAATCATTTTAATTCATTATTATCAATACAACCTTTAACCTGGGTTTATAATAATATAATCCTATGGCAGGACTATTTCATGAAAAATTAATTCAATGGGACATCCCATTTCTTTAGAAGACTTCAGAGGCGACTAAGGGCCTTATTAGAGAATGAAGAGCAGCGATCTCTATGTATTTTACCACCATACTGCGATCGCCAACCCGCCTGCCAAGCGTGGCGATTATGGCAAACCCCGCTAAATTGGGGGAGGCCTAAGTCCAGCAGTGGACGTCTTTTAGCTGAAATGATGATGATGATGTTATGAACTTGGGTTGTATTGATGGTTTTAATCATTATAATTCAGTAAAGCCGTATTTGTTACGGTCACGAATCATATTTTAATCAACAAAATACCTGGCGCTGAACTGCAAATTGAAGAAAACGTAAGAAAAAAATAATTTCACGGGCTACTATGGTACTTCCCCCTTAAAAACTAATATTATAAAAAGGAAAGATTAGATTTTTTGTATGTATGTTTGTAATGGATAAACTCAAAAACTACTGAACCGATTTAAAAAATTCTTCCACCTATAGATAGCTACATTATTTCCAATTAACATAAGCTATATTTTATCCCGAAAAAATGCACAATTCCTGTGAGTATCGCAGGCGAAGTGCTAATCTGAGATAATTTACGGCTCTAGAAATACTACCAATATCAAAAGATGAGTTTTCGTTGGATATGCCAAGAATGTGGTTCTTTGTCATATAACATCCGGTGATTTGTTAATGGCGGACGCCACGTAACGTAATTATGTGCTTCATTCTTTTATTTTTCCACTAGCTTTTGCCAGCGGCTTCGTCCGCGTCAAATTGCTCCCCTGACCCTTTCCGTCGCAAAGAATTGCCTGCCAGTTTTCGGCCATTTTTAGTTGCTACTCCGCTCCTTTTGATCTTAGCGTGCCTTCCTCAATAAATAGGCTACCCAACACAAAAAGAACAAACAAACTCTTCAGCGTTATAATATTATATAGTATAGATATACATTTATACAGGCTATAAGATTTGGGGGATACTAAAGAAGGGATGAATGGACTGTGTGAACGATGACAATGAAAGAAAGAACGGATGAATGGACTGTGTGAACGATGACAATGGGGAATGACAATGAAAGAAAGAAGGGATGAATGGACTGTGTGAACGATGACAATGGGGAATGACAATGAAAGAAAGAAGGGATGAATGGACTGTGTGAACGATGACAATGGGGAATGACAATGAAAGAAAGAAGGGATGAATGGACTGTGTGAACGATGACAATGGGGAATGAGAATGACAATGGGGATGAGAATGGGGTGTCTACCGAGATGTCGATTAATAGAGAAGTGTGGAAGAAAAAGACACATGTTGCGCCGACCCCAAATACATTGGGATAACAAGGGCAGGAAAATTATGGTTCTTTTATTTTTCCTTTATATTACAAGCCTATTTTACGTAATAAATGCGTTAAATGAACTCGCAATGCATGCATCAGAATAATTCTGAACGTAGTGACGGTCTGTCAACCTTTGAAACCATGGCATTGAAGTCATGGCTACAATAATGATTTGGGACTTTAGCATCTTTAATGAGACGAAAATCGTGGAGTTATAAAAATAAATAGGTAAGTACCTAATGATTTGATTTTTCAAACTCACTGCCGAGAAACTGTTTTCCAAAAAGGTAGGACACACTGATAACTTATATGTGTAATACAGAGTAGCAGGGACAACGAAGCACGTGATGTTTCCAAGGATATCTTTCTGAACACTGCGTTGATTTTTTTGTAGGTTAAGTATAAAAAAGAAAATTGTTACAAGTACAGAACCAGTGGTATAATGCCACTGGTTATATATACGTACTTGTAGATTGAAACCCAAAAACACTTTTCTTGATCTGGAAATCGAAACTTGGGATGGTATCTTGGGTTCGATTCGCTCAGCAGTCGCAAAAATTAACTATTAGTAATTTTTTGTGTATTTACTAAAGTTTTGTAGTTTCGATGCTACGTCGCTACGACAACAGAAGTCGGTTTATAATATAATGCATATAATTCAAGTGGTAAACAAATGCATAAACATAAAGGATAAACACAAACAAAAAGATATCTATTATATGTAAATACATTCGTTAGACATTATTATTACTATTTCTTGACATCATCTTATTTAAAACATATTTGCTCTGAGCAGAATATTAGTATTACGTTAATAATATCAAGGCAAAAACATCAGGCAAATTAAGAGTTTGCCAGTTTTTGTCCACGTGTAGCCGACATACAATACGTAGATTAAATTAGGTGGGTCGAACAGGTTCCACGAATGTCTACGAACGAACGAAAGTTCCGTGTCAAAGTGTTTTTATTCAATTTTAGTAGTGGGAGGAAAAGGTGGTGATTTGCATTTCTGCATTTTTTAAGGTTCTGGATCCGTCAAATAAAAATAATTGAAAAATAGGGCTAATTATGGAACACACAATCAGTAAAATGGCTTTCATTTTGACTATTCATTGCGTTATTTACGTTGCTAAGCAGACAGTTTTTCGAGAGGAGTCGGTTTTGTAACACCCTGTCATGCAATTTGACAACAGAAGACTTCTGTTGTCAAATTGCAAGACGTAGTTAATATTTGAAAAGATTCTATAAAAATATAGTGAGACTAAGTTCCTTCAGACGAAATCTGAATATAAATTGCTTAGTAATTTTATACTTGAAACTAAATACGGAGACTAAGAAAAATTTACAATAATCATTTTTGATCTTTACAAAAAACCTAGAGACATTTTCAACAGAAAACTTGAAGTAACGACCTTTGGTGTATCTTAATAGTGCGTCCATTTTCTTATGCAATAGGAAGTAACCCATTGAACTAAATTGAAGACGATCAATGGATATATAGACCAGAGATTATGTCTAGCTAGACTCGAATGGACAGTGACGACAGTTCTCACTTATTGAGAACAGATATAGATGGAATCATAGTGGGCAAGGCGTCTACTAACATTTACATGAAGTCGGCAGAAACTACAGAACGCCAAATGCTACTCTTAGTCAAAATGTTTCCGAAAAATTCGTAATGCAATGTTTTGGAATACTTCATCAACAAAAGTTTCATTTCTTAAACCGCAAAGTTTACGATAAAAAAAGAAATTACCCGACTCTCAAGAAGGGTTATGTTCATAACCATCCTTATTGCGTAGAGGTTATAATATAAAACATAAGACGCGCATGCGGCGCGATCTCGAATTTAAAATATACTTAGTTGCTTATAAACTACATTTGTGCCTTCAACAAACAGCTGTTGCGACATCGCCACGACCTAACTGTTCATCGTTCGAAAGCGAAGGGCGTGGAGGCCCTTCTAACGTTAATTTTGAAGATATTTCGTCCGAATGATGTCGCAACCTTAACGATCACTTTACTAATCAACTCAAAAAAAATGCTTGTTCCTTAATCTAAGACAAGCAAAAACGTTTTCACCTAAATAGGGCGATATTAAATCAAATTAGAACATATTCGAAATTTAAAAACCGGTGCATGGTAACCAGTTCCAACTTTTTTAAAGTTCGTCTTAGCCCACGGAATCTACGATACAGCCTTGGAAACATTTTTACTTGTAGGTATTGAACATAGAGTCCGGTTTATTTTTCTTTTCGCTTCTAGCATTAATATTATAATTATGTCGTTGGAACACAGCATGGAATTTTTAGTAGGTAGCCATTTTATCTTTGTAAAACAATGATAAAATATCGATATATTAATTTATTATGGGTTGGTTTTTCTGATTGGTAAGATGTAAATCGCACCAAAATTAACTAAATACCTGCAGATTGCTATATCTTACTATTTTATATGTATGATAAATAAGAAAAGATTTTAATACCTGTTATGTGACAAGACTGCACGCGCATTCGTCGAAATTCCGAAAATAGAACCTAAGTTTTTTCTTAGCTCTATTCTCGGAATTTCCACGACCTTATATAAATCATTTATAAAGCGCTAGACAATCTTTTACAGACTAGGTAGTAGTGTGTTAGAAAGCCATCTAAAATACTTCATGGCAACAGAATAAAGCTGCAGATGTGTATTTTTAATTAATTTATTCCATGTGGGAATTGTACAGTTTCTGCGCTGCACCGAATCTAGTAACATTTTACCCACAACATTTTGTGATCAAATTAAACACTCTATGTGTATTACTAAGTAAATACATATAATTTTGGTTTCAACCAGTAATATAACAAAAATAACATTATCCCATCGGTAAAGCCAGTACCTATCAATTGAATGAATGCGCTTCTAGCTGGACAAACTAGATGTGTCTCTGCTCATAGTTTAACTCTATTATTGAATGGACTAAGTAATTAGTTCCAGTTATCTGTATCCTAGTAATTAATCTACTCAAAACAAAGCAACGTCATCTCTATAAAATAAATAAACATTTTATTTCTCTGCTTAAATTCATTTCTAAATTTTTCTAGTTGTATGTCTTTGCCTCGTCGACATTTTAACATTTTTAACAATGAATTTTCACGGAAAGAATGACGTATCACATTAGCAAAACAAGTTTTCCTCTTCTAAATCAATAATTATCTAAAATAATATATTTATAGTTATTTTATACACTTACTGGTGGCGAATTACTGTATGCAACACGCTGGTTATCAACAGACGACGTGATCAGGGGCTCATGCTCTTCATTCCCAGCCGTCATTTTAATTTTATTCCTTTATCACAATTTAAATAATTAAAAAAATATTTTAAAAAATCACTGTCATATTCACACAGATCACGGAAATTGTTACGTCACAATTTTTGGCGGGAAATTGTGGAGACGCGCGCTTGGGTAAGTTTCGTAGCGGTGTGACTGCCCCGCTACGGACGAATAAACTAAAGCGGTCTTTCGACTAATCAATGTCTGGCGGACATTAAACTATGTTTTGTCAGTGTATCTCGGGTACTAAGCATTCTTGATTTCATATGAACACGTGCAATCTTATTAACTTAATGATAATTACGTTTATTTAAGCGTTGACTGTATTTCTGGCTGGTTTGTTTAAATACAAAGGCTTTTGCTTGTTGTGAGAGTGAATGAGTTTTATAAAGAAATGCTAAGGTTCTTGATATAGTGGTTACTATCAACTACGTCGAAGTTATTTTCTGATCAAATTTTTAAATTTTTTAAAAGAATACTACAACTCGAAGTATCAAGCTTCGAGTTGTAGTATTCTTTCAGAAATTTAACTTTTTTTCTTGAAGTTTTAGTAGAAAAATCCAATGTTCCCAATTATACCGATCACATCAGCAGATCACAAACAGATTGCTAGATCTGGAGTAATTACACTTTAATTGAAAACAAAATTCCTAGAGAGGTCTTTTGACTCAAGAAATATCGAATCGATGGTATTGTTCGAATACTTTTCTAACTTTGAAAAACTCGATGTTTTTTTTTTATTTTGTCGGTTCTCGCATATAGCCTCTAATGCACGGTTATTTAAAGATTTTTATGTTGTTGTATGTATTGCTTTAAATTCAATTTCAATTCAATTAAGAAAGTGTTTTTTCCTACAAAACAAATACAGTTATTAACAAATTTAAAAAAGAGGTTCTCTTTATGTTGTAATTTTTTTAACGTTTCGTCAGAACTCTGTCGTTTCCGAACCGATTTGAGAAATTTTAGTTTGGAGGGGTGGAGTGCTCCAATATAAATGTGCTTAAGTTCTAGTTAGTAGTTTTTGAGTAAACTTCAATAGTAAAACTTTCTGTCACTGTTATTTACTTATCAAGTGAAGGTCTGTGAATTTGTATGGGGTAAGAAACACACCTAGGAAGTGAAAAATAAAGAGGTTATTTAAACAAAAAAAAACATGGGTCTTCGAAAAGGAAAAACTACCTATAATTTCGGAAGACGGTAACAAAAAATTAAAATTCAAGAACACCGAATTCCGAAATTAAAGTCATTTATTACTTTCTTTCTGAAGTCGATGATTTTTTTAAAATCCCATACATTGTAGGTACCCACGCAGCTTTTTTTTTTTTGGATGGGATATCATCCAATTACTTCTCCCACTCTGGGCAAAACGGCAGGGCGTGTCAGACTTTTACTGACTAAAACCCACCCGTGTTCCTTCAGTTACCCATATGCCAGGGCCACGATATCTGGTTTGAACAATCTCGCGACCTTGGCAGGATGCAGCAGCTTTACACGTGTTTTTGGCTTTTTAAAAAAGGAACATTAACCAAAAATACAGGCCAAAAGGAACATTCTGAATCCTCTAGAAGAGTAAATAGGTAACTAGTGCTTGACTGTACCTTATTCAACAACGTCCCGTTGTACGCAAAACGCACTGAAGGTCGATATCAAACATGTTGAATACATTTACGTTATGAATGAGGCGCACGCGCACCAAATCATAGTAGATATTTTTACACAATGCCACGTAACATACATAATCTTTAGTATTTAACACATTTTGATGAATCCCCCCCTCCTAATTCTACTGAGTGATGATGAGTGGCAGGGACTCCAAACTAAGATTAAACAACTAACCTGCAGATTGTGTAACAAGAGAAGTGCCGTGAAATGTTTTATAAAAACTTCAGCAAATATTTCAAACGGACACCTAGTGAACAGTGTAAACGAAATTAATATATATTCGTGTAATATTAATTTCTGTAAAATAAATAAAATAGATTGCCGCAAATGCAACGGACAGTTAAATGTTAAGTACATGCCAATTATTGGACTTGAAAGTGAAGAAAACGTGACCTGTGAATGTGGCACAGTGAACAAAATAGTATCGAAATATATAGATGTACCCAGGACCCAAAGTACTAGGGCTGAATCATCGCTGTGTGGGTCGGGTCGCACCCTTCGGACGCCGCGTCTCGCCTTTGGTGGCACGATTACTGCGACGGTGCACAGTGGGCTGGGATTACAAGCCCACTGTGCGGCGCCCGGCGTAACGCTGATCGCTAGCGCCGCACGAGCGAAACCAAATGAAGCCACCGGTGTTGCACGAGCTAGCAGTGGTGCCCAGGCTGCGCGCGCGCGCGAGAACATGACTGCCTCGACGCTTCTGCGCGCCGACTCCACGGCCACTCAGCTCGGTCACGCGACGGAGCAGGCGCGCGCCACTAGTCCGACCGTCGTCGCCTCGCAGCGACAGCTCAGCATAACAACAAGCAACCGCTTCTCCTCGCTCCCCACCGAAGAGGACCACAAAAGCGAGTTCGAAAGGGAAAAAGATTACGCACACGCGACTTTTACCTCACCCAAACCCAAGAAGAGAAAGAGAGGTGTCGTCACTCCTAATTCGACAGCGACCCAGCGACAGCCGAGAGTGATCACAACATCCACTCACATCCCTGACATAATCATAACAGACGCCAAGAAAATCAATGAACCGGAATACCTTACTAAAATTAGAAAAATAACCACAGACCATGGAGCAAGACACGCTATGGCTAGTAACAAAAGAACCATCACGATCCGCGTATACACCGCGGATATGAGGAAAATCATTATAGAAGAGTTGAGAAAACTTGACGATGGGCTCCGCTTCGTGGCACGCGTCCCTAAAGCCCAGCAGACTCATCAGACGAAGGTTGTGCTCATCACGAACATCTACGATGAGACGAATGAGGCATGCCTGCATCGGTGTAAGACCGATCAAAATGAGAACAATTAAAGGTAACCTACAACTATTCATCTTCGACGGTGCCCACTTATACGACGAAATTGCCACGCTCATGAAGACAACAAAGCATGCCTACTTCGGGGCCTTCAGCATGAAGCCTCAGAAATACAAAGATGACCCTAGAAGAGTAGTATAATGTAAGAGATGTTTCCTCTTCACACATGCGACATCAGCGTGTCACGGTGAGAAGAAACACCCCACCTCCACAATACAAAACCAAGAAGGCATAGATATTGAAATATGTACAGCATGCAAAAAACCGGGCCATGGGGCCAACCAAGCCAAATGCGAGAAGTTCCAGAAGGCAGTGGACCGTCAATTGGCACAACATGAAGAAAAAGAAAGGAAAAAAAGAGAAGCAGCCGACCGTAGACAGGCAGCATTGAGATACCGTCGGGAAAACGTCTCGTACGTGAATGTAACCTCCACCTCACAATTTCCACCATTGACCACACAGGAGTCTCAATTACAAAAACAACCACAACGCCAGCCACTAATGCAATTAAATGAACACACAACAAACAAAGAAAACAGCATGGAACCCTTAGGGCAAGAGCTACAAACAACTATGAAACAAATATTACACCAGCTACAGCTACAACACGAAATTCTCTTAAAAATTCTCCACAAATAATTCGAGAAATCAATATCATAAGTTGCGTATACTGCACCTCAATGCGCAAGGATTGAAAGGTAAATTCCTTGAGCTAAAATCCTTAGCCGATCGTCACAAACCACATATAATCGTAGTCAACGAGTGCCGGGTGGACTTTTCCAAAATCCGTATGAATCTCCTGAACTACGACAAGATCACGCACTCGATCGCGTCACATCTAACTACAGCCATGTATGTGATGAGAGGAATACGCTGGAGTCAGACCGACGTAGCTCCAGGTACCGAAGAAAGAGACCGTCTCATCGAAGGCGTCGCTATCAACCTCACTTATGATCATCTGACCGGGGATTCCATAAAAATTAAGGGGATATACATACCGCACAGATCAGAGCACTTCGACGTCGCAGCGCTTAATAATGAGCTAGAAGACATCGTAACTGAAGCTCCAAACATCACTATCGGGGACCTCAACCTTAAAATGACCGCACCAGACGAGAGACGAAGGGGCGGGAATTCTCATCCGTGACCTCTGTAACTCTGACGTCTGCACCATACACCACACTGGCCTACCCTCGCGACCTAACAGTGCGGGCTATGGCATCCTCGATGCAGCCATCTTCTCGCACGATGCGCAAGCTTTCGACACCATAACATGCCGACAAACAACGCCGGTTGGCTCCGATCATGTGCCCTGGTTACTGGACCTAAGCATAATGGTGGACAGAGAGAAAACACTGGTTAGAAACACCCGCGCTATTGCAAACAACGAAGAAATCAGACACAGATTCCTACAAACCTTATGGGATAAAACTACACACCTACCTAAGGAAATCACAACCGACGCAGAATGCGAGGAATATATAGAGCATCTGGAAAAAGCCATCATAGATACCTTAGATGAGTATGCGCCACTACATGAAAACAACAGACGAGATCAACTTCCAGAAGATATCAATGAAATAATTGACAGAAGAAACCAAGCAAAAAGTAAAGCGTGGCGACTACGTTTCAACCAGGACAGAATAACGGAACAAAAGAGAACCTACAATCGTCTGAAACGCCAGGCCCATCAAGCACTCTTGGAATATAGCGAAAAATGGACCCGAATAATAAACGACCCACAGAACAACAGAGCCCAGATGTGGCGAATCCAACGCAACCTGAAGGCTCCTGTACAGAGACTCCCCCATATTGAGGGTTGCAACAGCGAGAAGGAAACCATCGACGCCCTGGTCGACGCAGCGATCGTCACAGAAGCCGAGATAAACAACGAAGATAAGAGCACAGAGAAGACTACACCATTCCAGCCTCTCGACCCCACCTCCATAGAGGAAATCAGATTCGCACTGAGACGGTTTAAAAATAAGAAGGCGCCTGGCCCGGACAAAATCAAATCAGACGCCCTCAAACTTGGAGGTGACCCCTTCCTCTTCAGGTACAAAGTGATAGCTGATTACCTGTTACTGACAGGTTACTATCCCAACAGATGGAAAATCGGAGAGTGCATCTTCTTACATAAAGCAGGCAAGAATCACCGTGACGCCAAATCGTACCGACCCATCACTCTCCTAAACATCATGGGTAAACTACACGAACGCCTGCTCTTGTCGCGCCTACAACAGACCGCTGACAGACTTCAACCCCCGTTTCAACATGGCTTTACCAAGAACAGAGGGACAGGCACACAGATCCTTCGCACCGGCAAGTTTATCACGGATGCGCTGGAAGCAAAGCAAAGTGTGGCCATGGTCATGACGGATCTTTCGAAGGCCTTTGACTCAATAAACCACGAAGGTCTGACGAAGAAGCTTCAAATAGCTGACGTCCCGAACAACATCATCAAAATAATAGAGAATTACCTGAGCGGTCGCAAAACCTACGGGCGCTTCAGAACCACCAACGGCGACGAAATACTGGTGCCACACGGGGTCCCCCAAGGCTCTATCCTGGGTCCAGTCATCTTCAACCTGTACGTATACGATGTTTGGGACCAACGGGACCGTATCCGCGGACTTAAGCTCTCCCAATACGCCGATGATCTGTGCATACTTAATAGGTCTCCCGACCCAAACTGCGCAACACGCCGCGCGGGCTGGGCCGCCGATACCGTCATCGACTACTACCGTCGCTGGGGGCTAAAATGTAATGTAGACAAAACGGAGTGTGCAATGTTCACTCACAAGAGAAATTACCACAGAACTATTCGCATCAAAGACGAGGTAATCGAATATCAAAATAGCATAAAATATCTGGGCGTACACTTAGACAGGACTATGACCATGGGCAAACAGGCGGAATACGTCGTACAGAAGGCGCGACGAGCACGTGGCGCGCTAGCCCCTATCATAGGTTGGCACGCCAAAACAGATATCCCTGTGAAACTTGCGATCATCCAGGCCTGCCTACTTCCTATATTGGATTATGGCGTGGTACAATTACTCTCACGTTACAGTAAGAGCAACTTACAAAAAATTGAACGCCAATATCGAATGGCTCTCAAGACCAGCGGACAATTCCCAAGACGCCTAGAAACCTCATTGCTCTGGGATATGCTTGATTGGGATCCATGGCACCTCCGTGCACAAGATTTGAATGAGGACATGCTGCGCCGTCTCCGCGAAATGCACATCGAGGATCTAGAGACCCCTGGTGACGCCTACCTCGGATACGGACAACATAACCCCCTCCTCACTAATACTAGACTAGGTGAAATTGATTATGTACCAAAAAAAGACAGGAGTCGGCTGCTCAGCAAGCGAACGACCACTCCACGTCCCCATAGATTATAATTAGCTGTAAATAGGATAGGGTAATATGTAACAACATTATAAATTTATATAAATTTATTCTGTACACACTAACAAGCACACAACACACACTACACGACACTTATATAGATCTCTCTCAGACAAACATAGGTAGACTGTAAGTAGCTGACACACCCACAGGCCGAATACACCATCGACCTGTGGACATTATGTACCATATGAACCAGGGAAATAAACATCTTTCTATTCTATTCTATTCTATTCTACTGAGAAGTAGAATTTATTATTAAACCTGTTATTAGGTACCCTTTTCTATTGCATTTTGGAGACAACGTACCTATGTGCGATATCAGACACATACACACATACATAAACTCACGCGTTTTTCCCATGGGGGTAGGCAAAAAGTACAGAACGCCACCTGCTAAGATCTTACGCCACGTCACGCCACGTCTTATAAACGCCTTTTGCCTCGTTTAAGTTCATACATCTGCTTATACACGCACGCCGGTTACCAGTACTACGCACCTGACCCTTCTGAAAAACTACACCAATAAGGTCAGTGCTATATTTTATCCTAAGGCGTCTCCTTCCGGCGTGTCCAGTCATCTGCCTTGTAAATACCTTTTATAAGCCGCCCTTTATTCATCCTCTTAACATAACCAAACCATCCAAGCATACTCTTTCCATTTTTGTAGGTTTGTGTTTCATAGGCTTTCTTCAAGTCAACGAGAGCACAGTAGAGTTTCTTGTGCTTTGCCAGATATTTTTCGGCTATGCGCCTTAGGGAGAAGATCTGATCCATACAGCTCATTCCCTCTCTAAATCCTGCCTGCACATCCCATATTTTCGCAACTGTCACTCCTATCACTCTCTTTATTAGAACCTTCGCATACAGTTTGCCAACAACACTCAAAAGACTAATGCTGCGGTAGTTATTACACTCCTGCTGTGCGCCTTTTCTTTTAAATAGTGGTACGATTACAGCCTTACACCAATCATCCAGCACACGACCGTATTTCCAACACAATTAAGGATCCCGCTCACCAGGCTTGCTACCACCCTGTCATCACTCTTCAGCATTTCAGCAGACACTGTTGCACCCTACCGTTTTCCCAACTTTCATTTCTTTCTGCGCTCATACAATCTCTTCTATTTCTTTTTCATTCTCTCCATCTACGTCCAAGTTTGGGTCTTCTAAACAGGCATCTGCCCAGTTTGGCTCATCTTAACAGGCGTCTGCCCAGTTGCCCATTCTTTGCGGATAGTTTGTAAAGAGTGGAGAACTGGCTACTAAATAAACTTTCAAAGTATCTCTTCGAGCGTTCCAAGACCTTAATTATTCGCTAAGTAAACATCCGTCTTCTGCTCTTATAACATTCATACTCGATGTTCCTGTTCCTGTTTCCGCGAACAAGTCTTATCTAGTTTCAGAACAACTTCACATTTTTTTTTAAACGTTTCGCCACTCTAGTAATTTCTTCCTATATCGTGGTGCGTTTACAAACATAGAAACTCACAAACACCCAGACCCGGAACAATCACTTGCAGATCATACAAATATTTTTCCGTGCGGGGATCGAACCCGCGACACGCTGCGTAACAGTCGATCGCTCAGCCATTACGCCAACCGTGTCGTCATTGGCCTTGAAGTTATCAGAGAACTTCATCGGTTTTATTTTCTTCTTCTTAATTTATTTTTTAATATCGGACACCTTATTTGTTATCTAAAAATCTTCTCAGTCCATCCACAATCAGCCTATAATATTCCCACTGCTGGGACACAGGCCTCCTCTCAGTAAGAGGGAGTGGGCCGTAATCCACCACGCGGGCCCAGTGCAGGTGGTTAGATGTCACATCTCTTCGAATGTTTGGTTCTAGGATAAGCCGGTTTCCTCACGATGTTTTTCTTCACCGTTTTGAGAGCAGTATTGATAAAATTATTAATATAAAGTAAAGCGCCTGTGTGGGTTCGACACCAGGATCTACAACTCGTAAGTTGGGGCTACCACTAGGTCGTCACCACTGCTAACTAACTCAAAAATCAGGAAGAAATTCAATACCTACATTACCTACACGAGCAAAATGCATGAAACCGTTTTTTTTTTTTTGTTATTTCAGAGTTGCTCCCATAATATGGACATTAAGAGTCTGAATTAAACGAATTTTAATTATTTTATTTTATTATAATGAAAGTTGTGAAAGAAGAACAGCCTGTGATAATTTGGAAAATGATAAAAAATTGTCTTTTATGAAAGATATTTTATTTATTACTAGTCTGGTAAAACCACTACCAAACTACTTAGTCGTGAAAACTGATCGCTTTTCCACACCCTGTTCTCCCTTAGAAGCTGATTTTCACTGATCTCCTTTAAACTGTTACAGGTAATACAGTACCTTCCTAAGTATTTCCCAAACGTATCACCTTTCCATAGTTGGAAAAACGTGTGTTTATGTAAGTAGGTATAGAGGTATTATTATTTCCTTTGTTCAGATGGTTAGGCTGTGTGTTATCTTTACAATAACAAATAAGATACCGTAGATTTCTGATGGCCTCCACCCTCTACTAAAAAGTAAAGTCTTGACAATATTAAACACCTTAAGTATTTTATTGGAAAATGCAACTATTAGGTACCATAAGGTAGATACTTATTGCAGCACCCTCAGTCAGCGAGAGGGTTTAAGATTATCATATGTCGCAATTTTATTTTTTTGGAAATGACTTCTCGCTGGTCACCCTAAGAGGTAGTTGGCTGCTTAATCGGACGTGCCCGTGGCTTAATAGATGAAGGCCTCCAACTGTAAACTCTTAAAACTAAAGCGTTAAGGGCACCGCCTATGGCAGGGATGACGAACCTGTATACATCTACGTGCCATTTTTCCAAATAAATATTTAATGTGTCTATAACGTGCCAATTTTTTTTTTTTTGACTTACAATAACAAACTAAATAATACTAAACAAATAATAATAAACGAAATACATTCACTATAATACGAACCTACTCTCTTTATTTGCAAACAGAAAAGATCTAAGTTTATTATTAAACAGTAGGTAACCTTAACATTTATGTAAATGAATGAACAAATTAGTGCAACCTCTGCTTTTCAAAATTAGATGCCAAATAATTTATATAAGGATCATATTTTGTCACTTTAGCAGAATGACGGCTGAACTAGAATCATTTGAAAAAAGGAGTATAAACGAGTCTTCTTTCTTAAAATAACAGGATAGGAAAGATCCTCGATAGCCAGTAGAGGATCCAAAACGTGCCCAAATTATTTTTTCGCGTGCCACCAAGGGCACGCGTGCCATTGGTTCGCCTTCCCTGGCCTATGGGGTACGAGTCTCTGCTTAGGGCGTCGTTGGAAGAAGACAGCAAGAGACGGCCTGGGTTGGAATGATTATATTATTAAGGGACGAAATTAATGCTACTGGCTCAGCAGCGTGGGCTGGTTTGACCAACGGTCGGGGCAGATATTTGCTATGAAAATAGTCCACCGTAATGCTAAGAGGCAGGCCCCCAATTCATACAATGACATCCATTGCATGTATTCAGGTGGGGGGCATGCTATGACTTGGTTCTCTAGTTCTCAAACTGAACTTTTCTGCGTAAGTCGACAGAGTAACTTCTAAGTATTCAGGAATTAAAGTAAGTATGGTCGAAAGAAAATCTTAGGTATCTTTGGTGAGGTGTTAGTATTGACGAGCTCGTTTCGCTCGCTTTTGCAGCAATTTTTTAGGTGTTACTACAAGGCCTATAACAAGTACGGTCTTCTTATGAACTTACCTGATGCTTGGAGCTTAGAAATAGTTTGAGCGGTTATCCTCAGCAGGCCACGGCGCCCGACAACCTGTAGGCACAACAAAACACGGTTATAAACCAAATGCCGTCGACTTTTATATAGAAAGTGTAGGTAAAACTTGGTACCTCCTTCTCATGTAAGCTTATTTGGACCGAAATAAGTAGTTCCGGTACTTTAAAATGTATAGAGAATTTAAGAAACAATCTCATGACCAGCTTAAAGGAGTCTACTGCCGAACATACCTAGGCCTCTTTAATTATGTCAAATTGAACTTGAATCTCGACTACACTTATCACGCTACTGCCAGCAGCCATTTGGAGATCGCAGCGCAATTTAGCCTGATGTGTTCTAATTTAAATAAATAAAATCTTATTTGTAACAATACTTTTCTAAGAAGTGAATTAATAAAACTGCGAATCTAAACAAAATGTCTCCAGTACAAATAATTGCATTACCTACATAAATTGTAAAGGGGGCCTGGTCTCCTGACTTACAGATTTTGAAAAAAACCTAGTTTAGGCACCAGTATTCCACAAATTAATTATAAAACTGTACCTGTAGACTGATTTAACTTTAAGGTGTAATTTGTGGCTAGTTAATAAACGTTATTCTATTCTATTCTATGATGGCGTCGTTCTCTAATAAACACTTTAAATTCCTTACTTTATTATGTTACGTAAATAGAGCCATCATTTCGTGTAGGGGCCATTTTTAGGGTTCCGTTACCAAATGGCAAAAAACGAAACCCTTATAGATTCGTCATGTCTGTCTGTCTGTCTGTCCGAGTATGTCACAGCCACTTTTTTCCGAAACTATAAGAGCTATGCTGTTGAAACTTGGTAAGTAGATGTATTCTGTGAACCGCATTAAGATTTTTACACAAAAATAGAAAAAAAAAACAATAATATTTGGGGTTCCCCATACATAGAGCTAAAATTTTTTCATCAAACCTATACGTGTGGGGTATCTATGGATAGGTCTTCAAAAATGATATTGAGGTTTCTAATATCATTTTTTTGTAAACTGAATAGTGATACTGAAGTGTCTCTCGCGCAAACGCGCGAGAGACACTTCCAAAGTGGTAAAATGTGACCCACCCCCCCCCCCCCCCGGAACTTCTAAAATATGGGAATGATAAAACAAAAAAATATATATGATGTACTCGGTGCGCGAGTCCGACTCGCACTTGGCCGGTTTTTTTTTGCTCTTGGGGAAACCTTCAAAATATGCCTAAGTTTTTCGGGATCGCTTTTTTCAAATGGCGTCGATATTTTGCTCCATTTTTTCTACAAAACGTATTAGATTTTTAACTGAAACTTCATGGAGAAAAATAACGTTTCGTGGTCCCGCAGATATTTCAGTCGGTAGTTAGGTTCCAGCACCTGGCGTACTCTGAGCAAGTCTTGCTCTACATTACCATGTTAATTGGCTATCTTAAGACGACGTAATTTAGTGAGCTATTATTGTATAAATCGAAAGTCTATAGCTATAGACATACTTCGTTTGTAGCGGTTACATTAAAGTGCATACAATTTACTTATATAGTTTTAGTAACAATGACTTAAAAACTATGTTAGTAAAACTAACTTAAAAACAACTATAAACTACGTACACATGTTGGCACATGCCTCCGCACCCAGTGCCTAATAAAGGAGCCGACCACCTTGTCAAACAATATTTTTAGGATTCTGTTGAATGTTCCTCGCAACTACCCATTATTGACGCCACCCTCATTCTTTTTATGGCATGAAAATTGTCAACACGGGATTCCGCGAACATCTACGAAGCGCTCAGGAAGCGCGGAACGCTTTGTTTTAAATAGGAAATCATAAGAATAAGAATAATTTATTGGTTAAGAAATTACAATCATATGCGATTGATTCCTGGAACTCACACTAGGATTCCCTGTGTCGTGAGATCCAGGCTCCTTCGTTCCATCAACATTTGCTGGTATATACGATATGTAGGTAATATGTAGTACGTAATATGTAGGTTGTTGGTGAAAATTGTTACAGTAAATTTCTTAATTTTATCTAATCTAGAACTAATACATTAAAGAAAACTAATACTAATACACAGAGAAAATACAAAAGATAACCTAGTATGTATAGGTACGCATGTATGTTGTGTGTGATTGTGTTTGTGTGGGTTTATTAATTATGATAGTCGTGTAGGTGTTGAGTGTGTAGTGTTGGTGTCTGTGTCTGTGTGTTGGTGTTGTGTATGCCTGTTGGTCTAGTGGTTAGCGACCCTGACTGCTATGCCGGAGGTCGTGGGTTCGATTCCCACCCAGGACAAATGTTTGTGTGATGAGCACGATCATTTGTTCTGTGTCTGGGTGTAATTTATCTGTAATATGTAAGTATTTAGAAATATATAAGTATGTTTATCAGTTGTCTAGTACCCATAACACAAGCTCTGCTTAGCTTGGGACTAGATGGCGTTGTGTGATAGTTGTGGAATATTATTATTATTATTTTCATATATATATTTATATATCTCGGGATCCTAGGATCCTGGTCTTTTAGAAGGCGTACGAGGGGCCGAAGCCAACTCGCAGAGGCCCCTTAGAAAATTTAAATGAAGTGAGGCACTAACCGACGGTTATCCCCGTATGCACTGTGCAAGTGCACCCAAGGACAATCCCCGGTTGGAGCAGAACTATTACAGAATATGGAAACAGAGTAAATTAGGCTATAGGTTTGGATGGCTATAGTGGATTGGTAACCGCAACTATGGAGGGACTATGGCGCCTGCCTAATCAATGTTTTGTATACACGGATAAAATGGCAGGGGGTGACTTGCACACTCAATAACGGGCCCCCGGGAAACGTCGCTAGCACATAGTGACGTAGCGACAAGGGGACAACACTTCCTGAGGTGCTTGAGAAGTGGAGAGGTATTCCACGGCTTTCAGAACAATCCCAGAGCCCGGAAGATGGTCAAGATCCCTACGAGCACTTACTGGAAAACTTCCTTTCCCCGAGCACGTTTGCTCTTGCGAATCTCCACTCAAGCCAGCCAATAAAGGCAAGAATGAGGCGGGAGCTCTGAACCTCATCAGTGTTCACTCCAGCCGGCCAATAAAGGCAAGCCAGAGATGAGGAACAAGAATTCTCCCAGAAGATAGGGTCCGTGGGGTCGCTACTGCCCAACAGCTCGCCACAAGCTGCCCTGCGGGTTTTTATTATTATTATTATTATGTTATACTGTGGATGTATGTTATATGTGGAAGCTTGTGATATAGAATCATCAAATGACTTATCCCGCTCTGGGCGGAGCGGGAGGGCATGTGATACTTTTACTGACTAAAACCCACCCGTGTTCTTTCAGTTGCCTGTGACAGGACCACGGTAATTCTTTCGAAAAAAGCCCTAACGAACCTCTTCAAATGTGCACGTGTAGAAGGTTCGACAGTAGGCCTTAACAAGATTCACCTTCACCCCCTACTACAGTGAGCAAAACTGCAGGCTACCATATTGCACGGAATCGCCAATGCCCTACGTTCTCTGACCTAATCTGCATCATCAGACCAGTCCTCTAGTCTGTACCGTGTGGTGTCGGACGTAAAGAATAACACCAGCCCATTTCTTCCCGTGGGTGCCGTAAAAGGCGACTAATGGACTTACTAGAGAATGGGCAGTAGCGTTCTCTATGCATTTTACCACCATACTGCGATCGCCAACCCGCCTGCCAAGCGTGGCGATTATGGCAGAGCCCCCTAAATTTGGGGAGGCCTAAGTCCAGCAGTGGACGTCTTACGGCTGAAATGATGATGATGATGAGGAGACCAGTCCTCCCTGAACACGCCCTAGGTGTTTCACCTGCGCAATACGCTTCAATGGTATTCCACTTACAGTCAGTTGGAGGAACATTACCTAACGATACAACAGATGCAAATGTGACTATGCAAAACAAATCTATGCGAAAGCAAAAAGGGGCTGCATGGTGCTTGCTGATCTCTAACAGCTGTAGCCTCATTTTGAACAGGACAGGGTTCTTTGCGCAGATTTCTTTCTCGCATAGAAAACAATAGCATTCCACCAATTCTCGCTTGTCTGTTCCAAAAAAATATATTTTGCTACAAGGGATGCGTTACGGCGCTAGTACGCCCAAGCGGGACAATCTTTCAGTGTGGGGCTTATAACATCCTCAAGGATACATTCTCAACTCCGCACTAATTCAAGATAATAATTAAAATAGTACACCTTCGGTACTTACATCTCCCGCAGATGGCTCCGTCTTGAATTTCCTCAGCTCTCTCTTCCAGAATTTGCCTCTACCTTGTGTACGCATTTGTTCATTGTGTGTTCAGACCTTGTAGACGCTGCTAGTATTGCTGCCCAGATACCTATAACACAATATGGGACTTTTATTAAGCAACGCTGGATTTAGATTCTAGATTTTATACCTGTTTTATACTACATGATTTAACGATGAGATTTTAGATGGGCAACGAAGATTAAGGAAAACATCGTGAGGAAACTGGACCCGTGTGGTGGATTAAGGCCTATCACGCAGAGAGGGCCTGTGTTCCAGGAACATTATGGGTGATTATGCTTACCTTAACGAAGGTTTTGATCCTCCATATACGACAGCTGCTTCGAAATTGTAGGGTATGAAGCTCCTGCTTACCTCAGGATACTATTGATGTATGTACCTAAGTATACGACCATTACGTCGACCTGTTACCTACGCACCTACATAGTTAAGAAATTGGGGTGCTTAATCGCATTGTGCACATTAGACTGATCTTCAATAATTGTTGTGTCTAGCCACTTTCAAAATGGCGGCGTGCTACTCGTATTCTACGTTCATCGACGCCATTTTGTCTATAAATCACGCTTTCTATTATAATACGAACCTAGTTAATTTAAAATAAAATTTTGATGTCTACAATTACAAGGATTCTCAAAATAATTATTCACTAGCGTGTTTCAGGATTGACTGAAGACCAAATTTCATTGATTTGAAGTTAAAAGTCAGTCCCCTCGAAATAAGATCCTGGCTAGCCCAATTATGTGGTTTTTTAATCTATTTAAAAATGGAATTTCACAGCTCCATCATATTTTCTAGTTTTAAAAAGAAAACGGACCTTATAGGCGATGAAAGTCTTGGAATGCTTAGCCATATGGTACTAGATTACTCATCTGGAAAAAAGTTATGGTTTCGCAATACGTTATGTTAATGAGAGTAAAACAGAATTAAAGATTTTATCAACATACCTTGATTGAAAGGCACTAGAAATTTAATCATATTTTAATCAAAATGCACAAACAAGACTGTAACTTAACACCTGTCGAAGCGCACTGAATGTCGCGAAAATCAGTCACCGGTTTTCTACTGTCGCACCTGGTGAGATGACGCACAGAATCTCGAAGGCTGCACTACAACTGAATTCACGAACTCATCAGTTGTTTCTATATAACACGTGCATTTGTTTACCATTATGCATTATGTGCCATGGAGCAGGCACAGGTGCACTTCATCGTTTTGAGGCCCTCGTCGGTAATGATTCATCTTTGTTCTCACGAGAGGCAACTTAGACTTTGAATATGGTAAAGAGATGGATAGTGTACTTCTTCGAATCTATATAATGAAATTGTAGCAAAGTCAAAATTGTACATTGTTTTAAAGTCCTTTGTACGAGGTCTGTGAACGATTCTAATGCCGAAAATATAGTTTTAGAATTTTTGTCCGTTTTTCTGAAAAAAATCTGTCTGTTAAAATTTTGCACAGATATTCTCTATAAGGGCTGATTTTTCTATAGTCAGTTATCTTTTATCGGAAGAATAAATCTGATAGTTTGACATATTTTCTATACAAGAGCTATCATACCGCAATTTTTATTCTTCCGATAAATGTCGTTTATTTCGTTTCTTTATCTATCGTTTATTTATAAAAAGCGGCACATTTACAAAGTAACTTAATAATTGAAATAGAGCACAGTTGCTCATTTGCCTGAACTAGGTTGAACCTGTGCTTCAGGCTAGTAAGTGCATAAATACTTAATTTAATAAATTAACAATGAGCATAAAGTAAAAACTATATTAAAATTAGGAAAGTAAAATAGCATATTATGTTAGTCGTTCTATTTGCAGACAACAAGTAGATCTTCTGTCTGTGCATAATCGATGGTTAGTAAATGTTTAAGTATAATTTGTTTACAGCTAAAGTAATTTAATTTAAAGATACTTAGTTTTCTATTTAACCTATTGTACAGAAATGGGCCTAAGAATGTAAAAAATCCTTCTACAAAAACATGTTTTGAGGTTGCATTAGATGTGCATACTATATCATTCCGCCTTTTGTTAATATTGTCAGCAGTTATCCGACTATTGAAAAATCAGACCTTAGTCTGGTAGTCTGTAGGCTATATAAATTATTACGTTATTTCCCATGGGGGATGAGCAATATTGCTATTGTTCTTATTCTTCTACTGTTTATGGTAAATTGTGAAATGACGAGCCAAAATATTATAGATTATAGTAACACATTTCACCCTTTAAATGATTATCATCACGCTATTGGTACTTTTATGGAGCTAACCATCAATCATGACAAATACAGGTGGATTTTTCTATTACGCTTAATCGTTGCCTCTACAAAAAAAAAAACGATGTTAACGTTTGAAATATATTGATCTGCATTCACAACTGTTGAAAAAAATTCCAAACAGCAAGAAAAAGGGGAAATTTCACAAAATAAAATATGTTAACCAATCTTTCTGTTTCGAGCTGAATTGTCAAATAATTAAAACAATAACTTTTTAATTGTTACCGACCTAAATCAGCTTGCCTAACAGGCATGGGCGTAGCTAGGGAGGGCAATGGTGGGCAATGCTCACCACAGAAACATTGTTGGTTACCCTTGAAAAATCTACAGTAATGAAGAATTACTTACTGTTTAAACGCTTTTTATTAGAGCTGTGGACCTAAAAACTAATCTATACTAATATTATAAAGCTGAAGAGTTTGTTTGTTTGATTGAACGCGCTAAACTCAGAAACCACTGGTCCGAATTGAAAAAATATTTTTGTGTTAGGTAGCCTATTTATCGAGGAAGGCTATAAGGCTAACATTACGCTACAACTAAGAGGAGCGGAGCAGTAATGAATAATGTTGCAAAAACGGGGAACATCGCACGGGTAGGCGATTCGACGCGACGGGAAGGCTAGGGGAGCAAGAAATTTAACGCGGACGAAGTCGCGGGCAGAAGCTAGTATCAAATACGTACATAGGTCAATGATCTCTTGGAACTATAAAATAATTAAGCTTCTAAGTCAGCGCAATGAAAAAATATGGCCACTTATGACACATTTTGAAACCACAAGCATAATCAGCCTATATATAATGTTTGCACTGCTGGGACATAGATCTCCTCTATATGAGAGGGAGTTGGCCATGATCCACCTCTCGGGCCCAGAGCAGGTTAACACAGGTCATACATATTCGCATGGCATACGCTTGCAGAATGCGCAGCTTGGGAGGCCCGCCGTGCCTTTGTTTCGCAAGTAGGAACCGATCTGTCGCTGCCGGCTGTGATCCGTTCTATGGTCAGCGGCGCAGCGTCGTGAGACGCGGTGATCTCCTTCTGCGAAAATGTCATGCCGGCCCGCAGCAGGCGCACCGAACGTCGGCAGAGGGCAGATAATGCCGTCTACTGGCCCCCCTAAATGGGCCCAGAGACGGCGGACTCAGGGTCGTCCGCCGCCCCCTATCCGCCCCAAGACGGAAGACATCCATGAGGATTTCCACCCCAATACCAAAAAAAAGGTCAAATATATTCGCATTTTTAGTTTTAGGAATTGCTGGTTTCCTCCCGAAGTTTTCCTTGACCGTCTGATGAAAATAATTTATACTTAGTAAAGTGCCTGCTTGGGTTCGAACCCAAGAACAACAACTTGTAAGTCGCGGCCTTTTTTTACCTCTGGGCGACCACTGTGATTTTACTAAATGGCTTAGCCGTTCCACAGAACTATGAGCATGACGTTAACGTGAATGCTTCAACCAGCCCGCGTAATTCAAATTTTCTTACGTTTTTTACAATTTGCAGGCCAGTGCTAGGTTGTATGTTGATTAAAATATTATTCGCAACTGTAAGACATATGTACCTAATTACAGAATTATAATCATCAAAATCATCAATACAACGTTCTAATTTCATAAAGCTGTAGGAATGACTTTTTCTCTTTTTTTTTGTTCTAAGGCCTTTATGAACTTGGAGGGTTGTATTGGTGATTTTGATGATTATAATTCTGTAACTACATACGTCTTGCAGTCGCGAATAATATTTTAATCAACATACAACCTAGCACTGGCCTGCAAATTGCGAAAAACGTAAGAAATTTTGAATTTCGCGGGCTGGTTTGGAGCATTCACCTTAAAGGGGAAGGGCCAGGGTAGACCGCAAAATTTAAATTTACTTACGTTTTTTTTGCAATTGGTAAGTCACTGTCGTTGGTAACAAATATTGTGTTACAGAATTTAAAATCACTAATGCAACCCTCTAACTTCATATAATCCCTTTGAATTACTAGTCGTTCCTTCGGATTAAGACACTGATTAAGTTGCAAAAACATAAGAAATCTCAAATTTTTGCGGGCCTATCTTAGCGTACCTATCCACCTTAAATACCAGTGACTTAATTTATAACCATAATGCCTATATGAGTGCCTGGCAAGCCGAAAATTTTGACCAAGATGTAAGGTTTGTAGTCTACCTTGTAGAGTTAGGGTCTTGGCTCTACATTCGATTTTTTTTTTCTGGGTGGTAAATCATCAAATGACATCTCCAGCTCTGGGTGGAGCGGAACGGCGTGTCAAACTTTTACTGACTAAACCCACCCGTGTTCCTTTAGTAGCTCATATGCCAGGGCCACGGTATCTCTTTCGAAAAAATCTAAAAATCTCGCGACTCTGGCAGGCATTCGATCTTTGATCGAACATTCGATTTTTGATCGAGAACTGTGAACGCATTTTTTAAGTGACGTAATTTGGTCCTACTTTGCTCCTCTACGGGTAATTATGCTCCTGTTCTGTAAAATGTTTTCGCCTATTCTACGTTGAAAATTTTGCAACAATTAATTAAATTGTAAATATCTCATGTCATATCCATATCTCATCAATTTATATCATCCATAATAGCAGAACATATTATAACTAGACCAGGGGTAATTGCGGAACTTTTTATCGGTGGGAATTGGTTTAAAATTCATAGTTAAACAACATTCATTGCGTTATTTACGTTGCTGTGCCGACAATTTATTCGAACAAATGACGCAATGGTTTAGAAATAATCTTCAATCCCATTCAGATTCTGATAAATTGTGCGTTTCGCAATTAGGGTGCTGAATTTGAATTAGGAAAGCATTAATTTGTCCCAATTGCTTTAACAATGGAGATTACATAGAAACTATTTCCAGGAGCAAAGATACCCAACAAAATGGGTAATTTTGCTCATTATTATTTTGTCAAAAATAAATTCATAATATACTTCATAATATCCATTACCCTATAAATACATGTCAGGAAACTTTTATTTCTGTATAATAATACACCAAGTAAATTTTATAGTTGATTGTTTTAAAAATATTCATAATTTTCAACATTTGGAGCAAATTTGGAGCAAAGTAGGACTAAATTACGGTATCTATTTTACACGAAATATTTTCCTACTGGGCCCGCGTGGTAGATTACGGCTCGCTCCCTCTCACCGAGAGGAGGTCTTTGTCACAACATTGGGACAATATAGAATAATTATCAATGAAAATAACCTACCTTTTAGGAGTACGATAAAGTTGATTCATCGTAAGCCTTCTGTAACTCCGAACACGAAATTCCATTGGCGATGTAAAATTTAAGACAAACTCTTTGTTTCATGTTTTTATCCACAGAGTACTATTTTATTTTTATCCATTACTAGCTTTTGCCCGCGGCTTCGCCCGCGTGGATGTCGGAAATTAATGCAAGAGGACGTACTACCGCGATAAGAATATGTTATTCCAGGTTATATAGGTAATATCGATGCCTTAGTTCACAATTGCACTAACTACAAAATTTTCAATTTTTACTTTTTTAGTGCCAAATACACTAAATTTCATGCTCTTTCGTTTCCGCGCATCGAAATACCGTTATTCCGTCTCTTTCTACCAAAACCGTGGGTCACAATTGTATTAAATGAGTTCGTTTAATGTTCCATGAATGTGGTATTATACTAATGGTCTTTATTTTTGTAAAACCAATCAAGATATACTTTAACTGATTTTAAGTTTCTCAACTGCAGGAAATTTCAAAACACAAACGTATTATATACATTTGCAATATCTGCTCATACTTTTTAGCAGTGCTACCAGAGTGTATTATGTGTTGGTAGTACAAAAGGATCAAGAAAGTTTGATGCCCAAGTGTGCTAAGTACTTTTACTGGGAGGGGCTTGGCAATTTTTTAAGTGCACAAATACATTAAACCGTTTTGAGATATAGTCCGAATTGTACAAGTGTATTAAGTACTTTTACTTGAAGGGGTTTGACAATTTTTGAAGTGCACAAATGCATTTAATCCTTTTGAGATATATTCCCAGGGTACATGTGAAATAAATGGAAAAGCGGAAATAAACTAAGCCCATTTAATTTAATGTTTATTTCGTAATGTGAATACTCAAGCGTATTACTTTCATTTAAGACATTTGTGTTTTAAAGATTGATTTTGGCGCGTAATTTTCAAGGAGCAGCGACTTTACTTCGTCATGGTTCGTCACGTGGTCAGGCGGGGAAGCGGGGGGTAGCTCCGCTTCGTCGCTTGACCGCGTGATCCAGCGTATGCCGCAAACGTCACAAACGTAAACAAGTTTATACGTGCAGAATATTCGTTTGCTCCTGTACTGTGTTTAAGTTAAATGCCATAATGTTTAGTAAAGGACGTAAACTAGTCGATTTAGTGAATCAAACTGATAGAAACAAGACGGAATCGCAAGACGTGCCACCATCAGTGTCCGGCCAAAAAGCAGAAGTGAAGAGTTCATCACATAAAATAACCAAAAGTAAGTAAAATAAGTGTTACATTAATTAAATAACTTGTCATTCATTTTTAAATAACTTCAAACGGCTACCTACCGCTGCCGTTGAAAATCGTACCTAAACACCATAATGATTAACATGAGTGACAGTTGATCTTTTGAGGGATGGTATAAATATAAGACAGGACATCAAGTGTAACGTAATAATATTGAGACCGCCCGTATTTCGTATGAAAGTGTTATAGGTACCTACTCGTATAGTAGTCGTCACGAGTCGTGAGCACAAATGTCAAGTTTATTTTTTGAGTTTTGGGTTCCTTTCTGGGTTTTTTGATTAGTCCGTCTGTAGGATCGGTCGCGTGGAGCGTTTGATCGCAATGTTTGTGCTCACGACTTGTGACGATTGGTAATTCACGTACTTTTGCGGTACGTTGTAGTTAAAATTATTTATTACCTACTTAGGGTCTTATTCTGAAATAATTATTATAGCTAACCAAATTATTAAGATCTTTTGTACCTTATTTTTGTATAATTATTTATATGCGTAGTTTATTAACACTACAATTCTATTATTAGCAAATAACTATTCAACCACATAAGTAGTCAGTCATGTTAAACGTATTTAATACTTTTGTGCATTAAACCATATATTCTCAGAGAGAAAACTAAAGGCACTTAATATGTTTGTGCATAGCCATAAGTGCTGTTAATACATAAGTTTACTGTTCACCTTGCTAACGTGATGGAATGTAAAATAATAATTATAATTCATTAAATTAAAAATTTAGCATTGCTGTTAATCACACGTGAGGTGTGCGCGTGTGTAGGTCGCCTTTCATTTGAAACTTTGGAATCTAATAATAAAAAAAAAATCCACGAATAGTTAAAATGCGAATTAAGGAAGCGCGAATAAGGAGCTTTTACTGTAGGTACTGCTGTGTGTTAATTTCTTCAGACTACTGGCACGTAAGGCGAACCTTTCGCCATCTAGTTGAATATCACTCAAATGTCAATGTTTTATTACAGATGTTACTTCTGCAGAGTTATTGGCAGATAGCTACAAATCTCAGCAGAAAAATGAGGACAGAAGTTCAAACAAAACATTGATCTACAAATCGCCAGCTATAAATGAAGTTAGCGTCACTCAAACACCACGGTCAAAAGTTGCAAAGAATTTAAATACTCTATTTGACAAAATATCTAATGAGATTGCTGCAAAAAGTCAAGCTTTCATTCAAAATTCAACGACATCGCCTGATATTATATGCACAGCCAATCAAGTAATAGTTTCAGAATTTGATAACAATAATTCACCTGAAGATATAAACAACTGTGACAAATCCGAGTCAGTTCTAACTTCACAAGCATCTCCTGACATTTATGACATTACAGAAAACGACGTAATCACCTCTACACCCATAAATGCTATTGGTCGAAAAAGAGATCCATCACAGTCTGCTGGATCAAATACAGTCTTAGATCACGACGTTGAGTCCCTGCAATATGTAGAATCTGCCTCTAAAATATCTGATTCGGATCATATTTCAAAAGAAATTTCCCCATCTGTTCTCAACGTACAGGTGTTAGAAGACCTACCTGTTCCCAACGAATCTGATCATGTTTCACCAAAGCCGAGTACATCAACATGTGAAAATACATTATTACACCAAGATCTATATTTGTCAGATGACGAAATATCTCCATATATTGATTCAGAATCGTCTTATGCTCCTTCACCATCTAAACCACGCCATCTACCATTATCATTAGATAGCGATTTAACTGACGTAAGTGACTCAGTAGAAGCTACAAAGGAAAATCAACCAAAACGAAGAAAGAAGGCAATGCCCGAAGCATGGAAAAGAAATGTTCTTAAAAATTTACGCCAAACAGGTAAAGGGTACACAAGTAGAAATGGAAAATTTATGGAACCAAAAGAATGCAAGACTACAGATTGCTCTAAATGTCGATATCAGTGCAATTCTTTGTTTCCAGAAAATCTGAGACAAGATATCTTTGAAGAGTACTGGAGCCTAGGTGATACAAAACAACAAAAAATGATGCTCAGTAGCCTGATTTCTCACGCTGAAGTCTTACGTCTTTATACGAAGGCAAAAAAAAATCGCACTATGTCACGTCAGTATTGGCTTTTTCACCAATCTGTAGGTAAAAAACGAGTTTGCCAAAAGTTTTTTTGTAATACATTCAATATTAGTTCAAGCATCATTAATAATTGTTCAAAAAATAGAGGGCTCAACGGCATATTTATGAGCACTGACAAACGAATAGGAAAAATGCCCGCAAACATTACTTCAGTGGAGTCTACTAACTTTGTAAAAGAGCATATTAACCTGTACCCTCGCGTTGAATCCCACTATTGCCGAAAAAGTTCTAAAAAACAGTATTTAGACAGTGATCTCAACTTGAGTCGCTTATATCAAATGTACAAAGATTTGTTTTGCCCCGAAAAGATGATAACTCCTGTATCGCCTTATGTGTATCAAAAGATTTTCCACTCTTATAATCCAAGACTAGCATTTTACAAGCCAAAGAAAGACCAGTGCACCAAATGCAACGTGTATAAACGATCCGACAATAGAGCTCCCTTACAGGAGGATTATGATGCCCACAAAAAACGCGAAAATGATGCATTGACTATGAAAAAAGAAGATAAGCAAAGATGCTTGAATTCAGATGGAGCTTTCCGGGCTATAACATTTGACCTTCAAGCTATCCTATCGGTACCTTTTACCGGAGACTGCAAAATCTATTATTTACGTAAATTATCGATGTACAATTTTACTATCCTAGATTGTCATGCTAACACTGGCTACTGCTATTTATGGGACGAGTGTAATGGCAAAAAAGGTTCTACTGAAATCGGATCGATATTGTTAAAATATCTTAGTAGTTTACCCGAAACTGTTACTCATGTCGCATCATTTTCTGACACTTGTGGTGGTCAGAACCGCAATAAATATGTTACTCTAGCGGCTTTATACGCCGTCAATAACATACCTCACTTAAATACGATCGATTTGAAATTCATGGAATCGGGGCATTCGTATTTAGAAGTGGATTCAATTCACGCGTGTATTGAAAGAGCGCGAAAGCATAAAAGCATATTCACTTTGCGTGAATATGCATTGGTGATAGGGTCTGCTAGAATCAAGCCGAAACCCTACGATGTTATTATTATGAAACACGGGGAATTCTATGATTTGAAGGGATTCGAAAAAACTTTGAATTCCAATACAACAAAAAATACAAAAAATGAGCCAGTACAGTGGCTGAAAATTAAGTGGCTGCGGCTGCAGAAAGAATTCCCCACTTCAATTTTTTACAAATACGATTTGACCGATCCAGATTTCAATGAAATAGACATTTGTAAGACAAAAACAATGAAGAAAAATAAAGACATATGTATAAGCAAACTAAAGAAACCTCTGAAAGTAGCATATAAATCACTGATTGCAGTTTCACAAACTAAAAAGAAAGATCTGATAACACTTTTAAATGATGGGGTTATACCACCAGAATATGAGCACTATTACAAAGATATTCCATCCACTTCTGCAGCTATTGTTAACAATAATTGTGATGACACTGAATCGTCTGATGATGATCCAGATGAAGATTGTTGAAGAAATTTAAGTTTTGATTCAATTTTTAATTACTAATTAGTAAAAATGAATAATTGTTACCTGAAACTGAAGACTGACTTTATTAATTTTCTTATAAAAAATCTTATTTTAATGATTCAGAAACTAATTGTTTTGTGAAATAGCTAAAGATTGGCCTGTAATTGGGCTTCAGTCCTTTTATTTTTTTGTTGTGACTTTGAAATTTATTTTATTTGATTGTGGATAAAAACTGTTTGTGTTTTATAATAAAAATAAACATTAAGAATATGGATCACTGGTTTATTATTTTGTCTATTTAATGCAATATCCATAACTATTATTATCCTTCTTCTTAAACCTTGAACCAGCCTGGTAAAGCTGTTAAATATTTTTGAGTTTTTCACTTAATGCGAGTCAGCATAATCAATCTTAGTGCACAAATGTATTAAATGGGGGGTTTTATGTTTATTTGGCCATTTTGAAAAGGTAACGTTTAAACTAATATTACAATATTGAGATATGATGGAGTAAAAGGACTAGTCTTATGAATAGATGCATATTTTTTTTGTTATTTTACTTGGATTTTCTACTGTTCTCGTCTAAACTTTAAAAAACTTTAAAGCTCTCTCCTCAAAAATGTAAATTTTGTAGTTAGTGCAATTGTGAACTAAGGCATCGATATAGACTCTGTGTGCTATTGTCGATCCAGATCCATTCAGCCATTTTTGCGTGATTGAGAAACAACTACCCAATCATACATATTTTCACATTTATAATATTATTAGTAGTAGGATTATAACTCATATTACTTAGGATTCATAGTTTATGAGAACATCATGTGTGTTGGTTATTTTAAAATAAGAGTAATAGTATTCAGAGTAAGAAGACTGCGACATAGGGCTTGGTTTAGTTGAATATAAGTCTTCCTGGTTTTTCTTAACGCTCCTATTTTAGCTATACAGACACTCAATCATTTACCAGACACCGAACATAATTATAGGAATAGTACTTTTGCCAGTGGCTTGGCCCGTATAGCTGTCGGAAAATATCACCCGGGAACCTACTACCGGGATAAAGTAGGTATCCTATCTGTTACGTATCCATGATATAATATATCTTTGTGCCAAATTCGATCTTAATCCGTTTGGCCGTCTTTGCATCATTGAGAAACAAACATCCAAAAATCTAAACATCTAAGCCATTTCGCGGTCTCTTACTTGGAATAATACTATTAGGTTTATTTTGAGTATAATGAACACACATGATATTCGCAATTACTATGAAGCCAAAGTAATATGAATTACAATCCTACTTATCCTGTACTACCCGGCCGCTGCCAACGCGCTCTGCGCCCGCTTTTTAAATCTCTAATAACTTCTAAGATATTCATTTAAATTACATGCTGTAGAGTGCCATATTGATCTATATTAAATGCACAATGTATTTAAGGTACTTAATTGGATAAGGATTAATGCTGTATTGCTTAAAATCGCTTCGTAAATCGCCCTTATTTCTCGTAAAAAGTAAAAGATAAAAAATGGTTATTGTGGGTTATCCCTAAGAGATAGACATATACCATTCAGGACATTTTTGTAGGCCTTTTTAAGGTGTACAATACTGTAGTACATTATTTTGATCTATTTCGTAGGATTCAGCCAGGGTTTTTCGAATTTTGAGACGTATGTCAGCGTAGTTTTCGAAGACAGTTATTTTTTTCTAAAATAAAAGAATCTTTCTACAATAAAAGTAGCCTTAGTTACTCCTTGTTACATCAGCTATCTGCCAGTGAAAGTCCCGTCAAAATCGGTCAAGCCATTTCAGAGATTAGCGGGAACAAACAGACAGACAGACAGACAAAAATTGTAAAAAATGTTGTTTTGGTATATGTATCGTGTATACATCCATATACACTTAGTAAAAAGTGGTTATCTTAATATTAAAAACAGACACTCCAATTTTATTTATTTGTATAGATGAAATTCGCAATACGCAATCATCTGTTCTGAATTTAAATACTCTCTTTATTCGTTCCTTGACATATTTAAAGATTTCCTGCCAGTATCAAGCCATTCACTCGCTCTTGGGACTGGCAGAAAGGGAAGGCGTCTTTGCCTATGTCCGTTCGCAAGGACAAGCATTGTCAACGAATAATATAGTTTATATAGTAATTATTAAACTTTGATAATATTGTTGTTAAAGATCTTGAATGTTATTTGTAATTGAGTTTGGCGTTGTTGACAGTTGAATGGGTCGCACTAGATATGATGTAACTAAAAACTGCACTGTATTTAATCTAAATAACAGATGTAACTCAAACTCCGCGCCAAAATGGAAAATAGTTGTACCAATCTACTAACAAAAAAAAAACAATCAATTGAATTTAGGACCATAGACAAATTATATCCATTCCCAAAACTTTTTTTACTGAATATATAATTGAGGATGTTTAGACCGATAAAAGTTTTTCTTGGCAGTTTTTCTAAGCTCTTCGATTTAGCGCTTGGACTATACCTTAAAAATTTTATTCATCATCATCATCATTTTTTTTTTTGGTTCGCGCATAAAGGTACCAGATGTCGGCATTTAGTTTCCGAGTTATTTGCGTTTTTGTAAAATCGGGTGAAAATATGGCGTTTTGTGATTGTTACTGATTATTGTTCTACAACAAATTTGTTACAATTTGATTCAATTAACATCTACAGAAAACATTTCTAAGCACATTTTTTTTAAAGGAAATGTTTAGTAAAAGTTACCAGATGTCGGTAGGTCTTATAAAATGTCGATGTTTTCATAATTATTGTACTATGTTGCGTTTTTGAATTTTAATACTATTTGTATATTGGTAGTACAGTATCAGTTATGTTAGTAAATAAATATCTTAGGACAACCAACACAACGTTATCTGATCCCAAACTAGGCAGAGCCTGTACTATGGCGACCAGACAACTGATAAACGTACATAAACATATTTATATATTTCTAAATACATACATATTATAGATAAATTACAACCAGACACAGAACAAATGATTGTGCTCATCACACAAAGATTTGTCCTGGGTGGGAATCGAACTCACAACCTCAGTCTTAGCAGTCAGGGTCACTAACCACTAGACTTACAGGCCAGTCAAAGTTAGTGATGCGTTGATGCATATAATGTGTTGGGATCTATGTGGAAAAATCTACGTAACAAACGAGTAGAACATTGTTTTTTTATAACCTTAACTTTCAAACTCCATTTTCTCGAACTAGTTTTTTCAGAATTTCAACTTTGGATGTCTGTTACAAAAAAAGTATTAGGTAAACATTTATTTTTATTTTGTAATCAGCATAATAAAGGGACTCTTCTAGATTCTACATCCGGCCTTAACTCAATACCTCCCTACTGGTACCTTTATGTGCGGAACGACACATATCTTATAAACTAAGACCCGACTAAATTTGTGACTTGGCGACTAATTGCGACTAATTAGCATACGTCTGGTATGATACTATGGGCTTCCTTAATTCACTAAAAACTTCGGAAACAATGGGAAATTACTACTGAAGGCGGCCGGTGTCGACCTCGCGGACGACCTACTTTTCACACGGAGTCCTGACTGTCTTCATATTATGGGCTGCTGAGACCATAACTACAAACGTTATGTACAGATAAGTTTTATAAAAATGTGGCTTTTACTTTTAGTAAATTGCGGTGTCTTACGACTTCCACGCGAACGAACTCGCGGGCAGACACTAGTCTTTAATCTGACGACCTATAATGTAGGCTACAATATAGCTACTAAATACTTGTAGCTATCTAAATACTTACAAAAAAATTCGATTCGTGGTGGTTTCGTTGGTAACATATAAATTGGTGGGTAGCAAGGATCTTGAAAAGGAATAAAACCCGTGCAAAATCATATTTTCCGCTCAAGAAATCATTCGTTTTTAATATCCTTGATGTTGAATGAAAATGAAAAATTTAATTCAATGATACCCCCACTTAATTCGTCCAGTTTCATTTTCTCTTTTTGTCACTATGGCGACTGCTTGTCGCCGTATCGAATTTTGATAACTGTCATGATTTCTTTAGTGAAACTCAAGAGTAAAAATTTATTGACCTAAGATTCATCACAATCAGCTCACACGTTTGGTCTCTAGAGCGTCACAAATGAAGAAACATAGGTATATAGATAGGCTGATAAACATATAACCATTCTTAGAGTCGTGTAGTCGTGTAAGAAGTACAAATGGTAGGTAAAGGTATTGAAAGGATTATAGAATAATACAAATAAAGTAAGCGTAATATAATAATTTTAATTTATTCTATAAAATGACATTTGAGATAGATGCAAATATTTTCAGTAAATTACTTTATACAATATTTAAACGAAACTATTACACATTCTCGTTAGTAGTATGATTACAACATGACACATGACAAAGGAACTATTGTATGTAGACTTGAGATGTATCGTGATTTCTTAACTATAATAATGATTTAGGAATATGGCTAATTAATGTTTGTATTATTTAATATTAAACTCGATGACAATCCTATTAACACTTATTCCTTCAATAATATTTGGTGACAACTTACTGGTGATACCCGAGTTATTTCACTGCAATAGTATAGCAATAAACCCAGTTTTATATCTCCATCGTGCATTAATTCATTTAAAATATAATTCAATCATTCACGTACGATTCACACGCACTCCACGCGTTCTTGACAATGTTCTCGTTATCACTCATAAATAAGACGACGGTAATATTTACATTGCACAAATGGGACTTGTGTAAATTAAAAAACAAAGCATTGTGACGTTGCGCGATGTAGGCGACTGAGATGTTTACATATGGCTCACAACATTGCAAGAAGTCAACATTACCCAAACCTTAAGATAAATAGTAAATACCACGTATTTTTTTCATATATAATTTCAGATTAACTGTCTCAGCCTAGCATTATTTACTTACAAATGTTTTTCCTGACAAACACTTAAAAACTATAAAAATACAAAAGTTTATCAAAACAAAAGTAACTAATACATCAGAATCGACCCCCTCGCGCAACGCTACGGTTATAAACTAGTGAATATTTAGCACTACATAGGAAGCAATATAACTTACACAGAATACCATGAGTCGTACATAGTTATTACAAAGGTATCTATGTGCAAATAACACAATACACTGAGTGACTTCAACGGAACAAAAATAATCCTTAATGAGTACATCTTATGAGTTCTATTTCATTTGAATATTGTTTCGAGAAATAAAAAATATTTTCATCAACGGTTGTATATTTTGTTATCTCTGAAATGTACAAAAAATCTATATATATGTATATAGTAAATTTTCATTCGGAAAAATCTCTTTTATTTTTAATCAGCTGCGTTTACGATAAGTCTATTGTTCGTTAACCTTAAATTCGATACAGATAGATATATTATGTATATGACGTAAAGATGAGGACATACGGCTATCTACAAACGTCATAATATGATGCATATAAGCACGAATAACAGCAAAACTAACCTTCAGTTCTATTTATAAAATATCTCTAAAATATCAGTTGTGACGTCATTGCTAATATTTTGAGGAGACTTTAAAATTATATTTTTTCCTGGTAAATCTTCTCCGCAATATACAAACCTGTCCTAGTTCAAATATAAGTAAATAATGCAACATTTCCAAGGTAACCAATATGTTCGATCATGCGTAAAGAAACTGGTCATGCACTTTCTAAAGAGCCGACATACAGTTGACCGGGCACGCATCACCGTATCACTATTTTTCTGCATGCATAACATCGCGCCAGATCCCCGAAGAATAGGCAGAGGTGTACCTATCGACGTTTCGCGAATTATGTTGAAGTCCCATGTGATATGGAACAAGACTATCGCCATCAAGCGGACATAAAAAATTACCTGGAGTCTGAACTGCTACTGAGAAATTCTTGATAGAAAAACTCAATGGCACTTTGGTCGACTTTGTGTCGAACCCAAGAGCTGATACTCAACAATAAAACTTTCGACAGCTAGACTAATAAAGGAGTCCCATTCATTGAATGTTTCTTAAGCCAGGGCAGATTTCTATGTGTATAACCTAGCTGGCTCCCGAAAGTCAGAAACTATCGGAGACTGTAGAACTCCAACTCTTCATTTGTGGCTTTTTACATCATCGTCACAACCACGGAATAAAGAAAACTAGGGCTATGGGCTGTGCTTGTCCCGCAGATCGGGAAAAGTTGTATTACATTCTTCTATCAGGATTATCTTAGTAGCAAGCTGACATCTACATTTTTGCCCAGTTAATGGTATTGTTCGAAACTACTAGATACGACACGCTAACGACATCTGTTATCAAGTAGCAAGTACTACGAACAATTGCACCACGGAATAAAGAAAACTAGAGGAAGTGCCCCTCAGATATCGCGCGCGTGTCAACATTAAGCGCTGATGCGCAGCATTTAGCTTATTAGCCGTCAGATACTTGTCGCGATTGGTTGTCGCAGAAATACGCGAAATATTACAAATTATGCCTTGTTGTGCGGTTTTAGCTGCAAAAACGAAAGCAGAAAAAAAATGTATCTTGTGGAGGTGTATCCTATCATCAGTAACTACTAAACTTTGTTAATTTTTAATATAATTGATTTTAATTGCAATACCACATGTTATGACTTCAATGCAAACTATAAACAACCTTATATTCATTGACACAAAGTCTTAATGCACTTAGTCGACATCTGGAAAATCATAACCAAAATTCTAGTAACTTCGACGCTACTCGATTAGGGATGGGACACATCCGTAATGTAGGTCGGTATCGATAATTTTGTCTGATTTTAGTAAGGATTCAATAGCTCACATAGCTATATATAATAAGACAGTTGATAAAAAAAATTTAGTGTGATATTTGCGTTAGTGCTTTAGTAACAGAAAAAAAAACAATCATTACATAGATTTATTATAGCTAAGGATAGAGGGGGATTATTATACCCATCAGAATCTGTGATTAAGATATGTCAGGTGTCCGAAATATTTTTAAAAGACGGTTACATATTTAATAAAGATTATGCGCCAGTTCATTGGGTCATCGATATTCCAAAACATAAGCTATCATCAATTAGGGGAATTTCTTACGTCTAATCATATTACTGACTTAATGAAAGCTATCACAGCAAAATATATTAATATACGATTTCATCACCTATTAAAATTAAACATAAAATTATAAAAACGGCAAGTAATTAAATAAATATGTTTTATTTCAAGGTTAGTAAATATTTTTAGTACTATCTGTTATCGTTTCATTTATCGTTAGCTTCTATCAGCGGTTTCGCCCGCGTACCTGATTTTATGAAAATAACATTACCCCCCTACATACAAACATACAAATACCTCTTTAACATTGATATTTTAACGATAATCAACCTTTGCCGTTGTTAAGCATTTGTATGATGTTAACAAATTATTACATTGCTCACTCGAATAAATTACGTAACTTCAATATTAAAATATCGATATATTTCCTCATCTCTTACTTTTGTTTAGCTACTCACCAACAGAGATTACAAGTGCATGTGAATATGACATCTATTTCAAAGTAGCTAGCGTTCTGAATAGAATGAATTGGTTACAGCGCCATCTAGCATTGAGTTGCTGAACTCGTTGTAAATTTATCTATCTAAAGTTTCTAAACGAAAAACGTCTTTATTGTGTGTGTCATGTCAAATAATAACAACTTTCATGCCTTGTTATACGACTTAATTTTTGAAAGCAATACGAAGATGATTTGTAAAACTTGCGTGTGTAATTTGTAGCCAATCATATCACTGTTTTTTATGTGTGTAATGGACAATTTGCTATGCAAATGTGTGAGTTTGGCGACACTGGTTCCCGTGCTTAACCAGTGTAAGGGCACTTCTCTGTATTCTTTGTTCTGTGGTCACAACATTGCCAACGTCTTGTATTATTTTAATATCAAACGATGTGGTTTGTAAAAAAGAACTCTACAAAAAGCCATATGTCCTCATCTCATCACATTAAAGTTATAATGATGACTTATTAAGTTTACTGTGACTATTTTACCTAACGATCTGTCATATCAAATACGATTATGTTTAATACACTCGCTATGGGAAGCTACGGTTGCTAACGGAAGTATTTATTTTAAGCAAATTTATGGCAATGAGAGGCTTAGGGAACTATATTTTGGGACTTGAAAACTGCATCAATGTTTATAATTTTTTATTAATGACAAATGCGAAAAAGGGAAAAAAAAAACTATTTCGCGGGCTGATATACCGCCCATACCTTAATCTATAATGTCATTTAGAGCGTTTAGGGGATAAACACCACTTCTACACGAATAGTAATAAAAGTACAACTAAATCAAATTAGCACGAATCAGTAAAAAAAGAATTAGAAAGAATCACTATTTGTGATGTTTATCTTTCAATATCTCCAGACAGGCTTGCACATGTACAAGGGAGAGTAACAATGCTACTTTTTTCTTTTCTTTTAATCGCAGAATGTTAAATTATGACCCCTGCGTGTTTTTGGTCACTTTTGTGACCGAATGGATAATTAAATGTCGTATCATTTGAGACTTTCCATAGACTTAGTTTATGTCTTTTATTTTATTGCGGAATGGGCCTGCTCTTGATCTCGATTATGCCTGATAGAAAGCGATGTCTTGTCTGTCCTATGCTTTATAGATGCATTTCTAACTACCGCACCGGTGTCCTATACATTGATACAGTTTCCTTGTCCATATCTGTATAAATTTATAACAATAACACGTCGTTGCGTACCTAGCGATTAATAATAACTGAACTTGAGCTACTTATGTACCGTCTATGTATTATATAACTGTATATATCTATTGCTAACTAATATGAGAAGGCGATCAGTCTACTATTTACTTATTGGCAGTGTTATATGGTTCATTTTGATAGTTTTCGCCGTTGCCACAGATAAGAGAATTTCACTAATGAAATAGAACGCTATCACCACATCTAAACTGCGTTTAAGAGCTTACCGGTTCATCATTTTGAAACCTAGAGGTCTTAAACGCGGTTTAGAAGTCTTGATTGAATTTTCATTGATGAAATTGGCTTTTAATAGGTACCGAAAGATACTTAAGTTCGTCAATTTTTTTTCACTGAGTTACTCTTGATAAATTTTTGCCTGAAACTTCTCGGGGAAGGTAATGCGAGAATTTCAGAGCAATAATGCACCAATTTGAATTTAAGTATCTGTATTTTATTAAGTCTATGACCTCGCACATAGTTATTATCATCTAGTATTTTTACTATTTCGGTCTAGAGTATTTTTTTAAATTTTTGTTAAAGTAAATGGGCTTTATAAATTCAACTTATTTTTGGTTTTTGACGTGCATGCATGAACTTATGACGCGTGAAGTCCCGCGTAGAGTTGCTGATTACCTTCAAAGTGATGCGGTTATCTATCTATTTTAGTATTTCCTATAATTCACTCTATACTGACATTTTATAATATATTGTACAGTATCGTAAAATAGATTCAATGCCGACTTTATACTTAGTTTTAATTTCGGCACTGCAATGACGTTAGTAATTATTTGCGTGCGTCATTCTGTCACGTCCGTAAAGCCAGCATTTCCCCCTAATTCCTTATTTAGCGCATTTTTTCTGTTTTTTTCTCTAAGTGATAATTTTAAATGATCTATTCTCGTCTAATCGTATTCAGTAATCTACTCGGTTTGTGGTTACGTAAGAATAATAGACTTAAATTTAAAACGTGAAAGTTTGTTGAGATATTTGTTACTCAATCACGCGAATACGGCTCAAAAGGTTTGGAAGAAATTTTCCAAACCTAATAAACACGGGATACTTTTAATTCGTATTCCTAAACTTGTTCCTCAAGACGTGAGTGAAACTACGACGATGTAGTATTAAAATTCATAACAATCGCGACATCTATAAGTCTGCATTGGCGCCAACAACTCTATTTATAAGCACTGACACAGAAATCAATCAAATATCGTATAGCATAAGATATTTGATCTCAATAATAATAGTGACACTATCTATCTGTTGTGGTTACCGCAACAAGACTACTTGAAACTGGTTACAGGAGATATAAATACCTACTAATATTGGTATGGGACCTAGGTTTGTTTTTATGTCAATTAATTTAAGCAAGCAATATTAATGAGTAACGCTGTGACCGAAACCAAGGCCGTCCAAAAGAGCGTTGGGTAGATGATATCGATAAAGTCGCGGAAAAACCCTGGATGAGGGACGCATGTAACCAGGAACTATGGTAGAAAAAAGAGGCGCTAACCCAACAGTAGCAGATTCCGGGCTGGAATTATGAGATGATGTTGCAGCAAGAAATATGACTTTTACCATGTGGAAATCATATACTTATATTGACAGGTTTATCGCTTGTAGATAATTTAGAACGATAGCAGAAAGACAAAGACACGTGGTCAACAGGGAAACTGCAAGTTCACATGAAAATGTTCACCTATTTGAATTCTCTATGAACAGACGGTATCAGGAATCCGCTGGATGCGGGAAGCACAAAACCGGTCGAAGGTGTGGAGCTTGGGGGAGGTCTAAGTCCAGCAGTGGACGTCTTTCGGCTAAAGTGGTGATGATGAGACGATTTCATAACCATATTTCTAAATGTTTCCCTGTCTCGAAAGTAACCATTGTAATCAAACATGACAGAATTGACCTAATAATTCGAACCACAGGATCGATGTCACAACCGCGGTATTCAGCTCAAGTTCCAGACTTCACGCCTCACTTCAAACGAACTAGATTGATGTGGAATACTAGATGGTAATACTCTGTGCTTAACGGTACCTTGAGTACTTGTGGCAAAGGCCGCGTAATTAATTTAGTTTTTTTTTTTGGACATTTAACGGTTGAATGTTTTTGTCGCGTATGGTGAATCGAAATTCAAATTTTCTTACTTTATTTTTAATTTGTAGGGCAGTGCAAGACTGTGTGTCGAATAAAATATGACTTTTTCATGAAATAGTCACTCAACTCGAACTTAAAGCCTTATCTGTTACGTCGCGAATCATATTTTAATAAACATAAAACTAAGAAAATTTGCATTTCACGGGTAACTTTGGACTTTGGACCTTAACCCATTGAAGGACAGTAAACGAGACACAACAGAACTTTTATTGTTATTACGTCTGAGAGCAAATGCTCTACACTAAATAGTGTCACGCGTCTTAACTTCAAATACTAGAAAATTATATTAAATTCTCATTTTCAAAAGTACTAAATTTGTTCAGCCAGAAATAATAAGACATCAAGTACAGTAGTCTAAACATAAGCCAGCTATTGCAAGCCAATTTCAACTCAAATGACAAAGTTGATTTAACAAACATTGACAACTAGACCACAGGTTTTAATTAGGGTTTATTAATTAGCTATTTGAACAAACCTGTATTTTTTTTTTGTTGTTAATGTATGACAAGAACATTCGACCGTTCAAACATCTTAATTTCTTGGCTATCTACATACATATCATATTGCATGACTCAATTTGTGATATGTCTAATATTATTCATTGTAAAGGCAAAGTTACTGGATCTGTCTTTTGTGGCTTTTTGAAAACAAATTTTATAAGAAAGAGCTGTTTTTAAATTTTGAATCTAAAAGCAGGTTAAATAGTAAATTCTATATTCTGCCGAAAGTGTGCTTGCTATGGCCCTAATACCCGTTAATATGCTGAATAATTTTGCAGTTTAAAATCGATTTATATTTATCCTCGCAAGGCCCAACGTACAACGTATTGAACAAAGTGACATGCAGCATTTTGGCCCAGACTTTAAAACAATATCTTCTCCTAAACGCCCAATAATAATAAATAAACACGAAATATCAACTTAAAATTAGTTGTATTAAATTCCTCTCTAACTAAAAGTTTCTCAGAAAATTAAGTTGTCCTTAAAGAAAACTAGTTGATTGCACTGGAGCCGATACCATGTTAGACGATATTATTCATTGTATTGTACATTGGGCGTTTAAGCTCATCATGAGAAACTTAGCTTGGGCCTTACGAGGTTATAGCTACTATTACTTTATTACCAAAATGGTTATTACATTATTATGTATTTTAAGACATTCAAAAATATCCAAGATGTTTACGTTTAACAATAAAACGGTTCATTATTCGAATCCAATGGCAGTTTATGTGAAATATTTGCTTTTTTATGCAAAGACTGAATGTAGGCCGTCGGCAGCATTGTATGGTTTGGGAGAGCTTATATTTCTTAATCCGCATCCTATTATTTATTAAATGACTTATCTGTAGACTAATCATTAAGACTATGTATAATTGAAGATAACTGACATGCAATAACCGTATGACTGGATCTAATCAACATTGAATATTCGCTTGGGGAAGTATTTGAAAATCATTATCTGTATTTGAGGGGCTCGTGGTTATGTATTAATAGCCGCATGGGTCGATAGAATGGTTAAGCTAGTACGTTTAGCTGTTGGTAACAGCTAAAATTCTCTGAGTCGTCGGATCGTCAGAAGCTCGAAAGGCTAACGACCGCAAAGGGTATCGTAGACATAGACTTGCACTCCATGCAAAATACTGGTAATCAGATACACCCAGTTATACTGAAAGCCGACCCCAAAAACTGTTGGGAAAAGGTTAGGCAAATTATGAACACCATGTATAGCTTTAACTAGAACATTTTTTTCGTAACTTCTTCTTCTAGTCTTTGACGTCGTTCCACCCAACAACAGACATCGACACCATTTTTCTGAAGGTTTAAAAATCCGTATAACCTAAGCGAATATCCAATGTTATATCACCTCTATATTAGCGATGCAATTTAGAACTTGACCTAGTCGAAGTCAAAACTGTATTACTTATATTAATAAAATTACGAGATCCGCGCAAAATACTCTGCATTAAAGATACAATTTGACAGTAAAATTATCAAGTAATGACCGGTAATTGTCTAAATTGCAACTAATTTGAGAGCTAAATACCTACTTGAATTCAAAATTTTAGATAATTTACATTCATTGTCACTTACTCAAATATCTACTTTAGCGTTATACATCCAAAGTTGATTTTTGAGTGCCCATTTGTAATAAAAGGTCCTTTATTTGGCTGCAATGGAATTTGAACTTTGTCATGACTGACGTTGAGTTTTTTGTTTAAAACTTGATAATTATCTAGGATTTTCAATTCAAGTTTAGGGTTATTAACTATAGGGCGATATACCACTATACCGAATCGCCTAACAATTTACCTAAAACGTTCACAACTGCCGTGTAGCAACAACTTAACTCTAAACTATAATGATAAGGCATTTTTATTATTTAATTAAAGTCATATCAATCGACTTGAGGTCGTGTATATTTTCTCTAGAGCTTTCCAACGAGTGCTAATTTTATTCTATGTAGTTTTAAGCTATGGTAGGTTCACGTTTCTGCTGTGCAATGTTGCTAAACCTACCTTTTTTACATTGCTCGGATATAACTCGTAAAATAACTAATGTTTTTCGTCTTAAATGGGGCAAATAAATTGTTTTCGATTAATACACGACAGCTTGAGGTAGAAAAACTTAAAAGCGAGTGTTTAATTTGATTACGAACATATGACAATATAATACTGCTAAGCCTACGATTTAAATTACATCCCAGTAGCGACAAAATTCCTATTCGAATAAATCGGATCGTAATTTTGATAATCGAATAATTATTCGATAAAAGAATATCGTCGCTATCATATCGCGAGGGACTCGAAATAAACGTGCAAAAATGATGTTTTCACTAATTACATCTACGCTTAAAAATGAGAGCAATTCGCCTAATATTATGTAAGGAGGTCCATTTTTAAAATGCACGATATTTACCGTAAACCCGTTTTATGCAACGCGTAGTTATCTAAATATGAGACAAAAGTTTGAAATGAAGGTTTCACTTTTCTTATTAAATTGTTGTATTGGTTCCTTATTACTTGCTTGTGCAAAGGCATGGACAAGGTATGTTTTTCTCTTCTATAGGAGCGTTGAATACCGTGCATTATAAAAGCGTAAATAACTATATTTCATCAGGTTTCAGGAGTGCGGCGGCCGTCCTTATCATCTCTTTCTCTTCTCCACAAACACCCTTACCATTAACAAGTATACGCATGCCTTAATCTAAAGAATAAAATTAAATTTTGATCCAAACTCTAACACCTAACGAAACTAAATACAAATTCCATACAATTTTTAACATCTATATTTTTAGATAGATGGGTATACCCCGTCTTTTTTATCTCTAGACAAGATTTCATTCTAGTCCAACCAAGAATTAATATAAATATAATACAAATTGTGACTGCCAAATATGGCAGCTATTTGTAAGTATTTCTTTCCAAATCGCTTTACTATCCAAATAATAAGTTATCATACAGTATAGATATACTAGACTTAATCTTACCAAACATAATCAGTTGTTTGATAACTAAGTAATCAGTGACGACTAATATTAAACCTCAAGTCCAAACTAAACATCTTAAAAGTCCTTCAACTAAATGCGCATACGCAGCGCGATTATATCACAGCCAAATCTGCCGCCGCACACCTAACTACCTTCTGAAGGCCTTCGACATGACGTCACTAAAAACTGCATCAATTTTGATGACTCCAACATTCCTAGAATTCCGAATATCCATTACTTTATTATACAAAAAAAAATGAAGGCAATTATCATTAGAAAATCATAAGTTATCGGTATATTTCTTCACTAATCTGAAATAATGAGCGACATCGGAATGTCTGGCTCGTAACTATACGACATCGTAGTGTTACATTTTAGAAGTTTATAACTTTTTCGAAGCTACTAAGTTAAGTCGTGAATTTTCTATACTAAGAGCGCTGAGGTCGATTTATAAATCGAGACGAAATGTTGATTTTCTACGTCAAACATCAGGATTATATGGTCGATAGAAAATTAGTGCCCTTTCACACCCTTTTGATACCATAAACGTTGACAAATGTCAGGGCTGTTACAGTGTTTATGTGGCCTTACTGAAAGATCTAAATTTCGCACTGTATACTGTCTTATATCGTTAAGTTACATTAGCTAATGACCATCACGGCAGCTTGCGTCATTGCGCCTAACTTTTCATCAACAAATTTCAGTCTTGGACAACCTCATCCCGTTCACAAGTAGACAATTTTGTTACAAAAATAACTGATAGGTAGAAATGCTATAAATATTCATTTAACGTGTAATAATCTTGTCTCAATACAATCCATGCCAGTATAGATGAATAAAAGCAATATATCGACAGAGTAATATAACAATTATACAGAAAATTGACTAGTACAACAGGATCTGTTTAGCAGATAAAATATATATTGTTTTCTTTACAGTGAGTTTTTATTCACTAAAAATAAACATCTTTATTTCTCCTGGCATAAGATTGTATTTCGAACATTACGATGTATTTAAAAACACAATTGTTTATTGATAATAATATTTTGAATTGATACAGAGCTGACACATTTCCATCATACATTTCCAAATTCTTCTCTCTCTTTACAATTTGTTATACAAAATTCCTGTCTAGCGAACTAATTCATTTGTATTTTCTATCCTTGTATATAAATATGTAAATTTTAATGTGAACGGGATTAATCCGTTGGTATATTAGTTCATTCAATCAAATTGCATAAGGGCGAGCGATGACCATAGGTTCGAAACTAACGAAAATTTGTGTCAGTTACTCCATTTTACAAACAGTGTTATACTTGTATCAGGATCGAGCAAAGGCAAAAAAGGCTCATGGAAGGTCTTCTACTAAATAATGTAAAAACACATTAATTCTATCACTCGCCCTAACTATTTGAAATATCGACAAAGGTTTCGTCACAACAACAATGTTCGCAATAATTGACCAACATTTTATTTACCACAGCGCTGTAAAATGATTCTGCTAATTTCATAAGCTAATTCATTGCTAAATTATCTACTTTTGTTACTGGTGTAAAAATTGTACAACAATTTCAAATATTACTTCAGTTCAATAAGGCATGACTAATCGTCTAACCACTACAGTAATTAAAAACTGATCCACTATTTCACATATTATGATAGCACAATCTGTCCATTAAAAACCTCGAAAAATGTATACTAATTAATGGTAAATATGAACCGATTAAAATGCTAAAACGATTAGTTTTCAATTACCTCGTATTATATCGCAGTTTTTATGATGAAGCAATAAGCATTGCAACTTACGTCCGCTGTTGTAAACTGGACCTTATGGTGATAGTTTTACAGCTTTTGATCAACAGGATTTTTAATAAATTTTCACTCACTTTTACCACTAAATAAATTTCAGCGTATTTTATATACAATTAGGCGAGTAGTAACTTTACGTGTACGGTGAAATCAATTTTCAGTGTTAAAAGTGAGTGTTGTAACGTGTAGTACCGTATGACGGGTCGGCCATGTCGTTTCACAGAGTGTGCGTGTGCGGCGGCGGGAGCCTCCGGCTCGCGGGTCTCTGTCAGTTGTTCTTGTCGATGTTGTGGATGGCCCAGTTGAACGACGTCGTCCATCTGTTCTTCATGGCCTCGTTGAACTTCTGTCTGAAGTGCTCCATTGCTTTCTCTTCTGATAGATCCATCACCTGTGACATTGTCATCATTAGATTGTTTTTGGTTTCCTAATGTGGGAGACTTCTAATGGCTAAGTTTATGATACGTAAGGTGGATGCGCTAAGGTAGGTATTTAATTTTATCCCGTTGAATGACCTTTTCATCAAATAGTTATTCAATGGGTTTACGCCGTCATCATTAAGTGTTTAGTGATAGTTTAAGTTTTGTTTTATAGAATACGTATTATTTTATTGTTATTGTTTTATATTATTTATGTATTGTGTTTTTATGGGCCTTAGTTGCCTGAAATAAAGGATTGTATTAAATGAACTTAGAGGGTTGTTATTATAATTCTGTAAATACGGTCGCTAATGATATTTTTTTCGACATACAGCCTGGCACTGATCTGCAAAATTCTAAGAAACGTAAGAAAATTTCAATTTCGCTGTCTACGCTGGCGTTTCCCCCTTAATTCGTATTCCTCGAAGCTGTTAATCAACTTTTATGTTGTACAAGCTAAAATTAAATTCAACAGCGTCCCTTGGACAAGACGTGAGATACGAATACAAATGGCAGTCGCTCTATAAAAATAGCTTATTGGAGTTAGATAAATGCTAGGAGTAAGATAATAAAATACTCACCAAAGTTTCACGTAGATATTGCAGATCCTTCTCCGAACTGAGCTCGGGGAGACCCGTCGAGATCATCATTGAGAACAATGATAGAATTAGGTGGCCGTGCTTACGGAGGATTTTAAACGCCTGAGAAAAAAATACTGGTTAGAATATAATCGTAATAATTGAAATAAAGGGGTAGCTATGATTGCTAACAAACAAAAATCGCCTAATAATAACTGAACAGTATGCTGTTAAGTTAGAAAATCTTTTGGACGATTTATACAATTAATTAAAGCAAGTATCATTTCAACACCACCATCATATTATAGTATAAAATACTTTTTAAATTATGAAAATGTATGAAAATTAAAAATATTATTAACGTGTAGGATAATTTGTATTATATGAGAATGACTTAATTATTAATTTAGATGAAAACTGTATGGTTAGTTTTTTCCCTATGACTGCATGATTTTTTACTTTTTACGAATATTTTGTTTATAACTTTGCATGCCGTAAGGTAAAATGTAGCAGAAACAATTCTTATTTCCCATCTTATACCTGTACCTACATTATTGGCAAATAAATATGAATTTGAATTTAAATCATCCCCTGCCTAGCCTTTTCCCAACTATGTTGGGGTCAGCTTCCAGTCTAACCTGATGCAGCTGAATACCATTTCGACACCACCAAAGGATAAATTACAAGCAACTGCAGAGAATACTAATATTCATTTAATTCTTAACTCAAATTAAAAAAAATACGAGATTGGAAATTTTCCCTGTCCATATACAGAATTGTTATAATTCGGTCTAATCTCTCACTCCGATCCAGCTCGTCCCTTGCTGCCCTTTTCCAACGAGTCCATACCTCAACAGGTGTGCCCTTAACGTGTCTTCACTTAGTTTTAAGTTTTTAAGCCCTGGCTCGAGGTCTTCATTTATTGACGCAGCCACAGGCAGGCCAGGGTGCTTACTCTCGAATATAATTCCAATAGATCGACATTGGCCAAACGTCAGTTGGTTGAGTTAAACGTCAGTGATTGGCTAGACTCAGTGAGTCCAGCCAATCACTGACGTTTGACTGACAATTCCAATGTCGATCTATCGGAATTATATTCGAGAGTAAGCACCCAGGTCAAGCAGTTGAAAAGCTCCTAGGATATCATTGGAGAAGTCATTAAAAAAAAGTGGTAAAAACTTGTTTCATTTCCAACATAAGGCTTAGAACGAGGCTTAGGCTTTTAAGTACTTAATCAGTCTTTGTGTGGAATAGAGGTCAAACAGTACAAAAAAATACCACTCACCGTTTCACAGTGCTCCCTAAATATCTTGAAGTCGATAGGCAAGTTATCCCCGGATCCCTTCTGCCCCTTGTTTATGACGTGTATGAAGTCGTGCGTCAGTACGAAAGGCGCACGCTCTCGTTTGAACCCGTACCACTGCTTGAAGTGGCCCAGGAAGTGGCCGAAGTCTATGTGGAATAGCTGTTGAAAAATAACGGTGTTATTGGAGTTTTCAGAATATTGGTGGCCCAGTGGGTTCGAACCCAAGCAGTCGCTTTACTTTGTGTAAATATTTGAGTCAGCACTGCTCTTCAAACGGTGAAGGAAAAACATCGTGAGGAAACCGGCATGTCTTAGAACCAAACATTCTACGACATGAGTCTCACCCTCACAGAGCGAACACATGTCTCAGCAGTGGATACATTATAGCCTGATACTATTCAGGTTTTTGATAACCATAAATATTGAATATCTTGTATTTTACTGAAGAAAAGCGTCTTACACTGTGTAATGTTTTTTAACTTTTTTGCTTAAGCCCTAACCCATTTTAAGGTAGAGGCAATATACATGCCACCAATAAAATTATTTGTTTTATTCAACTGTATTGTTGACAACGATTTTATTTTTCATTTTATTGATAACATACAGTTCCGCAAATATCCCATCGAATTCCCAATTTGAAAAAATACTTAAAAAACACTTAAAACATACTAAGAATTTATTACTATACCATGTCTAGTTTTCTCTGCCTTATAAAGGGTTAAAATGAACGTAGTTCCACGCGAGACATAATAGCTTTTTAATTATTACTGTAATTACGGCATTCAACCGGTTAACATCGAGCACGCCTGATGGAAAGCGATGGATGAGGTCTATAATGGAACGAGCATGTCCAGAAGACCGGTAAGTACCGTGTGGTGCCGGACGTAAAGAATAACACCACCCCATTTCTTCCCATGGGTGTCGTAAAAGGCGACTAAGGGACTTACTAGAGAACGGGCAGCAGCGTTCTCTATGCATTTTACCACCATACTGTGATCGCCAACCCGTCTGCCAAGCGTGGCGATTATGGCAAAGCCCCCCAAATTAGGGGAAGCCAAAGTCCAACAGTGGACGTCAGAAAATGCCTGTTTACTGTTTTGGAGGTAGACGGGTTAAATGTAGAAGGAAACACTGTCTGACTCATTGGACGTGCGACTGGTACCATACGAAGCAGGAACCGGGATAAATTGCGTGACTCAAGCCTGTCACATGGGCTGTGCTTGTCCCGCAGATCGGGAAAAGTTGTATTACATTCTTCTATCAGGATTATCTTAGTAGCAAGCTGACATCTACATTTTTGCCCAGTTAATGGTATTGTTCGAAACTACTAGATACGACACGCTAACGACATCTGTTATCAAGTAGCAAGTACTACGAACAATTGCACCACGGAATAAAGAAAACTAGAGGAAGTGCCCCTCAGATATCGCGCGCGTGTCAACATTTAGCGCAGATGCGCAGCATTTAGCTTATTCGCCGTCAGATACTTGTCGCGATTGGTTGTCGCAGAAATACGCGAAATATTACAAATTATGTCTTGTTGTGCGGTTTTGACCGGCAAAAACGAAAGCAGAAAAAAAAATGTATCTTGTGGAGGTGTATCCTATCATCAGTAAGCACTAAACTTTGTTAATTTTTAATATAATTGATTTTAATTGCAATACCACATGTTATGACTTCAATGCAAACTATAAACAACCTTATATTCATTGACACAAAGTCTTAATGCACGTAGTAGTCATCTGGAAAATCATAACCAAAATTCTAGTAACTTCGACGCTACTCGATTAGGGATGGGACACATCCGTAAAGTAGGTCGGTATCGATAATTTTGTCTGATTTTAGTAAGGAATCAATAGCTCACATGGCTGGTTATATAATAAGACAGTTGATTAAAAAAAATTAAGTGTGATATTTGCGTTAGTGCTTTAGTAACAGAAAAAAAACAATCATTACATAGATTTATTATAGCTAAGGATAGAGGGGGATTATTATACCCATCAGAATCTGTGATTAAGATATGTCAGATGTCCGAAATATTTTTAAAAGACGGTCACATATTCAATAAAGATTATATCATGGCTAAAATAATGCGCCAGTTTATTGGGTCATCGATATTCCAAAACATAAGCTATCATCAATTGGGGGAATTTCTTACGTCTAATCATATTACTGACTTAATGAAAGCTATCACGGCAAAATATATTAATATACGATTTCATCACCTATTAAAATTAAACATAAAATGATCAAAACGGTAATTAAATAAATATGTGTTATTTCAAGGTCAGTAAATATTTTTAGTACTATCTGTTATCATTTCATTTATCGGTAGCTTCTGTCAGCGGTTTCGCCCGCGTACCTGATTTTATGAAAATAACATTACCCCCCTATATACAAACATACAAATACCTCTTTAACATTGATATTTTAACGATAATCCACCTTTTCCGTTATTAAACATTTGTATGATGTTAACAAATTATTACATTGCTCACCCGAATAAATTACGTAACGTCAATATTAAAATATCGATATGTCTACATCTCTAAAAAATTTTATTGGTACTTACTAAAAGCGATTACAAGTGCATGTGAATATGACATCTATTTCAAAGGAGCTAGCGTTCTGAATCGAATGAATTGGTTACAGCGCCATCTAGCATTGAGTTGCTGAACTCGTTGTAAATTTGTCTATCTAAAGTTTTTAAATGAAAAACGTCTTTATTGTGTGTGTCATGTCAAATAATAACAACTTTCATGCGTTGTAATACGACTTAATTTTTGAAAGCAATACGAAGATGATTTGTAAAAGTTGCGTGTGTAATTTGTAGCCTATCATATCACTGTTTTTTATGTGTGTAATGGACAATTTGATATGCAAATGTGTGAGTTTGGCGACACTGGTTCCCGTGCTTAGCCAGTGTAGGGGCACTTCTCTGTATTCTTTGTTCTGTGAATTGCACGTAGACGCCACCGCCATCTATTGTCGAATAGCGGGATTAAACATTAAACAGTTGATTGTGAAGTACCTAGAAGCTTCTACGCTACTAGTAAACTGTGGAAAAGTGTTGAATGTTCGCGAATGTTCTGCTCGGGATATAAATAGCGGATTGTCGGGCCAACGGGCAGTTCGATTTCGGAAGCGAGCGATACGAATCAAGCGACACAGTACAAGCGAAACAAGTGATTCTGTTTGACGTTTTAATTATTGCGATATTTGTGTTTAGTTAATTAAACTGTTTTGTGTTTCGATAATATTGGTTTAAATTAATTTATCCCGAACCCCAGCTCGTAACAGTATTAAACTTGCCCTATCAAAATCAAAAGTTATTTATTCAAACTAGGTTGAGAGTGAGCACTTTTTGAACGTCAAAGTTACATAAGACAGTCCCCTCAAAACGCCCGCCCTTCGACACTTCCTAGTGCTTTAGCTGGGAAGAAGAAGTGGCGCAAAAAACTCCCCAGCAGCACAGCTGTCTGCTAAGTTAGAAGAACTTGATTCTATATTAACATCCCTGGTAACATGAGGATGTACATAAACACCATTGTGTATTCTTTTATGGAATACAGTTACCATAGATTCAGCACATGATTCTAGAGCCCTACCAGCGCAGAAATTGTTCGTCGGTTGTTAATATTTTTTAATTTTTATTAGCTGTTTCATAGAAAAGTATAATGCCTATGTGATCAAAATGTATGTAACAACATTTTTTTTAAATAAACGAAACATTTTAAAGCCCATTGCGCTGAAAGGTTCAGAATCATGTACAGAATACATAATAGCTAACAGTTTGTGCACTGATTTCCCTGTTTAGTTGCGATGTTATCTGTCTGTTATTGTTCCGGTGAGAAAATAATCTAGTTTTTTTCCCTTCCTTCTCACTTTCTACTCAAAGAAGCTGTTACCTCGGTAGTATGAATTGTTCCTTGCTCACCTGACCACTAGTCTTGACCATGATGTTGTCCGGATGTCTGTCGGCGATGCCCAGCACGTAGGTGGCGACGCAGTAGCCAGCACAACTCATCGTGAACTCGTCCACTGCCTTGTTGAACGCAACCTCGTTGTTCTCTGTGTTTCTTCGTAGCCATTCTGTGTGATACAGTAAATAAATTATTAATACTTTCGTTATCTATGCAATGCTTACCTGCACTTATTATTACAGTCCGTCATTTATCTTATTCAAAACAACAAGAATCATTACATGTAAATCAATGTCATGAAAATAATAAATTATACATTCAACTTAGCAAGCAGCTGGATTTTGTCTACCGAAGAGACTCAAATCAAATCAAATCAAAATATTTTTATTTCATATAAACCTACATGGGCACTTATGAAACGTCAGAAGCTAGGTGCACGGTTCCAAATAGTTGGTTCCTATGGAGAAGAGCCGGCAAGAAACTCCACGGTTACTCTTTTAAAAATAATTCGTTTTTACAATTGTTTCAAATTACAGTGTTAATAGTATGGGAGGACGGTGTAGGCCTATCAAGTACCAGGTACTGAATAAGATAGAAAATTGTCTACAGTCTACAAGGCCTACAACGTTCTCACATTCACAAAGTATAAAATAATCTACATAAATAATATTATTTCATAAATAAGACATATTACACTATTTAAACCAAATGTCATTATTGCCATGACAACTAATATTAAAGAGTACAATGTACAATTGTAGGTATACAATTTCAAAAATGAGTAAATGTGAAAGAATGTAAAAACTGAAAAACTTGAATACAAAATGTACATCGTCACTCGGGAGCAGTTAATAGACACAGGTCATCCTGTAATGAGCTACCAGGGAAGCCACATGTGCAGAAGGAATTATTGCCAAACTTCCTTGTCTTCAACGTAGTCTTTTATCTTATAATATGCTTTTTTGATAAGCACACGTTTGATGTGTGATTTGAACTTTCCATAGCTAAGTTCAGTAACAGACTTTGGCAACCTGTTATAGAAGCGGATACCGTTTATAAGAAATGATTTACTAGTTTTAGTTAATCTAAATTTAGGTATCACAATTTCATTTTTACTACGCGTATTTATGTTATGGAAATCGCTTCTTATTTTGAAAAGGCCTAAATTTTTGCGAACATACAAAATACATTCAAAGATATAATGAGAGGGAAGAGTCAGTATATCAATTTCTGTAAATTTGTTTCTAAGAGACTCGCGAGGCCCCATTTTATAGATTGCGCGGATTGCCATCTTTTTCAAAATGAAAACTGAATCTACGTCAGCTGCAGAACCCCACAGTAGAACGCAATAAGACATAATACTGTGGAAATAAGCGAAGTATACTAATCGAGCTGTACCTATATCGGTCAACTGCCTAATTTTTCTTACTGCATATGCAGCTGAACTTAATCTACCTGAAGTAGCTCTAATGTGGGGACCCCACTGCAGTTTCGAATCTAGAGTAATTCCTAAAAATACAGTTTCCGAAATAGCATCTAGTTTCTTGCCATCAAGTTTTAAATTTAAATCTACTTGGGGAACATTTGGCAATGAGAACCTAATACATTTCGTTTTGTTCGCATTAAGTAAGAGATTATTAGCTGCAAACCATTTCGAAAGAATAGCTAGACTATCGTTAACATGTAAGAAATCCCTGTCTTTTCTATCTATTTTAAAAATAAGTGAAGTATCATCAGCGAACAAAATTATATCCGAGAACTTAGCTATCATGTAAGGAAGGTCATTAATGTAAACTAAAAATAAGAAAGGGCCAAGAATTGAACCTTGCGGCACGCCCATCTTAACAAGAGACCCCAAGGACGTAGCCCCGCCAACGTTTACTTTTTGCTGTCTGACTGGCGGCATTGCCACGTTGGATGGCAATGCTTAGCATCTGACCAAAGTAAAAGCCAGCTCTTGGGTCACGTGAAGTATCAAGCAGAGGGAAATGCCCCTCTTCCGTCGTAATTTTAAGGACGTTCACAGTCTGATCGCAGTCTTATCAGCAGCCTATAATGTTCCCACTGCTGGGACACAGGCCCCCTCTCAGTGAGAGGGAGGCATCGCAGTCACAATCTCTCAAAAATATTTCGAGTTTCCATACAATTTTTAACAAGTTTTTGTTGTTGGTTGTCGCCGCGATAAGAATGCGACTAGATTTTGGACTTGTTTAATTATGAGAATTGGTTTTCTGATGTTTGCAGATTTTGTTGAACAAACCGTGAGCACTCGGGCTCCACGGCATGATGTCAATTTAATTAAAATAAAACAAAACAAGGAACTAATACAACACTCACGTAATAACGTAGACTTATAGATAGTGGAAGCGGCATTGAAGAGTGCGCTCTGTTTCTGTATGTAGGCGACCGTCTGCGCGTCCTCCACCACCTCGATCATACCTACTGCGTACTCCATCGAGATGCAGTTGTATGGGTTCATTCTGGGGAAAGAAAGCATTACAGAAATATACTGGGTGTAAGGGACAGCCCTCCACAAACTGATGGGGTGGATTCAGTATATCATACTAAGATGACCAGTACAAGAAATTATTTCAGGACCGTTATGGGAATCCAATAAACCTGATTTATTTTATTTTCTCACACGTAATATATCTCGGATCAATTCGGAAAGCCGCCTTTGTGCAATCGCCGACGATGAGTTCGATGAACTCTGTAGTTAGACGGGAAGTGAACAGCTGATTTTACGCGTCGTTCAGATTATTTCAACATCCATTGCTGCTTTTTTATTTAAGCCTTATTGTTTACATAAATGGAGTGCTGCTTTCAGAGAATGTAATTTTACATTGAAATAAAACAGAAAAACCTAAAAAAAAAAAAAAAAATCCAGAGCAAAATTCCGGTGGAATATAATTCAAAATAAGGAGCTAAATGCACTCTGTCAGTTTGTGGAGGGCTGTCCCTTACACCCGGTATAAACATTCTTTTCAGACAGCATATTAAGTTCATGATAATATCTCTACTACATTTGGGGATTTATTTTGTGGGTGGGAAATCATCAAATGACGTCTCCCGCTCAGGGTGGAACGGAAGAGCGTGTCAGACTTTTACTGACTAAAACCCACCCGTGTTCCTTCAGTTGCCCATGTGCCATGGCCACGGTAACTCTTTACATTTGGTGTGCTACAACGATCTTATGGCGTTCTAATGCCGTTGATAAGTGGTATATAGCCGCTTGTTGGTAAACTTTTGTAATTATTTTTTTTACAAATGTATTAAAAAGATAATAGATTCCTTCTTCTCTAACTATGTATTTATATTTTTATAAAATATCACCACATAGTGAATTTTGTTGTTTTCTCCAATGGAAACAACATTTGGCACAGAGGATTTCTTTTTATTCGATTCGCCGGGTCAGGTAAGAGTGTAATTGGGTTTTTAAGTGTATCTGGAATTTCTTAGTAACAGCCCGGAGTCTGGTTAAGGGCTCCGTTGATGGCAATTGGCCTATTACATGAGACTTCCACATATCTGGCGTAATGTCGATGTACTAATAGGTACACCTTTACCCAACTCTTCGGAGAAGCGAAGCGTTATGTTATTTAGCCTTTTTATAATTCTTGGCTGTCAAAATTATTTTAACACGTTAACTGCCATGTCGGACTATGTGGCCGACACATTTTGTTCCATTCAGGCCTTGTCGGACTGTATGACCGACGACACATACAAAATCAGAACATGTCGTTGTTGCCTGGCGGCCATGTTTTTGGAATAAATAATGTGTTTATGGGATGAATAATCTATTTAAAATGAAATAACACTAAGTACATTTTTTTACTTTTTTCTGATTTTAGCCATGGCAGTTAACGTGTTAAATCGTAAAAACTCACCTAAAATCATATCCATGGTTCTTCCACAGCCTATCCATGATCCGTAACATCTGTAGTGTGAACATATCTTGTCGCAGATCGTCACCGATCTTCAGTATGATACTAATGTCGGCCCCCGAGGGGTCCGCGTTTTCGAAGCGCAGCTGTAGAGGCCGCATCTTGCTGTCCATAACTCGGCAGTCATCCGGCCTAGGATATGAAACTTTATTAAGAATGGTGAATTGGAGAATATTAAATTTTCTTACCTTTTTTTTTCAATTTGCAGGCCAGTATCAGGTTTTATTTTGATATAAATATGATTAGCGGCCGTTAAAAATATTTATTTGTAGCTAACACTTCGCCCGCGACTTCGTCCGCATAAATTTCGTATTTTTTTTTCTACACACTTTAACACTCCATAATCTCCTTTACCGGGTATTTAAAAAAATATACTAATTTTATGATGTACTTGTATAGTTTTAAGATTCCTGGCAAGTTTCAAAATTACTAACTCAAAGAAAACAATTATTCATATAAACTAAATCTACTCTTTACCCCCATTTAGAATTCTTAAAACCCCTATCTAAGTGCTCTAAATTATAAAATGAAACATTACAGAATGTGCGTTGATATGTCAGTCAGTCAGTTTCTCCTTTTATATATCTAGATAAGCATAAAAATCATCAATACAACTCTCTAAGTTCATTTAAAAACTAGCTTCTGTCGCGACTTCGTCCACGTAAAATTTTTGCTCCCCTGACCCTTCCCGTCGCATCGAATTGCCTGCCAGTTTTCGTCCATTTTTCGTTGCTGCTCCGCTCCTTTTGATCATAGCGTGATCTTATATAGCCTTCCTCAATAAATAGGCTACCCAACACAAAAGAATTTTTCAATTCGGACCAGTGGTTCCTGAGATTAGCGCGTTCAACCAAACAAACAAACTTTTCAGCTTTATAAAATTAGTATAGATATAGAATTCTGTAAAGTCATATTTGTTACGGTCGCGAATTATATTTGAATCAACATAAAACCTGACAATGAGCTGCAAATGTCAAAATAAAACGTAAGTAAAAATGCATTTCAAAGGCTTTCTTAGCGCACCGCGCGCGCGCTTTAAGGAGACAAAAGCAGATATTTACTTAACATTGATGTGCTTTTTTAAACCGATGGTTAATGTTTGTTGACATTGATTTTCAAAGGGCTTTCAATTTTAATGAATCAATATAAAGTTAAAATGTTTTTTCAAGTTGTTATTGCCGTTATTCTGTGTGACTTTAGCATAATTATACAGGTTAAAATAAGCATAAGCAGGCCTGTAAAACGGTGACAGAAATGCTCAACTTTAGCATAGGCATAAAACAAATTATTATGACACAAACGAATATTACTGTCTATTATCCACTTGACTCTAAAACTTCTAACACTAAAGAAAATGTATCTTCACAGCATAACCTCAGGCCAGCTATGTATTTCATTTACACTTACTTGATCCTCTTGCAAACAAAACTAGGGTTAAGCGGCGACACAAAATCACACAGTGTCTCGACACAGTGCTGCTCCTGTAGGTGGTGGATGAGGGCGGCGCGGGCTTGCTTTATCTCCTTCTTCTTGCGCACGCATTGGCTGGCCCCTGACACAGCCAAAATAATGCTCAGACAACTGTATTACGAATGGGTTTATGGGAGAAAATGTGTGGATGAATCAGGGAATACATGTATTAGAACCGGGCGTATAGCGCTACTTTATTTGGTCTGTGGACATTATTAGAACTAACGGCAGCATCTTGTTATTATGAATACATTTTCAAGTTTAAAACTTACTAACCATCTACTGCGGTTTCGCGGCGAAGATTTGCTACCGGCCTCAAACGCCAAAAGATCGTTGAAGCGTTAGTGTTAGTTTAGTTTTAGCACTAGACTATTATTATCAGTGACAGAGATGCAGTTCTACAAAGCCGAGCTAAATAAAGAATAACTCGATGTACCATATTTTCGGCAACTATATGGATTTCATTGATAAGTATTATTATAAAGTTGTAAATCCAAAATAATTTTTTATTTATGTTTCTCTCAGCAGTGCTTTTTAAATTAATGAATTTAATCATTAAGTTTTCTTTTAACTATAGTATTTTTAACACACGAAGCGACGCGCGTGTAATTGTTGTGTCCAAATGTACAATCAAGCTGTCAATATGTCCTGCCAGGGTCGCGAGATTGTTCAAACGAGATATCGTGGGTAACTGAAGGAACACGGGTGAGTTTTAGTGAGTTAAAAAACCTGTTAATATGTGTGTCAAGACGAGTTGCTTCAGCACTTAACACACACTTCACACTTCCTACTCCACCCGTGTCTCCGATTGTTCTGAGAGCACCTACGCTCACGCACATTTACAGCATGTTTGTACACAACAAGTACGTAGTGGCAACTGAAAGTAAATCGTGCGTCGCTTCGTAAGATAAAAGTACAAAACACTGACCAATGTTTTAGCTATATACCCGGATTGTACGTAATACATAACGTCATCAGGGTGCTTACTCTTGAGTTTAATTCCGATCGATTAACATTGGACTTGGAACTTTTCGTATTCTTGAGTTCGACGCTAGCGCCTAAATGTGTTTAAATTGGGTGTCCATTTTTTAGAACAAAGTGGAATCGAGATCGGTCTTTGTTGTTGTTCCAATGTTGACACTATTGTTTTCAAGAGTACCGAATTACGTGTATGCAAAATTAACGTTGGAATCGTATTGGCATTAGATTGGCCCCCAGTTCCCAACTAGATGATAAACCGAACACAATGAGACAGAAAATACAAGGTATACTTACATTTGAGTTTGTCGAGACAAGTGATCTGTCTCGTGAGGCTGTTGATGTGATCCTGGCAGCCGCGGCAGTACGCCTCCAGTAGGAGACCGAAGCGGACGCCTACTGCCGGCACGTGCATCTCAGACCTGAGGATACAAGTTCGCATGATGTTAGGGAACTGTATTGTGCAGAGAAATTTTGCCTAGATATGCAGTGTTTGAATATATACGAAATACTTCTACTAATTTTCTTTCGATATTGCTTTTCCCAACTATATGGTCGGCTTCCAGTCTAAGTCCATGGTTGCACGGTGTAAAAATATCGCGGCAAGATATTTTTGCGCAATTCTTAGCGCTGAGAATTGATAATTTAAGTGATTTTTCCGACGCACTAGGTTGCACTTTGTTGGATTCTCAATGGTCGGTTCAACACCGAAAGTTGAAATTCCAGTGCGCAACAAAAACTCGTCGTGATATTTGTACGTCCGTGTCTAACTGGATGTAACGGCATACCGATATCTTTACTCATAAAATACATTGAATGGACATTATGAAAGTCAAAACTCCGTGAACGATTCAAAACCAATTGATCTTTCTTTAAAACTATCTTTCCGCACCATAAATATATTACTTACACGTAAGGAATTTCGAGGGCTATCTTGGAGGTTCAACATTAATTTAAGCAAAAACCAGTAAACAAATTAACATTACCTTAAATGCCAAAAGAGGTAGTGTCCGATGGTCATGTTCTTGAAGGCCCTTTTGAGTAGGAACACGGAGAGGTCGCACATGAGGTAAGATTCATGTTTCAACGCCTGCACCAGTTGTAGAAGATAAAGTAGGAGATCGTTGTCACTGTGGAAGATAACACAATTTCACTCTTCTGGATTCGTAAAGTTGTTTGCTACGGAATGGATACAAAGGAAGCACTAGCAGTAGTGCATTTTCATTTCAAATCTAAGATGCTCACTACTGGACATTTTACCCTCCCCCCCTTTCATCCCAAAGACGTCCACCTCGACATAGGCCTTCCCTTTCAGTACTTTCCTAAGAAAACTATCTCAAGCAATGCAGCGAGCATAAGCTATCAGCAGAACTTTCAGGGCTTACCGGGTTAGTGCCTTTTGTTCAGGGGATGTTCCGAAACACTGACGGCCGATGTCCAGAATCTGTGTCATCATCTGCCGACCCTTTTTCCAACTAGGGTCGGTTTCCAGTCTAACCGGATGCATTTGGATACCAGTATTTTACAAGGAGGTACTCCCTATCTGACCTCCACAATCCAGTTATTGGGTAATACGATACCCCTTGGTAAGACTGGTTGACAGTTTTGGGAATCTGAGCGCTTGTAATGACTGTCAAAAATTCACGAATGATAGCCGGGAGCAACGGCTTAACGTGCTTTCCGAGGCGCGGAGGGGTCTTGGTATTCATAGGATGGTCACCCATCCACGGACCAACCGCGGTAAGCGTAGCTTAACTTGATCGATCGACCCGAGCGGCTTAAATATTAATTAGTCACAATCCCCTGCTTGACCGAGTAACCAGTGGACCGAAGCCTGGAAGGCTGTCTGACCCTGATATTTAGATAAGATGTTGATTAACTTTTTTTATTATAATGTGTAGTGCAAACTCAAAATATAAGTTTAGTTACAGTTTGCACCACACATACACAAGTTCTCGGTCAATTGTAGTTATTACACATACAATCAAAGAATTTGGTTAAATTACATATTACAAAACTGAACAAAATTTTATAAAAATAAAAGATTAAACATAATTAGATAAAATAAGACAAAAATAGGTAAAAACAGATAACACACAACAATTTGATAAAAGTAGACCAAATAAAATAGGATTGGCATAAATTGTAATATAATAATTAAAAACCAGATACAATTTAATTTATTTCTTCCAAGGAGATTTTCCTGGGATTGGCAATGGTATCGACTAGCAGTGTTCAGGAATCTCAGTTCAGTATTCGCGAAGACATCTGAGGATTCGTCATATTTTAAAATCTTGTTAACATGAGTTAGGGCTAGGTACAATGGACTGGTCTTAATATGGTACTGGTTTATGGTATTGACAATAGGCGACCTTGGCGAGGGCGAATGGGGTGAGATTAAAGAAGATGTATTGTAGTAACAAGGAAGTGAAGTGGCTGCCACGAATTAGGCGAGTGAAATATGTAAACAGACTGTGATTTCTCCTACCTTCTGAACTTTGATACTCGACCATACCTAGCACAAATGGTGTTAGGTACACATGTACCACATGTGTGATAAACTAATAGCAACATTAAATACAAGATACAAAATATGATTGAAAGATGTAATAAAGACAAAAAAAAAGTTATTACCCATGTACGGGAAATAACTTTTTTTTTGTCTTTATTACATCTTTCAATCATATTTTGTATCTTGTATTTAATGTTGCTATTAGTTTATCATAATTATAATATCTTAATCATTATTTTTATATTATTATTATAGTAAGTTTTCTAAGTAATGCTACAAAATTAACAAATGCTTGCTCTCTCCTAACTCACTTATTTTGCTGTGCCCGACAGGGTCCATATGATCTAATTATAAGTTTACCACCTAAGAATATATGTGGAATGCAATAAAAGTATTGAGTAACTATAATGTTTTAAGTACAGGTAGCGGACAAGACACTTCTGAACCTTTTCGATGATCAGTGTACATATACTTTTTCATGGGAGTTCCATATTGCACTGTTAGTCTCTAGCAAACTGCGGATGAAAGAGTTGTATAGTATGGTTATATATGACTTGACGATTCATAAAAATTTTACCCTGATTCAAGACAAAACCTACGTTATTGCAGGATTTTTTGTAGGTCTGTATTATGTGCTGGTTAAATGTAAGGTGTGGATCATAGTGCGCACCCTGATCGCATACGGTTAAAACGCGTTTCAGGGGCTCATTACTCATAATGTAAATGTCGTGTATAGGCTGTGTGGTTTTTATGTGTCATGACCGCGCAACCAAAGTTTAGGTCGAGATTGTTAAAAGTGCTTCAAGTGCGAATGTTGTCGATGTCGAGATGAAGTATGGCCGTATTACTTGTGTTAGCTACTGGAAGTGCAACTTCGACGTCATCTGCATACATTAAAACTGTGGAGTGTTTTATAGATGTGGGAAGATCGTTAACAACTACATATAAGAAACAGAAGGGGCCCAAGGGTAATGCCCTGCCCTATGCCAGAAATAACTGAGTAGCGTTCCGATTAGGCATTTTTGTATGATGCAAATTGCATGTGTTCGTGCTGAAAGTTTGGGATAAATGTTTGCAGTGTAAGAGAGAAACCTCCAAGTGCTAGTTAACTAAGAAGTATGTCGTTGTCAACTCGGTCAAAAGCCTTCTGGAACTCAAAATAGGCTACATCGATCTGCATGATCGTTTTTCTATTGGACTGTAGTTTGTGTGCCGGGTGTACTTAAGATATTTCCACTCCGTTGGATAAATATTTATCGTAATAGACAAGTTAAAAATAAATTGCACTTGGAATCTGATAGATTTGATTTTTATCTAACGGCTTGTGATGTATTTCAGACGAGACAATGCCCGAACATGTTGAAACTGAGATTCCCGCTTCACATGAGTTAACAAAATCAAATCCAACATTCTGCAAAGATCATTTAAAATTATGTGTTCCTGTATTAAATTGAATTCAGAAAGAAGCAGATCAAAGTCATCACGTATAGTTACATTGGGTGAATAAAGGTTAAAATTCCTTAATACAACCAGAGGCAGTTTGTTGATGACACACATAATCCTTCTTATACAATTTAAAATAGAAATTTATCTAGCATCAGGTACATTAGGTTCTAAGTAAACGACACAGCAAGCAAAGCGTCATCGACCTTTAGTAACGATTGCACATATTATTTCATCGCATTGTTACAGTCTTACAGTCCAATGGTGGAGCGAATAGGGCGCGCACGCAGCAGCACGCCCTGCACGGTCACACGATATATTTTCGCAGGAACACCTCAGAGTAAAACAGGCTGTTATAGAGCCCAGTTTCAGTAAAGGCCCAACACATTACTTGGAAAGGTTTGCAGTAAATTTTTCGTTTCCGAACAGCTTTTAGTTCCCGGACCTTCTGATTGAAAATCATATCTAGCGTTTTAATTTGCGCCATGAAAAAATATTATTTGGGTTCGGTTTTCTACTTCGCATTCCTGTAGAAGAACCATTCTTGGAGTGAAGTGTTTGATAGTCAATTGAGAGAATCCGTTCATACGTATACAAAAAACACTCAAACATCATGTAAGTAAGTAAGTAAGTATATTTGTTTGTTTAAACATGGTATACATACATTGCATGCAAGATATTACAGTAGAAAAGAAAGTTCAAACATGTTCAGCCGCGTGACGTGGCGTACAAATTGTTGAGTGGCGTACAGTTGCTGGGTTTTAAACCGGGACTACACTTATTAAATTCAAAATGATAAAATTACTATAACAATCGTACTACATTATCAATACAATTCAATTATCAATTCTATTCAATGTTAGTTCAATTATCAATTCAATTCAATGTCAAGTTAATTATTAATTCAATTATGTCAAGTTAATTATTAATTCAATTCAATGTCAATTCAATTTAATCATCAACACATTATACAATAAAATAAATTAAAATACATAATCATCAAGAAAAATTATCCTCTTTCATAAATTCCGAAATACTATAATAAGATCTCTCTATTAATAATTTCCTCAATTTCAATTTAAGGCCGGATACATCCAATAATCTCCATGACTTGGGCAATTTATTAAATATGGTCGGAGCCATGTAATAAATGCTCTTATGCAAAAGAGCAGTTTTACCGCCGCGAACACAGAGTAGAGTATTGTCACGTCTATTCCTTGGCACAGCATCAGACAAACGTTGGAATAAGTTAGAATGACTTACAGTGAACATTACCGTTTCCAAAATGTATAATGAGGGTAATGTCAATATTCTATGCTCTTTAAAATAGGGTTTGCAGCTGTCTGTTGTTTGAAGTCGAAACATCGATCTGATGCATCTTTTCTGGGCCCGAAACGCTACTTCATTGTCCGCACTATTTCCCCAGAAAATAACTCCGTATCTAAGAATGGATTCAGCCAATCCATAGTACGCAGTAATTAATGCATCTTTATTGAGAACCACTGCTAGTTGTTTCAAAGCGTAGGCTGCACTACTTATTTTCTTACTCAGAGCTTCTATTTGCATGGCCTTCTGGTAAAATAGCCTGATCCTGAAAGGCTATTTTACCAGAAGGCCATGATGTTTGAGTGTTTTTTGTATACGTATGAACGGATTCTCTCCACAGATAAGTAAGGATGGAAATTCCCAGCGTGAATGTACTTGATACACTCCAGAACTTTTAAAACCAGTATCGGCCACCAGTTGCGCTTACGACAGATCGGTGAGACCACGATTAAGTTTTCCCCGTCGCAAATATTCTTTGCAGAACGTGTTTGGGGGAGGCTCGCTGCTTATCTGTGTTCGTGACACTGCACTGTAGGCAATCTATCGTGGTGAGAGAGGGTTCGGCATCTCCAGAGATGACGCTATGGGACCTAGATTATCTGACCCCCGGTATGAACGACGCTCGCATCGAACTGGTAAGTCCCGCCCCATTTAAATAAATCATCTTATTAAGCCATTTTAATCATTATCTTGTTAGCGGTAAGATTGAATTGCGTATTAACAAGTAATATGTTTAGTGTCTACACGGTTACTATCTAATCGTTAATTTCGCGTACTCTCAACAAGTTACTGTGGCTTCGCGGTTGGATGCTGGATTGACGATGAACGGGGTGTGAGTTCGAAATCACACTACACTTGTTAACAATTTCTTTTTTAAATTGTTTTCATTTATGATTTCTACCATATTACTTGCATTATTATAGAACTGCGGATATGATTTTCGCCTAACGAACATATCTTGTAAACAAGTGGGTAAATAAAGATATTTTTTTTTGTCCACGGAACTTATAATTACCATGGAAGTAAAAAATATTTACTTCGTAGGGTAAATGGAACTAAGTTGTTCTAAGTGACACATGTCAGTCTACGCCTAATAGCAATGACAACGCAAAACATTTGTAAAACGTTTGACGTAAATCGTGAAAAGTAACGTAACATTAGACATGTTTTTATTGATTTTGTTGTAAGTCAAAAATGTCATGACGCAATTTACTGATTAAACTAGACATAAAATAATAATTATGTTTACATGAGCAGAATATTGGAATCAAAGAGATTGTTAATATATCGGTAAGTGTTTTCATTTTACTCTTTAAAATTGACCGATTGACGTTCACTTCTTATTAGGTGTGAATTGGTCTATTCACACCTAATAAGAAGTGAATAGACCAATTCACTTCTTATTAGGTGTGTTCAAATTAGATTTTAGTTGTGATGCTAGACGCAATATTCTATAGAATTTGATCCATATAATATAGTACATGAAGTTCATTCTTGCAAAACCGCAAGTAGCTATTAAAATGTATCACGGAATTAAATATTAAGCGTTGACTAGCTGTCTGAACTGTGGTGTTATTATTATAATTTTATGTTCATCCACCCTCGACTGGATTATTTCTGGTAGTCGTATTGCATACTCTTCAGCCTTTCAACCTTAACGACATCAAGATAATAATTAAAATCGCTTATCAACATGATTTATCGAAATACCCAAAGAAGTATTCCAATTGGTGATAAGGTTCAAACTCGCTATTTTTTCCGGGGGTCAGATAATGTAGGGCACCGACTGTACATCCAAGGATAAGCAGTGATTAATTTGTGTGTGTAAAAATTTTTCGTTGCCAATTATTTGATTTTCTATGACATCAAAATTAATAGTCATTTATTCAAATAAGACTGGGGATCAGTTTTTTTCCTCACTTCCTAGTGCTTTAGCTGGGAAGATGAAGTGGCGCAATAAATTCCCCAGCAGCTCAGCTGTCTGTTGAGTTAGATAAACTTGATTCTATACAATAGTAGGTAGACAAAGTAATTACCATTACAAGACACAGAAGATTAAATTGAATCATTTGCCATACGTCAGCTAGCCAAACCAATATACCAACAAATAAAATGAGAACTATACTCAAGCAAAAAATAAATAAATGCTAACATAGCATAATACCAAAATAAAAGCCTCATAGCATAATGGACGTGACAGCCTGCGTATGCAATATTGAATTATGTTCACATAACTGTTACGACCCGAATTTCAACTAGAGGCCACAAATGATAAACTAGGGCCATCGACTTAAATAAATAAAACAGGTAGGTAATTATGAATAACAATATTAACAACAGGATCAGCAAGACGATCAAACACCATAATCAGCACCCGTTCACGAGCATAACGCAAATATCGGCCATTACCCCCCTCGCCATATTTGTGGGAAGGGGTACTTCGAATCCCGAGCATGACGAACTTGGTGCTTGGTGCTCAGGCAACAATTGAGTGGTCAATTGTCGAGGTTGCTAGCTTACCACGTTATGGAATACTACTCATTATACGATATCAAATCATAGGTCATGTCAATACTAATTAATTAATAATTTTAAAAAAATTGACTTATACGGTCATTTGACCGTATAAGTCAATTTTTTAAAATTATTATTATTGTTATTTAACAAAAAAAAAAAATATGGAACCCATATAACCAATCACTAAGTACGCTAATTCTGGAGAAAGAACATGAACATTGTCTTGACTTAATCACAACGACCAACTATTATATCATTTAAATAGTCGTTGATGGAATAGTGTGCCTTTAAACAAAGGTTGGATTTTACTTGCGATTTAAACGCATTTAATGGCAATTCTAGCAAAGATGGTAGCTTGTTATAAAAGGTACCAAGTCCAACAAATAAGTTATAAACTTTATGAAGCCAGTGAAAGTGAGCAGTTTGTCCACAACACACGTTTTACAGAAACATTCGTGACAAACCCAGTTTATTTTTGTTTAACCGACATAATATGTATGAATTGATTTTGAAGAACATTAGCACACTCCAAATCATACGAACATTTACAATTACTACAAGCTAGGACTAGACTTTCTTCTAAAACTTATTTACAACCACAACACTCTGATGCCGTCTAGCGGTGAAAGGAGTTACGTAGACTACAGTCGGGGATTGTAAAAGAAACGAAACTTAAGTTAATAAATTTAATTTAAACCAAAACTATAAGCTAATCTACATTAAGGTGATTACTGCTCGAAGTGTGAAACAGTAATGTCTTAAAATTCTATCATACAGGAGATTATAACGTTTGTCTCAGTTTGGACTTAGGACGACGTTGGTAACACGTTCACGGTCACACGTTGATCTGCACGTTCAAGACAACTTCCGCAAGAGATGCATCAGTGTAACACGTTCACGGTCACACGTTGATCTGCACGTTCAAGACAACTTCCGCAAGAGATGCAGTTCGTGTAAAGATGTTGTTTTGGGTCATCGCTTATGCTAGCGACTTCCGTGAATGGCCTCACGTAACACCTCCCCCCGAAGAACAGCGATTAATTGAAGACGGAAGTCGTAAATTGAGCTGGCGGTTGTTTGGGATCAGCTTGGTTGGAGTCTGGAAGGGCATAGATAGCTTCTGGTTCACGCGGTTCCTCCTTTTGAGTTTTTGAGGAACTTTTCGTGCGCCGTATGTAATAGTACAGACCGCTACCCAGTACGCATGCACTTAATATTACCACGTACATAGGTATAGTGGTATGATAGAGACTGTAGTTGATCTCGTTATCCGTGTGCACAGGCTGTTGCAGAGATAACTTCGCGTTGACTGCATGTAGGTTATTAAGATGAATTGATTGCAATTTTAGTTCTGGTGCTGATGTTGGAGTAATTGCGGTGTCATTTACTAAGTCGAGCAATTTGAGCGCTTGTCCTTGTACACGATCGTTCTGGTTGATTATAGTGAATTGCGGTGTTTCTATATAGCATTGATGCGGGATGACAGCGAGGAAGCTGCCCTGTAAAGTCTCGTAGGAGTCCTGAGTGCAATGTAGGTGAATTTTCGTCGCGAAGGGAAAGCTGACCGTGTAATGTCTCTCGTCCAGTTTTTCATAGGCTGCTCTGTCCAGTGATATTTTTATCGGGTTGCAGTGGTTGTTCATCTGCTGCGTGGTAATAAGTTGCTGGATACAATCATCTGGTGTTCGGCGTTGCGGGCTCGATGTCTCTTCACATAAATACCACTTGGTGGTCTTCGGGCATTCAGCCTCTATGTACCTGAAGTCTTTCTCAAAGGTTGCTAGGAACGGATAGGGTGGTGATAGGATCTCATGGTTTTTATTTGGGACTATAGAAAGTTTATACATATCATATATAGTAGGTAGGACAATGGGGAATTTATATACTATGACTATTTCATTCCCTGTGTAATAGGAACCTAGCTTAATTACATCAAAGTATTCCCTATAGTTTAAATCTACGATTTTATCACTCCCATAAAGTGACTTAAGGCTGCTAATCATAGTGCGTAAGGTAGGCAAATTTAGAACGGCGTGGTGCATAGTGGATGTTTTAATAAAAGCTAAAATATTCTGTAAGGTACTTAATTTTTGGGAGATAGAGTCTACATTGTCACCTAATATCATAAGGACTTGAGCTAAATGTGCGTATTTGACAAGTTCTTGATCCCTGCCGGTTTCAGTTCCATTAATTTTATTAATTAAGGTTGCCATTCGATTCTGATTTTCTACGATGTTATCTAATACTTTAGTGTATTCAGAAGTCCAGTTCTTAGATAGACTGATATGCATGTTTAATTCTGTAATTAGTTTGTTCTCATTATTCTGGAGGGATTTAAGAGCTTGATCATAACGGATTGCATCAGTGTAATCGAGATTACCTGTTATGCTTTTTATTACCGACCCGAAACCGTCCAAGAGTCCTCTTTTAACACGGATTGATTCAAATGTTTGCAAATGTTCCAATAAGCTGTTGAGTTTATTCTTAAGATGAACCGTATGAGGTTCGAACAAAGAGCTAGTTCCTAGGTGAAATTTAGGTGCGACATTATCTAATTGGGTGGCAACTGAATCAATTTTACGTTGTAAATCCTCTAAGTTGACGTATTGTAGGAATGAGTGGTAATTGGATATAATTCTAGCGGAGCCTAGTTTAAAAGGAAGGACACCAGGGCTATTGTGAAGACTTTCAAGTTTTATTTCTTGCATTAGACTTGGTTATATCAGAGGAAGAAGGATCAGGAACATCCTGGAACAATTTAGCTGATTTAGGGACACGTTTAAGCCTAGTTTTCGCTATGGGACCTAGTTTTTTCTTGGTATATATATGGATTGGAAGGTCGGCCGTTACGGTATCTTTAGTATATTTGGATGCTAGTTTTTGGCGGGAAGCAAGTGGATTTTTAATAAAAATCTGTTGTTCCGGCAAATATTCTGATTCTGGTTCCCTAGTCTCATTACGTTTGATAATCTGGTCCTCACGAGACACCTTCGAGAGTTCTTGGATCGTGCTATATGCTATAAGCATTTTATCCTTATGATTAAGCATATATTGTTGAAGTAACTGTGAGGAAATATCCATATCATTATCTTGAGCCATATCTGTATCTAAAAATCTCTGGTCGTCAAATGTACTGAGCCTACTAGACGCCCTACTACTACTATTACTACCTAGGCTAGAATCACGTAATCCCCGTGGGTGAAAAGTTTTGAAAACCTCCTATATACGCACGCACAAAGATTTCAATATCTAACTAAAAGAATAGAAAAAACATTAATTAAACTCACACCGAAGTTATATCGGTTCTAAAAATAGAATTGCACTATCTGCATAAAATAAATTATAGCAGTGCAAAAAAAATGGAATTGCACTATCCAATTGCAATAATAGTATGAGTCATGAACCTTGAAACGTTAAGATTATGTAATACGCTCGGAAAATAATTCTTGTGGAAGGTCAGTGTACCTATGCTTTTACATAAAAAGTACGTATGATATTACCTACTAATCTAATACGTGAACATAAATTATTATAAATAAATTAGTACGTATTTATATGAAGAGAAATATCATGAAATATATTATTATATAGAATAGGATATAGGTATAGGTAATATTAGGAAAGTAAGGACAAAGAAAGATTCAGAGTACTTACAACATGATTTCTTTTACTGAATCGATGTCTGGATTCACCCCTGGACTGCAGTCACTGTAGATTCAGGATACTCGACTGCGGAGCTTGATAGCCACCCGGGCGGCACGCGAGCGCGGATGTCTATTTAAGATGTCCCTAATATTCGCGAACCGGCCCGCGAGTATCCTACCGACTGCGCCAGTTACGTAGACTACAGTCGGGGATTGTAAAAGAAACGAAACTTAAGTTAATAAATTTAATTTAAACCAAAACTATAAGCTAATCTACATTAAGGTGATTACTGCTCGAAGTGTGAAACAGTAATGTCTTAAAATTCTATCATACAGGAGATTATAACGTTTGTCTCAGTTTGGACTTAGGACGACGTTGGTAACACGTTCACGGTCACACGTTGATCTGCACGTTCAAGACAACTTCCGCAAGAGATGCATCAGTGTAACACGTTCACGGTCACACGTTGATCTGCACGTTCAAGACAACTTCCGCAAGAGATGCAGTTCGTGTAAAGATGTTGTTTTGGGTCATCGCTTATGCTAGCGACTTCCGTGAATGGCCTCACGTAACAAAGGTGTCAACAACAAAAATAATAAACTAAATTGCCAGAGGTGACAAATCGTGGGTCGAGAGTTTGACAAATGATACACCAATTATATTGTAAGCGGCAGGCCCCAGGTCGTTCAGTTAGTTCACCATAATTGTTGTACAAAATTTGCACTTAGATCTGAGGTTTTCCGCGCACTTTCAATGTCTTTGGACTGAAATACAACACCAGTTCGACCACAGAAAGTAGCCAATTAATAGTCAAAATGTTAAGAAGGCGCAGGGTGATTCCGCACCGTTTCTTTTCCTGTAAACGTTTGGTTACAACCTGACCTAACATTTAGTATATTTGCGTTAAGAAAATAGTGACTCATAGTTGTCACTCAGCTTAGCCACGCGCCTTGACCAACTAGATCACTGTAAATTACAAAGCCGTGTTCACATTGACCAGTTAAAATAAGTCCTTCAGACATTAGTTCAAATTGAATTGGTCAGTTGGTTCGTGGCTAAGCTGAGTGACAACAATAGGTCCTTATTTTCTTAACGCGAATAGACTATAGTGAGAGAAGTCCCCATAATTATTCATAGTCAGTTTTGCCAGACACAATCACGCCTAGCTTGCAACTATAAATGAAATAACACATTGATATCTAATCAGTCTGACTAAACGATGGGAGTTTCTAACTCAGTCTAGTGTAGCGAGCACAGTTTCGTGACGAGCGAGTGAAGCGAGCCCTCAAATGACACGACTGAGCAGAGCAGTTATTGAAGCAATGACCGAGCGAAGCGCGCCTCCCCACACGACAAGCGAGTGCAACACACAAGTATATTCTAAAATCGAACGAACGAAGCGAACCCACCTACTCTACAAGTCAGCTTTTAAACCAGAAAAGCGAGCAGAGCTTAAAGTGAGCCTAGCTTCGCCACGAGTGAGCGAAGCGCAGAAGATGGAGCTATTTTCTAAAGTTTGCACGCTTCTTCACGCTTCATCACTCTTAATTAAAATAGGCTTGCTAAACTCGGTTTTCTGATAATAAGGACTGACTTCGCTCGTTCTACGTATATGATAGCGTGCTCCGCCCACTCGTGCGGAGGCTCGCTCCGCTCACTAGTTTTGAAAATGGCGTTGCTTCACATTCTGGTATTTTGAGGGGCTCGCTTCCCTCTCTATTCCCTTGTAAAAGATTGCACTACTTACTTGTAGGGTTCAGCTTGCTCCGATCGTGCGTTTTGGTAATGGGTATGCGTCACGCGCTGGTCATGTGGGGAGATTGCTTCGCTCACACTTATCTTGTAAAAGCGCGCGCGGCTCACTCCGCTCACTCATGGCTTAAGTAAGCGCGCTCTGCTCAGTCGTGGTGTCACAGGGAGCTTCGCTAGTTCGGCCGTACACTGTTTTCGCTTAATTCGGGGATTTTGTAAGAGAGCTCGCTTCGCTCGCTCTTCTCTTGTGTAACTATGCGTGCTCGGCGAAATAAATTTTGTAACAAATGTTTCTAAGGCTTCCGATATTGCTGTAATCACTGTATTTGTCCGATACTAGATATAGTAGACTCATGCGCAAGCATACGCAGTGTAACGTCATAGGCAAATTATGTCCAGCTCAATTTTTTTTATAACTATGACATATCTTAACTATTAATCTAGCACTAGAACTCTCGCAGTTATTAGTGGTTGAAATCTAAATGTTTTTGTTTGACAGAAATATTGAACTTACTACCGATACCGAGCGAAAACGCGTTTTCACGTCAAAATAATAAAAAAATAGTACTTGCGCCAAGGCGGACGCCACCCTGGAGTGTGCTGCGCAACTGTCAGCGCAAGATTAGCTATTTGGCATTAGAAGATGATTTCGAAATTCATATTCCTTATCGGGTTGAGCTTAACAAAAGTTCGTTATGGATTTTGATTTGACTAGCCTTGCCTGGCCAACTATGTTGGGCTCGGCTTCCAGTCTTACCGGATGCAGCTGAATGCCAGCATTTTACATGGAGCTACTGCCTATTTGACCTCCACAACCCAGTTACTGGGTATTACGATACCCCTTGGGGACAATATTTATATTATTTGTTTCCACACATTTTTTTAGTTTAAATTTTTGTTATTCACTTAAATTGATAGCTTGTTTACGGTAACTGGTTTGTAAAATTTCTGATGCACTAAAAAAGCAAAACGGTCAAAGTTGTGCTTCAATGAACACTCCAGTTTTAAACACTATTAACTTTGTTAACTACAGTAGTTAAGTTGATCTCAACTAGAAAGATTTAAAAATAACATTTTTAACACGCTTTTATTAGCTTCATTCGTAGTATATAGCAGAAACTTTGAACATGATTTTGACCCCCTGCAAAACTTCGGATTAACTCGAAATTTGGCATACTTGTCAAGGACCGATGACAATGCAATAATTTTAAAAATTTGTGCCATTATCCTTGTCGGGCTTACCAGGATAGGTAAAAAACTGGCTTCGAAAACTACGCTGTCATACGTCACAAACTACGCTGATATACGTCTCAAAATTCGAAACACCCTAAAAATAAACAATAATAGTTAAAAACTAAAAAAAAAACGCGCTTCTATAGAAAAACGAACTAAAAAGTAAAAAATAATGGAAAAAGCGTGGGGTGGTTGATATCAATTAAAAAAATACCTCAAAACGTACCCTACGCTTTTTCAATTTTTTTCTACTTTTTAGTTTGGTTTTCTATGGAAGCATGCATTTTTTTATTATTTCTAGCAGTACAATAACAACCTTAGGTATAACGAATTATATGTATATGTCAACGTGAAATTGTAAATACCGTTACATTATAATCTATCTCGCGTATTGTAATCTGCCGAAAGATTGTGAACCGTCAGATTATAATCTCGCTAGTTAGATTGTAATGTAACGGTATTTGCAATATGACGGTAACATAAATTAATAAAAAAACAAACAACACAATAAAAACTTTAAAAAAATTACAACCAACATCCTTAAAAAACACTACAAAGTGAAAAATAACTTTAATTTCGGAAGTCGATGTCTTAGGATCTGTATTTCAGATTTTTTTGCCACCGACTTCCAAAATTAAAGTTATTTTTCACTTTGTAGTGTTTTTTTAAGGAAGTCGGTTGTTATTTTTTTGAAAAAAGTTTTTATTTTTAACATTTTAGTTACGGTACGTAGCCTGAACTAATCTAATCGCATTATTTCTCCATTTGTCGCGCACATACTTAATGCAAATTTAAGACTTATATGGTTTTCTCATGGATCTCACTGTCACAATGAAACCAAATTGAAATGGGACCACACGGGAAGCACCAGCTTTCAAATAAAAAAAGAATTAACAAAATCAGTTCACCCAGTCAAAAGTTTTGAGGTAACAAACATAAAAAAACAGTCGAACTGAGAACCTCCTCCTTTTTTTGAAGTCGGAAAAGTTAAAAAGGATCTCATGTCGAACGTATATGGTTGTTAGAGAGTAATTCACACTGACCTACGGTAGGTCCGTATTCCACGCTCTTCAATAATTACAAATTTTATTAGTGAAAGTAATAATGTTATCTAGAATTATTAGTAGTTGTTCACATATTAATAAGAAAATCAGGATTTTTTTTTACTGAGTTTAATATTTTTACGAGAGAACAGCAACTGAGTGCAATATTTACTTGACGGTCTGCGCCATCCCAACCGACGAAAACGTTCCTCCCCTCCCCCTCCCCCCTTCCAGAATCATGAACTAAATCCATGATAGCAAGTTGTGCTTCGTTGTCCTTACCCTGTAAATCTTAAATAAGCTTCGACCGGATAATGGTAGTGTTAAGTAGTTCAGTCATAAGCTAGAATGTAAATCTGACCTGATCTTCCCGAGACACTTGACAGCGAAGCTCCGCACAGCACAGTCTGCGTAGGCGTAGTCCAGCAGTTCGAGCGCAGACTCCACGCGCAGCATGGGCCAGTCCGCCAACATGCGCCGCACGCTGGCTGCTTCGGCCTGTTCGCCCCATTCCACGCACGATAGGAGTTTAGGGAGGAGTTCCGGTGCTTCTTTGCGGAAACGTTCCCTGGAAATTGGTGTATTGGTGTTATTTTTTTACTTTACCGAGACGTCTAAAAATTAGGAGGTTCTATGTTCGCCTGTCTGTATTCTTTAGGTATGTTCATTGATATTTTTATGAATTATGGATCGAAAATTCTTTTTTTATTTGGTATGCCCGCGACTTCGTCCCCGTTAAATTTCTTGTTCCCCCGACCCTTCCCGTCGCGTCGAATCGCCTACCCGTGCGATTTCCCCGTTTTTGCAACATTTTTCATTACTGCTCCGCTCCTCTTAGTTGTAGCGTGATGTTATATAGCCTATAGCCTTCCGCGATAAATAGGCTATCCAACACAAAAAAATTTTTTCAATTCGGACCAGTAGTTCCTGAGATTAGCGCGTTCAATCAAACAAACAAACTCTTCAGCTTTAAAATATTAGTATAGATAGGAAAGCTTGCACGATGGTCTCATATAATTTTTATTAACTTTGTTTGGATAGTTTTGATTTAGCTTCAATAATACGTATTTAATCCACTCGGTGAATGTTGATGGTGTTATAAAACTTCTTGTCGCTGTTGCTTACGGATTAAAACAAGTAGTAAACAAAAAATTAAACATTGGTGTGACGTAAGTACCAGAAAAGTTTTAAAACTTTAACATTCAAAAAGTGCTGACTCTCAGCCTAATTTGAATAAATGACTTTTGATTTTAATTTTAAAGTCTTTTTTTTTTTTTTTTGTTTGTAAAAAGTGTTTTGATTCACACAGACCAGTATTGTAGCGAGTAGTATTTTCCCATGCCAGTGTACTTAAATAAAGTGTATAACTTTATTTTCAGTGAAATATAAAGCAAAGTTGCACGAACAACATCGACGCAAACATCAATAGACGCCTTTACTCAGGTGTCCGCGAGCGCTCGACACTCAACATTGATATTAAGGGTTAATTTCAAATCGAATCTTTTGCTCTAGTCTGCACGGCACTATAATTCGAGTTTTAAACTAGTTTTATTTTCTGAATAAATTCGGTACGATGTCTATAACATTTGAATTATTTCTCTAGAATGCTGCATTTTTGTTGTTGAACGCCACAATCAATAATGGCGACAGTTGCATTAGCTAGAAATTGGTGAGTAAAGTATAAAATCCTGTTGATTAGGCCAAAACATTCTTTATACTTTACCTCGAAGCCCAGATGTCTTTTCTGTCCTGTTCGTGCATCTCATACATTGGGTCCTTTTCTGCGAAGGCTCGTAGCCTCTCATAATCCCTGCTTAGCCTCTCCATCGCATCCGGCGACACGGTCTCGGGATGTTCCGGGTCCTCCTTCACCGTCTCCTCTTTAGGAAATAGAATAGGGTATTGGCAGTCGTAACTGGAAATAAATTTTAATGATTCAATTAGAAAAAATGAGCGTTGAAGTTATATAATCGATATCTACTAACTTTTAATGTGGAATAAATTAATGTTATCTTTCGTTTTTTAAATCTGAGTTTTTAGGGTTCCGTTGCCAAATGGCAAAAAACGGAACCCTTATAGATTCGTCATGTCTGTCTGTCTGTCTGTCTGTCCGAGTATGTCACAGCCACTTTTTTCCGAAACTATAAGAGCTATGCTGTTGAAACTTGGTAAGTAGATGTATTCTGTGAACCGCATTAGGATTTTCACACAAAAATAGAAAAAAAAAAACAATCATATTTGGGGTTCCCCATACATGGACACGAAACTCAAAATTATTTTTTTCATCAAACCCATACGTGTGGGTAGGTCTTCAAAAATGATATTGAGGTTACTATTATATTTTTTTTCTAAATTGAATAGTTTGCGCGAGAGACACTTCCAAAGTGGTAAAATGTGTGTCCCCCCCCCCCCCCGTAACTTCTAAAATAAGGGAATGGTAAAACTAAAAAAAATATATGATGTATATTACCATGTAAACTTCCACCGAAAATTGGTTTGAACGAGATCTAGTAAGTAGTTTTTTTTTAATACGTCATAAATCGTAAACCACAATTTACCTTTCATTCAGTCAACTAAAATAGAAAAATTAAAAAAATAATAATTTCATAAACATAAACCTTATGCATAAACCTCGAATACCTGCAGGTTTGTACGGAACCCTCGGTGCGCGAGTCCCGACTCGCACTTGGGCAGTTTTTTCTTTAGGGGTCCGTTTGTTCTATGGAAGTCCGTACTTGCTACATAATCAGCCGTCTCTCGGTGAGAGGGAGTAGACCTTTATCTACCACGCCAGCCCAGTGCGAGTTGGTACTGCACTGCTCTCATCTCAAAACATAATTTCTTTACACATTGTGAATAATTTATGTTATTTAAACTTGTTTCTTCGTACAAACTTAGAGAAATCAACCTACCGTATTCAATTTGGCCACGACAGTTCTTAAAGGATGAAAGCACTAGGTCATCGCCCTACGTGTCGTCAACGAAGTGCGTCCGCATAAACAGCGTGACTTTTGTTTTATAAGCATTTTGTTTCAATGCGTGTGTATACGAAATAAATAAAAATGTTTCTTCTTGATACTCACTTTGAGAATTTAACCTGCAAAGCAGCGCAGGAGTCCGTGTTAGGATTGGACACGACAGTTCCTAAAGGGTGAAGCACGAGGTCATCGCCCTGCGTGTCGTCGGCCACGTGCGTCCACATGGACAGCGTGACGCCGTCTGTGCGGAGTTGCTCTTTGTAGTCGAATATCATCGTATTCGCCCACGTCAGTCTGTTTACAACCTCCTGGAATAGATGGAGGGATGCTTTAGAAAACCATTGATGAACAAAATTAAATATATGCCTGCTCTAGACACAAAAAATCACGCTCTAAAAGTACGAAACAAGAAAATATCTCAGACAGAAATCAAGATATAGGTACAACAATGGTCAGGGTAAAGCCATGGTTGCATGCCTGTATCAGGAACACCAACAAAATTATAATGGATTACAGCCTACTCCCATTCAGAAAGAAACTGTGAAATTGTGTGGGCTATAATAATCCACAACGCGTTCTTCGAGTTTTTGGTTCGGAGATTTGGATTGAGATGGTTTTCTCAAAATATTTTACTTCACCGTTCTGAGAGCAGTAGTGCTCTAATTAATTACACAAAATAAAGCGCCTATCTATGTATGTGGATAAGTAAATCCACTGTTTTAGACCAAACACATCGCACCTTTAACAATAAACTGAAATTACTACAAAATTACGATTGTTGTAGACTGCATCGTATTTGCAAAACTTTAAGCGCTATTTTCCAACAATCGGAATTTTGTAATTATTTCAGTTTATTATTAAAGGTGCGAGTATCTATATATATAAAATTCAAAGTCCTGAGTGACTGACTGACTGATATATCAACGCAGAGCCTAAACCGCTGGTCTTAGAGACATGAAATTTGGAGGGTGTATTCTTTGTAAAGAGTAAGTATCCACTAAGAAAGGGTTTTTTGAAATTCCATCCCTAAGAGGGTGAATTGGGGGGTTGAATTTTCACGCGGGCGAAGCCGCTGGCGGAAGCTAGTAAAGTATATAGTAATCAAAATTGAACAGCTCACCTTATTTGAGTCTTTTCCTCTCCTCTTGCTCTTACTCTTGGTGACCTCATAGACACCGAAGCAGACCCTGGCCATGCGCGGCAGGTTGGACACCTTGATAGGAAACGTGAGCTCCTGGTCCCACACGGCCACGCCATCTGCCATCACGGCGGCGCTGGTCTTCTGCGTCTCACACAGGGGCTTGCCGCCGTGGAAGATGCCAGCTTGGCAGATTACCTGCGAATATTTTTAGATAATATTGAAAACAGAACTAAACATTGTTTAATAAGACGTTTTATTATTAAACCACACCACAGAGTATTTGGTGCATGGACCAACAAATGTTTTTGGGGGATTGGGTGGGTCAAGTTCTGTGTCTAATGTTCCGCTTCAGTTGACGGCATTAAAAAAGCAACGACTAAATAACAAACATAACTATTACTGAATGAAGTCAATTCCGACTCAACAATAATAAAATAACCACAAAGTGGCCACTGAAAGTTTATGAATACAAAATATAAAAACAACTTAACACCAATGGACAAATATGAGCTAAGCTAAGGGTTTAGAAGCGCAGGGAAAGCAGGCGTTAGAAACCCAACATAAGCGCATTTTAAATGTGTAATTTATCTATAGTATGTATGTATTTAGAAATATATAAGTATGTTTATCAGTTGTCTGGTTGCCATAGTACAGGCTCTGCCTAGTTTGGGATCAGATAACGTTGTGTTGGTTGTCCTAAGATATTTATTAAGATATTTATTATTAATGTTACAATATTTATATTTGCATTTATGTTTGATGCTTTACAATATTTCTATCCACTTATTAGTTTGCCCGTATCTCAATTTATTTGAGGTCGGCATCTTCTCCGTCCCTACTTCTCTATTAGCTGTCATCTCAGTAGTCACCCCCTTTCTAGCCATATGTTTGTTTTATGTTTCTTTTGTTTTCGATATCGAACCCACCCAACACGTGGTTACAGTATAGTTAACTAATTTTATTTGACATCATTCCGTTTGTGGGTCAACATTCTGATCCATACAAGAGGGTATTTGACTACAAATTTTTTTTTTGAAAATACTATAAAGATACAATACAATACAATCACGCCTTTTTCCCACGGGGGTAGGCAGAAACCACGGAACGCCACCTGCTACGATCTCTACACACTCCTTTTGCCTCGTTTAGGTTCATACATCAAAAACACAATACTTGAAAAAATGTATAATTCGGTGGAGATATGAAGAAGATACACAGTTTGGTTATTATTGTATTATTCTATCCTTGTCATGCCAAACAGTCATTGTACCGAATAGCATGAAAGTACTATAGTGTTTCGTAGTGACGTCAGATACCAGTAGTGCTGTCTAGCACGCTTAGAACTTTGTAATTTTTTTACGATATTTTTTTTTATCTTGACTTAGCTTTTTTTTATACACCGTGACATTTTAATCGTCTTACAACGGCAGCCCACTTCATGTATCCAATGACTACTACACATCCGTAAAAAAATAATAGTTTAAAAAAAAAACTAAAAACACGCTTTATATAGAAAACCAAACTAAAAAGTAAAAAATAAATTTTAATAAATTTGAAGTAAGAATAGTATAAAAAATCGAATAAATGTAAATGAATAATAGTGTAAGAAAGAAAAAAATGTTTTATTTCAAAAAAAGCGTGGGGTGCTTTTTAAGATATTATCGAAAAGATAATCCTTCTGGTCATATCTGTCAATGAAATATTATTAACTATTGAAACCATGCACCCCACGCTTTTTTTAAAATAAAACATTTTTTTCTTTCTTACACTATTATTCATTTACATTTATTCGATTTTTTATACTATTCTTACTTCAAATTTATTAAAATTTATTTTTTACTTTTTAGTTTGGTTTTCTATATAAAGCGTGTTTTTAGTTTTTTTTTTAAACTATTATTTATTTTCTACTTTTTAGTTTGGTTTATTTATAAAACCGTGTTTTTTTAACTTATTAATCTACTTTCAATTCCATGATAACTATAAGTAACTGTTGGCTGTTATTGGTCATTAGCTACATCCATAATGCACACATGTTCAAAATTATAGACACGTAGCTCTTTTTATGTGTGTCAAGTCGACAGGAACGAACGCGGAGTGCGTACGTTCCTGTCGCTCAGTACGCCGCCGTCCCGCTTCGTTTCGAGTTGTTCAGTGCACTATTCAAAACTGTCGAATAAATACATTTCATTATATGTATTTAATAATTTTATTTCATAAATAACAAAAATATAAACCTTAATTTACAATGTATAAAAAATATGTAGGTATCTGTAATAGACTATTATTTACAAATTTTCAAAATAATGCAAAAATCGCCGGCGTACGGTATTAGACTAGTTCAAAAACGCGCGGCGTTCAAAGTGTTAACACTACTTAAGTTTTAGGAAATTATCCTGACAAGATTCCATGGCCAGCAACTGGTTTATAAAACAAAGTAAGTATTCAATCGTTCTTTTTTTTTTTAGTACAATCGCAAGTAGTCAAACCATGAAAACTTTTACAAAAGTTTGAAACGGAACGCAACTGATGGTTGACGTTGACACATGTGACGTTTGACAATTCAAGGTAAAAAATAAATACAAGTCTGTTATTTATCATTGTACATAGAAACTTAATTATATTCATCATCATATCTAATTGGTTTCTTAACTGTACACCCTGATAGTGTCACATATGGTGCTGACTGGTTGGGGATATTATTCTCTGTCCTAATTTTGTTTTCTTTTTAGGTACTGCTACAGTCAACAGAGGAGTGGTTGAAGTTGGTTTCAATATGTGTTCGCGATTTCTATGGAAAGATCCTTGAGGAGAAGTTATAATATAGCTATGAGGAAGACTATCCTTTTCTTATATTATACCAGGAACCCAAGTGGTTTGTGTTTAAAATAGATTTTGTCACCTATGTCTAGTGTTGGAAGTGTTTTTGTGTTTCTATTATAATAAAATGCTGTTTTTAACTGTTGTTTTTTAATTTTCTTCTCTACCTTACTGGTGTCAACTGTATTTGGTGTTAATGTGGTGTCCGAGGTAGGTAATTTAGTGCGTAGTTGCGTGACATGCACAGTTGTGCAGGTGAATAACCTGTGTGTTTAGGAGTGTTCCTATACATCAGTAGAGCAATGTATGGGTCTGAGTTGTCAGCTTTACATTTTGAAAACATGGATTAAATTGAACCAACCTCTCGTTCCACCATTCCATTTGATCGACTCATGTATGGGCTTGAAGTAGTGTGGTCAATACCCCATTCAGTAGTAAAATCTTTAAATTCTTTACTATTGAAAGGTGGACCATTATCTGAATTCATGGTTTCTGGTATGCCATGACGTGCAAATTAGTTTTTAAATGTATTATTAAAGTTTTAGCTGTTGAATCTGATTTTAAATAAGCTATCTCTACATATTTTGAATAATAATCTATAACAATAAGATATTTACTTTTGTTAAATTCAAAGATATCAACACCAACTTTCGACCATGGTAGCATCTTGTACTCATGGTGTATTATTGGCTGTTTAGCATTGTTATGACGGTAAGTAAGACATGTAGGACACTGTGATATGAATTTAGTGATGTCATCATCTATGCTAGGCCAGTACACAGTTGTCTTTGCATGGCGTATGCAACTGTTTATACCTTGATGTCCTTCATGGACCAATTTTAAAATGTAATTATGCATAGTGCTAGGAATAACTATGTTGTTGCCATTAAATAACATTTTATTGAGAACATGTAGCTGATCTTTTAACTATTGTAACCATGACAATCGTAAAAACTAGGCAACTTCTTTTACCAAATCTTCGACCTGTCGAGACTTGTAGAGCAGCACGTCGAAGTTATTAACGCATTCTCTCGTCACGCGTTTTCTAATGCGCGTGTTAAGTAGACCGTATGCCATATCCAATTGAACCTTCTCTGAGAGGTCATCCTTTGGGAACTTGGCTAATATTGTACGTACCTTAGCAATAAACAAGTCAGTGTTTTCATCTTCTTGATGATTAATATTAAAGAGTTTACGGTAAAGGCGATGTGGCGGGTCATGTTCACCGAAGGCGCATTTTATTCTGGTGACGGCTTCCGACCACGTGCTGGTTGACTGCTTCACACCTTGCCACCAAACTGCAGCAGGTCCTTCAAGTACTTAACATCGAAAAACTGCGGAGAGCATTCGATGCTATAAAGCTAGCGAGAGTTTCTTGAGACATTGTAATGTTCACGGCGGCCGCGTCCGCGGCGCCATTCGAGTCCGAGTTTTCTTCTGACCGTGTTCTTGGCATTTTGGTCACTGAAGACACAGGATAAACAAGAAGAACACACTCCTAGGTTTGCTAATAGTCCCCTACGGTTATTTTTTGTGATCGTTGCAAGTTATTTCGCGATCTGCACTCATTAATACACTACACGAAATACCTACACACGTTGGGCAGCCCCTTATAGCGTCGGTGGGGAGCAAATTAGGACTCACTTATTACAATAACAGTTTATTGTTCAAGAAAAACAAGTTTAACACAAAAAAAGTCTTGACAAACTCACTTATTTGCTAGATTTTTATATTAAGCGCGAGCAGTTACTGCTCGAACGCGCAGTGTTGCCAGGTCCTTTTTTTGTTTTACCCCAAGTCTGATCTCATTTTACCCTAGATTTACAGTTAACCCTAAATTTTTTAATTCGCGTTCCTTCACTGTCGAAAACATTTACGCCATTTTACTCAGTAATCACAGTATCGTGCGTACACGCCAAGCGAGCAGGATACAAAGTACTTTGCGATAGTCTTGTGTAGTTAGCGAACGAACTAGGTCGTGAGAGCGCTCTCATAGATGAACTACGCGAATTAGTTCCCTCATTCTCCGATCCGCAGTTCGTTAGTTCGTGACCGAATGAGCGAGGATGGCGTCAACCGAACTAATACACGAAACAAAATACAAAAAGTTTTTTTATATTCACTAAACTAGTTATTTATTGCAACAATAAACTTTGGTATTATTTACAATCATGATCATTTTATAAATTATCATTCAGAGGTTTTTGCTGTTTTTAAAGTCCAAAAATTGTAGGTAAAAGTAGAATATTCCATAATCTTGTCGTAGGAGCAAAATAAAAACGAGCGAACGATCGAACGATCTGCCTCTCTTTGATTCGAGCTGGGAGCTGACGAACTAGAAGAGCGAACTAGTTCGGTAAGGAGCGGTGAACTAAACTGAGCGATCTCAGTCGCGAACTACTATGCCCAAGACTACTTTGCGAACAATGCGAGCGGGCAGCGGGGCAGGGTTGGTATGTAGTAATTTAAATGTGTGTTCATAAAATCTGTGAAGTGAATCATGTTTAAATTTACCCTAAAATTACCCTCACCGAGTTTTTACCCTAAACATTACCCTGCTGATTAAACTTAACCCTAAATCTAGGGTAAATTACCCTAAGTTGGCACCACTGCGAACGCGTCACAGATGTACGTCAACTAACTAGCGCCCTCTAGCGGACAGCATACAAAAGACGCTCAGGCAAGTTAAGCCTGTCCTGGTAATCCTGGTCAGGATAATGGCACAAATTTATGAAATTATTGCATTGTCATCGGTCCTTGACAGGTGTGCAAAGTTTGAATGAAATCTGTTCGTTTAAAGTGGGTCAAAATCGCGCTATAAGGAGTCGGTTACAAACAAACATACAAACATACTAACATACAAATATACAAACATACAAGTGAAGCTAATATAAAGCGTGTAAAAATGAACATTTGAATATTTTAAAAAAAAACACGCTTCCATTGAAAACCAAACTAAAAAGGACAAAATAATGGAAAAAAAGCGTGGGGGTGCTTTTTAAGGTTTTTTTTTTATTGATATCAGGCACCCCACGCTTTTTTTCCATTATTTTGTACTTTTTAGTTTGGTTTTCAATGGAAGCGTGTTTTTAAGTTTTTTTAAACAATTTTTTAGGGTGTTTCGAAATTTAAGACGTATGTCAGCGTAGTTTGTGACTTATGTCAGCGTAGTTTGTGACGTATGTCAGCGTAGTTTGTGACGTATGTTAGCGTAGTTTGTGTCGTATGTCAGCGTATTTTGTGTCGTATGTCAGCGTAGTTTGTGACGTATGTCAGCGTAGTTTTCGAAGACAGTTTTTTTGCTGTCCTGGTAACCCTGGCAAGGATAATGGCACAAATTTATGAAATTATTGCATTGTCATCGGTCCTTGACAGGTGTGCAAAGTTTGAATGAAATCTGGTCGTTTAAAGTGGGTCTAAATCGCGCTATAAGGAGTCGGTTACAAACAAACAAACCTACAAACTAACAAGTGAAGCTAATATAAAGCGTGTAAAAACAAAAATATTATTCATTATAATGACTGACGCATAACGGTATTTTGAAATTTGATATTTTGTCTCATGGAAATGGAGATGGAATGATCTAGTCGACTCGTGCGCTGGGTAGGGATGTTCTCTACCATATGATACGTAAACATTATTAACAGGATGTTTCATCATTCTAACGCATTATTTATTTTTCTTAGTACCTATTATCTCAATTAATGATAACATTTTTTTGATCATGCCTAGATGTATATTATGTCGGATACATTGAGTGGACAACGTTTGTTAAGACGACTAAACACATGACATTTTTGACACGGTGTATTTCGAGAAATTGTCATAAATAAATAATAGTTTAAAAAAAAAACTAAAAACACGCTTTATATAGAAAACCAAACTAAAAAGTAAAAAATAAATTTTAATAAATTTGAAGTAAGAATAGTATAAAAAATCGAATAAATGTAAATGAATAATAGTGTAAGAAAGAAAAAAATGTTTTATTTCAAAAAAAGCGTGGGGTGCTTTTTAAGATATTATCGAAAAGATAATCCTTCTGGTCATATCTGTCAATGAAATATTATTAACTATTGAAACCATGCACCCCACGCTTTTTTTAAAATAAAACATTTTTTTCTTTCTTACACTATTATTCATTTACATTTATTCGATTTTTTATACTATTCTTACTTCAAATTTATTAAAATTTATTTTTTACTTTTTAGTTTGGTTTTCTATATAAAGCGTGTTTTTAGTTTTTTTTTTAAACTATTATTTATTTTCTACTTTTTAGTTTGGTTTATTTATAAAACCGTGTTTTTTTAACTTATTAATCTACTTTCAATTCCATGATAACTATAAGTAACTGTTGGCTGTTATTGGTCATTAGCTACATCCATAATGCACACATGTTCAAAATTATAGACACGTAGCTCTTTTTATGTGTGTCAAGTCGACAGGAACGAACGCGGAGTGCGTACGTTCCTGTCGCTCAGTACGCCGCCGTCCCGCTTCGTTTCGAGTTGTTCAGTGCACTATTCAAAACTGTCGAATAAATACATTTCATTATATGTATTTAATAATTTTATTTCATAAATAACAAAAATATAAACCTTAATTTACAATGTATAAAAAATATGTAGGTATCTGTAATAGACTATTATTTACAAATTTTCAAAATAATGCAAAAATCGCCGGCGTACGGTATTAGACTAGTTCAAAAACGCGCGGCGTTCAAAGTGTTAACACTACTTAAGTTTTAGGAAATTATCCTGACAAGATTCCATGGCCAGCAACTGGTTTATAAAACAAAGTAAGTATTCAATCGTTCTTTTTTTTTTTAGTACAATCGCAAGTAGTCAAACCATGAAAACTTTTACAAAAGTTTGAAACGGAACGCAACTGATGGTTGACGTTGACACATGTGACGTTTGACAATTCAAGGTAAAAAATAAATACAAGTCTGTTATTTATCATTGTACATAGAAACTTAATTATATTCATCATCATATCTAATTGGTTTCTTAACTGTACACCCTGATAGTGTCACATATGGTGCTGACTGGTTGGGGATATTATTCTCTGTCCTAATTTTGTTTTCTTTTTAGGTACTGCTACAGTCAACAGAGGAGTGGTTGAAGTTGGTTTCAATATGTGTTCGCGATTTCTATGGAAAGATCCTTGAGGAGAAGTTATAATATAGCTATGAGGAAGACTATCCTTTTCTTATATTATACCAGGAACCCAAGTGGTTTGTGTTTAAAATAGATTTTGTCACCTATGTCTAGTGTTGGAAGTGTTTTTGTGTTTCTATTATAATAAAATGCTGTTTTTAACTGTTGTTTTTTAATTTTCTTCTCTACCTTACTGGTGTCAACTGTATTTGGTGTTAATGTGGTGTCCGAGGTAGGTAATTTAGTGCGTAGTTGCGTGACATGCACAGTTGTGCAGGTGAATAACCTGTGTGTTTAGGAGTGTTCCTATACATCAGTAGAGCAATGTATGGGTCTGAGTTGTCAGCTTTACATTTTGAAAACATGGATTAAATTGAACCAACCTCTCGTTCCACCATTCCATTTGATCGACTCATGTATGGGCTTGAAGTAGTGTGGTCAATACCCCATTCAGTAGTAAAATCTTTAAATTCTTTACTATTGAAAGGTGGACCATTATCTGAATTCATGGTTTCTGGTATGCCATGACGTGCAAATTAGTTTTTAAATGTATTATTAAAGTTTTAGCTGTTGAATCTGATTTTAAATAAGCTATCTCTACATATTTTGAATAATAATCTATAACAATAAGATATTTACTTTTGTTAAATTCAAAGATATCAACACCAACTTTCGACCATGGTAGCATCTTGTACTCATGGTGTATTATTGGCTGTTTAGCATTGTTATGACGGTAAGTAAGACATGTAGGACACTGTGATATGAATTTAGTGATGTCATCATCTATGCTAGGCCAGTACACAGTTGTCTTTGCATGGCGTATGCAACTGTTTATACCTTGATGTCCTTCATGGACCAATTTTAAAATGTAATTATGCATAGTGCTAGGAATAACTATGTTGTTGCCATTAAATAACATTTTATTGAGAACATGTAGCTGATCTTTTAACTATTGTAACCATGACAATCGTAAAAACTAGGCAACTTCTTTTACCAAATCTTCGACCTGTCGAGACTTGTAGAGCAGCACGTCGAAGTTATTAACGCATTCTCTCGTCACGCGTTTTCTAATGCGCGTGTTAAGTAGACCGTATGCCATATCCAATTGAACCTTCTCTGAGAGGTCATCCTTTGGGAACTTGGCTAATATTGTACGTACCTTAGCAATAAACAAGTCAGTGTTTTCATCTTCTTGATGATTAATATTAAAGAGTTTACGGTAAAGGCGATGTGGCGGGTCATGTTCACCGAAGGCGCATTTTATTCTGGTGACGGCTTCCGACCACGTGCTGGTTGACTGCTTCACACCTTGCCACCAAACTGCAGCAGGTCCTTCAAGTACTTAACATCGAAAAACTGCGGAGAGCATTCGATGCTATAAAGCTAGCGAGAGTTTCTTGAGACATTGTAATGTTCACGGCGGCCGCGTCCGCGGCGCCATTCGAGTCCGAGTTTTCTTCTGACCGTGTTCTTGGCATTTTGGTCACTGAAGACACAGGATAAACAAGAAGAACACACTCCTAGGTTTGCTAATAGTCCCCTACGGTTATTTTTTGTGATCGTTGCAAGTTATTTCGCGATCTGCACTCATTAATACACTACACGAAATACCTACACACGTTGGGCAGCCCCTTATAGCGTCGGTGGGGAGCAAATTAGGACTCACTTATTACAATAACAGTTTATTGTTCAAGAAAAACAAGTTTAACACAAAAAAAGTCTTGACAAACTCACTTATTTGCTAGATTTTTATATTAAGCGCGAGCAGTTACTGCTCGAACGCGCAGTGTTGCCAGGTCCTTTTTTTGTTTTACCCCAAGTCTGATCTCATTTTACCCTAGATTTACAGTTAACCCTAAATTTTTTAATTCGCGTTCCTTCACTGTCGAAAACATTTACGCCATTTTACTCAGTAATCACAGTATCGTGCGTACACGCCAAGCGAGCAGGATACAAAGTACTTTGCGATAGTCTTGTGTAGTTAGCGAACGAACTAGGTCGTGAGAGCGCTCTCATAGATGAACTACGCGAATTAGTTCCCTCATTCTCCGATCCGCAGTTCGTTAGTTCGTGACCGAATGAGCGAGGATGGCGTCAACCGAACTAATACACGAAACAAAATACAAAAAGTTTTTTTATATTCACTAAACTAGTTATTTATTGCAACAATAAACTTTGGTATTATTTACAATCATGATCATTTTATAAATTATCATTCAGAGGTTTTTGCTGTTTTTAAAGTCCAAAAATTGTAGGTAAAAGTAGAATATTCCATAATCTTGTCGTAGGAGCAAAATAAAAACGAGCGAACGATCGAACGATCTGCCTCTCTTTGATTCGAGCTGGGAGCTGACGAACTAGAAGAGCGAACTAGTTCGGTAAGGAGCGGTGAACTAAACTGAGCGATCTCAGTCGCGAACTACTATGCCCAAGACTACTTTGCGAACAATGCGAGCGGGCAGCGGGGCAGGGTTGGTATGTAGTAATTTAAATGTGTGTTCATAAAATCTGTGAAGTGAATCATGTTTAAATTTACCCTAAAATTACCCTCACCGAGTTTTTACCCTAAACATTACCCTGCTGATTAAACTTAACCCTAAATCTAGGGTAAATTACCCTAAGTTGGCACCACTGCGAACGCGTCACAGATGTACGTCAACTAACTAGCGCCCTCTAGCGGACAGCATACAAAAGACGCTCAGGCAAGTTAAGCCTGTCCTGGTAATCCTGGTCAGGATAATGGCACAAATTTATGAAATTATTGCATTGTCATCGGTCCTTGACAGGTGTGCAAAGTTTGAATGAAATCTGTTCGTTTAAAGTGGGTCAAAATCGCGCTATAAGGAGTCGGTTACAAACAAACATACAAACATACTAACATACAAATATACAAACATACAAGTGAAGCTAATATAAAGCGTGTAAAAACTATCATATTCATCCCATCTACTATTAAACGTGAACCAACTCACCGCAGCACCATTCCCGGGGTCCACGTTAAGTTTGCTGACACTCTGTACGACGCATGAGTACTGTTTCTCTATTTTCCACGCCGACTCATTTTTCTTCCGTCGCATCGTGTTGGAGTGTTCCGAGGTCAGTCGTCTCCGCTCCGGCAGGCAGTATGGGTAGTAGGGTAGGTCGCGGTTTACTGTGGGGTATGATAATGTCAGTTATCATTATCTGCCTAGCCTTTCTCCCAACTTCGTTGGGGTCGGCTTCCAGTCTGACCGGAAGCAGCTGAATTTACTTGAAGCGACAGCCTATCTGAACTACAACCCAGTTACTGGGTAGAACGATATCCCTTGATAAGACTGGTTGTCAGACTACTGCCGGGACAAACGGCTTAACGTGCTTTCTGAGACACGGAGGGTCTTATTATGTAAAGATGGTCACACATCCGCGGACCAAATGTGACAAGCGCAGCTAAACCTGATCGACCGACCCGTGCGTCTGTTATTTCTTAACCACAAGCCCCGTATTCCCCGTGTTACTGACATATATGAAATTTTGACAATACAAGTAGTTCATTTCACACATCAGTTTATAAATGACTAAAATATCTAATATCTGCACCCTAATTGCGAAACGCACAATTTATCAGAATCTGAATGGGATTGAAGATTATTTCTAAACCATTGCGTCATTTGTTCGAATAAATTGTCGGCTTAGCAACGTAAATAACGCAACGAATGTTGTTTAACTATGAATATTAAACCAATTCCTACCGATAAAAAGTTCCGCAATTACCCCTCTGATCAGTATAAAATACCCCAAAGAAAATAATAAAACAACACAGATCACCAACTCACGCGTTAGCGGTAGCTTGTCCATGCTGACCGTCATGACTTGCGGCACGCCATCAGTGGCCAGCGTCTCCTGGATGTACAGGAACTGGATGAGGGGGTAGTCTCCGAACAGGTACTCTTCGCGCCCGCACACCTTCAGCACGTAGTTGTGAGGATGCTCCCCCCGCATGTTCAGGGAGTTGGCTAGCTTGCGTAGGATTACTTCGATGTGCTGTAGAGGAGTGCGCGTTGCGGGCACCCTCAAAGAAAACGATACCTGAGGAAATGAAAATGGTCTTCATAATATAGTTTTTAGGGATCGGTGTTTTTTGCCGGGTTTTAGTCCCTAATGTTGAATCGGCGCCAAGTAAAATAATGGCAGCTTAATTGATCACATGATCCGTGTTCATTGTTTGTTTGGCGCCGACTCAAAATGAGTTATTACTGTAATCTAGGAGCATAAACTAAAAAGGTTTATTATTGTTTCCCTTTCGTCGGTTATTTTTTGCAATGAAGTTCCTTTTCGCGCGTTGTGAAAGGGGGCTAGACGGAAAAAATTCTTACGAAAAGTTGTCACGACATGCTTTAACCGACTTCAAAAAAAGGACGAGGTTTCTCAATTCGACCGTATATTTTTTGTATGTTGTTGTTTTTTTTGTTGTGAGTAGAGAGGGAGAGAGGGAGAGAGGGGGAGAGGGGGAGGGGGAGAGGGGGAGGGCGAGAGAGAGGGAGAGAGGGGGAGAGGGAGAGGGGGAGCGCGAGAGAGAGGGAGAGAGGGGGAGAGAGAGGGGGAGACGGGAGAGGGAGAGAGGGAGAGAGAGGGAGAGAGAGAGGGAGAGAGAGAGGGAGAGAGAGACAGAGAGAGAGAGCGAGGTAGAGAGAGAGGGAGAGAGAGAGAGAATATTTTTGTTGAGTGTATACAGGTTTTTTGTACATAATACATAATTAAAAAATTATAACTATTATGAATCCTGGAAAGGAACTTCGTTCCATCCGGGTGTCCCTTGACACCTCTAAAGTTTTTTTTTACATTTGATCGGTTTTCGCAGTGCGTTCGCTTTCACAACGTTCGTCTGTCAACATAATAAACGTAATTATTCAAGAAACTTCCAATAACAAGGCGAAAATAATAAAACCTCATTAATAAGATCAACGTATTTCATAAAATGTTTTCGTTTTAAATCGAGCTTGTCAAAATGAATGCGTCAAAATCACTGTCAGAACTTTGGACAAAACTTGTCAATACATCTTAGTCGCTGACTTTAATTTAGAAAATGTTAAAATCAAAATTCAACATAAGTTACGATGATGATGAAGAGGACGAAGAGATAAAAGAAGGTAAGCCTGGGTATGCTAAATTATTCTAGGAATCTACACTTTAAAGCCACACTAACGGCCAAACGTCCCGCGACGTGTGTAGCGTGAAATGTCGAACGAAGTCGGAATAATGTAAGCCTACAAGTTACGGTTCCTTATAGTGTTCCAGTTCAGGTAATACCCACATGCCTCAGTGTCCTGGGGTTGGGGCCCTCTGTTCACTTTGCTATTCACCGTACGATGTCATTCTAAAGGATTGATTTTTGAATTCTGTTCCGTCCGCCTGCAAGTTTATTCCAATACACGCTCTGGGCTACCTGCTTAGGTAGCCATATGACGTCAACTTATACTCGCTTTCTTACACTAACGTGCTGTCGACTGTAGAATTAGTGACAACTGTTCGCTACCTGTGTCTGAACAGGAGTGCGAACTTTGTCAATTTAGCACTGAACAGAAAGTTACGTCAAATATGATTCGTAAAATCAACATACAAAAATATTTAAATCGAAAATGTCAAACTAATGTATCAGAACGTGCGAGTTCATTTTCTTCGACAGCACTAAATCTCTCCAATTAGTGGTTAAAAATTTTGAAATCGCATTTCAACATAATTTATGATGATAATGAACTTCACGCAGAAGAGGAGCAAGAAACGAAGGCGGTGACCGCCAAGAAAAAAGCATCAGTACCTGATAAGGCACTCACTAAGTCAGAAATCAGCGTCGGATGTAGCATGCTGGGCAAGACTGCTGACGGAGACGGGTAAGACACCTCTATGCAGCCTACTAGGTGTTAACATTACCACATTATTAACTTACCCTTCTTAATAAACCCAGAAATATCAATTTTTACTCTACAGTTGTTATTAGGTCATGCCGAAATTATTCATAATGAATTGTTGATACATGAAATAAATACCTGATTTGTGTTTCCATGTTATACTCTGTCGTTTAGAATCAAATCGATGACGATAAAGTTGAATTTTGCCAACAGGTACACATATTTGAAATGCACAATTACAGGATTGAAGTTGACAAGCATAAACCTAATAAAGCGGTACCAAAACCTCATGTTCTTGGACGTTTCCCGCAACTACTTAGAATTAGACGCATTACAAGTTATTGCAAGCCTACCTTACTTGATTGTTATACAAGCTGACGCTAACAGTTTAACCTCGGCAGGAATAAAGCCAATGAAATATCTTCAATGCATCATAATGAATAACAACAAAATCAAATCGGTTCACGATGTGTTCCAAGTGGAACTGAGCACTCTGGAACTTGCGAACAACCTAATAGAAACCGTAGCCTTCGAAAACAAGATGAATAATCTAAAAGTTCTCGATTTCAGACACAATTTCATAGCAGATATCTCGAATTTCGATTTTCCTTTTTTAGACAGCTTGTATTTAGAAGGAAATAAATTGACGACTCTTATTGGGCTCGAGAAATTGGTGAATTTAAGAATTCTTCATGTGCGTAATAATCCTATAAAGCTGTTGAACGGATTCGTTGAAGCCCTGACGAAACTAAAGTACATCAATCTTAGGAATTGTAAAGTTGGAACATTGTTACAAATCAAGAAGTTGAGGGTATGCATCTATATTATTTTTTGTATATGTTTGTATTATTATTTAGTTGGACACACTAGTAGCTAATTAGCAGATGCATATACAGTATCAGTAACCTTGGAGATATTTAATATATTCGGTTCTTGAAGCAGTTGTGTGTGGCAGCCATCACAATATTTTCCGGGAACCTATTCTATGCTGTTACACCTTGGTAAAACAAGAAGTGCTTCAAATTTATTAGATAACAACAAACCCCATTACGATCTTCTTGATACAAATTGCAGGACGTTGCAGTACTTATACAAGATGCAGTTTTGAACCTGCAAAACATTTCAGGAGGTTGTTATGAGACTCGTAAATTATCATATAACAATACAATACCAAGTCAATAATCAATAACACTTTTTATTTTAGATTTTTCAATTTTATTGTTTTTCTGAACAACTCTGGATGGGGAGCGCGGCTTTGGATTTATGAAAGAAATGTCGGTTGCGTTTGTTTGTATGTGTGAAAGCGCAATTATAGGACACGTACAGACTGGCCGTTTTTTAAAAAAGGGAGTTCACACTTACCGATTTCCGTAAATAAGAATAAAATGAAAAAAAAAATACCTGCCCATTTTATTGTTGATTCGGGTCAAGAGTCACTTACATAATTACCTCCTGAAATATTTTGCAGATCCAAAACTGCACCTTGTATTAAATGCAACGCGTGACCTTACTTTAAAATACTGTCTTGCTAAAGCTCCGAATTTCCCCACATTTTTGGCTTTTGTTTAATCGACGAATTCCTTAACATCAAGGTGCCCAGAGACAACATTTTGCATAATATCACGACCTCAGTCCACGAAAGTTTAGTCAGTGGTGGACTCGTACTAAAACGTCATTTTATAATGACATTTATATTTAGGTACTAGAAGGACTCGAGACGCTCGTGATAAAAGGGTGTCCATACATGGGAGGGACAGGTGATGCGGAACCAGAAGTAAAAGATGAAGAAGACGACCCTCAATTGAGGGTTGAGGTATTAGCAGCACTGCCACGACTCAAAAGGCTTAACAAATTCATTATTACTGATGAGGAAAGGTAATTAATGATATTAATTTATCATCACCCTTGTAATTATCCGAAGGAGTGGACAGAGGTCTCTATTACACTCACGTTCGTGATGGAACCTAGGATCTCAAGCTGAACAGTCGCGCTAGAATAACGAGACTCACATTCCTTTTGATTTATTTTCGTGCTTCATTTTTTAACCGACTTCAAAAAGGAGGTTTTCAACACGTGTTTTTTTTTTATCTTAAATCAAAAACTAAAATACAAAGATACAACGACACCCGAGTTCAGAAATTTGTTATTATTCACTTATGTGTATTAAGATTTGACCGTTTTATTTCATATTTCAGAGAGGAAAGCAAAATTCTGATGCTGCAGTGGATCGAAGAAGGCGAAAATGACGAAGAGGAAATAGAGCCAGAGGAAAAAATTGAAGAGGAAGATGGTCAACAATGAGGGCTAACAATAGTTTCAAACCTAATCCGAAGTTCTTCCATTTGTGGAGGCTTGTAAGGGGGGATGATGTAGTAGCAAAGCCGCGAAATTTAAATTTTCATATTAATAAAAGTATGATTGGCGACCATAAGAAGGAAGTATATATTCCCTAAATGAATAATTAAAATCATAAAGTATACCACTCTATAAGTTCAAAAGGTCAATTCTGAGAGAGTTGTACTGATGATTCAAAGTTCTATAAATACATATTTGTTGTTCTCGCGAATCATATTTTTATCAACATATCATCTGACATTGATCTGCAAGTGGAAAAAAACGTACGAAAATTTGATTTTCGCAGGCTACCTTATTGTTTTTACTTTCTGATTTGTAAAGTTTGTTATTGGCCAGGCACATAATATATGGCTGGGTTCAAGTCCCGGGTGATCCAAAGTGTCGCGGTTCGAAAGAGTTACCGTGGCTCTGCCACAGGCAACTGAAGGAATACGGGTGGGTTTTGTACAGTAAACATCGGAAACGCCCTGCTCCCGGTCTCCACGTCCGAGACGTCATTTGATGATTTTGGAAAAAAAAAAGATAAAAGGTGGTTCAAAGTGTTATTAGTAGCCTTTTAGTGCTTCTTTTGTTGCTTGTTTTGTGCTTTTGTGTTTTTGGTTGTGTGCCCGGTTGACGACAATACGCTAGCTCGCTATTACATGGGACAAAAACTGGTGAAATATGTAATATAAGTTCACTTCTGCGTAACCCTAAGGGGAAATACTAGTGATGTTATGTGTGTAAAATAAGACGGTGCTTATGCACTTGGAAGACCGAGTAATGACATCTTTAATGTCTCCAATACTCTCTTATTAGTTTATTGCATTATCAAGGTGATATTTGATTTTTGATTTGAAGGTGATTCTGATTTAAAAAAAACAGCAGCAGTTTTACCTCATTATTTATCTTTAATTTGAGGATATTATGTTTTAGTTGAGTATCAAAAACATTGTCCCCGACAAATATTTTAAACGACAGACATTGCTGTATAATTCAAAAAAACATCTCGAGAAATTCCTCAGATAAATTAATGCTTTACAAATTGCATCATCAACAGGCATTATGGATAGGAAGCCACAATTTGTTTCAATAAAACTGTCAGATGTGCGACCGGCTATTAGATTTTATGAAACAAGGTTGTGTGGTGGCGATATAAATATAAAAAAAAACATTGGTGATTTTCATTGTCATTGCCAGTGAGAGGCGCCGACAGTTATCATGTCTAGACTAGTCTGGTATATTTATATCAACAACAGCTGATCAATGTCTGCCATCGAATCTAGATTATGGCACATATTTGCGGCATAGACCTACATATATTTAGGTCAATGTGTTGGCGTGTTTTTATGAATAAACTCAATTTATAATAGATTCGTTTTAGTTATTTCACGTAAGTTAGGAATTTATTTCAAAGAGGCGCTTTTTGAACAACCAACATTTACATTAATAAATTAAATCGATTCTAGTCGCCCCTTCCAATGGGTAGTTTCGTATGAAGAAGAATGGGCAAGAACTCCACCGTTACGCTTTTAAAATGATTTATAATATTTTTTATACATTAACTATATGTGAAGACGATGCATATCGAATAAACTTACGATACGTCAATAGGTAAAAAGAACTACTGGGTAAACCAATTGTAATCAATTGCATGCAGGCTTAAAGCCGGATTTACCGGCCGAGACCAACTGCTTAACGTGCTTTCCTATATGTAATGGAGGGTCACCCATCCACGACCCAACCGAGGCAAGCGTGGCTTTACCTTCAATCGACTCGTGCGGCTGTTCTTATTTAGCCACGAGCCTGTATATTTTTACAGTTTTGTCCTGTGAATTCTGCTTTCCAATGCTATGGAGATAGTCACAGGGTAAATCAATACCATTTATGGTAATTACACTTTCCATTTATCAGAAATTCAAAACCACAAAATAATTCAGGAATTCAAATTTACCTTATTACATGAAATTCGCGTTATTATGCAATAGTTAGTGTGTATTATTTTAATCAGAAAAGCCACGAGTGTGTTATATTGCCAGAATACCTATACATTTCTCTTTTCATGTCAGGGGAATCGGCTTTGACAACGCCTAACCAGGTCCAACATTTTGCACAAGCAATGTATGCTGTGTTAGACGAACTGTGTCCAAATAAACTTAATTCTTTCTTTCATCTTCATCACAATTTCAGCCAAAAGACGTCCACTGCTGGACATATACATAATATGCCTCTCCGAAGGGAAGATTCTGTCTTTTAATGCTAACGGACAGGTTATTTTTCTAGCACTTAACTATCCCAGCAAATGGTACTCCTACCCTGAAGCGAGAATGTCGTGATTTTATGTAAGTATATGTCAGTATGGTGCTCAGGTCAAAGTACATAATGTATCAAAAGTATTGTAAGCAACTGTTAGCTCTCAAATTGCATACTCTTTGTAACTTCAAATTACATAAACAAAAAGTGGAAATGATTCTCTTTGCTCGCGATAGTTTCAACATTCTGATGCACTTACGACTTTGTAAAGGTGCACGTATGTGTAAAATGTCCCTAACACGTTCTAAGAAATCATATACTTTAGGTAAGTTTGTAACCATTTCCAATTAACCTTTGTAGTAAAGCACTTGTACTAGTATGTATTCTGTGGTAAAGCATAGTTCTTGATTTAGGGTTTTCGTCAGCACAGAGCCATCAGAAACGCGGGAATTAACTTTTAATTTCTCGTGCCGAAACGAGAACCGACTATGGCCGAGATGATAGCGCCGAAGTAACGATACATACATTTATTGTGGCTGCGTGTCCATCGCACGCCGTCAGCGGGACGTCACAGTCGGGTCGAATAATCTCGTTTCTCGTTGAGCTCTCGATGATATTGTGCGGTGGACAAACAGTGGAAGCCCACGTCCGCGACTAAGAGTAAAGATAGACGTGTCCGTACACAAATTAAGTACTTGGATGTGAAGGTGCGGACACCAGACTCTCCTACTTTACATTGTAGCGTCCCATTTCGGCGCGAGATATTGAGACGTGAAAATTTTTGTCGCACTGCGTACAATTAGCATGGCTGATAAAAGACAGCCAGTGCGTCCCTATGAACAAAATCGCAATGCGGACATAACACTCATTAGTCATTACTAACAGAAATATTAATTTAAAGCTATAAAAATAATTAAAATTGAAGTCTGTTTGTAATGATAAAATAACTGCTTTTTACTAAATGCATAATATGAATGATCTCCGAAACAGCTTGACCGATTTTGACGAGACTGTCACTGTCAGCTGACGTTATAAGGGATAACATAGGCTGAGCTTTTTTCCCAGTAACACGTTCCGGCGGGATCATTTTCCTTGCACCCGGACGAAACCGCAGACACAGCTAGTAGGTAAAAAAAAAACAATTCAAATCTCCCTGCCTACCTCTGAATTCGGGACACGGGTGACGAGTAGAAAGCAGTGTTGGTTCAGGTTGGTCTTCAGGGTCGTCGGCGTGTCGGGATGGTCTGCAAGTCTTGGAGGGCACTGGTACCGCAGCCTCTCGAGGCGGGTGCTCTGCGCTCTCTTGATTAGACTCTCTTCAGCTAGGTATCGCATACGCATTCGAAAGTCATTCACCTCCGAACTTCGAATGTTGTCGAATTCATTTAGGCCTGTGGAGGAAGAATATGGTTTTAGTCAGTTTTACAGGCAACTTTTACTAGGGGTTGCGGAGCAGCAGCGGTGGCCTATTAGTATCGGCTCCGACTAACTTATAGAAAGGAAGGTAGGTACTTTGTATATTTAGACTTCATCACCAGTGCTCTAGAAACGGTGAAGGAAAACATCGTGAGGAAATCGGTATGTCAAACCAAAAATTCAAAAGCATGTGACATTTACCAACCCGCACTGGGCCCGCGTAGTAGATTATGACCCACTCTCTAACAGTTTCCCAGCAGTGGGAACATTTTAGGCTGATTATGAATATGGGAGATTTCTAAAACGCTGTAGAGTAGTATAGAAGACAAGCTTCTGCCCGCGACTTCGACCGCGTTAAATTTCTTGTTCCCCCGACCCTTCCCGTCGCGTCAATTCGGACCAGTAGTTCCTGAGATTAGCGCGTTCAATCAAACAAACAAACTCTTCAGCTTTATACTATTAGTTAGTATAGATGAAGACAGAGATTTTTTTTTGTATATGTATGGGCGCCTTGTTAGGGTTCCGTTGCCAAATGCGAAAAAACGGAACCCTTATAGATTCGTCATGTCTGTCTGTCTGTCCGAGTATGTCACAGCCACTTTTTTCCGAAACTATAAGAGCTATGCTGTTGAAACTTGGTAAGTAGATGTATTCTGTGAACCACATTAAGATTTTCACACAAAAATGGAAACAAAACAATAATATTTGGGGTTTCCCATACATAGAACTGAAGTGTCCCCCCCCCCCGTAACTTCTAAAATAAGGGAATGATAAAACTAAAAAAAATATATGATGTACATTACCATGTAAACTTCCACCGAAAATTGGTTTGAACGAGATGTAGTAAGTAGTTTTTTTTTTAATAATTCATAAATAGTAAAACACAATTTACCTTTCATTCGGTCAACTCAAATATAAAAATTAAAAAAAATTTATTAATTTCATAAACATAAACCTTATGCATAAACCGTGAATACCTGCAGGTTTGTACGGAACCCTCGGTGCGCGAGTCCGACTCGCACTTGGCCGGTTTTTAGGGTTCCGTTGCCAAATGGCAAAAAACGGAACCCTTATAGATTCGCCATGTCTGTCTGTCTGTCTGTCTGTCTGTCCGAGTATGTCACAGCCACTTTTCTCCGAAACTATAAGAGCTGTGCTATTGAAACTTGGTAAGTGGATGTATTCAGTGAACCGCATTAAGATTTTCACACAAAAATAGAAAAAAAGCAATAATATTTGGGGTTCCCCATACATAGAATTGAAACTCAAAAATTTTTTTTTCATCAAACCCATACGTGTGGGGTATCTATGGATAGGTCTTCAAAAATGATATTGAGGTTTCTAATATCATTTTTTTTTAAAACAATAATATTTGGGGTTCCCCATACATAGAACTGAAACACAAAAAAAAAATTTAATCAAACCCTTACGTGTGGGATATCTATGGATAGGTCTTTAAAAATGAAATTGAGGTTTCTAATATCATTTTTTTCTAAACTGAATAGTTTGCGCGAGAGACACTTCCAAAGTGGTAAAATGTGTGTCCCCCCCCCCCCGTAACTTCTAAAATAAGGGAATGATAAAACTAAAAAAAATATATGATGTACATTACCATGAAAACTACCAACGAAAATTGGTTTGAACGAGATCTAGTAAGTAGTTTTTTTTTAATACGTCATAAATCGTAAACCACAATTTACCTTTCATTCAGTCAACTCAAATATAAAAATTAAAAAAAAAACATTTAATTTCATAAACGATGATGACGAATGATGATGATGATGACCTGCAGGTTTGTACGGAACCCTCGGTGCGCGAGTCCGACTCGCACTTGGCCGGTTTTTTTATATGTATTCTTGTAATTTGTTATTAGTTTACTGAATACTGCTTTTGTATGTTTATTATCTCTTTTGTGGACACTGAATAAATGGTTTATCGGGTTATTCCGTTTATCTACCTCAAAAATCCACCCTAAGGAGTTCTGTTCATCCAACTAGGCCTAGGGTGGATTTTCGTACCTACATGGGTTTCCGCATATCCTTAGGATGGTTATTTTGGGGTGAATAAACGGAAATACCGGGTTTATCTGTCTACAAGCTGTGCCGACCTGGGTGCTTACTCTTGATTTTAATTCCGATCGATTGACATTGGAATTTTGACGTTTCGTATTCTTGAGTTCGACGCTAGCGCCAAAATGTGTTTAAATTGGGTGTCCATTTTGGAGAACTAAGTGGAATCGGGATCGGGCGTTGTTGCTGTTCCAACGTTGACACTATTGTTTTCAAGAGTACCGAATCACGTGTATGCAAAATTAACATTGGAATAGTGTTGGCTTTTTTTTAGATTGGAATTAAAATTAAGTTGAAGAGTAAGCCCCCTGGCTGACCTGGCTGGTCGTTGGGTATTTTGTGAGATCTCAAAGCATTCCAATCCACATAATCATAGACTTAACTGGAAAACACATACTGATTGGCATATATAAAAGAGAGTGCTTTATTGCGTGCGGGGCGGAAAATGGCCTACACACTGCATTATCGGATAATTGAACAGTTAATTTCACTAGTCGTTTTCCCGCCCAAGCGGGAGATTCCCCGAATTTTAAATATCGGTCGAATTATCAATCCGCTAATTTTACTTGTCGGTTTTCCGTCTGTAGAGCCTCTCTCCTATGCTTTGTACGAACGCCTAATGAAACTAAACTATGTATTAACAATCTTGTTAGACATTCAAGAGGCCCACCAGGCCACTACTATACGTTATTTTAATTTAATAACTTTAGTTTTCCGGCAATCTATACCATAAGCGGCCTGGAGGAGGCGCTAAAGTAGCCAGGTTAAGGCCTAAGGTAGTAATTGAAAATTTCTTCCGTTTTCTCCGCAAAATTCAATTTGCAGGTCAGTATCAGACTATATGATGAACAAAATATAATTCGTAACCTTAACACGTATGTCTTTACAGAATTATAATCATCAAGTTCATTAGTCCGATTGAATGACGCATAAAAAAGTAATTTAATGGGATTTAACGAATTTATTCTATTCTATTATTCTGTTCTGTTATATGTTACGAGGTATCACATTACCCAGTAACTGGGTTGTGGAGGTCAGATAGGCAGTCGCTCCATGTAAAATACTGGTACTCAGCTGCATCCAGTTAGACTGGAAGCCGACCCCAACGTAGTTGGAAAAGGCTAGGCAGATGACGATTCTGTTCTATTTTGTTCAACATACAGCCTGACATTGGCCTATAAACTGCAAAATACGTAAGAAAATTTTAATTACGCGGGCTTTCTTTTCGCTTCCACTTAAATAAAGCGGAAATTTTGTTTGTCAGAATGCGCTAATCCCTCTCTGGGACTAAGACTCGAATCGCATTTGATATGTTGAGAAAAGTGTAGTATTTGCCATCACGCTCCGACCCTGAGGAGCCGAGCAACAAGAAAGAACTTCAAATAAAAACGAAGTAAAAGTGCGGAAGGGCGACGCGATGCGAAACGGTGGGCCTGGGCCGTCGGTATCGCGGGCGACGCGATGCGATACGGTGGGCCTGGGCCGTCGGTATCCGAGGAAGTTTTATTAAAATGTTTTAGTTTATTCTGTATCTCCCGATTTCCACGTGAACGAAACAGCTGGCAGAAGCTAGTCATTTCTATAAAAGTAAACAAAATACTGATGTAACAAATTAACAAGGCGTTATCAATTCAATATTCAATAAACAATAGTAAGTATAATCAGTAGTTTAATTTCTCGCAAAACGTTACGACGGAAATTAGATATATACATGATATACACATAATATGTACACAATCTGACATGTTATGGGTCAACAACCGTTTGTGGGTAGATACGTTCATGATCATTCATTCATAAAAGTTCTGCAATCAAGTAATGATAATTCGGTATTCATATTTAAATCTCCTTGGAATTTATTTATTGTGTTTGATTTTTAATCTGTTGCAATTGAGCTGCATGATTACTTATAAATGCGCACACTGACTGCACAGGTCGATTCAATCTGTGTGAGTCTTTCCTCAAAAGACTATTTTAGATCCCAATTCACATGGTCTTCACAAGGGACCAAGATTATGTCTGTATTGAGAGTGCAACCTCTGAGTTTCGTTTCGGCCTTTCTTCTCAGAGACAGGAAACACCAACCTCATCTAGTTCTAAAAATATAACTATTAATATTTGGGTACCATGTACCATTTTAAATACAATATGGCTAAAGGTTATTGGGTAAACCTCACACTACTATTTTTTATCTTATTCTTCCTTATGTAAAATTTAAGACATTTCCTTATTTAAGATTGTTGTTTTCTCCTATACTTTTCCCTACACATTGAGGCAGACATATGCATGGTAAAACCAGGAAATAAACATAGTTTAACAAAGGAACTTTTGATCAACCAGCCTTCTTATTTTAACTTCAAGCTTGGAATAGTCTAAACTGAAATATTTATCCACTATAACATACCACTATCCACCCACTCTTTAATAAATACTACAAAGTTTATCATAGCATAACCCAGATCTATGCCTCCTACAAAATGTTAGAATAATAAAATAAAAAAACCCAAATCTATGATAATCAGTATATCATGTTCTCTCTACTGGGAAGAGGGGCTGGGTTGTAATCCACCAAGCGCTCCCAGTGAGGGTTGGTAGATGTCACATCTTCGGATTTTTGATTCTAGGACATGCCGGTTTGCTCAGTGTTTTGATTCACCGTTTTTGAGAGCAGTGGTGTTAAAATAATTAACACAAATCAAAAGTGCCTGACTGGGTTCGACCTACAACTAGTAAGTCGCAGCTTTAACCACTGGGCTCCTAGCAAGCATTTACTTGCTACTAATGTTGCTGATGTGGAAAGAAAGTAGGAAGTCCTTCGCCCAGCAGTGGGACAGCAACGGCTAATAATAAAATAATGTTGCTGATGAATTTTGAGTATGTGAATAGTAACAAAATAATACTCACGTTTTCCAATTAAATGACTAATATGTGTATTCAGCAACTGTTCTCCAGGTCTTTCAATTGACTTTTTTACTATCATAAGCACACCGCATACTGGTTTAATGTCACGTATGCGCTTGTTCTCATCATCAACCTCTTCCGGCACCGCAAGTGAATTGACAAATTGGAACACATAGCTGGACATCTCATGCAACATCCCGAAAAGGGGATAGTTGACCGCCCGGTCCCATATGTCCTGAAAAAAAAGAAATATTGATCAAGACTTTCACCTGCATGATAGAATGACCACTAGTGACCCCATGAACTCGTGTCTAATCCACTCATGGTTTATTTCAGTTCCAGTGACTGGTGGAAAGAATATCGTAGATTGTCAGTTCTATATTCAGAACCGGCAAGTGCGATAGGCTTTCCATTTATGGTATCAAAAATGTGGTCGGGGAATATTATTTTCCCCTGACCACATTTTTCTTGTGACATGTGTGTTTGACATTGGACGTTTTAATTGAGATTTCTAAACTTAGTACTGTATGTAATCAATGTGTATGTCTTTTCAATTAATTGACAGTATCAGTTTTAGAAATGTACAAAAAGAAAGAAAGCAAGAAAAACTGCTTATTCTGCACAAACTTGAAAGTGGTGTGCTTACGTCGTCGAATACGGTATGTTACAGAAAATGTGATATATTATATACTATGTTCTTCAATTCGTCCATCACTACTGCGAATGGCAGTCACTGGACCCCTTTCAGTGGACCATCTACTGAAATTTCTTTTACTTGGTTGGACCAAGATGTTGGTGACTGGCCTCGTGCTCTCTTTCCTTCGGTATTACCAACAATGACCAGCTTTTCGAGACTGCTATCTCCCATTCACAATATGTCAATAACTAGACCACTGACGGTTAGCCAAGACTACTCCTTCAACTGTTATTATTAGCCTACATCATGCTGTACTAAAGTCTTCTCCATTTAAATGGAAAATTGTTGATATGTATCATTGCTTGTTGGTATTATCATTGTCAGGTACACTAATAAATATTTAGATGACTTTTGAAATGGCTATCAATTAAAAAGTCATGTCGAGTCAATCCATTATCATAAGACATGAACAAATAAGAGGAAGTCTGAAAGTGTCAGAGGTAACTGAAAAATGTTGTAGTCGTGTGGATTGGTTATCATGGGTATGTTATACAGAGAAATTATAATATTGTGAGGAAAATTTTGAGTATGAATGTCTATGGATATAAAAGTAGTTTTACTTGTGGATGGATATAAAAGTAAGGAACCTAAAGAAACAAGGGATGGATTGTGTGGGTGATGACATGGTTAGAATGGGGGTGAATACTGAGATGACGACTAATGGTGTGGAAGAGGAAGACATGTTGCGCCAACTCCAAATAAACTGGGATAATGGCAAGAGAATGAAGAGGTGATTTTTTTAAAAGGCTCTTATGAAATATCTAGTCATAGTGATAATAATTATGATGATTCATAATCATGTCAGTACATGGTTACCTCATGTTGTTATTCAATGCATACAGATTTAAATAAATGTAGGATGAATACCTACAGCATCCTATTCTCTAAATAAAGCGACAGACAGCGGCTATGTTATTTTCCCATATACACAAAGTGTGAGTATAAAAATAAAATAATGTTGACAATAACAGGAAATATCTAAAAAGAACAGCCTCAGTTTTCTAAATAAGGTGTTAAATATTAAGTATATATGGGTACATGACCAATTAATGGTTAATAGGTATTCATATTTAAATGTTTCCTAAACTTTTATTTAATGCAAGTAAATAAAACTGACATAAATATGTGAGTAAAACAGAAATATAAATAGGTGCAAGAAGAAATCAGAAACCGATCAAACCAGAGTTTAATGACCAAACAATAATAATAGGGGATTGTAGGTTACACATGTTTTCTCCAAAAAATCTATGACATAGAACTGCTTATCAGACATTCTAGTACATCTATAAAACCACCTACATGATAAAAAATAGTGCATGGTATTGTAAACAATGTAAACTACTTTCTAAATGTACCTAACTAATGTATCTGTAAACATGTTACCCAATACTTTGACCCACTTTCCAAAAATGCAATCAAAATATCGTCGGAAAGAGGCGTGAGTCACGCGAGGGTGTTCCTCTCTCATACTAACCTCTTTGACATCCTGAAGAGTGGCATCCCAGCTTATCCTCAGGGGAATGTAAACAGAGTTTGGCAGCAGACACGTGAGTTCCACCACGTCCGATGGCGAGGACGTCCAGTAGTCCCAAGTAAACGGACAACTCGGCGCAGGAACCATTGTTTTGGTATTATTTTCCCAGGTTACTCGAATTACCCCCGCGACATTTTACAAACTTTCACTGATAACTTGCGTCTACAGCGACCCGGTCGCTGTCCCCAACTGAAAATAACGCACACAACACATCAGTCACTGTTGTTGAAACCGCAGCGATGTTGAATCATAGCATTTCCTGGTATTTTACGACGAGCATATCGCCATTCGAAACGAAACTGTCAACTATAATATTACACAAACAACTTCACAACAAGCGTGGAAGATTTATTTTATTTAATTACCTCTTCATAAAATGTTTACATAATTCAGACAATTGTAAATGTACGAACGTAAAATATTAAAATATGTTTTTGTGAAATTGTAAATAAAGATTACGTGCAACAAACTATGAGCAAAGTTAATTGTTTATGGTATAGTTTAATTCGTTTTTTTTTAATACTCATGTCTGAATAATAATTATATTTCTATGCTGATTAAAAATATGCAGTAATTTATGTAGCATTTTTCATACTTGGAATTTACCATTTCACAAAAATATTTATTTACGGCAGCAAAGCAAAGTGCCAATAATTAAAAAAATAGTCAAGTGTATGTCGGACCACACACAAAGAGGGGTTCAGCAGTATGGTGAACATTTTTTCGAGGTCAGTATTTATGCATGCACAATGTAGTTTTTATCTAAATCTAAATCAAAACTACGTTTGTATTTCATAGTATTTTTCAAAGAAACTATTATAAACATAATTATTTCTTCGGTTCTTGAGGTAAAAATATATATCCGCACAATGCGAATTTAAATCGACAAGTCATATGGAAATGTAATATTTTTTTGAATTATAGGATAGAACAACGTAATCCACACCTATATGTGCCACTCCATCCTATCTTCCTACCCCGCAAAAGGAAGCGTACATTTATGTAGTTTTCATCATAAAACTGATAAAGACTCTTTCGCATGCTATAGCTGCTGTGAAATAAATATCATACTCTTAGTGATGTTTGTCAAGTGAAAAAATTGAATTTTTCGATACCTAACTAATTCTCTTTGCGACTTTCATACCGATTGTTTGTAGAAGTATTTTGTCATTCACTGAAAAAAGGTAGCTGATTTAAAAAAACTTTTTTGCAAAAAAAAAACAACCGACTTCCTTAAAAACACTACAAAGTGAAAAATAACTTTAATTTCGGTAGTCGGTGTCTTAGGATCTGTATTTATGGTTTTTTTGCCACCGACTTCCGAAATTAAAGTTATTTTTCACTTTGTAGTGTTTTTAAGGAAGTCGGTTGTTTTTTTTTGCAAAAAAGTTTTTATTTTTAAATTTTTAGTTGTGGTATTCACCCTGCACTAATTCCAAACAAACAATGCATATTTATGCGATAGCAGAAATCGCGGTTGATTTCCTGTCATTTTTTAAAGAGTTCCGGTGTCTGTCTCCCGAACTCATCATCAGATCTATATGAAAATTATATGGGACCATTCCGGAATAAACCCCTTTCGAACAAAAAAAGAATTTTGCAAATCCGTCTATATAATAATATGACGGAGTTATGGCCGAACATACATAAAAAAAAAAAAAAAAACATATAAACATCCGAATTGATAACCTCCTCCTTTTTGAAGTCGGTTAAAAATAACCCCTAACTCCTCAAGTTAAATGTTTATTCAGTCATGGAAATTGTCTCTCAAGTACAAGGTTGAGCGTTTCAGGTTAGTATCAATGTAAAACAATAGTGAAATCGGTGAAGGAAAACCATTCTGAGGAAACCTGGTGTTATTACAAATCTTTACATAGTAACCTGTTGTGACTTGTGTATGGTAATATTATTTTAGGTGCATCGTCATCACATATAAATTGAAAAACATTTTAAAAGAGAACGGTGGAGTTTCTTGCCCATTCTTCTCCATTCGAATCTACCTTTTGGAAGGGGCAACTAGAATCAATTCTATTTTCATGTAACTCTTGACGTTCAAAAGTGCCTTTTTGGGCCTATTTGAAATAAATACTTTGACTTAGACTTTGAGTATTAAATAAAGTTACTTTCCCACGTCTGTACGCTTAGATCTCTTAAACTACGCAATGGATGTCAATGCGGTATTCATCATGTGATTTAAGAGGAAGGTGTTTAAATAAGTATAAACGGTACTAAAAAAAAGAACTCTCTATTTGTTAATCTCCAAAATGGGTGGACCGATTTTGATGGGACTTTCATTGGCAAGATGCCGATATTAAAAGAAGAAACATAAGCTACTTTTTGGTAGCACATACCTATTAAGATAAATTCTGGTATTCACGGAGGCAAATTCGACAACCCCCCCCCCCTTAAGCGGAGGGGTTGGCAATTTCCATTATTCAATATTTTTTAAATACCTATCCAAAACACCCCAGACGATGGAAAAGACGAGTAAAACAAAATTAAACACGCTTAAGTAAACTATTAAAATATGTTTTTGTGAGAATGTAATGAAATAATGTTTTTGTGTTAGAGCAGTGGTGGCCCAATGGTAACGGCCGCGACTTACGATTACGAGTAGTAGGTCGTGAGTTCGAACACAAGCAGGCGCTTTACTTTCGTGTAAATTATTTCATCACACAGCTCTCAAAACGGTGAAGGAAAACATCATGAGGAAACCGGCATATCTTAGAACAAGAAATTCGAAGACATGTGACATCTACCAACCCGCACTGGGCCCGCGTGGTTGATTATAACCCACTACCTTTCACCGAGAGGAGGCCTGTATACTGCAGGGGCAGTGGGAACAATATAGGCTGCTGATGAAGTAAACAGGCAGACACACAGGCAGACTGGGTTCGTCGACTGTTTACGGAACCCTGAAAATTGATATAAAACAGCGAAGTACAATGGAACTTGATATTGTCTATGGCAGTGTGGCTATTTTATTTTGGATACGTTCAGATTTATTGACGATAGTTTGATGATAAGGACACAACCAGTTTTTATAATAGAACCGCCAACACATAGTTCACAGTTACAAACGAAGTAAATGCTTTCAGTAATAAAATAATGTAATATAAATAGCATATTTGAAGGGCCAATTTTTTTTAAACAATGTTGTTGGTTTTGAAACGTTGAATCTTAGGATGAACGAATTTTAACCTATAACAATGACGTTTGTCTCGTGACAATCTGACAAATGTGACAATACTCATACTGACAATAGGAACCTACCTACCGAATAGAGGAATATTGGGCAATATTATTTAGCAATGAGGTTTTTGTGAACGTATTGCGCTAAATAAAATGTTTGAACATTCAGTCAAGGTACCAAGACATTACAAAGTTGCTGCTAATATTTTTAAGCAAGTTTCTACCGAAGGTGGCAGTGTCAAAAGTTTATTGTACGACGATAAATTACGGCATTTCGTAAGTAATCCAACAAAAAATGTTTTAAACACGAATTTTGTGCTTTTCTACTATTAGTTTGTCATATTTACAGAGGACGGATGTGCTTTTCGCACTGATAACAGAAACAATCAAACATGCGAGTGACATAGACAAAATATTTGAGAGTAGTAAAATATTAGAAAACGAGTCACGCTTAGACCCATGGCTTGCCAAAATTCTCACATCAGAACTCCTATTTGGCAAAAAGGCTCTACCTGGCAAAAGCAAGCCTGAGCAAACAGTCCTCTCATACAAAGAACAGTTTGAGAAATACGTAACTGACCATCAAGATGACTTGAAGACAGAAGGTAAATATTAATTAATATTTTTATTCTTTTTCAGATCTAATTTCGACATTATCTAAGCAAAATGGCAGACTCAGGCGATGCAAATGCTCCATTTGTGTCCCAACAAACGAAACAATTTGCACTAGTGTTGGGAAATCTATTCATTTACAGTATTGCTATGTTCACCTTACCCTTTGTTACATTTTTCGGTGTACGCCATGTACTTACTACTAACTATCCAGGAGAAGCATTTTTGGTGAACGTGTGGTCCGTAGCTTCCGCAGTAGTGGTAGTGAACATTATAATAGGTGCATACGTCTATAAAGCGTACCATGAGAAAGAATTTGATGAAGATGGTAACGAGATAGACCAGCACGCATACTCAGCTGCTGAAACCACTACTGAGAAGAGCACTTTGAACTTAAAACATGATTAATGCATTTATGAACATTCCTTTTTTAAATACAGTATTACAATGTCTGCTTTTATAACCGTTTAGTGCTATCTTTTTGAAATAGCTTTACATAAATAAAATAAAAAAAATAATTATGTATAAAAAAGTACTGATTTAACTAAAGTGTTTCGATGCTGTAAAATAGTTATTATAATACAAAAATTTCATAGTTAGTTATTCTTAAATATAGAATATATACGGTCTTTGTTTTTATTTCACTTCTGCCCGTCATAGACTACCTCTACACTCTGACAATTAGATATAATAAAGCCTCTTGTAACCTGTCAAACAATTACCTACTTAAAGCTGTTTGCAATGACAATTGCGGTGCACTTACAAGTATATTTTATTGTTGTTTCTGAGTTTATTATTTTCTTTCTACATTCCCTGGTTCATACGTCATTTGGTAGGTTATAAATCTAAGCCGGTTGTGTAGCCACCATCATCCACTTTTACTAATCTTATGAGAAAGATAGACAAGATCTAGAAGATAACATTCTATTGTTATCTAATCAATTCGAGTTGAGTTATAGAGTTCCATCTCGTAACTGTATAACTCAAGATGCTAAGCTGTTTATAAATTCTATACTTATACTACAATGCAAAAAAACTATATTCAACACACCACTGACCACTGAATAGTGTTTCCTTTTTATTGATTTTATTCATGACTGCTATTTTCATGGACTACAGTGTAAATCTCTGTCACTGCCAAAGCATTTCACTCTTGATTTTTACAAGCTTTTATTTAAATTGTTTTGCCTATTTAGCTGCTCCCAGACCGAGATATGTCCGCATCAACACCAACCTACTCACAACTTCGGATGCCATCAGAGCGTTCCAAGATGAAGGATACCGTTTCATACGGTGCACCTCAGGGTCTTACGCTGACTACCTGGAACAGATACAGAATCTTACGGAGGATGACTTTACCCAAGATTATCATGTGAAGACCGTGTTTGTATTCTCTTCTGGAACCAAGTTGCATGAACATGAGTTGTATTTGGAGAATAAGATTATTCTTCAAGATAAGGTTGGTAATAATTGTTTTGAAAACTAAACTATAAGTATTTCTGCATTTCGAATTTTAGGAGACGTTCACATTATACATTTTTCAGATAACTCTTCAAAGTTAAAATCAATTCGAGTGCTGTTGAAGGTTTTCCATAAGAAAAAAATATTAGTTTCAATATAAAAATATTACTTAAAATAAGAGTGGATATAAAAGTAGCACCAGTACCTAACTAAAAAGTTGTGTAGAAATAGGGTGTCATGGTATGTGATATGGACGAATGAGGAAAATGTCGATATAAGACAGCTATAAGAATATTTTGGAAGACCAAAAAAGTGGTGCCCAGAATATGTGAATGAAAGAAAAGAAAGAAAGAATACCGTTTATTTGACACAGTTCGTTAAACACAAAATAAAATAACATGAAAAATAATTTAAAAAATAATACAACATGTTTTTGCCTCACGGCTGCGCCAAAAAGGTTCATTTCAGCATTAATGCCAGACAGATGCTGCCTGACGCTGGTTTTCTAATGAACCTATAGGGACAAGTGACGAGGAATTATGATAATATCATCATTCCTCGTCACTTGTCCCTGTCCCTTGTCCTTGTGGTTCATTCCTAACCATATTATGGTTAGAAAGAACGTGACTGCCGAGAAGTCGATTAACGAAAATATGGAAGAAAAAAAACATGTTGAGCTGACCCCTAATAAAATGGGATAGGGATCAATTTCCTGATGATGATGATCTGAATTTACTCCTGTCATGGGCAGGGACTTCTCTCCAGTACCACACAAAACAAGTTCTGACTGCCTTTTAATCTTAATCTTAAACCTTTCTCCTATTTACAGGCTACCACCATGGCAGTACATCTGTTAGCCCCTCCGCCTGGTAGCACAGTGCTGGATATGTGCGCAGCCCCCGGCATGAAAACCACGCAGGTGGCGGCCTACATAAGAAATAATGTACGTTTTCTATATTCAAATTTTGGTATTCAAGTGCTGTTATTTCATAATCCCAAATATCAACCTTATCGGAGTATAAATTATGGCGTTTACAGAATAATGAGCATTGAAACCGTCGTAAGAACCGAACTCCATGAAATGTACTAAAGTTGCTTTTCCAAAAACTAGTTCTAAAACAAAAGAAAATAAAGCCGTCGACATAAGCACACTAACTCTAGGTTCAAACATAGTTGACGCCATGCAATTAACATAAAATAATAAAAATGAAAATAAACGCAAATATAGTAGAAGTAATAAAACAATGAATACATAAAATGTTCAAAGAAAACTTAATTAGTTATTAAAAAAGTAATGAAAAGCACCACGTGACATACCATTAATTAGTCTCTTCACCGTAATGGTCCAAGAAAAAATAGGTCACCTAGATAGGTGAACTAATGTTTTCTAGAACCATTACGAGGTAATTGAATTGAGGAGGATGGGGAATTCGGGAGAACAAATACGCACAGAGCGTATGGCGTGGATTATATGAGCAGTTCCAGGGAACGTTACGCTGTACTCCCTGCCACACTGTTACGGCATATAAGCCGTGGATTCGTTTAAATGTATTTATTAATTACTAGGTTCTGCCCGCGACTTCGTCCGCGTTAAATTTCTTGTTCCCCCGACCTTTCCCGTCGCGTCGAATCGCCTACCCGTGCGAGTCTTCCCGTTTTTGCAACATTTTTCATTACTGCTCCGCTCCTCTTAGTTGTAGCGTGATGTTATATAGCCTAAAGCCTTCCTGGATAAATAGGCGACCCAACACAAAAATAATTTATCAATTCGGACCAGTAGTTCCTGAGATTAGCGCGTTCAATCAAACAAACATACAAAGAAACAAACAAACTCTTCAGCTTTATAATATTAGTATAGATAATCCATTCATCCATCCATACGAAACGTAATTTAGATCCTTATCATTGCTACCTTGTCTGATACATTCTGATCAAGGCTTTTAATCACTAGGATTTAAGCAACTGTTTTTAATTTTCAGGGTCGAGTATATGCAGTCGAAAGAAATGAGACGAGATACCAGGTATTGTGTGATTTTGTTGCAAAAACTGGATCTACCTGCGTTGAGACAATGCATAAAGACGCCCTGGAAATCAAGAAGGGCGATTTAGATAACGTCGAGTACATTCTTCTTGATCCTAGCTGTTCGGGATCAGGTAATAAGTAGTTTTATGTTGTGTGCGTTAACGTTCAATATTTTTTGTATATTTAGATTTAACAGAGGTTTTCCTTTTTCCTCAGGCATGGACTTCTGCGTTCACAGCTACATAGAAAGTACAAGACTCGCCAAGCTAACATCATTGCAGGAGAAATTTTTGAAACATGCAATGAATGCTTTTCCCAAAGCCAAAAGAATAGTCTACAGTACTTGCTCTTTATTCCCTGAAGAGAATGAAAGAGTTATTACTAACGTAGTGAAAACCTCACGAGCCAAATGGAGAGTCCAAGATGTGAAAGAGCTACTCAAAGGAGAATGGAACAACATGGGCTCAGGCATGTACGGCAGTATGGGCACAAGATGCATGTACTCCAAACCTGAATCCGACTTCACTACAGGATTCTTTTTGGCTGTCCTCGATAGAGATCAAAAAGACATGGAAAAAAGTTTAAATGCAGAAAAGCAAATTCAGAATGAGTGGAAAAATATAAATAAACCGAAATCTAAAAATGATGACGGCAAAAAGAAAAAGAAATCAAAGACTGCTTTGGACGAAAACGAAGTTGCTGAAGATAATGCTGAAATCATGCAAGAAAACATTGAGGAGGGTGTCGAAGAAAAGCCTAAGTCCAAAAAGAAAAAACATAAGGTTGATACTGATGTAAACGAAAACGCAGACCCAGAATCAGAACCGAATCCTATATTAAGGACGGAAGACACAGGCGAAGCTCCAAAAAAGAAGAAAAAGAAACGTAAAAATGATGAAAATAATCAACCAGTAGAGAACATAATAGAACAACTAAGCGATTTAGTTGTAGATTCGGCAGTCCAGGTTCCTAAAAAGAAGAAAAAGAAAGATAAACATGTAGAATTACAAGTAAGTGAAGATACTATAAACGTTGAAGACACTAACGGTATAGACGAAGTTGCAAAAAAATCAAAAACGAAGAAGAAACGAAAAGTAGATTTAGACGAAATTGAAGATATGGAAACTCAGTTGACCACAATAACCCATCAATCTGAAAAAAACAGAAACGAAATCGTTGACGATGTTCCACAGAGTGTACCCAAAAAGAAAAAGAAGAAAATCAAAGGCACTGATTCTTGATTGTGTACTTTTGTACTTTACTAATAAAAATCATGAATTCACATGAGTTTTCGTAATATTTCTTGAATTTCTTCTGTATTTTTTATTCTATCAGGTATATCTTCACAGTACAAAATCAAACTGCTTGAAATTGTCATCCTTATTTATATCCTTTTGATAGATCATTTTGGGATTTTTTAACCGACGTAAAAAAACGGAGGAGGTTATCAATTCGACGCGTATATTTTTTGTTTTGTTTTTTTTTTTATGAATGATCACGCATAACTTTTTACATAGTGGTGCGATTGTTGAAAATTCTTTTTTTATTGGAAAGGGTATACTTCGAGGGTGGTCCCATATAAATTTGGAAAACAAAATCAAACCCTAACGGGCAGAAAACAGGGGATGATTGATTGTTCACTCACTGATTGTAATGTATAATCACGAATAACTTTATACAGAGTAGTCCGATTTTGATAATTCTTTTTTCATTGGATAGGGTATACCTTGCCAAGTATTATTAGTACATTAAAGCCACAAAAAATTATAAAATAAAAACTTTTTAACAAAAATTAAACCGCCGAAAAAACTTAAAAGCAAAAAATAATAAACCTTAAAATTTTGAGTCTGCGCTGAAAAATCAATGAACAAAGATCACTCAAAGCGCCGACTCATAATTTTAAGGTTTATTATTTTTTGCTTTTAGGTTTTTCGGCGGTTTAATTTTTGTTAAAAAGTTTTTTATGTTCAAGTAGCTCTTTTGCCATAACGTGGGCACCAGGTAGCGAATATGTGAGTTAAGCGGGTAAAATCTACCATATTGCCAGCGCCCTACTTGGCAGCCTAAAGAAATGAGACTGACCACAGCCTGATGATGCCTTTGAGTCTAGTACAAACGTTTTGAGTATACTTACTGTAAATTCCAACGATATTAAAATTAAAATAATTGTTTCTCATTTACATAATTTTTTCATATCTATGGATGAGGGATATGCTTGTCGGAAAGATTTAAATAGTTGTATTTTCGTAAGAAAAAAAAAAATGGTCGAATTTATGTTACGTTGTTGCGAGGTCATGCTATGGCTTCTAATATCTAAATTTGCTCTCTAGCTATACTTGCAATACCTACAAAAGTAGCTTATAAATGTACCTACCTACTATTATTGAAAATTATGATAGGACCTAGGTACGTACGTACGTGTGTGGGTACAAAATTGCACAAATTAAAAAGATTCCATCGTCTAGACTTGCAATTACCAAGTAAATACTGGAAAAAAAGAATCACTTCTCGTCATACTCGATAAATCTTGGACATAAGTGGGGCAAACGTCATAAGCGACGTTTATTTCGTCTAGCCATCGTTTCTACGAAATACAAGTACACCACAATTCTTTGTTATTTCGAATATGTTTCATTTTAAACCTTATTTGTACAGCGTTAGATGTTAGATTTAGAATGTAAGTGTTTAGATGAATTACACGCTATGGCTTTACGGTGTCACGAATGTGTCGTGCGCCCTTATTTTCTTTGCATATTTGGCGGGTCGTATGAAATTATGATTGTTATAGTAGGTTATATTATACCTACTGATAGGCACAAAGACATAACTTGTAATATATATTTTGTTTTATCATTCAGCAACACTCGCATTTTCCTGCGCCTTTAAAATGTTTAAGGGATCATTTCTACTAGGTATCTAGGTGCTAGGGTAGGTACTGATGCAACTACTGGGAGATCCAGTGTTGGTGGAGGAAAATAAATAATCTGTAGCTATGTATTTAATAATGCACTTGCTAATCTTCTGGCTCTCACACAGTTTCTATTGTCTATATTTCTTTTTCATTGCTTCTTTGCCTTCGAGGTAAATATGTGTTATAAATTATGCCTAGAATAATATATGTTTGTTGACTATTATTAATCATGTCTATTTACTCTTAATATTAAATGTGGTTGTATTGATTCCTTGTGATTGGTCGAGACTTTGACAGTTCTCGGCCAATCATAAGCAAGTAAAATGGCGGGAAGTGTGCAGACAATTGAGTGGTAATACTCGGCACTTTTGGGCATTCGTATCGAGACATCTGCGCTAGTCACTTGCATTGGATACTATATAGTAACTTTTTGTAAACGTTGGTAATAAAGGTGGTCTCCAAAGTCTATAAAGAGTGTCTTTTTATATTCCAAATCCTTACTTCTGAGTATTGAACCAGTACGGTTCACATCTCAGAAGTGGGATTAAAAACCTAGTGCGCCCACAAAAGGATCGGAGACACGCTTAAGTATCTGGCGTACCGAGAAAACGCCGTGAGAACATGGATGAACATGGGTCTAGTTCTCGAAGAGAACGTGATGGACCTAGACGGACCCCTCGCAAGTCACTGACGCCGCCACTTCGATGTCGTGATGCAACTCGAAGCCGCAGCCGGGGTCGAGGGCATACGTGTACACCTGAAGAAAATTGTGGCAGTCGAAACCGTCGGTCGCGGTCCAGGCGATCGAAAGGAAGACGATCGCGACCGACGATTAGTCGGTCTCCTTCCCGACCACACTATTCAGGGAAGGCAAGGCGTCGTGCTAAGCGCTCCAGTATCCGGTCGCGCACTCCAGGGCGACACGAGACGTGCCACGCAGAACACGGGCATTCACCTAGGAGCAGAACTTCTCGCTTTCGTACACCATCCCGTGAAGAAACACATAGTGAGCGTGAGTTGAATAATAACCTGTTTATTGAGAACTTTATTACTGCACTCAAGGGTATGAATAATATCAGTGATCGTGATAGGTATCCTGTTTTAAATAATGTAATTCCTGATTTTGACCCGTTATGTAAGGAACAAACGGTTGATACGTGGCTTCATAAGGTTGATGAATGTGCACAGATCTATGGTTGGAACGATAAACAAGTAGTCCACTACGCCCTACCAAAATTAACAGGGGTGGCTAAATCCTGGTATCAGGGTCTACCCTCATTACTATTTTCTTGGCCGGAATGGAAGTTAAAGCTGAAGGAATCTTTTCCAACTAGGGATAATTATGCAGACTTACTAACGGAAATGCTGAGTAAAAAAGTTCGTTATGGGGAGTCATTAGAAATATATTATTATACTAAAATGAACCTTCTAAATCGTTGTGAAATATCAGGAAAACGGGCAGTTGACTGTATCATAGCAGGTGTAGAGGATCGCGGTGTTAGGTTGGGAGCACAAGGAGCTGAATTTACGGAACCAGAAATGCTTCTTAAATTTTTAAAGACTATAAAAGTAGGTCAAGATAAGTCCACAAACGAGCAGCAGAAGGTTAAGGATAGAGATAGGCGATCACAAAATAACATATTTACCGGTAATAAAGTTGAACACGGTTCCCGGAAGTCAACCGGATCTAGTATGGTCTGCTACAATTGTAAAGAACCGGGTCACCCATTCTTTCGTTGCCCAAAACCAAGGATTCAATGCTCTAAATGTAATTTACTAGGACATAAAGACACTGAGTGCCCTGGGACAAAGCAAAGTACCAACGATAAACCAAAAGCAATATTGAAAGTAGAAAATACAGGCGATTCCAGTGCCAAATATAGAATGCCTATTAAAATAAATGGGTTGTTTTCAGAATGTCTCGTAGATTTGGGAAGCGAGGGTACTTTGGTACGTCTCAGTGAAGCTCAGCGTTTAGGACTAGACTGGAAGTTAGGAGAAGTACCACTACTAAGGGGAATAGGTAACGTGCCATATAAACCCCTTGGCAAGGCTAACGTCACGATCGAAGTACAGGGTGTAGTAGAAAATCACGTGGAGATATTGGTAGTAGATGATTATTTAATAAATTTCCCTATACTACTTGGCCACACTTTCACCGAAAGACCCTCGGTCAAAATAGTAAAGACAGAATCTGACGTCGTTTTCCAGCGGGTTAGTGAGCAGTCAGTTTTGATTTCTCCACTTTTATGTATGAAGGAAACGCGCATAGGGCGCGGCGAGTTAAAGGCGATCCCAGTTAGTTCGTGTAATTCTTTCTCGGGAAAAATTTACGTGAATGGAACCGTGCGCAATATTAAAGGTTACGAACATTACTTGTTGCCCGGCGAGTATCAATTAACACACGGCGCGGGTAGGATTCTCGTTCAGAATATCAGTGACAACCATCTAGTTATAGAAAAGGGTAATCTTATAACTAGGAGCCACACTTTAACCACGGGCTTAAACGTTCAAAAATTAGATTTTAGTGATCAGTCATCCATAGATGAAGCACCAATCAGCTGCGGAGACAATTTAACAGAAGGTCAAAAAGAGTCATTAAAGGTCTTGTTGGATAAATATAAATATTGCTTTTCCAGTAGTTTAAAAGATCTTGGATTTACAATGGCAACTGAAATGGTGATTCAATTAGATGATCCCGATCCTGTCGTTTACCGCCCATACCGGTTGTCCTTTACTGAACGCCAAAGCCGAAAGGAAATGTTAGAAAGCGGCATTATAAGGGAGTCTAACAGTCCGTACGCAAGCCCTATAGTACTAGTTAACAAAAAGTCTGGGGAAAAAAGGTTATGTGTGGACTACCGTGCACTAAATAGTAAGACAAAGAAAGAACACTATCCTCTCCCTCGTATCGAGGATCAGTTAGACTTATTATCAGGTAGTTCACTATTCGTTACCCTCGACTTAGCGTCCGGGTACTATCAAATTTCAATAGCCGAAGGTTCGCGAGATAAAACAGCTTTTGTGACCCGTCAGGGTCAATACGAATACAACAGGATGCCTTTTGGATTAGTAAACGCACCATCGGTATTCCAGCGTACAATGAATAAGATCATCCACAATTCACCTGCTTCATCGTACGCATTGGTCTACATGGATGATATTCTGATCCCTGCCAAGTCGTTTGATGAGGGGATGGTACGTTTGGAGGAGGTGTTGCGTTTGCTGGCACAGAATGGCTTAACTCTCAAAATGAATAAATGTAATTTCTTTTATGAAAAAATAGAGTACCTGGGGTACGAAGTCAGTTCAGAGGGTGTTAGACCAGGGCCGCTTAAAACAGACGCTATATCCAAATTCCCTACGCCAAGAAATGTTCACGAGGTTAGAAGGTTCTTAGGCCTTGCTAGCTTCTTCAGGAGGTTTGTCGCGGGATTCGCTTTAATAGCACGTCCTCTGACTAGTCTGTTGAAGAAGGACTCTCCTTGGAGTTGGGGTAGTAAAGAACTAGAATCGTTTGAAAAATTAAAGGAGATTTGAGTACAAAGACCGGTCCTGGGACTTTATGACCCTAGTGCACTAACTCAACTCCACACTGACGCTAGCAAGTACGGGGTAGCCGGCATTTTAATGCAACAGGACAAGTCTGGGGTGTTCAAACCTATAGCTTATTATAGCAGGCAAACCAGTCCGGATGAACAAAAACTACACTCCTTCGAGTTAGAGACCCTCGCTATTATTGCTTCATTAAATAGGTTCAGGCATTACTTACTTGGTATTAGATTCACTATAGTTACGGACTGCAACGCTTTGCGTACCACTTTGAGTAAACGCGATTTAATCCCACGAATTGCTCGCTGGTGGCTGCAGTTCTTAGAATACGACTGCTCAATAGAATACCGCCCTGGCGACAAAATGGCACACGTAGATGCCCTTAGCAGGGGTGCTATAGGTGGTACTCCAGATGTTGATCACGTGTTAGACATACTTTCGGTAGGTACTGACGATTGGCTAGCAACGGTGCAACAGACGGACGAAGACATTAAGAATATCGCGAATGTTTTAGGCGATTCCAAATGTAAAGATGCCATTGACATATTCAAAAATTACAAGCTTGTAAATGGACGGGTATATCGTATGATTGACGAAAATACTATTCGTTGGGTTGTTCCGAGTGGAACCAGATGGCAACTAGTGAAAGCCAATCACGATGATGTGGGACACTTTGGGTTTGACAAAACTCTGGCACGTTTGCAAGCTACTTATTGGTTTCCAAAGATGAGAAGGTTTGTAAAAAAGTACGTCTCTGCTTGCCTTCAGTGCGCACATCACAAGTTGCCAGGTGGTTCCAGGCCCGGTGAACTACACCCCATCCCTAAAGCTATTATACCGTTCCACACCATACATGCGGATCATCTCGGTCCTTTTATCCGCACCAAGCGTGGCAATACATTCATCCTAGTTATTATAGACGCGTTTACTAAATTTGTTGACATCACCGCTGTGCGAAATACCAAATCGTCGACAAGCATTAGGGTATTGAGAGAACATTTTAGCTACTTCGGCGTACCAACCCGTTTGATTACAGATCAAGGGACAAGTTTCACTAGTAGACAGTTTAACACGTTTATTCAATCATGTGGTATAAAGCACGTGCTTAATGCCGTTGCCACACCCCGAGCGAATGGCCAAGTGGAACGGTACAACCGCACTATTTTGGCAGCGCTCGGGGCAATGAACCATGATAAACCAAATGGTTTATGGGACGAACATTTACCTAACATACAGTTGGGTATCAATACCACTGTACATGCCACCACCAAAAAGACTCCAGCCGAGCTTCTTTTCGGGCGAAATCTAACCAATCCATCAGAAGGTCTATTAAACGACGTAATAAACGAAGTTACGTCCGATGTCGGTGAGAGTCTGGACGATGTTAGGGCTACAGCCGGTGAGCTTATTAGGATACAACAGGGCAAGGACAAGGAGCGGTATGATAGGTACAGAAAAATGGGAATGCGTTTCAAAGAAGGTGATTTGGTTAGAGTAGTAAGAGCTGTGACGGGAATAGAGGGGCAATCTAAGAAGCTCGAACCTAAGTGTAAAGGCCCTTACAGAATTAAGAAGGTGCTCCCCAATGATAGGTTTGTGGTCGAGGACACACCCCTCACAAGGACTAGTAAGAGGTATGAAGCTGTGGTGGCCATTGATAAAATATTCCCATGGATCTGTTTTAACGAACCCGTATCAACCGATTGTGAATCCAAGCCTAAAGATTGTGAATCTGAATATGAAGGGTTGTAATTAGATGCATTGCCAATTCATTGGTGTTAATAAAGATGAATATTGTACATAGAATTAAATAAGCAGGTGGATAAGAACACCGAATCAGATATTTTGCTATCAAGTACACTGTATTTCTAACATGAAAATTTAAAGAGCTATGAGATGTCGATGTCACAATAAAAAGTAATGCTAATGTGGTTTTAAGTTTCGATGATTAACGTCATGTATCATCTAAATTATTCCATGTACTAATGGCTGAAATATTTGCTAGTCAACGTCATGGACTAGTAAATACCGATTCATTGGTTAGAGTCACGTACTAATGAGTTGGTGAGGGGTATCAGGTAAAGGATGCCTCCCATTTTAGCAATTGGTACATTAGTGGGTATATCTACTGGTCAAGGTCATGGACCAATACATACACCTACTGCCGATATAAGATAAAGATTACGCTAGGCGTGTCAGGTAACCGACACCCTTAAAGGTTATAAGCGTTTTATTAATCAAGGTCATGGATTAATAAATACATTTATAGTTTTTTTTTCTCAAGAAAGCTTAGAAACTAAAATTAATTTAGGAGTAAATCTATTGTAAAATAATTGAACTTAAGATATGATTAATTAAAGACGAATGAGATAATTTATGTTCAATATGTTACATTTAGAATTTAAATATGTTGTATGTAATGTTTTTTTTTTCTTTCTTTTGTAATTAATACATAACAACGAGGGACTCGTTGGAAGTCGGATGGCCGAGCTGTTATAAATTATGCCTAGAATAATATATGTTTGTTGACTATTATTAATCATGTCTATTTACTCTTAATATTAAATGTGGTTGTATTGATTCCTTGTGATTGGTCGAGACTTTGACAGTTCTCGGCCAATCATAAGCAAGTAAAATGGCGGGAAGTGTGCAGACAATTGAGTGGTAATACTCGGCACTTTTGGGCATTCGTATCGAGACATCTGCGCTAGTCACTTGCATTGGATACTATATAGTAACTTTTTGTAAACGTTGGTAATAAAGGTGGTCTCCAAAGTCTATAAAGAGTGTCTTTTTATATTCCAAATCCTTACTTCTGAGTATTGAACCAGTACGGTTCACATATGTGACACACTAACAGTAAAAACTGGCCAAGTGCGAGTCGGACTCGCGCACCGAGGGTTCCGTACAAACCTGCAGGTATTCACGGTTTATGCATAAGGTTTATGTTTATGAAATTAAATGTTTTTTTTTTTTTAATTTTTATATTTGAGTTGACTGAATGAAAGGTAAATTGTGGTTTACGATTTATGACGTATTAAAAAAAAAACTAATTACTAGATCTCGTTCAAACCAATTTTCGGTGGAAGTTTACATGTTATACATCATATATTTTTTTTAGTTTTATCATTCCCTTATTTTAGAAGTTACGGGGGGAGGGGGAAACACATTTTACCACTTTGGAAGTGTCTCTCGCGCAAACTATTCAGTTTAGAAAAAAATGATATTAGAAACCTCAATATCATTTTTGAAGACCTATCCATAGATACCCCACACGTATGGGGTTGATGAAATTTTTTTTTTGAGTTTCAGTTCTATATGTTCTATGGGGAACCCCAAATATTATTGTTTTTTTTTTCTATTTTTGTGTGAAAATCTTAATGCGATTCACAGAATACACCTACTTACCAAGTTTCAACAGCATAGCTCTTATAGTTTCGAAAAAAAATGGCTGTGACATACTCGGACAGACAGACATGACGAATCTATAAGAGTTCCGGTTTTTGCCATTTGGCAACGGAACCCTAAAAATGGCGTTTATTTTGACAGTTCAACAACATTCATTGCGTTATTTACTTTGTTGAGCGATAGCATAGATATTTCGAACGAAGCAATGGATTACCAAGTCGGGTTTTCAGTTGGAAAGCTAAAGATAGGATCAAAAATAACCTTTTAAAAACAAATTATTTTATGTAGGTACTTAACTCCTGTTAAGTAGTTTTAATCTACGCTTAAATCTAATGTTCGATTACATAAACCTGACCACGTCAAAAACGTAACTAAGTAGGTACTTTAGGTATTCTCTCAGCACACAACACCGATTAAAATTAAGTAGTAGAACTTATTTAGGTCCTAGAACCTACGACTATACAATAACAGTGATTGATAAGATTTTAGGTAGCTAGGTTAGTATATAGGTGCCTTACCTACTCATAAAACACAAGTAGTTCATCTAAATGTAGTCTTCCAGGCCAATTTCCGCCATGGCGACCAATCTCAGCGGAGACTTGCCTTCGGCGCGGGGGTTAGTAGTGTAGAACTGTGTGTGCAGACACAGGTGCACTCACTCCTCCCTCAGTCCGATGAGACGGCAATCCGACACGACCGGAGAGAGATCAAACGCAGAACCAACGGCTTAACGTGCTTTCTGAGGCACAGGGCCAACTTCAAAACTCCGGGACGTTACTAGTAAAATTCCTAATGGAAGATTCAATAAAACTTTGCCTAACGTGGGATTCGAATCCAGGACCCCACTCGCAGCAGTCACGCTGGCAACTACGTGAACAGTGGCTAATTACTTATCTATACTAATATTATAAAGCTGAAGAGTTTGTTTGTTTGAACGCGGTAATCTCAGGAACAACTGGTCCGAATTGAAATACTCTTTTTGTATTGGGTAGCCTATTTATTGAGGAAGGCTTTATAACATCACTCTAAGATCAAAAGGAGTGAGCAGCACCGAAAAATGGACGAAAACTGGCAGGCAATTCGATGCGACGGGAGGGGTTAGGAGAGCAAAAATTTGACGCGGACGAAGTCTGAGGCAGAAGCTAGTCCAACTATAAGCATTTCAGGGAAATATGTGATGCATAAAAATAAACGACAATATTACTAGAGCTAGGATTTGACGTTTGAAGAGATATATATCCAGTGCTGATTAGTCCTGCGTCGTCAAAATTCTTCTTCGTGTCGCTGGTACGACAGTTATCTAAGTTTTGTTGGCCCAAAAACTTCGTCACTTTACCTAACGGCATTGTAGCGGCATCTATCCACATGCAAACCAAGCTTCAAACTAACGTTCCGCAAGTTCTGCATCACGCAAACAGAGTTCACCGCGTAACTATCATTTAAACAACGTCCCGACATCAGTCGTCAGGACGTTGCCCACCAGACCAGGCGCGGCCGCAGCCTAACATTTTGGGGGGGGGGGGGGGGGTCACCATGAGTACTGAAGAATATTTTTAGGAAGGTACATCCTCTTTGGTCTAGTAGTCGCAAACGTACTGATCAGCATGATGTCTCGGGTTATAATCTTTTTGCAAATGTCCATCGGAGTCTCCATGGCTCAAGTGAGAACAATTTTAAGATAATAAGACAGGCAAATCGTTCAGGGTTTTGACGGCATGACTGTCTTTGGGGGGGGTCATGACCCCTAGGACCCCCCCCCCCCCTCGGACCGCGCTTGCACCAGACACGACACCCGTCTGGTCGGAGTATCTTCCCTATTCTACGGAGGTTGAGTGAACTTTCCACCCTGTTCCTCACACGGTCACACGTCCAAAGCGTTATCGGCGGCAGTGAAAAGGTCATCTCTTGGCATCATGTTTTGGGGAACAATAGACGATAGAGTAGGTATAGTTTGTGACACAACTCCACATCCACACCCTGATGTCGGTCCGTCGAGGTAGCCCCACTTTACGACTTACACTTACCCACTCAGGTTTGGAGACGGTTCAGGGACTTCCAAGTGGACCACAGTAGATTACTCCCTGCAAGACCAATGCTCGGTTGGTGGTAGATAGTGAGAAGGTGGAGGAAAGGTATTCTGTCATAGTTTGCAACGGGCAACGACCGGGTTAACTTGCAGGGACGCTCGTCGTCGATTTTAAGAAAATGAAGTCAAATCTTTGAACTACCGCGATTATAAATCCATAGCGGGAGGTCCACGATTGGCATTCTCGCTTGAAAAGGCCAGTCTGAACGTCTTTCTGCACTCACATGTTACTTCTCAACGAAAGTTGAACAGGACAAGGTAGTTCGTGGTACCTAAGAAAAAATATATCGTTATCTTTGATATTTTCGGGGAGAGTACATTTCCATGCAAATCTAAGCCCCATATTCATAGTTACCAAAAGTTGAGCAACATTGTAGAAACTTGTTTCACTTTCAAACTGTTTACTACGTACGTCTTAAAAATTTTGTGCACATTTGTTTCCCATGAAAATCTACGGGGCTTTTTTTATTGACCAATAAGGCCCCTGCTTTCATAATCTTTGGGCTATAAAATTTTTAAAACGTTTAGTGGGTCAAGCTCTTTAGGTCATTTTAAGGTAGGTAGGTAAGTAGGTAAGTTCCCTTATCGCCTTGCTTAGCCTTGAGCTAATACTTAAATCAACTAAGTAAAACTTTTGAACACTCAGGCGTGTTTAGATTTAGATTGATTAAACATAATGATTCAAGTGTTTTCTTAAAATTAGGGAAATAGGTTTAGGTTATAGGTGAGAGTAGTTATGGCGCAGTGGTAACGCGACTTACGATTTGTAAGTCATAGGTTACAAAGTTACAACCCAGACGGGGGCTTTAATGTAGGTACCTAATTTATGTCATCACGGTGAAGGAAAACATCTTGAGGAAACCAGTATGTCAAAGAACTAAAAATTCGAAAACATGTGACATCTACCCACCCGCAAGATGGATTATGGTGCACTCTTTCTCACAGAGAGGAGTTATGTGTCCCACTGGTGGGAACGTTTTAGGCTGAATAAGCTTTTCCTTTAGGTTATCTTGCTACCTTCCTCCTTTTTTGGGTGGGAAATCATCAAATGACATCTCCCGCTGTGGGTGGAGTGGCAGGGTGTGTCAGACTTTTACTGACTAAAACTCACGCGTGTTCCTTCAATTGCCTGTGGCGATTAACACACGGCACCGCGCACCGCCACGGTAGGTGGTGAAGCGTATCTCATGTCGCATTGCCCTCTATTAAATCCGTTGATGCGCTTTACCGCCACCGCCCTCCGCGGCGGTGCGCGGTGCCGTGTGATAATCGCCTATGCCAGGGCCACAGTAACTCTTTCTAACAAATCTCGCGACCCTGGCAGGCATCGGTCCTACGTTCCTGCTTGCGTTATACCTTAAAACCTTATTTGGCAAAAGATAACGACTAATTAGTGACTAAATTTGGGAGAAATCAAATCTTCAATCAGCGGAAAATTCTCTCCAGGTCGGCCACCTAGAAACGCTTATAAACTTTGAACCAGTGACTGACAGATTCAGATATATGGCGACTAATTCCGTCTAATTACCGACTAAATTTGGGTGAAAACAGATCTCCGCTAGGTGCTCTAGTTTTTGAGATATAAACGTGTCCAAGCTGGGAAAATTCTCTCCAGGTCGGCCACCTAGAAACGCTTATAAATTTTGAACCAGGTGACTGACAGATTCAGATATTTGGCGACTAGTTCCGTCTAATTAGCGCCTAAATTTGGGAGAAAATAGATCTTAGCTAGGTGCCCTAAGTTTTGAGATTCAAATGGGGCAAGCTAGGGTAAGCTGTCTCCAGATCGGTCACCTACAAGGTGCAGTTTTGGATCTGCAAAACATTTCAGGAGGTAATTATGTACCTATGTGATTCTCGACCCGAATCAATAATAAAATGGGCAGGTTTTATTTTTATTATCTATTTTTTTAATTTTATTCTTATTTACGGAATCTTGCATGAAAACAGTGATCGACTAATCTGATATTTGGCGGCAAATTTCGACCAATTAATGACAATTTTTTATGTTACCAGAGTTAAAGTTCCTGATGGTGGCCATGCCAGTGTCAGACACTCGTGTCTGGAAATCTCACCCGCTATACGTTCGGACTGGCCTTAAGTGAGAATATCAATATTAGAACTACTGTGATTGATTTATAATCGCGGTAGTTTAACCATTTGACTTCAGTTTTTTAAAAACGGCAACGAGCGTCCCTGCCAGTTAACCCGGTAGACGCCTGTTGCCAACTATGGCATGCTTTTCTTCCCCTACTCACTATCAGATAGACATCTTCCGTTGTCTACTTGGAAACTCCTGAACCGTCTCCAAACCCAACTGGGCCTTCCCATTTAAGTTTGGAGACGTGTAAGTCAAACCTCGGGACTTAATTAGGTAAACGTGGGTGTACTACATTGACCTAATATGCTATACACCTCTGCCTACCATTTAGGGAAAATGTAAGAGGTGCGATGTTAAGACAAACCTCAAAATTATCTCTTCTCTCTTTACACATAAAGGCGCGGGCCCACCGCGGCGCACGGAGATGCTACGCACGTGTATTAAGCTTCGCTTTGTAAGAAAATGTATGTGGATGTGTCCACTGCAACCCACGGAGAGGCTAAGCATGAATTGACGTCACTGATACATGCGTGGCTTGCTTGAATAGGCGGTTACATAGCTCAACGCTGACGACGTGGGTCTACGTTTCCACACATTTTTGGACTACACGAATATGACCCACGATTATGTACAGCTCGCTACCGCAGCGCAGTTTTCAGTCATACACCTTGTGGAACGGACGCGTTTCATGTTTCTCATATAGGTATATCTTATCGAGGTACTCATAGAATGGCATTGGCACTGAATTTGCTAGATAGTTCTTCTGACGACGAATCTCCCGCAGTGAAGCCCGTGTGCGTGGATTGTAGTGGTACGTGCGTAGCCTCTCCGTGCGCCGTGCCACGCTATACATTGTCGTGGAAACGTAGACCCACGTTGTCAAAGAAATAAATACACGCAGCTAAAATGCACCGCGTAATAGGCCCGTGCACAGCATGCGCTGCGGTGGGCCCGCCTTAAAACAACGCACTTCTTACCTAATAACAATTTCCGTTGCTTAGCAACCCGAGTTTTATCCTCTAACTGGGCGGCGTTTTACATAAGCGGGCGGGCCAACATCTGCCCGATACTCAACCAATCAGCGGCCGGATGCCCGATATTATGACACTCGTGTCACTCACTGCCTGTCACACAAAAAACCTTGAATCTAAAAGCAACTTTATAAAAAGACATATTAAGTTGGAATTACCTTGTATGGGGAAAGGAAAATGAGCTTCCGTTATTGGCCGTAGCTATTGATGTTACCACCTCATTTAGTCATTAAAGGGTGTTTATTTTGTAAAAGGCTTTATTTATTTATTTCATCGCTTTATTTTTTAACTAGTATAGAATATCTATCTAGTTCTTTCTAAAGTCAATGTATGTTAGTGTATTTCATCGATAGATGTTTGTATCAACTCTCATGAAGAAAAAAAAGAAGAAAGGCTCGTGGTTAAGTAATAACAGCCACACGGATATATCGATCAGGTTAAGCTGCACTAGCCGTGGTGGGTCCGTAGATGGGTGACCATCTTTACGTACCGAGACCTCTCCAGCCCGACCGTCCCGGCTGTCATTCGTTAATTTTTGACGGTCGTTACGGGTCGTCAGAAACCCGAAAATCTGACAACCAGTCTAACTAAGAAGTATGGTATTACCCAATAACTGTTGTGGAGGTCAGATAGGCATACGCTCCATGTAAAATACTGGTGTTCACCTGTATATAGTTAGCCTGGAAGCCTTTTTTTTTTTTTGATCTCGAGGTGGAAATCCTCATGGATGTCCTCCGCCCTGGGGTGGGCGGAGGGGTCTGTCAGACTCTTACTGACTAAAACCACCCCGGTGTTCCGTCCCACACCTACGTCGGGGACCACGGGAACCAATATGTCTTCCGCGATCCCCGACTGGTGCCGGCCCGCCTTTGCGGGCCTCCTCACGTTGGGGGGGAGTGAGGTGTTAAACTCCCCCCCATACATCACAGAGAGGCGCGCGTGGAACACTACGCGCCACCATCTCGGGTCCTAAGGAATAGGGGGTGACGGATGTCCCCAGATCCGTCACCCCTGGACCCATTTAGGGGGGCTGGAAGAGGGCGTTGTCCGCCCTCCGCCGACGCCCAGTGCGCCTGCTGCGGGCTGGGTCAGCGGAAGATATCTCCCGCTCCCTTTCCGCAGCCTGGAAGCCTACTCCAACATAGTTGGGAAAAGGTAGATGGCGACATGTTTAAATAAATAAATAAATAAATATCTTAGGACAACCAACACAACGTTATCTGATCCCAAACTAGGCAGAGCCTGTACTATGGTAACCAGACAACTGATAAACGTACATAAATATTTATAAATACATACATATTATAGATAAATTACACCCAGATACAGAACAAATGATTGTGCTCATCACACAAAGATTTGTTCTGGGTGGGAATCGAACCGACGACCTCAGTCTTAGCAGTCAGGGTCACTAACCACTAGACTAACAGGCCAGTATCTACTAATAAAATCATCATGTTATAAATCTAAGTACAGTCTGTTAATCTGCCAAAAGAATCAGAATTCCGAAAATATATTAAATAAGTACATAGAATATAATCGGCAATATAATTTGTTATAACTTGGAAATATAAACTCTACTTTCTTCATCAAAAGAAAATTGCGGAAGTTTCATTTGAATAAATAATTTACTTTTCGGTAACAAGGAAGTAAAAAATGGCCGGGTGTCAGTGCGTGTTAGCCTCCATAAAGTATTATCGCCAAACAATCTGCCGCTATATGTTATTCATTATTGTACATTGTTATTAATATAAATACGTCGTACTGTGTTATTACGTACAAAACTTACAGGGTCAGTTGGGACAGAACTAAAAGAAATTGCGATATTTTCATAATTATGAAAATTACTATTAGTGTAAGTATATTATTATCACTACATAGTATATAACAAAGTCGCTTCCTTCTGTCTGTCCCTATGTATGCTTAGATCTTTAAAACTACGCAACGGATTTTGATGCGGTTTTTTTAAATAGTTAGAGTGATTAAAGAGGAAGTTTTATACGAATAATAAGCGGACAAAGCCGCTGGCAAAAGCTAGCTTTGTCATAAATACATAGAAGAAAATACATAACGCTTCCTGCTAAGATCCTTACATACTCCTTTTGCCTCGTTTACGTTCATACATCTGGTCATAGATACACGCACGCCGGGTGCGAATACTACGCACCTGACCTTTCTGACGAACATCACCAATAAGGCCATATGTCCTCCAAGGGCGTTCCCTCCCGGGCGGCGTTTCCACACATAGGGTAGGTTAGTTACTAGTGTATATTATTATTTAATCATGATTATATTACGGCGACGTTAAAAGCGAAGGTGGCTGTGACATACTGGATGCGGAAGGTGAAGACAGGGTGTTGTGGCGCAGCCAGGGAGAGGTCTATGTCCAACAGTGGACTGCGATAGGGTAAGTTGATGACAATATTTTTAACCGACTTCAAAAAGGAGGACGTTCTCAATTCGGATGTTTATATGTTTTTTTTTTTTATGTATGTTCGGCCATAACTCCGTCATATATAGATGGATTTGCAAAATTCTTTTTTTGTTCGAAAGGAGTTTATTCCGAAATGGTCCCATATAATTTTCATATAGATCTGATGATGAGTTCCGGAGACAGACAACGGAACTCTTTAAAAGTTTCAGTTCTCGTGGATCGCGCTCGTGAGTGGACGTGTGAGCAATACAGCGCTGTGCCGAAACGCTGCGTTATTGTTATCGTAACACGCCGTCGCGATGTTAAATTTACAAAGAACACCAACTAAAGGATCCAAATACTTATCGGATCCGAACTTAGCGTCGACCAAAGATAAGGAATGGGTCACCGCGAGGCAGGGAAAGAACAAAAGGGAAGAAGATGAAACGGATAGCGATTCCTCACGAATATCACACCAGACTAGGAGATTCAAATCATGCTGCTCAACAAGCGCACTGAATGAAACGCTAACCGCATTCCGTGAAGAAATGAAGGCTATGCACACCTTGTTGACCACCATGAAACAACAACAGGATGAGAAATACGCCGCTATTCAAACCGATATCACTGAGATTAAAAAGGAGGTAGTGGAACTAAAAAATAGTAACCTCGAAAAAGAAATCTCTATAAAGAATCTTGAAGATAAACAGAAGGAATTAGATCAGGCACACCTACAGCTGGTTGATTCCAACCATAAAAATGAAAATAGATTGAAGGACGTGATACAAAAGGGTATATTTCTGGAAAAATATAATAAGTCTCTGGAGGATCGTATAGGATGGCTGGAGCAGAAGGAGTTGAAACTAAATATTGAGTTGATTAATGTACGTAAGCAGGAGGGTGAAAATGTCAAGGATGTAGTAGAGAAGATTGCGAAGGAATTGAAACTGGGGGTAGATGGCATAGAAAAGGTATGGAGAGTCAGAGGCGAGCGACCAGGTACACCAATTATAGTGAAAATGTGTAACAAAGAAGCGCGCACTCAATGGCTTAAAAGTAGAAAACAACAGCTGACGAATCACTCGATCTACAACAACAACGACGATACCCGCATCTACATTAATGAAAATCTCACGCGTCAAACGCGTCACCTACTCTGGACAGCTAAACAGCAGCTTAAGGATGCTTTCAAGTTTATTTGGATACAAGATGGTAAAATTTTAATAAAGAAGAGTGAGGCTGAAAAGAAAGTACATAATATCTCCTGTGAGAACGACATAAGTAAATATATATCTATTAATAGCGAGAACAGAGAGTAAACAATATATAAAAAAACCTTACTATAGAATAAAACTAAATAAACAACAAATTACTAAAATACAAACATGAACGATGTAGACCTACAGGATATTATCTACTCAAAATATGAATCTACAAAGCAATGGATAAACCATGTTATGCGAAATAAAAGTAAACTAAATATCATACATATGAATATTTGTTCATTAAGGAAGCACTTTAACGAATTTATTGTACTCATAAAAGACTGCCTACCAACATTGGACGTGATATGTCTAACTGAAATAAATATAAAAGAAGAGGAAGTTTATAATTATGAAATAAATGGCTACTGCTCATACTTCTTAACCAGGAAAGAAAGACGGGGAGGTGGTATTATAATCTATGTTCAAGAAAAGTTGGAGTTTAATATGATACAAAGTTATAACCAACACTGTGAATTAATGCATGGTCAAATAATCATGAAGGGAAAAATAGTTGACTTAATAATTACTTACAGGCCTCCACAAATGAGTAAACCACACTTTGTTAATGCACTCAAGAACCTAATACAAACTATACCGGTTAGAAATGACTTGGTATTCATGGGAGACTGCAACATAAACATATTACAGGGAGAAACCGACTCACGTGCTAACGAATATTTAGATACCTTGAGTGAGTTGGGCATGGAATGTTGCATCCAAGATATTACGCGAGAGGTAGTGTTATCGGAGCGACGAGTGACATCATGCATCGATCATATTTTTGTGCGAAGTGCGCGACCACCCGGCGAGCTGCACGCCTACGTACTAATGACTAAAGTATCCGATCACTACTTAACGGGACTCTCAATGGAAGTGGATAAACAGCTGATGCCGCCTTGTTATCGCACGACGCTTAATAATGAATCGGTCAAAACTAAGTTATGCAATGTAGAATGGAATAATCTCATGTGTATTGAAGACCCTTTGGAGTTGTATAGGCGACTGTGCGATATTTTTGGCAACATATACAGCACGTCGAAAACTGAAAAAATAATCAAACAACGTGAATCTAATATCTGGGTCGATAAAAAGCTGCAAAAACTATTAGAATACAAAGATGCACTGTTTCGAAAATGGAAAGCAAATCCTAAAAATATGACACTGCGGTTAGAATACACAAAACATCGAAATAAAACAAATAAAGCTGTAAATGTTGCTAGAAATGCGCACAGGCGACTAGAGATAAAAAACTGTAATGGAGACATGAGAAAAGTATGGGAGTGTGCGAACAAATGGCTTGGCAGAAAAAAGATGAATATAGATGACGTGATACAAAAGTATTTTATAAGAAGTAACCAGACACTGGATAGCGTATGTAACAATTTTTGTCAAACATTTACTAATGAAATTGGTTCGTTAAAACAAAAACATTTATGTAACCATTTATTCTATGAAAGATGTGAATATGTAAAGGAAAGTGATGTGAGTTTCAGATTTAAAAGTGTATGTTCTAGAGATATATGTTTAATAATTGATAAGTTAAAATGCAGCAAGTCCCCTGGTTCCGATGATATTAGAGTTCAAGATTTAAAAATAATTAAGTTTCCAATTAGCCAAGTCATTGCTCATTTCATAAATAAATGTATCGAGCGAGAAGTATACCCTAATGAATTAAAAATTTCAATTATTAGACCTATATTTAAGGGGGGGAAATACAAAGAATATACAAACTATAGGCCTATCGCAATATTGAGCGTAATTAATAAAATTGTCGAGAAAATAATTATGAGCCAAATTTCAGTGTTTTTAGAAAATAATAGTATTTTAACTGATACACAACATGGTTTTAGGCCAAATAGAAGCACAGCAACGGCATTAATTTCATTTACTGATTATATAAATAGCTCATTAAACTCAAAACAGGTGGTTTTATTAATATTTATTGATTTTAAAAAAGCCTTCGATACTTTGGACCATGAGGGGTTGCTGCAGGCCATGGATGAGTGTGGAATACGAGGGCCTGTAAAAGGGTGGTTTAGGCAATATCTGAATAACAGGTATCTAAAAGTTAGAGTTAAAGGAACAGACAGCGAACTCGGTAAAATCAATTATGGGGTGCCGACCGGGTCGGTTTATGGACCGGTTGGATATATCATGCACGTTAATAGTATGGTCAATGTGATTAAAAACTGTAATACCTATATGTATGCAGACGACACGTGCTTGGCATACAGTGGACGGGACTGTGAACTGATCCAGTCGGCAATGCAAGAAGATCTTGATAATTTAATTAAATGGGCGCACGATAATGGCATCCTTATCAATTTAAGTAAGACCAAATGTATGTTGATATCATCTCCGTACAACCGTATAGCGAAAAACGCCTGTATCTCAGTAAAGGGCCACTCGTATGACTGCCTTCATGATTACAAAACAAACTGTCAATGTGAGTGTGTTGAGCGCGTGGCAAACTACAAGTACCTAGGACTGACAATCGATGAATCGTTTACTTGGGACGCACATGTAGACACTGTGTGTGCTAGATTGCGCTCAGTACTAGGGAAACTTAATAATTTAAAATATATAGTTAGTAAGCGAATATTGTACGTTCTTTACCACGCACTCGCAGATGCAACAATAAATTACGGGTTGGCTGCTTATGGGCTGACGTTTCCGGTACATTTAAACAAAATAAAAAAATTGCAAATTAGATTATTAAAATTATTATCAAACAAGGCAACCAAAGACAAACTGAATAAGGAGTACGAGAAATTATTTAAAATTTGCAGAATATTACCTATACAAAAAAAAGTCAAGTTATCTATAATATTAGGACACCACAATAAAAACGAACACAAAATTGAGAGAGTGTATAACCGGCCAACCCGTAAGGTGATACAAAGAAGCAAATATTTAGTCCCTAAAATAACAAATTATTTTGGTCAAAGAACGCAGCGATGGCTAATTCCAACATTACTAAATGAATTACCTCAAATTGCAACTGAAGTAGTCTCCAAAAATGTTTTAAAAAATGTCCTACGTAAGCACTATTTAGGTTTATGTCCTTAGCGTAAGAGCCTAAACTCCATTTATTCATAGGATAGAAGGTTAATATGATTGCAATTTAGTGTGAGCGCTGGTTTATAAGTAGTTTTTAATAATTTTGGCAGTAATCGTAACTTTAACAAGTTTAATGTACTTTTTATTTTTTACAAAGTGTACATCAAATAGAACCTTTTTAACTTCTGTCTAGTGCTATTATAAATGGAGTTTAGCTAGCTAAAACGTTTGTGAGGCAAGCGTGAGTCGACCAGTCTGGCATGCGCACGAGGCGTGTGTTGTTGGTTGTTGTCGTTTGTCGCCGCTCGAGCGGCCGTCGCGGCGTCTCGCTCGCGCTGGGTTGCTTGTCTCCCTCCGGCGGGGGGGTGTGGCGGCGGTCAGGAGGAGTGGGTTGTGTGCTTACGTTGCTCATGCCAGCCTGGTGGGCAAGACGACCTGAGCCCATCATGTGCTGTTTTTTATTTTATTTTTGTGAACCCCTTTTTGTTATACTTAGATATTAAAAGCTGTATCCACGAGAACACTGCCGACAAACTGTACTGCAGTTTGGCAGAAGAATTGTATTACATTTTATGTTTAATATCTACGAATAAACGAATTAAAAAAAAAAAAAAAAAAAAAATGATAGCAAATCAACCGCGATTTCTGCTATCGCATAAATATGCATTTTTTGTTTGGAATTAGTGCGGGGTGAATACCACAACTAAAAATTTTAAAATAAAAACTTTTTTACAAAAAAAAAAAAACAACCGACTTCCTTAAAAACACTACGAAGTGAAAAATAATTTTAATTTCGGAAGTCGGTGGCAAAAAAACCATAAATACAGATCCTGAGACACCGACTTCCGAAATTAAAGTTATTTTTCACTTTGTAGTGTTTTTAAGGAAGTCGGTTGTTTTTTTTTTGTAAAAAAAAAAATATTATAGGAACCTAGTGCTGATACAACCTACCCATACATGTGATAAGTTGAGAAGAGAGGAAGCTTGTGTTGCTGACTTCTTACTAAATGATTTATTAATCGCAACACCGTGTATACAATAGAATAGTCAAAAGTTTACTTAATTATATGTATATGCAATACATCAATTAAATTATCATCATATGAAACTGCTTATGCTAACACTCATAAAGGATGTGGGATGCAATCGTATATGATTATGAAGAACTTGCTTGAGCCAGTGGCTTCACCCAAGTAGAGGTCGGAAATGTACTACCGGGATAAAAGTATGTATCTTATGCAGGCGCGGTCCGAGGGGGGGGGGGGTCCTAGGGGTCATGACCCCCCCCAAAGACAGTCATGCTGTTGAAACCCTGAACGATTTACCTGTCTTACTATCTTAAAATTGTTCTCATTTGAGCCACGGAGACTCCGATGGACATTTGCAAAAAGATTATAACCCCCCATCATGCTGATGAGTAGCGCTTGCGACTACTAGACCAAAGAGGATGTACCTTCCTAAAAATATTCTTCAGTACTCATGGTGACCCCCCCAAAATGTTCGGCTGCGACCGCGCCTGGTCTTATGTGTTAATCCATGTGATAAACTGTGCCAAACATGATCTAATTCCATTCTGCCGTTTTTGCGTGAATAAGTAACAAACTCTCAAACAACTATACCTATAAACTTACACATTTATAATATTACTAGGATAGTACGACTACGTCCATAACGGTGGCTGACAAGTAGCTCCAAAATAGGCCGCGTAAAATACAATAAATTCGAGATAAGACCTTATAAGAAACATTATATTATTATGTGTTTAAAATGTTCAAGTTTTTTTTTTTACAATAAATTAAATCAGTTACCATAAAGTAACAGTTTCGTAAATATTACAATTTCACTTGCATTATAAACAGTAATTACTAATCAGTAAATTCTACAGTAACAACTTTCTACAATCACTTACTTATGCACCGCGCCGCTACGCCGTAGCGCGGCTACGAGTCGTGGCAACTGCTACAATAAAGCAAAGGAAATACCAAAGATTTGAGTTTTTGTGACAATCCGCCATACAGCAAGAACCGGGTCAAGTACGGAACGGGCATTTTAATCGTAATTGGAGGTAACAAGCGCTTGTTTGTTCCTCAAACGGCTAAGCATTGAGGAAAAATATAAGTATTTCTAAGATGCCAACACGACACTACTTACCATATATTATTAAGCTTTAGTACTAGCTGCAGATAAATAATAAGAAATACAATTTTTCATGGTCTATTTATTTATTTATTACGCACACAAATGTATAGAGGCAGACTTAATGCCATATGCATTTTCTACCAGTCAACCTTTGGGTGATGCAGAGACATACATTGTTAGGTTCAATAAATTTGATGAATAAATATTTAAAATACAATATATATGCACAAACCTATTTAAACTATAAATAGAATATATATACCTAACTATATATAATATAGAGATACTAGAGAATGGGCAGCAGCGTTCTCTATGCATTCTACCACCATACTGCGATCGCCAACCCGCCTGCCAAGCGTGGCGATTATGGCAAAGCCCCCCAAATTGGGGGAGGCCTAAGTCCAGCAGTGGACGTCTTACGGCTGAAATGATGATGATGATGAACTATATATAAATATAAGCACACATAAATAAATAAATTGATTAAAAACAAATCGTCTATTATTATAAAGATAAAAATGTCCCACGGTTTGTAAGCAGCAAGTAACGTGTAGCTCTACGAAAATGCTACGGAATATTCATATCTCGTTGGAAGTGGCAGTCGAACGGAAAACAAAAACATTTCTTTTGACTCTTTGCTTCTCTATGGCATCAATGTTGCAAGTGTCGCGACTTATTGGTTAGTCTCGTCTTCTGCAGATTTAGTTTATCAAAATAAAAGCGATGTGTGTATGCAGACTCATCCTTTAATCCAAAATGTACTGCACTTTCCAGATAGTCACTTTCGTTCATTTATAAACAGCTGCAGTAGTTATGCAATTTCTATAAATTGGTTGGTGAGAGTGGTGAGTCGAGTTGAGAGAGTTGTTGGCCGTAGGTCGAGCTCAAGCAGCCGCTTCAATAGGGTATTTTCCACTTTTTTAAAAACTATTTAATTTTGAAGACTGTGAAGGAATATTTAACAGAAAAATATTTTTTTTGTAATTAATCTCCATTTTCTGCATTAGAAGTGATTAAAATCTAATTTATTTTCAATGGTTTTAAATTTACCGCCAAAACGCTCCGTACGATAACGTGACGTCATCTTTGTGTAAACAAGTTGTAAACAGTATTTCGATCAAGTAATTTCGTATCTCAAATGGATAGAAAATGTTATTACTGGTGTGTGGTGCCTCTGTGTACAAATACTTTTAAAAATGCGCCACATAAACTATTTATACCTACTCCGTAGCACAAAAATCGGGGTTGTTTGCAAAGAAATTTCCAACTATAAAAACATCTACTGTGGGCAGATTTGCACTATCGGCTTTTATAAAACCAGCTTCCATTGTATTTCCATTAATCCATTCCAAAAATCCTAAATATATCCTAAATCCACTCCGAGATTTACAGATCGAGCACAGATCACATACTTAAGTAAAAATTAAATACACACAAAAGTGACGTCACATGGTAAACGTCAGCGCACCGAGCGTTTTGGCGGTAAATTCAAAACCATTAAAACAAATTAGATTTTTTTCACTTCTAACGCGTAAAATGGACTTTGATAAGATAAATTTTATTTTTCTGTTGAATATTTCTTCCCAGTCTTCAAAAAGAAACTGTTTTTAAAAAAACGGAAAATACCCTATTTGTGTAAATTATTTCATCTACACTGCTCTCAAAACGGTGAAAGAAAACATCGTGGGGAAACCGGCATGTCTTAGAACCAACAATTCGGAGATATATGTAACATCGAGCAGGTGGCTCGCGTGGTGGATTATGGTCCACTTTCTCTCACAGAGAGGAGGCTTGTGTCCCAGCAGTGGGGTCGTTATGGGCTAATTACTTATCATCATCATCATCATTTCAGCCGTAATACGTCCACTGCTGGACTTAGGCCTCCCTCAATTTGGGGGGCTTTGCCATAATCGCCACGCTTGGCTGGCGGGTTGGCGATCGCAGTATAGTGGTAAAATGCATAGAGAACGCTGCTGCCCATTCTCTAGTAAGTCCCTTAGTCGCCTTTTACGACACCCACGGGAAGAAATGGGGTGATGTTATTCTTTACGTCCGGCACCACACGGTACAACGGTAATTACTTATACTTTATATTTACTACTTAGATACTTAAACTTTAAATTGGTTTGGGTACTTTCAAAACTGCATTCGGTTAGACTCGAAGCCGACCCCAACAAATGTTCGTGAAAAAAAGCTTGGCAGATTTCATCAAGCCAGAATTTTTATCTACGCTATTTCCTGGACAGAGTGAGATAATCACTATGTCTTGAAAAGCTATTCTGTTAGGTAGAACGGGCTGGTGTCCGCAACTCCACGTCTGAGCGCGTATTTTGCGTACGGAAGCTATTCTGTTATAGGTCCTAGTTGTACAGCAGTCTAGGTAATCATTTTTGCGATGCTGGTAGTAATGTGAAGTATTTATAATTTTTCAACGACATTGATTAATCATATAAAGTCATGCCTATAATAAATTACAAAGTAGCTTTGTTTGCAAAACATACATAAGCGTCGAATCACGCGAGAACACAATATTTAACGTCCTATAGTTTATGCAAATCCGCTAAGCTAGTGAGCTTGCAAATGTCACAGAACATATTAAGTAGCATTAACTAAGATTACTACATTTATTACAAAAATATTATAGTTAATGAGAGCTTAACTCGTTATTCCTAGGTATTTTATTTAGATTTAAGAGACATTTTAATTATAGTTCTTCAGAGCGAATTTCAATCATGGCGACCGATCTCAAACTACCCATCGACGTGGGAAATATTACAGTGCACAATTATGTGTGCACCAACAAAGTTGCACTCTCATTTTACTCTAGTAGTCTGATGGGACGGCAATCCGATGCGCAGGACCTCAGAGGCACCAAAATATCATTCCGCCTAAATCCAAACACCGGGCTGCTACTAAGAAATTCTCTATGGAAAAACGTAATAACACTATTAAGGACCTCGAAATCCAACCCAAGACCTCATACTGAGCAGTGCACCTTTCGACCACGTGATTAACGGGGCAGTAACATCGACATGACAGAATTGAATGAACAGATGACAAAACCTGTAGATACTACTATCTTTTAGATTGGGCAAACACGAACCAGTCGGTTTGAGACTGAAAAACTAAAATGATTATATTTATTTATTTTGGTTTTTCATAAAATTACAAAAAAAAAACCTAACGGCTACTGCACCTAAGAAACGTCAGAAGGCGCACGGTTCCAATTTGTTAATGCAAAAGTTTATAATGACATGTCAAGACACTTTAAAAGGTAAATACAAACTTAATACTATCGGAAACTCGGATAGTCGTGCACGTATCCAGCGCACGAGCGTCGGAGAATCCCACCATGGTCCGACAAATGAGAGCAATTAATACTTTTCTGTAAAATCATCACGGTAAAAACCGAAGTGAACTGAAATGTCATTCCCTAGCATCAGTTCGTGGCAAGACAGTTTACTTCACCACCAAAAAACAGCGGCTGTTATTTTACAGCTGTTTGTAAAAAAGTGTGAGGTGACAGCTCTAATATTAACCTCTTTCTTGTTAGTTTAGCAAGAAAAGAATAGAACATTTTTAATTACCATTGTTACCAATAGAATCGGGGCCAGTGTACAACAATATTCCGAATCATATGCATATTTACGTGTTCAAGAAAATCCTAGGAATTCGTCACCACTTATTATTCACACTAGTATTAAACGTACGGCAGTAATTACTGTTCTAGGTTAATAAAACTAACTAGAAGAATAACCTAATTAATTTCTTTGATAAATACAAGGTGTGACCGCGGCTCTGCTTGCGATAAAGATTCGATTTTAACTGAATTCCGAAAAAAACTACATTATAAATAAGCCAGAGGGCTGGCCTATTTTTTGGGCAAAGAATCAGCATTGCCATACAACGTGGCAATGCTGCCAGCCTTTTGGGCACGTTTCCTGTTGACAACGATGCAGAAGAATTTTTTAAAGCTTTGTAATTATTTATTTTTATATATACATGTACATTTTTTTTTCTTTGGATTTAAACTTAGATTTTAAATTATGCAAATATTGTAAAAAGTTATGCGTGATCATACATTTAAAAAAAATTATTTTGCGGGGTGAACATGACATATATATCTAAGGTAAATTCCATTGAATATAATGTTCTTAGGACCATAAGTTTCCGACTTCAGGTAGGCCGAAGCAAAGAAAACCGTCTCAGGTAGAGATTCACAGATGACTCCGCCCTGGAGTGTAAATGTGGTGCTGTCTCACAAACAATGAGGTACTTAATATCCGAACCGTGTGGTGCCGGACGTAAAGAATAACACCACCCCATTTCTTCCCGTGGGTGTCGTAAAAGGCGACTAAGGGACTTACTAGAGAATGGGCAGCAGCGTTCTCTATGCATTTTACCACCATACTGCGATCGCCAACCCGCCTGCCAAGTGTGGCGATTATGGCAAAGCCCCCCAAATTGGGGGAGGCCTAAGTCCAGCAGTGGACGTCTTGCGGCTGAAATGATGATGATGTGACTTAATATCGTGTTCAGCGTGTCCTGTTTTCTGCACGCTACAGGAGTTGGTCGACGCTACTGCAGGTGCCAAACTCGTAGCCAAATTCTGGGCTGACTGTATACGGATTGTTATCGACTCTCTGTGAAGAGGAAGACCATTAGTTGTTAGACCGGCTTAACCACAGATAACCTACATAATTTTGCTAAGTATGGGCGGGATGTTACTGAGCGTGTTGATTATTGTAGGTATGGATTAGCAAATGTTGGGACTAGTCTGGATACTTCCAAACGTTATTGGCATAATCACGCGAGCGGGCGAATTTTACCCCACATCCTTCGCGGTCCTTCTACACCTTAGTAATAAGATTGGTATGCAAATAATAAAAAAAAGCTTACTTCGTAGATCTTTTGTTGATGATGTTACTTACGATTTGATAAGATTGTCACCGACCAGTTGAACACACACACACAAGTAGGTATTAAAAAAATCAGGAATAAGGGTATAAGGAAAATAAAGCTATTTTATTTGTATTTACATATTAACCCGCACAAGATTCTCTTAAATTCGGCAAGACCCTTCAAAATGACCAAATCGTGGCAATTATAGCAAAATTTCCCATGTTTGTAAATCATATTTCATTATTTCAGTAAGTAAACGAAGCAAAAGAAGTGACCTCTGAGTTTGTTTCGGCCTTTCTTCTCAGGGTAATCAGTTAGGAAACGCCGACCTCATCTGGTTAAAAAAAATATGATTAACGTGTACAAGTGTTAGTAAAACCTACTTATAGAAATAAAAATAAGTTTATTCACACAAAATACCTTTGAAAACGTACCGTGTGGTGCTCGACGTAAACAATAGTAGGACCCCATTTCTTCCAGTGGGTGTCGTAAGAGGCGACTAAGGGACATACTAGAGAATGGGCAGCAGCGTTCTCAGAGCAGCATTTTACCACCATACTGCGATCGCCAACCCGGCTGCCAAGCGTGGCGATTATGGCAAAGCCCCCCCAAATTGGGGGAGGCCTATGTCTAGCAGGGGACGTCTTGTGGCCGAGATACCCTGATAATCATTTATCAGTATGAAAAGACCATAGCAGGTGGTGTTCTATAACCTCTGCCAATATTCCCGAAGTCCATATGGAACTTAGCTTGGCTTTTGTCCAAGTTATACTCCGGGCATTGTATCCTTCGAACAATTAAACTTGGCTGCAGTAGAGTTACCTACAAGTAGGTTTGAGTACCTCGTGTTCATGTTTTGGCACGGTATGCATGTTTGGATGTTTACTGTTCTCACGAAGGATTATAGTTTTGCTGTAAGAAATGGGAAGTAATAATATAATGGGCATTGTTATTTTAATTATTACTTTAGTTCTTTTTTTGCTGTTCTTACCATCAATCAATCAACTCAGCCTATCGCAGTCCACTGCTGGAGTTTATATTTAAACTCTAATATTTTTCACTAGATATATATTTTATTTCTGACTCTAATAAGACACAATGTATATTTAAATTCTGCTGAAAGGTAACACAAAAAATATTGTAACTTATAAAATAAAAAATCAATAAAAACATAATTTCCGGCGTTTTTTCAAAGTAGAGCACCCATTTTCTGAATTACACAACATTATGATGTTCGTATACACATAAATAATAATTAGAAAACGTAATTGGGTCTCATAAAAACGCGAAACATTCCCCAAAGTAAGAGGTGAAAAAATATAGTCTTAACCTACATAAACACGCCGCCACGATATGCTTCGTTGACCGGCGGGCGACTCCTGTTCGATAGGCTGGCTAGACCACCTTCAACTTACGATAATACTTTTTCTGTTATAATTTTGATTTTTTATAGGACAGTTTTGGATAAAAATTCACAAAGTGTTATCACCAAAGATTGGAAATTCAGGTACACAATTGGAATACAAATAATTCTACCTTGTTTAATTATAGAGGCATTGTAAAATATAGAAATGATGCCTTCCTATCAGAAAGTCCTTGTATTCATCGAATTCGAACAAGAAATTTCTATAGCTGTACAACTAAAAACACATATATTTAGAATGAACTTAAGAAACGAATAATAAAATGACTCAGTGCGTTGCGGTTCGGTTCCACACTGACTACGCCGTAGCCGAGCGCTACGCCGTAGCAATGTAGAACAACTTGATAAATTCTTTTTGCATCTGAATATAATAATAATATCTAATAATATATTAATATCTATTTGTTTAGATAGAATGATTTTTGCCGATCATGCTTCTTTTGAAAAACTGACACACACTTTTCTCACTTTTACCAAAACGTTTTATCGGGTTTTCAAATTTCATAGCTACTACCCGAAAGCAATACGAGTAACAGACCTGTAAAACACAGTAAGTTCTATTTGTCTGGCTTTTATACTTTAATTTTTGTTAATACCTGAAGTACGTCGATTTCGTCACCGACTGACTGGCTGACTCACTCATCGAAAACGATGGAACACTTCTCGAAGTCCAAAAAGCTGAAATTTGGTATGCAGCCTAGGAGTTGCACATAAACAACAAAAATATTAAGAAATATAAGAAGTAATAAAAATAAGTCCCCTTACTTATTTTTATTACCCCTTATATATTATTTCTTAATATTTTTGGCTTGGCTCTAAATAAGATCCGATAACTTTTTAACAGTGATAGCGTTATGTAAGTCTTGGCAATCTACATTCTTGAAATATTTCTGTGGGATTTAATTTCCTTTTATAAAGTGGTCCAATTCTTTTTATTTTAGTGGTGATGTTATACGGACCTATTAACCGTAGAGAGACAACGTTTTCATGCTTTTGAACGGTGCTGAAGCCGGTATGAAGGTAAAAAGATATGAATATGAATAAAATGAAAATACAAGGTGACGACTGCAAAAATTTCAAAGTTTTTATCATGGGTTTCTTTTTCATGGTTTTCGAGGGTACTGAAACCGATAATAAAGTTAGGATAAAATTTCAGTGAAGAAAAGTAACAGAAACAAGGAACTTCGTTCCTGGGGGATCTCCTCGAACCCACACCTTTTTTTTCTTTTTGCTCGACTCTCCAGAGTCGTAGCGCAACGTAAATAACTTCTAACTTTCCTCAAGAATTGGGCTATCAAATGCAATTTTTTTTTCAAAAACGACTTGTCGTTCCTGAGTTTATCCCCTACATAGAAACCCACAAACGAAAATGTTTAAATCTCTTAATAATATTCGTATAGATACAAGCCAAATTCAGTGGCTTTCTTCCACCCAAAATAAAACTAGCTAGAAAGAAGTCCTGTAACACTATGTCCTAGATCGTGTATCGATTAAGTTCGCACCTGGCCCCGCTACACTGAGGCACACGGGTGCGCTGGCCGCTGGCCGCTCGTTGCCGCCCATTCGAGTAGCCGTCACTCTGTTCCGTTAACAAAACATAACCGGACGACTACCACATTCACAACAAAAACAACCAAACACTTTAATGAACATTATTTAAAATTTTAAAACTTCCAGCCTCATGCAAAGTGCTTGAAATTTAAATTAAGAAAAAAAAACTATGTGAATGTTTAATCTGTCGTCGTGAACCTTTTTCGTAATTTAAACAACGAATGTTTTTACCCGGAAGTTACGTAGTACGCTGAGGCGAGCTCGTGAATTGTAATTCTGAATTTGAATTTATTCGAACTGGATTTTAGTGCTGTGATTGGTGTTTTTTGGTTTTTTAATTAAAATGGCGACGACGGAGGATGCGATGCCAGTGGCCACAGCGGTAAGATTAGATTGATTTATAATTACTATTGGTATACGAAAAGATGATGTACGTAAATATTATAATTTAACACGAATATTTAAAATAATTTGTGTGCATTTGATGATGTTACCTGTTGATTTATTCTGAAATTATTAAGAACATCTGTATTGCCCATATTTTTGTAGGTATAGAGTCATAGGCTTATTAGTTAGTGTTTCAGATTCTAATAAGCTAAACACAATAATTCATTATATCTAATCAATTAGGTATATCTTTATTTATCTTTAATTATTATTATTATCTAATTAATTATTATCTTTTTTTGTCAAATTGACAATGATTTTAGAACTACTTTGTTTAAAAGGCCATTGCTAACCATAAAGGGAGTGTTTAAATATTAATTTGTTTTTAAAGGCATGAATATCATTTGAAAAAGTAAATACATACAACGAAAATCTGATAAGATTGCACAACAAAACAAAGAAAAATCAATAGTCATTTCTTTAGATTCCCCGAAGTTTGAGTCACAGGTAATCTGTACAATAAGCACACTCAACTTATGATTGCAGGCATAACTTCTATAATTACGTGTGACTAACTTATTACTTTTACCGACGAAGCTGAATCATTTTACAGCTTATATTATTACTTGTAAGTTAAAGTAACCGTCCATTCGATGATCGTGACTGAGGTTACTTAGTCACGCAGTTGGCTGACTCGTTAGCCCTTATCTTGAAGAATATCTAACGATTTCTATACCTAGGCTAAACTTTTAAAAATCATTAGACGCTGCGAAAACGGCAGTCAAGGTTTTGTGATGATTTCGGTGGTGTTGGATTATGGTGTGAGTGGTTTTTTTCGTTTTTGGTGTACTTAGTTTCTTTTTTTGAAAAATTTTGGAACATAAAGATTTTAAATCAAATAGAGAAAATAACACCGGAACTAATGACAATGAAATACAATAGTGTTTAAGAGTTACCCCGAAATTGTGTTCCAATATTTATTTATTTACTTAATGTGCTTCTGAAATATTAATTGATTGCAAGAGCATGATCATCTCTTTCGTTATAGTAGTCTGTTTCAACTATGCGAAAATTAGACAATATGGGTGTAGAAGTAAATACCACAATCCACTATGTTATAATTTACATATTTTGGTAATTAACGAGCGAAGCCGACCCAAGCGTGTGGAGCGACGCCTAAAATCTGAGCTCTAATATAATTAATTCAGGAGTGTTGATAAGGCTATACAGACTACGGAAATTGTAGGCAATTTTCAAATCTTTCTTCAATATCAATGAAACATGAATAACAATAACCTTCTGATCAAAATTTTTACCCAAATTTGACTTCGTAAGTGCATCCCTAGTTTAAGTACCATCCGCCTACTTCCAATCAATCAGCCACGTGGCCGGCATGAATCGTCAGTTCATGAATGAACATAGACAGTGGTATCAGTTGATTGGAAGTGGGTGGGTTTGTGGGGCGCGCGGCAGTCCGCGGGCGGGTCGGACCGAGGGATGTCGCGTCGCCCGCACCCCCGGCCGCGCCTACTGACGCGTCCCTGTCGCCAGGCCGCTCCGGAGCCCGCACCGGCGCCCGACCCACCGCCGCAGCAGCAGCCAGAACCGCAGTCCGACGACGAGCGAGAGCCCGGCGATTGGCGCCCCTCCCGCCCCGGAACACCACCACAACGCAACGAAGACCACTCCGAAGGGTCCGAAGCAACTGCTAGACCGATCAGAGCAGAACCAGCGAGCCGATACGCTAACCTCAACTACTGGAAGGCTAGAAGAGTAACCTTCTATAGAAATGGGGATCCTTTCCACCCTGGTGTGGAATTCCGCTTCAAGCCGGGTCGAGACCTGGCGTCGATGGATGCGCTTCTCGACAGGCTGTCAGAGAGGCTGGAATTGCCTCGAGGAGCGCGGTTCATCTTCGGCATGGACGGCGATAGAAAGTACAGGCTTGAAGAGCTGGAAGACGGAGCTTCATACGTCGTGTCTTCATACAAGACTTTTAAGGTAAGATTCAATTTGTTAATTGAACAATCACACAAGTTACGAGTATCATGACTCCATTATCAAAACTGCAATGATAGGTATATGATTGTAATTACTCTCTACAAGAATTTGTTAGATTTTAAATGAGATAAAATTAACACTGTTCTTAAAGCTACAACCAAAAGTGCGTGTGTTCTAAGCTCTTAATTAATGGAATCATTCAAGCGTAATCGTTCAATCGCTCCACGTAGCGTTTCGGGTTTGGAGCCAAGATTCTGAGTCATTCGTCTTTATGTTAAGGCTAACTAAATAATAAGCACTATAAGAACGCTACATAATCTCACGCCTTCGTCTCATGGGGATAAGCAGAAACTACCGAACGCTACCTGCTACGATCTTTACATACTCCTTATGTCTCGTTTACGTTCATACATCTGGTCACCTGACCTTTTTGAAGAACATCACCAATAAGGTCAATATATGTCCTTTTAGGGCGTCCCCTCTCTGCGTTTCCAGTCACCACCTACCTTATACCTTTATTTAGTCTCCTTTCTTTCATCAAACCATTCCATGTAACCATACTCTTTACAACTTTTGTCACTACGTCACTTGTTGCGAAAAAAAAATATAGATAAAAGTGTAGCTAGAGTTTACATGGAAAATGTCTACAAATTCATAAGAATTGGTCTTTACATTTCACATTTATTATACCTGCCAGACTCCTTATCTCTCTATCAATTACTCCTAACATCAAAATTATGCAGTAAAATAAGTATAGAGTCTAGACGACAAAACCCCGCAATATATAATTAACACCTGCCCCACTTCTAAAACGCGAAAAATATTCAATTATTTCCATTCATTTATAAAACAATTGCGGGTTTCGTGAACGCCGAAATGTCGTAGGAGACCAACCTTGGAGATGTGGGTCACAGGATAACACCCACGCACCTCTACCTCTTATTTGCATTTTGATTACATACAACTTTGTTTTGTAACATCGATAACATTAATTGCAAATAAATTACGTTTGGCCTAAACACTGTTTTAACGTAGAGTACGGAAATTGGTCGGAATTCAAAGGGTTTTCCGATTTTGATTTGCGTGTTTGCTAATTTCTTTTGCAATTGAATTATGTTTTGTGCGATGCGATATTGTTCTTAAAATCTAATCATCGTTATGTAAATACGGGCTGTAATGAATGCTAGGCAAGTCCTATTATTTACTTACTTAGTACAATCTTGTCACGAGAACTGCTCCTTAGCTGCTCCAAGAGTGAAATGATTAACCAAATAGATTTCGTGAAAGGTTAAAGATTCAACGTTTTCAATTCTAGGATTGTCAGTCATCAATAATTCCCTACAACTTTTCATCACACCTTCTCATTCAGTTTACATGAACCAACTTCAAAATTATTATTAGCATTAATCCGTACCAAATAATATATCAATTTATTCGTAAGGAATCTCTCAACAAAGACCCGATATCAGCCCAGAATAGTAAATCAATTAATCTTTAATGCATACAAAGACCAAATCACATAGTCACTCAATTATCGACATTACGAAAAACTGTCGACATTTTCCATCATGGCCGCCGCCGCCGTGTCAGATGCCTACGACCGCTGAGCCGCCAACGACATCTACAGGGCAATGCACCACCACCTTGCACTTAATATGCATCAAGGCAACGCGTGGATTGCCCACCATTAACATTCGAGACTGGCTGTTGACGGCGTCGGACGTGTTATCTCGACGTAAAGAAAGACGTTTCCACTGTATATGTTTGGTTTAGCTGGTTAAGATTAGTTATTATTTGATTGTGCGGTTTATTATGTAACTGTAATTTTGTTACTTGCTTTGTTTGATGACTTAGGTTCAGACACAGTTCATCATCATCATTTCAGCCGTAAGACGTCCACTGCTGGACTCAGGCCTCCCCCAATTTGGGGGGCTTTGCCATAATCACCACGCTTGGCAGGCGGGTTGGCGATCGCAGTATGGTGGTAAAATGCATAGAGAACGCTGCTGCCCATTCTCTAGTAAGTCCCTTAGTCGCCTTTTACGACACCCACAGGAAGAAATGGGGTAGTGTTATTCTTTACGTCCGGGACCACACGGTAGGTACAGACACAGTTATCTTGCAACTCTCTCCTTTTCAAAGTCATGCATAATCAGCCTATAATACTTCTGGGATACACGCCTCCACTCTGTGAGAGAGAGGGACACAATCCACCACGCGGGACTAGTGCGGCTTGGTGAACGCCACATGCCTTCGAATTTTATGGTTATAGGACATGCTGGTTTCCTCACGACGTTTTCCTTCACCGTTTTCAGAATAGTGGTGATGAAAATAAATACCCAAGGTAAAGTGTCTGTCTGGGTTCGAACTCACGATCTACAAATCGTAAATCTGGGCCTATAATACCACCGGGCCACCACTGCTCCCAAATTTACTGTTTTTTAAAGGCAACTCAGATTATTGCTGCATAGCTATCCGCCTGGATAGCAGGATAGTTTGGAATATTGTTCTCATATAATAGTAATGACGTTATGATAAGCTATTATTTAACTTCGAATAACATTATCACAAGAGTTCGTCTTGTATCACGTCCTCTTTTTCCAACAACATCTATTCATTCTTACTGCACCAAACACAATAGATTTTCTTTTTTGGTTCCAAAACGGCGCAACAAAGAGAAATACTTCTTTCATCGACCGAAACATAACCGTTTAGTTAAAATTTCAGTACACTACTAGGGTCAATATTAGCATATACACATAACGTTACAGTACCGTCACAGTTAATACCTGTCTAATATCAAGGACGTTTGCAATAGACCACCGAGCTACTTGCTACTTAGTATTCAGTGCGCCCGCGACACTCCACTTTATCAGTCTTCCCTTCATATCATATCGCGGGATTTACATATTGACCTGGAAAATCAAAGTTATGGTAGATACGCGGTGTTATAAAGACAAGCCGAGTTCCGTTGGAGTAACTTGCCTTATTAGAATAAGGGGGCACATAGCGTTGGTCTGAGGTCTTGGGGCATGTGGCTAAGTAAAAACAGCTGCACGGGTCGATTAATTGTAGCGGTTGATCCTTGGCATAGCTGGGCATTATCTCGTTAAACCGTTAATCGTTAATTAACGAAGTTAACATTTAAATTAACGGATTAACTTTTAAAAATGTTAACGGACACGTTAACTTCCGTTAATATGCAGAAGTCCGTTAATCGTTAATCCAATGCCTACTATTTACCGTACAGCACCGCGGCGCGGCGCGAAATACTGGCTTAGACAAGTATGAAACGACAAAGATATTCTAACACCAAAACGAGCCTCGCTTTCAGACGAGAACTTCAACATGTTAATGTTCATGAAGGGGAATATGCACCTTATGCCAGACGATTAAATCACACATTTGAATTACTTATACAAGTATTTTGTTTTGTTCCTAACCTGTTAACTTCCAGACCCTAAACCAACAGGTTTTATTAGTTCACTAACGCAACGATATAAAAATGCAATTTTACACATATTAACGGATTAACAATTAACGTTAACTTGCGTTAATTCGTCCGAAATGTAACGCTTTAACGTTTAACGAAGCTAACTTTTTTGTAGCGGATTAACGATTAACGAAGTTAACTATTTGATTAACGGTGCCCAGCTATGGTCCTTGGCTGGGTCTTGGATGGATCTTAAAATACCAAGACGTGCTTTCCGAGACACGGAGGGGCTCCGTGTCTCAGAAGGCATTTTTAGTCTTTTTGGTCCCGGTTTTGGCAGTCGTTAAGCGTCATCAGAGGCCCGAAGTTTGACACCCAGTCTTACCAATGGGTATACCTAGTAACTGGGTTATGGAGGTTAGACAGTCAGTCCCTCCATGTAAATTACTGGTATTGAGCTGCATTCGGTTAGACTGGAAGCCTACTCCAACATAGTGGAAAAGGTTAGTCAGATTGTTAGTCTGGGCGTAATACGAAACTAGCAGAAGGCTAATATGAGGATATCTAACAGGATGAGAAAACGAATACAGATACAAATATAAACAGATTTTTAAAGTGATATTGCAAGTGATAATCTTTTTACACGCTTTATATTAGTTTCACTTGTATGTTTGTTTATATGTTTGTTTGTAACCGACTCCTTATAGCGCGATTTTGACCCACTTTAAACGACCAGATTTCATTTAAACTCTGTAGACTTATCGAGGACCGATGACAATACTATAATTTCATAAATTTGTGCCATTATCCTTGTTTGTAACCTGTCTAGGTATACCGTAGCATCTACGAAATTTAACTAACTAATTAAAAATAACGCATGAAAAGTATGGTTCTCAGTGAATACTTGGATGTTTATGGGCACCAAAAAAAACACTATTTGTCGCTCTCATGCACAGTGGTGATCCAGTGTTATCAGCTCCAACTTACGATTGTAGGTCGTGAGTTCGATTCATCGTCGATTCGAATCATAATCGATGTCTTATGAACAGGGAGAGTTGGTTTACTAAACTCAGCCCGGACTTACGAGTTTCAGGTCCTGATTTGGAACCCAGTCTGGCACTTTTCTACACCAATGCTCTTTAAACGGTGAAGGATGACATCGCAAGGAAACCGTAATGCCATAGCACCAAAAAAATTGAAGACAGGTGACACGTGGCTTCGGGTCATGTGGTGAATTATGGCCCATTTCCTCTCTCAGAGGCCTATGTCTCAGCAGTGGAAACTTTATAGACCGACTGGGCAGAACAACTTAAAGATATTAAAGTTACGTATAAGTAACTCTTTAAAACTTTATTATGAACGCTGCTTCCTAAGATAACATAGATTGTAGGGTTACAGGTAGCGGTTCCAAATGAAACGAAAGTATAATTAATATCTTAATAATACCTTAGAACAACCAAACACCGTTATCTGATCCCAAACTAGGCAGAGCATGTACTATGGTAACCAGACCACTGATAAATATATTATATATTTCTAAATACATAAATATTATAGATAAATTACACCCAGACACAGAACAAATGATTGTGCTCATCACATAAAGATTTGTCCTGGGTGGGAATCGGACCCACGACCTCAGTCTTAGCAGTCAGGGTCACTAAACACTAGACTAACACAACTTCAAATTCGACATGATACCCTGACCTCAAAATTGTATGACCTAGTCTTATATAAACCTGCACCCTATAGGCGTAATACTATCAATCAGATTATGAATTATTATGAAGGATTGCTAATCTATTGCTTAATATATTGGAAAAGAAGAATGGCAATTTTTGTGTAACAATAAAAGATATTTTTTCAATCGTCACGTCATTGTTGGTGCTTGCTTTGCATAAATGATCAAGGACACTATAGGACACGCTCTTCTAGATGCCTAATGTGTAGCTTGAGCTAGCTTAATGTACAATATCAGGTACTAGTGCCACATTTTTTTTTCAGTAGTCAGTCTTTGAATGCCATAAACTGTTTACTTCATAATATACTCTTTGGTTTATTTTTTTGGGGTGTGTATTACCGGAGCCATCTGCTCTTTAAACAACGATTTTCTGGCGAAACCCAAAGTTAAAAATATATGGTCTGATAAACTTTTATCTTAATTTGACCAGGATCTATCTTTTCTGAGTATTTGTACGAATGTATGCGAAGTCTAAATGCGGCGAAATTACATGGAATCCTGCTATTCTTCTTTGTTTGCTCAATAGCGTAAATAACGCAATTAATTTTATTGTATTTTTTTAATAACAGTTAATTATATTAAAATATTCATCTTACTGTTAGTGTGTTTCGCACTTACCTCTCTGCGTGAATGTGACTAAGTATTTTCATAAAGTTACAATAATTCCAGCAAGGAAATGACACACTCTATCGTGAAACTCAATTATTGACATTAAAAAACTACATAATTTTTTATTTCCTCGTAAAATGACGTAAACGGTTATTAAGATAAGCTTGAAGGACATAATGAAAAATCTAAAGGCATTATGTAAGTAATTCGTCTTAGTGGCCCAGTTTTAATATTTTCCGCGTCGTTAATTTACTTTGTAATAAGTATTATTACTCATACAGGGTAATTGTAATGCATACTTAACTTCATTTTGACAAATGGTTCTGTATATTTTTTTCTTTAACGTTGTTTTGTTTACTTGAACATAGCCAATTTGAAAAGAAACTCTGTGTTTATTTTCTATTGCTGAATAGGTCAGCTCTTGACTTCGATTACGCCTGATAGAAAGCGATGGATGCCAGGGAGAGGCCTGTTCAGTCTTGTTTTGAAGGCAGATGGGTTAAATGTGGAAGGCGCTGGCAGAGAATTCCACAGTTAGGCTGTACGCATAATGAATGTGGAGGAGATGCGCCAAGTACGACCTGGTCGGGATATCAACCAAGTGCATATAGTTGCCCGTAGTACGCTTGGTAGTTCGGTAATAAAAAGGCGATGGTGGGATCAACTCGTGGAGCTCCTGCGCACTCTCCGAAGGACAGTCTGTAGAAGACCGACAGGCAAGTAGCATTGCGCCGATGAGCCAGGCTGTGAAGCCCAGCCACCAACGTCTTATCTCCTATAAGCCGCCTCTCCATCCTTTACGTCACATCACGTCACGACACGTTAATGACGATATCAAAATTGCGAGATGAATGTCTTCCTGCGAAAACACTATTGACTTAACAGTTTATCGTTAATGATTATATTATTTATTAGCAATAGACAAGTACCATGTGTGTACCGTGTGGTGCCGGACGTAAAGAATAACACCACCCTATTTCTTCCTGTGGGTGTCGTAAAAGGCGACTAAGGGACTTACTAAAGAATGGGCAGCAGCGTTCTCTATGCATTTTACCACCATACTGCGATCGCCAACCCGCCTGCCAAGCGTGGCGATTATGGCAAAGCCCCCCAAATTGGGGGAGGCCTAAGTCCAGCAGTGGACGTCTTACGGCTGAAATGATGATGATAATGATGAATAGACAAGTGCAAAGTGGACACGCGAAAAATGTACATCAATTTTGTTAGTGTCTCCACAAAAATGACAACAAAATACGTGCTTGAAATATCTCGTCATACGAATTAATTATCAAAACAATTCCATTTTGTATAACTTCACCAAATCACAAAATATTAATAAATACTCAGCTTACAATGTTCCCACAGCTGGGACTCAGGCCTCTTGTCCGAAGTAGGCCGTAGTCCACTACGTGGGCCCAGTGCCACATATCTTCTAATTTATAGTTCCAGGACATGCCAGTTTCCTCACGATGTTTTCTTTACCGTTTTGAGAGCAGTACTGCTGAATTACCTAAAATAAAGTGGCTACTTGGGTTCAGGCCTCAATCAAATCAATCAATCAACTCAGCCTATCGCAGTCCACTGCTGGACATAGGCCTCTCCCATGCTGCGCCACAACACCCTATCCTCCGCCTTCCGCATCCAGTCTGTCCCAGCCACCTTTTTGAGGTCGTCGGTCCATCTAGCTGGGGGGCGTCCCACACTACGCTTGCCAATACGCGGTCTCCACTCCAGGACTCGTCTGCTCCATCGGCCATCGGTCCTTCGACAAACATGGCCAGCCCACTGCCACTTCAGCCTGCTGACCCTGCAAGCTATGTCGGTAACTCCCAGGTAGGTTCAGGCCTATGACCCACAAATCCACAGTAGCGATTCTATCTACTGGATCACATCTGCTCAACATCAACATTAATTCACCCAACTAAATCCGCACGTTACTCGTGCACATTTCACAATGCCACTCACCGAACCCTAAAAAACAAACTGTCATCAACACTATCGATAACGAATGAATAAATGAATAATAAGTAAATAGAATAATAGTCGGCCACCATTCCACGTACATAATGTATGTAATAGAACCTTTACCGAGGTATATAGGATCACGCGATTAAAAACTACTTCTTTGTGTTTCTTTTGATAACTATCGCAGAACGTGGCGTAAATAATTCAATTTATTATACTTTACTAGGCAGTGTTGTGTAAGCTTGAGTTATAGAGGTTTTATTAAGATTTGTCGTTGATTTGAACATTGATTACGTTAGATTATGGTCACTGATTTCCTGGCAGACGAGGTCGCGAATGGCGAAAATTTTATTTAGATTTTTTTGGCAGGGTTACGATTATTTAGATTGTTGTCGATAACCTACTTTGGGAATAACTGAGAGCCAGCGAGAGGTTTTGAAGTTGTGGACAATAAAACAAACTATAAATTAGTATTATTATGCAGAAAAAATATTTTAATGCAACAAGACAGTGCGTAGCCACCACGGTTCGATTTTTCGTAGCACCTCGTAGACTTCGTAGCACTTGCGTAGCATCTTTCTGTGCACTTACTGAGAACTTTACGGGCTTTTACGTCTACCATATTAAATTAATGCACCTTATAGATGCAAACCAAATTAAATACATCATTGATTAAAAAGTTCGTAATGTTTTTTAAACCGTTTTCATATCGTTAATAGAATTAAACGCGATGATAAGAAAAAATGTAATAACCTCAAGTGTTTCAGCCAAGAACAATGTTTCATACAGCTAATACAATACTGCGGAGTCCCTAACGACTTGGGCGCGGTTCGTACAGTCACGATGTAAATTACTAGAAAGTCGGACTTGTATGAGAAATGCATTATTTAATATTAATATTTATAAGGCAAATTATTAAATGTAGGAGTGGCAGGCAAATGAAGCAGTTGTGTTGTTTTAGTTTGAAGTTTATTGCAGTTCTTCTGCCTGCGACTTTGTCCGCGTGAAATTTCTTGTTTCCCGACCATCGCATAGGATTGCCTGATCGCATTACTTCAGTAACGCTGGACGTTTTTCTGAGATTTTTCTTGTTGTTCTTGTTAAGTAGCCTTTTTTAAGAATTGTGCTGTCATTTTTTTTTTTTGTCCAGCTGGTAGTTTCGGACATTAGCGCGTTCAAACAAACAAACCCTATAGATAATTATTTATTCTTTTTGATCTTTATTTTTCCTTGCATCAATCATTATTTGTCTTTAAATCATGTTCAAACAATTGACAGAAACAGAATCAATGTTTTGAATATTTTTAGCACTAAATATTTGAAACATCTTCATGTTTCAGTGATTTGTGTTGCGGTACAATAATATTAGTTTTGGAGCACTTATGCTTAATTACGGTTAAGCACGTAGCAGCTACTACGGCGTAGCCGGCTATGCTCCTAAGCGATCTGCTACGAGCTACGGCCTACGCATTTTATCTCCAGTGTACTTTGGATGTAATTTAGACTCGGTTAATTTATAGTATAGGTGGTTTGAAAAACTCCTAACAATTTTTATTAGTAGGTGGGTTATCCGATATAGTAATTAGTAACAGCGACAAGTTCAATTACAAACTATCATCTACCATCAAACGAGCATCTTTCTGCAGAGTGTACGTTCCGTGATGACACTTGGAAGTCCCTGAACCATCTCCGAACACGAGTGGGAAGTTTTAAGTCGAACGTCATAAAGTGTAGCTAACTGGACAGAACGGCAGAAGGAAGTGGATATGAAGCTGTGACACAAACTGTGCTCTATCTCATATCCTGCCCTTTGCGAAAAAAACATGCATCCAAAGTGACTGCGCTGACACCAATTACGTCGTGGAACTGGCGAAGTTTTGGAACAGTTAGCGTCTAACATATCCGGACAAACAGACTGTTCAAAATGAACAACTAAGAAAATTTAACGTTATCTCAATTGGATAAAGTTCATGTCAGAATGACATTTGTCGTGTACTGTCTTCATTCTTAAACATTCTTGTGACTTTTTGTTAATATTTAATTTTCATAGTTGATTAGATAATTTTGAACGTCGCTGACTGGACAGAAAAATTTGATAATATCCAGGCCTGTGACACGAAGAAGAAGACTTATATCTTTAAGATTAAATATCACTAAAACTTAAATAGTAATCGTGCACAAATCTACATAACGTTTGTCTTCCCACCTGTACGTTCAGCAGGAAATGTCTAAATTGCACTTTTGTTCCGCTGTACGTCGTTCGTGATTTCAGTGAAGCGTATCGAAACATTGTAAACTAAGTTGCAGAGTGCTGAGCACTGAACTGCTGACCAAATCGGGGATGTGGGTCAGTGTGCTGCCACCTAATAGCTTAACGTAACGTGACTTTGTGCGTTTACGTTTTCGTTTAAAGTTAAGTTGAAGATGTGCTGTGTCATTGTTTTTGAATTTTTTTCGGTGACAAAATGAATAATGTTTAGTGTTTGTAAACTTAATTGTCATTGTTATTTTGTTTTAAGATATACATAGTATCGTTAGTTTCGATGGCGCCAAACTTCTTAGAGTACCTATTTATCAGTATAAAATCAGTAAAATAGTTGAATCAGTGCGGTTGAAATTTTCTCACATTTCAGTTATAACACATGCATGACTGAAGCAATAAATTATTAAAAGAAATGCAACTCCTATAAAAATATTTGCATAATTCTTATAAAAACAACATTTTCTTCTCGAGCATGCAAAGGGTCCAACAATAGCAACTATTAAAAAAACAATCTACTTCCAAGCAAATCCGACTTTGACACACTTTGCGAAACTTTCATTAATTTAATTACAATTCTCGGCTTCCAAGAATTATTACATAAAATTAGTACCAGAAAATTGGATCAAGGTTGGCAACAGTGGCCCTTCTTGTTTACGTTACCTTTAATGAGTGGGCCGAAATTCTTATCGGTTGCGTGCTCCAGTCGCCTGATCGACCACCAGTGGGCATAACAGCTCATAATTGCTTCTCGTGAAACATAAAAGAGCTTAAAGCGACGTCTGGGCTGATGCATATCTACCTGTACTTTAGTTACATTGCGTGGATTCTACTGAGAGTGACCTTGGCCCCCCCTCGCCTCGCTACTACCCTACACCGACAAATAAAATTTCGAATAGTCTGCTTCATCCAACCGTCGTAATCGTACCTCCAGCAATTGGAGTAATATAGAACCCTATTACATTTATATAGGGTATCATCTCGTGTGTACTTCGTGTGTCTTAAGCCATTCCGCTGTTGCGATGGGCTTTTGTTTTGTTGTTACTGCAAATTAGTCAGCTGTTGCGAGACGGCCTAGTACCTTATATGTTGGCTGACCATATAGACGTGTGTTCTCTGTGCATCTGAACATTAATACGGGAATTATTTGATTTACCTGAGGAATTTCTTCGGTTAGGTATCTAATAATATTTTGAGTGCAACCAAAGTGAAGTGGCCTAAATAAAACACTCCATGTTTTCAAGTTTATCGAAGTAAAATCGATCATTTTATGACCTAGTTGGTATCTGTTTGGAGCATCTTTAATAAGCGTTTAGGTATGTAAATAATGTTCAAAACCTGTGTACTTACATGCAAAATATAGGCATACTATTTCACGTGTGCAATTCTAGAACATTGTTGTCTAAAATCCTAGTGTCAACAATGCAACTTTATAATCTCTACCTACTTAAGTATGAGTACATTACATTTGATTTAAAATTACTTTAAATAAATAATAATAAATATGTACACTATTTCACGTGTGCAATTCTAGAACATTGTTGTCTAAAATCCTAGTGTCAACAATGCAACTTTATAATCTCTACCTACTTAAGTATGAGTACATTACATTTGATTTAAAATTACTTTAAATAAATAATAATAAATATCTTATAATAGGACAACCAACACATCGTTATCTGATCCCAAACTAGGCAGAGCCTGTACTATGGCAACCAGACAACTGATCAACATACTTATATATTACTAAATAAACTTAACTAACTACCTACCTACTTAACTAACTTAACTTTAATTATTAAATCTCTCCAGTCAATCCACAGTTAATTATTATATTGATCAAGTGTTTAAAAAACATTTCCAGCGTTATGTACAAACAATAATGCACACACAAACAGTAATAATGTGTTAAGCGTATATGAACTACTAACTTATATGACCAGTAACTGTACAAAAACAACTCCTGCATTAACTCATATAAACCTTTACCACCCCACAATAAAGTTCTATGTAACCATAAAACAAATACAATAATGTTACTTATAGTCGGGGTTATTAAGTATTGAGATCACGCCACGGTAACTTAATCGCTTTAAGACGTTTTTTCTTTCTTTATAACCATATAAAAGTGTATGGAATAGCGTGTATGAGATTCCATCTTCGTTGACAGACCGAGATTGACGTACGTTTTTGCCATATGAAAAAAAAGCCTTATTTTTTATTAGCGTGACCATTCCACAGTTAATAGGTCGTGTATTTGCATTCGAAGGACCTTAGAAACCGCCGTGGTTAAGTGTTGAATATTAAAATGAAATAATAAGTTGTGTGGAATAACAGTGTAAGTTCCATTTGTTTTGAATTCTGTGGTGGCTTAGGTAAAACATTTCAATTATTATAAAAAACTCAAGAGTTGTAGACAAGCTTCATTTCTATGTAAATTAATGCAGACTTGCAGTTTGTCGGGAAAGTGTATTAATTACCCCCCCCCCCCCCCCTTCCCTATTGTACCTAAGTGAATCTTGGAACGAAATCTTACTCCCATATTTTTTTCGGTCACTGTGAATTTTAAATAATCCTCGCCCTAATAAGTGAAGGCATTATTAACCAAAAACTCCCCACGACGAATAACTTGAAACGTGCAATTCGCGTATCTTGTTTACTGTAAGTACATGCAAATGTATGACCGTAGCGACCGGACAGACGTCACCCACTTTACGTTACGGCTATCACTGCATGCAAAACGGCGAGCTGACACGAAGACACACGCGTTGTAACAGTAGGTACTTGAACTTGACTCGAGGTGTTGAACGCGAGTGACATTTACGATCAAAGTCTTTGACTCTCCACTCACACATGAATGAACTGAAAGACTCATCATCCCTCTGCCCTTGCCCGAATTTATTTGGGGCCCGTTTAGCATGTTTTCTTCTTACAAACATGTCTATAAACCCCAGTTTCAGAGGTTTACTATAACCGGAGTTTATCTATTGGATGGTGCTTTAGGGTCTGTGATGATATCTTGTTTCTAAAAAGGAAGTTTGTCAAAGGCATAACCTCAAAAACGAGGTACTAGCAGTCTTCTTAGAACTTGTTACCTCTCGAACCATATTATATCGTCTTAGATTGAATGAATCGTAAATTTAAATGAACTGTTTTATTAGGCCATTTTGCCAGTAAAAAATCTTCAACCAGTCTATGACGTATTAAGTCGCGCGAGTGAGCTTAGAGCTGTGAGTTGGTGGTCGTGTTCTCGTGGGGGTAGAAACAGCTTCAAAGCTGTGGCGCCCAAGTCGGTACCGGTGGCTACAGGCTGCTGACAGCTCAATGCTGGACAGTGAAGAGGAGTCGCCGTTTGTCGTCGTCTCCCTACCGGTGTACTCCACTGAGCCTTTCGTGAGTTGGTTTTTATTTTTGCCTATGTAAATCATATGTGGTCCAGGTGCTTGTGAAATCCGGCTGCGACTTGCTTTAAGAGAACAGCTGAAACAAGGTAGTACTGAACAATGTAGTTTATGAGTATCAGAACATTATTCGTAAAGACGGCCAGGGTCGCGAGATTGTTCGAAAGAGATACAGTGACTCTGGCACATGGACAACTGAAGGAACACGGGTGGGTGGGTTTTAGTCAGTAAAAGTCTGACACGCCCTCCCGCTCCGCCCAGAGCGGGAGAAATCATTTGATGATATCTCATCAAAAAAAAAAAAAACAAGACGGCCCCTGCTGGCCATAGGCCTCCCCCAGTTTGGGGGAGTTTGCCATAATCGACACGCTTGGCGGTAGAGTTGGCGATCGTAGTATGGCGGTAAAGTGCATAGAGATCGCTGCTGCCCATTCTCTAGTAAGTCCCTTAATCACCTCTTACGACACCACACAGAACAGTCAGGTATCAGATAGGCCACAGTGATTGGTAATTTGATGAAGCGGATCATACTTCAGATAGTTCGCAACAACGACGGATAAAGAATTTGCAACTAAGACTCAAATAACATGGGATCCAAACAAAATCTAGCCACTAGCCATAGTACATAAGTGTAACCCTTATCATGAAATGCAACGAATTACCAATCACTCTGTCTGTAGTTTATCAAACAATCAGCACAGAATCACAGGTAGAGAACATGTTATAATACCCGCACTTACTCGTAGTTAAACATTTATTCGAAATATTTTCTTCCATAGCAGTAGCATTTCTGGCTACTCCATAAGTGAGTACATTATGTAAGCGGTCTGCAAAGGAAAATGCAAGACTTGTTAAGGGGGATGTGCCAAAGTAGCCCACGAAATGACAATTTACTTATGTTTCTTTTTTTTTTCAATTTGGAGGTCATTGTCAGCAGTGGCGTGCACAGGGTTTTATGATCGGGTAGGCAGTTCAAAAAAAAAAAAAACGTCTTTCGTATTTGCTCAAGTTAGTGAAGAAAAACTCACTAGGTGGTTTAAAAGTTTGAAATGGCGATTTCCTGATAATGCTAATAAATGATTTCGGCCACCTCAAATATCTGATCCAGGTGAGTGATAGTTGAAAAAGGCCCTTCATGTGATTCGTATATGTAAATATATTTAATAGGTAAATTTAGTACGGGTAACAGCAAAAATAATAAAGTAAACAAACTCATTTATAAATGACATATACGCGCCTATCTTTTTTTAAATATGATTTTAAACCATCGTCATAAAAAGTTGGTATACGTCTTCATTCGACCAATAATTCTTTTTACGTCGAAAGCACAGAAAGATGTGTAGGTACTTGTTATTGACTTTGTGTGTTTCTTAAATAGGTACGTAAGAATACGTTTTAATGAAAAACTTCTTCGTAATACTTCTCTCAATACGATAATTACCAAAATCTTTGAGCAAGCCGTGGGATAGTAATCATGTAAATCTGCAAATCCCGAACAATTCCACACTGTACTCGAACTACTAAACTAGCAAGGAAAAAAAATTTTTATGTGTGTAAACAACAACATAGCCGGTTTTAGTTGCTTAATTATTACTATGAAACTTACGAGTTGCATTACCTCTTTGCTGGGTTTTAATTCTCGTTACTCAGGTACACATTTCCATTTAGATACACTTTTTAACAAACACACATTTTCAACACAAACCTCACAATCGAACAACATTTTGAAAAAAACAAACAAACAGCGTAGTAAGTAAAAATTAAAACAATTCAAAAAACTAATTGAAATAAGCAACAAATCTACCTAAATATTAACGTTTGTAAATGAATTAATCACAAGAAAACTCAATCAAAATAAAAACATAAAACAGCGCGCTTCACATGTACGAAATCAATATGGATCCTTTCGTAAACAAACAATTTCTAAATTTTGATAACTAAAACGTTGACAAATAAATTTGCATCATTGCGAATCGTAATGTTGCTGAGGCTACGTACATATTCAACTTGATCGCATAATACTCACAGCGCGCTGTGATTGGTTATCCTGCGGCAGGACTTCGCTTTATGTGTGCAATGTATAGACACGAAAATGTAGAAGAAATTACCACTACATGCGTACATTTATGAATGAAATAAAGACACGATCGTTCGCTGCCTGCTTACGTTGCGATCTATTATGAATGCGTTGCCGTAGTAAATAGAACGGTATGAACGTTGCTATTATGTTTACATTAGGCGTTTAAACTTTTTGAATGGTTTTATTACTTACTGTTAGTATAATTATTTTATTTTTGAAATATTAGTAACTAGTCCTTATCTAGGGTCTAGACCCTAGGGTCTGCAGTGTCTTTTTGCCTATATGGACTGCACGCCACTGATTGTCAGTTAATATGATTCACGACCGTAAAAACTACGTACTATGTCTTTACAGAATTACTTTCATGAGAATCAGCAATACAACTCCTTAAGTTAGAATTGGCCCCAAATGTCATGATTTCATGAAATAGTAATTCAATAGGTAATTATGAACTGAGCGAAATATATGATTACAATTTTTTTTTTTTTGTTTGTATAGTTAGTTATTTATTTTATTTTTAATGTTATTAATGTATAGTTATAGAAATTTGCGCATAGATCCAAAATACACATGTGAATTCATAAAAAAAAAAAAAAAAAAGTTAGCAGCTATGTATTAATAAATATGAGTGGTACCAAGTTTTATGAACCTATCTGAAAAATTCTTCGTTTGTTTGAAATAATGATTACAATTTCATTAATAAATATTTGTTACGGATATGAACCATATTTATATCAACATACAAGTTGATACTGACCTGCGAATTAAAAAAAAAAACGCAAAAAATGTATATTTCGCGGACTACCGCTTTCACCTTAACGCACAATTTTATAGCAAGTATTTATTATAACTCTACCTAGCCCATCAGAGTTCATTAGCGTGCAGTTATAGTAAGGAATTATTATGTACTTTACATAAATACATACTCATAATAACTGCAGCCATTACAATCTGACTTAATAACAGTATAGGTCAACGTAGTTCACAATAAAGTCAGTCTTAACACCTATTGGAACTCATTTGTGGTTTTGTTGTTGGAAAAAACGTTTTTCTGTGGTTTTATTTTTTTGTTAAAATTTTTTATTTTATAATTTTTTGTGGCTATAATCTACTAATAAAACTTGGTGAAGCATACCCTATCCAATTAAAAAAGAATTATCAAAATCGGACTACTCTGTAAAAAATTATGCGTGGTCATATAATACATTACAATCAGTGAGTGAACAATCAATCATCCCCTTTTTCCTACCCTTAGGGTTCAATAGTTTTTCAAATTTATATGGGATCACTTTCGGGGTATACTCTTTCAAATAAAAAAAGAATTATCAAAATCGAACTACTATGTAAAAAGTTATGCGTGGCCATACATTAAAAAAAAATACACGTCGACTTGAGAACCTCCTCCGTTTTTTTTCGTCGGTTGAAAATCCATAAATATTTTTCCATGATCATTATTAACGACTTACGAAATCCATTTACAAGGAAATGGAATAGCTAATGTACCTACTGTTATCAATAACATAAGCCAGTGTTTTCCTTGAGTATTCAAATGAATTGCGTGATTCGACCCCGGTTGTCGAAACGGCCCGTCAAAAGTGAGGTTATGTCACAAATGTCTTAATGAATGCGTAGTATTTAAATAATTTCTAGTGTTTGTTGTTGCTAATGGTAGTTATTAAGTTCAGGGTAAAATTAATGGGTACTAGAGTTTTTGAGAATGGTGTAGCAAGGTTTTAATAAGATCTTAACGTTCTAATGGGTTTCAGCCCTAACTTTCAGGCTTAGTGTCTTTTGCTGAAAATATTTAACAATTAGCATTCAAAAATTACAAACTATTTTTGAATTGATACCCTTTACCCAATGTTATCAATCAATCAGTCATTTATTTTGTAATATAACCTGTCTGCTTTTGCGTCTCAATTAAGTTTGTCTGAATCTAATCTAATCTGGAATGATCCGGTTTCCTTTGCGTTTTACACAAATATTAAAAAAAAATACATTTTAAACACCCCATAAAATGTTCGCGAGCCCTTTTAATTTAACTTCCTTATAGGAACGAAATACAATTTTCCTCGTAAACGACAAAATGACTAACATTTTCAGACATATTAATTTCAAACGCCGCAGTCCACTACTTATGCAGCAATTTGAGACGTGACCTCGACGAAGCGTGCCCCTCACACGTGGCCGTCCATAGATGTGTACAGACCATTATACATAGACCCCCGAACCATCACTAATAACCCCAAGATTCGCGTGAATGCAGAACTTTCGCGAGGGGGCGGGGAGGTCGATTCACTTGGGCCCTTTGGTACGTTATTCTAATTGCACGCACAGACTTGCGATAAGAGTGTCCTTGGAAGACGGTCAGTACCACGGGCCAAGGACTTCGGAATAATTTGGATGAAGCAGGGTTTTTGTTTACACGGTCAGTGGTCGGTCGGACGCCGGTGGTGCTTGTCCTCGGTGGGGACTTTTCGTGACAAAATACCGCGGATAAAGATTCGGTATTGCGCGGACAGCGGGGAAGACTTGAGGGTTTCTATCATGGTGAGAGTTCATTTTCGTTAGGTTTTTCTTTAATCATTTCGTCATTTAGAAAGCTTATTGACGTGTGCAAATAATTGGTAAAAGACTATAGGACGAAATTAGACAGACTTGGCAAACATCCAAACTGAGTGCAATTTATTTTATTGCGTAATTTAATAAAATAAATTCATTTTAAACCATATACAATGTAATAGACTTATCTTAATCATCAGATAAAGTATTTTAGGCATTTTTTTTAACAATTGTCGTTAATTTTGAATAAGTGAGAATGCCTTGCGTGCCATTGCTTTGTTTCGTATAGCAATACAACTTACGTATCCCAGAAAAAAACATTGATTATTTTTATTTAATTTAATAGGAACAACATTATGTAATATTCATTATCATCATTCCAGCCGTAAGACGTCCACTGTTGGTAATAGACCTCCCCCAATTTTGCGGGCATGGCCATTATCATAGGGTTGGCTATCGCATTATGGTGGTATGCATAGAGAACGCTGCTAACCATTCTCTAATAAATGTCCCTTGGTCGCTTTTTACGAAACCCACGGGCAGAAATGCGCTGAAGTCATTCTTTACGTCCGACCTAACACAGACTCAACATTACAAACAGAAAAACACCAGTAACTCAAGTAATAATGTTGCCCAAAGCGAGTCACGGATTACCATTAATAAATAAAACTTTAAAGTCTCTCGAAGTTGACCTGTTACTTTAAAAATGAAAACAATAAAAAAACAGATTATTTTAAAAACAATTGGTCTAAGAGCTCAAGTGTCTCATACAAAAGTATAACTCTAAAAAACGTCAGTCTTTGATTGAAAATCAAATCTTTGCAAAAGCACCATTCGAGTCGCATATGAAAACTGGGTTAAAAGCAGTATTCGCGGGAAGCCAAAAAAATCACGCCAACGACGGAACGGAAGCGAGGGAATTTACCAAAGAACTATAAAATTCTGAATAAATCCACTTTCCTTGTTACATTCCCCCACACGTCGGCCATTGAAAAAACGTTAAAATGTTACCGGTGGAACAAACTTGCATTACAATGCAATGTGTTATATTATCGGACATGAAGTCAAATAGTTCAGTGGTTTTCATATTTCTTCGTTTTACTTTACATTTCATACATATATCGTGATTTATAGTTAATCATTTCATAAAAGCAGAACTGTTTTAATTTTCTTGTCAAATGTAACTCGAATGGGCAAAACTTTGTAACATGACAGCGTTTCCCAAGTCCCAGACAAACTACTAATTTAATTTAAATTCATATTTAAAGATCCTCTATACGATAAAGTTATATTCATTTGGCCTGAACATCATAGCTAATGCAGGTTCTTTTCGTAAGCATGTCAGTGAAAATTCGCAGTAAGTTTGCACATTCATCAAACAATGTATTCGTGTCAGGGGCACAAGGCTCCATAGTTTAGGTCGAGCTGCTTATATACCGAAATAACTGAAAACATTTACTTCTGATGACGTCATTCGAAAGCCTAATAAAAGCACTTGAAGCCTAAATTCGGAGGAATGTTGTACCTTTTGACCAGTTGAAAGAAACACGGTCTCCCATTGACCTGAATACAAATAGCTTTGATATTTTTTCGGTATTTAGTTCGTTAGTGGTATGCTAGGAATGTAAAACCGTGAAGTTAATAGCTTTTAATGAGTCATTCATTTAATTTTAATAATTCTATTAATAATCATAACTTATAAAGCAAGTTTTAATAGCCCTGCAACCTATATTGCCTGTCCTTTGTCTTAAAAACTTCTTTTTCACAACAGAAAAATTCTTACCTTGCCGTTGCGTCAGTACCGAGTGAAAAGAAACAAATGAATAAGGTAATGAATGAAGTTGAAGCATGTGTCTCATTAGGCTGTAGGCAAGTCATTAAAACTCTAGCACGTGTGATTTTTTTAGGAAAGACACCGATTTTAGTTTCTCTTCATGAAATGTCGCACCGGTCATTTGGGCACAAGCTATTAAATAGGTAACATTCTTCTCTCTCCCTCTATCGCTATGTGCTCCTCTGGTCTAGTCTAGCTCTTCTTGGCGTAAGTAAGTATTCTTCACTTTCCGCATTTAAAGCTATACCAATCTATAATGGCCTTTGCACTGTACATATGAGTATTTTTTAACTGACTCTACAACTTATTTTAGCACCTGGTAGCGTCTACAGATAGATCTTCTTAGGTATCTGATTAATAACAATATAAATTTATTCTGCAATATAATTCTGTCTGACAAAATCTAATGATTAAATCAAATTGGTGATAAGTAATCGGTATTTTAACTCAAAATTATCCCCATTCATTTTACAATGACCTAACTTATAGGTTTCAGAGCAATGCAGTCACAATGCTGTCAATATTAACGATGATATTTCAACAACAGGCTGCAAGTTACGGCAAAAAGAACGGCATGTGGTACGGTGGCACAGCGACGGGCACCACCAGCGCCTGGACGCGAGCTGGTACTCGCAAGCAGTCGGTCGCAGAATCCGATGCTCCTCCCCCGGGTGGCGGCAAGCCGGCCAGTGGTCGCGTCATCAGGATCATCAATAATATGGACCATTCTATACAGGTAATTAACGGACTTTATAAGCCTTATCTGCTTAGCCGTTTCCCAAGTATTTTGTGGGAGGAGGAACCCAGCTACCACAAATCTTCACAACTCTGTTTATTTATTTTTATTTATTTAACCATTTATGTACACACATATATAAACAGACAAGAAGAACGGAACAGAAAAAATTGTACAACCGTGATGCTTATTTCTAAAGAAATCTCTTCCAGCACACCTGCGATAGGAGAGAAGATACAGAGATGTAGACAGCGTGTGTAAGAGTATGAGAAAATAAAATATATATAATCAAAACTATTAACTTAATTAAATTAAACAAATTATATAAGAATATACTCACATACATATAAATAAACATACATACATAGATACATACATACAGACTACTAAATTATATAACATTAAATTGTAATTAAAACAATAAATACAAACACAACTATGTCGATATGGAAAGATAGTTTTCTTTCACTCTTCTTTCTGTTGTTAGGAAAACTATTAGGGACTGACTGCTTCATTGGTCTAGTGACTGCAAGCGCTACTGCTGAGAATGAGGTCATGGGCTCGATTCTCGGGTCGGGCAAATACTAACGAATATTATAAATGCGAAAGTAAGTTTGTTTACTACGCTTTCACGATGAAACGGCTGAATAGTTTCGGACACAGATAGACCATGACGTGGGTAAGGATATTGGCGACTTTAAATGCTGGAGCGTAGACGAAGTCGCAGTCAACAGCTAGTTAAATTATATCGGCGTGTATTTTTCCCACTGACTTCTTATAAAAGTATAATCGATTTATTTTATGTGATTTGTATTATGTGTTAACATCAAATTTAAAGATTCAGTGGCTGTTTATTCCATGACAAAATTTACCGTTAAGCTAAACATAAAAATAATTTGCATCAAAATCAGTACGGCAGTTAAATATTCAAGTCAGATGTACCTAACATATTCCCACTATTCAATTACATGTTACTAAGCGGAAACCCGTAATTATAACGAATATACAGCCTTGTATTTATGCCTACAATGTAAAAGGCATCATAGATTGTGAGGCTTCACACTAAATGCGATTTCACGCCAAAACGATTTGTAGCGTTTACAATAAGAGCTTTCAGTACAAAGGCCTTGGCTAGTAAACACTGGGGATTGCCGAAGCTTTGCGAAAACCGAGGTCGACTCATAAGTGGCCATATTCGTATTAGAGAACTATTAGGGAAGTAAGCTAATGTTAGGTTCGGATGAGTTTACAAAAGGTAGGTATCGTGAAAACTGAAAAGTACTTGTTTTTTTTTGTGAAGTTTAAAGTCGTTGACTTTATTGAGTTCCTTTGTTTTATTATAATGCGGCTTAACCATAGGTTCGAACCATTATTTACCTATAATTTTCGTTAAGTGTAGCTATAACATATAATAAGTACCAGTTAGCAGTCGCTAATTTAAGGTTCTGAATTTTTATTTGTGAACTTTTAAAAGGCGTTGACTCTGAATAAAATTATGTTCGATTTTTCAAATATTTTAACCAGTTTTGAACTTTTTTGATTATCTGTTTCGGTTATCGGTAGCTTTGAAGCAAAGGGCCCTTTACCGATTGAATTTTTTTTTTATGATTTGGGTTGTTAAGATTTTCATGGCAGTGGGCAGGGCCCATTGCTCGCAGAACAGATGGCCGATGGGGCCGAAAGGTTCTGGAGTGGCGACCGCGTACCGGAAGACGTAGAGTTGGAAGGCCTCCAACAAGGTTGACCGATGACCTTGTGAAGGCCGCAGGAATCCGCTGGATGCGGGAAGCACAAAACCGGTCGAAGTGGCGGAGCTTGAGGGAGGCCTATGTCCAGCAGAGGACGTCTTTCGGCTGAAATGATGATGATGATGAAGATTTTCATAAAATGTTTTGTTTGCAGTGTCGTGTATTATTAAACCTACGTACAACACAACCATTTGAAGAGGTGTTGGAAGATTTAGGACAAGTTCTGAAGATGAGTGGAGCTAAGAGAATGTACACAATAACCGGGCAAGAGGTAAAACTAAAGAAGTCTTATCTCATTCTTTAATTAATCTTTCAACTCAGTCATTTCCAAAACTCCAGTTATTTCCAAAACTCCAGTTATTCAGTATCTAAAAAGTGTTTCACATATTATCTTAACCTTTTATTCAATTATAGTCGAGAGGCCAATTCTCGTGATTTTAAGAACGTTCACAATCAGATCTCAGTATCATTCTGTCAAAGATACATCGAGTTTCCATATATTTTTGACATATGACTGTCGCCGAGATGAGACTGCAACTAGACTATAGACGTTGTTAATTACGGGGAGCAACCTTCTGATTCAACTTTACGAGAATAACAGAAAAATTGTCACATCCAAATTCTTCTCTAGAATAAGTGACTAAATATACTTATACATTGTGGTATTCACGTCTTTAGGTGAGAAGTTTCTCTCAGCTGCGGAACGAGTTCGCTGACGTGGAGACGTTTTACTTGGGCTCGCTGATGGTAGCTCCAGCCTTGAGCCCTGGAATCAGTGCTCCGTTACCTATTGAGTCGCCGATCAGAAGGTTCGTTACGTTTTAGTTGGTTCATATGTCTATAAGTCTCTTATATTCGTATATAGTTGTTATGATTAAAACATTTGATGTTTGTTTTTGTCACGTTGCTGGTGTTTATTACCTACTGACCATGTCGATCAGAGAGAGGAGGGAGTGCTCAAGACTTATTATAGATCCTTCAGTTACACTATTAATTCTTCCCACTCCTTTTGTAACGTAATCCTTTGACCAAACGGCTAAATATCGTTTCTGTCTTTGAATAATTGTGAAAAAGTATGAATCATAATATCGTGAGTTGTAGATCTCGATCACGAGGCAACGTGGCGGCTCCTCCGATGGCTGAAGACATGCGCGGGAGACGCGCGAGGAGCAAAAGTCGACCTCGAGTGTTGTATGCGCCAGAAGGAGAGATCGTACGGAATTCAGGTAACCCGCCAATAATAAACCAAGTGTAATCGGCGGTTTCGATTGCGGACTCCCGGCCACCGTAGGCGCGAGCTTGCGGGTGGCGAGCAATGGGTAGCTCGTCGACGGCGCGTAGTGTTCCACGCGCGCCTCAAAGAGATGTCAGCAGCACTGAAGGGGTCTGCTAGGACCGATGCCTGCCGGGGTCGCGTGATTGTTCGAAAGAGATACCGTGACTCTGGCACATGGACAACTGAAGGAACACGGGTGGGTTTTAGTCAGTAAAAGTCTGACACGCCCTCCCGCTCCGCCCAGAGCGGGAGAAGTCATTTGATGATTTCCCATCCAAAAAAAAAAAAATCGGCGGTTGAATATTCTCTCAAATAAAAAAAAAAATCTGAAAATCTTAGGTTTAAAATATAGATAAACGAGAAAAAAAAATTGCTGTCAAAATTAATTTTCTGCTGTTTATGTTATCATTCGTCTATTGCAGACTACACCCTACTAGAAGTCCTAAAAGAGGAGCCGATCCGGGTGACGATCCGAGGTCTACGGCGCACTTTCTACCCGCCTATACACCACGCACCAATTGATAACTCACCACCAGAAAAGAAACTACAACTTGATTGGGTGTAAGTATTAAAACTAAATTAAAATGTTTCCTTTTTAACCGACTTCAAAAAAGGAGGAGGTTATCAATTCGACTGTATTTTTAAAATGTTTGTTACCTCAGATCTTTTGACTGGGTGAACCGATTTTGGTGATTCTTTTTTTATTTGAAAGCTGGTGCTTCCCGTGTGGTCCCATTTTAATATAGTTCCATTCTGAAATGCGATTTTAATGCGATCCTTGTGAAAACCATATAAGTCTTAAATTTGCATTAAGTATTTGCGCGACAAATGAACGAATTATTGCGATTAGATTAGTGCGGGGTATCTACCATAACTAAAAAGTTCAAAATAAAAACTTTTTACACAAAAATAGAAACCGACTTCCTTAAAAAAAACACTACAAAGTCAAAAATAACTTTAATTTCGGAAGTCGGTGGCAAAAAAACCTTAAATACAGATCCTAAGACACCGAATTCCGAAACTAAAGTTATTTTTGACTTTGTAGTGTTTTTTTTTTTTGTATACCTACTTGCAATCATAAACATGTGTTTTCTATTATATGGGACATAACGTAGCAAAGACATCACAAACAGTCTATAATATTCCCACTGCTGGGACACAGGCCTCGACTCCGTGGGATAGACTGGTGGATTGATGGATGTCACATGTTCTGGAATTTTTGGTTCTAAGACATGTTGGTTTCCGCACAATGTTTTTCTTCATCGTTTTAAGAGTGTTGAGGAAATTGAATAGACAAAGTGTCTGCCTGGGTTCGAAATCAGGACTCGTAAGTAGGGCCGAGATCACTAAACCACCACTGCTCACAAGACATGAGCATAATCTGTCATGATTTTGTTTCCAGTGCTGCTTAGGACCCGAGCCATTGCCAAAGGTTGACTGGTTGAAAATGCCTATGGCATTAAGTCCGCCTCTGTACATTTGTGTGCATAAAGTATTGAATAAATAAATTACTTTCCATCTCTGCCAAGTATTTAGTTAAGGGGAATACAAGCTTAATGTTTCCTCTCATGTTCTTCTAAATTAAATTTACCTAAATGCCTACAGTTACGGCTACCGCGGCTCCGATACCCGTCGCAACTTGTGGGTGCTCCCTACAGGGGAGCTGCTGTACTACGTCGCAGCAGTCGCCATCATGTACGACAGAGACGAAGAGTCCCAACGACACTACATCGGACATACGGAAGACATACAATGGTAATTCGTTCATTTTGAATTAGATGATTTTTTTAAGAGAGGTCACTAAGTGTGTATCGGATACGAATTTCTCAGAAAGCAGGGATAAAAGGATGATTAAGAGGATAAGTTCGGTGTTACTTTAATTACTTTGCGCAAATCGATGACAGTTAAATATAATATTAAGAAAAAAAAATACTTTAAATAGCCCAATAACTAGATTCAGGCTTGGATGCAGTATGCAGCATAATGCCCGTGGAAATATGCACATGTTGGGGATATGATGAAACAGGGATCGAGTATGGATTCGGAATTGGTTTCCAAATCTACACTCGACGCGTGTTTCAACCATTCCTAAAACTATAATTACAGACTGGCTCATAAAACACGACTAAGGTACCCGCGGGTATTAAGGCCTGTCGGGCAATAAGGCCTAAGTAACAAAAAACGTACTAAATACAGTAATTGACGATCAAGGTTACACTCACACTAGCTCAGAGCGTATACAAGTCGCTGCGAAGAGGCGGACAAACGCTTGCACTTCTCCCCCCGCCAGTGTCGTCGAAATCATTCAGCGGTGCGGTCACGCGGCGCGAATTATAAAAATTGGCTCCAGTAAAACGTAAGTTATTTTGAAAATATCATATTTACAAACATGTATTGACTGTTTGTTTATTTATTAATGTATGCTTGTCCCTAGGTTACCGTATTAAAGGACTTGTAGTTGTAATTTTTTTTTTTTCTGTAACCATGTGGTTGGCGGATATTAAGGCCTATAAAATTTTACTATAGGCCTTATTATACTCCTATTTTTTTAAACTGCTAGGAGCGTGTTTTTAAAATGTTTGTTGGTGGGTAGTATGTACGTAGTTATACATTTTCAATTTATTTATCATTGTTTTCAGTGCTTACGGTCACGATGCCTCCCAAACGGGCATTGTGGTCAGAAGACGATCTGATCGCAGCTGTTAGAGCAGTACAAAGAGGAACTGTGAGTACGTATAAGGCTGCAGAGAGATATAAGGTTCCAAGAAGAACAATCAGAAATCATCTGCAGTCTGGCAGTTTAAAGAAAAGTTTGGGACGTGATCCTATATTAAATTCTGAAGAGGAAACTCAACTTGTGCAAAGGATAATCCGGTATTCTGAAATGGGCTTGCCTGTGACACCAAGAATATTGCGTCGATTAGTGTATAAATATTGTGAGCAAAATAATATAAAGCACAATTTTAATGATGAGGGCAAACGCGCAGGCAAAGTCTGGTTCAAAGCGTTCATGAAAATGATGAAAATGACGATGCAATGAGGCAACGCTCGCGATGCTCCAAGTGGTACCACGAAGAGTGTGTCGGTTTGACTGCAGAAGATACTGATGACTTTCAATGTCCTGATGGATGCGAATAAAGGCAATTTATTTAATTTTCTAAGACCACTATGCTTCCTATTGCTTTATGTTAACGATTATTGATCTCAAGAATACCAATTTATGTAGTTTAAGTTGATTTTTGGATAGTTTAAAGTATAGGCCTTTTTACCCTACCCTAGTATAATAAGGCCTACAGACTGCGTTTAAAAAAAAGTTATATATTGTTTTGGTTTTAAGCTAGAGAAGGTATTTTTTGTTTAAACTCTGTAGTAATTTAAGTACATGACTGATTAATAATAAAACTTGTTGATTATGTTGGATATTTTTCATTTTATTACAAATTTCCCTTAGCTAGGCCTTAATACCCTCAGGTACCTTACAATAACACCGAATCTATACTGGCATACATCGCTTAACAAATCACTATTAAATATGAACACAAAACACTACACACAAATATATACCTCATATCACACCACATACACACCCATACAATACAACTAACATTACACTCACGAATATGAACACACCTCTCTTCCATTTACACCCACACTCTTTCTCCATCCTTGCATCCATCCATGCTCAAAATATATCTAAAATTACTTACTCAGCTAACTCACATTTTTGTTTTGTGGTAGAAACATTTAAGGTCCATCATTAATTTAATTTACAGTTTAGCTCGGTCGAATCACTGTCTCCTAAGGTCACCCCTAGTTTAGGAGACAGGATTTAATTTTTGGTTCATATTTATACACAATTATTTTTCCCCCCTTGTGTCCATTGTTAGTTGAATAAGCCTTAGCATGTAACTATTTTAAAACCTGTGTATATGTATATCTTTGGATAAATAAACTTATTATTATTATTCCAAGAAGCATCTTCAGAAGATTCGTCGATCACTGATGGTTAAAAAGTTTTTTGGTTACTGGCATTTATCATAGAAATCAAAAACAACTTTCACTGGTATTATACTTGGTACCATCTCAGAAAACTTTGAAATAAATTACATTTCATTTTTTGTAAGGAACAAGCACGGAGTAGAGAAAGAGGAATAAGATACAATTTTTTGTTGATATTTCCAAATAAACTGTCCAAAAACCACAATAAATGGTTTAAACCACCTTTTTCTTCCCAGCATGGAGCTGCACCCGTCGCGCGAGCTGGTGGCGAGCGGGCAGCGCGCGGGGCGCGGGCGGCGCGCGCAGGCGCACGTGCGCATGTGGAGCACCGACACGCTGCAGACGCTGCACGTGTTCGGCATGGCCGAGTTCGAGGCCGGCGTCGCCGCCGTCGCCTTCTCGCAGCTCGTGAGTACCGCACAAATCACCAGGGAGGCGAAAAGAACTCAGACAGGCGCCCACAGATTTCGGCATGCAAGAATCCGATAGGTGGATGATATAACAGTATATGAACTGTTGTGTTATTCAATGAAAATCTCACCGTGATAACATGTGTTTTTTGTTTTGTGGGTGAGAGTCATCAAATGATGTCTCCTGCTCTGGGCGGAGCGGGAAGGCGTGTCAGACTTTTACTCACTAATACCCACCCGTGTTCCTTCAGTTACCTATATACCTATATGTCAGGGCCACGGTAACTCTTTCGAACAAATGTCGTAACCCTGGCAGGTGATAGCATGGGTGAAGTGAGCTACAAGTGAGCTGTCATCATTGCTAATCCCTAGCATTGGATGGAATTACAGCTCACTGTTAAGTCACTTAACCCAAGTTATCACGGTGAGATTTTTACAGAATTGATCGGCTGTGGTCTTAGCATCACAAATATGGTCATTCTACCGTATACATATGTCGTTTTTAGTAGGTATTTTAGATTTTTTTTGGTGAAGTCACTAATTATTCTGTTTAGGAGGCAGACGTTCACGGAAATCCCAAATTACCGACAATATCCGATTTTCATCCACTTATGTCTGCAATTTCTTTAAGTCCAAAATGTTTTACATAGCTTCCATTGTATCATGGCTTACTAAATGTAAGTATATTTCTCACAGAATGGCGGTAGTTACGTGTTGGCAGTGGATGCCGGCCGTGAGAGTATTCTTTCAGTTTGGCAGTGGCAATGGGGACATTTACTTGGAAAAGTTGCTGTAAGTTAAAATTCTTATTTATATTAAATAGATCACTCTGCCTAGCCTTTTCCCAACTATGTTGGGATCGATTTCCAACCAGATGCAGCTGAATACCAGTAGATTATATGGAGCGGCTGATGCCTGTCTGACCTCCAAATTTTACGATACTCCTTGGTGAGACTGGTTTTCAGACTTTCGGGCTTCTGATTACCTGTAACCACTGCCAAAGATCCGCGAATGACAGACTGGACCAACAACTTAACGTGGTAACTCCATGATATGAAAACATGGTCACCCATCCATGGACCAAACGCAGCCAGCTCAGTTCTGCCTGATCGATCAGTTCATAAATAAGTATCATCCTAATACCAGCGGAATTTTAGCAACTTTCCTAACAGATTCTGCCCGCGACTTCGTTTGCGTGTAATTTTGGCCCCCTACTCATCGCGTCGTATCTCATCAGCTGATCGTGCTTCTTTATTTACACTAAGCATTCTTCCCCACTTTTTTCATTTTGCTTGGGTCCTATAAGTTTTAGCGTGATGTTAAATAGCTTATAACTTTCCTCAAGATTTAAGCTATCAAATACAAATGGAATTTTTCAAATCTGACTCACAAACTTAAAAACTTTAAGGTGAATGCTTCACCCAGTCCGCGAAATTCAAATTTTCTTACGTTTTTTGCAATTTGCAGGCCAGTGCTAGGTTGTATGTTGATTAAAATATTATTTGCGCCTGTAAGACATATGTAGTTACAAAATTATAATCATCAAAATCATCAATACAACGCTCTACGTTCATAAAGCTGTAGGAATGTCTTTTTCTGTTTTTTTTTTTTTTTTTGTTCTTAAGCCTTTATGAACTTGGAGGGTTGTATTGGCGATTTTGATGATTATAATTCTGTAACTACATACGTATTACAGGCGCGAATAATATTTTAATCAACATACAACCTAGCACTGGCCTGCAAATTGCAAAAAACGCAAGAAATTTTGAATTTCGCGGGCTGGTTGGAGCATTCACCTTAACTCTTTATAATATTGGTGACTGTAGAGGAAACGGAAGAATATACCTACTTCGGGTTCTAAGCATTGCAATGTGCGTGCTCCGCCATAATGATTTTCATTTTCTAAGGGCTCATTCACACGGGTTCCGTCATTAACGATTCGTCATAAAACACGATACGTCATGACGGACGTCCGTTCACATTGCATACTGAATCGTCTTTTATCACGATTCGGCAAAATATCTGAATTGAAGTTCACATTAGTTTAAGGCAAAAACCAAGATTTGGAGCATTTCCATACCTTTTTTTGCGAACGTGTTTTTTAAAAGACGATACGTGATTTAAGACGTGTCCGACATTTTTCACGATTCGTGATGCGTGTGAACACGAGCATTTAAAAAGCATAGCCGCCGTCAAAAAATTACAACGGATCGTGAAAAAGACGATTCGTCAATAAAAACGAATCGTCTTCGTGTGAATGAGCTCTAAGAAGTGTTATGACTGTAAACTTCAGTTCGCGTAAATGAAACACTGGACTGAACACACAATGCACAATATTCTATGGGACTATATTTTCTAGTGCAGTAGAGAAGCGGTGGCCCAGAAGTATCGTCTGACGAGTTGTTCAACTTGTCCTAGAACTAAAAATTACAAAAATATGTGTCGTCTACCAACCCGCACTAGACCTGCGTGGTGGATTGCGGCCCACACCCTCTCAAAAAGAGAGGAGACCTGTATCCCAGCAGTGGGCACAGTATAGGCTGATTATATATACGTATGTAGTAGAGAGAATTAATGAAGTTGTCGAGTACGCCATCAGCATAATTAGATACATGTGTGGTCATATTTAAGAGTGTGGTACTGACCATCAAACTGAATAACTCTCTCAATGGGACTAACATTGTAATCACGAAAAAAATAATCAATTGTAATTGTTGTAATGATCAATTGTCCCATACCTCCTCACCCCAAAATGAGATGACTGTACTCTTTCTAATTTACGACCACGCATTTATGAAACACCATGTATACGCTGGTCACGTATATTTCTTCAAAATTTCTTCATACACTTATACTTCAGTAGCATGACTATAAACCCAATTATAACATGCATAATTCATGAATACCGAAAATTAACCTTAGATATAAATTGCTATATAAAATTAAACCTATCTGCATTCAGGTATTCGAGTACCTAATATGACATTACGATAAATTTAAATAAATCTAGATAAACCACGGAATGTATAATATGTTTATGACGTACTGTCTGTAACCTTGTGAACTTTCAAGGTTGGTGAGTGCATTAAGATGTGGACGCCATGTTAGCGCCGATATCAAGCCATAAACTTTGTCACCTAACCTGAGAAACGCGAGGGTTGCCAGCTTTCATGACGTTTTTAAAATGTCCCCCGCTTTTTAATTTAGAAAGGAGATAGGATCTGAGATATGGTGCCGCAGAATGCATTTATTTTAAGTGTGGTTAACTTGGTCGTAGAAGATTTTAAAACGTTCCAAGAATTTTTAAATGAGTTTGTTAAATATTATCTTTTTAAATTAACGAACATTTTAAAGTGGAAAATACGCTCTGTGGCGCAGGTTTGTCTTTGTATTTAATACTTCTTTTAATGTCTTACTGGTATTTTGACCATCACCTGTGGTCGCTATTAAATTGTGGAAGAGTCTTAAAAAATGCGGCTGAAATACGAGACATCCAGTAACGATAAAAACATAATGATCCCTTTTTTATTTAAATAAAGCTAAAAGTACAAAAATAATAAAAATCCAAAGGTATCTTTGCCATTAAGTAAAGAAAATACCTTTTATTTTTCTTTAAAAATAAAGTGCACCGTTAACAAAGAAACAATAAACTCAAAGGAACCCATTTCGCAATCGCAAAGAAACGAAAAACTCCATTCATAGATTACGATAAGGCGTGCAAATGCAAGCTCTACGAAAGCATAAATCAGTTCGTAGCGCTTGGTCGCAAGTTCAACACACTTGGACGTGGCCCCGCCCCCTGGCTACGGCTACGAATTATGAGTGCTACGAAATAAAATAAAAATCGGGATAAATATATTACTGGCTACTTTTTATTGAATAAGTGTCGTTTTCGGATGTCTTATTTCGCGTAGTATGATATTTTTCTTTAGTTCGATTCAATATTTTTCTACTACGACGCTACGATGGTTCGAGTTACAAAATACTACGAAATATATATTTTTTCCGTCAGTATATCAAAGTGGCACGTGTCTAGAGGATTCGATCCCGGTCGATTTTCCCAATCCCGGGATTTCGGGATTATCTACAGTTGATCTCGGGATCCCGGGATAGTCCCGGGATTGTACACTTAATGGAAAAAGGTAAAAATAAGACAGTAAAACAATTCAAAATCTTTTTTTTTTTTCATTTATCTTTTAGTTTTGTGAAAACATAGAATATTTGAGTTAAAAAATTTCAAAAAGGAGGTTCAACAAAATAATACTTTACACTGATGTCTTCATCTTTTTATGTTTGACATAAAAACTTTCTTTGGATAGTGATAATTGTTTACTTCTTAAACCTAAACAAAAATGAAAAGAACATTTAAGTCTATGTACGACATTAACACAACCTCTTAGAGCTACAGAAAATAATACTTGTTGTTTTTAATCGAAATTTACTGAGACATATTAATTTAATTTACTTTTTAATAATTTCATTGATTATCACCAATTAATAAAAAATAAAAAAACAATACTTACACAACGTGAAGCGCTAATTTTTACACACTTACGCATAATCCGGTACCAGTTAGCAAAAACAAATGATATCAGCTGTGTAAACAAGATGGTGTCAAATCAAGGCAAGTGCGTTTCGTTTCACGCACATTTTTATTGACTTATTAAAAAATGTATCAATCCCGAAAATCCCGGGATTGATAAAATTGGTCCCGTTAATTTCGGGACAAAAATATGACCGGGATCCCGGGATCGAATCCTCTACACGTGTCGCATTCGCCATACTTACAATATATTATAAGATTAATCCTGAAAAATGTCATCATCTGCCTACAGCCGTCCACTGCTGAACATAGGCCTCTCCTATTGCACACCATTCAACTCAATCTTCGGCAACTCTCACTCAGCTAAGTCAGCTACAACCAGCCTTAGCGGCGTTTAAATGGGCCAATTAAATTAACCCGTCATAAAACCACGCAATTTATCAAAATGGCTTCCCTATGGTAATAAACACCATGCTAAATAACACTCAATCATTATTAAATAACCACGATTGATCTTAAATAACACATATTTTATTACAAGAAAATATAGTAAGAAAATATTATTTTTCTCGGTACCTAAGTAATAATTCTTCATAATTGTCAAGTAACATCTTATCGGGTCACGCGACGAATCTTGAACATGGCTGGTACATTAGGTACAAGGAAAAAAAGCGTATCGCGAAGTACAACTTTTGTATAGGTACGTTTATACTGAGTTACGGTTCCGGTTTATTTTTTTTTTTTTTTTTTTGCAGATCCGCGCCTTTTGTATTTGTAACGTCGTTAATTTTTGCTTGGTTAATTTTAAGTTATCACTGTCATAATCAGCCGAAAATTTTCCTACTACTGGGACAAAGGCCTAGTCTATGTGACAGGAAGAGGGCCTTACTTAATCCACTACGCGGGAGTGGTTGTCACGTGTAATTTTAACCCATGAAACGTTTTTAATAAGTATTTTTAATGATAGTGGTACTAATACTTACCTATGTATATCGAACACCGCAGCAAAAAAACTTGTAACGTTTACCTATTTTACTTCATCGATATTCAAGAAATACCTTGATTTTAAAAATAAAACCACAGTTTGTCCGTATGAATAATTCATTGGCGATTGCAGACTTTGCAAGAGGAGCTCACTGGCGCCGCCTTCCATCCACTTGATGACAACTTGCTCATAACACACGGAAAAGGACACTTGGCTTTCTGGAATCGCAGAAAAGATGGATTCTTCGAACGCACTGATATTATCAAGCCGGTAGGTTTTTTATTCATTTAAATTATTTCCAAAATAAAGTTCTATTTGATATTTGAATATGCTTAATATGTCCCTAACGCAGATAAGGAACGCGCGAGTCGTTTCCCGCGTAAGTTGTAAAGTGGAGATAAATCAATTTAAAAAACCGGAATTATCGGTTTTTACAACTTTTAATTTTTTACAGCCGTCTCGGACACATGTAACTGCGTTACAGTTTGAGCAAGACGGTGATGTTGTAACGGCTGATAGCGATGGCTTCATTACAATATACAGCGTCGATAGCGATGGAGCTTATTTCGTGCGAATGGAATTTGAGGTAAACACTCCCAAATAATATATTTTTCTTTTTGTATGACAATAAATGCACTTTTGTTCATATTTTACAGGCGCACATCAAAGGCATAAGCTCTCTGGTAATGCTTTCTGAAGGAACGTTAATATCAGGTGGTGAAAAGGACAGGAAAATAGCGGCTTGGGATTCTCTTCAAAATTATAAAAGAATTACTGAAACAAAGGTTTGTCATATTTCTTTTTTATTATTTCTTTGAAAGTTTTAATGTACGCGGTTCCTATTAATTTCAATGTATGTACTTTCAGTTGCCTGAATCTGTTGGAGGGGTGCGTAGTATTTATCCTCAGAGGCCTGGCAGAAACGATGGTAACATTTACGTCGGCACGACTCGTAACAATATTATGGAAGGTTCTTTACAAAGAAGATTTAATCAGGTATGTAGTCAGTTCAAAATCCATCATTTATTTTAATTGTATACAATTACAACCCGATTAACGCTATACCTTTCAGTTTCGGTCTGGTTCAAAACAAAAGACATGTCCTTTGTTACAGGTGTTATTTGGACATCATAAACAACTAATGGGCCTAGCAGTACACCCTGACGATGAAATGTTTGCGACTGCGGGACATGACAAAAATATTGCATTATGGAAGGGACATAAACTTGTGTTTGCAACTCAGGTACCGTACCGACATACTTCTACTAAGTACATACCTATTGTTTTTATTTATAGCAACACACAAGAATTAACGAAGGGTATATTACATAACTTCATTTCCAGGTCGGTTATGAGTGTGTATCTCTGGCGTGGCATCCAAGTGGAGGAGCCCTGGCTGCTGGAAGCACTGAAGGTCACCTGGTAGTTCTGAATGCTGATGCTGGTGCCCATGTGGCCACTCTACGAGTCTGTGGCTCACCTCTTAGTTGTTTGGCTTATAATTCTGGTAAGAAAACTATGTTAAACTTGTGTAGTTCGAAAACCAAACCACCAAAACCCTAAAAGTAATAAGCACTTACTCATGACGAATCCATTTTAAACTTTCAAATTTACTAGTACCTACTAACTTTCATATTGCATTTCAGCTGGAGATATTCTCGCCATAGGATCACAAAACGGCAGCATTTACCTATTCCGTGTGTCGCGCGACGGATTTTCGTATAAGAAATCTAACAAAATCCGAGGGGCCCAACCTCTCGTGCAACTCGACTGGAGTCTAGATGGCAATTACTTGCAAACTGTTACTGCTGATTACGATCTGGCCTTTTGTAAGTGTTCACCTTCATTACTTGTTTGCTTCCCATTTTTAAATTGTTTCTAACGTGTACAATTTTCTTGCAGGGGATATTAAATCCTTATCGCCAGAAAAGAGTCCAATCGCTATGAAAGACGTAAAATGGGCTACATACAACTCTACAGTTGGATTCCTTGTATCAGGTTTGAAAATATTAATCTTAACACATTTTAGTAAATTGAAGATTCTAGATGGTAAGGTTAATTTTAATTGCCTTGTTTTAGGGATGTGGAACAATCGATTCTACCCAATGACAACACTGATTTCTACGGCGAGTCGCTCTGCTGCTCACGACTTTCTTGTAAGCGGTGACTTAGATGGATATCTCCGCTTATTCAGGTAATTATATTACATTTATCCATCACTAGCTTCTGCCCGCGACTTTGTCTACGTCAAATTTTTGCTCCCATGACCTTTTCCGTCGCATCGAATTGCCTGCCAGTTTTCGTCCATTTTTCGTTGCTGCTCCGCTCCTTTTAATTTTAGCGTAATGTTAAAAACCTAAAACCTTCCTCAATACATAGACTACTTAACACAAAAATATTTTTTCAATTCGGACCGGTAGTTCCTGAGATAAGCGCGTTTAACCAAACAAACAAACTCTTCAGCTTTATAATATTAGTATAGACACAGAGATATTTACCACTATTATCCACTGCATAAACTTACTAAGACTATAAATTAGCGAATGTACCTACTGTATTTTTCTCAGGTACCCTTGTGCAAGTCCAAAGGCAGAATACAATGAAATGAAAGTGTACAGCGGAGCGATATACAGCGCCCGCTTCCTGTTCAACGACCGCTGCATGGTGAGCGCGGGTGGGCCCGACGCGGCGCTGATGCTGTGGGAGCTGGTGGACGACTAGCGGCCGGCCGCGGCGCCGGCGCTGCGCCCGCCAGCTCTCGTGCTGGCTCCACCCACGCCCTCGCCGCCACCCCACGCGCTCGTCTCACATCCTACTTTCAAAGTGCTGGATTTTGATGAACTTGATTGAAAAAGTTTTTGAAGTTCTGAAGGTTTTAATTGAAGACATGGATTTAACGTTGTCTGGCGTTATCCAATGAATTTCCTCGTGAAAATGAATAAGTATTTTTGAAATACTATGACATAAAACTAATTCTGTCCAAATATTCCTGACATGATAATATATGACACGACACTTTTAACTACTTTTTATCACGTAACATATCAGTGGTTAGAACACCAATGAGAATTCGTCTATTACATTTAAGTTACGTAGGTTTACATGACACTGCCATTCTAAAGTTGCATACATATTAGGTGCGTAGTTAGTTATTAATCACGCTATGATGTGTTAATTATAATATTATTGAAAGATATTTACTAAAAATAAAGCGCAGTTAAGATAAAATGTTAAACATTTTATCTGAAATAATGCAAGCATTTTAATATCTACAATTGGTTACCTACTGGTGCTGATAATTTAAGTAGGTAATTATAATGAAATTGGAAATTGTATCGACACTTAAATCAAAAGCACCTGGGTAGCCCGGGAAATTCAAATTTCCTATGATATTTGCAATTTACTGGTCAAAATCAAGTTTTATTTTGATCAAAATACATATTGGCGACCATAATTTATACCCTATGTATTTACAAAAATATAATAATGCAAATCATCAAAACAATTTAATAAGGGGGTAGTGCTAAGACAGCCCATGATATTCCTATTTATTTACATTTAAAAATCCATCAAAGGAATATTATTACTTAAATTAGGCCTAGCGACACTGCATAAAATCATTAAACGTTGACAAAAAATATGAATTCGTTGTAGTCAAAAGCACTATTTACATTATAGACTTAATATAGATATAAAATTAAATAGATAAAAATAGTTAACATGAGGACTTCCGGAATGTGGCAGGCCACAAACAAAAATGTTGTATGTTATCCTCTTTTTATTTGTAATTTTTACACCGAATATTGTACGAATTGTATTACATATCGCTAGAAAAATTTTATGTAGGTACTTAGACTTGGTATCAAATTATCAATTAATTTAATAGAATATTATGTATACAACCAGAAATATTTTCACTTGTTGAGACGTATTTATGCAGGGTTTTTAAAAGAATCTATTATTGAGACTACACCAACCCAATATTATCGTGATTGTGAACGTCAATTTTAAACAATGTATTGTTATTTAACAAAACTCACAAGGATAAAAATACTTTAACAAAAAATTTAATATTTTGGTAAAAAACGCAATATAGTGAGAAGAAATCATCAATTATGAGACATGATGGCAAAACAAGTACACAATGAATTTAGAATATCATTAAAAAATATATATCACTAATACGCGCTGTGGTGTAGTCCCTACTATTTGAATTGACGGAATCTCTGGGATGTGGATGAAATGCTGCTTTATCTAACGAATTGTAGGTACTTTAGTCTATAATGTTTAATATAGTAATGCTAAGATCTAATAAATTGATACCAACACATTTCACGAAGAAAAGCTTCTTAATCACAATATTATACTTACTCTTGTAGCTTTACTGTTTTTTTTTTCGTTTATTGTTGATGCCTTCATTCATTTCTAAATGTTGTCAACAATTTATGCGATATTATGTAAGTAGTTTTATGGCTTTTTGGTACCACATTTTGTATTCATCTGTCAAAGTACGTTGGTATTTGTTTTTAAAACATTTTTGTACGATTCTTACTTTCATCAAGACAGGTATGATACTAAAAAAACAGTGATTATTTGTGATTTATTGTGGAATAAAAATGTTGTACGTCGTTTATTTTACCTTCACTATATATAAGCAATTATAAAGCTTTTGTAAGTGCATACTTACCTATTTTTATGGATTCTATTGTTTTCTTAAGTATTATATTATCAATATAAAACATTCGGAAAATTAACCTGTTTTTTATATAAATTATAGTTAATGAATCAATAAATTAATGTAAGTTATCATAATTCAATGTGATTTTATTTATCACTCCAGTATACTCCTTATTATCTATAACATTACACCATTTTATTCAAAAATGACCTAAACAATGAATAGACAACGGACTTCCAAAAAACATTGAAACGTGAAAAATAACTAAAATTTTGGTCAGTGTCCATGCTTATGTATTTTAAGTTTTTGCCACCGAATCTGAAATTAAAGTTATTTTTCACATTTTAGTTATTTTTTTGTCATTACAGTTCGTTTTGTAATCCCAGAGCCTTATCCAGACTTATATGACATTTAAAGTCTTTTGCTTTGGTTTCTTATTTTGGACATTATACCTGCCAAATTTTGTCTGTGGGATTAAATTTTAGCGTGTCTCAACTCTGTTCTTTCATTATCATAATGCCCAAGGACTCCAAATCTAATGTCTTTGGAACGAATAAAGAAGACATGGTTTCGGCCTTGATTATATTATAGAAAGACAAGAAAGAAAAAAAAGAAGAATTGGAAGAAAAAGAAAACTAAATCAGACTTGGCTGTATGGGCTCAGCTCCCTTTGCCTGTCCCAAAGAGGGACGAAAAGAACCAAAAAAAAAAAATGTCTTTGGAACGCGCCCGATAAAAACCGTAAATGTCAGCTTGACTTGACATTAGCTTGACTGTAGATATAAATGAAATGACACACGTCGGTTCGAGTAGTTTCGTCGACCAGTCACAGTTTGGAGTATCGCAAAATCGCTGTTGAATGGTTTCGTTAAACCGTAACAAATTACTATTTATTGTGAAACAATGACTAAACCTCGTCCGTGTGGTTGTAAAGGTTGTAGGACATGTTTGATATGTGAGACACAATATGGAGCCGAAAATTTAAAACTACAGCTGGAACTTGACAAAAGCAAAGGTTATGTTTATTGTCCGTTCTGCAACAAAGCCTGGCGAGGCTGGGACTTAGACTCCTACAAACAGCATCCTAACCATGAAGGAGACTCTATAGACTACCCAGGTATATACATACAAATGGATTTCATATCGGAGGAGGAAGAAAGATTTTTAATGAAAAACATAGATGAAGTGCCATGGGACGTGTCGCAGAGCGGTAGAAGAAAGCAAAATTACGGTCCCAAGACCAATTTTAAAAAGAAAAAAGTAGTGGTTGGCAAATTCGAGGGATTTCCGGAATTTTCTAAGTTTTTGCAGGAGAGATTTGATAGTATAGACTTGTTGAAGAATTATTATGTTATTGAGCAGTGCTCTTTGGAGTATGATCCTAGTAAGGGGGCGTCTATCGACCCCCACATTGATGATTGTTGGATATGGGGCGAGAGAATAATCACTGTGAACTGTTTATCTGACTCTGTACTCACTATGACTGCTTTCAAAGGTGACACAAAGAAGTACAATCTGTATTGTGCTGAACAGTATGGCCCTGTGGTTGCTGCTGATGGTAGAATTATCACAGACAACAAAATGGAACAGTCAATGTTGGATGCCTGCAAATCTGTGATTACTGATGATGTTATAATTAGAATTCCTATGCCGAGGTAAGTTTTATTGTTCATTCTTTTAATTACTAAATCCTTTATGTAATTTCATGATGTTACCTATATTTCTTTGTGTAAAAGAATGACCACATGCTTAATTTAATTAGTTTAAGGAAAATCACAAATATATTTGAAAGTTCTAGTATATTACACAATGATAATGTTTCATGAAAATAGTAAAACATTGTGCAATATATAGGAATGAGTAAATAGTAGACATTAAACAAGGTCAAGAATTTTGTTTACACAGCTGCTATTAACAGTTGTAATTTATTATTACTATTAACATATATTCACAGTACCTTTTTAACAATTCCAGGAGATCGCTAATAATCATTTACGGAGAGGCAAGATACCACTGGGAACATTGTGTTCTACGTGAAGATATTCCGTCAAGAAGAGTATGTATTGCATACCGAGAGTTTACCCCACCGTTCCTATATGGTGACCAACAGGACATTGGCAACACCATCAGAGAAATTGGTAAAAACTTTTGGGATCACAGCGCTAAAATATATGATACTGTAGAACAAATTAAAAATAACACTCCGAAGGAATTAATCAATGGTCATGATGGATTACCTAACAATGGTATGAAATCTCCAGGGTTGAGCCTATCACCCTTTATTGGGCAAAATAAAAAGGTAGAAAACCAAATTGCTTAGAATTAGGACTCTGTGAAAGGTAGTATTTGTTACCACTAGACAAATTACGGAACATGACATAGTTATAATATGATTTATTTATTTATTTTGATGGTATTTAAATAGATTGCTTTGGTCATGTTGAGATGATGAATGAAAGCGGATTAAAAAAAGGGTTTTTTTTATGGATGTCAGTAGAAAAGCTGCAATGGGACTCCTGAAGCTAGCTTCCCACGGTTCGTGATATCGCGGACGGATGTGGACCATCTCCCACGACACACTTTGGGAAGGGTCTCGTCCGTGGTAGCACAGTACGTCTGTGGCGGTGCGCCGGTATCCATCGCGAGGCGGTAACTTCAAAGGTGCGGTGCGACGCGATCCAAGCTCTCTTTTACTTTTACTCTATCTTTTACGAGATTTCTCTTTCACTTTGCATTTTGTAATGAAGCTATCAAAAGATCTACACAGACCGACACGCACCGTTGAAAGAGCCCTGTCTGTGTGCGTTGTCGTCCGTGGTCGTCGGCTGTGCGTGATGATCCGCAGAATCACGCCCCGTGGGAACCTAGCTTTAGAAGCACTAGTACAGTAACCTTATTGATGTTGTCCGTAGTTATAGCTTGTATGAAAAGGTGATTCTATGTGGATGAAGCAAAAAGTGTATGTAAGAATCATAGCATGTGGTATTATCTAGTTTTTGTCTTTAAAACGAGGCATTTATATACGTATGTTTAAATAGGTAATTAAAATCAGGTAGTACTTATTCAAACTTTAGTATCAAGTCACTAGTTTCATACGGTTTAACATTATTAGGTTTCATTGTAGTATTACTTTTTTTAAATAACATTTTACTTGTTGAGTTTGTAAGGGCATTGTGTGGGGAAATTCAAAACATAGTGTGATAAATATAGAAACTTTTCCTATCCATATAAGCATAGCAGTTATCTGCTCACAGTTAACATCAACTAAATATATTTGGACTTGCCCTCATTAATTCAACTGTATAATATGGCTATTAGTTTTTCTGGAGATTTAAGACATTGTTTATTTAAATTATTAATGGTAGTTCAGATTAAAAAATATTTGCGGTTGTTGTTCATGGTTCTAAAAGTATTTTACATTATTATTATTTTTATAGCAGAACACAACCTTTTTCTGTAGTCCTATTTTAAATAATTTTGTGTAGTAATATTTATTGCTTACTTGTATCATTAACACGTTAACTGCCATGGCTAAAATCAGAAAAAGTCAAAAAATGTACTTAGTGTTATTTCACTTTAAGGACGCTATAACATTTTTGAATCGCTCAAGTTTAGGTATCTGAGTCGCCACACAACAACATTACACGCACGCACACATTGAAACCATTGTCTGCTCGATTTTAAACATTAGTTAACTAATCTTGATACTAGGTATTATTTATTTTATTTTACTAGCACTGTTGAGTAAAATTTGTAGTAAAGTAACTTTACTATCTGAATTTAGTGACAGTAAATAACTTTTACGACCATGATCATCAATATTTTTGGGGTAACGTATAATTTGACAATTAAAAAAAAACGAGGTGTAACAATAAAATACTTTAACAATATTTTTGGGTAATAAACAAATATAACTGATGGTGATCGTAGAATATCGTTGTAATCGTTGAAAATATACAGGATATTCCTTAAAGAAAACTAAGCAAAAATTGTGTGACGCGCGACCCTCACCTTTGAGATTGCAGCGCGTATTCAGAATTTTTTATTTATGTAAATAATTAAAGTTACGTTAAATATTGTGACTACATACTAGCAAAACCCCCAAAATTGATACTCATGTCGACATTTCATCATAACAGTACATCCGCCATTTTAAATTAAAAATCGAAGATTTTATAATCCCTACCCCCAATATGGATAAAGATCTTTTTATAAAAAAACAATACCCGCCGTATTTGGATCAAATTTGGATGAATCATTTGTAATAACTATCCTAAAATTATCCAAATTTGATCCCACTTTTTATTTAAAAAATTAAAATATTCGTCGTTTTGAATGAAAAACTTGTGGGGTCGCCTTTTTTTGGATCCAAATGTAATTTGTATGGAGTTTTCGGCTTCAGCACCTTCGAAAATCTTGAAAACGACACCCATGATGAAAATTTTGAAAATTTTCGTAACCACCATTTTTGATTTTGAATCAGATTCAGCACCCTTGTTTACCCCTACCGCAAGCTACATTAAAGAATTTCGTTCCAAAAATGGACGACACTTGCATAATTTAATTACCATGTTGAAAATATAACTTTTTATTGAATAATTATCCGCCATTTTGAATTCTTGAAAATGAATACATAGTCATAATTACCCTACCTCAATAATCCCAATAGAATTTGAGTTATTTATTTTTAAATCAAGTTCTGATAATAAGTTTGGTACTCATAGTTTTGGTCCGAAAAGCATCAACATTTTTCAACCACAGTATACAGCACGGCACTCACTTTATTATTATTTTGATCGTATTTATTTTGTACAAAAAAGCGATACGCCCGTGCTTCCTAGGGCGCGTCTGAGCGCGGAATGAGAAGCCGCGAGTTTAAAATGTATGAAGAAAGTTGAGAACGTTCTTTATTTTTCTCATAAATAAAAAAGTTATGTATTTAATTACAAAATATTTAGGCAAAACGTAGAAGATTATACTAGCCACAATTTGTTGTCATTTTGAAGTTAAAATATGCAGTTGATCTCACTATACAGGTACCTTTCCAGACCCCATTATTTTTCATTTTCTTCGATTATTGCGGTGGGGAAAACGTATTTTTGTGAAAATAATGTATGGGACTATATAATTTTTATGGTACCATAATGGAGATGAATAAATTGTCTTTAATTAAAGACCATAATTGACTTCGCAGTTGTGATTCCTCTTGATGTAATTGGTACTGGAAAACCACCGATATTTGTAGAAAAATGTTATAGCGTCCTTAAATAGATTATTTATTCCATAAATACGTTATTTATTCCACAAACATGGCCGTCAGGCAGTAGCGACATGTTCAGATTTTGTATGTGTTGTCAGTCATATAGTTCGACACAGGCGCGGTCGCAGCCTAACATTTTAGGGGGGGTCACCATGAGTACTGAACAATATTTTTAGGAAGGTAAATCCTCTTTGGTCTAGTAGTCGCAAGCGCTGCTGATCAGAATGATGTCCCGGGTTATAATCTTTTTGCAAATGTCCATCGGAGTCCCCGTGGCTCAAGTGAGAACAATAAAGATAGTAAGACAGGCAAATCGTTCAGGGTTTCGACAGCATGACTGTCTTTGGGGGGGTCATGACCCCTAGAACCCCCCCTCTCGGACCGCGCCTGGTTCGACAAGGCCTGAATGAAACAAAAAGTGTCGGACACATAGTCCGACATGGCAGTTAATGCGTTAAGTGCTTAGGTTAACTTCTACTTTAGAATGTTTTGTCACATAGCTTTAGAAGTTTATATAAATTAAGTATCTCAGCATATCCCAGTATTTGGATGAATGATCAGTGATTATTCATTCAAATGGAATAGATTAAATAAAGGTATGTAAATTTACCTTACACACTGATCACATTCTTGAATAAATACATATTTTCCTACTAAATACTAAATTTTGGTGACGGATGGTGTTATATGTATATTTTGTTGGCAAAATGAGTGAAAACCTAATTTATAAGTACTCAATTTTATATATATGTTGTGTATTGTGATTGCTGAACATTTAACTAATCATAATGTGATTTATTTAGTGCTAATTAGCATAATTATCTTTTATTAATTGGTTTGACCTTATCTCTGTATGCCTACTTAAAAATAAGTACAGCCGTTGTAAATATTATGACGGTTTGGAACATGAGGCGAGAAGCTACGCAGTTACGAGTTCATTCTGCCGCAGGAGCGAGGGTTACTGCACAGTGGGTAGCCCACTTCCTTGTACCTGAACTGAAAGTACTAGCAAAACACAATATAGAATCTAAAACTTGTATGTTAATATGAGCAATGTAAACAGAACCTCACTCAAACTTTACTTAAAACTAGTAACAACCAACTAAATGGCTTTAAATTAATTTAAAAAAATGTTTGAGTCTTAAATGAGGTTCTGTTATACAGGCCTAAGAGTCAGAAGTGATTAATACCGCAGTGACGGCTAAGCGAATTAGTCGGTGAGGCCACTCACTGGGCAACAACCTGTATATTTTGTTAAAGTAACAGTTCTATGTAAAAATGACTAAAGATGTTGAATGAGTCATTTCATCATGTGCCACTGACAGCGCTGACCCTCAGATTTGGCACATCGCGCCGTTAAGATAAAATAGTATGTTGTAATTATATAAGAAACAGCACGTGCAGCATATTATCTGCATAATTTCAAGGTTTTGCAATGACATTTCTTAGTCAGGAACTTTGTCTGCGTTGATTTGTATATTTGGTATTCAATGTTCCCGATACTGGGTCATAGGCCACCTCTCTGTGGGGTGTTTTTGGTCTTAGGACATAAACAGGACTTATACTTGCGAAATGTGGATGTGCTATAGGAGCACCTATTCCTAGCTCTTCGGAGAATGTAGGCGCGTTGTGACACGTTATATTTATTACTAGCTTTTGCCAGCGGCTTCGCCCGCGTGGAGGTCGGAAAATATCCCGCGGCAACGTACTACCGGGATAAAAAGTAGTCTATGTCCTTTCTCAGGCTCTAAACTATCTGTGTACCAAATTTCATTTAAATCGGTTCAGTAGTTTTAGCAGGAAAGCGAGACAGACAGATAGACAGAGTTACTTTTGCATTTATAATATTAGTGTGGATTGTATTCTGTCACTGTGGTTATTTATATTTAGATAATAGTTTGTAAAGTCGGTATGTAATAAGTGTGTAAATGTCAAATAAAACTTCACTAATGCGTTCTACGCACAGAGTGTCCTCTAAATCATCCCAGTATTAAATCAGACAACACTCAGTGTTTTGATTATTTACATATTAACATATTTAAATAAACATTAATTTAGTGTCTGAATCGAATGATCAGTTATCTTTGTTTCCTTTAAATAATCAAGTACTTAGTTTAAAATCTAGCAATAAAATTATTATCTTTGGCATTATGTTGAGATTAGCAAAGATTGTGGGTTATCTCAAAAACTTATTGTTCAGTCTTATACGTACATAGAGGTGTCTATATTTTTAGATAATTGCGTAAGATGCACACCCTGTTTACTTCAAAAGATAGTGACTTACAAAAAAAAAGTACTAGGAAATAACTTTGCAATTTCGCAATAACATGGTTATCTTTTGTATAGTGTTCAGATAAATCCCAATAAAGTTATTTATCCTATGTCGATGTCTGTATGAAGATATTTTTTTTTAAATTTCAATCCACGATATGTGGGCCCAACGTAATTTCTGTTGATGAGCCTCGAGTATTGCCTGCACCAGTTTAGAATGTTTTTCAAAATATATTGTTTTCAATGTTCCTACTCTCTCTTATATCATAGTAATTGGTATTATAGGATTTTATAAATAAATGCCAAATATTGCAGTCCAACTTGATGGTTTTATTTCTGTTATTAATGTTTTATTTTAATATTTAACAAGTTACAACTGCTTTTACTAAATTAATATTTCTATTAAAGGAAAGCGTCAATTAATAAGCTTACTATTATAATCATATAAAATACTGAATGCAAAAATTACTTACTATTTACAAAATGCTAGGTACATTTACGACAAACCGATATAGTCAAGTAAAAACTAAATCTTTTTGGTCATACGTAGGAGTACATCCTACGTACGTTCACCGTTTTGAGAACAGTGGTGATACATAATTTGCGCAGAGATGCCTGTCTCGTTCGAACCCACAACTCGTAGGTCGCGGCCGTTACCACTGAGAGCTCTTACACACGAGCGGCATGTTGCTAACGGCAAGTAACTGCAGCCGTCGACACGCGATGATGTCGCTGATCTTTGAAGATGGCATGTCGCCGGCTGCAGTCGGCTGCCGTCGAGACGCGTCGACGGCTGTCGCCGACACGTATCGACGGTAGCAATTACCTTTGCCGTTGGCAACATGCCGCTCGTGTGTAAGAGCTTTTACACACGAGCGGCATTTTGCCAACGGCAAAGGTAATTGCTACCGTCGATACGTGCTGGCGGCAGCCGACGACGCGTCTCGACGGCAGCCGACTGCAGCTGACGGTAGCCGGTGACATGCCATCTTCTAAGATCAGCGGCATCATCGCGTGTCGACGGCTGCAGTTACCTGCCGTTGGCAACATGCCGCTCGTGTGTAAGAGCTCTAAGAGCTCTGAGCCACCTCTGCCACCCTGTATTATTATGTCAAATACATCTTAGGAGGTACATAATTATATGAAGTCTAACACAAAAGTCAACTGTGGCAGTAGGTCATTCATTGTCCTATTCTGACCACTAAAACTACTTTTTTTTAATGTCATGCATAACAACATTTAAGTAGGTACTTAAAAATACTGGGTAAACATAAATTGACAAACGTGATGGCTGATCATCTTTATTTTAGCCGAAAGCCGTCAACTGCTGGAAATAGGCCTCCCCAAGCTACTATGACCGATTCTGTGCTACCCGCATCCAGCGGAATCTTGCAGTTTTCACAAGGTCATCGGTCGACCTTTTGGGAGGCACTCCAACCCTGTACCGCGAACAACGTGTCAACTGTGAACCAGAATCTGTTCTGCAAGGGTACACCCTGCCAACTAACACTTAAGTTTGGCAATTCTTCGGCTCTGCCGGTGACTTTGGTTCTCCTACGGATCTCTTCATTGATTTGATCACGTAGCGAAACTAATATAATTTAAACTAAATATAGCCTTTATTGGCCTTGTATCATAATACTTGTGTTTTTATAATAAAGATGTTTACACTTGATTGGAAGTCTGGTGGTCAATGTGGACCTGGCCCTCATACTTCTGCTTTTCCTGTGCCTGGCTTTGAATGATCACGTTCTCTCGGAGTTTCCACGTGATCAGAGCCCTTACACTCTTTGTTTTCCTGATGTAACGAGCCAGGAGCAAAGCGATGAAGATGCCGAGGAGCTGTAAAACATATATTTTTATTAAACTAGCTTTTGACCACTACTTGGATAGCTTGTAGGTCGGATTTCCTCACGGGAACGTACTACCAGGATACAAAGTATTCTGGTAAAAGTACCCAGGTTATAGATTTCCTTTCCTTTTCGGTACAGCTGAGAGGCTTTTTTCTTTTTTTTTTTTTATTCTGTCTATTGACGAAAACCGCATTAAAATCCGTAAATTGTCCTGGGTGGGAATTGAACCCACGACCTCAGTCTTAGCAGTCAGGGTCACTAACCACTACACTAACAGGCCAGATGCGATGTGATGGATTGTGCGTTGTACAGCTACAGACAACGCACAATCCATCGCATCGCATCTGGCAAAGTCTCCTATTTCACTCACTGACATCAGTGTCAGTGAGTGAAATAGGAGACTTTTAATAGGATTACTTCGAAAGCTTGGCAGTATTGGTTACAACCGCGACTACCGAGCATGAGGGCCTGATTGGGATTGAAGATTATTTCTAAACCATTGCGTCATTTGCTCGAATAAATTGTCGGCTCAGCAACGTAAATAACGCAATGAATGTTGTTTAACTATGAATATTAAACCAATTCCTACCGATAAAAAGTTCCGCAATTGGTCAGGTAAAGTGTTATTGGGTGTTTTTATTTTTTTTTCCAGTCTGCAGTCTGAATTCGTACCCGGTTGATAGTAATAATAACCTCGCCTTCTAGTGTCCGTTTCGACAGCTCGGACATAATGTCGTAGAAGAAAAACGACTACGTCTACATTACGAGGGAATTTGTAAAACACCAACAGTGAAAGTTGCAAATTCGTAGATCCAATATTCAGAAAGATGTGAAGGTTTAAGGCCCTCTTGTAGTTGACGACTTTGGCTGGACAAACACTGGCTGGTCGTTGCGAGCGCTTGAGCTGCTAGATTTTGTGTATATTGTTTCGTGGAAAAAAAAATGATAAGGAAATCATAAAATATTTTCTCAGCATCCCTAAAAAACAATAAAACCTATCGTTTGGTATGAGTTTTACATGGTTTAATAATGGAATCTATTCAAGGTACGCGTTTTAAATAGCGATTTAGTGTCATCTTTATGATTATTTTTTATCGAGCCAATTGTTTTAATTCACGTTTCTATCTTCACACAGCGCTTAACAGTATGTTCAATTTTCCTAATATTTTTTTTTTTACGGAAACTAGTCATTTTGCTAGATTTACAAAAAGGGTTCAAAAAGTTAAGAAGTACTGCAACCTCGCCTTAACCATAGCCGCGCGGTTGGCACATGTAGAACCGCGCGGCCACGCAGTTATCTTAAACGGAGCTTAGTAGAGGTCCCATTCTTTTTGCTAACCACTGATACGACTTCGTAGAAAATGTAGACGGTATGAATAAAATTCTAATGTCTGTACTTCACGGCCTTCATAAATGCTATGGCCGCGCGGTCGGTACATGGAGAACCGGGCGGCCACGCAGTTCTCTTAAACGGAGCCTTGTAGAGGTCCCATTCTTTTTGCTAACCACTGATACTATTTCGAAGAAAATGTAGATAGTATGCATAAAGCCCTAATAAAAATGAACACTATGTCCGAGCAGTCAAAACGGACACGCCTTCTATCTATCTGGCAAAATGCAGGCGTTAGCCATCTCTGCCCAACCTTTCAGAAAACACAGGTGTGATGTTGTTTTTATATAATCAAAAGTTGCAACATCTTCAATATTTTATGTTTGTGTTCCACGAGGTTAGTGGCAACACAGCACATTTAAATGATTGTAGCAACACAAAACGATATTTGCGCAACTTTAGTTTACCATGATTACGAGCACAAACATTTGTTCTGTTTTAGAACAAATAAAAATATTTACTTTTGAACATTCATTTTTGATATTATTGTGACTGGTTTAATTCACTACCTATCTACTGAATTTACGAAAACAAAGCATTAATTAAACACAGTGTTATCAAAACAACCTCAAAGTCCTAATAGATAAGTAGGGCGCGGAATATCCTTGTAAACAGTGCTATCTTTGGCCAATAACTTTCATTGTAATAAAGTTACGATAACAATAGAAATCATTCTAGATCTAGCAATCTAGGGCAAGATAACAAACTGCATATACGGATTTACCCAAATACTTACAGATACATAAGTTAACCAAGTCATAAAAAAATAAGGAAATGATCGTTAAGGCTCCCACAAGCAGGCGCGACGCGACAGCGCAATGTGACACTCGTAGAACAATTTTTATGTAAACTTCATGGAAATTGTTCTATAAGAATCGCGTTGCGATGTCGCGCCGCGTCAGTGTGAAGAAGCCTTTACCCTCAAAGCTTGAAGTCTGTTTGATTCGTGGTAGGTAACTTCAAGTGACAAACCGCCAACAAATTGACAGCTAAGTAGCTGATAGATAAATTGTAGATGCGCGACCTGCGTGTCGTGCGTGTACGCTTCTAAGTACAGAACACAATAGAATACGTTCTCCCTCTGTCTCCTTTCTTCTGCTCTCTTTATAAGCAACAAAGTAATTCTAGAATTTGATTTTTTCGGCTCCTTCGCTTTCTTCGGGGTTGTTAAGTGTGCTTAAAATCAAATTCGACAATTACTTATATGAAACCTAGAACACTTATTCGCGCCGAATCGGATGAATCGACTGAAGAATTGAAAAGTTTTCTGTAATTCGACTAGTGAGGCGTTTTCAGGGCCTGCTTTATTGCTAGCCCATAAATCAACTTCGGTACGTGAAGCAAGCACGTCTGGACCGAAATTCTTAAGCTACACTTTTAACAATAAAAGTATAGTAGTAGGTATCGCGTAACCACACCTAGGTTTGCCTCAGTTCAGTGTTACAACTGGCGGTAACTTGGTTCTGATCGGTTTGACTGAAATAGTCTCGTGTTAGCTTATTTTTAGACTACAAACCAGGGTAAAAACATACTTACATTGATAATCATATCACACACGACGAGCACACCGATGACAGTCGAATTTTGCAACAGAGTGGTAACCAACGCTTCTTTACAACCAACGCCAGATACTATGTCGCAAACCCCCGCAGTGTAGGAGATGCAGCAAGTTTTGGGCACCGTAATTGTCACCATCTCGAAATCGTCGTCCATCACATTAGCCTGCATTACTGACTCGGGCACGGTGAAGTAGAAGTTCATGTAGTCCAAGTAATTGTTACTGCCGCAGCAACCGAACTGAAGTAAGAAATATGGAAGATTAAACAAATATCTGACTAATCTGCCAGTGGCTCTTAAGGCATAGTTTTGACTCACTTCGCAATCTCAAGACCAGTAGTTACCGTGTAATAACACTGATATCACCACCATCACAGATTTTAATTTTGATAACATAAATAATTAGTCGAAATTAGTAGCCAAATATAGACTGACTTGATATGAGATTCAAATGGTCAAAGCTTGGGTGAGCTCTCTCCAGATCGGTCACCTATAAACCCTCATAACTCTGGAACCTGTGACCAACTAATTCTGATATTTGGCGACTAATTTCGACTAATTTTTTAAATTTTCAAAATTAAAATCCCTAATGGTGGCCAGTGTCAGTAACACACGTAATTAACTGCTCGGCACTTGAATAAAGTTATCTTCAGTACCTATTTCTGGTCAAAAACGAGATATAAAACTACATAGCTGTTTCATTCCAGACGCACATGACGCACTTTCAAAGTATCTAATGCTATTCAAAGATAAGAGCATCTAAGTTCACTTACAGATGTTTGAAGAGCGTCAACCACCTCTCTAAACTCGAGGTCGTTATAGCCCCATAGCGGTATGTCAATGTAATGCATTATCCTACCAGTGTCTATTGTGAAGGCGATGATGACTACCACCAGTTTAATGATGAACACCGTCATCAAGATGCATGCATACTGAAAAGGAAATCTTTGATTAGATACATTAGTTACCCTACAATGTAAACAATCTGTTTGACGAAGAGAAGAGGAAGTAAACCTGGTCGTGTCGCCATCAATACCAACAAATGATGATTTGAAAGACCGTGGCGGTGACATGGCAGCTCTGCATCAGTGCAATAATGGTCGAGGCAATCGTAACAGAATAGGGAAAAAACTAGGCTTAGCGATGCGCGGAGGTAGCTATAAAGCTTCAGGGATATTTGAAAGTAAACTAAGGTAAGCTTTTAGTTAAAGAATTAAAAAGCAAATCTAGATGTCAAGTTATAATTAATAATAATAATAATATTCCACAACTATCACACAACGCCATCTAGTCCCAAGCTAAGCAGAGCTTGTGTTATGGGTACTAGACAACTGATAAACATACTTATATATTTCTAAATACATACATATTATAGATAAATTACACCCAGACACAGAACAAATGATCGTGCTCATCACACAAACATTTGTCCTGTGTGGGAATCGAACCCACGACCTCCGGCATAGCAGTCAGGGCCACTAACCACTAGACCAACAGGCCTGTCTAATTATACACATGCAATGGATTTTGGTCTCCCTCCCTTGAAAATTATAAAACTCTCACGGAATCATTAAAACCATGTCATTACATTTTCCGCACATAATATGTAGAGATGTGCCAACTCGGAAAAAACACAAACCGAGTTAATTCGAGTTGAAATTCAGCTAACTGCGGTTGAATTCGAGTTACACTCGAGTTAGCTGGAAGAAGTTGAGTATATGATTTGCTACAAATTACTTTTTTACATATTTCTTCTTCCATTCAACTCACTGTTAGGACAATTATCATTGCTTAACTTCGTAGTCCGTAGGTAGGATTGAAATAAAAAGGTCTTTATAGTTTGCATATATAATTTATACCTTTCTTATTAAAGTTATTAGTACTCATTTATTTTTGGTTTTATTCTTAAATTTGATATAATCGGAAAACTTCGTGTCATCGTCGGTGTCATTCGGTCACTGCAATGGCGGGAGTATTAAAGCGCACACCCACCGAACGAATCGCGCTCTCGCTCTTTCGCTTGATTCGTACATTTACTGCCAGCCCAAACTCGAGTTAGGGAGAATTCAACTCGAGTGAACTAGAATTTACCACAACCCGAGTTAACTCGAGTTAGAAAGTTGAGTTGACACATCTCTACACATATGGCATTGTCAAAGAAAATATTACCTAAAAAACTGATGTTACGTACCGCATTGATCATGCAAACGCTGCGCTTCTTACTGCCGAGGTATCCGAAAATGGACACGATCAGCATCGTCAGCGCGATGAAGACGGCCAATGCTGATGGGGTTATAAGCAAGGTGATCTTGGCGTTGTAGTAGGCGGAGAAGCTATGGTAGTCGGAGTATACCAAGGTACCCACGATCACCATCATTAGAGATAACAGCTGGAATGGACAATTAAGTTAAATTAGTACCCACTTCGATATTTGCAGAGATTTTTGGTTTTGTGTAGCAGACTTGTGAAATATTTTTCTTGGCAGGACAAAAGTATGTTATAATTAATGACTGAATGATAATAAAATTAAACAATGATGAAACGTAAGCACATCCAACTGTAATTTTCACGGAATAGATCATTTTAACGAAGTTTTATCTATTCCGTGATAATTTTGCTTACGCCATCTGCCTGCCTGTATGTCCATAATATGTCTGTCTAGTTACCTTTAATAAAGATGCCAGTTGCATTTTTCATGTAATACTGTTAGGTACTATGGTCTCGTACTGTGATAAATAAAATAAGGAAAAGTAAATAGTTCACCTCGTCCTTGGTCGGTTTTAATTTTAATTTTAGATGACTTGTACATATCTTCTATACTTATACTATATATAATATTATAAAGTTGAAGAGTTTGTTTGTATGTTTGTTTGTTTGGTTGAACGCGGCAATCTCAGGAACTACTGGGCTGAATTTAAACATTATTTTTGTATTGAGTAGCCTATTTATTGAGAAAGGCTATATAACATCACGCTACAGTGAAAAGGAGCGGAGCAGCAATGAAAAACTGGCCAAGTGCGAGTCGGACTCGCGCACCGAGGGTTCCGTACAAACCTGCAGGAATTCACGGTTTATGCATAAGGTTTATGTTTATGAAATTAAATGTTTTTTTTTTAATTTTTATATTTGAGTTGACTGAATGAAAGGTAAATTGTGGTTTACGATTAATGACGTATTAAAAAAAAAACTACTTACTAGATCTCCTTCAAACAATCAATCAACCAATTTTCGGTGGAAGTTTACATGAAATGTACATCATATATTTTTTTTAGTTTTATCATTCCCTTATTTTAGAAGTTACGGGGGGGGACACACATTTTACCACTTTGAAAGTGTCTCCCGCGCAAACTATTCAGTTTAGAAAAAAATGATATTAGAAACCTCAATATCATTTTTGAAGACCTATCCATAGATACCCCATACGTATGGGTTTGATGTTTTTTTTTTGAGTTTCAGTTCTATGTATGGGGAACCCCAAATATTATTGTTTTAAAAAAAATGATATTAGAAACCTCAATAGAGACCTATCCATAGATACTCCAAAGGTATGGGTTTGATGAAAAAAAAAATTTTGAGTTTCAGTTCTATGTATGGGGGGAACCCCAAATATTATTGTTTTTTTTCTATTTTTGTCTGAAAATCTTAATGCAGTTTACAGAATACATCTACTTACCAAGTTTCAACAGCATAATTCTTATAGTTTCGGAAAAAAATGGCTGTGACATACTCGGACAGACAGACAGACAGACATGACGAATCTATAAGGGTTCCGTTATTTGCCATTTGGCGACGGAACCCTAAAAATGAACGAAAACTGGCAGGCAATTCGATGCGACGGGACGGGTTTTTTTTTTTTTTTTTGGATGGGAAATCATCAAATGACTTCTCCCGCTCTGGGCGGAGCGGGAGGGCATGTCAGACTTTTACTGACTAAAACCCACCCGTGTTCCTTCAGTTGCCCATGTGCCAGGGTCACGATATCTCTTTCGAACAATCACGCGACCCTGGCAGGCATCGGTCCTAGCAGACCCCTTCAGTGTTGCTGACATCTCTTTGAGGCGCGCGTGGAACACTACGCGCCGTCGACCCGGTCAGGGGAGCAAAAATTTGACGCGGATGAAGTCGCGGGCAGAAGCTAGTGAATGATATAAGTTTCTCGACACTCTTCCTCGACCAAGTGTTGCGGAATGTAAATAAAGTAAGATTTCCGTTATTTATGTTTTGGGACGTGATATCTAAACACAAATTTTGTTTGCTGCTGTTTACCAGCACCCTAATTGGGAAACGCACAATTTATCAGAATCTGAATGGGATCGAAGATTATTTCTAAACCATTGCATCATTTGTTCGAATAAATTGTCGGCTTAGCAACGTAAATAACGCAACGAATGTTGTTTAACTATGAATATTAAACCAATTCCTACCGATGAAAAGTTCCGCAATTACCCCTCAGGTATACCAAATACGAATCACCACTCATTGGTGTTGCGTAGGTACTTGATAAGATGGTTTATATGATCGACAACTCATAAACAACTGCAGGTACTTTCCTCTACATTTGATAAGGATTATATATGCTTATAATAATCCTGACAAAATCGAACACCGCGGTATCTTTGTTTACAACCTGACTTCAGACTTTTGTCATATTCGTGTGCTCCCGTGAAAGTACATACTTAGATAGGTAACCATACTAACGAGGTCCATAGTAATAAATAAATAAGGTTGGTAACGAGGTTGTTGACATGTAGGAAGTGCATAAAGCAGTAATTGTGCCGATAGATGGCCTGTTGTCCTGACGGCAAATAATATAATAGCCTGGAAAAATAAATGAGAAGAGTCTCATTAGGCAGAAGAGATGAGGGATAGAGATGAAGGGATTAATCCAGAAAGCGATACTTCTAGAAACGGCGCGTATAGTGAACAGGTTCCACTCTCAGTAGTCCTGACCACCGTGTACCTCGGACCCTGTTTCCGATGGGCTACTATTTTTTATATTTGTAAATGTTTTTTATTTTTGTTTAAAAACTTCCGTAATTAAAAGGAATTAAATAAAGGAAAACATAAAAAACTATTTAGTATCGAGAACAGCCTTGATTAGTTAAATAGGACAAAACATTAATTTTCTCTCTTTGATAATTATAATTTGTTTAACCACACCGGGAAATTACCACAAGGACAGAATAGGGTCAACGTTGATTAAATGATAAGATAAAACTGTTTCTATGTCACCAAAAACAATTTTTGCATCAGGTAGATGCCCACTTTTCACTTTGAGCAATGTGCAGTTTAATTTACAGTGTCTATTTATAGGTGTACCAGATATCATACTTTGGTAACAAAAGTATCTGAGCATAGACGTTAGGCAAGTAAGTAAGTAGGTAGGTACAGGTTACAGTGCCTATAGGTATCCGTCTTAACAACTTGTCAAATTGATTACCAATCCAGCAGCCACTAGTTAACCAGCGAAAATCAAACCTGCAGCTGGACAGATGGCTTCCTGATTAGATGATGGCATTCAAGATCTGATAGGGACCAGGGAATTTTGCAATGTAAAAGCAAAAGTATCAGGTTTCATTGTCTTCAACATCTACCTACATCTTACACGATTTCAGTTGAATTCTTGGAAGTGGAACCTATATTGAAACGTTAGATCGAAGAGCGCTGAAATGGGTCACGTAGCAAATTTGCGGTTACAGCGAAAACAAACAATATTCGTTTCGTATTATAAGGTGTATTCCCACTGCAGGGCGAAGGTCTCCCTCCCATTCCCACTTTCCCTGGTCTACTGCGATTGTGGTCCAATCCTTTAAGAAGGAGTCCAACTCATACCGCCATCTCTTTTTGGGCCTGCTGCGTAGTCGTTTCCTGACATTTGGGATCCAACGTATGGTATTGTTTGCGTATTACTGTTCCGACATGCAACAAATGTGGCTAGCCGAGTTCCACTTTAGCAGCTGTGTTGCCAGCGTTCGCTATTTGTGTCCCTAATGCAGTCTGTCAGTTCAACACCTTGTATACTTCGTGCCATAGCCCGTTGGCGGACTCTTAGTGAAAGCGAGAGAGGTTCTTTTAATGAGATATTTTTCTTCCAAGCGTTGTCACTGTTATTAGTGTGTCGAGCAACTTCCTTGTTTTGTCTGGTCTGTAAGAACACTATTTGGCCGAAAGCGAGGAAGGCTAGTGGTAACGGCTGCGACTTACGAGTTGCGGGTGAGGATTCGAACCCCAGCAGGCGCTTTATTTTGTGTAAATTATTTCATCGCTACTGCTCTCAAAACGATGAAGGAAAACATTGTGAGAAAACCTACATGTCCTAGAATTAAAAATTCGAAAACATGTGACATCTACCAACCCGCAGTGGGTCCACTTGGAAGTTTACGGTCCACTCACTCTCACCTAGAGGAGGCCTGTGTCCCAGCAGTAGGAACATTACAGGCTGATTATGTTAAATGTATTCATGGTCATACTCAACCTCTACACCCCCAATTTCTACGCGTTGCGTTGGTTTTGACATATTCATCTTAAGTGCGACTTGAAGCCTGACGTGGCGCAGATCATTTGGCTTATCTCAACTGCTGAGGAAGAAAAGAGGAAAATGTCGTCGTCGAAAAGTAAATTGGTCAATCTCCTTTCCACGACGACAATACCCTTGTCCTGCCAGTGCGGATTTAATTTTTGGAAAACCGTCCAGTGTAGCTGTGAAGAGTTTGGGAGACAGTAGCCCCCGCCTTGTTTGACTCGTCGTTGAATTTGAAACGATGGCCTGGTGGTATTTATGAGGATGGCGCTATGTTATTGAGATATATTTTTTTTGCAACTGGTGTATATAGGTAATTGGAACATAGAGAAGTGTGGAAGAAAATGACATGTTGCGGCGACCCCAAATAAATTTTATCCCAATTTATTTGGGGTCGGCGCAACATGTCATTTCCCAGGAGAATGATGATGTATACAAGATGCAGTTTTGAACCTGTAAAACATTTCAGGAGGTTGTTATGAGACTCGTAACTAATCATATAACAATACGATACCAAGTCAATGATCAATAATACTTTTTATTTTAGATTTTTCAATTTTATTGTTTTTCAGAATAACTCTGGATGGGAGTGCGGCTTTGGATCTATGAAAGAAATGTCAGTTGCGTGTGTTTTTGTGTGTGAAAGCGCAGTTTAAGGACATGTACAGACTAGCCACGTTTTAAAAAAGGGAGTTCACACTTACCGATTTCCGTAAATAAGAATAAAATGAAAAAAAATTACCTGCCCATTTTATTGTTGATTCGGGTCGAGAATCACTAACATAATTACCTCCTAAAATGTTTTGCAGATCCAAAACTGCACCTTGTATAGGTGATTGGGATTTCGTGTTTTTGGAGTGTCGAGAATATTGCTTCGTGTTTTAGTTTGTCAAAAGCCTTCGAGTCATCCAGAAAGACCAGGTATAAGCCAAGATTTAACGATTGCTATTTTTTAGTCACCTCGTTAAGATACTGTAAATGGTCAGTAGTCAAATGCCGGTCAAATGCGGGAGTTCTGGTGACGGTCTGACGTGCCTTATATTTACGGTTATCAATATATTTTTACAAAAGGTTTATGAGCTAATCCTGTGTGAATAGACAATACTGATAGGCCATATCAATTATTATCAGCGCTGAAGTAAAAGGTGATGGGGACTTAATCAAATTTAAAAGAAATTATGCCTTAAAGCATTATTGATAATCAAAAAACTAATACAATACTTAATTAATTTTCGACTAGTAAAAGGGTCAGAAAGAGAGGATTAGAAGAATAGTAAGGCAAGGTTAAGAGCCGCCATGGGATCTGGAGGCAAAGGTCCTCGCCCACATGTGGGAGTGGCGCGAGGCGAAAAGCCGGGGTGAAACTCTGCTGCCGCGACAAATCGCGGCACGGCGGACAGAGCTCTGGCAGAATGTCATGGTGACATGGCGGGTACGATTGTCGCAACCCAGCGCTGGGCACGCCACAATTGTGGTGGTAAGTCCCCTCTTTGAGGAGTGGATAGAGAGGTGCCACGGCGTCCTCACCTTCCGCCTGACGCAGGTTCTCACCGGGTGGTCTCATGGGTGCTTCGGTGGGTTCCTGTTCAGGATAAAGCGGGAGGAAACGCCCGGGTGTTTCCGTTGCTAGGATCGGCTGGAGGACACGGTGGAGCATGCGGTGGAGGTGTGCGCTGCCTGAGCGGAGCACCGCCGTGTCCTCGTGGAGGCGATCGGCGGCGGCGACCTCTCTCGTCCGGCCCTGGTGCGAGCCATGGTACGGAGCGAGATGGCATGGGAAGCAGTCACTTCCTTCTGCGAAGCAGTAATGCTCGCGGAGGAGGAGGCGGGGCGCGTGAGGGAGTGGCAGTCTCTGCGCCCTCACGTCGCTAGCCGCCGTAGGTGGAGACGCCCCGGGCGTCGGGAGTCGATCGCAGTCTCCCGGCCACCGTAGGCGCAGGCTTGCGGACGACGAAAAATGGGTAGCTCGCCGTCCGGTAAGGACCAGGCTCGGGTCGACGGCGCGTGGTGTTCCACGCGCGCCTCAAAGAGATGTCAGCAGAACTGACGGGATCTGCTAGGACCGATGCCTGCCAGGGTCACGAGATTGTTCGAAAGGGACACCGTGACCCTGGCACATGGGCAACTGAAGGAACACGGGTGGGTTTTAGTCAGGAAAAGTCTGACACGCCCTCCTGTTCCGCCCAGAGCGGGAGAAGTCATTTGATGATAAGGCAAGGTTAGGAAATTGCGCTCATATGCGTGGAGCCCACTGTTTTATTGCGCAATGTGACTTCCTAAGTTTACTTGCGCAACGTAAACAATGTGTAGCTCATTAGATTTGTAGACTAGATTTGTTACAATAATCACGATACCAGTCACTGTTATACTGTCCCAACTTGTGAATCCTACTGCTTGCAATTTTTCGGAAGATTGTTTGTTTTGAAAATAAAAATAATAAATATTGATTTAGGAAATCCATCAATTCCTTTACTGCAAATTTCACTTCAGATGTTTCCGAGGGTGAGTCAATTTATGAGCAAGAACTGTACGAGACTCACGTAGACCAGTGTAGGTTTACTCAAAATATACAATTATTAACGGTTACAAAAACATAGTTGAATTCGCTAATAGTTACTTTACATATGCAGTCAAGGACCAGAACCGTAAAACTATAGTGTGTCCAGCCGATGTCTTCTATAAAAAATCTCATCGTGAAAACGTAGGTGATTTGAGCTGTCACTGGTGTCAATTCTAGTAGCATCAGGTGGAATGCCAGGTCTCTTCAACTAAGTATTCATGGTGAGATTCCATAACCCAAACAATAAACGAAAAGTTGCAATAAACAAAAAAAAATACAGTGTGAAAGAATATAAGGCTAGAAAGAGCTTGTGCACGAGTAATAGAGAAGTATGGAAAAAGAATGTTGTTAACAATGATGAAGATTGAGTAAAAAAAATTATAAATATTTTATACTTACAATAAACGAAGCCGTGATTACCAACATTAGAAATCTTAAAGATTCCATACTTTTTTCTGTTTCCGTCTTAGTGGAATCCATTTCCGTAGTCTCCACTGGCGCCGGCGCAGGAGGAGATTTGACCGACATTTTTTGTTTTATTATTATTTTCACTTATAAAACGACTAACTGATTCCTGACTCGATACGCTACAGCCGACTATCTTAGTGAAAACGAAAATGGAATCTGATAACGATTGTTTTATACATTTATTAACCCAGTGTGTTTTCCAACTACTTGCACTGATTACGTAGAGTCTTTAAAATTCACTTTTGCGTGTCGAACTTCAGACTGATACGACGCGTGTTTTACTGAAGAAAGAACTACATTCTGCTTTAAGGTTGCGTGCACGAAAATAACCCGTATTTGTTAATATCTTATCTAATTGTTAAAAAAACTTGAAATAATTGAAATAGTAAAGGCTTCTTCAGATAGGCACAACGCAACAGCCCGACGAGAGAGTAACGCTTTCTCGTCGCGCCGGTTTGTGAAATCCTTTATTGTTTAAATTTTTTCTAGTTTTTTAATAATTAGGTTTTAGTTTGGAGCTGAACCATTCGTATTAGTCGCAGCACCTGTTAATAATTATATCACTTTTGCACTCTCGAAAATATAGTTTACTAGATTCTGCCCGCGACTTTGTTCGCGTGTTTGGGCCTCCGACCCGTCGCGTCGTATCCTATCACTTGCCTGCATTATTACTTCTTTTACACTCGAGAGTTCTTTCCGAATTTTTCAAAGAATAACACCAGCCCATTTCTTCCCGTGGGTGTCGTAAAAGGCGACTAAGGAGCTTACTAGAGAATGGGCAGCAGCGTTCTCTATGCATTTTACCACCATACTGCGATCGCCAACCCGCCTGCCAAGCGTGGCGATTATGGCAAAGCCCTCCAAATTGGGGAGGCCTAAGTCCAGCAGTGGACGTCTTACGGCTGAAATGATGATAAATGATAATTCTGCTGAATTCATATAAATTTTGATTTTATTCCAGGGAAACCTGAAGACTAGTGGATGATTTTGATGATATTTTTAATGTGTAAAATCAAAAAGATTTCTTGTAATTGATTGCTGGAGGAACTTCGAAATCAAGCCGTCTCTTTTGTATGTATGTTGAAAATTAAAGTACCTACTTAGAAACGGTGCAACGGTCGCGATTTGTATACCTTGACCCATTGCTGGCTAATCTGATCACGTCTTTATTATTTAGAATAGATAGATAGATAAAACATTTATTTAGTACACACAAAAGTACAATTAAATGATAACAAATAACAATAATTAAAACATACAAAAGCAAGGTGCTCAATGTTCTATGTTACAAGGGTTTGGTTTCCGTGCGTAGGCCATGGTGGCCGTCGGTGGTTATTCCCACCAGCCCACCTCCCTCCAGAAGTTGATTGTATCTCCTGGTCTATTGAGAACGTCCGTGTAAGATCTGGGTGTCCCGAGGGTTGCTGTCCTAATCTGGGCGAAGCCTGTACATTCGAAAAGTACATGCGCAACGGCTTCCTCAGCCTCCATGCAGGCCCTGCACAGGGGGCTGTCCGTTGTTTGTTTAGCATGCAGTACCGACGCACGTTGCATCCCATACTAATGGCTTACCCACCTTCCATGAAAATAAAGACATACTGTCCGGTCTCTTGCCATCGTCGCGTGCAAAGCCATTGGGTTCTAATACAGCTGGAGCGCCGACGATTACAAGAGCTCGTCGGATGACGTCATTAATGCTCGCGTGCCGCGCTAATCGACCCGCACTACGACTGCAATACAGGCCGTGTTGTCCTAGACTGGTGACAACTTCGCCACAGTGACAGCGATGAGGAGAACAACACGGAGCTCCCAGACATAGGGAAACAGCTAGGCGAAAAGTGTGCTATAGACCCGACTCCCACTTACTCACAGCCAGCAGGCGCGCACGCTCCGCAATAGTAACCGACGTGTTGAATAAATTATCTTGTAGGTACAACTATGCAGAGCGTTTCATCCCACTGTCTCTGGGAAAATTGATTATCGGGAAGATTAGAGTTCGGGCAAGCTAGCCTCGGTGAGCACGGCATATCAAAAATGAACAGTTTGGAAGCATTTCCCTGATTAATTTCGCAGTACCATGGACCGACAATATGAAAGCCGGTTAACTAATACTAAAAAATTTGCGGACGCCAAGGCCTCCCATACGAATGGCAAGAGTAGTTTGTGCCCAAGCTCGGTCGTCCAAGGCCACATTTAAAATAGAAGTTAGTGTGTGTCGGATAATTTGGTCCATTCTGTATAATAGGTGCGTGTGCTTGTGTGCTTCCATAAATGTGAATTGCGAAGAAAGTTTGTTAATTTGGGGCCGAAACAGCAATAGCGAATTAAGGTGATGGCCGAATGCATATTAATTTTGAACAATCTTTCCGAAACGTCATTGAAATTTTGTATTTTTTCCTCAATACAAATAGGAAAGGAATTCTCAGAGATTGGAGACCCAAACAGACGAAGCCAGCTTTTTTCAATAATTTGGATATCTGGAGCTATTCCGTTAAATTTGGGAAATGTCAGATGTCTGTTCGTACTGTCCGGTAAGTAAAGTTCCTGAGCGAATCCTGACCGCTCCGCGAATGTCACTTTCCGCTAACTTGGATTCTACAAGATGGGAAATACCGCTTGAAGATCTCTGTGTCGGTAATTTAGAATCCTAATTATGATCCGAAACATTACAGTTTTCTTTTATTTGCACTGTAGGTGAGCAGCTGTTCCCAAGCACTTTGTGAGTTCTCCCGGGCGGCAAGATGAACACAACGGGAACACCCAAATAGGTACGGGTCCGTGGCTTACGCCCCCAGTGGTGGACGCACCCGTGGCCGACGCACCCGATTCGATTATTTTAATTTAAAGCAATTTTTGACCAAATGTACTGTCAGGCGCAAAAATGTTTTTTTAACACAATAAATTATTGATTGTGAGTATACAGGGTGTCCAGTAAATAGCACGACATACTGTAGGGGGTGATAGCTTGGGTCACTACCTATCAATACAACACAATATATGTTCAGCAAAATACACATTTACAGGAGGAATTCACAGTTAAGGAGGAGAGGAGAGAGGAGAGGAGGAGTTGGGGAGGGATTTACAGTTTTACAAAATTTTCCGAAATACCGAAAAATCTCTACCTTGAAACAGATTTTTAAGCATCTCGTAATGTAAAAATCCTTTTCTAGTACTTTTTTTTACATCAAATTATTCGTGAATAGTTACTTTACTCATTGATAAGTCTTTTTTCTATCAAAGACAAGAAAATAATGTTTTCAAAAATACTATTTTTTGTTTAAATTTGCACAGAACTATTTTCTTATCACTTAAGTTTAACCTACAGTGGTGAAACTGTAAAACTGTAAATCCCTCCCCAACTCCTCCTCTCCTCTCTCCTCTCCTCCTTAACTGTGAATTCCTCCTGTAAATGTGTATTTTGCTGAACATATATTGTGTTGTATTGATAGGTAGTGACCCAAGCTATCACCCCCTGCAGTATGTCGTGCTATTTACTGGACACCCTGTATGTATAATATTAAATCATAGTTATATTTATAAAATTGAAATGCTTACCTATATACTGGATGTATGTTTTGAAAAGTCAGTGTCAGTTATTTTTCATTATTTATTTATGTAGGTATTTCAATAAGAAATCTAGTAAAAAAAAATATATATGAATTACAGTTTTCATCACATTTAATCAAGAGAATCATTCTCCAACGTAATAAATTATGACACTGATTTTAAATAATCAGTCTTAAAAATTACTGCAGAGTAAGTAACTTTTTATATAGAGGAATGATCTTTTTATCTTTGTAACAATAATAATTAAACATAATCAACTGGACACTCAAGTTTATGTCCTTTTATCATTTGAACGTTGTCACTTTCATTATTCAATTTAACTGCACCACCATACTGGTCATGTCTTTTATTCACACACAGCCATACACTAGAGTTTTGATATTTTTTTAACAATATTATTCGCAAATTCAGCGTGCAACAATGTTTTTCCGCCAAGTCTATTTTAACCATATTATAATTATTTCCTTCGACCTTCGCTCGTCATTGTGAGATGATACACTAAACTTTCTTATCAGTTGCATATTGCAATATTCAATAACTTGACTGTTGTGTGAAAGAGACGGACATAATATCTATTTAAACTTTCTTTTTTTTTTGTTAGCCTGCGCTATCCCACTCACTATATCACTTCTTCCAAATATCGCGAAGTCGCGCGTCCTCCTGCCAGTTTTGACAGAACCTATCCAGCTCGTCCCGCCATGTCCTACGTGGTCTGCCGCGACCACACCTCACTGTCTCAGGAAACCAGTTCTGTGCTACTTGCACCCACAGTTTGGCAAACATGTCCTGCCTAGTCCCATTTAAGTTTGGCAGCCTTTTGAGCTTATTGTTTTCAATTTTGTGGACAAAAAGACGGACTTTTTAGGGTTCCGTTGCCAAATGGCAAAAAACGGAACCCTTATAGATTCGTCATGTCTGTCTGTCTGTCTGTCCGAGTATGTCACAGCCACTTTTTTCCGAAACTATTAAGAGCTATGCTGTTGAAAATTGGTAAGTAGATGTATTCTGTGAACCGCATTAAGATTTTTTTTTTAAACTTCCACCGAAAATTGGTTTGAACGAGATCTAGTAAGTAGTTTTTTTTTAATACGTCATAAATCGTAAACCACAATTTACCTTTCATTCAGTCAACTGAAAAAAACATTTAATTTCATAAACATAAACCTTATGCATAAACCGTGAATACCTGCAGGTTTGTACGGAACCCTCGGTGCGCGAGTCCGACTCGCACTTGGCCAGTTTTTTATTGTTACCAATAACCAGTTTGGCTTAGTTAGTTGACGAGTTGGTTGAAGTTGAAAGATAAAATTTCCATATGGTAAGAATAAGAGGCAAAATGTCCCTACCCTTATAACACTCCCATATATGTATCAAATGAAAGTACTTGAGAAGTGTATAATTTCTCTCTCATCATGCTCAAACCTATAAAAGATGGGGGAAAAGTTATTAAGACTTAAAAATCTTAATCCTAAGAAAAAATACTCATTACTGTGGTGAAACACTTTTCGCATTTACTTTACTAAGTGAAAAAGCACACATTTTTATTTTTATTAAATGAATCGAATCGGGTGCGTCGGCCACGGGTGCGTCGACCACTGGGGGCGTAAGCCACGGACCCATAGGTACTCCGAAATATTTTATTCCGAATTTCGATGTTCCGATTTTCAAAAGAGGCTTCCGGCGACTGGGACCGCAATTAACTAGAACCGCGGTCCCAGTCGCCGGATCCATAAAAATTAAATAATTTTCTTCCGGCGACTGGGACCACTCATAAATGATAACTGAAATCAAATAATGTACAGACAAACGACGATGTAATAATTGAATCAAAATCCTTTCTGATTTAAAAACATCATTTATTGATATAAAAAACAGCCTTTGACTACAGTTCTGTTATTTAAAACTTTCTTAATAAAAACATACACGAAAATCATGCTAATAATAATAAAAAAAATAACAATAATCAACAATTTTCAAACAATTAACAATCAGAAAGTAATTATTTATCACAAAATCAGCCTTTAAGTGGTATCGTAAATATAATAAAAAAAAAAAACATAAATCGTGCTTATAATAATAATCAACAATTTTCAAACAATTAACAATCAGAAAGTAATTATTTATCACAAAACCGCCAGAGTTTTGAGCCATCTTTTTTTATTCTTTTAAGAATATATATTCATAGCCAACTCTTCGCAAAAGTTCATATCCTCTTTGTGTGACATCAATTTAAAACGACTGTTCACCACGTGAAGTTGAAGGACTTTTTTCATCCATTTGGATAATTCTAAAATCGATTTTTTTTTAAATTAATTTTATCAGGTACTTTTAGTTAAGTTCATAAGGGTTTTTTTTTTCATTTATGTGTATATACATATGTAGTTTTAAGGTTACTTTATTATTTGATTCTAATTTATTATATGATTAAACTAAAAATACTATCAGATAATCTTAATAGATGACATTTTTTTTGTGATATTAAAAAGTCTCATGAAAGATGAGAAGCAATTTATAGTAAAAATATTTGTAAGCACGTTGTTTAACCCTCTTTTTAGCTTGTTTTATTTATAAATAAGTTAATAAAAAATTGTTTTACATACCTGAAGACTATTAAATGAAGTCACTACACTACCACTCACATCATACAATTTGCAACAAATATTCAGCGCAGTGTCTTACATACAATTATCTAATAAAAAACTGTCTGATGCAAAACTTGACTTTCTTAAACTGATAAGCTTCTTGTTAGTGACCGACCGAGTCAGTCATCGGGCGATGCAAAATTTCCCGTTTATAATAAAAGGGCTACCTGACCTTGAAATCGACAGGCAAAACGGACTCGAGTTAGAAAGGGATAGTAATATACAATCATACAATGCTATTGCCTTTGTGTGTGTTACCTGCATGTGTGAATTATGTAAAAACGGGCTAGCTTAATCTATTACTAAGCGCATAGGATAAAATCATGTCTAGAACGAGTCAATGATATTCATATAAATAATTTAGAAATTTTTTCGTTTGACTGTACCGATTTTAGCTTGTATAGTAGATTTTTTTAAGTTACCTATCAGTGGTCCCAGTCGCCGGAAGAAAATTATTTAATTTTTATGGATCCGGCGACTGGGACCGCGGTCCTAGTTAATTGCGGTCCCAGTCGCCGGAAGCCTCTTTCAAAAGTCCGAATTTTATAATACCTAAGAATTATAATATCTATTAATAAAAATCACGAAATTTATTTTACCGAAAGTCGTAAATGCGATTTGTTAGTTTTCCGATTTTCACACGTTTGAAGAATCAAATGCTCGAAGGGTTCTCGGTCCGAAAAACGACATTCCGATTTTCAATACTTCGAATAAACTAAGAGTCAACATGTTGTGCTACAAATTTTTGTGACAGAAACGAATCGCTGCAAAACCGACTTCACGCAGTCTTGTCTGCCCTACCCCTAGAGTGTAATTTAAACCCGCGTAGGCGCGGAGGGGTGGGGCGGCCCGCGAGCTGAGGAGCAGGTGGTTCAAAGGCCCGCCGCCGCGGCTGAGGCTGGCCGGCCAGCAAAGAGAATATAACCACTAGAGAGCGTATAGGCCGATTTCTGCTTAGCACACGACTCACCACTGCGGGCCGGGGGACGAGGAAGAACGTGCGGCTGCAATTGGTCAATTCAAGGTCAAGTTGCGTAGGTATGCCCATCGTAGGGCTGCTCTACTTCATTAAGGGAAAATAGTCGAGATCGATAAAATGGATTTTAAAATTGTGATAAATACTCAATTAAAATCAAAGAAATCATATATATTTAATCAAAATCAATCACTAATAAAATGAAAACTAGAGAATCCAAGAACAAAACTTTCGCCACTATCATATTCGACGAAATAGCAATCAGAAACGGTGTCGAATATCATCCCCAAGGCAGAAGGTACTATGGCCACGGTAGTTTTGGCGCCAGTTTACAAACGGATTGTCAAGACGAAGCTAAAGAAGCCACAGTATTTCAATTGAATAAAATGTTCATTCATTTTAATTTAAATTTTCGATAAAGACTTTCAGCTATTAAAGGAAACAGCACTAATTTTTACAATAAAAATACAAAGTGAAAGTAAGGGATAGATGCATTAGAATTGTCTAATGAAAGAACGAGACTTTTCCAAAAGACATCAACGCGGGACTCACACAGTGTGCTGGTTTACCCAACCACCATTTTAAATAGACCCCTACGGTGGATCATAATCTGATTAAATCACAATAATTTTTCGTACTGTTTATTTACTGATGAAAAGTTATGCGATCATTTTTGTAACTAGAAGTCTTGGAATGTTTCCCACACCACTTCACCGCGCATGAAGGTATTTTGATGCGTTATAATTGCAGATTTAGTTATATTATTTGCAATAATTTAGCGTGCACAGAGGTCTAACAATTGGTCACAACTAAAATGGCTACTTGAACCGCAGCCTATGCATAGGCGACAAAATACTAATAGTTTTCGAGCGCCGGGGCACTGTATGCGCAGTCAAGTGGTTATATAGTCTTTGCCGGCCAGCAAGCGAAGCTGCGTTGGTGAGCGCTAAAACCATCTGCGACGATAAGCACGCGTGGAGCCGCCCAAACCCCGCAGCGCCGGAGCCGTGAAAGAAACAATGCTTGCTGCATGCCTGTTTGCTTGCTGCATGCCTGCTTGCTTGCTGCTTGCCTGCTTGCATGCTGCATGCCTGATTGCATGCTGCTTGCTTGCATGTTTTTTAATTCTACCTGCTCATACTAAACGTAATATTATACTTCTCTGTGACGAGCAATTATGTCTTTATTTGTCTTGCTATTCGGTTTTACAGGGCGTTTTTTTTTTCGGAATTGTATTAATCGGTATTTTAATAATCGGAATCGAATTTTTTATGTTTCGAATCAAAATCAAAATCAAAAGTCATTTATTCAAATTAGGCTGAGGATCAGCACTTTTCGAACGTCAAAATTACAAAAGACAGTTCCCCCAAAACGCCCACCCGTCGCGCACTTCCTAGTGCTTTAGCTGGGAAGAAGAAGTGGCCAACAAACTCCCCAGCAGCACTGCTGTCTGTCCAGTTAGAAGAACTTGATTCTATACAATGGTATATAGTAAAACATTAAGAGAAACAAATTAAATTAAATGATTTGCTATATGCCAGCTAGCCAACCCAATATACCAACAAATAAAATGAAAACTATACTCAAGCATAAGCAAAAAAAAAATATGTATATAGAAACATGGCTGCAAAAATAAAAAACTGGCATAAAGGGCGTGACAGCTTACATATGCAATGCTGAATGTTCACATAGCTGTTACGACCTGAGTTACAACTCGAGGCCACAAATGATAAACTAGGACCATCGATGTAAAATAAATTAAACAGGTAAGTAATATTTATAATAATATCAACACCAAAGTCAGCAAGACGACCAGTCACCACAAGCAGCACCCGTTCACGAGCATAACGCAAAGATCAGCCATTGCCCCCCTCGCCATATTTGAGGGAAGGGGGCAACCCGACCCCCGACGCTACCGCAAGCATTGACATCTAAGGGAGCATGACGAACTTGCTGTCGGTTGCTCAAGCAAGAATTGAATGATTACTTGTCGAGGTCGCTAGCTAACCACATTATGCAATACTAATAAAATAAAATTGGCATAAACAGGAAAAAAAATAAGGAAACAATTATATTGAACCTATCACTAGGTACGCTAATACTGGAGAAAGAACATAAACATTGTCTTGAGTTAATCACAGCGACCAACTATTCTTATCATTTAAATAATCGTTGATGGAATAGTACGCCTTTTGACATAGGTTGGATTTTACTTGAGCTTTAAACGCATTAAAAGGTAATTCTAGTAAAGAAGGTGGTAGCTTGTTGTAAAATGTTATACCAAGCCCAACAAATGAGTTATGCACCTTATGAAGCCGGTGAAAGGGAACACGTAGTTTGTCCTTACTTCTAGTGTTAACAGTGTGAATATCACTGTTTTTAGCGTATAAGTGTATATTTTGCCTAATATATAAGATGTTGGCGAAAATGAATTGTGATGACACCGTAAGAATACCAATATCTTTAAAAAAGTCCCTTAGGGAAACTCTGGCACCTAGCTGGTAAATTGCTCGAACAGCTCGTTTCTGAAGGACAAAAATATTTTGAATATCAGCTGCAGTACCCCACAGTAGAATACCGTAAGACATAACGCTGTGGAAATAACTAAAATAGACTAACCGAGCTGTATCAACGTCAGTATATTGTCTTACTTTTCTGACGGCGTAGGCAGCTGAACTGAGCCTTCCCGCTAGGCTTGAAATATGTGGGCCCCACTGAAGTTTGCCATCCACTGTTATGCCCAGAAAAACTGCCGAGTCTACAGTTTTAAGCACCTCTTTATCTAAGACGATGTTGGGACCTAGATTTCTAACATTCGGTAAGGCGAACTTTACACATTTGGTTTTCTTGGCATTGAGAACTAGGTTATTTGCCGTAAACCAATCGGTAACCATCGAGAGTGCACAGTTCACGTCGTCAAAATCTGGTCTGTTCCTGTCTACTTTAAAAATAAGAGATGTATCATCTGCAAACAGTACAACGTCACAAATACCCTTTAAAAAGAATGGTAAGTCATTGATATACACTAAGAACAAGAATGGGCCGAGTATGGAGCCTTGAGGCACACCTAACTGAACCGGTAGCCCGGCAGACTTTACACCATTAATATCTACACATTGGAACCTATTATGTAAGTAAGAATTTATTACGTTTATAGCTTCGTTATGGACACCGTAATGACGTAGTTTACGCAAAAGCGTGTCATGGTACACGCAATCAAAGGCTTTGGAGAGATCACAGAATACTCCGATAGCATTTTGCGAGTTCTCCCATGCGTTAAAAATGTGTTTCAAGAGAGCAACACCCGCATCTGTAGTTGAACGACCTTTTGTAAAGCCATATTGCTCATTATGAAGGAGGCTATTTAAATTAAAATGTCTTAGCAACTGCTTGAGGATTAACTTTTCAAATATTTTGCTAAATGCAGGTAAGATAGAAATAGGCCTAAAATTAGAAACGTCATTTTTATTACCTGATTTAAATAATGGTATGACTTTGCTACTCTTCATGAATCATCATTAAGTCGGACTTTTTGTTGTTCGATCTATTGAAATTCGGTATTTTGAGAATAGTAATTATAAACGTTAGGAATATTGAAATTTAGGAATGATAAAAATAGGAGTAATGATAAGTCTGAGTTAATATATTCGGAATTTTGAATTATTCGGAATTATGAAAATCGTTACTTTGAAATTCGTATTTCTGACTGATAAAGTTTTTCGTATTTATGTAGTATACCCAGAAAACCCAAATGGAACAGAGTTGTCTGCAAGCTTAAGTTTGGTAATAAGGCCTTCTCATGTATTGGACCAACTATTGGACCATACCTGTATGAGAAGGTTAATAACAAGCTCAACATCTTCTCTTTGACGAAGTTTGCGTGCAAAAAACAGGTTCAGGCGTGGCTGCTTGGGCTTGACTATACTGAAACGGAAAACCTGCTATCTTTCAACTGTTAAAGTAATCATCTTCACATTCACACGCTCGTCTCTTCTCTTCTATACACACTCACCACATACACACACTCATCAAATATACACACTCATCACATACACAAACTCAACACATATACACTCTTTTCACATACACACTAAAATTCATCACATACTCGTACATACACTCATCACATGCACCCACTCTTATGGTTACCTTTTAGTCTATAGTTTTAGTACGTTGCTTTTGTTTATTGTAATTTCATATTCTATGCATAACTATAGTACCTATAAGTAATGTCGAAAGAGACTGGATCCTGCGACACAGGGCATCCTAGTGCGGGATCCAGTATCAGACCTGAATATTGTAAACTTTTATGAACCAATAAACAAATCTAAAACTAAACTAAATATGCACATTCAGGCCCCGCATAAATTAATCTATACTAATATTATAAAGTTGAAGAGTTTGTTTGTTTATTTGATTGAACGCGCTAATCTCAGGAAATACTGGTCCGAATTGAAAAAATCTTTTTGTGTTGGGAAGCCTATTTATCTAGAAATGCTATAAGCTATATAACATCACGCTACAATCAAGAGGAGCGGAGCAGTAATAAAAAATGTTGCAAAAACGGGGAAAATCGCACGGGTAGGCGATTCGACGCGACGGGAAGGGTCGGGGGAACAAGAAATTTTACGCGGACGAAGTCGCGGGCAGAAGCTAGTTCTAAAATAAATTTAAAATACACAATATCTTGCAATTTTCTGATACACCAATGTTTGCTATTTATAAATATAACTTCTCAAATTTGAATAGTCGAATTATTTACAAAAAGCAGATAACTTTAGATGAATTGAAGCTCAAAATTTGACTCAGCTAGTTCTCCGTAGTTTATTTTTTTTTTGTTCCTTGGTTGAAAACCCTGATGGATCTTCTTCGCCCTCGGGCCGGTGGAAGATTTTTTCAGACTCTTACTGACTAAAAACCACCTCAGTGTTCCAGTCCCTCACTTGAACTAAGTATCATGGGAACTTGTGCGCCTTCCACGATCTCCGGCTGGCATGCGGCCCACCACCTGCGAGACAGCAGTTGTCACCAGCAACGCAGCCTTCCTGTGCGAGCTCCCTCGGGTTGTGATCAGCGTGCCTTCCGCGTAATACGTTAGGTCCACTCGGTTGGAGCTCGCCACACGTCGTAACCGATGTTCTACAGGAGTGGGCCCAGAACCGAGCCCTGTTGCCGTGCGACATCTCGCACCGGCTGGGGATGTCCAAGGATACCGCCAGCATCACCTCACCCCGGGACACCGCGTCTTTCGCCAGGACTCATACCCGCATTATTGCATGGAAAGTGGAGCGCCCATGCTGAAAGCAAAAGTGGCTGTCGTCCAGATACCCCTCCCTGTCCAAGTGGCTGACGAGGTGGCTCATGAACTACAATCATCGGCTCGAAAACCTATTCCAACCCGTCTAGCAGGGCTATAGGCCTGTTTGTGAACCAGAGATCCAGTCGACCTGTTTTCCACTGAGCAAAATACTGGCCGAGTACTCTACCTCTCAGCTGGGGCCATAGCTCTTCTAGAGAGGAAACTTCGTCGGGACCCGGGGCAATGGAGGAGAGCTGAGAAAGCGGTTGAACCCCGTAAAAAGATGCTGGACCTGAATGCGAAGTCGTTTCACCCTGGATGCGAAGTCGTTAGAAAAATAGATAAATATCACCTGTCTGACCACTAGTCCAATGCCTACTTTAGGTCGTTTATCTGGTATGGGTCGCAATCCTTCCCCATCCTAAGAACACGTCTTCCCTATTACGGCGCCCGTTAGTTTAGTAGTAATGAGTAGGAATCTGGCAAACAAACTTATCAAATAAGACCCTCAGAAAGTGCTAAGACTGGCAAAATTACATATTTATTACTTTTGTTAGAATTTTCAGGCAATTTTCTCTGAAACTATTTTAAATCATAACTTCAGTCAGAATATCTACTAATGTAAAACACAATCTTCATCATGTACCTAATTTCAGCGAAAAATCCAATTTCCATTAGGTGATAGATCGATCTAAATAACAGACAACTTTGCTAAACGAAGCGACTGATCACGTCTTATGAGCACCAAGACCAACCAAACGTGTATTATATCTAATCTAATCTAACTATCTCGTATTGTCTCACTGCAGGGCAAAGGCCTCCCTCTCCTTCTTCTACAGAATTCTGTCTTTTGCTAGTGCTGGCCAATCCTTTCGGTAGCAGTCAAGCTCGTCCCGATATCTTCGTCTCGGCCTGCCGCGATGTCGTCGTGGGTTTAGTGGGACCCAATTGCTGAGTTTTTATAGCAAGCATATTATAATATTAGTGGGGTAAATCAAAATAATTGGTACAAGTAACATGTTAATATGGTTATATATTTTATAGGGAAACAAGGATTTCAGGACGGTATGACATGGATAAATTATAAATTATCGAAAATTCATATTCTTGTGGATGAGAAGCTCATTTTTTTTTTAAAATAAAAGCGAAACTCCCTAGAAGTATTTATTTATTAAACAATAACAATAAAAACTATCCACAATATAAGTAGCATATATTAATACCAACGTTAAAGTATGTTAGTAATATATTAAGTCAATTGGTGTCTTTTTAAAACCATATGTTTGTAGCTGATACGTACTGTATCTGATAGATATCTAAGAACATCTTAGGAGGTAATTCAAGTCAAAAACAAAAGTCATTAGGTCCCTGTTTTGTCCATAAGAACGTAGTTGTTTTTATTTAATACAATAGCAAAACAATATTTAAGTACTTAATAATAATACTCGGTTAAATTAAATTAGCTGCGAAACTCCGCAGACTGGGTGTGTAAGATAAACACATGATTAAACAATTTTTTTTAAATTGACGTTATTTTTTGTGACTTAATAGTCACAAAATCCACCAAAAAAAATGATATAATCTCCATTGACTTACATGAAGTATAAGTCAGAAAAATCAATCTTTTCATTTCATTTGTTTGGAATTTCGCTAGCTAATTTAATTTGACCTTGTATAATGATGTGTTTTTTTTTATAAAAAATATAGTTACGCCTGACTGGAAGCCTGATGATCAATGTAGACCTGGCCCTCATTTTTCTGCATTTCCTCTGCCTCTCTTTGCATGATCATGTTCTCTCGGAGTTTCCATGCCATCAGAGCCTTTGCACTCTTCATTTTCCTGATGCATCGGGCCAGGAGCAAGGCGAAGATGATGCCGAGGAGCTACAAAACAAAATTATGAATATAGCTTTTGCTCACTGCTTCGCTCACTTGTAGATCGAAAATTATCTCATGGGAAGGTACTACCGAGATGAGAAGACCCTAAATCCTTAACCAGGTCATAATTTATCTATGTGCCAAATTTCATCCAATAGCGTCGAGCCGTTAAGGCGTAAAAAATTAACAGACAGACAGGCAGAGTTACGGGTGGTCCCAGTAATGTCAAGGCGGTAATTGAAACCGTCCCGCATAACAAAGACAATAGGAAAATCTCAGATATGAAAAAGGTTAATTAATGAACTATAACATCACACTGCAATCGGCAGTCATGAACCTTTGCAATGTTTCATAAAAAACCTGGAGTACTCCGACACACCCATGCGGCTTAGATTAAGTTAATCAGAAACGATCCGAAAAACCCGATCGGTGCTAGTGAAATAGTCTAGTGTTAACTTATGCGCTAACACATAAAAGACCAGCTAAAATATGTAACTTTTCAAAGACCAACTTGCATAGATCTGCACCGAGAGTCGGGCCCGCTTTTTTTAACTCTGGCCCACAGCCGGCAATTAACGAGAAGAAAATAGAGCTAACAGTAACACCAGTTGGTGAGCAACGAATAGCCAGTGCTCAATTGCAGCGAGCGATTACTCGTTTGTTCCAAACGTGAGACTCTCGGCGAGTGTTCTGCTGGCCAAGACCATCTCTAAAGCCTCGGTCACACACAGCGAATACTCGCTGCGAGTGCATTCGCTGCAAATAATGACCGAGGCTTAAGCTAGTACTCTCTGTTACAGCTCTTATCGCTGTAAAAAACGAGTACACACTGGCGCGTGGCGGTGTGAACAGTCAGCATAATCTCTTTTACCTAGTCACACGGGACCAGCAATCTTTTGTACATTTTGTTGAGCGAGAAAATAGGTGATCGCTAGTCGTTTCTTCATTGGTTGTTAAGATTGCAAACCAGGGTTAAAAAAACACACACTTACATTGATAAACATAACAGACACGCCGAGCACACCGATGACAGTGGAATTCTGTATCAGCGCGTTAACTAAGGCTTCTTTACAGCCGAGGCCAAATATCCTGTCGCAAACCCCCGCAGTAATGGTAGCGCAACAAGTTTTAGGCACCATCAATGTCACCATCTCTTCATAGAACAACACATTAGCCTGCACTACTGACTGGTTGTTAGTGTAGTGGAAGTCCCTGTAGTCTATGAAATTACCACTGCCGCAGCAACTGAACTGGAAAAAATATGAAAGATTAAACACATTTCTGGATATCTGACTAGTCTACCAGCTGCTCTTAAGGTTGTCCCACTTTCCAGCCCCAAGACCAGCAGTTAACTGATTGGCTCTTGAATGAAATTATCTGCAATATTGTTGCTTTTCTGCACTGCTCTCGGACCAACTTTTTTAACAAAATCCGATCTAAACTGAGGTAGAAAACTAGCTGTTTCATTTCATTCAAGACGCACATGACGCACTTTGAAAATGTTTAATGCTGTTCAAAGACAAGTGGATCTAACTTCACTTACTTTTTCTTGAAGAGCGTCAACTTCGTCTTGAATCTCGCGGTCGTTATAGCCCCACACCGGTATGTCGATGTAATCCATTATATCATCACTGCCCATTGTGAAGGCGAGGATTACGGCCACCAGTTTAATTATGAACACCGTCATCAAGATGCATGCATACTGAAAACGAAAGCCTTGATAAGATACACTAATTACCGTACTACTTGGATAAATCATAAACTCGCTGCGTGGCGAAGAGAAGAGCAAGTTAAAGATTGTGGTGTCACCATCAATACCAACAGATGAAGGTTTAGGTCATAGAAGTGACATAGCAGTTGCTCTGCATCAGTGCAGTAACGGTCAGATATACCATAACAGACTTGGAAAAAACTAGGCTTAATGATGCAAGGAAGTAGAGCTAAAAGCTTCAGGGATATCTATGAGTTAACTACGATGAGCTTTGAGTTGAAAAAAGTGAATTAATAGCTTACAAATCTAGATTTTGAATCATCATCGCAATGGATTTTGGTCTCCATCCACGCATCCCTTGAAAATTATAAAACTATCACGGAATCATTATAATTATATTGTTCCATTTTCCATGCATCTGGTATTGTCTAAGAAAATAATACCTAAACAACTCGATGATACGTACCACATTGACCATGCAAGTACTAAGCTTCAAACTGCCGAAGAATCCGAAGATGGACACTATCAGCATCATCAGCCCGATGAATACGCTCAGTGCTGATGGGGTCAGGAGCCCGCCGATGTTGCCGTCGTAGAAAAAGTTGAAGCCATGGTAGTGGGAGTATACTGAGATACCCAGGACTATCATTAGCATGGCTACCACCTGGAATAGATAATTAAATTAGGTATAGGTAGTAGATATTTAGCGACCGACCAACTGGTTTTAATATTTGCTGAGGTTTTACAACAAATATTACAACAAAATGAAGCTCAGGCTCACATTCTAGGGTAAAAGTGAGTGTACAAATTAGTTCAGTTATTAAATTGGTAATCACAGAAGAATTTTATAGTGACAGTAAATGTTATCGGAGAAAATACCCTGATTACGAGAAGTTTTACTTAATCTCCCACAAAAAGACATAATCAAGCTTACTACGCTCGGTAATGCTGCGTTTCGATTATAGCACGTAATTGTCGTGTAGAAAGCAGCTGAAATCAGTCTTATAGCTAAGCCTGGGAAGCCACGTCATGAAACAACATCGTAAAGACCAATCTCACTGTGGTCTGTGTTATCGAACATGGAATATATTATATATATATAACAGATTGAAACTTCTACTTATTAAAAGTGAAAATCGAGTCCCTGAAAACTAGTTCTCATTTAGAGAACAATTCTCCACGCCCGATCAAGTTCACAGAATTAGTGCGAACTACTAACTATATCATTGAAAGAACTCTAGATGAGAAGAAGGTGTGCTCTATGATCCTTCTTTCTGTTGTTCTCTGTCGGTCCTTCCATGTTGCAAAGGCTTTCCATAAAGTATGGGATGATGTCATCATAAATAAACTAATAACTATAATACTACCTCAACAATTTTCGGGCATCATAGACTCCTACACGTGTTATGCATATCAAACAAATTGTTTAGAATTATACAAATAAACGCCTATTCAGACCTTAGACAAATTACAGCTGGAGTACTACAAGAGAGTGTACTGGGTCCTGTCCTGTTTCTAATATACACATACGATATTTCTGAGCTAGAAAACAATTGCCTTGTAACCTGTGATTACTCAGTAATCAGGGCTGTCGGAAATAATCACGAGGAATCTATACAGGGTGTAAGGGACAGCCCTCCGCAGACTGATGGGGTGGATTCAGTATATCATACTAAGATGACCAGTATAAGAAATTATTTCAGGACCGTTATGGGAATCCAATAAACCTGATTTGTTTTATTTCCTCACACGCAATGTACCTCGGATCAATTTGGAAAGCCGCCTTTGTGCAATCGCTGACGACGAGTTCGATGAACTCTGTAGCTAGACAGGAAGTGAACAGCTGATTTTACGCGTCGTTCGTTAGAGTATTTCAACATCCATTGCTGCTTTTTTTATTTTAGCCGTATTGTTTACATAAATGGAGTGCTGCTTTCAGGGAATGTAATTCAAAAAATTCTGGTGGAATATGATTCAAAATAAGGAGCTGAATGCGCTCTGTCAGTTTGTGGAGGGCTGTCACTTACGCACTGTATAAAAAGTTCACGATGAAGATTCTACAACATTGTGTAATAATCTCTTAGAAAGTAAGTCTTTTCACATTGATTTCACTAATTAGAAAGTCAAAATACTTCCCGGTATTCATAAACAACCAACAAACACCGTACGTGAATACTGCTAAGTATTTCGACATAACCCTGCATTCAAAATGCGCTGGAAAGAGCATTTCAAAAAGAAAAGAGCCGAATTAGAGTGATACAGAAAGTATTGGCTACCTGGGAGACTGTCGCCATTATTAATATCTAACAAATTGTCGAATGTACGGATGGTATATGTATGGGCATATGTACGGTTTTCATAGTGTGGGGCTAAACCAGCCAAAGCAATCGTGAAAACATAGAAAGACTTCAAAACAAGGTACTAAAGCATATAGTACCCATTTAAGAAAGCGGACTCAATCAGGATCTGAAGGTGGATGTCGTTAGCACAGTACCTTATATGCAGAAGCTTACATGAACACAGACTTCATCATCACATGAATCTCGAGACGATTCTACTGCTAGGCTACACTGATCTAGTATAAAGACTAAAAATAGTTAAACCTTTCGAGTTAGTGCAGTGCAGTGTGAATGAACTTAAACTGTAGTACAATTGCTGACTATCATAATGAACACTTGAATCAATTTTCTTCCAGATTTCTTAATCGTATAGTTACTTAGCAGTTTAAGTTAATTTAATTAACTAATTATCTAGTAGGTAATATAAATGTAAGTACTTATCATAGATTGTTATACATTACTAGCTTCTGCCCGCGACTTCGTCCGCGTCAAATTTCTTGTTTCCCCGACCTTTCCCGTCGCGTCGAATCGCCTACCCGTGCGTTTTTTCCCGTTTTTGCAACATTTTTCATTACTGCTCCGCTCCTCTAAGTTGTAGCGTGATGTTATATAGCCTATAGCCTTTCTCGATAAATAGGCTACCCAACACAAAAAGAATTTTTCAATTCGGATCAGTAGTTCCTGAGATTAGCGCGTTCAATCAAACAAATATGCAAACAAACAAACAAACTCTTCAGCTTTATAACATAAGTATAGATTATTTATTATTAATTTAAATAAACAAAAAAGATATTTCGAGAGGTTTTTATTGTATGTCATAGAGTGGTGAAATACTTATCTTGACAGGACAAAAAGTATGTTATGATTAAGGATTGAGAATAGTCGGCACATTCAACTGTAATTATTGAAAAGAGGTTACATTTATTCCGTAGTAATTATTATCTAGTAACCGGAACAATTACAAGCTGTTAACGATCTCTATCTGGGACTTATAAAAGATGGAGAAGTAATAGTTGGTACTGTGATACGGATTGCTTTGTGCGCGAGTTCGACCCTTTTTATCTATATGTATAAAAGGAGAAACTGACTGACTGACTGACTGACTGTTGATATATCAACACACAGCCCAAACCGCTGGTCCTAAAGACGTGAAATTTGAAGGGTGTCTTCTTTGTGAGGAGTAGGTATCCACTAAGAAAGGGTTTTTTGAAATTCCACCCCTAAGAGAGTGAAATGGGGGGTTGAATTTTCTGTGAAACTTTTTATTCTGTGGGTCGATTGACACAAAAATTGGTACAAATACTCTTCAATTATAGTTATGAGGTACGTGTATCACAGTTTTTCCAAAATCAACCCCTTACAGAGTCAAATAGGGCTTCGAAGATGTGGATAATAAACCAATTCTCCCTACAGAGTTAGGCACAATTCTGACCATTATAGAAGAGCTAATAGTTAAAATCTACCCAGATATCAGTAATATTCGCGACTAGCTCCTGCACGCGACTTTGTCCGCATACAATTTCTTGCTCCCCGACCCTCCCCGTCGCATCAAATCGCCTGCCTGGGCGAGGTCTTCGTATTCATGACTTTTTCTTTTTGCTCGGCTCCGTAGGGTCCTATCGTGATGTTATATAGTATATAGCCTTCCTCGATAAATAGGCTATTCAATCTATATATATAAAATTCAAAGTCCTGAGTGACTGACTGACTGACTGATTTATCAACGCACAGCCAAAACCACCGGTCCTAGAGACATGAAATTTGGAGAGTGTGTTCTTTGTGAAGAGTAGGTATCCACTAAGAAAAGGTTTTTTGAAATTCCGTCCCTAAGAGGGTGAAATGGGGGGTTGAATTTTCTATGAAACATTTTATTCTTTGGGTCGATTGACACAAAAATTGGTACACATACTCTTGAAGTATAATTATGAGACGTGTATAGCAATTTTTCCAAAATCATCCCCTTACTAAGTCAAATAGGGCTTCGAAAATCCTACGTGGAATGGTAGACATACGCATGGCATGCGTGGCAGCCCGCGTAGCGCATTGTCGTCACAGGTGTCCAATCTCAACCAAAGTATCAAGAAGTATCACATATGTAACTGATATTAATATGAACTAAGCTTTGGCCTGCGACTTCATCCGCGTAAATGACGGTTATCGTGGACGAAGACGAAATCTCGGAATAAAAATAGGCGTATGTCCTATCTTGGGGTTCAAACTTACCCGGTACCAAATTTTATCTTTCGTAATTTTTTTTTCATGAAAACTATCTTACGTTACTTCAAATACTTCCAAGAATATGTGTACAAAGTTTCATGATGATCGGTTCGGTAGTTTTCGCGTGAAAGCGTAACAAACAAACTTACATTCACATTAAAATTTATAATATGTTTTAGTAGGGATATTTGCAAGATATAACAGCCGCACGGGTCGATCGTTCAGGTTAAGCTACGCTTGCCGCGGTTGGTCCGTAGATGGGTGACCATCTTTACATAATAAGACCCTTCCGTGCCTCGGAATCTCGGCTGTCTTTCGTAGATATTAGACCGTCGTTACGGGTCGTCAGGGTGCTTACTCTCGAATATAATTCCAATAGATCGACATTGGTCAAACGTCAGTTGGTTGAGTTAAACGTCAGGGATTGGCTAGACTCAGTGAGTCCAGCCAATCACTGACGTTTGACTGACAATTCCAATGTCGATCTATTGGAATTATATTCGAGAGTAAGCACCCTGAAGCCCGAAAGTCTGACAAACAGTCTTACCAAGGGGTATCGTATTACCCAGTAACTGGGTTGTGGGGGTCAGGTAGGCAGTCGCTCCATGTAAAATACTGGTACTCAGCTGCATCCGTTTAGACTGGAAGCCGACCCCAACATGGTTGGGAAAAGGCTAGGCAGATGATGATGAAGTGACACTAACTATTCTTTAATAGATACCTATGCAACTTTATAAATAACAACTAACTGGGCACATACCTACTATAATACTTTACGCACTAACATCTAAATCTGTACGTTCAGTGAGCAATAGTGCGACTTTAGTTTATACATTAAAGTAAAACATAACGACCAAGCTACAATCATTAATGAAATTCCTTTGAGATCGTTTGAAGGAGTTGAAAATAATTAAAAATCAGTGGACTCGAGTGATAAACAACGATGACGTCATACATTACCCGGTTTAGTTTCTTAACACATTGAAGCTTCTCGGGCTCCCAACGCACATATAAAAATTTTGAGTTTGCGCCCAGCACGCGTAGTATGACCACCATAGAAACAAGTTCTGTCGACGGAAGAATAGGCAAAATGGGACGGCGATGTTAAAACTAAAAGAGAGGAGATATTTCTATTCTTCAGGCGACAAAATTCTACGATGAACATGGCGACCAATTTTTCTATACTTCTGAGTTGGAGATTCGATTGGGGGTACATTTTTTTACAGGAGCATGTTAATTATAATCATCAATACAATACTTAAAGATCGTTTAATCACACTGTTTGACTATTCAATGAAAAAGTCCTTAGCGGATCCACCTTAATTACATTAGTTACCACTCTCTTGCTATGGAAAGAATAACTGTCTTTGTCTTCATAGAAACCCGAGTTTACGGGTCGCTCCGTGCTCGGGCCGAAGAGATGTCGAATTGAATAGAAAGAACTTTGTCTATTCTTGGTAGAATAGAGATAGAATTGTTCATGCTACGCCTTCTGTTATGTTGCTGCGTAATTTAAACCCGCTAAAATTATGCAAGACACCAGGTTGTGAGTGAAAATATTGCAACGAAATGTTATCGAGGCAATTATACTGACACGTTGTTCCTGAGAGGATTCTGTGTTTATTCCGAGGATTCCTCTAACGCCATCGAACTACCCCTTGAGTTCAAAAGAGTGCAGTTTCCCCTCAAAATCTGCTTTGACAAGTTCATAAATAAATCTCAAGGCAAAACACTTAATTTAACAGGGGTAGACTTAAAGGAGAACAGTCACTGAAAACAGCGGGATATGATCTTAGAGGGGACTTCTTCTCGCTCGGCCACTTTTACGTGGCCCGCTCGGGAGTGAGCTCATCTAGCAGCCTGGTTGTATTAGCACCTGAGGGCAGAACCTATAAGTAGTATTTAAGGAAATACTTTAAGTATAGACTAAAAAAATAATAGCCTTAAACCCCTGTGTACAGCAAGTTAAGTAAAATCTTTATTTGAATAATTTAGGTAACAATTTTTTTCGAAATTCCCAGGGATTAAAGAGAATTTATATTTGCGCTTTAAAGTTGCCTTCTTGTCATGCAAGTAGGTAATTTGCTGTTCTGTTATATATTCCGTCACTATTGTTAGGTTTTAGGATTAATTATCCTACAACAATCATTTATCAATCCAAGCGCTTCTCCTTGAATAACACAAAGCAAACCGTGCAATAACACATTGTTTACTTGGATTAACACATAGGGTACTTTTAATCCCAGTAGTACGGTCCTGTGGGATATTTTTCGACATCCACGCGGGCGAAGCCGCGGGCAGAAGCTAGTTATTTTATAAAAACATCATAGTTTTAGTCGAACGCAATCTTCTATGAGTCATTTCCTGACAATTTTCCGTTCCAGATTACATATGATATTTTTTATAAATTATTGATAAGATGTTTTATGTGATCGAATACTCAACAAACAAATGAAGGTGCTTTCCTCTACATTTGATAACGATATGTACTTATGATAATCCTGACAAAATCGAGCACCGCTGCGTCTTTGTTAACTTGACTTTAGACTTTTGCTGTAATTGGATAATTATCATCAGGTTATAGATGTCCACAGCTGGACTAATAACAGTACCGTCACCCAAAGACAAAAGTAATGGTCTTCGGATGAAGTTGAAGTTTAGTTCGAAACAGATAGATCTTTTCGCATGAATTTTAAAGTAATTAATCGAATACAAAGAATTATTTTATCAAATTATATTGCATTCGAATAAAATTATCAGTGTCTCTCGTTTCATGACTGTAAATATTTAGGTAGGAATCCTGACGATGTCCATGTCCATTTGAATCTACAAGTCCACGTGAAATAGAGTTTCGATGACTTACATAACAATTGATAAATCGTAATCATCTTTATTACAACAAAAGAACGTATCCCATTTTAAGAACAGACTTCGTGCGTAAATAAATAAATTTAAAAAAAAATATGCAATCCTTGGCTTATATGTATATATATAAGCCAAGGATTGCATTAAAACCAAACTTATGTCATCATCATCATCATTTCAGCCGCGAGGCGTCCACTGCTGGACTTAGGCCTCTCCCAATTTGGGCGATCGCAGTATGGTGGTAAAATGCATAGAGAACGCTGCTGCCCATTTAAACTAATGTAATTATACACATCCAGAGGCTAGTGCTCTGTGATTGGTTCCTAGGGTAAGAACCTTGTGCACGCTACAATTGCGGCGGTATGTCCCCTCTTTGAGGAGTGGATAGAGAGGCGCCACGGCGTCCTCACCTTCCGCGTGACGCCAGTTCTCACCGGGCATGTGTGCTTCGGTGGGTTCCTGTTCAGGATAAAGCGGGACGAAACGCCCGGGTGTTTCCATTGTGAGGATCGTCTGGAGGACACGGTGGAGCATATGGTGGAGGTGTGCCCTGCCTGGGCGGAGCACCGCCGTGTCCTCGTGGAGCCGATCGGCGGCGGCGACCTCTCGCGTCCGGCCCTGGTGCGAGCCATGGTACGGAGCGAGAGGGCATGGGAAGCTGTCACCTCCTTCTGCGAAGCAGTAATGCTCGCGAAGGAGGAGGCGGGGCGCGTAAGGGAGTGGCAGTCTCTGCGCCCTCACGTCCCTAGCCGCCGCAGGAGGAGACGCCCCGGGCGTCGGAAATCAATAGCGGACTCCCGGCCACCGTAGGCGCGAGCTTGCGGGCGGCGAGCAATGCGTAGCTCGCCACCCGGTAAGGACCAGGCTCGAGTCGACGGCGCGTAGTGTTCCACGCGCGCCTCAAAGAGATGTCAGCAGAACTGAAGGGGTCTGCCAGGACCGATGCCTGCCAGGGTTGCGAGATTGTTCGAATGAGACACCGTGACCCTGGCACATGGGCAACTCTCCCGCTCCACCCAAGAGCGGGAAAAGTCATTTGATGATTTCCCATCCAAAAAAAAAAAGAGTGTCAGATCTCATTGTCTTATAATGAATACTTAAATATCTATATCCTATTCTATCCGATTTCGATTATATTTATCACTCGATTTATTATAGAGCAGTGATGGCCCAGTGGTAACGGCCGCGACTTACGAGACGTGAGTTCGAACCCAGGCAGGCGCTTTACTTTGTGGAAATCATTTCATCACCACTGCTCTCGCGCATGTCTTAGAACAAGAAATTCGAAGACGTGTGACATCTACCAACCCGCACTGGGCCTGCGTGGTGGATTATGGCCCACTCTCTCTCTCACCGAGAGGAGGCCTATGTCCCAGCAGTGGGAACATTATTTGTAAATATGATCGTGAACAGCTATATAAGTCAAACAAAAACCCTAAAAACTTATGGCATACGATTAACACTATTACCCAACGAAAGCCACCTAAAACGCGAAACCCAGAATTATTGGAATCAGCCGGTACCCCTTGCGAATCAGTAAACAAAGTTAACAAATACTTCTCTACTATAGGCAAGCGCCTTGCTAATGACATATTAAATAACCCTGTTAGACCAGCTAGCGATGTACCTTTGAGAGATCCGCAACCACCAGTCTCATCTTTCGTTTTACTCAACTCGGACCCTGATGAGGTCGCAGCCGTAATTAGGAGCCTAAAATCCGATAGTGCCACCGGCTGGGACAAAATTTTCGTAAGTTTCTTAAAGGCTGCACAGCTGGTTGTATCGCCAATTATCTCTCACCTTATCAACCTCTGCTTTGAACAGGGAACTTTTCCCACCGCCCTGAAACAAGCTGTAATAACACCTGTGTTTAAGAGTGGGGACAGAGCTGACCCGTCGAACTACAGGCCGATATCGGTCCTCCCATCCTTGTCTAAAATATTCGAAATAATAGTCAATCAACGCTTGGTAAGATATCTATCAAAAAATGAAATTATATCACCCGCACAGTTCGGCTTTAGACAAGGTAAGTCTACAGAAGATGCAGTCACGGCGCTGGCGTCCATTGTCACTGAAAAAGTAGACAGTGGAGGGAAGTGCCTGGCAGTTTTTTTGGATATCAAAAAAGCCTTCGACACAGTCTCGGTTCCCATACTTCTACACAGGTTAGAAGACATTGGCGTGAGAGGTGTCCCACTTAAACTATTTCGGGAATACCTGAGCGAAAGAAAATATGCTGTAAAAATAGGATCCTTTATTAGTTCTGAGGAATTTGTCACATACGGAGTAGGACAAGGTAGTGTGCTAGGTCCGACATTGTTCCTTGTTTACATTAACAGTCTGTGTAATTTGTCTTTAGCAGATGCTCATATATTATCTTATGCCGACGATACTGCAATAGTCTTTTCGGGAAAATTATGGGACATCGTAAGCCGAACTGCTGAACGTGGCTTGACTACTATAGCTGCCTGGCTCGATCGCAATCTATTAACATTGAACGTCTCAAAGACTAATTACATCTGTTTCTCCATCTACAATCGTTCCCAACCATCACAAGACCTCCAGATTAAAATCCATACATGCTCCGACTCATCCAGCAACACTTGTACTTGTCTAAAAATAAACAAGGTCCTTAAAACTAAATACTTTGGTGTTATGCTCGACTAAAGACTATCTTGGCATATGCACTTAGATTTAATAATGGGTAGAGTCAGGAAACTAATATGGACCTTCAAGTTACTTCGTCACGTGGCTACTAAAGATCAAATTAGGCAAATTTACATCTCCCTTGGCCAATCTATAATAATGTACTGCCTACCAATCTGGGGTGGTGCAACGAAAACAAAATTTTTGGAGCTTGAGAGAGCACAAAGAGCACTACTAAAGGTCATGTTCTTCAAACCACTGAGATTCCCCACTAAAAGCCTTTACGAGGCCTCGAATGTTTTGTCAGTTAGAAAACTATACATTCTTCAGATTGTTTTAAAAGCAAAAATCCCTTCCCTACATACCTTCCAGGACACAATCTCGGAGAAAGAATAATGTCGCTCCTGAAACTCCAGTCAAAACCACATTTGCCATGAGACAGTATACAAAACAATCATCACGTATATACAATAATCTAAATAAAGAACAAAACATTTATTCTATGACTTACCACGACTGCAAAAAAACACTCACCCAATGGCTGGCAAACAAAAGTTATGAAGAAATCGAGTCAATCCTACATACGATCACATAACTCGAGAGGTATATTTCTACAAAACACACACATACGCATACTCCCACACATACACAAACACACACAATCACATAAACAACCCATGCGAAAACTAAATAAAAATAATTTAATAAATAATATTGTCAATTTGTTTTTGATGTTGTGATAAATTATTCTAATGTTGATCTAAAAATTAATTTGATTTCGTCTTATAGTAATTTTGAATGTAATTTTAATTTTGCTTTTAGATTTAATTTTATTATTTTAATATTGTATTGAATTTATTGTAATTGTTTAATTCCTCACTTATGTAAAGATAATTTAAAGCAGTAGAGTGGTAGTACCTAATACAAGCAATGCTTTGCTTAAAAGGTACTTCCTATAATTATATTGTTGTTTACATAAGTTGTAGAAATAAAGTTGTTTTTTTTTATTATTTTTTTATTTTTTATTATAGGCTGCTGATGACTCGATTTAGTACAAAAATTATTTCCGCAAATTCGTTTAATAAATATAACATCGAAGAGAGACGATATCACGTCTCCCTTCGATGCCCACTCCTTATTTTCAATGCCATGAACTTTGATAGTAATAATATAAAACGTTTATTTTCTCTACACAAGTTATGAACTTAATTCTAAGTTTATATAGTAGTGCACGTAAAAGGAGCTAACTTTGTGAGAGACTGGTGCCTGAAGAAGGTTTATTTAAAAACCTGTATTACAAGACACCAGGACCCCCCCGCGGCTAGATGCCTGATAATTGGATACACGACATAATAACATTACAGGATACATAACTAACAATAAATTAGAGAAACAATATAAATTTTGTAAAATAACAGGAAAAAAAAAACAAAAAGTGTGGAAATATCAGAGGGTGTGTGAGTAACCTTAGAGAGTGCATAAAAGAGATGTAAGAGTGTATGTGAGAGATTGATCTGAGTAAGTGAGGAGCGAGTATGGTTGATGGTATGCAGAAACAGGGCAAGGGGATGAGTATTTAAAAGATAGTCTATCTGAGGGGGGTCAACAAATTCTCAGTTCCCTGATAGTCTAAAGTTTTCAGACACGCATTGAGTGCAGTTTTACATTTGTAAACACTTAGAGGATAAATATCAATAGTGATATTTAGCTTATTATATAGGTATGGTCCGAGAAAGAAAAAGAAATTACGCGAGTGTGCAAAACTAGAAGGTTGTGTTAGGCATACTCTGCCTTTTTGGCGCTTATCCGTGTATATATTCGGATCGTATTTCAATAGGGAGTGTTGTTTTAGCACCGTACGCAGTATGAAGGTTTGCTTAACAGTGAGTAAATCCCAGTCTTCAATGGATATTAAATTTTAGATATGCCTAGGAAAACAAAAAAGGTTTACCAACTACCTATGCTGTGTGAATAGATCGTACTGATAAGCTTTATCAATCATTCTTTTATCAACGCTGACGTGTTTTGGGTGATGGGGACTTATATCAAATATACACAGAAATGACGCCACCAAAATGCAATCCTGTTATTTTTTTTTAAATCCAATAATCGTGGTCTTGCTTAGGTTATGATTGGTTGATTTTCGATTAATAATAAAAAGTGCCTGGATAATGTAGAAAAATGGTGTAGAAGGTATTGTAAATTGCGCTCTGCACCTATAATCCTGCGACTTCATAAGTTTACTTGCACAACGTAAACATTGAGCTAGCAACAGACTTATAACAATAATCACGATAACAGTTACTGTAATACAGTTAGAACTCGTGCATAATACAGTTTGCAACCTACAGTTGATTGCATGTGTTGAAAACTTAGTTATTAATTTGTAGTTTTTGCTTACGACTTTGTCCGCGTAAATGACGATAATTGCGGGCCCAGACGAAGTTGCAAAATAATAGGTTTATGTACTTTCTTGGGTTTTAAACTTACCCTGTACCAAATTTCATCAAAATCGGTTCATTGGTTTAGTCGTGCAAGCGTAACATACAGACAGAGTTACTTTCACATTTATAATATTATCTGTATAGGAAGTGTAGAAGTATAGATTAGGAGAAACTTCATTGACCCATTGTTACTCACACCTGCTTTTGCCGTAGGGTTAGACAGTGGTAAACCTAATTACGTAAGTCAGTCAAAGAACTGAGAGCACCATGTGGTATTAGTCAGTAAGAGACTGACAGTCTGCTGCTCCGCCTACCCAGGGTGAAAGACATTCGAGAGTAAATCCATACTCTGAAGAAAAAGTTAGTTAATTAAATACAAGCTTCGAAGAGGCAAGGTATGATACAAAAAGGAACAGGCATATCTTAGGAGTGGGTGCAACAATGATGATCATGGAATTGAATAATAGAGTATTTTGACAAGTTCACTCCTAAAATTGTTAGCATAGACAAAGGTTAGAACGACGACTAGAATTGTAATGTGTAAAACATAGTGTGTCCAATTTGTCAAGTTGCGTAATAAAGAAAACATCTTTATGAAAATATGTATTGTTAAAAGTATTAGGGTAGATCAAAGAAACGATGGAAGAACTGTTTGAAAGGTGATGTGGCTAGGAAGAAGGTGCACAACTAATTGAGTAATAAGGCAGAAGACTCCCAAATTTCTGAAATTAGGGCAAGAGAATGAGCATGATGATAAGATAGTGTAAAAATAAATTTAATAGTACTCACAATAAACATAGCTGTGATGGTCAACAATAGAAATCTAATAGACTTCATATTGTACTCTGTTTCCGATTTCGTGAAATGCATTCCTGAATTGTTAGTCACCGCCACCGACGCCGGCGCAGAAGGAGATTCACTCGTCATTTTTTTTTTTTTTTTTTTAAATAACCACTTATAAAACGACTAAACGGTTCTCTAGCCGGTACGTTACAGCCGAGTATCTTAGTGATAACTAAAATGGAATCTGATAACGATTGTTTCACACATCTACGACACAGTATGTTTTCCAACTGCTTGCACTGATTACATAGCGCCTTTAAAATTCACTAATGCGTGTCGAACTTCAAGACTGAAATGACGCGTGTTTTACTGAAGAAAGAGCTATTAAAAAACAACGTTATTTTACAAAGGCTTTCTGTTTTTGTCCTTTATTAGATTGTTATCATTAGTTATCTTTTTAATGTCCGTAATTAAAGCACTCGTACGATTTAAAAATGCTATCTTTGTCTAATTTTGACTTGTAAACACAATTTTAGATGCCGGCTAATGCTACGGGCGTTGGTAACCTACTAACTGAAACTGTTAATATCGATTTATCTAGCGGTTATATTTGTCCTTGAATCATACAGTTTATTAAATATTTATTGCGTGGCCGCGTCTGTCGTGTTTGTATTGACCGGTCCGTACAAGCAATGCCGTACCAACGCCCAGTGGGTAAATGACGGTAATGACTCCTTTTTTAGATAATAGGCGAGCTTATCATTTGATATCTGGCTAACAAACTTTCCAAATAAGGCCTTCAGGGGGAAATTACGTAGTTACCGTGACCCTGGCATGGGCAACTGAATGAACACGGGTAAGTTTTGGTCAGTAAAAGTCTTTCACGCCCTCCCGCTCCGCCCAGATCGAAAGACATCATTTGATGATTTCCCACCCATAAAGGAGGAGGAGGGGGGGGGGGTAATTGCGTAACACACAAACAATAGGAATGGCTTACATTTTGACAGTTCAACAACATTTATTGCGTTATTTACATAGTTGAACAGATGAACTTTTCAAATATAGAAAGCAATAGATTAGCAATATTTTTCATGATTGACCAGATGATTATGGCAAGAGACCCGACGACGGTATGTTTTGTTTCCTTGGTAGGTGGGTAGGCCTTTAGTGTGGGATACAACGTGTGTCGATACGCTTGCCCCATCCCATCTTCCTAGCCTGGCTTGCTGCGCTGGCGCTGCCGCTGCAGCTGCGGAAAACCTTCAGCGGCGAAAGTATAGCAACCTTATTGGTAATTATATTTTCGAGCCGTTTGGGGTTGAAACCCTCGGGCCGCGGGGTCAGAGTGCTGATGACCTCTTTAAAGAAATATCAAAATGGCTGGTTGACACTTCTCGTGACCCAAGGGCTGGTTTTTATTTTGGCCAGCGGCTAAGCATTGCTATACAGCGTGGTAATGCCGCCAGTCTCTTGGGTACATTGCCGGTCGACAGCAATGATGATGAATTTTTCGACACTTTATTACAGTTTGTGTATAGTTTAGGTTAAGTTAATATTTTTTATATTTTTTTATTAATCAATTACTATTAATAAAATTTCCCCTTTAAAAGTGATTCAGATTCCGATTAATAGATGTTACGCAATTAGGGTGTAGAAAGTGCTAAAATTGCCAACACAACGCAATGATTACATTCAATTGCGTAGCATGGCGAATTGACATTCACAATTGCTCTTGAACTGGATCAGAAGTAACTCCTTTTGGGCGTGGTAATGCTAGGTAGAGGTACATTTTTTAATTAAAAGCTAATTATGAATGTTCCACAATTTTAATTGTTGAATATTCACAACTTTATACGCTATAGACGCTATATTTTCAGGTAATTTTTTCCGAAAATTTTTCATGAAGGAACAGCAAACTGCAAATAAGGTCATATTTTAAATTCATTCCCTATCTTCTATATTCTTACTTTTAAACTAATATTGTTAATGCGAAAGCATCTCAGTCTATTCACGCCTTTTTATCGGCTTTTTATCGATGAAATTTCGCATACTAGGCTAGGCCGTAAGATATCTACTTTTTTATCCGAGAGAACGTTCCTGTGGGATGATTTACCACCCCAGCGCGGGCGAAGCCGCGAAGGAAAGTTAGTGATAGATATGTTTGTGAAATAAAGGCAATTGATTACGTCTAATAAGAACCAAGAGAAACATATCATAAACATATTATATTATATCGAACTAGCAGGTACAAGTGCTATGTAAATATGTGTATCTATAATACATAAGGATTTCAGGATGATAACAATATCCATTCGCTTATCGCTTAAGCCCTATCGCTTATCGCTGTTATCATTGTGTATTTTCATAGACAAGTCAAGTAACAATACATGTACATACGACTATGATATTTTACACTTTTCTTTGTTGTTTTTAGGGCATTTTGAATGTCCTCATATCTCAGCAGTTATCTGGGTTTTTTGTAAAATCCAAATTAAAAGTAATTCATTCAAATTACGCTGAGAATCAGCCCTTATAATCTCTCAAAAGGAGCAATAATGGCCCAGTGGTATAAGGCCCCGAATTACGAGTTCTAGGTCTTGAGTTCTACCCAGACAGGCACTTTCCTTTGTATATTCAATTTCACACCACTGCTCTCAAAACTGTAATGGCAAACATCGTGAGGAAACTGGCAAGTCTCTGAACCAAAAATTCGAAGATATTGACATCCACCAATAACCAATGGCTCACTCCACCCCACTGAGAGGAGGCCTTTGTCCCAACAGTGGGAATATTATAGGCCGTTTGTGAAAACGCCCGCTCTTCACCACTACCTAGTGCTTTAGCAGGCGCAAGAAACTCTTCAGCAAAAGAAAGCTCCCTAGCGTTCAGTTGGAATGCTTGTTTGAAATTGAAAGCCTGAGCTTTTGAAATTTTGAATGACGCGAGTTATTTGTAGTAAAGAGATATTTCTTTGTCTTTCTCGATTAACATTCTTCCATGCTTTATGTCCATCCCTAGAGGGCTTATGGGAGTTTGTCTATATTAAAGCCATTGTTTTGATAGCCAAGCAGGATTTCATTATCAACGTTGCTGTCATAACTGAAATATTTTTCTCACATCAACATGGTATAGTCTTTTCCCAATTACATCCACTGTATCCCATGACTTAACATGCTGTCCATGCTCAGTGGGGTTCTGAATAAAAGTGCTAAAAGAAAGTACAAGGATTCCAAACAACGGTCTTCGCAGCAGCCATGAAAGCACCCATGTCAGCCATTGACAGTGTTTGGATTTGGAGAACGGTTACCGATAACTACAGTAAGGGAGTGTATAATTAAGAAATTAAGAAACTTTACTGTTCTTCTCTACTTTTAGTTCAGTACGCCAACATAAATGTATGGAGTACATTTTTTTTTTTTTTTTTTGACATTCCTGATTTATTTTGTGTTATAGTTGTACATTTTATTAAATAAGGTTAAGGCGATTAAGTCTATTACACCCAGTGCCGGATTTAAGCACAGGCAACATAGGCAGTTGTCTATGGGCCGCCACCACAAGGGGGCCGCCACCACACCACAATTTAAAAAAAAATTAAATGAATAAAGGCTCAGTAGAAACAAAAATAAATCTATTAGCCAACTTATTTAGTTGCTTTCTTCTTTACCTTGACCTTAATAGAAACTTTCAACAGTTAACCACAAACGATTTGAGGGCCTCCACCATATGCTCTGCCTATAGGCCGCCGAAGTCTAAATCCGGCACTGATCTAAATACACCCTGTAAAGCTTTAAATCCACGACATTCATCATCACCATCTGCCTATGGACTGTGTGAATTATGATATGGACAGAAAGGTGGCTACTTAGATGACGAATAATAGAGAAGTGTGGGAGAAAAAGACATGTTTCGCGGACCCCAAATAAATTGGTATAAGGGCAGGAGAATGATGATGAGATAAATAAAAACACCAAAATATTGTACAAATAAAAATATTTCTTTCTTTACAATACTTTTATAATACTTACTGATAAAAAAATAGTGATATAATATATTAAGTAATTTAGAATTTCTATAGCTTTTAATAATCTTACAAAGGCATAAGTGTGGTGAAGTGGCAGAATATATAGGCAAGAATAAGATAGGAAATTGGACTTAATCAATTAAGTTGATAATTCACGCTGAAAATAAGTGGAATGTTTTTCCACCTAAAATAAAATTTCACAGAGATTTATAATATTAAAAATGACTTATTTCATCATAATCTAGATACTAAGCAATAAGTATCAATTCCTATCACAAACCGATACGTGTTCGTGCAAAAAGTGCAACGGCACGATTTCCCCGATATTAGAAAATATTTTTGGTGTGATTTTCCCTAAAATAAAATCCTGGTTCTGTAAATCATATAAGTTTGTTACACCCTACAATTGACTTTATATAGCTTACTTTATTAAATCTAAAACAATAAGTGCTATCACAATAATCTGGTTCTATAAACCTTATTTTTTAAATTTAGAACCAGGACCAAGGCACTGTTCATACAGCTTCTTTTTAGGCGGTCGTTTGTCCGTGGAATGGGACATAGACAACTGGTGCTGTTTTCTCTTGATTTGGGTTGAGTGAGGTGTAGGCATTGATGACGCGCTCTTGGATCTCCCACCGCCTGCGTTCTCGTTCGGATTTTGCCTTGCGGATGGAACTGGCCAGCGAGAACGAGAACACAATGCCGATAATCTGAAATTCGATAAGATAAACATGAATATTTATGATACGGGAAATGGATGCTACATTTTAAGTATACTGATAATACAATAGGATCGATTTTATCGTGTTTTTATAGGTGTATATTTTTTAACAAAACCATGCTAATATGTGTGCTGAATTCTCGTTGATAATAAACGAAACAAATGCTCGAGTGTCATTAACTCAATTTGTACTCAATGGCTTTGTTCTAAGGACGTCGTTGCCACGTCATCAGACATAATGTGTGTTTTTTTCTTAAATCCATGCTTGTCACATATTAGTTGGACAGCAAGGTAATCAAGAATGACATCATGCTGGAGCATCAAAGTCACACGTCCGTATGTATTTTAAGACGTCATATTATTATTCGTTTTCTTTATATTGTTCGCAACTCCAAATAATCATGGGGAATCGTGATCGTATGTTTAGTAATCAAATTCGTAAACTGCGTGTACAGGAATAGTCCTACATATGCTCAAATATCATATAGCCCTTTCATTATATTCATTAATCCCAATTATCTCATTTGCTCGCTGTGAACTGCTGGTTCTCTCAAATTGAACTACATCACCTGGCCCAGTTCATACAAAACTGTTTGCTTATGCTTCAGCATTTTCAAACCAACCGGCCAGTATGAAAAAAAGAATTTTCAAAATCGGTTGACAATTGGCGGAGAAATCGGTGAACATACATAAAAAAAAAAAAAAAAAAAAAAATACATACAGTCGAACATATAACCTCCTCCTTTTTTTGAAGTCGGTTAAAAATGACACTGGCCACTAAGACCCATTTAGTGAAACGTCACAAAAAACGAACCTGAATGAAAGCAATGGTCATCGCTCCAGCGCCCAACAGACCAGCGCTCTGGTAGACCAAATAGAAGACCCTGGGAAGGCATCCATTGGCATACAGCTTCGTGCACTCGGCGATTTCAATGTCGGCGATGATTTCGTAATGGGACTCGGCACAGCAAGAGTTGGGGACGGTGATGTTGCTGATAGAGATGCCGGAGGTTCCCTGAGGAGGGGGCACGACGCTCCAGTCCATGTAGCTGTCGACACCACAGCAGTTCAGCTGGAAAATGGTGAGAAATCGATTAATTTTTGGAGCTTTGTTTAGATTCATTTATTTTATACTAAATAGGTCACGACAACCTCAGCCTGGAATAGACAATAATATCTAGATAGACAGACATTTTTTTTTTTTAATTGTGTGTTTTATCTCCGGCGCACGACTATTATTCCTTCCGATGACAGTTGTTATTTGTTTATATAAAGTATATACTGATACAGTTATCTAGGCCCTATGTAGTACATATACGTAAATATAGATGACGTTAGTGTTACCATGCAGCCGAAAGTACTCTGTGGTGGGGGGTGCGCAAGATAAGTTGCGAACGAACATAACGCATAACTTAACGTAACATAACGCACAACGTAACGTACCGGAGAAAGTTCGATTTTACTCCCCATAAATATTCATACCCTGGGCTTATATATGAAAATCGATTCACTCCAAAAACTTATGAAAACAAGCCCTGCTGTGTACATCAGGGCTTTTCATAGCGGGGCTTTAGTCAGCAGTGAAAGAACAATAAACAACATACTAACTATAAACTACTGAAATACACGTACATAATGCTGAAAACATCAGGGTTAAGTTTTGACAGTTAAAATGTTTAAAAAAAGTGACATTCTTTATCAATTTACTTGCTACAGTCGTTTCAGTTGACCGAGCACAATACTAAACTATTACAACTGGAAAATACCGATTAATTAACATTTTACAGTTGAATAAAATGGCTTTACACAATTATTACGGGCAGTTAAAATTAAAACATTATGTAATATCTTTGTTTCTGAGAAGAAAATATCTTTGTTTCTGAGAAAAAAACCTACACTGCGCAAACGCATCGTCTTATCAAACCACAAAATGTGGTATATTATGCTATATATACACAGTACTACAATATGGTACTCCATGTCTACTAAAAGGTTACCAAAGTCATATACGAACAGTCGATTTTCCTCAATTATATTGCATCTTAATTTGTTGCAAACAGTGATTTTCCTTAATAAAGTTTCATATTATACGAGTATGTAATATACAACTGAGGATATCTACAATAACAGAGTTTCTTATTGGGCATCTGACTCACAAACTCACAATTCTATTGAGCTTTATTTGAAGACAAATAAATGGACCTATAAATGTGACCAAGTGCCTTAAATGACTACAATCTATTATCTATGCTAGTAATAAAGCATAAGAGTTTGTTTGTTTGTTTTTATGGTCTAATACCTGGAACTACCCGTTTGATAGCCCAATTCTTCAATTCTTAAGGAAGGTATAGGCTACTTAACATCACCGGGCAAAACCAAAAAAAAGCTAAGCGAAAACTAACACATAGAGCTAGGCTATGCGAAGTGATGGTCTGGGTCGGGGAAACAAGAAATATCACGCGGACAGAGTCGTAGGCAGAAACTGCTTATAGTATTGAATATACGCCGCGGCGGCGGCGCGGCGATACGTTACACTCCATGCGTGTTTATTGGGCAAGATAAAATTTGGCCAAAGAAGACGCATTTGTATGAGTTGCGAGGTGCTCAATGTGTCCCTGTGTCTTTTGTTCCTTTAACTATTTTCACCCGTAATATTTCAACCTACAGTTAAAATGACCCAAACATCACAAAATACAACACCATTGAAGAGAGAACTGTGAGAAACAAAACTACTCATGTACTCCAAAATAACGGATATCAAAAATAATTTAAAAGAAATCAATGACCGAATGAGATATGAGGAGGTTTCAACTGAGGGACTAAGTGAAAACTACTGCACTGTCAAGACCCCTAAAATGACAAAGAAAGTCCAAAAGTCCAAAAATACAGCTTACCCTGCTCTGAATGAAGTCAAAAGCGTCTTCAACTTCTTCGTTCTGATAGTAGTACGGCAGTGTGACCCTCAGCTTCTCATCCAGCATACCGGTGACTTGCGATCGGAGGCTGTAGGCTGCGATGGCTGCTGCGATCTCCAGGATGAACACCAGACTGAGGATGACTGCGAACTGGTGGGAAATGAGAATTTATTACTGGGTTGATTAACTAAATTTTTTCATACAATTGAAGATTTGTTAACTTAGTAATCAGAAGCACAAACTAAGTACCTCTCTCCATCTAACATGAGAAAATGTTTTTAATAACATATTTTCACTGAAAAGATATCTACTGCTATACATACATGAAAGTTATCTACTGATATATATGGTCTCCCGAAGAATCGTTAATCTAACTCTAGCAGTATGTTAGTTACTGTTGTACTGTTTTTGATAACGTCAAAGCAACGACAAAAACATGTGTCGTTTTCTGATTTTACTAACCTTATATCCCAGACTTAGCCACAAACTGATGGCGATGAAACCATTTTTTTAATTCCCACACTTACAAATATAAACAGGTGTTGAGATATCAACTAAGTTCTGCTGTTAGACGAACCACTTACAGACGGTTTCTTTTTAAGGCTATTCATGCCTCATATTTTTTACGCCCGGGTACTGTTCAATAAAGATTATACTTACAATGTTAACCAAGCAGGTGCTCTCCTTCAGTGCGCCCACGCAGCCGAAGAGAGACACAAACAGCATGATGATTCCGATGACAATGACGAAGGTGGCCGGAGAGAAGAACTTGTCGTCAAGGAAGAAAGACACGTCATGGTAGATCGCGTAGATCGTTGTGCCCACTGAGATTATTAATGCTGAAGTTAGCTGGAAAGAAATATGGAATTAATGTATATGAGTTACAATATATTATAATTGGAAGGAAAAAGTTGTGGAAAATGTATACCTAGTTTGACTCCTCTTACTTAGCTAGTTAGAAAATTAGGATACACTCAGGAACAGTGGTGGCCCAGTAGGAGCAGTGGTGCCGCGAAATACGAGTTGAAGATCCTAAGTTCGAACCCTGACGGGCGCTATACTTATGTAAATTATTTCACTACTACTCTCAAAACGGTGATGGAAAGCATTGTGAGGAAACCGACATGTCTTCAAACACATATGACATCCACCAAGCCGCACTGGTCCCAGGTGGTGAATTACGACCTCTCACTCAGAGGAGGCTTATGACCTAGCAGTGGGAACATTATATACAGATTATGCCACAGCCTTCAAGATTGAGGGTTTAAATGAGAGCTCGATACACCCTGCTGTACTATCAGCCCACTACCAGTTAATGCTGACAGACTGGCTTTTTTTTGGGTGGCTAATCATTAAATGACGTCACTCACTCTGGACGGAGTGAGTGGACATGTCAGACTTTTACTGACTAAAACCCACCCGAGTTCCTTCAGTTGCCTGTACCAGAGATTTGGTAACACTCGAATAAACCCGCGATCCTGGCAGACTATTACGCCATGCGAATATATACTTAATATATAGTTAACGTCGATACGACAGAAAAGTCAGTCTTAAAAAGAAAAGCCTGCTAACCTACACGGGATGTCGGTTAGTATTAGGTTCGTTTCTCGGAAGTTTTTGTGTAATTAAAGTACACACCATCAATATTTAAAAAATAGGCGTACTTGTTTAATTACTATGGGCCCATAAAACATGACTCGCAGGTACATTAATATTATTTATAACTAGGTATTGTTGTATCCCTAAGAGGATAAAGAGACTAATTAAATGAATCACCGAAAATAATGACTTGAGCGTATCTATTAAATGCACCAATAAATATAACGCCTGTGTATATATATTGTAGGTAAAGTGTAATTGTAAGTAAAGTTAATAATACATAAGGCTAATTTAGAACTTCAGAACCCCCTTTTCAGATGGCTTAATGACTACCGTGTCATTTAGTAGGTAAGCATCTGGCCAACGTATAAGTATCTATTGTTAAGATTAACACAAGCAAATCAAGAAAGAAACACTCGTCAATCATATGCCAAGATACAAATTTTAAATGCGTTGTTATTTAAAATAATAAGATACTAAACAGCTGTCTGTCAAATTTTAAGACAGTTTTTCATAAGTAATGGTAAGATATACAAAAGCACAACTAATTACAGATAGTCTCTCTAGACCAAAGACTATATAACCACTTGACTGCGCATACAGTGCCCCGACGCTCGAAAACTATTAGTATTTTGTCGCCTATGCATAGGCTGCGGTTCATGTAACCATTTTAGTAGTGACCAATTGTTAGACCTCTGTGCACGCTAAATTATTGCAAATAATATAACTAAATCTGCAATTATAACGCATCAAAATACGTTCATGCGCGGTGAAGTGGTGTGAGAATCATTCCAAGACTTCTAGTTACAAAAATGATCGCATAACTTTTCATCAGTAAATAAACAGTATGAAAAATTATTGTGATTTAATCAGATTATGATCCACCGTAGGGGTCTATTTAAAATGGTGGTTGGGTAATCAGCACACTGTGTGAGTCCCGCGTTGATGTCTTTTGGAAAAGTCTCGTTCTTTCATTAGACAATTCTAATGCATCTATCCCTTACTTTCACTTTGTATTTTTATCGTAAAAATTAGTGCTGTTTCCTTTAATAGCTGAAAGTCTTTATCGAAAATTTAAATTAAAATGAATGAAAATTTTATTCAATTGAAATACTGTGGCTTCTTTAGCTTCGTCTTGACAATCCGTTTGTAAACTGGCGCCAAAACTACCGTGGCCATAGTACCTTCTGCCTTGGGGATGATATTCGACACCGTTTCTGATTGCTATTTCGTCGAATATGATAGTGGCGAAAGTTTTGTTCTTGGATTCTCTAGTTTTCATTTTATTAGTGATTGATTTTGATTAAATATGATTTCTTTGACTTTAATTGAGTATTTATCACAATTTTAAAATCCATTTTATCGATATCGACTATTTTCCCTTAATGAAGTAGAGCAGCCCTACGATGGGCATACCTACGCAACTTGACCTTGAATTGACCAATTGCAGCCGCACGTTCTACCTCGTCCCCCGGTCCGCAGTGGTGAGTCGTGTGCTAAGCAGAAATCGGCCTATACGCTCTCTAGTGGTTTTATTCTCTTTGCTCTAGACTCTCATAGAGGAGTCTACGTCATACATGAAGCTATAATACTTTACTAGATCACTCTATGACTCTAGCAGCTAAAGTTGCTACTCTAGCTAGAGTGTCAGTCACGCTCTACCTTCATTGATTTATGTAGAAAAATCAAATACAATATAATTTCTAGCTGCACCCCGCTGTTTGTTTCACCCCCATAATTCTCAATCCTGTAGAAATATCGGGATAAAAGGTACCCTATGTCCTAATTCAGGTCATGGTTAACTCATGTGCCAAAATTCATCGAAATCCGTTCAAGTGTTTTTGCGTAAAAGCGTTAAAAACAAACAAATCTAATATTATACATACGATTTAACAAACATAAGACTGAACGTTGGTATGCACATGAAACTCTATAATATTGATTGAATTGTAATAAAGGCAAGTGGCCCCGAGCGCGCCAGGACCTTGACATTTAAGTGGACGCTGAAAATCGATCCACTCGTGACCACCCGCTTATGATATTGTGCAGAGGTCATAGAATTTCTTTCAGTTTAGTTCAGCTGAAAATGACATACTAAGTACCTTTCATTTTGAATCTGTCTAAACAAAATGAAAAATGTAAAGTATAAAATGTCACAATATTTATTTTCAATGTGATTGAGGATGTTCAAAGCCCGTTCTATTCATTATTTTAATAGTTTACTTGATTATGAAACAGAATCACTGAACATTATAATAGGTACCCACTAGCACGCCAGTGTTTTACAGGAAAAGATATATTTTTCCTTCATTAAAACATTTATTTCGTCTATATTAATGTGAAATCAAAACGGGACAGTCACATGCAATGCATACGTTAATAATTTTAGAATATTTATCATAATGTATGTATAGTCAACATAAAAATTATCTCTTGTACATAGAAACCAAGTATTTCCTCAAGATAAACGGTTATTGTGTGTTAAAAACGTGACAACTAACAATCAAAGACTTATATATTCTTATAATATAACCATTGTATTTTCTTCTAATGATTTCAATATTCTGAACCATTATATAGATTCCTCCTGACGGTTGGTCAATTACTTCGCCTCACAACTATTACGCAAATACAGACTTAAGTTTTATTTACATAAAGGCGTTAATGGCTTGGATATCGAATGGAATGCCATCGATATACTTTATATGTAGAGCTATAAGAGTCTGAAATCAATATTACTGATAAACGGCTGAACACAGTGACAGGACGACCTCGGTCGAATACTGAATAATTTATTTAATGCAGCGTAACATTAAAGTTGTTGAGACTTCTCTTTCCATACCAAGGCTGTAGCCAATTTGATGGACGGTTCCTTTAAACGTCTGGGAACAGAACCACATGATGGTCTGACTATGAACCGCACTACTAGACTCATGTGGGGCAAAGATTTATTATTTTAGATGGCACGATCATATCTAGGTCTCTACGATCAACAATGACACGTTCATTAATTCCATTTCGTATTCTTTTATGAGGTTGATTTTATTTCATTGTTATCGGTGATTTCAAAATTATAAATCAAGGATTTTACATAGACAGCATCAGACTTTTAAACCGTAAATATTTCCTCGTTATTACTTTCTTCAAAATGCTTCCTACATAGCCTTTTTTTGTGGATGGGAAATCATCAAATGACGTCTCCCGCTCTGGGCGGAGTGGGAGGGCTCGTCAGACTTTTACTAACTAAAACCCACCCGAGTTCCTTCAGTTGCCTGTGCCAGGACCAAGGTAACTTTTTCGAAGAAATCTGTAACCATGGCAGGTTCTTACATAGCCTGGAACTCTAATATAAAAATTCCCTACAAGTAGCGTTACGTGACTATTTCCTAACAATTTGGGAACTCAGCAACGCGTCATTTTCGTCAAAATAGAATAGAACCAATACGCCTTGTATTATTGTGTTGGGAACTAGCTATGATAACGCCATTGTGACAGTTGCCATCCTCATCACGAATCAATGACCGATAGCTGTCAAAGATTAGCCCGAAACTTAATCTCTACCACACTAAACCGTCGATACTGAATCAGCATCACAGATGCAAGTCTATACTTGGTTGACGGCATATACGTTGACGTGTTCTTGACTGGGGACGTGAATCGGCAAACGTAAGGTTGTTCTCAGGCTATGTAGACCGATGATCTTCGCAGGGTTGCTACCGTGGCTGGTATTGGCGTGCAATAGGCTCTCCTATTGCTCCACACCGCAGAAGGCGTCTGCCTATATCCAACACATCACAACTTGTTCCCTCGAATGGCTGCGCAGAAGTGTACCTATAGTACACATATAGCCAGATATGTTTAAGTATAACGGGGCGATCATATTGCCACGACTTGGGAATCGAGCCCATTCCCAGGTCAGGCAGAGCATATTTTTTAAGCAAGTTGAATACCAACTTAAACTGACTGGCCTGTTAGTCTAGTGGTTAGTGACCCTGACTGCCAAGACTGAGGTCGTGGGTTCGATTCCCACCCTGGACAAATCTTTAGGTGATGAGCACAATTATTTGTTCTGTGTCTGGGTGTAATTTATCTATAATATGTATTGCAGCGTAAATCCGCTGCGGACGAAACTTTTTGGTTTCTAAATCAACCTTTTTTTGAAACACTGGCCTTTATATTTTTTGTTCTACCTCAAATTTCGAACCTGTAAAAATTGAAGGCGAAAATTTTCTCTGGTCAACGGGGAGACTGCAGATTGAATCCGAACGAATCAGATGAATTTTTTATTTTCGGAACCTCCAGGCCTAAATTTCTATTATTGAGCCCTATATTTTAAATAAGTCTACGTTGTATTAAGTGCTATCCGCTCAAAGTGAAAAGTTCTGTGTGCAACTCATCCGTTTAGCTGACGACGACCATACAAGCCGAATTTCGGCTTTTCCCCGACGGGCTTCTGGGAACCGGCTCATTGTGAGGTCTACGACGTGTCCAGTCGACGTCGTCGTAACATAGTTGCGGACATTCGACTCCCGTCGCAGAGTTTTGGTGACCTCGCTGACACCGATCCATTGGCGTCGCTAGACATCGGCACCAACGGCAACCTTCCAGAGCATCACATCCAGCTAGTTTAAGGGACCTCTTTACATTACCTATTTTCTCATTTTACTGTAGTAGATTATCTAATAATTATTTTCTACTCTGTTATCTAACTTCGCATACTAATAATTATAACGTGTATTTTACGGTTTAACTTAGTGTACGTTACAAAAAGGATCATATTGATCTACGTGCATAGGCCTATATTTTGAATCGATTGCAATCGTTTTAGGGATAGGTCGTGCGCGAAGATAATTTCCGTTATATCTGTTTAACCACTAAGTTTGACTCGTCCCTCTTTTTTAAAATCCATTTTTTTTCTCAATCTACAGTCTAACATATACCTTTTTATATACTATTGTTTTTCTTATTTTTCAAAATTATACAGTAATTTTTAAAAGTGGTGAATTGGTGTTTTTTTTTCAACCGTCTCGCTACAAAATGGCGCCCGAACTAAAGGTAAGTTCATTACTAATAATTTATTTTTTTTGTTACCTTGTGTGTGGTTGCTCCATATGAGCAAATTTTAATTTTATTGTGAGTTTCAGATTTTACAATCGGACAGAAACCGGTGTGGAACTGGAAAGGATTTTGTCTCGGATGCTTCGTTGAATATACCTCATACGCGTGTGGACTACGGAACTGCTTACTGAAGTTTATTTTCCTTGTTTTAATGTGATGTTTGTGCATTATTATTTCAAAGAATAATTTTGTAACCATACCCAATATCTATCTCTTTTATTTCTCCCCCAAAGAAATACATATTTAACCCGTGTTTTATTCCATTCCTATAGGTAGCTGTAGTTAGTTTCCCGTAGTGTGTGTTTGATGTGTGGATGTTTAGGCGTCGCGATAATAAGGTAAGTTTTTTGAATGTTGGTTTGCTAGTGTCTATTTTCTTTTTTTTTTAGATTCTGAGCCCAGCTGTTACCTTTGTCGTTTATTTGTCGTCCTATTCCCCTATCGTTCTTACTACTCGGTATCTAACGCGTTCCAGCTAGTTTCAGCAGACTTGACATTTATTCCTGATTTTTCCTTTGCGTTATAAACATGGCAGAAGAAGCTTCTATTAGTGAGACACCCCTTCGCGAAAGCCCGATTATTTCTAGACCACCACCGATCCCACCTAGGGCAACTCCAGGTTCTAGTCTTCCATCTCCTATGAAATCTGAAGATTGTCCGCCTTACCCCCAAAAAAGATTCTCACTTATGAAATGGCACGTTAGTTTCTCTGGCGATACGTCTGTTAGGGAGTTCTTTTCGTCTATTGAGGAACGAAAAGAGGGAGACGACATATCAGACGGTTATCTCCTTAAACGCTTTTATGAACTGTTGACTGGCGACGCTTTGGAGTATTACAGGTCAATTCGCCGACCTGATATGACTTATTCTGAATTAAAACAAAACTTTTTGAAATCATTTGGACCTATAGATTTCGAGTTCAAAACTGAACAACAGGTTAGAACTCTAGAACAAAAACCTGATCAATCTGTTAGAGATTTTACCAGGAAAATCTCGCGATTAAACGATTCATTGCGCAAACCGATCGGTAAAGATGATTTATTAGAAATAATTATTCATAATATGCACAATAAATATTTTCCATGTCTATCTATTCGCAAGTTTAAAAACTTGGATGAACTTGTTGATATAGTTTCTCATTTTGAAAGTTTTTTGACCAAATCCACTAAATCCGTTTCAAGCGTAAAGAGTACACAACAATGTCCAAAATGCAATAAAACCGGACATCACTATCGTACTTGCCCTAATTTTCCTGGTATGCTATGCTTTAAGTGCCGCACACCTGGTTTTATAACTCGTGATTGCCCAAAATGCAATCCAAAAAAATGTTTAAACCACCGGCGACACGCATTACTCCGTACAGTGTCACCGGTGATAGCGTCCGATTCATCTGATAACCGCCCTTTTATCGAGATTTTGTTGTGTAACCAAGTTGTTAGAGCTCTTCTTGACTCTGGTGCTCAAATGTCCCTTATTAGTGATCGTTTAACTCAGCAACTAGGTATCTCACTGAACACAAATGATTCGTGTCCTCGTGTTATTTCCGCGAATAATTCGCCTATTGATATTTTGGGAACTATTTATCTCCCAGTTAAGTTTAATGGTACAACCTTTGTACATGAGTTTTTAGTAGCACGTTCTATGTCTTCTTCTGTAATTTTAGGTATCGAATTCTGGAACAAGTTTGGTTTAACTTCCGTTTTTAGCCGAGCATTTAACAAAAATATCAAAGGTAATATGTTCCTTCCTTCCGATACTCATTCTCCTCCTCAAGTTTCTTCTATTGAAGAGGTTCGTTATATTCATCCTCGTAACATTCTTTCACCTGATCAAGAGTTAAGCCTTCAAAAGGTCATTGATGAGTTTGAAGATATTTCATCTGATAAAATTGGCCTTGGTAAGACTACTTGGCTATCACACAAAATAAACACAACAGGACCACCAATTAGACAACGATTTTACCCTCTTTCTCCCGTTAAACTAAAGATTCTCAATGAGGAAATCGATAAGATGTTGGAGATGGGTGTCATTCGTCCCTCTCGTTCTCCTTGGGCTAGTCCAGTGGTAATGGTTACTAAGAAGGATGGTTCTGTTCGTTTTTGCGTCGATAGTAGGAAGTTGAATAGCGTTACTACCAGGGATTCTTATCCTCTTCCCCGTATTCACGATATCCTTGATAACCTTCGCGGTGCTAGATATATGAGCTCGCTTGATTTTAGAAGCGCATTTTGGCAGATCCCCCTTGCCGATAAGGAGAGTTGTGAGAAAACTGCCTTTATAGTACCTCAACGTGGTTTATTCGAATTTGTCAGAATGCCATTTGGTCTCACAAATGCAGCTTCTGAGATGCAACGTCTTACGGATATGATTGTCAATTTTGAATTTACTTCAACTAGTGATAACTATGTTTTCGGTTACGTTGATGACCTAATTTTGATTTCCAAAGATTTCAACAGTCACCTCGCACTCCTTAGAAAGGTACTAAAACGCCTCAAAGAAGCCGGCTTATCTATTAACCTTAAAAAATGTGAATTCTGTAAAAGCGAATTAAAATATTTGGGTTATATTGTAAACGAAAAGGGTTTACAAACTGATCCCAGCAAGCTTGATGTTATTAGGGACTATCCAACTCCTACTACCGCTAAATCACTGCGCGGTTTCATTGGAATGTGTTCCTATTATAGACGTTTCGTTGATGGTTTTTCATCCATAATAGCTCCACTCACTGCCCTTATAGGAAAAAGGAAGGGTCGTGACCCTATAAGTTGGGATAATGCCGCCGATAATGCATTTATCAAATTAAAAGAGGCGCTAATTAATACCCCTGTTATGGCTTGTCCTGATTTTTCGAAGCCTTTCATTTTACAATGCGATGCATCATCTGTTGGTCTTGGTTCGGTTCTTTCACAAAAAATTGATAACGTTGAACATCCTATTGCTTATTATTCTCGCTTATTTTCCAAAGCGGAACGTAATTATAGTACTACTGAACGTGAGCTTTTGTCTGTTCTTGATTCTATTAAACATTTCCGCTGCTATTTAGACGGGATGAAGTTCACTGTTATAACGGATCATATGGCCTTAAAATGGCTCCTTACGCTGAATAACCCTTCCGGACGTTTAGCTCGATGGGCTACTATTATTTCTCAATATACTTTTGACATCGTTCATCGCAAGGGTGCACAACACGTCGTTCCAGACGCTCTATCTAGAATGTATGCTTGTCCAGTTACTTTCGATCAAGGTCCAGACCATACTAATGATAGGTGGTATAAAAAGGTTTATTTAGGTGCTCGCGATACTCCACAAATGTTTCCAGCATACACCATTCGGAACGGTGTTCTTCTAAGACGCATGCCGATCGTTAGTCCTTTGTGTTCTGATCCTTGGCGCATGGTTTTACCCACTGAAAAGGTTCCATCTGCGATTTGGGAAGTTCATAATAATCCTTACTCCATACATCCTGGAGTCACAAAGACTTATCTTAAGCTCAAGGATGTTTTCTATTGGCCGAACATGTATCGGGATGTTACAGAAACATTAAGGCAATGTGAGGCATGTAAAGCCTATAAGATCGCGAATACTCAACCACGTGGTCAAATGTGTTATCCCAAGGAGGTTTCCTTGCCGTTACAAATGATTTCTATCGATATCATAGGACCTTTACCTATCGCTTATTTTGGGTACAAATACATTCTATCTATGGTCGACGTTTTCTCTAAATATGTCTGGCTTGTTCCTCTTAAAAAAGTTGACGCAAGTTCAGTTATTAAATCCTTGGAATCTGAAATATTTTTTAATTTCGGAGTTCCGCGGTCAATACTGTGTGATAATGCTACAGTTTTTCGTAGTAATCAGTTTATAAATTTTCTTAGGTCTTTTCACATTGATTCCCCAACGTATACCCCTTATTATACTCCTCAAGCCAACACGGTAGAACGCTATAACCAAAGTGTCGTGACGTGTTTGAGCATATTAGTTGGTGAGAACCAAAGAAATTGGGCAAAATTGTTACCCAAAGTCAAACTTTATCTTAATTCCTGTATTAATTTAGCGACAGGTTTCACGCCAAACTTCCTCATATTCGGTAGAGAGGTCTGTATGGATTCATTTCGCGCTAATAGCCAGACTCTAAGCACTAATTTAGCTGAAAGTCGGGAACAACATGCGAAGAATCTGACTTCCCTGGCTGAGATTTATGCGAAAGTGGCAGACAATCTCTCTTCTGCTTTCCTACGAAATTCTCGAACTTATAATACAAACCGGACAGCAATTACACTTAACACTGGCGACATTGTATGGAGGCGTAATTTTTCAAAGTCTTCAGCTAGTGAATATTTTTCTGGAAAGCTTGCTCCTCGCTTCATTAAATGCCGAGTGATCAGGGTCGTGTCTAGGACTACATATATCCTACAAGACTGTGATTCCTCTCATACCGGCAAATATCATATAAAAGATATTCTTAAATGATTAATTACGTTAATTTAACCTGTCTTCTTAGTATCCATTTTTTTCTGACTGAAGTCATTTTTTTTCTTACTGACGTCGTTTTATGTCTGACTGCAAGTCGTTATGTCTGACTGCAAGTCGTTATGTCTTACTGCATGTCGTTTTGTCTGACTGCATGTCGTTGTCTTACTGCATGTCGTTATGTCTGACTGCAAGTCGTTTATTTTTCTTTGTTCTTGTATATATTTAGGGGATTTCCAGGATTTAATTAGGTCGTTTATTTTCATTAATTAATTCCTAGATTTTATGTCTTTCGTTATTGTTAGGTTTAGTGGACACATCTGGAGCTCGCACTGATAACGTTTAAGTGAAGGTCGACTTTCAATTTTATTCTGTATCAGCTGCACTGCGATGTTGTTAGTTTTTAATACCTTTGCTGAGTCATATTATTTATAGGTTTATTAAGTTAGGTTATTTAGGTTAGTTTATTTCAGTCCTCCCCTGTAGGGTTGTCTCCTGCTTATACATTTGAGTGTTATTGGTTTGGCACTCTTATATGGTGTCACTCACTTAGGGTTGTCACTTTCTTTAAGGGTTGCCACACACCTTTTTTTTTTTTTGCTGGAAAAGGGGTACTGCAGCGTAAATCCGCTGCGGACGAAACTTTTTGGTTTCTAAATCAACCTTTTTTTGAAACACTGGCCTTTATATTTTTTGTTCTACCTCAAATTTCGAACCTGTAAAAATTGAAGGCGAAAATTTTCTCTGGTCAACGGGGAGACTGCAGATTGAATCCGAACGAATCAGATGAATTTTTTATTTTCGGAACCTCCAGGCCTAAATTTCTATTATTGAGCCCTATATTTTAAATAAGTCTACGTTGTATTAAGTGCTATCCGCTCAAAGTGAAAAGTTCTGTGTGCAACTCATCCGTTTAGCTGACGACGACCATACAAGCCGAATTTCGGCTTTTCCCCGACGGGCTTCTGGGAACCGGCTCATTGTGAGGTCTACGACGTGTCCAGTCGACGTCGTCGTAACATAGTTGCGGACATTCGACTCCCGTCGCAGAGTTTTGGTGACCTCGCTGACACCGATCCATTGGCGTCGCTAGACATCGGCACCAACGGCAACCTTCCAGAGCATCACATCCAGCTAGTTTAAGGGACCTCTTTACATTACCTATTTTCTCATTTTACTGTAGTAGATTATCTAATAATTATTTTCTACTCTGTTATCTAACTTCGCATACTAATAATTATAACGTGTATTTTACGGTTTAACTTAGTGTACGTTACAAAAAGGATCATATTGATCTACGTGCATAGGCCTATATTTTGAATCGATTGCAATCGTTTTAGGGATAGGTCGTGCGCGAAGATAATTTCCGTTATATCTGTTTAACCACTAAGTTTGACTCGTCCCTCTTTTTTAAAATCCATTTTTTTTCTCAATCTACAGTCTAACATATACCTTTTTATATACTATTGTTTTTCTTATTTTTCAAAATTATACAGTAATTTTTAAAAGTGGTGAATTGGTGTTTTTTTTTCAACCGTCTCGCTACAGTATGTATTTAGAAATATATAAGTAGATTTATCAGTTGTCTGGTTGCCTAGTTTGGGATCAGATAACGGTGTGTTGGTTGTCCTAAGATAAGTTTTTTTTTTATTGTCCTTATATTCAAATTACAACTGTCATTCGTTGAAAGTAGTATGAAAATGGCCAGGTATAACACGGCGAATTAACGGAAGGTATCAATTTGCTTACCAATTTTCAACTAAAGCGTTCTTCATTTCCGTCTGAAATGCTACTTAGGTAACAGTATGACTAAATTCCGATCACGTGGAAATCAAGAACAATATACTACACGGTTCATTGTTTCTATCGCACGGCCATTGAAATATAAGTAAACATGACGATATGTCAGCTGCAATAATAATGTGAATTAATTGCAGTTCACGTTCCTATTATATTGCTTAGAATATGTCTTCATATAGTTAGGAATTGTACGATTGGCAATTATCACACGGCAACGCGCACCGCCGCGGAGGGCGGTGGCGGTAAAGCGAATTGACCGCGCGGTCGGTCGGTGTACGTGTGTTAAGCATCAACGGATTTAACAGAGGGCAATGCGACATGAGATCCGCTTCACCGCCTACCGCGGCGGTGCGCGGTGCCGTGTGTTAATCGCCATAAGGGAAAAGTCGTGTGGGAATCGGTTGTCATGTTATGGTCACGTGATACGGAGAAATGAGGAAAATGTCGTGAGGAAAGTATTGAGTACGAATGTTAATGGCTATAAGAGTAGAGGGAGACCAAAGAAACGATGGATGGACTGTGTGAATATGGATAGAAAGGGGGTGAAACTGAGATGACGACTAACAGAGAAATGTGGAAGGGAAAGACATGTTGCGCCGACACCAAATAAAATGTGTTAAGGGCAGGGGAATGATGATATTTACGAATTGTAATTAGTCTGCAAACACTCGGAAGGCCTTGTCTACAGAAGAATATATCTAGAATTAGCTTTTGCCAGCGGCTTCGCTCGCGTGGAGGTAGGAAAATATCCCTCGGGAACGTACTACCGGGATAATAAGTACCCTATGTGTTAATCCAGATTATAAACTAACTGTGTTCCAAATTTCATCCAAATCCGTTCAGTAGTTTTTGCACGAAAGAGTAACAAACATCCAGACATCCATACTCACAAACTTTCGCATTTATAATATTAGTAGGATTATAATAATAATAATAGCTTGGACCTTGTTCCTGATACCGGTGGGCTACTATTTTTTATATTTTTAAATGTTTTGATAATTTTTGTTATTTTAATATTTAAAAATATAATTTATATGTTTGTAAAATGGAATAAAGATAATAATAATAATAAATTGTTTATTAATAAAAAGGGTCACATTTACAATAAATACGTTAAACAATTAAAATAGAGCAGATTTGCTAATTTGCCTGAACTAGGTAGGACCTGTGTTTCAGGCTACAAATGCAAAAATTCTTATAATGTAATAAATTAACAAGGTGTAGTAATAACTAAAATTAAAACTTAGGTAACAAAAGTAAAATAGCGAGTTAGCGGTTTTATTTGCAGACAACTAGTAAATCTTCTGTCTGTGCATAATCTATGGTTAGTAAATATTGAAGTATATTTTTTTTTACAGCTATAGTAGTTTAATTTATAGATACTTAGTTTTCTATTTAATCTATTGTACAGAAATGGGCCTAAAAATGTATAGAATCTTTCTACAAAGACATGTTTTGAGGTCTCATTTGTTATACATACTATATCATTCCGTCTCTTGTTAGTATTGTCAGCAGTGTAGGTAAGCATGGTGTGCTGTTTTAATACTAACTGCATAATGAAAAGCTGCCGAACAGTCAGCACGTTGCAAGTTTTATAAAGTAGATCTGTGGGAAAAAAGAAGGGATGGAAGTTTGCTACCTTCAAAATTGCTCTTTGAGCTCTTTCAAGAGGAAGCAAATTCGTTTTTGGTGCACCGCCCCAAGAAGTGATACAGTATTGAATAATAGATTGACATAGGGCCAAATAAACTTGTGTGATTAATTTTTTGTCTGCTAATGTTCGTAATTTCTTAAATACATATATAAGTTTACGCACTCTTTTACTAAGGCTTTCAATATGTATTTTAAAAGAGAGTGTTTCGTCCATTATAACCCCCAGGTATTTAATGTTGCTCGTTTTAATGATAGAAGGACAACACACGTACTAACTGCACAGTTTCCGCATTTATGGGCATATAGATGAGGGTTAGTAATGTTAGGTTGAGGTTTGCGCATGGAGAAGTGAATATATTTTGTCTTGTCGGTATTTAATGTCAATAAATTGCTTTGAAGCCAGTTAGTCACAGAATTTAATCCTAATTGAGCGACTTCGAACAGTTCGCTTCTGCTTTTTGCGGTAAATATTAACGCCGTGTCGTCGGCATATGATATTATTTTACCGTGTTTAATATTTAGATTACACAATTCATTCATATAGATTAGGAATAGTGTGGGGCCCAGAATACTCCCCTGGGGTACACCGAAACTAGTATTTTTCTGTTCATTACTCATAATATTATCTATTTTAACACATTGGTACCGGCCGTCTAAATAGTCAGTAAAAAGTTTCAGCGGCGTTCCTCTTATTCCTATGGTTTCTAATTTGTTCAGAAGAAGAGAAACAGATACCGAGTCGAATGCCTTGGCTACATCGAGGAAGACTCCCAGGGTCTGGTGTCCTTTGCCAAGTTCTAGTGAAATATAATCAGTCAGGCTATGCACCGCATCGGCAGTCGATAATTTCGCTCTAAAACCAAATTGCGCAGGGGAATAAATGTTGTTTTTTTCTAGGTAATTAACTAGTCTAGTGTTTATAATTTTCTCTAGTATTTTTGAAATCGACGGTAGTAAGGATATTGGCCTATAATTATTAACTACGTCTTTACTACCGGATTTAAAGATAGGGATTACAACTGCCTTTTTTAGGCAACTCGGGAAAATTCCTTCGGAAAGACAGATTCGAAAAATGTGCGTTAACGGAGGTATCAAAATATGGTTAAAAAGTTTAAGGATCTTATTGCTTATATTATCCCAGCCAGCTGCACAATCATCGTTTAGCCCGGAAATTATTCGGGATATTTCATCTTCATCAGTGTCCAACAGAGCAAAAGATTTTGAGATACGGCTATTGCTTGATTTTTGGACAGATGATTGGACGCAATATTGTGAAATCTGCTCAGCAAGAGTTTTCCCAACATTTATAAAAAAGTTATTTACATTGATAGCTGTTATGAGTGGTGACGAATTTGCAAGTAGTAAACTCGAACTTGATTCACGCTGTTTTGACATATTGGTGATATTTTTAATACTTTTCCAAAGTTGTTTGCTATTTTTACCCGCTTTATTTATTTGTTTTTTGTCGTAATCAGTTTTTACCTTCTTTAAGAGATTGTTGCAGAAATTCCTGTATCTTTTATAAGTAGTTTGAATTATAACATTATCAGGGTATCTCTTAGTTTTCTGATGAAGTTTATCCCGGTGTCTTATACAGCGAATTAATCCAGAAGTAATCCACGGTTTAATATTATAAAGTTTCTTATTTACTGTAGAAACTGTCGTGTTATGTAATATTGCTTGTTGGACCTGTTTTATTAAGTACAATAAAGCCAAATTAGCGTCAGCAGTATTGTAAACTACGCTAAAGTCTATGTTGCATAAATCACGTTCGAGTTTGTTTGTATTTAATTTGATAATTGTCGGAGGACGATTTAGCTTAGGCAGCGATAAATTTAGTGTTAGTAGAACTGCGTGATGGTCGGTAATTGTTGAGTTAGTAACAAGCGTAATATATGATAGGCTAGTTTTGATCATCATATGATCTAAGCAGGAACCGCTCTGATGTGTAGGCAATGTGTGAGCGGGAAGAAAACCATGGTATAAACAGATGTTAAGGTAATCCTGGATTCCTGCATCGCAGTTCTCAGAACCAATATTTATGTTTAAGTCACCTGTTAGTATAACATTCTTAAATGAACTGAGTGCTTGGAGAATCTGGTTTAAGGATTTGTTAAAAGAATCTAAGTTTCTAGCGGAAGGGGACCTATACATAGCGATTACCGCTGTAATTGTACCAATTTTGATGACTAAACAATTGCTCATGCACTCTTGTAGACTATGTTCCTCGACTGTGACCTTTAATGATTCTTTAGCAAATACTACGATACCGTCATTTTGATTATGGTTTACTGTGGAATGTAATACGTTGTACCCAGGTATTACTGGAATATTATCGTAGCGGTTGGCTAGCCAACACTCGGTAAGTACCATTATATCGCAGTCAAAGTTAAGTCTATGAAGAAAAATGTTAAAGTTATCTATGTTTTTAAAAATACTACGAATATTTTGAGTTAGTACAGTTACTGAATTTTGATAGTCGGAAAGATATTTTATGCAGTCCTCAACGTCACATGTCTTTGATACTGTTAAAAATGAATTATCAATATCTGTAATTAATTTATCATCCATATTTAACTATAAATAATAATAAAAATTAAGTCTAAAATATAATCAAGTATGCGGCGCTCTTAGGCGCCTTCATAATCTATCGAATTAATATACCTGTATTCGGCAGCTTTTTTAGCCGGACAATCTGTGTCTCCCGTTTTGTGGTGGGCTTGTTTTTTAAAACGAGAGCATGTAGCACATTTAGGCGGGTTGGCTTTCTTTGCGCAGTCTTGTGTTGAGTGTCCTTCTTCAGAGCAATGCCCACAGGTGGGGACAGTTAATTTGCAAGTCTTGGCTGCGTGACCGTACTGCTGGCAGTTGTAACATCTAGTTACCAGAGTGAAGTCTCGTACCGGGCAGGACGTCCAATTTATAAATAGTCTATCCTGTGTGATGAGGGCCTTACGAATTACGGCTGGAACTTCTATAATAAAGTTGCAATGATCTGCATCTTTCCTACCAGACTTGTGACTCAGTTTTACAGAGGACAAAAATATATCTTGGGACATAGTCGGCAGTTTTTCAGACAAGTTCTGTTCGAAAATACATTTGAAAACTTCATTTTCAGCCATTGAAGTGGGCACTCCTATGACTATAATGCGTGGTTTGCGTTTTTGAGGATCATCTACGGTAAGGCCTGACGAAGCGAGTTGTACTTTTTGCCTTAGCTTATCGAGGTCATCTTTGGTCTCAGTGCTGATTATCAGGCCTCCTTTTCCTATTTTGCGCACGCCTCGAACTTTTAATTTCATTTTTCCGGGACTTATAATTTTCTGGACCATGTTTTTGGTTTCATCACTAGTTATCGAGTTATCACAGGGATAAATCGCCACGGAGCTAAGATTATTGGGGCGCACAAAGTTGTTGGACCCCTTCTTCACCATATCGGCAAAAGATGTAGTAGCCGCACCCTGTTTCGAACAGGACTCCTGAATTGTTCGGTTCATCTCGGTAAGGCAGTCAGACAGGTCTCGAGCTTCGGCCATTGTTTTTAGAGAGGCATGGGTCTGTATGGCTTTTTGCTTAAGCGACTGGTATTGAACAGCCATTTGCGCAGCTCCATGGCCAATTTTGCGGCAGAGACTACTAATTTTTAACTTCTGCTCAGAGTTTAGTTTTCCTTCAGAAGTAATAGCACATACCTCATTGAGGCACTGCTCAATAGAACCCATCCAGGACTGGATCTCCGGAGTGGATACTACTTCAATACCCTCATCTTGGTCTTTTCTTGTTTGTCGCGGCGGTGTCGGTGCTGGGGCTGGTACTGGGATCGGAGTTGGTGTCGGTGGAGGGCTGCGACGTATCATCGCGCTCCGATTAAAGGGGCTGACTTCCATAAACCAGGAAAGATTCAAAAATAATCCAATCAGTTCATTGTATTAACTTGTCACTTAAAATGTTTTCTGTATAACACTCTAATACACTAAAACTAGGTCACTATTTATGCGAACGTTAATTTATTTAATTATTAAAATGCATTGATGTGCACGTCTGTATGCTTTGAATGCTTACGTAGATTAGTAATTAGGAGAGGCTTCTGGCTAAGTAATAACAGCCGCACGCGTCGCGATCGACGTTAGGTTTAGCTACGCTTGCCGCGGTTGGTCCATGGATGAGTGACCATCTTTACACAGCAAGACCCCCATGCCTCGGAAAGCTCGTTGAGCCGTTTAACCCGGCTATCGTTCATGGATTGAAGGCCGAAAAATCTGGCAACAGTCTTACAAAGTAGTCTCCTGTTACCCTATAACTGGGTTGTCGAGGTCAGATAGCCAGTCAATCTAAAAAAATGGTACTAAGCTGCGTTAGGTTAGACTGGAAGCCGACCCCAATGTAATTGGAAAAAGGGTAAGCAAACAGATGATGATATTGGTCCTATGGAGAAAAAATGTTCAGTTTGTTGGGCTGTACCTCACCCTTAAATTTTACCTCAGCTCTCTGATACAGCAGATACAGCAGCAGTAGTGGCGGCCCATTGGTAATGGCCTCGACTTACGAGTACGGTCCTGGATTCGAACGTAGGCAAGTGGTTTACTTTGAGTAATTTAGTTCATCACCACTGCCCTCAAAACGGTAAAAGAATACATCGTGAGTAAACCAGCATGTTCTAGAACCAAAAATTCTAAGAAAATGTGACACCTACCAACTCGCACTGGGCCCGCGTGGTGGCCAGAGAGAAAGCCTGTGGGGTAATTGTGGAACTTTTTATCGTAGGAATTGGTTTAATATTCATAGTTAAACAACATTCATTGCGTTATTTACGTTGCTGAGCCGACAATTTATTCGAACAAATGACGCAATGGTTTAGATATAATCTTCAATCCCATTCAGATTCTGATAAATTGTGCGTTTCGCAATTAGGGTGCTGGTTTCCAGCAGTCGGAAAATGTTAAGCTGAGTATGCTTACCTACTTAAACATGCTGTTTATGTAGGTATAACCACTGCTGACCTTAAGTGTCCTAATAACCACTTTTATATACAGGATCAGTTTTTATCCAGTACACAAACTGTAAGAGACCTTCTACACGGTAGGGACCAACCGCCAACAATCGTATCCTTGGTCGGATTGATATAAAAATGGACAGTGTAGAACATGGTTGACCCGACCGATATTTGGTTGATATCAACGGCCTTGGTCGCGAGCGCATCCCTCGCGACAGGCTGCGTCCGTGGTCGGCCCCAACCGTCTGGAACGCTGTCGCCCGACGCGAGCGCTTCAATGTGCGCTTGTTACAAGTGAACCACCGACCGTGAATGAATGAGAAAATGAGATAAGTTGAGTCAACCACCGACCGTGTAGAACGAATACAAAAAATGGTTGACCCGACCAAGGTTACAATGGTCGGCGGTTGGTCCCGACCGTGTAGAAGGCGTCTAACCATGAATTCAGCATATCATTCCAGACCCCCCAGCGTAGAAAATTTTCGTCGGTTATACAAACAAAAATCTGCTGTTCCATACATTTTGATCCCATAGGTATTGCATTTTTCTATGAAACAGCTTCTTTTTTTTTTTGTAAAACCGACGAAAAATATCTGCGCAAGGGGGTCTAGAATGATATGCTGAATTCATGGTTACAATTTACGCACTGGATAAAAATTTATCCTGTATAGGGCAAGGATAACCCCATCACAAGTATCTTTATAACTTATCGGTGCAGCCTCAATTTTGAGCTGTATAACAATTGTATCAGAAACAATAAAATATTATTCTATTTTTTTTAATGGGCACGCAGTTCTCAAGCATCTTAATTGATAAGATTGGACTGATTGATTTGAAGACGATATATCACAGTGTTTTGTTTTTGCACGGTGAGAGATCCGGGTAGGTACTCATCCTATTAAACAATTTATTGTCACTGTCTTTCACGACAACGATACAGAAAAGGATATGTTACTGACGTAGAAAACAAATGATTATAGGAATGCAAAGAATACATGACTTATTATGAGAAAAAAACAAGCATGCTATTCACAATACCTGAGAATAGATAGAGTAAGCTAACCAGCAATATCTATTTGCAAATACTTCATTACACAGCCCAACGTGACTCTTGCACCTTGAATGAGAGTAGTCATTTCCCGTAGATTTTGGGTCACTGAATTCAAATTCGGCCTCAGAATTGCTCCACATCACATCACAATTTTTTGATATCCTAACCTAAAAGTGCAAAAAACACTATTTTAGCGTTATGTAGCATCGCGACAAATTTAGCTTTCGAAAAAATACACACAATGCTTTAAAGTATAAGCATTGCTCTTCCAAATGGCGCAAGAGCTCTCATTCAAGGTGCAAGAGTCACGTTGGGCTGTGTTATTGATGTAAACACTTACATCATATATGAACATCCCTCCCTTAGCAAATTGACAAATAACTATGATAGGACATTGCTGTCATACTATACCTGGTATAGGTATATATAGGTAGATACAAGGGATTTACTTAATCCGGTAAATGGATGGTAAACATACAAAGTATATATTCATTGTGGTTGACGTCATTCCCTTATCTTGTAGAGAAGCAAAAACTAACATGAAAACCCCAGCGAAAGTGGTTACGATTTTTTCATTCTTGGGTCAAACTCAATCACTCTGAAGTCGCCTACTGCTGGACATGGACCTCTCTCTGGGTCAAATGAAATAATCTAGCGCAAATCCGAAGAATTAATCAAATTTAAATCATTTATTTCACGTATGAAAGGCGTCGAAATTGACAAGGAAATATAATTTATTCACTTCCTTCCTTGAGAGTAGTGGTGGCCTAGTTTTAACGGCCGCGCCTCACGAGTTGTAGGTCGTGGGTTCGAACCTAAGAAGGCACTTTACGTTGTGTAAATTATTTCATCACCTCTGCTCTAAAAACGGTGAAGGAAAACATCGTGAGGAAACCGGCATGTCTTAGAACCAAAAATTCGAAGACATGTGACATCTACCAACCTGCACTGGGCCCGCGTGGTGGATTATGGCCCACTCCCTATCATGAGAGGAGGCCTATGTCCCAGCAGTGGGAACAGTATAGGCTGCTAATGATGACTTGCTTCCAAAAGCTGGATTTATAGGCGCAAGAAACTTTTTATTTTCACAATTTTTTGTACAGGTACTAATGCACCTTTAATAAAATTAACATACAACAATAGGACAAAATAATTTAAAAAGGCAGGTAAATTAATTAGCATGTAATAAATACACGATGCTCACATATTTACAAACATTGTAAAACTAGATGATTTTCCTAAAATGTTAACTAGTAATAAGTCAGCGTGTGGGTTATAGTAACGGTAGTATGTAAAATCAATGTCATGGTGCGTGATGTATCTATAACGATAAAACAAAACAAAATAACGAACTATTCATTTCATGTAACTACACCTCACTAGGAGATTAACGTTCTCTAGTAGTACAGCTCGGTAGGTACTTGTAAATATTTGTTTAGTTATACTTTTCTTTACTTTATACTTTATTTTCTTTACTATTTCTTTTTCTTCATATTTTATTTAACTTGGCTTGTCTTCTTCTTCTTCTTAGCGTGTCAATAGAAATCTAAATGCAGTTAGCTCAGAATTTGGCGACGAGCTTAGCACTTTCAACAGCATCCATAAGGAGCCTCCCCGAGTGACGTCTCAACTAAGCTATTATCCGCCTCTTGCACCCTGAGCAGACAGCGAGTTCCCACGCTGATTGGCTAATTCTTTCACCACGATGGCGATCCGAAGTCCACTTATTAGTTAGTCAGAATGTATTGGTCTAATCTTGCAAGCTGAATTAAAACTACTTCCTCCTAACACACGGAGTTGAAAATTTACATGTTGGTTCTGTTTCGAAGACCATGCATTTTTATGACGCATGGACCTGATTCTAAACCTAGGATTGGCTCCAGATGAAGGAACTTACGGTCAACGGTACAGATAAGACATTTCATAAAAATCTATACTAATATTATATATGGGAAAGTGTATGTGTCTGTTTGTGCGTCTTTCACGGCAAAACGAATTGACGTGATTTTTTAAGTGAAGATAGTTTAAGGGATGTAGAGTGACATAGGCAACTTTTTTTTTTCTTTTTTTAGTGGCTGTGGTGAACTTAGAAAAGCCGTGCTTTTCCCATGGACAATTCTATGTAGCATGTTCGCGTGTGTCCAATGCCCAGAATCTTTACATTCTATCCCCAAATGGAAAGACATATAATATCGTCTACAGTAGCGTATTAAAATAACATTCTGTTCCGAGTTCTCTTCTGTGTTCTAAATCAGGAAAGGGGAACCGTGTTACCCCGAATTTAACGCGAGCGAAGCCCCGGGGTGCTGGACTGCTATAGGCTGATGATGATGGTGATGAAGCCGCGGGCAAAAGCTATTATTCTATAACGATAGTAGATCTAAATTCCACCATGACCTGCCTGATAATTGCGTAACACACTAACTGTAGACATAGCTTTCATTTTGACAGTTCAACAACATTCATCGATGAGTGGACTCCTAAACGATCATTTGTTTTATTGTCATTAATATCACATCTGCGGAGTTCAGCTAACTAATGTGATTTGACACTTTTACGCGGTAAAGTCACTTGAAATTTTGCTTTGCTCTATGGGTCTCCAGGGCGTGATTCCTGATTCGTGACTTGGATTCTCCGGGGATCAAAGTATGCGCCAACTCAACAACCGTAGCGTTCCGGACAAGCACCTGACCGAAATCAAGGGGACTTAGTGAACACGCATCTCAACCCCCCTTGAGACCAATAGAATAGATCCTTGCTTAGAAGTTGTAAGGTGAAGTGACTTTGTCCCTCTTTATATCGGCAATATAAAGGAGCAGTGATGGTTCAGTGGTAACGAACGCAACGTACTAGTTGTAGGTTCGAACCCAGCCAGACGCTATAGTTAGTGTTAATTATTTAATTACCACTGCTCTCAAAACAGTGAAATAAACATCGTGAGGAAACCGGCATGACCTAGATCCAAAAATTCGAAGACATGTGACATCCTTCTTATCCTTTTTAGCGCAGCCGTGGGGCACACATAAATGCTAGTTTTTAACATCGCACTTTTATTGATTTTCTTTTTAATTTTTGTTTTTTGTTAATTTATGTATTTTCTGCTGTATTATTAAAAAAAAAAAAAAAAATTGAGTCTTAAAAATACATGCTACAAGTCAGTCATAATGAGATAGCACATGAATGTATTGTCACAAAATAGATCCTAACCCCCAAACTAGGCCTGGGCCTGTATTTTAGGGGTAAGCGTTCAGCCATGGGTTCAATAATCAATTTATAAAGTTTAAAGTGTGTTTTGTAAGTGTATTTTGTGTGTCTTTTGAGTTTGTGCTAAAGAAATGTATTTTCTTTCTTTCTTTACATCTATCAAACCGCACTGGTGGATTACGGCCCATTCCGTATCTTCGAGAGGAGGCCTGCGTCCCAGTAGTGGGCACATTATACATATGGCTGTTCATGTATGATATTGGCGAAATAAAATCACTCAGTCTAATCCCTGGGTTTATAAGAAATCCGTGAAAACGAATGCACAGTCCTGTAATTTAATAACAATTTTTTTAGCATTGTTTATTAATTGATTTCTTCATATAATTAAGTATGTACAAATCTTAAACTTTCTGTAAGCGCCATTATTACCTATACAAATAAAAGATTTTGATTTATTATTGTTTATCAAAATCTTCCAACTTATTTACATGTGAAAGCTTAGTATGTTTCCATGTTAGTTACTCATTTGATTAATAAACTCACGCAAAAACGGCCGAACGGATTTATATGAAATTTAACACACAAATATTTTATAACATAGGATACTTTCTATCTCGGTAGTACGTTCCCGTGGAATATTTTCCAACCTCCACGCGGGCACAAACGCTGGCAAAACGTAGTAAGTCATAATTCTGATGTTAGTTTTTGTAACTGTTCAAGGTCTCCCATATCCTCATATGGGAGACCTTGAACCTGACCTGGCACAAAGGCCAGTGCTCAGTAATGATGTGCTTATTAAAAACCTACAATTGTTTTTGTAGGTTTTTACAATTTTTCTACAGAGCTCAAGTACTTGTATTAGACTTATACAGTTACGTCGTTTTAACCATCAAAGTAAATACACATTGTATACTTTTCGACTTTATCTATTCAAGGTTTGGTGTTCTTTAAAATATCTTCTATTGGTAGGTAATGTTGTAGGTACAGACGCCAGCACATCGAGCCACTAAAATCTACCAAATTTCTTTAATAGATTTTCAACTTTTTCTCTAAAGCAGTATGTTCAAAGTTGATTAGGAGAATTTGATAGTTTCGGGTACCTTGAGGTGCTGGCATCTGTACAGAAAAGGCACTTTTTGGAATTCTAGGTCACGTAGATCTAAGTTCACGTTTGTACAGACGTAAAAATATCGCGGCAGGTTTTTTTTTGTGCACTGGATTTTCGACTCACGACGCTTAGCAGTGCGTTGAAAATCGAATGATTTTCTTACGGCCCCGGGAACGTGGACAAGAAAACGCATGATTTAATAAATCGGGGTGGGTGGCAAATCAATAGCAATCTATACCTTGTGATAACGATATGTTTAATAAAGAATAGATGACAGCGTCGGGTGTTTTATTTATTTTTCCTTGAAATGATCAAGTCCTGAAATGCTTTAAATAGGTATTATGTTTATAGAGGGTAAGCACAATCGTTATTATTTCCGTTCTTTACAAACGGCCTGCATTCCTGCCAATTTCACAGACCAATCCATAGTTTTTAAACATATTTTGAATCCACTAGTATCCTACTAAATTATCCAAAGCCATATATTCCCATAAAGAGTTATTTCAAGGCGTATAAGTCATTATAATTAATTATGAACGAAGCATGGTCGACGAGGGTCATCGCGAACCGCGCCAACACGTAACATGATCGATATTTGAAATTCAAAGCTGAATGATGCCTTAAAAATGTTGCCAACCTTCAAACTCGTGTAGATAAGCTGCTTAAATGTATAGCTGGCAATACTTTGTTTAGTACATACGCAACTTATCGCTATTGTGACTAAAACAGGCTGGCATCACCGTTAATTAGCCTTCGACGTTATCATTTAGCGTTAATTATACCACTTTAGAATGTTATCATTTACTAAGAACGTGAATACAAAGTGCCAGTACAATAATATCCTTTCAGTTTTCTTTGAAAGAACTTTGAATAAGTGCAAATGAAAATAGTCTTTTGGTTTAATTTGCATTTAATTACTTTTGTTTTTTTTTTATTATTTCATCAATTATCTTTTAGTAAGGCTTATGTGATATCTATGTGCAATGCAAACTTTGGTATCTCTAACTAAACTAAAACTTTTATTAAAACAAAAATAATTTGAAGTCGATTTTCGGTTGTTGTATTATGTACATGCACCATATTTATAAACACACATTTAGTCTAAACAACAAAAAATATTTCCCCTTTGTCTAAAACCCTTTAAAAGTATAGAAACAAAGGTATCATCACCAATCTAACAACGTTGATTCACATCTATAAAACACTGATAAGACCTTGCGCAAATAATGTGGCGCAATTACATAGAACTGTACAACGAAACACCATAGATTTAAAAACTCACCACAAATATAGCTGTTATGCACAACAGCATGTATTTGATGCACTTCATTCCTACTTCTAGACTGTTCCTCGTCATTTTTGTAGCACAAAATGTCCGTATGATCTTTCCACCTCGGTAATCGAAACTGTACTGAAAATTTTCACTGTTCCTTATCAAGTTGATAAGGTAACGTTCGCGCGCCTCGTCCAGTGGTGACTGTTTCGCGGGAGGCATTTATGTGGCTAGGAAAATATTACGTTTTCCTTTTGACCAATTAGCTAGTTCGCTTTTGAGTGGAGCGCTAATGTTATAACAAATAGCAGACGTCATGCGGCGGACGGCGCTTAGCGTTATGTGGGCAAATGGTGCAGTAGCAAGCAATGTTTAATTTAATAATTATTTGGTAAGGGTTGAGGAAAATTCAATACCAAAATGTGGTTATGCATTTATTGTTTGTAAATGGAGGATAACAGATTTAATGTCCAATTATGTTGTTTGTTTCGAAACGGTGCGGTTTAATACTTTGGTAACGCGGTCAGTGGCAATCAATAATGGAGTCATGGTGTTAATAATTAAATAATATTGTTTGTTAGCCTGTTTTTGTTGCATGCATAACAACTGCTTTGCGTCACAGGATAGTTTATTGATCATCAGTTCATCGACTCTTGCTCATTGGCGTGTTTGCTGTATCAGGTGATTCGCAGCGTAGCTCTGCCGTAGCAGTGGCGTAGTGCTGGCTTAGGGATGGCGTAGCATGGACGTGGTGCTACACTAACGCTACAAAAACGCTACGATACCGCTACGGACGGTGACATGCGTCGCTTCGCTGGAGCCAACTAGAGATTGGTCTTTGAGACTCTGACTACGAGCAATTGATGATTAAAAGAATGAGTCTAGGGCATCAATAAGGTTTCCGGAGGCCATTGTAGTCAGACACCCATATTTAAAGTCACCTACACTCCAAACCACGTCGATTTCGCCTCTACCTGTGACATTGACAATTAAAACTTGTTATAAATTGACATAAACGTTCATTTCCCCAATTGGAACTGAAGAATGATCCGACATACTCAAGGTATAAAACCTACCTTAGCATTTTCGAGCCTATCCACTGTTTAACCGACTTCAAAAAAAGCAGGAGGTTATTAATTCGACTGTATTTCCGAAATTAAAGTTATTTTTCACTTTGTTGTGTTTTTTTTTTTAGGAAGTCTGTTGTTATTTTTTTGTAAAAAGTTTTTTACTTCCTAACTATTGCTAGTTCTTCAGGAGGGTCATCGGCATTATTTTGGAGCTAAAGTGGGATCTCCAGGATGAGATAGGATGGATTTAGGGCGTTTTCAAGGGTTCTTATCGCTCTGCTTTGTATATCTGGGGTATGTTCATGTACAAAATATTGAAATGGGGCCTGAAATAATAAAACAAGAAATCCAGACACGCATACCATGAAATAAAAAGAACATGCTTATTTTGAAAACATTTATTTTCGAACCACAATACTTATTTAATGTAATAATAACACTTAATTTAATATCAACTAGAATAAATAAATAAACAACAAAATATTCTTTAGGGCAACGGGGCTTTCTAGCTGATTGACGTGCCCCCCTACTGGTCCCAATTCATCTAATATAATATAATATTTATACCTTTACCATTAACTCGAAAAGAAGATAAAGCAGATACTGAATTCAATTTATTATATATTTTAAAATCTGACGAAAAAAACGGTTAGTTTATTAAATTTTATAAAAAACTTGTCCAATGGGCGTGTTGTTTTCATGGAATTTCAAATCATTGGCTGGAGTGTATTTAAGAAATGATTAGCTGCAGAAAGCAAATTTAGGTATGGTATATAAGTAAATTCAAGTATTTACAACGTACTTATCTATATTACAACCAATAAGTTATTAAGTAAATGTAATAAAAATATACTGTAACTATATGTGAGTGAATCAAAAGTATTTTAAATAGCGGATTTTGTGTAACTCGTTAATTTTGATTACTCAAGCCTATACCTTCTAAAAATAACAACATAATATTGTTGTTTAAAATTAATAATATATATATATCTACCTAATTTCTATAAATGACTTAAAGTAATATTAGGTTTAATTATTTTACACGGACATTTTTTTCGTTTATAATAAACTTATTTTTAGGTTGCTTGTAAATGGCCTTTAATTTTATGTTATTGTTTTAGAATACTGTGTAAATTAACTGTAAGTTTATTGAACATAATAAAAATATGACAACTTCTACCTTGGTCATGGGCGGTGGTGGGGCAACGTGGAGATGGAAATACGACCATATCAATGACGTCCCAGTCTACATACGAAAATTCATTCAAATATATCCGATTTTATAGTCACTTATCATATCACTATACAGATTGTGAAAACCTATAGTCGGCCCAACATTACTATTTAGTTTGTTTGAAAAAATCACGTTATATATATATCTTGATGTCGGGATTCATCTGATAGTTTCAAATACTCCTATGCATAAGTATTGCCAGTATTTGTATTAAATTGTCGATTACTCTCTCCTTATTGTATAATATAGGTACCCTAATACCTCTCCATAAAATAATAAATGGTCTTATAATAGTATAGAATTAATATGACTACCTGGACGTACTGGAAGACGTAGCGTTGGAAGGCCTCCCACAAGATGGACCGATGACCTGGTGAAGGCCGCAGGAATACGTTGGATGTGAGAAGCACAGAACAGGTCGAAGTGGCGGTGCTTGGGGGAGGCCTATGTCCAGCAGTGGACGTTTTTCGGCTGAAATGATGATGATGATGATGATGACTACCTTGTCTGGTCCATGGGTAGAGTACCTAACTAGGGGTATGTATACACTCACCAAGAGATAAGTAACCAAGGTTGTCAGATATCCTGCCGGGTCCCGGATTTGTTTGATAGAGTTACCGTGGCCCTGGCACAGGCAACTAGGGTTGCCACCTTTTTTTCTTGCAATTAAAGTACATTGGTTATAATAGGTAACAAAAAAAGTACACAGTATAAAAATAAAGAATGATTTATTTGTCTTTATTATTATATTTAAAAACATATTTTTTATTGCTTTTTGCAGTTTGTAATACATAAATTTCGTTTAACGAAAAAGTACTTATGACTAAAACTTTTCAAAATTCCAAAGAAATTAAATCTTGCAAAATATAGTATTTTCGGGTACTTTATTGTTCTAATAAAGTATAGAGTACAATTATGTAAAATAACGTACAATACTTTATTATAAAGTACGAGTGGCAACCCTACAGGCAACTGAAGGAACACGGGTGGGTTTTAGTCAGTTAAAGTCTCACACGCCCTCCCGATCCAGAGCGGGAGATGCCATTTTTGAGTTCCCACCAAGAAAAAAAGGGTCGTGGAATATACATAACTGAAGTTTATTTAGACACCGATACTGGGCCCGCGTGGTGGATTATGGCCCGCTCCCTCTCACCGAGAGGAGGCCTGTGTTCCAGCAGTGGGAACATTATAGGCTGCTGATGTGATATGTTTTCTAATGGAATTTAATATGATTGATGAACTGTTTGTTTTCTATTTATTAAATTAAATCATATTCACAAACATCCATCGGAATAATATATTTTTTTTAAATAGTTTATTGGCGCAAAAAAACCTTTGTATACAACAACAATAACCATTCACATTGGTAGGTTAAATTGGTTTTTAGGAAAAGGCTGCACATATTGTGGAAAACCCTGCCTCCTAAACTAGGGAACCCCTGTGAACCTAGGAGTCAGTGTTCTACTAGTAACTACATATACAAAATAGACCTTTATTTAAGTGTGTGTTTCTAACAATAAACCTTGTAAACTTCAGCTATGTACGAGGACCCTACTTACTTATCTCTTTTGGTTACCGTACCTAAACACTAACAACAAATAGGCACTGTTAATTAAGTCCAAGTTATAGCAATTTTCCAAAGAGCAATGGAGAGGGCTATGCTTGGAGTTTCCCTACGCGATCGAATCAGAAATGAAGAGATCCGTAGGAAAACCAAGGTAACCGACATAGCCTGAAGAATCGCCAAACTTAAGTGGCAGTGGGCAGGGCACATTGCTCGCAGAACGGATGGCCGATGGGTCGGAAGGTTCTGAAGTGGCGACCGCGTACTGGAAGACGGAGCGTTGGAAGGCCTCCCACAAGATGGACCGATGACCTGGTGAAGGCGGCAGGAATACGTTGGATGCGAGAAGCACAGAATAGGTCGAAGTGGCGGTGCTTGGGGGAGGCCTATGTCAAGCAGTGGACGTCTTTCGGCAGAAATTATGATGATGATGATGATATAGCAATTTTTAATACTCATTACAACAAATAACAATACATTAATAACGAGTGTGGTTAAAGGTGTCGTTAATTAGTAATTACAGCATAATTTAAAACAAATAATACAGACTGACAGTCTGAGTAACAGGAATTATTACATAGTATAACATCACGCCTCTAATACCTAAATGGTTGGGTGGCGTTTTTTAAAATTATTTGTCCTGTTATTCCTGTCAGTCTAGTGGTTAGTGACCCTGACTGCTAAGACTGAGGTCGTGGGTTCGATTCCCACCCAGGACAAATCTTTGTGTGATGAGCACAATCGTTTGTCCTGTGTCTGAGTGTAATTTATCTATTATATGTATGTATTTAGAAATATATGAGTATATTTATCAGTTGTCTGGTTACCATAGTACAGGCTCTGCATAGTTTGGGATCAGATAACGGTGTGTTGGTTGTCCTAAGATATTATATTTTAAGTTTTAAAATTGTATTTCCTTTTACTCTTTATTTGCCTTCTAATATTAGGTTATTTATTATTTAAGATTTAGTATTGTTACTTCTTTTTACTCAATGATTTGCTGCACCGTTCGACGTCACACGTCAGCGCCGGCTGTCGCTGAAAATCAGCGCTGGGGCTCTGTCTCGCATAGAGTCGCAGTATTATGCTGATCGGTGGCCGTTTTGCGTTTGACGCATATTTTCCTTAGCTTTTTTTTATTCTTATTGTTTTTAGTTTTTCTTTGCGTCATATTTACCGCAAATAAACGTACTTTCTTTCTTTCTTTTCTTTCTTTGGGTACAGGCGTACCGATAGTACACCCACATTTCGTCAGTTATGTTTTAAGTCATATTATAATAGGGGGCGAATCTATTGCCAATCAACCGGGCACGAATCCAGACTTTGGCTTTTGTTGAGAAATTTTTGTTGGAAGAACTCAATAACACTTTGCCCGACCTGGGTTAGACCTAGGACTGCCACCTTTTTTTCATGCAATTAAAGTACTTTGGTTACTATAGCTAAGAAAAAAAAGTACATGGTATAAAAATAAAGTACAATTTATTTTCTTTGTTATTATATTTCAAAATATAGTTTTTATTGCTTTTTGCAGTTTGCATCAAATAAAGTTGCAAAAAGTATTTACAACTAATCTTTTCAAAATCCCAAAGAAATCAAATCTTGAAAAATAAAGTATTTTCGTGTACTTTATTTTTCTCATAAAGTATAGAGTACATTCATGTGAAATAACGTACAATACTTTATTATAAAGTACGGGTGGCAACCCTAGTTAGACCCCAGGATAAGACTGACGACGCAGTAAGAGTTATTATTGTTGAATTAAATATGACATTTATTGGATCTTCGCAGCAATGTCGATTTCTCACCTTTAATAGCGTTCACGTATCATCTATTTCTAAATGCTTAAGTAAATAATGAAATACTGAATTTAGTGCGTATTTTACTTATTCATCATGTGTGCAAGAGTAATGGCTTGTTATATTTGTTTTAATTGAAAGTAGTTTCTTGCTTTAAAAAAAAACAGAGCAGATTAATAACTAATTAATTCACAAATAATATTGATTTTATTATTGTAAGAAGTAGGTTGGGATCTATAATAATGGTTTTGGTAGTCAAGAATGTATTTAATCGAACCTCTAAAAATGATGATTTTGGGCTCATAAAAATATTATTGAACATTCTAAAATAATGATTGCGCGTCTTTTTGTGAACCTCAAATAATTTATATTTTGGCGTCCTAAAAATACTAAATGGCCTGTAACTGCGACCAACTTGGACATAGGGTGGTCGATCACAGTTCTAACCTAACACTTTTGATCAGGGTGTCCTAGCTTAGTTACTGCGACCATCATCACCTTCATCATCTCCCTAGCAGGGAACCGGATGCAAATAAAAAACCAGTATATTACATGGAGTGACTGCGTATCTGACCTCTACAACCCAGTTACTGGGTAATACGATACCCCTTGATGTAAAATTGTCAGACTTTCGGGCTTATTTACTGCGGCTAACTGTGAGATAGTCAAAAAGAGGCTCAATTATATAAAAAAAGTATGCATCATTAATAAGTCAATAATTTTTAGAGGATCATTTAGATAATTCTCGTCAAGAATGTAATTAAAAGAAAAAACCTCAGTTATTAAGTGTATTTACATGTTAGTATTTATTGCTTTAACAAATAAATAAATAATAAGTATAATTTAGTTACAAATGCTTTGCTATAATAAATTGTAAGAAATGCGTACGTTGTTGGTATATTTTTCATCTTATTAAGTATATCATTATTTGTTCTGGATTAACAAATGACATTGATTTCGTATGAACCAACTTCCCTTTTTTAAGTTGAATGCGCTCAGATAGCCCGCGTAATTGAAATTTTCTAACTTTTTTTGCAATTTTCAGTGCTAGTTTGAGGCTGTATGTTGAACAAAATATCATTTAAATTATCAATAGGTATAACCTTTTCAGTTCATTTAATCCCATTTAATGAGTTTTTCATGAAAATGTAATTCAAAGAAATATCCATAATTCTTACGATCGCGAAAATTATTTTAATTTGCAAAAAACATTACTAAATTGAATTTTGCGGGCTACCCAGCGCTTCACCTTACACAAGTTGGTAATTTAGGTACTAAAATATACTAATATCAAACTTAAGAGAAGCTACACAATTAAGGATAAGCACCTCGTTCTTCTCTAGATATCTTCGCCATCCATAATGCCCCTGCCACTGCCAGAGCCTGGAAAAATAACACAAATATTAAAATACAACTCTTCACGTTACCAGAGGACTGGCCTATTTGTTGGCCAAAGAATGACTTGACATACAACGTGGTATTACTGCCAGCCTTATGGGCACGATGGTTGACGATGTGGAAGAATTTTTTGAAGCCCTATAATTCCCCCTCTTTTTTAATATTGTTATTTCAAGACTATGGGGCACTTAATATTTTGTCCAGCATGTCCTGCTGCTTGCGCGCCACAGGAGTTGATGACGCCTCTGAAAGTGCTAAGCTCGTAGCTAAATTCTGGGCTGACTATATTTAGATTGCTATCGACACGCTGAGAAGAAGAAGAAGAAGATTTCAAGACTGTTGGCTTTTATCATTACCTGATCATCTGAACATCTTCAGCATCTTTTCTATGTAACGGTTTATAGTCTAACCTGCACCCTAATTGCGAAACGCACAATTTATCATAATCTGAATGGGATTGTAGATTATTTCTAAACCATTGCGTCATTTGTTCGTATAAATTGTCGGCTCAGCAACGTAAATAACGCAATGTATGTTGTTTAACTATGAATATTAAACCAATTCCTACCGATAAAAAGTTCCGCAATTACCCCTCTGCTTCAACTGAAAACCAGTTCTTTACATGGAGCGACGGCCTATCTGACCTCTACATCCACTGTTGGCCTATACATATAATATTATTATGTCATTAGTAAATAACGATAAAACATTTTAATTCCTTTGCAGCTAAAGTTTTGTTAAATGCTGCTGCGATTGCGGCTAATTAAGATTACCAAACGATTTAATTAAAGTAATAGAGCTAGTAATTGCAATGATAAGGTAATTAAAATAATTTTAATGCTAAGTGTTGAAGTACCTTGGCTATACATCAACTTAATGAGTAAGCACCCTATTTGCATAAGGCACAGTCATTCCGATTTTAAATAATTACGAAGATTATGTCTAATCCATTACGTAATATGTTCGAAAAAACTGTCTGCTCAACAACGTGAATAACGCAATGAATATTGTTGTAGGTACAGTCAAAGAAAGCGATACTACTGAAAATAAGTTATACAATTACCCCTCAGTATACTTTTATCACAATTTATAAAAATGCAGTCCTTGTTTGTCTAGATGTTTAAAGGATAATAAAATCTCTTTGTGTGAAAAAGTGGGACTGGGCCGGACATGTCACCGTATGTCAGATAACAAATGGACTAGGACAGCCACCGATTGAGTCCCACTAAACGCACGCCGGTTTCGCGGCAGGCCGAGATGAAGATTTTGACGAGCTTGACTAGAGTAGGTAGTATTAACAAAAGACAGACTTATGTGTAAAAGGAGATGGAGGCCGGAGGTACAACACAGACTAGTAAGATAAGGTAGCCGCTATGTTGATTTGCCTACCTAAGAAAGACGTCGTTGACAAAACGGGGGAAAAGATGCCCATAATGATTACTTATGGGCAGAGATTCTACGCTTCCAAGTCTTCTCACCTGCATTAAAACTAAGAAGATACCAGCTATGCCGATTCCAGCTGCGTGGGACTGCACCCAATACCCGAAGGACTCCGAGCAACCTGTGGCGTGTGCTGTATTCAAGGTGCAGTCGAAGGTGGCCACTGCTCCGTAGATGTGGTTGCAGCAGCTGACTGGTAGGCCCTGAGTCTCCTGCGTGCCCAGGGGTCGGAACCAGTCGCTGGCGTTGTTGACGCCGCAGCATTGGAACTGGGGAAGAGTTTGGTTAATAGTTTAGTATGACTTTTGTTGTTGCTTGAATTTCTGGGTCTGTCTCGATTGTTGTGTCCGTAGTCCGTAGATTGTTGTGGTGTACTACGGTCCAATATGTATGAGCAGCAGCGTTCTCTAAGCATTTTACCATGATACTGTGATTGCAAACCGGCTTGCTAAGTCTGTCGATTATGGCAACCCCTCCTTTTTTGGAGGAGGCTTATGTCCAGCGGTGGACGTCTTTCGGCTGAAATGATGAATACGGTCCAGTTGGTGCGAAGTCTCGAGTCGAGGAAAGTACCTATGTTTTGTACGTTTATTCCAATCTTTATTTTTATTAATTTGTAACTGATTATATTCTTCTTTGTTGCAGCCTGTTTTTAGGGCTCCGCACCTCAAAAGGAAAAAGCGGAACCCTTATAGGATCTCTTTGTTTTCCGTCCGTCCGCCTGTCAAGACCCTTTTTCTCAGGAACGCGTGGAGGTATCAAGCTGAAAATATCAAATATTCAAGTCTACTGTCTCTTAGAGCTGTGAAAAAATCAAACTTCTAAGCTAACACAATCAAAATATATAGTTTATATCCGTTTATGCCGCAAATTTCCGCAAATTTTCGAATCTCGCAAGGGAATCAAAACCTAAAGGGTACTTCCAGTCGATCTAGAAGCAACGTCTTATAGCACAGATAAAGGAAAAATTGCGAAAACCGTACATTTTTCGTAACATCATATAATAAAAATATTTTTTACGGAACCCTCGGTGCGCGAGTCCGACTCGCACTTGGCCGGTTTTTTTTTAATTTTATGTATTTTTTTTAATTCCAGTATATGCGTTTCTTCATACGTCAATAAGTAATGTTTCGAGAGCAAAATTTTGAAACCATGTGACGTAACGTGTAACAAATCAATAGTGAGCTTGATAAAAACTTTATAGTAGCAGTTTTTTATGTTTATCTATTAAACATTCCCATTAGTAGTTTCGGCTCGCCCCTATTACCTGTGACTTGAAGTAGGTACAGGTACCATTACTTACCCTTTCGTGTATACAGGACTGATGTTCTGTATATTTGCGTGTACACCGAAAGCATATCATGATGTTGCGTGTCTACCTGAGCAAGGTGAGGGTCACGTAGGAAATACTAATGGTGGAGCTGGCCATTATTAATTAAGGCACTACATTCACTAGAAAGGCTTGGCCGACTCCACTAACCGACATTTAACATTCAAAAGGTTATTTAGTGTGGCTTTTAGTAAAAATAAACATAACCTAGAGGTCGCCGAGGGTGAACAGTTTAAGACACCACAATATCACGCGCCGAAACTTTGTCGTATTCAACACTTGCTTATACTTATTACTATTACTAAAATTACTTATGCCCGATACACATAGATATCGTGTTTTGAAGTTCTCATCTTTATAAATTTACAAAGAATTGTCTGGTTTCTGGTTAAAAATTTTGTCGGCCTGTGTTTTCAGGTATATGAAAATTCACAAACATGAAAACTTCAAAATGCGATATCTCAGCGAAAAAAAAAAATTTCACAAAACTCAACGGCATTTGAAAGAGGAAGACTTGTTCTTTAATATGGTAACCTTTATTTTTTTATAATATACTAGCTTTTGCCCACGGCTTCGCCCGCGTGGATGTCGGAAATTAATGCAAGAGGACGTACTACCGCGATAAGAATGTGTTATTCCAGGTTATATAGGTAATATAGACTCTGTGTGCTATTTTCGATCCAGATCCATTCAGCCATTTTTGCGTGATTGAGAAACAAACACCCAATCATACATATTTCCACATATATAACATTATTAGTAGTAGGATTATAACTCATATTACTTAGGATTCATAGTTTATGAGAACATCATGTGTGTTGGTGTTTTTAAAATAAAAGTAATAGTATTCAGAGTAAGAAGACTGCGACACAGAGCTTGGTTTAGTTGAATATAAGTCTTCCTGGTTTTTCTTAACGCTCTTATTTTACCTATCAGACACTCAATCATTTACCAGACACCGAACATAATTATAGAAATAGTACTTTTGCCAGTGGCTTGGCCCGTATAGCTGTCGGAAAATATCACCCGGGAACCTACTACCGGGATAAAGCAGGTATCCTATCTGTTACGTATCCATGATATAATATATCTTTGTGCCAAATTCGATCTAAATCCGTTTGGCCGTCTTTGCATCATTGAGAAACAAACATCCAAAAATCTAAACATCTTTACTAAGCCATTTCGCGGTCTCTTACTTGGAATAATACTATTAGGTTTATTTTGAGTATAATGAACACACGTGATATTCGCAATTACTATGAAGCCAAAGTAATATGAATTACAATCCGACTTATCCTGTACTACCCGGCAGCTGCCAACGCGCTCTGCGCCCGCTTTTTAAATCTCTAATATATTCTAAGATATTCATTTAAATTACATGCTGTAAAGGGCCATATTGATCTATATTAAATGCACAATGTATTTAAGGTACTTAATTGGATAAGGATTAATGCTGTGTTGCTTAAAATCGCTTCGTAAATAAGCCCTTATTTCTCGTAAAAAGTAAAAGATAAAAAATGGTTATTGTGGGTTATCCCTAAGAGATAGACATATACCATTGAGGACATTTTTGTAGGCCTTTTTAAGGTGTAAAATACTGTAGTACATTATTTTGATCTATTTCGTAGGATTCAGCCAGGGTTTTTCTATTTTGAGACGTATGTCAGCGTAGTTTTCGAAGACAGTTATGTTTTTCTAAAATAAAAGAATCTTTCTAAAATAAAATCAGCTATCTGCCAGTGAAAGTCCCGTCAAAATCGGTCTAGCCATTTCAGAGATTAGCGGGAACAAACAGACAGACAGACAGACAAAAATTGTAAAAAATGTTGTTTTGGTATATGTATCGTGTATACATCCATATACACTTAGTAAAAAGTGGTTATCTTAATATTAAAAAGAGACACTCCAATTTTATTTATTTGTATGTATAGATGTGAAAATATGTATGATTGGGTGTTTGTTTCTCAATCACGCAAAAATGGTTGAATGGATTTGGATTGAAAATAGCACACAGAGTCTATATTACCTATATAACCTGGAATAACACATTCTTATCGCGGAAGTACGTCCTCTTGCATTAATTTCCGACATCCACGCGGGCGAAGCCGCGGGCAAAAGCTAGTAAACTATAAAATTCAACCTATCTGTGATCAGGAAAATTCCCCAGTACCGTTTAGAAGGGACAAGAACAATTTTTTATTTTATTTATTTTAGACTTTTCGAAAGTGCCCTTTATGATGTGCCTATTTTAAATGAATGATTTGACCTTGACTCCATAATTTTCGCACACAAAGATAAACATACAACCCATCATGGACCTACAAATTGCAATAAAGGTAAGAAAAATTTAATGTCGCGAGCTGCCACGCGCAGATTTTTTTTTAGCGGGTGTGTTCAGGCAGTTTCATGTTGTCATCAGTATTAGCAGTTCATATGTCTCTTCCAGCTGCTAAGCAACCACCCTGCGAAGATTGTCGCTCTACTTAAGGAGAATTACCAAAGGAGTAAATAAAGAAAGGAGTAAAAAAACAAGGAAATTCCTTATGTTTTGTTGCAATAAGCAGGTCAGTGTGTTGTCGTATATTGATTAAAATGATAGCCCTTTTAACTTACGTTGTAATTTTAAAGTAGAAGATGTAATTAATTTTAGGGGGCGTCTAACGCCACATGCGGGCTGCGTATTCGGAATCTGTCGTAACGCAAATTCTGCATCGCACAAACAAAGTTAGCGCGATTAGCATATTAAACTTATAAAACATCCCGTCATTAATTGTGGGGAATAGCCTCGAGCCTTGATCGCGCGCGAGCTTGCACCGCTGAGCCATTTGTCCCTAAATAATATTTACTCCGATCCATCTTCCAGCGACGCTCTCAGCCGAGGTCCGTACCCTGCAGGGGATGCCCTTAACGTTAGTCGCTTAGTTTAAAGTGTTTTTGAGACTTGGCTGTACGCCTTAATTTAAGCAGCCACAGGCAAGTCCAGTCAAGCAGTCTCCACCTCCTAGGCTCCTCTTCCTCCTAAGCGTCTCCTAGCTCCTAGGTTAACTTGCGAGATACCATTCCCAAAAAGAAAACTGTGAGGAATATCCCACCAAACACAACACCCATTTGGTCGGAGTATCCTCTCTCGTCCATGGACGACGAAGAACTTAACTCCCTGTTCTTCATACCTCTATATTTAATTAAATACTCACATCCTCCTGAACCTCGTCCCAAAGTTTAGTGACTTCGAGGCTCTTGTTGACGCCATACAGGTCCATGGAAGAGATGAGCTGATGCTGCACCAACACTACCGTGTTTCCCTTCAGCACGTACCCAGCGATGCAGGCAGACAATTGGAAGATAAACATCACAATCATGGCGCCCGCGAACTGGAAATATTAGAGGTAGACGGTCAGATTAATCGAGAATAGTCAACTGGATCATAGAGAAGACAAGTCGCGTGCCCAATCGGATGAATTACGAACTTCTATTAGCTACGTTAAATCGGTAAAATTTCAAAAACCCTTTCTTTTTGGAGAATATTGCACAAAAGAATTCTTGTGCAGTGAATTTTGCACAACAATTCCTTTTCTACTAGAAATTTGTTTACATTATTCCACAGGACCGTACTACTGGTATAAAAAGAATAATAGGTCCTACTCGTTCAACTTCTAGCTGTGTGCCAAATTTCATCGAAATCCGTCCAGCCAGGCGTGAATAGGTAACAGCCAGACTCAGTTACATTCGCATAAATATTAATATGGATTTTGTGAAATATTAAACATAAAATCCATAATAAGATTGTTTAGAATTTCACGAATGTTTTTATTTTATCCTGTTTTGTCTCTTATCTACTAAAATATCCTCAAACTGGTAGGTCTAACATTATAAATTCGCACTCCTGAGCCACAAGATACCTACAGCGAGTCTTAGTTTGTATTTCACTGAATATAAATGGTCGCCCAGTGGACTAAATTCGACCTTGTTTTCTTTATTAATTTAAGAAGCTGTATACGACCTTTTTTCGATTTCGCAGATTTTTTATTTATAATTTTTTTGAAAAAACCAGCGTTTATTTCAGTTATTTTTATTTTATGAACGAGAATACTATGGAGCCAAAATCAAGACCAATTCATTGTCCATTTTCTCTAAAATTTGATTAAATTAAATATTTTTTTTACTATGTTTTTAATATGAAAATGGTCAAAAGTGATTATTATATATGATAGATGAATGCATCATAGATGATTTGCACAACAATGCATTGTTATTTTCATATACCGTGTCAACGTTAAAATGATTCGTAAATAAATATGTGGTAATATAAACCTCTTAACGCAAAATATACAAAACAGTCGCCTGTTTGAAGTCGATTAATCAAAATCAAATAATAAAATAAAAAGTTTAATCAAAATTGAAATGATATTTTATGTGGTGCCTTAAAATTTTAAGAAATACAATATTTTAACTGTAAAAACACATCTATAAAATCACATAAATCAGTAAAATCCGAAAAATGTCGTGTACGGCCTATTGATGTAGATGTTTCTAATACATTATATACAATATAAAAATATTCGTTTTCTACACTCCTTCTACATTTAAACGTTAAGGTGAATGCTCCAAACCAGCCCGCGAAATTCAAAATTTCTTACGTTTTTTGCAATTTGCAGGCCAGTGCTAGGTTGTATGTTGATTAAAATGTTATTGGGTTGTATTGGTGATTTTGATGATTATAATTCTGTAACTACATACGTCTTACAGGCGCGAATAATATTTTAATCAACATACAACCTAGCACTGGCCTGCAATTTGCAAAAAACGTAAAAAATTTGAATTTCGCGGGCTGGTCGGAGCATCCCCCTTAAGTGTGCTAAATTTCATACGCCTCCATCTGCGTAATTTTCGTAAAAAGAGGTACAAAGTTTTTGCTTTGCGTATTAACACATAGATCATTAGTATAGGTACTTTATTATACTTTTTAATTACTTTTGAACGTTATTGTTATTATAAACCTATAACACATAAACATTACGCCTGTTTCTATTCCTCAAAATATAAAGCAGCTGTGATTAATCATCATTAGTCTGAATTAGTGGTTGCTGCGTGAAGTCCTACGTCTATCCCCAGGACAGCCAAAGCTTTTATAGGGCATTACGTAGAAATTCTCAGTAGTGGATCAGAATCCAGATTTATCAAAGGCAAAAGGCTCGCCCCTATCTAGTGTCAAATGTGATTTTGTCTATGGATAAAAGATCAAACGTGATAGATAGTTGAATTGCTGATATTTAATTATTGATAAACAAAGGAACACCTTGTTGAAAAGATTGTTATCACCAGACAATACTTAAGTAATGATAACACAATACAGCTGAACAAACATTTTTATTTTCTGTAAACGGTTTTAATAAACGTACTTTTTATGTGTACCTCCTACTAGGCACCACTCTCGAAAAGTGCGTTCGATTTTTAAATTAAAGGTAAAAGCAGTAAGCCCACGTTCCGAGATATTTTCGCGCACTGAATCCTCAACGTACTGCTGAGCGCCAAAAGTTGAAAATCGAACACTGTATTTTTTTGACGCGTTTTTTTTTTTTTTTTTTGTTTGGTGGCTCTGGGCGGATCGTGATTACGCGTCAAAAAAATACTTTTTGACGCGTAATCACGATTTAGTCAGTAAAAATTACTGACTTTTAAATTCACTAATTTAGTCAGTAAAAAGACTTTTACTGACTAAAACCCACCCTTGTTCCTTCAGTTGCCTGTGCCAGGGCGACGGTTTCGAACATATCCGCAACTGTGGCAGTTTTCGACGCGCTGAGACTCACTCGCGCTAGTCGCGCTGTATTTACATTCTCTAGAGAGCGAGAAAAAACCCGGCGGGATTTTTATTACATTCCGGTTTTTAGGTAGACTAAAGGTGTAGTCACCTGGGCAGTGTCTATAGATTAAGCCTTTTTATTATTATTACTAGCTTCTGCCCGCGACTTCGTCCGCGTCAAATTTTTGCTCCCCTGACCCTTCCCATCGCATCAAATTGCCTGCCAGTTTTCGTCCATTTTTCGTTGCTGCTCCGCTCCTTTTGATTGTAGCGTAATGTCAGATCCTTCCTCAAAAAATAGGCTACCCAACACAAAAATATTTTTCCCATTCGGATCTGTAGTTCCTGAGATTACCGCGTTCAACCAAACAAACAAACATACAAACAAACTCTTCAGCTTTATAATATTATTATAGAAGTATAGATTATTAGCCTTTATTCAACAATCTTACATATATTATGTTTCTTAGATTAACACTTACTATTACCTATCTACTAATACATTTTCCTTTTAGAATTCCTATGGAAGAAAATTACAATATTTAGGAAGATAGGTAAGTCCAATATAGTTTATCTTATCTTTTCGTTCGTTTCGTTTGTAGATAAATGTATAAATTTAGCAAATAGGATTCATAGCGACATAGGGTGTGAATCTACGAAGAAGATTCCTATGTGTTGACTATTAAACCCTAACATACTAATTCACCTATACTTGGTAAATTTTTGTACAGGGTCTGTGTACATGGTCTAAACTAATATTATAAAGACAAAATATTTGATCTTTTGGATATTTGTTCTTTAAGCTAAAACAGCTAAAACGGCTGAGCGTAGTTCGATGAAATTTGGCACATGGATAGACCATAACTTAGATTTAGACATACAAATGGAATTTTACATGGTGTATTCCTTATGGTGCATGACGTAAAGAATAGCACCACCCTATTTGCAATTGTTTTATTAGTTAAGATAATGATAAGTCATCCATATATTTGCATGTCATTTGGGCTAATATGTATTGTCAAATTTGAGGGGACTGGCGCTGTATGTCGAGATACAGGACTCGTCCTAGTTCGACAACAGATGCTAACATGTTATGCACCACCAAGTACTAGCCCATAAGTATGTATAATCCATTGTATTTTCTTTTTTCGGTGAAATAAATGTATTATTATTATTTCCTCCAATGGGTACTGTAAAAATGGAGACTATGGGACTTACTAGAGAATGGGCAGCAGCGTTCTCTATGCATTTTACCACAACTTTGCGTTCGCCAACCCGCCTGCCAAGCGTGACGATCATGGCAAACCCCCCATTTCTTAGCTCTCTAAGCCTATGTTCAGCAGTGGACGTCTTTCGGCTGTAGTGATGCGATGGTTTTACATGGAGCCACTACTTATCTAGCCACATTATCTTCTTTTACCTTCCCTTCCTTCCACAAACAAAGCTTTCCTCGAAATTAGTATCTCTCTTTAAGTATTGGGACCAAAATAGATAACTACATTTGCGTACAGTCTGATGATTCATATACCTAGTATAGATAGTAGGTTAGCTATCTACAAGTGCCCATTGGCTTTATCAATAAACATAACATCTTCAAAAACTCCTTTGTCATTTTCAGGTGTACCTAGTATCTTCTTCGTCTCTTTGTTTTGCATTAAGACTCAAATTTTTGTCATTCACAAGTACAGGCCCACAAACAGGCGCGACACGTCAGCGTTACGGGACTCTCTTAGAACAATTTCTATATAAACTTCATGGAAATTGTTTTACAAGATTCGCGTCTCGCCTATCTGAAGAAGCCTTTATAGTCTGCTAAATTCCTCTTTACTTGTGGCCGGGCTATGTATTGGCCTAATTTTAAAGGATATGCGCTAAGGTAGACCGTGAAATTCAATTTTTCTTTGGTTTTTTGCAGGTTATTTGTTGATTATATGAAAATAAAAAGAATGTACATATTATAGGATTACTATAATTAAAATTATCAATACAACCCTCTAACTTCATACGCACGCACAAAATGATACCATGGGATTGAGTACAAGACTCTTTATTATTACTAGTGGTCGCCTAGTAGTCGAAATTCGACTATAATTTCTTTTAATTTTAAGTTTGAATGATATTAATGACCTAAAACATTATCTTAATTATTTGACACATTGTTTGACATTCAGTGAGACTATAGAAAATAAAGACAAATAATATTAGTCTCTTCACATTTTTACCACAGACTTCAACCATAAATAAAAGAGAATGTATGTGTGTGTGTTTGTCAAACGCATGGTAGTGTGTGTAACGTGTTATTAATTGAAAATAATGTATTTTTACGCATAATTTTAAAAAAATATTAGCATTCGTCACTTCTTCTCTGTATAAACTATAAGTGTGCGAAATTTCATACTCCTCCGTCCGCCCAATTTTCGTAAACGGGATCCAAAGTTGTCGCTTCTCGTATTAATATATACACTTACGTGCAAAAAAATCGACCCGCCCTGTAAGTTTCGATTTGGAACACAATATATAAAAATTAAGATAAGATAAACAAAAACTAATAATGTAATTTGAAGATATGTTTCATAAACTTTATTTGTACATACACGACACTTCAATAAACGGGATATTATTGATGATACTGACTCGTTTATTCGGACTCCCGCATTTCTCATTTTTAATAACGCAATCTCAGTGATATTGAATTGTGTTAAAAGTTAATCAGTTTATTGTTTACTCAATAATTGGTTATTTTACTGATTAAGTCACCATTTACCTTAAGTTTAATTGTTTTAACTCTCTGTGAAAATGGATACTACTCCGGCCGAGTGCGACGAAAGTTGTAGCACTGATCCAGGCTGGATTGAGTCAGCGCGTCGTGGCTAGATGTCTTCACCTAAGTCGATCAGCAGTAAGACGAGTGTACCAAAGGTTCTTAGAGACTGGGAGCTTCAATAGATGATCAGGTTCAGGAAGAAATCGGGCTACTTCAGAACGAGATGATCGATTTATAGTGTCTACAAGTTTTAGAAATCGACATTTGACTGGTTTTTAGATGCAACAGCAACTTCGTAATGTACGCAGTGTAGCTGTAAGTGAATGGACTGAACGAAAGAGACTTAAAGAAAGCGGATTGCATCCACACAAACTCGCTAATGGTCCAAAATTAACCCCCGCGCATCGCCAAGCGCGGCTTCGATTTGCTCGTGCTCATTTCTGTTCTCGAACGAGTGTAAAATCAGTTTTTATGGAAATTATGGGCGCAGAAAAGTTTACCGAAGGGAGGGAGAACGATTTGCACAGCCTTATATTGAAGACCGAGTGGCTTTTGGAGGAGGTTTGTGGACTGTTTGGGGCGGAATTTCTTTGTAAGGAAAAACGAATCTTCAGTTCGTATCCGGACGTCGTCTAGGCAATCTGACTGCTCAGCGATACATCCAAGAGGTGCTACAACAACATGTTATGCCATACGCTGAATTTGTAGGTGTGGGTTTCACGCTAATGCAGGACAACGCCCGATCACATACAGACACGATAGAATTCCAATACCTTTGTTAGGTGGAAATTCCTATTATTGAGTGGCCAACAAGGAGCCTTGACCTTAATCCCATTGAACATCTTTGGAAAGAGCTGAAGAGAAGGGTCATGGCCAGAAATCAGCCCTCAGAAACCCTCCAGGAACTAAAGGTGGCTGTTCCAGAGGAGTGGGACGGTATACCCCAAGAATTCATAAAAACATTAATAAGGTCAATAAAAATCAGGATGGAAGCTGCAATAAGAGCACGTGGGGGGAATACAAGCTACTGAACAGAGTATTCTTTAGAAATTTAATGCGTTTTTTGGATTTTCGCTTTCAAAATTATTCACTAAAAATTTAGTAATTCTAATCGTCTTTGTTTTTCTGTCTGTAAAATCAATAAACCAAAATCTGTTACACTAAAAACTGGTGTATTGTAATCTTAGACTGACATTTAACAAAGAGTGTGAAAAGTATTCAATAATTAATTTAAAAAATATATTTATCGTGTTCTGAACGAAGCGTACGGGGTGGGTCGATTTTATTGCACGCAAGTGTAGATTCTGCGCCTGTGTTGTACCACGGTAATGCAAATGTCAAAGAGGCCTCTTTCCACTTTTCGCGATTTACTGCAATTGTGGGCCAATCCTTTAAAAAGGATTATACAGTAGTACTGTAAAATTCTTTGATCCGAAAAATTTTAATACAGGCGTTGACATTTTTTGTTGGATATAACAATAAAACTAACTGTTCCTTATATTTTGGCAGCGTAGATACTGCACTTTTGAATGAAGCAGCACATTACTTTTTTTAGAACCACGAAAATTTCTACGAGGGTTTACAATCATGTGCTGAATTCATGGTTACAGTTTGCGCGTTGATGTCCCTGACAGGGACAGACATCACGCCTCGTTTCTCTCAAGATATGAGTAGAGGTGTTCCTACAGTATATCCACATTTCGACAGTTATGTTTAATCCCCATTTTACAGGACGCAAGCTAATTTGCCATCAACCGAGCGCCAATTCAATCGCCGGACATTCCAGGTAGAAAAACCCAGTAACACCCTAACATTTTGGCCCCCCCCCCCCCCCCCAAAATGTCACCATGAGTACTGAAGAATATTTTTAGGAAGTTACATCCTCTTTGGTCTAGTAGTCGCAAGCGCTACTGATCAGCATGATGTCCCGGGTTATAATCTTTTTGCAATGTCCATCGGAGTCTCCGTGGCTCAAGTGAGAACAATTTTAAGATAGTAAAACAGGCAAATCCTTCAGGGTTTCGACAGCATGACTGTCTTTGAGGGGGGTCATGACCCCTAGGACCCCCCCCCCCCCTCGGACCGCGCCTGGTAACACCTTGCCCGAACCTAGGAATCGAACCCAAGACCACATGCTCATCAGTAGCGCTTGAGACCACTAGACCGACGAAGCAGTCGTTAACAAAGTAACTACAAAATTGTGTCATTGTATAGTACAATTTGTGTCTGTTCTGACTTCTGTCATTGTAGCCTTAGAGTCACGACTGAAATATCTACTCATCACTGCCTTATCACTTCTTTAAGGTCACTCTTCTCTTTCCTCATCACAAAAACAAAAAGTTTCTACTAATTAAATCTAATAATTACACAAACAATTACCTACAGTATTTGCTTTCATTATCTCAGAAGATTAAGTGCGTGGTAATTTATCAAACACTACTGACATTTCTTTGGGACGTTCCTTCCGAACGTATGTAGGGCAGGCGGCCGGTACTTCGAGCAAAATGTAAACTGAAATCTAATTCTGTACATCCCAGCCCAGCGCTATGCGTCAACAACGGACATTTTATGTCAAAAACGTTATGTTCCGACATATAATGATGTAATTATCCTCGCAATTATGATAATTGTGTTTACTTTCAAGCCGTGACGCAGCCTCCCAGAATATTAGCATTACTGTGATAATGCGCCTCTAGAATAGAACAAAAGGTTCTCTTGACATTGGGATCAAGACAAAGATTTATGGCCCGTGATTAAGGGACTAACTGCGTAACTTAGTTGTCTGTTTATTTCAAATTGTTCAAACATGGCTACTTTTACATTATTTCCGTATCATTAACACTCAACAGCTCAGTTCCATGAGCCATCAATTAAAGCGTCAATTAACGCGAATGAATCATAAAAATCACTCGCATCAGTTTGCACAAATCAGAACAGAACACCGACTATAAGATAACAGCCTTTCACGGCCATCAAATGACGTTAAGATAACAATTGTTCCACTTACCACCATGCTAACAATGTAGTTCTCCATGAAAGCTCCATAGAACCCGAGGAACGAGATCAGGAATATGATGATCCCGGTTGCGATGCAGAATGCTGGCAGAGAGAAGAACCTCTCTGATAGGAACGGATGGTAGCCATTGTACGCTGATTGTACGGACCCGCCGACCGATATAATAATAATGCCAGTGATCTGTAAATCACAAGCGACACTAATAACATCGAACTACCTCCCGCACCACAACATCAGCGCAAAACACACACACACTACTTACCAAGAACAGAAAATTGACAGTCACTAATATATACTTCACAGTAGTAAACAGTTTCGACCACATTTTGTTGTAATTTATTCAAATTGCTACGTGTACGCTCGCGTGACAGCTTCCACTGTCGTCGTCTTAACTGGCTACAGATATTTTTATCACTATAGGTAGGTACATTAATCTTGATAAGGAAAACAAGCGGATTTATCTCATCGGAGGCGAACGTCGCTCACTCTCGCACGATACGTTACAAACTGAACCACAAACGTAACACGGTTTATGAAATTTTGAAATTGGAATATTGCTCTATGAATAATAGATTGTTTATCGATGGAAGCGTCACTAATTTATTATTTATACGTTTATAAAATCTTTAGAAACAGAGGGATAGCACACAATAGGCTCGCTTGCAATTTACAGTCGATATGACAAAATGTGTTAATTTTAACTCGCTTCGTGGTGCTCGTAGGCTACGATGTTACTTGCAGGTTGCGATAAGAAAAACACATACGGCAGTTTTCATTTTAATTTCCATGATAATCTGAACATTTTATTCATACAGTATAGGCGGGAAACGACGTCAACTGTCATTTTCCTGAAGAAAGGGGGAAGGATTACACAATTGACATATTGACACATTTGACAGGCCTGTTGGTCTAGTGGTTAGCGACCCTGACTGCTATGCCGGAGGTCGTGGGTTCGATTCCCACCCAGGACAAATGTTTGTGTGATGAGCACGATCATTTGTTCTGTGTCTGGGTGTAATTTATCTATAATATGTATGTATTTAGAAATATATAAGTATGTTTATCAGTTGTCTAGTACCCATAACACAAGCTCTGCTTAGCTTGGGACTAGATGGCGTTGTGTGATAGTTGTGGAATATTATTATTATTATTATTATTATTATTCATAGGAATAGGGAAAATCGTGTCGGTATTTTCCGATACGGTTTGCCTCACTAGGCTAGGCAGAAGGCATGCGTCGCGTATTTCCAATCTGTACAAGGCTAGAACGCAAGGGTGTGAAACTAGTCGCGTATAGATTGGAAATCACTTTTTAATCAAGGTCTTCCAATCTATACAAGAGTAGTACGCAAATACTCGGGTATACTTTGTAGTGGCCAAAGTTACTAAATTGTTCCATAATATACAGTGCTACTCCGCATGCAAACTAAACCTGTAGGTATAGACGAGCGGCCGGCGAGTGTCAGAAACGACATGGTTTGGGGAGTTTAGGTTAGGTTAGGTTAAAACTGCGACCTCCTACGCACGAGCCGAGCGAGCGAAGCGAGCGGTGCCGCGGTAGCGGCCGGCGAGTGCCAGAAACGACATGGTTTGGGGAGGTTAGGTTAAGTTAAAACTGTGACCTCCTATGGAAACGCCTTGATTCTGTTGACGAGCCCTGTCAGCGAAGTGTCCTGTCGAGCGTTGCTACTTCCCCTTCATTTTATTCGTCAACCCCACACCTCTTCCGGCCTTTAAATCGATATCGATACACGAAAATTCGAAAGTTAGGTTAGGATATTAACAAATACATACATACATATTTCTCAAAAATGGGGGGGGGGGGTTCGAAACTTTTCCTTCACAGGAGAGGCTATACACCTCCCCCGTCCTCCCGTAACACCCCTTAAATCGGAGCCCGGCAATCAGAAGTCCTACCAAATTCCTATGGTGGCATTCTGGCCTTGTATAAATTGGAAAGATGCACGTGCGCGTCTACGTTACAAACTATATACGAGTAGTACGCAAAATTCGTGTATACATTGTAATCACAAATTTAAAAAATGCATTACAAAATATACGCGAGCAGATTCCTATGGTTGCGTTTTGGCCTTGTACAGAATGGAAATACGCGCATGCGTCTTTGTTTTGAGTTTTTCTTACATAAAGTAGTAATAGTAAGGATTTAGGAGATAACAAACGCTAAAATAATTTTACCACCATTACTTTGTTTTTAGGGTTCCGTTGCCAAATGGCAAAAAACGGAACCCTTATAGATTCGCCATGTCTGTCTGTCTGTCTGTCTGTCTGTCCGAGTATGTCGCAGCCACTTTTCTCCGAAACTATAAGAGCTGTGCTATTGAAACTTGGTAAGTAGATGTATTCAGTGAACCGCATTAAGATTTTCACACAAAAATAGAAAAAAAACAATAATATTTGGGGTTCCCCATACATAGAACTGAAACTCAAAATTTTTTTTTCATCAAACCCTTACGTGTGGGGTATCTATGGATAGGTCTTCAAAAATGATATTGAGGTTTCTAATATCATTTTTTTTTAAAACAATAATATTTGGGGTTCCCCATACATAGAACTGAAACACAAAAAAAAAATTTCATCAAACCCTTACGTGTGGGGTATCTATGGATAGGTCTTCAAAAATGAAATTGAGGTTTTTAATATCATTTTTTTCTAAACTGAATAGTTTGCGCGAGAGACACTTCCAAAGTGGTAAAATGTGTGTCCACCCCCCCCGTAACTTCTAAAATAAGGGAATGATAAAACTAAAAAAAATATATGATGTACATTACCATGAAAACTACCAACGAAAATTGGTTTGAACGAGATCTAGTTAGTAGTTTTTTTTTAATACGTCATAAATCGTAAACCACAATTTACCTTTCATTCAGTCAACACAAATATAAAAATTAAAAAAAAAACATTTCATTTCATAAACGATGATGACGAATGATGATGATGATGACCTGCAGGTTTGTACGGAACCCTCGGTGCGCGAGTCCGACTCGCACTTGGCCGGTTTTTTTTTATTATTTAAAGTCAACAAGTAGGTCTTAAATTAAACACTTAAGTAATAATGTTACACAATTTTAGTAACTGTAACGAAATAATGTCATAAAACAAACATTCAAAATTAAACAGGTTAAAAACGATGATTTGGTAAATTATTGTTTGTAGAAATCTTATCACTATTAACATGTGGGATTTAAGTTTGGTACATTAATTTCCTAGTAATTAAAAATGTCAGCTAAAGTACACACTCAGTTCTTACACACTAGTGAATAATAAATAAAACAAAAAACATATTGAACAATATCTATTTATTTAAGACTCCAACTCGACCACTTCAAACTTCGATCTATAAGCTAAGTAGCCGCCCATCAGCGACAGAAGTACCTGAAAAAAATTTAATAATATATTATTTGATAACCACTACATATCTTATGGGAAAACACGATAAATGACGAAGGTTATCTAACACAACTTAACTGTTTAAATAATACGTAATTCATGGGGTATCAATGAATTTCCAATTGTGTCTGAACTACTCTTTATTTCTATGTCGTGAATGAATCATTTGGGAACTAAATACTCGGGCTAAATACTAATAACTAAATACTCTAAATACTCTGTTAGACATATTGGAAGGCGTATTTCCATTCTGTACAAGGCCAAAACGCAACCATAGGAATCTGCTCGCGTATATTTTGTAATGCATTTTTTAAACTTGTGATTACAATGTATACACGAATTTTGCGTACTACTTGTTTATAGTTTGTAACGTAGACGCGCACGTGCATCTTTCCAATTTATACAAGGCCAGAATGCCACCAAAGGAATTTGGTAGGACTTCTGATTGCCGGGCTTCGATTTAAGGGGTGTTATGGGAGGAGGGGGGAGGTGTATAGCCTCTGCTGTGAAGAAAAAATTTCGAACCCCCCCCCCCCCATTTTTGAGAAATTTGTTTGTTAATATTCTAACCTAACTTTAGAATTTTCGTGTATCGATATCGAGTTAAAGGCCGGAAGAGGTGTGGGGTTGACGAATAAAATGAAGGGGAAGTAGCAACGCTCGACAAGACACTTCGCTGACAGGACTCGTCAACAGAATCAAGGCGTTTCCATAGGAGGTCGCAGTTTTAACCTAACCTAACCTAAACTCCCCAAACCATGTCGTTTCTGACACTCGCCGGCCGCTCGTCTATACCTACAGGTTTAGTTTGCATGCGGAGTAGCACTGTATAGTATGGAACAATTTAGTTACTTTGGCTACTACGAAGTATACACGAGTATTTGCGTACTACTCTTGTATAGATTGGAAGACCTTGATAAAAAAGTGATTTCCAATCTATACGCGACTAGTTTCACACCCTTGCGTTCTAGCCTTGTACAGATTGGAAATACGCTATTGGAAGGACTAGTACAAAAATGACTGTCATTCAAAATGCTCCTGCCTATATTAGAGTCGGCGCAACATGTATTTTTAATCGACTTAAAAAAAAAGGAGGAGGTTATCAATTCGACTGTATTTTTTTAAATGTTTGTTACCTCAGAACTTTTGACTGGGTGAACCGATTTTGATGATTCTTTTTTTATTTCAAAACTTGTGCTTCCCGTGTGGTCCCATTTAATTTGACATTCATTCATTCCATTCAGACAACGGGTTCCATGTGAAAACCATATAGGTCTTAAATTTGCGCGACAAATGAACGAATAACGTGATTAGATTAGTGCGGGGTATCTACCATAACTAAAAAGTTAAAAATTAAAACGTTTTACAAAAAGTTTTTTTCTTCTTCCATGTTTTTTTTGTTAGTCGTCATGTGGGTAATCACCCTCTTTCTAGTCATATCATCTTTCACACAGTCCATCCATCGTTTCTTTGGCCTTCTCTTCTAATTATGCCATAAGAGTATGGCATACTATCTACTTAACCACTAACCCCTCAAACGGTCAGTAGTCTTAATCTATACTAATATTATAAACCTGAAGAGTTTGTTTGTTTGATTGAACGCGCTAACCTCAGGAACTACTGGTCCAAATTGAAAAATTATGTTTGTGTTGGGTAGCCTATTTATCTAGAAAGGCTATAGGCTATATAACATCACGCTACAGCCAAGAGGAGCGGAGCAGTAATGAAAAATGTTACGGAAACGGGGAAAATCACACGGGTAGGCGATTCGACGCGACGGGAAGGGCCCGGAACAAAAAAATTTACGCGGGCGAAGTCGCGGGCAGAAGCTATAATGTTCCCACTACTAGAACACAGGCCTCCTGTCGTTGAGAGGGAATGGACCATAGTCCATCACGCGGGTCCAGTGCGGCTAGGCGAATGTTACGACTTAAATTTTTTAATTCTTGGACATTCCAGTTTCCTCAAAATGTTTTCCTCCACCGTTTTGTAAGCATTGGTTTCGAATACAGGACACGTAAGTCGCGATCGTTACCACTGCGTCACTCGCCGCCCGGTAAGGACCAAGCTCGAGTCGACGGCGCGTAGTGTTCCACGCGCGCCTCAAAGAGATGTCAGCAGCACTGAAGGGGTCTGCTAGGACTGATGCCTGCCAGGGTCGCGTGATTGTTCGAAAGAGATACCGTGACCCTGGCACATGGGCAACTGAAGGAACCCGGGTGGGTTTTAGTCAGTAAAAGTCTGACACGCCCTCCTGCTCCGCCCAGAGCGGGAGAAGTCATTAGATGATTTCAAATCCCAAAAAAAAAAAAAAAAACACTGCGTCACCAGTGCTCTCAACGGTCAGTCGTAGCCAATAATACATTTAATATCGGGATTGACCATAATATTATACTATCTACTTAAAATCATGATGTTAGTAGCTGGCCGGCAGTGTTAGCCAAAACGATGAACGATAAAAGAATCCATAGTATAAGTAGGTATGCTGTTAGGTAGTTACTTGTAATTGAGAACGGTCAAGGCTAAGCAATTTTAGATGAACTTAATTAATTCAATTGACACGACTTGTGATACGGCGAATCCAGCCATACTTTAGCGATGGCGGAAGATTACATCGACCACAGAGGAACTAAAACATTATTCATAGCGCTGAGAGCTGGCTGGTTATCTAGGAACATACATGTAACGAGCTATGATTAGATTCTGGTTTTAAATTCATCATCAAGCCATTGATATTAAAGTTGTTTCATTATTATATACTCCTAGATTCTCTCTAGATCTTGTTTTTTTTTTAAATATCTTAGGACAACCAACGCACCGTTATCTGATCGCAAACTAGGCAGAGCCTGTACTATGGTAACCAGACAACTGATAAATATACTTATACTATATTTCTAAATACATACATACAATACATAAATTACACCCAGACACAGAACAAATGATTGTGCTCATCACACAAAGATTTGTCTGGGTGGGAATCGAACCCATGACCTCAGATTTAGCAGTCAGGGTCACTAACAGGACAGTCAAAATTCCCGGATCGGGTAAAGTGTTGTTGAGTTATTCTGTCTTAAGTTTCTCAGTAACAGCCCGTAATCTGAATTTATGCATGGTTGATGGCATTAGGCCGTTTTGAGAGCAGTGGTACCCCAGTAGTGGCCCAGTGGTTACAGCCACGACTTACGAGTAGGTTCGAACTCAGACAGGTACACTTTGTGTAAATTATTTCATCACCACTGCTCTCAAAACGATGAAGGGAAATCATCGGGATAAAACCGGCTTGAACTAGAACCAAAATTTCAAAGACACATGACATCTACCAACCTGCACTGGTCCCGTGTGGTGAATCACGGCCACCTCCCTCTTAACGGGAGGATGCCTATGTCCCAGCAGTGGGAACATTAAAGGCTGATTATGACATGTAATGGCAATACACTCGCCACCTAATAGGTACATGGAATTTCAAATCAACTGGCGAAATGTTTGTGTACGACAACGTATACACAAGTATATGCCTACATCTCATAGCCAAACCCCTTTTTTTTTTGGATGGGAAATCATCAAATGACTTCTCCCGCTCTGGGCAGAGCGGGAGGGCGTGTCAGACTTTTACTGACTAAAACCCACCCGTGTTCCTTCAGTTGCCCATGTGCCAGTCTCACGGTATCTCTTTCGAACAATCTCGCGACCCTGACAGCTTAGGGCACACGCGTGGTGTTCTATTTTGCGCGTTACAGGCGTGGTGTTCTATTTTGTCTCTCTACAACAAGGCTATAAGGTCCATTATGTATATCAGGGAGACAATAAGTCCACGTAAACACGGACGTAAAAATATCGCGGCGGGATTAATTGCACTGGATCTTCAACGTACTTCTTGCCACCGAGATCTGACCACGTGATCTACAGGCCTGGAAGCAGTAGGTATGTATTGATAACCCTTAAATAAAATAAAATACCTACCAATCATATAAACAACAGAGGGTCTACTGTCTAAGCTACTCGGCCGAAGTTACGGACGTTTGCGCATTTACTCCTTTAAATTGACCATTGTCGTGGACCATTGGCCGTCGGTGATTATTCCAACCAGCCCACTTCCCTCCGTGTAAAATCTGGGTGCTCCAAAGGTTTCTGTACTAATCTGGTGCATTCGAAAACTACATGCGCAATGGTTTCTTCAGCCTACATTTTTCTTTTGTGTGCGGGAAAGCGTCAAATGACGTCTTCCGCTCTAGGTGAAGCGGAAGGGCGTGTCAGACTTTTACTGACTAAAACCCACTCGTGTATTTCAGTTGCCTATGCCAGTGCCATGGTATATAGCCATGGAATAAATCCACGACCCTGGCAGGCTTCTTCAGCCTACATGAAAGCCCTGCATAAGGTACTGCCACTTTGTCTATAGTGTAAAACTATAGCGGATAGCGGAGAGTGTCCCGTGATGGTCCTCGTTACCAGATGCAGACCATTCCTGTCCAGGCGTAACAGACGTCTGGTCAGCCTGCCATCCAAGAATGGCACAACTTCCCTGGACTGCCTGCAGCCTGGTGTCGTAGTCCACCAGCTTGGGAGTAGGGATGATTTCGAAGTATAGACCGTTTTCGAACGGTCCCGTATCTTCTTTGAGGGACCTAGAGAATAGGTCCGCTGGTCACATATCTCGCAACAACAAACACGAAAGAAAGAAACATAAAAAGGTACTAACATTACTGACCTGCAAACATAAAGCCACCACAGCACAGATGGCGATAACATAGGCATTGTACGACAACCATTCGCCGAGAACGGTCACGCAACCGACATCATTCGCGTTGGAGGTAGTGCATTCAAACGGAGAGATGGTGCCGTAGTCTATGAAGCAGCAGCTGACCGGGATCTGGTTGGATATCCAGTCGAAACGACCACCTACACCGCAGCATTTTAACTGGAGAAGACAAAAGGTTCTAGATGTTGCCGTTTACACACATAAGTACCTGCATAGCTATCCACAAGCATTCGAAATTCTATCGTTTCGAAAATGACACATTTTGATAACCTGATTTGTCTTGCCCCCGACCAGCAGTCTTTTATTTGATTTAAACTAACAAGTTTTTCGTGTTTTGGATTAGTCAAAAGCGCGCAGCCTTTATATAACTCCTACGATAACATTAACCGATGTTTCATTCGGTACGGAAGCGTATTGAATGGTTGTCAATAGCTAAGCTGATTTATACTGATCAATTTTCATTCAATGTATGATCTGTCTGTACGTACGGTTTGAAAGGAGATATTTTTAAATTATACTTTTAAAGCGATCAATTGCAACATTGCTCTCAGTTTCTGATAAGGAGACTATGACTGAATCTCTAGCTAATTTGGAGTAGTCCATTATTTTATTATGTTAGGGTGGCTTACAGCTAACAATACAAAATTAGTAGTGAGGTAATTCACGATAAGCCATTTACAAGCCTCTACAGATAGCAATAGAGTATCTTTGTACAAGTTATAAACTATGCAATGACATATATGACATATATATACGTTATAACTATGTAAGTGACTATGCTGGTATGTATGTGATTATGCTGGACTTTTCGGGCGATTTACTTTTCCCTCGATTCAGGTACTTCTGTAACCTATCTATACTAATATTATAAAGCTGAAGAGTTTGTTTGTTTGTTTGATTGAACGCGCTAATCTCAGGAACTACTGGTCCGAATTGACAAAATTATTTTTGTGTTGGGTAGCCTATTTACCGAGGAAGGCTATATAACATCACGCTACAACCAAGAGGAGCGGAGCAGTAATAAAAAATGTTGCAAAAACAAGGAAAATCGCACGCGTAGGCGATCCGACGCGATGGGAAGGGTCGGGGCCACAAGAAATTTAACGCGGACGAAGTCGCAGGCAGAAGCTAGTTTATCATAATGTTATAAACTCTTCCGTGTAAAAACTAGCTGAAATGTTTTACGGTACTTACTCCTATCTGCAGATCGTCCCACAGCTTGTTTATTTCCAGTCTGGTGCCGTATTGCTGGAGCGTCTCCAACATCGGCCGCCTGATCTCCTCAACTGCATCATTGGTGAGAGAAAAGGCTGCTATCACTATCGCGATCTCGAGGACCAGGGTCACCAGCAGAAGCACCACATACTGTATCAACGACTGGATTCATAATTTTGAGGAAGTAACGTTGGTTTTAATTTTAAAAGTAATAGCTTAAAGGTCTAAGAGTCAGCACCCTAATTCCATAACACACTATTTATCACAATCTGAGTCATTTTGAAGGTTAAACTAATCCACAGCATAATATGTACGAAAAAAAAATCTGCTATTAAAAGTAAATAACGCAATAAATGTTCTTGAACTGTTAAAATGAAAGCCATTATGTGCAACGACGATCGAGTTGGTGCGCACGGCGACAAATCAAGCTATTTTATTATTATTATTTATTCATACTCAAGTAACAATGGACTCATTAGGCACACAATTATATAAACAAAACACATCAAATTTAGAATTAAAATCAAAATCAGAATTAACAATTAAAAATGAACAGTCAAAAATTAACAGGCCAAAATTAAAAAAATAATATTAAAATTTAAATTAAATCACCAAATTGTCATTAAAATAAAATAAATAAAACACATAAAATACAATAATTGAACATTTCTAACCGGCATTGAAACAGCAACATGCCTGCCACATCAATGCCGTATTTAAGGGCAGTCCAAACGGTCAGCGATCATTGCCAGGATAGCATTGGGACTGTCCCGCACCCGGCGCACCAGGGACGCACACCGCTTGCGCATAACAGCGTGGAAACAATCAGTTCGCGCCATCGCGAACATCCCTGATGCGCTACAAACACGGTCACATATCATGCTATACATTTCCAGTTTAAGCTTACCTCTCATTGTACGAAATGCGTATACAACGCGAGGTCAGCTAAAACTGGAAATGTATAGCATGATATGTGACCGTGTTTACAGGACACATTCGCGAAAATACAGCGTTCACGAGGATAGATTTCCGCTAGAGTCTTTCGTGGAAATGTCCTGCTGCCCATCTGGAGATTTTTTGTGCTAGAAGTCAATAGATTAGCGAAGCCCATCTCTTTCCGTTCCTTGTTTATCTTAGAATCAATAATACTTACACCGGCCACAAAGTAGAATTGTTGCGAGATGGCGCTGTAGACTCCCAGCCCGGATCCCAGCAGTATTATGATGCCCGTGGCCAACGTAAAACCTGACACATTAAAGAAACGCTGCGTGATGATGGCTTCGTATTCGGAGAATGCTGCCAAGACTGTTATACCCACGATTAGGAGTAGAAAGCCTGTGAGCTGAAAAGAAAGATCTGATTAGGCATATTGTAATTACTAATTGCATGTTCATCAATAATCCATCTACAAACAGCCTATACAATGATCCCACTGCTGGGAAACAGATCTCTCTTCTAGAGGGACTGGGACTTAATCTACCACGCAGGCCCATTCCGATAATACAATCTCTCACACAACGCATAATATTTGGAATATGTCACATATACGTATGTTCAAATTTTAGGTTCTGAAAAAACGGTGAAGGAAAACATCGTGAGGAAACCGGCGTGTCCCCGCGCGCCGGTTTCCTCACGATGTTTTCCTTCACCGTTTTAAGACAAGTGGTGATATATACACTTAAAGTATAGCGACGCAAAAGCAGAGGTAAAGTAAAACACAATTTATATCAATCAAACCGGTTGCCAACATTAAGTTAGTCCCTACAACATATAGGGACTAATTTAATTAATAATGATGTGCAGCAACCAACAGCTGTGGTAGCCCAGTAGTATCGGCCCTGATTTACGAGTTGTATGTCATGGGTTTGAACCCAAGCAGGCGCGCTTAACTTTGTGTAAATAATTTCATCACACTGCTCTCAAAAAACGGTGAAGGAAAACATTGTAAAGAAACCGGCATGTCCTAGAACCAAAAGTTCGAGCACATGTGACATTTACCAACCCGCCCTGGGCCCGCGTGGTAGATTACGGCCCACTCCCTCTCAGTGAGCGGAGGCCTGTGTCTCAGCAGTTGAAAATATAGGCTAATTATGAAGCAACAGTAAGTCAAAGGTTTATCCCACACATGCCAAACAAAACTTGTCGCTTTAATAATCTGCCAAAAATACGATATCTTAATGTACAAAATTAAAATAATTATTTGTAAACAAACCTATGTTATAACTTGTATGTGTGACTTTCGTATAACCTATCCAAGTCTACTCACATATAAAATAAATACGTAAGTCCCTTAAGGTTTTAAGCTTGACTTGAGTTACTTCTATTAAACTTTGAGTTTCAAATACGTGAATAGATCTAGAACAGTCCAACTTTAGCTCAAACTTTTCTCAAGCAAACATGTTTACCAGACAATTTCTTAGACAAGAAAAAAGGATACGTAATCTCTTATTTTGCATGCCATTAGTAATATTTTTATCAATGCGTCCTACAATAATAAATATTTCTTAGTTATATTTATCCTTTATTCATTTAACAACGCGCTGGTAGGCATTCCGAGGAATGTGCCCTGCCTGGGCGGAACACCGCCGTGTCCTCGTGGAGGCAATCGGCAGCGGCGACCTCTCGCTTCCGGCCCTGGTGCAAGCCATGGTAAGGAGCGAGAGAGCATGGGAAGCCGTCACCTCCTTATGCAAAGCAGTAATGCTCGCGAAGGAGGAGGCGGGGTGCGTGAGCGAGAGGCAAGCTATGCGCCCTCACGCCCCTAGCCGCCACAGAAGGAGACGCCCCGGGCGTCGGGAGTCGATTGCGAACTCCCGGCCACCGTAGGCGCGGGCTTGCGGGTGGCGAGCAATGTGTAGCTCGCCGCCTGGCAAGGACCAGGCCCGTGTCGACAACGCGTAGTGTTCCACGCGCGTCTCAAAGAGATGTCAGCAAACTGAAGGGGTCTGCTAGGACCGATGCATGCCAGGGTCGCGAGATTAGTGGGCATTAGCATATGAGCAACAGACGTTGAAGTCTTTTCACGAGTATATAAATAAAAAATTGCTACAGTAACATAGCCAAATTGCGGGAGAATTCGGTCACGAGACTGTCGAAACCTAGTTCTCCAAAATACAAGATAGGTATCGATAGACCACTTGCTGTGTTCGCGGGTGAAAATGACATTGAAAGAATTTGAGGTCAACACATCAAAACTCACCAAGAACACCCCATTTACAGCTGCTAACGAGTATCTCACTGACTTCAAAACCTTAGGAACTTCGAAGTTAAAATTTAAACCTAAACCCATTTTTTCAAACAGAAATCAAAAAAAAATCTTTAATAAATGTAGCTAAACACGGGATAAGTTGACTGAGAAATGAGATGATGCATTATCAATCATACACGGCCAATATCTTCGTTATCTCGACATATCCATCTAATCTCCGAATATAGAAACTTTACCTCAGTCTGAATATTCGTGGTTCAATAAAATTTGATATTGGGCAAGTAGATTAGACGAAGGACACAACATGTTGATATTGATTTAAAATACTTAATAAATAATAACCAATTCTATAGAAATAGAAGTACTATCGTACAACCATTATTGACTATTTGACAAATCGTAAGACTTTTTCTACTTGAATCTTAAAACTCAGCAAACCTAACCAGTAGCCTGTTTTTTATTTGTTTGGCAAATCATGGCAAACACCAAAGGTGCTGGAGCCTGGGCCTGCATAACCAAAATAAAGTAGATGTGACATGTGCTTTGATCATCACCAAAAAGCTACTATTCCAAATTATGATGTTTAAACTCTAGCAACATTTGCTCGTCTCAACACAGAAGACTTTTGTACGGATTTATGGCAACACAGACATTCGCTATTTTCGGTGCGTACCAGACGTCGCTCGTGTTGCATTGTTTTATCGCAAAAGATAAATTTTGGCGGTAAGCTTTGTTTTGATATTGTCGGTTATAAATAAACGAGAAGCGGGATTACGAAGCTATTATTAAAAATCTATAAGAAGTGCAAATGGTAACTAAAGAGTGATTCACCTGGCGTGCCGTCAAGCAAACACTCCAATCGATGTTTACCTTGCGCGACCGTATGGAGAGAAAGGAATTAAAATATTGGTGTCTTTTGTTCCAGATCTAAATTTTTATAATTAGATTAAAAGACAAGATTTAAACATGGCTATCGGCGCAGGAATGTCGTGTGTGAAATATCTGCTGTTTTGCTTCAATCTTTTGTTCGCGGTAAGCAAGCATTTTTTTTTCTAGAAGGCTGTATGTTGTTCACCTTCGGTTTTTTCAAGTTATGTGCTTGAATCACTGTCTATTCCTTATTGAAAGTCATCTAGATAGAAATATTGTCTGTTATAAGGCCGCATGCGCTCTGTTATGTGGCGTGATGCAGAAATAATGTGTGAAAATAAAATAACACGCACTTAACATGTACCCTCACACCGTTATGTTATGATGAATGATGACTCATTATTACTTACTCCGAAGTTGGGAAAGATTGCACAACTTACAAATCTTTGGTTTCTTGCGGGAAAATCATTAAATATAGCTTGTGACTTAGAGTAGCTTGTGGTAATTTCAAAATAATATTGCGTCTTACTTAAACCCCGCTTTTTGAAGTAAGTAGGTATACCAGATTTTTTTATAAACCTAGCATAGAGTTGTAGGAATACTTATAGCCATGGAGTATGTTTAAGAAATTTTTAAAAAGACTCAGGTCTACTTACCTACCTATTTACATTAAAAAAAAACAAAGAATTTTTTTATATTTTTCCACTTCTAAACTCATGCCCTATTTCTAGATCACCGGTCTCATAATCCTGATTGTTGGCATCAAAGCGGAGATCAACTCCTCACCCTACATCGACCTGACAGATGAGAACTTCTACACATCTGGGCCCATTGTCCTGATCATCGTTGGAGTGATAGTGTTCATAGTTGCTTTCTTCGGATGCTGCGGAGCTGTCAAAGAAAATCACTGTATGATAGTAACTGTGAGTATTCTTGTTTTTACTTAATTTTTTTGGCTTTTATTACCACATACAGGAAGACAGGAGCAATACAATGGTGCAACGCATTTCAGGTAAAACAATTTCCATGAAATTTTCTTACAAATTGCTCTACTAGAGTTGCCTCGTACCGGTCTGTATCTTATCCTAGTCAGAAAGATGTTTCACTTTGATACAAGTCTGTTGATAGACCAAGGAATATGACTTGCCAGGAGGCAAGCTCAAGTTTATATTTCTTCTTTCTTTTAATTTGTTTTTTTTTTTTTATCAAGTAAACAAATCTGTTCACTTGTTTGTGTTGTGCAGCAGGTAGTAGTTACCTACTATTTTGTAAAATCTTATAAAGTTATAAACCCACCTATCTGATCTCCACAATCCAGTAACTGGGAAATAAGATAGCCTTTAGAAAGGTAGGATGGTGGTCAGACTTTCGGGCTTCTGTCTTACGACCCTTAACGACTCAAAGATCTACAAATGACTGCCGAGCCGGGACACATTGGTCCCCCTTGACGTGTTTTCTAAGGCAGAGGTGTCCTCGAATGTAAAGATAGTCATTTATCCACGGACGAGCCTCGGAAAACGTAGTTGAATCTGATTAATCGACCCATACGGCTATTATTACTTAGCCATAAAAGTCAAAAGTATATTAGATACTAAATAGGTATTTATATGCGACAGACGACAAAACTTCGATGTTGTGACTTCTAGTTGCGTACTGCAGTCACAACAACGCCACAAAATGTAAATATTATTATATTTTGCTGCCTGTCACCCTGCGCTTATCAATTTATTTTAAACAACAATTCATCCCTGTTATTTTATGCAGAGTTTCGTCTTATGACCTCTATGTAAGAGTGGCGGATCCAGGGGTCTCAAGCCCCCTGCCATCTAAGTTTTTCCTTTACAAATCTTTACGTGAACATTGTTCTAATTCAACTTTTTAGCAAGGATACCTAACTAAGGTACTATTGTCATGATTTATTCTTAACTTAAGAAACCGTATACGAAATTTGCCGAATTCGCTGATTTACGTGATTTTACAAACGTACTTTTACGTACGTAACCTACCTACTTATTGATATGACTTGGCATGCAAATAAAAAGTTTGATTTGATTTAAAACCTACTCTCAGTGTGGTCAAGCCCCTCCCAAACGACAATCCTGGACCACTGCTATGTACGCTGTTATTAAAATTTTAACAGACTTGTTAACTGGAAAATGATTATCTAATTGTGACTACAGGAAGTATTTGTTATTAGAGTCACATTGCAGAATCCTAGCAATGATATTATCATAATTATTATTGATAAATCATTTAATTTCTGTTAGTAGGTTTGTACTAATACACGTCAATGATATTTAAAATTAGCTTTTGCCCGCGACAGAAGAAAGAAAGGAATTTTAGGTAGGCCGTAAAATGTAGTCACAGAACAAAAGAAACTGTATTGTAGAGCCAGCGGACCTCAATAATAAATATTTACTTATTAAATCCAAAACTAACCCTCCTCCCCCAATTTTCTTTTAACAAACCAACCATGTGACACGTTACGGTAGTGTATCGATCGAGTGGTACCACCGCACGTATTGTTCTGTCCCTCTCATTAGTGGAACGAAAAGCGTGAAGGACTTGTAATAAGTACTTCCTTCTTATGCAACCGGAATCCGTGTTGGACTACGTTTTCCTTGACAACTCGATGGCATATTGTAATCCAACCTTGAACCATAGAATATTTTGATTGGAAATGATGTTAGGAACAAATGTTCAGGCGTGAATCTATTTTTGAAACTGCGATATTAGTTCGAAATCGAAAAAAAAAACGATTTATTGTTCTGGATTTTTTTGTGGCTAAGTAATAACAGCTGCACGGATCGAACGTTCAGGTTAAGCTCCGCTTGCCGCGGTTGATCCGTGGACGGGTGACCATCTTTACATACCAAGACCCCTCCGTGCCTCGGAAAGCACGTTATGCCGTTGGTCCCGGCTGTCATTTGTGGATCTTTGATAGTGGTTACGGGTTGTCAGAAGCCCGAAAGTCTGACAACCAGTCTTACCAAGGGGTATCGTATTACCCAGTAACTGGGATGTGGAGTTCAGATAGGCAGTCGCTCCATTTAAAATAATGGTGTTCAGCTGCATCCAGTTAGACTGGAAGCAGACCTCAACATATTTGGAAAAAGGCTAAACAGATGATGTAATATGGGCCTTACCTACATTAAACATTTGCTCACCTGTGAGCTGCTAGAAAATAATTATAACCTACTTATATTTGTTAGAACAGCAGACTGGAAATATTATGATACTTTACTACATCTAAAATACGTATTTAGTGACTAAGGAAAAAATCATTACTAAAGTTTTTATCGTTGTTTCAGTGGCCTAAAGCACCATTATAATTGTTTAAATAAACTTACTAACATTATATCGGAACACACTCTTTTCCTAAATAATTGGCCACTTTTTATCATTAGGTAGGAATAAGTGCACGAAAGAGAGGCAGGCCTTTGCCCTGCAGTGGGACACTATGGCTGATACTATTACTATAATAGTGGTAGGTTCTGTGTTGTAGCGAACTTAGAGAATAACAGTAGCCCATTTCTTCCCGTGGATATCGTAAGAGGCGACTAAGGGACTTACTAGAGCATGGGCAGCAGCGATCTCTATGCATTTTACCACCATACCGCGATCACCAACCCGCCTGCCAAGCGTGGCGATTATGGCATACCCCTCAAATCGGAGGAGAATTTTGTCCAGCAGTGGACGTCTATCGGATGAAATAAGAATTACAATATTATTAGTAAACCATTTTGCAAGCAACCAATTCATTTACAAACTCCAAAAGGTCCTTCATAGTTCGCTGTCCGTAAAGTCCTTAAGATGCATGCTTCAACCAGCCCGCGAAATTCAAATTTTCTTACGTTTTTTGCAATTAGCAGGCCAGTGCTAGGTTGTATGTTGATTAAAATATTATTCGCGCCTGTAAGACATATGTAGTTACAGAATTATAATCATCAAAATCATCAATACAACGCTCTAAGTTCATAAAGCTGTAGGAATGACTTTTTCTCTTTTTTTTTTGTTCTTAGGCCTTTATGAACTTGGAGGGTTGTAGGTATTGGTGATTTTGATGATTATAATTCTGTAACTAACTACATACGTCTTACAGTCGCGAATAATATTTTAATCAACATACAACCTAGCACTGGCCTGCAAATTGCAAAAAACGTAAGAAATTTTGAATTTCGCGGGCTGGTTTGGAGCATTCACCTTAATAGCAAAACAGAATTTAATTAGCATTCAAGTCGTGTTCCGTAGTTGTCAGTTGTATATTAATCAAACGGTATCATGTACCGGCCAGGCCTGCGCCCGCATTTCTTTACGGAATATATTAGCACTAAGGATCCGTTTTGCAAGTACAAGATCCGTTGATATATACTACCTGTATTTTTTGCAACTTTTGAACAAGCATTGTGTAGCTAAAATTACTACAACCTTGATTAGGAAAATATTCAGCCTCAAAAATGTTGTATGATTGATTATAGATAGTTAAATTAAGTCTTTGTCGATGTAAATATTCTTTTAAGGACTGCCTGTACTTATTTGGTCTTCTTTGCTTTACATACTTAGTATAAAACTAAGTCGCATTTCGTGTCTGTACGCTTTAGATCTTGTAAACTACGCCCGGATTTTAATGCGGTTTTCAATAGACAGTGTCATTCAAGAGAAAGTTTTTATCTATAATAAGCTGGTTTTATTATAACTAGCGAAATGTCAATATACAGACACCACATAGTAGACACGTCCAAATCTTTGGAGAATACAAACACCATTATGTTATGTTACGATGTTATTTAAAATGCGCAGACATACGCATTCCAAAATAAAACGCAGTATTTACGACTTTAATGGAGCAATAACTGATAAGTACTTTAAGTAGTAATTATTGATTAGCAATAATCGCGAGGTTAAACGTGCAATGAGTAATTAAGAACTGCAATGCTATTCGTAATTAGTGGGTCAACCTAAGGCAAGTGCAATGTCGTCCTGGATGGAATGGTCTAACTGGTCGATCCCCAATGTGTATTAATATACACAAATTCGAAGAAATAACCGTAAATAATGAGAGTTATTATCAATGACGTTCAAAAACAAATAACACATTGAATAAACTATCAATAGGTAGGTGTTTAATTAAAACAAAAACTTATTAGCGTAAAGGTTAAGTGATACTTTTCCGATTCAATCAATACCAATCTGTAGTTAATATTATAAATGTGAACAAACTATGTCTGTTACGCTTTCGCGACTAAACCACTGAACCGATTTTGATGAAATTTGGTACGGGATAAGTTTGAAGCCCAAGAAAGGACATAGGCAACTGTTTATTCCGCGACTTCGTCGGCATCCGCGATAACTGACATTTATGCGGACGAAGTCGCGGGCGAAAGCTAGTTCAGTCATAAAGTCACTAAAATTCATTGCTAGAATTTTCATCATTACTCACCAAGTAGGTAGTAAGGTACTAAAACCCTTAATTAGTTCATAAAACCGTACATCCATAACAAATTATCGTATGCGCGATTTTGGCCCCGCACGCTGCTACCAAATCGTTAACTAGTTAAGCATACGTCCATAACACAATGCTATACAAATTAATGTTCTATTACATAACTAGATGCCATCACATAATTGTGAACAGCAGTTAGACTTGTTTATACCTAGATAGATAACTGAAAATGTGGGCGTACTTAGTTTCGCTCTAGAACATGACGTTTACTTTTGAAACTGTAAGGATTAGTCATATACATAAGTCAGCTGGTAACGTCACAGGTAAAATCCCTACCACGCGAACTGCACTACCTAAATGCGATGACAAATACCCACGGAAACAGATTTGTATTTTTTGAACCTATTGACTGGCAGACATTGTTTTAATTAAACACATTAGGCTAATTTTACCAAACGCCGCATAAGATAGGTTATAATGTAGTTTTCAAGGATGCAGAAGGGCAGCAAATACCATCGGAATTATTTCTAGTTATAGTGCAGTGATAGAAAATTTTGCTGCCCTGTATCGCTCCAATTTTTTTTGTGGAAAAAGAATTAAAGCTGATGCTGTCTACTTTAGCTCCTTTTAAATCTTTGCCCGAATTCCAATAACTCTAAATAAATGCCCAGCAATTGAGCAATAAACAAACAAACACAAGCACTAATTCGTACCGTAGTCCGCAGCCCTGCGGTCAATTGACTCAGATGAAGTCAACCTGCGACCTTTGACACGCAACTGTCGTCTCATCCAGTTAAATGGCCACATCCTTTTCCACTTATAAACCCACTATTATATCGCTGCGTTCCTAATAGACTAAGATTTTCGACTAAATGATGTAGGTAGACTGACGATTTTGCTTTCGTAAACTAAGAAGCGATAGTTTGAAAAGTCCTGACCTAAAGATGTGCAAAGGTCAACATTTTATCAATATATGAATAGTGCGTTGGTATTTACGTAAATTGATAGTTAATGACTTTAATCCATAGACTCATTAACGTTTCTAATCTGACTAATAACTGCGTCAACCAATCATTTCATAGAACTTGGAACTGACCGTCGCACAGAGGGGTATTTGACCCAAAAAGGCGATCAAAAGTCGAAAAAACGAATTTTGTTATATTGCGTTACAACTATTGTATCGTGAGAGCCTAATAACTATTACGTCACTAAACGGCCATCTTGGTCCCGCGCCGCCCCTCCGCTAACCGTAGCAGCAGTCGGAACCCAGTCGTTGTGTGAATCGTATGTCTTTGTTCTCGGCACTACTGTTAAAACGTGATTTTTAAATTCCATTTAGTCTGTGTTTCGTGATATTGTGTGGCAACCATTATGGATATTTCGGGAGAAGGTATGTAGTTACTTTATAAAAGCATGTTTATTTTGGTATTACACTTGATTTAAGTGACATTTTGCACCTTAAATGTACACCATAAAAAATGCAACAATTTTTTAGTAAACTCTGTAATCAAAGATGTTTTTGTTTATGAGTTAAGCCTAGTTAACTTATGATTTTGGATGAAACATGTAGTTTCGTTATTCCTGATAAGATTTTTTTTTTAAAATGTCCCGCCTATTCACGCCATTTTTTTAAATATTTTTTTTTACCGAAAAGTCGAAATCAGCTTTTATAAAATACGTTTTATTTTTCTATTTCAGAACATCCAATGACGTCGATAGAGATGACTAGAAAATCGCTCTATGAAGTCATAAAACAATGTTCGGGCAGAACAATGGACCAGAAGTTTGAGTTTTTAGAAAATCGGCTTAAAATAATCACGAAATGCCCTGAAAACAATCAAGGTTCATTGAGAAGTGCATTAAAATCATTTAAGTATCAATTTAAACAAAAATGGAGTGCGGCCAGTAACAAGGAAGAACGCTTCTTATCAAAAAATGAGCAATGGCTCAATGCCTTTATTACACTACCTGCGTGGACAACAAAAAAGGCCGGCCGACCAACAAAAGAATTCAAGGAATTGAGCGATCAAGCAAAGAGGCGCAAAACAAAGGATTTGAGAGAACAAACACCCTGTGAAGAGTTAACCTACGCAGCTCAAATGAGCCAACGTGCTGCAGGGCATGGTGATGCGGCTAAAGTTATCAAAGATATGACTTTAACACCGACAAGAGCCAAAAAGTACAGAACACGGTATAATTCTGCTCAAAACGAGGTAGTCAAAAAGCATTCCCCATCACAAGCATTAGCTATTTTCGTGGAAGCTGATTTGACAAAAAAACAATACGAAGTTATTCATGCTGCTAACAAGAATATTTATCCATGTTACTCACTTGTTAGAAAGGCAAAGAAAGACTGTTATCCGCGTGAAGAGTCAATGAGAGTTACAGAAACATGTGCTGAAATAAACTTGCAGGATCTTTTAGATCATACATCTGTTCGGTTATGTATGTATTTAAATGAAGTACTCGATACTATAAATGAAGAAGACAGAACCAATTTAGAGCTAATATCAAAATGGGGTTGTGATGGTTCGCAACAACAACAATATAAACAAAAATTTGGGAACAGTACAGACAGTGACGCATTCATCTTTCAGAGTTCGTTTGTGCCCATACGACTGATTTGCAATGACCAGAATAAGATTATTTGGCAAAATCCAGTACCTTCTTCCGCAAGATACTGCCGACCTATACGAATACGTTTTGTTCACGAAACAAAAGACATCACGAATGAAGAAATCTCCTACATCGAGAATCAAATAAAAAATCTGAAACCAAGTGATATACCGAGAACAAATGGTGGCATAATAAAAATAAAGCACAGATTAGCCTTTACCATGATTGATGCAAAGGTTTGCAATGCTGCGACAAACACGTCATCTACCATGAGGTGCTATATATGTGGCCAAACATCAAAGGACTTCAACAACCTGAATAAAAGAAACGTAGAAAAACCAGATACTCTTAAATTTGGGCTATCAACACTACATGCTAAAATTCGATTTTTTGAATCACTCCTTCATCTGGCATACAAAATACCTATAAAAAAATGGCAGGCAAGGAGTCAAGAACATAAAAATATAGTGGCAGACAGAAAGAAGAAAATTCAGGAGTCTTTTAAAGAAGAAATGGGGCTGCTAGTGGACATTCCGAAGGCAGGGTTTGGGAATACTAATGACGGGAACACATCAAGGAGATTTTTCTCAAATCCTGAAACTTCTTCCCGCATCACAGGTGTGGACATTAATTTAATAAAAAAATGCGGTGTTATATTAGAGGCCCTCTCATGTGGATTGAAAATCGATACAGAGAAATTTGAAATCTTTGCTGAAGAAACTGCAAACCTTTATGTAGAGTTGTACGAGTGGCACCCCATGTCGCCTACAATGCACAAAGTTTTAAGACATGGGGCTACGGTAATTGAACATGCTATTCTGCCTATTGGCCAGTTGTCGGAAGAGGCGGCTGAGGCCAGAAATAAACACTTCCGCATGTATAGGCAAAATTTTTCAAGAAAGTTTTCGCGTGAAGACTGTAACAGAGACGTGTTAAACAGACTTTTGTTAACTTCCGATCCTTTTTTGAGCAGTACTAGGCAAAGGCAACGGAAAAAAAGTAAGCCATTTTCCGTTGAGACGTTAGAATTGTTGCTCCCAGAGACTTCATTTGTGTCATCTGCAGAGTATGACGATAAGGAGGACAGTGAATCAAGTGAAGCCGATTCTGATTAGAGAGATTTTATTTTTTTTTTTTTTTTTTATGTAAAATTGTACATGTGTATGGTGTTCTAAATACAAAATTATTACCCTAAACTACTTTTTATTTGATACCCAATTGAAAATTATCACCATATAATTTTGATCGACTTTTTAGGTCAAATACCCCTCTGTGCGTCGATTCGGCGAAGTAACTCGAGCGGGATTAGGTTCGGTTTCACGCTTCACTCAACGGATGTTAACTTTTGCGATAAGCTAATTCACGTTATCCGTAGCGAAGCGTCCCTTGTCAAACATACGCTTCATAGGCATTCCAAGCGTATCAACATTCCTGGATTAAAAAAATGAAGTCGGTTGAAAGGACGCTCGTTTCAAAGGCGAAGTATAAAACATTCATCTAACGATCACAATGACAAGGTAACAACTCAACAGCCACACACATAAACACTAAGTGGTCGCGTTGGAAAAATCTAGAATGTGGACAATGCCACAATACCCAGTTGAGTCACCTACGACGCATTCACTGGCTGTCTCATTGATGCTATCTTATCTTCCTGTTGTTATTCCTAAACCTTCACTATTACTGCATCAGCTTAACAGCGTAGATAGGTAATTGAATCAGACAGGCTATATTAAAAGAAGGAAAACCGAAACAAAATGTGTGTCAAAAATTACAAAATTCGAAAATCAAACTGCATTATTATAATTAACAAAACACGAACGTAAAAGTGCATATGCCAGAATTCTCGATAGGTAACAGAATAAATGTCAACGCTACAAAATCACGACATAATTTAGATGTTATAATTAAAACTATTAATACAATGTGCGGACGTGGTACGTAATTAGCAGTACAGTTAAACGTGCTACAGCGGACATGTGAGATTTCCTGTTCGTACACAATTAAACATAAAAAACTGTTGTAATGAATTGCCTGGTGACGATTCAGCTCGGTTCATGGTATGATTAGGATGCGGCTAGTAGAAGTCCTCGAAACTTATTTATAGCAGAACCATCATCATTATCATTACAGCTGAAAGACGTCCACTGCTGGACATAGGACCTCCCCCAATACGGGCGGGTTTTCCATAATCGCCACGCTCGGCAGGCGGGTAGACAATCGCAGTATTGTGATAAAATGCATAGAGAACGCTGCTGCCCATTCTCTAGTAATCCCTTAGTCGCCTCTTACGGCACCCACGGATAGAAATGGAATCGTGCTATTCTTTATGTCCAGCACTATATGGAACTATACCCAATGCTTAAAGCAGTGACTGGAGCAGAGATGTGGAAGACGGAAGACAAGGTATTTTGGGGCAGCCTGGGAAAAGCCTATATGTAGCAGTGGACTTCGATAGGCTGTTTGGTACCCAAAACTTCTTATAGATTGAATTCAATCGTAGGCGTAAATAACAATTAATTGGTTAACGATCTTTAACTGATCCTCCCAGTCTAGACGAACTTGTCCGAGAGACTCAATTAATTGTCAATGAACACAAATCAAATTGAGTATGTAAGAGTCGTACCAGCCGACGTTTTGTAGTTTCTGTCTACCCCCCATGGAAATAAGGCAAGGAGGTTTGTATAGCCAATAATAATCAGCTGATAATGTTCCCACTGTTGGACACACGCCTCTTCTCTTCGAGAGGCTGTAATCTCCCACGCTGTTTGGTCGATTATCACGTCTTCGGTTTTTGTATCAAAGACATTGACAGTTTTCTCATGATTTTTTCCTTCACCGTTTTTAGAGCAACAATAATGAAATTATTTACATAAGTACGTATAAAGCGCCCGTCTGAGTTCAAACTTACGACCTACAACTTGAAAGAATTTTCTCATGAAAATTCTCATGAGTTTTTCCTTCACCGTTTTGAGAGCAAGAATAATGAAATTATTTACACAAGTAAAGCGTCTGTTTGGGTTCACACCTACGACGTAATACTCGTAAGTTGGGACCGTTACCAGTGGGCCAGCACTGTCCTCCACATCAAATAAACTATCCAAAAAAATATTTCATTTTTGGCTAACCTGCATTTCTAAATCTCAATCCTTTTGTCAATATATCGAGCTGTCATAACCAGAAAACTTGGCAAGGCTACTCGAAAGTAAACTATTCTTCGGAAAGCGAAGAGTTTTGTCGGAGAGCTAAATTATTACCGTGTCTAAACCAAACGAACCAAATCTACTAAGTTTAACAGTGCTTTCAAGTATCGATCCGTAATAATTTTACTTGGGATATGTCTGGGAGACTGGGAGTAACATAAAGCCTCCCCCTTCTGCTTTTCGTCTGGCATGTGGAAAAAGAATTACCGAATAGGTTGCCTTTGATACAGATACATATGTAATCGTCTAGTATTTCTCTTTTACGGACCGTTACATTGCATGTGTCAGCCACATTACATCGCCCTACTAATTCACCTACATATGTGTAAGGGTCCTACTTATCGCTGTAAACTTGTTGACTGCAATCCAACAAGTTCTCACTGACAGCCATTGTATATACGTATAAATTCGATGAACCGAATGTTATTTATTTCGTTTTATTTATAAATAAATGTCAATAATGAGTCAGTGTCGTTTTTTGCGTGACATGTCGTCGTTGTATCTAGACGTGCGTTCAGTGTCCAGTTCGTGTTTGTTATCAATTAGATTTAGAACCGTATGAGGAAAATTATATGCGAACGTACAAACGTTCTGTACTTCATAAATGAATATCCTTTGGTTCATCAAAAACGATTATTATAATATTCAAGCAATCTAAATATAAAAATAAAATGACAAATATTTTATGTCTAAATATAAATACTTAAATTGCATCCAAATCATTTCGTCAGCAAAAACATGTTCCGTTATTTGTTTTGAGAACAATTTTGATGTCCAGCCAGACGTTGGAAATCTCTCACAGGTCTCGTATTCACATAACAAAACAATTAAATGTAATATAATATTTCAACATTATCATAAATATTGTTCTATATCGTTTATCGCGTTGGCTGGTGACTCAGGTTGGCATGAAAATATCCTGCTATCGAATCATTTAAAGCATTGTGAAGGCACACTCATGACATCAGTAATTGGTACATTGTATGTGGTTTGTTACCGCAATTCAGACGAATTGTGTATTTCAGGGAAATAATCAGCAAAAGGAACACATGTAGGTACTTTTAAAGATCATTTAAGATACAGAGACGGGGGAAAATAGCTCCCAAACCACATATTATTTTATGATGGGCATACGTAGCAAATTAATACATGAATGTTGCAAAATGGATTTTAAATGTACAACTCTTTCATCAGGTAAACTAGAAACTTTACCTTAGTGTACTAATTGACAGATTTATCTTAAAGTTACCTTTAAAGATATAGAGCTATGTTTTGCTTTAGATAAACCTAATGGCATCGTACTCATGATCACTTATTTGCACTCCCAATCGATAATGAAAAGGTCGTGCGGCCAATAACATATGATCAGACTGCTACTAATAAAAATAATATTATTAAAACATTTTGCTGTTGATGAAGAATAATTAATAGTAGAGGTCTTTGAAAAGAACATATCTTACTATTTCTGCCGCCAAAGAAGCGTTTAAGGATCTGTGGGCTACAAAAACTAATATTTTTGGAACCGGTACCATTGGCCTTGGTGTGATACCGGTTATATTTCTGTAACTTCGAGTGAGAGAACAGATATAATAAGTAAGGATAGTTAGTAGGCATTTAAAAAATAACTAAGTTGACAACAGTACGAGTTTCCTCCTAGGGACAAATCATTATGAGATTAGGGATGAGGGGCGCGTGGGTAAATATGATACAGCCATATGAATTAGTCTGTCTGATAGTCAGATAGACTGTAAGTATTTGGAAGGAAAGCCAGTAATATTTACAAATCGAGACTACTTGGTTATTACTTTATACCATCGAAGTTTGTTAAGATGTCAGTGGTGATGATGTTGTTTCTCCAAGAGTCAAATAATTATGAGAACTATGGTTCAAATTTAGTACCGGTTCCCACTGTTCCCAGTACCGATTGGCAATACAATCAATCAATCAACCTTAATTCGTGAACACATGTATTAAAATAAAGGTCTTATGGATACATTCTAGTCGAGCTCTATGTACTACCTATGAAATTGGTGTACAAATAAATAGGTTAAACGTATAGGTTTTCTTAGTAGGTAATAAAACCCGATACAGAACAGTACTTTCGGCATCGGTTCTTAGCAGTGAATGTGATTACAGGCACATACGTCATTTCAGCTCTGTCTTTGAGATGGTAATACATCTGCGATTCTTGTGGTTTTGCTGATTGACTTCTGGCAAAGTAGCGACAGCGACCATTCAATATAAGATGGGCTGGAGACTTGGGTTGCCATTCAATAACATACAAATACAAAATTGAATACGGTTCATTCAGAACTATAGAACAATCATGTGCCTCCGTAACAGGAATGTGTAGTACCTAGTTAGTGATATAAACTAGACGAGTGTTAGGTAATCTGCGCCGCAAGATCTCAACAGTGCTAGAACTGAGTATCTACGTAATAAAATGCGAATCGCCTGTTTAACCCATTTGGACCCAAATACAAATGAAACAAAGATTTATGAAAAATTGTTTATTAAATAAACGACAGGAGGCTTACGAGGGTAATTGAATAAAAAAACTTAAAAAAAATAATTAGTAAGTATTAAAAAAAACACTGTCCTTGTACAGGGACAATGGGCTCAAGAGTGGTATTTCAAAGCAATTATTATTTTTAATGCACAAGGTTTTTATGCATTTTTTGCATTGCCATCGTACTTTTTATGGTAAACAACGCATCGTAGTTCGTTAGGCAGTCTCTGAGGAAAGTGTCCAACTCCATCTTCTGCCAGTCCTGGTACTGCGGATGATGGTTTTCGCCTTCGATCTTTGCGTCCATCAGATTTCAAGTAAGATCTCGTGATGATACGATGAAATTGAAGCTGATCAATTTTTTTCATGGGTCAGAGTATGCAGACGCTAAACATTAGCAATAGCTAAATCTAACATATAATATATGTAAACAACATCCACGATCATTTTTTGTCTCGAATTGTGGATCTACATGTATATACTGCAACAGACACCGACACCACCCATGCTTTTATCATAGTTTTGAAAAACGTGTGGGATGTCCATATCTACTTTTTTCTTCTGTAAACCGTCCCATCTCTTTACCTTGCCCAACGAGTGTACACTGTCATAGTTGGTGCCCAAAGTACACATGCTATTGTCAAGCCAACGAACGAACACAATTTATTTAGTAGGTAGTAGCAAATCTGTAATCATAATCAGCTCTCTTCTTCTTTTTTGATAAGAACATTAGCCAGTGGTCTTATTTTGTACATTTTGTCAGTGGATCCAACAGCAGCTTCAGTATCACAAAAATGTAAAAACTTCTTTATTTCGGAGTACCTATTTTTCGACATGGTTTTGGAAACAATTGGTATGTTGCAGTCCTCATCTAGAGACCAGTATAAACGTTCCCTTGGCAATGTATGTTACCCGGTGAGTATAAGTATTCCAAAGAATTTTTGGAGCTCTTCAATGGTCACATCAAAGTCGTGTTTATTGTTTTGTGCGGAATACAGTTTTGTATTGACTAAAATCATCTGCGTGACTTCTTCATCATAACACTTTTCAAATATCTCTAATGGCCCTAAATCTTTTAGTTCAGTAACTAAGTTTTCTTTGCATCTATTTAGATTTTCATCAGTTGACGCAATATTTTCGTAGGAACTTTCGCATTTACGCCACTTTGGTTCAGTTTCCGGAGGTTTTCTAACTTGTTTTTGTAAGGGCTTTTTATCACTACTGTCCCAATTGTTATCACTTTGAGAAGCAAAACTTCTATTCTGCCAGGAATGTCCCGAGGTAATATATTCTGTTGGATGTTGTCTTCGTCAAACTCTTCTTCATCAGTAAGAATACTTGGATCTGGAGGAATAGCTACCAATTCATAATCAGTTTCCAGATCGTCTCATTCGTTCAAAATACTCTCCAGTGCTTCTTCAAGCCCTCGGTAATCATTTATTAGATCAAATTGTTTTTCAGTCATTATTGATAAGGAATGGGTTCTAAAAAAAAAAAAGAAAATAAATACAAATTTATTATAAAAATATAAGTAATGTGCCCAATGTCCCTATATAGGGACACTTGAATAAACTATGACCTCCCGTCAACAAAACTTCAAAATAAACAGGTATTATCCATTTATATTCTTATTGATAGTAGTAACTAATAATTATCCCAAAAAAGTGGTAAAAATTTGCATAGCAACATACAATAAAAAGCCTTACCTAGTGAAGATAATTTTTGTTTTAACTTCTGCGGACGAAAATAACAATTTGATCACTTTTTTCTAAAAAACTGTCAGTATTTAAAATTAAATTCATAAGATACACTACTTAGCATACGAAATTCAGTTTCAAATTAAAGACATCTAAAATATATGAAAGCTTGTGGGTAGTTGAACAACTGTCCCTGTACAAGGACAGCGGATCCAAATGGGTTAAATAAATATTTATACTGTTCGCTATATTCGTGCTTAGTTAGTCTGAGAAAAGCATCTTGTTTTGCACTGAATTTAGGACTTGAAATCCGGTCAGTCAGTCCAGACAGTCCGCACATCAATCGTTTCTGAAAAAAAAGTATATTAGCACTTACCTATGTTGTCGTAATATGTATGGCCTTTAAGATTCTGCCTAGTTGTGTAGGTATATAGGTGAGAAGTTTAATTCTTATTCCTTGAAAGCCACTATACCCTTAGTGAGAATGCTGCGGTTTATCAACAGCAAAATGTCAGATACAGCTCAATTAACGTCTACATAAGAAATCAGACGGCCATCTTGTTCACGTTTACCGATACAAGTATCATCATCAACATTTAATCCGAAAGACGTCCACCGCTGGATATGTCCAGCGGTGGACGTCCCCCCCAACTTGGGGGGGTTTGCCATAATCGTCACGCTAGGCAGGCGGATTGAAAATCGCAGTAAAGTGGTAAAATGCATAAACAACGTTGCTGCCCATTCTCTAGTAAGTCCCTTAGTCGCCTTTGACGACACCCACGCGAAGAAATGGGCTGATGCACACGGACAAGTATACCACCCAACAGTGCTGGAAAAGCCGTATCTAATTAAGAAAATCTCCAGCATCGAACTAGGTCAACATAAATGGAATTCTGTGCGCCCTGATTAATTAATTAGCAGTTGCTATTATCGCCTAGATAGATACAAAGTCTTCCATTAAGGCTCACAGTGGGGTATCAGAGCAACATGTGTAGAGTTAGTTCAGGTCAATGAATAACATTATGTTATACTGACCTTGCAATGGGCTGCGATACACCGCGTTTGTGGTCAAGGACTGACCGGTCATGCTCACGCGCATCGGTTTTCATTACGATTTTAAAACTGTATATTAAATAGTTAAGTTGTTATGGGTTTTGTAGTTCATAATAAACGTATAATGTCCCCACTGCTGGACTCAGCCCCCTCTCAATGAGAGGCAGTGGGCCGTACCGTAATCCACCAGGCGAGCCAGACGCGGTTTGGTATACGTCACATGTCTGCCGTGCTTCTTTAAAAGCCAGTCATCTGACAATTTACCGATTTTGAGTTAAACGTTGAGCGCCATCAAAATGAAGACTGCTTTCGCGGTTTTTTCAAAAATCAGTGTTGTCAGAAGGTTGCCTTTTAAAGAATCACGGCAGATGTCTTCGAATTTTTTGGTTTTACGACATGCCGGTTTACTTACGATGTTTTCCTGCACCGTTTCGAGAGAAGTGGTGATTGAATAATTCACACACAGTAAAGTGGGAAGTACAGAGTAGTTCTATGAGCGACCAATTATGATTAATGTCTTCACTTCATCTAACGCATATAAAATACCTTATACCTACTTACGTAAGTCTGCAATCGTACGTTACTCCTACGTTAATTTTCAATTAATTATCCTTTCTCCTTCGGAGCGAGGAGTGGCCTTTGTTCTGAAGTGGAACAATTACAGGCCCAAATTAATTAACCATCAGTAGATTCATCCCCTCGCCTCGCAGCCATAAAGACCTACATCATATTGGAATAACGGACCTTCGCGACCTCCTTACTAAAGACATAAGTTTTAAGAAACACTTTGGAGACATTCACCTTGCCAATATTAAAACTGGTTGCTAGCAGTCGGCACGTGGTTACTAATACCTGTTTTTCGTTTTCCTCAATGGGTTTACCCGATCAAATTACGCCGTACATTCACTTTTTGTATCTTGCGGGTTTTTTCTCATGGGGTTACGATTTAAGATAGTTACGATAAACAATGAACTGTAAAAAACAGTTGTGACTAGTATAGATTCATGTGATGAGGAAATCGGAGTCCCAGCAAGAGCAAACACATAATAAACCTATATTAAAATGACTTTATTATTGTCTCAAAACAGGCATATTGTGGAAACAATAAACATAATTAATTACTCCGCTGTTTACATTATTATAACTGTTCTAGAAAAAATACAAAATGGCTATTTTTCAGACAAAAGCTTCTGCTGGTCATGTATTTTTAGACAAAATAGGTTATTGGGCCACTTTGGAAGCCCCTCGCGATGTCTGCGAAATAGGGATCAATAACCGATTAAAACTGTGGCGGCAACAGCTTAAGATAACCCCGTTCACTTTGCTCGTTGGAAAATTACTTATGCAGTGCATAGGTATATAGAGGATGTCAATGTAAGAAAGTAGAACTAAAATATTATCCCCTATAAATTCCTTAGAACTATTTCATGTAGGAACCTACTCTGATATTAAGTTTACTGTGGATCGTAGCGTGCGCGTGGTAGATACAGGTATAAATACAGTAAAATTTGGGATTACAGGCCTCAAAGGACACATCTTTGGCTTTAGGTATTTCCATCGAGCCTGTACCTAACATGCAATTAGTTCTTATTACTGTTATCGTGAAAAAAATATTAAAAATCCCAAATTTTACTTCACGTGATATTTCCTTGATTAACTTAAAATAACAAGAAAAACAAAGATATAAGTGTGACGCAGAACTTGTAAAGAGGATAAATGCATGTTTTAATCTTTTCCAGTCACAACTTATTATGTTCACTTTTCAACGTGTATCAAGAAAAATACCCAAATGTTTTTTAAATAAACTAACGTTTTATAAATAGTTAGAAACACTCGTAATCAGTAACTAAAAGTTGATGAATTTTATCGGAAGGAGATTTTAGTCCACGTTGGTACGAGCGTAAAATTATCGCATCGGGATATTTTGACGCATTGGTTGTCCAAAGTACTGCTTGGCGCTGAGAGTAAAAAAAAGAACGGTGTGATTGTTCGACGATCTAGGTTTTTTTTTTTTTTGTAGGACATCTCGTAGTTAATCTGAAAAGATTCTGACTACTTAAACGGATAACGATCTAAGGTGCACTCTATTGGATTCTCTATGCTAGGTTCAACACCAAGAGATGATAATCTAGTGCACAATAAAATCCAGCCGTGATATTTTCACGTCCCTTCGACTTTGATTATTTGCCTAGACCGTATTTTTCATCATATTAATAATTTTACTCTTGTGTAAAAATTGCTGACCTGTAAATTACCTACACAGGTACACGAGGTTATAATGACTGGGCAATTTTTCGCCCACGAAGCATGAACGATTACCATAATTATATTTTGCAAACAGTTACCCCCAGATTACTGAAAGCCTATTAGATTTGTTGCCATGTCCACGCAAGTTGTTATTTGGACTACAAACTAAAATGATATTACTTAACGGTTTTATTGGCAGGAGCCTTGGTCAATTTGGCTTTCGGAAATCAAGGGTCTGTCAAATGTGCATTTGTTGTCTTTTCTGGGGAGTTTGTTGCGCCACTTTCTTACCAGCTAAAGCTCTAGGAAGTAGTGAAGGGCGCGCGTTTTGGGGGACTATCTTATGTAATTCTGACGTTAGAAAATTACTGATCCACAGCCAAATTTGGATAAATAACTTTTGATTTAGTGCATCGTACAGCATGTGGTCACAACTAACACCTCGGTATACTTACACTCACATTTCGCAAGATGTTAGTCAGTCACTTTGTTATTATAAAACATTATGTAAAACGACACGCACTATACATTTAGTAAATAAACACAACGTATTTTTCGCCCTCGTGTTAAATAAAAATCCTAAAAAAGAATATGGGGCGTTCAGCCAACGTTTGCTGCCAGAAATGACGTCAACCCCTACTCATCTATTTACTAGGTTTACATAGACATGTGTCTATATAACAATTACTAACGAGATAAGTAAGATGTTCTAGATAAATAACAAACAAAGAACCGCAATTGTAATAACTGGGACGATCAGATATGCGTTCATTTTGTGGACTGTGTCGTCATTTGCTCACATGGCAATCAACACATTCAACACCACTGTGACAATGTAATCAAATGTTATTTTTATCTCTTCTGATTCGTAGAAGCCTTTAATAAGCTTTTTATATACCATCTGATGATAAGATCTCAATGTAGTTCGTTTATAGTTGTAATTCAACTGTGTATCTATTTAAAAACTCCGAAAACTAAGTATTGCATTTCCTTATCTAAAGCTGAAGATCTGAGTCTTCTGCTGTATACAATGCCTAATTCACCTAAGACCTAGAACCTATGTCATGCTATCATTTTCATGTAACCGAGGCAAATTCTTTGCTAGATATAGGCCTCCCTACCCTAAGTATCGCCAAAACCCCGGATCCTTACTAATTAAATTATTTTATTCTATTTTCCAGTTCTCAGTGTTCCTGCTGATCATCTTCGTGGCTGAGCTGGCTGTCGGCATCGCAGGCTATATGAAACACCAGGATCTGGAGAACTCCATAGTGGACCACCTGAACAAGACCATCAAGGAATACCCCACTAACAAGGACGTCGCCAAGACCTTCGACATCGTGCAGACTGACGTAAGTACCAACAACATTTTCACTCTTAGGGTGCTTTCATAAAGCTGCGGGTTTTCGGGCCCAACTCCTGATAAAGATTGCTGCAGGTTGATCTTAGAAAAGAAATTGTTTTGTTTACGTGTGAGCGCACTGCCACCGTTCTGTACCGACTTGTCTTTACAGGGCACCCGCTTCTGTATGCAAGCACCCTTATTCCGTAACAAATTTCTGATCACTAATAAATAAGTCATGAGCAGTGGTAACAGCCAACTTACGAGTTGTAGGTCGTGAGTTTGAATTTGAACCCAGGGAGGCGCTTTCCTTTGTGTAAATAATTACACCACCGGTGCTTTCAAAACGGAACGCAATAGTTCCATAATTGCTCATTTCAACGCAGGGGTTGGGGTTGGGCACCTTTGCACGGTTTTTGGGTGGGAAATTACCAAAGGACGTCTCGCGGTCTGGGTGGAGCGCGAGGGCGTATCAGATTTTTACCCAGAGTTCTTTCAGTTGCCTGCGCCAGTAACTCTTTCCAACAAATCCAGGTCTGTATTCTGTACGGTGAGACGTCATGTCGTAGCTAGACAAGGTGTTAGGGTTAGTAGGATTGATTGCCCAAGATGCGCTGGACGTACCTCGTAGTCAGGGAAATGATTTTTTTTACCAAATTAACTAGCATCTTAAAATGTCCGTTACATTCAAATCACAAATCTCATCCTTTTCCAGTTGTATGAAAACGCTAAAACATGGCAAATTGTCGAAATGTGTTTATTTGACAAACAATCATTTCTCTGTATAGTACCTATACATTCAGGTTCATCACCACTCGTGGAATAAGCTATAAAATCCTTCCATTGTAAAACATTTCAAATAAATCTAAAACTCATCGACGAAGTAAGACAAGCTTTACTGATTTCGTTTACATTATCCTTTTATCATGAGTCTGCTTGCGGGGAATCCTTTGTCTGCAGTTATTTAGTACCTATTCGTGGTTACTGGCCGACTATGTTTTATGATAAATACATACCTACATGAAGCGTTTTCATGTGGCCATGTGGCGATGTGGCGTGCACAATGGTTTATGTTAATCTAAATAATACATAGGAACGTATAAAAGTATACTTGACTACATTTTATAGGAATATTCTTTTCTTTAGATGATGTCGTTTTTTTAATAAATGTTTAATTTATTGAAGATCGCTTCCCACTCTTCTCACTTCTGAAAACCTTCGAATCGTTTTTTCGTCCTACCCTAGCAGGAAGTGCTGTAGAACTCTTAGCTGACTAACCCTCCAATTTTCCATTTCCAGCTGCAATGCTGCGGTATCTACGGCCCCGAAGACTGGGCAGCGAACAACATAACCACCCTGCCCAGCACTTGCTGCTCCGGCCAGGAAATCACCGGAGGAGTTGCTGTCCCGTGCACTGAGAAGTCAGAACACTTCCACAAAGAAGGCTGCCTTAACAAGCTCGTCGCTTACTTCAAGGATATCGCTATGGTGCTCGGCGGGGTCGGCATAGGTGTCGCTGTTGTACAGGTAAATACTTCTTCACCAGTATTATAGTCCTTCGCAGGAACACTACGGGTAGTAACGAAGTATCCTAGTGTGTTAAACCCGTTTGTTTCTGGGATGTTCAAAAACAACAATCACTTGCTACAAAGCACATTCAACTATAGCAATTCAAGAATTGCGTGCGATTTCCAATAAATGAAAAATTGAAGACATGTTTTGGCTATTTAGACCGTGCAAGTCAATTCTTGCTTCAATTTTATGGTATACCGTAAACTTGCACCTAGTAAATGGGGGTGTACGTAATAAACACAAGGACCGGGCCAATGAGGGGTTGGGCTCCCATACAATATATGTATTTGATAGAAACTTGATCCATATAAGTAGTCCTATACTAGATAGCTGTTATTCGAAGATTCTTCTTTAGTTAACCTTTGATTTATTATCTTTAGAACAGTGAGTAACAAAGTTTTTTTTTTTTCAGTTGCTTGGTGTGATATTCGCGTGCTGTCTCGCTCGCTCCATTCGCAGCCAGTACGAAACCGTATAAACACGTGAAACGGTATTTTTGCATAATCTTTAGATCTAGATGTTAATAGCAGTGCCCTATTTTTTCCTCAAATACTTACATATTTTTTTAACTAAGTTGTGATCAAATACACCTCTACGATTTCTATGTATATTTTGAAATAATTTATTTTATTATTGTTAATCCAGATAATTTGTTTATTTTATTGTAAGATTTAAATGTTTACGTAAATGCTATAACATTAGTTAGTATCAGGAGGTACTGTATTGTCAACATATTACGCGTGTAATTTTAAACTTTGCCATATGTATTTGCAAGTGATGGAGTGATAAAGCACAATGCACAGGTTTTCTTAAAGTTCACAATGAAGTGTGCTCAGTGTAGAAGACTGATTTTTCGAATAGGAATGGATACATTATGCCAAAAACTTTATCGGAATTTCCTACTTTTTATACTTATCTAAATCTCAATTCAATTTTCTAGTATTAAAATAATCATTGTACCTTTTACTATTCATATTTAACCAATGTAGAAGTGGTGCACATTTATTAATAATTATAATTATTATATTAGATTTGTACGATTCGTTTGTTGATTAGACGCAATGTCACAAACAAGACGCGATCTCTCTTCAGTCGCGAAGTCCATAAGATATTTTCTAAGCGAGTTATAAGAATTGCATCTAATTTAAAAACGGAAACATTAGCTCATTGTAACGTTTGGAAAGTGTTCTAGGTCGTGTATATTTATAATAAAATCTGCATTATCTAAAGATGAGTTTTAATCAGGAATCTAATGAAACAGCATTCAGTGTCCTAGTTACACACATTTTTATTTTCCTATTTTATACCATGATATAAATTGTAATAATAACAAAGGATGGTTATTAGGTATAAGAGCATGAACGTTGAATTTCGAGGAACATCAGTCGCGTTAAATACAGCTGTTGTCTTGCAAGCAACACTTCGAGTCACAGTATAAAATAATTAAAAAATCACAATGACAAAATATACCAGTCCCGAATACAAGTCAGTATTCACCTGCTGTATGTCGCAAGCATCTGAATCTCACAGCACCAGTTCCGACTCTCGCGATATCACCCAATTTATAAAATCATCATTTTCACGACGGTATCACCAAAACATTCATATACGCGCGACATACATACATACACCTTTAACTAAAGTCATTACAACGCTAAAATTCTAATTAGTACTAGGGTTAAGACATACATTATACATTATCTAGACAATAAAATAACTTACATCTAAATACTGTTTACATGCTAAACGGAATATTTTAGAAAAGTTGGAGATGTCAGACTGGAGTGGAGGTCAATGTGCCTGAGTTTTGGCACTTCATAGAGTTGTAATGGTGAAAGTTGTTGAAATTAAACTCAAATAACTATCGATTTCATTACTTCGTCTGTGTTACTTTGATATGTGATAACTAGTAAAACATGATATCAAATGCATAGACCGCTGCTTACATGACGACGCCGCATAATACATATTGTCGAATCACTTTACATCAAAACGATCATAACGAAAAATAACACAGTATGTAATTTAAACTTTCATAAGTCCATATTATAAAAATAAATAGGTAATTAATTATAATATCCCAGACCTAATCTAGTCAATCAATGTTAAACTTGTAAATTATATTGAAAGTGTAAAAATATAACTCAATTATTTATTACATAAGAACCACATTAGATTGCACAATTCTAAACAAACAAATAATAAGTCCCCAAAAATCCATTTGTTACGAAGTCCTAAAATTTCAAATAATTCGACTATCTAATCCTTAACAAAATGGACACGTTGAAAAACCTATCTAATGTAACTTTCCTTCGTTTTCAGTCAAATAAGGCTTTTGAGTGACATACATTCGGCCTTCAGCAATAATAATAAACCCAAACTGGATTCGATTAATAAATATAATACGTAGTACTTCAAATTTTCGGCTGGCCTACGATTTCTCCCTCCAACAAAGAGACATTCATATTTAAACATTCACAAAACTATAATTTTGCATTGTGTCTTCAGCCTGTGACATCTCACTAGAAAATTAGCAACTGATTTGCCTCGTCTTGAAATAAGATTTCTTAATTATAATTACAAAGCATTGAAGTCATAATGGATTGGTTGTTCATGAATCTTTTAAAACCATTTTAGTTTGTACTTGTCAATGCTGCCAGTTCTAGTCACATTATCCAAGAAATATAAGTACCTACTATCATATTATTAAGGATTACAAAAATTTATTCACAACTAGTTGAGAGAAATTACAACCATGTAGTAACTCATTTGAAGACATCAGTGGCGAAGGTAGAAAATGTATTAATGTCATACAAAACGTGTTTGTTTATGGAACACTTACATTTCAAAGCGTTCGTAATTATTTTCGCGTTCTGAAGAAAAGAGCCTGACTGACAAATGACTTCGATTTACTAAAAATGTGTATAAAACTACACTATACAAAACAAAAATTGGGGGACACTGACAGCAGTAAAATATTATCTTTGAAAATATTAATCTAATTCCAATACGACAAGTAAGTTGTACCCTGAAATTAAACAATTCTACTGGGTACAATAATGCGATATATTCCAAATATATAATAGAAGGCATCGCATAGTCCAGACATACTTACACATAAGTAGTAACAGCTGAAGAGTGTATGAGATCATCGCATTATAGCGGCAAAATTGACTCAAATCACTGGTTAAACCTACAATACACTTTCATTAGTAAACTTATCACTGTATTTATATAACACAGAGCTAGAAACAGAAATTCATTCAATTCACAACTAAATCGTTCATCATTCTAAAATTATTTCAGACCGTCATTAAGCATGTTGACATCACATTAATTGCAACTAAAAATTAATAAGCTGTAAACGTCGCGCTGGGTGAGGCACATTAGTTAAGTTTGGTGAGTTTAGATATTAACAAATGTGTCCCAGATAGCGCGTAGTGATTGCATATAACATTATAAGCTTACATTTACGTGAACAGGATGGATTTAGAACAGAATGGTAGTGAGTATGATACTGCAGGTTGTTCCGTGGCGGCGGGCGGTGGCAGTGCAATCATGTCGCGTAGCGCTTTGTCCACAGGCGTGCAATGCGATCGTGCTCCTCTCTGTTCTGGAGATACTGCGTCGCAATGCTGCCCACTAGAGGATCAGCTGGAAATTGACAAAAGACCACCATTAGTTACTGTCGGGGTCTCGCATGTTTATACTCCGGATCTTTACCCATTATCATCTACCTACACCTTTCTTAACATGTTAGAGTCGGCTTTCAGTCTACCAGGATGCAGCAGCTTACCAGTATTTTACATGGAGTGACCCCCATAATCATGTTACTGGGTTATTACTCATGATAACCTCTTGATTCCCTTTGGTAAGGCTGATTGTCACACTTTCGGAGTTCAAACTACCCGTAACGACTAATAATACAACAGATATTCAGCTAACCATACATTTACAAGAATAAAATAAATTGTAAAGTTCATTATTTGTTAATGTGATAGAAAAAAACATATTACAATTTTTATGTCAACTATTTATCTATCTAATGAGAATTCCCGTTCCATCCATCATCGATTTTTAATAAACGACACACTACAAACTAGTATCGATATAAATAAACACGGGCGATAGGATTAAAGCGTGAACAAAACATGAAGAGGACATTGAGGACGCGAGGGCTTTGACCTCTCCAGACTATAGAGCGAAAGCTTTTGTTGGGAACTTGACATACGCATACATAGAATAACATTTTATTGATTCGATAGTAAATGTTCGTAACTATCCAGCTATTTATATCTTCACGACGATTATGAAAATAGGATAGGCAGAGTTACTGAACACTAGATAAGTAAAAAAAAAAATATTACGTTTATTTTTATATTGTTAAGAGTATGCTTAAATGGTTTGGTCATGTTGGGAGTATGAATGAAAGGAGACTAACAAAAGTTATTTACTAGGCAGATGTGATTGGAAACGCCGGGAGGTGACGCCCTAGGGAGATGTCAACCTAGGGCGTCCCCTCACAGCGTTTAGTGAACTTTTGGTGATCTTCTTCAGAAAGGTCAGGTTTGTACTCGCAACCGGCGTGTGTACACCTGCATGCGTAGCATGACCACCATAGAAAGAACTTTTTCTATTCTTGGAGATAAAACTATCATGCTACGCCAGCATAGAAACGGGTTTTGTCGACGGAAGAATAGACAAAATTACAGATTGTAGTCAGATTTTTACCGTTTTATGCAGGCTTAGCATGGCGCTTTCATTTCTTCGAAGAATAAACTCGAATAGAATAGCTCTTTAGAAAATTAGAGAAACGAACTGTCACTTTGTCTATTCTTCCGTCGACAAAACCCCTTTCTACGGTGGTTATGCTACGCATGCTGGTTAGATGTATGAAAGTAAACAATATGTAAGAATCGTAGCAGGTGGCGTTCTGTACTTTCTGCCTACCCGCATAAGAAGGCGTGAGTTCATTCATGTGTGTTTAAATATTTATTGGAATATATTTTTATTTCTAAAATAACTCATCAATCATGGTAGCTAAAGGGCTGATAAAATTAAACTGATAAGGTTTTAAATGCTGTGACCCTTATCTTGCAATGAAAGTTAACTTGTTATGACTCCAAGAGAAATGAATATAATTGCGTCAGACCACACAATAATTATTATAGTATGCTAGCGAGGTGCCCCTGATTTGAACGGTTTTCACGGTTTGACAAAACATCGAAATTTCTTCACAATTGTTATACATATATATAATAAATAGTTGTTAAAATACGGATGGAAGAAATTTAATTATAAGCACACAATAAAAGTCAATAACAGAGTTACACCCTTCAAATTAAATATGCCAGTTTTTTTCATAGCCGATTATTTGATACTAAACTTTAACAATGTAACTTAAACAATAATGTTTAAACCTTCCGGTATAAATCATGATGAAAACCTCATCGAAATTCGTTACGTAGTTTCGAAGAAAAACGCGGTCCGAGATAGACAGACAAAAAGAGAATGAAAATGTAAAATTTTTCACCAAGGTGAAAAGTATTGTGCAGGTTGTGTGAAAAATATTTAATTATAAAAATAAAAAAACAACATACCTGGATTACAGTCAGTGAGCAGGGAGCATATTGATAGTAAAACTTTAGATATTGTCAGCGCCGGCGACCAGTTATCTTTGAGAATATCTAGACAAATCACGCCCTGGCTATTGATGTTACAATGATATATCCTAGTCCGGAATGTCACCTGGAACAGATAAGTGGAATAATTAATATGGAGCCGCACATGTTGAGGAATTGATAACCTTTCGACATCTATCAGTGTTACCAGCACAATGCTGATAATGGAATAATGTGAGTGTGTAATTTATTAAGCCTCTACGGCTTGACAATCGGTCGCTTTGAGTGTTCAGTACCTACTCAAGATTTTATGAGGGGGTAAAGAACTAAAAGAGTTCAATGCCACGAGGATTTTGGAGTCACAAGACCACGTTCGCACGGGATTATTTCGCGCACTGGTTTTTCTGCTTTCGGTGTTGATCCGAGCATTGAGAATTTAATATAGTGCATCCCAAAAAGAACAATTCGATTTTGAACTCCCGCTAAGAATGAGTTGAAGGTCCAGGGCTCGAAAGCCGCCGCCGCAATATTATTCCATACCTATGTACGAACGTGGACAGATTCTTTAAAAATACGAAGTGACTTACTACTCGATTTTCTCCTAGATCCGCCCAATGGTGTGAGAAATCTAGCAATTCTAAACTCGGCCGTATCCATAGATCGACGAAGATATCGTAGTAAGAAACAATGAGTTAGCTATACAACTCGTCTATTTGAAATCCGTATAAATCTAGTCAGAATATTGCTCCAGCGAAAAATTGCATGCCGAGTTCAATCACGCGAAACTTGTCAGTATATAGTCCAACTCACCGAGATATGTATGAAAGGAGTTAAAGAAAGTTGCGGGGAAATATTGGAAAGGGATCAAAATGCTTGAATCCACTCAACAGTTGCTAGAACTAGAATGTTGATAAAATGATCCAAAAGAGTACGCCCATGACCAGCGTTATGTATGAGAAAATCTATGTGTTCTATCACATGATAAAACTGAAAATCATGGACAATAAAATTTGCAAAACGGAAAAAAAAAACACGATACAGGTACTTTAAAGTGACGCAATCAGTTATTTTAGGAGGGACGATAGTGAATCTCTTCAAACGCCATTTCCCAGAGAATTGAAGGCAATGTTTTATAATGATATGATCGTGTATGAAGTTACGGTAAATCAGTGTCATATTATCTATCAGCTGAAAACAAATTACATTTGTGGCTTGTGGCTGTAAAATATGAATGATGTGTCGTCGGCGCTCGTAATTCTACACTCTGTGAGGGCGGCCCCACCTAACAATATTGTTGATGAGAGAAACCCTCTAAAGCTTTACACAATGGCTACCTACATAGTTACGAAAGTATAAACAACATGCTAATAAATACTAACAAAACTTGTTGCTAATAATCTCGATGTATATTTTGTACTGAATACCCTTGTAACTGCAGAAAAAGTGGTTTGAAAGTCGAGGCCTCACCCAAAAGTATTTCTTAGAACCTTTTGCCTGTTCCGACAATAAACAAAAACCAATAATTAGGATCCAATTTAGATGAGGTAAAGATACGTCCGAGATGTCGAGGCGAATGCGTACAAAAATCGCGGGTCGGTAAATTAGTTATTCTGTCTACACGGATATCGTTTGAGGATAAGTAGGTGCATCACACCACACAATAGATTTTGATGAGTCAAGAAAATGATGCTCTTGTGGCATTGATTGATGAAATGCGCCCGCGATGTATTTTTAGGGGATTGTCCTCGTCCTACATTCAAGCAACTATTTTCGTCCTTATCAAGTTCATTGAACATGTGGATGGAGACTGGCACTGTAGAATTTTCCGCATAAAAAATGAATTCCTGCTATCTTTCGCAAATTTAAGAGGATGTATATAAACACGACGAGTAATAAACTTTATAGGCATGACTGGCATTCCTCGATAGATTTGCCGGACAATGGCGAGTGCAGAGAGGGATGTCGCCACTAATTAAATAATAGGGGTGTCTCGCGACCCCTCACATGGTTCGGTCCTCGGTTGAGGGCGTTACTAGACACGGCCGGCTAGGGTTTGGGGAGACTGCATTGATTTGATGTTATAGTTATATTATAGGTAAGTATGTGTAAGGCGTTGAATGAATAAACCATGATTGATATTGCTGTTTCCTTTTTCACTAGAGTAGGATGATAAAAGTAGCCGCAAAATTTGCAAATAAACTTCTTTTAACGTGGAAATGGTCATGTGGAGTCATGTTGCTATTATTCCACAATTACGGCTAATAAAAATCGGCTTAAAAGAAAGCAACAATTTTAATAAAGCTTTGTGTTGATTATTCTAAAAGGAGACAATTTCCGATTATTTTTCGTCGCCTATTTTGACTAGGATTACAATAAGAATAAAAACGGTACTGAAATCTTTGCAATCTTCAATGTTTGTATTCAGTTGGACATTCTAATTAATTAACTAATTTGTATTATCATTAATATTAATCATTCCCTCCCTTTCCATCTATTTACTTCCATTGTATTCAAAAACATTGAGATGTCTGTCTAGCCAGTAATTTATTATATTTTCTCAAACACCATAAATGAAAGAAAAGTCCTCTTTTCTATAGAAGTTCCTTCACCTTAAGTGGGTACATATCAGAGAATAATTCAAAAATTAATTTATTAAAAACCACTAATTACCTTCCTAACAAAGCAACTTCCATCATTATTATCAGGAATCTTCAACATTTATGTAATACAAGTAAGATAAAAACTTCTGAGCTGCCTTTACTTCACATGAGTCCTTTTGATTCACAACTTTAATATTCCTTTTGTATCACATGTGGCCAAGTCAAACAAAGGATCCAAGAAAATAAAAATCATCCAAGTAACATGATTCTAAACTTTAACATCCATTTATACTAAAATACAACATTAACCTACATTGGTAACAATATCAACATTGTTTGATACAAGAACGGCCAGAATGAAACAAAGTAAAGATAAACTACTAAATATAAAAAAAATATTACCTTAGGAGGTTTGAATGGATATTCTGGTGAGAAGTGGATGTCTAGGAAGAAAACCCCGCCCTCATACACCGACCCGGGTGGACCTAAGATGGTGGAGACCCATTCATACAGGTTATCTCCTTTAGGTCCAGCACTGCAGTTCGGTGGCGGATCCAGTGTAATCTCTGCAAGTTCCTTCTGGATCCTCTTGGCTGATGTCCCCAGTGCCTTCGACATCTTGGGATTTGGTTTATTTTCTTTTGCTTCTGGTTTACTCTCTGCAAGGGCCCCACTTGAACCAGAACTGCCTCTGCCGCGACCCGTACCACTCCCTGATGAACCAGACGCACCGCTCATTATCTAAAAGCAGCAAACGACTCATTCCGCTACACCAAAAAGCTGCTACTTAAAAAGCTTGTGATATGAGTGTAATGATTGGTGGGGAAGCTTGCAACTTGCAACAATGACTGATAAACACATGCTCTAATGGTTTCTAAAGGAATTGACATTGGATTTCAAAATTGTATGGATATTCTTAGAATAATGATTCCCAAAATAAACAGGTTTGATGACACAACATTGTTAAGAGCAAATAACTCTTAAAAGTGCAATGACATGAAAAAACAGTAATGATCCTCATTGATCATTGTAGAATCATTGGTTGTGAGTCATATAAAGGCAGCTACAACTACATTGCAAGTCATTTTTAGTTAGAAAATCACAAAAGACGAACATGTTTTTTTTATTTCAAGCTAGAACAGAATCACTAGAACAAAGACATTCCTAATCGCTGCACTTAGTACACCAAACATCAGCATTCAAACAAAAATAAAATACTATGCTCTACTAACAATTGCTGAACTATTTAACACAAAATAACAATGCAAAACGTAAAGGAAAAAGATTTATTTGTACCTTACGAATAACAGTCGGCCATCTTGTGGGCTGGCGTTATCCGATAATTTACAATTTTTTATTCACCGGTGACCCAATTGAATGAAAAAGACGACTCCCGATACGTAATACTTGGTATACAACGAAATTCATCCGCGACATGTGAAAAATTTGTGCAACGCTATTAGTGTGATCTCCGTGTTAGAATGATGCCCCACACTGCAAAGCGTAAATAGGCAGCCTGTTACTTTCCGCAGTAATACCACACCGTGATAAGAGATAGGTGAATTAATTATACCTTATTCAAAGATAAAACTGGAGTTCGGTGTATTCCGGCAAAGATTTTCAGAGCTTCAATCCACTTCTACCACATTATTCATCCATTTGTCTGTCACCCTCACCAACACAAACAACCACTGAAAAATCACAGAATGCACACAAGCTTAGATATAAAACAAATACATGTAAGAAGTACATCAGGCATTTGAATACTTACAGATTGATAATTTGTACTAATTATGCTAGTTTATAGTTAGGAGATTAAGCAATATACAGAAATTAAACTAAAGAAGTTAAGAAAAATTACACGAAGCACAACCACATTCCGACATTTTTTAACTTTTAATTTTTTTTAAGAATGGTATTGCCCACTTTACAAAACAAAAACTACCTGAGTTTTTTTTTTATTCTACTATTTCAACCGTACTCGAATAGAATAATAATCTCAGTCATTTGCCCATTATTTTAACCTCTCAACCGTACTCGAATAGAATAATAATCTCTAATATTCTGTTTTCAAGCGTATTAAGGTCCACAGCTGGACTTATTCGAATTTTAACATATTCATTCAAAAACTTAAAAGGAGTGACCAGAAAATGATTAAATAAAGATAAAGTTTCAGAATCTGCAGTCGGATGCTAACAAGATCTCTCTCTCAAGATCCTCTTGGGTCAGTCATTTTCAGTTCAGTATAAGCACTTTTTCCACTGATAGCGCTGCGGACGAATTATTTGATGCACGGTGAGCTCTGCTACATACAAGGTAAGTTTTTATCCAGTGCGCATAACAAATGAAACTTAAACGAGTTATAATAATCATGCAATTTTTATTTTGATAAATCTTAGTACAAAAAAATTAAGTTATCATTAACGAAAGATGTCTATTTTGAAACTGGTTTTTATGGTAACTTGCGCGCGGTGCCGGCGCGGCAGCGAAGGTGAATGACCGACCACCTGTTCAATCGGTCAAAATTCTAAGAATTTCGAAGTACCTACGCCGGCGTGCGGTTACTGACCTATTAGTACCTACCAAATGTTCGATCGGTCAAAATTCTAAGAATTTCGAAGTACCTACGCCGTCGCACGTTTACTGACCTATTCCTAATTGTCGATATCATATTATGTACGAAATATGTAGGGTGTACACAGTTTACTGATTTAAGATCGGATAAAAATTTAAAAAAAGTATTGAAAAAATGGTTGAAATGTGAAATGTTCTATTACTGATACTGAACCACCAAAAAAAATTTGCGCACTGGTTATAAAATTATCCTGTATACTCACGCCTTTTTCCCATGGGGCTAGGCAGATACTACAGAAAGCCAGCAGAACTCTTTAATTTCTTCCTATAAATACTTAATATATGTAGTACTTAATAGGGTTAGATTGTATACTGTATGATATATTACAAACAACATGAATAAATCCACTTGGCAAACGAAGTACAAAACTGAACTTAGAACCGATTAACCTCGTAAGACCTAACGACCTAATTTAATGACAAAAATATGTAGGCACCGGAGTGCCTACATATTTTTGTCTAGTGCCTACTATATCATTCTTTTACGGCCAAGCGACCTATAATTATAACATAATATTTAAACCTATTTTGTAGTTTAAATTAAACCCACCAATTTAAATCTGTCATCAAAAATTCATTAAGCTTGATACTCCAATAAATATGTCTGCTCTAAGTCATATGTGTCATTTAAACACATTTTTACTAGATCGAAGTTCTGGGCCGCAACTACTTACACCAGTTTTTAGTACATTGGGTCGTAAATTATATCGACCTAAAGGAGGGGTATCGATAAGCTAAGGAAATTGACCCCAAAAATGTAATTATACGTTTTTTTTTTTTTTGTAAAATACAGGACACTAACTTTTTGCTAAAATAAATTAAAAGTTAAATAATTACGTTTTGCTCACGAAATAAATCAACAAACTGAGGTCAAAATGGCATTTTTCTTGGAAAATTGTACTCATTTTTTTGCATTATCAATTTTTTTCAGACATGAGCGCATCTTTTTAGCAGTTTAATTTTTATGTGTATATATTTGTTAACGTCTAAAGAACAACATATAAAAAAGTGATCATGCTAAAATAATGCGCTCATAGTAAAATAAAACTTTTTTAATCTTGAGCAATCGTATTCAAAAAATATTATCGTATGTTATTACTGCTATCTTTATTTTACCTTGACTCCCACTCTTCATTTAAATCGTGCGTTATACGAATACTGTGTTTATAACAATGTCAACAGTTCAACACTCTATCATGCTATTCAAAAAACAGTTTTAAAATTTTCTAGAGGGGTTATTTTTCTTTGCTTATCGATACCGCTCCTTTAGGTTAGGCCTTACGAGGTTAAATTTTGGATAAATATAACTGTCGAATCAAACACCAAAAAATAATTTTATATTTTATTGAATGTTAAAACTTATTTTGTAATAAGATAGAAAAGATTGCTGGAGAACTATACAGGATAATTTTATAACCAGTGCGCGTGTTTGGTGGTTCAGTATCAGTAATAGAACATTTCAACAATTTTTTCAATACGTTTTTTTTTAATTTTTATGCGACCTTAAATCAGTAAACTGTGGACTCCCTACATATTTCGTAATACTATTTTCGATCAATTGTAATAGGTCAGTAACCGCGACGGCGTAGGTACTTCGAAATTCTTAGAATTTTGACAGATCGAATATTTGGTAGGTACTAATAGGTCAGTAACCACGCGCCGGCGTAGATACTTCGAAATTCTTAGAATTTTGACCGATTGAACAGGTGGTCTGTCGTTCACCTTCGCTGCCGCGCCGGCACCGCGCGCAAGTTACCATAAAAACCAGTTTCAAAATAGACATCTTTCGTTAACGATAACTTAATTTTTTTGTACTAAGATATATCAAAATAAAAATTGCATGGTTATTATAACTCGTTTAAGTTTCATTTGTTAAAATTTGCGCACTGGATAAAAATTACCTTGTATAACTGAATCATGCTTGTCTATGGTTCTCTTTATGCTCACCCTGATAGGCTTTTTTGCGAGGCGGATCAAAGCGAACGCGATTATGAAGCGGTGTTTGGAGTGGTGGCAATTGATTTGACGTTACGTCCACCCCACAGATAAAGTACCTCCACATTCATCAAAAATATGTATATTATAGTATCCAATATAATCAGTTAACCTTTTATAATTGGATGCACAATTAAAATTGAGTCAAGCATGCGTTTTTTATTACTCCAATCGAAAATCACACTCTCAAGTATTAAAAAGTGTCATATTAAGTGACTGTTTTAAGCCAGCACCCCGAACTATAAACTTTACCAACGGAGTATCTATTATAGTGATGTCAACTTTGGATAATTTAATTCAATAGGGAAGATGCAAACATAATATTTATGAAAATTTTATGATTAAAATGTTAAAAAAATATAAAAGAAGGGCCACTTCAATGTTTTTATATTACCTAATGTTCATTTTTAACAATAATTACGAATTAAAAATGATTTGAAACAAAACGTATTTCAAAACACCAATCAGCGTTTAGTGACGTCACTCCTGTTATGACAAGTTATGTATGAGGCTATGGATCTAAAAGTGAATATTATTTTATGGTAATAATAATAATAATGAAACAATCGTTGAGGACATGAAACAATCGTTGAGGGACCGCTTCTTTGGCCACCTGAATAAAGTATTAAAAAGTCTTTTATCAGGCGGAAACTAGGTGCGCGCCTTCAACGGTTGGGTCATGCCGGTTTTGATGTACTCTTTCGGCATACTCAAATGGACTCAGACGGAACTTGACGCTCTGGATAGACGGGTCCACACACTGCTGACCGCAAATCGAATGCATCACCCACGGTCATCGGTGATGAGACTGTATATCCCGCGGAAGTGCGGAGGTCGAGGTTTTTTGAATGCTAAGACCCTGCACAACCGTGAGGTATGCAGTCTCAGGGAATACTTCCTAGAAGCCGACGTGGGGATGCACCGAGATGTGGTCTCAGTGGACAAGAGCCTCACCCCGCTCTCCTTGGCTGTCGAGAACTGGCGCAAACCTAAAGTATTAGATACTAATGACCGCATGGAGGTATGGCAAAGCAAGGAGCTTCACGGGCGCTTTTACCGGGTCCTACATGGATCTGATGTAGACCTCTTAGCGTCCGTATCCTGGTTACGTTTCGGAGACCTATTTGGAGAAACCGAAGGTTTTGTCTTTGCGATTATGGACGAAGTTATGATGACAAATAACTACCGGAAATATATTGTGAAGGATGGCACGGTTGACATCTGTCGGGCATGCCACCGTCCGGGTGAATCAATCCGACACATTATTTCTGGCTGTTCTTGTTTGGCTAACGGAGACTACTTGCATAGACACAACCTTGTAGCCAGGATTATCCACCAGCAACTTGCTCTGAAATACGGCCTTGTGGAAACAGAAGTACCGTACTATAAGTATGTGCCCGACCCAGTTCTCGAAAATGGCAATATCACGTTGTATTGGGATCGATCTATCATCACTGATAGGACTATTGTTGCCAATAAGCCGGATATAGTGGTGATAGATCGATTAGAGCCTCTCACAATGATTGTTGATATAGCAGTCCCGCATGACGAGAACCTCGTGAAAGCTGAAAAAGATAAGCAGATGAAGTATCTTGACTTGGCTCGCGAGGTTGTCGACATGTGGGATGTGGATACGGCAGTCATTGTGCCGATAGTCGTTACGGCCAATGGCATAATAGCCAAGAGCCTCGATCAACATCTCAGGAGGCTCTCGTTAGGCAGCTGGATCAAGGGCCTGATCCAGAAAGCAGTAATTCTGGACACGGCGCGTATTGTTCCCGATACCGGTGGGCTACTATTTTTTATATTTTTAAATATTTTCTTATATCTTTTTTATATTTTAATATTTAAAAATGTAATTAATATGTATTTAAATGAAATAAAGGAAATAATAATAATATGTTAGGACAACCAACACAACGTTATCTGATCCCAAACTAGGCAGAGCCTGTACTATGGCAACCAGACAACTGATAAACATACTTATATATTTCTAAATACATACATATTATAGATAAATTACACCCAGACACAGAACAAATAATTGTGCTCATCACACAACATTTGTCCTGGGTGGGAATCGAACCCACGACCTCAGTCTTAGCAGTCAGGGCCACTAACCACTAGACTAACAGGATTTACATTTTTTTTTTTTTTTTTTGTAAAAATGGAAGTTGGGTTTATAAAAGCAGATTCCAGGAATTTACCAAGAGTTAGTGTTGACATGACATTTTTTTTCAGAAAAAGTTTTCCTCCACCCATTTTAAACTTTATCCAATTTTCGACGTCATTTTCCAACTGTAAATACATGTTATAGACAAGTTTGTAAGTATTAGGTAGGTTACGAACGTATTTTCACGTACAAGCAGGTTTACTAAACATTATAACAAGTATATTCGCTGACTTACGTCAAAGTGATCTTCACAGTTCACAGCATCGAATAATGCAAAAAAGAAAGAAAGCCATGCAATGAAGAATGAATGATGATGTGATGTATTGTGGAATGCAATAAAGTATTGAGTATTGTAATGGTGTTTGGAGAAAATTGAAATTTCTTTTCGCAGCTTGAAACCAACTTTTTCTCGGTTTTGGGTCAGAAGGTCCAGTCAAAAACAATTTATTTGGAAACTTTGTTGAAGTAGACACGGACTCATTGGCACAAAACATGAACAAGTGCGGTTTGTTTCGGATTATTAGTGGTGTTGTTATGATCACCTGATGTTGATGGATAGTATATTTTAAATTTTTACAAATAAATATCTCGAAAGTCGAAAAAATATGTAAAAGTATGAAAGCCGACGACAAATACGACCAATGACAGACAGGAATGACGTCATCGGAACTATAGGTCCGTTTTTGCGGGAAAATTTAAACTGTCAATTTTAAACCGCATTTTTCCGATAAATTACAATATTTTAATTGTTTAATATATGTGTGGTCTATTCTACATGGAATTCTTTAAAGTGAAAACAAAAATAAAAATATTGCATGTTCCCTTTTCCTGGCTAGGAACATTGATCACTGAAAAATCAATGAAGCCAATTTAATCATTATCTAAAGCAACAATTGTAGGTATATGTGTGTGATGTGATGACATAGCTTTTATAATAATTTTTTTCAGACTCAATTTTACCGCCAAAATAAAAATAAAAAAATCTTAAGGTTTATCGTTTGAAATTTATAACAATCAACAAAATTATGATTGTTTTTCTGGTCCACAACGTAACTATCGCAATTAATGATGTTGAACTGTTAAAACTAAAATAATTCTTATTGTTATTTTCTACAAAAGGTATGCCTACACAATAAAAAAGAAATAATAATATTTGTTACACACTATTTCTCAATAGTTTTGCATTTGATTTTGTATATTTTCAGAGAATCAGAGCGATGACGTTATAAAATATGTTGACGCGATTGGTAACCCTGTGCCCGCCGTCCATTTGGTTTGACGTTTGTATGGTCAATTTGTGAACTGTGTATGTTATGTTTCAGGATTTTTGTGTTTTTCTGCCTGAAATATACTTATTCCTGATTAAATAAAAACATTTTTTTTTAAAGTGTTACATAACAGCTAACAAAATGGGTAAACGGCAGCATCAGAAGGATAAAATGTATGTTTTACGCTATATGATAAACCTTTCTTCAGTGAAGTGTTCCATTGTTTTTTTAACATTATGTTTGTTAATTATTAGGTACCTCACGTACACGGAGTGGACTACACTGTACGGAGGCAAAAGATCAGGCACTCCTAAAGAAGAGGATACGACTTTTAAACGTTTACCATTCGACCATTGCTGCTTATGTCTTCAGCCTTTCGAAGACCCATACTGCGACTCTGATGGTAATATATTCGAATTACAAGCCATATTAGAGTTTGTGAAGAAGTTCAAAGTTAATCCAGTCACAGGCAAAGTAAGTCGAGTTATTTATTTTTCCATTTAAAAGCCACTGTAAAATAAAGAGTGAAACCAAATAACTTGTTATTGTTTAATCCACCCTGTAAAAATAAGAAAACCTATCTTCCAGAAACAAGACATCAAAAGTTTAACGAAATTGAACTTCTTCAAGAATGCTGAAGGGAATTACCACTGCGCTGTTTTATTTAAACCGTTTACAAAGAACTCATACATTGTTGCTATTAAAACCAGTGGTAATGTGTACTCAAATGAGGCCGTGGAACAGCTTAACATTAAAGGAAAGAATTGGAAGGACCTTATCAATGACACCCCTTTTGCCAGGACTGATATTATCGTTATACAAGACCCCAATAACTTGAACAAGTTCAATATATCGACATTCCATCATATCAAGAATAATTTGAAGGTCGAGACTGAAGGTAAATTATGATTTTATAGCTGTTTAATTGTTTTGTTCACATCTTTGCTACCTGTAGATTAAGGATATACCTTTTGATCAGATGGGTACGTGCAAGGCCAACGTAGGCCTAACTTATTCACGGTGCCGCCCAGTGAACTAAACTGTTAGACAATGATCCCCTGACACAAACGACATAAAATTTTGTTTCTGAGTACTTTTCTCATGTTCACTGACCAAGTTTGCAAGGGTTATGTTACCCATGCTATGTTTTTAATTTGTAAATCACATGTATCATGAATGTTTATGTTGTAAATTATTGCATGATTGGTGAAATATCTACACTACTAAATTGGGACACTCTAATGGTAGTGTACCATCATCATCACCTGCCTAGCCTTTTCTCAAATATGTTGGGGTCAGCTTCCAGTCTAACCAGATGCAGCTGAGTATTAGTATTTTACATGGAGCGACTGCCCATCTAACCTCCACAACCCAGTAACTGGGTAATACCCCTTGGTAAGACTGGTTGTCAGACTTTCGGGCTTCTGATGACCCGTAACAACTGTCTAAGGTCTACGAAAGACAGCCGGAACCAACGGCTTGAGGTGCTTTCCGAGGTAGTGTATAGATGTAAATAAAAATTAAATATACTAGACCGTTTCATTCGCTTGTATACATATTTTTCTTCTTGATCAACAATAAAGTGCCAGGAAATGAATCCCTAGATTCAAAGAAAGAATAACTATTTTGAAACAAGAAGAATGGCCCTACTTTTCAGACCCATTTCAGACCCCACTTTCTAAACTCTCTGTTAACAGTAAAAATAACAATATTTTTGTTGCATCTTATACAGTAAACTGCATTGCAGAGTTAGAGATAACTGTTACTAATTTTAGTGGAAAATTTTGACAAATGTAAGTAGTATATTTAAATATGTTTATTTTACAGAGGAAATAGCAATGAGAAAAGACCCACATGCAAGACTTAAGACGGTATCAAATGAAACAAAAGAAATCCTTCAAGAACTAGAGAAAGAGTACAAGGCACCAGAAAAGCAGGAAGTCAAGAAAGAGGTTGGTAATTCTTTTGTCATGATTCTTTGGTTTTTTCCTGTGTTGGCAGCTTCTAGCCTAGTTTTACCATGATGAAAGCATTGGGATATGAATAGTGTGGGGGATTACAGACCACTCCGTCTCACCAAGAGAAGATTTTTGTCCCAGCTGTGGGAATTATAGGATGATTATACAATATTAGAGAAAAACAATGAAAGTTGAAGAGCAAACAAATCTGCCCTTGTATGTTATTACCTACTTTACTTACCTCCTAGGTAATAGGTAACAGCAAAGCGCATATTTTGCATACAGGTAGGAGAATCAGTTATTCGTTCCACCCCAGCTCCAAAGGAAGGACATCAACGCCTTGGTATTGCTGACAATCTCACATAGAAGAAGTTATTTACCCTATTTGTGGCAACACCAGGAAATAGGTAGAACGGGCTGGTGTCCGCAACTCCACGTCTGAGCGCGTATTTTGCGTACGGGTGGCAACAACAGGCAGTTTACCTATACCGTAACACAAATTCTTAGTAACTTTTTAATCCTCAATGGAAAGAATGACTAAAGACATCTTCTAAACTCATAATACTTCATATAGTCATAATGATAGACTGTGCAAGTTCATAAAGGTAGAGTTTCATACTAGGTTGCAGACAAGTTCAATGCAGCTCACTACTCCACTGGCATGGTGGCTGCCAGCTTCACCTCAACGGCTATGATGCCAGAGACAGTCCATGAAGCAGCCATTATCTGTGAAGATGATGTCAAATATGATATGGTCAAGAAAAAAGGTTGGTAGCAAGACTGGATTTTTTATTTTTGTGATGGCAATCCATAATATTTAAATCAAGCAACATTACATTCCTTGTTTTAGTTATTAGAGTAAGTTAAATTGGGTGTCTAAATTTTAATCCACCTAAATCTAAACTGATAAGTTCTATTATCTTTTCTAACTGGAAAATTAATTTATTACCCGTTGTGATTTTTATAATCTGACCTTCTTTCACCACATCTCTTTAGATTTCTTACACCATATTTGAAATCTTTTCTCATTTTTCAGGATATGTGAGACTGGTGACAAACCTGGGCCCTCTAAACTTCGAGTTGTACTGCGACCTAACGCCAAAAGCATGCGACAACTTTATACGGCACTGTAACAATGGATTTTACAATGGCACAAAGTTCCATAGGTCTATTCGGAATTTTATGGTACGCAAATAAAATTTAAAAAAAATCAGTTACGTTAGATTTTCCAAAGAGGATAAAGCGCTTCTCATTTTCAAAATTGGAAGGTTTATTTTCATCAGAACCTCCAAAACGGTGAAGAAAAACATCGTGAGGAAACCGTCATGTCTTCGAACTAACAATTTGAAGACGTGAAATCTACTAAACCGCGATAGGCCCCCGTGGTGGATTACAGACCACTCCCTCTTGCCTAGAGGAGGTTTGTGTCCCAGCTGTGGGAATTATTCGCTGATATTGCGACTTTAGTGAAAAACAATTGGATGTTTATTTTTCTTTAGTTTAATGTGTAATTGAAACATTAGTAAGTCATAGGAGTAATTTACGCGATACTCTGATAATTCCACATTTAATCTCCGGTTGCTCATGGGATATGATGTGCGCCAGGGTATGACGCCCACGGCAAACCAGGCTTGGAACAGACTTCATAATTCATTTGAATTTAATTCTTAAGTAACTGTTACAGACTCTCGATTGGCACCTCTTGTAATATCCACTTCTTAAAGTCCCCACATCATAACCATCAAGCATTTCCCAGCAGAATCATTTTACAGTAGATGTACCAATTTCAGATACAAGGCGGCGATCCCACTGGCACAGGACTGGGTGGCGAATCGGTGTGGAAGAAACCATTTGAAGACGAGATCAAACCGAACCTGCATCATACTGGCAGAGGAGTTCTGTCAATGGCAAACTCTGGGCCAAATACCAATGGATCACAGTTGTAAGTTAATTTACTTTCGTTTGTCTAAAACGAAACGAACGTTTGTTCTGAGTGTTATCGGACAAGAATACTAATAATAGAAATGGAGTGGTGGTATTCTTTAAGTCCGTGGCCGTCGTAAAAGGCGACTACGGGACGCAACGAGAGAATGGGCAGCAGCGTTCTCTGTGCATTTTACTAACAAAGCGCGATCGCCAACCCGCCTGCCAGTACCCTAATTGCGAAACGCACAATTTATCAGAATCTGAATGGGATTGAAGATTATTTCTAAACCATTGCGTCATTTCTTGGAATAAATTGTCGGCTCATCAACGTAAATAACGCAATGAATGTTGTTTAACTATGAATATTAAACCAATTCCTACCGATAAAAAGTTCCGCAATTACCCCTCAGGAATGGTGATTATGGCAAATACCCATTGAACAAATCACATGAGCGCCGTTCATAAGTGTTTCTACTTTTGATTCTAACTATAATTTAAATATCACCCAACACTATCATCAATATTATTTTATGGTTTTAGTTTGAAATCGCAAAAATATGTGAGGCCAAACCTGTAAAGGAGGACACACATGAGGACTTGTAACTAGGACAGATGGAAGGTTTTAAAAATCACGACATTCATACACAACTTATTACGTACTATAAAGTAAAATAAATGCCTGTATAAAATGATTTAAAACCGCTCTATTCCAGTTTCATAACCTTCCGTTCGTGCAAGCAACTAGATGGTAAGCACACGATTTTCGGCAAGCTAGTCGGAGGCATGGACACACTGACTGCTATGGAGCAAATAGAAGTGGACAATAAGGACCGGCCCATACAGGACATTGTCATAGATGTCGCCCAAGTGTTCGTGGATCCATTCGCTGAGGCTGAAGAACAGGTAATTATCTTTGAAATACTTTTTTCCGAGATGTTGAGAAGATGAGAGGCTAAATTACCGGAAATTTGTTTAACTGTTTAACCGACTTCAAAAATAGGAGGAGGTTCTCAATTCGACTGTATTTTTTTAATGGTAATCTGTTGCATTTATAATCGTCAAGAATGACAATATTATATTCTAGCAAATAACAATACAGATTGTTTACTTGTTTAGGTTCATCACTAAGCACTATAATCTCGTAACACACTATCTATTAGAATCTGAATTATTTTTAAGGATATTGCGAATGATAATTGCAATATTGGTAGCTCTTTGAAACAAATTCGCGACCGTGGCAGGCATCGGTCCTAGCAAACTCCTTCAATAAAGCTGACATCTCTTTGAGGCACGCATGGAACACAACGCGCCGTCAACCCCAGAGTCGTTCAAACAAGGTACCGTGGCCCTGGCATATGGGTAACTGAAGGAACACGGGTGGGTTTTAGTTAGTAAAAGTCTGACACGCCCTCCCGCTCCGCCCAGAGCGGGAGAAGTCATTTGATGATTACCCATCCAAAAAAAGCCTGTTCCTTACCGGGCCGCGAGCTGCCCGTTGCTTGCCGCCCGCAAGCCCGCGCCTACGGTGGCCAGGAGTCCGCCATCGACTCCCGACGCCCGGGGCGTCTCCTGCAGCAGCTAGGGGCGTGAGGGCGCAAAGACTACCTCTCCCTTACACGCTCCGTCTCCTCCTTCGCGTGCATTACTGCTTTGCAGAAGGAGGTGACGGCTTTCCATGCCCTCTCGCTTCGTACTATGGCTTGCACCAGGGCCGGACGCGAGAGATCGCCACCGCCGATCGGCTCCACGAGGACACAGCGGTTTTCCGCCCAGGCAGGGCAGATGTCCACCGTGTCCTCCCGCCCCGGTCGTTTCCTCCCGCCTTATCTTGAACAGGAACTTCCCGAAGCAGCCATGCCTGTAGAGGACCTGTGTAAGGCGGAAGGTGAGGATGCCGTGGCGCCTCTCCAACCACTCCTCAAAGAGAGGACTTACCGCCGCAATAGTGACGTGCGCTATGCAGTCTAAGGCCTGAGGATTGAATAATGATTTTCTCTAAAATATTCTTGTTGTTGTTTTGTTACAGCTCGTCAAAGACAGGGCAGAGGAACTCAAAAGGAAAGCAGAAACTGAAGGGTCACAAGTAAGACCGAAAAAAGCGAAACAGCCTCTAAAAGTATTCAGAGATGGTGTGGGGAAATACCTTAACTTACAAGAAGTGGCGCCACCTGCCACACCAACCAGTAGTAAATCCACGAAGACACAAGAAGTTCCCGCCAAAAAGGTTAAGAAAGATGGGAAATTCGGTTTTGGTGGTTTTGATAGTTGGTAAAGGAATAAAGAGTGAGCAGTGGTGGCCTAGTGATAACGGTCGCGACTTTACGAAATTGTAGGTCGTAGGTGCGAACCCCGACAGGCACTCTTGTGTAAAATTATTTCATCACCACTGCACTCAAAATGGTGAAGGACAAAATCATGAGGAAACCAGCATGTTCTAGAACCAAAAATATGAAGACAAGTGACATCTCACCGAAAGCAGGCCTGTGTCTCAGAATTGGTACATTATAGGCTGAATGTGGATGTGGCAAGGAGTAAAATATATAATTAGGTATGTGTTAATGTTATGAAATAAAATGTATTATTGTAATATTTACTTTTATTTATACCTCTTAAAATACTGACAACTTTAAATAAATTCATAACAATTTTCCCTTTTACAATTACACAATTTGTTTATATAATATAAATTCATCAATTAAGTTTATTTGCTATTGTTTTTTTTAATTTTTATTTAATTTATAATCAACAGGTTTTAACAAACAGGTAGGTACTACTAAAATGTTAATTTATTCAAAAAAAATGGGTTAAATACTTAATGTATTTAACTTTACACTAATTAATGCATCAACAAAATAATACGTGCAATTATTATGTATAATTATTATTTATTTACCCTTAAGTCTTTTTAAATATATGAGTATAACTAGGTAACACAAAGTTGCTTCTCTTGTTCAAAGCAAATATGTAAATACTGGTTTACATGGAGAAAAAGAATCTCTCAGTCACATTCTCTGAAAGAATCCCCCATGTAAATGAGCCTTAATTCATATTCTTCATGCACTGGAAGTTTTCTTCGTGAGTTAAAATACAATATTAGTAATATCAAATACCTCCAAAATGTGCCTCTAATTTTCCCTATCATGATTTTGTTACATACCATACTTTTATTTTTCTCTATATCTTTGACATACTTTTAGCACATAAGAATAATGCTGATTACATTACAGATAAATAATCTCCTCTATACTAATATTATAAAGCTGAAGAGTTTGTTTGGTTGAACGCGGTAATCTCAGGAACTACTGATACGAATTGAAAAATTCTTTTTGTGTTGGGTAGCCTATTTATTAAGGAAGGCTATAGGCTATATAACATCACGCTACGATCAAAAGGAGTGGAGCAGGAACGAAAAATGGACGAAAACTGGGAGGCAATTCAATGCAACGGGAAGGGTCAGGGGAGTAAAAATTTAATGCGCAGAAGCTAGTTGCTATATAAATGATAATAATAATATCTTAGGACAACCAACACACCGTTATCTGATCCCAAACTAGGCAGAGCCTGTACTATGGTAACCAGACAACTGATAAATATACTTATATATTTCTAAATACATACATATTATAGATAAATTACACCCAGACACAGAATAAATGATTGTGCTCATCACACAAAGATTTGTCCTGGGTGGGAATCGAACCCACGACCTCAGTCTTAGCAGTCAGGGTCACTAACCACTAGACTAACAGGCCAGTCCATATAAAGTAAACAGAAGGTAGGTAAACTATACTCCATTTGTTTAGGTAGTTAACTAAATGTAAACAATCTTAACATGTCTTTTATCTAAAAAACTGTCTAAAAATTGAATCTAAAAATGTTTACAAATAGGTATTTACTTAAACCAATGTTAGGTAAGTAACTTAATTTAAATAATATTTGTTGGTCTTTTATACGATTTATTTTATATAAAAAGACATATCAAGATTGTTTACCTTTAGTTAACTACCTAAACAAATGGAGTATGGATACTCACCATAATTATCTATATTGTGATCTAGCAAAATAATTATTACAGCTTTTCCGGAAGATCAACATAGATGACGAGAACAGTGTAATGCTATGTTTAAGCAGACATTGCAAGCGTCTACTTTAAAATAATAATTTATTGTAGCTAATTAAGCAAATCTTTTAAAGTGAGACTAGATAGAGAATGATGTGCCAGATTCACAGCTAATAGTAAAATACAATGCATCATAGCACAGTTTCATTTACGACATTGTTCGTCTTGTCTTGTCCAATGGTCTCTTGGATGACCATGTCTTATCATGTGCTTATAGCCTTATTGGCACCATTGTCAAAATACAATTAGTGACCATAGCCTATGTATTTGTCTGTCATTACACTTTAGTTATAATTAGTGCGCCGCCGTGCAGTCCTCTGCTTATCAAATCTCATTTCCATCTCTTCTAATACTTTTGGAGTGTATCGCACAACCAGTTTCACTGAACCAACTGCTTGCTTCAACAATTCCACAGCTTTCTCGTGGTTTTCACCCTCTACAGATACTCCATTGACTGACAACAGCTGGTCACCTCTTTTAAGTCCTCCATGACGGTCGGCGACGCCGCCAGGAATGATTCGTGATATGTAAATAGGGGAGTTTTGTTCTTTGCCACCCATGACGTTGAAACCTAGACCTTCCTCTGTCTTCGGAAGCTCGACAACCCGTGGATGTGCGTGGCCTTCGGCCGCAGCAAATGCGGCCACTGTGGCTTTGGCCGTAGCGGAAGCCCTAATGTCCGCCGAGCCTTGAATTTCAACAGTTTCGTAAACATGCTCATATATCTCACGAACAGCGTTAAAGAAATCACTTTGTAGCACTTTCTGCAATGCTGCAAGCTTCGTAGCAGGAACTTCACCACTTTGTTGAAGTTTATCGAGCAATTCGCTTGCTCGTTGGACGTCCCTAGATAGGGTTAACTGCTCCCCCGAACTACTCATGTTATTTGAATTCTTTTCTCTACAAATAACTGGAAATTAAAAGAAACTGGGCGTATTAAATACACGAAAGCAACTGCGGTGAATCAATACAGCAAGTACTTCACGATCTAAAACTTAGTATTTCGATTATTACATACGTACATCTCAGCTTGAATTAACGCTCTTTAGAGTTATTTCTACTATGATTTAGCTTTTATTTACTATTATTTTTCTTTATATTTTTTTTGTCACCTTCTAAGTATCTAAAATAATTTAAAAATTGTATTTGCAACAATAATTTTAAATAATACTATACATGTAGTAGTTTCGGAACGTTCTGTATTTGACATTATACTATAATGCTGTGAAGTTGGTGCAACTGCTTTCGTTTGAAAACGACAAGAAATAGAATTGTTTGAAACTAAGGAAAATATAATTTATTTGATCACATTTCACGAGCTTAAGTTTAGCGCTTCCTATGTAAAAATAAAGAAGAATTTAAGAATGTAGTATTTTAATTTATTTATTAATCTTTCATATTTTGATTATTTTTCTGATTCGTTCAAGAACAAGATAAGAAATGTTTTGACAACTTTTCAGTCACGCCAACATTTCGCCAAAAAATGCTAAATATCTAAATTGCCATAATTGGGTTGTAATTTTCAACTTTGATTTGCAGTATTATTGTAGTATTTTGCTGCTTTTATAATTTAGCGTAAGTTTAAGAATAGTGTAACGTGAAAAGTATAGTGTAAGTGAGTGGTCAGACTTCGTATTTGCAGAAACAATGGATGATTTAGGTGAGTTTAGTCTTATCATAACCTGTTTTGGTTGCTGTGTATATGAAATGACGTGTTCTGCTAAAATAACTTGTTAATTTGCATATTTGTTCCTTGTCGGACCTTCTAGTCTTATCCATGGCTCTGTAGCCAACTGTTGCTGCTAACTTTTATGCCCGTATTGGTTAAAATGCTAATAACATGTCACTTCCTGAGGTAAATTTTTTGTTTGTTTTACGTAGACATGGATTCTGTGATTCAGATTATCCTACGTGATGATTGTATTGTTGCCAGGGGTATAGGCTAAAAGCGATTTCTTTGTTACCTAATGAAAAATTCTTTATTTACTTTACCTTATCTGAGCATACTTATAAAAGATAAACAGAGTTGACATAAAATTATGTCAGTGACCTGTTCAAGTATTCAATATCATTTTATTGTGTTACTTTGGAAGGGGAAAAATATTATACTTATGATTTACCTTATAATTTAAGTTAATTCCTGGTATTCAATAATTACCTATTGAGGAACTAAACCTATTTTGGTCAGGCAGTACTTGCCACTAGGGCGTTGTCAAGTTGTAACATGATTCATTATTTAAATTTCCAGGAATTTTTTTTAGGCCAGTTCTGATTTTAAATTTTGTTGGGAATGGGTAGCACAGACTAAGGCAACAGGGTGTTGTTTTGGTTATAGGGTTGACAGTTTTTAAAACTGGGTTGCTATCCTACAGAGCAACTTTATATTTTGTAAATTATTCCATGATATACTTCCATAGTTTATGTGGAGTTTGTTCAATTCATTTTAGGTCAAAATTTGCTTAATTGCTTTTATTTGCTATGGGTACCATGCATAAATTGGCTGTGATAAATAGCCCAGGCAGACCATATTGAGATTGTTCATCACTTCTCTTTCATCAATACTGAAGCTGATGCCAATGTTTTATTCCCACCTGTATTCATAGTTTAGCAGTGGTGGCTCAGTGGTAACGGCCGCGACTTACGAACGAGTGAGTTGTGAGTGCGAACCCAAGCACTTCACTTTGTCTAAATCATATCATCACCACTGCTCTCAAAACGGTGAAGGAAAACATCGTGAGGAAACCGGCATGTCTTAGAACCAAAAGTTTGAAGACATGTGACATCTACCAACCTGCACTGGGCATGGTGGATTATGACCCTCTCCCTCTCACCAAGAGGAGGCCTATGCCCCAACAGTGGGAACATTATAGGCTGCTGATGATGATTCATAGTTTGCAGTGCAACAACTGGATACAATACTAGAATCATACGAAGGGCTAATGGGAAGAACTGGCTTAGTCACATTCACCAAATTCGTCAGTATTAATAATAATAATATTCCACAACTATCACACAACGCCATCTAGTCCCAAGCTAAGCAGAGCTTGTGTTATGGGTACTAGACAACTGATTAACATACTTATATATTTCTAAATACATACATATTATAGATAAATTACACCCAGACACAGAACAAATGATCGTGCTCATCACACAAACATTTGTCCTGGGTGGGAATCGAACCCACGACCTCCGGCATAGCAGTCAGGGTCGCTAACCACTAGACCAACAGGCCTGTCATTGACATTTAAAGTTTTGATATTTATTTATTTATTGACACACCAACGACTTATCCACTAAATCATTACATTAAATATATTCTATATCAAAAGCTATATATATCAGATATCATTTTATAGCTAACTTAAAAGTGTCACATTCGCTTTGGCTGGGAAGAAGTGGCTTAGTCATGGACTAAGCTAGTTATTCCCTATCAAATCCAAAATGCAGCCCAATTTTTTAAGTGACCCAGTGAGATCTTGCCTTATTTTAGATGCATTATATGGTAAAATGTGGATTTTTGTGACCATAGACAGTAAAAATCATTTTGAAAAAAATGTGCCTTAGTCGATTCCTCCTCTTAGCCCTTCATATGTCCTGCTTTAAGCGTTTAAGTTTACTTGCTGCAACAAGGTGAAGCCTTCAAATATTTAAAACCACGCAACGCTATAGTAGTGAATAGTAAGTAGCCAAAGTAGCCGAATCTGCAACTCAGCATATTTATGAGACGGAAGATCGGCGACATAAATTACGTCAGTCAGATAGCTCGATATTTACACCTTATAGGTACCATCAGTTATCACCGTCTATATTAACTATCAATGCCCAATTGAATTCGCAATTCTTAATACGAGTATCTAAAATTACGCTAATCAGTAAGTTACATGTAACGTCTTCAAGGGAGACACGACACGCTCCGAAACAGGTCTGTAGGAATGTGGCGCAATAACCGAGTTTACGCAGATGTTATAAAATATTGACAACGTATCCTGAATACATTTACAATAAAATAACGATTTTTATGAGATAACGAATTCTTTGACTTTGCTGAACGCAAATTTATTAACTCAATTAAATTATGATTAATTTTACTGGCGCCATGTTTAGGAACCATAACGCTAAACGCGATATAGACGGATAACGAATTAACGATACTCCATGTCTTAAAAATTTAAGCCCTTATAACTGTACCCTAAAGAACGCTCCCGAATAAATCCAGCCCAAACAATAATAGCCGGAGTTCCCTAATGCACACTCGTGGCTTCGGGATGGAACTCCGTATAGATGACGTACGTAATTCCAGTTTAAAATTCGGTTTGCTACCACAGCATGCCTTTACATAAAAACCCTCGTTTAATGATAGAGCAAATATTATGGCTATAGCCAGCTACGTTTACGAACGTAACATAACAGCTTTTATAAGATTGCAAGGTGTGGGCCGACAACGCCGGTCATTAATCACCGCGAGGCGATGGGGTGTCATCAAAAGGTTATTTCTAAAGCCATTAACGGGTTAGGTTAACTATCTAAGTTATTATTTATCATCCAAACTAAGTATACTTTCGTAAAAGCTTTGTTTGATGGTACCTGGCCAAACTGCCCCCTCTGGCACAGGTAATTGAGCAAAATGTGTTCTAAAGGTGACCTCACAAATGATCGAACGAACTCGTTTTTCAAGGAGTACGAAAGCAAAAATTGATGAATGAATGTTGGCTTATAAACACGCTCACTAGGGTGGAGTGAAATTTTTATTTTTTGATTTTCAGTATGGCATACCCGCAAAAAGCTGCGTGATAGGCACAATAAGCAAAAGCGAAAATATTTTTTGTGTAGGATTATATTTAAAGGTGCCCCCGATAGGACTAAGTTTTGAAAAAAAAAAAACCGAATTTTGTCAGTTTTCGATAGTGCAAAACCAAATGCTAAACTTTATAACAACACGTAGAAATTGTTTTTCTTTTGTTTCTGAACGCACCCAATCATTAATAAATAAGTCAACCTTTACTGAATTAACCTTTCAGTCATAAGTAAGCATTCTCAGGAGAAACTACTGTTCATTGTATTAATCGTATCAAGAACAAATACAGAATGTTGTTGAGCCATCATCTAAACATCTGTTTAGATGTTGCGCATCTGCGCATAAATCTCCCATCTGTAGGTCTTGCCTGCGATAGTACTAGAGTTTCTGACAGGTCTGCCGCTATTATAGCTTCTGCTGTCCTGAAAGATGTTGGCCTTATTACATCAAGAGACCAAAGTAGTGTGATTTAGATCGTTCGAAGGATTGACGGGAAAGAGCAAAGAAAAGAGTTGTTTTACAAGAATTGAGCCGCAATCAACCTATACCTGGGCTTACTTTGACGGTAGAAAAGACAAAACTTTGATAACAGTAAAAAAAGGAGATAAATGGTATATAAAACGGCAAATAAAAGACCATTACGTTGTTGTCGGAACCAGGGAGCGTTTTCTTTGGTCATATCACGGTGCAGACTGGATCGGCTAGGACAATCAAAGAAAGTATTATAAAATATTTAAATGATAACTCGGTTGACTTGAGTGCTTTGTCAGTTATGGACTGTGATGGGACAGTTGTAAATACTGGATCTAAAGGCGGCATCATTAGCCTGCTAGAGGTAGAGATAAAAAAACCGTGACAATGGTTCATCTGTGCACTACATTCGAATGAATTGCCACTACGACACCTTTTGATACATTTGGACGGTCAAACTACGGGACCTCGATGTTTTTCAGGGCCAATTGGATCTGAACTGCAACAATGTGAAAAAAAGCGAGTTGTGAAATTTGCCGTTATACCCATACCACTTCCTGTTATTACTAAAGATTTAAGCTCCTATCAAACATATCTATTTGAGATAATGACTGCTATTAGCACTGGTATTTTCCCTTCTGACCTGACAAGTAGAGAACCCGGTCTACTCAACCATTCCAGGTGGCTAACGACTGCGAACAGGATCTTACGATTATATGTCACAAAGACTGATCCGGAAGAGAATCTACTTATTTTAGCCAATTTCGTGATGAAAGTTTATGGGCGAATGTGGTTTCAAATCAAATGCAATCCTTCGTGTTTAAATGGAGCACAGCACATGTGGTTGACGATGAATTATAAGTAGTCGCTATTTAAACGACAATTTGAAAAAAGTGTGTGATCCAGTCATACAAAGAAATTGATATTTTGGCCATCAAGAAAATCTTCTTTGATCTATGCTTGCAGATGACAACCAAGTGATACGGGAACTGGCTTGCCGACGTATTCTGAAAGCAAGGTCAGAGAAAGTCATAGAAATCCGAAAATTTAAAGTTTCATCATTTAATTTCGATGCTCCCCATTATATTGACATTATTACTTGGCACGATAGTCAGATTACTGTTACTGAGCGGTGTTTAACTAAGAGTTTATCTGCTGAAAGAAATTGTAGAAAATGACCTTGGAACGAAAGAGAATATAGCACTCTTTCCTTGTCAAACTCAAGCCGTGGAGCGTTGCATCAAACTCGTAGCTGAAGCTTCAGGTGCTATAATGTGGAGAAGAAAAACGTGATGGTTATATTAGGGCTAGGCTATCATCACGTCAGATGATGCCTTTTTATAACAATAAACGTGATTTTTCTACTTGATAGGCTATTTTGTAACTTATTTTTTGCGTAAATATTTAATTAATATTAATCGCATTAAACCATAAAATTCTTGTATTATTTTGGTTTTAAGAGGTTTTGGGGCACCGTAAATTCCAAACTTTAATATATTTTCTTATTATTACATAAAAATATAGGTTTCAAGCAACAGAAAAAATACTATTCCTATAGATTATTCAGGTTTAAATACATCTGAATGAGGCTGTCAAACATCAACGAAATTATACTTTTTTTTTCTAAATTCTTTCGTGCTAGGGCACCTCGGATCATTATAATACATAAATGATATTTAAAACACTTTATTAACTCATCCATAGGCAGCTTTTTACCGCTATGCTATTACAAAAAAACAAAAAAAAAAAAAAAAACTCCATACATTTTCACTCCACCGTAACGCTCACGTCAACACACGACCAGTGCCTATGAGAACCGAGATATAAAAATAATCTCGCACACTCTTGAATGAACAACAAGGCTATTAACTAACAACAGATGCAAATACAAGGGCGCCCTTATCATGAATAGCAATTGCAGATTTGCAGATGGAGACAAGAATGAGAACGACGAATGGCATGAGAAAGTTTTGAATACTACTCCACCCATCCAATGTCTTTCTATATTATTTTTAGAACAGGACGATGCAGTCGACTGCTCCCACTAACTAGAAGATTAAAATGAGATATTGCAGCAGTCCATCAGTATTACTTATATCGTACCACACAATATGGCGCGCAATTTCCCATTAAAAACCAATCAACGTTAAGTGGTTCAGCCATATCTTAACAAGCTATGATGTACGTTAATTCCTCCACAGTCCCATACCTACACGTATATTCTAAAAATATAGCTGTAGGGATTAATCAGACACTCGAGAAGTATCCCAGAGGGGAATGCAAGAAATCTGTTATATGTCAGTGTGGAATCTCCATGTGAACTGACAGTGCAATAAATCGGATTCTCGAGTTGAAATCGAGATAAATGTTTGTTGAGCTGCGACGAAAATAATTGATTAATCAGATGGTGTAACTTGGTGAGATGTCAAAATGTGTGTGATAGTGATAGATTGCCAGCTTTCAATAACATGATTACAGAATTTAATATAAACGCCAAAGCACGACAAACTCTACTAGCAATCGTAAGCCTTACCGTCGAAGAATCACTGTATACCTCCGACCTTTGCCATGGATGGAGTTATTCAGGTTGGTTCATCAGTCCATTCTTCAGATAAAGATGGTTTTAAATTTTTACTAATGTGTACAAAAATAAAGATTGAAAAAATAAAAAATAATTTAACTATCTTACATATCGTCAAACGTGAAGGGTGATACTTTGCGCGGCAGAGACATTGTGGTCACTAATGGCTTTGATCATGAAACGTTAAATTTATCCATACTTATTTATAATCTAAATTCGACAGTAACGTTGTCTGTATGTTACGTTTTTTCACGCCTAATCTACTGTATCGATTTCGATAAAATTATGTCCGGATGATCTGGCGAAGGACATAGGCTACTTTTGTCTCAGTAGCATGTTCCCGTGGGACTATCTCAACATCCACGCGGGTGAATCCGCGGGCAGAAGCCTTTCGTTTCTTTTAGAAGAAAAATGTTTCCCAATTGCCTTTAAGCGCCAGGGTAGCCCGCGCTAAGGTTCAGGTCAATTTCAAGCTGTAAGTTGAAAAAAGTAAAAGTCGCGACCGTAACACGTAATTCAGACTTGACAATTTATTATGATTATGGTTATTAAGTTCATAACCAATTGAACAATTTCAATGCAAGCTGTACTAAGATATCCGAAAGCTATCGAACACTTAATTCCCAAACTTAGCAAGTACAATCAAAACTTGAATTCAGTAAAGCAAATAACTTCACAATCTAAAAATAACGTAGGACGTATGTTGATAAAACTTCCGAATAAGGAAAATCCTGACCCGATGACCTAATAAAACATCATAAAACAGATTTATGATAGTGTGAACCTCCACTCGACCCATTGCAAACATAATTAAGAAGACAGGTTTCAAAGCATTAAGACTCAGGATGAAGATGAAGAGGAGGAGGTTATTGATGTAGATTGACTTGGAAAAGTGCTATAAATTATACTTATTGTTAAATTTAAATGTAATATATAATTTGGCACTGAACACGATCCCCGCAGAGTGTTTAGTCTTTTCAAATGCCTTCGACACAGTAGTAACTCATAATTCAAAAAAAAAAAAATGCGGTGTCATTACCATGGGTATCACATTTCCACAGTTTACACGCACAGTTCACGCGATACCACGCTTAATGTGCTTCGTTCCCGTTCTGCCTAATTAATTTAATTAGTGGTCGACGTGCACTGGGGAATGTTGTAATAGGCGACACACCTATCTTATGTGATTGGAACCATGTAGCTTTGGACTGTGGATCGATATAGTTTTTTTATTTATTTACACTGGTCAAGTAAAGAGTTTCGTTTCTAATGTTTTGACAACCGCAGCAGTAAATATAGGTCCGTTTTGAAATATTTAGGCAAGACAGTGACTGCAGAAAACGAAGGCGTATGCTGATTTCTGATGCTAATTGTTATCGTTCCTTTTACGCTAGTAATTGTATTGAGAATTCAAAATTTTCTGATATTGCTTTAATTCAATAAGTAATAACTGATTTGCGATCAACTTTTGTAGAGAAGTATAGTATATTGTGGTGTAAACACAATATGAGATATTATCATCCTCTAGTTATCTAGATCTAGAATTGTTTATGGAGTAAGAGTTTCCGTATTGACCGTGAATTAAATTACATCACGTTTATTACAATGACTGAGTGATCTCAGAAACCTTGGAACCTTTATGATCTCAGAATTACTTGGAAATTACAATTTCAGCCTTGAACTTAGTCTCAGAGACTAACAGTTGATAAACCGTAGCGTTTGACAAAATAAGTTTAATACCATTAACTTTCCCTATCTGACCTTAATCGTATCAGTTTGGTGTGTTGGATAAGGCTGTAAATACATAGTTTAGTGACGTCATCAGACCGTCACTGACTGCGATGAGTTGCGTGTTACGCGTTCCCAACATCTGCCAGTCGCACGCGTGAACCCAGTCCTAACGTACTTACTGTTTGGAAAAAGTTATACTTGTAACGTTTTTTTTTATTTTTTTTATTTTGATCTTCTTCGAGAGCTAAAACTCTGAGATTAGATATTTCATTTTTAATTAAATCATATTAAATATTTGGTGTCTCCGGCTATACGCGTCGACGTTAATAATAAAAAACATAATGCAGAGGTCGAAATTGATTGTGTTTACATGAAGAATGGATAGGAACAATAATATTTAAACATTGGTGACAGTTTTTCCCGGGAGCTTTTCCGCATTCATATAGTTGTGAATTGTATTCATTTCCACAAAGCAAGTTGTAAAGTCTCCTTGGTGGGTTGTTTATATGTGATTGTGAACTTTCATTAATGTTTCTATACTATTTTTAAAATAAATACCCTTGGCAGTTAGAACGATTGTTATTGGCGTGGATTCAAACTTTTAATCGCGGTTAGGGACCGTAAGTTCAAGACCTATCAAGGTTGGAATAGACGTTGTGATTGATAAAAGATTTAATTTATATACAGATGCCTGAAAATTGTTTGATTTTGGAATTTAAATAATGAAAAATAACAACGTGTCGGTAAGCAAACAACTTTAGAGGTAATAATTAAAGTATGTCATTGAAGCCTAAGCAAATAGTGGTTAATTCTTTGCACTGTACATTACATACTGTACGATAGTTTTCTGTGCAAGTGGGTTGAGAGTTGAGTTAACACCGTGCGAGTACCCAGTACCACTCAAATATTTACTTCCTTATTAGAGACCAGGCAGGGAACAATAGAACAGTTAACTCGATCGTAAAATGGACAAGTAGTAAAATGCACTCCGCTGTACAAACTCCTATGTCCATGTTGAGCAGTTATTCGCGTAAAAGCAGCAATTTGCGGAATGCCAGCAAAGAGTGCATACTCTCACGAGGTTTACGATCATAGGTAACATTTACAAAACTTAATGGCTTCTCAAAGGTAATTAACACGTTCTATTAATCTTTGAGAGCTGAGATTAAACTTTATAGCCCTTTCTTTTCAAATAGATCAAAGTGGTAGTCGCTACTTCTCTAATGACAATCGTAAACTTATAGCGAAGTGTGATGGAGTGGAATGACGAGCCGGATGTCTTAAGTCAAGAGACGCGTGCGCATCGTATTGCTGCCGGATGTGGCTTGGGTGCGGTAAAATTTGGCGGGAACGAGGCACGAAATTAGAATTTTCTTGCCATGGAATCCATGATTGATCGCCCTCTCTCTGGCTTGCTGACAACTCTACCTCCAAACTAAGAATTACTGGAATTCTGTAGAGACGAATTGCTTTATAACCATTATTTACGCTAACATCTTATCGATTCTTTTGATCTAGCAGAGCGTTTGAGTTGAATTTTCTACTTTGTTGCAGTCAATATATGGCATCAAAAGAATTATCTTTCAAACTAATGCACAGACAACAGTTTAAAGCTATTTCTAGTCGTATAAAATCTAATGCGTGATCTTAAAATAGTTTATTGTTCGTTTTATGATTTTCCTGAATAAATTCCGTACCTATAGGAGCCGGAACAAACGGATCGATTTTGACAAAATGCATTGATTTGTTGCCGTCCCCGCGTATAAATAATACTGGAAGTGTAGCCGGTGTGGCTGCGCGCGCGCTGGCACCGGCACCAACACACGACAGTTGTGACCGCGCCGCGTTGACGAATACTCTACTCGGAGCACCGCGACCTCGCCCCCGTGACATTGCCTTATCACTTATCACTACGCTTATCGATAACAGAGTTAAAATAATTGATATGACGATCAATACCACTAAACTATACCGCTAGCGTCCAGTCGCATTGCGTCCTTGTGATAGCCCAATATCGTGTGTGCATAAATCAGTACTTGTTTACACGAAGTGTCCTGTATAGTAATTGCAAGTGTTTTGCATTTCATCGCGTAGGACGTCGTTTACGCGAATAGTGAGTAGGCTGTGATTATGGTGCGCTGACGCCGTTGTTGTTCCTGTGGGTGTTTTAATTCTCAAAGACAGCTGTGATTGGCCGAAGATGGATCGAACAATGTATGGCAAGGTGCTGCCAGGCACTTACTATCCGTTCCGCTGCGCTATGAAGGAGAACGGAATATCGCCCGGCTGTGAGTATTAATCAATATTAAATCAGTATAATTGTGTAAAAATTGTGTTACGGACATTTATCGGTGTTTATCATTCAGCTCGTGTTTGTTTACCGTAATTGCTAGTGTTTCTACAGCTGGATGTTGGTAACCTTATAACTACGTCCACAGTATCATTTTCCGGTGCTAGTGTTTATTTTCTCATGTGAGTTCCTCGAGTGCATCCACGTCGAATCGTGAGACTCGTCTCTCAATGTGTGTTTATTTACTACGATGCGTGAACCGTACAGATGTACATTTCTCTTTTGTAATTCAAGTGATGTTTGCCAGCCTGCTATTTTTGGAGTGTTTAGTTGAGCGTCTAACGGGTTGATGTGTCAACATGTTTGTATATTTCCATGATTAGTTCGCACAGCAATTGTCCTAACTAAAACGTATGGTCGTTTAATAGTATTCAACTCAATTAAATTTTAAAAGCTGTGGTGTTTTATTGAGTACTTCTAGTGAAGTCATCCTTGCTGTTTGTAGTCAGGTTAATTTGGTTTCATTAGCATTAGTTGACGGGTTTGCGGTTTTGTTCCGTTCTTTTATGACGGTGGTGTCTATTCGTGGAAGACCTCGTGGGTGGTGACCAAACTGTACGAAAACTTTGACTGTCTCATCATCAGCTTTATAGTATATTTCAGATGAGACCTTGCTGTAAACAATTTATGTGTTACGTTATCGTTCGTGTATGTTTAAATGTTTATCACGAGCATGTTTTATGCAGTTTTCTTAAGCACTTACAATATAATGCTACTGGTATCTTACTACTTAAGTGGTCGTGCAACTCGTTTCGTATAACAAAATGTTGTGCATATAGTCTATTATGGCCAGAATCGGTGTGGAAGGCATTACGAAGTTATCATTGTGGCCAAGCCCACGTCTGCAATTTAGCGTTTAGCTGCTAAATGTGGTCTTTCATCACTAAACGGAATGTGGTGCGGTGACATTGTAAGGTCGTGGTATGTGCGAAAATGTTCTACATTGGATTATGTTGTTAGCGGTCTGATAGAGGTTGTGTGCGCTAGAATTGTTAATTAGAGAGGTGACAAAGTAAATAATAGTTCTATAAACCTGTAAAATATTATAGTGATATACATATTAATACAAGTAGCGTGCTTACAAATCGGGACATTCGTGGAAGATGTTAGGATGTCCATTCGAGATATTGGTGGGTTGTTTCTTCCCATCTGGTTGTCCTAATTAATTGCCTTCTACAATAGGCGTGAATTTGCTATGTCTGTGACAAGTAACTATTTGTCGTATGTCTTTGATGTTCAAATCCAAGACTCCTGCTATTAAATATTTTTAAAGTTAATGTTATTTTTAATGTGCAGTATAACATTCGTCGATTAAATTAAGTCTTATCTATGCGTTATCTAAAATTATCTAGTGCAATCTGATTTAATTATTTGATGTGACATTAAAAATACGATTAATCGTAAATAAAAATAGCTTAACATATCAAGGATAAAACTGATGTCAGTCGTTCTTTGAAAGAATCGTAAGGTGTAACAAATACAGTATTTTTATCGATTTGAACATTCCGTGAATAATTGAAAATTGCTGAGGCCTCTAGGTTGTCTGTTAGGCTACTGTCCCTCTCCGAAAGAAATGTATTAAAGTTGTACAATTTCAAACCAAAGTTCTGTGAATAATTGAAAGGGATCAAGATACAAGCACAGGATCAAAATATATTTTTTTTAGAAAAACTCAAAATTAGTAGAAAGTTGTCATCATAATTTATTAAGCATCATAATATATTAGGTATAAATTAGCTGACTCGACTGATGTTGTTCTGTCCTCTTGAGTTCATACAAGAAATCTCATAAAAAGGGCGCTCAGTTTTTATCAAATTTGAAAATGTCATTAATTTGGTACTAATGTGGCACATTTAGTTTATAGTGCTTGTTTTTAGCAACTTCTTGACAAACCCGATGGTTTAAATTACTACAAACACCAGTGTTACCTATGTAATTTTTTCATATCATTCTTGTGATCTTTGCAATAACCTAATAACCCAAGTTATTGATTGAAACAGTATTGATAAATTGATCTTAAAAATTACCATTAATTGCCCTCACTTTAACATTGTCATTTCTGGTTATACGTACACATTAAGTTCATATATTTTTATAGTACATTTTCTTTCTTCTCAGTATTCTCTACCATAAACCACTTCTCCATCTAGCTTTTTATGATGCGCTCAGAATCTGTGACAAACAGATATTATATCTATTTTATAGACACATAAACGATATTGAATTTGCCGTAGCATTTAATTATTGTTAGTAATTAACGCAAGGTCACGACACTCATAAGGATTACATAAAGCCGCGGACGCCATGTGATTTACATATGTGTGTCATGCATGCGCGTACGCATACGCTTGTGTTATTAGATTTAATATTATCTGTATTATTGTAAAGATTTATTTAGAGTTGATGGAACATCTGTGTTTCGAATTTTCGATTAGGTCAGTTTTTATATGGTGTACAATTACGAAGCTTTCATTGTTTGAGATTGTTACAGAATTTTAAAAGACCACACTTTCTTCTTCAATGATCCATTTATTTAACGTAAAAATTAAGCAAGAATAAATATAATTAAACATAATTATAACCTTGGCACACTCGCCGTATCGAAATCGGAGAGACGATTCATCTTGAGGGAAACAAGTTTTCATTGTATCGTTTATTTGTATGATATAAGATATGAAAGGTGGATTAAGTCGCCTCGACATCGACCTTTGCGAGGTCATGATATAATGTCGCTTGCACAGATGGATATAATTAAGAATAAGCCCTGACTGACCAGTTGCAACTGGTTGAGACGGAAAAGGACGCTGGACTATCCTTGATTATAGATGAATCAGAGAGATATGAATAGTTTTAAAATTGTGAGGAAAAAATAAGTGCCAACGTTTTTGGATTTGTCACACACTAATGTGTGCCAATATTTGCAAATCGCTAAGAGGAGCGTTGAATGGCACATGAGTTCGTTCGAAATGATGGAATGCCAATTACTGTTTGACTTATTTCAATAAACATTCAGCTGTTTATTAAATATGGTAGTTACGATTGGAAATTTCTATTCTGTTCCTTTTTACATTCACAATACTGCGGTAATAGTAAGGTAACACGTTGATGCAACTGTCGGCCATATGTTGTTTCATTGAGTCTCTCAACTTGATTGTTTATTCACAGAACGTTTTCATATCTATTTCTATGTTTATAGCAGTACCAAAGACTGGCTGTTGAGAATTCATTATCATTTCAATATTTATGCAAATGTTGTTCATTTATAATCTGCCCTAAACCAGAGTCTAATTAAAACCTCAATACATAAAGATTTATCAGTACATAATGAATTGTCGTTTGCCTTCAGCTAATCTGCGTTATCGTTTGTATTTGAGTTTGTTGATCTTAGTGATGACCAGATTATGTCCTATTTGCTGAGGTGTCCCAAATGTGTGTTCACCTGGACCCTATTTTTTTTTGTGGGTGCGAAATCTTCAAAAGAAGTCTCCCGCTCTGGGCGGAGCGGGAGGGCGTGTCAGACTTTTACTGACTAAAACCCACCCGTATTCCATCAGTTGCCTATATGCCAGGGTCCCGGTAACTCTTTCGAACAAATCTCGCGACCTGCACCCTTGACGATCTGATCATGACCAACGTTTCTGACACCACAATAATGACCTTCCCGATCCAAAAAGTGCAAAATAATTGTGTCGTCGATATAAAAGAAAAGGATAGTAAAGATTTCATGGATCAAACAAACACGAGAGACTGTTCAAAGAAACAGCTGGATTAATTAAATGCACTTTAGGCAAACAAGCTGAAACAACGTAAACAGAAATTGCCTTGACGAAACATGTACGTACAACATACTTAAATAAAGTCAAGGCATTCACTAAATATTTTTGCAGCTTATAGACTTAAATCTGTTGTCGTTGGTACTTATAATGAAATTAAAACATTTATGTGGCGCATTGTCAAATTTAAGCCAGTTTCGCAACAAACTCAGTACCTCTAGTTTAAAATAACCATAGACACGGAATGCTCATCCAGATTTCCTTATTAGTGGTCAGTGTTACGACACTGCACGTTTACTGCTGGCCTCTGACTCAGGTCTCTCATAGAAGGCCACACGAAAGCGTCCAAATATGGACTTATATGAAACGGCCCGTTAATCTTTCTCGGGTTCTGTATCACCTTCATACCAAGGGAGGTCTCTTTTCAAGATCAATACGTGGTTTATTTATTTCTTTACAGAATATAATTAAGTGGGGTTTGTGGCTAAGTAATTATAGCCGCACGGGTCAAACGATCAGGTCGCTTGCCGCGTTTGATCCGTCTGTTGTAGAGAATTAAGAAATAATGTTAACATAATAGCTCTAATAGTACCCAACGGTAAATTATTAGATCAAATCACGTTAAAGCGAAGTCTAAAATTGAATTGGAGGAAACCTTGAAAATCTAAGAATCCGTTGATCTTTACATACCAAGACCTCATCGTGCCTTGGAAAGCACGCCAAGCCGTTGGTCCCGGCTGTCATTCGTGTATTTTTGACAGTCTCTACGGATCGTCAGAAGCCCGAAAGTCTGACAACCAGTCTTGCCAAGAGGCATTGTATTACCCAGTAACTGAGTTGTGGGTGGATCTCAGATAGTCAGTCGCTCCATGTAAAATTGTTTTCGCGTTCGATTAGACTGGACCCAAAATTGTTGGGAAAAAAGGTAAGGAATTAAATTTTCTCATAATCTGATGACAGAACTTTGTTTTATTTTTTATTAAAGCTATTTGTGTTATTTTTTTTTGGTTTGCTCTGCTAATTCCTCTACCAGTCTAGTGAAAACATAAATCTTATTTTCAGATATCTTTTCTTGAAAAAGTGTACCTCATTAACCTTCTTTTGCATTTTTCCATTCTGAGGTATTCCAGATTTCCTCCATGTCAATTTCGGACTTCACTTTAATGTGATTTGAACTAATCATCAATTGATGTATCTCTAAATTATAAGAGCCATTATTTTATCATTATTTCGTCATTCTGAGTTGAGAAACGGCAATGATACTAGCAATATGTTGTATTTTGAAAGCTATGTGAATCATTCTCGTAAGATAAATTTGATTTTTCTCAACTTAGTACTTACAACTACTAAAAGGATAAAAATGCTTTTGTTTCTTTACACTATCGTAGGAGTTGCCTCAGGTACTTATGTGAAACTGGGTTACTCTACTTCTTGGTCATTGTATCCAGACACTAATCTAGTCCAGTTAACACAATTGCCTTGTGAGCTGACACCACAAGGGTGAAAAATTATACAGTTTTCATACGTCCAGATGTTTTCATTGGATAAATCATTCAAATTCAAAACATTCATATCAAATAAACCTATTACAGGTTCTTTTTAATTGTCAAGGAGTTTGTCAGTCAGAAAGATGATCATCTCAGTCCTATTATTGAGATACCAGTGAAATATAGCCGTAGAAAACTAGCTAAGAACGTAGTCTCTGATATATATTGAAAAGAGCTTGTTATGAAAAGATACGTGCTAGGCATACATGCATCTGTAACCCAAGAATCGTATACATTACGTGACGATTCGTCTCTGTCATTACACGTAACGGTTCCCTACGTGTATGTATTTGGAAATGTATTCACTTCATTAGGTTCATTGTCCAATTCATTGTTGCTTCTGTCTTACCAAAAATAATAATATTATGGAAGCTTAAAATGAATAGCTTCTCTGTTATTACATGAGTCACATGTTTGCTTAACATTAACCCATATTTAGTTTCAATTCCCAAACTTTCCGTGTTCAATGCCATATGTTTCATCAGGCCAGTCGCTAATGTTTAATTATGGGTTAGTTATTAAACATGGGCTCGTTTTTTAATATCATTATTCATTCGGTTAATCACATTTTTAAATAATAGTGGCTCCATGTTTAAGAATAACAGCGTCTGATTCAATTCGGTATGGTATCGTTTCCAGTTTTTGCTGAATTGTCTTTCTAAGGAGTACATACATTACTAAAGCCTTTGTAGACCAAATGTTACGTTGAACTCTATATTTGGAGTACAAAGATTCCAAAATTAGCAGCATGCATGACCAATATTTAGCATTTGCACGACATTGAATCTCTAGTCCTCCTGACAAGTTCATTCAACTATCTAAGAATTTGGATTCATTAGTGGATTCTCCTTCAAACAAAGCCTTGTTGAAACAGAAAATCATTCACCGTAGAAATTATCGTTTCATTTGCATATTAGATGTGTGGTTTAACATCTAATTCAGCTAATAAAGACTTGATTCAATCGCCCATTTGGCTCACATTTCCACACAATGTTACTCTTCAGGAATTAATTAGTGCGTCTGAGTTACCGGCATTTGAACTCCTGGTATGCGAGCTTGTTTGCACTGAGCTATTTTAGCTCCAATTTGTACCTGAATCATGTTTCCTGATTCCATATTTGTTCCTGTGTTACGCTTTGATGTTGGTCTAGCGTTAAGTAATTAACCTTTCCGCATATTCTGCTTCCTTTTAATTTTTAGTAGGGTCTAGCAGTGGTATTTTATTTAACGCTATTAGTAATTACTTTCATCAGTTTGATTACGTGTTGACCGTCACGGGTGATCAAATTCAGCTAAATCGGATACGGCGAGAAGTAAAAGGTCGCTATAGTATAGGATAGCGAATTTGAATTGGACCCAGAAGGTCATTACAATTTGCAACTCCAACAAGTGCAGAGTTAACTGAGGGGGAAGCAAGCAATTTAAATTTAAACGCTCCTCTTTCATCTCTCCTCAGTTTTCCTTTGTATGTTTTCGATTGGGCACAATGACCAGCAAACTTTTTCTGTTGAATAAAAATATCTATTTATTTCATTTATTGAAGATATATTTTCTCCTAAGGACATTATAAATACCCATACAACTCAAGAAGCTTAATCACCCAACTTCAAAAGATTTTCCTACCAGTAATTTATTTAAAATTCTGTTTACCAACATTGTTAATCCCTTCGATATTTACGAGTGAGATCATTAGAAGACAAACGGGCGCAGAAATAAAGTAGTTTGTCCCAGTTCCTGTATCCAGTTGGCCAGAAAAAAACACGTTACACAAATTGTTATCTAACGTTAGTTCCACGATATTTACAGTATCGTTAATCGCGTTTATAGATGGCATGTTGAAAGGCTTTCAGAGTCCGTAGACTCAATATTTATTGAAACCTGACTGAGAATTTTGAAAAATGGAATGTCCTTACTAAATATTATTTTAGTACCAACCATTCAGTTTTATTGGTAGTCGTGATAGAAATATTACATATTATGTATATTTAGATGTAGGGGATGGTGTTATTTTAATGATTTTCATGTTTAATGCAAAATTCGTAAATAATAGTAACTGTTCATGGATTTCTTTTTCTATGTTTATGTGTTTTTCCGCAACTGTATGACTGTTAACACTAACAAAAAGGTCACATAGGTCGCTCCATGTAAAATATTGGGTTTATGTGCATTCGGTTCGACTGGAAGCTGACCCGAACATAGATAGGAAAACTCTAGGCAGATGATCACATAAGCATAGGAACATTAATACACAATTTTCACGATAAAATGAGAAGCCATTATTAATTACTATGGTTTGGAACACACTTCAGAAATATTCGCGACGAAGAAGTTGCGGAGCCTATATCGAACATCATTCCGACATTTAATTTCGGGATTACAAATTGGTAGCTCGTTAAAATTCATTGCCTATTGAAGATGATGCTGAATGAAAATTATAAAATCTTGATCCTCAATGACGGGGTTATGAAAAACTTGTCAATGAAGGGTCATTGGCACCGGCATCATGAATCTACGTGCGGCAATTAATTGCGACAATTGGCAGACTGCCCATTGGGTTTTAATTTGTGACAATCATTTGAATATTTAGTTATCTTGCAACACTGTTGCTTTACGAGCCAAAATAAAATATTCCTGTTTTAAAGGCACAATTCTCAAAAATGATTTCAGAAAGCTTTACAGTATTTAAGAGAGATTGAACTGTGTTAAAAGGTTTTCAACTGTTTCGTTCGTATTACGAAAATTTTACGCAGAAAGTTAGACAAGTTAAAGTATTTCTTTGGAAGAATTTACATGGCTCACTCCTATCTATTCCACCAGTATTTTAATGTATCCTACATTCGTAGCAAATGAATGATTTTTGATTGATTGATTTGTTATGAAACGTGAGAGGATCAACTAGGTATTCCAGTGATTAAAATTCTGTTGCCAAAATATAATGACTCCCTACATCCGGTTGTTCATCATAATTCTAATCACGTATGTATTATACCTCAAAAGGAAAGTGAATTGTTCAATAGTAAGTAATCTATCAGTAATCCGATACGTTCTTGCATATTGATTAGCAAATTTGTTTGTAGATTAGCTTTCATTTCTGCTATACGTTACTCGATATCATTAAATTCTTTTTCATTACATAATATTCCACTGCTTATCGTATCTACATCGTCTTCTGTTTGTTTTTCAAATAAATAATATGAATAAAGGTACTATGATTTGCCGTCACCATACGAATTTATTTCTTTGACATTTGCTTTTTATCATGTATTGTTATACTATTTCATTCTTCTAATAAAATATCGCGTGTAAAGAACTAATTTCCTTGAGCTGCTTTCACGTCAGGATCTATAGATTATGACCATGATTTTGTAGATTTGCTATCAGTTCCAATCAGAATAATATGCTTTTAGCTTTCAGCAGACCCCTGACCCATCCCTACCTTGCTTATCTAAATGAATCGTGTCGAGGGATCCATTATTGGAATTTGACAAATTGTCCATTTATCCTTGGCTAAACAGTGACCAAGGCTGCATCTATTGGATAGGAAAAGTAATTTAGGTCTTCTGTAGGTAGAATTGATACAAATCGTTTACTATTCTTCTTTTGATTATAATGTTTTACTTCGATTTAAAATATCCCTCCAGTCTATGAATAAAACTGTTTTGATTTATTAGATTTAAATCTTTAATGTTGTTGCTGAAAAACAGGATGTGCCCAGATTAACTCATAACGTTGTTATAAATTATAAACTTCATTTTGCCGACCTGTAGTCTAGTTATCGTAAAAGTGACCTCATCTAGCATACATTTTCTTTTAACTTAATTCTGGAAACTTTAGAATGAAAATAAGTTAGAAATATATACGCCAGATATACAAACCAAAATAAACTGGGGTAGCGACAGAAAGATGATGAACTTCTTACATTAAGCTTGCTAATAAAATGAAATTCAGCAATTCAGGTGGTCACTAAGACGAAGATTTTCTGCCAATATTTCTGTTTATTACACAGACCGTGGTTAAAGATGTTTCGGTGAACAACCTCATTTCATTTCATGTTGTTACTAGCCAAATGTTTTCCGCCAGTCCCTTTATTTTTATCACCACTTATTCGTATATCTATTACTGGCTTTGTGAAAAAGCATAATTTGTCATTTTTCCAGACAACGCTTTCCGTTTAATATTATAATATTCAGCAGTTCAGCTGTTGTATGTTCAGGAAGAGTTTAGATTGCCCATTTGTCTTCTCTATTTTGAATGTTACTAATTAAATTATTGCTGTTTCTTTCTTCTTTGCCAAAAGTTACACTAGCTTTTCGTAATTCAATATCTGGCTTTTCAGAAGCTATATTATTCAGAGCATTTTCTGCATGGTTCTATAACTGGATGGAATACAGCGCCATCTATGTTTGTCTAGGAAAACTGCCTTTACCCACACCGCAGTGAAACGTATGATACATACTACTTTATTGTGAAACCATCGACCAATACGTTCTATCGTGATCAACTAGGTGGCGCTAGTAACTTTTTAGTTTATCATAAAAAGCTTGATTAAAATTTACTTTGCTTTTAGCTAATTGCTTTTTTCCTGTGTATCCTTCTCAATTTCGTCTTTTATGTATTCCTTTACAATATTTTATGTCATTTTTAATTGTTTAGTACCGTGGTTTGTTAATTCGTGATCAATCGTTATCACAGTGGCGCTAGGTGATGTCACGGGTGCATTAACCCTTGCGGTGCTGCGTCGAGTGCACCCGCCCGCCCACGTCCCCGGGAAAACTGCAATGTCAGTCGCGGATCCTTGAACCCTAGCGGCTACACTGTTTAGTATTTATATCGCTTCTAGGCTAAGTTTTCGGCTGAACTAAAGTTTACATACTCTTTATACTATAGTGTAAGTGTTTTCCGTAACAGGTTGTTCAGTTGAGTCAATTTGTTGAACATTCGACTCTATGACTAACGTTTGATCTACGGGAAGTTCCTTAGCTCCAACCAGTAACCACCCACACGTTTCAATAAAGGATGGTACATAAGTACATGGTTACGCCCGGTTGCCAATACTAGTTATCCCGACATATACGAAACATATGGCGGGAGCTCGCATTCCAGTGCGAACATTCTGGAATAACGCAGTTCTGTTATAATCTTCGTGGAAAAGCCTGTGTTTGATAGTATCAGTGACTTTTGGAATTTCTCTAAGGACCGTGCTCGTGACGTCATCGACGCCATAATGACGGGTAAGTAATAGCCATTTTTGGTAAATAGGAATCGGGCCGGGTCGTTGGATGATTATGCTAATTACCGTTTCATGTTTTCATTTGATTATTTCGTATTAGGAGGCTGATGGGCTACTCGGCTCTTTATGGACAGGCCTTGATGGCGTTTATGGGGTTTTAAATCGGCATCTGTTCTTGAAATGTTTTATGAATAGATTATACTAATGTAATAATATAATAGGATAGTTTCTTATAGGTTTCTGACGCAAACTACTTACCAGTCTGTGTCTGTTACAGTGTTTCAATTTTATGAGTTGTTCTGTGAAGATCATGAGCTACCATATTTCATGAGCTATTTCAATGCTTTCCATACCAGATATATGTTTCTGTAGGTATTTGTTTTGTTATAAATCCATTTTCTTTACATTACATGTTAATTACTTAAAGTATAAAAACACTTCTAGAAAAATATAACCAAATTTTTGCTCATTCGAAAATAAACATAATAATTTATAATTAAAATATTATTTTAAATCTGAAAGTTAGGTACGTTGTTTCCCAGGCCTTCACTATGAAGTCAAAAGCCTTATCAAAATACAAACTGTCAATACTTTCAAAAGCTCGAAGAATAACTCAAAGCTGTTACCATCAAGTCCTATAAAATGTTCTCAACTTGTGAAGGGTCCGAAACTCCATACATAGAAGACAGTACATCATTTAAGTGGCAAGACGTCCCTGATGTATGGGGTACATTAATACATTTCCTACCTTCTCCCGCCAAAGGGCGAAAGATAAAACATATTGCCGAGTCATAAAAGATAATGATCTACTAATAAATAAACGTCCACCTGTCATGGCGGCGACTCGGCTTTGAGAAATAACAGCAATCAGTGTGTCAAACGCGTCAAATCGGTCCGCGGATCCGCTGTCCCTCCAAGTATGGGTGCGCCGGCGCAGCGGACTCGCGGGAAAATGCACTCATTACCTCGGCTAGATCGTGCCCTTTATTTTCTGGATGTGTTTCAATGCTTGAATTGTTTTGTAGTGCATTTTGATTGGCTATTCCAATGGATTCATACGGATGAAGAGAACAGGGTGGAAGGACGTTTTGTGGAATAGGTGTTTATTCAGCAGTAATACTGTAGTTGGTTGAACTCTCAGTTTGGTTTACACGCTTGCGTTTTTCTTTAATTCTTGGATTTTGTAAAGGATTCATTTTAAAACACCAGTCTTTATTATTACCATCTAAGTAAATACTGCTGCAATTTTGTAGGGTCTGTAAAAATACCACGTAACATGGTCTTTTATCAGTGCCACTCACTTTTCTTTAACTTGTTTCACGTATTTCAATTCTTATCAAGTTCCATTGATCTAAATCTATTTTTTCATTTAAAATAGCATTGTTCACGAGCATACCAAGAACGTCATAAACGTCGCTACAATTCACAATCGCCAATTCATTCGCTTCTATGAATCAGCTTTCTATTTCCAGCACTAGTATTATTGATGATTTTAGCTCTTTCTTCATCTATACTATACTATAATAATTTATAAAGCTGAAGAGTTTGTTTGGTTGAACGCGCTCATCTCAGGAACGACTGGTCCGAATTGAAAAATTATTTTTGTGTTGGGTAGCCTATTTATTGAGGAAGGCTTTAGGCTATATAACGTTACGCTACAATCAAAAAGAGCGGAGCAGCAACGAAAAATGGACGAAAACTGGCAGGCAATTCGATGCGACGGGAAAGGTCACAGGAGCAAAAATTTGACGCGGACGAAGTCGCGGGCAGAAGCTAGTTATTTATAGTAAATTTGGGTAAATAATTATTCACACCATTGTCGTTGTTAGTATTTTCAATCTCTTTTATATTTTTAATTTATATTGAAAACAACATACATATATGTGTGTTCTAGCTCTAGAGCCTCTCCATACTAAAGTGTACTATTTAAACCTTCAGTGATATCAAATCTATTTTAATTTAGTCCTGTGTGTGCGCACTGTGCTCACGCGTACCCTAGGTCATTTAAAAGTACATCTTAGACAAATCTTTAGGTTCAGTGAGATTTCCTTGCCGTGTTTTAACTCTAAGCTAGTTGTATGAAAGATCCTTGGGACTGGAAAGCTTTCTCGATGCTTCCACTTCCTAATACTCCGTAAAAGATAGATTTAGTGTGTAATGATTTTGACCAGTATATATATACATAAAAATCACGCTCTAAAATGTACGAAACGAGAAAATAAGCCCACCTGAATGCCAAAGTCGTATGTCACCTAAAATACATCCTAACAGTAGTAAGCGATCATAATAAGTTTTAAGGAAAGCTGGCATACGACCACGGCATTCAGATGAGACTGTTTTCTCGGTTCATTCTTTTAAGAGCGTGATTTTTCAGTAGTCGGGTTTTCGTTTTTTTTTATATTTATACGCCTAGTTCAGTGTAAGACTAATTCAAAACATGGTACAATTGTGAGCTTCTCACTAGTGAGAGGCTCACAATTCCAGTCTCCAGGCATTTCAATGCAATGCAATTTTCATTGTCTTTAACATTCGTTTAAACATAACTTCAGATTTATCTATCTCGATTACTCATATTCTATCTAATAACTTATAAAACTAGATAGATTGGATGTATTAGGGAATCAACAGGCACTTTCATACATTTCTACTATTAGCATTAGAAAGAAGTCTGTAACCATCGTCTTATGCAACAGCGGGAGGTGAACTCTATATGGCGTAGACGACACGCCTCCCGTGATATCAAACACGTATATGTTCCCAGTCAATTTGTACCGGTGGCTTTTAATTAAGTAAAAAACCTAACGTTACTTTCCTGTTTTTCTGCGATCGAGTAGTTTCTCATGGGACCAGCATGTGATCGTGATCATATTTGGACGTCATTAATTTTTTATTTATTTATAACATACGTATATATTCCGGTCGATTGAACGTTTTGATAGAGGGGAAGCTTGTTTAGATCGCGTGATTTAAATTTATATGAAATCTTTCAAGTATGCTATGGCTGTTTCCTGTTGAATTTACGAAATCTATCAATTAATTTTCCTTAGAATCATTCCAAACTTTAGCGTCCTCTAATTGTGTAAAATAATTGAACTTTTAATATATGAGAAGCAGACCACTTAAAAGCAATACAGATTCCCTATGCACTTGACCGCTCATCTGCTCTGCATATGTAAATCTCTGATAAATGCATCTAGTTCACATTTAATAATGCTCACATTGAAACTTGTTTTATGTTTCCTGCCAAAGGAAGTCATAAGACCTTATGAACCTTTCGTCGTTATAATAGTAACATTAAACGCTTCTTCCACAGAAATACCACCAGTATCAGTTTTCATACCACCTATGATATTGCATTTACAGTCGGCTACTTTATTCACTGTTTTAGACGATAAATTGTTTCGCATTAATCGTATATCTGGGAACAATTGACCATAAATTGTGGTATCTGTTAACTGTAATATATTCACGGTGCGAAATGAATGGACCTAACTAGTGGTGTCACTCAAGATAACGCTTTATGTATAAATGACCTCACACTGTGTTGCTTCAATTAAAAGCTTAGTGCATCACTGTCTATGGTCAGATTGTTATGTAAGATGTGCGACTGGCGCCTCTATTGAACTCTTAATAAAACTGTTTTGTTTCATTTACAGTCTTTAGGGTGTCTAGGATTGTTTATTTACTGATTAATTTTGTTTTTCGAATTTGATTTGGTGCCTGTTTCGTTGTGCCTATTCTGCTGTTTCTATATGTTGCTAATATGAGCATTGCATCTTGTCTTACTGACTCAAGTATTGATTAAGTGAATTGATTTGAACTTTGAACCACTTAAACTTAAATTATAGATCATGTGTGTTTATTATAAAAGTATCGTCTACTGCTTTATATGCTCTATCCATTTCATGGACCTACTTGACCCCTGTATCATAGTAATGTTGTATATTTAGAAACCCAAATATGTTGCTTTATTGCTTTTAATGTTTCTCGATATATTGAAGAAGCTTTTCAAATGACCGCGATTATGTGTTCCATAGTTAGATATCAATGAAGAGAGTGGTCGTAAAACTTATCAATACAAATGACTTGACGATATGGAAGTTTTGATGGGAATTACTTTTTTACCCGATTAAGCAAACAGATTTAATGGCTTTTATTGTTACGGTAGTTCTAAAAGAGGTTCAGACCTTTTTCTTCACCAATTACACACATATCATTTCTAACAACTTCGTTCATCAGTGGAACTGATTCCACTGGTATAAAAACGTGTATAAGTACAGTAAGTGCTTCTAACATATCATTAGTATCGTACAAAAACAAGTGTAGATAACAATCTTCGCCTTTAACTACGGTTGCCCTACAATTTGCGCGGCTGACCAGAGGCAAGTTACCAAAAATAGTGGTCACCCACTCGCGCCCGACCAGGAAACGAATACACCTCATTATGGATAAGTAATGCTAATCGGATATTTGGAATGTCTGTTTAGAGTACTAAGAGTAATTATGGTAGTTCTTCTTTTTGTATTTCACGGATTTTGACAATCAGATAAAAAATAACCTAGCTTCTGGGGTCTTAGTGCTGTCTCTATGGTCTATTCCTTATTGCAGACTGTTATCCTCTGTTCTTATTAGTTTGCTTCTGCTCTGTAAATATATATTTGTTTCTTTTATTACGCTACAATTTCATTTTCATCCGTGATACTTGGTTTTTCATTGCTACAGTACAGGCATCACATTGATTCAAGTTAGATATTTCAATGCGGGCAGATTTCTAGAAACCAATATATCGTATTGTTTTCTTGATCTACGTTTAGTGTAAGCATATTTTAAGAATTTATTGACAACACATCTTGTGTTGTCGTTTAGAAACTTCAAGACAATAATGTTTTGCCGTGGTTTACGCTTTGTTGAGTTCACCATGAATGGCATTGACCACGCGATTCGATATGGTATGTACCTCGTCATCGTCGTTAGCGATCTTTGTTTGGTATTTCGGTTTTCGTTTTAACTATAACTTCCTTAGCTTGATTTCTTTTTATGGTAGGCTCTTAGCGAACATGACTGTGACTGTTCTTTAGCCTTTCATTTGTTATTAACTGGAACCTTACTTATAACGCTAGTTCAACCATAAATAACTTAGAAACGGTAACATGTTAATGAGAATCTTTGGCGTTGGCTTTATAAATAGTTTCTGCCAATCGTTACAAAAGATAAGAATCAAGGACAAGGCTTTCTCCGCGATATTACATTTCTGCAATAATTGTACAACGAGCTAGGAAGCAATCTACTCAAGTCGGTGGCATTCCTCTGTTCGCCGACCGCGTCCTGCATTCCCATCCGTGGCGGCTTCCAAGAACATTGCGATCCGCTATGCCTTCTTACTAGGCAATGCCTCCCCTGGACACCAGTTGCAGATACGTCCATCGCCCACATGTGCCCATTACGAGCTCAATTCCGCGCCACAATGAAACTGAGATCATTAGACACCGTCCCACAGTTGCGTCTTGAGAACGCGACAGTTGTCAGTCGCTGCGACGACATCCATCCGATCAAACCGCTGCGACCGAGCGCGGAGCGTTCGTTGACGATCGACAGTTGCGTACGAAACTAATGCCGTGTTTTTAATTTGGACGTTTTTCTACGGTCACTGTGAATCAATTGGTAACGGTTGACGTGTCTAGTGTGAGACTAATTCGGCGACTTGTGTTCGTTAGTGTCGTGTACCCTGTGAGCTGGCGGCCGTTCGACTAATAACCCTTTGATGTAACAAAGCAGTAATTAGACCGTGGATTTAAAAATAACTACGCCCACTCGTTCTGCTGCGTGCGTCTTTAACTTATTGCTAATTACAGTTCAAATATAGCGTAACTTTCTTTTATTATTTTAAATCATCACTCTGATTTTAAAGAGTCATCAGAGAGATCATTGCGCGTACGCCGAACCATGTTTAAACATCGCATCCCAATCTGTCAACAGTCAATCAATTGAACATAAAGCCATAGTATCAAACGCCGCAAACATCAGTGTTAATTGCCTATAAATAAAACAGGGCCATCGTACTGGCCAATTTAGACTGATCCCTGTTTGCTAATAGGTATAGTAAAAGGACGAATTGTATCGTAGAAATAGGACAACCAATAGAGATCGCATTAGATTGGTGACAAACATAAGTTGCTGGAGTGTTTCCGGGACAGAGAAGTTTATAGATTTCTTTGCTTACATGCTCTCATTATGTTATTTAGATTTTTTGTTAGCTTAGCCTGCTTGAATCTGGTGCAGATTCTTGATTAAAACATGACAAAAATCATTAAACGCATCTGAGGCGAGTATTTCTACCACAATCGTTATGTCTTCATCATCTTAGCTAGTCAGTAAGCACGCTTCCTCATTCATGCTTTTCATATCTTGCCGTGATATGTATTCCATGTCTATTATATGAAATATGCGTAGCTCGATTTGTATGTCACTCAACATACCCACGTGCTACGATACTGGGAAAATGGAAACTTATGTTTGTCCACGACTCTCTGTTATGGCGTGAAATTTTGATGTCATACTGTCCATTGATATGTTGCATTATTCATGCATTGTCTATGCGTTTTCCATAGTATAATCCAAGTCATAACAATTTTCTTTATTCATTTGCTTTTCTATTTCGTACTTTACTCCATTTAAGCATTGTTCCATTGCATAGGCTACGAATGCATTAAGTTCTTAATTGTGCCTACTATTTCTTACTTATGAAACTGCTAGTATACCAATTAATGGTTTTAAAAAAGGTATGTCTACAACTGGTACTAAGTTTCTGTTTCAATTCAGTACTACCTATAAAAGGTTGACACATTTGCCTTGTTATCAACAACTGAATCTATGTTTTAGTGCAACTTGCTTTAAAAGTCGTGTACTTCATTCCATACCATAATTGTTAATGAATGCAATTAATATACGCGTGTTATGTCTTGAACAGAATTAGTTACAGTCGAAGGTACTATAATTAATTAATTTCTCATACTAAGGCGCTTGCACGTCAAATGAAGAACAGAATGTTGAAATGATTGATTATGTTTTTTTGAAGCAAGCTTGTAATAACGTCTAGACAATGTTGTGGGTAGATGATCCGAATACGTTACATTGAATTTGGTTAAAGAAGCTTTATTGAAAGCGAAGACTTTAAAAGAAATGTGATTTATGGTAGCGAAATCTTTCGTTTATAGAATCCCAGAAATCTTAAAGACACTTCTAACGATGGTATTGTTAAACAACATATATATTTCATATGCTGGTTTAAATACACCTAAGAATCTAAGAACTTCATTGTATCTATGTATCGTATTGAGCCATTAAACTGAACCTATTGGCCTCCGCCGAAGTCATAATTCTGTCGAACACTTGGCCTTAGTTACAAACATGTTAAAGACATAATTCTCTGCCAATACGTGAATTACGGTTTAATTGTTTACATGTGGCAGTTTCAATAATAATTTATAAATCGCACTTGAGTTTTACTTGTGTTTTTTTAGAAGGAACTTTTTAGTGAACAAATGAATTTGTTCTAGATAGCCTACCTTTGGTTCAATATTTTATTTATCGTGTTTTTTTTAATGTAGGCCTCTCCTTTATTTTCTACTCTGTAAGCTCTATCCTCCCAAACTTTGTGTACGAGTTTTGTTCCTATTCAGCCATTATTGATCTAATTTCGTCCATATCAAATCTTATCTAGTCTCTATTGACACCTCTGTTTGCTATCTCGTCGACTCTGTTATCTTTACTTATTAGGTTATGTTATTTAACAAAATCACTGCCCCTAGCTCTAGATTATTAGGTGTTGTGTTAGTTTTGGTAGAGGTTTTAGTAGGTCTAATTATTCTAGAGGTGTTATCCGATAATCATGTGAGTTTTAGATGATTGATACACATAATCAAAACCAATTTAAGTACTTTTGTTCTAGTCTATTTCTAGCCATCATAATATAATTTTATTGGCAGCATCAGGTAGTTAGCTCATCTCGCAAAATACCACTTTACCCTGTGTAGCTATGAATCTATGAGTAATGTGATTGCCAAATACAATTATCATCCAATAAGAGCATTCTGGTAATTGCTAGTAATTGCAGGACTTGAGTCAGCGACGAGCAGTCTTGTTATGACCTACCTTTTCAGTCCAGTTTCAATGCCCATTATTGTTCTTTCCGTTTTTTGTTTGTAGTTCCTGGCGAAGAAGTAAACCGGTATTTCCAGTCACATCACCCATTCGAATTAGAATAATGGTTGAAGTTCTTCTGGATGTTATGATTATATCTCGCAAGAATACTAAGAGAACATATATGGAGCAAGGACACATGTCATGCTAGGTTGAAAACCAGTTTCATCGTATGTCGATTTTCAAATATTCCCCAATATAATTATAGTATCTGTCAAAAGAATTTTTACAAATGGTAGTGCTGTGGCGAATAAAATCTATGAAACTCATCATCGTAGGCGTGGTTTTATGTTACAAGATAATCAGTAATCATTGATAATTCCACACAAAAACTTACATAATAAACAGATTTCCATTGATCTAGAGGCTACGCGTGGTAATTACGTGTGGGATTCAAAGGTTTTATTAACGACTTAGTTATTAGTAGCTGGACAAGTTGGCCATCGCCCACGACCACCATAGTCACCTACTTCCAGCAATTTAGTGGGGAAAAAGTGATTTGTGCTACTGTTGGAATCAGTTCACCTGACATTTTTAAAGCGGACATGTTATAGTCGCTGCAAGCTAGGTAGCATTGATAAAAGATTGAGTTCTCCAAATGTCGTTTGGAGTCCCACAAGGCACATTGTATGGATTTTGAAAATTAATTAATCTAAAGTAAAATAGGATGGAAAACGAGTTTCTATTTTTTGTTAGTGACATAGTGTCCAAACTCTGAAGAGTCTAAAGCTATAGTTTCTATGTTATAGGGGTTTGGTTTCCGCACTTAGTCCTTTGAGCGTCCATTGTGCGTGAAATCCTAAGAAAATCCCAGTTGGAATGCTGTTGACATAATTGCAGGTACCATTCACCAAGTAATGATACTGAGACGTTTATTGTTTGTATCTTTATCTAAGGTATCGCGACCTTCATTACTTCTACTATGGTCCCACCCACGGATGGGCGTCACCCACATGCCGGAGACAATGGATACAATATCGATACGTTTTATACAATTTCCTTTTCAAATGGTTCGGTCTTTATTTATCAGAACAAGATAAATATACACTACATACGGTTGAATACAATCTTTTGTAGTTTCTCGTTTGGCAAAATGTGCAAGTAAATACAGGAACTACTACTGATCTTAATTCATTAACGTAATTGGACTATTAGGCTTGTCTATCTTCTAGATATGAAGCCTTAAAACTAGAGTCTATAATCAGATCTGATACAAATTTAATATGAGCCCTTCCTATGGTTTCAACTTATGTATTTGACTTGTTATTCTTGCTGTTCTTCAATGGAACTGGATTTGAAATACATAAATTCACTTTTAATGACATTAGACAATTATTCCAATCAATTGTATGATGTATTGCTTCCTCACTGAGTTAGTTAGTAGTTACTGAGTTTCTCTCATAATTATTTTTATGCGGAGTATCATTCGCTGTTGGTAATACTTCTATGTCATGGTTTAGAGATATTATAAGAAAAAAGTTTCTGTTTTAGCTTTACTTTATCATTTTGATTTACTCGTTCGTTACGGCTTCATAGTGGCGTGAGGAAATTGTATAAAACTCCGTTATTGGGTACATTGACTTGATTCAAATATCAATGTTTCCATTTATAGTAGTTCTTTCAAACAAAGCTTCTATTACAAACCTATCCACATCCATACACCGTTGTTTACGAAATAACAAATGTAAACGTTAGTAATGTTTGTCCTACTTCCACGCGTGCTACTAATGTATATACGTCATTACATGTAATCTACTGTATAATAGCATAATTGGCTTCAATGGGCCCTTGTATTTCCGTCGAATCTTTGTTTATATATCTGAATGTTTGTTTGTTTGTTTGAACGCGCTAATCTCTGGAATTGCCAGACGATTGTTCTTTTTTTTGCATTTGGTAGACAAATTCTTGAGGAATGCTTTAGGCTTTAACGGCAGGCTAAGACCTTTGAGCCGATGAAAAAGAAACGAAAGTCAGTAAGAACGTAAAGCGAAAACGTAGTTATAGTGCCGGCGAAGCGATGCGACGGTGTGGGTTGGGGAAAAAGAAATTTAACGCGGACAAAGCTGCGGGGAATTTAAGCTACTTGTCAATATTTTCGTAAGCCAGTAGCCAATTTTATACTTTAGTGTGTGAAAACAGGTTAATACTGTTTACTCGCGACGACCACGTGAGTTTCACGTAGATACAGTTGTAGGGCGCCGCCCGCCCACACAGCCGCCACACGCGTCTGTCACTTACATAACATACTTGCTCAGACAGAACCCTACGCACATTCATTATATTTTTTCACGCTTTTTACAAAGAGGTTAATGAAGTCGGTTCGCGATCAGTTGTGAAATACGTAACGGCGGAAATGACCACCTGACGGGAATAGCGCGTCGCGCAACTCTGTCGCCAGCTCACAGTGTGACCGCGCTATCACCCGGCGTCGCTCGCGCCGCAGATAACCCTGCATCACACCGAAAATAACCAGTCTACTCTTAGCCGCGGTCCAGCCACGACTGTCGCCAATTTGACCCATCATCCCGCCTTTTATACCAAGCAGAGGGATGGCATCCGTGCGCACGCGCTCTGCATCCCCAAAATCTGTTTCGTTCTCCCCGATTTTGGAGCGAAAGTACAGTGTCGAGCGAAGACCAGCGAGTCCTCCAGAACTGCAGTCCACGGACTGGAGGAAATATTTTACCGATTTCAGTGCATACCTTGGTGAGTGAAATATATAAGGTGTTTGGGACTAATTCATGAGTGAGTCAGGTCGCTTTTATTGTGCGGCCTTGTGCTATATCGGTTGCGTGTTAGTGGAGCGTTCGGGACCGCTGCGTAAACAAAACTTGCGTAATCGCGTCTATTGGTTTTGTGAAGATGTCCGATTTTATCACGTCGCTCAAGTTATGGTCTTTGTTAGTCAAATGTGAAAATATTTTCCTTTGTAGTCAGAGAATCTTTTATTCATAACTTGTAAATGGATGACATTTGACTCTAGAACCGACGTACGAAACACTAATTTATTTTATTCGACCTCAAATTATATAGCTCATAGTATTTTTTTGAAGAAGCCATAGCGACGCCATAAAAGCCGAAATCTATAAAAATGGTACTAGAAAAAAATAAAAAACAAACGTTTTTAGATCCCATTCAAAACATATATTGCGAGCTAACGTAATAAAAGCTTTATTCTCTACGAACACAACAAACCAGTCCTAGTTTCAGATTTGGAGTAATTTACGTTCATAAGAGAACAATTGTAAGTGTTCGGTATCAGTTGACCACGAGGTGTCAGCTGTCCTGAGATAACCTTGCGGGCTGTGGTCAAATGTGGTCAGTGCCGCAAAATGTTCTAGCGACACTATATCGCATTGTTTACTATTTGTGCTGTCTTACAGCACTGTTATTAATAGCTTTGCATCCAGATATGAAGTTGATTTAATCTTAGTGAGATTCAAGCATGTAGAATGACGCATCATTGACGACAATAATCAATATAGGTTAGTTATTTTGATAGATCCTACTCTAGGATGCATATCCGGTACGACTTGCAAATCCTTCCTTACCCTGAGGACACGTCTTCCTTACCATTACGGGCCGACGCACCTCGGTCTACTCCTTGATCAACGGTCCCCTTATGCATCGGTCTCCCTAGCACCATGGGGTTCATTCGAATAATCGAGACTGGTCAAACCAGACTGGTTTTTTTTTGATGAAATTTATTTTAATGTAGAATACTGCTTCTTTACCTATGACAATAAACAGATAGATATACATAGCCAATGGGCTGTTCGTCTTTTCGCATCGGTAAATCTGCATGTTATGTGATTCTTTCACCATTTATAGTCTCCAGATCCTTATCTGTGCTGGTGATATTGACTATGATAAAAGGCTCGATCTTGCTCTTGAATCCTATAGGTTCTAAAGAGCTTTTGTAAGTCCTTGGATGTCGACTGTTAGTAAGTGTTTACATTGATGTAGTTTTAGAAGGAAAAGCAACTTCATTGTAAGGAAATGTAAGAACGTTCCTTATTTGGTTGTCGGTAGAAAATTGGCCATCCTGTATCTTTCCGAGAGTTTTGTTAACCATAGTTAGAAGATAGTGGTTAAAGGCAACAATATTCGTAATAATAATTATACCCTTCCTTCAATAGTTACTGAAGGGTATCATCATTATTTTCCTACTCTTTTTCCAATTTATTTGAGCTCAGTGCTACATATTTTTTCTTCCGTCACTTCTATATTGGTTGTCATCTCGATAGTCACCCCTTCTAGCCATAATCATCTCTCACATGGTCCATCCATCTTGGATTATATTCTTGGTGTTCGCCTATCACAATTCATTCCTTCTCAAAACTCTCTGCACGACCTTTTTCTCACTGCTCCGCTAGTATATGAACAGAGGGGTAGTTGCGGAACTTTTTATCGGTAGGAATTGGTTTAATATTCATAGTTAAACAACATTCATTGCGTTATTTACGTTGCTGAGCCGACAATTTATTCAAACAAATGACGCAATGGTTTAGAAATAATCTTCAATCCCATTCAGATTCTGATAAATTGTGCGTTTCGCAATTAGGGTGCAGATTAATATCGGATATAGAAGTAATAGTAACATCATGATGGATCACTGGGAGGCTCGTGGCTTAGTAGTAACAGCCGCACGGTTCGATCAATCAGATTGAGCTACGCCTGCTGCGGTTGGTCCGTGGATGGGTGATCTTAACTTCACATACGGAGACCCCTCCGTACTTCGGGAAGCACACCAAGTCTTGGCAGACAGTCATTCGTAGATCTTTGACAGTGGTTATAAGTAGTTAGAAGCCCGAAAGTTTGACAACCAGTCTTACCAAAAGAACCCATGTAAAATACTGGTATTTTGTATTCAGCTGCATCAGGTTGGACTGGAAACTGACCAATACAGTGGGGAAAAGGCTAAGCAGATGATGAGTAATATCATATACAGGATCAGTTTTTATCCAGTGTGCAAACTGTAACCATGAATTCAGCATATCATTCTAGAACCCCAGCGTAGACAATCTTCGTCGGTTATACAAAAAAAAAATGTGCTGTTCCATACATTTTGACCCCGTAGGTATTGCATTTTCTATGAAACAGCTGTTTTTTTTTTTTGTAAAGCCGACGAAAAATTTCTGCTTTAGGGGGTCGCGGGCGTCGGAAGTCGATAGCTGACTCCCGGCCACCGTAGGCGCGAGCTTGCGGGCGGTGAGCAATGGGTAGCTCGCCGCCCGGTAAGGACCAGGCTCGGGTCGACGGCGCGTAGTGTTCCACGCGCGCCTCAAAGAGATGTCAGCAAAACTGAAGGGGTCTGCTAGGACCGATGCCTGCCAGGATCGCGAGATTGTTCGAAAGAGATACCGTGACCCTGGCACATGGGCAACTGAAGGAACACGGGTGGGTTTTAGTCAGTAAAAGTCTGACATGCCCTCCCGCTCCGCCCAGAGCGGGAGAAGTCATTTGATAATTTCCCATCCAAAAAAAAAAAAAGGTGGTCTAGAATGATACGCTGAATTCATGGTTACAATTTACGCACTGGGCGACTGTGCCCATCATGATATTACTATTACTCCCTTTGCCAACGTGGTGATTCACTCAACATTGACCTTTTTCGAGTGATGATTTTAATATGTAGGTGTGTACTATTATTTTTCCCGTTTTTACATTATATTTCACGTCCTGAGTCCTAATACGTTATTCTTTCTTTACTAGACCCGCTAACATATTCTGATCTGATTGGTATGACTTCTTTACGTAAACCAAAAGAGCTTTTGAAGAGACCCTTTATTGATACGGTTTATTAAAAGTGTATGTGATGGTGAAATATGAAGGTGCTTGCGTGACTAATTAAGCCATTAATTTAATCTTAACGCATCTTAATTGGTGCGTTTTACTTTAGGAAGCGCCTTATTTCCTGTGATTTGTGATAGTTTTGATTCGATACACGCCGGTGATTTTGTTAATCATCTTTATGAAATTAATGTTGAGCTATTTATTACACTGGGAATTTTTACACGCTTTATAATAGCTTCACTTGTATGTTTGTATGTATGTTTGTTTGTAACCGACTCCTTGAAGCGCGATTTTGACCCACTTTAAACGACCAGATTTCATTAAAACTTTGTACACCTGTCAAGGACCGATGACAATGCAATAATTTCATAAATTTGTGCAAAAAAACTGTCTTCGAAAACTACGCTGACATACGTCACAAACTACGCTGACATTCGTCTCAAAATTCGAAACACCCTAAAAAATAGAAAATAAATATTAGTTTAAAAAAACTAAAAAACACGCTTCCATAGAAAACCAAACTAAAAAGTAGAAAATAATGGAAAAAAAAGCGTGGGGTGCGTGATATCAATAAAAAAATAACTTAAAAAGCACCCCACGCTTTTTTTTCCATTATTTTCTACTTTTTAGTTTGGTTTTCTATGGAAGCGTGTTTTTTAGTTTTTTTTAAGCTTGTCTTTCTTGCTTGTGCTTTCTTTTTCTACTAGGAAATTAATTTGGTTAAACTTTTTATTCTGACCTGTCATGTCATTATCGTCGTGCCTCTTCCCCTCGTACAACTAACGCCATCTAGTTGTACAAATCAAAATTAACAACATAACAAGGTTTACGCATCTGTTCATAGATAAAACTGCGTTCGCATGTATCTATTTCTCATGACTTCTTAGAATTTTTATTTAAACGTCTTTTTAAAAAAATAAATCAAAAGGTAAAGGTAAATAAATCATTGCGCTCGCGTCCCTTCGCTTGTCATAGACCACAGATAAGTATCTGTGGCATGGACAAACGATTCTGGAGCGTCGAGTCTGGGTACATCGTGTATTTAAATATTAATTGTAATTAAACTGTTTTCATTAATTTTTTAGTATATTTGATATTTTTTTTATATATATTTTATGTTTTATGTAATACTTTTTCAATGTGGGATACATTGTCATGTCCGTAAGTGTGTCCGTGGCATCACAGTGGGCCCTATCGGAAGACCAGCGCTGCGGTACTTGTTTTTTACAAATATCGCAGCATTATGCTGAGATAGGAGCCTTTTTGGCCTCGCACAGGTCTTACTCTTTTATTTTTATATCGTTCTGTAATATTTTGTTATTTGTAGCTTAAATGTAAATGTTTCTATGTTTTTCTCATTGTTTTTATGTCCTGTGCGTGTCCCAAATAAAATATTTTTCTTTCTTTCTTTCTTTCTTTTTTTTTCTCATTTCTCGATATCTAAAACGACATTGTTTGCGCGCGCTTCTATAAAATACTTTAAGAATGCGCGTACGCACTTTTGTACGCCTTGTAATAAAATGATAGCAACGTTTTTCAATTTCACAAACGCTTCTTGCTCTTGAAATATTGTAAGGCGTTACACAAACAGCTATGTCGTCATTATCTCAATGCAGGGCAAGGTTTCGTCTCACAGAAAAACATTAAGAATTGATCACCGAGCTTAAACCGAATTTAACGCCGAGTATACTGCGCTCCATTGCTCTTTGGCAGACCTTGAGTTTGGACTTCTGAATGTTAGTCAAAGACCAAGTCTGTGCACCATAGGTTAAGACTGGAAGAATACACATGTCCATGAGCCTGCGTTTCAGTCTCATAGGCAACTCACCTTTCAGTAGTTCTTTCATGGACCAGTAGCTCTTCCAGGCGTTTTCAGTTCGTCTTATGATTTCTTTATCTTGCCTCGCCTGGAAAGAGACTACTTGACCCAAGTAAAGGTAAATGATAAATGATTTTATTTCTGTAAGTAGGTTTGTATAAACACTTTTACAAGTCTATGAAATGTTTTTTTTAAACTAGATGAGTTCGGCGTTTCCTAACTGACTACTCTGAGAAGAAAGGCCGAAACAAACTCAGAGGTCACAGTCTCTTTTAAAAGTCCAGACATAATATTGGTCACAACATGTGAAGACCATGTAGATTGGTGACTGAAATGGTCTTTTGAGGAAAGAACCACACAGATTGAGTGGACCTGTCCAGTCAGTGCAAGCATTTGTCACTAATCGTTTAGCTCAACTCGGAACATAAAACATAAGGAGCCCAACGCTGTGACGAACAATACCAAAGAAAGGACATTCGGGTAGGCCACATAAATTACTCAAACTGCCAGATTATGATTATTGAGAAAGAAAAAGAAAAAATGAATAAAATTAAATTAAATAAAAAAAATAAAAAAAGACCCACATAGACTTCACATTCACAATAATTAAAACAATATGATACTTTACAAAGTAAATATTCATGTCATTGTATATATAAAAATTATCAATGTCAATGTGTATATAAAAAAAAAAGAAACGGATATAATTTTGTTGGTCACAACATGTGAAGACCATGTAGATTGGTGACTGAAATGGTCTTTTGAGGAAAGAACCACACAGATTGAGTGGACCTGTCCAGTCAGTGCAAGCATTTGTCACTAATCGTTTAGCTCAACTCGGAACATAAGGAGCCCAACGCTGTGACGAACAATACCAAAGAAAGGACATTCGGGTAGCCCAGATAAAATACTCAAACTGCCAGATCATGATTACTGAGAAAGAAAGAAATCAAAATAAAAAAAATAAAAAAGGACCCACATAGTCTTCACATTCACAATAATTAAAACAATATGATACTTTACAAAGTAAATATTCATGTCATTGTATATATAAAAATTATCAATGTCAATGTGTATATAAAAAAAAAAGAAACGGATATAATTTTGTTGGTCACAACATGTGAAGACCATGTAGATTGGTGACTGAAATGGTCTTTTGAGGAAAGAACCACACAGATTGAGTGGACCTGTCCAGTCAGTGCAAGCATTTGTCACTAATCGTTTAGCTCAACTCGGAACATAGAACATAAGGAGCCCAACGCTGTGACGAACAATACCAAAGAAAGGACATTCGGGTAGGCCACATAAATTACTCAAACTGCCAGATCATGATTACTGAGAAAGAAAGCAAAAATAATAATAATAAAAAATAAATAAAAAAAGACCCACATAGACTTCCCATTCACAATAATTAAAACAATATGATACGTAACAAAGTAAATATTCATGTCATTGTATATATAAAAATTATCAATGTCAATGTGTATATAAAAAAAAAAAAGAAACGAATATAATTTTGTTGGTCACAACATGTGAAGACCATGTAGATTGGTGACTGAAATGGTCTTTTGAGGAAAGAACCACACAGATTGAGTGGACCTGTCCAGTCAGTGCAAGCTGTCACTAATCGTTAGCTCAACTCGGAACATAAGGAGCCCGACGCTTTGACGAACAATATCCAAGGAAGGACATTTGGGTAGGCCACATAAATTACTCAAACTGCCAGATCATGATTACCGAGAAAGAAAGAAAACAAAATAAAAAAAGACCCACATAGTCTTCACATTCACAATAATTAAAACAATATGATACTTTAAAAAGTAAATATTCATGTCATTGTATATATAAAAAATTATCAATGTCAATGTGTACACAAAAAAAAGAAAAAAAGAGAAACGGATACAATTTTGTCAGATCATTTGATGACTATGTAGATCGGTGTCTGAAATGGTCTTTTGTGGAAAGAACCACACAGATTTGAGTGGACCTGTCCAGTCAGTGCACGCATTTGTCAATTATCGTACAACTCAACTCAGAACTTAAGGAGCTCAACGATTTGACGAACAATACCAAAGGACATTTGGGAAGGCCGCACAAACCACTCAAACTGCCAGACCATAATCAAAAGTGATACAATGACCCTCATAGTCCTCAAATTCTCAATAATCAAAGTAATATTCATACAATTAATATTCATGTCATGTAAAATAAAATAAAAAAGAGTACAATAGCAAAATAATAATAAAACAAAAAAAAGATCAGTGTAGACTTATTGGAGCAGCTCAATCCCAGGCCGTTTTATCCTCAATATAGTCTTTGACAGTATAGTAGGCTTTCTGACATAATTTACGCTTTATAAAAGATTTGAATTTATTTAGGCTTAGTTCTTGAATGAGGCTAGGAAGTTTATTATAAAATCGAATACATTGGCATCTAAATGAGCCACCTATTTTCTTGAGCCTGGTTGTAGGAACAACAAATTTTTGTTTGTTTCTAGTATTTACATTATGGATATCACTGTATCTTTTAAAGAGATTAATATTTTTATGTGCATACAGCAGATTTTCATAAATATACTGAGAAGGCACAGTCATTATATTAATCTCTTTATATTTGTCTCTGAGGGAGTATCTAGGACTTAATTTATAAATCGAACGAATTGCCCTTTTTTGTAAAACAAAAATTGTCTGAATATCGGCGGCATTTCCCCACAGCAGAATACCGTACGACATCACGCTATGAAAATAACTAAAGTAAACTAAACGGGCTGTCTCTAAATCAGTTAAATCACGAATTTTTCTAACAGCGTATGCTGCAGAGCTAAGCTTTTTTGACAATTTATCTATATGGGGGCCCCATTGAAGCTTGGCATCCAGAGTTATGCCTAAGAATACTGTTGTATCTTCGGGTTTCAACTCTTCACCCTTTATGAGGACACTAGTTTCGACTTGTCTAACATGAGGTATCGTAAACTTAATACATTTAGTTTTTTTCTCGTTAAGGAGTAGGTTATTAACATTAAACCAATTAACTACATTAGCAAGGGCTCTATTTACATTGTCAGTAACCAGCTGCTGACGTCTGAGTTTGAATAAAAGTGAAGTGTCGTCTGCAAACAACACTATATCATGATTATCCTTTATGAGGTAAGGCAAGTCATTTATATAAATAAGAAATAAAAATGGTCCTAAAATTGAGCCCTGGGAGACCCCCATTCTGACTATAGATCCAGGTGATCTTTTTCCGTTGACGTCAACTCTCTGAATCCTATCACTTAGGTATGAAGTAAGAAGATCCAGAGAGGCGTTCCGGATTCCGTAGTGGTGTAGTTTCCTGATCAATGTTTCATGAAGAACACAATCGAATGCCTTGGACAAATCGCAAAAAATACCCAAAGCATCGCATTTGTCCTCCCATGCATTATATACATGACCTAATAGTTCAACTCCGGCATCGGTAGTCGAACGACCCTTTGTAAAACCAAACTGTTTGTTGTGTAATAAATTATGTTTATTAAAAAATCGTTGCAATTGATTTAGAATAAGTTTTTCAAAAATTTTACTAAAGGTAGGTAGCACTGAAATTGGTCTATAGTTAGTAGGGTCTGATGTACTGCCCGATTTAAACAACGGTATTATTTTACTGTTTTTCATAAGATCAGGAAACTCGCCACGGTCAATACAATTATTAAAAATAACAGCTAAAGTTGGTGCTACAATGTTTATGATCGACTTAGCAGTATCCACAGAATTACCCCATAAATCGGCGGTCTTTTTAACATTCAAAGAGTGAAAAGTTTTAATGATATCATTACAGGTTACATATTGGAAATGAAATTCACTATCACAAAAGGGAACGTTTTCTTTAAGTAAAGACTCTGCAGCAGTGGGTGATGAGTTCAAAGATTTGGTAGTAGATACGGGAATCTCTGCAAAGAAATTTTCAAAGGCCGCGGCGACTTGAGAATCTGATTTAATTATATTGTCATCAATAGCAATACTGTAGTCACTACTTCGGTTGCATGACCTTCCTGTTTCGCTATTAATGATAGTCCAAGTCGTTTTAATTACATTACTGCTATTTTTAATTTTCGAACTTAAATAACGTGACTTGGCTATGCTACAAACTTTTTTAAATAATTTAGAATAATTTTTAACATACAAATTAAATTCAGCAGTGTTTCTACAAGTCCGTTCATCATATAATTCATAAAGTCGTTTTCTACTTTTATGTATACCAATGGTGGCCCAATCACTAAAAGAAGCGTTATTACTAACCGAAAAAGTCTTTGGAATGAATATATTATCAAATTGTCTGCAATACATTTAAAAAAAATGATTATATTGTTCATTAGGGTCATCACTTGGCAACACAAGTGGTAGATTACTTGAAAGTTTAGTTTTAAACATTTCTAAGCGATTAACAGTTTTTGGGTTAACAGTGATATCTTTTGTAGATTTTTTATTGTTTACATTTGGAATAGTGATCAATTGTCCACAATGATCTGAGTCTAATAAATTAATAATTTCCTTGTGGATTGCTTTAACATCCGTATAAATGTTATCTAAGCAAGTGGCACTAGTGGGAGTTATTCTAGTGGGCTCCAAAAATAAGTTAGCAAGATTGTATGACTGAAACAAACTTATAATTTTAGTACTAAACCCAGAATTTTCTAACAAGTTAACATTAAAATCACCGCAAGAGATGATAAACTTATTTGAATTAGAAATTTTGTGCAACACTTCATCCATTACCTTTTCAAAACAATCATACAATCCTGAAGGAGGTCTGTATACACTTAATATAATGAACTGCTCCAATTCAATACAGGCTATTTCAATTATCCGCTCAACAGAGAGGCTCACAATATCCTTACGGTCTTTAAATTTAAGCTGGTTATTTACTAAAATTAGTGAGCCACCATGTATAGCTTTTTCTCTGCTGAACGAACTACCAACCTGGTGGTTACTAAAGTTGAACATGAACTGGTGGCTTTTAAGCCAATGTTCTGTTACACAAAGAATATCTATATTGTTACAGTTCAGGAAAAATTCTACTTCTAAATCTTTGTTCAAAAACCCTTGAATATTTTGATGCACCAGGTTGATATGATTTAATTCTTTTACACTTTCATTTGATTTATTATTAGCCATTCCAACATTTATGCTAGAGGTTGCCTCTATTGTCTTAATTTCTAATTTAAATGAAAATCAATATCCACCAATGCTTCCAAATTATTGGCAGAAAAGTTTAAAATGTCATTGCATTGCTCAAAAGAAGCAAGTTGTTTAGCCGAATTCTTGGCTGTAATAGAAATAAAATATGTTAGCGATGCTGCTATCTGTCTTCTGTGATAGTTTGAGAGATAGTACATAACATTATTATGTCTATCTTTTGTCAAATACAAATCATTACCAACATAATTGTTGGTATCCACTAGGTGAAATAAATCATTATGAAATGTCAAATTATGCAATGTCATATTAATTTCAAATCTTAACCTATTTTCTTGGACATGTTGTATTGTTTCCCCGTCTACTTTTATGATTCCAGATTTGTTTGTATATTGTTGTTTTTTTTGTTGTGAGTAGAGAGAGAGAGAGACAGGGAGAGAGGGAGAGAGAGACAGAGAGAGATAGGGAGAGAGAGAGAGAGAGAGAATATTTTTGTTGAGTGTATACAGGTTTTTTGTACATAATAAATAATATAAAAAAAATATAAAAATTATGAATCCTGGAAAGGAACTTCGTTCCATCCGGGTATCCCTTGACACCTCTAATTTTTTCTTATAATATATATATTTAAAGGCACTTAATTTTTTGACACTTTTGAATAAAGTGTTACAAAACTGTTAGTCGGCAATGGTATAAGGTTGGTATGATACGATGTAATGGTTTGGAAATTACATTGCCAGTAGGATAATGGAAATAGGTTGCAAACAAATAGTAATTTTCCCTTTATAAACAAGGAAAGTTGTATTTTCCTAAACAGTATACGCGTCCATTTGGCTCTACTGTTGTAACTAGGTAGAAATCTTCTGATAATTTGAAAACAAGTTCTTAATGCTCCAGGAAACATTGTTTAAAAAAAAAAAATTAAGCTGCATGCCTTTATTATCTCAGACTGACCGCAAGCCAGAGTTCAGTGCTTCCACGAAATTCCAAAAGTACTTACTAATCGCATCGCCCTCTCCTTTCCCTCACAACTAAACGGAACTTCACGACTGGCCAGAGAGGGCTAGCAGACAAATTCCTCCGAGAACGCGTCATCCTATGACGCCTCAACTCCGTATTATCAAAGCGGCGTCAGCGAGTTCATTGATGGACCGCACCATAAAGCACTTTCAGCGCTTTATTTTAACGTTAGAACATCTAACATCTGATTTACTTTCTGTTTACCTCTATAACGGAGCTGGTTTACATTGATCTGACATACACAACTAACACGACCGAAATACTAATTCGTGACCTCATCTCTCTCAGCGCTTCCACTAACACGGACTGTTAAAGAATCGCAAATATTTATGTGAACAATATGTTAGGCTGTGAGCGATTTTTGCGGTCTGCGCTTGCGGAGGTGAATCAGTACTGCATTAGTCCATAAGAGAGTCGCCCGCGCCTCCTTGCTCGCACGAGGGCAAAGGAGATATATTTAAATTTAGAATCCCTTCCTCCGCCCTTGAGACGAAAACTTTTTTTTGAACTTTTTATGGCGTTTCTTGCAAATTCGCCGCGGCCAGTTTCTTGTGAACCGTTTTAAGTGCTACCAAAAAGTTTATAATTTGAAATATTGAAAATGGCTCAGTCTCATCATTATACAGTGAACGACGATATTTACGGGAAAATATTGAAAAAGAATCCTTCGCCAAAGAAAATACAATACGAGGAGGTATATGAAGCTGTTGGTGGATTGGGTATAAATATTTTAATTCTTATTAGAAATCCGTTGTGTTTACTTCGTTAATATCCTGTTCTTAGTTATATTGGCTTTAAATTACTTGTTTGTTTATTGACTTAACCGTGGTATTGAGGTTACTCATAATACTCATGCTTGGAACTTTGAATATAATCATATTAATCATGTACAAAAGGCGCTTTGTATTGTTGAGGACATCCATATTTTTTATCAGGTGACCCCATAATAATTATAATAAGAAGCCTCTGTGATAATTATTATCACAGAGGCTTCTTGTAGCCATACCTTGTGTAATAGGACTTATCTAATGGTGGTAAGTAATTTGCGCAACTTAACCGATAAGGATAAAAGTCGTAAGCAGTTTTTTGAAGGGAATATTCTTAAAGGCTTAAAGAGCCATTGAACTCCGAAAAGGAAACTAGTTCCTGACAAACAAGTCTTGAGGTACTGTATCGGCCGGGTGTGCTTGCGCAGTGAAATGTATCAATTAATAATTATGCAAAAACATGAGACCCTTTCTTTGTTTAGGGTGATTTTATTTTTGGGTCTGTTTGGGTTTCAATGTTGTGGTAAAATTAAGTTAGCTTGCGAAAGTCCGCGGAATTGATGAGTATCGAAATCTAAGGATGAAAAAAAATTGTTCTGATGTTTTTTATTCTTTGGAGTCGACAACCATTGTTTGAGAGTTCCTATTGAAAATCAGTTTGTTTATGTAAACTTTAAATAGGTATGTGATGGGTATCAATATCTAAAATTTGAAACACGATAAAAAAAAACTGATTTTCGTAACTCATATTTGAAGTAACGACACCAAATGAATATTTTGCATCCGATTCATAGTCTGATACATCTGGGGAGTTTCGCTGTCTAATTTAATTTGACCCTGTCATAATTTAATTCCTATATAAAATGTTATATTTACTAGACTTAGAGGAAATAATTAATATGAAATGATAAAAATGGGTGATGACTATAGGTAGAGGTATCTATAGTCGTCCCATATAAATAACATTAAACACGAGTAGTATTATTTGTATGATATTGCTAACGTATTTAAATGAGGGTAATTGGTTGAATCCTTGATACTAGTACCTACCACATAGTAAAATGTATTTATTATATGTGAAAAGGGGAACTTCTACATACCCCAAAACATTAACCCAGCTACAGATGAAACATAGAATGCGCACGTAAATTTAGAAAAAAAATGTGTCCTCAAAAACTTCGTGCCAATTTCACCAATGAAACTAAACGCGATCAACACATCTAAACTGCGTTCTAGAGCTGACAATGATGACGCTGATAGCTCTTGAACTCAGTTTAAATGTCCTGATGGCGTTCCGTTTCATTGGTGAAATACGTCCTAAGTCACGGTGACCTGCTTAATATGCAAGCCTTCTTAGAATGACCGCAATAAGACCAGAATTTAGGAAGACGCTATTTTATCACAAAGATCAAACGGCACATCGAACGCCTCGTTCGTTGTTCTAGTGGTCGCAAGCGCCACTGCTATGCAAAAGTCCTGGATTCGATGGTCGGGCAAAGTCTTATTGACTTTTTCTACCAGGGATTTCTAAGCAGCCCGGTGTCTGGATTTACACCCAGTTGACGGCAATAGGGTCACCCCCTATTACTTGGGAGTTAAACATAACTGGCGAAATGTGAGTGTACTATTAGGTACACCAGGCGTCATGTTATGTTATGTATCCTTATGGGGAAATTTATTCTGTTTCTGATGTCATGTAATCCAAGAAGTTTTGCCTCCCAAACGGGGATTGATTTTCTGTTTAACCCATTGATTTAAATAGTAAAGATACGGTCGTCCGAACATTTGACGGACGCGGTCGCCCCACAAAAAACACTAACGTCATCTATTAGAACTAGTATGAACTACGATGTCAATCCGCGTGGTCTGCTCCTAGACGTAACCTTGTAAGAGCGGGGTGAGGTATTTTTCGAGGTACAAAGAAATAAAAAAAAACCTTTTATTTTTGAAAATTTATATTTGTTGCAGTTTGTTGGTGTTATTAAGTTTTCATTGGCCTTCGAATAAAACATTTTTTTTAATTATTTATAGTAATATTATTAAATCTTTCCATTTCATCGGCTACCGGCTACAACGAGCGCCGCTGGAAAGTTATGTCGTACTTTTACGCGGCTTCGCTTCGTCTTTGTCATAGGTTGAGACAAATATGAAAGAAAATTGTTTTAAATAATGTTAGCAGTGGATTTAATGACATATTTTTAACTTACCGGTGATATGAAATGTTATCATTTTTTTTATTGTGCTTTTTGTCGTAGTTCACGCAACCCTTCACGGCAAAACTTGGCATTTTTGCTTGCAAAATATACGACCGTTCCGAAGACAGCCGATCGCGTTCTAGTTCACTTCGATAAAGGGAGGACCATTTTGGGACCAAGTTCGAGGCGTCATTGTAACATGCGGTCCGCCCTGTCCTTACGCAGTAATATAATATGTCAATGGTTTAACCCCTTTCCAAGTTAACAGTTCATTCAAATTCTGAATGGGAGAAACTGGAAGCCGATCCTTATAATTATGTATAAGTTGGTTTTAGATGATACAATTCAAAACATTGACTTTATTGCACTGCACCATTTGGTGCCATAATATTAATTCCGTTCAATTAACAGGACCCCGTTCTGCTCCAGCAAACATGATGTCATTTGACAAACGGCTCGTTTTATTTATATTAGTTGATTGGATAATAAATAGTTGTTGTTAATTAATTAGTATTTAATACTGATCAATAATATTGATCGAGTAATGACTTTGAAATGTAACATTTTGTAAACAATAAACCATGACCGCACGGTGACAAATCAAGCTACACATTTCCAGTATAAGCTGACTACGCATTGTACGAAAAGCCCATACAATGCGAGGTCTGCTAAAACTAGAAATGTATTGCTTGATATATACAGGATACTTTTTTATCCAGTGTATTTTAGACCCCCTTGCGCAGAAATTTTTCGTCGGTTTTACAAAAAAATATCAGCTGTTTCATAGAAAAATGCAATACCTACGGGTCAAAATGTATGGAACAGCTGATTTTATTTTGTAAAACCGACGGAAAGTTTTTATGCTGGGGGGTCTAGAATGATATGCAGAATTCATGGTTACAGTTTGCGCACTGGAAAAAAACTGATCCTGTATAAAGCCGTGTCTACTTGCACTGTTCCATATGGGATTCTCGTTTCCATTCCTTCGAAAAAGGTTCATCAAGATGCAGAAACACTGTTTTGAACCATTCACTATAGATTATAGTTTTCCGAATAATTTCTTTTGAGCTTCGACCTTGAATCACCAACAAAAGAGGTGGACGAAGATGCTCAAAAAATACTAATCATCTTCATCTGCCTAGCCTTTACCCAACTATGTTAAAGTTGGGTTCCAGTTAAACTTGATGCAGCTGAATACCAGAATTTTACACAGAATAACTGCCTATCTGACCTCTACAGCCAAGTTACTGGGTAATACGATACCCTTCCCTTTGGTAAGACGACTTTGAAGATCCACGAATGCCAGCCGAGACCAACGGCTTAACGTGCTGTCCGAGGTACCGGAGTGGTCTTGGTATGTAAAGATGGTCACCCATCTACGGCAAGCGTAGCTTAACCTGATTGATTAACCGGTGCGGCTATTAGTTAGCCACAAGCCCCAGTAACTGCGAAAGCGTTGTAAGAGTGCTTGATATTCTAGACTATATTCAAGTGTTGATATTTACTTTGTAAAGCTTTTTTATTTTTTGTGGTTGGGAAATCATCAAATAACGTGTCCCGCTCTGGGCGGAGCGGGGTGCGTGTCAGACTTTTACTGACTAAAAACTACCCGTGTTCCTTCGGCTGCCTATATGCCAGGGCCACGGCAACTCTTTCAAACGAATCTCGCGACCTATGCAGGAAGTTTGTAAAGCTAAGGTCGCAATTCTTCCGAGTAAAGCTACCGGGCCTTGATAAAACAAATAACTAAATGTGACATAACAGATAACCTGACATATAATTTGCGATAGCGAGAGATGAATAGGTCCCATGTAGTCATCGCAACCTTCATGACTCATTTACAGTAACTGACAAGTAGGTACTGTTACTGAAGGTTAAGTGGATAAATCTATTACCGTTACTGAAAGTCTACGAAATAGGGGAAGAACCTATTCTGCAAGTTTTCGGAATTTATGTTTAAAAGGGAAGCGCCAGGGCCGCTTGCGAAATTCAAATTTACTTTTAGTTTTTGCAATTTCCAGAGGGGTAATTGCGGAACTTTTTATCGGTGGGAATTGGTTTAAAATTCATAGTTAAACAACATTCACTGCGTTATTTACGTTGCTGAGTCGACAATTTATTCGAACAAATGACGCAATAGTTTAGAAATAATCTTCAATCCCATTCAGATTCTGATAAATAGTGCGATTCGCAATTAGGGTGCAGGTCAGTGTACAAAAAGATTTTCAACCATAACACGTATTAAAAAATTATATGAACTTAGAAGGTTATGATTTTATTGAGTAAAATTCTATAAAAACATACCTGTTACGGTCATGAGCAATGGTGGCCCAGAGTTAACGGTCGCGACTTACGAGTCGTGAGTTCGAACCCAAGCAGGCGCTTTACTTTGTGTACATTATTTTCATCACCACTGCTCTCAAAACGGTGAAGGAAAACATCGTGAGGCATGTCTTAGAACAAAAATTTGAAGATATGTGACATCTACCAACCCGCACTGGGCCCGAGTGGTGGATTGTGGCCCACTCCCTCTCATCGAGCGGAGGCCTGTGTCCCAACAGTGGGAACTTTATAGGCTGATGATGATGACGGTCACGAATCATGTTTTTGTACAACTGTATAGCCTGAAACTGACTTGCGAATTGAAAAAAACGTAAGCAAATTCGCGGTTACCGTAGCGCATCCGTCTCAATGATTCGTCATCTTCCGAGTTCCGAACTACGGAGCAGAAGTATTTACAGTTAGCCATTCAATCACTTATACCACTTACTTTGTATTGATGCATGTGAACGGGTCTTTAACTGACATTGTTTCGAATTAGACACAACAATCGGTGTTTCAAAGTCTCAACAAGTTCCAATATCTGTAGTTTCTATTAATTTCCCGTCATTCATTCCTTCTTAGTCATGTGGACGTAAATAATAGCGCTGTCCAAATTTTTCCTGCGGGTGTCGTAAGAGGCGACTAAGGGACTTACTAGAGAATGGGAAGCAGCATTCTCCATGTATTTCACGATCGCCTACCCGCCTGCCAAGCGTAGCGATTATGGCAAACCGCTGGTCACAAATTGGGAGAGGTCTAAGTCCAATAGTGGACGTTTTTCGGCTGAAATGGCAGTCAGTGGCGTTGTTAAATGGTTTACCCTGTTTTCATCTCTTGGCAGCTTTAAACAACTGATTTCTCGTTTCAATTTTGTACTAAAGTCATGATTTCCCTTGATTCCAGATGCGCTGCTCGCCGACCTTCAGAACTCCATCAACCCTGGCGCCAGAGTGGGTAGTCCAGGAGGTAGGAGTTCTCCTGGTGGAAGAACCGTCTCTCCTGGCAGGACTAGCTCTCCGCTTGGCAGAGGAAGCTCGCCCGGACGCGTCAGCTCTCCGGGAGGCAGTTTGAATTCTCCCTCGTCTACGGGTTATGGCTCGATAAATGGATCTAGGAATATATCGTCAGATTATACTAAACCCGCTTCGGTAAGTGACAGCGTAATCCTTTATGATTTAGTGAAGTCTGTCGGTTGATGGTTTTTAAGATAATGTGATTTCAATGTGGAATGAAGGTAGATATTTTTTACTTCTGCTTAACTTAGAATTTGACGTAGTTTTCAAATTGGGAGATATAACCAAGTTTGGAGTTAGAGCCGGAGTTAAGTTAGATAACAAAGATGCGTCAGTCAGTGTAGTCCGCAAAATTCAAAATTTCTTACGTTTTTTGCAATTTGCAGGCGAGTCACAGTGTATATGTTGAACAAAATAATCCGGTAAATTAAATGAGGTGTTTCATAGGGATAAACTGAATATAGAAGGTTGTATTTTACTGAATATAATTACGTATATTTGTTAAGGTCGCGACTCATACGTTAAAAACATAAAACTTTACACTGACCTGCAGATCACAAAATACTAAAGAAAATTTGATTTTCAGGTAGCCCACCTTAGCGCATTATTCACACAAACACAAAACATTTTATTCAATTAAAACAATTGCAGGCACTCTTGAATACTCGAAAAATCGATCAGTAAGTAGAAGTAGAAGCTATTTGCCCATTTCAAAGCGTAGATCTCTATGGAGAAGAACGGGCAAGAAATTCCAAGGGCACTCTTATAAATCAAGAAAATACAAAAAAAATTGGTAAATTATTCCTTTTGCTTCTATACTTATGTGAGAACAATGTAAACGTTTTTGTATTACCTATAATAAACCAGCAGAATTAAGTTGCAACTTCCAGGCTTATCCTGCCAGGGTCGCGAGAATTGTTCGAATGAGTTACCGTGGCTCTGGCATAGGCAACTGAAGGAACACGGGTGGGTTTTAGTCAGTAAAAGTCTGACATACCCTCACGCTCCACCCAGAGCGGAGAGACGTCATTCGATGATAACCCACCCAAAAAAAAGAGGCTTTATTCTCAACAAAATAATTATATTATTCACAATAACATGCGAATAAGGTATTACACCGTTTATGTATTAGGACGGCCATGCCCAACTGACCCGAATTACCGTCTTTAACGAGATAGCCCATCATTATAGTCAGTCATATTAGAATTTGTAGCTCCGTGGTAACTGCTGGGGTCGCGTGATTGTTCGAAAGAGATACCGTGGTCCCGGCACATGGGCAACTGAAGGAACACGGGTGGGTTTTAGTCAGTAAAAGTCTGACACGCCCTCCCGCTCCCCCAGAGCGGGAGAAGTCACTTAATGATTTCGTATCCAAAAAAAAAAAACAACAAAAAAAGTTGAAGGTCGCAGGCTCGAACCCAGGTAGGCGCTGTACTTTGCGTGAAAAAAAAATCATCACCACTGCTGTCAAAACGGTGAAGGAAAACACCTTGAGGAAACCGGTATGTCCTAGGACCAAAAATTCGAAGACATGTGACATCTACTAACCCGCACTTGGCCCGCGTGTTAGACAACAGCCCACTCCTCACAGAGAGCAAGCCTGAGCCCAGCAGTGGAACCTTATAGGCTGATTATGAATCTATACTATTATTATTAAGCTGAAGAGTTTGTTTGTATGTTTGTTAGTTTGGTTGAACGCGCTAATCTCAGGAACGACTGGTCCGAATAGAAAAATTATTTTTGTGTTGGGTAGCCTATTTATTGAGGAAGCCTAAAGGCTATAAAACATCACGCTACGATCAAAAGGAGCGGAGCAGCTACGAAAAATGTTCGAAAAATGGCAGGCAATTCGGTGCGACGGGAAGGGTCAGGGGAGCAAAAATTTGACGCGGACGAAGTTGCGAGTAGAAGCTAGTACTAGAATATGGCGATATAGTTGTTTTCTCACTTACATTAACATTATGTATGGTAGAGAAAGATAGCATTATGTATGACTTTACGATATGTTGGTGAGACGGTATTTGTATGATGAATTGCTGATTTATCTCTTATATCAAATAATCTACTGATACGACATTCATAATTATTACAAGCAAATTGTCAAGTAAATATTTTTATCTTAAACCTTGTTTTCCCTGCTTAGTACTTAGGTAGGTAGGTACGTACTTCATAAAATGCAAAGATTCTTAGCGTTAGCTATAAAGTTATTTAATAACTAACTTTTAGATGAGTCGATGATCTCAGTTTTCAAGTAAATTATAGTAATCTTCAGGGTGAAGGGGTATCAAAACCCAAACTGTAACCATAAATTCAGCACAAAAAGATTCTAGTCGCTAGCGTAGAAAATTTTCTTCGGTTATCAATAAAAACAAAATACTGTTTCATAAAAATGTGCAATAACTACGAATTAAAAATGTATAGAACAGATATTAATTATTTTTTAAACCGACGAAAAATTTGTTGAAATTTTTCGTCGGTTTCAGGTTTCAGAATACCTAAGAATCGATAGTAACACGTTTCACGTCGTTCTCGTACCATCCTGTATGATGTCCGTCGTCTATATATGAGTGCTTGTTCTAAGAAAATTTGTATTGTAGCCGAGATCCACTGCTGTGGACGAGGTAGAACAACTTATCCTTCAAGGTGCCATTGAAGAATGAAACCTTATTTGGTAAGAGGTCTTCTATCGTCTGTCTCAATTGTCAGAGATCGCTGGTGAACACGAACCTATCCAAGTTGTACCAATTATTTATAATTTTTCAGTTAACCTTATTTTATTTCTCTTGAAATACAGTTGTTTCAACAATAATATTTCAAGGCTCCTATGGGTTTGTTTCCATATAGCTATTACAATATTATTGATACTGACGTTCATGACGAATATTGTTATTATTCTCTAATAAATACGTATAAATTCATAGAATTTAGTCATCAAAGAGATCTTCTAATGACTTGTTGACGAGTGGCTGGGTTTTCTTGGAGTCACGAATACTATTTATGTTCAAAGTCATAGTTTACTCAATGTTAATATAGTGAAATAACGTTTCTAGGAATTTACAGACATAAAAGTAGCTGCGATGATGAACTAAGATTTATTTACAATCAATGCCATGGTAGGTAGTCTTTGAAGCCAAGCTTTATCGAAAATTATGACCTATTTAAAAGATTGAACCATATTTACTTTCTTTTTTGGGTGCTTACTCTCGAATATAATTCCAATAGATCGATATTGGAATTGTCAGTCAAACGTCAGTGATTGGCTGGACTCACTGAGTCTAGCCAATCACTGACGTTTAACTCAACCAACTGACGTTTGACCAATGTCGATCTATTGGAGTTATATTCGAGAGTAAGCACCCTGTGAACACTGATAGCGCAAACAAGGTCGTGCGGCCAGCAAAATTTATACAGCTTTATCGTGGGTCTCACTAGGCGTCCGATTGGTTGCGCAACCATAGTCTCCCAGTATAATATCATCATCATTTCAGTTGAAAGACGTACACTGCAGGACATAGGCCATACCCCCCAAGCACCGCCACTTTGACTGGTTCTGTGCTTCCATTCCTGCGGCTTTCACAGTCATCGTACCACGTTGTGGGAGGCCTTCTAATTTTACGTCTTCCAGTAAACGCTAGCAAGTCTAGAACCATTCGACCTTACTGGCCGTCTGTTCTGCGAGCAATGTTCCTTTCCATTCTTCCTCCGTTCTTCGGCTTATGTCGAATATCGTGGTTCTCCTCCGGATCTCTTTAGATTACAGTTCTTAATCCTATGTATCGTGTCCACTGGCAGTAAACTGACGGGTCCATTTGTCCTACGTTTTAAATGATCATGCAATTCAAATAATATAATGTTTGTACTTTTAAAGAGACCATGACCTCTGAGTTTGTTTCGGCATTTCTTCTCATGGAATAGTCAGAAAATCTGCTACATCATAAAGCTAATCAGTTATAATAAACATTTCATTTCTATTTTCACTAGTGTCTAAAAGACTAATGATTTCTTCCTTAATAGCAGCAAAATTATCAATTTAAGAAGTATTGTTTTCTGATCATTCTTCCATCAGCCCACCATACTGAGTGGCTATGTGGTGGTTATCACTCTTTTGTAAAAGACTTATTTAAGCAATACCAAAGATTAGTTATTCAAACTTATTAACTTCATCCATGTTATCAAGAACAGCTTTTATAATATTATGCATGATTGTAATACATAGTTTGACCTACAAACAGTGGCATACTGCACCAAAGTCAAGTACAACTGGTCCTCATTCAGCCATAAGACATTCCTTATTTCTATATTGTTATGTTGATTATTTATTGATAACAGTCAGACTGTTTTCTTTAGAAATGGTAGTATACTTGTAAGTTGGCGTGAATATTTCTTGTTTTGTCATAAAATATATCCTATGGCGCTCAGCAATATTGTAGCTTCCTATTAGTCAAAGAATTTTTGGAATCAGATCAGGAATTCCGAAGATTACCCCCTACATAAAAATTCTCAATTTTTACCTCTTTGTAATATTAGTGTCCATGGATTGAACCTGATTCAGTTGAGTAGTGTGGTTGGTTACTTTGGAAACTATTTAATGATAGCCAGATTTTGTTTTGCACTCAGTGGGTCATGATATGGTCAAGGGAACTTAGTTAAAAATACCCATTTTTATACTCTAAAAAATCACAAGCCTAAGTCAAAACTGATCTGTTAAGAGTAATTAGAAGAGTCTTTTCAATTTATTCCGTTGTTTTGCACAAAACATCATCTATGCATTCAGTAAATTCTCTATTAATCGTAATTTCGGTAGTCTCCCTTGCTCTAGACCTTTAAAATACATTGTTTCTATATCGCTCCAAATTTTCTTCTAAAGCCGTGTGTGTCTGTGTATTTTCTGAGCAACCATTAATCTCGTTCGGTTCTATAAATGCGTAAAGATATTGTTATGACACAGATGACCTTACTTACCGACAGAGTTGCGGTTACTATTAAAAACTGTTGAACATGACTCATGATAATAAGAGTTATAGAGACTAAACAAGGCAAGGTTTAATACAGTTATTTACTACTACATGCTTTAATTCACGTGCATACATTTTGTGTTGTACTACGATTTCATGAGCTTAATTACTCCTTCAGGTTTGAATCACATGTAACTTGTAAAATGTATCTAAAAACGGAATGACTTTATTTTACTTAATTTCTTGCAATATATCAGCGTGTTAAATTCCTGATGATTTATCCTCTTTTCAATACTTTCTTCCTAGTGGTAAGCAGCGCCATCTAGCTTTAAATAACGTAAGTGCATCAGTACTCTGCATTTGAAATGGTTCCAAGAAGTTTTGTGTCGAGTGTAGATGTCGCTACTTGTACTGTGTAAATTCCTTGTTTTCAAACCACGTTGTTTTGCAACGTCATCAATCTTGAACAACTTCCTTCGGCCCATCCGTTCTTTCTTATAATTTAATTATTTATTTTGTTTTAGGTACCAACTTAGAGCTGAGCAAAGCTCTGTCTGTTGGACATAGAAACAATAAATTCAGTGGATAGGAGAAGTCCTTACAGGTGTTATGAGAGGTCCCTAACGGAGGAAGTTTTTTTTTTTGCAAATGAAATCGAAGCAACAGCTACCAAATAATAAATCAGTATTATTATTAATACCGAAACTCCTCCGTATCAAGATCATAAATAATATCGTCACATCCATCTCCCATTTATTTTACGATGCTAACACGAGACTGTGTTTTCCTTGATGTTCATTTTCAGTGCAGAATTCTGATAGTATGGCCAATCCTAATTTTACATTTAATTGCAAATGACATAGTGTATAGTTTAGATTGTCGTCGTTTAGTAGTTACTGAGTAGTAACAGGACCTTGGTATGTCGGAAATATGCAGCGTTTCTTATGACATGTCCTCTTCAATCATTCAATCCGCTCCGCGTATTGTAGTCCATTGCTTGCAATTGTCTCTCCGGGTGCTCCACCACAATCCACACTCAATATTCTATGTATAGAAGAGATACATAGAATATCGAGTGTGGACTGTGATTATTGCAACAGAGTCAACATAATTCAATATAATACCAGACTATACGAGCTATTATAATTGGTGTTTCATACTAACATTAATGATTAGTCCACAGACTGGACACAAAAATCTCCAAGATAATCTCAATGTTTTTAATCAATATATTTCAGTATTTTTACTTAATTATGTCTTCACTGAAGTACTTAGATAATATATTTAGGTTCTGAAACATAGTACTATTAATAAGCTATTATTCATTTATGTCTGTTGTCATTGTCTTGCGCATGACCATCTCATCGTTAAGTCACACTGCATTAGTTGTGCGCTTCTATGGATCAGCAAATGGCTGCCCGGTTTAGTTGTATATTATTAAAAATAGAATATACACCTCGTGGCCATATTAAATCTGTGAACGTGCTTCGTTAAATAACATTACGTTTCGAGGTGGCAATCAGGGTTCCCTAGGAACTCTTCAGTCTTTAAAAAACGGTTCACTATATATAACTTTAATTATTTTAACTGCAAATGCCAGTGTACTACTGTTACTTTTAGATATTTAGTCTACACTAGCTGTTGTCCGTGACTTCATCTGTGTATATTTTGTATTTCATCAAAACAAATATCAAGGATGAAATGAAATCAAGTCATTTATTCAAATTAGGCTGAGGATCAGCACTTTTCGAACGTCATAATTACATAAGACAGCCCCTCAAAACGTCCGCCCTTTACCACTGCCTAGTGCTTTAGCTGGGAAGAAGAAGTGGCGCAGCAAACTCCCCAGCAGCACAGCTGTCTGTCCAGTTAGAAGAACTTGTGATTCTATAAAAAAGTAGCCTTAAGTCCTTCTTCTAAGCTATCTATTACATGTCAAATTTCATAACGGTCGGTTCAGTGGTTTAGGCGTGAAAATGTTACAGACAGATGAGAGTTACTTTCGCATTTACGATATTAATATGAATTGAAAGACATTTGTTATAAATATGAGGACTTAAAATTACTAACTAATTTACTGCACCCTAATTGCGAAACGCACAATTTATCAGAATCTGAATGGGATTGAAGATTATTTCTAAACCATTGCGTCATTTGTTCGAATAAATTGTCGGCTCAGCAGCGTAAATAACGCAATGAATGTTGTTTAACTATGAATATTAAACCAATTCCTACCGATAAAAAGTTCCGCAATTACCCCTCTGTTCTGTAACATACGATAACCAAAACCTTTCTTTGTCCATCAGCCCACCTACCAAAACGCATCATTGCTTAGAGAGACCAAGAAGGTAGCACCAGTTGAATACAGCACAACACAGACAACCTACAGTAGCCACTCGCCGGGCTACAACTCGGGACAGTCCACCTACAATGCTGGACAGACCAACTATAACTCAGCACAGCCTGGCTACGGGAGGACAGGGTCGACGGAAAGAAGTGGACGCGGTAACCTGACGGAACTGGACACTCTACTCGATGACCTGAGCAACGCGAGATACGGGAACTATGTGGACAAGTCTACTACGTATAGTGAAAGAAATCGTAAGTGATGTTTTTTTTTTTTGGGTTAAATAAAACGCTGTGTTCTTGCTAAACTTGCCATAAACACTACGTGGTTAGAAACCGCACATTTCGATCGAATTTCGATCCTACAGTTTTATATGAAATCAAAGACACAGAGTGAAAACTATGAGTGTCACCACCAAGACTTATCCTTTGCTTGAAAATGTATTGTTATCATGAGCCAAATATCCACTGCTAGATTTAATCAGTTTCTATCGTAGCCTATTATAGCTTGGTCATCATTATAAGTTCATAGTGAATTACATACAAACAATTGTCACGAAAATTTATTGCATCACCTTCATGAAATATGAAACTGAATGGTATTTCCGACTAAAAGCACATATCACTGTCACTTAGTTAAAAAAAAAAAAAAACTACAACGTTTAACACCGAAAAACATGATAGTTCGTGAAAAGTAGCAGAAGTATAAAGAATTAGATGGAATGCGTTGACAGTGCACTACACCAGAAGAGTCCAATATTAGTTAAAACAAAAAAGAAAATAAGTAATGGGGAAGAATTTTTGCTCAGCACAGGAACTAGACAGGCTGACAATAACAATAAGTGTTCCGAATATCGTATACGCCTACAGTCATTTATCAGTATCATGGATAGAATCCTCAAAGAACGTGATCAAGTTTATACTAAGGGAGCAAAAAATAGCAAAATCAAAGAAAATAATAATAATACGAGCTAATAGCAAGATTTTCTATTTAGAAGCACCTGTAGCATAGTATCTGACGATCTTAATTAAACATACAAACACTGAAATATACCATTGCACTATCAAAAGCAATTCGTTATTCCCAAAGGTAAAGATAAATATGATTTACCAAAACCAAGCGCTCCCATAATTCGTAGCCAGAGTAGGGCGTGAAGATTAATTTATGTACGCCGGAACGATTCATTATCGGTGACCTCGGGTTTAGCAATTTTGTAATATAGTAGTCCTGTACCCTGAATTTTGTGCTAGAAAGCACTATAATTATGAAAAACATCGTATTGACCTAGATATTGTAGCGATGGCAGCTGATATATCTTTCCATGTAAAAACAGCATTTAACAGATAAATATTTGTGTAGTTGAAAGAAAATCTGAATCAGAAATAACTAGGATTACGAATGTGAAATGTATCGATGTTCGAAATGGGACTATCTTTATGTCTGACTGCCATATGATTTCTCTAAGTAGCAATATTACTAATTGTTCCTACCGTTTGTTGATCAATAGTTTGTTTTTAAAACGCATCTTTATTTTCTGTAGCTGCTATTATACGAATTTGCATTGTGTTCTTCACCATAGTCATTGTCATCATTCTCCACTCTTCACGATCATCATTATCATCACATCACATCACAGCCACACTTCACCCACTACATAGACCTCTCTTTTCTTGAGTGAATCCCCACGCTTCTGTGCCAGCCTCATACAGATTTAGTTCTGCCCTTACCCCCATTTTTTTTGAGGTTAGCTCAACATGTCCTTTTCTTCCAGACTACTTAATTAGTCGTCTCGATAGTAACCATAAACATTAAATGTCTCAGTTTCATGACCACGTTACCAATGTCTTTAGCCAAAACCTTTTCACTACGCCATACATCAACAAATACATCGGAATACAGTAATAAATAGCTGTAAGTAATCTGCAAATGTCTTCACCAAGGCCACTCCTCGCCCCATCCGAAATAGAACACCGTTCCAGTTGTTTGGTTTACAAACGAATGTTGTATACTGGGTTTGAATACATTTTCTTTCTTGAGTTCTTAATACGTGTTATTATGATCATGTCAAGCTTTATTATCGTTGTATCTAATGATGGTTACTTTTTAAATCATATTTAGTTGCGAAAACTGAAGCAAAGTTTTTAGGGATAGATTGGTATACATATATATCTGTAGCAACGGTAGATGTTTGATAGTCGTTACACCCGTATATCACCCATTACCAGACTTTTGGGCTTGTAACTCTACCCAGTTAGAAGCCCAAAAGTCTGATAACCTGCCTTACCAAGGTGTATCGTGTTATCCAGTGACTGGGATGTGAAGATCAGATAGGCAGTCAGGATAGAGTATATTAGCCGAGCGATTGATTGACATCTGCAGTACCAGATTTGAATTTTCATCTGTGACTTACAATTAGTTAAACAACATCGTAGTACTAGCTTTAATTGCAAAACGTTACACACAAATCTTTTCAGCTCAGTCTGTGAATTTGTAAAGTAAGACTCTCATTTGTCTCTTTAGATTTTTGTCAGCAAACACTTCGTTCTCATTAAAAGCCAGTCCAATTAGTGCATGATGTCTTCAATCCAATAAACTTAAATTACTCGCACATTTAACGACATTTGGCATCATCCTGACACTTGTATGCAGACATTAGTATCCGATGTTGTATACAAGACCATATTTTATAGAAAGAACTATTAACACTCATATGTTTTGGCAGAATCTCTAGAAATGTAGACTGCATTAAATGTTTCGTTTTGAAATTGCGTGTTCCTACCTCCGAGCTTCCAGTGATCTAAAGATAGGAGTGCAGTTTTTTCGGCGCGTGTAACATTTTTTAGTTCTTGATAATCCTGCTATTGCGTCTTAAATTCGAGAGATTTGTGTGTTCCAACTTAATAGTTATTTGCTTTAAACGGATTTCTTCAACAAGGCGATATGGCTTAGTAACTTCAGCTGTTTCTTGCTTGCATTTATTATCCGTATTTTTATCTACAGCAACGAAGGGACTTACTGGAGAATGGGCAACAGTGTTCTCTATATATTTCAGTATATTTATATATTTTACCACCATATTGCGATCGCCAGCCCGTCTGCCCAGCGTGGCGATTGTGGCAGACCCTCGCTTTCTGGGTGGCCTTTGTGCACCAGTGGACGTCTTATGGCTGAAATGATGATGATGGAGATGATTTTTTGTATCTTCGATCGCCTGTTACAATTTGTGCATTTGTTTATTCCGTGAACTTTTTAGTAACGCCCTTCAAAAGCGCGTTAACTTCTTCGTCATCAAACTCACGTAAATCAATTTTGGCAGCCACTACCATTCCGTTATCTTCAAAAACCATTGATCATATCTACCCACAGTTGTCTATCTTTAGTCGTCCTTTACATGCGTGACTTTGATCTTTAAACGTGCGAAGTATCACAAACTCATGTCGTTTTCATCTGTCGTTACCTTATCCCCAATCTGTAAGCTTACATCATAAGCTTAATCATTTTGCTTTTACTGGAAATTTAGCTATTTTTCTTTCTTTCTTTTCTCTTGTTTTTAGGGTTCCGTTGCCAAATGGCAAAAAACGGAACCCTTATAGATTCGTCATGTCTGTCTGTCTGTCCGAGTATGTCACAGGCATTTTTTTCCGAAACTATAAGAGCTATGCTGTTGAAACTTGGTAAGTAGATGTATTCTGTAAACCGCATTAAGATTTTCACACAAAAATAAAAATAAAAACAATAATATTTGGGGTTCCCCATACATAGAACTGAAACTCAATTTTTTTTTTTTCATCAAACCTATGGGGAGAATTTTCTCAACTGCCCCAGCGCGACCGCAGACAGGCCGCGTGAGCGTAAAAGACGACTTTTTCATCTCGTCGTTTGGGCCTGAGAAAAATGTTTTAAAAATCACAAAAGCATCAATCCCCATGCACTTTTTTCTCAGCTTTCTGATGGTGCTATCAGTTTTCACAAATTTTCACTTAATAACCTATAAAAATGCAAATGTTGGTAAAAATGCGTTAAATCTCATGATGTACAATTTTTTGAATTTTTTTGACCATCTAGATCGAAAGATGAGACGATTTTAGTAAAATATAGTCAATAAAAAAGAGGGGTTTTTTGATATTTTTATGTATTGGACCGATGAATGTATAGGTGCGAGTCACCGCGCGGCACGGGCGCGCGGCTGCTAAGCGCCCGCGCCGCTCCTAACGCCGCGGCGCCGCCACACACCGCGAGGCATTATTTTTATGTATTCCGAGTATGAACAAGTACGCCTAACCTAAATACTGTATATGATGTGTAATTTTTCAGAAAACGATTTCTGATATGAGAAATTTTCTGGATGATTGTGGCCATTTTAAGGGAAAACAGAAAATTTCTCCCCGGATTCTAAGTAAATAATCTTGTAGGGTTTTCCAAGACGAGCATTTCCCCATAAAAAAAATCCGATAAAATCTCAATCTCGTCTTCCGTAGTGACATTTTTGTGCGAAAAATCTAGTTTTTTCCATGCAAACCCATTTTTGGACTCGAATTCCACGAAAATGAAGACCCGCAGCAAAAATCGAAAAAGAGGAATCGATAGGGAATTTTATGACGAACATTTAAAAAAAAAATCTCCTCAAACGGCCAAACCACAAGGGGCCCAGGTCAATTTGGCGCAAGTGCGGCAGGCGCGTAGCAGCCGCCCGTGCCGCGCGGTGACTCGCACCTATACATTCATCGGTCCAATACATAAAAATATCAAAAAACCGCTCTTTTTTATCGACTATACTTTACTAAAATTGTCTCATCTTTCGATCTAGATGGTCAAAAAAATTCTAAAAATTGTACATCATGAGATTTAACGCATTTTTACCAACATTTGCATTTTTATAGGTTATTAAGTAAAAAATTGTGAAAACTGATAGCACCATCAGAAAGCTGAGAAAAAAGTGCATGGGGATTGATGCTTTTGTGATTTTTAAAACATTTTTCTCAGGCCCAAACGACGAGATGAAAAAGTCGTCTTTTGCGCTCACGCGGCCTGTCTGCGGTCGCGCTGGGGCAGTTGAGAAAATTCTCCCCCTATACGTGTGGGGTATCTATGGATAGGTCTTCAAAAATGATATTGAGGTTTCTAATATCATTTTTTTTTCAAAACAATAATATTTGGGGTTCCCAATACATAGAACTGAAACTCAAATTTTTTTTTTTTTTCATCAAACCCATACTTGTGGGGTATCTATGGATAGGTCTTCAAAATGATATTGAGGTTTCTAATATCATTTTTTTTCTAAACTGAATAGTTTGCGCGAGAGACACTTCCAAAGTGGTAAAATGTGTGTCCCCCTCCCCCCGTAACTTCTAAAATAAGGGAATGATAAAACTAAAAAAAATATATGGTGTACATTACCATGTAAACTTCCACCGAAAATTGGTTTGAACGAGATCTAGTAAGTAGTTTTTTTTTTAATACGTCATAAATCGTAAACCACAATTTACAACTCAAATATAAAAATTAAAAAAAAACATTTAATTTCATAAACATAAACCTTATGCATAAACCGTGAATACCTGCAGGTTTGTACGGAAGCCTCGGTGCGCGAGTCCGACTCGCACTTGGCCAGTTTTTTTTCGTGTACTTAAACTTTAGAACCAATGGTATGCCACTTCTTTTTTCTTTCAGCATCAACAATTCAGAGTTTCTGATTCTTAACTAGTACCTATTTCTGACAGAATATGTTAATATAACATTACTAATAAAAAAAATGATTAATATTTTTCTGACAAAATTTTAAAACAATAGTAAAATAAACTCTTGAACTTCAAACGTCAATATCTCAAAAGTAACTGGGTGTGTATTGGATCCTTTTCGCTTAACTACGTCCAAATAGTAAATGAAACACAATATTCTTTTTCAATACATAGTATTATATGCGTGCCCATTATATATCTACTAGTAAAACAATAAATAAACCTTCTTAGTCACTTAACCTTACAGGTCAATCGTTTAAGGGTTCAACATCTGCTTCTAATGGCTTAATTATGAGGCAGTATTTATCGTAGTTTATTACAGAAATCATTATTGTTTTTTTAAGCCTAAGCAAGGAACACAACACGGATATGCCTGAATGTCAACATTTTTCAAACAAACCTAGCGGGTAATCGTTTAGGGCTTTTTTTTGAAGTGAAAACTTCTTTAGCGGCGTTGAGCACTTTTTCTGTAATAGGTATAAAATCTTAAACTCGCGTCAGGACACGTGACCTGATCGAAAAAGCGTAGGACGGATGGAGAGTAGACAGCTATCCCCTCTCTACGGCGCGGCGAAAATGTATGCCTGGGCCTACTGTTTCGTTTAGGCGGCGCAGGGCGCTTGCGCGAATGTTCGTCTATGTTACAGCGTGCCACGCGCATCCATGGATGGTGACAGCTGATGGCTCGACCGTCTGTGTAGTGATCACATTGTTGTGTATTCGTAAAATTCGTGAATATAAAGTGCTTAAAATATGGAAATTGAACAACAAATTATTCCCTAACCATTCCAAAATATCAAACATGCTCAACGTTAATAATCAAGTTTTCACTTCTGCCGGCACTCCCGGAGTGCAATTTTTTTTTGATGGGAAATCATCAAATGACTTCTCCCGCTCTGGGCGGAGCGGGAGGGCGTGTCAGACTTTTACTGACTAAAACCCACCCGTGTTCCTTCAATTGCCCATGCGCCAGGGTCACGATATCTCTTTCTAACAATCACGCGACCCCGGCAGGCATCGGTTCTAGCAGACCCCTTCAGTGTTGCTGACATCTCTTTGAGGCGCGCGTGGAACACTACGCACCCGAGCTTGGTTCTTACCGGGCGGCGAGCTACCCATTGCTCGCCACTCGCAAGCTCGCGCCTACGGTGGCCGGGAGTCCGCAATCGACTCCCGGCGCCTGGGGCGTCTCCTCCTGCGGCGGCTAGGGACGTGAGGGCGCAGAGACTGCCACTCTCTCACGCGCCCCGCCTCCTCCTTCGCGAGCATTACTGCTTCGCAGAAGGAGGTGACGGCTTCCCATGCCCTCTCGCTCCGTACCATGGCTCGCACCAGGGCCGGACGCGAGAGGTCGCCGCCGCCGATCGCCTCCACGAGGACACGGCGGTGCTCCGCCCAGGCAGGGCACACTTCCACCGTATGCTCCACCGTGTCCTCTAGACGATCCTCACAATGGAAACACCCGGGCGTTTCCTCCCGCTTTATCCTGAACAGGAACCCACCGAAGCAACCATGCCCGGTGAGAACCTACGTCAGGCTGAAGGTGAGGACGCCGTGGCGCCTCTCTATCCACTCCTCAAAGAGGGGACTTACCGCCGCAATTGTGGCGTGCCCTGCGCTGGGTTGCGACAATCGTACCCGCCATGTCGCCATGAGATCCTGCCGGAGCTCTGTCCGCCGTGCCGCGATTTGTCGCGGCAGCGGAGTTTCGATCCCGGCGTTTCGCATCCTCGCGCCACTCCCACATGTGGGCGAGGACCTTTGCCTCCAGATCATCGTTTAGGGCTTCCACTAAAAGGGGCGACTCGACTCTCGTTGAATAATTGCTGCGAAAACTTCATCGAAATTACTCTACAAAAGGTCACGTCGCGCCTGTCTGAAAAAGCCTTTAGTCGGTAACTTCCTGACTGATATCGGTCATGGCGGCCTATCTCATAAGATACTAGCCAAATAGGTACGCAGGAGATAATGCAGAAGTGTATACGGAAATAAAGATTTCATAGGTCTCTCTGTTCCATTGCTCTTATAGTCCGCACTTTGACACTGATGGCGTATACACTCTGTGGCAAGGAACCTTAAACGCTAGACGCACTGGCAAGCGAACACTTTTCCACAAGGGCCTGCACTTGGCATTGGACGAATTCGTCAAGACCATCCCACCTGTCTCGTTCCTTTGCTCAAAACAAACGTTATTTCTGACCACGATTAATGTTTCATACATTTTAGTTTTCATATTCGTTCTTGTCAAAATTGTATGTAAACAAGCTGTTAAATACTGCGAAGTAGTCCTAACAGTGTTTGTTAAATCATAAACGTTATGCTCTTAAAGTTAATGAACCTAGAATAATTGTTTTTAATTGTGGTTTCGCTGCCAGAAGTTTCAGTATAGTTTCTACACGTTGGAGTATGATTAGCAAGGTTCCAGTGGTAATAAATAAAATTGCTGCAGCAATTTATAAATCTGCAGTGTTGGTTTCAGTTGAAATTTTTGGGCGCCCGTGCAGAATATGTTCGTGCAAACGTTTGATTTATCTATGTCTCCTGAAAGTCATTGCTTTCAACAAGTGACCATTACTTAGCATTTGTAAATACGTCGTCAGCCGATAGAAATATCTCTTACTTATTATTCCAGCAGGTCGAATTTGCGTATTATTACTTTCAAATTTAAAACATTAATTTAGAAACATTAATTTAGTAAAAAGCTGTTATTTTAACATTAGAAACAGAAACTTTAATTTTATTATTATTTATTATTTATTTATTTATATAAATGTACAGATTTCCTGCGCTTTGCATTATTAGAGATACATAAAATCGAATGTTCTAGCACTTTCATTTCACGGCGGATGCTTTCCACTTGTATATGCGATGTGGTCGATGGTCGCTGTTTATTGACTATCTTTCAGACGTTTTGCCCCTTAATTACAAAGTTTTTATTTAGATCGCGTTTAAAATACCAAGCCAGTATTCTGTAAATAAAGAACCCAATGATGTATAGAAACGCAGTTCTTTTTACAAAATTAACGAATTAGGCCGGTGTCATTTGTATATTAAGACCTTTACCGAAATCGAAATAAAGTCGGAAACACAATAACTGGCTCAGAGCTTAGCCTAGAACTAAAGTTAGATCGCGTATTGTTATAAGACTGTCTAAGTTTAAGATTAGTTAGTACAGCCGTATGTTAATGCATTGCCCTTTAAGGATCATTACAAAAAAAACCGGCCAAGTGCGAGTCGGACTCGCGCACCGAGGGTTCCGTACAAACCTGCAGGTCATCATCATCATCATTCGTCATCATCGTTTATGAAATTAAATGTTTTTTTTTTTAATTTTTATATTTGAGTTGACTGAATGAAAGGTAAATTGTGGTTTACGATTTATGACGTATTAAAAAAAACTACTTACTAGATCTCGTTCAAACCAATTTTCGTTGGTAGTTTTCATGGTAATGTACATCATATATTTTTTTTAGTTTTATCATTCCCTTATTTTAGAAGTTACGGGGGGGGGGACACACATTTTACCACTTTGGAAGTGTCTCTCGCGCAAACTATTCAGTTTAGAAAAAAATGATATTAGAAACCTCAATTTCATTTTTAAAGACCTATCCATAGATACCCCACACGTAAGGGTTTGATTAAAAAAATTTTTTGTGTTTCAGTTCTATGTATGGGGAACCCCAAATATTATTGTTTTAAAAAAAAATGATATTAGAAACCTCAACATCATTTTTGAAGACCTATCCATAGATACCCCACACGTATGGGTTTGATGAAAAAAAAATTTTTGAGTTTCAATTCTATGTATGGGGAACCCCAAATATTATTGCTTTTTTTCTATTTTTGTGTGAAAATCTTAATGCGGTTCACTGAATACATCCACTTACCAAGTTTCAATAGCACAGCTCTTATAGTTTCGGAGAAAAGTGGCTGTGACATACTCGGACAGACAGACAGACAGACAGACATGGCGAATCTATAAGGGTTCCGTTTTTTGCCATTTGGCAACGGAACCCTAAAAACAGATTTATCTACATTCTATTCATATTTTGTACAGTTTTATTCATAAGTTATATTTTCTTTGGCAGTATCTGATGGGTATGCCCGCACCAACGGCACAGCCAGCCCAGCATCCTCCAGACCTACGGTGGACTCCCTCCTCGACCAACTCAGCGCAGAAATTCCCAATGGGTAAGTTTAACTTTATGGAATGTAATTAAATGATTAATGATTTTATTTCTGCAAGAAGGTTTGTACAGACGCCAGCACACAAAGCTACTACAATTTGTCAAATTTCTATAAAAAATGATAAATGATTTTATTTCTGTAAGTAGGTTTGTACAAACACTTTTACATGTCAATGATATTTTTTTTTAAACTAGATGAGTTCGGCGTTTCCTAACTGACTACTCTGAGAAGAAAGGCCGAAACAAACTCAGAGGTCACAGTCTCTTTTAAAAGTCCAGACATAATATTGGTCACAACATGTGAAGACCATGTAGATTGGTGACTGAAATGGTCTTTTGAGGAAAGAACCACACAGATTGAGTGGACCTGTCCAGTCAGTTCAAGCATTTGTCACTAATCGTTTAGCTCAACTCGGAACATAAGGAGCTCAACGCTGTGACGAACAATACCAAAGATAGGACATTCGGGTAGGCCACATAAAATACTCGAAACTTCCAGATTATGATTGCTGAGAAAGAAAGAAAGCAAAATAAAAAAAATAGGTTTTCAGTTTTATTGCTAAAGTATTAGGTTCAAGATTGATTTGAAATTTTTTACAGTTTGAGTAGTTTGATGTGCTGGCGTCTGTACAAACACTTTTACATGTCAATCATATTTTTTTAAACTAGATGTGGTCTGCGTTTCCTATATGACTACTCTGAGAAGAAATGCCGAAACAAACACAGAGATTACAGTCTCTTTTAAAGTCCAGACATAATTTTGATCAGATCTTTTGAACATGCGGGTTGGTATCTGAAATGGATTTTGGTGGAAAGAACCATACAGATTGAGTGGATCTGTCCAATCAGTGCACGCATTTATCAGTAATCTTGCAGCTCAACTCTACGAGCTCAACTCTTTAAAAACCTCCTACAACGTGATTGTTCTAGAAATATTCGGATAAATCTGGAAGCACATTTTCACCTATTGAGCAGCAGAGCTTGAGAACTTTAAAGTTATTTTTAAATTCTTAAGCTATTTCTGACCTTTTATGTTTTGTCTTAGCTGGATGCCTGTCTTAGCTTATAATGGGTATGGCTTGGGTTTACTGTTATCTGAGCCAGCAAATATATTCACAACCATTTGCTACGCCTTCGTGCCGTATCAAATATCAATAGAATGTTATCGAAATTATCCCACGGGAACGTGCTAACTGGACAGCCAATGTTACACCTTATAATATCAGCAAGTGAAACTCCCGTCAAAATCGGTGTAGCCGTTTTGGAGATTGGCCGGAACAAATAAACAAACAGACTGACAAAAACTTTTTTTTTTTTTTTAATAATTACTGTACATGTATACTTTCATATCCATTTAGTAAAAAGATGTTATTTTGACATTACAAAGAAACTTCAATTTTATTTATTTGTATAGATGTAAAGATAAAAACTCGGATAGATTGGAACACATGGTTGGAACAGAGTGGGTGGGTACTTCTGTTAGCCCAGCAGATTGTCCCTACCAATGACCTCAGGTGTTATGTATAGAATAGCGATATAGAAAATTTATTGAGAGCGTGTGGGCTTTCCCCACTAGTTTCACCGTAAAATCAATTTATTAGGGTTGAAAATAGATCGGATGGTGACAAACAACTTTACTACTGTCGCATTTGAAATAACTGATCTATGGGCCAACAGAAGTTAACGGAACAAGTGTAAGTAGAAAAGTAAATGAAATACGTACAAAAAAAGTTAAATATTGAGTTAGTCGAGTTATTTTGAACTTCTCGTTGATCTAGTGGTCGCAAGCGCTACTGCTGAGCATAAGGACCTGGGTTCGATTCCAGGTTGGGCAAAGTGCTATTGGGTGTACTATCTAGAATTACACAGTATCAGAGCGGAGTCTGGACATGTGCCCAGTTGATGGCAACAGGCTCGCCCTCTATTACATGAGACTTTAACATAACTAGCGAAATTTGGGTGTCCTAGGTACACCTCTGTAAAACCCTTCGGAAATAATTCGGCGTGAATTTATAATTATATTAATTTATAATATTAAGTTTTATTTTGCAGTAAATTATTTTAAAAAAATATAAAACTCTCACACAATATTGCATGCAACGTACTAAACTCTATATATTTCACTCGTTGACACACCCACAATATTTTTTTAATTCCGTTCCTCGCACCGCCACAAAACATAATCATTCATACAAGCAAATGTCAACAAGTCCGAAGAAAAAAGTTTCCACCAGTCGTTTATAGAAATAACTAATGCCAGAAATTGTTTCAACCATAAATAAAGACTCACTAGAGCTGCCAAGTACTCGAACATATTAATTCTAATAAAAGGAAAACTCGTGTTGTTTAAATTATACTTTTATGCTTGTAGTAAAAGTATGGTTTTCTTTGAAGTTTGTGGATAAGCCATAATGTAGCCTCAAATGATACGCTTACAGCTATAAACACTATGGAAGTGGTAACACACTTGTTTTAATTGTGATGATAAATGTTTTAAAATAAAATCAAAAATCAAACTAGGCTGAGAGTCAGCACTTTTTGAACGTCAAATTTACATAAGACAGTCCCCCCAAAACGCCCGCCCTTCGACACTTGCTAGTGCTTTAGCTGGGAAGAAGAAGTGGCGCAACAATCTCCCCAGCAGCACAGCTGTCTGTTTAGTTAGAAGAACTTGATTCTATACAGTACTAGCTGACCCGACAGACGTTGTCCTGTCTCTTTGATGACATTTGAGCACGTTTTCTGTCAATTCTATGTCAAATGTCATAATGTTACATTTAAAAAGTTTACATTGTCCTATTATTATGGTTGTTAAGTATTCTTAAATAAGTGTTCTTAAATTTTCTAATTTTCCGCGCAATTTTTAATTTTTTTTCTTTCATAAGAAACTGATGGCGTAACCAAGGGAAATAGGGATTCATTTTTATACATATAGATTATGTAAGTAATTAATATTATAAAACAAAACATACATCAAATTATTCGCCATATGTCAGCTAGCACACGCCAATATACCAACAAAACATTGAAAACTAAACTCAAGCTGAAATAATAAAATCGTAAATAGAACTTAAAAGAAAAAAGGTAGAGTTCAAAGGTAGAATTTTTCAATTTTAAGATCTATTTTGTACCTTTACTACCACATATTCTCCAGTATGTAAGGTGGAGATGTTCTAAATAAAATTATCAAGTGAAATATACAAACATACGTAAACCCTCTTGATAGTAGGCAGAAACTACAGAACGCCACCTGCTGCGGTTTTTAGACAGTCTTTTTCTTCGTTTACTTACATACATCCGGTCATACACTACGCACCTTACCTTTCTGAAGAACATCACCAATAAAGTCGTTATATGTCTTAAAACGTCCATCGGTTGTCGTGGCATGATCACGTGATACACAGGAATGAAGAAAATGTCGTGTGGAAAGTATTGAATATGAATGTCGATGGTTATAAGAGTAAGGAGAGACTTAAGAAACTATGGATGGACTGTGTGAATGATGATGTGGATAGAAAGGGGGTGACGACATGACGACTAATAGAGAAGCGTGGAACGTGGACCCCAAATAAAATGAAATAAAGGTAGGAGAATAATAATGATGATTTTTTTAAGCCGTCCCATCCCGGCGTTTCCACTCGCACCTATCTTATAAATACCTTTTGTAAACGATTTATAATAATAACAAAACTATATATAATCTATAAATATAAAATTCAAAGTCCTGAGTGACTGACAGACTGATATATCATCGCACAGTCTAAACCGCTGGTCCTAGAGACATGAAATTTGGAGGATGTGTTTTTTGTAAAGAGTAGGTATCCACTAAGAAAGGGTTTTTTGAAATTCCATCCCTAAGAGGGTGAAATGGGGGGTTGAATTTTCTGTGAAAAGGTAAGACCAAGCAAGCAGTGCGATTAGACATTGTTCATCTGGATTAACATATAGGGTACTTTTGATCCCGGTAGTACCTTCCTGTGGGATATTTTTCGACATCCACACGGGCGAATCCACGGGCAGAAGCTGGTTCACAATACGGAGACAACATTTGTTTATCGTAAATCCCATAACAGCCTGCTTTTGTTCTCACTTTATTACGCCATAAACGCAACACAATATTCTCACTCTCAGCCATTGTAATATATGGGCACGCCACAATTGCGGCGGTAAGTCCCCTCTTTGAGGAGTGGATTGAGAGGCGCCACGGCGTCCTCACCTTTCGCCTGACGCAGGTTCTCACCGGGCATGTGTGCTTCGGTGGGTTCCTGTTCAGGATAAAGCGGGAGGAAACGCCCGGGTGTTTCCATTGTGAGGATCGTCTGGAGGACACGGTGGAGCATACAGTGAAGGTGTGCCCTGCATGGGTGGAGCACCGCCGTGTCCTCGTGGAGGCGATCGGCGGCGGCGACCTCTCGCGTCCGGTCCTGGTGCGAGCCATGGTACGGAGCGAGAGGGCATGGGAAGCCGTCACCTCCTTCTGCGAAGCAGTAATGCTCGCGAAGGAGGAGGCGGGGCGCGTGAGGGAGTGGCAGTCTCTGCACCCTCACGTCCCTAGCCGCCGCAGGAGGAGACGCCCCGGGCGTCGGGAGTCGATAGCGGACTCCCGGCCACCGTAGGCGCGAGCTTGCGGGTGGCGAGCAATGGGTAGCTCGCCGCCCGGTAAGGATCAGGCTCGGGTCGACGGCGCGTAGTGTTCCACGCGCGCCTCAAAGAGATGTCAGCAGCAATGTAGGGGTCTGCTAGGACCGATGCCTGCCAGGGTCACGAGATTGTTCGAAAGAGATACCGTGACTCTGGCACATGGGCAACTGAAGGAACACGGGTGGGTTTTAGTCAGTAAAAGTCTGACACGCCCTCCCACTCCGCCCAGAGCGGGAGAAGTCATTTGATGATTTCCCATCCAAAAAAAAAAAAAAAAAAAAAAAAAAAAAAGAAAGCCATTGTAATATAATGCATGTACCATATTATATACTAAAACAATTACAAGTAAGTTTGTCGAAGCAAATAGTCCATCTGTTAGAATATGTAATAAGAAATGGCATTTGATGGCACTGCCAATTCTTGTAGAAATTATTACGTCTCGCCTGCTATAAATAATTTTGTGTGTTGAACATCGATATTTGTATCTCTGTAGGTTAAATGACAAGTTTACTGAAGGAACAATTGATGCTAGTTCCTCATCATCATCAGGACATGGCAGTTCCGGACTAGCCAATTTCTTCTTTAACGCCAGTAAACCAGATTCTGATGCGAGACTTATAGTAATTCTAAATTTGAAAGTGTCAAACCTTCTTGAGCTAGCTTGGTGATCAATCAGTCTTCTCTGTATGATGTCTTTGCCGTGCAGAAAAATAATAATAGGCTGGTATTATTATAGCCAGATTCTCGATCAGTCCCATCCATCTCATAGCAACCAGCTCGAGAAGCTCCATGCTGCTCCTAGCCTAACAGCATCGTATTATCATCACTCTATAGCAGGCTACTGCTGACATGACATCTCTAACATCTCTTAGTCTGATCCTCAACCAATCCCATCGGTTACCAAACACCCTGCGAAGATCGTCGTCCTATCTTGCCTGAGAGCGGCTTTTCATCGTCAGTCTAAGCAGTCTTCTGCTGGTCATAGGCCCTAACTCCTCAATTCTTAGCTACTCGGCGCTCGGCTACCAATCGGCTCCGAGCCACGCTGCGAAGATCGCTCCCCCTTGCCTGAGAGCTTCTTATCATAGTCAGTAACAGCAGTCCACTGCTGGCTTCAACACCTCAAGTCCTTGGCACCTGCCACACTGCGCAGATCGTCGCTCCTCCTAGCCTGAGGAAGAGCTAACACAATGTTACTTTATATCGTTAGGCAAAATGTTGCTGTTTACTGCCATTTTAATTGAGCATTTTAAACCTACGTAACTATTGTTTATAGAATTGGCAGTCACGTTATTACGGATATAGGAACTGGTAACTCGTGCATTTACTAATGAGCACATGTGCACTATATGCAGTTTCTTTACTGTAGCAATAGGCGTCATATTGCCTTGGCAATAAGCCCACAAAGTGATAGGACGATGAAGAAGAATTGTTATGTGCGATACAATTTATTAGCTTTCACGTAGACTGTGTTTTAGAATGTTAAAAACGAATGTTTATTTTGAAATAATATTGTATTTTAGTAGATAAAGGTGCTTACAGATTTGCGATTTTGACGACTAACGGCGATTTAGTAAAGGGATCGTAAATCTATCTGTCGAAATCCTAGAAAAAGACTCATCTTTCAGCATCACAGTAAACAGATTGAGGTTTTAATTCACAGTCGCTAGCCGAAAATGCTAACTTTAATTTAATTACACCCAACATGTATTCCAGTATAGATTTAACTCGTGGGTGCTTTCAACCGGAAATTCCATTTTCATTACGACTTTTTCACATTTTTTTTTACGGATACAGCAAAGAGTACCTACCTACTCATTCTTCATTCATTTTCTTTTATATAGCTGTTACATCAGATGAACGTTACTAGCGTTTCTTCAATTTATAAAATCTTTCATGAGTTTTGTATGGAACCTGACAAAATATTCACGTTTAGATAGTGTATCGCGCCGTGGGCCGTCGACTGGGCCGTGTGAAAACTTACCTATTTTTGTAACGCGCATAAATAGCCCGGGATGACGTCATGGCAGTGTTTTGTTATTATAATCGCCCCTTCAGTGTGGCCACGCGCCGGAGTCTGGAGGGACCGTCTGATTCCTGTGGGAATTATCTTCTCGTGTATTGTCTGTCTAACAATGGGCCTCATAAGAAGGCTCAAAGTCACCCAAAGAGCAATGGAGAGGGCTATGCTTGGAGTTTCCCTACGCGATCGAATCAGAATTGAAGAGATCCGTAGGAAAACCAAGGTAACCGACATAGCCCGAAGAATTGCCAAACTTAAGTGGCAGTGGGCAGGGCACATTGCTCGCAGAACGGATGGCCGATGGGGTCGGAAGGTTCTGGGGTGGAGACCGCGTACTGGAAGACGGAGCGTTGGAAGGAATACGTTGGATGCGAGAAGCACAGAATAGGTCGAAGTGGCGGTGCTTGGGGGAGGCCTATGTCCAGCAGTGGACGTCTTTCGGCTGAAATGATGATGATGATGATGTATTGTCTGTAGAAGTTATTTAGTGGTTGCGCAAAATATTATAGTGTGTATCATAATAAATCTTGTCATTCATCTCATCATCATCTCAATACATAAATAAATAATTTAATATTACCTAAAAAACAAGACTCCAATGAAAACCATTTTATAACAAATATTTTTAGTAATCAAAATCTAATTTGCTTATATTTTTAAATCTTGTATTTGAAATGTAGTCGCAATCTAGACTACGTTTCGAGCCAATCTAGAATATGTAGTTCCAATCTAGATTTCAGCCTGGTGCAAAACCTGTAAATCGGTATTGTAAAGTGGATTTAGCATTTACAATCGGATTTTTTCTATAATCATAACTTTGCAAACCTACTAAAGTCTTTAAAAGAAATGTTAAAAGCGTTCAATATATTTAACTTTCAATTGCCCTCGGGAATAATTCAATTTGACGGTTCGTGTGCAACAGTCTTAAAATAATAACTTTACTAAACTGAAAACGTGTAAAAGCAGAAACTAATTTTAATGTATTGAAATGAAATTCTTAGCTTAGTCAGAGATGCGATCAGCGCCAACATAAATTCGTACCATGTTGGGTTTATTTGTGTTACACTGCGGTGCAATCAGATTATGACTTCAGAGTTTATCCCTCCGAAGTAATAAATGCGTAAGTGAAGATAGATCTTTATTACCCGACCACGCTACGCGTAAATGGACGTTGGTCTTCGTTTCGTAATTCTGTAGGTACATGTAAGCCTGTTTAACCCTAGATTACTCAACTATCTTACAAGTGACGTTGTTACTAAACATTCGTAAAAAATACGACAGGAAAATAAAACAATAAATCTACGAATTATAAATTTTAATTATTTTAGAAATTACAATTACTTATTCTTTGGGTTTAAGAGATCACATAATAATGAAAATAGTTTTTTTTTTTTTTTTTTTGATATACTCAGTTTAAACGGGACGCAGGAACGACGCGAACTTTGTTTTTTCCAGGAATCATGATTTTGCCGTCGTAAATTTTACGATAGTTTAGTAATCTAGGGTTAAGGAAAAGTCTGATTGATATCCATCAAGGAAAAATAAATGCATTCGTGAATAATGATGTAGGTTCTTGGGGAAAACGACGAGGTGGGTTTTTTTTTGGTATGGCATCTCGCAGGACATTCTATGCGGTTGTCGGCTTCTTACCTACCCTTACCTTAATAAATGAAGGCCTCCAGCTAGGGCTAAAAACTAAAGTGACTACACGCTAATGGCACCTCCAGTGGGGTTCAGTTTCGGGCGTCGTTGAATGAGGGCAGCAAGGGACGGTCTGGATCAAAATGAGAGGCGTGGGGATTGCTGCAAGTTATATTTTGTCGCGTCCTCCAAATTTCTATGAACATTTCTCCTGAGATACTTGGATTACAATTCCCAAATATACCAAATAGTTCTTCAAGAACATGCTATGATCTTAACGGACTGATTGAAATCGAGCGTAGAAAACACAACTGCCTGACCACGAGTTCAGTACTAAGATCGATTACTTGGCCCTGTTTGATCTTGCTTCGGAATACTGCAGAATTATCGAATATGCCGAGATATCTCAGTAGCAAAGATAAAATTTCCTATCCTTCACATTAGCATGGATATACTACACGCAGTAGGTGCGAAAGCTAATATTGGACAACTGCACCACTTCTTATAATAACTTCCTAGAGGTATGTAGCCTGGTGAAAGGCAATTACTCCTGCATTCTTGAGTGACTTACCTAGATGATAGGTTTTGCAAGTCTTCTGGAAATATTTATTGTGTTTCTAAATAGAACCTATGCGTAGTTCCTTCAGCGCTGCAGAATTAAATGCTGCTTCTTATATAATAACTAGGTGGCTTCGCCTCCGTCATCATTTCAACCGAAAGACGCCCAGTGCTGGACATAGCTCCACCATTTAGACTGGTTCTGTACTTTCCGCATCAAGCGGATTCCTGCCGCCTTCACAAGGTCATCGGTCCACCTGGAGGCCTTCCAATTCTTCCGGCACGCGGCCGCCTCTCCAGAACCTTTCGCTACCTTCGGCCTTCAGTTCTGCGAGCAATGTGTTCTGCCCACTATCACTTAATTTTGGCAATTCTTCGGGCCCTATCGTTTACTTTGATTCTCCTGCGAATCTCTTCATTCCTAATTCGATCACGTAGAGAAACTGCAAGCATTGCACTTTGAGTGACTTTTAGCCTTCTTATAAGGCTCATTGTGAGCGACCACGTTTCAGTGCCGTACTTCATTACTGGCAACGTGGACTGGTGAAAGACTTTCTTTAGATACTGCGGTATGTGCGGTATATGTAGAAGATATTGCATAGCTTCTCGAACGCTGTCGAGTTGAGTCGGATTCGACGATCAACCGTCGAATACGAATCAGCTGGGCGGCGAAGGACTTTGTCTTATGTTAAGGAGTGATGCTTAAGAATACTAGAAAGTTCTTGCCCAGTAGATTAAAACATAATTACCTATAATATAGAAGCTAGCTAATAACTTATCTCTTTTTTCTTACTTTATCTCTCCACAAAGAAGATTTGTGACTTAGACAACTAAGACTGAAACGTTTGTTGCTAGGAGCCAAAATACTCCTAAACTAGGTCTAGGACACGGACGCAAAAAAAAAAAACAAGTAACAGGATGCACCTAAAATAACAGCATTAAATCTATAAACACTACAAGGTTTTATATCAGTTGATATCCGTTGGTTTTTAATGTTACCGCCGTAATCTCATCGCAAAGTTTTGATACGAATTCAACGCGTATTTTCTCAAGCAATTTTTCATCATCGGATTTTGGCAGCAGTCCACTACATCCGTTGGACGTGAATATTAATACATATCGACCGATATACTAGGACCTAGTGTGTTGTAATAAATATTGTATTATTTTGAACATAGTCACATTGACGCTAACTTGCGTAGTTGCGTCTAGAAAAAACATGTGAACCTAACTCCGCCACGATTTCGCGTGGATGTCGGAAAACAATAATTTGTCTCTACTGTCTGTGTACTAACTATTTTTCTAAATTTAAAGTTGCCTAAGTTAGTCCTTGTAACATCAGCTATATGCCCGGTAAAAAGGTCCAGCCGTTTCAAAGATAAGCTAGAATAAACAGAGACAGACAAACAATAAAAAAAATAACTAAAAGTTTGGTACCCTTTCATAATATATGCATTTAGTAAAAAACTGTTATTCTGACATTATAAACAAACACTTTAATTTTATTTATTTGCATAGATATGATGGGATCCAGACTTTATGGATGGGAGAAATCGATTCAATCATTCAATTGATACGAAGGTAATTGAACTCTGAATGGGAGAGTTAAATTATTTTGAATAGTAATATGGGCATTAAAGTCATTGATCCGCAATCTGCAAAGTTATGTAATATAGCTGTATGGCTGCACTAGTACAGGTGGTGGTATCCTCAATTCTTAAAGAAAATTCTACATGTGGGTCAAATAAATTTCATAAAAAGCGGGATAAGCAATATCAATAAAACCTGCAGGGTAATTGTGCCGACACCGACAGTAGGATAGGCTTTGATTTTGAAAGTTCAACAACATTCATTGCGTTATTTACGTTGTTGAGAAGACAATATTTTCGAACATATGAAGCAATGGATTTGCAATACACTCAAAATGATTCATATTGTTATTACTAGTTGATGGTCCCTATTTACAATGTCGGTTATGCATTTTTACCAATATTCACTTTTTAACAATACATAAAACGATCAGTGCAAATTTGAACATCCACAGACTTCTATTTTTTTTTTTATCGTTAAAACAAACTTTGAACTGCTCTACTGAACAGTTGTCTTTTTGTGGAACCGACATTGTAAATAGGGACCATCGTAGTGTGTTACACAATTAGGGCGCTGGCTAAATTAGCCATTGGAAAGCCATTTGTTATTGGGAAACCATTGTGCGTTTACCAAAAAATGTCTTAGCAAGATAATTTCAAACGCCTTCCTAATATATTTTCCGTTTCCTAACTTGTGTATTCATCCAACTATTTACTAGTGATGTAATTAAATGATGGCCAAGCAAACAAGGCATCCCAACAACACGAATATTATAGAACCTAATCTTCGTTCGCTTTCACCAATATCATAAATGTCATTTACGTCATCACATTTTCCGCAGAGCCTAAAGACCAAAGTCTACATCCGTGCGTACTGTCCGTTATGACCTACGGAGCCGAAACGTGGACACTCACGGACCACGGTACGACCGATCTATAAATCCAAGGTCATCTAGAGAGCTATAGAACGAGCTATGCTTGGAGTGTTGAATGTAGTGGTTCGGCAGAGAACTAAAGTTGTCGACAGCCAAAAGTAGCTCCCAGAATAAAAAAGCTGAAGTGGCAATGAGCCGGTCATATGAGCCGTAGAACCTATGACCGGTAGTGTTTTTGTGTGGAGACTGCAAATCGGCAAACGTAAGGTAGGACGCCCCCAGGCTAGGTGGAGCGACGATCTTTGCAGGGTGGCTGGTAGCAGCTGGATGAGGGTTGCCGAGAATTGAGCTGAATGGCATGCAATTGGAGAGGCCTCTCCATCCAGCAATGCTGCTGTAAGCTGATGATGTACAGAGCTTTATAGCATCAATGTTACTCTAAATATATCTAATGACTGCGTGTCGTAATTTGAAATAGTCTGAGGGATTAAATTATTCGGCTTAGCAGAAATTACCTTGACATTGATATCATTATAATATTGTGTTTCGCACTCTGCTTGCCAGACGTTTTGATAAATGAGTATCGTCTTCCGAAGATCGAGGTTGTGGATGTCTATTACAGCCTATGTTGAGCAGTAGATATACAAGGCAGATAAACATATTCGAATGTAGAATGTAGCCCAATGTCAAATTCACTTTCTGAGGCTGTGCTGAATTCATGGAAAGCGTGCCTTTAATAGGCACTCCATCAGGCTGTATGAGAGTGGATTTTCTGACTACAGTACATATAGTGTAGAGAGAGAAATTGTACATTCAGGAAACGTCCTTTCGCTGACAAAAGCAAAGTCAAAAATTTCCACTTTCTAAAAAATATCAATGTTTTTACCATTCCTTGTTTTAAAATAAAACTATAATGGATTCAGCTTGTTCCTGCAAACAGTTATATTTTCTAATAATTCTCTTACAAAACCCATGACCATGGATTCCTCGTGGTGTCAACCATCGACATCTGCCGCCATACTTATTATTGCCAACTTACAAAAATATATTTTTTGTTTAGTAATCGATTAACTCAACTCGATATGAATGAACGCAATATAAACATTTTTTTTTAATATAGTAAATAATATAAATTCTTGACACTTGGGAAATTATACCGTAAAATGAGCTTTCCTTAATCCTGAATTTCTGTATAAGATAGCTTCCTGCTCCAAAACTTCTAAAAGCTGACAATAACATACAAGTTTGACATTTTACACATCGCAACTCACTCAAGCATAAATCAAACTTCTTCATAATCCCCAACAAAGGTTGACAAAGTAAAATAATTGTTTTTGGCATGGACGAGCGACTCTGGCGCATGTTTCCGCTCACTAATTAGTATTTATGTGCTATCGGACGGTAATCGCACCTGCCGTCGAGTTTCTACCAAACGTATGTGTTGTAATGTTTACTAGAACACATTATGTGGGAACAGGGACGGCCTGAGAAGATGAATATGAATATGAAAAGCCGTTGAAAGATGTTCCGTCAAAAGATCATTCTTAGGCCCCGTTCACTACCTCGTTCGATGCTGGTGTCGTCGCGTCACGGCGACTCGTGGTATTATACTCTAAACAACGTCCTTTATTTGTTTTCTCTGCAAACGCTGTTCTAAAGCGCTTGAGCGTGTTGCTAGTGGCCACCGGATTAATGCAGTCAACCTCGCAATTCCTTTGCCACAATTTGTCTTTTTTTTTTTATTTATTTATTTCTTTAATTAAAACGGTTTACAACCAATTACAGAAATTAAAGACACGTGCACAAAAATAAGACAAAATAATATTTAAAAAATGTATATAAAGATCAAACAACACTTTCATACATCCCTCTCGCAGTACTTCTGACATGCCGATAAAATCTTCGTCCATTCGTCCGCAAACAGATCGTTTGTTGGATAAGTGTCCAAGAGATCATTAAGCGCAGCCAGAGTACGTGGTACTGGGGACTTAGCACGCGCAACGGTGCGACATGGAGGCACAGCAAATAGCCTGTGCTTTCTGCCGCGGCAGTAATTGTCTGGGACAAAAAAACGAGCCAGCACAGCATGCAGGTCAGGCGCGTCAATAGTGCCACGGAGCGTCTTACAGGCTATAGTGAGCTGGTCTTTAGATCGCCTTACCTCTAACGAGTTATATCCAAGGCATCCCAGTAGAAATTTAGTCGGATAGAGGTAAGGATAATAGCCATGTTTACGCTTGTAGAGAAACCGAAGGAATGCTTTTTGTACCTTCTCTAATAAAAGAGCATAGGTACTTTCGTGTGGGTTCCATACGCAGGAGCTAGACTCCAGTTTGCTACGTACGAGTGCATTAAATAATAATTTGATGGCATGTGCGGAGCGAAAATCGCGGCAATTACGCAGCACAAAACCCAACCTTTGGTAGGACTCCTTAGCTACCGTGGCAATGTGGTCGTGGAAGGTGAGCTTTCCGTCGAATGTGACTCCCAGATCTTTTATGGCTGTTGTTTTCTTTATAGTATTATTGTTTTGTCTTAGATACCGTCTTAGTTATTTGTCTTAGATACCGTCTCTATTTATTAGCAGCTAGTTTCATAGCAGCGGTTTTTGTTTTTTCTACTGTAGTGCGGTTGACCGACTTTTTACGAATTAAGTCTACCGATTCGTCATCCTTATTTCGGTGGTTTTATGCGTTCTGAAAAGAGTTTCCGGATTAAAACAAATAAAACACAATCAATTCTCAATGTTTTGGATTGAAATGTTTGTAAACCTCATTTGACAGGTTAAAAGCTCTTGGCTATTCTAGACACTATCGTGGATTTTAGTCTTAGTGCAATTAGGCGATCGATAGCCTGTTGTCCATTTAACATAGATGCTGCTGCTTAATCCACTGAAATAATCTTCTTAATTTTACGACCTGTTGCGATAACATACTGACCGTTAGTGGTAGATAGTGTTTCTTCCGTATCTTTACCGAAATCTAATTTTCTCAATTGTAGGCATGCTACCAGACCAGTCACAAACAACGATGGGTACCTAATATAATAGTTTAAAACTCAACTCATTTTCGATATAGCAACTGGGCACAACGTTAAAAAGTTATCGAAGCAGAAACCGTGCCTAGACCACCACCAAAAGACATGTTCTATTTATACTCACACAACACAATCCATAATTCCTTCAATTTCCTCTTTCAAGTCAGTCCCTGCACATGTCATAGCAAAGAATGTACACATGACACAGATTAACTACTAAATAAATAATCGTTTTGGAAGGACAATCGGCTATTTAGGGAATTAAGACGCAGTGCATGCGCACGCCAAACTGTAATAGGTCTTTACGTACTGGAGTAATTTATAACTGGTTTCTGTAAACACAAGAGATGCCTGACATGTGGACCAATCACGAGCCGTCGTGGTGTTCGATAGTGTCGTCATTTCAGTTTATAGAGAAGTTTTAATTTACTCGATGATCGGGGGAAATGTAATTGATTAGGAAGCAAGATTGGATTAGAAAACTATATTCAAAATTGAAATTGTAAGGCAGATTTTTGCAGACAGCGATCCACTAGAACCTTTACCTAGTAAATGTAGCATAATAAAGAGCTGTCATAATTACATCGAACACGTTTACAAAGTCTGCGAAGCAAGTAGGTACATTAGATGCGTTTACAGAAAACATGATCAATTACCAACACTCAACTCAAGTGTCGAGGTGCATTATCTTTACATAATCTGAAACAAAGTCGCTCCCTGCGTTTGTACGGTTAGATCTTTTAAACCGTGCAACAAATTTTAATGTGTTTTCCACCAATAGACAGAGTGATTAAAGTGGAAGTTTTATATGTATAATACGCGGACCAAGCCGCTGGCAAAAGCTAGTTTAAAAAAAAAAAACCATAATTTATAAAACATCGATCGAAATAGGCAGCCATTGCGGTCAGGGAAATCTATGTCTAGAATATTAAATAATAGCACAATTAATGACAAAAACCGATTGTTTAATTACGGAATTTCTTGCAGTAACTTTTTATTGACCATTTTCTTTTCTATTGTCCACAGTCGCGCCTCAACATCGCCGGTGCCACCCTCTCAAGGAGGAACCCTCCCGCGCCCTGGCACCAAACAAGTGACAGTCACGGTCCAGGAGACGGTAGTAGAACCAGCCCAGTCCCAGCAGCAACCGCCACAGGTGCAGGCGCCCGCTGTGCGTCATCACCATCATGCTTCCAATGCCACCAAGGAGTTGGATGATCTGATGGCTTCGCTCTCTGATTTTAAAGTAAGTGGTTGTTTAAAGGTGTACTTGGTTTTTTAGGATGTAAGAAACAAGATACCCAAATAAGAAACTATAGATGGCGAAAAACGTTCGTTCCATTCGCGGCATATTGGAAGCAAGTTGGAGACCAGGCCACAGAACCACTGTCTCTGTAAGACCACCTGTTGTCGACCCACAGCGGAGGTACGATTCTCAGCGGGGGCAAATCTTTCTGCTCAATTTGGTTGGTGGTAGAGCTTGTTCTAAGTCCGTCTGGCTACTACAATATTATCTATTAAGTCTGTCGCCAACAATAATATTAACAGCGTTGTTGTGTTTCGACAGTTAGAGGTAAGGCACCCAGTTCCTCTGTGGTTAGGGGTCCGGGATTAGCTCGGTACTAACTTCAGCCTGATCATCACTTACAACAAAGTGAGATGAAGGCCAAAAGCTTTCCCGTTGTGGGTATAAGAAAACATTTTATCACAGATGCAAAAACTGCAGCTTCCGAAAGCGAAACAAATTATTTTAGCGAGGTGAAGCATTTGTATCCATTTCAGGAAACACTTTTACGGGATTAATGTTAATGCTGTTTACGTAGCTGAATTCTGATCGAAACTCATATAATCGGGATCACCGATACGATTATGAAGAAGGAAAACGGATTCCCTAACAGAAATGCCCCTCCAGAAATTCTGGCTTAAGTGCTCTACAGATACACTTTCGTCATTGCGTTGAAATTCCTTAATCGTAATTTGCAATAATGATATTGAGTTATGAGTTTTGAGTTTATGCTAGCCCTCAGAGATGGATCTCATTACATTACTTCGTCTACGTATGTCTTGTGTTTATTCCAAAAGCTATTTGAATAGAGGGCTTTTGAAGTTTGATGGACGGTCATAATTCCGATGTTATATTAATCCATGCGAGCATCTTCATTATTCCCCTAAAGATACTCTTTCTTGCCAAAAATCTAACTCACTGACGTCTACATGTTAGCAAAACAAATCTTTGGCATCATCCTCATTTTTATTAGATTTACACCGTAAATATTATGCTCTTTATGTACCGTCCAATATGTAACGCAGTCATGAAAAAGTAACAGAAATGCAATACGGACGTAAGCACTTACGGTTGTAAGTTCAATAAATCGTTCTAGAAAAACTGCGGAAACAGAAACCTCTGTTCCACTGTCCTCATGATGTATATCTTCATCTAATTGCTAATGTACTATGTGAAACAAATGGCTATTTATTGCAATTTGTGTACAAATTACTTGCTAGCCCAAGGTTACTTGTAAAATAAAGGATAGTTGATCATCCCACAAGCTGCCAAAAAGATATCGGAGCTGGTGGCGTCGCAATAGCCGCATCTTGTACCATTGTTTATGTCCTCTACTGTTATCACAGTATTTTTCATTCATGAACGCGAAATTACTGAATAAACTGAGAATTTATAATGTGGTGGATCGTTTCGGTCGAGTTTACGATTCGATTCTGTAGTAATATAGGAACACCTGTGAGTCATCGCCACCCTAAGGTCTAATATCGGTCGGCATCTGTCACGGCCACCTCGGCACACTGCACTACAGCAGTCTCCTCTTTTCCGTTTATTATAATATTTACAACTCGCCTTTCTTGGTCCAGGGCTATTTCCAGCCGCGCTAGAAGCTGTTCCTCCAGCACTCTCGCCATCTCCCTCGCACCTACGCGTTCCCCGCGGGCTAAAGATAGTTCCCAGCGTTACATCACAGGCGTGGTGGGGACTCGAGCTTATAATATTAGAGTACATAGACAAACATTTCACTCGGACGGCATTCGCTCCAATCCACCACTAACGGGCGGGTTTACTTCTGTACGTTGGGATTACGATGAATTTTCGATCTTTTACTTGGACTTAGAAAATTTTATCATTGAAGTCCAAATAAAAGATTCAAGTTCATTCCCAACTTTGTTTATCCATTGTTTCTATTTTGCCATCACTTATCAAGATAGTATTCAGCAAATTTGACCTTTCAGTATGGCAATTTAGAAACACCGATAATAAATACTTCGTCTATTCCACAGGTGAGCGGCACTGGTACAGGAGTTGAAAGCGGTACCCACGTATATCGCGAGAAGCGTGCGTGGCAAGAACACTACCGCAGCAACCCGCGGCAACCAGAGTCAGCCTCTCTAGAGCATATGCTCGGATCTCTCCGGGCAGACATGAGCCGCCAAGGAGTCCAAACCCCCCAGAAGGGATGCTGCAACGCCTGCGATAAGCCCATCGTCGGACAGGTGGATATCAATCATCGTTGAGCAAGACAGTGAAATCCAATTCTGCTTCCAAAAGTGTTCAGTGAATTTGCTAAAGTAGTGAATAACGAACTGTTGTGTGCTCCAGGTCATCACCGCGTTGGGTCGCACGTGGCACCCCGAGCACTTCACCTGCGCGCACTGCAACCAGGAGCTCGGCACTCGGAACTTCTTCGAGCGCGACGGCAAGCCTTACTGCGAGCCTGACTACCACAACCTGTTCTCGCCCAGATGCGCTTACTGCAATGGACCAATCCTCGATGTTAGTTTCGGGAAATTCGCTCCACTAATTTCGGACTCTAAATTCATGGTGCTAAGGTGTTTTTATAATTTCAGAAATGCGTAACAGCGCTGGAAAAGACCTGGCACACAGAACACTTCTTCTGTGCTCAGTGTGGCCAGCAATTTGGTGAGGATGGCTTCCACGAGAGGGATGGCAAGCCTTACTGCCGCAACGACTACTTTGACATGTTCGCGCCCAAATGCGGCGGATGCAGCAAGCCCATCATGGAGAACTACATCTCAGCACTCAACACACAATGGCACCCTGACTGCTTCGTATGCAAGGTCAGTATCGGAGTCCTCATCACAGGTATCTCTGCAGGCTCTCAACTCTTTATTTATAAAGAATGCTCCAATATGCCAGGTCAAGTATAAAAGCTCACCTAAATATTCCAAAGCCCCAAAGCTTTTGGATATTTTGGACATTTGTTTTCTAATATAATATTTACCTCACAGGACTGCGAAAAGGCTGTCAAAGGCAAATCTTTCTATGCCATGGAAGGAAAGCCGGTATGCCCCAAATGCGTCGGAGTCGATGAGGATGAATAAAGGATGACGTCACCAATGCCCCCCTCTCAATATGCCCTCTCCAAATTTTTTTTACAGCTATGCTCGTCGTGATGAAACACAAGGGAATGATCTAAACACACACACACTAAACACAGATGTTATTTACATATAAAATGAAACGACAACTAGTCGTTAGTACTTGTTAGGGAAATTAATTTATGTAATATATTTTTGTAATATTATTGTAATGCTAAGATTTATAATAAAGAGAACAAAAATAAAAAGAAAGAGAAACAACAAAAAAAAGAGAACAAAAATAAATAAAAACAATACAAAACTATATGAGATTACGGATGTGCCCTCTGATAGGCATTCAAGGTCATGTGCGTACGCGCACGACAATGACCTTTTATCGGATCTCATTGTTGTTGCATAGGGAAGGACGTTGTTGGAAAAATACAACGAAATTGTGGAGCAGGTCAAGTGCCGAGTGTAGGGTTTCCCGACTCCCGAACCTTCTATAAATAGTGGGGTGTGGTGACGTCACAGGACGTCTGCAGCCACACCGGCTGCTAGTAATCACAGCGTTTTGTTTATGGGCCATCGGATTGAACGCTATTTTTAAACCCACCGCTCTATTAATACCTAGTCGTTACGCGGACAAATATACAGAGTTTTAAGGGTAATAGTGCAAGTTTAATGCTGAACAATATTGGCTTTATAACTGTTATAGTTACGAAATGATGCGCGGGTGCTTGCCAGGCCTGTTGCGTAATATGCAAACAAAATACTTTGAAATGTTTCGAGTACGCGCCGTTTATTCAGAGCGCCATTTTGTTGTTTTAAATTCAATTGAGATTTCGTTGATTCTAGCAATGATAAGGCCATAGTCTTGTATTTGAGAAACTAGAGCTGGTTTTATAACACATAAAGCAGTACACTTCAAGCTAGTAGATCACTATAGCAGAGCTCGAATAATCTCTCTTCTTTAGCTCTATTAATCTTTCGTGGAAGAAGTATCTGAAAGACTGATTTTGATTGTTACATAACTAGGAATATAGTAAAAACGTGTATACAAAAATATAACTCTCTATAATGTAGTTGTTTGACAACATAATTTTTCACGTCATTACATTATGAAACAAGACTTGTATGTTTTTTTTCGCGTAATAATGTGACATTTTCATGGATACCCGCCAAATGATAATTGTCCAGCAAATGAAAATAACACTCTATGACGTAATTATTCATTCGTGGATGAAAACTGTATGGATTTTGACAGCTTATTAGCATTTCATACAGTTGTTGATTTTAGGAAAATCTGTATCGTCCACAGCAATGTTGGTAATTTATTTAATGTTATGTTAAACTGTGTGTAGTAAAGTTAGCCCGTGACGTGCCGGTCGTAAAGAATAGCACAATCCCATTTCTTCCCCTGGGTGTCGTAAGATGCGACTAAGGGACTTACTAGAGAATGGGCAGCAGCGTTCTCTATGCATTTTACCACCATACTGCGATCGCCAACCCGCATCCCAAACGTGGCGATTATAGTAAATAGGTACTCCCAAATTGGGGGAGGAGGCTTATGTACAGCAGTGGACGTGTTTCGGTTGATATGATGATGATGACGAATGTAAACCTAACTTCATTGTTCATTTTAAACAGTCTTACATTTCTTACACCAGTTATTTACAAAACAATAATTATAAAATAAATAGAAAACATAAAACTATATTTTTGTTCTCTTTTTATAAAGTTTTTATTTTCGTCCTACGAAACAAATGCCACAGAATATACCAAAGAAGGTAACAACAAAAGTCTATTACATTCTAAAACATTTATTAACTTAGTCTACCAAATAATTTACATCTTACATCAAAATATGACACAAACACTCTCTAGATATAAAAAACAGACCAATTTTATGTTATTATTTTGTTTACAATAATTTATATTAAATCTAATGTAATACAAATAATAACAAGTACAAAAACAATATATTATTATTTCGGTATAATTTATACTTCTATACTAATATTACTACTAATATTATAAATCCGAAAGTAGCTCTGTCTGCCTGTAACGCTTTCACGACTAAACCACTGAACCGATTTTGATGAAATTTTGTACGGGGCAAGTTTGAACCCCAAGAAAGGACATGTGCATACTCTTCATTCCGCGACTTCGTCTGCGTCCGCGATGACCGACATTTACGCAGACGAAGTCGTGGACAAAAGCTAGTACCTTATAATAGTTAACTTCTCTATGTGTTATTTCTGTATTCGCAAATGTTTATAAATTAGGAAAGGTTATGGTATAGCCCAAATACTAAAGTAGATCAGGGTTAACCTTGTTCTTCGTTGTTATTGAACTAAACACAAATTACACAACTTCCTATTACTACACGGATTATTGAAAGAGACCAGACCACAAGCGTACGCAGCGCCCTCCCGTTATCGAAGAGTAAACAACTCTTGGCAGACAGCAAAACTTATCGTTGGTTTTCTGGAAACAATCATCTAAACTCAACAGATTCTTTTACCTTAAAAAATAACTAGTACTTATCAATCACATAGGTCATGATTTCCCAAATGCCTCGTAAATTTAAAAGGCATATGTTTGGTAATAGATGCAAACAGATATTTAAAAAAAAAAAAAACAATTTCGGGTTGATTGTTATTTATAGATCCATTAAATGATAACAACAAATACTATCTCAAATGACATCACAATATCTTATCATGTTAAGGATCTCCGTCATATCCTAAATATTTACATCCTCATCGAAGCGACGACAAATGTTTCTCTATAATCTGTACCTACAAAATCTTACTTAAAAATATATATTTTTCTTTCTTTTCAGGAATGTCGTGAGCCTTTCCACGGTGGCTCGTTCTTCGAGCACGAAGGCCATCCCTACTGCGAGACCCATTACCATGGAAAGAGGGGCTCCCTCTGTGCTGGTTGCCACAAACCCATCGCAGGCCGTTGTATCACCGCCATGTTCAGGAAGTTCCACCCCGAACACTTTGTATGCGCCTTCTGCCTCAGACAACTCAATAAAGGAACTTTCAAGGAACAAAATGATAAGCCATACTGTCATACCTGCTTCGATAAGCTGTTTGGTTAAGTTTAAGCTTGTGACGTCACAGTGCACGAATATACGCGAAAAAAGGTTATTCGATATTCAAACTTTGTTCGATCGATTGTCTTTTATAAACTGTGAGCGTTCGAAGTATAAATAAATAACGAATGGCGCTGTGACTGAAAATCGATAATATCGACTATTTATTGCAGTATTTTTATTGTAAACATGTTCAAATTATGAAGGCAAAGGTTCTAATTATTACTTAGTATCGACTGTAAGTCGTACTAGTGCCATAACGTCTATTACAAGAAAAATGTATGATATTATAAATGCTGTAACATGTAAAGAAATAGTAACTTTATGTATGTTATAAAAATCAGTTTGAAACTTATCAATATAATGACTTAATGACACAAACAATGTCTAGAAAATGTATGAAAAATGAGATTATTTTTAGGTCATGCGTTCAATATGTCTTTATCGAAAGCCAATTGGATAAACAAGTACTTTGTCAAGATAAAATATTCACGACTTATTTGAATTTCCTGCTTTTGTAATGCACAGTATATTTAATAAGGATAATAAATTCTCACTGTTCTGTTTGCAATAGCTATTGCTTACTATAAAATCCTGAGTTCGCTATCCGGGCAAAGTGGTATTTGGCTTTTCAATCAGGAATTTCTGGAATCTTGATTTGTGACCGGTTGAGGGCAATAGGCTCGCCGTCTATTATACGAGACTTCGAAATATGAATTTTCTAAAACCTCACCTCTGCATAACCTTTCAGAACACAGGCGTGATATTACTTATACTTACAATAAATGGCGCATAGCGACGACTTTACGAGAATTTTCTGTTGAGATAGCTGCGTACGAATGGCTTCAAGGTTACCGATAAAACCATATCGGTATGTTATGATAATTTGAGTGTTGTTCGATACGATATGCCGTGTTTATTTTTGGTTTTTGGAACAATACGAATGTTCTACACGTACTACTTTAAAAATGACGCCTTTTTGGGGTAGGCAGAAGCTACAGCTACGTGTTAAGATCTCTAACAGCGATGCTAGTTTGGTCCACATAGCCTAAGAAGAAGAATACAAATGTATATACTAACTGACCATACAGACGTTGTCCTGTTTCCTAGAACTCGATAGCAGCGCCATCTTTCGGGCTGATTTGTAAATCTAAACCATCCAGGGTGCCAACCAAACGCATACAAAACAAATCATTCAAATCGGTCCAGCCGTTAAGGAGGAGTTCAGTGACATACACACGTACAGTAGAATTATATATATATAAAGATAGGTATAGGTATATGCGGAAGGTTACTCATTCATACATGCACTCACTGATTAATCACGAAATCTAAAAACTACAGGACCAACGATGATGAAATTTGGCAAAGAGGTATATTATGTGTAGGAGATGTCAGCTAAGAAAGGATTTTAGGAAACTCCCCCGTTAAGAGGTGAAAGTTTGTATGAAAGTCCGTCAGTTTTGAAGCTATGTTCTTCAAATTTTGTGTTTAGGCTGACAAATAAAAAAATATTTATAAGTTTCTCAGCGTTTCTGATAATTCTACTCTCGAAGAGGTGGAAAAGGGGATGAAGTTGTGTGAATAGTCCTTCATTTTAAAAGTAAACATCAATTTATTGAAACTAACGCAACGAAATTTCGGACACCAAGCAGGTGAAGCCGCGGGCAAAAGCTAGTTATTATATAAGAATATTTTATTTGGAATATTTATTACTACTTCGCCTACCTAACTTAATGAGATCTTCAATCCATCTGTAGGGGCTTCCCTATACGTCAAACGATAGTGAATGCGAATTCATATCTTAAGATAATACAAACAAAGTATACTGTGCATTATAAAAGTTTGATTTATTATGTCAGTCGTGTATATTCTTTCCAGAATGTTCAACATGATTTTAATATTTTTTAATATCGTGAACTTCTCAATCAGTTCTATGCATGTAATATGTAACAAAAATGATTTACACAATAAGTCGTTGATACTGCATTCATATATTAGTTATTATCTTTACCAAATGGAGAAAATAAAAATAGACAAAGGCCTATATTGGATAATGTCCTGCAATTAGAATCGTACTAATAAATTAATAACTTGAGCGTACAAAATTATCACAGCCATTAAAATATGTATAAAAAATCATAATTGTTTTAAACACTATTTCAAAGTAAGATGTAAATAATAAAGATTTATAACAAAACAACAAAAAAAAAGCTCACATACGGCCGGATTCAAACTTTATGACGAATCTGAAGTACGCTACACTTTGCGGAGTACCTCTCCCCTCACCCCACAGACACGGAAGTAAAATCGCTACGGAATTTTGTCGCCCATTGGTTCTTAAACCCAAAGTTGAATGCCCGAGAGTTGGAAATCGAACAGTAGAATACACTGTTCAATTTTCGACCTTTTCTTGGATTTTGAACCCTCGGCTTAGTACTGAGAGATGAAATTCCAGTGCGCGAAGAAAATCATAGAGAATGCGGGATTTAGTCGCGCACTAGGGTCTTCATCGCATAACTTAGCACCGAAATTTAAAAATCGAACAGTTTGTATTTTCGACAAGCTGGGATACACTCTATTGGATTCTCAGTAGAGTTGAAAATCCAATAAAATCCTTTCGCGATATTTTTACTTTCCCGTTAACGTTGAGTTACTGCGCAGCGACTTGCCTAACGTTCTGATCCGCCATAAAATTTGAATGGGGACATCTTAGTATTTATCGATGTAGTCTTACTAGTGCATGTGATTTAAACTAATTAAGCATAGTGTTTATACTAAAAATCGTTCTACGAATAGATAGGATACAAATTTTGGAAATGTTATTGCAAATACTGCTAATATTGTACGGTCTAAGATGTCTCAGACATTATTTTTAGTCGGTAAGGCTTAGTTTGCTGCGTTTTGTGAAGGAGGAAACAATGACGGAGTTACCTACTGATATAAGAAGATAATGGTAGATAATATAATCCTTCTTCGAAACAACAACAAAAAACAGGGTGATTGATAGAACTGAAGATTTTCTCACTTTACAACTCAGCGCCGAAAACGCGATTTTGCGACAATGACCTACTGAAGCCGAGTATACGCGATTCTGCGTTATCGATCCGAGACTGACGGTTCAATTGTATTCATGGTTCAATAAGAGCGATAAGAGATTTTCACTTCAAATTTCAAAATTGGAATAAGTTTTATTAATTGCCAGCGTTAACTTGAGTTCTTTCAACAAAGAATAGAGGTCCGTTGAGACGGAACGGAAAAATTACCGAGTAATTTATTGGCTCTATTGAAAATAGGACCGTATCATCATAACGTAAAGTAAAAAGACTCGGTTGCTCTCGGTATAGATAGCGGCCAGAGAAGGCTCGAAACTGCGCGACGATTTTTGCGTTCTGTCTGAACTGACACGTTAGAGGTTTTCACTTCAAATTTCGAAATAGGCTTACATGTTAACAGTTGCCAGCGCTAACTTGAGTTCTCTTAACGAAGAGTAGGGCTGATTCTGCCATGACTCTGGTATAGGCAGCGGTGTCCAACCTTACCGTCAGTTGGGCCCCCTACTTGCTTGAAAAAACTGATCGAATTGAATTACGTTTTGTCAGGTCATCAATTAATATTAAGAGCTGAAATTAGACTAAACTAGGGGAACCCACCCGCCATTTTTCTAAGAGTTTTTCAGAGACACTATTCCGTCATTGTTTCCAAGGAACGAAATATTCGTGCTGCTATGACAATCCGATAGTTTTACATGCATTTTATTTATGTTATACGCTTTCAGTAATATAATCGATTTGACTCAATTATATCAATAAGTTCTGTATCTTCCATTAGCGTTATGCTGTACAGTTATTTGCTATGTTGTTATTATAGTTTTATTACTCCATTTTACGTTATTGCTCGGAGTTCGTTAGAAAGTGCCAAACTTATCGGGCTAGCTTGTTAAGACCAGTGCTCACGGCCTAGCATTTTATAATGTAAATTAGTTTTAGTCAAAAATCATGTTTTGGTGCTATTTTGTTGAACAAATGTATGGAAATATATCATACAGAAATTTACATACGCCGAAATATTATAGAGGAAACATCTGTGCAACCAGCCCAGTTAAATAAAACACGTATTTTCCCCATTATCATAAGGAAAAAATAGTTCTCTTATCGTCATGGTAACTTATCAAAAGTTAAATTTTTAACTCAAAATGTGTTCCATGAGTGCTGGCATTAAGTTTATCGCTTCAGTTAGTTGATAGCAAAGGTAACGAGTGTTGAAGTGTTGCCAACGTTGCGCAAAATGTTGGTAATGTCGGTAGTAACGTACCGTACGAGTATGTAACCTATGAGACACGATTTTATTGAATCTGTAATATTTTAACAAATATATTTAATGTTTTTTTAATGTTGTTGTTTTATTGATATTGCTTTTCTATTCTGGGCGACATGCAGAACATCGCTGTATTCAATGCCAAACAAATATAAATTTTGTGCACCTATAAATAAAGTTTAAAATATGAAACTACCATTAGTCCGAGACCCACCAAAGTTGAACGAGAGAATCTTAGGTTGGGGTCAAGTTATTTATTTCTGACTTTAATTTAAGATACTATTTATATTTATTTGATAGTGCACGGCCTTTAGTTTATTTCACGCAACTGAAAAAATTTGTAATCCTAGATATAAAGTTTGAAATAATAAACTTCGATTAGTCTGAGGCCCACCGAAGCTGAACGCCAGAGTTAAAGGTTGGGGACAAGCAGACAGAGATTATTTATATTTATTTAGCAGTGCCCAGCCCTTACTTTATTTCACTCAACCTTAAAAATAACAAAAAGTCGTTTTTTTTTCCAGAATCGTAATGTTCATGAATGTCAGACTAATTTGCAATTTACATATAAGGATTTATAGCACAATGCCAATAATATACAGATAAGGATTATCAATACATATCTATTCATGAAATCATGCATGTCTCGCACAACTGGTTTAAAACTTGTTCATTTTAATAATTAAAATCGATATCTCTTATCATTCAATCGACCTACAAACTCATGGAACTAGCACAGGTGTGTAAGTATTATTTATATCATTATTGATTTTGAGCCGTCCTTCGTAGCATCTGTTTACTTTTCCACGGGGTATTAAGAAATATTTCTTTGTAGTTCGTATTTTTTATTATAACACACAACCGGAGTCAGGAGTATTCTTACACGACTTTAACATAGACATATCCAGCCTAATGGGAATGCTCAACACCGTCTACCAGGTGGAATGTATGGGCATTATACAAGCGGTGTACGCCATAGAAGTCAGGAGAGTTACACACCCCCACAAACGTATCTCTCCGACAGCTCTTCAGGTTTCCAAACCATTTCAGGTTCACAATGCACTAGAACAGTCTAACCGCAACACGGGGACACTGCAATGGGTAAAAGGACACAACGGTTCACTAGGCAACGATGCAGCTGACGAACTGGCTAAAAGGGCGTCCAGCGCGTCAGTCTGTGGACCAGAACCCATCGAGTCCATTTCCTCCAACCAGCTACGTAGGAGGCTACAGGACTTCACTCACACATAAGTGGAGCGCTGGTGGACCTCGACACCAGGCTTCAGGCAGTCCAGGGAAGCTATGCTAAGAAACTGGCTGACTAGACATCTGTTACGCCTATACAGGAACGTTCTGCGTCTGGTGACGGGGACCACCACGACACATGCCCGCTACACAAACACTTTTACACAATAGTCATAACGGCAAAAGAGAGCATGGAGGCTGAAGAAACCGTTGCGGATATACTTTTCGAATGCATAGGCGTCGCCAAGATTAAGACAGAACCCTCGGGGCACCCAGTTCTTACAGTGAGATTGTGAGGGAATTATTTATTAAAATATACGTAGGTATATTCATAGACATTGTTTTTTATTTGACACAACTATACTTTTTATATAAAAACAAACGACATGCAGTGTCAATCGGTACTGAATGATGGCCAGTACTCACACTCCTCTTCACGGCATGATCGTGGACATCAGGAGTTCACGAAACTCCTAAGCTGTTCCGCAATTTCAACAGCCGCGGTCCAGCTATAGCTTTTGTTAGTATATCTGCCTCCATGTCTTCGGTTCGCAGATACCTGACCTGTATCATTCCCTCCATTATGCAATTTCTGATGAAGTGCATTTTTAAGTCAATGTGTTTGGACTTGGAATTTACCATAGTATTTTGACTTAACTTGATGGCAGCTTGGTTATCGTTAAATATTACTATGCTTTCATAGTTGGCCCCAAGATCTCTGAATACACTTTTTAGATGAATGGCCTCTTTCGCAGCTTCAGTCAATGCTACATATTCCGCTTCGGCAGTAGATAGTGCAACGGACTTTTGTTTCTTCGATATCCAGCTCCAGCCGTTCCAGCATATTTAAAACAACAGCCGGAAAAAGACTTCCGGTCCAGCTTGCATGAGCCCCAGTCTGCGTCAGCCATGCCATGTAATTCTTGGCGAGTTTTCCTGAATATAAGACCAACGCCTTTGGTTCCTTTTAAATAACGCAGCACTCTTTTTGCGCACTTGAAATGCTCTTCGCCGTAACAGTCATTAAACTGAGAGAGATAGCTAATGGCATACATTATATCAGGTCGAGTAGCAACAGCCAGATACATGAGCGTGCCAATCAAATTTTTGTAAGGCAGATGGTTCTTATCACCTCTTTCTCCTTTTTCTAGCTTAAGACCTGGTTCTATGGGCGTCGATGTAGCCTTGCAATCTTCCATTTTAAATTTTTTAAGAGTGTCTTCTATGAACTTCTCTTGGTTCAGTTTGATTTCATCTCCCTTATAGGTAACATCTATTCCTATTATCCGTTTAGGTGTTCCTAAGTCTTTTAATTCAAATTTGGCATTTAACATGTCTTTTATTTCTTGAAGCTTTTTGGGACATGAATAGGCAATTAACAAATCGTCGACATATATTATTATTATAACTTTAACTCCTCTTTTCTCTTGTATGTATAGACATGGGTCAGCTTCCGATGCTTTGAAACCTATGTTCTTTAATTCTGTGTCGAGTTTCTTGTACCATTGCCTCCCTGCCTGTTTGAGTCCATATAAAGCTTTTATGAGATGACAAACTTTCCCTTTAGGGTTGTTTTTTATGTCTTTTAGCATACTCATTGTTTTGTTGTACAAAGTTAAATTTTCCTGTTTACTTTCTTCAACCATGATTTCAGTCAGATATTCTTCTAAATAGTCAGGATACTTCATTATTATTTTTTCTTCTAGTTCACCATTCAGGTATGCCGTTGTAACATCCATCTGGTTCAATTTCAAGCCTTCTTCCATGGCTATTCCAACAACAGATCTTATCGAACTCAGTTTAGCTACAGGAGCGTATGTCTCATTGAAGTCAACGCCTGGTCGCTGCGTGAAACCCCGTGCTACTAGTCTGGCTTTCTTTGTAATACTGTTGTCAGGTCCTATTTTGTTTTTAAGAACCATTTTGTAGTCCACTTCTTTCATGTCTTTGTTCTTCTTTTCTATTTTCCAGGTTCCATTTTTAACATGTGCTCTAATTTCAGCTTTTATAGCATCATGCCAGTATTCAGAATCTTCATTCTCATCGCATGTGTTGGATATCTCTGAAAGTAGTTGACTTTCTTCAGTCTGGTCCAATATAAAATCTCTGGTCCACGCGGGTGGACGCCTCTCTCTTTGCGGCCTCCCATTTTCAGGTATTTCTATAACCTCTGATGCATCATCGTAAGACTCTATGTCTTCTACCGAAGAAACTTCATCTTCTTGCTCATTGAAATTTTGTAAGGTATTTTCCTTTTCATTCTCGGTTATTTCAATTTCTATGGGTTGTACTCTTTCATTTTTCTTATCATTACCTTTAATATTGTTTTCTTTTTCAGGTATCCGAGAGTGTTCTCTTTCGTTAATAAGTTTATCATAGTTCTGACTTTCTTCTTCGAAGTACATCTTGTCTATGACTTTTATGTCCCTGCTTATCACTACATCATCTTCTTCGGGTATGTACACTCTGTAAGCCTTTGAGGTCAGTGAGTACCCCATGAATACGCCTTCTTTGGCATTTTGGGTCAGTTTGCCTCGTTTGTTCTTTTTCAAAACAAAGGTCTTCCTGCCGTACATGTAAAGATGATGCCCACATGGTATTCGGCCAAGCCATTTCATGAATGGTGTTTTGCCATCCAGTGCTTTGGAAGGGCTACGATTTATAAGGTAGTTTGCGGTTGCTATCGCCTCCGCCCAGAGCTTTTTAGGTGCCTTGGCCTCGATTAACAGACATCTGGCTTTATCTAATAATGATCTATTCTTTCTCTCGCTAATCCCATTTTGTTGAGGGGTATAAATTGTGGTCAACCTTCTTTGGATGCCATGCGATTTGAGAAAAACATCGAATTCCTTGTTGCGGTATTCCGTGCCATTGTCTGTCTGCAGGTTCTTTATTTTCTTGTTGTGGAACGTCTCAACTTCATTTTTATATTCTTTGAAAACGTTGAAAACGTCACTCTTCCTTTTTATAAAATAGACGTGACAATAGCGACTAAAGTCGTCTATGAAAGTAACATAGTACTTTGATCCTGCTAGCGTATCGCATTCGAACGGTCCACAAACGTCACTATGGATTATTTCCAGGTTATCAGTTGTGTACAGATCATTGTGTCTTAGAAAAGGTAACCTGGACAATTTGCCTTTGATGCAGGTCTCACATGTTTCCATGTCTTCATCACTTAAGTTTAAGCCATGCATTAGGTTGTCCTTAGACATCTTCTTTAAGTCTCTTTCATTTATGTGGCCGAGTTTGCGATGCCATTCCATTATGTCACTGTCATTTTTTGTTTTGTAATTTGCAGTCTCTTTTCGTCCAGATTCAAAGTAGTAAAGCCCATCTCTCTTTCGAGCAGTCAGTGTTATTTCACCGGTTTTGTGTACGACGTAGGCTTTCTCTTTTTCAAAAACAACCTTATTTCCTCTGTCCGTTATATTAGCGACGGATAATAGGTTTACAGAAATATCCGGAACATACAGTGTGTCATGGAAATTGTAGCCGTGTTTAGCGGTGCTGATTGTAACTTTCCCTTTGCCTTGAATTCTACTGGTATATTTGTTTGATGCCAACTTTAGGGTGCCAATTTCAGGGGTCATAGTAGAAAACTTTGATTCGTCACCGCACATGTGCGATGAGCAGCCGCTGTCTAGACACCAGGCATTTTCATCAGCGTCTGTATTTACGGTGCTCAGACAAACGTTAAAATTGTATTTGCTTCCGTTGTCCTTTTCATTCGGGTTTTTCTTCTTGCCCCAACATGTCTCGATGGTGTGACCTTTCTTTTTACAGCTCTTACAGTACAACCTTTGCCTATTTTTCTTAACGTGATAGGCTTCTGAGCTTTCAGGCTGTCCATTGCCACTCCTTGCTTGGTATTCTTCCAGAATCTTTACTTTTAGATCTTCAGGATTAGGCACGGTGTCTCGAGATTCGATGGCTATTCTAAAGTTCTCAAAAGTTGTCGGCAAACTGTAGAGGAGCATTATGCTAAGCAGTTCTGGAGGTACCTTTATATCCATATCTGCGAGTTTGTCCACGATGTCCATAAAGTTATTTATGTGGTCACGTATATCTTCTCCTGTGGTCATTCGCTTTAGAACCAATTGTTTTAATAAGGTAGCTTTCCTCGCAGGCCCAGTGCTTTGATAAGTAGCCTTTAACTTGTCCCATACAGCTTTAGATGTCGCGCAGACTTTAATTTGTTTTAATTCCGACGGTGATAACAAAAGTAGGATTTCAGCCCTTGCCTTCAAGTCCTCTTTGTTGAACGCCAATCTCGCCGCCGCATCCGCAACTGGTGGTAAAGTTTTCTCGCCGCTTACGATATCCCAAAAGTCATTTTTGATCAGGACCGCCTGTGCTTGCAAACACCAACTATCATAGTTTGACTTGGTCAAAGGTTCTATATTTCTATAACTCGTAGTTGTTGCCATTTTTTTTTCTTATTTGCAAACAACCACGCTCTGCTACCAATTTGTGAGGGAATTATTTATTAAAATATACGTAGGTATATTCATAGACATTGTTTTTTATTTGACACAACTATACTTTTTATATAAAAACAAACGACATGCAGTGTCAATCGGTACTGAATGATGGCCAGTACTCACAGAGATTCTCAACAGACTAGGAGATATAGTCAACTTCTAGACTCCACTAACATAGAACAGAACCACACGCAACGGATGGATTTCTAGTGAATAATATAATAACAGGGACTTTTCTAAAAGTCATCACACTTAGGACATGGGGTCTATGGGAGAAAGACAGTACATGAACCAACCAATCCCCCAAAAAAAAAATTTGTCGATCTATGCGCCATACACTCTGTATAATTCTATAAAGCCATATCAAATATACCTAGCTTTACAAAATTATAGTGATTAAAATCATCAATATACAACCCTCTAAATTCACTCAATCCCATTGTATTTTTTTCATTAAACAGGCTTAGTGAAGTATTAATTTATTTGTAATTGTTGTCATAAGTGGTTAAGCATATCCAAGGTCGACTATACAGGATAAGTTTTTAACCAGTGCGCAAATTTTAACAAATTAAACTTAAACGAGTTATAATAATATAATAATCATGCAATTTTTATTTTGATATTATTATTACAAACAAAATTGAATTATCGTTAACGAAAGATGTTTATTTTGAAACTGGTTTTTATGGTAACTTGCGCGCGATACCAGCGCGGCGGCGAATGGAAACGACCAAGCGTAGTTACAAGTACCTACCAGCTGTTCGTTCGATCAAAATTCTAAGAAGTTCATAGTACCTGCGGCGCGTGATTACTGACCTATTCCTACTGTCGATAACATATTACGAAATATGTGGGGTATCCACAGTTTACTGATTTAAGATAGGATATTTTTTTTTTTAAGTATTGAAAAAATTGTTGAAATGTGTTCTATTACTGGTACTGAACCACCATAAAAAATTTGCACACTGGTTAAAAGAAAATCCTGTATCAACGGGTGGACATCGAACTCACGACCCATCGTTTGCCAGTTCATTGGACCCCACACCAGTACCACCCATTGGTATTGGACCTCTAAAATAGGTATAGACAATGTATGAAATAAAATGTCTCACATTTATCCTCTTGCTTATGTAAACACAGTTAGGTATTATTTATACAGTCGTGTTAGGTAACTATTTCCTTATCAACACCGAACATTATTTAGCAATGTATTTACTACGCGTATTTTACGTTATATTTTGTTAAACGTATTTATCGGGAAATCCGTAAATTATATACTTAAGTTTGGTATTAATGTTGGGTGTGTAGAGTAGGTTCCGTGTGGTGACGAACGTAGAGATAGCATCACCCCATTTCTTCCCATGGATGTCGTAAACGGTGACTAAGGAACTTACTAAACAATAGGATGCTTCCTATTGTCTAGTAAGTTCCTTAGTCACCGTTCAACGCATTCGTAAAATGCATTCTCTATGCATTTTACCACCAAATTGTGATCGCCAACTCGCCTGCCAAGCGTGGCGATTATGGCAAAGCCCCCCAACTAGGGGAAACCTATGACCAGCAGTGGACGTCTTACGGCTGAAACGATGATGATAATTAATGGTAGGAACAAATACCCATTTTATACATACATAAAATCACGCCTTTTTCCCATGGGGGTAGGCAGAAACTACAGAACGCCACCTGCTAGGATCCTTACATACGCTTTTTTCCTCGTTTAAGTTCATACATCTAGTCATACACGCACGCCGGTTACTACTGACTCTTCTGAAGAACATCACCAATAAGGTCACTAATGTTCTCCTAGGGCGTCACCTTCCGGCGTGACCAGTCACATCTACCTTGTAAATAACTTTTGTTAGCCGTCCTTCATTCATCCTCTCAACGTGACCAAACCATCTAAGCATACTCTTTTAAATTTTTGTCACTACATCTTCTTTTAAACCACACCGTTCTCTTATCACATCATTCCTCAGCCTATCATTCATAGTCACACCACACATGCTTCGCAACGAACGCATTTCCATAGCATTTATTCTACTTTCATGCTTCTTTTGCCATACCCAACATTCACTTCCATACATAAGCTTAGGCTGATTGGTCACAACTGGTTGGTCACAATCGCATGTAGAGCACCATTTACTTTATTTCCCGCATGGCCGCATCTACTCTTCTTTCCACATCTTTATCAATATTTCCATCCCTTGTAAACAAACTCCCCAAATATACGAACCCACTTACTTGCTCCACACTCTTGTCGTTTATTTTCACATCAAATACCTAAACATTCTCTTTCATTTTATAATCTCAGATAATTTACATTCCATCGCCAGTTCATCACCTTCCTACTTTAGCATTATGTATTTTGGGCACGCCACAATTGCAGCGGTAAGTCCCCTCTTTGAGGAGTGGATTGAGAGGCGCCACGGCGTCCTCACCTTCCGCCTGACGCAGGTTCTCACCGGGCATGGGTGCTTCGGTGGGTTCCTGTTCAGGATAAAGCGGGAGGAAACGCCCGGGTGTTTCCATTGTGAGGATCGTCTGGAGGACACGGTGGAGCATACGGTGGAGGTGTGCCCTGCCTGGGCGGAGCACCGCCGTGTCCTCGTGGAGGCGATCGGCGGCGGCGACCTCTCGCGTCCGGCCCTGGTGCGAGCCATGGTACGGAGCGAGAGGGCATGGGAAGCCGTCACCTCCTTCTGCGAAGCAGTAATGCTCGCGAAGGAGGAGGCGGGGCGCGTGAGGGAGTGGCAGTCTCTGCGCCCTCACGTCCCTAGCCGCCGCAGGAGGAGACGCCCCGGGCGTCGGGAGTCGATAGCGGACTCCCGGCCACCGTAGGCGCGAGCTTGCGGGTGGCGAGCAATGGGTAGCTCGCCGCCCGGTAAGGACCAGGCTCGGGTCGACGGCGCGTAGTGTTCCACGCGCGCCTCAAAGAGATGTCAGCAGCAATGTAGGGGTCTGCTAGGACCGATGCCTGCCAGGGTCGCGAGATTGTTCGAAAGAGATACCGTGACTCTGGCACATGGGCAACTGAAGGAACACGGGTGGGTTTTAGTCAGTAAAAGTCTGTCACGCCCTCCCGCTCCGCCCAGAGCTGGAGAAGTCATTTGATGATTTCCCATCCAAAAAAAAGCATTATGTATTTTGAAAGTCAAGGTCCTAAAATGATTGTTGTTGCACGTTGAACTTTGTTATGCATGCAGGTTGTTTCATCCGTTTAAGTTGTAAGAATCTTTTCAGGATTAACAACGAGATGTCCCACCAAAAAAAAGCAGGTTGTTTCAATACTAACTTGATTATTTCAGATTCAAATACCTACAGCTTCTAAGTTAGAAATTCTAACCATTGGAAACTTAGATTTAGCTATGAAAATTTAATAAGATACCTAGTAAATAGGTAGGTTGATGGTTGAAAAATCACAATCGTCTAAAAAACGAGCGGTGGTTGTTAAATGCCGATAAACCGGCACTGATTACATTGTGATCGGCGTTGTTATTGTACCATAGACCTTATCAACGGCATCGTTAGTGTAGAGTGGGCGTATCCAAACGCTTTCGAGAAACTACTCTAAAATGATGATAATAATTTGATTTAGACATGCATGACTACTTTTAATACTTCGCTTGCTACTTGAGCGTGTCAATTATGACTGCCGCGATGATCAGCAGGCGTAAGCGCACTGCAAAGTGCAAACCCAGTCCAAAGTTCGATTTTCGAAAAGGGCAGTGTCATTTTAATGCATTCGTCAGGACTTTGGAATTCGGAGTCCCAACATTCAAAGAGTCAGTAGAGGTCAGTGGGTCACCTTAGGGGCGGAGGCAGAGGTAGTAATAGATTGGGGTGGCAATCACCTTGCCGCTGTATATGGACACCACTATACATTTATCTCTGTCTACCCTTTCAAATAAAATACTGGCGCTATGTTGTGTTTCATTATATAATACCCAAAAATTACTAAAATATTCATGATCGCTCATCACCAAGGCTGCAAATACCTACACTTGTGTACGACAAGTGTTCTTTACTTTGTACCCAATCGATATTCTTATTCGTGAGGAAAATAATGCTTATCAATATCGTTAATTACGTTTTTATCATTAATTTACGTTTATCAGCACGTTCTTTTCGTGACGGTTGGATAATTCCATTTTGAGTTGTATAACCACAAATAGATATGTAGAAACCTACCTATTACGGTTTTCCCTGTCTATCAAGAAGCGATTTTGTTTTGATGTCTATTGGGAATTCCAAGTTCATGACATTATTATTTATTATGTCTACGTCATTTTTTGTATGAATCAGCAGGCCCCTGTATGAATAAGATTTTGGCGCCATCTCATTTAAATAACGACATGCATGACATCCGGTAGACCTTGACTGTTGTAAACTACCCACTATTCCGGATACAGTTATTTTAACGAATGATGAATGAATCATAGATAAAATGAAAGCAATTTCTATTCCGTTCTGAGCCATTTTCTGCACGAGTCATTATAACGCCGGTAAGCAGGGACTCATGTAATATTTATGTACAAAAAACTCGTTGATTGGTAGTTTGATAAACCTGAATTCAAGTTTTTATCACTTTTATTTTGAGGAAAACTAAAACTTGTTCGAAGTTGACTTTTAGAGCAATTAGTTTTTTTTGTTGTTTTAATATAATGTAAGACTGGTTTTTACCCCTGACAAGTTAATTTTTTTTTATCCCTTTATTATTATTTTGTGCATGAGATATTACAATTCAGAAACCAAGCTATGAGTTTCTACAGCATTATATTTTGAATTATTTTTTTCACATATTCATGTGATGAACTGATGATGAATAACTTACTCTCTAACTTCTACTCACTAGGACTAGTTTAACCACATGCAAAGAAAACAACAGAGTTCGACAGGACATTGTTTATTTACAATCTATGTGCATCCTAACTAAACACTAAATTATAATTTGTTATATATTATAAAAACTTTTTCTTAATAAATAGGTAAAGAAACACTAATTAAATTGTCATTTCATAACTTAATAGTATAGATTCAATAACTTAGATAGAACTTAAAACTAGTCAGTCTTTGGTGGGAGTCGAAATGCAGAAATATTCTACGCTAGACCAGGGAACAGTTCTGAAAATGATTCGCACCAAAAGTCTGACAAGTCCATAGATTCTGGCTCACTGAGTGGTGACGCTAATGACTCGTATCCCAAGTCGGAGATCGTGTGCGATGGAGAGAAGCCTAGATTCTCCTCTACAGATTTAGGTGACATGGTCATTGGAGACAGCATTTTCATGTCACACTCCAGTGTGATCCCTGAACAGTCATCTGTTAGAGCACTGAAGTCTGTCTCAATCTGTAAAGGTGTTTCTTCTATGATGTGTTCTTCACATGGCACTTCGATGGTGATGCAGTCATTGGCTTCATCACAGCTGGCATAGAACAAGTCCCCCTTGTCATTGTTCTCTTCTTTAATTTGTACTTCTTCTGTGTCAGTGACAACAATCTCTGGTTTGTAAGGATGCGCATAGGAGTGTTGGGACAGTATCCTGTTGACGTCGTGCTTGATGTCTACGATTGCACCTTCACCGGATTCCAGGTGCTCTGCTGCGGTCCCCACCACTTTAGGTCCTTCAATGCACTCTCCAGTTTTGCTGACTGTGTCCTGTAACAAGAGGAAACAGTATTAAAGTAACTTGTTTAAAATCTTGGAGCATCTGCACCTGTATCTGTTGACACAACCTCATGAAAATGCTTTGACATGCACTGATGCAATAAAACCATTTCCTCTAACATTTTTCAAACTGCCTTGCAGTTTGGCAGAAGTAATATATTTTGTAAAAAACCATAAGATTGTGAAAAAACACTTTTTCATTTTTTTTCTAGTGTGAGAAAGGGATAGCTAGTTGCTATGAAATTGCACTGTTGTCATTAATGATTTACATAACAAGCCAGTTTCAGACCAGCACAAAACCAGTTGTACAAAGTTGTTTTGTTGCTATCATAATTATTATTATTTGTATAATGATGTTCTATGATGCAATATTTGTTTCATATTGCATCATCTGTGTGGTCCATTTCAGATAAGGATGTGGGCTAACAGGCCCTTCAGGAGCCCAGTAACAGACAACATGAAGTTATCTTCTGTATCTTATCAAGGTATTTTATCTGTTGACAAGCTAGGGATTTTATGTAAAATGGTGAAAGTGTAAAGTTTCAACTCTGATTACAGCATGATTCATATCCGACTGACCTAAAGGAAGTCTGTTAGGTTGGACAAACAGGTAATTTACCAACATTTGCACAGGTATTGAAGTCCTATGAGTCATTTTCATGATATTAACAATCTGATTTATTTCATAGTTAACTTACATTTTGAGCCGTTCCTGCAGCACTTGCATCAATTTCTTTGAAGAGGGAGTCTGCAAGTTGAGTGAGGGTATCGAGGTACTCGTCTGAATCGAAGTGTGCGAGGAGGTCTGCGAGAGGAGACACATCGCCAGCAGCAGGCGCGCCGCGCGGATCGCCGTCGGGGACCCTTCCTTCTGCTGAGGAATAGACTCTGCCGGTCTGGGGGTCCCCGCGACGTTCCGCGCCGCGGCCGCTTCACTGCGAAGCGTTGCGTTCTCGCTCAACAGACGCTCGTTCAACGCCTTCAAGCTCTCTACCTCACTTGTCAACTTGTCATTCATGTCCATAAAGTATTTGATGCGGTCTTCCATCTCATCCATCTTTGCCTTCTTTCTGTCGCGTGAAGTCTGAGCCGCGACGCGGTTCTTCAGCTTCCTGATAAACAAACAATCCAGTTATAACAATTTGCTATCGCTAACAAGGCTTATTGATAGTGCTAAGTGGACGTACGTAACTGTACATAACGGAACGTGAGGTCAACATACTCTGGAATTTATGACAGGTATTCGCATTCATATTCCCATTCGATTAATCCTATTCTTTTAGAATTTCAGGTACTTACATATGAAAAGGATTTTACACTTTGATTTAAATGGCGGAGATAAACAAATTACCCTAACGACAAAACAATCAGAATGAAACAATGATAAAACATCTAATAACGTCATTGACCAAGGTCCACTGTAAGTTGACCTCTCATTATACAAAGGCGTGACACGACACGCAGGCAATGTTTCATCAAATCATGAACAACTCACTTTCTTTGCATCTTCTCTTCCCATGTCAAGTGGTCCAGGCGGCGCTTCCTGGAGGGGGCGGGAGATGGTAGATCCACCAGCACTTTGGACTCCATCTCCTCAACCGCCTCCATAGCCAGGTAGTTGTTAGGCACCGTGATGATTATAGGAGCGCTCATATTGTTGACTTGTATAATCACAACTTATAAACAAACACTCCACAACACTGGTCTAGTAGTTGACGTTTAACTAATGTCTTAACTTTAACATAATATCAGAGTTCCGTATGAACCATTTGTTAGAGCACTTTTATATGATATTTCCTCGCGGGCGAGCTATTAACGATTGCGTCGTACATGTTCGGGTTCTCAGAGAGTAATAAATATTTTACAAGATTCTCGAAAATGTGTATGTGGTTCCATGTGATTGGTGGAACCTTATCAGGTGGGTGTTGACAAAATGACGACAACCGAATGAAAGAAAAGGATAGAAATAGTAACAGCGTTGGTTGAGCTGAGACAAAATATGTGACGTCACTCATACTGGTGCTAGCCAGGGCTTTGAATAACGTTAAAAATTTGGTATCGTTACTTTCAGCGAACGGAGATAACGTTATTAGTAAAGGTAACGTTATGCTTGGTAACGATACTTGGCATATGTTTTACCGGTAAACTGAGTTAACGTTATCGAAGATTTTATCGGTAAATGTAACGTTACCATCGCCATAACGTTACCAAATGCATACTGTTATAGGTTTAAGGTTCAAATTTGCTTGTGGGAATTCTGGGTAATATAAATACCTACGTGGTTTCTTTATGCTGATTTATTTACGACTAACTTTAAACGATAGTTTCTTATTGATATTATGGCAACGCACACATGCATTCGTACTTACTTAACTCTTTCACACATACATACGATTCTATCTCAACATACCGCCCACCAAAGGGTCTATTTGCCCTTTCACAATGTTTCGTATAGATAATAACAATTTACTCGTACAACAAAATATAGGTAGGTTAATTTAACAGTTACATTACATTATTAGGTCGCATACAAAATCAAGGTTCAATGTCTATTGGTAAATAACATAACTTATTAAATGACCTTTGTACTACACTATCACCACTTTTCACAGAATATACCCGTGTGACACCGTCAGCACCCGGGTGTTTCTCAACAATACGTCCTATCATCCATTTACCCGGAGGCAAATTATCTGACTTTATTAGAACAATGTGTCCTAGGTCAAGCTCTTTGACCTTGTGATGCCATTTCGAACGTTGTTGCATTCGTGACAGGTATTCTTGTTGCCATCTGTGCCAGAAGTCAGTCCGAACCAGTCAGTCAGAACCTTTGCTGATGCTGCCATCTTGATAAATGACTCATCGGGACATCTCGGAGGTCTGGTGTCGGAACAGTGATGGGTGTTTCACCGATAAGGAAGTGACCAGGGGTAAGTGGTTGTAGGTGGTCTCTGTTCGTGTCATCTATTATAGTTAGCGGCCGTGAGTTTAAAAAAGCCTCAATTTGACATAATAACGTGCTCGTTACTTGAACTCTAGGTAAGTCTCCCATTTGCTGTGACTTTGCCGTAGCATTTAATTTAACACAAATCAGACATTTTCTGATCTTCGCTTTGACTAATGTCCTTGCTTTCAGGATCCAGTATCTAGTTCGTAGAAAGCAGAGCATTACTTGAACTCCACCGTGCAGCGTTTGACGGTGAGCATCGGTGACGAGGAGAGTGGTAAGATTGTTGTCACGATCAAGAATAATCGGGTGTTTGCCATCTTCGTTTAGGTTAGAGTGACGCAGTCTTCCGCCCACCCTGAGGAGGCCATTATCATCAAGGTAAGGTTTTAAATTGTTTAGTTTACTCTTTCTTTTAATTTGTAATTTTGATTTCAGGTGCTGTATTTCTTCTTCAAAGTCATTCTGTACTATTTTTAAGCAAGTTTACACAATTACCTTAAGTAGCTCTTGTAATGTATCACAATCTTGAAATTTTGTAGTTATACCTTTCTCATTGTCAATTGTTAGGTTAACTTGTATTTTTTCCTTTCTTTCCAGGTCTGTCATCATCATGTTTGGTCTGCTGCATTGGATTTCTCCTTCTCTTAGCCAATCTGGGCCCCTCCACCATAGTTCGTCGTCTTTTAGGTCTAGTAAGGATGTTCCACGTGAAGCAGTATCAGCTGGGTTTTCTGGTGATTTGACATGATACCAATTATGATTTCCGATGTTGTACAGTTTTTCAATTACTCTGTTTCTAACGTACGTGTTCCATCTAGCAGGATCACCGAATAGCCAGGAAAGTACAATAGTAGAGTCAGTCCATGCGAATATCTGACAGGTTGGTATATTCATAGCTTCCTTTATCTGCTTCAAGAGTCCAGCAAGCAGAACAGCTCCACTCAGTTCTAGACGAGGTAAGGATTGGGGTTTAGTCGGTGCTACCTTTGTTTTAGCAGCGATGATTGAGGTCTTTACGGTACCCATGGATGTCCGTACTCTAAGATAGGCTACTTTTAGCGTAAGCTCTCGTGGACGCATCACAGAAGCCGTGGATACTGATGTTATTCTTGTTAGTTTCAGTAGTGTGTAGCCATCTGTCTATCTCGATACAGGGTAAGTATAGATGAAATGATTCTCGTAAATTATTCCACTCTGTAGCTATGGTATCCTCTACTTCTTCATCCCATGGTATGCCTTGGAGCCATAATCTTTGAATCAGAAGTTTTGCCGGCAAAATAGATGGAGCCAGCCAGCCTAGTGGATCAAATAATCTTTGTAGTTCAGCCAGAATCGTTCTCTTCGTAGTGGGGTTTGACGTACCAGGTAAGTTTGGGCTGTATTGAAAAAGATCATTACCCATGTTCCATTGTAATCCCAAAGCTCGTGTTATACCATCTAAGGTTAGGTTTAACTTTACATTAGAGCTTCTTTCGGATTCTTTGAATTCTTTAAGAAAATCAGCGTCATTGGAACACCACTTCTTTAATTGGAACCCGCCTCTCTTGAGTATGACGTCTATTTCCTTGGTCACCTTCAATGCGTCTGTTACATTGTCTTTACCCGACATCATGTCATCCATAAAGTAGTCGCGTCTTATTATTTCCGCAGCTTCAGGATAGTTTCGTCCTTCATTTTTGGCTACTTGATGCAAAGTCCTTACTGCCAAGTAAGGAGCAGAAGCAGTTCCGAACGTGACTCTTGTAAGACGGTAGTCTTTGACAGGTGCTTGATCATCATTTCTCCACAATATTCGTTGCAGATCTCGGTCTTCTTCTTTAACAAGGATTTGCAGGTACATTTTTTGAATATCAGCTACGAAACAAACTTTCTTCATCCGCCATCGCATGATCAGACTTCTCATGTCGTCTTGTTACTGTGGTCCAACCATCAGTTCATCATTGAGTGAGACATTATTGGTTCCTTTTTGAGATGCGTTAAAAACAGTTCTCAATTTGTTTGTCTCTTTTTCTTCTTTAATCACAGCGTGATGAGGTAAATACACAGAAGGATTTGTTATTTCTTGTTCTGGTACTTCTTTCATGTAATTTGATTCATATTCTTTCATGACTGTAACATAGTCGTTTTTGAGTTTTGGGTTATTTTTGAATCTTTGTTCCAATTGATATAATCTCTTTAAAGCTATTGCTCTTGTATTTCGTTCTTTAGATAATAGCAGGTTTGCTTTCTTTGGTACTGTATCCGTCCCTCTTTATTTCTCGTAGTCGTGGTCTCATAGATTTCCTCGCACCTTCGTTCTTCAGCAGTGGGTTGTCTTTGGTCATGGGTCTTGGTCCCACATTCGTTTCAGCATATCATTCAGATCAAGATTGAGGTGCATGACGATAATCTCCTTTTCTGGTAGGTTGTGTTCCACGTTCCCAAATAGAATCCAACCCAGGGTGGTGTTTTGAGCACATGGTGTTCCTGGGGGACCTTTGATAACTTCACCCTTCATGATTTGGGCACATACGTCAACACCCAGTAATAAATCTACTCGTCCTGATTTACTGAAGCTTGGATCCGCCAGAGCGAGTCCTTGCAGGTGCGGCCAGGTGTTGGTGGAGATGATTCGTGACGGTAGTTTGGTAGTGAGTCGCGTAGACATGATATATGTTTTGACCTTGAGGTTGAAACAAGCATCGTGCCTGGATAGTAGTTCGATTTCTGCTGCATGTTTGACATTTGTTTTGGTTGAGCCGACGCCAGTGATGGTGCCATTGACAGGCGTTCTCTTCACTCGTAACATCTGGGCCGCTCTTTCGCTCATGAACGTTGCTTGGGAGCCGTGGTCAATCAAAGCACGGAGCACTGTCACTTGTTCCGATTCAGGTTTTCTTACTGGTACTAGGGCTGTGGCCAGCAATGCGGTGGACAAATTAGCAGCGACATGCGATGAAAGTGTAACGTTGGTTTCGGCTGGTCTTGCAGAATCTTGATTGGTTTGGTTGACTGTGTCTTGTTGGTTCTTGTTGTCTGGTTGGTTTGGTGACGTCACCGGCGTGGATTGACGCGTGAGCGTGTGATGACGTTTGTGACATTTTCGGCAGGACATCTTCTGGCGAGATTTATAAGCGGAGTGTCCCGGGGCCAGACAATAATAGCATAATTTGTGTTGTTTTACGTACTCACACCTCTCTGCTGGATTCAGTTTTATGAACTCCTCACAATGGCACAATGTGTGATCCTTTTCGCACATAGCGCAGCATCTCGGTTTTGATGAGGCAGTACTTGACGTAGACACGTGAACAGCGTATTCCTTTCCTCTGGATGTAGGCTTTTCTTTAATCGAAGGCGTGATAAGCTCGAGCGTGCGGAACTTCGACTGTAGGAACTTGCTCAATGCATCCCATTTAGGTAACTGGTCGTCAGTGTCATCGTACGCAACTTCTACCCATTCACGATGCGTGTCTGGGTCCAATTTATGAACGACTAAGAATACAATGAGTGAGTGGGTGAGTGGATCCCATGAGCTGGTTGACAGTTTCAGGTTCGTAAGTGCGTCCAGACATTCAGTAGTCGTATCCAAAATCGATTTGATGTTACTTTCAGTTTGTGACGTTATCTTCTTTTGTGTAAACAATCTTTTCAATATGGAGTTAGCAATAATGCGTTTGTTACCAAAACGTGCTTTAAGCATACTAAACGCGTCGTCGTAGTTAACCTCTGTAACTTGCACGTGCTTCAATAGCGACAGGGCCTCTTCCGTTAGACTGCTTTTTAAATAATGCAACTTTTGTACTTTACTCAATGCTGGATTGTCGTGCACTAATGATATATATAGATCTTGATTAGCAGGCCACTCATCGTAAATATCTGAGAAAGTTGGTAGTTGAATCCTCGGTAATTTGTCACTGTTGTAATGGTCAGCTTGCATAGGATCCGGCGAAGACTTGTTGTATGAACTCAATAAATCACTAAGATCGGCTAGTAAACAAGTATATAAGTCTCCTGCACAAAGTAATCTTCATTAACAAAATATGGAATGTCTTGTCGATTTGCTTTAGGAAGGCATTTCACTAGTTCTATATGTGCATTTTTATAAATAGACCAATATTCTTCAATGTTCTTAATGCGAGTTTCGATATATCCTTTTGTTAAGCGTTGTTTCGGACATTTCTTGAGATTTGATTGGGTTTTTCCTAACAACATAGCTGTATCATCTAACACATTTAACAATTGTTCCACTGTATTTGCCATATTTGTTGAAATAAGCCTTTTTTCGTTATAAAACAGAACGTTTCTTTTTATCTTCGTAGTTAAAAAACTTGTTTTGATCACCTTCACTATTCACTAATGAGTTTGTTTTGCACGTATATTTTTTTATGATAAATTCTTTCTATTGTTCCTCGCTCGCCGCTCGATCCTTCCTTTTGCATTGCGCTCAGTGAGTAAAACGTCGTAAGTCGAACAGATATCCGGCTCGAAGGACCAAAATGTTATAGGTTTAAGGTTCTAATTTGCTTGTGGGAATTCTGGGTAATAGAAATACGTGGTTTCTTTATGCTGATTTATTTACGACTAACTTTAAACGATAGTTTCTTATTGATATTATGGCAACGCACACATGCATTCGTACTTACTTAACTCTTTCACACATACATACGATTCTATCTCAACACATACGAAAAGTACCGTTAAATAACGTTATTATCTTTCATCTCTTTCTTTCGTCTACATTAATGCAGTACTGGTTTGGTTGATCGCGTTGGTATTCAAATCAAAAACACTTGCGCTGCGCAACGTTTTCGGAATTACGTACATTATTTTACTATATTAAAATGTCAAAAAGGGTACCTAATTTTGCTCCAGAAACCGAAACGGACACGGAAGAATATTTTCGCCGTCATTGTAATGATAATAGTGGATCTGATTCATGATCCTGATGTAAATAAATCCTATACCTACCTAAATTTTTCTTTAACCTTCTATTGCATGCCATACGTCATACATTTTTTGCTCATATATCATATTATGTTTAATATTTGTGGCTTTGCGGTCTAGTTAATGGGCGGCAGTAAGGAGGGTAATACTTTTCGAGCGTTTGTGTGTTTGGGGTGTAAAGGGGAGCACACAACAACCGGACTCCCCAAAAGTCAACCTCACCTGCACGCGGTACAACCCTGCCATTGAAAGACGAAGCGCTGGCGACCGGCTAATGGCGGTATAACCATCCAACAAGCCAACCTAAATCTTCCAGAGCGATGGCGGGCAGCAGCGTCATCGCTGCGAAAGGATTGGCTCTGCGGTCACCATCTCGCATGCCCAGCGTGGTGACTACACATTAAACCTCACCATGGATAAAGTGCCAAAATAACGTCAGTTGCCAAATGCCAGTACCCGGTGGTCCCGCTATTCCTGGTCAAGGTAGCGGTCACGGTAACGGCGGGACCCGTCCCGGGGTACGAAGTATCTCCGGGTTACGGCAGGCTACCAACGACCTCCCTAGTGGGTTCCCACATTGTCGAGGCGGGGGGGCTCAGTAGCCGTGGTTTGGACACCCACCGTGAAGCTAAGAGGAACCCGAGGAGGGGCCGCTCGTCAGGGCTTTTCCTCCCAAAGCCGACGACGTAGCGGCCAACACGTAGGTTGCGGTGTCGTTTGTCGACATCGCAATTGAGGTGGGCCGTGATGTACTAGTATCTGCGGCATCGCGGCTGAGGGTTGGAGGCCGCGGTGAAAGAGGAGTGTTGGTATTGAGGTGCGCGACTCTCCCTACCTTCCACGGCTTGAACGGGGTCGCCACCGTCCGATGGCGGACGCGGTGGGCCGCAGGGGAGGAGGAGTGTTGGTATAGCGTTGGCCACTCTCCCTATCTTTTGCGGCCGAAAAGTGGTAGGCGGCAGGGCCACAGTCCGGACTCGTCGCAGGGGGACCAAGGGTGCCATACACGGAGTCGTCTGGCGGCAATGTGCTTATTGGCCCCTGAGGTGGTCACGGCGTGCTATGTGTGTTCTGGCGCGCCGTAAATAGGGGTACCTTATCCCCCAGAGGAGGGTCCGGTGACGGACAGCCGCGGCAGGTTCGCGGAAAAATTACGTGCCCGTGTTCCCGCTACAAGCAGCACAGGAGGATACCGTGGAGTTTTAGTGGGTTGTAGTCCCACATAACTGCACTATCTCCCCGTGGTAGTGCAGTATGTATGAGCATGTCTCCACGTTAAAAAAAGGCTACCAACGACGACTACATCTGATTACGTATAATTGACGTTCGATGAGGCTAGATCATCGCCTTGCCGAACTAGAGGTAGAGTTAGGGCGCATTAACTGGCATATTCTGGGGTTATCTGAAGTCCGAAGACAGGGGGAGGATACGATAACTCTGGAGTCAGGCCACCTACTCTGCTTCCGCGAGGTCTCCCAAGGTGGTGTCGGCTTTCTGGTCAACAAGGAACTCACTAACAGCGTTGTGGAAATCAGTAGTGTGTCGACACGGGTAGCGTACCTTGTACTAAAACTCACTGACAGGTACTACCTGAAAGTGATACAGGTATATACGCTGACTTCAACATGCTCTGACGACACAGCCGAGGTCATGTACGAGGATATTGCCAACGCAATGCACTGTGCAACTAAGGCCCACTACAACGTTGTTATGGGGGACTTCAAGGCCAAAGTGGGATTACAGGAACGTGGCGAATCGAGAGTCGGACCCTTCAGTGTGGGGCGCAGAATTCACAGGGGACAAATGCTGGTCCACTTTCTAGAGTTGCAGGGGCTCTATTTGATGAATTCGTTCTTCGAAAAGAAACCCCATAGGAAGTGGGCCTGGCAGAGCCCCGATAACGTGACAAGGAACGAGACAAACTTCATCATGACGGATAAGAAGCACATATTTAGAGATGTCTCCGTGATCAGTAGGTTTAATACCGGAAACGATCACAGACTTGTCCGAGGCAATCTAAATATCAATTTTCGAGCTGAGAGAATCCGCATGATGAGGCCTACTCTCCGACCTACGTTGCTCCAAGCCGCTCTAGGATCCAAAAAGTTCCAATTGGAACTTCAAAATGGATTCGCCCTACTGGAAACGACTGGCACTGTTGACGAAGTCCGACAGGTTGGTCAAGGCACTACGAGACGTTTCCCGCAGAGTTTTCTCGTCGCAGCGGAAAATGAAGGTGTCCAAACTTTCCTCGGGGACTCTCGGACTTATTAGGGAAAGACGAGAGTTGCCATCCACGCAGCCGTCTTCGTCAGATAAGAGGGCCTTAAACTTAAAGATCAGAAAACTAACGCGACGCGACCTTCGGTGCTCCAACACCCGCGATATTGATGTCGCGATTGAGCAGAACCGAGGGTCTAAAGTGTTCGCTTAGCAACTGGGAAAGTCCTATCTGATGAAACTTAGAACTGGGGATGGCAGGATCGTGACTTCGAAGTCCGAGATACTGGCGGAAGTCGAGGATTTTTACGGGCACCTATACTTAACACGGACGGCAAAACAAGTGGAACATAGTGCGGATGACCATCGAGCCGAACTAACGCGCCACTACACGGAGGATATCCCGGATGTCGACCAGTGCGAGATTAGGGCGGCTAAAGAACAACAAGGCACTTAGGGATGACAGAATAACGACAGAGCTCCTGGGCGCCTGGGGCTCCAGTCTTGAGAGAGCTCGCGAGTCTCTTTAACTCCGTCATCCAAGAGGGTACAAGTACAACGCCCGAAGCGTGGAGCAGAGGTGCGGTAGTTCTGTTCTTCAAAAAAGGTGACAAAACCTTGTTGAAGAACTACAGACCCATCCCACTTCGACCCACGTGTTCAAGTTGTTCTCGAGAGTCGTCATGAACCGTCTCGCCAGGAGACTTGACGAGTTCCAGCCGCCAGAACAAGCCGGTTTTCGAAAAGGCTTTAGTATCGTAGACCACATCCATAGTATTCGGGAAATTCTACAGAAGACCGAGGAGTACAACCAGCCGCTGTGTAAGGCATTTATGGACTACGAGGAAGCCTTCGACTCCATTGAAATATGGGCAGTTCTGGCTTCTCTACAACGATGTCGAATTGACTGGCGCTGACTAGGGGGCAGCACCCTTAGCCAAGTTGCTAATCTGCAATCGTTAACCATTTAACCGCTTGTGTCGCATATATGCGATAAATATTTCCGTGCCCCTAGCGCTCGTGTCGTATTTCTGCGACAGAGAACATGCATGATTTTTTCGGTCAATTTTCGTCCTATTAACAGCGTGGTACAACTAAAGCCATTACTAAATAGAGATATTACATTAAACAATTACTTAAAATTATGTCTCATCGCTCTAAGTTTTGAAAAAGCTTAAACAAAAATACGTAATTGGCAGCTTGAAATTTTCTTCGGTGTGTAGCGCGCGTGTTGCATATACAGGGTGTCCAAGAACCTGGCGTCCAACTGGATTCCCACGATGCCCCAAGTTCTAACAGTACTCAGAAAAATATTTTAAAAAATCCACCCCATGTACTTACAGAATTATACTGATTTCAAAAAAAAAGGGGAAATGAGCACCCTGTGACATACTTTTGAATGCTGTGACTGCTAATGCTGATAATTTCGATATTTCTTGGAGGTTTTGTAATCTAGGGTATTGCTGTGTCTAAATAGAATGTAAAAATAAAGTACTTATTGTACCATTTTAAAATAAAATATTATTTTAACTAAAGGTGATATGGAAAACTATTGAATTTCGCAACTTTGACCGACTGTAGTGTAAAAAAAATGTACCAAAATAGTATGGCAAGTGACGTCAAATTTTGACGCGTTTATTCCTCTTTTTAAAAAGGTATAATACTTACACATTAATTTGAAAAAAAAAATTTTTGATAATATTTTTACTCAACAACCCAATTTTTACGATGTCTTACAGAATTCTTAGAAAGAAAAATTTACGACGAATTGAATCTAACCTCTAAAGAATTACTATTGTATGCTCATAAAAATAACAACAGGCCTCTCAAAAAACAGGTTAGACCGTAAGGGACGGTATGTGCATGCATCTCACCATAGTGATTCGTTATTACAACAGGAGGGAGCAAGACAGAAACTATCTTTGCGATTTGCTGGTTCTTCTTTATGGTACCCCATTATTCAGGTAAGAGTGAGGGAGAAAAAGGTTAGAGGTGCGAGTGAGATAGATAGTGACGCTATCTGGGATCGTGCTATTTAGGATAACAGTACGGTCAGTACGCGTCACTGCCTCCTGCCGTTACTACGCACCTCTCTCTTATTGTTACCATTGATCACGTACTACGATTTAAAGCTTTGTTTATTGGACTCGATTACTCTTTGTGCTCTGGACTTTGAAACGAACTCTTTACGACGACCTTTGCCTGTGTTTGGACAGTTTGTGTTTTGTGTGTGCTACCATGGCGACCTACACTCCGCAAGAATACGCAAATATGCACTACATTTATGGAGAATGTAGAGGTAATGGACGAGCTGCAGCGAGACTTTACAGAGAAAGGTATCCGAGGGCTACGCGATATCCCGACCATCGAGTTTTCATTAATGTGCACAGATCACTATGTGACGGGCGGTTCCCCAATCAAGTAGCTGGTGAAGGACGACCCGTAAATGACTTCATACGCGATGAAGTTTTAGAGGCGGTGTCGGCAAATCCAAGCATCTCTGTGCGAGGAATAGAAGCTGATACGGGGATACCGAAGAGCACAGCACACAGTATTCTCCAAAAAGAAGAATATCATCCGTACCACGTACAGCGAGTGCAAAGTCTTTTACCTCGAGACTATCCGAGCCGAGTCGCGTTTTGTGAAACAATCCTGCAAAAACATCGAGAAGACGAAAACTTTATCGACAAAATTTTGTGGTCAGATGAATCAACATTTAAGAAGGATGGCTACATGAACCTACACAACTTGCACGAGTGGCATGTGGAAAATCCGCACTTGATGCGAGAAGATAGATCCCAGTACCGGTTCAAAGTGAACATGTGGACCGGTATTCTCTGTGGGAATATTATTGGTCCATTTGAGATGCCCGAGAATTTGACTGGCGAATCATATTTAAATTTTCTTCAAAATGATTTGCCAAACTTACTAGAAGAGACCCCACCAGATGACACCACCAACACGACGGCTGTCCAGCACATTTTCGCGTATCCGTTAGAGAGTTTTTGGACGAGCAATACCCGAACAGGTGGATTGGGCGATCAGGAACAATCCCGTGGCCAGCCCGCTCACCTGACTTAAATCCGCTGGATTTTTTTTTCTGGGGAACTATGAAGGAGCTCGTTTATGCGAAGCCCATTAATGACATCGCTGACCTTCGTGAGAAGATAACACAAGCAGTGCAGGTGATACGTCAAAAAAGTTACTCGCGAAACATAAAGCGGTCCTTTTTAAGGAGAGTGAGAGCTTGTATTGCCGCGGGTGGTCAACATTTTGAACATTTATTGTAATAAAATATCTTTAAACTAACATTCTTTGCTTTTATTCTACTGGGAACCCATCTACCTGTGTGTATTTCCTTCTTGCTCACTCTTGGAACCGAAGTAAATAATAGTAGTAACATAACAGTTTCTAAGATAAGAAAGGGTCCGACAGTTACCGTTAGTAGGTAGGCACTTCGTAAAAATTGGGTTGTTGAGTAAAAATATTATCAAATTTTTTTTTTTCAAATTAATGTGTAAGTATTATACCTTTTTAAAAAGAGGAATAAACGCGTCAAAATTTGACGTCACTTGCCATACTATTTTGGTACATTTTTTTTACACTACAGTCGGTCAAAGTTGCGAAATTCAATAGTTTTCCATATCACCTTTAGTTAAAATAATATTTTATTTTAAAATGGTACAATAAGTACATTATTTTTACATTCTATTTAGACACAGCAATACCCTAGATTACAAAACCTCCAAGAAATATCGAAATTATCAGCATTAGCAGTCACAGCATTCAAAAGTATGTCACAGGGTGCTCATTTCCCCTTTTTTTTTGAAATCAGTATAATTCTGTAAGTACATGGGGTGGATTTTTTAAAATATTTTTCTGAGTACTGTTAGAACTTGGGGCATCGTGGGAATCCAGTTGGACGCCAGGTTCTTGGACACCCTGTATATGACCATAGGGATGGGATACAATGCAATGCGGTTTTTGAAAAACTAAATAACAAACAGTTAAATAATCAGGTATAATGCTTCATTCAGCATAAAATAAACAGTGTCATACGAAATAAAGTTTATTTAACATAATTATTGCCTTGTGTTATGAATTCTTTTCCTTGTTTTTCATAAGAAAAATATTCCTCAGGAAGTCTGTATTAAATAAGAACAATTGACGTTAATTCCCATCCCTAGACGCTTATGTTTGCAATGCATTTCTCTAGTTAGTCTAGCGCGGCTGTCGTATTAATGCGACCAGTGCCAACGTCACAAGCGGCTCACACGAATGAAAATTTCTATTAATGTTGTTCGTGAGTACACGCATTGTCGATAAAATATTCACTTTTCAACAATGACGACTACTGAGGAGTTAAAAGGGGGTGTAAGGGGCCTACCAAGATATTAGGGCCCAAGCCAACCTCACCTGCAAGTCGGTGCACCTGCTGAATGACGAACGAGGCACTGGCGAAGGCTTTCCCTTCGGGGTTGGGAGGTCGGACGGCAGTCGTTCCCGTAAAGGCCACAATTAGCCAAACACAAAATGGAAAGTACAGCAAAGAATTTATGCCATGGATAGGGCGCCGCCGCAAAACGGCGCGCAGGAGCTTCGCCCGACTCCTGTGGCAAGTGGACGAGGGCTACCGTGTCGAGGGTGGACACGGCCAAAGACGCGAGCCCCTACCCAAAAAATCCGCTTCGCGACCTGGAACATTGGTACGCTGACTGGACGTGCGAGAGAGCTGGCTGATGTACTCTCCAGGCGGAGGGTGGCCGTGGCATTCCTGCAGGAGACTCGGTGGAAAGGCAGTAGATCCCGGTCCATTGGAAATGGTTACAAGCTGATCTATACGGGTGCGCCAAATGGGGAGAATGGGGTTGCCGTAGTGCTCTCTGAGGAGTTACAGAATGACGTCTTGGAGGTGAAACGCATCAACGACCGGCTAATGGTCGTAAGTGTGCTTATTGAAGGGGTTGTGACCCACTTGATAAGTGCCTACGCACCTCAGGCTGGATGTTGCGACACCGAGAAGGCTGTGTTCTGGGACAAACTTGGTGGAGTGCTGCGTAGCATCCCGCTATCTCAGGATATTGTTCTGGGGGGTGATCTGAACGGACATGTGGGTGAGGTGAGGGCGGAGTTTGAGTACGTCCATGGTGGCTTTGGATATGGCAGTCGCAACGCGGAAGGAGAAGATATTCTCCGGACGTGTGCGGCTGCTGACCTTGCCATCGTGAATACGTACTTCAAAAAGAAGCCCGAACACCTTATCACCTACAAGAGCGGGAGATACGCTACCCAGATCGATTTCTTTCTCACTAGGAGGCACCATATCGGCAAAGTAGCCAACTGCAAGGTCATACCCGGTGAGAGTCTTACTGCCCAGCATCGTCTTCTTGTCATGGACCTCTGCGTAAAGCCTAAAGTCAAACGCGTTGAGCGCTGCCGACGCCAAATCAGGTGGGGGCTGCTTGATGAAGCAAGATCCCAGGAGTTTGCCAAAGCTACCAGCGACATACGCACGGGGATTGATGGCGAACCAGTCCAGGACCACTGGGACAGGATTCAAGCAGCTATTACTGGAGCGGCGAAGGCAGTGCTCGGCATGTCTAAGGGTGGACGCAAATGTGACAAGGAGACGTGGTGGTGGAATGATACAGTCCAGAGGGAGATAAGGGTGAAGAAAGCCCTCTTTAAAAAGTGGCAAGTGTCCAAATCTCCTGAAGATCGCGACGCGTACTTGGTTGCAAGACGTGCGGCTAAGAGAGCCGTAGCCAGAGCCAGACGAGACCACTTACAACCACTCTACGATAAGCTGGAATCGTCTGAGGGGCAGAAGCTTATCTACAAGCTGGCACGCTCCAGGGTCAAAGCGGCACAGGATATTTCCAAGTGCCGCTGTGTTAAAGACCCTAATGGCAACCTGTTATATAAGGACGTCGCGGTGAAGGAGAGATGGCGCTTGTATTTCCACGACTTGCTTAACAAGCAGCATAAAGAGGTGCAGCCACCGGACCTCCCTCCGAATCAGGGACTAGTGCCGCCTGTAACACCTGAAGAAGTGGAAAATGCTCTTCGTCGCATGAAAAATCGGAAAGCTGTCGGAGCCGATGGAGTACCAATCGAGGCCTGGAAGGCGATGGGTTCTCGTGGTGTGGGCATTTTAACTGACCTTTATAACCGCATACTCCTCACCAGCCAGATTCCTCGTCAGTGGAGACTGAGTGTTATTACTCCGGTCTTCAAGGGCAAGGGATCGGTGCAGGACTGCGGCAGCTACCGCGGTATAAAGGTCATGGCCCACACCATGAAGCTCTTTGAGCGAATTATTGACTCCCGGATCCGTCAGGAATGTACAGTCTCGGATGGCCAATATGGTTTTCGCCCTGGTCACGGGACCATGGACCCTATTTTTGCCCTAAGGATCGTCATGGAGAGGTACAGGTCGAAGAATACGCCTCTACATTTCCTATTTTTGGACATGGAGAAGGCCTTCGACTGTGTTCCTCGTGTGATGATCTGGTGGGCACTGCGGTCCAAAGGAGTACCAGAGGCTTATATTGACACCATCCGAGACATGTACCGCGATTCCGATTCCGTGGTTCGGACCGCTGTTGGCGACACTAAACCCTTTCCCATTACTGTAGGTGTACACCAGGGATCCGTCCTGAGCCCGTTCCTATTCAGCGTAGTATTAGACGTTGTGTCAGACAGCATCAGGAACTCCCATGAGCAGCCCCCGTGGCTGCTCATGTATGCTGATGATATTGCGCTGGTAGACGCGGACAGGGGACGACTGGTGAGACGCGTGAAGGCGTGGAAGGGTACGCTTGAGAACGGTGGTCTGAAGCTTAATGTGGCGAAGACAGAGTACTTGGCCTGCAATACAACAGATCTCACATCCGTCCGCATAGGCGAAGACACGGTCGAGCGCACGGACCAGTTTAAGTACTTGGGATCTGTACTCCACGCGTCTGGTGACATCGACTACGACGTCAAGGCACGCATTGCTGCAGCGTGGGCTAAATGGCGAGAGGTGTCTGGTGTCATTTGTGACCCCAAGATACCGGTTAAGCTGAAGGGACAGGTCTATAAATCCATCATTAGGCCTGTCCTTTTATATGGCAGTGAGGCGTGGCCCGTACTTGAGCGGCACAAGCAAGAACTGCGTGTCACGGAAATGAAAATGTTGCGCTGGATGTCCGGAGTTACGCGGAAAGACCGCGTCAAGAACTCACGCATTCGCGGCAGCCTTCATATCCGTGACATAGTAGACAAATTGCAGGAGTGTCGCCTACGTTGGTACGGGCACGTATTACGGAAACCGGCTAGCTATGTGGGGAACAAATATCTGGCCATGCCGCCTCCGCCGGGTCCCTGTAGAAGGGGCAGACCCAAAAAGTGCTGGCTTGACGTCGTAGCGGATGACATGCGTACCAACAAACTCACCATAAGGGATGCACAAGACCGTCCGAAGTGGAGAGTTAAAAGCAGGAAAGCGGACCCCGGGCTCCGAAAGGATGTAACCGGGATAACGCTAGGATGATGATGATTACTGAGGAGTTAAAAAGAATATTAGAAGGTGACGACGAAGCGGAATTATTCGAATCTGTCGAAGAAAGTGGAAGTGATTGAGAGGCAAGTAGGTACCTATTTCAATTACTTCTTAGGTGCACATTATTCAGTAGGTATAGGTATAAATAAGAGATCCGTTAGGTTTAGGTAACTCTTTGATGAATCGAAATAGTTTTTTAAATATTGCGATGTAATTCTGTTATTTATTATATTACTTATCTACATATCCTATTGATTGTTCAAGTTTGGAACCGTGTTGAATGTTGTCCTTACCATTAAAAAAATTGGTTGCCTGTAAAGTCGGTATACGGGCGAAAGTTTTACGTGACAACGACTTTGAGTGGTAAAATAATTTTAATGTGAATATTCATTCGTATAGTAGGAAGAAGGATGAAATAATAGTAACAATTTATTCATCTAAGGCGCTCTTAGGCGGGCTAACTGTGCTCGAGTGGAAGGGACGCGTGCCTTTCACTTTTTATGTCTGTCTCTCTCGCTCTTAGGCGGGCTAACCATGCCCGAGTGGAAGGGACGCGTGCCTCTCACTCGCTCTCATTGTGAGCGCATAACGTGAGCGGAGCGTAACGCAGTTTCTTGAAGTGTCACCCGGCAAACCAATTTATAAGACGTTGTCACGTCAAAAGGTACTGTGACAGTGGTGCCGATTCTGTTGTCACAAAATTCTCTAAACTAAAAATCACAAAAATTTGGTTTATTCCTGTCAAATGACGATTTCCTATTCTGAAATAGACTAAAATGACACAACTTAACTATATTTTAGTTTTACAGTACTAAGATTGCACTGAGTTATTACTTAGTTTAGTGAAAATGAAAAATTTGCTATTCTGAGTTTGCCGGTTTACACCCAAAATTTTGACTATAATAATTTATTTTAACTAAATTTGACTATTTTTAATCGTGATTAAAAAGGTATGGAATAATACTAGTGGTCATGAACTAAAATTCAACCAATGCCTCGCCTCACCTTTACGTGCAATAACAGTACTGTATTTTTTATTTTTTCTTTTGCTTATATCTCGAAAATGGCGTGTCCTATCGCAAAAATAATGAAATTTTCGACCCCCTTTGTTAACCCTAGAACATATAAATCTCAACATGTGGGTAAATTTTTTTTTATATTTTTAAACAAAAAGTGAAAAATTCCATATAAAACACGTCCAGGCTGCCACATTGCGTGCGCCTTCGTCTCTAAAAAATTAATTGCGTAGCGCATACAAGTACCACGTTGCTAAACCAAAAGAAAAAAAACCGGCCAAGTACGAGTCGGACTCGCGCACCGAGGGTTCCGTACAAACCTGCAGGTCATCATCATCATCATTCGTCATCATCGTTTATGAAATTAAATGTTTTTTTTTTTTAATTTATATATTTGAGTTGACTGAATGAAAGGTAAATTGTGGTTTACGATTTATGACGTATTAAAAAAAAACTACTTACTAGATCTCGTTCAAACCAATTTTCGTTGGTAGTTTTCATGGTAATGTACATCATATATTTTTTTTAGTTTTATCATTCCCTTATTTTAGAAGTTACGGGGGGGGGGACACACATTTTACCACTTTGGAAGTGTCTCTCGCGCAAACTATTCAGTTTAGAAAAAAATGATATTAGAAACCTCAATTTCATTTTTAAAGACCTATCCATAGATACCTCACACGTAAGGGTTTGATTAAAAAAATTTTTTGTGTTTCAGTTCTATGTATGGGGAACCCCAAATATTATTGTTTAAAAAAAAAATGATATTAGAAACCTCAATATCATTTTTGAAGACCTATCCATAGATACCCCATACGTATGGGTTTGATGAAAAAAAAATTTTTGAGTTTCAATTCTATGTATGGGGAACCCCAAATATTATTCCTTTTTTTCTATTTTTGTGTGAAAATCTTATTGCGGTTGACTGAATACATCCACTTACCAAGTCTCAATAGCACAGCTCTTATAGTTTCGGAGAAAAGTGGCTGTGACATACTCGGACAGACAGACAGACAGACAGACAGACATGGCGAATCTATAAGGGTTCCGTTTTTTGCCATTTGGCAACGGAACCCTAAAAACCACGTTGATTGTTAAATTCGTTTTTGGTCGTGTCAAAATAATTTTTAAATTTAGAGATTTTTTCTTGCAGAATAGCGTTAAAATTGTCATAGCCAAAAGTAAGAAATTTTAGAGATAGTTTAGTTAGTTTAGTTCGGTTCGGTTCGGAATCGGCACCATTGTAGAACGATTGGACGACTCAGGCGCGTCAACATGGCTACCAACTTATCGTTTTCTACAATTGCTGACACCGAGGCGTTACCGATTGGAGAACGGAATTCGACACGAAACGGTTGTAACTCGGCTAGGGGGGCTGGAGTGGAGACCGCGTATCGGCAAGCGTAGTGTGGGATGCCCCAGCTAAATGGACCGACGACCTTAGGAAGAAGGACAGGGTGTTGTGGCGCAACTTGGGAGAGGCCTATGTCCATTAGTGACCTGCGATAGCCTGAGTTGATTGATTGATTGTTTGTCTTTATGGCTTGTGATACACATGAGCAATTGTTATTTAATAGTAGTTAGTTAAGTAGGAAGTAGAAGAGCAAACATTATTCAGGGTGCTGATGTAAAGAGCATGTGGACGAAGGGATTAAAACTTTCAATGATACAGTATGTATAATATAGTAGGTAAATAAACGAACCAAATCATTGTAATGGGCAAGTGTTTAATGAATAATTATTTATAAGAAGATTATAAGGAAATGTAGCATCAAAATGAAAAGTTATGAGACTTCCTATTACGATTTATTAAAAAAAAGTCTTCGTATAACTTAAAATATATAATTCGTTATTGAAATGGTCTGTGATTAATAGACAGATTTAATGCTTACATTTTTTTCTATTACAGTCACATTTCAAACAATTTCAATGCTGATTTATACGATTCATCATATTCAAGTACACCTATACATATATGTTGGATGTTTTATCACATCTAAATTTAAGTCATTGTGGAAGCACTGTTGTTAAATTACATATGAAGATAATATATTCGATTTATTTTTATCAGTGAATCAAAATTACTGAGACTAAATCCGTTACCTACCGCACGCCTCGTTTGTGAAACCGTACTGCGCATTTAGTTTAAATTTTAGTTGCAACTAGCTTGCATCGTTTGATTGGCGATGTTGCCGTTCCGTAGAGCACCGCCGCCGCCCGCGCCGCGGCGCGCCTCTTAGGTTGCGCGGGTTGACAACAACGCATTAAGTAACGATAAAATTATCGATACTTGTATAACGTTAATTGGTAACGTTATTTTATTGATTCGATACCAAAGTATCGTTACCCGTGTTACCGTTAAAATTTTAACTTTATGAAAATAACGTTACTTAACGATACTTATAGTGTGAATTTGGTAACGTTACCAAGCCCTGGTGCTAGCTCCTGAAATAGGCTTATAGTAATTCTCTTAAGTTAGATAAAGACACAGAATCAATTTTTCAAAACGTTGATACAATCTTTCAATGAATAATTTACAAATTTTGAATGATTCGTTATCATAAGACAAAATGTATGCTTAAATTACAATAGTAAACAGTCTACTATTTACTTTGCTAGTTTAGATTTTCATAGAAGTGTAACTTCGGTTTGTGACTCAGTCATTATGTTAATTATTTGCATGATGAAATAATAAACACTGTCGGTGCCGGATACCGGCTTTGATACCGGTAAACAGACGGCTGATGTAAGTTATTAGAAAGCAAGGTAATTTGGATGAGTGGCGTTTTCTGATGTAATAGAACCAACTGTGTTGAGTTAAAATTTGTCAGGCCCGGCTTATCTTGTCAGGCTACTGTTTTTTGGGGATTGGCAGTGCAGGTGACAATTTGTAAATTGTGTGAATTAGGGTACATTATGCGGTACTTATCTATACTATTATACCTACTATACTATCATCATCATTTCAGCCGTAAGACGTTCACTGCTGGACTTAGGCCTCCCCCAATTTGGGGGGCTTTGTCTTAACCGCCACGCTTGGCAGGCGGGTTGGCGATCGCAGTATGGTGGTAAAATGCATAGAGAACGCTGCTGCCCATTCTCTAGTAAGTCCCTTCGTCGCCTTTTACGACACCCACGGGAAGAAATCGGGTGGTGTTATTCTTTACGTCCGGCACCACACGGTACCTACTACGGTTAGTACGGTATTATACTACCTATACTATAATATTATAAAGCTGAAGCTGAAGTTTGTTTGTTTGTTTGGTTGAACGCGCTAACATTCTTTTGTGTTGGGTAGCCTACTTATATGTAGAGGAAGGCTATAGGCTACTGCCAGGGTCACGAGATTGTTCGAAAGAGACACCGTGACCCTGACACATGGGCAACTGAAGGAACACGGGTGGGTTTTAGTCAGTAACAGTCTGACACGCCCTCCCGCTCCGCCCAAGAGCGGGAGAAGTCATTTTTGATGATATCCCATCCAAAAAATAAAACTACTAGTTGGAATTGAAAATTTCTTTAACCCATTTATCGAGGAAGGCTAGAGGCTATACGTATAACATCACGCTACGATCAAAAGGAGCGGAGCAGCAAAGAAAAATGGACGTAAACTGACAGGCAATTCGATGTGACGGGAAGGAAAAAATTTGACGCGGACCAAGTCGCGGGCAGAAGCTAGTAATAAATAAATAAAGACTTGCAGTTTGGAAAGTCTTGGGGTCAGCGCGCTGGCCTAATGGCTGGCTAACTTTGTATCACACTAATAGTGATTGATAGTGCTATAGGGTGCTATAGGGTGCTATAGGGTGCTGTTTCTCGAACAAAAATTATCGCAATCATTCGAAAAACTAGCCCTTGGTCTCATTAAACATCAAAGCAGTGCTGATCTGAAGTTTATGCTCCTAGGGTAAAATTATGCTGTCGTAGTAATGTTTAAAGAAAAAGTTTTGGATGTATCATAATTTATCACATCAGCAATAGCGCCGTTACCATAAAGTTCTACTGCAAAACTAAGATCATGAAAATAAAATTAGATTGCAATCTTTCTTAAAAAGTTCATTAATCGTCATGATATTAAAATGTTGTTTGGGTCAACGAGGTAGGAACATGCTATCTTGAACAACATCTATCAATCTAACTAGCCTGTATTGTCCCACTGTAGAGCAAAGGCCTCCCTCTCCCTTCCACAGAATTCTGTCTTTTGCTAGTGCTGGCCTGGCCAGTCCTTTCGGTAGGAGTCAAGCTCGTCCCGAACAACATACTTCATTAAAATTCTAAATCGAAGTCATGAAGCTCTGAATCTTGCCTGACCCACTAAACTAAAATAGTCCATGACGCATCTTAAGGTGAAACCGCCAGGGTTGCCCACGAATTTGAAACTTTCTTAGGTTTTCGGAATTTTTTGCACGATTCCTATTAAGGAAGGAAGTGAATTTTGTGGGCTACCTTAGCGTAGGTAAGTTAAAAGACTCGAACCTGAATATCTTTTTTTTTTGACACTGACTTATGTCGAACTGTCAATGTCAAAGGCTAATTATTGTCATCTGTCAAATGATTGTCAATCAATACGCAGCCATTGTGCGTTTGTTGAACTTGTTTTTTTCAACCAAAATTATAAATTCTACTCAAGGTATTTTATAACTTTTGTGTGCACGTTCGAATTATCGTAACAAATAGTATATCAAATTAATAAAAGTTGTAAAAAATGGCATCTACAAGTGCCGACTCACAGTCATCCATCGCTCAAAAAACATGGGTGATGTCGAATAACATCGATACTGTATCCAGTGTGGACGAAATCTATCGTTATGATAAAAAGCAACAACAAGACATTCTTGCTGCGAAGCCATGGGAGAAGGAGTAAGTATTTTATACTTTCCACACGTTAAATTACGGTTAAAATTGTATTTGATGCCACAAAACTTGACTGTAATGCTTCTTTGTTTCAGTCCTCATTTCTTTAAAGATATTAAAATATCTGCATTAGCTCTACTCAAAATGGTGATGCACGCGAGGTCTGGAGGAACATTGGAAGTCATGGGATTACTTTTAGGTACAACTTACCTCCTGTTAACCCTTACTATGTGGTTTAAATGTAGATCTTATATTCTAACCAATTAGCCAACTTATCCCACAGGTAAGGTAGACGCGAATACAATGATAGTGATGGATTCGTTTGCACTACCAGTAGAAGGTACTGAGACACGGGTAAATGCTCAAGCACAGGCTTATGAGTACATGACAGCTTACATAGAAGCTGCCAAGCAGGTAAATAATAAATATTTTCAATACGTTCATTCAAAACTTGCAATAAAAAATGATAGTATCAATCAATCAACTCAGCCTATCGCAGTCCACTGCTGGGCATAGGCCTCTCCCATGTTGGGCTAGAACACCCTAATAGTATAAAAAATTAATAATGCACATCATCATCTGCCTAGCCTTTTCCCAACTATGTTGGGGTCAGCTTCCAGTCTAACCAGATGCAGCTCAATACCAGTATTTTATATGGAACAACTGCTTATTGTTGTCAGACTTTCGGGCTACAACAATGGCTTTAAAAATACATTTATTTATTGTAATGATAAATCCTTTCATTTGAATAATTTTCTGGTTGAAATACAATTTTTCATTATTCTTTCATTTATTTTAGGTGGGTCGTCATGAAAATGCCATAGGTTGGTATCACAGTCACCCGGGCTATGGCTGCTGGTTGTCTGGTATTGATGTGTCTACACAGATGCTGAATCAAAACTTCCAGGAACCCTTTGTGGCTATAGTGATTGACCCGGTCAGAACTATCTCAGCTGGCAAAGTCTGCCTGGGAGCTTTCAGGACATATCCTAAGGTTGGTATGGCAAATCTGTAATAAGTATGTTAAATAAATAATTATTCCAGCCTGATGTTTTCATGGCTTTTCATCTGTTCTGAATCCAGAATATTGAAATTACTCATTCAATTGATATTGAATAACATAGGTCTTTGTTTGAACAGAATATAAATTAAGTTGGATCACTTAACTCTGTAACCACTGTCTCACAATAAAGAATTTTAACTTTGACTTAATCTATATTCAAATTCAGTTTACATTTACTTGATAACTGAACCAGAGTTACATTCAATTTTATCTCTAACTTGTCCCAGCAGTAATATTCCAAATTCAAATATTTTCAGGGCTACAAACCAGCCAATGAAGAGCCCTCGGAATATCAAACAATCCCTCTGAATAAGATAGAAGACTTTGGAGTCCACTGCAAGCAGTACTACTCACTAGAAGTATCCTACTTCAAGTCCTCCCTGGACCGGAGGTTGCTGGACTCTCTCTGGAACAAGTACTGGGTGAACACACTGAGTAGTTCAAGTCTTATCACTAATGCTGATTACACTACCGGACAGATCTTTGACTTGTCTGATAAGTTGGAGCAGAGCGAAGTGTGTTTGGGTAAGTTGGTTATTGTGCTTGGATTGGTTTACCATAGATGTGTCACCAACCAGTTTAACTTATAAGGTATCCTGCCATATTTACCCTTATGCATATTTCCCCTTCCCTAATAGGTAATAATGGGGGTATAATTTCTGGTGTACAATAAAGCATAATTATATAAATAATAATAGTTAGTATGCTGGTGTCCGCAACTCCACGTCTAAGCATGTATTTTGCGTACGGGGGGGAAATCGGTTATTCGATCTACTACAGCTCCTCGAGGAAGGCCAGCAGCAACAGCAGCCTTGGTGTTACTGACTATCTCACATAGGGAACCTGGATGTATATTTGGCAGTGGCAATCACTAGGCAGTTTAGTAGCACATGGCGCTACTGTCTCATCGTCCTCCATGCAGGCCCTGCACAGCAGACTGTCTGTTACTCTTGTGGCAAAGAGATGTTTATTAAATGACCCCAGGCCAGTTATGGCTGCTGTAACTATACGCAGCTGTTGTCTGTTTAAGCAGTGAACCTGTTTCGTGAGGTTGGCATCAAGAGTATTATGTGCTTCCTTGGCCTGCTTGCACTCACTTTGGTCCAACCATAGTTTGTGATGTTGATCCCTGGTACGTTTTTATACCAGAGAGCGTAGATAAGAGGGGAGTGGCGCGATGGGTTCTGATCCCACCGGTGTCAAGATTGACACCCTTCTGGCAAGTTCATCAGCTGCATCGTTTCCTAGCAAACCACTGTGTCCTTTTAATCCATTGAATGGTTATGTTATTGAGGCCACCCACCTGGTTTAGGCGCTGGTGGCACTTGTAAATCAGCCCAGAGTCAACTGAGTGACTGTTCAGCTTTAGTTAGTTCCTTCATTCATCCTCTCAACAAGACCCAACAAGGTCAGTGTATGTTGTCTTTTAAATTTTTGTCACTACATCTTTTAAAACTCACCATAACCATATCATTCATAACTAGGAATATTAAAATTTATGTTTTTCCATCAATGCTACAACATGATATTTCGTTACCAGGTCGCGGCGGATTCATAGTCGCCGGCGCAGACCCTCATGAGAAGCGAACTGAAGACAAACTGGGAAAGGCAACTAAGGACGCTTGCAAGACCACCATCGAAGTAATCCATGGCCTGATGGCGCAGATGATCAAAGATAGGCTGTTCAACAGTGTGAGTGGACGACCTGCGCCAGCGACGCCCATGATCGAGTAACTAGGAATTGTGTAAACTCAATTTGTATTAATGTTTTTTAAGTTAATAAATGTATCTGTCTTCGAAATACGTTTTTACGTTTGAAAATCTCGTGTAGTAGTAGCGGTCGTTAGTTTACAAGAACAATTAGTTACATTTTTCTCCTTTTTTTTAAAGCTATAGCTGCTTCCCCACTTTCAACAAACATTGCAACAAAGTGACCAATATCTTACGACCAACGTCATTGTAGGGTAACAGAGGCAAATTTTTACTATAAAAAAAAACTATTTATTCAAAATAATAAAATCACTACCACCCTCTAAAGAAAACTAGAACGAAACTAACTTCGCGACGTCTAGTTCTTGAGATATTTCGAAAAACAAAAAAATGGATGTTAAAGTAGTCCATTTTAGATGCAACTTTATTCATCAAACGTTCATAGAAAATCTTTTCAAATTCATTTTGTGAACATAGGTTTTGTCGACGGAAGAATAGACAAAATTACAGATTGTAGAAAGATTAAAGACAAAATTAAAGATTGTAGAAAGATTTGTACCGTTTTATGCTGGCGTAGCATGACAATTCTATCTCTATTCTACCAAGAATAGACAAAACCCATTTCTACGGTGGTCATGCTACGCGTGCTGGTCAGGGATTGTCAAATCAGTTTGAATATTATCATATATCTGACGAGTGATTTTATCTTGTGGATAGTTTGAATATCTTATTTGATAGGTGATTTTATTTGGTGGATATAGTTGGTTAAGTTCACAGATCAGTTCCAATATTTTCTGGATAATCTTGAAGGGTTCAAATGTTTCCAAAACATTGTATTTTCTATGAGAGCTTGGAGGAATCGATATCTGTGTGGTGTCACATTTTAGTATTTACGTGTTGGAAGGTTGGTTGGTGAACATGTTATTCAGAAGTAGGTAGTGTAGGTATTTGAAGGGAAGTGGGTGCAATAAAATGAAACCAACAAATTGATTATATAAACATTCTCAAATATTTATTAACCAATTTACATAAAATCATTATAATCATTATGTACATCTTTCACATAGCTTTAGTTATACACAAAATCATAAACATCTCACATTGTGGAGGGCCTTCTATTTATCAGATATAGTTAAACGAAGCACCAAATTGACGATATAATCTTTTGCCAAGCTCTCTTTACATAATCAAAAATAAAATATATGCCTTCATGAATCTCACACGAGTGCTTCACAGAGAATATAAAAACTATCAAGAGCACGTGCAACTTCTATATTTCCAGTGGCTTCCAAAATTATATCTAAATGTACATACTCCTACGATATTTCATTAGAATATGTTGGTTAGTCGATAACCTAAATAATATAAATAGGATGAAAATAAACATATGATATAACTAATCTAAATGTTAAAAATATCCGGCTGACGCCGAACGAGTGTAAAAATCGTACAATAATCCATAATTTGCATAACTGTGTTTGATGAGATGTATTTATCATTATTTACATCGTCGCAAAATATAAAATTCTCAATAAAAGGAACAGTACTGTCAACTGGACTATTTAGCATTTGAAGCAGCTCACAGGTGTCGTACACAAATAACTATTCTTAACAAAAATGGTGTAGGTCTGTATAGTTAGTAGACTACGTTCAAACTAGGGACATCGAACAAAGACTATCTGGAAATTAAATAATATTATTTAAATGGTATAAAATACAATGATGAGCAAAAAATCAAGGCACAAACATTAATTTATAAATAATTGGGTTCTAAAACAATTTATACAGACTGAAAAGTTCATAAAACTTCATAAATACCATACTAACATGAAAGAGTGACTAGACATTTTAGCTCGCCACTGTATTCCATACGATTGACTACTTGCACGCAAGCCAATACTTTGACTTGCGTTCTAAAGTGCATTATCACACAAAATTTATCATAATTAGTGATTCATTTATATTTATTAAGTACATTCCATACAGCCCTCCAATTCACAGGTTGCTTACTATAAATCGTTTATACACACAATCTCAATTTATGTACAGCGCGAGCAACACAAAGAGTCCTAGTACATTAATTTACAATTTATCAATCAAGGGCAAAACTTTCAAATTCGGGAATGTTCACAACGGCTCGAAACCACAAGAGTATACGACTAATTAATAAATCTTTAATGACAACGTTTTTCATTTGTGTCGCAATGCTAGAAATTTTACATAGAAGCAATTATTACAGAGATAATTTTCCTTTACGAGAAGAGTTCATAGTAAAGCTAGTCAATAAGAGCCGATCATTGTGATTGAGTGTTGCATCGGATCGAAAAAATTGCAGTTTTATGATAGAAGCAGTAAATAGACCACACTGGTATTAGTTGCTTTGAGATTGTAATAATACTGACGCAATGTGCCCAGAGAATTATAAAAGCAAAACCTCTACTGACCTCAAGATTTTTTTTATTACGTAAAACACTCATTTTGATCTCTGGTCACCCAACGATAATCCAACAATCTGTATACTTCTGCGGACATAAACTTTAAACACTACGTAACACATGGAATGTTTCGCGAATCTCAATGGGAACAGGTGAGCTACGTGAAGCTGTGCACATCTCGACGTGTGGCTGTGGCGGGTCGCGCCGTGAGCCGGCGTGGGCAGTCTTAGTCGAGTGGGGAGGAGCTCGCCATCATTTGAGACGTAGTTGACGACGGTCATCGATTGTAATTTTGTATATCGACGGTCCCTACGTACAAACGGACATGTCAAAAACCAAGGTTTACAGATAAACGGGTTTAATGTTCAAATCACTCTAGAAATAAACCTCTCTAGAAATAATTCTGAGAATAATAAATCCATCCTAATAATTCTAAGAATGACTTCGAGAGCGATTTGAACGTTAAAAACGCTTTCCGTAAACCTCGATTTTTGACATGTCCGTTTGTACGTAGGGACCGTCGATATTTTCATAGATTTTAACGTGAAATAGTCTTTATCACAATGTATACAGCAAAAATAGTGCACAAAATGTACATAAAAATGAGATCTTATCAGCTATCCAGATCACAACACGGTTGATAAAGCTAGATTAATCTCAAAATAAAACATTTGTCGTAATACTAATTGCAGAAGGGTGAGCGAATTGGGTTGACCATTCAAGGGCCATAAAATGACATGTTACAGCCATAATTATTTCCAATACGGTATAGAGAAGCAATCTATACATTCCAAAGAGCACCATCCCTTTTTCGCAAAAAAACAAAACGCACAATGGCTTGAACACTTCAAAATACGGCTCCTTAAATTGGCGTTGATATTCTTCCCAAGTAGCCGGGCTGGGACCAATAAACATACCTTTTTACAAGCTTTATAACCGCTATAGTCACAAACAGATGTCAAGTTAAAAATTGGGTTCACCCGCCATTGTCATGGCTAAAAGGCAAAGACTGTGACGACCTGGACGCATTTAGTGTTGTCATCCATTTGTGACGATCAAAATGTTTTCTTTTAGTGATATTATCAATATTAACAAAAACAATCGATGGCCGTGTAACTACTAGTACTGCATAAAACCCGGGTGAGCGTGCAGTGAGGCGGCTAGAGGCAGTAGCCGGGCGGGCTGGCCCCTCGTCAGTTGAACAGATCGGGCGGGAAGCTGTTCACCTCCGCCTGCTCGAGGACTGGCACGCCGTCCACGTTGTACGATACTCGTATCCGTAGTCGAAGGGCAGACTGGAAACAACAATACCGAATATTATTTATATGTAACAAATAATGGACTGCCTCGTTGGTCTAGGCCAGGGTTTCTTTAACTTCTGGCTCCACGTACCCCCACATTCAAGTTTCCAGATGACAGCGAACCCCCCCCCCACAACAAAAGAAGAATAACATTGTATATAGAACAAAATAAGGTTTATTAATTGAATAAAAGGTCACGCGCACCGTGTCACGCCACGAACGAGCGACAGTCGCGCGCGCGTCTTGATGCTTTCCGCATGCGCCTGCCAGTCACCCAGCCGCCATTTCGTAAATTTTGTCGCGAACCCCCTACCGTCGCATGGCGAACCCCAGTTTGAGTAACCCTGGACTAGGCGGTCTGGTCGTAAGCGGTACTGCTGACCATGAGTCCTTTTTGTTCGATTCCCAGGCAGTTATTGGGTTTTTCCGTAGTAGTCTGGATTTGTGCACAGTTGATGGCAATCGGCTTGCCTCCTATTACATGGAACTTAAGCATATATGGCGAGATGGTGTACCTCTGCCTTAACCCTTCGGGCAAACAAGGCTTGATGTTATGTTTGTGTAACAAAGAATTCTTCTGAAGAAATCTTGATCAAAAACGGTCTTCTGTGTGGTAAATGTTTTTTGTAACTGAAGCTTAGAAATAATCTTATCATTATAAAACACTATAAGTATGCATTCTAAACACGAATGCAATGTCAAAAAAATGGTAATTGTAACACAGAAACATGTGCATATAAAAAAGATAAGTTAGCTCCAATACCTACTTAGTAATCATCATAATTTCAGCCGTAAGACGTCCACTGCTGGACTTAGGCCTCCCCCAATTTGGGGGGCTTTGCCATAATCGCCACGCTTGGCAGGCGGGTTGGCGATCGCAGTATGGTAGTGAAATGCATAGAGAACGCTGCTGCCCATTCTCTAGTAAGTCCCTTAGTCGCCTTTTACGACACCCACGGGAAGAAATGGGGTGGTGTTATTCTTTACGTCCGGCACCACACGGTAACACACACACGGCCACACTTAGTAATGCAAAACCAGAATATAGAGAAAAATAAATCTTTTTAATTGGTCCATAATACTTTGATATTATAATAACGATACTTACTTTGGATGGATTAGTGATTTTGAGTACTTGAGTGATTTCTCCGTGGGGCGGCATTACGGTTCCGGAAGGCGACATCATGTCTAACTGGAACGTCTGCAAGGCGGACAAAACATTCAATCAATTACTGTGAATTTACTACGGTTTTTGCACAAGTTCCGAGATAAATCAAGCGCAAAATAACATTTTTGTTTTTGTGGTAAGATTATTAAGTCATACCCCGCATCCTATTTAAAAGCTATTGCTACGTCTCTGTCGGTGCGACCTGAAGCACGGTCCTATTTTCAATGGAGTCAGAAAAACAAGCATTCTTCTGTTCTGTTTGTACTGACCCTAAGTAAGTAGTTCCAATGCGTTTCGCACCCGCCTGGCGTCCCATCGTGGTTATAAGTATTACTCAACACAAAACTTGTATGAGATTATTATGTTTGTTAATTATTTTTTTTATTGTTTTTACATACTGTGGAGTAGTAATTTTACTGTAGGTCCATCGTTTTCACATACAGTAGAACGCCGTTTATCCGAACGCCGATTAACTGAATCGCCAATTATCCGAATCGGTCCTAAGCGTAATATAAAAAATTAAAAGCAAGTAATTTTTATACTTTGTATTTTTGTTAAGGCCTGATGGGGTTGCAAGTTACTCTGATCGAGATGTTCAAGTGAGCGTTCTTGTAGAACTGTGTTTGTTAAACTTAATAAAGTTTTTTCTTTATTACCAGTCTATGTCCGATTATCTGAATTTACGATTATCCGAATCGAACCCGGTCCCAAATAATGCGGATAATCGGCGTTCTACTGTACATATAATTATTTAATTAATGTATCTAAAATATTGTAAAACATTTTTAAAAGACTAAACATGGAGTTTCTTGCCCATTCTTCTCTATATGAAACTACCGTTTGGGATGGGCAACTAGAATCAATTCTATTTTAATGTAAATGTTGACGTTCAAATTGCCTTTTATGTGCCTGTTTGAAATAAATGTTTTGACTTTACTATTATTCACGAGCTGCTTACCCTGGGCACAGCGGCCTGGAACAAGAAGTCAGTGAGCGTGGAGGAGCCGTGCGAGTTGGCGCGCATCGTCAGCGTCACCACGTCGCCGCCGCGCTGCACGCCGAACACTACACGTAGACCGTTCTTCTCTAGCGCCGTCACTGTAGGCAGGTCCACTGAAAGGAGAAGGAAATTATTCCAAGGGAGAGGTAAATGATAAATACATGGAAGAAAACCTTGTCTGTATTTTGCCTCGTTATTGACAAATCCCACTGGGCAACAAAACTGACAATGGTGACTTTTAAGCATGTCATTGATTCCAAAGATAGTGTGCAATGAACTTTCAGTAAAGATGTTTTTTCTATTTTTGTTGAAATATCCTGAAATTGGTCGCTTTAAATGTTGTTTCTTTAGTTCTTACTGGTGAGTGAATTTTTTGTTAACATGTAGGTAATGTACTGAATTTCTTGTTTGCTTTTTCAGAGAAACTCAATTATGCTTTTATTTTATTATTCCCAATTACTCAAGAGTATAATATAATTTCGAACGTGTTTTTATTTAAATCTTTTACTCATCAAAACTTTTTAACATTATCGTTATTTCTTATTATTATGTTGTTTTCTGTTATGTCAGTATATTAAAATACAATGATAATAAAATTAAAATAACTCAGGTATTTCAATTCAATTTTTATCGCGTTCAATAATTGCCCAGTCGTAACGGCCGTAACGTACGAGTCGTAGGTTCGAAGACAGCCAACTGCTTTACTTTGTGTAAATTATCTTAGTATAACTGCTCTCAAAACGCTGAAGTAATACATTTTATGGAAACCAACATGTCCTAGGATCAAATATCCGAGGACAAGTCACATCTAACAACCCACACTGGGCCCTAAAGTTCACCATTTACTTATTTTGTATGTACCTTGCGTGACTGGTGTGTTTATATGCGCGGGCGCAGCGAACAGACCGTCGAGTAGTGAGACAGGCGCCGGCGCCGACACCGGCGTGGGCAGGTTGTTGTTCATCACGCTAGTCGGCGCCGTCGGGGTCAGGTCTAACCCGCTCAACAGGTCTAGGATATCCTGGAAATTACAATAGATGAATGAAAAAGTAATCATTGGAACTTATTAAGATAATGTCTTTCTACTAACATTAATCACAGGTTTGAATAAACCTAGATCAGACTAGTCGCTAGCTAACATTCTAATTCCGAAAAACCATCATTTGCAGTTGTAATAAAAATATTTTATCTTTAGGCACGATAATTGTATGGGAAAACTACTGTTTGCTAAATGTACTCTTTTTGTAATCGTTTTTATTAAATAAATTATATAATAATGCACGATAATTTTGCATAACTGTTGATAGCCGAAACACGTTCACTGCTGGACATAGTCCTCCCCAAGCACCCCCACTGCGACTGGTTTTGTGTTTCTAACATCCAGCGGAATTTTGCGGCTTTCATCAGGTTATCCACGCTACGTCTTTCAGTACGCGGTCTCCACTCCAAAACCATTTTTGATACTAATCAGAAGTTTTTTTCTAATACTTTGCATTAAAAGCACTTTGCCTCTATTAAAAAAAAAATAAAAAAAAACTCCTAAGAAACATCAGTTCCAAAGAGGTAATTAATGAAGTTACCACTATACTAAACGAGGATTTAGTAATAGATTCTTCCGGTACGAAAAATGACGGCTACGAAAAAAGGGACAGCCTTAGCAATAGTGTGATTAAAGATAGTAAAATGTCTAGTAATTATAATGAATTTATGTTAAAAATTATAGATTTTTGTACACACAGTCATAATGTCTCTTAATAATAAGAAGACAAATAACAGAAGTACTCACATTGCTGCTAGTATTGTTGTTGCTGGCGGGCGGCTGCGATGGTTTGTGGTCCACGTCGCCGTTCGTCAGCGAGTCGGAGCCGATGATCAAGTCTAATAACGCGTCCTGGAACATACAACAAAGACATTTTACTAACACAACAATAACTTCTTGTGTATTTTATTTTATAGCGTGCAGCATGCATGTCTCTACTGAAGAGAGATTTATTTATCGATTATATTATCATCATACTAGAATGCTGTATTTTCATTGTACCTATACACTGGTTTTCCAGACCGTACTATATTTAATTAAATGATTGATATATGCGTCTATTTACTTGTCATAACGATGCCATAGAGTGTCACATATCTTGACACGCTAGGGTATAGACAAGTAACTTGATGCTACGTCGGGTACTGACACACTCAATTTATCATTGATGACATATTTTTTTAATTTATTTTATGTTACTTTACACACATACGTTATCCTATTATAATTTATTTATTTCTGTATTCGTGACATCACAACACACTGGGTCCTATCAGAATACCAGCGCTGCGATACTTATTTTTCGCAGCATGATGCTGAGATAGGGGCTCTTTGGCCTCGCACCGGACTTTGTTTTTTTTTAATTATTTTAAAATGTTTGTTTTTTATTTGTTTCTTTTGTTTATAATTGATTTTTTATTTTATTAAGTATTGTTTTTTGTATAGTTTCTGTGCGTGTCCCAATAAATACTTTTTCTTTCTTTCTATATAAATTTGAATTAGCCAGCGAAACTGCGCAGACGTGATGGGAACCGAATAAACATGACACAAAAATTAAGTGGTGTAGTTTTATAATATCAGAATAACAAAAAGTTTTCTTTGTGTAATCTTCACAGACGTGAAGGGTATCGATACCTTAACACGATGAAAGAAAAAAGACAAGCTTTAAGAAAGAAAAAACACAACAAAACACAATTGCGAAAAAAAAAAGTTTTTGATCATGCTTAGATATCAATACCAATCCCGTCGGCGGAGTTCCGCTACCTAATTTAATTTGAGGGTCAAATCAAGTATAAGACTGCAAAGAGTTGTTTCGATTTACGTATCATTATCTTTAGAAAGAGAATAGTAAATAGCGTAGATGTACTCACAGCGACCTGGTCGGGCTTGTGGTCGGGGCTGGTGTCGGACAGATCCTGTTCGTGGTCGCTGTCGTCGCGCGCGTCTGGCCCGCTTGTCGGGGCTTCCATCGCTGGCATACGTTCCAGTAAGGCTGGTCGCAAGTGGGCGTAGTTCCTATCGAAATTGATATGACATAAAATAAGAAAAATCAGCGAAAATATCCTACACCTGGTTTTTTATGAGAAATAGTGTCTTGAACGATATTAAGTGGCAAAAAAAGCGGATATTCGAAATTAAGATAAGTCAGTTTTTTTCGGATATCTCCTAAATGATTGCCTCAAAAGTTTATACAAGCTTATTCCCTATCTGATTCACCATCATATACACATAGATCCGCTTACCTGTACAGTTGCGATAGCTCAACGCCTCTCTGTTGCAACTCGATATGAATGTGAGATCCGAACGTGTCGATGATCACTCGGATTTTACTGAAAATAAAAGAAATTAAATGCTAGTATTTTATAACTAATAATCTTCTTTTATTGTGCATGAATTTATCATGGTATAGCTACAACCACCTTTAAAAAATGGTGCCTTAAACGTCAAAAAATTCGAGCGTATTATGCAGGTAAATGGAGATACTATGCATTAGATAAAGCAAAGGTAGCCCGCAAAATTCGATTTCTTACTTTTAAATTAGTGCCAGGCTGTATGTTGAACAAAAAATTATTCGCGCCCGTAACATATGTATTTACAAGATATTAGCATTAAAATTATGAATAAAACTCTCCCCTGGAAGTTCATATATTCCCATTGAATAATATTTTTTCAGGATTTAAGTCAAATTCAATTTCGCGATTGGCCTTGGCGATTCCCCATTAGATTGGTAATTTTATGGAATGTTAGTAACTCACTCCTGGCTCGGCTGCGTGGTGAATCTCGTGGATAGCTTGGCGAGTGAAAGCAGCAAATACTCTTTCGTGTTGATAGACAGCTGTGTAGACCACAACAGTTTCTGATATACATCAATCACATACTCTTCCGATGGGCGAACGAAGTCGTCTGAAATTAAATAATTGGAGCTTGAGTATATTGGACCAATGTCATAAAAGTGCGGAGGAACTGAGTTTTTCTTTGTAAATATTTAGTTTTACTTGTGTTTTAATAAATAAATAAAAAATACCATAAGGAAATATTTTCAGCACACATACTTTAAAAATAATTGAAATAATTTTTGAAGAACTTACCAACACCATCCTCATCGACCATAGAAATAGCATTACTGGCTTCAGACACCAGCAAGTCACCGTATTCACCGATAGTCCATGCAGCCACCTACAAAATAAAAACATAACATTAGTATATTGAATGAATGAAAGTAACAGCACAGTTGTTGCAAATATTGCTATACTAAAGAAAAGAAAATGAAATCCCTTCAAACCACTCTGCACATAGCAACATTGCTTTTAGAAATAGGTATAGTAAATTTCTTTCCACTCTTTGTGAAAAAAAAACTATTTTCACTCTTTATTGTTTCCACTGCAGCACGCGTAGCATGACCACCATAGAAAGAACTTTGTCTATTCTTGGTAGAATACAGATAGAATTGTCATGCTACGCCAACATAAAACGGTACAAATCTTTCTACAATCTTTATCCTGTCTTTAATCTTTCTACAATCTGTAATTTTGTCTATTCTTCCGTCGACAAAACCCATTTCTACGGTGGTCATGCTACGCATGCTGGGACACAAGTCTACTCTCTGTGAGGAGTGGGCCGTAATCCACCACGCGGTCGTGTATTCGAATGTTTGGTTGTAGAACATACCACTTTCATTACGATGTTTTCCTTCACCATTTTTGAGAGCAGTGGAGATGAAATAATTGAAGTAAAACGTGCCGGGGTTAGAACTATTTTAAAAGAGTAACGGTGGAGTTTCTTGCCCATTCTTCTCCATACGAATCTACCTTTTTGGAAGCGGCAACTATATTCAATTCTATTTTCGTGTAACAGTTGACGTTCAAGTGCCTTTTTTGGGCCTAAATGAAATAAATGAACTTCTTTAAACCTACAACTCGTAAGTTACCTATTTTAGAAGTTGTTTGATGTCTTGACTTTGTGTGGAATTTTTCTTTTAGCCAATATTTAACGTATAGTGCATTAGCTTACCTGTATTAGTGGTTGTTTCTCAGTGGCGTCAGCCGACACAGCGGACCGTTCGAGCGAGGTCCACAGCCGCATGGCCGCGTACGCCTGTCTCTCCGGCGCAGCTGAGGATACGATCTGGAGTGTGCTGGATACTGTGTCGTCGCGGAGGTAGTTTCCAGCCTTGAATTGAAGAAATGTTATTTGGATTTCATATAATGAGATAGTTAAAGATTTCATAACAGAATAGGATAGCATTATTAGTGACCTAGACCTAAACCCGTACTGTAAGGGTTGGATCGATGTGGCCATGGAAAACGACGCTTCGGGGAGGCCTTTGCTAAGCATTGGGACATCGTAGGCTAATTAAAAAAAAGGACTATTTGAACTTTGACTGTTTTTACACGCTTTATATTATTTTACCTCAGTGAAACATTTTTGCGTCTGCCGGACGTAGCGAATAGCATCACCCCATTACTGTCCGTGAGTATCGTAAAAGGCAACCAAGGGACTTACTAGAGAATAGGCAGCAGTGTTCTCTATGCATTTTACCATCATACTGTTATCGCCAACCCGGCTGCCAAACATGGCGATTATGGGAAACCCCGCGTATTAGGCGAGGCTTATGTCCAGCATTGGACGTCTTTCGGCTTCAAAGACGATGATGATGATGAGGGTGCAATAATTGTTCCAGTTGTTACCTTGAGCAGTACTCTGAACAACGTATCAAGATGCCACTTGTTGGACGGCGCGTATCGTTCGGCCGCTAACACCATAGCGCTGGAGCAGTGCGCCTTGAACTCGGCGTCAGATCTCTCCAGGAATGCGAGCAGTTCCTTCATCATGCTGCGAATGTTCTGTCCGTTGATAAGAGCGAATGACAGCTCCATTGCACGGCGACGGATTGAGACGTCTGGGTCCTGAAAAGATAAAAAAAGGTCATGATTTAATTACTTGGCAGTATTGCTGGGTGTATTTTACAGTGATTGGTGACATTATATGGCTTTTTGGTTATAAACCTAGTGGTATGCGATTAAGTAACAGTCTCGAGGTCCAGGATCGAAGCTAACCATGAACACTCTACTCTAGCTCTCTACTCTATGTAGCCATGTGTTCATTTGGCTGTTTTGAGATGTCCACTTAAAGCAAATTTTATTTTACAAGTTGACATAACTTCGTAAAAGATCAGATAGTATGTCCCTAGTTTAATTTACTTAAACTGTGATAAAGGCAACTTGAGTAATCCAATTTGCACAACATGTGCAAAATCCTATTAATATTAATGTGAAAGTTTGTGAGCATGTATCGATGTTTTGTTAAACAAAAACTACTAAAAAGATTTGAATATGGCACACAGATAGTTTATAACCTGGATTAACTCATAGGCTACTTTTATCTAGGTATTGAGTTCCCGCGGGATAAATTCAGACTTCCACGCGGGCGAAGCTAGTGCGAAATAAACTTAAAGTCTTCCGGTTTTCTATTTCATTTCTCACCTTCAAACACTCTAAGATAGTAGTCCGATGCCTCTGAACAGCCGACGTATCAACGTGAACGGTCCTCAGCAGCGTGTTCAGCGCTACATATCTGATGTTCTTATCGTTGTTCAGCAGGAACCTGCCCAGGATGTTGATGGCCAGGACTCGCAGACTGCTCTCGGACTTGATGTCCATGATGGAGAGAACCGTCTCGTACAGGATGGTGTTACCAACATTTTTGCTGGTTTCCGTGTTGGTAGCGACTTGGGCTAGGATATCGTTCATCGCTTCTGATGCTTCTGCGTCGTTCTTACCTAATATTCTGAGGAGGCGGAGGATTTTAACCTAAAAAATCGAAATTTTGCATTATTCTATGATTGAAATGTTGCAGGTTATAGTTACTATCAGTTATCTTCTTTAATTCTGGGTATTAAACTTGTGGACAGGGTTAAAAATATAACAGTCTGTTCCATTACTAAAATAACAGATGTCACTCGGAAAACTGCCACGCTTAAATGGAATAGGACACAATACATCTGCCATATGTCAGACGATCAATGGGCCAAACTTCCGTCCCAATGGCTCCCGCTTAATGACAAATGACATCGCGGCAAGCCCAGACGGAGACGGGTGGATGAGCTGGACTCTTTTAATTAAGATTGAGCCTTGGCAGCTCTGGACAGAGATTAGGGAGGTCTTTGTCCAGACATCAAAGACTAATAAAAATTGAAACAAAAATCTATCAATCCACACTAATATTATAAATGCAAAAGTAACTCTGTCTGTCTGTCTCGCTTTCCTGCTTAAAACTACTGAACCGATTTAAATGAAATTTGGTACACAGATAGTTTAGAGCCTGAGAAAGGACATAGGCTACTTTTTATTGCGGAAAAGGGGTTTTAAGGGGTTGAAAGGGAGGATGAAAGGTTGTAGGGAAGTATTGTCATTTTTAAAGCTAGAATGATGAAACTTTTTTATTTGGCTTTTATAACATAAAATATATTTAAAGTTTGTGAAATTTTTACCCTTAAGGGGGTAAAATAACAATAGGGAATAGGGGATGAAAGTTTTCACGATTTTGACGGGACTTTTATTGGCTGGTAGCTGATGTAATAAGGAGTAACTTAGGCTACTTTTATTTTAGAAAAATACCTGCGTTAATTTCCGACATCCACGCGGGCGAAGCCGCGGACAAAATCTAGTAATATATAAATAAATCTAATATAATAGTTTGTGCAGAGCTCATAATGCTTGCATTTGAAAAGGAATCTGGGTTGGGTAAACTCATGTGGGAGCAAATGAAATGTTAACTATCACAGTTTTTTGTTTAGAATTGTGGCACAATAAGGAAAATTAGATGTTATAATTATTTTCCGATATTGTAGAGGACACACTTGATTTTATGGGGCAAAATAAAAATATATAGTTTGGATTATCCGCCATAGTTACTTATTTTAGCGGAAAATAAATGTTTGTTTGCAAGCTGCGATTATGGAATCGCGTTAGGTAAATTACTTGTGCAACATCATTTAGTAGTTAAGCAAAAGGAAACATGTAATCATTAATTGGATAATATGAATCCTATGTAAATTATCGGCGTGTTTCTTAATTAACTTCACACTAACAATATCTTGCATTTTTTATATTAAATTGAATTATATTATAAACACTATAAAAAAATATTTTTTAAATAATTTTGTGGAAATTGGCGTTGGTTATACTTTTGGCTGGTTACATTTTCTCGCTCATGTGCAACCATTTATGTTCCCAAATAAATAAAACATATTGTTATAGTAAAAATATAAATAGAAAGTGTAACTTTACCTGCAGAAACGGGTCTGAGACTCCACTGACGTCATGCTCCGGCGAATACCCGGCCAAAATCAGGTTTTTCAGTATCCTCACCAAATTCGGTACGATCTACAAATAAACCCATGCTCTTACATGTACTGACCACAGACAACTCGCCCAATGCACATAGACAAAGATTGCGAAGCGAGAAAAAAAAGAACAAACATTTTACGTTTCAGGCAAGTATTAAATACATACTAAATACTGTCGGATATAATATCAATGAGTTTACAGGCTTACAACACGATACGACAGCGAATATACATGGGACTGGGCATTTACATCGACAATAAAGAAAGAAAATAATTATGACCTTCAACCTCTTTGCAATAATTAGTCACGTTTATTCTTTGGTGCTAAATTCATACCGTGTTTTGAGTAGTTAGTAATGTGTGAGATGGGATTTCCAAATAAATGAGAAGAAAGAAAGAAAGAAGACACGCTACAATATGTCTATTTGTCGATATGTTTTCGTTTCGATAAAGTATTCATCATCTACAAAAACAATGATAGGATTTCTTTATCAAATACCTTTTCAATACTATGCAGTTTACTGGTGATAATAGGTATGTTATGACTACAACTAGCTGGATAAGAAAAATATTACTGCCTACACTTACTAATAAATAATATGTTTGCATCTCTGGAAATCCCAAGTGTTATCAATACAATTACATACATGGATAGAATAGTCTATAGAATAATCGAAAGTAAGGGAACTACCAAATTATTATTAGTTAGGAAAGAACATGGAGAGAAAATAGTGTAGAGAAAATGTTTATATACAACAGTCATATTAGGTTTAGACTTTCTATGACGAAACTCAAGGGTGACCATCATCCGCAGGAAGAGACGCCCCGGGCGTCGGGAGTCGATTGCGGACTCCCGGCCACCGTAGGCGCGAGCTTGCGGGCGGCGAGCAATGGGTAGCTCGCCGCCCGGTAAGGACCAAGCTTGGGTCGACGGCGCGTAGTGTTCCACGCGCGCCTCAAAGAGATGTCAGCAGCACTGAAGGGGTCTGCTAGGACCGATGCCTGCCGGGGTCGCGTGATTGTTCGAAAGAGATACCGTGGCCCCGGCACATGGGCAACTGAAGGAACACGGGTGGGTTTTAGTCAGTAAAAGTCTGACACGCCCTCCCGCTCCGCCCAGAGCGGGAGAAGTCATTTGATGATTTCCATCCACAAAAAAAAAAGGGTGACCATCATTTATTGATTATAAAAAAACACCTTTTATTTTAATTGTCCAGGGTGGGACACCATTGACGCGCAAACTGTAACCAACCGTCGGTTATTTAAAAGAAATTAGCTCTGCCGCACATTTTCATCGCGTAGTTATTGCACTTTTGGACGAAACAGCAGATTTCTTTTTGATAACCGACGAGACACGTCTACGCTAGGGTGTCTACAATTTTGCGCTGAATTCTAGTTTCAAATTAAGTGTCGACTTCCCTGCCACCCTGTATTATATTTTGGAAAAGGGAAAGAGAGGCCTGTGCCCTGCGGAGAATCACGGGCTAAATAGATATATGGATAGATTTTTTTCATTTAAGAGGTAAAACATTTTCTTTTAGTTGTTAAGAGTTTTGTAATAGAAATTGTGAGAAATAAATAAAATAATTTGGCAGTTACTAGAAAGAGTAGTTTCTATCTAAGTAAGAATAAATGATGATCTTCAGAAAGTCAGACTATCTACCTAATACGTATGATAATAATATTAATATTGTATACATATGTATGTGCCTATTTCGAGTGCTATTCACACAAGTTCTTACTTTGCTATCACTACTCGGATGGTTGAGAGTTTTGTTTTAAACCGTTATGATTTTGTCCCATGAATTTGTGAAAACCATAGAGTCACTAGCCACGTAAATAATTAACTCGACACCGAAGTAAAATGATTACTTAAGTTTTCGTTCGTATTCAATCAATCTGCAAAGCCTTTTCTTTTCCTTTAAGGTCGGCTTGCAGTCTAGTGTGAATACCAGAATTTTACTCTGACCTCCACAACCCAGTTAATGGGTAAGACGATACCCCTTACTAAAACGGATTGTCGTTCTTATGTTCTAGTAAGACATATGAGGCTAATTTCATAATTACTAATGACGTGACTTAGTTGACTGTATGGCTTCCGGCAAACAGCTTAAATTATAACCCACGTATATAAATATGGTTATATAACCAACACAATATTACAATCATGCTTGTTCTGTAGTCTGTTGACATTGTATGGAGCTGACATTTACCGATAACTTATTAAATTTTTAGGAAATATTAATTTAATTAGCAATTATATCTGACACTGTGTCCTTTATACAATATGTATCGTGTATGTGTTTATAAAGGTTTGGGTAAATTTAAGGGTGTAGCCATCAATCTGAACCAATTTCACCGTGGGACAAACATCGTGTTTGCGAAAAAATTATCAGCTATACCATACATTTGGATCTAGTAGGGATTAGGTTTAGTAAAGGACAGTTAGTAAGTGTTTGCGATAACAATGTTGATCCCATGTGGAAATTCAGTTTGATAGTTTGTACTCCACCCTTAAATTAGACCACAGCTTTCTAGTATATATGTTGTATTTGAATTTTAAATGGTCACCCTACAATTAATTTTACTGTACCGCCGAGACAATACATTTCTTAGAATGTTTAATATCAGAAGAATTGATTCAATACTCAGAAACCACAGAATTTATGGATAAGATTGCTTTAATGGATCGAGCACCGCAAATTATATTCACACTTGGTGACATCATTCGAATTGAATTTTTGTTGGTGACACTATAACAAAATACTTATCATCATCGTCTATAAATGCATGTCATTACGGATTCAATTCGCGTGACACTATTTGAATTTTTTCTCTATTGACGGCACTTTCTACACCATTGTAACTTCTAACTGTACGTTTTTAACGTTCAAAATACATTGTCATCAGACTACCAACACGTATAAAGTGCATGGAACAGCGTTTGTATGTTACCTCACGCTGCCCGCTCTCCTACGGGACAACACAAACACATCATTAGTGTTACATCATATTTTACAAACGATTCATTAAAATTATAATAATTACAACTAGCATTAATACGTTAACCCAGCCATGAATATGGTACAGTCAACCGCACATCAGAGGTAACACTTGAACAACAAATACCGCCCTTACTGTTATGGAACGAAGGCTAAGAATCATCAAAGACAAATTGTTGTACATATTATGGTTGACTGTACACACAGAGTTAGAAAAAGTTCGTCTATGTAGAGCGTCTTCTCACTCATACTTATGGGACTATCTCTTTCTAAAACTCGATTGTCATATTTACGCCCGGGTGTGCACTTAGAAGATTTAAAAATGACTTAATTTATTGCAGTCGCGAGTCGTTAAGAATACATGCTGCTGTCAACTCCAAGTAAATAGGGATGAGGGCAGGGGGGTGATTAGTCGCTTTAGGCTACGCGATGTTTATCATCTATACAAATAACTAATATTGAGGTGTCTGTTTGTCAAAATAACAGCTTTTTAGTAAATGCATAATTATGAAAGTACGATACTTAGAACAACAATAAAAAAACAGTTTTAGAAATGTTTGTCTGTCTGTATGTCCGGCCTGATCTCCGAAACGGCTGAACCGATTTTGACGGGACTTTCACTGGCAAATAGTTAATGTTATAAGGAGTAACTAGTAGATAGAAAAAAATATAATGAGGGTTCCGCGCTGAAAATTAAACTCCCTTATAATATCATATGCCCGCGACTACGTGCAGCTAATACACATTATTTATATTATGTACTTTAAAATGAAAGAAACCATGTGTCTACGTCACTGATTCCTTAAGAATGTCTGCACTTATAAAACGGCTATTTTAATATTGAAAAACATTTAACAATAGAAAATGTATACTCCTATTGTTAAATATTTTTCTGTGAACTAGCCTAGCTTATCAAAGGCGCTATTGATCGGAAAATGTATGACGAGCTAAACCAAGGTACTTGTTTCATGACATTTCTGATAAGTTGATGATTCATATTTGTATTAACTTATTTCTAGATCTTATTAAACTGTGCAATCATTGTAATGAAAAGAATTAAATTCGACCGAGAAATTTAGATGTTTGATACCAACAATCTTTCATACTAAAGTACAATTTAGACCTTATAGATATAATATATTTGGACTCATACAAATAATATCGTAACGTGTGGTGATGGACGTAAAGAATAACACCACCCCATTTCTTCCTGTGGGTGTCGTAAAAGGCGACTAAGGGAGTTACTAGAGAATGGGCAGCAGCGTTCTCTATGCATTTGACCACCATACTGCGATCGCCAACCCGCCTGCCAAGCGTCGCGATTATGGCAAAGCCCCCCAAATTGGGGGAGGCCTAAGTCCAGCAGTGCACGGCTTAGCGCTGAAATGATGATGATGATGAAATAATATCACGTTTATACTAGTGGCCGAATTAATTTCATCAACCGGGCATAACTCCAGACTTCAGTCTGGTGCTGGGAAATTCCAGATGGAAGATCCCAATAACTTTGTACCCGTCCTGGGAATCGAACCCAGGACTTCAAAGTCTTGACCACTAGACCAACGAAGCAGTAGTTTATTATAATACAGTAAAATTATTGTCACAAACAATAAAACAAAAACAATTGCTTTCCAGTCTAACAATCCGTGTACACGCTGCCATTACGATTGATATGATAAGAGAGTGATAAGGCGAGTAGGTATTGGTTTAAACCGACGCGACTCTGATAAGCACACGAGGTGTTATATTTACATAGCTATTTACGTGTCTTTGGAATATTATAGAGTTGTATTTTTAGACTACATGAGGGTAAGGATCATAGCAGGCCTGCCAGGGTCGCGAGATGTGTTCGAAAGAGATACTCTGGCATTTAGGCAACTGAACGCGTAGCATGACCACCGTAGAAACGGGTTTTGTCGACGGAAGAATAGACAAAATTACAGATTGTAGAAATATTTAAAGACAGAATTAAAGATTGTAGAAAGATCTGTACCGTTTTATGCGGGCGTAGCATGACAATTCTATCTCTATTCTACCAAGAATAGACAAAATCCATTTCTAGGGTGGTCATGCTACGCGTGCTGAAGGAACACGGGTGGGTTTTAGTCAATAAAAGTCTGACACGCCCTTCCACTACACCCAAAGCGGGGGACTTCATTTGATGATTTCCCATACACAAAAAAAAAAATGATCGTAGCAGGTAGGAAGCGTTCTATAGTTTCTACCTACCCCAATAGGAAGAAGGTATGGGTAAATGTATGTATTGTTATATATTGGAATAACTACCGACGGCCTCAATGGCATGGTCTACCTGAAGGACTAAGTGCGGAAACCAGACTCTCTAACAGAACATAGATACATGTATGTCTTTTAGTATGTCTTTTAGACTAAGTTTCCATGTAGGAATGGCGAATATTGTGATGTAGATGGAAAATTGTCTATGTGAATATAATGATCTGAATGATATCAAGTAAATGCACAGGAGGAACATTTAAAATAAGGTAATACGTACAACGAATATTTATGATCCCAAGGGCGTTATCGAATGCATTAAGCTACGCTCATTATTTATGGTTCCAATTTTGCCGCAGTATAACTTAATTTATTGGTGGCTAAAATATAATATAACCTTTGTTATTGCCCGTCTAGGTACGGCTACATTAGTTTTTAATAAGTTTATTTATACCATAACCTCAGGCCTTGTGTCCCCAATGGGTTAGGTTTTACACCCACATTTCGCCATTCCCATAATAATAGGGGGCGAGCCTATTGCCATCAACCGGGCACAAATCCTGAATGCGGGCTGCTACTGAGAATTCCCAGATAAAATAACCCAATAACTACTAATAACACAATACTTTGTCCAGCCTGGAAATTGAACCCATGACCTCATGCTCAGTTGTAGCTCTTGCGACCACTAGACCAAAGAGGCAGTTTACTTTAAATATTGTATTGATAAAATGGCGAAGGCGAAAGTGTGACTGACTGTACATACCAATACAAGATCTTGTGCAGGACAAATGGCAGTTTCAATATGCCAAATATTGCAATATTTTGCTAGAGCTAGACTCAATTCGAAGTTGGGAAAAAAAGCTATGAGCGAAAACTAACTTTTTAACTACAAGTCATGTATTTTGCTCTTAAAACCCACAAAAACGGTACATTAGCAGTATCAAATAAAATCAAAACCAGTATTACGACGCCAACAGGTTTAACGACCGCGATTACGGCTGGATATCGAGATATATGTAATTATCGATTACTGAATCGGATGCGTTCGATAGAGATAAGGTTTGGTTAGTGATGGTCTGGGGGCCTAGTGGGGGAATTTGATTTATGTGCTATTTTATAGGATAAGATAATACACAAGGTGTAACAGAATAAAATCAAGTCCTGAAAGTAGATTGTTCGTAATTGATAACTGAATCGATTTCAGCAACTTTTAAAATGGGTATTTTTTTTTTTTTCAAATTATGTATATTTCCATACCTATCGCCGAATCAGCTAAAGAAAATTTAATCTTATTTCAATGTGATAAGAAGACTCAATTTTGAAATGCATAAATTAATGCTAGGGTCAACACGATTTTCTTAATAACAGTTAGCTTTAAAAGACATAACTTTTGGCCATTGTATTATGCTTTGAACTGAACATTTTAATTGGGGCCTTGCGTTAATTATGTTACATGTTTTATAAACGTTGGTTAAAGTTAAAATATGTTTGAACGTCAAAAATGTATGGTTACCCAGGTGCTAACCCACTTCTTAACTTTAATCAAATACATACATAAATTCACGCGTTTTTCCCATGTGGGTAGGCAGAAAGCACGGAACGCCACCTGCTACGATCTCTACACACTCCTTTTTGCCTCGTTTAGGTTCGTTTATAAATAAGGGTGTATGTTTAAGTAGGAACTAGTTAAGAGTTAGATGGATTGAGGTGCCAATTGAAATAAAAAAATGAGGATTAAAGAATTTGCAAAAAATAATTAAATTCATACAATACTATTTTTTAAACCGATGATATGATCCTTACAGCAAAATTCTTAATGACCACGGTAAAACGAAGTACCTAATCTACTGTGAATTTTATTGCCCTATAAAAGTTACCAATAAACTTGACATGTTTCTAAGGAATCCTACTAATATCATAAATGTGAATTATTGTAAGGATGTATTGATATTTGCTACTCTTCCATGTAAAAACTACTGAACGGATTGGGATGAAATTTGGCACACGGATAGTTTATAGCCTGGATTAACACATACTATTTTGTATTTCGTTAGTATGTTACCGCGGGATAATTTCAGACTTCCACGCGAGTGAAGCCACTGCCAAAATCTAGTATTGCTATATTTGACTAAATTTAGACTTGACTGAAGTTGAGAAAAACGCTTTGAGCGAAAATTAACTTTAACTACAAGTAATAACGTTTATTGCTCTTTAATTTCAATACATTTCAAAGCTAACGATGGAGTTGTGACTTCAAGTTAGGTTATCAATCAATATTTACAGACACAGTCGTTGTTTGCACAGATCTAGAATGATAAACAACATTTAATTATCTTTGTATGTACAGACGCAAGCACATAAAGCTACTACAATCTGTCAAATTTCTTTAATAGGTTTTCACCTTTATCGCTAGAGCATTAGGTTCAATATAGACCGGGAAAATTTGAAAATTTCGGGTAGCTTGATGTGCTGGCGTCTGTACCAACGAAAGTACAATAAGAAGAACGTACATACGTATTGAGTAGTACAACATCTAAAGCAGTACTGGACATTAACTATTTTATGTTTTCACACGTGGTTAGTAAATGACATAAAGGCTTTGTTTATATTCTATTGTGACAATATGCTCTTAGTCATAAATGACGTTAAACAATTTGATGCAAATACTAAACGCAAACGTTTGTGGCAAGCGAGGTCACAAAACGTAAGAGTAGGACAACACGATACTCAGTAAATGGTTTTCAAAAATATAGATTCTTTATACAGGGTGTCCAAGAACCTGGCGTCCAACTGGATTCCCACGATGCCCCAAGTTCTAACAGTACTCAGAAAAATATTTTAAAAAATCCACCCCATGTACTTACAGAATTATACTGATTTCAAAAAAAAAAGGGGAAATGAGCACCCTGTGACATACTTTTGAATGCTGTGACTGCTAATGCTGATAATTTCGATATTTCTTGGAGGTTTTGTAATCTAGGGTATTGCTGTGTCTAAATAGAATGTAAAAATAAAGTACTTATTGTACCATTTTAAAATAAAATATTATTTTAACTAAAGGTGATATGGAAAACTATTGAATTTCGCAACTTTGACCGACTGTAGTGTAAAAAAAATGTACCAAAATAGTATGGCAAGTGACGTCAAATTTTGACGCGTTTATTCCTCTTTTTAAAAAGGTATAATACTTACACATTAATTTGAAAAAAAAAATTTTTGATAATATTTTTACTCAACAACCCAATTTTTACGATGTCTTACAGAATTCTTAGAAAGAAAAATTTACGACGAATTGAATCTAACCTCTAAAGAATTACTATTGTATGCTCATAAAAATAACAACAGGCCTCTCAAAAAACAGGTTAGACCGTAAGGGACGGTATGTGCATGCATCTCACCATAGTGATTCGTTATTACAACAGGAGGGAGCAAGACAGAAACTATCTTTGCGATTTGCTGGTTCTTCTTTATGGTACCCCATTATTCAGGTAAGAGTGAGGGAGAAAAAGGTTAGAGGTGCGAGTGAGATAGATAGTGACGCTATCTGGGATCGTGCTATTTAGGATAACAGTACGGTCAGTACGCGTCACTGCCTCCTGCCGTTACTACGCACCTCTCTCTTATTGTTACCATTGATCACGTACTACGATTTAAAGCTTTGTTTATTGGACTCGATTACTCTTTGTGCTCTGGACTTTGAAACGAACTCTTTACGACGACCTTTGCCTGTGTTTGGACAGTTTGTGTTTTGTGTGTGCTACCATGGCGACCTACACTCCGCGAGAATACGCAAATATGCACTACATTTATGGAGAATGTAGAGGTAATGGACGAGCTGCAGCGAGACTTTACAGAGAAAGGTATCCGAGGGCTACGCGATATCCCGACCATCGAGTTTTCATTAATGTGCACAGATCACTATGTGACGGGCGGTTCCCCAATCAAGTAGCTGGTGAAGGACGACCCGTAAATGACTTCATACGCGATGAAGTTTTAGAGGCGGTGTCGGCAAATCCAAGCATCTCTGTGCGAGGAATAGAAGCTGATACGGGGATACCGAATAGCACAGCACACAGTATTCTCCAAAAAGAAGAATATCATCCGTACCACGTACAGCGAGTGCAAAGTCTTTTACCTCGAGACTATCCGAGCCGAGTCGCGTTTTGTGAAACAATCCTGCAAAAACATCGAGAAGACGAAAACTTTATCGACAAAATTTTGTGGTCAGATGAATCAACATTTAAGAAGGATGGCTACATGAACCTACACAACTTGCACGAGTGGCATGTGGAAAATCCGCACTTGATGCGAGAAGATAGATCCCAGTACCGGTTCAAAGTGAACATGTGGACCGGTATTCTCTGTGGGAATATTATTGGTCCATTTGAGATGCCCGAGAATTTGACTGGCGAATCATATTTAAATTTTCTTCAAAATGATTTGCCAAACTTACTAGAAGAGACCCCACCAGATATGTGGTTCCAACACGACGGCTGTCCAGCACATTTTCGCGTATCCGTTAGAGAGTTTTTGGACGAGCAATACCCGAACAGGTGGATTGGGCGATCAGGAACAATCCCGTGGCCAGCCCGCTCACCTGACTTAAATCCGCTGGATTTTTTTTTCTGGGGAACTATGAAGGAGCTCGTTTATGCGAAGCCCATTAATGACATCGCTGACCTTCGTGAGAAGATAACACAAGCAGTGCAGGTGATACGTCAAAAAAGTTACTCGCGAAACATAAAGCGGTCCTTTTTAAGGAGAGTGAGAGCTTGTATTGCCGCGGGTGGTCAACATTTTGAACATTTATTGTAATAAAATATCTTTAAACTAACATTCTTTGCTTTTATTCTACTGGGAACCCATCTACCTGTGTGTATTTCCTTCTTGCTCACTCTTGGAACCGAAGTAAATAATAGTAGTAACATAACAGTTTCTAAGATAAGAAAGGGTCCGACAGTTACCGTTAGTAGGTAGGCACTTCGTAAAAATTGGGTTGTTGAGTAAAAATATTATCAATTTTTTTTTTTTCAAATTAATGTGTAAGTATTATACCTTTTTAAAAAGAGGAATAAACGCGTCAAAATTTGACGTCACTTGCCATACTATTTTGGTACATTTTTTTTACACTACAGTCGGTCAAAGTTGCGAAATTCAATAGTTTTCCATATCACCTTTAGTTAAAATAATATTTTATTTTAAAATGGTACAATAAGTACATTATTTTTACATTCTATTTAGACACAGCAATACCCTAGATTACAAAACCTCCAAGAAATATCGAAATTATCAGCATTAGCAGTCACAGCATTCAAAAGTATGTCACAGGGTGCTCATTTCCCCTTTTTTTTTGAAATCAGTATAATTCTGTAAGTACATGGGGTGGATTTTTTAAAATATTTTTCTGAGTACTGTTAGAACTTGGGGCATCGTGGGAATCCAGTTGGACGCCAGGTTCTTGGACACCCTGTATACACCGTCCTGCTCGCACAGTTTAAGACCGCGAACCTTGACTTTTAGATAAAATTAATGGAGGGTAGTATCCAAAAGCGTGAGTGAGTAGCCTAAAATATTTTTGCGCTTATCATCTACACTTAGTCGATTTCCGAAATAAATGACAGTGAAGTGACAACCCTAATGCTTACGTCTAAACCTAAGAAATGCATCCTTAACTCTTATAACATAATATTCATATTTGTTTGACTAATATCCTTACATTTATTTCTATTTTTAAATTAATGTATGTGCAAATATCAGAACGTCATAAGTGACATAATGTTTGCTAATTAAAAATCCGCCTTAACTTAAGGAAATAAGGTTAATATTCGAAGACTCACCTTCTTGAAGTGGTTGAGGGTATCAGGGCTGTTCTCACACATCTCAGTGATGAGGGTCACGCCAGTTATCAGGACACCTGGCAATGTTCATACAATGTTTAATGAATTTGTTCAAAATGTGTGTAAGTATGTAATTAAATATTTATGTTCTGTTAAGTATTTGTGGTTGCTTTTATGTTATTAGGTGGCAAACAAGGAGGCGGCCATGAGTTACTAGGAACTATATCCGTTGCTTCCTATGTATGTAAAATGCGATTGCTCAACTACCTACGTTAATAACGGAATGAACGTTACAGTTAGTCAAAACAAAAAGGCATAGCGATCGACTGACATTTTATGTGTGTTACTCAATTACCCCGTTGATCGTGAATGTCTTTGTAGAAAATTATCTTTCGCCAAGGCAGAGTATCTTCAGATATACAGGGAGGCACAAATTGTAACCAATCAGCACGTAATTCTAGACCCCCAAACGTAGAAGTTTTTTCTCCGGTTATCAAAAAAAATATCTGCTGCTGCTTCTTATAAAAGTGCAATACCTACGCGGTCAAAATGTATGGAACAGCTAATAATCGAGGAAAAATTTCAACGCAGCACGCGTAGCATGTCCACCGTAGAAATGGGTTTTGTCTATTCTTGGTAGAATAGAGATAGAATTGTCATGCTACGCCCGCATAAAACGGTACAAATCTTTCTACATTCTTTAATTCTGTCTTTAATCATTCTACAATCCGTAATTTCGTCTATTCTTCCGTCGACAAAACCCATTTCTACGGTGGTCATGCTACGCGTGCAGGAGGGTTCAGAATCATCTACTGAATCCATGGTTACAGTTTGCGCGTTAATATCTCTACCACCCTGTACTTTAGAGTTTAGACCATTCCAATCGTTGAAAAATAAAAGTACAAATGATAAATTAGAAGGTAGCAACCCTACACTCAACAAAATCCAAACCGGACTTCCCTCTAGTTGCGCTGTACGGAATTTCTTTATTGCTAAAGAATGCCAGTTCAACAGAATATATTATAACTTCATTTGATAAAAGTTAACAGAAATGGGGTGGAATTTATACCAGCTAGTAAGCAAGGTAATATAGATGTTATGCGAGTCGCGAAGGTGCGACAACCTTATTAGGCGCCTGTCCCACCGACGAGGAAGTGACTAGCTATCAACGAAAGCTCTGATAGAAACCTCTCCTTGACTAAACCGGGGGGCAACTCTCCGAAGAATAATGTCGAGGACGCGCGGAAAACTCTGTTTGCGCGATTCAGGATTTCGTGTGACATCACTGTGTTGTATAGTTTGCATAAGGCAGGGTGAGCGCTGACTGTTCACACCGAGAGCTATCAAACACAGTACTCGCTCTGTGATGCTCGCTGGTGGGCCGGGTTGTGCACTCACTGCTCGCCAATTCGTTAGTAGCTGCTAGCTCTATACCATCACCTAGCCTTTACCCAACTTTATTTTCGGGCTTCTGACTACTCTTAACGACTATCAAAGATCTACGAATGACCGGAACAACAGCTTAACGTGCTTTCAGTTCTTAGCTCTACTAGCTCCTCGTTAATCGCTAGCGGTGAGACAGGTGCCTTCGTAACGTAGCGTGCCACACGTCGGAACTCTGCGTGTGCTGTTTGACACATCAGAATCAATATTATGTTGGTAATGTTCTGTGTGTGACTTGCAATAATAATTTTATGAGTGTCTATGTTTACGCTAATGTACGAGTTGAGAATATAAGAAGCGAAATTAAGTAAAACCGTGTCTTTTATATCTCAATGTTTTTCCTCTCATTTGATTTGCAAGGTAAGATGGATGTTGTCTGACCAAGAAGTCTAGACACTAGACACATAAAACTGTTTATATCTAGGAAAACCCTTTCTTTTGCCAACGAATAAACGTAACACAGGTATGGCCTTTTCTACTCGATTTCCTTAGTTTTCTACATGAGCTTCATTTCAGCCGAAAGATGTCACCTTGAAATAGCTAAGTCCAAGGTAGACCGACGACCTGGTGAAGGTCACGGGAATCCATAGGAATTATAGATTAATATTGGTACCATGTTTGGATCGCTATAAGACTAGGGGAAGACCAAAAAAACGAAGGATGGACTGTGTGAAAAACTAATCATGGTTAGGTGACTGCCAAGATGACGAATAATAGAGAAGCATGGACGAAAAGACATGTAGCGCTGACTCCAAATAAATTGGAATAATGGCAGATAATGATGTTCCTTACCATGATTCTTCTCCGTCAACAAGCTCCTAGTAGCAGGCAGGAACATCTCCATTAAATCAGGAACTCTTCTGATAATTCGGAAGGCGCATAGCGCTGCCTTCTTCTTGATATACGCGTTCGGAGACTTGATGAGGCGTTCTACCTCTGAGGCCAAGTCCCGGGCCATTTCCGGAGAGGCTATGGCCCCGAGGGTACATAAGGCCAGGCCAACTACGAACTGGGTGTTGCTGTTGAGGTCACTGTTGAAAAAATATTTGGGAAGTTAGAAATGCAGTATGTTGTAGGTAGGTGTTCTTGTCTTGTGAAGGCAGGAGTGGTAAAGAGTTTTCAGTAAGTAAGGTTGGTTGTGGAGCTGACTGATCGATTCGATTCTGGATAAACTCTTTAAATGTATTTGCTTGTGCCCGCGGCTTCACCCGCATAGATGTGAATTTCATGTGATTTTTTTTGTGAAAACCCTAATTGATTTACGAAAGTAAAGTAGACTTAGTCTTTATAACATTAGCAATCTGTCAGTGAAAGCTCCGTCAAAATAGGTCCAGCCGTTTTGGAGATAACCCGAAACAAAAATATGAAACAGAAATCGTTTTTCATGTTATAAGTACCACATATACATCCGTATGCACCGCCTATATTACCATTATGCACTTAGTAAAAGGCTCTTATTTTGACATGTTTGGCATGTCAAAATAAGAGCCTTTTACTAAGTGCAGTCACTTCCATTTTGTTTATCTGTATGGAAGAGTTATTCTACTAAGACTTTATACAACTTATACAAATATACAGGACATAGCGTCTTTTTCCCAAGAAAATTACATAAATGTAAATAAAGTTATTTATGACACATTCCATGAGAAGAAATAATACATAACATTTGCTGGGTGATTCTAATCCTGTGCGTGGGAGCGAACATCTCGGGCTAAAAGCATGACATTTCATCGTAGGTGTAACAACAAAAGACCCTGTAGGTACTTTGAATAGTCTTTTAGGAGGATCATATTGTACTAAGAGCTGAATAGCAACGCCTTGTTTCGGTAGTCACGTACAGACAATTTGTAGTTTCTAAACAAAACCTGGCTAAGGCATTAAGAAATTAAATTAAATGTTCATATATGTAAGTAGATCTCATAATAGGTACACTTTTACACGTGAATATTTTGTTGGTCAATATTTTTGTTATGTATTTTGATTTTATTTCCTTGCTGACTGTTCCCTGAGAAGAAATGCCGATACAAACTCAGAGGTCATGGTCCTTTTAAGTCCAAACATTTTATTATTAGAACTTTATGTGAGTCTTACAATGCAGAGCCATGTCTGGAAGGCTCTTTTGATGATAGAGCTATTGCAGCTTTGAGCTGACCTGTCCCAACAGACGGCATGTATGTATCAGTCATCGTGTAGCTCACTCCTATTTATTATTAAGAATTGACAAGACCAAGTATGACAATCACAGAAGTCAAGACTTATATGACTAATAAGGCAGTCCAGCAACATGGGATGGCCAATCACGACGGAACTTTTCAATCTACGTAAAAGCCGGGTAATGGGGCAATCAGCGTACAGCCTTTTTTTGCCAGAGTTGGCAATTCTAGTAACTTCGCAGAGTGAAACGTAATTGGCAATCGGTCATCAAATAGTCGGGACAGGTAGGGACTTAACTACAAGGAAAAATCGTATAACTTAACGTTTTTCCTTTAATTAGCGTATTGAATACTAAGAAATTTCTTGCTAAGAGGCTTGTGTGTAGACAGTTGGGTTTTCTTTAGTTGTCTTACTTAATTTTTGTTTTTATTTAATAAGCTTATACTGTCCCACGACTAGGTAAGGGCTCCCACCAGATTCCTCCAAGAACTCTTTTCTCGCGCTACCTGGAACCAGCTCTCGCGGTGCGCATCCAGGTCATCTCGTTACCGATACTAATTTTTTTTTTTTTACACACGATTTCAGTTTCTTCACTTTTTTCTACGCATATTTTAATGTATTTTATTTAAAAAATTACCGTCCCGCATTGTTTCCGGAGAGGCCTATGTCTAGCAGTGGAATGCGATAGGCTGAGTTGATTGATTGATTGTTTCCAGTGGTTTTTTTAGGGTTCCGCACCTCAAAAGGAAAAAGCGGAACCCTTATAGGATCACTTTGTTGTCCGTCCGTCTGTCAAGACCCTTTTTCTCAGGAACGCGTGGAGGTATCATGCTGAAATTACATACTCAAGTTTACTGTCCCTTGGAGCTGTGAAAAAATCAACCTTCTAAGCTAACGCAATCAAAAGATATAGCCGTTTATGCCGCAAATTTCCGCAAATTTTCGAAACTCGCAAGGGAATCAAAACCTAAAGGGTACTTCCAGTCGATCTAGAATTTTGAAATTTGGTACAAAGCAACGTCTTATAGCACAAATAAAGGAAAAATTGCGAAAACCGTAAATTTTTAGTTACATCATATAATAAAAATATCTATACATATAAAAGAAAGTTGTGTTAGTTACACTATTTATAACTCAAGAACGGCATAACCGATTTGGCTGAAAATTGGTGGAGAGGTAGCTTAGAACCAGGAGACGGACATAGAATACTTTTTATCCCGTTCGACCGCGTTCCCGTGTGACGTGACATAAAACGTCAAAGAGAATACAAGTCAATAGAAAACGTGGTATGACAAAAACGTTGTCTTCGAAGTACCAGGTTATCATAACTGGGTAGTAGCTAACCAAACATATGAGTGTCAGTGTCAGCTAGAAAACGCTTACCTACCAGATCACCACCGTGTACCAGGTTGTCAAACTTGGTAGGTTTATTACAACATTTATTCAATCTGAGGCGATACGATGTTCGCTGGGTCAGCTAGTTTTTAATAATTTTAAACTTACTATCCCTTTCCTCATGAACGCGTAGAGGTATTAAACACTACAGGTTTGTACGGAACCCTCAGTGCGCGAGTCCGACTCGCACTTGGCCGGTTTTTCTGATCTACAACGAGTACTTATCTATTATTTTAATAGTCATATGATTAAGTTTTGTTCCTTTTATTGCAGGGCTTTGTGCCACAAAAGTTGGAATAAGTTCAACTTCCATTACTGTAGTTGTTTTAGGCAAGCAGATCAGGGAAGGAGGAAAACGGTATAACATGTATAGGCAACGTTTATCTTTGGATACAGATGGTTAATGGTGTTAATTTTAAATGTATTTTCCTCAACTTGGTTTGTGTCAGATTTAATTAAATAAGGAAAATACTGCCTCATTTTTTGCAGACATTCCCAAACAATGTATTGAACTTTTTTCTTAATTTTCCCGATACGTTACTTGTGTTCTCAACTTTACTCATTTTGATAAACGTATGGGAGAAACCTAGGTAGGGACATACGGACAGACACGCTAACAAATGGCTATACGGGTTACTTTCGGTGTTTATTTAAAGGATAAAATCACCAATGAAATTATTCTGAAAACAACCGGAGTTGCCGACATAGCTTGCAGAGTAATGCGAGCTATGTTAATGGTCTACCCATATTTGTCGAAGGGCCGATGGCCAGTGGAGCAGACGAGGACTGGTAACCGTGTATCGGCAAGCGTAATGTGGGATGTTCCAGCAAGATGACCAACGCCCTTAAAAAGGTAGCGGGGTCGGAGCCCAGACTGGATGCGGAAGGCGGAGGATTGAGGGTTGTGGTGCAGCCTTGGAGAAGCCTATGTCCTTTAGTGGACTGCGATAGGCTGAGTTCATTTATTGAAATGATTTAAACCAGCTCTAAGTAATGAGTGAGGTTCTGTAATACAGGCCTTAGAAGTTATCTCCGATTCCATAAAGTTATATCAGGCTACACGTGGTATTAGGAGTATTTTAATCAGTTATTTCTTTACATAATCCTTTTTTAAGGTGACAGTATAACACAAGGCCATGATTAACGATGTCAACGACACAGCGCAATCTGCTCGCCGATAATGGCAGGTGGAGGCGTTATCAACTAATTTATGGAAATGTAAATGGTGCACTGAACATATTTTTTTCCGTATATTCAATGTTTTAGTTAGGTGATAATAAACGAGCAGTAAACCATGCCACATTCCGGCTTCTGTTTTTGTTGAACCGAATGCAGAAATTTCTTCAGTTTAAGTAAGGGGCCATCAATAAATTACGTCACACGTTAAGGGGGGAGGGGGTCGACGAATTGTGACATTGTGTGACAAGGGGTGGGAGGGACCCCAAATTTTTTGACGTCACATTTCAAAATTGTATATACATATTTAGAGTACTATTAAAACACGAAATATGAACAACGAAAGAAAAATTCGTCTAGATGTAAAATTGCAAATTATGTGACGTCACACTAGGGAGGGGGGGGGGGGGGGTTCACAAATGTCACCAGCTGTGACAAGGACGGGGCCGGATCTAAAAATCATGAAATTTGTGTGACGTAATTTATGGATGGCACCTAAACTGTTTAAATTTTACATCTACACACACACACACACACAGTACAGGCGTGATATTGCGTCATTATTATGAACCAGAGCTAACCTTTATACATTCCCCAGGGTCCCAGTCTAAATATAGTTCACGGATAAAAATACATATTACTTAGATGTTTCTCCGTGGGTAGATTTAAGTGGGTAGAAGAGTGAGAGTGTTTTTAAACTATTATTTGTTTTCTTTTTTTTAATTCGATTAGCTACAAAAGTGGTTTTCCCTTTTTTTATTTGCTATCCTGCACCCTAATTGCGAAACGCACAATTTATCAGAATCTGAATGGGATTGTAGATTATTTCTAAACCATTGCGTCTTTTGTTCGAATAAATTGTCGGCTCAGCAACGTAAATAACTCAATGAATGTTGTTTAACTATGAATATTAAACCAATTCCTACCGATAAAAAGTTCCGCAATTACCCCTCTGGTGATCCTAGCCAGGATTATGCCATACATTTATGAAATTATTGTATTATCATCGGTCCTTGATAAGTGTGCAAAGTTTTAAATGAATCCAACGTTTTGAAGGAGGTGAAAATCATGTTCAAAGATTCCATTACATACAAACCGAGTTAATAAAACCGTGTTAAAATACACATGCATAACTTAGACGTCTTTCCGTGGGTGCCAGACAGGATTAAAGTGGGTAGAATACACACACAAGCCAATAATCCAGATTTTCTTATTTTTAGTCTAGCGTTATCTGGAAAGGTCAAACGAGAGACTTTAATAATCATACTAGCAGTGATTAAGTCATAAATCGACCGGGTCAATGTTTACTACTAATAACATAATTATTACTGACATAAAATTATGATGACAGTACCTCAAATGGCCATAAACCTTCAAGCCTTGGCTTTATATGGCACCATTAACACGTATAGGACATGACAGAATGATGAAACCAATAGCTATATCACATAATGTGATGGTACGTTTTGATTGGTCGACAGAACTTAGAACAAAAGGCTTTATGCATGCTACGAATGAATCAATGAATGGTAATGAAATGTCGATGCAAATATCGATTGTACCTTAATAAGCCTAAGCGTTTTGTGGTATCAATGCAGATTCGTGATTCAGATTAATGTAACTTTGGTCACAGATATGAATAGTATAAATAAAGTAGGTATAACCTTTTAGAAGTATGAGGAACAGGGTGTAAAGATCACTCATCCACCAGAGAGGATCTTCTGAGTAGACGGGAGTTGTATCTGGTGGGCTAATGCCCGGCCATTGATTTTGGGGGCGTTGTATAATGCTGTAGTATGATACGTAGACCGCATGTAGCGGTTTAGATGCCGCCACAGTCTCAAATTTCACAAGTCTGGGAATATCTTCGAATGCATTGTTCCTATACACGTTTAGTTTTACATGTCTGGGTTGTATTATTAGATTATGGATATATGTATATCCGAAACTTTGGTGCATTGATTTCGTTCTTTGCAAAACTCCTACCCAATGGCTGCCGAAGCGCCGAATGACGATAGAGGTATTGTTGGCAGACCAACAGCCAGATGGGGTGTAACATTCAGAGGATCGCGGATAAGACTTCATTGAGACCAGGGAAGCATGGCACAAATGTGAGAAGAGTCTATTCTCAACAGTGGATAGAACAAAGTAGCCGCTGATGATATCCAGATTGCAATGGTAAAAGATATCTATATGCATAAAAGGAGAAACTGACTGACTGACTGACTGACTGTTGATATATCAACGCACAGCCTAAACCGCTGGTCCTAGAGACGTGAAATTTGGAGGGTATGTTCTTTGTAAAGATTAGGTATCCACTAAGGAAGGGTTTTTTGAAATTCCACCCCTAAGAGGGTGAAATGGGGGGTTGAATTTTCTGTGAAACTTTTTATTCTGTGGGTCGATTGACACAAAAATTGGTACACATACTCTTCAATTATAGTTATGAGATACGTGTATCACAGTTTTTCCAAAATCATCCCCTTACAGAGTCAAATAGGGCTTCGAAGATGTGGATAATAAACTAATTCTCCCTACAGCTAATAGTTAAAATCTACCCAGATATTAGTAATATTCACGACTAGCTTCTGCCCGCGACTTTGTCCGCATACAATTTCTTGCTCCCCGACCCCCCGTCGCATCGAATCGCCTGCCTGGGCGGGGTCTTCGTATTCGTGACTTTTTCTTTTTGCTCGGCTCCGTAGGGTCCTATCGTGATGTTATATAGTATATAGCCTTCCTCAATAAATAGGCTATTCAACACTAAACGTAGTTTCTGAGATTAAAACATTCAACCAAACAAACTCTTCAGCGTTATAATATTTAGATTTAATTACAATTAAAAACGTTATAGTGAGCCAACCTTAAAAGATAGACATATACTATCACGGATTTTTTTAGAACTTTTAAGAGAAACAATTTTGTCATACATGATTCCTGTGTTACTTTAACCGTTTACGCAGCGCATGCGACTGTTGCTTTCAAAAGGATAAGTATTCCCCGTTTTCCAACATTTTCATTGATGCTCCGCTCCTATTAGTCGTAGCATGATGTTATATAGCTTATAGCCTTCCTCGATGAATAGGCTACCAAACACTTAAAGAAATTTTCAATTCAAGTAGTTTTAGATATTAGCGCGTTCAACCAAACAAACTCTTCAGCTTTATAATATTAGTATAGATAAACCTGCAGACCTCCTGCCATCATGACATCATAAAACGACTAGGTCACAATCATGAATTAAATTATTTTGAGATCGTTCGAAGGAGTTGAAAATCATTATAAATAAGTGGACTCAGTGATAAACAACGATGACGCCATACTTTCATAATCAGCCGATAATGATTCCATTGCTGGGACACAGGAGCGCCATACTTTACCCGGTTGAATTTCTTAACACATTGAAGCCTCCGGGTCACCCAACTCACATATTAAAATTGAGAATTGGCGCCCAGTTATGATGCTGCGTAATTTAAAACCGCCAAAATTATGTAATGACACCAGGTTGTGAGTAAAAACATTGCAACGTTATCGAGGCAACTAAACTGACAGGTTGTTCCCGAGAGGAGTACAGAATCCTCTCGGGAACAACCTGTCAGTTTAGGTCAGTTTATTCCGAGGATTCCTCTAACACCATCGAACTACCCTTTCGAGTTCAGAAACGTGCAATTTCCCTTCAAAGTCTGCTTGCCATGACCATAGAACTATATACTTAAGGGGGAACTGTTTTCACATGGTAAGTTATACGTGGCCTGCTCCAGAGTAAGCTCACGGAGCAGCCTGGTGATTTTAACACCTGAAGGAAAAACATTAAATAATGCTTCCAAAGAAAATTGCGGTAGGTATATTATTTAGTTGTAAACAACATTAATTGTTTATATTGCATGCATATATTCCAGCCAAGTGGTGCAATGGGACCAGGTTGCGTGAAAACAGCGGGATATGATCTTAGAGGGGACTACTATTCGCACGGCCAGTTTTCCGTGGCATGCTCGAGAGTGAGCTCATCTAGCAGCCTGGTTGTATCAACACCTGAGGGCAGAACTTCTTGAGTAGTATATAAAGAAGTACTTTAAGAATAAACTCAAAAATATATAGTAACCTGTACCCTGCCTGTGAACAACTATGTAGGGAATAAAGAGGATTTATATTTTCGCTTTAAAGTTGCCTTCAAATTTGGCATGCAAGTAGGTAATTTGCCGTTCCGTTATATATTCCGTTACTATTGTTACGTTTTAGGATTTATTTATCCTACAGCAAACATTTATCAATCCGAGCGCCGCTCCTCGGATAACACAAAGCAAGCAGTGCGATATTAAGACATTGTTTACTTGGATTAACACATAGGGTACTTTTAGTCCCGGTAGTACGATCCTGTGGGATATTTTTCGACATTCACGCGGGCGAAGCCGCGGGCAGAAGCTAGTGCTTGATAAAAACTGCCGGCTACTAAACAAAATGCGTAATTTTGTTCCGAAATAAAAGCCATTTCCTAATCCTACTACAAAATGCAAATGGCCAGCCATTAAGCGCAGCGAATATAGTGAAAATTTGATAGCCTGAACAGCGTAGTCGTAGGTAATTGTTAACATTTTTGTACCGCGGTGCTCAAGTTGCTGCTCGCCCCCGGCTTATCTATGCAGATGCGGCCACAAACCTTTCTGTGGGAGCCGCGGATAGGAGTAAATTTATGAGGCTGTCTAATATGCAAAATTCCCGGGAATCGAAAAGAAGCTACAACGAAAATTTTCCAGAAGGTTGCTCTCAGACTTTGTGATTCGATTTTGTTTAACTAAAAGATTTTTTTCTACAAAAGTTATTACTGTCACATCCGATCATCAACTGCGCAAAAACCCAGACAGGCTTTCACGATAAGCTTCATAAAATGCTTAAGAAAATTCTCAAAAAATAAGGATCAAAGCCGTAGCAAAAATGCCAAAAAAAGTTCCCTAACAATATTCCCTTCAGCTTTGTCAAAATCACTTTGAGATAATCTGAAAGATCTTCCTAACGACTTTCGATCCAATAAATTATTCTGTTTAAGTACGCAAGTATCAAACAAAAGGAAACATTATGACATCAAAGTACAGAAGGCATGTTACATAAGAAATTAATAATCATATGCGACCAACATACGGGTAGAAAATTACTTATGTGGGCGAATGTCATTGTTCGGAATTGTCTATTCATTTTTGTTACGCGCCTACATAGTCTAGGTATTAATGTGATAATATTGCGATTGTTAAATCATGGAGCCACCGGACATGGCCGGATTACGGCATTCATACGCGTTGTGTGGCGTTATCCCTCGCTTCCTGTTAATGTAACGTTATTTCATAAGTAATAAAGAAGAATGGAGTTCGTTAGTTTTGTGTTTCTTGCATCTATTGTTACGAAATAATAGTTTTGTTTACTTAATCAAACTCCTTCGTTTTCTTCATGTTGAACGCTTAAAGGTAATGAACCTATTTCGCAAGATTTGTTAGCGCTAATTGACGCTAAGCATGCAGGTAATTCAGGTCAAAAACAGGCTGAGATAGTCACTATGTAAACCTACATTTCAAGATAGAAACTACATAAAACCGAGTCCCTATTGGCTAAGTTCACAACAAGTAAATTTACTTCAGGAAGCGACCCATCTATTACAGTAAAAGTCCTGAACTTTTAACTTGAAAAGTTGCTAGCAATGGCCGCTGTCCCGAAAAATATGGGAAGACTGATAAGGAGGCTTGTTTTCGTGAAGAAAACCTCAGAATTATTTGAAGTTACAAAAGTTTATTTTCAGTGAACGAATTTTGTTGGTCTACGCGTAATTGAGGCCAGTCTTTATTGATCTCCTGACGCCATTTGAAAGTTCAAGGCCCTAGGTTATTGGAAACGGAACCGTGGGCCTAATCTTGTTTCAGTAACGTCGTTCGGCCGAACTTGTTTCGTTGCTCGACCCTCGGGGGATCGAAATCAAACGTATGAGAATTGAGAATATAGGCTTACTGAACGTGAATAATTGAATTTTATACTTTGAACCGTGAACGGAAATTCACAAAGAAAACAACGATTGGTTGAGAAAAATAAACATAACGTTATTTTATTTAGCTGTGAGTTGAAACGATAAGTTTTGGATATCAGTTTGGCACAGCAAATAGCCGTGTAGCATCCTTAAGAGGGTGAAAAGGGCCATTACTTCCTCGACTAAGGACTTATAAGGGTACTTGGTTAAAGTTGAAATGTCAAGACCGGACGACACTGTCCCCTCTTCTGCAAATAACAACCAAATACGATTGCCAATTCGTCAGCGAAGATCGACGACGATAAAAAAATACATTTCTTTAGAATTGGAAGACTCATGTTCTTGTTCTATTAGTAACTATCATTCAAACTAAACTGAATCGAAAAATTGCTAAAAGGCTAAAAAAACAAGTCTGATCCAAAGTCACTGCTAAATAACGTTTATTTTTTTCTGGTATATTCTGTAGGTTAGTGAAAATTTTATTTATGTTAGTTTTACCTAAATAAAATGCATTTTATTTATATAAAGATCTCGGCTTACATAAAAGTTGTATTGTTTTATTTCTGCAAGTAAGTTTATAAAACGCTTTTCACACGTCAATAATAAAGAATTTAAAAAAAATCTAGATAAGGTCGCTGTTTCCGAAGAAGAATTAGTCTTGGTCAGATCATGCGAGGACTATGTAGGTACATTAGTGTCTGAAATGGTATGTTGAGGAAAGAACCACACAGATTTGTCTAGTCAGCTAAAAGAAATATCCACTTACTTCTTCAAACAGTTGGTGATGAGCAGATGGACATCTTGCCGTTCATCCAGCAGCAGCATCGCGCCGAGGTATCCAACTCGCTTGTCCGTGAACCGAGGACTGGCGATAAGTTTGAGGCACTCCAGTTGACCAAAATGTGCTGGGTAGCCCAGCATGTGGATGTATAGGAGTTTCGCTATGTTCCGACATCTGGTGACAAGGAGTTTTAATTAGAAATTATACAGGGTCCCAATCTGTAACCATGAATTCAATACTTATTCGAAACCCATGAGTCCTCCCCCAATTTTGGGGGATTTGCCATAATCGTCACGCTTGGCAGGCAGGTTGGCGATCGCAGTTTGGTGGTAAAATGCATGATGAACGCTGTTGCCCGTTTTCTAGTAAGACCCTTAGTCGCCTTTTACGACAGCCAGTAGCAATGTATCTTGGGTTTAAAAAAAAACTGTTGTTCCTCTAAAAGTGGAACAGCGTCGCTTTTGGATCTAAAATCTTGACCATGTTGCGTCAATGTCCCTTTCACCGTGTATAAATATTGGATCGATTGATAAAGAGTGTTACTGATGCAATAGGGTTCCACCTGGGGTTAGCACCCCTAGTGTAATACGCAGACATACTATAGACAAACTTACGTATTATTATAAATCGCAACGTCTCTCTGTCTGTCTGACCGGTAATGCGCTAAAAACTACTTTAGAACCGGTGATCCGATTGTGGTTTTTCTTGTCCGTGCCGACCGACCATACCTAGCTACATTTGCACCGTTTTTTCCAGTTAACATTACGACAGTTTCTAATAATAGGAACTAAAGAACAATTCCACTTTATCTTACCTACTACCTTCACGATAGTTTTTGCCAAGACAGCAGACTAGTATTTTTTATTGTGATTGTATTAGGTATTGGATCAATATCTACCTTTACCCCAATTAAATTAAACTTGTAAGACCTTTCAGTTCGGGTCAGCAGTCCGGCTATTTTCCTTTCCAAACAACTTATAGCCCAACCGGCTTTGGTAAAAGATAATACAAGATTCTTAGGCGAATCTCAAAGTTCGCGTATATTATTTCTACCTATTATTTCGGGCCGTTTTCTTAGTAAGCCTCGAGAAACTGGTACATAATTAAACGTAAGATAGATGGCAATTTATTGCCTTGGTGACTGATAAGGAAATCTGTGTCAGCGTTATCTAGTGCTTAAATATTGAAACGGTGAGATTGAGATCTCTTGTCATTGTTTAAATTAAGTTTCTTACTTAGTATTAGTACTATAGATAGTTCATGCGAATTACTGATTTGTGGTCTGAGGATAATAATTTTTTGTAGGTCAGTTTAAGAGATTATCATATTACAATACAAATAAATCCCAGCCTTATACGTGTGGTGAAGGGCTTATAGAATAGCACCACCCTTATTCCTCCCGTGGCTGTGGGTGTCATAAAAGGCGACTAAGAGACTTACTAGAGAATGAGCAAATTGGAGGAGGCATGTCCAGCAGTGGACGTCTTACGGCTGAATTCATGATATCCCAACCTGAGCGTTTCAATAGTTAGCCTCTTCATAGAAAGCAACAACAGACAGAGCCAAGCAAGATTTCATTACGAATGTTTCATTTCCTACATAAATAAACCTTCTGACTAATACAGACACTCCTTGTGAAGGCGGGCCCGACTCCGGAATTTATACTCAGGGTTCGATTTCCGGTCATCCTGTCTAGGGGGAAGGAAAATGTCTTGGGCAGTTTCTTTAGGGTAGATTGGAAACGAAAGACAGACACAGTGCTGTTCTATGTACACAACTTATTGCAGAAGATTTATGCTTGACGCCTGATTGAAAAAAGTACCCTTGCCTTACCTTCATACTAGCGTGGCAAGTATCACCATCAATCGACACCTACCTCGCCTTTTTCCAACTATGTTGGATACGGCTTCCAGTCAAAACGGCCCAGCTAAATACCAGTATATTATGTGGGTCGACTGCTTATCTGACCTCCACAACCCAGTTATAAGTTAACACGATACCCCTTGATGAGACTGGTTGTCAGACTTTCGGGCCTTACGGCTTAACAAGACACGGAGAGGTCTCAATATATTATGATTGGTCACCCATTTACAGACTGACCTCTGTGAGCTTACCATCGATCGACCCGTGCGGCTTTTGTGCAGCTTGAAATGTATCTATGTAACGGAATCTATGAACGTGATTTTTACCCCCGCCAAAACGTATTAATTTGAAACTTATCAAGGACCGATGACGATACAATCTAATATATAAAATTCTCGTGTGCGCAGTGTTTGTTACCAAACTCGTCCTAAACGGCTGGACCGATTTTTATAAAATTTTGTGTGCATATCAGATAAGTCTGAGAATCGGCCAACATCTATTTTTCATACCCCTAAATGATAAGGGTAACCCACCCCTCATTTTTTTTTTAAATTTATTGACAATTTTTTCTATTTTTATTTCATTATGACACTTTCACACTTTTTCAACCGGCAAAACAACGTTTGTCGGGTCAGCTAGTAATTTTATAAATTTGTACCATTATCCTGGCCAAGATCACCAAAAAAGCAGAAAAAAAAATATGGAAAAAAGCGTGGGGTGCTTGTTATCAATTTGTTATTTTACCTCAAAAGCACCCCACGCTTTTTTCCATTATATTCTACTTTTTAGTTTGGTTATCTATGAAAGCGTGTTTTTTAGTTATTTAAACTATTATTTTCCAAGCATGGTAAGTATATGTAAGTACTTTCTAATAAGATCATACTTATGCAATTATAATCTGACATCTTGCATAATGGAGAACACGTTAAACCTTTTGTGACCTGAGAGGACTAATAATGGCGTTATGTGCGCAATATTACATACACAAGTACTTTACAATCAATCACCTGTTACAAATTAGTTTGCCGACCACTTTGTTAGCTGGAGTAAATATGTATAAATTATGTTTTGCTGCATGTTGTACTGGAAACATGCGCTTCGAAAAGAGTAAGTTTAAAAACTAAAACAAGACTGACTACTGAAATCACGCTCTAAAAAGAATGAGACAAGAAAATATTCGCATCTGAAAGTCGTGGTCTGATAAAGACTCTTCCAAGTCATACCTCATTTGTTAAATTATGATAAATTATGAAGGAACAGATGCAGAGACACACATACCGGTCAAAGTCATAACCCTCTTTTTTGCTTCTCCTAATCTATACAAATAAATAAAATTGGAGTGTCTGTTTTTAATATTAAGATAACCACTTTTTACTAACTCTATATGGATGTATACACGGTAAATATACCAAAACAACATTTTTTACAATTTTTGTCTGTCTGTCTGTTTGTTCCGGCTAATCTCTGAAATGGCTGGACCGATTTTGACGGAACTTTCAGAACACGGAACACTGACAGATACCTGATGTAACAAGGAGTAACTTAGGCTACTTTTATTTTAGAAAAAAGAAATAATAGTTTAAAAAAAACTAAAAACACGCTGAATTTTGAGACGTATGTCAGCGTAGTTTTCAAAGACAGTTTTTATGAAAAACTTTTTGTTAAATACCTCGTGGACGAAGTCGCGGGAAACAGCTATTACCTATAATATGACCTGAATTAACACATCTTACCGCGGTAGTACGTCTTCCTGCGTTAATTTCCGACATCCACGCGGGCGAAGCCGCGGGCAAAAGCTAGTCGGATAATAAAAGCGGGTTTCCGTTACCGTCAGAACAAATCATTTTTAGAAAACTATAAAAGCATATTTTGTTTAGTCACTAGCTTCTGACTGTCCGCTACTTCACCCAGGTGGAAGCCAACTATAGCATATTATGTATATCCTATGTATAGCAATCATCGGCAATAGTGTCAATGAAAAGTGAAAGAATTTTTGAAATTGGATAACAGAAGTTTCGGAGATTTATTTGTTTATCTATTTACTCAAAAAAAATACAATCTCCTTACAGGCTAGACCCAATGCGACATTGTAGTAAATTTAAAAAATTAAATAGTTTCATTGTTTGTCAAGTACTATATCAAATTCTATAGGTAGCTATTCTTTCAAATTCACCCAAAACGCAACAGAATATGTCGACGTCTCATCAGCAATGAGGTTGAGAGTGATTACCTCCTAGACCCAACCCAAGTAGCACGTTAGTGAATTTTGGAACTTATTTTGCAACTGTAGGTAGCATATAAGTGATGTAAGAGTGTATGGTATTACTTATAGATGCAAACAGCACTCGAATTTGCATATGAGTAGCTCTTATCACTAACACTTGCTTTTGAGTGATTTTTGTTCCTGCTTTATAACTTATGGTGGCATTAAACCGAATTTATTACTTATAGACGCATACAGGTTTCAATTTTTACTCTTTAGAACTCAAAGAAGCATATCACATCTTAAAATCACCCCTAAAGAACCGTGCCCTAATAGGTGGTAATTTTTCTTTATTTGGCACCTTTACTACTAAATAAGTAATATATATAAGTTATTTATCACCTGTAGTGGCTCATGAGTTATTACTGCAGCTCATTTGGAACCTAGTGTAATTGCCTTTGTAAGGTTTAATATACTCTAATATGCCACTGTAACGCATAGATCGATTCCAAAAGAAGGTTCTTGAAAACCTCGTCGTGAGGATCCCCAATTCAACGTAAAGACATCGAGACCTGTAAAGTGAAAATAATCACTACTAGGTACTAATGAGTGAATTTAGGACCTAGTAGCTCCAATAAGGCAACAAATGAGTGGAAATATGAACTGCAAGGTCTATTTTAAATCGCCATGTTTAAAAATGGAGTTCTTGAAAAGTATCTTGTTGAATGGTATTATATTACAATAACATACAATAAAATGAGTTTTGACAACTGTTTTTGATATAGTTTGACATTATACTTTTTGTGAAACCATAATTTTTAGGTTTTTAACAACCATATTTTTATAAAGTATTATCTTATTTATTTGATCAGTGCATATTTTTTGATAATTCTTGATTAGATCTAAGGCGCATCAAAATTTACTCAGTAAATATACCATGGTTTCACGATAAAAAACCATTTGCATGGGCTCCATGATGGTTATCCCATGTTACACACATATTTTTTTAATACTCACCAAACAGATGAATAATCCAATAAATTTGCTGTCACAACACAAAGCACAAACAACCGTCTTTTTGTTTATCTCCACCGAAAATAAGAACTTGTTAAGATCTCATTTGTCACTCAACGAATGAGTGTATCGCTTTTTCGTTCAATCATTCATTCACGGAGCGCAATTTGCACCGTGAGTTCCAAGTGCCACTCAGGATAACAATTCGAACTATTCTGCATCGCTTTTGCATCTATAAATAAGTTGCAATTTTTCTCCCTTTGGTAACATACAGGTTGCTTATAGGTTCTAACCACCTTTATAGAACTTAATCACGGTGGATTTTATAACTAAAGTTTCCAAAAAAATACTATATGCAAGCTATTTGTCGCCAAATGTGTTACTTGGGAAACTTTACCCTCTTTATAATATTGGTGTAGATGTCAGTGCTAAAATTACACCTGTACTTATTACGATACTGACCACTGGCTAATTCTAGACATGATGCTTTGTCATGATATGGTGAAGTCCTCTATCTCAAAATGCTTAAAAAAATAATTTTATTTTATTTATTTATTTTGGATCTCCAACAAAAGATGTACACAATACATTGACACGTAAATAAAGGGTAACATGAGGTATTAAGTAGGTGTACTCCTTCACTTATAGGAGACCACAGCATGCACAATAGTTTACAACTAAGCTAACAAAGTTAAAATATTAATTATAGGTCAAATTTGGTAACAGTTTATAGATTATTAAAAGAAGAATATGAAATACATTGAAATACTTAAATTAACACCTAGAGATATTTAAATTAAATCTAATAAACAATTTTTATATTTAGATAGAGACTCACAGATGTCTAAATTCTTAGTTTTGGCTAATATGTTATATTGCCTACAAAGTCTCGAAACAGCGGCGTAATGACCGAGGTTAGTTTTTGAACCAGGGATGTGAAATAAATTATATGTGTTAGGTCTGGGAATCCGAGTCGGAATAATAAATAGAATGGCGGTGCCAACAATGTTCATAAGGATTTTATTCTATTATAGCACTATTGTTATTTACCATTCATTGCAGGCGTATAAAATATAGGGGCTATTAAAGATATCATTCCAATCTTAATTTATGGCAATAGCCGCGAAGACTAGGGCGTGAACTTCCGCTGGAAACGAGGGATCGGCAAGTTTATATCACTTTGGGCGATTGTGAAAAACCAAAATCCATTAGACTATCGATCCACGTCTTTCTTTTCAGAACTCTAAAATGTCTTGTCATAATAGCGACGCAGACGTAAAAGATAAGCTTAGACCTAGTGTACACGGACTGGGATTCCAAATTTACTGCTCCATTAACTTTATGACACGATCTTAACGAACGCAGACTGTCTGTTAATGTCCTTAAAAGCAAGACATAAAGAGAAGACGAGATTGGTTTAGCTTTGGAGGAAACTGTCTTGTTTTTGTTGTGATTGTAATAACTGTGGTGTGTAATTTGAAGGAGAGACAATGGTGCCGATTCTGTTGTACAAAATTCTCTAAAACTAAACTAAAAATCACTAAAATTTGGTTTATTCCTGTCAAACGACAATTTCCTATTCTGAAATAGACTAAAGTGACACAACTTAACTATATTTTAGTTTGCCAGCACTAAGTTTGCACTCAGTTATTAGTTTAGTGAAAATGACAATTTTGCTATTCTGAGTTTGCCGGTTTTCACCAAAAATTTTGACTATAATAATTTATTTTGACTAAATCTATTTTTAATCGCGATTAAAAAGGTGTGGAATAAAACTAGTGGTCATGAACAAAAATTCACACCAACGCCTCGCCTTCACGTGCAAAAACAGTGCAATTTTTTTTTTCTTTTGCTTATACCTCGAAAATGACGTGTCCTATCGCAAAAATAATGAAATTTTCGAACCCCTTTCATATACCCACACATATAAATCTCAATCCGTGGGTAATATTTTCTTTATATTTTTCAAACAAAAAGTGAAAAATTCCATATAAAACACGTCCAGGCTGCCCCCTTGCGCGCGCCTTCGTCTCTAAAAAATACATTGCGTAGCGCACACAAGTATCACGTTGCGAAACCAAAAGAAAAAAAAACCACGTTGAGTCGCGATTGTCAAATTCGTTTTTAGTCGTGTCAAAATAATTTTTAAATTTAGATATTTTTTCTTGCAGAATAGCGTTACAATTCTCATAGACAAAACTAAGGAATTTTAGAGATAGTTTAGTTAGTTCAGTTCGGTGTACAACAGAATCGGCACCAATAACTTATTTTTGCATCCTTACATTTTTTAGTGAACTAAGTTTTGGAAGAGGTCTTTGGACATAGTATGACTGCTCTAAACTCTTCATAACGGTTTAAAATATGTTTTACGTTCCTCGTATAACAAAAATGCCCTAGAGAATAGCCGACCCCGTCTCCCTAATAATGAGCGCTCTAATTTAAGCGAAAATGTCATGTATTTAGGGACGAAGTTGTAAAGGCCGCATGATAGTTTTACTTAATTAAATTTTTATACTAGACTAGCTGACCGTACAGACGTTGTCTGTTTCCTAGAACTCGATATTCGTGAATCTAAACCATCCAGGGTGCCACCCAAAACGCATACAAAAAAAAAAAACATTCAAATCGGTCCAGCCGTTTAGGAGTTCAGTGGCATACACACGTACTGTAGAATTATATATATATGAAGACTAGAAAAATGCCCAAACACAGGCTACATAACGTCATGTAGAATTTTTATGAGTTTGTATTAAAATGAAATCTTGATAGTTATTGTATTAAAGAAAACTAATTCATTATCATCATCTGCTTAGCCTTTTCCCAACTATGTTGGGGTCGGCTTCCAGTCTAACCGGAAGCACATGAATACCAGTATTTTACATATGCGATTGCCTATCTGACGTAATAAGATACCAGTTAGTGAGGCTGGTTGTCAGATTTTCGGGTTTCTGATGACCTGTAACGGAAGCATAATTACGATGAGTATTATCTATTCTTTAAATATTTTAAATAGGTAAAATTTATGACCTTCTATGTAGGGGGTTTATCTTTAGAACCACTGATCCGATTCAGAAAATTCTTCCATTAACAGGAAGCTTAGCCAGTATTGCCATGTCTCATAGGATATAATTTATAATGAAACATGAAATTTCACGCGCATCAAGTCGCCGCTAAAAGCTATTTTACTATTAAGAGCTAACCTATCTAAGTTGGCTGGGATTCCAACCTACGTCGCAGTCTTTATTAACCATAAACAACGGAATCTATCAATATTTATGAAGAAAAGTATTGTTACAAACCTGGAATGATGTTTGGCGTCTAAGATATTAGAAACTAAAGAAATATTTATCGCCTAAGCTGTTAATTTATTTACGTATAAAGCAAATAGTTTACTCCGCAATCATGTAACATTGTAGCTTGCGGTTTTGTTGTGGTTTTCAAACAACCTTCAGGCGACCGTACCTATCTATACTTTGTTAGGACTTATTCTGATAAAATATGAATATTTGTCATGAAAACAAACGGCTGTACTGAAATAATCCTTCAAATCAATGCAATGTTACGCTAAGTAGCTGAAACTTTGACTAGGGACTTGACAGTTTGCGTTTGCGTCAAAGGTCACGACTCATGACCCGGTTTTCGTAGTTTCCGAAGAACGTAAAACTAAGTATTTCTTAGTATGACATAAGTTAAGTAGGTATAGCTGTCTGACACATACTAATTTTGCATAATGACATATTGATTTTCGTAGACTCGTAACCGTAAACTAAATATTTCTGACATGGAGGTAAGTAGGTACAGCTGTCTGATATACACTAATTATGGTGAGGAAATATTGATTTTCGCACATAAACAAAAGCCTGTTATTTTAACGAGCGTTCGCACGATACTGTATTGATATTATGGAAAAACCAATAGCTATGCTAATCTTTTAATAATATTTCATTTTCCAGAAAATAAATTAAATCAAAACAGAATCACACTGTCCACCCGCGTCATTTGTATTTAAATAAGGGAAGGGAGGACCAGACAAGGATCGGCTAAAACAAAACGGTTGCCAACCGGCAATTGTTAATCCGAACAATGGGCCTAAAATACGAATTGCGACCGTACATCTGCAGGGTCAGGGCAATTTATTTAATTTATTATTAGCCATTAATGTCCTACTGATGGTTAAAGGCCTCCTTCCCTCCCTTCTTTCTGTCTAGGGTTGCCCAGGAACAATCTTTATTAAAAGATTCCATCCAGCTCATCCCGCTATCTCCGTCTGGGCCTACCACTGGGTCGTAAGTTTGGCCCACTGATCGTCTGACATGCGGCAGATGTGTCCAGCCCAATTCCATTTAAGCGTGGTAGCTTTCCCTGTGACATCAGTTATTTTTAGTAATGGAACGGACTGTTGTATTCTTAACCCGGAACACAACTTTAATACTTAGAATACTCCGTTCCATAGCTCTCTGGCAAACTTCGAGCGTGGACCTCTGCTAAATTGTCAAAGACCATATTTGTGAATCATACGTGAGGATATCAGTAGAAGGGCTTGTGGCTAAGTAACAACAGCCGCACGGGTTGATCGTTCAGGTTAAGCTACGCTTGCCGCGGTTGGTCCATGGATGGTCCATTTTTACATAGCAGGACCCTTCCGTGCCCCGGAAAGCAAGTAAGTTAAGCCGTTGGTCCCGGCTGTCCTTCGTAGATCTTAGACAGTCGTTACAGGTCGTCAGAAGCCTGTAAGTCTGACAACCAGCCTTACCTAGGGGTGTCGTATTACCCAGTAACTGGGTTATGGAGGTCAGATAGGCAGTCGCTCCATGCAAAATAATGGTACTCAGCTGCATCTGGTTAGACTAGAAGCCGACCCCAACGTGCTTGGGAAAGAGGCAAGGCAGATGATGACGTGAGGATATCAGTAAGAAAATCTGAACTATCTGATCTATCGTATATTTTAGCATTACTCAGCGTATTAGATAATGGTTCTGGTATAATAAATCTATTCGTGGCATGCAACATGGTCTGCAATTACATCAGCTAATAAATCGCCATTTATGATAACGATCTGACGCTTTTTCTTTCACTTTCGTAATATTTTATGCAAGAGAATATTGAATATTTACTAGCCAATAATGAGGTTCATTGAACTGACGAAATGAAGGAAGTGTGACTTCGTTTGTTTGTGTAGTCGCTTTTGGTAACCGGATCACAGCCGGGTCACGCTTGAGCGAAAATTATGTCCTACATGACGTAGGTATTTTACAGTGTCCATAACACAATGCAACACCAAAAGTTGAAAAGAAAGCTAAGTAAGTTTAGTAGTATGGTTTTAGTTATTGAACTTAGTTCTAAAAGCCATCTTTCTTCAAAAGCTAACCCAGCGCATTAGATATAGAGACAAAAATGGAGTAGGCTCTGAGGCTGAAAGGAAATACAAATGCATAGACAAGAAACTCACCTCCACACACTATCTTCTTCTCTGAATGTAGACCGTATGTAAGCACACTCCTTGTTTACCACGCTCCTCTCTTCAGCCGCCGTTCTTGCGGCTCTGATCTGCCTGATAAGGTCCCGGAGTCGGGTCGGAGTCGGCATCCGCACTGAAACCGGCGCGACTGTTATGGACGACACACACACATAGAAAGCATTGATCAGTGCTTGTTTGGAGTGCGTTATCTTAAACTAGGTGTTGTCAAACGTGATTGGTGAATCATTGTCGAATCGATTATGAGAACGTGTGACGCAATGTTGGATCAATAACTGTGTTGATTGACGAGCGGAAGGTTATTTATTAATGACTTATTGAATTTTTCACCGCAAAAATATGATTCATAATTTGGTTCTCATTCATTAATAAATAGATTAATTAATGTTTGGTTATCTTGCATATATTAATTGCTTTTTAATCGACTTCAAGAAAAGGAAGAGGTTCTTAATTTGCTTGTTCTTTTACCTCAACTTCGTCAGTTACAAACCGATTGGAAAAATTCTTATACTTATAGGGTGGTCCCTTATAAATTTGTCCAACTTATGATGAGTGATTATTGAGTCATTTCACAGCATAACTTCAGCTATAAGCCCGTAGCACAAGTATCCAAGTATCATTGTTCCGCATTCAATTCAAGAAAAGCTCAAGTTTAAAAGCCTTTTCCCACTTACAAAGTGTTACGATCAATTAACCGGGAACGACTCAGTTACGACGCGCTAACTTTGCGAGATAGAAATTACAGCATCCGCAGGGCAAAGTAACAAGTTTAACTGTAATAAGATAGATATTTCAAGTTATATTCTGACTTAGAATTTAGGTACAAACTATATTAATATTTCAGCAAGTCAAATGACATTTCATTACGTAATATTCGGACATAATTGGCTTCTATATTAATTTTCGCGAACCAAATACAGGTACGTACTTAAAGTACTTAGGATTTTGTAACTCTTGAATAGTTCAATCAAATGAAGCCATACAAGCCTCTTAAAGGTCATTCAAGATATTTTATACCCAATTTCTCAAAGGTTTTCAGAATTACCTTTTATAAAGCATTCTCTTTATCGATTTCGACAATTAATTTTATGTGGTGAACTTAATTTGTTAGTAAAAAGCTGAAAGCGATATCAATATTATTAAAAAGGTTATTTTATATTACTTAACTACATTATATTAGTATAATAACTACAAACGAATCAGTCAAGGTGAGAAGGTTAACTGAAGTTATGTAAAAAGTAATAAATAGTTGTTCAATGTTATTCATGCTTGCAAATTGCGTCAATATTAAAATGGTTCCAAAGTGCATTTTCAATTCAATCTGTTGTCTTTGCGGTCCATTGATTGGTTAAAAGATTTTTTGCCTCTTTCCTGATTGTTGGACTAAGATACTGAATCTATAGTATTTATACCATATTCAGGAAAAAACAATACAACCCATATTGACATTATTCGTATTAATGTATTATGTAAGTGAGACATGAGAAAGGGATTATTCCAAATTAAAAAAATAGTTTTATATATGCATAAAAAAATGGAGGTTGCAGTTACTTTGATCTGCTTGACGAAAATGCATACTGTCAAATTATAATTTCTATTGATGAATTTTAAGTCTGTTATTCTCAACTTGAACTAAAGTATGCAATGCTATTCTTATTCCACAGTGATATTCTTCAATATGAAGCTGCTTTGGCATGCTGGCATGCAAGCTATATACTTTGTATTTCGGGCTTTGTTAATTATATTCTTAAAAATTAACAGTGTAATGTCTGGCTAAGATGTCTTTACCTGACTAACCATGCAACCATAATGGTAACATTTATTATAAACTATGCTTACCTCTTTCTATGGCTTCATTTACCACTTGTTTTATAGTGGCTATATTGAATGCCGGGTTGAACCTGTAAAAAGACTGAAATTAGACCACGAAATTTCTGAATTCAGATGAGTCATCAGTGGCAGGAGAATGATGGTATTATCCTACTAATACAAGGAGGCAGGGACATCGACGCGCGTACTGTTATCATGAATATGTTGAAATTCAAAGAGTTATTTAAAAAAAAAAATAACTTAATCCATGGCAAGATTTTTGAAAAAAAAAAGAAAACAATAGTTATTATGGTTTGATTATGTATGTTTTTTTTTAGCCTTTTCCCTCATATTTATTCAATAACAAGTGCAATCATAGCAAAGATTAAATTAATTTTGTTCTACTATTTCCTCAATAATTACAGGTACATGATACATGTAAAGATTTTTATTAGATGTATGATGTTAAGAACTTAAAACTACCTACAAACGGGGTGAATAAGGATGCAGAGAGGAATCGGGAAGAAATTATAAAATAGATTTTAACATTGAAATTATATAGTTTACTGCCACCAAGGGCAGTTAATCATATTAAATAGTATGATCTAAATCTAGAATGAAATAAAGATAAGTTTTAAGGGATTTTTAAAGAATTTAATTATAACTTTAAAAATTGTGCATATTATATGGTAAAGATTACTTGTAAAGGAAAGTTCTGTTAGGAATATACACAATACGGTACTGATATTAATTTCAATGTGATACAAAAACCTGTTCCGATACCAGTTTTTAATACAGACAGATTTGTGGGAGTCAATGTACTCATACGAGTTACTAAAGTTAATTTTTCAATTTTTTGGCTAGTTCATCCCTGAATTACGTAGATTAAAAATTGATGATATCATCAGCCTAGTTCATAGGGGTCAATAGCTGAGAGTACTCATAGATTGACAATTGATAACTTCATAAGTTTGCAGTGATCAATTAGGATCAATCACCAATTGGAATTATCAGACGGAATACAATGCGAAACGTGTTTACCTACTGATAATTCTGATAACGGCATATGTATAGAGAAATATTGTTGTTTCTGTTTTAAATGTAACTGAACCTGATTTTTTGTCGAATATTAAAAGAGGTTTTATTAAAAACTGCAATAAAAAAAAACTACTTGATACTGAATGTGTGATTTTTCTTGTTTAATATAAAATAATTTATACATAGCAAATCAATGTATAATCAAATTAGTTACAAGTTATTCTTATTCTAAGCGTTGACAAATCAAAAGCTATAGCAGGACAAAATTTAGTCGAGTTTGAGGAAAAATCAATACTTTTCATGTTATGTTGGGTTTAGTTATTATTAGGAGTTCAATCACTGTACTGAACAAACACAAATCTAATATTAGTTATTGATTAATAATCTTTTACCTATTCATTGTCCCAATATCAAATATTCAATAGCTCGAAGGGTAGGGCTACTCCAACTGTATTAGCTTATAATACAGGTAGAACGGTAGGCTTAATGACCTTATGCCCTTTGCTCCATGAAGTAACGTCCCATCAAGGCTTTGTTTACTCTAACAATACCTTTATGTAATGGCTGGGGTATTGTGTACAAACTATAGTTATAAAATACAGACAGACCAATTGTATAAACTTGATGAATGTAATTAAATCCATAGAGGAATTATATGTCGGGCTTTTTAATTGATGTGAGGTCCAGTAAGGTCAACTTTAGACCTATTTGAAAGTTAAAACAGTCAAGAATTATTTAGAATTTGATAGGATGAAATTTTTTTTTTGGGTTGTATGGTTATGATTTATCAAATCATTAACTGCAAGAATAAATAAAATCAACAAAATTCTATAGCCAGTAAAAGGCCACAGGAATAAAAACATTACACTATTTAAACATATAAATAAATAATCTATTTTGCTCAAATGAGTTAACTAGTAGCAAATGATAAAAGAACAGGTGATCGATGAAATATGCATGGGTCAAGCTAAGTTAATAAAATACTTACAAATAACTGTGGATGTTAACACAGTAATGTTGATGGAAACATTAAAATACAAGCTATTATGTGAAAAAATTGTATTCAGTTGATTCTACACATCACAACAATATAAACAATGAGATCATGATCAACCATTTTTAAACAAGAATGAAACATTACTTAAGATAAGTAGCAATGAATACCATAACTCTGTCAATAAATGTTCTTTTATTTACTTCTACTATCGCCATTTAGTGTAAACATGTCTCACATCAGCACAATTTATTCAAAATGTAAATCGGCAGGAAACCAGGGAAGGTAAATGTTCAGCTCTAACCTGTTTGGCAAGGAAAATAATAACAATATAATTTACCCGGATTCAGAGCCGTTCATCTTGTCCGTTTTATCAATCCTTTACAGGCAACAACAGATGTTTCTTGCGGTTCTCGAACACAGGTAATCTTACTTCGCGGGGGCCAGGTGCAAAGAACGAGAGGTCAAAAACCAGTCTAACGAAAAACCACTCTGGTACAAAAATTATCACTGGAATACTCTTAAAATCATAACGTAAGGAACTAAAAAGGAATTTACACGTATTTAGTTAGGTCTGCTAACATTTTATTTCGTCACAAACCATAGAAATGCAAGTGAAATCGCATGCCACCTTTGACTAACTTCTGTCATATTTTCACTTCTAATTAAAACTCAAAAGCGGCATTTGCTCATTTTTATGTTCACTTAATATCACAGAAAAAGTGCTTTGTCAAAACTTATACGCTTTATTTTATTAATTACAAAGAAATAATACAATTGCCAGCTGACATTTCCGTGGTGCGTTGCAAGAAATTCAACATGGCCGCCGTGACTCGCACATGACGTTTGCTTAATTTTTGATCAAATAACTTTCCTTAATTTATTTCAGCACGTTTATCATTTAGATTTTTATAAAAAATGAAATGTAAATCAAATATATTATTTTCTATGTTTATTTAGAGTGAAAGACTAAACAGTAAGCAAGTTTAAATCAATGATTTATGAAAGAAGCTGGCAACTTGTGAATCCTGAACGAACGCTACGTGGAAAACCTTTTTGGAAAACGGAAAATGATTTCCGCTCTGCTCCATATCTGCTACTGTGCATGATTGACATGTTTACACGGTAGAATTTATTCAACAGATTTCACGAGGCATTATCATGATCTATGTTTTATAACATTATCAGCTATTATTAATCATTTAAATGTTCACCTACCTTCTGTTTTGTTCTGGCGGTAAAACACTCCAATCCACTTCATACATGGGATATGCCATAGTTAAAATTAAAAAACCACACTATCAAAATGTCCTAAAATTGCTTTAATAAAAACATTTCACCAACTATGCCACAATATTCCACGACGGTGTAAACTGTACTGTTATCAGAGGTGTTTTATCAGGTGCAGGTACTCCTCAAATATCCAGTCACAACGTATCTCTTATCAAAGGTACAATTTATCACTGAAAAAGGATAGCAATACAGCACCAGTTCTAGTAATGTTTTATTCTTAAATGTCAATACTGTATGTACAAAACAATGGGCCGTACGAGTCACATCATTATCTTAATAGGAAAACTAATTATTATTCATTGTATCGGTAGTGTCGTTCGGTCGGGCGTAAGACATATTAAACATGCACCGGGTGTAGGTGTCGTCTTTATAAGTTATCGTCGTGGTTGCGCGCCGGTCGGTCGACGCTGTTTCTCTTTATGCAGTCGACTAGCCATCTGATGCCTTCATCCACTCCATCTCTGTAAAGGAATTGTTATGAGTAAATAAGGCTTTATAATTTATACTAGTAATACAGCTGCAGAGTTTGTATGTTTGTTTGAATGCGCTAAACTCTGAAACTATCAGTCGGAATTGTTTTTTTTTTTTTTTTGTTTTAGATAGACCAGTTGTTGACGAAGGCTATATTTAGGCTATATCTAATTAACATCTCGCTAGGACCCTTAGGAGCCGAGCCTAAACAAAAAAGTCAGAATGTATAACATTGAGCGAAAAAGTAGTAATGGGCGATGCGATATGGGTCGGGGAACCAGAAATTTCACGCGAACGAAGTCGCAGATATAAACTAGTTAAAAATAAAGTAAACAAACTAGTCTATCCTGTTAATTGTAAATTGTGTCTTAATGATAGGTTTAACACTTCAAATAACTTTATTTGAGGTTTCAAATGCTATTTCCATTTTGTTTAAATTAGATAAGAAAAACAAAGTCGATTTTGAACTCCATATTATGGACACTTTAATTAAGATATTTGTGACTGGCTTGAAAAAATTTTGTTATTAAAAAACATTTTTGTAAACACTATTTTTGATAGGACAAGTCTTAGTAGGATAATGGGCGATAAGCATAGATTTACTAATTATGTGTACATTATATACTACTACAATAATTGCATAAGTCAGCAATCTGCGTGCTGACGCAATTATTTTCCGCCGTCAACTCACAAAGTATCAGTGAGATGGGACCTTGTGTGTTTTTATATTATTTATGTATTGTTTCTATGGGCCATAGTAGCCTGAAATAAAGGATTGAATTGTAATACAACAGACATATCCTTATATGACCATACTCACCGCAAGCATTCAGGTCGTGAAAACATTCGCTGCGCCAGCTTTTCTTATGCAACGAACATTTATTCGCAAAACGAACAATCCTTCGGGATCATCTTCTACAGATTTTTCTGATTGTTTGCGAATGAATGTTCGTTGCTTAGCAAACGTTCGCGAAACGAATGTTTGTAAAACAAATTCGTGAAGTGAATGGTCTCGGTGAGTATCGTCTTAAAATCTAAAAATACAGTTAATTTCATCCTATCTGTTGCTGTATTTACAAATGTACTGCTTTCTGGTTGCCACAGATGGGCGAAACAGTGGTCTAGTCTCAAAAGTTGAAACAAAAACTGTAATTATCAGCGAGACGAAATTTTTTGTTATCTGTGACTCAAATTATATCTATCAAACACGATAATAATTTTATTTACTATCAAAAACGATCGAGGGTCTTGCACGTTGGAGGGGGGAGGGACTTGCAAATTTTGATGATTTAAATTTTGTAGGCTGTATAAGTTATCTATACTAATAATATAAAGCTGAAGAGTTTGTTTGTTTGTATGTTTGTTTGATTGAACGCCCTAATCTCAGGAAGTACTGGTCCGAATTGAAAAAATATTTTTGTGTTGTGTAGCCTATTTATCGAAGAAGGCTATAGGCTATGCAATATCACGCTACAACCAATAGGAGCGGAGCAGTAATGAAAAATGTTGCAAAAACGGGGAAAATCGCACGAGTAGGCGATTCGACGCGACGGGAAGGGTGGGGGGAACAAGAAATTTAACGCGGACGAAATCGCGAGCAGAAGCTAGTTATTTATGTGTATATTCAGCCCTGCTCAACAGACAAACTACCTAGTTAGCTATATATTCTTGAACCATAGAACTGTTTACCACTGAAAAAAAAAAAGAAAAGAATGGTAATAGGCAGACAAAAGTTTTCACGCCTATACGCATTTCGACAAAAATTGGCACCCAGGTAGACCATGGCCTGGGTTACAAATGGTATGTTGCCGTGGCATGATTAACGACTCCTCTAAAAGCTTTCTAACTTAATTGTGTAATTTAAAAAACTTTAAGAGGACTCGTCGAGATGACAATAAATGAAAACGCTGTATTTTGTTTTTTTTTTTTTGATGGGAAATCATCAAATGACTTCTCCCGATCTGGGCGGAGCGGGAGGGCGTGTCAGACTTTTACTGACTAAAACCCACCCGTGTTCCTTCAGTTGCACATGTGCCAGGGTCACGGTATCTCTTTCGAACAATCACGCGACCCCAATCTTTGAGTAGCTGTACTGACTAAACTATTGGATATATTTGATTGAATTTCCGTATGCACTCCAGGAACTCCATTAGGTATACATAGTTAAATCTACTGTCGTGTCCACGTTGTATTTGTCTATGCATTTACTCAGTACTGTGTGGTGCCGGAAGTAAACAATAGCACCACCCCATTTTTTCCCCGAGGGTGTCGTAAAAGGCGACTAAGGGACTTACTAGAGAATGGGCAGCAGCATTCTCTATGCATTTTACCACCATACTGCGATCACCATCACGCCTGCCAAGCATGGTGATTATCGCAAACCCCCGCTGATTGAGGGAGGCCTATGTCCAGCAGTGGACGTCTTTAGGCTGAAATGATGAATGATGATTTACCCAGTAAGAGCAGATATCGCCATCAACATAATGTCTCTTGCTCCAATAAGGTGAGCGTTTTGGTTGAATATGGGCTTCACAGTGTGAACTCCCATGCAGTCTGGAATGTCTTGTTTGTTTGCTAACACGAGCAGCGGGACCCCGGACAGGTGCTCCGAAGCTATCATTCTGTCTGAAACATAAAATATAAAGTCTGTTTATAAATATTTCTATGAAAAAATTTTTTTTTCGTCTGCCTTCAGCAAGTGTGGTGATCAATGCAGAGACAATTTTTTTTTTTTTTTTTGTTAGTGGGATATCTCTACAGTTCTTTGTTATTTTATATTTATAAAAAGAATAACAAGTAATAGTGCTCAGTTCTATTTATAATTCCAAGAATGAGAGTTATCATTAATTGGTACATGTTTAGGCAATTAGACATAATGTATGATAGCACCATTAAAGGCGAACCATTTGATTGGTTCTGTTTGATATAAAAATTCAAGAATTTCTTGGTCCACAATATAAATTCTAGTAATATCCTATTGCTGGGCAGCAACAACCTACAATTCTTCTCACAATGTTTTGTGTATTAGGAATCTGGATCTATTTAATGTTAAACACTTCATTTGGAATTATAACTGATGTGGTGGTCAGATAAGCAGTCACCCTATGTAAAATATTGCACTTGGTAAGACTGCTTTTGAAAAATACAGCCTCATGATATATTTCTTTTTCTTTAGAGTAAAGTAGTTACTAACCAAAAGTTTCCTTTGACTCTGAAATTCTTTCTCTGTCAGACGAGTCAACTATGTAAATGACAGCATGGCACTCTGCATAGTACTGAAACCACGAGAATAATTCATTTATAAATGTCTCGTTGAAATTATTTTTTCTCATATAATATGTATAAAAAGCTGAGATGAGAATGTTAGGAGGAGTGTGTGGTGTTTCATGAATAGATAGAATAAGATATGAGTACAGAAGAGGAGAGTCTGAAAGTGGCACCAAAATGGACCAAAATAGAAAGGGTGATTACCAAGATGACGACTAATAGGGAAGTATGGAAAAAGAAATGTTCGCTGACCCTAAATAAATTGAGATAAGAGCAGAAGAATCATGATATGTAAACATAGCTGGTAAAGAATGACAGGAAGGTTTATGCCTGTTAAATTAAATTGGTCTGCGGCACTCAACACGGATTACATGGATAGTGCCGAAAATGCTGGCAGTATTGCCACATTGTATAGCGATGCTGATGGTTTGGCCAACAAATAGGCCAGCCCTCTCTGTTCACGTTTAGAGGCAATGAAAAATGAATGTTAAGTGTAAGGAACTTAATGTTTCTAAATTCCAGGTTTGTGTTTTTACTGATCGGTGGGAGTCCCCCATGCTGCAAAGGTGGGTGCGACTTCATGTCGTCATTTAATTTTGTTACTCAATACTAACATTAGGTTTTTAAGAATATTGTTACTAACACACTATGGACTTTGTCTGAAATAAATGTTTATAATAATAATATAGTATACTTGCAATCAATTTTAATCATCAAATTTGCAGATTTGGCATTACTAAAATAAAAAAAAAACCTCTTTTGGAGATTCAGATGCATTATCAACACGTTGTACTATTATTACCAGTCTGTTGGCTAACTAATTCTTTTACTCATTTATTGGACTGTGGTCACCAAAAGTATTGTTTTTGGATGTACAACTTTTTCAAGCTCTGAATTTATATTTATACTAGCTGACCGTACAGACGTCCTGTTTCCTAGAACTCGATTGCTGCGCCTTCTGTCGGGCTGATTTGTGAATCTAAACCATCCAGGGTGCCACCCACGCATACAAAAAAAAAAACATTCGAATCAATCCAGCCGTTTAGGAGGAGTTCAGTGACATACACACGTACAGTAGAATTATATACATAAAGATATGAACAGTATTATTTATGAGAGATATATACTTTGTCCCAAAGAGATTGCAACTCTTGCTGCCCTCCGAGATCCCAAAAGTTAAGCCTCACGCCATCCACGTCTATTTTGCCTATATTTAAGCCAACTGTAGTCGTTATCCTATTGGGGTTCATTGCTTTGTATTTCTTGGTAAATTTTGTTTTTGTAGCCTCCAGGTACGTCTGTGAAATATAAAAATATCCAAATATTATCATCGCAAATTGTGTTTGGAAAACTTTTTATGTGAATTCGTTCCTAAATAAGTTGTTGTTGTCCATAACATCAAAATAAAGTTTACCGTTTTTCCTGCATTGTCAAGTCCTAATATTAACACACAGTATTCATCTTTTTGCACCAAGTATTTGTAAAATCCATGTAGTAATGTGTACATTTTATATCATTTTACGATATATTCTAATTGCTAAAAAATATTTACAACTCAAATTAAAACAGCAGTTCCAACTTCCACATTTATGTCAGACTGTCAGTATCAATTGTCACTGTTAAAAATTGAACAACTTCTCTGTAACATTACCTATCATCATCTCTTTCTAAAACCGTAAAAAATAAGAGATGGGTAGCTATTAGAGTTTAAAATATACACTAAAACGAAATGGGACGCAACTTTGCAAAAACCTGTCGTCAGCCTTGTCGTTTAAATGTCAAAAATGACAGCAATCAAAGTCAGTGTGTTGTAAAAAAAAAAAAAACTTTCGTTCCGAAATGTTCAATCATCTTCTGCCTGAAGCCTGAGAAAAGCTTTACCCATCTAATATTCCATCAGTATTCTACCTGAACATCAATGGTTTTTATTATAATAATGAAAAAATAAGATTTAAATTATCTTCTGCATTAGTTATCTGCCTAGCCTTTGTGTCGTCTATCCAGATGCAGCCACGATTAGTTCATTTTAGACCAATCGACCGATTGTGCATGCTATATCCACTCTCTTAAATTCTCTTTGTGTAAATCGAAAGAAAGAGCATTTTTTCGTTATATAACCATACTAAATTAAAAGAATAAAATTGCTCTTGTTCGGATTCTATGTTAATTTGGTCGAACACTAAACTTCCTTAGTAAGGTAATCGAATTGCGACCCCTTTTTTTTCTTGGCGCGTCTAATCAGTCGACTAGCTATTGCATAGAGCCTTAAACCTCCCGTGTCCGTTTCGATTGTTCGGACATAGTGTCGTAGAAGAAAAACGACTACGTCTGGGAACCGATTACTTTTCCGAATTATTTTTGTTCGAATTTCATTTCACCGAAAACTATTGACCGACGTCTTTTTTGCTATATGCATTATTTTACATATTTTTAGATCATCGAAGTATCATGTGTCATAGGTATTATTTTACCGAACTATGTTTCGCCGTATCTACAAAATAAGTTTTTGCTATTGGCCGAAGCCTCTTTTGAACTATTTTCATTTGCCAAATGATTTATTTGCCATATTTTCAACATAATGAAACAACATTTTAGCGAATATTATTTGGGCACAAATATAAAGCCGGTAAGTATAGAGCAATGGAGAGGGCTATGCTTGGAGTTGCCCTACGCGATCGAATCAGAAATGAAGAGATCCGTAGGAAAACCAAGGTAACCGACATAGCCCGAAGAATTGCCAAACTTAAGTGGCAGTGGGCAGGGCACATTGCTCGCAGAACGGATGGCCGATGGGGTCGGAAGGTTCTGGAGTGGCGACCGCGTACTGGAAGACTGAGCGTTGGAAGGCCTCCCACAAGATGGATCGATGACCTGGTGAAGGCCGCAGGAATAGGTTGGATGCGAGAAGCACAGAACAGGTCAGGTCAGGTGGACGTATTTCGGCTGAAATGATGATGATGATAAAGCCGGTTACTTGGTAGCGTTTTCAATATGAAATTAAAATATACGTAGTGTCATAAAAAGTCAATATATTCTACTACAAAATTTTGTGAGAAACGAATCGCTGTAAAACAGACTTTACGTAGTCTTGTCTGCCCTACACCTAGAGTGTAATTTAAGCCCACGTAGGCGCGGAAAGGTAGGGCGGCCCGCGAGCTGAGGTGCAGTGGTTTGAAGGCCAGCCGCCGCGGCTGAGGCTGGCCGGCGATGCCAGCCAGCAAGCCGAAGCTGTGGTGGTGGGCGTTAAAACCATCTGCGACGATAGGCCCACGTGGGGCCGCCCAAACCCCGCAGCGCCGGAGCCGTGGCAGAAACAATGCTTGCTGCATGTTGCATGTCTGCTTGCATGTTGCATGCCTGATTGCATGTTGCATGCCTGATTGCATGTTGCTTGCTTGTTCGCATGCTGCATGCTTGCTCGCATGCTGCATGCCTGCTTGTATGCTGTATGTCTGCTTGCACGCTGTATGCCTGCTTGCATGCTGCATGCTTGAAGCAACCATCCTTGTTTGCATGTTTCTTACTGAAACTCTTTAAAAACACTTTTGTTCATAATCAACTATTTTAAGTAGTGCCATTACATTTAAATATAATTAATTAATTTAATAAAAGAGTAGGATTATCTGAACAGTGGTATAATGAATGTTCAGAAACATAATACTTCGAACAAATGTTATTTCGGCTAAGTGTAACTTCGGTAAAAACTTTTTCGACCAAATAAAACGTCGGAGTAACGAAAAAAGTCGAAATGATAATAGGTCAATTGATACAGTGGCAGAAGTGACTTCGATGAAGTAAAAAAAACGAAACGATAATAGTTGAAAAGTTTTAGGTGAAATGAAATTCGGTCAAATATTTTTCGAACTTATGATAGGTAACCACTATGTCTACATTTAGAAGGAATTTTTAAAACACTAAGAGTGAAAGTTGCAAATTCGTAGAAACAATATTTGGAAAGTTATAAAGGTTTAACCATGGGCGCACGGTCGGCACATGGAAAACTGCGCGGCTACGCAGTTCTCTTAAATGGAGTTTAGTAAAAAATCTAGATAGTAAGAATAAAGCCCTAATGTTTGTACTTCACGACCTACAGAACGTGAAAGTCTATAGTAGCGCGGTCGGCACATGGAAAACCGATGTTCTGTTAGGGCTTTCTTCTTAATATCTACATTTCCTTTCGGTTTTCCATGTGCCAACCGCGGGGTCATAGCTTTTACGTTCTGTAGGTCGTGAAGTACAAACATTAGGACTTTCTTCTTACTATCTACATTTTCTACGAAATCGTATCAGTGGTTAGCAAAAAGAATGAGACCTCTACTCAGCTCTGTTTAAGACAACTGCCTGGCCGCGCGGTTTTCCATGTGCCGACCGCGCGGCCATTGTTAAACCTTTGTAATTTTCTGAATATTGTTTCTACGAATTTGCGACTTTCACTGTTAGTGATTTACAAATTCCTTCCAAATGTTGACATAGTCGTTTTTCTTGTACGACACTACGTCCGAGCAATCGAAACGGACACAACCTCCCATATTATTATTATACTCTGTGACCAAAACCTAATCTTGATCGCCAATCGCCACAGTCTGAAATGAAAATGAACCTTTCTCAATAATATTCGGATCGGCTCGCTCGATACAATTCAAGCTAACAACCAATGATATTATATACATATCATTGCTAACAACGAACAAGTGTGTATTACCCCTTGGCTATATTTATAGTATATATGTTCTGTGGGTATTTTGCCCGAATCTGAGATCAAAAAAGTATGTATCCACACTTTATGTCGTCAATGTCATTTTCAATCAACCGAATGGCATTCAAAGTTACGAGTACGGTCGTTGTTGAAGTATTTTGTACTTTGGGCTCCATAAAAGCCATTAATCAAGAGTTCAACAAATTATTCGCATAAAATGCCACCTAAACGTCGTAAAACTTCTCCTAAAAGTCATAAAGCGTCTCCTAAAAGTAAAAAAGCAGCAACGGCATCAATAGGGACAACTGATACCCAAACAGATACGTTATTTATAGAATCCAGTGATAGGTCCTTAACTCCACGTTCTGTGAGCCTGACCCTAATTCTTAAAGGTACCCCGCCTGGTTCTGGCGAATTTCATTTATTCGCTTACTTTAACGGAGTCATGTTATTATCAGGAAAGTGGGAAAATGACGTAATTCTTGAGTCTGAAAGTCTGCCAATTATAAACCTTAACGATCCAAATATTCAAACAATGGTCGCGAATACGCCTTTAATTCTTCTTCTGCGTGCCCTTGGAGGAAAACCTGCTAGGGATCCAGATCCTTTATGTCATCCGGAAAACCGTGCTGGTGCAAGTGTAGATTTATTTCCACTGCTACTGGGACAGCAAAAAATATTGATAACATCGCCGTTAGTTTCTGTAAATACAGGGGAAAGGACCGATTGTTCAGTTATAGTCCGAGCTATTTCGCCGGGCAAGAAAGATGATAACCGGGTTCCTTTAGTACTTACTATGATTTCAGTCCATTGTTTGCCATTAGCGAAAGAAAACACATTTTATGTGAGTGCCATTGGATTAAATGAATTACATGATCCAATGGCTATAAATTTTAATTTATCCCTGAGCACACCAAGTGCCGAGAAAGTTGTATTCGCAGCTGTCAGCGTTGCCGGTTATGCTGGCAACACCGCAATGAATGTTCACACTCAAGATAAGTTTGTTCCACATGATTTACGACGGCGGGATAGTAAACAATGTCGTTCTTTCTACTGGAACGCTATGAGACGAGTGCTAGTTGACCCAGAGCGTCTATATAAAAGATTATCTTCACCATTTATGATCGATGTGGCGGGTGTGCCAAGAACTGGAAAAATTGATATACGAGGACGTTATATGGGGTTAGTAGATGCAAGAGTATTACTAGAACCAGGTCAAATGGGCGTCACTGTTTGTTCGAAGTTGGTACTTTATAATGAAGCTAATACGCCTGACAATGTCGGCCCACTACTGGAGTTCCCCCCCACGAGTGCTAAAGCTAGTGCGCGTGACGTAGATCCAAATATAGTGGATGAATTTGGACATACTGCCTATGCTGTAATAAGGTTCGATTTGCCAGAAGCTTTAGTTCCGAAATCTAATTTGCTAAATCTTTATGCAATAATGGGGTTTCTTTTTCCAAAAGAGACCAAGTTTCCATTGAAAGAATCGGAATCCGATAGTAACCAGGTTGATCCTGGTGTTGATGCGAGGAGCATAAGAAAGGAAGAAGGTGCACTAGCCGTCCATAAAGAGTTAAGTGGGTTAGCTTCTAAGGGTATGATACCAATGAACCAAGGTATAAAACGAACTGCTGCGAATCGCCTACTTATGCGAGTAAGAACAATGCTCAAAAGTTTCCCTCCGGGAGAATGCTCCTATTTAGATTATGAAGACACAGTGACTGGTCAACATGCTGCAAGTAGACGTGCAGTGACAGCATCTTTTGCTCCCCAGCCACCACCAACTCGTCTTCCGTCTAAGGCCGCTGCAGCGAGATGTCGAATGGCAGGAGATACTAGAATTGCCGATAGACATTTGGAGGCATGCTTAAAAGTGGCTGGACACCACGCAAGCTCATTAATTTCTAAAATTTTACGCTGTTTAGAAGATCGCAATGATCAAGATGCTAAGAATTATTTGCTTAAAGCTTTAAACATCCTACCTGCGAATAAATACTTACTATGGATTTTCGGTGGCCTAGACTTTGATAGAGGAATGGAGGGCTCAGATATGGCCGGTGCAGCCCTGCGTATTGCTGTAAAAGGTGATTATTCAGACGGCACAGCTAATGCAATTGGTTGGGCTGCTCTACATACCTTCCATCATTACAATGGCAATACGTATGCAGCATTTGTTGCTGCAATGAAAATGAGAAAAGCTTTTTCGCTACCCGTAGAGTGGAATAACATTATAAGGCGATGGACTGAAACCAGTGGAGCGGAAGAAATGTATTGGTTGCCAAAAGTTGTATCAAGTGATAACCCTTTATTGATTGCCGCTGCGTTTTTTCTTTGTCTTCGATGCTACAATTTTTCCGAGAAACTTTTACAATGTGCTGAGCATGGCTGTGCAAGCCGTGGTAGTGACAACTTAAAATTCCAAATGAGTACGGATGTGTATTACTTGCGAGCCGCCTCACTTGTTTTGCAGCGTGACTTTAGTCATGCGATGGAAAAGATTCTTGAAGCAATCAAGAAGTTTGGGCCTACGCCTAAAATAGCGCAAATGCGTGTAACTTGTCTGGCTTGTATTCGTAACTGGGATAATGTCTGTGAGAAAGCGTTACTGGAAGCAGAAAGAGCCGGCTCTGAACTATGTTCCTCGCTTTTGTATTCAGCAGCTTTGTACGGCTTTAAGTTAAATCCTACAACGGCACTGCAGAGGGCTGCTCGTGCCCATAAAAATAATCCTTCGGGTCATACAGCTTTACTTATTGGACGAATTTACGTTGCATTGGACAAGCAATGGTTTGCTGAACGTTGGCTGACCGCTGCTGTTAATATCGAGCCCTTGTTAGCCGATGGATGGGCAATGCTGGCTCTACTGGCTATGTATGATAGAAACATAGATAAAGCCAGAGTTTTGTTACGAACAGCAAGACAGGCGGGGCCAGTCAGTCCAGATATCGAAAAAGAAGTGAAAAATGTTATGGAAATGGTGGAAATAGACCAACTACCGGACTTCCTTGTAAAGAATCTTTGTTTTTGCGATCATACTGAATAAAACCAATCAGTTTGGATAGCTACGAATTAAGGGCAGGTGATCATTCACAGGCCGCACTTTGACTTTACTTTCTAAGTAACCGTTATAATACCTAAGTACCTACAAATGTGAATTGTATTCGTATTTTAATGTTCATATGCGCAAGCAGAGTATTTACAGCCCAAGGCCTGACCTGAGCCTTGACCTGCACCTGCCAGGGTCGCGAGATCTGTTCGAAAGAGGTACCGTGGCCCTGGCATATGGGCAACTGAAGGAACACGGGTGGGTTTCAGTCAGTAAAAGTCTGACACGCCCTTCTGCTCCACCCAGAGCGGGAGACGTCATTTGATGATTTCCCAACCAAAAAAAAGGGTCGTTCCCATTAGGTAATGTTACGCTTGGTCCGTGTATGGGTGGCCATCTATTTATACCAAGACCCCTCCGTGATCATCACCTTCGTGCTTCGGAAAGCACAATAAGCCGTAACAGTCGTAACGGGTCACAGGGCCAGAAGAAGTCTGACCACTTGGCTTACCAAGGGGTAGTTATCGTATTTACTAGTAACTGGGTTGTGGAGGTCAGATAGGCAGACTATCTGGCCTCCACGTTCCATGTAAAAAACTGCTGGAAGTCTATCTCGGTAGGTAGATGGCTGGATGAGATGAGATAATGATTCTTATGAAGCTCTTGCTCAAATGGACTCACAAAATAATAAGGTCCGAAGGTGTCAAAGTGCGGTCTGTGAATGTTGCTCCAACAATAAAGTATTTCGGTTTCATTTTTCCTTCAAAGTTTCTACATTCAGAACAATGTCCTTGTATGCATGTTATACGTGATATTGATTAATTTAATTAATTAATTTATTTGATTACATTAATTATTTTTCTAACAATGTTTTTAATTAAATTACCATTGTGTTTTTTTTTTCTATCACTAAAATCCAGATAGGAATTCCAGGAATAAGGAGATACGATGGGAAGAATTTTGAATTTTCCCGCCGCAAAAGTTCTTGTTAGGTACAAGAACTTTTGCAGCGCGAAATACAAAACGATTTGGTTCATTTTTCAATAATGCTGTAGGACATGGTAATTTAATAAAGATAACGTTATATGAATAAGAAGGACTACGGATAAACAAAACAAATATCATTGAAAACAGTCAAAATAGTAGGTACCTACCTGTAATACCGTAGTATCTAGGTACCTACGGTGACGTCATAAACAGCAAGTGTCAACTGGTTATTTATAACCACCAACTCGTTGCAGAACGTAAACTTGTGCTATATAACTACATCAGTCGGAAACTAGGTTAGATTACAACAACAGTTTTACACTGTTATCATGATAAGCTGATAGCGCCCAATCGACATCAATATGAAGTCGGATTCTCAGAAGCTTTAGAATCTTCGTCATTTAAAAATGACGCGCCTTTTTCTGTATAAATAAATAAACTGATAAGTTGCGTTCGAAAGATAAAATGTCGAATGTTTAATTTCGTACAGTCAGCGGTGTCGTGCTTGCATCACTCGAGTCGTGAGTTGCGGCCACTACGCTGTCTGTACACAAACATTTCCCGAGTGGAACGAGCGCTCTTTGTTTTGAATCAAGTTTCGAATAAGATCTCTGACATGTGAACACACAAAATCACAATGGGACTCTCAACAAATTGCTGGAAATATCTCGTTCTAACCTTCAATGTATTATTCGCAGTGAGTATTTTATTGTTTTAGTGAAGACTTCACGTTTATTTTTATAGAATAGGGAAGTGGCAGCTAATTTCCCCTTTGTTGTCATAACAACTAAGTTAAAACATGCACTTACTCTAGGTCAGTAACTTCCATTTATGACAATTCTTTTCGTTCAATTTTATTACTGTTTGTAAAATAAAACAACTGAGACGTTGACACATATTTTATTCATTGCTGTAATTGCAGGGACTTTTTCTTGCGAGTGCATTGTACGATCAATTAAGATAATCCAACAAAATCTTATAGCACAATATTATTTTGACAGTGGCGCTAGTAGTGCTGCCTTTTCAATATGACAGAGCAGGTTAATAATTTTTGACGTTTAAAACCGACGACGTTTTAATTTGACCGGTTTATATTAGTTTTCCCTAACAGTTCCGTTTATTGTCAACAGATGTCAGCTGCTGTGCTGTTCGGCATTAGCGGTCTTCTTATTTACAGGCTTTTCGTATACCGACATTTCATCGGTGTCAATGCGGAATACCCTGCCATTCTTCTATTAATGATGGCCATAATCACATGTTCCATCGCATGGATCGGCTGGAGAACTGCCAAATCAATGCACCAGATTCATGTCATTATTGTAAGTATTCATTCAGTTTCGTGAGTCATGAAGACGACGGGCATGGCGTGTTAGTATTTTATAATACACGTAGTTATCTAATTGATCCCAGAGTTAACAGATCAACTGTATGATTAGAGTACAAAGGCCGGATGATAGATAGAATGCTAAGAATGTTTATAGCTTCATACCTACGAGAATCTAAACACGCGCTAGGTAACGTTTGTACGAAATATTGTCTAAATACTTGCACTGTCTATCATTTAATTAGATAATTATGGAATGGCAACGTCGACGTCTAGAGCTCTAATTAGGTTCCTAGATAAATTAACTGCCGAATTGTGGGTGTTACCTCCGCACGTCTGCCGATCCCATGGGGGATAACAGTAGTGTTGTTATTTTTGGAAAAAACAAATTTTCTAAACACATGATACTTTATGTAACTCATCATCATCTGCCTAGCCTTTTTCAACTATGTTGGGGTCGGCTTCCAGTCTAACCCGATGTAGCTGAGTACCAGTATCTATCTATATATATAAAATTCAAAGTCCTGAGTGACTGACTGACTGATATATCAACGCACAGCCTAAGCCGCTGGGCGTGGAGACGTGAAATTTGGAGGGTGTGTTCTTTGTGAGGAGTAGGTATCCACTAAGAAAGGGTTTTTTGAAATTCCGTTCCTAAGAGGGTAAAATGGAGGGTTGAAATTGTGAATTTTTTGACATCCACGCGGGCGAAGCCGCTGGCAGAAGCTAGTTTTACATAGAGCGACTGCCTATCTGACCTTCACAACTCATTTACTGGGTAATACGATACCCCTTGGTAAGACTGGTTGTCAGACTTTCGGGCTTCTGACGACTCGTAACGACTCTAAGATCTACGAAAGACCGGGACCGGGAACGGCTTAACGTGCTTTCCGAGGCACGGAAGGGTCTTGGTACCTATGTAAAGATGGTCACCCATCCACGGACCAACCGCGGCAAGCGTAGCTTTACCAGAACGATCAACCCGTGCGGCTGTTATTACTTAGCCACCAGCCCATATTTTATGTAACTATGGGGTCAATATAATTCTCGTGTCGAATAAATCTTTTTTTGATTCTTTGAATGGTTTTCTTGACCTCGACCTCGTCTGATGGAAAGTAAAGGAGAAGGTCCTTATTGATTTTGTGATATTATGTTTCCAGACGGGAATCCTGATATTTCTGGTGGTGGTGATCGAGTTCTCGTGCTTCGTCTGGGCCATGGTGGTGTGGGACAATGTGGAGATCGACATCAAGTCCACCATCATGCACTACTTCGAACACGCCCTGGAGAATACTGACAGCACTAATGTTGATACGATAAGATGGGATAGGTTACAAGTTAAGGTGAGGTTTCTGTAATTATCTTTTTGTTTTAAGTTGGACGTGTCAAGGTAAAATGCTCGCGAAAGTCTAATTTTCTTAAATTTTTTAATAATTTGCAGGTATGAATAACTTTTTCATGAAATAGTCATGCAGTGCAATTATATGAACTTACTTTACTAATTGTTCTGTAAAGAATAGCACCACCTATTTCGTAAAAGGCGACTAACTAACTTACTAGGGAATGGGCAGCAGCGTTCTCGAAGTATACATTTTACCACTATACTGCGATCGCCATCCCGCCTGCCAAGCCTGGCTATTATGGCAAACCCCCCTTTCGGGGAGGCTTATGTCCAGCAGTGGACGTCTTTCGGCTGAAATGATGATGATGATGAATAACTTTTTCATGAAATAGTCATTCAGAGAAATTAAATAAACTAAGAGGGTAATATTCATGATTTTAACGATTATAATTTTGTAACGCTAAATTTGTTACGGTCGCGAATCATATTTTTAATCATATTTTTAACCCAACACTGGCCTGTAAATTTTAAAAAAAGAAATGGAAGAAAATTTTAATTTTGCGAACTACCCTGCCGCTTCCCATATTTGTCAAATAGTTCCAAGACCTCCAGAAGGTTCATCTTCTTTAAGACTAACTAACAGAGTCACTGGGTTTTTTTTTCCATCTGAAAATTAGACGACACGCGTTTATTGGAATGGGCCGAGGAGGGTCGATACCAAGAAATAAAAATGCATGGCCATGGTTTCGATTTTGACCTTGACTGAAAAATAATGGCGTAGGTAATAGCCACGGCTAAGGCAATTCATACTCTCTCAGGGCCAACATCATCCTAATATCTCAAGATTTGTCCACACAGAGCCCCGCAATTTTGACCTAGGTACTGCCAAACCAGGGGCCCTGGGCTAATAGTACCTACCTACTTGGAGGCCTGCTTCCTAATTAAACAAGTAATTGCCATTTTGTCAAAAATCATGAAGCCATTCGTCGTTCATTTGCAGTCGAAGCAGTTAGACTGCAAATACTGCGTTTTCGAAAATATATACCGAAAACAAGCTATTTTTTTTTTAATTCATGATATTTTCAATTGTATTCAATGGGAGCTAGGGCCCTTTATATCCAAGGCACCCTAAGCTTCAGCCCAAAAAGACCTTATAAAGATTCGCCCTTGTTCCAAACGAACAATCCTTCTCATCTTTCTTCACGATCTGACCCAAAATTCACTTCTCATTCCAGTTCGAATGCTGTGGCGTGACCGGTCCAAGCGACTACACCTCCAAGGGCCAGGTCCCTTTCTCCTGCTGCGGCCAGGGTCCCCTAGACGCCATCCACAAGCCTTACGCGTCAGACTGCTCGATGCTGTACCAGAGAGGATGTGGGAAGCCGCTGCATGATTACGCGAGACAACAGCTTCTATTGGTCGCAATGACGGCTTTAGCAGCTTCCGTATTGCAGGTAAGTTAGCATTTTATTTGGCGTTTAGTAAAAGAAAGCTTATCTTTCGATCACTGCTTCAAAATGTCATTTTTGTCCAGAAAATTGTAAAAATATAATACTGACTCGAAGTTCACCGTACCTAATTCGCGCCTTGAACTGAACAATATGGTAACCTGCCTTATAAATTGCCGTGGATTAAGGCAGGACGAAACTTTATGTCAATACCGTCGCAGCCCCATGAAAAATCGAGTTAGTTTCCTAATTTTTCCTTTTTTTGGGAGCGGTTTGTATAAATTAAGTTCTCCATAATCTTCTAAACAGCATACACATTTAAACAAAAAGTAATCCCAAATACAAAGATACTTAACAAATACCCTGTTTTTGTTGTCGCAAACAAACGAATAGTTATCAAAGACTCATTATGGTGTAGAGAAGTAAGAGTTCCAAGTCCCTCTAATACGATGTCCTGTCACCAGACCACCGGCACTTATTCAAATAAAATAATTTAAAAACAACAACGACGTCATTTGAATACAAATGTCCGTTTAGATTAGAAAGTAAAGTATCTTTATTTTTATTCTCGAATAAATGTGGATCGAAACTGAATAAACGAGGGGTAGACCAAACAGGTTCCAGAATGTCCTTGAATGTCCTAATATGACATCATTCGTCTGGCTGAGGCTATAAAGAGGGGCTTGATATCAAAACAATGCTATTGTTTGACCATATATTTTTATGTTTACTCACTTTTCTCCCCTAAGGACTAGGGGTCGATCCTTTCAAGGCTAAACGAAGCATTAATCTTGAGGGTGAGAGCTGAATAATAATGTCATGTCGTCTGGTGAACATATTCTAAAAACTTTATAGTTTTAAGGGAATGTACTGGAATATTGAGAGGGCTTTCAGACAGAACGCAAGAAAATCGATTGCGACTTTAAGGAGTTTGTATGTCTGGCTGGTGTTTGCCGTCTTGATTCGGTTATCGTCTGTTGTTAATGTGGAACGGGAAAGGAAAATGGGTAGCGAACTATGGGTTTCTGCCCTGTGTACAGAGCATAGTGTTTTTTGGAAGAATATAAACCTTTGCTGCTAAGACGACTTTTGCCAATAGTTAGTAAGACATTCTGTTTTCTTATTTTATAATCTAATTTTTGTTTATGCCACGTGCCTTCGCGCCTGCCTTTCTCATTGGATTGTGTTCCACGATTCTCCTGGCTAAGTGGTGTATTACGATTCATTTTACCTTAAAAATATCCTTTAAATTAACTAATTGGTTTTGACACCATACTCAGAACAAGCTCTTTGTCATTAACTTATTTATAGCCACAAAATTTCTTCACATGAAACTTGCACTAGTATACAATACTTATAAATACTTACGTATCTTGTCCTTTTTACACGTGTCTCGTGGCCAAGCGACCTTTAAAACATGGCCATAGGCAAAATATAGATGATCCCAAAGGACGGGTGGCCTCGAAACGTCGGTACATCGGTGACACTCTGAATAACAATGGCGGCCTTGTCATAAACAATAAATAGCGCGCCATAATTAAACGTCATGTCGCCATTAGTGTCCCTTGGGTTTGTTTTAATGATTCATCGTGAGTTAGGTTATGTATCTAAAGGATTAGCTAAAAAGGCGTAGACGTGGAAAATTTTAAAAATGTATTGCATTTTATGATCCATATCAAGTAGAGGAGGCCTGTATCCCTACAGCGGGAACATTATGCTATGTATTTTAAGGTCTTTGATTTGCAATCTGCATGGATGTGAATCTAGCCTCTACCTATGGGTTAAAATGGCCACACAGGAGTCTCAAACAGCAGTAAACGGCAACACGTCAGGCCAAAAACCCTAATTGCGTAACACACTATCTTTCATAATCTGAATTATATTGAAGGATATTGCTAATCTGAAATAAAATCCATGCTTCATTTATAGGTACGAAAAAAATTGTCTGCTCAACATTCTATGTTGAACTGTCAAAATAAAAACGAATCCTATTGTTAGTGTATTTGGCAACTACCCCACCGCAGGAGGATTTTTGGGCAACTAAACTGTTTTCTAAAAGATTGGTCATATATAGACAGAGCAGTAGAAAAGGATACGTGGAAAGAGGAAAGGAATGCCTTTACCCAGCAGAGGGATACACTCAGAACAAGTTTTCTTTATTCCGTGGGGATACACATGGCTGATATTAATAAATAAAAGTCGGTCTAATATTGGTATACTTCCGTGTGTTGTCCGACGTAAAGAATAGCACCTTCCCACTTCTTCACGTGGGTGTCGTAACAGGCGAGAACTAGAGAATGGGCAGCAGCGTTCTTTATGCATTTTACCACCATACTGCGATCGCCAACCCGCCTGCCAAACGTGGTGACTATGGCAAATCACTCGGAATTGGGGGAGGCCCATGTCTAGCAGTGGATTTCTTTCGGCTGAAATGACGATGATGATATCGGTATAGTTAGTACGGTAGTAGAAGACTCGGTCTGAAATTGGAATATTCACGATTAACGATTTTTTAATACAGGATAAGTTTTTATCCAGTGTGTAAATTGTAATCATGAATTCAGCATATCATTCTAGACCCCTTTCAACAGAAATTTTTCGTCGGTTATACAAAAAAAAAAAATCTGCTGTTTCATAGAAAAATGCAATACCTACGGGGTCAAAATGTATGGAACAGCTGATTTTTTTTTGTATAACCGACGAAAATTTTCTATGCCGGGGGGTCTAGAATGATATACTGAATTCATGGTTACAGTTGAAAAAACATTTGCACTTATGAAACGTCAGAAGCTCTGCACGGTTTCAATAGGTCGTTTCCTATGGAGTAGAGCAGGCAAGAAACTCCACGGTGACTCTAAAAATAATTGACTTTTACAATGTTTTCAAATTACAGTGTTAATAGGTATGGGAGAACAGTGTAGGCCTGTCAACAATTACCTGGTACCTGCATATGATGGTTATCAAATCTACAGTCTACAAGGCCTACAACGTTCTCAAATTCACAAAATATTATTAAATCTACGTATAGATGATAAATAATTCTCAAGAGCTATTTAAAAATCTGAAGGGTCGGGCGTATTGAACCATGGCATCAAGGACTAAGGATAATTCACGTAAAAAAAGGTTGCAAAGGTCAGACAGTTCGCTCCACAAAAACCAGACTCACATTTGAATTTTTGAAGGGGCGACGTTATCGCTTAGCGATAAAGCTGTTAAAATATTAAAAATGAGGATAAACTAAAAAAAATAATTTCTCGTTAGTCATTGATACAAATTAATAGCGGTTTTTGAAAGTCCTGCATAATGAGGGATATTATACCGCGAATTGTATGTGATTAAAAACCGAACCAAAAGCGAGATTTTAATAGTACTACACGAGTGTGTTAATACCTAATTAGTTATATGCAGTTTCATACACTAGTTTATCATTTCTCATACATTGGGATTGAATCTACGAAATAAAAGTTAAAACAGTAAGAAATAATTTTGTAAAGCAAAAATAATGCAAAAAATAATAATTATGGAATCTCCTTGCTGATATTACGATGACCTGCAAATTGCAATAAACGCAAGAACATTTGAATTTCGCGGGCTAACCAGTTACTTGGTGTTGCCTTGTTTCGTATTGGTAAAAAAAGTTGTTAGTCACTATATTGTTAGAGCAAAAGCAGTTCTATTTTTAAATTTCGCTAAGAATTAGAAAATATTTCGATAAAACTCGTTTTGAAGTTTAAAATTCGAATTTTACAATAAGAGAATAGATAAAAACTGTTTCTGTTAACTAAATTATTATAACTTCATAAGTTAAGAATGTATGATACCTAATTAGCAGTTAGATGTAGATACAGACCTATTAGCATGACATGTTACCTATGAGTACGCCACTGAACACTAAAACTGAAGTAGGTAAATAAAAACGTGTAATATCTATTTTTAGTGGCCACTCATGGTTGGAACGAAGGTGACTGGACATGGGTCGTTGGCAGCCGATTAGATTAAACGAACGCTATAGACGAAAACTTTAGTATTTATTTACACGAGGTAGAGGGCGTGACCGTGATTCGAAAAATAAAACGTTTAAACTCGGAACTTTTTTATTTAGAACTAGCTTTTGCCCGCGGCTTCGCCCGCGTGGATGTCGGAAATTAATGCAAGAGGACGTACTACTGCGATAAGAATGTGTTATTCCAGGTTATATAGGTAATATAGACTCTGTGTGCTATTTTCGATCCAGATCCATTCAGCCATTTTTGCGTGATTGAGAAACAAACACCCAATCATACATATTTTCACATTATATAATATTATTAGTAGTAGGATTATAACTCATATTACTTAGGATTCATAGTTTATGAGAACATCATGTGTGTTGGTGTTTTTAAAATAAAAGTAATAGTATTCAGAGTAAGAAGACTGCGACATAGGGCTTGGTTTAGTTGAATATAAGTCTTCCTGGTTTTTCTTAACGCTCCTATTTTACCTATACAGACACTCAATCATTTACCAGACACCGAACATAATTATAGGAATAGTACTTTTGCCAGTGGCTTGGCCCGTATAGCTGTCGGAAAATATCACCCGGGAACCTACTACCGGGATAAAGTAGGTATCCTATCAGTTACGTATCCATGATATAATATATCTTTGTGCCAAATTCGATCTAAATCCGTTTGGCCGTCTTTGCATCATTGAGAAACAAACATCCAAAAATCTAAACATTTAAGCCATTTCGCGGTCTCTTACTTGGAATAATACTATTAGGTTTATTTTGAGTATAATGAACACACATGATATTCGCAATTACTATGAAGCCAAAGTAATATGAATTACAATCCTACTTATCCTGTACACTACCCGGCCGATGCCAACGTGCTCTGCGCCCGCTTTTTAAATCTCTAATATCTTCTAAGATGTTCATTTAAATTACATGCTGTAAAGGGCCATATTGATCTATATTAAATGCACAATGTATTTAAGGTACTTAATTGGATAATGATTAATGCTGTATTGCTTAAAATCGCTTCGTAAATAAGCCCTTATTTCTCGTAAAAAGTAAAAGATAAAAAATGGTTATTGTGGGTTAACCCTAAGAGATAGACGTATACCATTGAGGACATTTTTGTAGGCCTTTTTAAGGTGTACAATACTGTAGTACATTATTTTGATATATTTCGTAGGATTCAGCCAGGGTTTTTCGAATTTTGAGACGTATGTCAGCGTAGTTTTCGAAGACAGTTATTTTTTTCTAAAATAAAAGGATCTTTCTAAAATAAAAGTAGCCTAAGTTACTCCTTGTTACATCAGCTATTTGTCAGTGAAAGTCCCGTCAAAATCGGTCCGGCCATTTCAGAGATTAGCGGGAACAAACAGACAGACAGACAGACAGACAGACAGACAGACAGACAGACAGACAGACAAAAATTGTAAAAAATGTTGTTTTGGTATATGTATCGTGTATACATCCATATACACTTAATAAAAAGTGGTTATCTTAATATTAAAAACAGACACTCCAATTTTATTTATTTGTATAGATAGAACATGGGATTTGAAAAAAGAAAGTCTACGTTACAAACCTTACCATAATATGACGTTTGTAATCCCACATTTCGCTAGGTATGTCGATATAGAGGACGAGCCAATGCCAAAAAAATAAATAAAGAAAAAAACCCCGACACAAACAAAAAGTTCTATAAAGTATTTTCTTTTTTTTTAATTTTGTAAGAAGTTATAGATATAATATTTTGATCAAAGCACCGATCGTCGCGTCGTCGGAGGGTGGTTAATGAAAATGTTGTCCTTTCTACAATAGAATAGTATTCGTTTTTGCTGGATCTCGTCTCTTTTGCGTTTTCGCTCACATGCACATCACCACTCACCATGAACTGGATCCTCTTTTTTCTGGTTCGTCAGACTCTGAACTACAGACTTGCGCAGTTCGTCACGCTTCAGGTCACGCAGGAATTGCATTCATTAAAAAAGTAGCCGCAACGGATGACGGGGTCTGCATGGAATTCATACGGAATCCGTAACCGTTTTTGCCTGCTTTTTGGCCCTAATAACACAATAATTAAAAATAGTGAAACTGGCAATCGGCGTGAGTCTATGACCAGATACATTATTATAGCACAATCAGTCCATAATGTTTCCACTGCTGCGACACAGGCCTCCTCTCGTCAAGAGGGAGTAGGCCTGTGGTGGTAGATCCACACGGGCCCAGTACGGGTTCGTAGATGTCACCTGTTCTCGATTTTTTTGTTTCTAGGACATATTTTCCTCACGATGTTTTCCTTCAACGTTTTCATAGCAAATCGGCTGTTCAATTTCAAAACCTAGTATATGACATTTTTTTTAAACGGGTGTTTTTTGCATTTTTCGATCGTATAGACTATAGACCACCCTTCTCATACTAGGCTAGCAAAAACTCCAAGAAATTAGTCAAATACGAAGATACACAAAGTCGGAAACCTAGTATCTAGAGCAAGAGTTTAGTTCTACAGAAATCGTTTTTCGGCTCTCCTGTAAAATTTTGTTTTATGCAGATACTCGGTTTTGATATTTCATAGCCGCAATGGTGATGAAATTATTTACACATTGTAAAGCGCTTACCTAGTTTCAACCCCATGTAAGTCGAGACCGATATCGTTGGGCCACCGCTGCTGCCAAACTCGAGAGGGAACAACTTACAAGGGCATGATAAATTATGTTGGTTATTGGTAATGTTCTTCAGAAAGGTCATATGTATAAACGTAAACGAAACAAAAGGAGTATGTAAGGATCATAGCGGTTGGCGTCCTATAGTTTCTGCCTATAAATAATAAAAAAAAAACCTTAGGACAACCAACACACCGTTATCTGATACCAAACTAGGCAGAGCCTGTACTATGGTAACCAGACAACTAATAAATATACTTATATATTTCTAAATATATACATATTACTAGATAAATTACACCCAGACACAGAACAAATGATTGTGCTCATCACACAAAGATTTGTCCTGGGTGGGAATCGAACCCACGACCTCAGTCTTTGCAGTCAGGGTCACTAACCACTAGACTAACAGGCCAGTTGATGCCCATGCCTATGCCCATAGGAGGCATTTTTATGAGCTTTTGTGATCAATAAATAGCTTTAGAACGCTGGTCCTAAAGGAATTGTTAACAGGTAATTATTTTGTAATAAGCGTGTCATGGCAATATTAACCTTTTGTAATGACAATGGAAAAACCTAATAATAATGGAAATACCTACAACTAAATAGGTAATCATGACGAATGATGCCTGCGGTATGTAAGTACTTACAAAATACTTGAAACTGTTGACACATTCGGGTTATCAAGGGTTGCAGACTGATATCGACGGTTACTACTCATTGTGGGAAAATATTGTTTTGCTATACTGATTATTCAAAATTTTGCGTTTATCTGGACAGAGTTTAACTTTTATTTTATTAGCCTACACCGTCCGCACTGCTGAGTAAACGCTTTCCCCAAATTCCTCCAGGCATCATTTTCCAGGGCTACCTCGATCCAACCCTAGCAATAAACGTTTAGGTCGTCTCGGCAGCTCTTCTTGGGTCGGCTTCGGGCCTCGGCGGCACCGCCCATCCTCAGGTACCCACTGTGTGGAGACTAATAGTCCAGCTGTAGCTGTGCATTCAGTCCCATTTTGGCTTGGCAGCCTTTTTGCCTACGTTTTGAGTTTAACTTATTATTTTTAAATGATTATGTATACAGGGCTGGTTTTATTGTTCTCTGTTTAAATAGCATATTAGGTAAGGTACGTTACGGTTTAAAAGAAGATATAGTTACAAAAATTAAAAAGAGTATGATGCTTTGGTCATATTGAGAGGGTGAATAAGAGGCGACTAGCAAAAGGTATATTTACAAGGCAGATGTGAGTGGAAACGCCGGGAGGGGATGCCCTAGGAGGACATAACACTCTATTAGTAGATCAATCTCCATGAACTTTTCATATAAATTGTTCTATTAAAAAATTGCATCACGCTGTCTTGTCGCGCCTGTCTGCAGAAGCCTTTATTCACGAGATAAAAATAGACCTCAGTAATGTAATGACAAATAACAAAGACGTATTGTTGTTTATTCACCTCGTTTAAATCGAAAGTGACATCATACACGCCAGACGAGTTTAATTCTGTCTCTTGCATCAATGGAAACCATATTAATGCACCAAAATAACAGATGTAATCATATTTATGTAGCGTACTATTCGTTATTGAGATACAGCGCCATCTATACAGTGCAATGCGGCAAAATGAAGAACTAAACTTTATAGAGATCTTGATATTTCGGGATGTGTCTCTCCAATTTCAATTGAAATGGCAAAAATTAAAGCCATTCCTGCACTGTTAATGTGTTATGCAATTACCCCTTTGCTGCCTAGGAAATACTCTTATTTCATTCAACACGGTTCGCAATATGTGTTTTCCTGTGCCTCATATTTTAATGGAATTAATTCCATAGATATTACGTACCTATTTAACTTTGGTTACTAGGCACTATTGTTAATAACTCTATTTACTTGAGTGAATTCAAGTGTGAATGTCGAGGTCAATATTAAAGGTCAGACGTAACTTACGTTAGTTTGAATTAAATTTATTTGTAGGCTCTTTTTCATCTCTGTACTCCAAGCAAAAACTTCTTGAAAAAGTCTCCAGTTCGCAAAACTTTTTTCAATAAGATTCACGATTATTATCTCTATGGAAATGGTAGCTAGACGAATTTTGCAACGGTAATTTTGGTGTAGTACCTTTACAAGGGGAGGAATCTCTAGTCTCTTTTTGTTCCAAAAACATGATAATCGTGTCGATGGTTCTCTTTTTTTTTGTAGTTTGAGCCTTGTAGATAGCCACGTAATTCGCGGCATCAGCAGCATTCTTTAGGTCACCCAAGTGCAGGAAAACGGGCACTTAGGACACTCCAAAAAATGGGGCATGGTCATTGTGATACTCAAATAGGGCGATGAAACTATGTGTTCTAAATACAAAATACTCAGCGATCTAGCTAGGACAGCAGCATTTCACCCAACAGTGTACTGTGTACTGTGCACCATGTATAATTCGTGAGTGCGCCATGTATATAGTACCTAATACATAATGCATGGTTTGTAAGTCTTCTTACTACAAAAGCGTCATCACTTTCCGAAAAATAACGCATCAAATCCACTTACAAACAACTAAAAGGGATTAGGGCTGACTACTCCACGCCATGGACCATATCTTTGTAATCTATGGGGACCACATGGCAATCCCATACCATTGTACCTACGAGTTACAAATGACAGACCGTTAAAAAAGTTGTCAAACCGGTCCCAACCAAATGGTACCACGTCCGACTTGCGCAATCATAGAAAGCTGCACCATTCGCGTCGCCTACGCATTACCAAACGAAGACCTCTGTCACACCATCAAATGCCCCCTCTGTCGCCCTTTTATCGGAGGCAAGCGGGAGAAGGGTAGGTCTTACAAAATGGTCGATATTTTACACTTAAAATTTTTGTTGTATAGGCTGTAATGCTAACATTTGAAATAGTGAAAGTGATTTCGTTTTGTTTGTAGTGTGACGTAATAATGTGATAATTTGTATGTAGGATCTTTATTGGCCATCTGTTTGTTTTAGCTGGTAATTCGTGTCTGCATATTCAGCCCACATCTACCCACTGTTTCATTTAGACCTAGGCATTTTGTGTTCTACTGTGTTCATCATTCTAATGCCTGTTTAAAAAAAGAAGAAATCTGAAGAATGAATAGTATGACTTTTATCTAACCAGCATCCTAATTGCGTAACACAATCTGAATGATTTTCAAGGATATAAATAATACATTGCTTCATATGTTCGAAAGATTTATCTGCTCAACAACGTAAATAACGCAATGAATGTTGTTGAAATGTCAAAATGAAAACCATTCTCACTGTTAGATAGATAAATTAATTTATTTACCTGAAATATGGTATTTCACAGACTTTATAATCTATACTAATATTATAAAGCTGAAGAGTTTGTTTGATTGAACGCGCTAATCTCAGGAACTACTGGTCCAAATTGAAAAATTATTTTTGTGTTGGGTAGCCTATTTATCGAGGAAGGCTATATAACATCACGCTACATATAAGAGGAGCGGAGCAGTAATGAAAAATGTTACAAAAACGGGGAAAATCGCACGGGTAAGCGATTCGACGCGACGGGAAGGGTCGAGGGAACAAGAAATTTAACGCGGACGAAGTCGCGAGCAGAAGCTAGTAGCACATAAAATAGTTCTTCATTTGTTACCCCGCAGGTTTTTGGTATCGTGGTCTAAGTAATGCTAAGTTATCTTCTCCTTTGTCTTGTATGACGTTAATACTAAAAGAAGTATGTAGATAGGTACCCCAGGGGTAGACAAAGGTAGGGGTACTACCCCTGCCTCTTAAATGACGCGTCTGTCTACAATTCTGAATCATTAACAGAAGTTCGTCGTTCGAGACAAAACTATTACGTAGGTACCTACTTTACTATATTTGCGTATTTAAGTACATTGTACCCTTACCCTTTGGAAGGACATTGAGAGATTGGAAAGGAACTTTTAGGGGTTCTCTAATCATCGTCTGAAAATAAATCAATTTGGGTGAAGTACTCGCAGAATTGAGTAAGTTTTCTCATGCTATGATCTCATAGTTCTATTTGAGGGTGAGTTATTTAAAAGTTGGTAAAGTGTACCGTGTGGTGCCGGACGTAAAGAATAACACCACCCCATTTCTTCCCGTGGGTGTCGTAAAAGGCTACTAGGGGACTTCCTAGAGAATGGGTAGCAGCGTTCTCTATGCATTTTACTACCATAATGCGATCGCCAACCCGCCTGCCAAGCGTGGCGATTATGGCAAAGCCCCCCAAATTGGGGGAGGCCTGAGTCCAGCAGTGGACGTCTTATGGCTGAAATGAAAGTGGACACACATAAACGCACACCCTGTTCTTCGACGGGGTAGGCAGAAACTACAGAACGGCACGGCTAAGACCCTTATAAATTCCTTTTGCTTCGTTCACGTTCTTCATCCATCCATCATACATGCAAGCCGGTTGCGAGTATTACGCACCTGACTTTTTTGAACATCACCAATAAGGAGTAATTAGAAAAAGCAAAAACAAAATACGTTTGTTAGAGTTTAGTACGGTAGAAAAAGCATTAAATACCACTGAGTTATACATAGTTATCCTAAGTCAGTTTTTGTATCTGCAACTCACAAAGACTGAAATTCGCTGACCAAGGAATGTTCAGATTTTTGAAGGCAAGTGTTTTTAGCGAAAAGAGCACAAGACATTTACTGACCTCTTTTATATTAAAACGTTTTGCCCACCATAAGTAATAACTTAATAAGTTATTAAATTTCCAGAACCCGATATACGTATACCACTATTAATCAAAATCTGATTCATAAGGATATTCTAATCTATTGCTTTGTATGTTGGAAAAAATTGTCTACCCAACAACGCAAATAACGCAATGAATATTGTTGAACTGTCAAAATGAACGCCATTTCTACTGTTAGTGTGTTATGCAATTACCCCACTGATTACAAAATTTTGATAGCAATTAATCTCTAAGTTTGTATTTTCTCTAAGTTTGTATTTTTTATTTATTTTTTATTTTACTTTTTTGTTTTCTTATATTTAGTTATAGTTCAAGTCTTGCCTTGTTTTGTTTTAGATTTTATTTGTAATTTCCTTTGTTTAAATAATAGTTTCACTGTGTACACCACTTTTACCATTATATTTTTGTCATTGGAGAGCGGGACCTCCTAGCACAGGTATATTTTTTACTTAAAAGGAGGCCCCTATGTAAGATTTACTGTAAAAGTTGTACAAGTTTCTGAAATAAACCTTTTTATTTTTTATTTATTTATTAATTAATGTTAAACACCAAAGAATACACGAAACCCTTCGGTACTGATATCTTTAACAGTTTAAGATTTTGCTTACTTTATGGCAAATGCCTCTAAAAAACCATGCATTATCATGGTTTTTCGGAGGCATTTGACTGCACTTCGGTTTAGCCCTGCCTAGAATTTTATGTGTACAGTCTAGACGTACTGTGCTACTTGTTTATCGCAGAGTTATAAAACCAACAACCAAGCGACTAGCTAATAATCCTAGTTTAACGTTGATTTTGCTTATCTTGACTATATTATCAATATTTTTGCATGTTGTTTCGATTTAAGATAAAACACCATTTTGAATTTTAAGTGTTTGGAGTTTTGGAATGGCTGAAGAGGTTTCGTAGAACGATAAGGACATGAAGTATGGCTATAAATTAAACATTTCATATAATATTTAAACTGCCGTAAAAAGGAAGAGGTTCAGAGGTCGACAGGAACAAAAAAAGGCGAAAAGTTAAAGTAAAATCGGTCGAAGTGGCGGTGCTAGAGGGAAGCCTATGTACAGCAGTTGACGTCTAACGGAATTCTTCATGTCATGATGATGATAAAACTGAAAATTAGTATCTAGGTAATTAACATTTATTTAGGAGACTAGCTAGCGGCTTCGCTCGCGTGAAAATTCAACCTCCCCAATTTACCCTCTTAGGGATGGAATTTCAAAAAACCCTTTCTTAGTGGATACCTACTCTTCACAAAGAATACACCCTCCAAATTTTATGTCTTTAAGACCAGCGGTTTAGGTTGTGCGTTGATATATCAGTCAGTCAGTCAGTCAGTCACTCAGGACTTTGAATTTTATATATATAGATTAGTCTTATACTAAGTCGAAGTACAGACGGGTGCAGGGTGTAAAAAGTCGCGGCGAGATTTCTTATTTTTCGGCCTTCATTTTCTTTTTTATCGTTTGCTTTTTTTTTGTATAAATGAATTTTGTTTAATTGAAGATGTCGTGTGGGAATCTGATGTATGGTAGACCCCACGTCGGGTGGTAACCTTCAGCTGGCCTAGCATAGTGCGGAGTTTCAACAGCATAAAAGGCTAGCTTATACTGGTTTTGTCAACACTTATGTGCGGACTTCTGTCCCTGGTCCCTGCCTATAAAATACTCTCTACAAGGGGGCGTCCATTAATTACGTGAGGTATTCTAGGGGGGGAGGGGATCAAGCTAAATCTTTCCGTTTTATGAATAAATTAAGACCTCCTAAAAAAACTAACAGACTACACGTTAAGACCACCCCCCGTTGGTAACGGACCTCGGCTTAGGGCGTCACCTTAAGTGTCGAAGTGAAGACATTTTTATTTTCTGCCTTTTCGGGACTTCACCAAGAAACTAATAAATTATAATGCCATAAGCATAACCATAAAGGTACTACAAACGACACAGGGCAACAAAAACCTTATCTCGATGTAAACAATAACATGGTCGGACGCGATAAGGCAGGGTTGACACGCGATGACACGACTTCGTGCTGACTTTTATCGATAGTTCTCTGACTCGGAGTAATTCAATATTACTTGTTGTTCAAGCACTATTTCACAACGCTCTGTTCTCAAAACGGTGAAGAAAATCATCGTGAGGACATCTTCATGTTCTAGAACCAAAAATTCGAAGACATGTGACATCTTCCAACCCACACAAGCGTGGTAGATTACGGTCCCACTCCCTCTCACCATGAGGAAGCCTGTGTCCCAGCAGTGGGAACAATATAGGTTGATTATGCCAAGCAATATTTCAACTGATGGTGGGTACTTAGTATTAGTTTGGGTACCTACCAAAATGAGGAGTCTTAAGAATGTAGGTAGATGAAAATGAGAAATGTTTCGAATAAATTGTCTTCGATTTAACTAACCACGGTTTTTTGTAATTACGTCCTTTTCCTACTTAATTTAATTACCAATGTTAGTCAGCGTTAGCAATGGAAAACCTAAAATTCAATAGTACCCATCCTCATAAGGGTAACAACTTCCGAATATTTCTTAGTAAAAAAGTACGTCACTCTTTGAATAATGACTTCTTGTTCTGCGTCATCATTATTAACACAGTCACACATCGCGATCGTCATAATTGAGCTTCGTAACTAATGTAACTTTTCTGTGAGTAAGCATTTTTTTATTTTTGTTTGTTGGGTAATCATCACATGACGTCTCTCCCGCTCTGCGTGGAGCGGGAGGGCGTGTCAGACTTTTACTGATTAAAACTCACCCGTGTTCCTTCAGTTGCCCATGTGCCAGGGCCACGGTATCTCTTTCGAACAATCTCGCGACCCTGGCAGGACTGTGAGTCAGCATACTATATAGCTACAAATCTATGATCTCTGGAATAACATCATTATGAATATGCAACAGCAGTGAGATTGTCTTCTAAGAGATAAAGCTACATAACGTCGTTAGGGATTTACTGAAGCTTTGACTTTGGCTAACATACAGCTTCACTTGATGCAAGTAAGCGTATTTTCTTTATCTTAATGCTCGCTGGCTAGTTGCCAAGATCTTCTTGAACGAGCTGCTTGCTTAGACAATGTTACAATCTTAATACCAAAGCCAAAAACCTGCAAACAAATAAATACATGAACAATTCTGCCGATATATTCTGTAAAAACTGTCACCGGTAAAGCCTAGATGAAGTGAGGTTAAAATGGACTCATTCCACCTGATGCTTTCTCTGAATTTAAAACTCACTGCAGGCTCATTTTACCGGTGAGTTTTTTTTACAGAATATAATGATCGTCAGTAGTTGTTCCGTGTGTTGGATGACATTAAGAATATCACCATCCCATTTTACCCCGTGAGTGTCGTAAAAATCGACTAAGGGACGTACTAGAGAATGGGCAGCAGCGTTCTCTATGCATTTAACCACCATACTGCGATCGCCAACCCGCCTGCCAAGAGTAGCGATTACGGCAAACCTTCACCATTAGGGAAGCCCCCCATATGTCCAGTAGCGGACGTCTTTCGGCTGAAATGATGATTAATGATGATCGTCAGTTTTATTTCCGGCATGAATTCCTTATAAGCCCAATATAACCTGTCACATGAAATAAAACAATTACAGTAAAACATAGATTTAATCTTATCGACACACGCACATCCCTATTTCAACATCAAACCTAGTGGAGCTAAATAATTTATGAATTTACGATGCTTGACCTAAAAACGCGAGTATTAAGTACCAATTTCTTTGTAGCTATGACGTGAACTGAAAAATATTCCTTCCAACAATCCTTGAGTGCTATATAGTTAACAGTTATTTTACCTTTGACAGCAGCAACCCAACAGCAACCTTGTGTCTACGAAAATAAAGACCACTTTGATGTTGACAGACTTGTCAGTGGCAGCAATCCAAAAACAACCATATTGTAAGGCCATCACAGATCACTTTGATTCTGACAGTGTCGCAAAATTAGAGGTAAAAGAAGGACTTCCATGTTTGTCCTGATTTTGTTTAGTCTATGGTTATTTTTCTTGTTTATTTTGGTGACAAAGAGGTTTTGTTGGAATAACACTTGGTGAAGTGTCAAACTTTTGTGATATATTGAAAAACAACGTAGGTGAGGCGAATAGTCACGCTTTCACTCTCACGCTCACAGAATCAACGGTGCACTTATGGTTTAAGAATTTTATTTCTCAAAAAGCTACTTAGCAAAAACCTTCAAAATTATTCAGATTGTGATTGATATCGGTTACATAATTAGGGTGCGTTTGGAAGTTTAAAAGAGGCAAAAAAGTTGGTTAAAAACGAATTATCATAAAACATAGCATTACGCCTGTAGTCTCCGAAGGCAAAGGGTCAGGCAGAGGTGCATCTATCCTATACAGGCTAGAACCTACACCCATATGTTTAAATAAGTAGTAGTAAAGTCAAACCTGGAGAAGCGAGAATAGGATAAGATAGGAAAGTCTAAAAGTGGACACAGGATTTTCAACTCTCAGTGTTGAACCTAGCATTGAGAATCCGATAGAGTGCATTTCAGCAGGTCGAAAAGACACACTATTCAATTTTCAACTCTAAGCGCTAAACAATAAGATCCACTGCTGGAAAAATCCCGCCTATCATACTTACGATTACTACGACAAACAATGTAGCTACTAAGTAAACACATAAGTACTAGGGTCTATTGTAAAACTCTACCCACAAACAACTTTATCTTTTCCATTACTTGGAAACATTACCTTACCTTGAAAGTTAATTCAGTAATCACCGGCATTCAAGACAATGTGACCGGTGTTGCTATAGCAGAAAAATAATTTGCAAAATTTGAAATATAATTTTAATTTAATGGAAAACAATGCAATTTTACTTTTATTACAATATTAATAGCAATTTTGCTGCTGGGGAGTTTGAGCTTCTTCTTCCCAGCTATAGCACTAGGAAGTGTCGAAGGGCGGGCGTTTTGGGGGGACTGTCTTATGTAACTTTGACGTTCAAAAAGTGCTGACTCTCCGCCTAATTTGTTTAAATGACTTTTGATTTTGATTATCAGCATTGGGCTCATAGATAAATAATACCAGCTGTGTAGGTAGATCAAAGGTTAAGCTACGCTTGCTGCGGTCAGTTCCTGAATGGGTGACCATCCATTTCATATCTAGACCCCTCCGTGCCTCTAAAAACACGATAAGCCGTTGGTCCCTACTGTCATTCGCATATCTTTGACAGTCATTACGGGTGGTCAGACTGAAGCCCAAAAGTCTGACAACCAGTTTTGCCAATGGGTAGCGGGTTACCCAGTAACTGGGTTGTGGCGGTCAAATAATATATCCAGACTTTGAAAAACCCTGGGCAGATTGCTTATAGAAACATTCCCATGTCATAATCCGATGGATAATGTCATCCACCATACGTTTTTAAACCAAGGCTATGAGAGAGCTCAAGGGCTACGATGACCCAGGAGCCATGTTCTAGGTTCCGACTGCCAATTGGAGATCTAAAGAGATAGAACGTAGATGGTATAAAATGCTACCTGTAGGTAAATTGTCCAGCAATGTAGTTCCACTCACCACTGTAATTTCAAGCTCGTCACTCTATTCACTATCTAATCATCATCATCATCATCATTTCAGCCGAAAGACGTCCACTGCTGTACTATGTCTTCCCAAGGACCGCTATTTCCATCGGTTCTGTGCTTTTCGCATCCAGTTGAATCTTGGGCCTTTGCCAGATCACCGGTACACCTTGTGAAAGGCCTTCCAAGGCTACGTCTTCCAGTACGCGGTCGCCACTTCAGAACCTTAAGGCCCCATCGGTTCGGTGAGCAATGTGCCCTGCCCACTATCACTTAAGTTTCGCAATTTTTCGTCATATGTCGGGGACCTTGGTTCTCGTACGGATCTCTTTATTTCTGTTTCGAGCTCAAAATCAAAATCACGTAAAGAATAGCATCACCTCATTTCTTCCCGTGGGTATCGTTAAAGGCGACTAAGACACTTACTAGGGAATGGGCAGCAGCGTTCTCTATACATTTTAACACCTAACGACGATCGCCAACCCAGCTGCCAAGCGTGGCAATTATGGCAAAGCCTGGGGCGCTTTTTAATTGGGGGAGACCTATGTGCAGCAGTGGACGTCTTACGGCTGAAATGATGATGAATGATGATAGGTATAACAAAGCAATCCATAGTTATTTAACACATTCCATCAAAACATTATCGTGCTTAATATTATTATTAACGTGGAAAACCCATTTATAAAACATTTTTTTTACTGTAAATGGCTTTTCAAAACTTTATTTATTCGGCATAAAGTTTTCTGTTGTTGGCAACTCCGAACATTAGGCACCGCGATAGATGCGCGGGAGTGAGGTCATTGTGTTATGTAATATTTAAATGTCCATTATCTTGTAGTAGTTGTTTGTAGCTAATTTTAGATTCAGCATGTAGAAACAAAGAATTCGACTTGAGTTGTACGCCAAAATATATTGACTAAACTTGACTTGTTGTGCTATTCAAATTTTCTTTTTTTCTATGCACTTTGTTAGCCTTACCGACCGTAACCAAGGACAGACTGTCAATAAGATTTCCTTCTTAGTTTAAAGGCCGGTTTACTCCAAACGCGCATTCCATCACGGGCCCCCTTTAGCTCTAGACATTATTTTTGTGTAAACAGGCACGAAGCACGATAGTCGATAACATTCTTTAAATTGTCAGGAATATCAAGAAATATTCTTGCTCTTAGAGCAATGTCCCGTAGACTCCCGCGTAACGTGACGCGTAACCTACCGTGTAGCGTATTGAGTAGCGTATCGCGTAGTATCTCGTAGCGTCCCCGTAATGTATTGCGTGGCGTATCACGTAGCAGATCTCGTAGTGTACCACTGACTTATGAATTGTGCATCGTGAGTTCAACCCAGACAGGTGCGTTACTTTGTGTAATTTATTTCACCATTGCTCTCAAAACGATAAAGGAAAAAATTGTGAGCAAAACTGAAGACGTTCAAGAACAAAAAACCATGGTCTCAGCAGTGGACACGTTATAGGAATATGTGTATTCTTGCTCTGGCGTGCGTCTTGGTTCTGTGATTGTTTGGTCTATACCCTAACTCTAGACTTTTAAACACTTATCGTAAATGACAGATGATCATACCGTACAGGCACTGTCTTCCTATTGCCAATAAAGATATAGAGAGTGACCATCAATCTGTTGACCGAGCATGATCAATTGATCATCAATTACTGATCTGAAGTTTATTTTTATTTGCTCTCTTGCACATCGGGAACTTTAGCTTAGTCGCAATTAGTCGGTTTTTGTACATGAACCCTGTCAGGGCACTGCAAACACTACAATTTTCAATATTTGTGTGTCTTGATGTCGTTATCTGTGTAAATGGATGTCTGATTTAACAGATACGGTTATATTATATGGAAGTCACAAGGTTTAACAAGTCTCTGGCAAATAAACCTAGTTTCTTCTGTTCTTTTATAGCATCACTGTCTAATTTAATATGTAGATGCTGCATTCTCTGGGCTAGATAAACCATTAGCGCAGCGTATAGCGTAGCATGTCCCGAGGACTACAGTATAACGTTTCGCGTAACATATGGCGTAGCGTAGCACGTACCATCTCGTAGCGTACCGTAGTCTTATTAAGTTGGTATTGGTATTCAAATTTATGATAAGTTTATTTTGTCAGAGAGCACTGATGGCCCAATAGTATCGGCCCCGACTTACGAGTTGTACGTCGTGGGTTCGAACCCAGCCAGCCGCTTTACTTTGTGTAAATAATTTCATCACCACTGATCTCAAAATGGTGAAGGAAAACATCATGAGGAAACCGGCATGTCCTAGAACCAGCAAATTGAAGACCTGTGACATCTACTAACCCGCACTGGGCTTGCGTGATAGATTTCGGCCCACTCTGTCTCGCCCAGAGGAGGCCTGTGTCCCAGCAGTGGGTACAATCATCATCATCATCATCATTTCAGCCGTAAGACGTCCACTGCTGGAAATAGGCCTCCCCCAATTTGGGGGATTTGCCATTATCGCCACGCTTGGCAGGCGGGTTGGTGATCGCAGTATGGTGACAAAATGCATAGAGAACGCTGCTGCCTATTCTCTAGTAAGTCCCTTAGTTCCCTTTTACGACACCCACGGGAAGAAATGGGGTGGTGTTATTCTTTACGTCCGGCACCACCACACGGTACAACGGTACCCACGGTACCCACGGGGGAACAGTATAGGCTGATTATGTTAATTTATTTTGTTATTTGCCTAAAATTACAACAAATTGCGGTTGTTCGTTCGCATTTTTCCTTTGTTCACTTTATTTCACCTATAAGTGTTACCTACTTTGTGATGCCTGCAAACGTCATTTGGTAAATTCCAATAGGGCAACCAATAATTTAATAGCCTTTTGTATGCGCTCTATTTACTTTTATCGTTAACCATTTTGTTACCTACAATATGTAACAATGAAAGCGGTTCAAAAGTATAATTATATCGTTATTTTTAATTCTGGATATGGTATCTAACTAAATTTCAGTTGAAAAACACTAATTTAATTAAAACGTTTTAATTAGATTATTTTGTATAATCATGATGGCTATGTTTTTAGCGAATGGTATTTTTTTTTGGATAATAAATAACGCGGTCGTTCGTTTGAATATTGCAATAAAATTGTCTTATTAGTGTCATTCACCCGCAGCAAAATTATTCAAACAAAACTTTAACAGTTACTGAATTATCAAAATGTGCTGCGTCATTACATACTTAGATAGTAATTTTGATGATTTCTTCATTATTACTCAAATTCCCAAAAAAGAGAACATAAACTAAGTTCTGCCACTACGGAATAATTCGGTCTATTTTACCTCATTTTTAAACGACTTCAAAAAAAGGAGGAGGTTATCAATTCGTCAGTTTTTTCTTTAATGTTTGTTCGCCGTCGAGATATAAGTACTGTGCGTTAGTACTTATATCTCGATGTTGTTAGCTCATAACTTTTGACTGGGTGAACCGATTTCGATGTTTTTTTTTTTTTAATTTGAATGCTGGTGCTTCCCGAATGGTGCCATTTTAATTTGGTTCCATTCGGACACTGGGATCCATGTGAAAACCATAGAAGTCTTATATTTGCATTAAGTATTGGCGCGACAAATGAACGAATAACGCAATTAGATTAGTGCGGGGTATCTACCATAACTAAAAAGTTAAAAATAAAAACTTTTTACTTAATAAACTTAAATTTCGGAATTCAGTGGCTTAGGATCTGTATTTAAAGGTTTTTGCCACCGACTTCCGAAATTGAAGTTATTTTTGACTTTGTAGTGTTTTTTTTAAGGAAATCGGTTTTTTTTAGGGTTACGTATATTTATTACGAAGACTACATTGTCCGTTCGTCTGTCTGTCAGTGAGCTGATTCGCATGAACCGTAATAGGTAGAAAGTTGAAATTCTCATAGGGTGTATTTCTATTGCTGCTATAACAACAAATACATACATACATACAATCAAGCCTTTTTCCCATGGGGGTAGGCAGAAAGCACGGAATGCCACCTGCTACGATCTCTACACACTCCTTTTGCCTCGTTTAAGGTTCATACAATTGGTCATACACCCACGCCGGTTGCGAGTACTACGCACCTGACCTTTCTGAAGAATATCACTATATGTCCTCCTAGGGCGACCCGTCCCGGTGTTTCCACTCACATCTGCAAATAACAACAAATAATAAAAACGAAATATGATTAATCAAAATTTAATAGTGTCTACATACAAGAAACGCTTTTATTTTCGGCGTGGTTTGCTTTGTGGTACGGATTTCTTCGTATACGAGTCCGAATCACACTTAGCTGGTTTTTTTTATACCTCTATCATGGTCTTCTCAACAGAATTAAGACAGAATTATTCATTTTCAATTTTTTAGGTTGTTCGAATTTTGTGACGTATGTCAGCGTAGTTTTCGAAGACAGTTTTTTAGTATATAGGTAGATCCGGCAAGGATAATGGCACAAATTTATAAAATTATTGTATTGTCATCGGTACTCGATAAGTATGCCAAATTACGAGTTCATCCGACGTTTTAAAGGGGGTCAAAATCATGTTCAAAGTTTCCGTTACATAGGCACATACTAACATACATATGAAGCTAATAAGAGCGTGTTAAAAAGAGCAATTTATCCATTTTACCTAACCTACTAGACACCACTATACAATTCTAAAGACGCTAGCATATATTCAAATAGCACTAACTCCAAAATCAACTAACAGGCTGCAAACGACAAGGTGTAAATCAGGATTATTTTAGTGTAGTTATCGAGTCGCAAGGAGCGCCAACGGTCCGGGTAACCTTGTTCTGAATTATGCGCCCGCGCTCTGCGACTGATGACGTCAGTCACCGACACCGGGCGTGGTCGCGGTCTCGATGCCACGAGGAGATTCGGATATAATGTGTTACGGGATTGTCTTTTTGAATACACATAACATCACCCTAGTTTTCGTGAATTGTTAGGCAGAGCTATACCGATAGTAGTGAGAAATGGTTGCACTGACTGGACAGGTCCACTAAAATCTGTGTAGTCTTTTCTCAAAAGAGTATTTCAGATACTAATCTATTATCTCTGGACTTTAAAAGAGACTAATATCATTTTTCAGTTTATGCCGGTGTTTCTTCTCAAAGTAGTCAGATAGGGAGCACCGACCTCACCTAGTGTTTTAAACATTATAGACGACTAAAGGAGTTTACCTACTTAAAAAAAAAGAAAAACTTTTATAATTAGTACGTACACCTATATTTCGACAGTTACAGCGAGCAAGTCCCCTTTTTAAGAACGAATAATATCTAGACTTTAGAGAGTGTACTGATGCATTAGCAGACGTAACATTTACAAGCAGTGCCTGACACAATACAGTGTCATATAGTGACAGATGTTACGCAGGTGGTACTTTCTGGTACCGAAAAACTAGTTGGCACTTTGCCCAGGGAACTTTGATTTACCCAGTCCAGGGAATTAGGTGACAGGATATGATGAGTTGAAATCAATAATTAAATTCTCTAAGAGACAATGTCTTGGCTGAATTCTACGCCGAGCTCATCGCAAAGACCGACCTTGAAATCGACCGAGCGTGCTGCATTGATTCTAACCAAAGAGAGTGGTTATATAGTCTTTGATTCTAACAGACTAATTCACTAACGCACTGATGTTCGTCGAGCGCAATTAGCATTGGCCTAACAACAATCATAATCGATTAATATCGACTGAGAGTTTTATAGGTTTAAAATTTGAGTTGGGTAGTTCGCGCAGCTAAGTGAGTACCATACTGTTGTTTCAACGCTGCAGTAGCGCGGTATCTTTAGAGACAGATAGCACTGGGCACTGCCGATCTATGTACAGACAGTGTATGGTTGATTATGTCAGTCACAGCCACAGCTCAACAATCATGAGTTTGTCATTCCGTCAGAAAATTGTCTTGATTGGCCTTTCAGAACCCGGGCTTATGGACTCGTTCACATGACGATGATCAGTACGATACTTTACGGCAAAACGAAGAAAACACAGCATAACACGTTAATATGCAGTAGGATATTAGAAACTGTTATGGGAATCCAAAATTATCCACTAGAATTTGTCTTTTACTTCTTCTACTTAGCGTGTCGATGGAAGTCTAAATAGAGTCAGCCTTGAATTCGGCTAGGAGTACCTTCAGTGGTGTCCATCAATAACTGAAACGTGCAGGCAATGGTTTTGGCCACGTTGGTACAGTACTGCGATCACACTCCAGGGCGGAGTCATCTCATACTGAAGGGGTCCGTTATGGCAAATGCCTGCCAGGGTGGCGGATCTGTTCGGAAGACTTACCGTGGACCTGGCACAGATAACTGAACGAACACGGGTGGGTTTTAGTCAGTAAAAGTGACGCACCCTCCCGTTTCGCCCAGAGCAGGAGATGTCATTTGATTGATTATTTCCCACCAAGAATAAAAAAGGTGCAGTTAATGTATTAATCAGCATACCCAAAAATTAAAACGCCCAGTGATGACGATGAGACAAGACAAGAAAGTATAGAAAAGTAAGTATTCCATCGTTCTCTTGGAAAATCCCTTGGTATCCGTTTAGTTATTTTATAAATAGTGAATCATAATTTTTCAGTATAAGGAGCTTGACAGGTCCATCGCTCAGGTTAAGCTCCGCTTGCAGCATAGTTAGGAAAAGTTGAAGCAGATAGTTGAAATTACCCATTCATACTACTAACATACATACACAAAATCACGCCTTTTTCCCATGGGGGTAGGCAGAAACTACAGAACGCCACCTGCTAGGATCCTTACACACTCCTTTTGCCTCGTTTAAGTTCATACATCTGGTCATACACGCACGCCGGTTACTAGTACTACGCACCTGACCCTTCTGAAGAACATCACCAATAAGGTCACTATATGTCCTCCTAGGGCGTCCCCTTCAAAATCAAAAGTCATTTATTCAAACTAGGGTGGGACAACAACAAACGTGATTTTTTTTTACCGACAATGGTAAGGAACCCTTCGTGCGCGAGTCCGACTCACACTTAGCCGGTTTTTAGCATTAATGAATGATTACATGATTGAATATCGATGATAATTGATAACACAACAAATATGGGGTTGTCAAATGAATAGTGGTAGGTAACCACACCAACGTATTACTTTTAAACCTTAGTTTTCAGATACATACTGAGCGTAGATTTTTTTTAAACTACGCTCTTGCACATCGTTTTGTTTGAACCTATGTATTAATATTTTCTGTATATGTGGTTTTTGTTATTATTTTGTATTTCTCGCTGGCTGTTTTTATTGTATGGGTACGCTGATAATTAAATGAGAAGGAACAATTAATCAACTGACACACTTGTATCGTATTTTATGATTTCTGTTAGTGATAATTACTTTAATATTCCCATTTAATATCTGTCAAATGGAATCATGAAAGAGTTCATCGCTACAATATTATTAACTTGTTTTGATTTGTTGTCGATCTTACAAATAACACATAAATCTACTGCTTATTACGTTTATCAATGGCGCGTTGTAAACAGCTGACACAAATATTGAAACAGCTGTTTTATTATTATTTACTTACTTTGTAAGTATTGTGATTTCGCACCTGGTGAATATTTCAAATAAGTATTTATTATTGCACTTATTGCTTACCATAACAAATATTTAATTATATCTATCTCGTAGCCCTGGGATCGATTCCCGGATCGGGCAGTGTTATGTGTTAGGCTCGCCCGCTGTAAACTAGATTTCGTAAAAATCCGATCCAAGAGTGTTGCCTGGGTAAAAAGTGAATCTACAAAATTTCTAGTTTTGACAGTAAATATCAATTGAGATGTCCTGATATATTTTGTCCACTGACATATATCAACGAACCCTGCTCAAAACATAACTAGCAGATGTTGGTTTCTGCTTAATCCTCCGGAGAATACAGGCGTGATGTTGTGTAATGTTATCTAAGTACTGATAACTAATAAAACATATCACTATGTCCCCATTGGTGGCCTCCCTTAAATTTTAATAAAACTCTACGGATAAAACGGGAAAATTCTGATATTCAATAAAAGTCACTAAAGATTTCTGTAACAGAGTTTAAAATACAATGTCTCTTCTTGTGAATCGAAACTTAGGTAACTTTCTGATAATAGCACGTACAGACATAAAAATAAGACTTATCTAATAATGTAATGATTTGACTTTTGAGTCTGGATATCGTCGGGGGCGTAGCTCAGATGGTAGAGCGCTCGCTTAGCATGCGAGAGGTACCGGGATCGATACCCGGCGCCTCCAAAGAGTTTTTTTGGTTTATTTGAAAAATATTTTTCGTAATTATTTAAAATGACAACTGCACATTTTTATAATTTCCGCAAGAAAACATTTTTTTTCTAAATTTACCTGCTATGCTCTCCTATAATTTTGACGTTTTTTATATTGTGCCTTCTCTAACCAATCGGGCAGGAATGAGTTCAAATCCTGACGCCGCTTGATTCTTAGGCCTGCCTCGGTGACGATGCCCGACTTCGGTGTCATCCACTGTTTCACGATCCTGGAACATCGGTCTTGATGCTACCTTAGGTGTGGTCGCTGGGAAAATTAAAAACACAAAACGCTTATTGCTGCCAAAGTAAACCAAAATGCTTAAAACTTCAACCATTTTCGTGCAAACCACTACGTTACCAAATTCCAAACGTGAACCGACCTTCCTTTTACAAAAGATCTCCTTCATTCGGAAAAAATAAAAACATAAGTAAATGAAACATTTAAAATACGTTCGCTAATTCTCGTTTGTAACGTTTACTTGCTAAATTTAGCAATTTTGTTCACGGTCATACTCGATAAGCGATAAGCATAGTTTATTTATTTGTTGGTTTACAGTTTCACTCTTTTTTGCAACATGCTCTTATTTTTTTTTTTTAATACATAAGTATAATAATTACCTTGTCAGTGGTACTTACGGTAAATAAAAAATCGAGCAGACGAGTCCTGTAGTGGGGACCGGGTATCGGCAAGCGTAGTGTGGTACGCCCCCCTGCTAGATGAACCGACGACCTTAAAAACCGGTGGCTGGGATAGACTGAATGTAGAAGGTGGCGGACAGAATGTTGTGTCGCTGCCTTGAAGAAGCCCATATCCTGAGTGGAGACCGCGTATCAGAAAGCGAAATGTGGGACGTCCCTCTGCCCGAGCCAGATGGACCTGGGACCTTACAAAAGTGGCTGGGACACACTGGATGCGGCGGAAGGCGGAGGACAAGGTGTTCTGGATTTGTGGTGAAGTTTGGGAAAGGTCACTGTCCAGCAATGAACTGGCATAGGCTGAGTTGATTGAATCAAGTTACCTAGCTGATAAAATATCAAAAGTCAAAATCTTTAGCAGAGGGTTAATCTCAAAATATTTGCCTGTTCACAACTCACTTAAATTAACGTAATATTTCTTCGTTTTAAACTATTTATAACCTATTTAATATCTCACATCATATCACTGAGCTTGTAAATGCTAACCGGGAACGATATGACATTGAAAAACGACCACCTTAATTCGAAAATTGCCGTGGTGTGGAACAGAGAGGATGTCAGCTAAATAACTCGTCATTAAATGCAATGTACCCAGCAATCTCTACTAGTATGGCCTAGTACACTACCCAACGCTTCCTAAACCGACTGCCAGAAAATCAGACACCATTCTAGACCGTAATTCAAAGAAATAAAAGGCAAAATACTTTGATAGCATTGGATAGATGGAGCGTGATTTTTGTTGAATGCTGTACAGTCAATAATCTAGTAACTACTTTTGTCTTGAAAATGTATCCTACAGACCGTAAACGATTGAATAGATTTCTATTGAACTATTGTGCTGTCAGAAAGAATGCCTAAGTTTTTCTGGACTTTTTTCAGGTGCTCGGAAAGTGAGTTAGTTAGAGTATTTAAGTACAGTTTTTTTGTTAGTTAAACGTCCTGGTTGGTTTTCGTGCCATATCTAACATTGTGCCGAGATAAAGGTCTTAGTGGCGACTAAAATCACAAAAAAAGTATTAACACAGTAATTAGGTTTTTATTTTAAATAATGGCTGAAAAATCGGTTTAGAACTAATCACAAAATTGTCAAAGAGGCGTCAATCAATCAATCGTTTCTCCAACTATGTTGGGGTCCCGGTCGGCTCCCAGTATTACCGAATGCATGTGAATTTACCAGAGGGGTAATTGCGGAACTTTTTATCGATAGGAATTGGTTTAACATTCATAGTTAAACAACATTCATTGCGTTATTTACGTTGCTGAGCCAACAATTTATTCGAACAAATGACGCAATGGTTTAGAAATAATCTTCAATCCCATTCAGATTCTGATAAATTGTGCGTTTCGCAATCAGGGTGCAGTATTTTACACGGAGCGACTGTCTATTTAACCTCCACAACCCAATTACAGGGTAAATAGTAACCCCTTGGTTATATAAAAGAAGTTGCGAGTAGGTCAAAGAAGCGTAATTCTTCTAGATTTTGCAACGGTATTGTCAGACGTAATTTTTTTTTTTTGAGAATCACAAACATCTTCCTACTATGTATTATATTATTATGTGTTTATTGGCTTACCGACTGTACAAGTCGAGATAAGAGAAAAGCAGTGCAGCTCTATGAGGTACAACTGCTGTTTATTTTTTCTCTTATGTCGTTTCCTAACTGTGTTAGGGTCAGCTTCCAGTCTAACCGTGTGCAGCTGAACCCTTAGTATTTTACATGGAGCAACCGTCTATTTGACCTCCAAAACCCAGTTATTGGGTAACACGATACATCTTCATCAGACTAAAAAAAGTAGCGAGGTGGTCAAAGAAGCGTAATTCTCATAATTTTTGCAAACAATATTGTCAGACGTAAAAAATATAAATATTTTTTGAGAATAGTAATTTTAACTAAACCTAGCAACGTACTGTTTACTTAGTATGTGTTAATTGACTTATCAACTGCACAAGGCGAGATAAGAGAACAAGTGCATTACAGTAAGCAACAATGAAAGGACAGTCCACGCAACGTGAATCATTTGGACGATAATTATCTAATTATCTTCAATTAGAGTAATAATGACGGACGGGTCACTAGCGGAACATATAAACTTTTATTACATAATTTATTATCCGGACATAGCAATGAACACACACATTAGTTTTTTAGCCATTAGAAAATACTAATTGGATTACTTCCTGCTGCTTGTACAAAACACATGCATGTTTTTAAAGCTTGTTTTATTTTGTTTCTGTGGTACATATCAAGCTATACATTTCCAGTTTTAGCAGATCTCGCATTGCATTGGCTTTTCGTATAGGGTTGCCAGGCCATAAAACCGAAAAGCCGGACAGACCTGCCAGTTTAGCCGGACATTTGGGTAAAAAGGCCGGACATCTTTAATTGTTTAGTCTTAGTAAACATAAGACTAATGAACTAAATACACTTTAAAATCTTTGTAACATACCTAAACTAATTAAAATTTTTGGTTGGCAGACACCAGCCAACCAAAAATTTTAAAAGCTGATTTTCCTTTAAAATTGTGCAGTAATAACGCAGGGAGGACAGTGCTAGTTCGCTCACTTGCGCTAGCAATACAAGGTGGGGTGAAGACAAAAATGATCATATTTTAAAAAGCCTACCAAAAAGCCGGACAGGCCGGACACCATCTAATTTAGCCGGACATGCAACTAAAAGCCTGACTGTGTCCGGCTTTATCCGGACGCCTGGCAACCCTATTTTCGTAGAATAAGAAGTCAGCTTATACTGGAAATGTAGGTATAGCTTGATTTGTAGCTGTGTGTACCAATAACCTACCAATAAGTAATTTCACTAATAAGAATAACGCGACCAGCACATCGGAACTGCATTCAAGAGTTTTTATTGTCAATATTTCACAACAATGATGACACTGACAGCTCTTGATCGCGGTTTAGATTTGCTGCATGAATAGCATGACCACCGTAGAAAGGGGTTTTGTCGACAGAAGAATAGACAAAATTACAGATTGTAGAAAGATTAAAGACAGAATGAAATATTGTAGAAAGATTTGTACCGTTTTATGCTGGCGTACCATGACAATTCTATCTCTATTCTACCAAGCATAGACAAAGTTCTTTCTATGGTGGTCATGCTACGCGTGCTGATGGCGTTCAGTTTCAATGGTGAAATCCGCCGTTAATAGAACTCTAGTTGGTGTGACCAACCTTTTTTATCAATATGATAGCAATTGTAGCAACTGTCAATTTGGTCTAGCTAATTAAAAATCAGAAATATAAATTTATACTTTCAAGTCGACTACTACACACTACTATCTGCGTCGATACTACTCGGTAGTACGATACTATATAATACAGGATAAGTTTTTATCCAGTGCGCAAATTGTAACCATGAATTCAGCATATCATTCTAGACCCCCATTTTTTTTTTCTGGATGGGAAATCATCAAATGACTTCTCCCACTCTGGGCGGAGTGGGAGGGCGTGTCAGACTTTTACTGACTAAAACCCACCCGTGTTCTTTCACTTGCCCATGTGCCAGGGTTACGGTATCTCTTTCGAACAATCTCGCGACCCTGGCAGGCGTCGGTCCTAGAAGACCCCTTCAGTGCTGCTGACATCTCTTTGAGGCGCGCGTGGAACACTACGCGCTGTCGACCCGAGCCTGGTCCTTACCGGGCGGCGAGCTACCCTTTGCTCGCCGCCCGCAAGCTCGCGCCTACGATGGCCGGGAGTCCGCTATAGACTCCCGACGCCGGGGGCGTCACCTCCTGCGGCGGCTAGGGACGTGAGGGCGCAGAGACTGCCACTCCCTCACGCGCCCCGCCTCCTCCTTCGCGAGCATTACTGCTTCGCAGAAGGAGGTGACGGCTTCCCATGCCCCTCGCTCAGTACCATGAAAAATGCAATACCTACAGGGTCAAAATGTATGGAACAGCTGATTTTTTTTTATACCCGACGAAAATTTTCTACACTGGCTGACGAAAATTTTCTACAGTTTCCGCACTAGATAAAAACTTATCCTGCATATTTTCTTTCATCATCATCGTAATGCACAGCCCGACTTCACCTACTGCTGGACACAGGTCATTCTTTTCTTGTGCCAGTACCCCATGCTTCTGTGCCAGCCTTTTCCAGGTTCTTCCCGCTATGGCTTCAAAGTCGTCCGCTTAGTCACCGCCGGAAGACTGAGACTTCGTACTCCAGTCCTTATCCACCTATCATCACTGCACCTTGCTAAATGTCTTGCTCAACTCCATTTGAGTTCTACATATTATTCGTTTTCCGATATCGTAAATCCTTCTACGTCTTGTATATTACCATAGTTTCTGTCAGTGATTTCGTCTGCGTGAAATTTCTTGTGTCAACATAAATATCCATAAGCATCAAACCGGCCGGCGGCCGCCCGTTCTTTTCTTTGTTTTCTGTTAGCATTCTTACGGACTTCATTCAGCGCCTTAGACTAGGATGTTTCTCAAGAATTTGGCTTTTTCAGTTACATAGATAATTATCTTATCATACTTAAAACTTACAAAGAAGCAAATTTTACCTCTTCATAATATTTATTAAGTGTATAGATTTCCTAAAAACACTTAATAGATAAACGTTTCAGGAAATTGTGTCGGCAAAACCTAATTGAATTATAATATTCAATAATATTATGATTCAATTAGGTTTTGGTTAGAATAATGCGGAAAATTAGACATTTCATATTTAAATCTGTGCTTTAAATCCACCTTATTGTTTCGACATATTATTTCAAAATGATTCACCTTATTGATAGCATTTTAAAACAATTGATTTATTTATACCAGCAGTTCAGGAGAATTTTAAACAATGCATTTTTTTTCTTAAATACATTCAAATGTTATTATTATTTAGTTTTTCCGCGAACTATGATGATAAAATGCATTGTCTGATTTCCCATTCCAATAATGAATTATTTACCAATACCACCATTACCAATAAATACCTACTTAGAACAATTATACCCAATTGTTTCAGTGGAATATTTTATTGGACTAATCCCATAACATAGGTAGGTACAGACGCCAGCACATCGAGCTACTACAATCTATCAAATTTCTTTAATATATTCTCAACTTTATTGCTAAAGCATTAGGTTCAAGGTTGACCGGGAGAATTTCACAGTTTCGGGTACCTTGTAGTGCTGGCGTCTGTACCACAGAAGTAAGAACAGTTTAAAAAAACCTATTTTATCTGTGGTGGGACACCTATAAGTATGTATTGTATATTTTTGTTTGTGCGGTATCCAGCCTGCTACACACTAACAGTAGCAACGGCTTTCATTGTAACAGTTCAACAACATTCATTGCGTTACTAACGTTCTTGAGCCGACAATTTTATCGAACATATGAAGCAATGGATTCGCAATAACCTTAAAAATGATTTAGATTGTGATTGAAAGTGTGTTACGCTATTTAGGTAAATAAATATCTTAGGACAACCAACACACCGTTATCTGATCCCAAACTAGGCAGAGCCTGTACTATGGTAACCAGACAACTGATAAACATACTTATATATTTCTAAATACATACATATTATAGATAAAGTACACCCAGACACAGAACAAATGATTGTGCTCATCACACAAAGATTTGTCCTGGATGGGAATCGAACCCACGACCTCAGTCTTTGCAGTCAGGGTCACTAACCACTAGACTAACAGGTCGGTATTTGAAGTCTAGATTTGTGGCCGGTTGATGGCTATATTACATGAGACTATAACTAGTCAAATGAGAGTGAACTACAGACAAATTCAGATTGAATCATGATGTCGTACTAGTGCACCATCCAAACAATTTTTCGAATGAGCGTGTTTTCGACTCAATTTGTTTTCGAACTGGCGATGGCGTACCACTCGTAAAGTTTTTCGAAATAGCGTGAGTTATTCGAATCTTCATATCATTCCCTATAGGTAAACCTCTACCGTGTGATGCCGGACGTAAAGAATAACACCACCCCATTTCTTCCCGTGGGTGTCGTAAAAGGCGACTAAGGGACTTACTAGAGAATGGGCAGCAGCGTTCTCTATGCATTTTACCACCATACTGCGATCGCCAACCCGCCTGCCAAGCGTGGCGATTATGGCAAAACCCCCCAAATTGGGGGAGGCCTAAGTCCAGCAGTGGACGTCTTACGGCTGAAATGATGATGATGAGGTAAACCTATAACCTACTCTTAGAGGAATACACAGACACACATAATGTTGTGTTACCTATGCTATAGGGACTTATAAAGTAATTAACGTTTACTAAATGATTAGCACTAGACTAGAAGTAGGTAATAAGACAGGAAACTAATTAAATGTAAATTAATGCCTAGCACAAATAAAATATAAGGGCTGGATTAAAACTCTGTCATTGTTTATATATTTACAAACAGCTTCACAGTCACGAGACTCTCGGAAACATCAATCACTTTACGTGAATCATTTGTTTTCGACTTACAAATAACGTCATACCGCTCGTGACGTAATTGAGGCAACATTGCATTTACTAGTTTTTAAGACTCGATAGTTGACACTGCATTCTGCAATAATTGAGATGAGAGGTTATGTTGAAAAAAAAAAAAAGTTCTCCAGACTGTTTTTGGCTATGGCGGCCAATCTTAACGGAGACTAGCCATCGGGGTGGGAGATATTATAGTGCATAAGTTTGTGCGCAGACACAGGCGCACTCACTCTTACCTCACTCTCACAGTCTTATGCAAAGACTATGGTTATATTCTCTTTGGTCCTATGAGACGGCAATCCGATACGACCGGAGAGGCTCAGGCGCAGGACCAACGTCTTAATGTGCTTTTCTAGGCACAGGGGTATCACATCGGCAACTTACAAACTCCGCGCTGATAAAAAGAAAAAAAAAAACTAGTTTTTAATATGTGCCTTTCATCAGTAGAACTTCAATGGTTTATAAGCTTCAGCAAGAATGGACTTATGCTCTGGCTAAAGTTTAGCAAACAGGAAAACTGTGTGAATAATATTATAATAATACTCCTAATTTAATAAAATATTCATTAACATAGGTCTCATTAGTGGTGGACATTTGGGCCAAGCCTTATACATTTTTACACAATGTCCTTTTATAAAAGTCTTCTGTGGTAGCTACTAGGTTAATAAAACTACAGCTGGCAAATAAACGAAGGAATCACGTGCATGCAGTTAAAGATTTCTATTAGTTTATTAAAACAATTGGCGTAATTGATTTTTAATGACAGGGATCGTGGCGTGAGCTGCACTTATCTGAAGGCTGAGGTTAAATTGAGACTGATCACTAAAAAACAATAGAAGAAGAATAGAAGTAGCCACACAAATTAATGCCGAGTGCAGCAATCACTTCATAGGAAGACTAGATTTTGCCAACAGCTTCTTCCGTGTGGAGTCCGGGAATACCATTGGAACGTAATACGGCATAAATAGTAGATTATTAACCAAGGGGATAAAGCAGTGTCTTCTGTCGCGGCTCGCGGGTGACGATTTAAATCACGAGCGTAAAAGGCCCTATTCATTACACAGCGCGGCTGCGCGTTTTGCTTGAAAACAAACCAAAATTTATAGTGTATGGATTTGATGTGCATCAAAATTATTATTATTATCGCTGCTGGGCTTGCTGGATATAATTGTCGTCCAGCCAAGGTCGCTGGGTTATCCCCTCCATCAACGCGTCCAACCGCTCAGCAGTTTATTGCATTGCTATGCTGTTCGTCATTCCGCCCGCCAAGCAACATTGTAAATGTGTTGTGTTTCTGTGCAGCGAACGATCATTCCGCGGCTCGCACGTGCTGTAGATGGTTGTTGAAAATGGAGAAGGACGTTTTAACTGAATTCATAGAATGCTACAAAATCAATTCGTCTTTGGGATACAAGCACAAATGATTATAGTACCACGTTTTTTGAATAATTATTTCATCCAGACTCGTTTTCTCTTTTTTTTAACTTGCGAAAGCAAAAGTAAAGCCATTCCGATTCTTTGATTCTTGGATAAAACTGGTGGCATAGCAAACGTCCACTCTCATTCACCACCAAACTGAAAATGAGGTTCGTCCATCTGCTTGGTAATCTGTGGAAAACGTCGCAAACTTGCTGTACAGCAGTTCGCCCAGCCGCGCTGTGTAATGAATTGGGCCTTTTACGAAGGACTCGAGGTTTCCGAGCGTAGCGAGGGTGTTAAAAACTTAAATCACGAGCGAAGCGAGGGATTTAAGACGAGTCCTTAGTGCAGCGAGGGATTTAAGTTCACCCAAGACTAAGACAGCTTTATCACCGAGGAAAATACTCTACTTTTCGTACCATTTGCGAAAAAATTAACACACTAATATGAGATAAGCATAGATATCCATTGTTGTTACTTCTCCTCCTTGTCGGTACTTTCATATGTGTTCTATGTATAGTCCGTCTAGTACCCGATAACCCGAAGGCCTAGCTATGCAAACATACCATAATAATTATAATTGATGGTGCCCATACTCTTTTAGCGCTGCATCTGAGTCATTGGTATTCACAAATGAATCTGTTGTGTTGCTAGATCTGTATTATCTGCACCGAATTACGTAACACACTTTTAATTAGAATCCAAATCATTATGAAGGTTATATATTACTGATCCATTACTTCATATGTTCAAAAAAAATCTGCTCATTAAAGTAAATGACGCAATGAATGTCGTTGAACTGCCAAAATGAAAGCCATTCCTACAGACAGTGTGTTATGTTACGCAATAACCCCACAGACCTCTGTTATGAGTACTGTCCTTTAACGCAATTTAAATAGGTACTCTCATAGGTGCACTCTCCATGTATAGCCCGTGTAGTACCCGAAGGCCTAGTCGTATACCCGTACCATAATGATCATAATTTATGGTGCCAGTAATCCTTTAGCGCTGCATCTGAGTCATTGGTATTCAAACATTGGTACAAATGATTCAGTTGGCAGTGTCGGTACAATATAAGGTCGAAGCTCCCTGTAGGTAGTGTAACATCATCGTGTGTGACCTTTAACACTCAGATATTAAACTGAAGTGCCTACAAGTATGGCGCGATATTGAGGAAGTTTATTTTAATTTTAGCTGCTATTATAAGTTATCAGCAAGTTGAAGGAAAAAAACACCAAGTATATGGGTATTTGTCAAATTATTCGTAGATTGGCGTATAACTAACAATCCATATCGTAGCTGTAAAAACCTTTTATAAAATTTTATCGGGGTGTTTTCCTCTGCCTTTATAAGTTGCCCAATTTTAATGAATACAAACGTACTTATTTATCGTTTCATTATTTTCCATTATTATTAAAATAATGATTAGATAACACAAATGTATGTACGTAGATTTCTGCCCAGCCCTATGGGAAAAAATCGATGTAAATGTTTATGGTATGTGAGTAAAGACTACGATTAACTTTCGTTGTTCCCAGAGGTCATTCATTAGTTAATTATTTTTTTGGGATCGATATAATCATTTGTCATCAATTTAGCATATGGTAGGTATAACACAACGCTATTAAAAAGTCGCACTAGCCGAATCAATTTGCAATGTGTTAAATTTAGGTAACACCCATGTAACACCAAATCATTTCAAGGAATGTTAAACATTGCAGAATTACACTTCCTAGTTGCGTCACACGTTACGCGGATTTTTGTGTAAACTTTAATTGTTATTTCTAGGAAATTCGTTAAGTTAGTTTAATTTATAAAGTTACAATTTGTTCTTAGTAAATATTTACTTTTTTGAACGTTCTTAACACGTCGTAGTTCAATGTTATCGTCATGGTAATAAATCTAAATATGGCGCTGACAGAAATAGTCGTTCCGTTAACCGCCATCGGCCATTGTTATTATTTCGAATTTGGAGCATGTTTGGACGCTGCGTAACCGTTGGAATCGTGTTACAAAATATCTCAAATGTCTTTCTTGCGTGTGTTGCTATGCTGCTGAATAGTTTGAAGCCCAATGGAAGGTATTTCTAAATAATTACCCAGAACCATCGAGGTTATTATTATGGAGGTAAGTTTGGTAAATAGTACCTCAATGCCGAGATCAATACCACGATAAAGATTTTACCGTGTCAATACTGTCCAGTTTGCCAAGTCATTACCAGGGTCATTACTAGGTACCTACATAAGTAAGCAATAATATAATCAATGAAGCTAAATGAAAAGAAGAATGCTATGTAGGTATTGGTATCAGTATGCCAAAAGGGTCAGGTAAACAGTTATAACTTGGTCTAATCTTCGATCTTCCGGCTCTGTTATGCCTAGGGTTCATGATTTCTCGAGCTTTTTAATTTCTCGGGTCTCGAGAATTCTCGAGGCTAATTTCTCGGGGCTTCTCGGGTTGTCGAGAAATTTACATTTACGTATGTTTTCTCATATTATTTGGTACCAATAACGTCAACAAATTCAGTAGTATTCCTCTCAAATAAAAGTATCAAATTAATTATAAAACTTTTATTGATTATATTCAAAAACGTTAATCTTATGAATAAGCTAATTAACTTTTTTTTTAAATACAGAAATAATATTATTCAGACTTATAACTATAATGACAGCACCATTTTTGGCTGGTTTTTTACTTTTATACCCAGGCCTGCTTTTTTTGGGTGTATGTACTCACACCTGAATTTGTAGATGCTTCAGATTCGGATTCTTCTTGGGTCCCGCATTTAGTAATATTGATTTTATGCACATGTGCTAAATGTCTCACCAACCCGCTAGTATTTGAACCTTTGCAAGCAATGGTTTTTGGGCACTTTAGGCATTGCGCATTTGCAGATTCCTTTTTTTAAATATTTCCATACTTTTGATGCTTCCATCTTTACTGGTATAGTGACGTTTCGGGTAAATTTATAACAAACACAATTCAAATTAATAATAAGCCCTTGGATTAATATGTGATACACACAAAACACAACTGGCAACATTCGTCTCACAAATTTAAAATAACACATATTAGAATAATTAAACTCAAGCTTGTGAGTTCTTGTTTTACAAAAATAGGAAATATAATTAGACTAAGTAGTATAATTAATGTATCGTTAGTTATTTTATGTATTAAAGTTTGACTAAAAAATCGTACCGGGTAAAATTTAAAATCATATTTAGATTATATTATTGATAGTAATAAAGCCATGATATGTCAATAAAAGTGAAAAGACTTACCTGATTAATTTCAATTTATCACGTAATTTGTGAAACACTCACTACGTAAACTATACTTGGCTAGAGTCGAAACACGAATGAACGTGTAAAAACGAAGCCGCAGAGCACTTGCAACGAGATCAAAGGGTGCCGCTACGCTTTGGCCACGCAACACAACAAAGGGCAATTTAATTTCTATATAGGTACATGATTTCTCGAGTTCTCGACTTTTCTCGAGCTTGATTTCCCGGGAACAGAACCCCACGATTTCCCGGGAATTCTCGGCTCGAGAATTCCCGGGAATGAACCCTAGTTATGCCTGCTGAATGTAAATCCTGTAGGACTTCTTAGTACTGAAGCTTCCCGTTTCGTACGTGTTCCTTCCTCTTTGCGTATAATGCGTACGCATTAAGAAATTAAACGATATATCTATCATTAGTAGTATTAAATAGGAGGACGACCAATAACAACTATATATTTAATATAATTATGCTACGCTAATTTATACTTATTTAATCTATGGTAACAAAACAACCAGTTTTAACTTTGACATTAGAGACCATGAAGTCTTCAGCGTCAAGCATTAGAAATATCTTACAAGGACCTTCAATAAATCATACAATAAGTACATACTAGTTCCATAAATAGTTAAAACATAAGCCAGCAAATAAAAAAAACAATTTCATCGATGAACGGCATTCAAACTTCGAACGCGGACTGCATCGTCTGAATCTTGGAACACGTTCACACGTTTAAGGTGAGTCGTCGTCCCATCGTAATTTCCTTACGTTTTGTTATGAAAACGCTGGATCCGACTGAAATACATGAAATATGTGAATAGTGATATTATACCAGACAAATATTCTCAACTCCACAATATCTCAGCAGCAGCCGTAGCTAAGGGAACATTAAGAACGATACAATACACGCTCTTTATGAAGCAAAATACAAAACACACTATATTTCGCTGTACCATTTCTATGTTGTACTAAGGAGACCGATAATACAGCTATCTACGTAGATAAACAACATTTATGTTGCAAGATGTTAATGAACGAAGGGATTGAAAGTTCCTATTATCATTTCAAAGAAAAAAAACAAGATACAAAGTGGAACCGACTATAAGTCAACCATTCAACAAATTTCACTATTCTGAGTAGTTTTCTACAATGTCTTAGTATATCTCAATGACAAAGAATGTCACTTTGTATCATGGCGGATTCCTTTGACACTTATTTGACTCACGCTAACAAGGTCCCGGTTCTTCCTCATTCGGCATTCCTCGCTAGCAGGATGTTTATCCAATGATTACAGGGAAGCTTTAAATAAATAAATATACAACGGATCAACTCACACGGGAACTTGTATAAAGATTTGGCTTTTTATTCTGATTGGTTTTTTATTTCAATATGGTTGAGCCGAATAGTGCTGTAGTGCTATTCTGTAAAAATTTCACCGTGATAACTTGGGTGATGTGAGCCTAAAGTGAGCTGTCATTAGTGGTAATTCCTAGCATGCGATTAAATGACAGTTGACAGCTCATTTTTTTTAAGTTCTCACGGTGAGACTTTAACAGAATAGATCGGCTGATATAATACGTGAACGGGCGCCGTCAGTAGTATCATCTCTAGCTGCCACGGCTTATTTTAATTTCAGAATTGTTTTATTTTTATTTTAAATTTATTACGGACTCTTTTGATGTGCATGTCTTTTTACACCGTTCTCACATATATTATTTCTACAACAATGATGTACGTACTAGACGTACTAGTTACTTTTTTGTAACAATATTTTCATTTTAAAGAGAGTCTGTAGAGTTACTTGCTCGTTGTTGTCCATAGGAACAACAACGAGCAACTAGCTTCCTTTTTCTGATTCACCGACCGGTGACAATTCAAAAGAGCCTGTAATTGGTTTATTTGAAATAAGTAATGGAGTTTGAGTTTTCAGTTCGAATTGTTAAAAGTATCAGTGACTCAAGTACAAAACTTTCGATGGTTTATTTTTTTTATGATAAAAACAACTGAGTTAAATGAAACCATGTCATTGTATTTGTTTGAGATTATAAAATAATCATACACAGAGTACATTTGGGTACAATGCTGTGTACATTTTTTTATAATGAATGACACAGTGTGACGATGAAGATTCGACATTATTAAACTAAATGTCCATCATAAGCTGGCTCTGGCTTCATATCACTCAGAAGCAAAGAAGCCACTAAGTTAATTTAATGATTTTAATAATTATGATTCTGTAACCTATAAATAGTAAAATCAAAAATACAAAAATTGAATCGCGCGGGCTACTCCATCGCTTCCACCTTAACATATTATATCGTCGTCTAATTCCCATCTAGCTAGCCCGTCTCGCCTCAGTCTAGGGTTGCCACCTTTTTTTCATGTAATTCACTTACTACTGGTTACTTTGGTTATTATAGGTAAGAAAAAAAACTGGCCAAGTGCGAGTCGGACTCGCGCACCGAGGGTTCCGTACAAACCTGCAGGTATTCACGGTTTATGCATAAGGTTTATGTTTATGAAATTAAATGTTTTTTTTTATATTTGAGTTGACTGAATGAAAGGTGGAATTGTGGTTTACGATTTATGACGTATTAAAAAAAAACTACTTACTAGATCTCGTTCAAACCAATTTTCGGTGGAAGTTTACATGGTAATGTACATCATATATTTTTTTTAGTTTTATCATTCCCTTATTTTAGAAGATACGGGGGGGGGGCGGGACACATTTTACCACTTTGGCAGTCTCTCGCGCAAACTATTCAGTTTAGAAAAAAATGATATTAGAAACCTCAGTATAATTTTTGAAGACCTATCCATAGATGCTCCCACACGTATGGGTTTGATGAAAAAAAATTTTTTTGAGTTTCAGTTCTATGTATGGGGAACCCCAAATATTGTTGTTTTTTTTCTATTTTTGTGTAAAAATCTTAATGCGGTTTACAAAATACTATCTACTTACCAAGTTTCAACAGCATAGCTCTTATAGTTTCGGAAAGAAATGGCTGTGACATACTCGGACAGACAGACAGACAGACAGACATGACGAATCTATAAGGGTTCCGTTTTTTGCCATTTGGCAACGGAACCCTAAAAAGTAGATGGTATAAAAATAAAGTATGATTTATTTTTCTTTGTTATTTATTATATTTCAAAACATATTTGTTATTGCTTTTTGCAGTTTGCATCAAATAAATTTCAAGTTACAAAAAGTATTTACGACTAATCTTTTCAAAATCCCAAAAAGAAATCAAATCTTGCAAAATAAAGTATTTTCGTGTACTTTATTTTTCAAGATTTGATTTCTTTTTTTTGTTATAAAGTATAGAGTACATTTGTGTGAAATAACGTACAATACTTTATTATAAAGTACGGGTGGCAACCCTACCTCAGTCCCATCCAGCCCGTCCCTTGCTGCCCTCTTCCAGCGAAGTCCTAAGCCAAGATCTGTAACCAACAGGCTAGGGGGTGCCCTTAGCGTGTATTCGCTTAGTTTTAAGTTTTTATGCCCTGGTTGGAGGTCTTAATTTATTGAGGCAACCACAGTTAGCAGCCGACAACCTTCTAGGTTTATATGCAAGATACCGTAGTAAAAAAATTCTCTGTGCTAAGTCGACGTTCAGACTTCAGACGGACTAATCGCGACGTGATATTTTCGCGCATAGAATCTTCAACGCACTGCTAAGCGCGGAGAGTTCAAAATTGAACAGTAAAACACACTGTTCGATTTTTGGGGCCCTACTGAGATGCAGTCTATTAGATTCTCAATGCTCGGTTCATCACCTATAGTTGAAAATCCGGTGCGCGATAAAAAAATCCTCACGATTTATGACGTCTGTGTAAATGAGTGACGAACGAAGCGGAAAGCATCTTCACCTGCCAGGATCGCGAGGCTGCCAGGGTCGCGAGATCTGTTCGAAAGAGTTACCGTGGCCCTGGCATATAGGCAACTGAAGGAACACGGATGGGTTTTAGTCAGTAAAAGTGTGACACGCCCTCCCGCTCCGCCCTAGAGCGAGTCATTTCATTTAATGACGATGTCATTTAATTAATTGCAAACCACAAAAAAAAAAAATGCTAAACACTACCACATGCATACTGCAATAGGATTTAAATTTGTTAATTTATTATGCAGTTGGGACACATTAGAAGTATTCGTATTCTTAGAAGATTATTTAATGTGATAAAGATTATATTGCAATAAACAGTTGACGCATTAAATGCTGTGGTAGTTGTTCTCTTTGCAACTATGCAGTGTTTACCAGTCTGTTATCTGTCTGGCAATCCTGACTCTTTGCTTACCGACTGATAAAACAACAGCTGGCTCATCTGGAAAAGTGTAAAGTCTGGGAATAGTGCATCTGGAACTCTTCTGATACCAAAATTATAAATAGCTCTAGTTGCCGTGATTAATCTTCACATAACAACAGGATATTCACGTCTTTATTCTCGAAGAGTAAGGCAGAGATACACCTACCTGCCGGGGTCGCGTGATTGTTCGAAAGTGATACCGTAGCCCCGGCACATGGGCAACTGAAGAAATACGGGTGGGTTTTAGTCAGTAAAAGTCTGACACGCCCTCCCGCTCCGCCCAGAGCGGGAGAAGTCATTTGACGATTTCCCAAAAAAAAAAAAAGAGAGGTACCTACATTTCGCCAGTTATTTTCAAGTCCCATGTAATATTGTCATTAACTGGGCATAAATCTAGACTCCAGGCCGCCATCACTGTCAAACTCTAATGGAAAACCCAATTACACTTTCCCTGACCTGGGAATCGCACTCAGGACCTCATGATCAGCAGTGCGCTGGTGATCACTAGACCAACGAGTCTTCGTTTTTCTAATAGACTAAACGAGAGTATTTTATAAATCTTCAACATTCTCTCTCCAAGTCGGCGCGGGCGGTATCTCGGTTAGTATTTTGTTTTCGATTTTATCAATAATCACATGTTTGTTTGGGAATGGCCTGGGTATTTGAAATCGTGACCTTGGCCCGTGTTTCATCTAAATAGTCGGGCAATTCCGAAACGAAAGAAAATAAATGAAACGATAAACAAAATTCTACCTTCCTCATATAAATTCACTCACTAACAGAAAACGAAAAGCCTGGGGACTTACTCTTCAACCTAATTTTAATTCCAATCTAAAGCCAATAGGTTTCCAATGTTAATTTTGCATACACGTGATTCGGTACTCTTGAAAACAATAGTGTCAACCACAGAACAGATAAAGAGGTTTTAAGAAAAAATTTTTAAGAATTACAGTAATTTTATCGTTATCGATTATCGACTTTTTGTTCACCGTAACATGTATGAGAAATAAATTGCTTTTCGTGTGTGTGAGTGCACGTCAAGTACAGTGTTTGCGTTAGTGTGACAATCAATAGCAAGCTCGTGATCTAAGTGTGTGTAATTTATTAGTGTGCGTAATTCGCGTACGTTCGGGACCTTTGCTTGTAGTGGAGTTAAAGAGTGGGAGACAAGCGGCGACACGCGTTCTAATACAAATCAGGAACTATTTCCTTTCTAACCTCTTTATCTGTTCTGTGGTGTCAACGTTGGAACAACAACAACGCCCGGTCCCGAATCCACTTAGTTCTCCAAAATGGACACCCAATTTAAACAAATTTTGGCGCTAGCGTCGAACTCAAGAACCATTATCACAAAAGTCAGTACTACGGTACGGTTTTTGAAAATTCATCCCCCAAAGGGGTTAATTAGAGGATGAAACTTTGTTCATCAGTTTTGCCTATAAAAAATTCCATTGGGCACACGGCTTGTATTTAAATTACGAACCTATATGTCGACGCGGGGCTTGAGCTCAACGCAAGCCACCATAGCCCAATCAACGCCTGCAGGCTGCAGCACATCGTCTAAGCATATTTATTACTCATATGCTATCCACTTAGTGAAATTCACCAATATTTCTCAAGTAATTAAATGGTGAAACGATAATTTGGTCCTTTCCCACAGCACTTCATAAACCAGCCATAAATCTAACATCTTTATTGCTACCTCTCAAGTTGTTTGTTCTAAGAAATATTTAGGCAAGTGTAGAGACGGGCGCTAATTTTTTGCAGCCGAACGTAGTCACTTTGGGAAGGTAGTAGGGCTTAGAAATTGAACTGTCTTTTTTTGACAAGTGAACCATACGGTCGCTAGACGAACTATTAGCTCACACGTAAGTGTTCCGTTCAGTTCCGTCTGTTGCCGGACGTAAAAGAATAGCACCATCGCATTTCTTCTCGTGGGTTTCATAGAAGGTGACTAAGGGACTTACTAGAGGACGGGCAGCAGCGTTCTCTATGCATCTTACCACTAGACTGCGATCGCCAACCCGCATGCCAAGCGTAGCGATAATCGCAAACCCTCCAAATTGGGGGAGGCCTATGTCCAGCAGTGGACGTCTTACGGCTGAAATAATGATGATGATGATGTGCTTTCTGATTTTCGATGCCCGTAAACTCGTGAACGCCTCTTCTCAGGTTAAGACATAATTAAAACTTAATTTAATAATACAAGTAATACTGTAAAATAGCGACTGTAAGTAAGGCTGTAAATTAATAATAATAATAATAATATTCCACAACTATCACACAACGCCATCTAGTCCCAAGCTAAGCAGAGCTTGTGTTATGGGTACTAGACAACTGATAAACATACTTATATATTTCTAAATACATACATATTATAGATAAATTACACCCAGACACAGAACAAATGATCGTGCTCATCACACAAACATTTGTCCTGGGTGGGAATCGAACCCACGACCTCCGGCATAGCAGTCAGGGTCGCTAACCACTAGACCAACAGGTCTTTGAAATTACAGTTGTCCATCTTACTGGCGCGTGTTACTTTCGCCTACACAAGTATTTTCCTTGACAACCATGGACACTCGTAAAAGAGTAACGGACCATTCTTCACCATGCGAATTTTTGAAGGAGGACCTTTTGGAAGGAGCAACTAGAATCAATTATATTTTCATATAACTAATGATGTGGGCCTGTTTTAAATAAATGCTTTGACGTTGACTTCGCAGAAGACGGCATAAGCCATCTCCCATCACGACAACATTCATGAAAAATATAAAAAATCTCATAAAAAGTGTTCTGCAAAACCTCACTGGTTTGAAAATATAACTCATTCAATCCACTCGAGAATAGTAACAGAATCAGATCATGTGGATATCCAGGGAGGGGTCTCCAATTCTCGTGATTAGCTCACTTGCGGCCGACACCCGTGGGTCGTGGGCGGTGTTCAATTGCATACCGCGATTCAAACGGGTTCATACTACATGAGCTATCAAATTATCCTGCCAGGGTCGCGAGATTTGTTCGAAAGAGATACTGTGGCCTTGGCATATGGGCAACTGCACGCGTAGCATGACCACCGTAGAAATGGGTTTTGTCTATTCTTGGTAGATTAGAGATAGAATTGTCATGCGACGCCCGCATAAAACGGTAAGTACAAATCTTTCTACAATCTTTAATTTTGTCTTTAATCTTTGTACAATCTGTAATTTTGTCTATTCTTCCGTCGACAAAACCCATTTCTACGGTGGTCATGCTACGCGTGCTGAATGAACACGGGTTAGTTTTTAGTCAGTAAAAGTCTGACACGCTCTTCCGCTCCACCCAGACCGGGAGATGTCAGGGTTAAAACGTTTTCATGTCACACTTCTTTGGATTAAAAACATGGATTTTGCTATGAAACCTGCTGCCTTATTGAGCAGCACACTTTTGCAATCACAATCCGAGAATTTTGAAGGGTATTGCTCCATTATTCGGACGTTCTAATATCGTGGAGGAATTTTTTCCCGCGTTCAATTTTCTACGCACTGATTAGTGCCCAAGAGTTGAAAATGTAGTGCGCAATATTTTTACGTGCGTGTGAACGTTGACTTAGCTATTACTTTATCAACATCAGCCTATAATGTTACCACTACTGGGACACAGGCCTCCTCTCGGTGAGCGGGAGTGGGCCATAATCCACCACGCGGGCCCAGTACGGGTTGGTAGATATCACATGTCTTCGAATTTTTGGTTCTAAGACATGCCGATTTCCTCACGATGTTTTCCTTCACCGTTTTGAGAGCAGCTATTTCTTAGGTTTGGTTTAAAGTTGTTTGCTCAGTACTCAGAAGTCATAAATAACGCATGAACGTAGGTCATCATGATCATTTCAGCTGATAGACGTCCACTGTTGGACATAACACTCTCGCAGGGTTTGTCACTATCGCCACGCTTAGGCAGCAGGCGGGTTGGCGTTCGCAGTGTGGTGGTAAGATGCATAGAGGACGCTGGCAGCCATCTATACCTACATCTATACAAATAAATAAAATTAGAGTGTCTGTTTTTAATATTAAGATAACCACTTTTTACTAAGTGTATATGGATGTATACACGGTACATATACCAAAACAACATTTTTTACAATTTTTGTCTGTCTGTCTGTCTGTTTGTTCCGGCTAATCTCTGAAATGGCTGGACCGATTTTGACGGAACTTTCACTGGCAGATAGCTGATGTAACAAGGAGTAACTTAGGCTAGTTTTATTTTAGAAAAATAAATAATAGTTTAAAAAACTAAAAACATGCTGAATTTTGAGACGTGTGTCAGCGTAGTTTGTGACGTATTTCAGCGTAGTTTTCAAAGACAGTTTTTATGAAAAACTTTTTGTTAAATACCACGCGGACGAAGTCGCGGGTAACAGCTATTACCTATAATATAACCTGAATTAACACATCTTACCGCGGTAGTACGTCCTCCTGCGTTAATTTCCGACATCCACGAGGGCGAAGCCGCGCAAAAGCTAGTTCTCTAATAAATCCCTTAGTCGCCTTCTACGACACCCACGGGAAGAAATGGGATTGTGCTATTCTTAACGTCCAGCACCACAAGGAACGTGGGTAATCTGTCAAAATCAAATCCATTGCGATCAATTGTCATGTTATGTGTGTTTCGCAATGACCCCTATGTTCTTATTACAATGCAAATATTATCATCATCATCATCATCATTTCAGCCGAAAGACGTCCACTGCTGGACATAGGCCTCCCCCAAGCACCGCCACTTCGACCTATTCTGTGCTTCTCGCATCCAACGTATTCCATATATAGCCCGAAGAATTGCCAAACTTAAGTGGCAGTGGGCAGGGCACATTGCTCGCAGAACGGATGGCCGATGGGGTCGGAAGGTTCTGGAGTGGCGACCGCGTACTGGAAGACGGAGTGTTGGAAGGCCTCCCACAAGATGGACCGATGACCTGGTGAAGGCCGCAGGAATACGTTGGATGCAAATATTATAAGTAGCAAAATTTTCTTTTTACTGAGGAAATTATTTACTTACTAATAAATGATTCAACTTTGGCTTTGACATGCATTTGAACTCGTTAGTCACAGTTTCTGTTCGAATATTTTAATGATGAATATGAATCATGTTATTGTGGGCTTTCCAAATTGAATTTCATACAAAACGTTACAAAGTACAAAATATCAACTACGAGCCTTTGAAAGCGGTTTCGTCCGCGTATTAAACATTAAAAAACATTCCTCTTGAACCACTCTTTCTAATGATGAAAAATGCATTAAAATCACTTGCGTAGTTTAAAAGATCTAAGCGCACTGACGCGGGAAGCGACTTTTTTTATACTATGTAAAGATGTATAGGTATCTAGTCTACATGTTAGTATTCGTGCAACTAGTACATACAACGTCCCGACATCAACCCTCGACATTAGCCACAACATCCTCTCTTTTCTATCAAGGATGAGGAACTTCAAACCAAGTACCATAATTGCGAAACCGAATTGTTTTATATATAGTGAATTTGGTCTGCTTTTATTTTTATGATAATCTTCACTGATATTTTTGTATGTCATCAGTGGCAAAACATAACGCATCATTTAATTATTAACACCTTGACCTGTAACCTATGTTTCACAAATAAATAATTTTGATTGATTGATTGATTGAAACAAACTATCAATCAGAATCTATATCATTTGATAGAATATTGATAATCCATTACTTCATTAGTTCAAAAAAAAATGTCTGCTTAAGAACGTAAACAACGCAATGGATGATGTGGAACTGTCAAAATGAAATGAAAGTCAATCCTACTGTCACTGTGATACGAAATTACTCCATATTACTATCACTCTATTAGCCACATTATCAATGTCTCCTCAAGTTCTAAGCTACCTCCTAAGAGACAGCTTACCCCACTGATAAAGATAGCTTTACAATACCATGTCCTGTGCCCATTAGTGCACTTATTGTGTTAATCAAGCCGTGGGTGGTGACAGCAGCTGAGAACTCACTTATTATGAACACTATACAGATACAAGCAGAAGTTTTACTTGGTATAACGGAGATGAACGCACGTACGAGCGATCATAGATTAAACATGTGTGAGAAATTAATTGAGATGTCGCGTTGCGGGGAGAGGATGATGATGATGATAGATGGCCTAGTGGTACCAATCGTGACTTGCAAGTTGTAAATCGTAGCTTCGTCACCACTGCTCTCAAAACGGTGAAGGAAAACATCGTTGGAAACCGGCATGTCCTAGAACAGGCATGTTTAATTCGCATGTCCAATCTGCACTGGGACCGTGTGGTGAATTACGGTTCACTCCTTCTCGCAGAAAGGACGCCTATGTCCCAGAAGTGGGAAATGGGCTGATTATGGTTGCGCGGAAGTTCTGCAAAACATAATATGGAATCATTCTCTTCATAGACTGTTCTGGTATGACCAGAAAGGTCATAAACAGTTCTCTGTAGATATTAAATAATATATCAATAATCAGGACATTTAGCTCTTGTGCCTTTTGGACTTCTCATTCGGTTATTTTTGGCTGTGCTAGAGGATTCTGCATTCTGATTTCCATTCTCTTGACAAGTTCCTTCCCAACTACAACACCAAATATTTTCCATCTAAGCTTGTGGGGTTAGATTCTTGTGGTGCACACTCCCAAAATTATATTTGTTTCTTTCAACATTCAAAAAGTGTGGCTGAAAATTTTCCTTTTGATAGGAAAGTAGACTTTCTGTATCTCGACTATATGTGGTTCTACGATGTTACATAGTGATTTAATTTGATACGTCGGGAACTTGGCGCCTGTCTGCCCTCGATAGGTTAAAGGGACAGTTAGAATGTATGAGAAAGTTTGAATACTATTCCACTATTTAGCGAATTACGTACTTACATCTAACTCGCGTACTTGCATCTCCCTCTTTTGGTGGGTAGTTTCAAGTCTGACAACCAGTCTTACCAAAGGGTCTTATTATATTACCCAGTAGCTGGGTTGTGAAGGTCGGATAGGCAGTTGTTCCATGTAAAATACTGGTACTCAGCTGCATCCGGTTAGACTGGAAGCCAACCCCATCATAATTGGGAAAATTCTAGGCAGATGATGATGGTGATCGATTGTAAAAAAATACTAAACAGCATCATTTTGGAGACATGGAATCCTCCAATGCATTATTATGAAGTGCTTAAATTTTGAAACAGAGATGTAGATATAGTTCTGTATAGCACAATCTCTCTCGTAGAGGAATCTCGTAATGATGGCTTTATCACGTCAATATATAGCTCCAGACGTCAGCGACCAGAGGTGTAATTGCGGAACTTTTTATCGGTAGGAATTGGTTTAATATTCATAGTTAAACAACATTCATTGCGTTATTTACGTTGTTGAGCCGACAATTTATTCGAATAAATGACGCAATGGTTTAGAAATAATCTTCATTCCCATTCAGATTCTGATAAATTGAGCGTTTCGCAATTAGGGTGCAGTTGTACTGCGGAAAACCCAAATCACATATATACCTATGATTCTCTGAGTAATCAGTATAATTGAGACGAAGATAAAATGATGATTAAAATGACACATCATACGATGAGTGTCATTCAGGTTAACCACCTTATAAAACACGAGAAATTAATAAAAGCACATTAAAAAAAAAACCGGCCAAGTGCGAGTCGGACTCGCGCACCGAGGGCTCCGTACAACCTGCAGGTATTCACGGTTTATGCATAAGGTTTATGTTTATGTTTTTTTTTTTAATTTTTATATTTGAGTTGACTGAAAGGTAAATTGTGGTTTACGATTTATGACGTATTAAAAAAAAACTACTTACTAGATCTCGTTCAAACCAATTTTCGGTGGAAGTTTACATGGTAATGGACATCATATATTTTTTTTAGTTTTATCATTCCCTTATTTTAGAAGTTACGGGGGGGGGGGGGGGGGACATTTTACCACTTTGGAAGTGTCTCTCGCGCAAACTATTCAGTTTAGAAAAAAATGATATTAGAAACCTCAATATCATGTTTGAAGACCTATCCATAGAGACCTATCCATAGATACCCCACACGTATGGGTTTGATGAATTTTTTTTTTTTGAGTTTCAGTTCTATGTATGGGGAACCCCAAATATTATTGTTTTTTTTCTATTTTTGTGTGAAAATCTTAATGCGGTTCACTGAATACATCTACTTACCAAGTTTCAATAGCATAGCTCTTATAGTTTCGGAAAAAAGTGGCTGTGACATACTCGGACAGACAGACAGACATGACGAATCTATAAGGGTACCGTTTTTTGCCATTTGGCCACGGAACCCTAACAGAGTCATTTGAAAGTAGGTATGGTCGTATCTTTTTTAGCTCCAATTAATTCAAGTTTGATCATTTGATTTCAAGATGGCGAACTTGTTTTAATGTGATTTGGTCGCCAAACTGGATTAACTACTGTTACGCTGTTGCTATAGTCTTTTATCGCTTTTAAATTGAATTAAAGAGAGCATTGGACAGTCTTTTGAATCCATTTATTTCATCACTAGCTTTTGCCAGCGGGTTCGCCCGGTAGAGGTCGAAAATTATCCCATAGAAACAATGTTTCCTACGTGCTTGGAAACCCTCGACAGTTTGATAATATTGTTAGAAATTTCTACAACTGGTCTGAGTCAAACTCTCAAACCTAACTCGTATTCTATTTTGTATTAAATACGTCACATTTTCGTCCGACACCGCTTCCTTAAATTATAATTCAGTGGTACTCAACCTGTCTCGGCAGGATAGCGTGGGTGTAGTATTTATTTTCTCGCTTAAGATGATCAAAATACGAAAAAAGACGGAAAAAGGTGGACTGGTAGAAAATGTCTATGGCATTAAGTTCGCCTCAGTGCATTTGTGTACTTACTTACTAAAGTCTTAATAAAAGCGTATATTTAAACTAAGAATTTATTGGATCCTTTAACAACTTACTCTATTACAGTAGGTAGTCATTTTTTTTTCTATTTTCTCAGTATTTCCCTATTTCAGCATACTCACAATATATCTTTTCAAATCGACATTCTCTTTTGTTACAGAGCACAGGGATATTCTGCACATTCTTCCTCGCGCAAGCTATCAAGGAGAAGCGTCGAGCATCCATCAGGAACTCAACGACCATCAGAGAGTCGACTTTCGCGAATCCTGACGACACACTACTCACCTCTCCCACTGCCCCAGCTCCTACCTTGCCTAAGTATTAGTAGAATAAGCCAAGAAAATATTTTTTTTGTAGATAGATATATGCCATGTGTCCAAATTATGATAAGGATACATCAAAGTTGATGGATTTTATAAAGTGAGTATGTCAATATGGCCGATAATTCATGGCCGGTCCGAAGTTTGTGTAGAATGCTGCGCAGTAACGTATTTTAAGAACCAAATCGTGGCCAACGAGGTGAGTGAGTGAGAGAACATGCGCGAAAGTTCGGAGAGCCCCTATGTTCACACCAGCCATGACTAATTGGTCGTATTGTACACATTTACGTATCGTCGTAATGCGTCATAAATATGTCCAGTAATTAGATTTTAATTGTACGTACGTATACTTGAAAAGAATTCATATATCATGAACCCGAAATGTGAGAATTTTAAGTCAGTGTCAAAGTGACAAATCAATTATTTTTAATACAAAAATATTGTTTGCTAAACAGCCAACTTAGTCCATTTCTATAGATTTATTTATTCACAGCGGCAACTATAACCTGGAGAGTTTTATTTATTAGATTGTTTTTGTTTTATTATGTATAAGTTGTAGAATGATTTATTATAAGTTGAAACGTATTATATTGTTCTTGCCACAAACTATCAATAATTTATAATAGGCAACTTTATTTATAAAATCAAACCGAAAAACTTAACTTTTAATTAATGGAAGCGATAGTAGCGGACGGGCCGCTACTATCGCTTCCATTAATTAAATATTAATTGATAAAAATATTGACTGTACCACAATCTACTCTCACATAGTTAGTTTGTATTTCCCAAAACCGATTGCAGTGTATATTTATAAAATAGCTGCATCTATACTATACCTAAATAATGGTTTTGCAATAATAACACCTTTGTTTCAAGGCTTAATAGTAAACATAGCGTAAATCTTCTAATGCATAAAATAGTCTTACGTCGATATGACGGAAGCAAACACTAAATGCATTGTTGTTCTAACAATGTTTGAGTTTTTGGCTCCACGTAGTTTGAATACAATGAACACTTATAAACATTACAAATAAGGTCTGTTTCGCAATTAAGGGGTAATTAACCTTGGCGATGGGGGCTCTGCATTACAGATAGTCGGTCTTTGACGTAAGGTTTTGTTAGGTCTTCGAAATTACGATAAAGGTAATGCTGAAAGTTAGTTTTTTTTTTAATCCCAGAGACTAATCTGAAATTTCAAGTTTATGGCTTGTTTTTTTTAGTATGGGAGTTCAACATAAGTTTGACATTACACTTGTCAAACTAGTATCTGGGTTTAAAAAACGAACTTTAAAAATAATAAATCAAAGAAAATTCTTCCGTCCAGTGTAGTTACCAAACAATGCAAAACCTTGTTATTTTGTTATTGTTTTTAATTATTTAATGATTTTAAAGGTACACCACTTGGTGCACTAAGTTCAACTATAATACTCTGCATGGCTAAAACTTTTCTTTTCCTGAAGAAGCTGCGCAGTTACAAATTCATGGTACCGCGGGGGTGAGGGGTAAGATACTGCGCAGCGAGTAGCCCACTTCAGAACGTCACTTCATGAGGTAATTATTTAATAATATGAGTCCAACAAACAGTTTATTTTTTATGACAATTAAAGGTTATCGCTTTCATGCTCCTTCTGCTGCCCTAATTGCGTAACACACTTTCAATCAGCGTCTGAATCATTTTGAACACATTGCTAAACCATTGCGTCATATTCATATTTTCGAAAAATGTGTCTGCTCAACAACGTAAATATCGCAATGAATGTTGCTGAACTGTCAAAATGAAAGCCATTGCTACTCTCAGTGTGTTACACAAGTATCCCATTGTTACAGTAACCTATCTCTATTTCTAATCATAGAAGTATTCATTATTCACCTATTTTTTAATCAATAGGTATATTTTTGTCATTATCCTTGCACATTTTACGTCAACGCTCCTAGTTTTTCCTTTCGGTATATCTGTGATGGAACTATTAATGAATGACGAATAACTATTCAACTATAATATTTATCTGTGACTGTGACGAACAGGATGTTTTCAATGACGTCGCGGATGACTTGTATTCACTTAACGATATTAATTAAATTATCTTTATGAGTCGACTGTTATATATGACTTTCTGAGAATTATGAGCACAGTAAAGTACCTAAGTACAGGAGTATACCAAGATTTCAAAGTGTGTAATACTTTTGGCCGTTTATACGAATATGTAATACTGCTTACTTTTGTATACTGTGTCATATCATGCGCAAACATAAGGTACTTATACAATGCCTTTTTTGCTCTTTTTGTTGCCTTGTTTTCTGTTTTATATTTAATTGACATTGGTTCATTTATAAATCCAAGCCTGACAAACATCAAAATTTCCGTTTCCATTTTATTTAAAATTTCTTTATTTTTGTGTACGGTTAAAATATGCAGTTTGATATGGTTTAGACATTAGTAAAAGAGATCCTGAACTATCTACTCTTTGGGACACTCCAATATTTTGTGATGTAGTACCTAAATTAGGTTGCAAACATACGCTTAAGGCCCCTGTCCCACCGCCGACAAGCGGACTACTAGCTATTAACTATTTTTGGTCAAGAAACGTACCTACTAAAGATCTCATGTAAGTAAAGAGATACCTTCATAAAATATTCATAGTTGATCGCTGACTGTTCAATTGTTCATATTGCGACACAACGACAAAAGCTAGCAAAGACGGGACTCGCTTAGCCACACTCGCTTCGCAGTCAGTACAATCGTTGTGAAACTTACGCTTGGTATTAGCAATATTCGCATATATGTGAGCATTTACTCATCGTCGTAGGGCACTCTAGTTGCTAGCCTTACTCTCTTTTCGTTAATCGCCGTCGGTGGGACAGGGGCCTTAAGTACAACAAAAATGCTTAATGATATAATTATATGTAAATAATTACGGATGTAGTTTATAGTATGTTGTTTATATCTACATATGAATAAAGATTAAAGCAATAATGAACAAGTTTCACAACTGTATTGTCACAAATACATATAATTATTTACTTCATCGTCGTGGTCATCACAGTATAGGCTCAACAGTAGGAAAAAGGCTGCCTTGTTCCGCTGCTGCGTCCATACTCAGCACTCTGGTCTTCTCGTCTCTTCCCAACCATGTGTTTTCCCCAATTATTAAATTAGTTTAAACAATCTCCATAGCTAATCACGACCATTCGATACTATTCCTTAACAAATAAAAAATCAAGCAATGTTATCGTAGGAGTCCTGTAAATGCTGATCACAAATCCCAAACCCGAAAATGTTGTCAGTTTATAACCAATACACGACCGCTATTCTTCCAACAGCTGTTTGCTGTCAGGAGCAAGGCAAATCAGATTATCGAAATGTGTCATTTTCGAAACGATCGCCTGTCTAATGGCTGTGAATCGCTAGTACGTAGTAAGACAAGTAAAATTATTCAAATATTCTACTTTACAAAAAATACACATTAAAAAAAAACTATTTACCAAACCAAACTTTGTTCGAAATTAATTTAAATTGTACCGTTCATTGAATTCCAAACTCAAATTTCAACTTCAAACAATCAATGTTGAAATAATATCTAAGAACCTTTCCTCAATGTTTATATACTTCTCCCAGTACGTATACCTAAGTATTCTGTAGAGTTCAACAAAACGAGGTATTTTCAAGTCAATTTAGCTTCGTAAATCGACGTGTTATTGTTATTCCTTCACGTCTGCTCATGTTAGTCTACCGTCAGACTACAAGGTAACTGCAACGAGCGGAGAATAATATTTTTCCTCAATTTCCGATTAACCAAGGTTGTGCAATAAAGCTGTACTAAAAAGACCCAAACAACAAGGTCTGACGTCATTGTAAATACAGTGTCACTGGACATGTGAATCAAAACCTGTGCGCAGAGTTTAGTCAAGACTGTCTTTTGTTAGTCAGACTAGTCCATCTACGAATATGACATAGAAATTGCGCACACGTAACAAAACAGTCCTATACTTAGTCAATAGTATAAAAACTACAAAAAAAAAAATATGAAAAAATGTTTGTGACTCCTGAGTCACCTCACAACAGTCAGGGCTCAGTCTCGTGGTCTCGATTTCGTCTGGAATTTTGTATTTACTTTCTAAATATCTGTGCCTTTACTAAAAGCATTTCATTGAAAAATTATGTTAATGATTAATGTATATTAGGGACGAATTCTATAAACTTTTACCTATACCTAAATAGTATCCAACGAACACATTTTTAAAGACTGGCAGTTTTCGTATGGTTAATCTTAAAACAAAACATTGATTCGCAGGATACTATAAATATTTAAGACCTTATACGAGGTAAAATGTTTGATCGAATTCTGAAATTAATTGAATTACAAATGTACTGTCAGGTCCGTACGAAATTCACATTGATGAGATTTCAACGAAGTAAGTTTGACAGCTGAAATGTCAAAAAATCCAAGATGGCGTGTTATTATGATGATCGCTTTGTAAGTAGGTAGAGTTATAGATTGTATTTTGAGGTTTATTACCGAATTAAATATAAGTATAGTTATTTATAATAGATAGCTTTAGAATAGTGATTGTGTGGGTTGTGTGCATTAAATAAATGTGATTTCTTCTTCCCAAAACATTAGTACCTACTGACGAATTTGATATACCTAGCTAAGAATTTAGAAGTATTGTATTGATTTTTGTACGTTTTAATACCAATAAATGTAATAATTTAAATCCAATATTATTTGTCGTTTCTCTACACTTCCCCTTTATTATGACAGACAATGCATATGAGACTGATGATTCCGCCCGAGGAAAAGATGTAGGAACCTGAAGAAATATAATTTAATGTATGTATACCTATGTAGACGGAGCTTTGACCCTAGATTACTTAAACTATCCTAAAAGTGACGTTGTTACTAAACATTCGTAAAAAATACGACAGGAAAATAAAACAATAAATCTACGAATTATAAATTTTAATTATTTTAGAAATTACAATTACTTATTCTTTGGGTTTAAGAGATCACATAATAATGAAAATAGTTTAATTTTTTTTTTTTGCTCTGAACAGTTTAAACGGGACGCTGGAACGACGCGAACTTTGTTTTTTCCAGGAATCATGATTTTGCCGTCGTAAATCTTACGATAGTTTAGTAATCTAGGGTTAATACAGAATCATTTACCCACGTATTGAGTATTGATATTGAAAACTAATACCTAATGTATTATAACATTTATAACAAAAAAGAAAAAAAAAAGTTTCATCATTTGATGGACGAAAGACCAAAAAAAATTTGTTTTTACCATCATTACTTTGTTACTTAAATATTTTTAATTCCTGTTACTAGTAAAAAACGACTGATAAGCTATATTTTTGGAAATTGGTAAAAAATATCGAATTTCCGCGAGGAATTAGGTACAAAATTCAACTGGGTGCTTACTCTCGAATATAATTCCAATAGATCGACATTGCAATTGTCAGTCAAACGTCAGGGATTGGCTAACTAAAACTAATAAGACAAATAACTATTAAGACAAATAAATACTATTACTATTACTATTACTCACTGAGTCTAGCCAATCCCTGACGTTTAACTCAATCAACTGACGTTTAACTCAATCAACTGACGTTTGACCAATGTCGGTCTATTGGAATTATATTCGAGAGTAAGCACCCGATCATAGATACCCGATCAATTACGCTCCCTTCCAGTTTTGGCGGAAGCTATCCAGCTCGTCCCAACATCTCCTACGGGGTCTGCCGCGATCCCGCTTCACTGTCTCCGGGCTAGGTACTTGGACCCACAGTTGGTCTAGAATACGGCAGACATGTCCTGCCCAGTCCCAATTAAGTTGGTCAGCCTTTTGAGCCACGTCAGCTATCTTTGTTTTGGAGCTATCTTTGTTTTTTTTTTATGATATAGGTAATAGAAAAATATGTAGGTATATTAACATAATATGTATATTGGTTATATTACAGGTATACAGTAGGTAAATCGAGGGCGGGCGTGACAATTTTACTTCAGCCGGGCGAAAACCTAGACATCGCGCTGTAACTGAATGATTCCTGATGATAAAAAAAACTCAAACTACACTATGTTTATGCTCAGCAGTGCTCCTCCTCTCCTTCCTCCTCCTCCAGGTTACATCTGCGACAACTAGACTAACGAGACAGTTTAACTATGTATAGTGAAAAACCTGCAAAGAAACAAGGGCTTTTGTGACAGCTACATAATTGCAGTTTGGATTTTGTGCGAGTAAAATAGGTAAGGCTAAAGTAAGAAGAAGACGACATAGAAGAATTCGTCGGCCCTAGACTTCCATCTGAAGTTTACCAATGAAGTTAGAACTTTAAGAATACTAGACTATAGAATACTCAGCAGCCATCGTGAACAACTTCTAATTTTTTGTCCTCTAAAAACACGAGTCCGGAAAACCGCGAATATTTCCGATAGGAGTCAAGGTTGGGTAACCTTGAGTGACTCCTATCGGAAATATTCGCGGTTTTCCGCCAAGCTATCATAAACGTACGATATCAAACTCTTGGGTAAATGCTATGAATTCACAGGACTGAATGATTTCCTCGAATGAATGTTCATTTTTGTTTCATTCCAGGTTCCACGTTCATAGGATCTAAGGTAAGGACTTTTATCCGCTCCTTTCATGTCATTTGACGATCATCATAAAAGTAACTTTTAAAAGCCCTACCGGTTTTCTACCGACTCACTTTATCGCGAAATGAGAGTTCTCAGGAGCGCCAGCTTTTCATTATTTTTGCCTGCATTAAAACGCACAAAAATATTAAAAGCAGGCCCGGGCCCGGGAATTAGGATTGACCTATAGCCGGCTATAGGTCAATCCTAATTAAAAGAAATTATAGAATCCCAACACCTGACGGCACGTCATTGCTAGCTAGACGCTCTCCTGCGTAGTCTCTCATTAGTTCATATAATAAAATGCAAAAACATTGTAAAGAAAATGTTGCATAATACTGGCTGCGATGACACGGAACAATTAATATAACGAGCCTGACCTGACACTGAATCAAAAGTACACACTATCACACACATACACACACACACTCACGCCAGATACAACACAAACTACACATCGCACCCCTAGATCTAAAGGGAACTAACTCAAAATTCTTAATCTTTCAGTTATGCACACCTTCGAGTCTGTCATTTCAATACCTATCGACCAATAAACCAGATTCAAAACTATTTCCAATATTTGGAGTCGAATATTCGACATCGTTTTGAATCTGGTTTATTGGTCGATAGGTATTGAAATGACAGACTCGAAGGTGTGCATAACTGAAAAATTAAGAATTTTGAGTTAGTTCCCTTTAGATTTAGTGGTGCGACATATCCTCATACCATACTTGATATCACCTGTCTAGTCTCCACTCTGGAATCCGTATCCGGAACCCCAAGATAAAGCCTAACTGTCCAGTTTGGGGTTCACTGGCAAATATTATATTAATATTATAGTGTTACTAGCTGTAGGTAATATTTAAGCTACTCATGTCGTCTCAACTTGATGTTCATCTATGTTTGCTTACTGTATTACCTGGACAATAAATATTTTCTACGTTTTATTTCTATTTTCTATTCAGTAGGCGTAGAATGATGCCGAAATCTAACATTGAATTGGTTCTCAAATGAATTCATTTTTAGGGTTCCGTTGCCAAATGGCAAAAAACGGATACTATATTTACCTATCATTCAATACAAAGATAAGTTTTGTCATCTGCGCACTCCGCTGAATCGATAACATCGAACAATTGAATCGAATCATCATCATCATTTCAGCTGTAAGATGTCCACTGCTGGACTTAGGCCTCCCCCAATTTGGGGGGCTTTGCCATAATCGCCACGCTTGGCAGGCGGGTTGGCGACCGCAGTATGGTGGTAAAATGCATAGAGAACGCTGCTGCCCATTCTCTAATAAGTCCCTTAGTCGCCTTTTACGACACCCACGGGAAGTAATGGGGTGGTGTTATTCTTTACGTCCGGCACCACACGGCATTGAATCGAATGCTTTATCAATTTGATTGACGAATGAACCATGATCACTGCAACTAAACAATGACACCGTTCTTAGGCTTAGGCTCTGATTTTTATTCATGTCAAATAGTGTTTTTAGAGACGTCGTTGGCTTACCAACACTTATTACAATATAGGTATTAGTCTGATAAGATAATGTTCGTATCTTAGTTGTCGTACCTACCTACCCCACACAAAATCGTAAACCACACTTACTTGCTATGTAAACAACAGTAACAGGAAGTTTCTTATGATCATCAGCATTCACAAAGTAGATTAATTAAATAAATAAATAAATATCTTAGGACAACCAACACACTGTTATCTGATCCCAAACTAAGCAGAGCCTGTACTGTGGTAACCAGACAACTGATAAATATACTTATATATTTCTAAATACATACATATTATAGATAAATTACACCCAGACACAGAACAAATGATTGTGCTCATCACACAAAGATTTGTCCTGGGTGGGAATCGAACCCACGACCTCAGTCTTTGCAGTCAGGGTCACTAACCACTAGACTAACAGGCCAGTCAAAAAGAAGTAAAGACTTATAATTGAAGCAAGCTCAAAAACTACCAAAGCAAACTTAATAAAATTCATATGGGACCACCACGCGAGCTTGTACTACCAAATGTAAAAAGGATTTTCAAATTCGATTTTACAAATTAATGAAAATATCGACAAACATGAATTTTAAATAAAAACGGACGAACTTAGAACCTCTTCCTTTTTTAAAGTGAAGCTATAAAGATTTTTGTTATTTATTTGCGGGGGTGAAATAAAGTAAGCAAACCTAAACCATCAGGAATCAGCACCCAAATTGCGTAACACACTTACAATCACAATCTAAATCATTTTGAAGTATATTGATAATTCATTGCTTCATATGTTCGAAAAAATTGTCTGCTCAACAACGTAAATAACGCAATGAATGTTGTTGAAATGTCAAAATGAAAGTCATTCCTACTTTTAGTGTGTTACGCAACTACCTCCCAGGATTACAGGAACGTAGGAGCGCTTTATTACTAAATCTCCTAATAATAAATTATTTTCAACAAAAATGAGATGTCCTACCGTGAACTACGTATTCTCACCTCAACGTCGATACAGCCGAAGGGCGTAAATACCTACGTATTGGAAAGTGTTCGCGAGTTCTTTAGAAACTTTCTCCCTTCGCTACTTGTTTATGGTCAGGGCACGGAGCCTCCACTTTTTGCTAAGTCGAATGGCGAATCGAAAGCGAAATAACTACATGTCTAGGTAGCTACCCAATTGGTATTCGTAATGAAGACTGTCTGTCGACGAAATTGCGAAAATGAATTTACTGCTTTTTGTAATGGAACGAGTTTTGCATAACCGTTGTATTGTATAATGATGATGTTTTTTCCCGCTAAAAATTCCGAATTTCTTCCACGGCCACCAATAAGGCAAAGGTATTAAAAGTGAGGTCCAATTGGCATAAATTATCGTGCCAGCCAGCGCCATCTTACGTCCTTAAAGTTTTGAAAAAACTGTCAAGTTTATTTTGATCTTACTCTTGCAGATGTGTAGTGGTAATATCAAAGATGCTGATATTGTTTAAAAATAAAGAAAGGAGTTTGTTAATTTAGCAAATGAAAAACAATTAGGAACCTACTCTTGCAAAGACGAAGAACTTCATAAATATTCAAACGAAACGTTAATGTTGCATTTTTTGTCAAGCTAGGAAATTTAAATATTCATCAACGAATTTTGGTATCGTTTTTCTCCTTTGAAAATAATACATTTTAGGGTTCCGGAAAAAAACAGAACCCTTATAGGATCACCGCGTTTTCCGTTGCTCTAGAGCTGAACACGACCACACAAATACACGATTCAACAAAATTTTGCTAAAGTACTTTTATGGTAGGTACCTACTTAGGTGTATTAATTTATAATTTTAGTTCATGAGTAAGTGCAAATGAGCTCACTGCTATGTCAGTTAGTTACTATACCTTTTCGTATAATATTTGCTGTCGTAGGTGCATTATTTACGTCACCAACAATACGGATTTTCCTTCGAGAATCCCAACTCGAAATATTTTTCAAAAATTCTTCCGCATCTTATTCGCAATTTTCGCAAAACATGTTTTTTCAAGGAAAACATCTCAGGAAGCTAAAATGAGATGACGACAATAAATGAAAACATAGGCAATACTTATGTGCCTATGAGTATTCTGGAACTTATCCTGCAGCACTGGTGGCTCAGTCGTATCGGTCCGGATTTATGTGTTGTAGATACCAAGTAGTTGGTACCCAAGTAGCATAGTATTAGTAGTGTAGTATTTGTAATCCAAATTAATTACAATTACCTATAACTTAGTCAGTAAAAGTCTGACACGCCCTCCCGCTCCGCCCAGAGCGGGAGAAGTCATTTGATGATTTCCCATAGTAAAAAAAAAAAGGAGGTTTGTGTCCCAGCAGTGGGAACATTATAGCCTGATTATAACGCTGACGCTGTTCACAAATATGAAACCCGAAAATTTTGCAGTTTAAGGTGAATGCTCCAACTAGCCCGCGAAATTCAAATTTTCCAAATTGCAAAAAACGTAAGAAAAATTGAATTTCGCGGGTTGGTTGGAGCATTCACCTTAAACCACGGGACGGGACTACGCAAATCTCAATCTAAATCATTTTGGAACTCTGTTAATCCGTTGCTTCTAGTGTTAAAAAAATAGTGTGCTCAACAACGTACACGTAAACAACGCAATGATTTTTGTTATACTGTAAAAATGAAAGCCATTGCTACATATAGTGTGTTACACAAAACTAACTCGCAGGTAGCCGAAAATGTGTCATATATAACTTATACGACACATTTTCGGTTACCTGCGGGGTAGTTTTGCGTGTCCAGGTGTCCCGAAAGTAAGCACATAGAGCTACAAAACCTACCAAATATGTACCTACTAACAGAAATAATAAAGGTAGATAGTATATGAATATACCTGTTCGCAACGGTAAGTAAAGAAAACTGACTTCGTTTCGAAATATAGGTACGTAAAAAAGTACATGAACCGAAAAAAATAATTATAAACCTAACTAAATAACCTACCTATATTATGTATGCCTTTTTTTTTGGATGGGAAATCATCACATGACCTTCCCGCTCTGGGCGGAGCGGGAGGGCGTGTCAGACTTTTACTGACTAAAACCCACCCGTGTTCCTTTACTTGCCCATGTGCCAGGGCCACGGTGTCTCTTTCGAATAATCTCGCGACCCTAGCAGATTATGTAGAGCCTCACATATTATTTAAGTTTCATGTAGGTACTTACAGTATACCATTTTAAACAATACATACTAGATAAAATATTTAGCACAGTAGGTGAAAAATTGAATAATGAGGAAATTTTTAATTGAATACTTAGGTAGGTGCTATAACTATAACTAACCTGTGCTGTGTCGACACCCTCGCGCCAAGGATACTGGCCAAAAACTAGGTATGAAATTATTGTATTGTCATTAAATGAAATCTGACCGTTTGAAATGGGTCAAATTCAAATCCAAATCGTTTACAAACATATATTATGTAGTAGTATAGTAGTATGTAGTTACATACAAACATACAGGTGCAGCTAATAAAATCGTGTTAAGAAAATTGTCTGCTCAACAACGCAAGTAACGCAATTAATGTTGTTAAAATGTCAAAATTAAAGCCATTCTTACTGTGTTAAGTACCTACGCAATTACCACGCTGAATTGATTCGTCAGTTTTCGAGAAAACTCGCGGACATACCTACTGGGCGAATACTCGAATACAGAACCTAAGCTTTGAAGTCGGGTTATAAACGTGGGCGTCCGACTCCCAGATATTCGTATTGATACTAACCTATGCCATACAGAAATAGGTAGTGATACCTTATTTATATAAAGGTCCTTATACCTTATCGTCTAAAAACTTTACATCAAAATTCAAAAACTATTTTAAGTACTCATGAATCAATATTTCAGTTTTATTTAAACGAAACGACATCAAACTATCCAAAATTATTACTTGCACAAGTTGCAAAGTGATCCTGTAGAGACGAGATGAAATATTAGAGCGGGAGAGAGAATTACCCGAGGTGCGAGTGAGATAGACGACAGGTGAATGAGGGGTCATGAATAGGACCACCATACCGCGCGGGTTTTTGTTGAGACTTTTTTTGAGACGGGGACAAAGAGCTTTAGGATATAATATATAATATCAGTGCTTTTTTACTGAACCCTATAACGAATATTAAAATTGTGCAAGTATGGAAAAGTGAATCACGTAAGTTACAAATTAAAGACTACGAGGCACTTAGTATTTAATTAGTAACTTTAACACTCAAATAAATCATAGTACTATAAGCCTTGATAAATTGCGAAAAATGCAATGAGTGCCTTTTCAATTCAAATTTCACCAGTTAACTTAGCGCATCCATCTGAGATGTTCGCGAACCCCATACCGACGGGCCACCCATGCATTGTAAAAAATCTGTCCACGTGTGAGACGGAACTTACATAATATGACGGATTCCGAACCACCGTACAATTATTATTACTAATCGTTACCCAATGGTCGAAATTAGACCATGTTTTTTTTTTGTTAATTTAATATATTTTAAATTGTAATCAGCTTGTTGTTTTATTTCGTATATACTATACTCCATTTGTTTAGGTAGTTAACTAAAGGTAAACAATCTTGATATGTCTTTTTATATAAAATAAATCGTATAAAAGACCAACAAATATTATTTAAATTAAGTTACTTACCTAACATCGGTTTAAGTAAATACCTAATTGTAAACATTTTTAGATTCAATTTTTAGACAGTTTTTTAGATAAAAGACATGTTAAGATTGTTTACATTTAGTTAACTACCTAAACAAATGGAGTATAGGTAAGAATACACTATGCTACAACCAGCTTGTTTTCTAGATTCTTAGTTGATCACGATATATAGTAAAATATGTAACAGCACTATATTTTTTGTAATAAATATCTACCTCTATTTTACACCATATTTCTTTTTTATATACTACAAGCCTCTGCCCGCGACTTCAGCCTGGTGAATTTCTTGCTCCTCTGACAACCCACCCTGTAGCGTCACATCGCCTGGCCGTGATTTTACTTCGTTTTCTGGCGTGATGTTAAAGCATACCAGGAAAACGAAGTCATAACTTAGCTCAAAGAGTGGGCCAATGCAAAAAGAGTTTTTCGAATCCAACCGATAGTTCTAAACATTAGCGCGTTTAAATATAAAAAAAAAAACAAAAATATTCTTCGTCTTTACTAGTATATAGCCAAACATATTTATTCACATGAAGGTTCGAACACATAGCCAATCATGGGGATCATTTTTAAAGAAAGTTATATTTTGTACCTACAATAAATGCTTTTTGCCCGTACATTTCTGAGTATTCGCCTTTAATCGGCGTATTTATTTGTTTATTAATCTGACGGCTATCACAGGTATTTTTGTACAGCCGTCGATGGGGATGCAACAAGCTTAAAGTAAAATAAATAAGTTCTATTGAAGCATTTTCCATTACAAGAATACCTTGAAAAAATTACAGCGACCTTACTGCGCCTGAGTTCTATGTTATTTACCTGATGAATAAGGAAAAATAAAAAGACTTCACCAAACAATCAAACGTCACCAAGTACGAGGAATGACTCAACGTAAACCCCTGATGGTTACCCTAACCATGATTCATGGAACCCGAGAGGGGCGCGGGGGGGACGCGCCGCCATCGCGATCTCTTGCTAGTTGCTTATTTTCTTTAGTAGCATTTCCAACGTCAAAGCAGGTGGGTCACGCTCGCGCTCCGCTCACATAAACAAGTAACCGCGAGTGACAAAGTGCGATTGTGTGTGAACATATACCAACTGTGTGTACAACTCATTCAAGATGGGATGTGGAACGAGTTTTGTGAAATATGTGCTGTTCTTCTTCAACTTGCTGGTCGCGGTGAGTAGGGGAAAGGGCGGGCTTGGTTTGAAACCGGTTTGCTTGACTTGTGTTCCGGTAGACGGCTGATGGCTTGACCAGCCAACAGTGAAACTGACGCCCTGCGTAGACCACGAACTATTGAAAGTTGTAATCCGAATTAAACATGTGGTTTTCCCAAGATTTTTTGAAGTAGCGATCTTTTTTAAAAGGTTTTCAGGTAGATTTTTATTCTGAAGTTAGCTAATTCAATTACTTGTCATTGTAAGCTCGTGTAATATTATTGATTCGAGGATATATCCTCAAGCCACTTCATCACATCATTATTTCTTGCAATAATTCTCAATAACAAAGCAGGTAAACTTTACCACATCTTCTATTTCTGTCTCTCGTAAGCATTAAGAAGGAGATGGAATACATCTTCCCTCTCCGTCTGACTGGATTCGAAGACAGAATTCGTAGGGTGAAACGTACTGTTGTTGTCATCGGTTTTAAAATAGAATAATTATGTTGTAATACTATTGATATAATGTTCTGAGTATACTTGCATAAAATATTATATATAAACCTACTTATTCCATAGTTTTAGTATGTAAGCATGAAAATAATTAAGTTGATATCGGTTTCAAGTTATAAACATGGTCAGTGGGTAGTCTTAGGGGCGGATTATTATTATTTAAAAACTACAAAGATACCTCCATCAGCAAGTTTCCGCTCAAACCAGTTTCTAACGTAATATGTTTTAAATAGTAGTGACTATTTAGATGAAATCATGATTCATGAACAATGGCGTCAGTCGTTATTGCTTATTGCATTTTTTACCTCCATAACAGGCATGTGGTCAATGTCGCAAAGACAAACAATGTGACATCATGGATGTTTATAGTAGCAGTACATGGAAAGGAAGCTGCCTACGTAGCCATAAAGAATTTGATCTGATGCTTTATCTACATCTTCGCATATTTTTGTTCGTATTGTCTTTTGTACGTGTCTTTGCGGACCGCATTTTGATTGAGCATCACGTAGCAAGTAATGATTTGTCTGACGGTCACTGTTGTGTAAATACGTCGTAATTGAAGGCTGTTACTATGTGAGTTGTCGATAAATGACCAGTTCATCTAATTTACCGATAACAAAATCAGTAATGAAAGGCAATCCTAAACTTAAATTTTGATCAATTAGCACCAAAAGTTCTTAAAGTTTCTACCAACCAGATAGTAATGCGTCGGATAAATCAGTTGATAATGTTTTAAATCAATGCTAAAAGTGTCGAGCAAGATCCCAAAAGTACAGTCCTGTATATGTATACTAATAACTACTATTAAAATTATCCTCAAAAAGCAAGCATGTAATGCGACTTAAGAAGTACGTTAACAAATAAAGCCATTCTCTTTGAATGACCTAAGTAATGTCAAAGAATCTGGTGCCTTGACAGTAACAGATGTATAAATATTAGTACGTATTACTGTCATCTTGCTCACAGCTTACGTTTCATTGAATGTAACATGTCTGACCTTGGTTCACAACAGCTTGGTACTAGAATAATTACATTTAATACTAAAGCAACACGCTCTGTATGACAAAGACCAGTTTTACTACTCATTCGATAAGAAATTTTAACGACGTTTCCACGACGAAAGGAAATTAGAATGTCGATAAAGTAAATACTTGTTAAAACAGGTATTTCGATTCAATATTGGCATGTAGCCATTTAGATTGAACAGATTAGAACCACCTGAACCAAACCACGTCAGCCTATGTAAAGGAAAGAGGCAAAAATATACAGGACATCTTTTTAATCAATAAAAGTGATGAATACTAATGGTTTCCGCAAGCCTCGAATATTTATTGACCCAAGAGAATGCGTTGTCCCATTTAGAGTAACTAACTAATGATGTAAGACAAAATGGTGTCCCTAATGGAAGAAACTTGTTCAATTAATTACGTCTAAAAGCTTATGGTTAGTAGTGGTTAGAAACGTAACGCAAGTTTTATTCTGTTCGACATGCAGTTTAACGTTATGCTAAAACATTAGACTTACATTTGTATTTAAAGGTGAGCTGGTGGACACCTTATTAATTTCTTCCGTGGTAAACTAGGTCAACAATGAAGATTGCGTGATAAAAGTCAATTTTCCTCACTCATTCACCCTCCGAAAGTCAACAGGTGAATTCATTGAATAATTAATGAAGAGATACTGCTTGTTTTGGACATTTTGTGTGGGAACGTTGCCATAACAGTCAGACTCAAATACAAAAACTTATGACTTCATGTTATCGAATAATACAGTTTTTAGTTTCGACTATTCAGCATAATGCTACGTTTTACGATTAACAGCAAGGCCACTAAATTGTACGTCTTGCACTCTAATAAAATCAGTTAGTTCAGCTTTTATGAAGGCTATATCCAAAAGTCCTTGTATTTTCGTTTGAAGTGGGTCAAGGAAAAGTCCCTGGTCTGGTTCTGAAGGATAACGGCGAACGTAATCGTGACTCAAGGCTAGAATTTCTCAAAGCTTATCTTCATGCATGACGTAACCTGAGCTAAGCATTTGAATAATCCTTGCATATTTGCAATCCTCTTTGCTTACATGCATTTTGAAACAAGCCACGTAACAGTTCAGTATTATAGGACACAAAAGACTAGCTTGTAAATTCCTCAAGGGACTATTTAAACTAGGAACGGTTACGACTTTGATGCATAATATTGATATCCCAAAAAGGATCTCCATACCAATAAAGTTTATTGCTAGTGATTAATCTGGACATTTTGCCCATCGTCATAGCACTAAAGTCATCGTTGACGATACAGCCACAGTCCATGATATTCAAACATGGTGCACGTGACCTGGCCCCGAGGTGACATCATCGCCACGACCGCCTCTGCCGCCAAACTGGCGCCCGTAACACTTAACATGCTTGGCCTATTACTTATGTTAAGGTAACTAAGCCATATTTTATTTAGGACATTTTGCACACAAAAATATGCAAGAAAAAAATGATACTTTGTATTAAAAAAAACTTAATATTTTGAACGCACTGAATCACCATTTAAGTAAGCACGTGGGCCTGTCTACAGTTGCTGTATAAACAGGCATTTCCGAATTCAATAAAAAAGTATTCGTTTCCTTGAAAACGGTTAGTAGACGCCGAATAATTTCGGTCCGAGTCCAGAAAAAACTTGTTTTAAAACTGGTTTGACGTATACCAGTGTTGCTAACATCCAGCGTTGGTGCAATAGTTTTTTTGTAACAAACGTACACGTCCGCGGATGTTGCGCACCACAGCCTTGCCAATTTGCCACTAGTATTTGCGTTTCTCTTTGGAAATCCTCGGGATTATTTGATAAAGTCACACTGTGTTCACTTCGTTAAATAAAGCCTTTGTTTCCTTGTCACATGTACGCATTATAAAATGTTTGCTTCCAAAAACTTAAATGATGTCTTAGGAAAATCTCATGCTGGGCAGCAATGCGGTTTTTTATACGCTACTCATATGCAAATTTTTATCTTTAAATTAACGTGGCTCTTTAATTTGATACTACGAATTTGAGTCATTCATAGTAATATGGTGAGCTCACGTTCTATTTATCGGGCTATAATGTTTTTATCGAATCTCTTGCATACTCTCGAGCAAAATTCTCATATGATTTACATTAAATGCTACCCACAGGCATCCTTTCATGTTTGGGTGACGTAAGCTATTTCAATGTCGTTAAAGGATATCCAATGGTCTTGCAGTGAAATCGACTAAGTACCGTCCGTATCTTGGTCATCGTCATACGGATGAGTTTGTTTAAAATTGCCGATCTGTAAACTGTTGCAAAGTCTGAAGTAATTATCATGATACAAGTTCTTTTCGCCACAATATCTCTGAATACAATTATTAAATAATCTACTCCTTAAACAAAAAGAATCAGTAAAAGTAATATGGTTTTAAACACACACTTGAAATGGTTCTATCTGCGATGGCATTGGAAGTTAACGTCTGGTTCAGAATAGTAATGTGTGTTGTGTACTATTCAGTAGCTCAGCACCAACACGTGATCTGATTCTAATTAGATTAACTTCCTGCTATATTTGTTTGATAGCTTACATGTAACACAGGATAACCTTTTAGTACACGTATTCACGTTTCAAGGAGACATCAACATACTTAAAAATCCCCTTAGAAATATATTTAATTTGGTTTCGGAAGTTTGTATACTCGAAAAGATATTATACTTTGTCAAAAAATTCTAGTTTTTTTGACCATTCAAAACTACATGCATGACCAATAAGAAGTAATAAAGACTAGTCAAGAATAAACCCCAATCCAAAATCGACTTTTCCTCAAAGATTTTCCAAGACTAGCCCGCAAGTTAGACGTCATTTAATGACTCCACAGATCGCCATGGCCTGTCTGTGCCCTTCCGCCCTCAGACCTCACCTCCTTCCTCGTCATTGTCGCTCGGTCACCGACCTTACTTATGCAATCCTCGCCATAGTTGTACACCTGGTAATGGTATTGGCTGGGTCACGCACGTTGTCTAACCTCGCAAGATATGCTGATGAATTTTTGGAACTTAATGCCAAGTTCTGCGGACCGTGAAATTATGCCGTAAAGATTGATTTGAGTTTAGAGATTATGGCTTACTCGGTCTGGTTTTGAGAGGCTTATAATATGAATCTAACATATTTAAGTTTCATGATTTTGCTATCTAGAATGAAACCACAAAGGAAAATGTAAGAACTTGTTCAAACTTTTACTTCCAAATATCTAATCATGTCCAAAGTTTCAAAGCCTTCCTTTGTTTGAAGCACAAATCCACTCAATTTTTGACAAGTTTCGGCTATTGCCAGTGGCTCTCTGGCAACTCATTATAGCACCAGTGTTGCCTCATCAATCATCATCACGATGTCAGTTTTGTACTTCATCGTTAAATTGATTTCGGTTTGATCGACAGCTATAAATCTGAGAAACATGGTTTACGAGATGTATTAGATAAACAATGCTTCTGGATTCTGGAATCTGATGTATGCCTAGAAGTTATGAGAGGTTTATTTTGAGCCCATTGGGTTTGTCCACCCACATTTCCTGCTTTGAAACTTATATTTTCCGTTCTGGACGTTTTCTACTCTTAAATCCCACACAGTATTTGATAAAATACCCTATTACAGTCGATCCAAACAAACAAGCTTTCTTTTAAAGTCACGTACAGAATTCTTAACTGCAAATGCTTTCACAGGCACTGTTTATTGGAATATCTAGGTCGTTGTTGTAAAAACATTCGATACCCAGCGTACGCTCATAAAAGTGTGTGACGCCCCAGTATTAAAAAGCAACCTGTGATTATTATGGTGTTCAACAGTCCGTAACTGCTAAAGGGTGCTTAATGGCAAGTTTGAGGGAAATCGGTTTATTTTGTGCTGCTCGATTGATGTTTTAAACGTAGGAATAGCTTAAAAAAGTCTATCGTAAATCTATGCAAAACGATGAAAAACAAACATGTGAAACGTAATGTGGTGTAAATCTGAAGATGACGAAGCCTAAATAAAAATTAAAATACTAAAGCCCAGTGCTCCAAGGCAACTATTAGCGTAATTCCTCGTATCGTTCATTGTAGTGTGAATAAAAATAGAGATGTTCACATACTCTCTTTGTCTTTATATATAGTCCTCTTCACCGTGTCCGGCGACAGCGACCCTGACTACTTCTCTCTCCTCTCGTGAGCTCTTTGATGGCTGGCAAAACCGAATTTGGTCTTAAAAATCCGGTCACACTGTATACAGATGAGCTGACCAGCATCGTCATATGTATAAGTATATGAAGGCTTCGGGGGACTTTTCCGTATTTGGCGCTTCTTGTCTAGATCTTCAAGACGATTCCTTTCAAAGCATTCAGCTGCTTTGTGAATTGAGCTGCGCCACCTTTCACGGTTTCGAGCAAGCTCCTGCCATTGATGAACGGGGTTACTTAGGTATTTGTGTCGGAATGACCAATGACCAGCAGATGACACTGCAGTGTTGGAAAACTTAAGAAGAATGAATATCGCATCACATCACTTTCAAGCTCAGCTTTAGACAATGGTTTTAATTTAACAGGCGACTCATAGTCTGGTTTCAATTGGCGAGTAATGGGTTCTGGTTATTTCTCTGTTTATATTATGTGTAGCATGTGTTTGAAATAATGTGATAAATGGTGCTGTCAAGCGTGTCACGTCTATTTGGGTCAATGAATCAATACCAATCTCGCGTTCACTTTGCCACACACTGTGTTCGCTATAATTATGTCAACCAGTTACCTCCACAATTATAACAAAGACGATGCCGATGCACGATGTTGTTGGCAGCTTGCCGATCGGGGGAATTCCGGGTTTGGTGCTCCCTTGAGTCATACGAGCTTACAGTCTGGTCTTTCTGCCACAGGTAAATGGCCTAGGATTTTAGACTAGTTCAGTAACCGGTTGAAATGTTAATGATATTGGCACGACACCGTTATCAGTAAAACCGTTATTCGGTAAGTAAATATGGCGCTTTAACTCCATACAGCAAGGCAACTCCTTCGCAATTTGCTACAGTTATTTGTCGTAACAAATATTTTGATGGTTCAACTAACTTTACATGTGAACTAACTTTGTCATAAAGTTTTAAATAAGCGTATGAAATCGATACAAGTATTGAATGCTCTCAATACTACAATCATAAACTTGAGTTTAACGTTACACAAATGCATTAATAAAGATTATTACAACATCTACCTATATTTTTTTCAAGTGAATGCGATCATGGCTGCTATTTCATTACGTAACATGTGCACAAGATTACTCAGCTGCCGTACATAATCTATACAGTGTGTGCTGTAGTTATGCAAACGTAACAGCCTGTAAAATATCTCGGCCACGGTATGCATAACCATACGACTTTTAAAACGAGACGCTTTATAAATTCACGATAATGAAAGGGGGTCGGCAACTGGGGCGTTTACCTCACGCCATCGCCATGGTATAGTGTTTTTTTTTTTAAATAAAATAAAAATGTGAAAGGAAATGAAAGGGCGAAAGTTTTATTTGTGGACAGAAATGCAATGTCGCTGGGTTATGTACACATAAATGAAAATGTTTGAAGAATCTTACAATTTATATCGTTGTGTTTCCTGATGAGCTGAGCTGAGCCATGAGTACAAACTAGCCGGAGACCCAATTATATTATTTTTTAGCTAAAAGAAAAGGGCAGCTAGTTTAACTTACACTGTTAACTTGCAGTAGAATAAATCCATCCCTACATACCTTTGATGCGCCAAGCGAAACGCCGCCGTCAAGTCCGTTTGACCAATGACCTGAAAGATTCAAAAGAGAAATTCGATACGGAAGGTGAAGAATCGAGTCTACATCCGCGTTTTAGTCTGAAAGGTTTGATACACTATCTGGTCTGCTCTCCGTTCGGTAAATAACAATCAATTGCAATATATTCTCTGGATAGTTGGTCAAACTCACGATTTTCTGCATGATTCGAGGGAATTTAAAGCGCAACAAAACCGCTTTGTTTTAGAATTGACCATTCACAAACTAGATCCAGTCTACCTAACTCCTACGTAATACAACCTTTAAAAGACCTGTTTAAAATGGGTTAACAGCCGCGTATGATTGATCAACTACTTGGCTTAGCGTGACAATTTGCTGTTCGCGGCATTGTAATGGCGTCTGGGTCCCACAAGTCACAAGTGAGCTAGCAATGGCGGTCTTGATCGTTGATTAGTATTAATTTTACTTATCGCTGGCATAGCTACTGTTTGTGGGTTTTATTTTACGTCCATTTAAAGAAATTGAGGAAAATATGTGGAATTTTCGAGTAGGCAATTAGAGTTCTAACTTAATTAAAATATTGATAAGTAAAGAACTGTAATATACAGCATGATCATGTATGATGTTAAAAACTAGACTTTGTCCTTTATTTTTCCATAACGAAAAAAAATACAACTTTTTAACTTAACATCGTCCTAACATACACAATAATACCCATTGTTCTATGTGAACTATCAAGTAGGTATAATTAGCATACTAAGTTGGTAAAGCAGCTATGAATGAATGCAAAGAATCGTCTTTATTTCCCTACGGTTTACAGCTCAACTATTCCGAGGTTAACTTTATAGACATAACAACAACAATAAAGATTATATTCGATCTAAGTAAATAATTCTGACCAGTACAATGTCTTACAATTGTGGGCGTTATTCATAGTAGTAAACGACAATAATAGATCAATATTTTAATGATCAAGGCATTCTCAGATAGCATAGCAGGCGGCACATCATGACATATATTCGATAACCTTTAACCGATGAGTGGGTTCGGACGGAATGACGGGCAATTGTTCAGATAACATCGATTAACAGCCAACTAAATAACGTAAACGACTAACTAATAAATGTCTTATTACAACGCCTCCAATCGATAGGAATGTGCAGAACATAATAGGTTTGTGATAGATCTGTATTGATGCTTATCCATGAAACTAGATCTGAATACACTGGCTTTGGCATTTTTCACACTGACGTAATATTTGAATGTAACCAGCGCGTTATTCCAAAAAATCAAATCAAAAATATTTTCTTATTTTTACATGGTCATTATCAGGATACTTCACCCTACTTATTTTAAAATTGGAATACATTGTGTTTGTTTCGAAGTGAGAGTGTTGCTGTTTCTTCCTTGCGATGTTGCCAGTTCTGCTTAAATCATTTATATCTCTTTAGGTACCTACCTATTACAAATTATTGTTTGTTCCAAATACATAACATACTTGTACATAAAGTATTTTCTTCTGTTTAGCACCTGTCAATTCGTGATTTTCTTGTTAACTTGGAATGAGACTTTCAAACGCTGTAAAGTGCTAAAAGTGATATTTTTTTAGAAATCTAAGTCCATTAAGTAAATATACCTTACTTTCAAATAACAGACATCTCATTCTTTTTCATGGTGAATTCTCTTCTAGACTACAAGTTGCCTTTTTTGCTGAATATGAATCAAAATAAAATAGTAATTTTCAAATAATAAAAACGGCAGTTCTCAAATCTGACCAAATGTTAATAATTACGTTCTCATCGAAGTCAACCACAACAACCAGGAACCACAAGGCTGGTTGGCACCAGCCTTCCACCAACCTCTAACTAACTTCTGCTCGCGACTTTTCTTCTTTTCTTTACATAGTATTAAACAAAGTCGCTTTGTTGCGTTTGTACGCTTAGATCTTTTAAACAACGCTTTTAATGTGGTTTTCATTAATAGACAAAGTGATTTAAGAGGAAGGTTTATATTTATACTACTCAGGCGAAGCCGCTGGCAAAAGCAAGTAAAATTATAATAAATTGAAACCTATACTGGTAATGCGACTTCATTAAAAAAAATATGGAGCGAAAGATAAAAAAGAAATAACATAATCAAGTATTTAATCAAAGGTCAAATGAGAGTTTCGTCTAGATTACATATTCAACATTTGAACTCTTATAGTTACGTAAAACTTATATTATATCTAAGTTACGCCTTAATTGCATATCAACTCAGTCATCATCTCCCAATTACTTTGGGGTCGGCTTCCAGTCTTACCGGATGCAGCTGAGCATCAGTGTTTTACATGAACCGCCTGCCTATCTGACCTCCACAACCCAGAAACTGGGTAATATTATACCCCTTGGTAAGACTGGTGGTCAGACTTTCGGACTTCTGACGGCCCATAACAACTTTTTATTTTCAAACAAGATAATATTAACAGAAAAACAGTGGGGGTGGTACGGGGTTCGATTTCGAGAAGCCTTAGTAGTTTCTTTTGACCATCTCGATCTAACGCATCCACCGCGTTCGGCACTCCGATTGGTCCTTCACCAAACTAGGACCAATCAAACTAGGGCCAATCCCAATAGGGCCAATCACACTAGGGCCAATCACACTAGGGCCACAGATACACGCAAAGTGTTATCGGGTTTTTCCATTTGGAATTTCTCAGTAGCAGCTCGGATTTTGGGTGTTCAGCTCGGAAACCACGTGCTTGATCTGTCGCCGGTCATGTTGGATTGCCGTTCTTTCGGAATATTAGAGTAAGAGCTCCTACACACGAGCGGCATGTTGCACACGGCAGGTAACTGCAGCCGTCGACATGCGATGATTCCGCTGATCTTTGAAGATGGCTTGTCGCCGGTTGCCGTCGGCTGCCGTTGAGATGCGTCGACGGCTGCCGCCGATACGTATCGACGGTATCAATTACCTTTGCCGTTGGCAACACGCCGCTCTTTCAAGAGCTCTAAAGGAACAGAGACTGCACATGTGTATGCGCACGCAACGTTGATAGAGTTATCCTTGTCATTAACTTTTTACGCCACCATTTTGTAACATTCATCAAACTGCATGTGCTACTTGGTTTTTAGGGTTCCGTACCCAACGAAGAGTAAGCAAAAGGGATCCTATTACTAAGCCTTCACTGTCCGTCTGTCCGTCTGTCTGTCAGCGGGCTGAATCTCATGATCCGTGAGAGGTAGACAGTTGACATTTTCACACAATGTAAATTTATTTCTTAAGTTAAAACTGCAGGGGTCTCCATACAAGAAACGCGTTTTTTTCGGTGCTTTTTTTGCGTTGTAGTACGGCACCCTTCGCACTTAGCCGGTTTTTTTTTTCAGTTTAGTGGTCTTCCTTTCCTTGCCAACTCGAAAATTCGCTTCAAGTAACGCATCTGTCTCTTTCTGCTACAATTTGGCCTTCCCATTTAACTTATTTAACCCCACTTAGTAACAGGACAGTCAGGTGCAAGAACGACTGATGCACGCTAAAATTCTGAATATGTCTGACTCGCGAGTCCAATTTTAAATGAAAACAGTTACAGACATTGTTTTGTAAACACAAAGAGCAGATGCTACCATATATACACGTGTTATTGGACTTTTTCTCTCTTTCTTTCTTGTATTAACAGTTTTTATATCAGCCATCTGGCTGTATATTGTAGAGTCATTTGAAGTTATGATTACACTTCTTTCATAAGTTTATGTCGGTTTAAAAAGGTACCGTATGGGTATAAGGTAAGTCTTGTTCGGTAATAATTTATGAGCCCGATAATTGTCATGATGCAGTAAAGTTTCCATAGCAAGCACAATACATAAAGATGTAGTTAGTAACAGACCAGATCACATTATGTTGCTATTAGATTCAACTTTGTTTAATCGCATTGGCAGTTGATATTTTGACAAACTCCCAGACAATCAAGCTGGTTGTTACTCAGAACTTCTTCTAACTTAAAAGAAATTTCTTCTTTTGGAAAGAAAAAGAAAGAAAGAACTTTACATAAACATAACGCGAAGAAAGACCAAACGCAGCAACAATAAAAGACAAAGCTGGGACAATACATGCATTACGTCCACGCAAAACGGCCATCACTCAGCATAATGCTCCAGTCAACAATTAACTTAAGCACAGCTGTCTGAGCTGTGCTGCTGGGAAGTTTCTTGCGCCACGTCTTCCCAGCTAAAACACTAAGAAGTGGTGAGGGACGGGCGTTTTGGGACACTGTCTTATGTAATTTTGACGTTTCAAAAGTGCTTTGATTTTGTCATCGATCCCAGCACACTTCCCATATTTTCTTCCCAAGTGAATTCAAACCAGACGTGCTCGAATTAGTACGGAAATAGTTCAATCATGTTTTCAGCCTGATTCGCTTCGAGCTCGCATACACGCGTGAGCAAAAGGGGTCACTTGTATGACGCCACGGCGCGGCGCGGCGTAGGAAATAACACTGCAGCTCAAGTACAGGCAACCACACGTATATGGTCCAATTTGACTGTTACAGCGTGGGGATTTCGTAGGAATAAGGGCGGTTTTCGTAGATCAGGTTTTACTTCTTATGTGGTTGAGTGTACTGGACTGGCTCACGTGAGGATTGGTTAGGGCATTGATTGACGTGTTAATTAGGTCATTAATACTGGGAAAGTATTGTTTTGTTGATGTGACGCGAGAGGGACGGAGGAAAAGCAGATGCCTTGTGTGGATATGATATGAAGGACAGGGGCTGTTTAATAAAGTAATGGCTGACAGGGTAGAATACAGGGAAACACTTCCCTGACTCCAACTAACATGAGACAGGATCGCAGGAAAAGGACTTAATTTTTATTCAGTCTTCATTTTCCGGTCAATTTTCTATATCATACCAACTTAGATAGGTCATCATCATCTGCGTAGTCTTCTCCCAATTATGTTGAGGTCGGCTTTCAGTCTAACCGGTTGCAGCAGAATATTATATAGATCGTCTGCCTATCTGGCCTCCACAACCCAGTTATTGGGTAATAACCCTTTGGAAAGACTGGTTGTCACACTTTCGGGCTTCTGACGACCCGTAACGACTCTCAAAGATCCACGAAATCAACGGCCGAGGCACGGAGGGGTCTTGGTATGTAGTCACCCATCCACAGACCAGCCGCATCACACGGTAATAATAATGTAATATTTTCACATACGTATGATATTCATAATACTTAAACAATTGAATGAATGCCGTGTGACATGTGCCGAATTTCCTTCCGGTGGTATTGTTGGTGCTGTGTGAATTTGTGGAGGGAACAGGTGGACAGGCCATCTGTCCGGAGGGCCTAGACAATAGGCCATTGCTTTTTGTAAAGGGTTTTGTAAATACTTATCACCCAACTTATTTCAACTTTCAACACGAATGAGATGAGCTTTTCGGTAGATTACTTATGTCAAACCAATACATGTTTGACTTTTCCATCATCGTTATAGCTTGGCCAGCGTGTCCAGTTGTCTGCTTGCTCCAGGATGCTGCTGAAAGTGCCAAGTTCTAAACCAAATTCTGCGCTCAGTATAAATATTGCTTTTGACACGCTAAGAAGAAGATCGTTGATGGAATAGCACTTTGTCTAGGCTTTCTGCTCTGAAGAACTAGAGGGATCTTGTGTGGATAATTAATGAACGAAAGCAAATTCTGGCGAAATAAAGACGTTAAAGGCTAACTTAGAGAACTCCAAACCTAGGATTTGCTTGTACCGAATTCCGACATCCATTTTTGGATTGTCTCTTTGCCTTTGCTCCCTGTTCTGAAGAGGAACTGAAGGGTCTTGTAGAAAATTAATGAACGCAAGAAGTTCTTGGCAAAATAAAAACTTTATTGGATAAATTGCCAAACTCCAAACCTTGAATTTGCTTGCCCCAAATTCCGACATCCATTTTTGCGTCCCTATCACTCTGTACAAACAACAGTTATTTTAAAATTAACCTTCTCATTGATACCATCTGTTCTGAATCGCCTCTGACCTCGAACGAGATAAGAGAACGAACATAACAACATCTTTTCATTCTGTTGTTTTCATTTTACGAAAATAAAATGGTGAGATTGGACCACGTGCACGCTCCACCGCTCGGTTCTAAATCTGTACGGGCTACGCATCAGTCAATTACCTAATTCCATCATGTTTTTCACTAGATTCTGTTCTATTCTAACACCGATTTTCGTAATTAGGGCAGAATATTGCCTTTTTCTGGGATATTAGAGGAGCATGCCGATAGATCTGTGGTTGGCAGGTGTGGTAAATGTTGATTAGTTTGAGGAATAACTAATTCTAGCGATCGGGTTTTTTTACCCGACTACGGTGATGCAAAAAGCAGATGGATGGATTTATCTGTTCCCTCATAACTTCTAAAGAACTCAATAATTTGGCAAATGAGGTATCCTTGGAGGCGTCTTGATCGTCCGTTGTTTAGAGGTTATGTGACGTCAAATTAAATTGAATAATTGGCGATAAGAAAACAATACATTCTAACAATAGTAAGCGATCATAAGCTTTCGGGTAATGTCGTATACGACCACGGCTTACGGATGAGAATATTTGTTTGTTTCATACTTTTTATTACGTTATTCTAATATCTACCACGACGGCATGTTGCAGGAAACAAAATACCACTCGGTCTTTGCAGATATTGATAACATATAACAGCTCATAGATAGACTGAAAGTCGAACCTGAATTTATCAGGAAAACTAAGGATGATGGAATTAAAAGATCATCAGAAAAAATAAACACTGAAATAATGCCATCAGATGAAGGCTAAGGAACTAAATTGGACATCCAAACACTCAGCACCCCAATTTCGTAACATACTAATCCATTCCTTCATAAGTTTGAATAGTTTGTCTGCTGAACATCAGGTAAAATGAAAGCTAGTCCTACCTTTAGTGTGTTACGCAATTACTCCACTAGACCCTTAATTAAAAAAAGAATACCTTGTTATTCCGAAACTAATAACAGAACATAGCATCCATTAATAATACCAACGTCAGCGGGACGTCCCCACTCATTTACGTCACCAATTAATATTAAGGCCTACTTACTTTTGGAAATACCCAGCAACCACTGTGTTACACGGCCATGACCCGATAGATTGGCCGGTCGGATAGGCGAACCCGAAAGACTAAGGAATTGAGTCACCGACGTAACCGAAATGACTTGGCCGAGTTGCCACTAAAATAAATTACTTACTCATTCGTAAAATCCGTAAAATTGTTCTTTCGACCGTTGCATCGATGATGTTTGATGATGAACTGTTTTGAGCATTTTTTGCAAATTAATTGGAACGTTTACTGCTAAAAAAAAAATAGGAAGCTCATTCATATTCTTTTCCAATTTCCACAAATAAATTTCTTCATCATATCATAATTTCAGCCGAAAGACGTCCGCTGCTACACATTGGCCTCCCCCAAACACCGCCATCTCGACCTATTCCGTACCTCTCGCATCCACCGAATTCCTGCGGCCTTCACCAGGTCATCGGTTCAACGTCGGGAGGCCTTCCAATTTCCAATAAATTTATATTAAGATAAAACTGTGGTAGTTTTAATGTACGTAAACAAAAACAACTGATGACGAATTAAGAGTGACAATACTAAAATTATGTAAGTACAAACTAGAGTATAGAGTCGAAAAAATCCTCGGCAACACTGTCGAATAAATTATCTTGAAACAAGCCTTAAATTGTCTTCAAAACAAGCCCCCAAAAATATCCTCATGATATTTTTGGGGGTTTGTTCGTGATGAGTGTCAGCACACAACAAAAAACACACACACAGTGCAAAAAAGCTGTCTTTCGTCATAAGGAAGTCCAAAAGCTCGAAATTACGTAATCTTTTGCATTAAGTTTTAGTTTTTGTACCGATATTACATAATATTGGCAGTGTGGACTGCAGTTTTTGCACATTACCACTTTTTTTCTTCACCTCAAAGATCTTGAGCAGACCTGTATTTTTTGCTCTAGCAGAAAACCTTTCAAAAAGATCCTTATGCGAAACTCAATTGTTAACGCATGGGAATTTATCATGTTTTTTTGCCATTCAGCCAGGCGATGTCTACTCAAACCTACTACACTATGTATGATGCTGTGCAAGATTATTTTGGGACGTGGCCCGTAAAAATATCGCGGTCGATTTTTTTCGCGATAAAATCACGTCGCGATACTTTTACGTCCGTGCGAACGTGGTAATCAACGGAACTAACACGCCATCTTGTTTTTCCAATACCAACTTTTCACGAAAAAAATGTTTAACAACAGCGCCATCTGTCAACGTCATTCAAGCACCCAAAGACCCTTGTAGCACTCTAACAACCTTTTGCTGAAACATATTTTTTTTCTGTCCACAGCTCCTCGGCCTAGCAGTCATAGGCATTGGAGTGGCGGTCCAGCTCAACTGGACGGTTGTGAAGGATGAGCTTAAGACACACCTGACGGTCGCGCCATGGGTGTTCATTATCATAGGCGCCATCATGTTTGTGATAGCCTTCTTCGGTTGCTGCGGAGCGATACGGGAGAGCCACTGCATGGTTGTCACGGTATGTATCTACACCTTACTATTTTGCCCAATCATCATTTCAGCTGGAACGTCCACTGCTGGACATAGGCCAATATGGGAGGTTTGCTATAATCACCACGCTTGGCAGGCAGGTTAGCGATCGCAGTATGGTGTTATGGTGCATAGAGAATGCTGCTGCCTATTCTCTAATAAGTCCCTTAGTCGCCTCCTACGACACCCACGCATAATATTATAAGTAAAACGAGGTAGATAGGTTGCCCACTCAGCATTCGATCTTCAAAAACGGCACATTGTCATACTAGAAAGTAGAGGAACACTACAGAAACGATGGATGAACTGTGTGAAGGATATGGCGAGAAAGAAGGTGACTACCGAGATGGCGACAAATAGAGAAGTATGGAACCAAACGACATGTTGCGTTGTCTTCAAATAAATTTGGATAGAGAGACCAAAATTATGACGTGGAAGTAGGATGACATGTCGTAATTATCGAGAGTGCAAAAGAGATGACAATATGTAACTTGGCTAACTAGCCAAGTTGTATGTCACTTGCCGAGCGCGTGTAACCTGTTTGCTTCTTTTTACTTATTATCATTGATTTTGTCTAAATACGACACAATCTAAGATTAAAGATTGGGCCAGCATGCTAAGCAGAAATGACAGTGCTCCTACGGAAGATGTTCAAAAAGCTCTGTAATGTTCTGTGACCGAGACCATTGAATGATTGCACAAGCATGTTTTCTAGAGGTTTCCATTTTTCTCTAGACTATGAAACTGAGCAAAGTAATATTCTTATTTTGTTGGAATAAGCCTGTTAGTATCTTAGATACTAGTACAGGATATTTTGTGTAGATTCAATCGCTTCTTAAAATGTGCTAAATAGAACCTGTTTTGCCATTACCATATTGGCGAAATAACAACCTTGACGACCTAATCTAAACCGTAATACTGTTTTAGTAAGAGCGACATTTATAACACATTGGAATAGATTGGATCAATTACCAGCCCACATTCGAAATATGAAACCAAATATTTCTCCTTACATTGACAAACACAACTGTTAAACAATCCACTGCTGTGTCAATTCAAACTTGGAACGCTCGAAGTTCTTCGAAACATGCAATGGAATGTAAACTATGGAATACATCCGTTTTGTTTTCTCAGTATGATGTGTGAAATTATATTGGGTGGTACATTAAGTACCAAGAGTAAAGAGCCGTTGTCGAAAGTACCGTGGAACGGAAGCAGTGGGCTCTTAACAAGACTTCAAACGATTGACACAGTTTCGGTTTTAAGTGTACTTACCGAAGAACTGTTTTCTGGATGTTTTCTTTGATTCCTCCTTCTGTGTTTTGTCCTTCAAGATACGCGATTTTTCTTATTCCAAGGTCAGGGGTCTTTCACCTGCAATAGCCATACTCATCTCTAATTGAAACATCGCAGACATAAATGTTACCTGGGCTAAGTTTTTTGGTAACTGAATGATTACGTACTTACGTAAGAATACGTACTTACGTAAGCATACGTACTTACGTATTATGTTCTTGTGTAAATATTGGGAAATTGTGTTACTTCTTCATTGAATCCTCTAGCAGGGTTATAAGTTTGTACTTTTATGTTGATAGTCGTATCTAGTTCTCTCAATATTTCTGGCATGATACAGATAAGCTTCCATAGATCTAATTCATGGGGCGTCAGCAAAATCCGTCTCACAGACTAGATAGATATTTGTCCGTGTATGCTACAAAACGACTAGACAGAAAAAACTTGGCAACGAATATGTTCCGCCCCCTCTCATCCTGCAGTGGAGTTGTTGTAAAATAAGTTTTATTTTACGCTTTTATCTAAAAAGGACGAGCATCCTCATTGTCCTAGATACTACATGATGTTCATCACAGTCTCATAATTCTGATGGTTAGACTTTACAAAATAGCTATTATACGTCTCGGTAATTGAAATTGTAAACGAACCTGCACTTACCGACAGGGTTCACAATCTACCCGATTCTATTACCCGTCATTTCGGTCCTACTCTCTAAGCACCTGCCAGGGTCCCGGATTTGTTTGAGTTACGGTGGCCCTGCCACAGGCAAATGAAGGAACACGGGTGGGTTTTAGTCAGTAAAAGTCTGACACGCCATCTCGCTCTCCGCCCAAAGCGGGAGACATCATTTGGCGATATCCCACCCAGAAAAAAAAACTCAAAGCACGAAATCCGTAGTTTCGGCCAAAATGACGGTCGTTTTCTAATTCCTTCGGAGAAAAGGTTTGTTGGCAGTTCTCTTTACTCCAGATGTGGTTTTGCTTTTCCGAAAAAGTTATTTAATCGAGCGTAGGGCTCATTCCGAATTTAGAATTGTTTGCGGACGGGCGCGTATAACCGTTGACGGAATTAGAGAGTAGGGCCCCTGATTTGTCGCTCTTGGCCGTAACCGAGTTTGTCACAGTAACTTAGCTTTAAGGTTATGAGAAAATTCAGCGGTACTCTGGGCAGATAGCCTAGCACGATTGGCTCTTTCTTACATACTTTCTGGTGCAACAAGAGAACTTTGACTTTCATTGGCCTAAACAGCATCCTTAAAGCTTTATTATAATGGGTGCGCAAATATATAGGTACGATTAATTCACACATTTTCACATTTCAGTACGCGATCTTCCTGCTGGTGATTATCATTGTGCAAGTGGTGATAGCAGTCCTCCTGTTCGCTTACGGCGACACGATCAAGGCTAGCCTGGTCAAGTCGGTCAACTCGCTGTTCGACAAGAGATCCGGCCCTGACGTGGACAAGGCTACCGATGCTGTCATCAACAACCTTCAGCAACAGGTAAATTATTTATAGAATATGTAATATCTTGTGTGTACTGTCGAACAAAGAGTTAGGTATACAGGCGAAAATATTAATATTTCTACTTTATAGGTAAACTAGCTTTTGCCAGCGCTTAGTTCGCGTATTATACATATAAACCTTCATCTTGAATCACTCTGTCTATTGATGAAAACTACATTAAAATCCGTTGCGTGATTTAAAAGATCGAAGAGCACAGACGCGCGAAGCGACTTTTTTATACAATGTAAAAAAAAAGATGTTTAAAAGCGGTTGCAAGTTAGCTTACAAAAAAAAAAAAACTATTTGTTTCGCTGTATTTAATAGAGATTCGTTTTTGTACTAAATATTATTTATATAAATGTTAAGTGACTACTATAGTAACAATCTGGTATACCTAATGTGATTTAGACAAAAAATACAAAAGAACAATAGATGAATTATTTAACTACATATTATTAAGTTAAACATTATTGCATATAATAGCCATTGTTTACTACACAGGAAAATAAATAATTTACAGAAATAGGTACTTCAGAAATACCCAGGACCTTTATACTGTTTAATTTATATACGATATGTACCTATTACGTGCACCTTTCAGCTCAACATACACGTGACATACAAGTTGGTCTGTCATGTGTTTGCAAGAGCACCAGTGTGTTCTTGCATCCTCTATTTGGAGACTAACTGCAAGGGAGAGTCCACTTAAAATTCAAACTTAAAGTATTTATTTCAAATAAACCAAATACAGGCACTTTTGAGTTGTCAAAGGTTGTTCAGTCAGAAATATGAAGCTCCCATTCCAAAGCATAGTACCTTAAATAATTAAATCCATTTTTAGGCGACACAACACCTAATCTAAACATACTTAATAAAAGATTTGACTACTGAGCATAATCATATTTTCTCCGCTTTACGGTTGCAAGTTACCTAACCTGTACACCAATATCAATGTTTAACTGTACTTAATTCACATCATATAAAAAATCTGAGCAGTACATAATATAAGCCCTGCTGTTATCCTGCTAACTGACTAAATTGCAGACTGCTTGAAATAAATGATTTTACTTTGACTTAATTTTGACCACGATAACCGATTTCAACACATGTCCCATTTACCAACTAACAAATACCTTCTTCATTCCAGTTCGCCTGCTGCGGCAAGAACGGTCCCCAGGACTACGGTCTAAGCCTCACTCTGCCCGACTCCTGCTGCAGCACCACCAGCACCTTCGGCAACGCCATCGGAGGCAAGTGCACCATCGAGGTGGCCAACCGAGGCTGCGCGAGCGTCATTTCCGACCTCTACGAGAAGTGGAACAAGCCCATTGCTGGCGTCGCTATTGGTATTGCCTGTATTGAGGTGCGTATTTCAGCAATTTTGATATTATTACTAGGTATGCATTTTAAAAGTTGTAATTCACAATCAAGATAGACCGATATTTGATAAATTAATTGAAGAATATTGAATAGTTAATCAAAATAATTGAGCAGTGGTGGCCCAGTGGTAACGGCCGCGATTTACGAGTAGTAGGTCGTGAGTTCAAACCCAAGCAGGCGCATTACTTTGTGTAAATTATTTCATCGCCACTGCTCTCAAAACGGTGAAGGAAAACATCGCGAGGAAACCGGCATGTCTTAGAACCAAAAATTCGAAGACATGTGACATCTACCAACCCGCATTGGGCCCGCGTGGTGGATTATGGCCCGCTCCCTCTCACTGAGAGAAGGCCTGTGTCCCAGCAGTGGGAACATTATACGCTGATGATGATGAATCAAAATAATTGAAATTTTTGACAGTTATTTGCGATGTTGCCAATGTTCGGAATGCACCTTCTTAATTTTAGTGGTTCTAATAGAAGGACCCCATTTCTCGTGGGTGAAAGGGTCCTATTTCGTCCCGTGGGTGTCATGAGAGGCGAGTAAGGGACTTACTAGACACTGGTGCCGATTCTGTTGTACACCGAACTAAACTAACTAAACTATCTCTAAAATTCCTTACTTTTGGCTATGAGAATTTTAACGCTATTCTGCAAGGAAAAATCTCTAAATTTAAAAATTATTTTGACACGACTAAAAACGAATTTGACAATCAACATGTTTTTTTTTTTTGGTTTCGGAACGTGGTACTTGTGTGATTGTGTGCGCTACGCAATGAATTTTTTAGAGACGAAGGCGCGCGCAAGGGGGCAGCCTGGACGTGTTTTATATGGAATTTTTCACTTTTTGAATGAAAAAAAAAAAAAAAATTACCCACATGTTGAGATTTAAATGTTCCGGGGTTTCATAAAGGGGGTCGAAAATTTCATTATTTTTGCGATAGGACACGCCATTTTCGAGATATAAGCAAAAGAAAAAATAAAAAATACACCACTGTTATTGCACGTGAAGGCGAGGCGTTGGTGTGAATTTTTGTTCATGCCACTAGTTTTATTCCACACCTTTTTAATCGCGATTAAAAATAGTCAGATTTAGTCATAATAAATTATTATAGTCTAAATTTTTGGTGAAAACCGGCAAACTCAGAATAGCAAAATTGACATTTTCACTAAACTAATAACTCAGTGCAATTTTAGTGCTGTCAAACTAAAATATAGATAAGTTGGGTCACTTTAGTCTATTTCAGAATAGGAAATCGTCGTTTGACAGGAATGAACCAAATTTTAGTGATTTTTAGTTTAGTTTAGAGAATTTTTTACAACAGAATCGGCACCACTGGCAGCATCGTTCTCCATACATTTTACCACCATATTACGATCGCCAACCCGCCTGCCAAGCGTGGCTATTATAGAAAACACCCCCTAATTGGGGGAGGCCTATGTTCAGCAGTGGACGTCTTTCGGCTGAAATGATGATGATGACGACGATCATAGAATCTGATCAGAGTCAGAAAAAGTTTTATTAGTGTAAGAAGAACACAGACTTACGGCATACAATTAAAAATGAACTTAGACAACTCGTGGGTAGTGTGAAAATGAAATGATTTATAATTGCGATTTTGGGATTTTCTATTAGCTAAATGGATGAAACGCCTACTCTGAGTAGTACGGCAATTATTACTGCTACACACAACAATATTATTTTCCGCTATGAACATAATTATGGGAGCTATTAAAACTACAGGCACATGAGATATTTCAACGTTATCTCTAAAGTTGACAACCAATAGGCCATTTCCCATATGTAGGCGTCGGTAACCACTTTCCATTGAGGTGGGCCGACAGTCTGTTTGCCGACCTATTGCATAAAAAAACTACTTTCTCCAAACATCGCGAGTCTCGATGCCATATATGTCTTGCACCATGTGTATGTATAGACTTAATATGAGACCAAACACATGTATAATAGAATGGAGTATCGAGTGATTTTGCCGCGTAATTGTTATGGATAGCCATAATCAACTAACTTTTTAGCCAAAACATCCCATGCTCCTGACAACAGTATCCATATTGACAAAGGTCTAATGCCTACTATCATTAACCTGGTTTTCTTAACTGAAGGCGATGTTAGTGATGCTTCATTTCGGGAGAGGCAAATTCCCCTGTTAGTTAGATACGTACCTATTGATGCAGTTAGGGCCGATAGAGCTATCGTGGACTAGACAACCGACTGAAAATAATCGGCTTGTTCTAATTGGTTCCCACAATCCGATACTCTTTGTAAGATTCGTGATGATGTCAGTGATGCGTTTGTCTAAGCAACGTCCGTTGATAGACAGGCACATTTTGATCCAGTCAGGGCCTATGTAAGAGCTATCTTAGATAATAGTAAATAATCGGCTTGTTCCCATCAGATCCCACAATCCGATCGTATTTGTGGGATTCGTTAAGAATGTGGACAAAATTAATCTGCAAAATGTGAATAAATGTCATGCGGTCAAAATCAGTACTTAACCTACAAAAATTGGTCTGTGTTGGGCTGAGTAACTGAAATTAAATTGTAATTTTTTACATGTTCCAGGTGGTCGGGGCGCTGTTCTCGCTGTGTCTCGCCAATTCCATAAGAAATATGGACAGAAGGTCTCGCTACTAATATTTTGTACATTAAAACTGGTACCTATGAACACAATTTTTTTTGGTTCTTTTTTTTACTTGTTAACTAATTTTGTGAGCGGACTGTACACTGCATGGCTGATTGACTTTTGTTTTTGGGACGCAATGACAGCAAGCACAAATGCTACTTTTGGCGTCCAATTTGATTCGATTTCGATTTTTTATCGATATAATTTAATTAACAATTTTCGAACACGACTTTTTATTTTTTGACGGTTGCATTAAAATGCATTTTTCTAGCATTTATGACGATTAAAGACGCTGCAAGTAGCATATAATTAAAACGCCTTTTGAATTTCACTTGAGATTGTGTCCAAAGGGTTTTGAATCTCAAATATTTGTATGCCATATAAATTGCTTGATTAAATCGAGTGGTATTCATAATAAGGCTTAGTTATATACGTTAATGTGAAAGTGATTTTGTCAAAATTACGCCCCAAACCATTTTTAAATAAAAAATCATCTGTTTATGTACCTAAAGATAACTATAAAGCAATAAATAAAATGCAAACAAACAGTAAAGTATTGCAGTTAAATTAATCTCTCATTTAAAATCATATTATACATAACTACCTCTCTTTAAAAAAAAAAATACTGATAAAAAGAGGTGAATTTGGTTCATAATCTAAAAAAAAAAATATAATTTAAAAAAGAAATACTGATAAAAAGTGGTGAATTTGGTCCATAATCCACCTCTATTTATCATTCGGTTTTTTTTTGTAAAGGTAATATTTTTTTTTAATGCATTCCTTTTTTATTATAAAAACAGGAATGCAACACAAGTATCTAACATCTTACTAGCTTAGTTATAATATTTTAAATTCAATGGTTCTCTCACTTAACACCTCATGCTCAAAAGAGACAAAACTATAAATCGGAACTGTGCGTAATTCTGACAAAAAAAATTGATGTGTTTAAAAAGCAACTGTATATTTTAAAATAATAAAAACGCTTATTTTATTCGGAATATGCTTAACTAACATTGTTGTGCGCAATTAACACTTAATTTAACGTAAAAAAATTGTTTACATCTCAAATAATAATAAAAATAAAAATATAAAGTAAATGTGCAAATAGGGAGATCAAACTTTACTTTACTTTTATGTCACGTTGAAACCATCATTGTACCGATGAGAGCGAGATGGCGGTACTCATCCTGTATAGCTCCATCTCTCTCTCACGATGAAACAATGGTGGTTTCTACCTATTATAGTAAGGTCACAGGCTAAGGAAGACTGGTATTCAGCCAACCGTGCCATAACGTCATTTGAAGCTTGCAGACAAAGGATTTCTCACTACCTTTTTTCGTATCGCAAGTTTTTTTTATGAAACAGGACAAAATCTGTCATAAGTCATATACATTAATCGAAAAGTATCGTAAAGAGATATATAGGCTCTAATTGACATTCGATTTTCATCTTAATGTTGCCTAACATCCTAATGTTGCCCATGTTCTTACTGCAGTATCTGACGATTATGATCAAAAGTCCTTGCATTTTTAACAAAAAAAGAAAGCTGCTTTTCACTTGGGAATAAAATTTGTAAAATATTATACAGGTTCCATTGACCACATCCATAATTAAAAATACATTTATTACGATCTAATAGCATACCTTTTCAAATCTAATTATTAATTTCAAATATTTAACTTAATTATGCGTAATAAATTTTGAGCAAAAGGTTTCGGGCTCTTTACGATTAGATTATAACATTATAAATGATAAATAATTAAATTTAAAAAATTCATTAAAATGTTAAACAAAGAGTCTCTTCTAGATGTTAAAACTTACTACATATTATCTCTATTTAAACGCTTCGATTTAAGGAATCTCCATTTATTTTTATATGTATAAACATTTAGAATCTTGCTGTATGATATTGTATTTTCTTAAAAACTTGTTTAGAACTGTTTAGGTAACGTAAGTATATTGATAAATAAAAATTGACAAAATTTTACTACTGTCGACATTTTAACATTTTGATTCGATTTATTTTGTAGAAATATATATATTTGTGTCCAATTTATAATTTTTATGATTATTTTATGAGATATTTATTGAAATAATTGCACAGACTTTTAAGTGTTAATCAGTAAATTTCTTAATATGTTTGTGCCAAATTAATAAAATTGAAGACTCATTTATAGGCATACCTAAAATAGTTTGTGGGGAAAGGAATAATAAGATGAAAGAGTTGTGCCTTGCACTGATTGATTTGATAGAATTTTGTAATCAATAAAGAATGTGTGTAATAAATAATAATGTTTGTTTTACTAATCTCACCCTAATTTTAAGGCCCATATCTATAAGCTGTCAAGTCCAAAGCTTTAAATATTGCACAAAATTAAATGTACTTTTATTTTTGGAATTGTTTGGCCAAAGCATGATACTTAGGTAAGTCACGTTTTTGTAAATAAAAATACTAATCTGCATGTTTGTGGTTGTTTTTAAGTATTTTTTGTTGTAATTATTTTATTTTGTAATTATTATTTTTGTTGTGGGATGAAGCGTGGAAGTTATTTTTACAATACCAAACTGAATAATTTCTACTTGCTCAGAAGAATATTCATTCAACAGGATTGAAACCATTCCTGCATAGAATATTTGTTGTTTTATTGTTGTAAATTATGTTGTACTAATTATTTTTTTGGTTGGCATGGGAGGGTTAAATTGAGAGCAATAGTTATTTTGTATAATATTTATGTTTGTACCTATAATACATTTGTGTTTAATTTTCTATGGTACCAGTGTTCTTAGATTGAATTGTTTTGTATTATGTGTTTTCACAGAAAATCTTCCAAATACTGATTGATTTATTTTGAAAATTTCAGGTATGCCTAAAAACGAAGACATCACGAAATTAACATTCGATTAAGAACAATAAAAATCAACGACAGATACAAAAACATAAGTTACTTATGTACAAGTTAAGTTAAGGTTAGCTCGGTCTAGCGCAAGTCCCACCTTTTCAAAAAATACAACCTGAGAAAAGTTTACAATTGTTTAAAACTTTTGAAAAAAGAAATGACCATAGACTATAGCCTCTTGCGCTCAATTATTAATTCGGACAGACACGATAATATTTTGAATTTTTGACTTTGGCCCTTAGGCTGTATACTCATTGACTAAGTAAAACTAAAATATACTTATAAAATTATTCATGAAGACAATAGTAAACTTTTCCAGGTCAAGTTATCTCATTTAAGATGGTACGTTGTTGTATTTTACTCTGAATCTTCAAGCATCAATGAAAACTTGACGCTTCTAGATATCAAGACGCGCTGTACCTTACCATTATAATTAGTTATTCATTTTCTTTTGTTGCACCATTTTAAAATATAAAGTTTAGGTACTGTTAAGTTAGTTAAGCGACTGTTTGTAATGTTGATAAACAATAGAAATTATATTAAAAAATAAAAGTATTTTCATAAATTGGCGTTATAAAGTTACGTACGTCCATTTTACAAATAATATTAAAGTGTTAAAAATTTGATATTTATGCATTTCTATTATTAAATATTATGTGATCTATTACTCGTTTCACATGCCTGTGTAAATAGTAAATGATATCGGGAGCAAATGTCTGTTTATTGTATTTTGAATCTCTTTTTGTGCATTTCTGATGAAACTGCTTTTTGTGGATGATTATATTGTATTGTATGGAATAAATAAATTTTCTACTTCAACATTTTTTTTCTTTTATATGTGTCTTTTATGGTTGTGGTGGTCAGATAGTCACTCCATGTAAAATACTGGTATTCAGCTGCATCCGGTTAGGCTGGTAATTGATCTCAACATAGTTGGGAAAAGGCTAGGGTGATGGTGATGGAAATTTTGTGAAAATGAAAATGAATTTGTATTCAACAGAATAACATGACGGTGTAAATAATGGTTGGTGCTATAATAGGCCGACCACCGTACTGCTTTTCTGCTGATAGAATCCTACTTTTGCCCTTTTTCTTTCTTGGGTACCAAAGTAAATTTTACTGGACTCTGGAGGGTGCTGTGGAATAAGTAACTCGTAACTTTGGAAATGTGTTACAGGTTTATTACTAAGCAGATAGTGTTGTTGTAACTAGCTCGCCGGCTTCCAACTCCGACTTATAATATCCTAATGCCCGTTTTCACCAACGACCCCTAAACTATACCTTATGTAGGAATCCCTTAGACTAAGGTACCCCTAAAATGCACCCCTTAACTAAATTCATTTTCACGAAACTAAGGGACACTCATATAGGGGCTACTTAATTAAGTGACAGATTTTTTACGTCATAGTCATTCCAAAACCGTATTTTTACCGATAAAATTTTTACGTTACATTTTTACGTTAATTCAGAACAAAATAAAAATATTAAACATTATGAACATGTTTTAACAACAATAACGTTACACAATTTCATCTCAACATCGCAAAACTAACATATTTTCAATTTTTTTGTCAGTATAACTAAGTTCCAGTGCCTTTTTTAAATCTATTTTTAACCGACTTCAAAAAAGGAGGAGGTTATCAATTCGACTGTATTTTTTTTAATGTTTGTTACCTCATAACTTTTGACTGGGTGGACCGATTTTGATGATTCTTTTTTTATTAGAAAGCTGGTGCTTTCCGTGTGGTTCTATTTTAATTTGGTTCCATACGAACAATGGGATCCATGTGAAAACAATATAAGTCTTAAATTAGCATTAAGTATTTCGGAAGTTGGTGTCTTAGGATCTGTATTTAATGATTTTTTGCCACCGACTACCGAAATTAAAGTTATTTTCCCTTTTTAGTGTTTTTTTTTTTTAGGAAGTCGGTTGTTATTTTTTTTGTAAAAAGTTTTTTGACAGTGACATTTCAGTTCAGGTTATTTCTTTAGTATTGTGTGTGGCTGTTAGTATTTGTCTGAATTTTATACCTTTTTTACAATGGCTGAGAAAAAGAAACGTGGTCAGAATTTTACAAAAAAAAGCAATTTGTTTGTTTGTTTTTGTTTTGTTTGTTTTTTTTTTGGAAATTTTTTAAAAGCATAAATGGTTAAATTGCTTTCGGGCTACAAATACACAATCTATCTATATTTTTTACACTGATATGATAAAAGCGAAAGTATTTTTTTCTGTCTGTTACGCTTTCACGACTAAATCAAAAGGCCAATTTTGATGAAATTTGGTACGGGGTAAGTTTGAACCCCAAAAAAGGACATAGTCTACTTTTTATTCCACAATTTCGTCTGCGTCCAGGATAACCGACATTTACGCGGACGAAGTCGCGGGCGAAAGCTTGTTTTAAATCAAAAAACGGTCGAAAGCACTAACGAGGCGAAACACATCTCATGGATGGAAGTTACAAATGCTTCTAATGCTTCAAGTTCTGTTTATAGGTTTGATTATATGTTAACGAATCTCTGATTTTGTTTTTTTTATGTATCCTATGTGTTATGTGTTAATTATTGTAATTAAAAAAAGTACATACGTACATTAATAGAGAAGGCTCTATGTCGGGTGCCTATTTCATGTGATTTTCACCATTCTTGTATAAATACATACATAATACACACCATGAACATAATCTTTTAGTAAAATATATTTTGATTTTTAGAAGTAAAGATCAGTTTTTGTGGCTCTACACGAAGGAGTGCTACACAAACTGGTGGTGGACCCTCACAAATAAAAACAGACCCAAACCTGGACCCAAATATATATGTTCTAGTTTTTAAAGTAGCAATATCACGCTATCCTTGGATAAACTTTATCTTGTAAAAAAACTCTTTACATCATATTGCGTGAAAAAGACTGGTCTTTCACGATAAACACGCAGCCGTGTAAATAATCTAGGGGTTGCCAATAATTCCACCATCTCCACAGCTTCAACACTATCACAATACTCACATCATAGTTCTTCCATATTTTAAAATATTCAAGAATACGCAACTATCAAACAAGTTTAAACTAACCCTTAGCTTAGGGGTCGGTTTAGGGGCCGAACATTCGGGCCCCTAAATATAAGGGATCTCTTAAGAGTTTAGGTGTCCCTTAAACGTTGGTGAAAATAAAACTTGCGATAAGTGATACTTAAATTGGCCTAGGGGCTCCTTAAAATTTAGGGGTCGTTGGTGAAAACGGGCATCAGACTACCAACACACCGTTATCTGATCCCAAACTAGGCAGAGCCTGTACTATGGTAACCACGGGTTGTGGAATGCTTGGTAGGAGAGGACACATGTCCCGCCATTACCAGTGTCATTAAGGCCCTCTTGTAGTTGAAGACGTTTCGGCGAACACTGGCCGGTCGTTGCGAGCGCTTGAGCTGCTAGATTTTGTGTATAATTGTTTCGTGGAGACAAAATGATAAGGAAATTATAAAATATTTTCTCAGCATGCCCTAAAAAACAATAAAACCTATCTTTTGGTATAAGTTATACATGGTTTAATGATGGAATCTCTTCAAGGTACACGTTTTAAATGGCGATTTAGTGTCATCTTTATGATTATTTTTATCGAGCCAATGGTTTTAATTCACGTTTCTACCTTCACACAGCGCTTAACAGTATGTTCAATTTTCCAATTTTTTTTTTTTTTTTACGGAAACTATCCATTTTGCTAGATTTACAGAGGTTTAAAAAAGTTAAAAAGTACTGCAACCTCGCCTTAAATTATTGATTGAGCGAGCTAAAGGCGGGTCGCCCGCTAGTGACATATAATTATTATGTAACTAACTACGTAGCTACTCTAATGTAGCTATATTTAAATCTAATTCTATTCGGTAAGTAACAATAATCGTTCGTAACATAAGAATTGTATTCTAACTAAACACGTACGTTGTAAAGGGGTGCAAGGGGTTGTAAGGGGGCTTTATATATTTAGTATGTATGTATTTATGTATCTATTATTTAGAATATAAACATCTGTTTAGCAATTTTAGCACATCGTATGTTTACACCATTGACATACCCATTTTATGTCCAGACTTATCACTGTCCATTCCATGGTTGCCTGGAATAGATCGCATAAAGCGATAAGGCCGCCCATTGTATATTTTGTAGTCATTGTAATGTTTTCTTTGTTTTGTATTTTAATGGTGTACAATAAAGTATATATAAATAAATAATAAATAAATAAATATTGTTGTACACTATTCAAAACCATTCTGACAGCCTCTGATAATATTGGATCTCTAGTCCTAGTGTAAATACATAGTTTGAAAAGAATCGCAACACTGCGCCATGTCCAAGCATCGACCTGACGACATGCTTTGCTTCTCAATTTCAGTAACGTTTTAATTTACTACCCAGGATCTTATACTCGGCGTGTGGTATAGTGCTTGCCAGCATTCGAATAACGAAGCAGTTAAGAACTTCTCAGTAGCAGCCCAGTCTGGATTTGGTTGGGTTCGGCCTTTTATTCCATGAAGTTTTGAGTGCTACAACTTTGTCCAACGATTTGAGCAAACCAGGCGTGATAATCACAATAATCTATACTTAATATTATAAAGCTGAAGAGTTTGTTTGTTTGTTTGGTTGAACGCAGTAATCGCAGGAACTACTGGTCCGAATTGAAAAATGTGTTTGGTAGCCTATTTTCAGTGGAAGGCTATAGGCTATACAACATCACGCTACGATCAAAAGGAGCGGAGTAGCAACGAAAAGTGGACGAAAACTGGTAGCTAATTTGATGCGACGGGGTCAGGGGTGGAAAAATTTAACGCGGATGAAGTTGCGGGCAGAATCTAGAAAGACTTTTAGAGGATTTAAGGTTTTTCTCTTACACCATACTTTATTTTTCGCTAGTAAAATTGTGTGGACTCGATACTAAAAGAGTAGTACTTGGTATTACCACCAAGAATATCATCCCATTTACAAATCAACGAATGTGATTGGTGCACGTCATAATTTTGTTTGTGACGTCGTATGTCGAATATGCTAACAGAGCAAAGCAATTTTTTGTGAAACTCCTTGAACGCACTTTGACATTGACATTACTCGTACTCTCCCCAAGCTGCATTGATTTGTCAATGTAGCTGTCAATGTCAACTCAGTCCGGAATCATGAAAAGTGCGAACGCTTGTTTGAGCACGTCCTACCTTTTCGTCTTCGGTGTGTTTAATTCCACTTTCACCACTTCGTGAATACTCATTAGCATCAGTTTCAAATGTGCTGTGATAGAACACGGTCGTCTACTCACTATTTTTATTAGAAATACTCATGCCATGGCGAAAGTCGCTACCGAAATGGCATACAAAAATTATTGTGTAGTGTTTATAATATTCGCTTTAGTGATAGTCCAAGCGGTCGGTTACGACACGGAGCTGTATGAAACAAAGCCTTGCGACAGCAATGCCTGCTTTGACGAACTCCACGGGTCTCTGGGCGACTGTTCGTGCAATGTTGACACCATCGATTACTTCAATAACGTGAAGGTTTATCCGCGCCTCCAAAGTTTAATAAGGAAAGACTACTTTCGTTTCTACAAAGTGAATTTGAAGAAAGAATGTCCATTCTGGGTGGACGACAGCAAATGTGCGATGAGGTACTGTCATATAAAAACTTGTTCTAAGGAGAGTGTGCCTGGTGTTGAAAACGGTTACGAGAATGACCACATAGACGAGACTCCGGCGACCAAGTACACGAAGGAAGCGCAGGAGCACTGTGACACAGATTCAGACCATGATCATGACCTGGGATACCTGAATCTGACAATCAGTGCCGCCAGTCAACATGAAATTGCTAAATGGAAGGCTCATGATGATGCCCTAGAGAACTTCTGTGGCTATGATGACAAGGATGTTGATGCAGAATATGTAGACCTATTACTAAACCCTGAAAGATTTACTGGCTACAAAGGACCCTCAGCTAATAGAATATGGAAAAGTATTTATCAAGAAAATTGCTTCCGACCCAAACCAAATCCTTATGGATCTTTCCCATTTGTGATGACTTCAGATTTAGGCAACATGTGCTTAGAAAAGAGAGTATTCTACAGAGCTATCTCAGGTTTGCACACCAGTATAAATGTGCATTTATGTTCCAAATATTTATTATTTGAAAAAGGAGCTTCTTTCACATCTGACGGTGAGTGGGGGCCTAATCTAGAAGAGTTCCAACGTCGCTTTGATCCATCTCAAACATTCGGCGAAGGGCCTAATTGGTTGAAGAATCTATATTTTGTTTATTTATTAGAAATGAGAGCTTTGGCAAAAGCTGGACCTTATTTGGAGAAAGAGGAATATTTTACTGGTAATCCTACAGAAGATGAGGAGACACGGCAGGCAGTACATAACTTGCTAAGTGTGATCTACTCGTTCCCTGACCATTTCAATGAGTCTTCAATGTTTAATGGAGGCAGTCAGGCGGCAGCACTGAAGGTAGAATTCAGAGAGCACTTCCGTAATATTTCAAGAATAATGGACTGCGTTGGGTGTGACAAATGCAAGTTGTGGGGGAAGCTGCAGACACAAGGCTTGGGAACTGCATTAAAGATATTGTTCTCTAGCAAGTGGAACAGTCCCGAGAGTGACCCAAATCAGGGTAACCTGCCCGTTAGACACAAATCCCATGAAAGGCTGCAGAGGACGGAAGTTGTAGCATTATTTAATGCCTTCTCAAGACTCTCTGAGAGTATACGACAGTTGGAACAGTTCAGAGTTATGCTGAGGTAAGATTTGAGTTTTTTTCTGTGTATATTCTGGTGATGGATTGGCCACAATTATTTACATAAATATCCTACCAAACATTTTAATGCCTTAAACCCTTGACATATTTATAGTTATCTATTTGTAATTGGAATTTCAAGGATATTTATTTATTTAATTACTAAATGTTATGTAGGAAATTTCAACAAAAATACATTTACTTACAGGATTATTTAATATTAACTAGCTGTCCTGACAGATGTTAGTTCATACAAAAATCTTATAGAGTAAACGACATTTAGTTTTTAATTTTTCTATGAAACTTTCCATTTTTCTTTCCCTAACAGCCTTATTTGGACTATGACAAATACTAAAAAATAAACAAAACTGTTGTCAGCTTCTAAAAAATATCAGCGAATGCGAACAGCGTTTCATTTTTATTTATTACAAACCTGCAAATCAATTTGATTTCAATACAAGTAAAACCCAAGATTTTTCTTGATCCTGTAAACAAATGCATTTATAAATATTAGTCAACAAATGAATTATTATTTGCATGTCCTATAATAATTATCTAATCTATTTTAATGCTTCTAGTTCTCCTAAATATTGTTGTAAGTAGATGTTTCTGGTTTTGGTTTGGTATGTGTGTGTGCATGATTTTCTGTGCTTTTTTGTGTGCTGGGTGTGGTTACTCCGTAATTTTTAAGGGTTTCTTCATTTTTATTTAAAAAGTATTTTGGTTTTTTGGTTAAACACAAATATCCTATTTGTATCTAGCCATTATAATAGGAGTTAGTGATTTAGTTTTAACTTTTTGTGGAAGTAAAAGTAAATATTACAGTAATTAAAATGTCATTAGAAAATGAACCTAATGACATTTAAATTGATCAAATAGTACCTAGAATTTAAGTGTGAACTTAAAAAGTAATTGAAAAAAAATAAAACTGAAATGTATAGGGAGTAAATTACCTAAATATGTTTTCTCTGTTGAAAATTATATATACATATACCTACAATGATTGTGAGTAGGTATTATTTTAAATGTTATTTGCTCAATGATAGAAACTCCTGCCAGGTTCGCGAGATTCGTTCGAAAGAGATACCGTAGCTCTGGCATATGGGCAACTAAAGGAACATGGGTGGGTTTTAGTCAGTAAAAGTCTGACACGCCCTTCGGCTCCACCCCGAGCGGGAGAAGTCATTTGATGATTTCGCACCCAAAAAAAAAAAAAAAATGATAGAAGCTAGGTCGACATCCTAAACTTACAACCCCCTTAATTATTCATATATTTCTTAACACACTTAAAATATTAAGGAACTATAAAATAAGTATAATAGAATACTATTGTACATCTCCTTAACAATGATGAGTAAAACAATATTTTTACTGGTTATAGACAAAGTAGATCATGCACATAATTTAATAGAAATAAATAAAAGAACATCTGTCACAACAAAAATAAATAGGCTTGAATGCAATTAACCTAATAATTTATTCAAAGGTGTCAATGCACTGAAATTGTTACTTAGCATACTTTATGACTGGCGGAAGACATTACTTAGTAATCTAAAAATGGCAATATAAAACCGGTAAAGACACGTATGTCAGCAAAACGGTAATAAAACACAATAACTTTCATTAAAAAAAGAAAAAACACAACAACTAAAAATACATTTTATCGTCTTAGGGTTAGAGTTGAAAGTTGAGTATGTTGTAAATGTCTTGAAATATAGTGTGGCCTATACATTCTCCTTTATCTCGATGTGACGTAGAAAAGAGATTGTGTAATGTATGATATAAGTTTAGTAGTGTCATCTACCATAGCTTGAACTATCTAACAAGTAACGCGATTTTAACTTAATTTAAAATTAGTTTTTAAATAAAATTTCCGTCTGCCTCGTAGCACCAGCTGTTTCCAGTGCGCAATTAAAACAGCTCATTATGCGTGCTGAATTAATTATTCTAAAAGGATTAATGAATATTTTTAATTAATATTTTCCTCAAGTATTTTTTTATAAAATTAACAAAATTGTTTTCGAGTCTGGTAAGATTTCGTTTCGCTCCCAAATTTTCGAATTGTTTGGTATTGTAACATCATAAATCATGTTAAATGCGTAGTCCCTAATGTCTTTATTTAATAACAAAAAAAAATATGTCATTACATTAGCACCTACATATTATAAATTATCAGGCTTTTATATTGTCATTTCTATTGTATTAAGTGACAGACAGTGCTGGTTATGTCTGGCTTTTCGTTGCATAATCATATTGCAGGTCATATAGATACTGTCTGGCTTTTCGTTGCATAATCATATTGCAGGTCATATAGATAGCTACAGTCAGCGTCAATAATATCGGAACGAATAGACTGTTCAAAATGATCTAACCAACTATGAAAATTTAATATTAATTCAACGACACAAGGAATGTTTCAGAATGCAGACAGTACACGACAACTGTTATTCTGACAAGAACTTTCTTCAATTGAGATAAAGTTTAATTTTCTTAGTTGTTTAGATCATTTTGAACAGTCTGTTCGTCCCGATATTTTTGGAGCTGACTGTCTCTACGATGACTTTTTTCTTTGTAAGTAACAGAGACTGTCATCTGCTTGCTTCAAAGTTATGGTTAACATATTGATTTCACATAACTTATAGCGTGAAATCAATAATATTAATACGTGAAGCGAAAACTTTGTACCCCTTTTTACAAAAAATACGCGGACAAAGGAGTATGAAATTTGGCACAATTAAAGTTTAAATGGACAAAAAGTGCAGATACATTAGAAATACAAGAAATTGAAAAAAAAAAACATGTTCGAAAACGACCACTGGGCAACCACTAGTTTTGTCTAATAGTTTATGTATCTGTATATTAAAATAAAACAGCACAACCGGTACTTTGAGATGAAATTCTGCCAAAAATCCCGTCAAGATTTTCGTTTTTTGACGATGATTTTCACAAAAGCACTTGTGTATTCTTTTTAAATTCTCTGCCCTAACCGTCGGAGAAAACAGGCGTTATGTAATTCGTAAATGATTTTTCGTTCTCACGTACTTCATAAGCATTTAATCCTTGGAAAATCAAAAATCTAATTCATACTCGAATTTACCCCACTATATTTGGTAATCGCGTGACAAATCTACCGCTTATTAAGGCCCAAAGGAGATCCTGTATACAAAAATCTCACCACTATAGTACCTATGTAAACTACAGCCCATATTCGTATGAACAAATAACAGTTCTATAGTCACACCTACGCTACAGAATTTCCGAGTCATGAACAATGGTCTTACAAAACAAAAGTAACAATTACCAACTACTTTCACATAAATGCTGTCGAACATTGTAACTTTCAACAGCGCTCTAGGTTTCATTTCCTATTTTTCAGCGCTCTTGACTCAGAAAATCAACCTTAACACTCTTTTCCGCTGGTGGGAGGCCATTACAAAGATATTGTCTAAAAATATACCAAAGTTATAAAGTATAACAACAAAAAAAAGATAGCTTGCATCCGATTGTTTACCGCCGAAACAGCCACTTATTCTAAAAAAGAAATCAAAATTCAAATTTGGAATTCATAGACAAAATATTTGGTAAACAGTAGACAGATGAGCCACGTCGGTCTAGTCACGTAGGTCGAGAGTAGGAGGTAAATGTCTCACAGTCATCTACCAAAATATGGTGTAATTGTAATTCCCGCCCGGCCGGTGACACCGATTTGCGTGTCTATATTATACCACTGACGTGGCCTTTTGTATTTTTAGCAAAACATCTTGCGGTATGAAAATATAGAGATTACCTAAGTACTGATAAATTTCCTGATTGCAAAGTTTGTTTTTGATAAAAATCGGTGTTTGTTGGCTGATGTAATACGGATTAACTTCTATTGCATTCGACGATTAAAAAATCTACCTTCGCTTTCATCTTCTACCCATATCGATGGTACTTCTAAATTGATAATTTAGCTTAGCTAGTAGATGGCATATCCAATTCTGTGTCGGTGGTTAACCTCTCCTCTGGTGCAAGCATAAAGGACAAATACTAATGCAGATGACTCATTGTTTGTTCAGACACTACAATCATAATAGTTTGGGATTATAGAGGTTAAAAAATTTCCGGATTTAATTCTGGGGACCAACAATTTTTCCTCTTGACAAGATTTGGAAAACTTTAAACATCGTTAGATTAATGAATTATTCCTTACTAGCTTTTTCCAGCGGCTTCGCCTGCGTGTCATACATATAAATCTTCCTCTTGAATCACTCTGTTTATTGGTGAAAAACGCATTTAAATCCGTTGCGGAGTTTAAAGATCTAAGAGTACAGACGCGGGAAGCGTCTTTGTTTTATACTATGTAAAGAGGATTTATCAACAGCTTAGTTTCTTTAAACATTTGACCGACTCTGCTTGGTTAATGATTTTGGCTACTGTTGGCCGGAAAAATATGCATTATATCCTCATACGATTTGGCTATGCAAATAATTATTTATCGGTCGGCAGTAGTACAGAGTTCAGGGTTATTTTGATAACTCAGTATGTTTTATTTCCGAGGGGAATTTCTTATAGGATTTCTGAGACATAATAAATGAAAGAAGGATTCATCTTCATCAATTACAATAATTTATAATAGTTTTAGATAAATCTATGAACCAACTATGATAATAAAAATCGGTACGAATTTGTTTTCTGGTTCATCATTTCGGATCTTAAAAAGTTTCTTCTTTTCGGTACGGTTCAGTATCTGGTTATGGTTCGGTTCTGGTTCGAAAGTACGGAATCAAAATAAAGGTTTCAATATATCGGTTCGGTATCATCCGATTTACAGGTTCTCTAATGAAGAAGAGTCGTGTTTGACACGTGCCCTGCGTATTTTTCTTTCTGGTCGTTTCAGAAATATTGGCAAGTCTGTACTGTACAAAGTCCGCAAACATTGTCAATTTGTTGTTGTACAATATTGTCATTAAAATAAAGGTTCCAATTTAGGTTCCTGTTCCAGTTCGGGTTCTAGTAAATACCGTTTCTTTACCAATATTTGAGGAAATCCCTGGCAAAATCTGACCAAATATAATATGAAAAAAAAAAAAAAAACAATCTGTGACTGTGGTGTTAATTCGTAAATGTCGAAGACCTACTGTTGATAGTTGTTATGCCTGGGTGTTCAGATAACATGTTATTAGCATAACTTTGTAAGGCGAGCTCATATTTTTCCGCATAGCAGTGAATTTCAAGCGCTTGTTTTGAATGCTCTTTTGTTTATCTGCTGAATAATAACTGCAAAGGCGTATTTTGTCGACTAATTCTTCACTTCATCCATATGTTGTTTAAAATTTTGCACGTGTACTAAGTTTCTTACTTATTAACTCCAAATACAGAGTATATAATTCTATAATGGTTGGGTTTCGCATAATTTTGCGTATAGTCCCAGTCGCCCCCACATGGATTGCCACCAGGTGGCAATTGGGAGAAAAAAATCCCAGTTGCCACCGGGTGGCGACTGGGACCTTATTGCCCCCACTTCAAATCGCTGTACATTGCGGCGTGGATCGCCAAACCCCCTCATCACTATATTTCTTACGGCCGCGATGACGGGGTTGGCGGTCACATTTCCAATGTGGTTTTATTAGTAGATAAGTGATATTTTTAGGGACATACAAACAAGATTTAAAGAACACCACAAAATATTTTCAATAAAACCACACCAATACAAACAATGCACACAATAAACTACCCGACGGATTAAGTCATAAAACACGTGTTTCGTCAAAATGAAGGAGTTAGTTAAAACTTCATGAATGTGATTGTGGTAGGTATAACAATCCTTTTATTTTTGTGTAAACAATCGTAAAAGCTTGTAAAACGTTAGCTTACCTATTGCTATTTTTGCCGCCTATAGTCGGTATTCATTTGTTTTGTTTGAAGCACTCCAAAACCGACTCAGCGATAAGGAGTACACAAATCACAATAGATGTGTCATTCCCTTCCCCTACCCTTTACCGGCTTTTGCATCTATGACATTGAAATGCAATTTAGTCTATCTATAATCATGTCAGAGCAAAGTGCGTCTTGCAGCTCCGGACAAAGTATACTAGTATAAAAAGACGACATGGGACAATTATTCTTCGTGCAGGACATCAGTATAATTTGAAAAGAAAAAACAAAAGTGACGTAGAAACGTGGGAGTGCACCCAAAGGAAAAAAAAATGCAAGGGATTTATAAAGATAAAAGTAAGTCACTAACGCCTATGATTTATCACTTAAGAGCGTGCAGCCGCATGATTCTTATTTTTAAATAACAGGTTTTTATGATTAATAATAATAAGTGATTAAAAGCAACTACAATAAAGAAAATCTTGTTTGTATGTCCCTAAAAAATATCACATATCTACTAATAAAACCACATTGGAAATGTGACCGCCAACCCCGTCATCGCGGCCGTAAGAAATATAGTGATGAGGTGGTTTGGCGATCCACGCCGCAATGTACAGCGATTTGAAGTGGGGGCAAAAAGGTCCCAGTCGCCACCCGGTGGCAACTGGGATTTTTTTCTCCCAATTGCCACCTGGGGGCAATCCATGTGGGGGCGACTGGGACTATACGTAATTTTGCTACCCTTTAAAATATTTTAATTGTCATAACTTCTTGATCCGTTTTTCTCATATGATTTATCTTAATCATTGCCTAGCTCTCGAAGTAGGTGTCAATATTTAATGCAATCGAAGAACGATTTTAAATTTTAGTATGTTAATCAGGTGTTTTGCAGAGTTATCAGTAAAGCATATGGAGTTACGTGTGCCTAATGATAAGGCCCTAATTGCATGCCGAATGGGCGGAAGCCAGATATGTTGATAAACTGCATTTTATGTGGCTTTTATAACGTGAATGTTTGCACAAAATTGGCGAAATGTGTCCTTGTCTAAGGATACCGAAAATGTAGGTTACATTTAAATAAATAAATACATTTAAATACCATGGAAACACTTTTTCATGGCAAAAAAAAATTATAGGTAGCTAGGTGTTAATTTACATTTCAATCAATAAATAGTGCTTAAAAATGTAAGGACACAAAAAAGGCTTATTCTTGTATTATTATTTCATCAAACTAGAAAATGGTGGATGTCACAAATGTCTTGGAACTTTTGGTTCTAAGACGTTTCGGTTTCATCATGTTGTTTTCCTTCACCGTTTTGAGAGCAGTGGTGATGAAATAATTTACACGAAGTAAAGCGCCTGTCGAAGAGGCGGTGCTTGGGAGAGGCCTATGTTCAGCAGTGGACGTCTTACGGCTGATATTATGATGATGATGAAATCGCCGTTCTGGGTTCGAACTTACAACCTACAACTCGTAAATCGGGGTCGTAACCACTGGGCCATAACTGCTCTCAATGATTATAAGCGTTTAAATAACATGTCAAGCGCATTGGTTCTGGCAATTTTCTCCAAAGATTGTTTCTTGTTGCGTGTTGTAAAGTAAGCCCGTGTTCTGAAAGCCATTTGTTTCATCATAAACAAAAGATAATCTCGCCAAGTCATGTATGATTAGTGGTACAAAAATAATTATGCTAGCAACATTATTAATGATACCACCACAAATTATATCTCAACGATCAATAACGGAGTTCCCAATAAAATTGATAAGGACTGATATTATCGCGATGATATCAAATTAATAAGGTGATAAAAGATATGGGGAAGTTCATTTTGTAGGTCATTATCAAAAATGCATGATTGGAGATACCGTAATTATTTTTTAAGCAACCCATCATTTTCGAAAGCATATCTCTAGACGTTCAGTCACTTTATTTTCAAGGGGTCCATGACGTTTCTCTTTGATCGTTCAAGGATCCGCCATTAAGAAGGTTATAAAAGGTTTCTGAAAGGTCTTCGTAATCGGGTCTTTTTACAAGAACGGAATAATTTTAGAAACAATCCTAAAATGATTTACCTGTCCCTAGTGCCTTTGGAAGTTATATATACCATGTTACACTTTTAAGCTGGGTTTGCAAAAATCCTCCTACATCACATGCTTTACCCGCGTGGATATCGGAAAATACCCCACGGGAACGTACGAGCGGGATTAAAAATACCCCGTGTTAATCCAGATAAACCAAGTTTGAATTTTTGACAGTATTCACGGGTGCCCTTACAAAAATTACGCTTTAAAAAAAATGTTTTCGCCTTGGAAGTCTCTGAAGATCGATTTTGTTCACAGTGCGGCGGTGTGAACAGTCAGTCTTTTATTTTGAAATTATGCCATGTTTAAATTTTATTTTTTTGCTTGAGTATAGTTTTCTTTTTATTTGTTGGTACCTATATTGGGTTGGGTACTTGACATATTATGGCAAATGATTTAATCAAATTTTTTGTGTCTCTTATTGTTTACTACTTACTACTGTATAGAATCAAGTTCTTCTAACTGGAGACAGCTGTGCTGCTGGGAAGTTTGTTGCGCCACTTCTTCTTCCCAGCTAAAGCACTAGTAAGTGGTTAAGGGCGGGCGTTTTGGGGGACTGACTTACGTAATTTTGACGTTCGAAAAGTGCTGATCTTCAGCCTAATTTAAATAAATGACTTTTGATTTGATTTGGGTGGTCAACTATTGGACCTGTCTTTTCGACGTTTCTTGAGCGACAAAATCATGATAGCTAGTCCCTTCCTAGTCAGAATGGGACAAGTACCTTAATGCTTTTTCGCCAGTATCTTTACTTCCCACAGTTTGTGCAACAATAATGAATTGTAATAGCTATCTATTTCATTGAATAGGATTATACACATTCGATTCACAATAACCTGATTAGTGATTATTATATATATATATATATTGTTCAATAGACGATAATATTTATTGTGCTCCCTATTGACACAATTTGCGTTTAGTGAGAACAATAGTTTCTTTGATAGTTTATCGATTGTGTGTCATATAATTCTTTAGTTAAATCGTAAATGAATAAGTTTTTTGATGTGTCGAAAACACTTGGTTTCTATTTGACTGTTAGTTTTTTTTTTTAATGAAAACTTCTGTAAACGATTTTTGGTATGGAAAATTTTATGGTTCACGGCATCGACATGTTTTTTTTTGCGTGGGAACTCATAAAATGCCTTCTCCCGGTCTGGGTGGAGCGGGAGGGCGTGTCAGACTTTTACTGACTAAAACCCACCCGTGTTCCTTTAGTTGCCCATATGCCAGGGCCACGGTAACTCTCAACAAATCCGCGACACTTTTATTGATTTAACAAGAATTGTAGGACTCCTAACATCCTAATTCTACGTTAATATAAGATCTGAAACTCATTTTAATTAATTTAAATCCTTTTCCTCTCTTCTCGCCACTTCAAAATTGTAACTGAAAAATAATAATCAAGTCTCACAGTGGAAAATATAGAAAAACCGCAGAAAAAACGAAATCAGTTGCCTTAGAAAAGTCTTTTTATATAAAAAGAGCATTTAAGCGTACTCTATGAGTGTTATAGATTATAAATCCAAAAGCAAAAGTACAATACTCAGTGTTTTTAGTTCTCATGAGTTGTATACAATTTCTTTCGGTGACAGTGCTATAGTGCTGACGCTCAATTTCCTGTCTGGTTACGAACCATCCGGTTTTTGCAACATTATAACACATCATTGTCACTTCATGTACCATACATGTAACTTTGTTATAGTAGAGTATCGTGGGAAACGTTCAGGTGTTCGTGTTGACAAATATTTGCTTTGTCTGCGAAGTCATTGTATCTGTCAATGCCAGCCGATTGTAGTTTGTATTTGTACCATTATTTGTGCTAAAAGACCACGTGTATTTTCAAACATGTAGCATGTATATAGAAATGTTTATTAATTATGCATGTTCATCTAGGAATGTAAATATTTTAATATGTATATGTTTGTTTGTATCTGTTTTATGACTACCCGCTCGACGAGCGGTATTGGATTAGTCAATGTGGTCATGGCTTATTAAAGAAAAATATTATAATGACAAAAAGTAGTCGGTAGTGATGATTTTTGATGTTTATTTACCTACCTATTTATAAAGTCTTCAAATAAAGAGGTGCTTGGTCAATATAATATTCTTTTTGTATGTATATTCCTAGATTCCTACCATAGATAATATTGGAGGATAGATGGTCATCCCGTGGGATGTTTTCGCAGGAAATTGCATGTCAGTGAAAGTCAATGGGAGTATGGTAGTTTTTGAACCCAGCTAAAGATAAGTTCAGATAACTGCATTACTCATAATACCGGATTAAAATTACGGATTTCTTATGGAATTTTTATTACGCTTGTTGTCTGAACTTAGCCTTGAAGCTGTATGTAAGTAGTTTAAAATAAAATTAATTTAAGTTATAATAAGTGATCGGATATTCCGATGTATATTTACCTAATGTTACTATTTAGCTGTGAAAGCACGGAAGCGGCTTCGTATGTTTTATTAAAGCTGGGTTTCTTGGATCATATTTATTTAAAACCAGCTTCTGCCCGCGACTTCGTCCGCGTAAAATTTCTTGTTCCGGGCCCTTCTCGTCGCGTCGAATCGCCTACCCGTGTGATTTTCCCCGTTTTAGCAACATTTTTCATTACTGTTCCGCTCCTCATCGTTTTAACGTGATGTTATATAACCTATAGCCTTCCTCTATGAATAGGCTACCCAATTCAAAAATAATTGTTCAATTCGGACCAGTAGTTCCTGAGATTAGCGGTTCAATCAAACAAACAAACTCTTCAGCTTTATAATATTAGTATAGATTAATGTTTAACCCTAGATGCAAATACATATGTGTGTAGGGTGGTATGTGTTAGTTAAAACAACACACAAAGACGGTAAAAACGCGCATTCCATATTAGCCAACATTTCAAGTTTAGGTGAATATGCATTCAGATATCCGATCTCTAGTTATAATCTAAGTAGCGGAGGCTTGGGGAAAGCCTGGAATTTAATTATTCGATTCTTAAACACACTTGCCTAGTAGAAGTAATTTAGTTAGTCACTAAAATTAATTTAAGGCTGCCATCTTCCAATTCATATTTTAAAACATGGAACGCCCAGCATGGTTCCAATTTCAAACAAGCACGATTTTTGTCATTGCACGAATATTTTTACTTTTTTTTGGCAAATAATAACAAGGAAATAATTTTACACAGCTCGCATAAAGAAGGAGGCCAGAAACAACCCCTATTTGGAAGCAGTCGGGACATGAAGTGAGAAGATTAGAAATATTCTAGAATAATCTTATTGGCGTTATTAGGACTTAGAAGTACTTCTTAATGTTCCTTGAACAAGTCGTTCTGATTAATATTATATACTCTTTAACTTATTGTGGAAGAAGGAATTGGCCGTGCTAAGGAGCACGGAGGTTTTAGCTAAAGCGTTACGATGTAGAAGAATGTCTATCCTGACTTAAATAGGAGTGTGACTGTTTTTTATTTTATTTTTTTAATCTGTGACGTGGATGACGTTTTTTCTACTTCGAAGGAGTTTACCTACAGCCCTTTATTAGGGTCTGTTCTGATTAATACATTAATACTCTCTTTGAAATTATCAAAAATTTACTCATAATTCTTCAAAATAAGTTTGCTTTTATAACTTTTTTTCTTTGTGACTCTCAAAAAATGCAATTATTATCTTCGACTTGACGGTTTGCTTTTAACGCCAATTTATTTAAAAATTCATCACAAGACTTAATATTTATTGAAAATCCAGTGAAGTGTTGAGCTTAATTTTTGGACAGGGTAAAGCTAAACATTAGTAGGTATCAATAATTACACTTCATTTGGTGAGAAAACCATTAAGGCACCAGGCAGACAGGCGCCGCGCGACTGGTGGAACGATGTCTATCAAAATTCTATGGAAAATGTTTTACCAGAGTCACGTCGCGCCTGGCTGCGGGAGCCTTTACATTAATATTAGCTGTGCTCGCGGTCATTTTACTTAGTAATTATAATGGTAATTTGCCAATAAATAACGGCTTTGCCATCCCTGTTATTATAATAGTCAATTACACAAGAGTGTAGAGTTTTACGAATTTAAAAGCAATGGAAACGAAAGATCCAAAAGATTAGTAATTTTAATAATAGAAAGAATTAAAACGCCCTTTACTCTTTTGGATTTGATTTACTTAATCGCATTAAAAAAATAATGTTTTCTAACACCATATTGAATGAACAATAGGCAAAATCAAGGTCTTCCATATTTAAATTTGGCGCGAACTACTTTTTTTCCGTCAACGACCTTTAGATGTTCAGCTTTACCCTTTGTTATGTCTGTGTGTAGAATAAGGTTAATGATAAGTAAATAATGCAAAACTTAGGAAATACAATAGGCATTTGAAAAGTATTGTATTCTATTGACATTTCTATTGTGCTGTAATTTTTATCGGTACTGTTCAGTTTCATATTAGTATTCGTTAAAATGATGAAATGAGTTGCTCCTTTTTCTTAAAATAATGGCCAACGTGTCTATTAACTCTGTTGAGGATACAAACATACATCAATTCTAAACAATCTACGGCTATGTATTTAATCTTTGGACTAGAATAAACGCCTTTATTTTAGAGCCTAGACGTCCTAATTGCGTAACACACTATCAATCAGAATATTTTTGAAGGTATAGGAATAGCTAATCCATTGCTTCATATGTTCGCTAAATTCACCACTTCAACAACGTGAGTTACGCAATGAATGTTGTTGAACTGTCAAAATGAAATCCATTCTTTACAGTGAAACGCAGTTAGTCCGCAGGACTTGTGACCCTTAAAATTAATGTCGATGCGATGTGTTGGCTCATAAAACGCATAATTATTATACTTATCAAAAATCAAGTTGTTATCGTAAATTCCTATTTAGCTAGTAAGGTTTTGCCTAGCTTGTAAACACAAGAAACATGTCTTTAATGGTTAGCCTATTGTGTAATGAAGTATTTCATGAATTTAAAAGACGAGTGAATGTTTCAATACCTAAAATGTCATTTTCATGTCGAATTAGTATAGAATTTGACCATTTCATACTTTGAAGTTCATAATATTTCTCTAGTCATGTATGGAGAATATAAACCGGGCGTGCAATAGTTGCTACCCTCCATTTTAAATATTTAACGTCTGTTTTAACGTGAAATGAACGAAAGTTTTAATTTTTTTTAATTTTCGGCACTTTCAATTTTACTGCACATCGAAAAATGTTCAGTTACTTATTCTTACATTTTGACTGTAAAGAGGTTTAATTGACACTGGGCAGCATTAAAAAGATATCAATTGCTTTGTTGTCTATGGATCAATGTTTTATTATACCATTATGCTGGCCAGTACGGTCATTTTCAGGGTCGGTAATTATTTTTTATTCAAGGTTGAAGTCAGTTTGATACAATCCCAACCGTAATTGGCCGCTACCCAAAAAACAAAATTAACCAAAAGCCATAGTAATTGTGCGTTATCAGTAAAATACAACAGTTGATCTACAATTCTACGTGCACATACCATAGAGATTTTAATGATAGATTTTGTCATGACTTTGCTTTTCATACTCAAACATTTAGATTATGGACGATGCTAATTTTGCTATTACTGAAATATTGACGATTTGTGTGCAAAATTGTTTAATTCCTTGTACTCTATAATTTTAACTAAATTGATGTTGTGTAAAGCAATGATTATATTTTTTTATGTACAATGCCTATTTTTATACAAAAGCAGTCCTCATAGTATAAATTGTTGAAATTTTATTTTAATTTTATACAGGGTTATTTGTAAAACACCGGCAACCTCTCAGGTCTATGTTACTAACATCATAATCAACAACTTTTGTTCTGTGACTTTTAAAAATTCATCATATTTTAGTTCATCAGATTTTCAAACAAAAATAAAAATATTTAAATTGAACGCTCTAAATGTTACGGAGTCTATGCGAAGCAAAAGAAAGCGATAGTATATTAGCAAGGGGAGCGGGGTTAGGGCGGCGGGGGCGCTTGAACTTGACCTATTTACAGGCAGCCGATTTTTGTATGAAAATCTGATGCACTAAAATATGATGAATTTTTAAAAGTCATAGAACAAAAGTTGTTGATTATGATGTTAGTAACATAGACCTGAGAGGTTGCCGGTGTTTTACAAATAACCCTGTATACCTAGCAACTACTTTTAAGTTAATTTGGTCACAAACAGATTGGTACAATATTAAGTATTATTAGACATATAATAATTATATCTGTTCTGGCAACACTTCAATAATTTAGTTCTTTTCGCAGTTATTTGTGATCGCTTCTGTAACAATGGCTCGTAGTGGACACGGTACGGTTTTTATTCGAATTATTCGAAATAATGTGTGTCCAATCCGATATTGGATCAATTTGTCCAGTACATACAAGAGCTGTAAAGATAAAGAATAAGCCATTTTTAATTTTTATACTTATTTGGTTTTTATTTATTTTTGTCTACAATATTTATTATTATAGGCATCTTACTTATACTTAGTTATTACAAACAGTAGTCTTTTATTTTCGTTCATTAAATAATTGATGCCAACTGTTCGTTATACTCGTATTCATATTAATTATATAAAAGATCTTTTGGGTCATATTTTTGATAAACCATTTTTTTCTGTTGTTATGCAAACATTCAATGGAGTCATACTTAAATAAAACAGGTGTTATTTATTTTATGTAAAGCAAATATAACAATACAATATTAAATCTGTGTGACGACTTATCACCCACTTAAACAACGAAGAAATAATACTGGATAATCGTTTTACCTATTTTATTATAGCTAAATCTCCTCTGAAAATTGACTTCAGAGTTATTTGCATTCCATGTATTGATTGTTACGTTTAATTAATTCTTATCGATACAATAAAACCACCCGACCGATCGATTTACGATCGCACTTGTTATAATTGAACGCTGAATCGTTACAAGAAATAGAGTAAATCCATTATTTATTCATGTCTGTGATTTTAGATTCAAATATATCATGACAAATTCATTTTTATTTTAATTTTATTTTGAAATAAATGTATTAACTTATTTTTTCGGATTTTTTTTTTCTATGAATCCTATAATCCAAATTCCTGATCCTAAAAAAATGGAGCACAAACCGGTGGCTTAGTGTGACCAGTTCTCAAAATGATTTCTGTGTTAACAATTTCAAAATATAATAGCTAGTGTGTGTGTTCGCAGATTTTCGCACTAACACGATTTTATTATTGTTTCGAGACTTATCGGCAATTGGAATTTAAATTCATTTGGTTTTTCAGGTCTCTCTACGATAGCCCAGTATTTCTGACATGCGCAAAGGGACCGGCATGATGACGCTGCATTTTTCATTAGTTTATAGAAACGTTTTATAATTTTCATCCAGTCATTTAATATAATTTACAGCTTATTTACCGTTTTTCAGTTATTGTAAGTTGGTGTTTTCATAATTCAGTATTTGATATCTTCATAAGTCTACACTGCTGGAATCTTTAAATGCATAAATTCCGAACGGAAAACAATACCTTGAATTTTGAAAATATAACGTCCCCAGGATTCGATATCGTACACAGGCAACAGGTAACAGGTAGGGATATCGACGCTAAAACATGGATACAGTACATGATTCTGAATCCCGCTGCGATGAAATTGTTCGTTGCTTATATAAAAACTGGCCAAGTGCGAGTCGGACTCGCGCACTGAGGGTTCCGTACAAACCTGCAGGTATTCACGGTTTATGCATAAGGTTTATGTTTATGAAATTAAATGTCTTTTTTTAAATTTTTATATTTGAGTTGACTGAATGAAAGGTAAATTGTGGTTTACGATTTATGACGTATTAAAAAAAAAAAAACTACTTACTAGATCTCGTTCAAACCAATTTTCGGTGGAAGTTTACATGATAATGTACATCATATATTTTTTTTAGTTTTATCATTCCCTTATTTTAGAAGTTACGGGGGGGGGGGGGGGGTACACGTATGGGTTTGATAATTATTTTTTTTTAAGTTTCAGTTCTATGTATGGGGAACCCCAAATATTATCATTTTTTTTCTATTTTTGTGTGAAAATCTTAATGCGGTTCACAGAATACATCTACTTACCTAGTTTCAACAGCATAGCTCTTATAGTTTCGGAAAAAAATGGCTGTGACATACTCGGACAGACAGACAGACAGACATGACGAATCTATAAGGCTTCCGTTTTTTGCCATTTGGCAACGGAACCCTAAAAAAGGTATTGCACTTTTCGTTTTTTGTTTTTTTAATATCTGGTCTTCGTGGTCTAGAATTGTGTGCTGAATTCTTGGTTTCAGTTCAGGTGTCGATGCCTCTGCCACCCTGTAATTAGGTATCACATGTAAAGAACAGTAAGTACGTGCAGTATTTGCCTTTTCTTTTTTTGTGTATTAGTAAATGACTGGAGAGTGACTGAGGTATGACGGTCATGGCACCTAAGCACCTATAGACCAAAACCCCAAATTGTTCTTGGTACCGAGAGGTCCATACTCGCATGCTTTTAACCTATTGAAATCTCATAAAAAGCCGAAAACTCGTCATATGAGTATTATCGAGTTTCTCATCAAGGCATTACTAACACTTCACGGTTAAAATTAGTTCAATACTGTTGCAAGAGTTACAATATTATGGCTCTGACATTCACCTTCCTAAAATTTGTGACATTGCAAAACTACATAATTTAAGTAGATAGATATATAATTTACTGCAGTTTTCCTTTCCAGAATAAATTAAATCAACTTTATTAGGTAAGGTTAATTTACAGCAATAAGGTAAATAAACACGCTATGTAAGTATTAGGTATTATTTGTGTTAAAGTATTATGCATATACATTTAATGAATAATTTTCCTTAGAAGTTATTGCACTTTGTAAATTCCCTTGGACGTCGTAATAGCAGACTAAAATAGTAGGTAATACAAAAACAGCGCCAATTATCGGTTGAATTGAACTTGCAGGAGAACTGTAGTGATCTTTGACAAAAAAATACAACAGTAGCAATTTGGTGGTTTTTTTTTCCGCAAAAATTTTAAACTTGGCAACATTATAAATGACAATAACAAAAACCTGAACGCCATAGTTGAAAACGAAAAAAAATAATTGCGCGTGGTTTACAATTTGATGAGTTATTAATTAGTTTAAATTTGCTTTTCTGTGTGTAGATCGTTGATAAAGTCGCTGCATGATTACGAAAACCGAAGACCTATTACAAAAGATCAAAGACCTACCTATTCACCCCCTTTTACGGTACATACCTTAGCAACTACCTAGATCCAATGGTGGCCAACTCAAAATATACGCATAAGTTGGTGCCAACCAACCAATTACCTACGTTTAATTTACTACCGTAAACTATGGCATCTTTAATTTCCATGAACAACTTTACCTTTGAGTAAAATATGATTATGAATGAAATATCTCTTAAATAGGTACCTACTAAAAAAAAAACTTGTAGAAATAGTTGAGTTTTCTACTTTTGTATCGCTTTTGTATTAAATGGCGGCAACAGATGTTTACTAATTGAGCTATATTTAAGTACAGTACCCATGCATAAATTTGCTCGTAGAAAGTAAAGATGCTACAGTTGATCATTCCAACTTTGCAGTGTAAGTGAACACAAACTGCAGTGAAAGTGCTAACTTTTATAAAGAACACGTTAATCAAGTGTCTTCCCCTTAACTGTCAGTGAGTAAGAAAGACGTTATTGGACGATTTCTTAGTTTTATAGTTGCTTAGCAGTTTAAGTTATATTTAAATTACTTATTAGCTAATAGGCTAGATTGTAATGTGACTAAAGTATCACCTAATGTGATACTTTATAAAGTAAAAAAAAAAAAACCAACTTTGATAAGAAATTAAGACTAAAACTTTGGTGGGCCGGTATCAGCGACTTAACGGCTGCAGCGACTGCTGTCAAGAAAATGGCATGGACACACTAACTTAAAGGCAATAAATACGCGTGGAAGAGATCCCTAAAGAAGAGTGGTCCTACTACTTCAGTCAATGGTTCCATCTCATGCGACGGTGCTTAGTAAGGAACGGAGACTACATCGAAAAGCAATAAAAATATAAATAAAACGTTCAAAAGTCGTCTAGACACAGTCTCATCTCGGCGACAATCAAATGTTTCTATTTATGTAATAATTACTCGGTAATCAAATGTTAAAAACTTGTCAAAAATGCGGAACTTTAGGTATTTTTTGACAGACTGACACAAATGTGAAGGCCAATTCTCGTAGTGAAAAACGTTCAAATCTAGTCGCAGTCTCATCTCGGCGACACTCAAATGTCAAAAATGTATGGCAACTCGGGGTATTTTTGACAGATTGAGACAGTCTGAACTGTGAACGTTCTTAAAATTACGATAATTGCCCCTGAGGTGTTACTGGCATTGAGTGGTCAAACAACACTATCATTATCTGAAGAAGGATACTACGCCGTTTCCCGGTGTTCATCGTCACCCTGTCTGCGTGCCGGTGGTCGCATTCTGCATGAGCTGACTAATCCGGGGAGTCACCACAGCTACATAATGCGTATTATACAACTTTTATCAGAAATTCTGTTATGCGTCATGGAGTGTACGTGGCTGTCGACAAGTGCGCCCTAAATGGTTGTTTGTTTACCCTATTGAAATGTAAGTGACGTAATTTGATGCAATTATAATTTGTATTTTATGGTCCTAATAGAGAATGCATATAATTAATAAAACTTCATAAATTAAAAACACATTGTATAGGAGACAAGAAACAAATCGCTCTATATTTTACATTAACATGTAACATGTGGATAACGTTGTGAGTTACATAACTTTTTATATTAAGGATTATTAATTAAGGAACTTTTGTGTAACTTTCTTTTTCCCAAAGAATAATAAATACATTGTTAAAATGCATTAGGTACCTATTTTATTTTTACTTTTTCACGCAAGTTTAAATACGTTGTGTTCCTGACCTCTGATCTCTTGCTAAAAGCGAGACCAAAAAAAGACCTCTGATCTCAGTCTTCTGTCAAAACTGCCTCGAGTTTCCATACATTTAGGACAAGTTTGATTGACATTTGATGGAGTCGATGTGAGACTGAAACAGTTGCAGTCTCACATTGACCTCAATCAAATGTTCAGAATCTAGTTGCAGTGCAACTAGATTCTGAACGTTTTTAATTACGAGAATAAGCCTTCTGCTCTTCAAGCTGAGTACTAAATATTTTCGAATCTACTAAATATGTAATATTGTTTAACTCACTAAGCCATTCACTTCCGTATACATAACAACAAAATATTCGCGTAGGTTGTATGGGACTGGCCTGCCGGCTAAATCCTCAACAGTCTACAGTAGTCAATCAATTCTTCGACACTGACGTCGTAAAAGCTGACACTCAAGTAGCACGTAATCTTTCGATATAGGTGGAAAACCTAAGTTATATACCGATTAAGGTCATTGAACGCTGTGCAGGTTCTGCAAGTCATGAGTTAGGTATCGTGATTTCTATTGTGTCTGTTGTCATGTCGGATGTTTCGCAAATATTATTTTCATCAGAAGTATTCGACAAAGTGGCGAACACTGGTAAACTCACGGAATAAAGAAAACTATAGGAAATGCCCCTCAGATATCGCGCGCGTGTCAACATTTAGCGCAAATGCGCAGCATTTAGATTATTCGCCGTCAGATACTTGTCGCGATTGGTTGTCGCAGAAATAGGCGAAATATTACAAATTATCCCTTGTTGTGCGGTTTTGACCTGCAAAAACGAAAGCAGAAAAAAAAAATGTATCTTGTGGAGGTGTATCGTATCATCAGTAAGTACTAAAGTTTGTTAATTTTTTATATAATTGATTGATTTTGTATCCTTTGTTCTGTGGGTAAACTGCTGACCGTCACTGGTCTGGATAATTTAGTTAGACGGCTTAGATAGCGAACTCAAAGTCAAAGAATTTACTTCAATTAAACCATTAACAGAAACATTTGAATTGTCAAAAAGTCGATCAGCTAGTCGGAAAGGTGAAACTAGTTGCCCATTCCAATACTTCGATCTCTATGGAACGGAAGAACGGGCAAGAAATGCCAAAGGTGTCCCTTTTAAATCAAGATATCACTAAGACACGTGACATCTACCAACCCGCACTGGGTCCATTCCCTCTCGCCAAGAGGAGGTATATGTCCCAGCAGTGATTGATCAAGAAAAAATCTGGGAAGATTAAGATTCCCAAATCCATTTGGGAATCTGGTTGTTGCCAATATAGGCCCCCTATAAATGGAGAAATGTGGTTGTAGGAACTAGAGGTACAGCTGTGACTATTCCATCGTGGAAATCAGGTATGTTATGTAACGTAAATACCCATCCCAGTATTGACTCGTGGTCAGGGCTACTAGAAGTAACAGAGGTATGGAGGAGGAGGTACCTCCATAGTGGTGTTACGTCATCCGTATTGTAAAAATGTGGTTCCTGTTTCAAAATCTTGGTGGCTAAGAAGTTTTTTATTTATTTAAATTGTAAATAGAATGACTAATATATGTAGTTGACCTCCAGACTTTGCCTAGAGTCAAGCATAGTTCATAGTTCTATCTAGATTATTTATTTAAGCTGGCTTTTAATATATTTAGATCAGATTCCATTTATAAGCACTGTAATATGTACATATGTACTTCAGTTATGATGGATGTTACATTGGTGTACCTAAGTCGATATATCTATTAAATCGATTTAGCTAATCTAATATCCCTCTTATGGCTTGGGATTGGGTAATGGGTTTGACGCTCAAAATGAACAAATAGGAGGTTACAAGATAGACGCACATTTTCGACGTAATACCAAAAACTTTAGAGGTGTCAAGGGACACCCGGATGGAACGAAGTTCCTTTCCAGGATTCATAATAGTTATAATTTTTTAATTATTTATTATGTATAAAAAACCTGTATACACTCAACAAAAATATTCTCTCTCTCTCCCTATCTCCTCTCTTCCTCTCTCTCTGCCTCTCTCTCTATCTCTCTCTCCCTCTCTCTCTACCTCTCTCTCCCTCTCTCTCTACCTCTCTCTCCCTCTCTCTACCTCTCTCTCCCTCTCTCTCTCTACCTCGCTCTCTCTCTCTCTCTCCCTCTCTCACTCTCCCCCTCCCCCCACCCCCCATCCCCCTCTCCCCCCCCTCTCCCCCTCTCCCCATCTCCCTCCCTGGAACTTCGTTCCAATAAGCTATGCTTGCCGTGGTTGGTTCATGGATGTCTGACCATTTATTACATATCGAAGCCCTTCCGTGCCTCGGAAATGATGTTAAGGGCGCGTACACATGGCAATCCGTTATTTAATGACGTATGTAGTTGTATGAGCTCTTTCACATAATACAGTATTTTGGATCCAGTAAAAACAAACGAGCCGACAAAATATGCAGCAGCGCTCAGGAGTCGGTCCTGCTCTGTGAATATTACCTCAAGAAGCGACGGAAAAAGGATCGTGTAAAAACCGACGTTCTATGTGTACGCGGCCTAAGTCGTTGGTCCCTGCTATCATTTATATTTAGATCTTTGACTCTTTTCAGCTATGTAGTCAGGAGTCCAAAAGTCTGACGACAACTAGTCGCACCGTGGTGTACCTATCGTGTTACCCAGTAACTTGGTTATGGAGGTCAGACAGGACGTCGCTCCATGTAAAATACCGGTATTCAGCTGCATCCAGTCAGACTGGGAGCCAACCACCAACTTAGTTGGGATAAGGTTAGGCAGATGATCAACTACGTAGCATATTTATAAAACTCTGAAGTCCGTTTTAACTGACGTCACTCAGCGATTATCAGAATAAAACTATAATACATAATTTGAACCAGTAATCATTTGTAGGTTGGTAATGTAAAACCCACATAACGTGCAATCAGCGCCAGTTCATTCTAATTGTTACACATACCTACAATACATATGTAGGTACTTCCTTATCAACTTTTTATCAAAAAAAAAAAAAAAAAAAACAAACAATTCTGGGCAAATAAACATAAAATTGTAAGAACACTTTTTATCAATGTTTAGTTAATGGTTGTGTGGCTAAAATAGGCTAATATGCGGGTAGTTAGAAATGATAGAATGTTACCTTGTGCGATATTGATTTGTGTTGTACAGTTTGAAAATATTTTCTGAGGAGTTGTTTGGTTAAATAATAATAGTGGTAGGAAGGTTAAACTACGCTTGCCGCCCAACCGCGGCAAGCGTAGTTTTCTGGATGGTGATCAATACATCTAGATCCGTCATCATTCGTAGATCATTAACTGTCCGTATGGGTGGTCAGAAACCCATAAGTCTGACAGCGTCTTACCAAGGGGTATCGTTGTCCTGTTACCCAATGACAGGGCTGTGGAGGTCAGATGTCCGATAGGGAGCTGCATCCGTTGAGACTGGAAGCCAACCTCAACTTTGTTGTGGAAAGGTTAGGCAGATTTATCGATCTGAATAGGTGACTTATTCTGTTTTTTTTGTGGTTATACAGGGTTACTGGTAACTCGACGTATTCCTTGCAGGACGTCATAGTAGGGTTAAAATGCAACAAATTAAGCCACCAAATGTTCTACCGAAATTCAGTAGTTTTTGAATTAGTTAAGAGTTTTAGTTTTTTAATGAAAAATCCCAGATTAAACCATTTGAAACCAATTTAAAAATGATTTACGGCGCGACTGTACTGAAATTTAAGTTATTATCATAGTTGACGCCGTAGCAGACCTTTGTTAATAATTAAAAGTTCAATAATGCCTAAAACTTTGGCAAATATCACTAACAAAACATTTAATTTGCTATTACTTCATAAAAAATGTAGTCTAGTGCAAAAAAAAAATACTACACCTGGTGTACAAATTACTAAGAAAATATCCTTGTCTTATCAGCTATCCAAAAAGGTATGAAAGTTAATACAAAATCATGGACTACATTATGAAAATCGTTTTTGATTTAGTACAGGCGTGCGTTTCACAAAAAGGTGATTATTCGAAAAATCAAAAACAAAATCGTGAACATTATTATTCTTTTTAATCAATATTAAAAACTTTAATTACACACATTTCACACGTCTTGTTCGATGTGCTGCCCTTGGTTTCGAATACATGTTCTTATTCGCTTCCTTACTTCGGTTTTTGTTATTCTTGAGGTGATTGTTGCCCTCATCTGGTCCGCCGCATTTGTAATTCTCTCCCTTAGTTCTTCAATTGAATTTACTGGGGTCACATAAACTAGATCTTTCATATGACCCCAGACGTAAAAGTCTAGCGGCGTCAGATCAGGGCTTCGTGCAGGCCACGGAATCGGCCCACCGCGCCCTATCCATCGGTTTGGATAGTTTTCATCCAGCAATTGTCGAATTGTGATTCGGAAGTGGGCTGGACATCCGTCATGTTGGTAAATCATGTTTGCTCTTCTTTCTTCCGGTACATCCGTGAGCAGTGCTGATAAATGATTTCTGAGGAAATCTTCATAAAGTTCCCCATTTAGTGTTCGGGGTAAAAAATGTGGACCAATTAATTTGTCGTCAATAATACCCATCCAAACATTAAGCGAGAACCTTCGCTGGGATGCGGTTGGTTTCAGTTTTTTAGGGTTTGCTTCTGCTTTCGGTGCCCAGTAATGTAAGTTGTGGTAATTTGTGATACCATCACGATCAAAACATGACTCATCGGTCCACAGAAATGTTTTTTAAAAAGTTTTCGCTGTCGGCGTCGGCACTTAGCATAAAACGACAAAATTCAAGCCGTCTCGGCGAATCTCCTTCTTCTAATGACTGGACTGGTTGGTAATGGTATGGATGTCGGCCTGAAAAGTGAACTACAGACCAGACTTTCCACTGTGACATACCAAGCTCACGCGCTACGATGTTTGTCGATGTGTTAGGATCGTCAATAAAACGTTGAAGAATAAGCTCCTCGTCCTCAGCCGTGTATCTCCGGGAACGACCAGTGTCAACTTGCCTGCTTCTTTGGACGCTGCCAGTTTCAGATATTCGCCGATAAGTCGATCCGAAGACACTAACGTGGGGGAGTCGGCGGTTGGGAAAGCGAAGTTGATATTCTCGCCGCGCCTCAGCAGCGTTACCGTCACAAAGTCCGTAACAGTACATTATGTCAGCGTATTCAGGATTAGAATATGCAGCCATAGTCAGCGCTTATGAAGGCACAGCACAGCAGAAAAGCAAGATACGCAGCAACAGTTAGGGAAATAGCCAGTAACAAAACACGAGCTTGCGCGACGTAGAGTTGAAACTAACTAACGCTGACGACCAAATTTTGCAAAATCGCACCCCCTGTCATGCCGAGAGAATAATAGCGACCAATCACAAAGCTCCCCGAGTGGTTGGAGTTCAAGCGCGCTTGAACAAAAACAAACAATAGGTTGACCGTCTCGCAATTTTACCTGCCCCCCATAAAACTCTCTTCCCTGGCACACATGCAAAAGTATTGACAATCATAGCTTTCTGAATAACTGATAAGACAAGGATATTTTCCTAGTAATTTGTACACCAGGTGTAGTATTTTTTTTTGCACTAGACTACGTACCTACAGTCGCGCCGTAAATCATTTTTAAATTGGTTTCAAATGATTTAATCTGGGATTTTTCATAAAAAAACTAAAACTCTTAACTAATTCAAAAACTACTGAATTTCGGTAGAACATTTGGTGGCTTAATTTGTTGCATTTTAACCCTACTATGACGTCCTGCAAGGAATACGTCGAGTTACCAGTAACCCTGTATATTTACATCAGTTTTACAGTATTTAACACAACTAACTATTTATACTAGGTATAAATTAAACTATTAACTATACAAATATATACAAAAACAAAGACACATTCAGGTATCAAAGTATTCGTCGGCATCGCTGTCATCCGGAAACGTGCCCAGAAGACTTGCAGCATTGTCATGTTGAATGACAATGCTAATCCGTTGGCCAAAGGACGATCCAGCCCTCTGGTCACGTGAAGTTCGACCATTCGGTAAGAAAATTCCTTAAAAAGGGACGCGCACTCGGTTGCAACCCCAAACGGCGCAAAACTGTAGATACCCATAAGGTAAAAGTACTCGCGCCATTTGAGGGTCTCAGCAGCCGCAGCAGCGGCGCCCGCCGTGCTAGGAAAATTAGATGGCGCAAGGATGTCGACACAGGTTGCGTCCCACACCTGAGGCCTACCAACCTTCCATATGGCAACAACCAACGTCATGTCGTCTGGTTTCTTCTCATCGCCACGTACCAAGCCGCCCAGTAACAGGGTACCAGGTTATCCAGGTCAGTTAGATAGTCGCCCAGTGTAAATACTACCGTAAAACGGGGCTACTTTGAACAGGTTTTGGAGGTTTTTGGTTTGTAACTTTTTTTTACGGCTCGAATTTCACTTTTTTTTACGCCAACAGAACAATGTGTTCTTTGGTTATCAGATCTATGTCACATTTAAAATCTACCACCCCCCTAACTCCCTACTTTATTTAAATTTATTAAATGTACAACCCCAGAAATGGGGTTTCTTTGACAGGGCATCGAAATGCAACTGACGTCAAAGATAGTAAAAGTATGGGTTACTTTGACATCATTTTGACCAAAAAATCTATTATTTTATTGAAAACTACATGGATTTAAATGAAAACAATGACAACAAACTATGACGCGTTCCCCACACCCCGCGCCTCGCGCAATATTACTCGAGGTCACTCACGCACACTTGCTGAGCACACGTGAAAACCGATTTTGGCGCTCTGTCAAAGTAGCCCTAAAATCTGTCAAAGTAACCCTGGAAGTCAAAGTAGCCCCGTTTTGCGGTAGTCTTCGGTAGCATCCTAAAAGACTTGAAGCCGATCCCAATATAGTTGTGGTGAGGCTAGGTAGATGGATGGGCAGTATCGGCAACCGTAAGATGTTTTACGAAAGTCAATAAAATAAAAATACATTTCACCTCATATCGGCTGGAAGTCTGCCCGAAACTGTCATGTGTGAGAGGGTCATAAGGTACACATTGAACCAAAAAAATATACTTAATTATAAACGGATACAAAAGCTAGGGGTTTTTTTTTTCATGAAATGACTTCTCCCGCTCTGGGAGGAGCGGGAGTGTCAGGTTTTTACTGACTAAAACCGACCCGTGTTCCTTCACTTGCCCATGTGCCAGGGTCACGGTATCTCTTTCGAATAATCTCGCGACCCTGGCAGAAAAGCTAGGGTAGCTAGAAAAGCTAGCTCATAACTTAAAATCGACAATAGCCATATAACCATATCAATCGGTGTTAGCGTGAAGATTACGAGAATATTCGGAGGTTTTAATGGCAGAAGAATACTGGAGCAGGAACACACCTCTATACTTAATTATTTGTTTCACCAAGTATTGTTTACACTTTTGAGTTTAAAAATAACAGTAATCTTTATAAACTTTGCACAGATACACAGGTAAGTGAGGGTTTGATAGGAACGGAATTGTAATCATCCACGCTCGATCTGAGTGAGAGAAGCGAGCATTATTCAAGGGGCTATTTATAGCTCAGTTATGCCTACCTGTTTGTTTACCTGTTGCCTCCTCTAGAACCTAAAACAATTTACGATCGTGAGTTTTCGTTCTCTTTGTCGCACCAGCATGCGTAGCATGACTACCGCAAAAAGGGGTTTTGTACGGAAGAATAGACAAAATTACAGATTGTAGAAAGATTAAAGACAGAATTAACGATTGTAGAAAGATTTGTACCGTTTTATGCTGGCGTAGCATGACAGTTCTATCTCTATTCTACCAAGAATAGACAAAGTTCTTTCTATGGTGGTCATGCTACGCGTGCTGGTGGTGTCAATCTCTGGTCATCCTGCGCCCATCCCACCTACGCATCAGCCTTCCTCTTTTCATCTTCCACTCTCTCGGATACCTACCATTCAGCGACGTATTTGGTTAATTTATCTTTTCTAGTTTTCATAGTGCGACTCTTAGCTACTGTTTTTTTATGGGAATTTTGTGTCTGCAACATTCCTATTCTTATTAATAACGTAACAATAAGACGTACTAGGTAAAAAATAATGACATTTACATCTCCGCCTTGAATAACACCCCCTGGAATGTGTCAGCGGATAACTTTTAACTGACCTTGACCGTGACATTCCCTTTTTTGGAAAACATAGCTTTACTTACAGCTTGCGTCAAGGGATTTCTATGAACTTCGTGTACGTCGTACGTCAGTGCGTATGTTGAGGCTGCTATGATTAAAGAGCCAATCTTTTAAAAGAAATTGGGACTTCATTTTGAGTTCCTTCAATGTAGCCCGCGAAATTCAGATGACTTACGTCAGCTGCAGACGTCATATTTCACGGGTTGTATGCGAAATACAAGTACCTACTGCAATATTTTAAGTAAGATCGAATGTTGGATAAAAATTACTTTTTAGGCACAATGTAAAAGTAATTAAAAAAGGCAAATAGGGACTATTTGCCTTTTTTTACTACTTTTACATTGTGCCTAAAAAGTAATTTTTACTCTGTTGATCAGCAACCCACGGCATTGAAGAAGAGTTACCTGATGGAAGAAACGTAGGTTAGGAAGGGGTGGGGCAGTAGGCATCAATTAAAACAAAACATATAATTTGGGAACGGAATCGTTTATTGAACCCATCTGTAATAGTAGATAATTAAATTATACTGTTACTCTACACATTTTGTACTGTTCAAAGTACCTACCTATGTCAAGTATTCCTATCTCTTAGGTTAAAATGTACCGACAAATGAACCCAATACCGAGCATTACTAATTATTAACCTTTTAAATTTCCAATTGTGCTCCAAAATTCAGTGGTAGCTACCAATCACAGTACCATTTGGATCCTACGATTAAACACATGGATATCTTTATTTTCCATGGCAACTTTTTTATATTATGAAAATGACACTAATGTATGATAGGGTAAACAGATTGGTCATTTGAAAAAAAATTATTCGTTTTGATTTTTGAATAACTTTAAATACAACTACGGTTGTTATTCAGATTATTCTGATAAGATCCAAGAATTTTACTTGTAGTAACTTACTATAATAAGGATTTTACACTTCTTGTTTGGATACAAACACTGCATCGCGTTTACATAATAGGTACACATTTGTTTACAATTGTATAAATTCGTTACTTTAATAATAATAAGAGGAATTTGAATATAAACATTAGTATTAAAACATTACATAATCATTTACATAGTCGTTCTTTATATGTTTTTTTTTAGCAAAAACTTCATACATCAGTGTGTGTATCCAAAACAACTAAGGGGACGTCTTTTAATTTTCAAATTAGGCATTACATCGTAGCCATTAGTAGCTTACACTAAATAAGTTAATATTTTAGATAATATCGATCGAGTCGTCGCTTCGTTTACATTAATTAATAATAGGTATAAATCTTCCTTTATTGTCTTCTTTCTTCACCATTAAAAAAAAAGCTGGGTATGAAATAATTGCCAATTAAAAAAACAAGGAACAGTGTTGTTGCGTAACAAGTGGCGGCGAAAAATTGTTTCGTGTAAAATCGCTTTGGTTCAGCCATTAAAATAACAATATAATTAAAGTGTACATTTCTGCCAAGGTTTATAACCGTGTCCAAAGAGGATAATTTTACAGATAGCATATAAATAGCGAGAAGCTATTGTCATGATAAAAATAACAAGCGGATGGTAATTTTCAAGATATTCATGAAGCACAGTTTTTTTTTATTGAATACCATACCTGGTACCATTGCAGCATTGGTACCATTAAAAAAAAAAGTTGGCTGTTTTATAGCCAGTTCTTGTCATTTTGTGATTTGGACATAGGGATGGACGAAACAATTTAATTAGAATTGACGATATCGATACAGCACATTGTTTATCAATCAGTTTTTATCGGAATCACCATCATCGTTTGCTACTTTTATCGAACATTAAAATTATAGTGTATCGTTGCCTTAATAAATAATACAAATTCATGATATGTACCTAAGTATACACAGAAAAGATCGACAATACGCAAATGATCAAAATAAATAGCATATCGATGACATCATAATAATTATATACATACACTTAACATACTTTAGTACCCTTCGATTTTAATGGATCTTTATAAATGGTTATTCGATTGTTATAGATGACTATTCTTTAACCGATAAGTAGTTTCTAGTTCGATAAGTAAATTGTAATCGATATTTACATAAGTACCTATTATTATGATTATTACGCTGCGATCGCGCGATTGGATCATCTGTCTCTTTCTGATTCGTTACTCCACACGTTTGTGCAAAAGAGAACATTAGCAGTGATCGATTCGCACGATCGAGTTTACAAGAGAGGTGCACAGACTCTGCTACACAGAACTCCACCCTAGTTCCAACGTTAACGCTTCGTTCGGTTAGAAAGGAATCCATTTAAATGTATATGAAAATAAGTGGGACTTACAGTATATACAAAAATATCACATTACTTCGAGGCCGCAGCTTTCAATCACTTAGTCAATTAATTATTTCGTCTTCTTACCTAAGTTGTCGGTCGTTGGTACGAAGCGTAAGCAAGTTAACGCAGGAAGTAATCGATCCAAATTAATATTATATTGTTTTTGAAGCTGTCTTCGCTTTTCGGAAGCCTTCTTTTGCTAAGCGCAAATTACTTAACTGCCCCGATGCACGATGGCTCGCGAGCTACAGTCACTTTAACATTATTGCTGAACGAGTCAGTCGCGTATAAACTAAACAATTTTCAATTATACAATTATCATCGCATGCCTGTAATGCGTTAGTCTTCCCACACCTACTATCGAATATCTAGGAAGAATTTATTTCTTTTAAAAGACTAGGTGCCTCGTCATAGATCTACTAATCCAAAGTGAGCACTACGACACCTACGAGATCTAGTTTTCGAAGCAGAAGTATCTAAAAAGCTGCAGCCGGCGGATCGCGCAGTCGTCGTCGACGCTGCACTACAAACATAATCGGCCGACACGCGTCGGACGGTGACGTCACACCATCGGCACACCGCCGCGGTCTATCACAACGACATAGAAAAATATAACGATCTGGGACGCGTTTTATTGCTAAAAATTTAGGTACAGTCTTTGGGTGCCTCCGGGGAGGATCCTCCGGAGAAGTCGTCGAGGAAGTCGAAGGTGGCGACGGCAGCACGCTCCGGCTCGCCGTAGCGAACGAAGAACCCCTCGCGCCCGAGGATGGAGGGTCGCCGGAACCGGCCGCGCAGTCCGCCCGGGCCGCGCACGCGCAGCGCGGCCGCTGCACCAACACGAGCGTCAGCACGAGCCTACTCTACAAGCGAGCGCCCTCTGGACGAGACAACACGCGTGAGCCACGCGCCCCGTCGTCCAGCACCGCTCGCACACACACGCGACGCAAGCCACACCATGCTCACATCAAGTGTAGTCATATCCCGAAGCAATGCTATCCCCACAAAGGGTAGACAGAGAGCAGACAAAAGGCCAGCGGAAAGCAGTAGCCTCTAATTTCATGTTTCAGTAAGTATTTCGGAAATAAAAACATTTGCTACAACTTCGGACTTAGTTTTTGTAGGCTAACGAATTATTCAAACATCTTTGTATTCTTTAGCTTAATTTATTTAAGTTCTCAAAAATGTATACCCCGAATTTAATTTGTATCTTCGGGATATGATTGTAGAAACATCGGTATTATTTTATTTCGATAGAAAAGTCACCCTTTTATCCCTTTAAATCTTTACTGATTTTGTTTTGACTCCACCAAATAGAAAGATCCCCTTGTTTTATAGATTGACAGAGTAGTGAGCGTGGCGTTGCCTGCTGATAACGTTCTACTCGGAATGAGGCGAGAGAGTGAGATGGTGCGTGTGAGTGAGAGCGGAAACGAGTGACGTGGCTGGTCGTGACGACAGACAACATGAAATGACATGACACATATACGTCAGTACAGATCTTTGGTGGTTTATCCTCGAAACTTATCCTGCAAGGCAGTTCACTTAACATAATGAGCTGAACGTTAAAAGACAACGTTATAAATATTTTTGGTACTAATTATATTTAGTGAGCTGTCGTGCGAGCTGGTCTTAATCCTATTTTTTTACTCTAATGTAATTAATAATATTATTAAAAATCTCTAAGAAAAAGCTGTGTAAACCAATTTAAAAATCAATGAAGATTAAATCATGCAGTCAAGATCTGTGCGGACTTAAGAGAAACGTTAAATGGAGACATTGAGATTTCAGAAATACATACATGTGCAATAATCTATAAGTTAAATTAAAATATTACTAACTAGGCACTTTTAAAAGGAAAAAATGCAAATATTAATATTATCAACATCCAACGTTTAACAAAAAAGCATAATTAAAAACAAATGGAAAATGTAACTGAATTGAATTCAGAAATGGAAGAGCATTTTTGATGCTAGGTTTTGTGAAATAATAATAAAATAATTTGAATAGAAAACAGAATTAAAACTAAAAGATTTATTCAAAATGTTAAAAAGATCATCAGAGACTTTCGACATTTTCGATATCTGAATCGAATGCTATACTAGCACAACACTAGCAGTTTGACACATCATCCTGTCAATTTGACATCAAGTGTCAAATTCTTATTGATTTGTGTTCTTCATCAATTCGATTCAGTTAATGAAAATATCGGAAGTAAGGTTGGCCTTTTACAAATGGAATATCTGAATGTCGTAACCGATAGCGCCAAAAGAACACACTATTACATACAATTTAATCAATTTATCCACAGACAAATTATTTTTTTTACATTACGATTTAAACAGGGTGACAGACATTCCTTGCCATGCCATGGATTCAGTAAGTGTACATATATTTTAGGTAGGTTATTAAAATAAAAAGAATTGCAGCAGGCGTAGCATGATCACCGTAGAAATGGGTTTTGTCGACGGAAAAATAGATAAAATTACAGATTGTAGAAAGATTAAGACAAAATTAAAGATTTTTGTACCGTTTTATGCTGGCGTAGCATGACAATTCTATCTCTATTCTACCAAGAATAGACAAAACCCATTTCTACGGTGGTCATGCTACGCGTGCTGTTCCATACATTTTAACCGCGCAGGTACCTATTGTAGGAAACAGCTGATTATTTTGTAATAACTGTACGTAAAATTTCAAGACTACGCTGGACTGCCGTCCAGAATCATGTACTGAGTCCATGGTTAACAGGTCTAACATCGATGACCGTGACACCTGTATGTTACCAAAATTCTAATTCAACAATTGTCCGGTTGTAAATTTATATAGACGATAGATCAGCCTGTACAAGGCCAGCCAAAACCTGCGTTATAAGTAGTTCATCTAGGTATAAATTGACACAATCACCTTATGAAGTTCTTGACAAAGTTAAACCCAATTTATACGATGTAAGTCTCTAGCATGTGCCATACAATAAAATTACATATGGGAAGCCTTTTTTTTGTGGATGGGAAACCACATCAAATGACATCTGCCGCTCTGGGCGGAGCGGGAGGTCTGACATGACTTTTACTGACCCACCCGTGTTCTTTCAGTTGCCCATATGCCAGGGCCACGGTATCTCTTTCGAACAAATCTCGCGACCCTGGCAGGCTTATGGTATGCCTTAGCATAGATAGTTAAATCACATTGTGTAAGCCCACGAAAAACGACACGACGTAATAATATCGTGGCGGGATTTTATTGCGCAATGGATTTTCAACTCTCGCAGTTGAGAAGAGCGTCGAAAATTGTGTGTTTGAGAAAATATCGCCGCGGAAAAAAACACCTGAGCTAAATCAGGCAATAGAAAATAATAAAATTTAGAAATATAAGTGGGTCAATTTATACTAGAGACATAAAAAATTGGATTCAACGACAAAATGGCCGATTCACGAGATTGCGTGAAGGTTTTTTGGGGGACGAGATACTGTATGATGATGTTGACTAAAAAAATTGGCAATATTTCAACAATGAAACGGAACGCGAGCAGCTCATCTAAACTGCGTTCAAGAGCTGTCAATGTCAACATTGCTGTGGAATATTGCAAGGTTTTTTTTTTATATTCAGTTTTATTGGTGAAATTTGTCTCTTTTGTTCTTAGATGAGTTTAGGCTAGAAAAATATTTTGGATTAAAGAATGGGAATGGTTTTATGAATCGGCCATTTGTCTTTCTGAGTCTAAACTCTTGCTGTCAATATAAAAAGAACGAATGTTTAATCATATTAGAAACCGAAACACTTTTTTTTAAATTGTTGGACTCTACGTGATTAGATAGATTCTTTTAATTCATAACAATTTAACTAAGTCTCAATAATATGTGTTACGTTTAGATAAGTTTATTTACATCTGTTTTGAAAAATATTGGCCAGTCAAGAGTTCATCTCAGTTTTGTCTCTACATGGTCAAATTAATTTAACGAGCGAAACTATACAAGCGTCATGGAAATCGTTATTTATTCTCAAGGAAGAATATTACACAAATAAACACTTCATATTTATTTTGTTACAATTTTACTTTTATTCATTTTCGTATCTGCCTGTGGCGGGCCCGATCCGAATACCAGCGCTGCGCCATTTATTTTTTAAATGTCGTAACACCATGCTGAGATTAGGGCCTTTTGGCATCCTATTTGTTTTTATTGTTATTAGTTACACTGTTATTTATATTTAATTTATCTATGTTTGTTTTAAATAATTCGTAAACAAAGCAAAGGGAGTATGTAAGGATGGTATTAGCTACCTACCCTCATCGGAAAAAGGCGAGTTCTTGTTTGTTTGTGCCATACTATTTAGTTTGTGTAAATATTGTTTCTTTCATTTTAACCTGTCTGGGAAGTTTCAGTAGATAATTTAACTTGACCATGTATGTAAGGTATGTATTAGCTTCAAGAATAAGACAGTTCCCATATTCACCTGTCTTCTGCCTCCTGGAGCGGTGCAGGCGGTGCAGGCGCGAGTAGGGCGGCGGCGGCTCGGCGGGCGACGAGCCGCACGACGACGGCGACGAGTCGCTCGACGCCAGCATCACGTCCAGCAGGTTGGCGCGCGCCTGGAACATGTTGGGACACTGGTCAGAGAGGCAAGTTTCGTAATTTTAAGAACTTTTACAGTCTGCACCCTAATTGCGAAACGCACAATTTATCAGAATCTGAATGGGATTGAAGATTATTTCTAAACCATTGCGTCATTTGTTCGAATAAATTGTCGGGTCAGCAACGTAAATATCGCAATGAATGTTGTTTAACTATGAATATTAAACCAATTCCTACCGATAAAAAGTTCTGCAATTACCCCTATGATCTCAGTCTCAATCTGTAAAAATTACCTCGAGTTTCCATACATTTTTGACATTTGATTGTCGATGAGATGAGATTGTGATTATATTTTGAACATCTTTAATTACCAGAATTGACCTTCAGGGTTTTGGTCTATCTCGGTGATGCGATCATCGTAGACATAGAGATCATGGTGAAATAACGAGTTTTCTGATTTTAAATCAAGAGGATCCGACTAATCAGTCAAACATTTTGTTTATGGATTAAGTGTCTTTACAGTAGGTTGACGTTCAAAATGTGGAGACATAGAAAACAAAAACAAAAAAAAAAAAATGACCAAAGTATCATCCTAAATGATGGAACTCATACCTATGTCTTGAAATTACTTATGACAAATTATTTAATTTTTGGGTTATTTGTAGTCAGCCATCCGTCATCATAAAAGCGGGGTCTTTGATGGAATACTCTGTAATAATTAGGTAATTACACCATACTCATTACCGACATTGACGAAGAAATTTTACATAGGTACACAATGCGAGTATCACCCATTGACTTCAATCTTACGAATACAGTCGGCCTATGAAAACCTTTGTTATTTGATGCAAATGACGACGTCAAAAATGACGCGTCAAAAGGCAATGCTCAAACGATGGAAACAGATAAACAGACATTAATTTGAGGATATAAAAATCCAATAAAAAAATTTCAGAATCAACAACAGTCCGTACCTTAGGATCACTGAAATCGATGTCCTTCTCCACGTGCACCCAGCCGGTGTGTGCCCACAGCGCCGCGTCGCGCTGCGCCAGCCCCGCCTGCCCTACCGACCCCACGTGACCCGCACCCGTCGCCTTGCCCTCCGTCGCGCACGTCGCGCCCTCGCTCTGACGAATCATTCTACAAACAAGCCAACCAGTCATTATTCATTTGAAGATAAAACTATGACAACACAACAATTGATAAAAATATAACAGCTGTTCAATACCGAAACGAAGGTAGATAAAACGTTGACGCATAACCATGAAAATAACTATACCTGTTATTGAACACGAAATTAATTGTTCTTTTAAAACTGTTTCAAAAAAAATTTGTATAAACTTTCTGTACTCAAAATATCTATCTTAATTGTGCACAATATTAGATATCACTTATCTTTTGCGATATAAGGAAATAACATTGTAGTTATTGCGTATCACAAGTGTATTGCAATTTAAATCTAAAGTCATGAAGATAAAAGTCATTATACGTTCGATCAAGATTTGCAACGACTATCCGTAATCAGTTTGGCAATACTTTAATGGGTCGTTCGTATCATTGTTTTGATAAAATTAATAACGTCAAAACAAAATATAATAAAGCGTCATAAAAGCCAATAATTTACCTAGAATACTCATGCTTTGCTTTCGTGTTTATTTTCGAAGATACTCCTACCTAAGGAATTTCTATTTTGATGAAAATTTCCTGTATAAACGGACACTCACCTATTGAGTTCTTCAATAACATCTTTCGAAGTTGCAGCCTCATGAAAACTCAATGTATGTTCTTGCTTCACAATGATCGGCTCCGGAACCGATGCTTGTGCAGTCCCGGGTTTATTCCTATCCACCACAGGAATCTTCGACCTGTTCCTGCTCGGCGAAGACGGTGGCCTCTTCCCCCCCATCAGTGTCGGAATCCGGCTTCTCTCCCTCAGTTTCCCATCTTTAATTGCATCGTTCTTATTACTTACTATCACAGTTTCAGCCGTAGACGTGCTTGTTGTATTGGATTCAGTCATTTGTGGGGAACCTGTCTCTGGGGACGAGCCTTCTTCCTCTTCAGGGACAGGAACTAAAGCCCCTGTGCTTCTTCGACAAGCGCTTAACACTTCTTCTACTAAGGATATCTCTTCGTTGCTAGTGTACGGAAAGCTGGACGATTTCGTTAGACAAGGCTCCACTTCCCTCTCGATTGGCGATTGCTTGTTCAACATTATATTCACAGTATTCTCTTTCAGTGCTGAATTGTGGTCTAAACTTCGACTAGATTCGATATCACTCGGCTTTTCTTCCTTCACAGCAACGAAAGGCTGGTCTTCAACTTCAACAGTTTCAATCACATCATTGTTTTTATTAATTTCATTCTTTCTCTGTACTTTTATGAGATGCCTTTCATCTATTTCATTCTCAGCGTTTTCAACTCTGGAAAATTCGTCGAAGAAATCTTCAGATTCAGTATAAGGGTCTTCGCGTTCGATGAATCTTGGCGTGGACCGTGGCTCGGATACAGTATCACAGAAGGCAACCCTAGGCCTGTCGCCATGGAGGACGTCACAAGAGTCGTTTTCAGAGAAGCTGCCGAAGGAGTCAGGTCTCTGTCTGTCTTCTGACACTTCGCTTCGAGGACCAACCGAGTCATCATCGAAATCCGCCGCGGCATACGGAGGTGGTAACTCCCTTATCTCCGATAGGGGCCGCGACGACACAGAATCAGACTCTTCCCTGTCCCTACAATATTTCTGCTGCTCAGCAATAAAATGCAGGACGTTCTGCAACGCCACCTCTCTGTCCTGCAAAGCCATTGCTTGAACATCGTGGATCCTTAAATGACTGCTCGTATCCTGCGCAGGAATACCTCTGGACGAATTTGATGCTAAGCTCTTTGTGCTTTCATATTTAACGAGACGATAGAAATCTCTTGTGAAATCTAGGCCGACATTTGCACAGTCACCGTCTTCGCTCAGAGCTGTGCTAGATCTTTTATCAGGCGCATCAGATGCACTAGACCATGAACCACCGGGTGAATGTGTGCCATTACAGTCCCACCTTTTCTCCGACGTATCAGGATCATCTTGTATTCTGCATTCATCTATTTCTATCGTTGCAAAACCACAATCATTCCAAAGGCAATCACCGACATCTTCTTCTAATTCTAACGCATCATCTTCCCTAATGCTGGGTAATGTTGACAAGGATATTTGGCCAGGCGTCGTTATTTCGGCAAAGGGAGACTGCCTGTCCCTGAGATCCTCGCAAGATAGTGATAAGCTCCAGTCTTCCAGTTCAGCCCTATCGTATTCTAAATCGGCTAGGTCTCTATGCCTCTGTTGTAACGCTGATCTTGCATCATCTAGTTCTAGCCAATGTTGGACGTAATCAGCATCGTACTGAGAGCCGTCAGCTCGATCATCTAGTGTGCTACCCCATGATACTCTTTCAGAGCTTGTTGTAGAAGCAATAGCTGCTCTCCTCAGCGGTCTTTCGGGGGCAGGTTTCAGATCTAGTACTAAAACACCAGAGCTAGGCGTTGGAGTGTCTAGGCAGCTGGTCGGGCAAGTTGTTCCAGCGATTAACTTTAAACACAGATGTGAATCTGAGAAGCTTCGCACTACATGCTGGAAGGGTAGCACTGGTCGTGACGGAGGGTAGCTGCCTCTGACACCAGCGAACGCGATTCCTATTGGGAAGTAGATGTAATCTGCGTCTGTTGCTAGGAGTCTTGCGTGTCTTCGAGATTCTCTAGGGTTGATGGAGACGATGGTTTGATTGTCTGTTTCATCTGACGCCTCGTTGAGGTCTGGCAGAGCTCTGTCGGCCGCGTGGTCGCTCTGTCTGGAAGCGTCGGCTTGCACATCACTAGACATGGTGGAGTAGCCCTCGTCCTTGGCTCCACTCTCGGGAGACTCGGCGCCTGCCTCACCAACTTCGCCACTTTCTTCTTCTGTAACTTTGTCTCCACTTGCCCCTGTAATGGATAAACAAATATGTTTGAGCACACATAAATCAAAATAGTATTCGGATGCGAAAACGCGATTAATCGAAGATTGACTACCGATTTCAGTCTTTGAGGGTAATTAATTGTTTGATTATATTAAAAAAATAGAAGTTTGAAAAGCATGTGAATTTGTGAGGTATTTTTAACCGACTTCAAAAAAAGGAAGAGATTATCAATTCGACTGTTTTTTTTTAATGTTTGTTAGCTCATAACTTTTGACTGGATGAACCGATTTTGATGATTGTTTTTTTATTTGAAAGCTGGTAATGTGGTTCCATTTGGACAATGGAGTCCATGTGAAAACCACATAAGTCTTAAATTTGCATTAAGTATTTGCGCGACAAATGAACGAATAACGCGATTAAATTAGTGCGGGGTATCTACTATAACTGTTAAAAATAAAAACTTTTTACAAAAAAAAAAAAAAAAAATAACAACCGACTTCCTAAAAAAAACACTGCAAAGTGAAAAGTAACTTTAATTTCGGAAGTCGCTGGCAAAAAAACCTTAAATACAGATCCTAAGACACCGACTTTCGAAATTAAAGTTATTTTTCACTTTGTAGTGTTTTTTTTAGGAAGTCGGTTGTTATTTTTTTTGTAAAAAGTTTTTTTTTAATTGCTACTGTCAAATCTTCCGGTGATTGGACGAATTGTTATTTGAATTAATTTGGTTGTTATTTCGATCAAGCAATCGTCTTTAGAACACGAAAGATATGACTGTAGATCAATGACCAAGAATTTGATCTGGCTTTCAGAAGCCGAGAGTATCATGCTGTGTGACCAGTGGAATGACCACTACTTATATACACGGTGATTCTGTTGATCTTAGGATTTAGTTACCTCTAACAGGGTCAGTGGTGGGCTGCGGCATGCTGAGGCTAAGCGTGTGCGGCCTGGTGGGCGCCGCCCACAGCGTGGGGTCTACTGCCGACAGCGCGCGCGCCAGGTTCGCCGGAGTCACCTCCAGGCCCTGAAAAGTTGGAGGGAAAAGTTGATATTGATGGTTGCTTATGGTAGGAGATGGAACCATCATAAAATTAATAATTATGGCAGCTATGAGTATCACCTGTTTAATAATAATCATAATGGTTTCAGTTGCGACGGTTTATAACCTTTTTAACTTGTTCTTCAGGAAATAGACAAGAGTGAAAACCTTATGTATTTGGTTCTTCAAAAATAAAAATAAATTTTGCAACATCATCTGCCTAAGCTTTTTCCAACTATTTTTGGGGGTTGTCTTCCAGTCTTACTTGATGCAGCTGAATACCATTGCCTACATGGAGCAGACTGTCTATCTGACCTCCGCAACTTATTGGGTAATACGATACCCCTTGGTAAGACTGGTTGTCAAACTTTCGGGCTTCTGATGACCCGTAACGACTGTCAAAGATCCACGGATGACAGCGGGGACCAACGGTTTAACGTGCTTTCCAAAGCACAGAGGGGTAGGTAAAAATGATCTTCCATCCACGGCGCAACCGTGGCAAGGGTAGCTTTACCTGATTGATTGATTCGCAGCTGTTACCTTTAATTCAGTCCAGATATCTGCCAGTATCTGGTGGCGCCGCTTGTCGTCGTGGCTGAGCGGGTGTGGATGAGGCACAGGAGGCGCGGGGGGCGGGGAGTCCCTGAACGACACCAGGGACCCACAGGAGCCGACGTCTACCAAGTGCACTGGAATTTTTAACATAAATTGATATTATAGACGCAGAATATTTAAGTACTTGTGACTATAGTCTTAATTCAGTCTAAATTCCCGAAGATCTGAAGATTTTAATTGATTATACTGAAATGCTGCGAAAAAACACTCAGCTGATGTAGCTATATTAAAATGTTAAATGGTTTTATTTCTGTACGTAAATTAGTACAAACCAATCATATTTTAAAAACTAGATAAGGTCAGCCTTTCCTATCTGACTACTCCGAGAAGACAGGCCGAAATATACTCAGAAGTCACAGTCTCTTATAATGTCCAGACGAAATCTTGGTCAGATCATATGATGACCATATAGATTGATGTCTGAAATCGCTTTTGCCTCACAGATTGAGTAGACCAGTGAACGCATTTGCTAGTAAATTTGCAGTTCTACAAACATAGTGTTGCTAATCTCAAGTTTAGCAGACGATTTTTATTGACTACAAGGCGAGTGCGGCGAAATTTGCAGTGACTCTCTCTGTGGTTACTTAAGGATCTACGAATTAATATTGCTTACCTTGTAAGTCCCTTGGTGTTTGAGGCGTGACGGGCGTGTGAGGCGTAGCAGGCGATGGTCGCGGCTGAGGTCGCAGCTGCCGCACCAGCAGAGCGCTCAGCGCGCGGTTCTGTGCCTCCAGCTCGCGGATACGGGCGCGCGCGCATCCCAGTTCTTCGCGTACGCTCTGGAGGAAAGAAAACGATACTTTGTTAGTAAATGTGGTTTAGAACGAAGTCACACTGGAGCGGATAGAGTGTGTGCATCTTAATTTTTGGATTGACTAATCGGATCGTACCTAATAACTCGACTATTACCTTTGAAATCAATTGAATAGATCGTCGAGAACTCTACAGGGTAGCAGGGACATTGACGCGCAAATTGTGACCATGGATTCAGTATATCGTGCTAGACGTCCAAGCGGAGAAACTGTTATGTGGTTAATAAAAACAATTTTGCTAATCCATGCTGTTTTCACTTTTTTCCACTGGACCAGAATCAGCATCAGGTTACGCGTTAATGTCTCTGCTACCCTGTATACGATAAACCAGAAATGCAGTTGTGTAGAATTGCGTATTAAAATATCTAAACGCAGAAAATAAAAAGAGAAAATAATAAGAATTTTATATAAAGTTCCTCTACAATCTTTAAACGTAAACACACCTTCCAATCTCGCCCAAACTTCACCAAAAATACCTTTGAAATCTTAAAACATCTATTACGCGTCTTCCCTAAAAGTTATCAACGTAGAAAACTTCACCGAATCTCCCCCCCTCACAGGATCTCGACAAAACGTCTTCGAAATAAACGCGTACATTTTAATTATACTTCATTAGTTAAATTAAATTCGAGTGGGGTAATTATAGGGGGATCTCGGATACTCGGATACGAAATAAGGATGTTTCGGGACACTCGGACGTTGCTGAGGAAGATTTAGCAGGTTTAGAGCGCTCATAACTTAGTTAGGAGATAGGTTTAGTTTCGAACTTTGAGCAGCTTATAGGAAGTTTCACTGGCAGCTTAGCAGTGGAAAACTTTGGATGTATCATGTTCCTAATAGAATCAGGTCTATTTCGTGTGTTTTGAAAGGAAACTTTCAATTATTTCATCACCACTGCTCTCAAAATGGTGGAGAACAACATCGTGAGAAAACCGGCATGTCCGAGAGCCAAAAATTCGAAGACCTGTGACATCCACTAACCCGTACTGGACCTTCATGTGTCTCTCACAGAAAGAGAAGTATCCTACTACACAGACCACTATGGGTCCACACAGTACATTTTGGTTATTCTCTCAATTGGATCTCAATCAATGCCAGAGAAAACCTCAATATGTAGACTACGCCATTTTTTGGTGTCGACTTATTTTTTAAACGTGATCGGCATCTATTTTACCATAATTATATCAAATTAATTGATTCATAAATACCTTACAGAATATCTTATTTAAAGCTCAAAAGCGATCAATCAGAGCCATGTTTGGGCTGCAAGTAACGGACAGTTGTAAACCATATTTCAAAAAACACAGAATTCTGACACTACCGGCTTTGTATATATATGAAACTGCCTAATTTGTAAAACTAAACTCACATTTATTTCCCCACTTATCCGATACTGTTAAACGTAACAGACGTAATGATATGTTACGCGGAAGGAGAGCCAAAACAGCTCTAATGTGGAAAAGCATATTCTGCATAGCCCCGCAAGTCTATAATAAAATTCCGAAATCCCTCAAAGAGTTAAATTTAAATGGATTCAAAAAGGGACTCAAGGATTTTCTTTTTATTAAATGTTACTATAATTTATATGAGTTTTTGAATGACACTCTGTCTTCCTAACTGTAATCTCTATTCCTTGACATCTTTGACTTTTTGATCTAATCTGAAATTTTAATTATACTTTGACATCCTAAATAAATTGTGTGTTTACTATATTATTATTAGCTGACATACCTGAAACTGCAATTTAAATCCATAATTATGCAATCAATAATTGTTAATTAACCCGACAACATTTTATGTGTAATGAACTAATGATGTATGCAATTAATATTTGCATGCCACACTTGGCAGAATGTGAAGATGCCATCTACTAATCTTAAGACCTTATAATGTACCATATTCTGACAAATAAATGATTATGATTATAATATCATGCATATAAATATAAACTATGTGAACATAAAACTATTGCAAATCATCCCAAACCTACCTATCTTATTTAATATGGCAAAGCACCCTAAATTCGGAGAGGCCTAAGTCCAGCAGTGGGCATCTATCGGCAGAAATGATCGCTGCAACATTTTTGCTACTAAATGCCTCCCAACCTTATAAATTCGGTGAACCACACCAAGCATAATGCACAAACCAAATTTAATTAAGCATTTCCAAAAACTTCAGCAACAGTTTTAATAAAATTAATAAAGCGTAAATAATATTAATGGAGTAGAGTTATAAATTTTAAGTGATTTTCGTTTAGACAGAAAGGATTTAAATGTAACGGTAAGTAATGTCATGTCGAGGGGGACGAAGATGAGTCCGTCTCACGATAAGATGTTGAGATGTATTTGGGAGACTGCTGTATTAATTAGAGCTGATTTAATTATTTTAAGGATTTGAATTGATTGTTTGTATTTGTGTCTTATTAGTTTCTGTCGGTATTGCTTTTATCACTAAGTTACATCGTATTTTCATTTTAATAATTTTAATCAACACATAGATCCAGATTTCGGGTTGCTATTGATAAATTATAAATTGAAATAACCCAATATCACTGAACTCTATATTAAAAATATGAATTTTATCTGTTACGTCATACATTTATAACCATTATACATACACAAATATTTGCGTTATTTCGGTGATATTATAATTCTGTCATGATGTCTCTCCAAGTACCAAGTCTCTCAAAATTACCCTTACGTAAACTAATAATCTCGCCTGTCGTCTTTCATCCCTCATCTGAAGACTGAAGTCTCTAATTACTTCAGAAGGAGCCTGCCTACACACCTACTCTATACGTTATCAATAAACTCAAAGGAGCCAAGCATTTATCATTTCTGATCACCACATGACGTTAATTGCCTGATAATATCCTTAATGTCATCTCAGGATTCACACGGCTGAACAACTAATAGATTTAGAATATTGATGAAGATTAAGTGCAAGAAGTTTCCTCGTAAATTAAGTTTATAGCTCCAACTTGACCATTTTCGGTGATAAAACAATTTGGGCATCATTTTGTGGGTTTAATCTTTCAAGTAACTTTAACTTCTTTCGTAGAAGAGTTCAGAATGTAATAATTTCTTCTGTATTTGTTCTTCAAAGTATCATGGATCTTTTAGCATGACACTTTGTTTGAATAGATAGCTGGCAACATTTACAAAGAGTCATCAACATTTTTAACTCATGATGGTAAAATAACTCACGCTGAATGAATATTTAACGACCAAAGTTTGTCATTAACATTTTCCAGCGTAACGTGAAAACAGGAGCGTCAAACTTTGAAAAACAATCAAAAGCGGTCGTCGCTTGCAACCGGCGCCATCTTTATCAGGAAAGTTGCCGCCAAAACTACAGCAACATGGCGGACATTCACAAACTGGATTTAAACACAAACGGTCGCATTATCGGACAGATTATGCCCAGATTATAGTGGGCCAGGCCTTCTGAAATTATTACGGTGCCAGCTAAGGCCGAAGTGTCCCATTTCGTGCGATTTATGTGCGAATGTAGGCACCACATAATCCACGGACGCGGATACAAGGGCGACTATAATTATGAGAAAACAATTTCCGGGATGCATCTTAATGCCAGCGGGGATTACGGTAGACATTCCCTTTTTTGCGGATTAACATTGCCGACTGTGTTTCTTTGTTTTAATCTTTTAAAGGACTCGTCGACTTCCGGTTGGTATCGACGAGTGCTTTTGAAATGCACGGCTTGTAGGTAAATATCAACGGCGATAACTTGAAATGTTTCAATTAATTTCTATAGAATAAAGATGTGGGCGAAAGTTTACCAGTTCGAAGCGTCTAAATTATATTGGCAGAATCCGAACTCGGTACTCGTGCCAAGAAAGAATGAAGCGGTGACGTCATTGATACGTTAACCTTTTTACAAGAATTAAGACGCATTGTCGTGTGCTTGCACCCACAATATGACAGAGTCCTGTGTCAGTGTTATAGCAGGCAGAGTGAAGTATTATAACAATACTGCTCAAATTCCTCACCTTCTGCGACAGAAGCGCTCGCACGACTTGTTGGGCCACATCGTCGAGCCGTCGCTCTTGGTCACCCGCGCCCAGTCCGGCTGACAACGTGGACAGTTGACTGCGCAGCCGATCGTTCTCAGAGCCCAGGGTGGACAGCTGGCTCTGATAGTGCGCTGCAGACGCCTGCAACAAGCACTGACGGTGAAGCCAACGTTGGGCGAAAAAAGCGAGGGAATTGGCGCCAAATTGAGGATTTGTTGGTAAACAAGATTGTTTATGTACAAATATAATTTGTTTTGTGTCAGTTTGGTTATTCAAATTTTGTTTTCGTTCTGTTTTTCCCCTAACTAATAAGGCGTAAAAATATAGCAGTTTAATAATAACTTGACGGCCGAAAAAGAAGAAAAACAAGCTTTTCTATCGCCCACAGCAATATTTTCTCAGTCTCACTCATCAAAACGTCAGGGCCACTCCTGTCGTCGGTACACTGCGTCACTGAAAAAATACCCCCGAAAAGGGACCATCGTTCACACTCTTAATTAAGCTGGAGTTCTCACAACAAACGAAACCAGTGTTAATTGACCCACTGCGCCCTTATCGGCCTTCAAACACGACATCACTCAGGGGTATTTCTATTCCGAGTCACGGCTCTACTGATATTTGCTGTTCTCGAATTCTACACAACGTAACGGACTTTGAATCTTAATACTCTTAAATAAAGTTTATTATTAAAGTAATACTAATGCGGTGTGAGGTTTTCATTAGTCATCGAGCGAGGGCGAGACAACGAATCTGTTTGTCTGTATTTCTGCAACAACACGCGGTTGATAAGCAATGAAAGGGTTAGGTTTGAATGGCGAGGCCTTTCAATTTGGACATGCTTATAATTATGACTGCACAGGTTTTAGGTGGAAAAGTCTAGACATTCATCCGTTTTATGAATTGCATGAAAGTGGAGTTTACTTTACATGGAAGATTCAAATAAATATATTGAATATCTTCAAAAATATTAATCATACCTTGATCTGTGAAAGAGTCACTGCAATTTTACCAATACCACGTAAAATATTCAGCACAGACTATATAGAAATATGTAATAATTTTGATTTTGATACACATTGGACGCCATCTATCAGTGTCAAACTCACAAAATGTCAAATGATACAGTTTTTTAATTTTAATAGATACTGCAAAAAGGTTTAACATCTTTTTGCTACGAAGGTTTGGTTTATTATTATTAATTTCCTTGGAATTTGTGTTTACTAATACAGAAGCAGATGATAGACATAAATTATTTAACTGATTAAGGCCCCCGTAAACAGCCGTAAAGCGATAACGCAACACGACTCTAGAAGAACAATTTGTATAAAAACTTCATCGAAATTATTCTACCGAAGTCGCATTCACCGTCTCGTTGCGGCTGTCTGCGGGGGGCCTTTATGTCTTTAACAAAATAGCTACAAACAGAGAATGCAACCACACCGTTTTCGATACGATTATATCAACTCAAACAATTAAATTAAAATTTCGCCTGATTGACGGGCAAATCAAACGTGCGTTTATTTCATGATTTAATTATTTACCAACCGCCGCCATTTTGCCGTCTGCGCACTTAATTTAGTGAATTTAATTTATATTTTGAATTTCGAATGAAACCGCAGATGTTTCACGAGATCAGGTAATTAAAGTGAAGAGCTTGTTTGATTGCTTTCCCATCGAATCGGGGAGTGTTATAGGACTACATTTATTAATGCGCTTTTATTTTGTTTTGATGCCAGGATGTGTCTATGAAAATAACGAATTTCAGATGGCGTATTCTTTAAATATGTGGACATATTCTCTATTGGTATACTGCTAAAATGTTAAAAAAATGCAATGTCAATATTCAAAGATAGAAAAATTCTTATATATATTTTTTTTAATAAGTATTTACAAATATTCATCAGTAGTTAATAATTAGTCAGTAATTACTTCCTAAGACTTGTTAAGAAAAAATCTAAAAATAAAATTTACACGTCAGTTCAACAAAACTGACCATTTATAAAACTGATTTATGATATCAATCACCGTCTGGCTATTACACTTTCCTTAGTTTTATGTTTAGTAATAACAGCGCAAGTTCGAGCATAAATCACAACCCTTTGCATAGCTACCACGATTTGTCAAGCGTCTGTGTTTCTTTGTGTTGCTAGTAGGGTAAAGTTGCCTATATTGTACCAGTTAACAAACTTCACAAGCTGTCACAAAAACTATTTAACTTTGAAGGAATATATTACTAGAAATAAAAAGGTTGTTCTATTAGCGATCATTTTTTATTGAAAAAAAATGAGGAGTCTCAAAAATAAATATGAAAATTAATGTTTTTAAAAAAGTCTGAAAAAGTACAATTTAGGAAACCGGTTTCCTTAATTGTACCATAGGTATCCTAAATTGTACTTCATATTCTAAATGAGATCAAGTGCTTGTTATTAACTAAAAGTACAAACATCATTATAAAAATATTATTCAAATAGGTTTGAATATTAATTATGTACTTAAGTACTCCAAATAAAATATGAATGAACAACAAAAACATAATATTATTAGACTTGTTAACAAGTTAAAGTTTCTCTTATTCTAGTTTTATCCTAATCAGTCTTAATAAAGCTTTCATTTTGATTTATGAACTAAAATCAGCCTTGCAATTTCAATATAGGTACTTAAGTATCCAAAATTACTTTTAATAAAATATGAAATTAGAAAAATTCAAGAAATAATTGAAGAGAAAAGATGAATTAATTCACTCTTGTCCTCTTCCAACATTTTTTACAAATATCAGGGTTGTCTCCGCATGTTTCATGAAACCATTTTTGGCATCTTACACACTTGACCCATTCTACTTTTGGTCCCTTTTTATCAAAGTAATAGCCATTACACACACAGCAATAATTTTCATCATCCATTTCAATTTCTTCATCATCGTCAGATTCGTCTTGTAGCACAATTTCTTCTATTTCAGATTCACTACTTATGGACGATTCTTTTTTCACCTTCCGCTTTTTAGTGTCTAATTTAGGTATTTTCTTCGATTTTTGTTTTTGAGTATCCGTCTCAGTCTTAGTTGTCAATTTCTGAAGTTTAGGAATTCTTAGAGATTTTTTTGCGTTTGCTTCTTCTAGTTCTTGTTTGTAGGGACTCTCAGTAAGTATAACCGCCTTTTGAGGCTTGGTATTTCTTTTTTGGGTTGGTTTGGGTATTGGTAATAGAGACGGTATTCCAATTTTCAGGTATGATGTTGTTGCTTCATCGTTTCTGATTGTTACAGTGGGGCTGCTTGTGCTGGTAGCAACAATTTTTTTGCTCGAGTTTGCATTAGAAGCTGGTATATTTGTAGTGGATTGAAGTTCTTGGGAACTTGCAATATGCGACAATGACTGGCCCTCTAAAGATACTTCTTGAACAGGTCTGTCTTTATTTGATTGGTTTTGGTTGCTCATGGTGGTTTTACGATACTCCTTGTTTACCTCTGGCTGCGATATCCATATTTTGGAAGTGCTAGGTTGGTCTGCAAAATTTGTTGTAGAGGTTCCAGGATTTTGGCTATTATTACCGTGGCTTGAAGCATTTGTTATCATTGTTTCAGCTGCAAGAAAATCACAGTCTTTGAAAATGTTGCGGTCTGTTGGCCAAATACCTGTTGCTCTGAATCCACTTTGTGCATTTGCAATAGATGCAGCTCGTCCATAGCTTTCGTTCATCAGAGTGGATATTTGATATTGAGTCACACTTTGTCCAGGATTGGCTCGAAGCCATTTTTCTACCGCTTCTGTATAGTATCCATTAAATGGCTTAAAAAAAGAAACGTCTAAAGGCTGAAGCCTATGCGTATTATGGCCTGGCAGCTGAAGCAAAATAATGCCATTGTCTCTAGCCAATATAATAGCTTCCAAGTTTTTGGAATGTGTCGTATGTCCGTCTAACAGCAATAAAACTTTGTTTTCGTTTGACGGCTTTACAACGTCAATAAAATGTTTAAGCCCACGAACAAATAATTCACTATTGATATAGCCACTCTCAGAGTTTGTGACGATACTTCCTGGTGGTGCCCCTTGGGCCAACAATGGTGAGTATCTGACTCTCTTGAAAATGATCATAGGAGGCACAAAATGACCTGCTGCACTAGCACAGCTCACAGCCGTTGTATTCACACCCCTTTCGCCGCTGGTAATTGCAGCTATTCTTCTTTTTCCTTTTTCTCCTATAATTTTTTGGGGCTTCTTTTGAACAGTTGAAAAGCCAGACTCGTCAATATTATAAATTTTGTCTGCAGTGAACCGTTCCTTGTCTATAATTTGCTCCAAAAGATTGAAGAATTCTGTGACATTTTCACGGTTGAATCCTTTGGCTCTATTTAAAGATGTTGCTTCTGGTTGGCGAACACTAAGTTCCGAATGTCTTTTAAGAAATGAGTAAAACCATTTTTTACCAGCCATCTTTGCTGTTTTCTAAAAAGTGTTTGGAATGCCATTTTTTTCCGCAATGTCATACGCCAGTTTTCTTACATCCTTAATTGTAAGCCCAAACATATGCTTTTCCATGTTCAACAAATGCGACACTAGCTCTTGTTCAACATCATCGTGAAAAACAGTGGGCCTGCCCTTGGAAATAGTATTTTCTTTCGCATACTTGTTCGAACTTGATAAATGTCTATTTAAAGTGGGCTTAGGTACGTTGAACATGCGTGAACACTCATTAATTCCCATCGATTTCTTTTTCAAACAATCTAAGGCTTTTTCTAAGGCATCTTGTGTCCATTTGTAATACTTTTTATCTTCTCCAGACATCTGAAAATATTTCAATCTAGTTGACCATCAAGTTGAAAAACTACCATATACCTAAATTGTACCGGTACATTTTAGGGGTACCACACCTGGTACAAATTAGGCAACACTAAGTTTTATTTTTATGTGAGCCAGCATTATAACCTCGAAATACTAAACATAAAACAATAGTCTCAAAAAAGGTTACTAATATGTCTACTTTCCTAAAACATATATAATAGTTGCAGTGTATTTACCGTTGCCACAAGAAATCCTTAGGTAAACACCCATAAAATAATACTAGAACGCCGCAAAAAATATTTTTGTTCACTATAATTTTCTCTGTTGTGTTATCGAGTCCAAAATGGCAGCGGTTGCGTGCATGTTGGTAGTGCTGCTTTTTAGTGTTGCCAGTTTAAAACTAAACATTACAGTTTGGTAGATTTTGAGGTGGTACAAATTACGAGCCGGTCCAATTTATGCAACTCGACCCTAATAGCGATAAAATGTCCTTTGTATTAGGGGGTTAGGTAACCTAGCACTTTATGTCAAATGGTTTTATTCGTACCAATTCTTCATATGGCTTAAGTCTTACCAAGGTGTGTCATGTTATCCAGTAACTTGGTTGTGGAGGTAAGATAGGCAGTCGCACCATACATTCAGTTGCATTATGTTAGAGTGGAACAACCCCAACATAGTTGGGAAAAGACTAGGCAGATATTTTTTTCTGTTATTCATAGGTATGACTTATTTACACCTACAAATACAACTTGTATGTATTTCAAAAATCGAAGCACTAAGTAAACATATTTATTAGAAACCACTTTAGATTTTTTCCACGTTGATCACATCAAAACACACACTAGCGACTAGCTATAGACACATTAATTAATTAATTCAGCTAATTAAATTATCCAATTATCCACACCACCATGACAAGTAAAACCACTAATTAACAATTACGTAACATCATAGTTTTGCGAAACGAGCGAATCATAAGATTAATGATTTAAATAGAATCAGAATAGCGCTGATGCCGAAAATAGTTATTGTTTCGGCGATACAACGACGGCGGCTTTCAGCGAAGTGATTACATTTACGGCAATAACTAGAATTAAAGCGAGGGCGTCATTAATCATGGTCTGCAGTGTAGACATCATTAGGTTCGTTCAGTCACGCGTCACAAATGTTGGGGGCACAAGTTACTATTGTATTTTCTTTCACTAATCGGGTATGGAATAAGCTTGTAATATACTTGTACTGATGTGGTAAATGAAATAAAAGTACCGGTACCAGTAGTACGTCTATTACTGGGAAAAACCAAGGGGTTCAAAATCAAGGGTGAATATTATGCACCAGAAACCAGCCAAAATATTTGAGAGAGTATTAGTATGAACGTTCACAATCTAAGTAATGTCAGTAAGAGTGAGTGCTCCTGTGTGCACACTTGAGCACTATAATATCTCCCGCGCCGTTGGCTAGTCTCCGTTGAGATTGGCCGCCGTGGCCGAAATACGGTCTGGAGGACTATAATGTCAGTCTCAGCCGTCAAAACGATCTCAACTTTACTTACATTTTTGACATATTTTTGACACTGATTGTCGTTGAGATGAGATTATGACTAGATTTTTTTTATGTAGTTTTTGAATACAGAAATCTCTCTTTTGATATTAGGGTGTTATGTTAGGTATGTATATTCCCACCCGTATATGTATATAACTACCCTGCAACAATAGTAATAACTTATAGCTTTTTCGGAAGCCCTTTTCCTTACGTTTTCCTTATTCTGTATTTCTGGTGAATGATGCCAAACTACCACGTTAGAGACTTCTGACCTTCAGCCATCTTATTTCGGCCATCTTATTTCGGCCTTCTACTGATAGGGCAAGAAAAGTCGAAATTAGGTCAAAATAACACAATTAATTCGTTTTACAAGTTATTAAATCGAAAACTGACTTGTTATGACTAAACAGATTAACTCACCCCCCTTATTGGTGTGCCAACCATTTATTATTCCATCAATAATTCATTACATCATACCGGTCGGTTAATAGATGGCGCCAGTTTCCAATTTAGCCGGATTATCTTATCGTGGAATATGCGCAGAGTTAGTTTGGCATCCTGTGCCTGTAATAGCTACCTTGGGCGTGTTTCCATTGTTTTACGGTTAGGTACGGCTACGGTGAACTAGAAAACATTAACTGAAGCTTTAAATGTTACATTGGTCTACTGACGTAGAAGTACAGAAGATTATTAGGTTCCTTAGAAGATTTTGTAGAAATGATTAGAGTACAAAATATTTGGCGAGAAAAATGAATTAAGTAATTCTTAAAGAAGTAAAAGCACCACAGTAATTTGTAAGCAATAGTCTGTCAGAAAATTATTATAAGTTTAAATTTGCGCCACATTGGAGAGCTACGATTCTAAGTTGTTGAAGCTGGTACCAAAAAGAGTTGAAATATATCGGCTTTATTCTACGGAAGTCTCTAGTCTCTGAAAATCGTCATTTATCATAAGCTATCATGTAAGTTTAAGAGCAGAAGAGGGACTCATGTCTAAGTAATAACAGCCACACGTGTCGATTGATAAGATAAAGATACGGTTGCCGCGGTGGATCCGTGGATGGGTGATAATTTTTACATATCGAACCCTCTCTGTATCCCGTATCAAAAAGTTCGTTAAGCCGTTGGTCCCAGCTGTCATTCTAAGACTTGACAGTTGTCCGAACCCTGAAAGTCTGACAACCAGTCTTACCAAGACGTAACGTGCTACCCAGTAACTGGGTTGTGGAGGTCAGATAGGTAGTCGCTCCATGTCATCATCATCATTTCAGCCGAAAGACTCCATTGCTGGCCCCCCCCCAATTTTGCGGGGTTTGCCCATGTTGCTCCATATAAAATACGGGTATTCAGCTGCACCTAGATTGGGGGTTTGCTAAATAATGACCATACAAAAAATATCGTACCGTACAACCCAATGGACACGTACTAATTGGTTTCGTTAGCGCACAACTATGGCGGGCCCGGAGTTCCGCTAACGTAATTATGAAGATACCACAGCCTCTGCCTACCCGGAAACGGTAATGAATAACTTGCCTGCTTGCAGTTTAAAATGCAGCCGTGTTACGTTCAGTGAATGTTACAGATAGTGGACTTTCATTATTTTGGTATTTCGGTTTAGGTGAGATTAATTGGTGGTCGATTTTAGCTGGTACTGATTGAGGTGGCCGAGGTTACTGGGTTTATACTTCGATTGGCTTTTATAAGGGGCTGTATTGAGGTATTGGTGGATATTACCTAAATTAGGCCCCAGTTAAACTTTGTGTAAATAATTTCATCACCACTGCTCTCAAAACGGTGAACGAAAACATCGTGAAGAAACCGGCATGTCTTAGAGCTAGAAATTCGAAGACATGTGACATCTTGCCAACTCGCACGGGCTCCGTGGGGTGGATTATGGCTCATTCCCTCTCATCGAGAGGAGAGCTGTGTCCCAGAAGATGATGATGAACGATTCGCCCGAAACGGGCGAGTAAATTCGTGTGAGATGACTAATAAACCATTTGCAAGCGAAAGCGACAAGAACTAACTAACATAAGGTAAAATAAAGCTCATAGAAACGACAGCATTTTATCAAAAATAACAGATGCACATATTTACTGGGTCATCTCGTAAATGGAGCATGAACGTAACCTACTTGTTCACTTTGTTTATCTTTAGATATTTTCCCATTTTCCTCTTTTTCTCTTTATATAAGTTAATTCGCCAGGCGCCGGCGACATGGCGCCCGCTCTAACAAACTGTGTCATTATGACAACATTTTAGTAGTCACGGACGAGATATAAAATGACATTTGTAAGGGAAATGCAGGGTTTTTGTAGCTTAAGTTGTAGTAAATATTGTCTTGAGTGATTCTCGAAATAGTTGGTAGTTAACTCCTGGTTGAACTCCATCTGGTTGCCATCGGTCTTTCGACAAACATGGCCAGCCCACTGCTACTTCAGGTTGCTTACTCTGCAAGCTATGTCGCTAACTTTTACGGATAGTTTTGCACAAATACTCTAAAAAAGAGTTCTGGAGTGGAGCCCGCGTATCGGCAAGCGTAGTGCGGGACGCCCAGCTAGATGGACCGAGGACCTCAAAAAGGTGGCTGGGACAGAGTGGATGCGGAAGGCGGAAGACAGGGTGTTGTGGCGCAGCATGGGAGAGGCCTATGTCCAGCAGTGGCCTACGATAGGCTGAGTTGATTGACTCTAAAAAATACACATTAAATTTAATACCTTTAGTCCTACACTTAACCCTATATCAACTAATCCCAAAAACGTTCGTTTACATACAACATAACCTGGTAACAAACAAACACAATTAGTATGTGAGTGTAAATTCGTGGCACGGGCGACGCCGGGGGGCAGCATGCACCCTAGACCCCTGACTGTGATCCGTAGGGGAGCAGCCATTTTAAAATTATGTTCACAGATAGACAGATAGGCACTATGTTTTTAAAATGGATGTAATTTATACAAGTTTGTGGCGATGTAAGTTTTTGGGGGGAAGTCATTTTAGATTTTAGGTCGTGTTTCAGGCAAGTTTTAACAAGATTTTATCAGGTAAAATAAAAAGACCGATACACTGGGTTTTTTTAACGCCATGTTGTTAGGAATCCACCAATATACCATTCAAATCTGTACCTGTATATTTCACCAGGTCTATGCTAACGGGTGTTGATGATTTCAACACATTTATTCCAGGGTCTTTATTTTTTTTTTATTTAAGCCTGGCAGCTTTTTTGCCTAAGTCTAGGATTCCCGTATTGAATTGTATTAAAAGTCTTAATATTATAATAATTTGTAAATTAAATAAAAAAAGTTGAGCAAAGCATCAAAAAAAAAAAAAAAAAACATTCGTTATCAACAGGAAAACTGTTTCAAAAACTGGCAGCCTTTACTCCTCTATGGCAATGCTGATTCTTTGGCCAGAACATTCTTTCTCCTATTATTTAAAAACTTTATATAGCACTTCTATTTAAAAATAAGTCTCAGATAATTACCACAAAATACTTACCATGTAAGGTAAATCCTATACTTTTTCTCCATAGAAAGTAAGGTCAGAGCTTAATTATCCTATATTAACGGCAATCGTGATGCTAATAGCAATATCTACCAATCACGAGACACTCTGGAAGTCACGAGAAATAGATAACTTTCTCTGTTACCTAGTGGTTATTTATTTTCTAGAAATGTGTGGGAGGACTTTATTATCTTTGATTACTGGCTATTAAGGCTGATCAATAGCTGATATTTAAACTGGTATTTTTCTATCTGCTAGAATAAATGGCTATGGCAATTTGTTTGTTGTTTGGTGATATTGGTCCTTTTGACCTTTATTTCTGAGGCCGTTGTTTTGCAATAGATGTACTCGCGTTCTGTTTTTGAAAGAACACCATCGGAAGTTTAAGACTTTGTAAGTAACCATTGCCAAAATAAGGGAACAGAAAGTAAATCTTAGCGGAAACTTTTTGTTTTCTTTTTTATTTAGACAGAAAGAAACCAGTATTTGAGTAAATTAAATTAAATTGCATAAAAATCGCTCAGCGTGCTACAGAAGGAGCTATGCTTGGAGTCTTTCTGAGGTATAGAATCCGAAAGAGGTGATCCGGCAGAGAACCAAAGTTGTCGACAAAGCTCACAAAATAAGCAAGCTGAAGTGGCAATGGGCCGGCCACATTAGCCGTAGAACCGATTGTTGGGGTAGACGTGTTCTTGAGTGGAGACCGCGAATCGGCAAATGTAAGGTAGGACACCCCCAGGCTAGGTGGAGCGACGATCTTCACAGAGTGGCTGGTAGTACCTGTATGAGAGTTTCTGAGAATCGAGCTGAATGGCGTGCCATTTTAGAGGCCTATTTTTTATGTCCAGTCGTGCACTGCTGTAGGCTGAGGATGATGGAGAAAAAATTTCCTATTTTATGATTACTATAGCTTGATATGACAGAGACAGTGAGAGTGTGTTGAGAGAGATTTTTAAGGACAAATGTCAAACAAAACCATAAATAAAGGTAACTACAAAACTTTAAAAGATTCATAATTGATTTAATTATCTATAACGTTACTTCAACGGTAGAAGTTACTTCATATTTTCACGAAAGTTTCCACCTCTGTTTTAAACCTTCACTCATTTATTAGGCAGCTTAAACTATCGATTTTTGAACCGCAACCCTATCCGAGTGCCCTCAGTAACTGCGCCCTTGCACTTCGCTGGGGTGTAGCTGAATTATTGTTTAGAGGGGGTGGCCTTTTAAAGCGGGAAACCCCAGCTATTGTGCATAGCCGATTTCCCGCTATCCGCCATTTTAATGTCCTTCTAACGCGGGTTGTCTTTGTGTGTGTGAGTGATGTGGTGTCTGTTTTGAGAGGTAGCGATCAGATTTGTGGATTAATGAAACTATTGTTTCCGATTTCATTAGTGTGCTACAAGTAACTTTTGTCCCTTTTTCGTATTGAGCGTTTTAACAAATCATCAATGTAACAACGGGAATCGAACGTTACGCGTGTTCTTATCTGGCGCTGGTTGACCTACCCTACTGCGTTCGATTCATAAGCATTGTAGAGAAATACAATATAAAATACGAAAAAATTACAAAGGTCACATTCAACCGGTTAACTAAGAAAATTCTTTCAAAATGTTCTAAGTGGGCTTGTGTTAGTACAGAAGTAATTATATTCTATTTTATTAAATGACAATCAAAATCGATGTCGACTATTCTGCTAATGTCTTAAATGAATCACAGAAACAAATGTGCATGATGAAAACAAAAATTATAAGAAAAGCCAACAACTCGAGAAAAGTAATTGTCCAGCATTGGGACAGTGGGTAAGCATATGTAGTAGTTGGTGTAAGACGTATGATACTTAGGAGTTCGGGAGATTGCCCAATTAGCTAATCAGTGTAATCCACGTAAAATGGCAGTCGATGGCAATGCCTTTCATTTTGACGATTCACTCTCATTGCGTTATTTAAGTTGTTGAGCAGACTTTCAAAAGAAATCGTTGTTGACAGTTTTACAAACCTATGAAATAATTAGATAAAGAAAATTCTTGAAAACCCTCGAATTTGGAACACATAAATGGGGAATAATATTCATGCTGATGTAAGTTTGGACATTGAAAGTTTATGATAAGGTTTGGCCCAGAGTATTTATCCGTGCGTTTCCCGCCTTGTGTTTGGCTAGCCTGTTTCCAATCGCTATTAGCGTATAACTTGCACCACGCATAATTTTTCAGTGTGTTTAACATTAAGGCACGACCACACAGTCGTGTGTGTGATCACTCCACAACCTTTATTACTGTTCACTGTATTTTTCTATTGTCGTCATGTCTGCCCTCCAGGGCAGCCCTGTGTCACATTTAGAGTATAGCACTGCTCTTTCCTAAGTGCCTTTTTGATACCTGAGTGGGCTTTAGTTTCATGTTTTAGTGAAAGGACTTGCCGACTGTCTTGTATTTTTGTGATTGGTAGACGTATTTATTTCTTACTAGGTTTTGTGTACTACCGGGATAAAAGTATACTAAGTCCTAAGTCAGATCATGTTGTTTCGGTGTGCAATCCAATTTTCAGTCGGTTATGATTAACAAACTTAAAAATCTTTCACATTTATAATATGAAAGTATAGAAAAGATTGGATATATATACATACACACTACACAACCGCCGCCGCTATACTAATCTTTACATACTATAAAACAAAGTCGCTTCCCGCGTTAGTAAACTTAAATCTTTTAAACAACGCAACCGATTGTAATACCGTTTTCATCAATAGTCAGAGTGATTGAAGAGGAAGGTTTATATGTATAAAACACAGGCGAAGACGCTAGCAAAAGCTAGTAATAGTATAAATGTGAAAGTTTGTGAGCATGTGTGGATGTTTGTTACTCTTTCACGCCAAAACTATTGAACAGATGAAATTTGGCACACAGATAGTTTATAACCTGGATTTACACATAGGGTACTTTTTATCCCGGTACTACATTCCAGCGGGATAGTTTCCACCGTCCACGCAGGCGAAGCCGCTGACAAAAGCTAGTGTCAAATAAACACAATTTGTTAGTGAACACCCACTTCCATGTTCGACTTTAGATCAGCTAAAACTTATTAAAGCAAATGAAAGACTTATCAAATAAAGTCACATATTTCCTGATTCGAAATCAAGTATACCATAGTCAAGGATATACCGGTGAAATTTTATGTAAAATCCTCGTAGGGCGTACAGTTTCACTAAACAAGAAAATGTTGTCAAAAAGTTATAATACATTATACGTACGAAAATACGAACCGAACTTGCATATAGTTATAGATGGCACTAAAATCTTCACTTTCGTGAGGGCAAGTTGCAAAACACTATGCCTACATGTAGATATAAGGGAGTATGTGATACTTAAAGCATATTAAACTATCAGGGTCTGTCAGTCCGTCATTTAGCAGTTATTACGAGGGTGAGCTCTGTAATCTTCGCGCAGGACTCTCAACCTTTGGTGGTGTATCTTTGTTGTTATATTATGGACTAGCTTTTGCCCGCGACTTCGTCCGCGTAAATGTCGGTTATCGCGGACGCAGATTAACTCGCGTAATAAAAATTAGCGTATGTCCTTTCTTGGGGTTTAAACTTACTCCGTACCAAATTTCATCAAAATAGGTTCAGTGGTTTCGTCGTGAAAGCGAAACAGACAGAGAGAGTTACTTTCGCATGTATAAGATTAGTATAGAAGAAGTATAGATTAGTATATTAGTATAGGTTGAGCCCATGTAAATGGTGTGGAGTTAAATGTCACGTAAGACCGTGAACATACCACGACAAAATAGTGCTGCGGAAATGTACTGTGATCACAGTGGGCCCTATCTAAGGCCAGCGTAGTGGTAGTTGTTTTTTTAGAAATATTCCAGCATTATTCTGAGTTAGGAGCCTTTTTGGCTTCGCATGGGTCTTCCACTTTTATTTTGTTTATGTTTTCAGAATTTTAAAAAATATTTTTAAAGTTCTCTATTGTTTGTGATTGTCTCAAATAAATATTCTTCTTTATTGCTTTCTTTACTGAATTTTCTTTGGACAGCAATAGAGAAAACAGTTTTTAGAATGATTAGTCTCGGTCTGCGAACAGCCCCTTACTTCAGTATTTATTTATTTATTTATTTGCTAACATGTTAAACACTCATTAGTAGGCATGCATTAATATTTCATGACAGTATTAAGACATGCACCCTGTAAGGGCATTGCAAATTTCCCTTACTTATCAAAGTGTAAATTATTGAAATACATTAAATGATTACATTATTGAATTAGTTGAGTTTAGTATACAAATTGTGATACTCGTTTTCAACAACTCTTGGAAAAGACTTGTTAAAAACAGGAATCATGCAGGTGTTGACGTTGTTCCAGACATGTTTTGCTAACTAATTTTCGGCTGAAATGATGATGATGATCGTGGAAATTAAAATATATTGAAATAAATAAATAATACCTTAGGACAACCAACACGTTATCTGATCCCAAACTAGGCAGAGCCCGTACTATGGCAACCAGACAACTGATAAATATACTTATATATTTCTAAATACATACATATTATAGATAAATTATTCCCAGACACAGAACAAATGATTGTGTTCATCACACAAAGATTTGTCCTGGGTGGGAATCGAGCCCACGACCTCAGTCTTAGCAGTCAGGGTCACTAACCACTAGACTAACAGGCCAGTCGAAATGCACGGCAAGGGACCTCGGACCAACCTGGGATTTGATACTAAAACTAGAATAGAGAATTTACTTTAATGAACTAAGTTGAATTCTCAAACCAAATACTATTTGAAAGTGTACTTAGGTCCCGAAACTATTCTAGTTTAAACTGTGTGGATCAGTCCTGGAATACCAGTTTAACTAGAGACAATTGAGTGGTATTAGAACAAACTGGTTTAGTTCTATATCTACTCGTTAATTAGAAATTAATTCGTAGGAATGATTACTGTGTACCTACTTATTTTAAGTGTAATTTTTCGGTGTGACTGTAATAAACTCATGTATCTAAAATAGAAATTATTGTATAATTTGTATTTTAAATAATTTTGAGTGAAAATAAACGTACATTAAGTACATACGTTTATTTTGACTCAAAACTCTACCATAAAACTGAATGTTTAGGAAACCAAAAAGCGTTTAACAAGAAAACAACAACAAACAAGGCTTGTCCCCGGTTGGGACGGCCGTTTAGCGACATTAAAGACCATTTATCGACCAGAGGGGGGACACGCGATCATTTTTGGATTATAACCACTCCAGAGAGACGAATTAATTAACGACAAAAACCAATACATCTACATCCCTGTCACTTTAAGAATCCCCTTTAATTTCATCATTATTCTTTGATCCCCGCGGGGCGAGGCGGCTCAAACTGGTTATGGCTGGTTTGCGTCGGTCATAACTGGACGTTCTTTGAGGGATTATGGACGGAACGTGTTTGTGAGGGGGATGAGACGTTTTTGCGTAATTAGTGCTGCAAGTGGATTTCTTGATAAGTGCCACTTCGGTGCAGTGTGGGTGGTAATGGATATTATGTAAGAGGATTACTTTAAAAGCGGGAGAAGAGACAAAATAAGTTGTTGAGAGTTCTTCAATGTACGCTACTTACTGTATACATAAAATTATTAGACGATGTTAAAGGCTACCAGTGTATGAACGAAAGAGGCTCACAGACAGAAAAATATGAAAATTTCTCTCTGTTCATTCAACCAAACACGTGTCTGAAAATAAAATGAAACGCGATTCCGCACACATTTTCAGCAAATATAAAAATTCCCTCCCATTTCAGCGTCTGACCGTACCGTGAAACGTTAAAAGACGATAATATTAAAGCATAGGGGTTGTTACACAATGGTGAACAGGTACGAAATACACGAATATCATTCAAAAAGTGACGGGAAATGGAAAAATCAAAATTCCCATCCGCTATTCAAAACAGATAGCTGTGACGTGGAAGGGGAGGGGAGCGCACAATGACCAACGGTGTAACGAAACAGGAATATACCGGGGATTTTTATACTCTTTTTTAAATACGAAAGTGAATGGAATTTTAAAGTAGAAAGTTTCAGGTGAAAATGTTTTAAAACTGTAAATTAATGAAGTAAATATGTGACAGGTTAGAAAAATAATTGCTACTTTAGATCTATATCTAAAGTAGAAATTATTTTTTTGGTTACTAGCCAAATTATTTTAGTTTATGACCAAAATTTTTCTGGAAGTTTAGAAGGAGCCTACAATGGATAAGTTCATCAAGATGTCCGAAATGGGGCTTGATTATCTTTCCTGTAATTGGAAACTTAGATTTTATAATATTTTAATACTGTATTTGTGTGCCTAATTGGTGGTAATATAGTTTTTTTAATTATAATACTCTCACGCTATGGGCCTACGACGCCTGCCAATTAAAGATTTTAAAAATTTTTTATTTAAATCCTTATTTATGCCTGTCATGGTAGAGTAATGAAAAATATGGAGAATTCACACGTTTGTTTTGCGTTCACTGAATACCTATGTTACACAACATGTATTTTCAGAATAAAATTTTATAAACAATACAAAAGCATGGTTACGGTTGAAATCTGATCGGAAACAAACATTACGCCTGGCAGAGTCCATTGTGAGTCCATCTTACCCGCGTCTCCCCTAACTTTTCATCGAAAAATGGGGGAGAGAACAATGCAGCCAGCCATAATGAAATATTTTGAATATTTGTATTTGATTCCTCTTAAAACTCTATATTAGATAACCAGTCTACGTAGACCTTCGAAAAAAACTTTAGTAATAACAATTCAGGGGAGGCAGGGTGCATTTGGCACTGGACAGGGGAGATCGAGGGGTCTTTCCTGAATTTTTAATTCCACAGTTTAGAGGATATTTGCTCAGGAATTTGCGCTATGAAGATAAGTTTTTATCTGTATTTTATGTTTCCATATACGTGGCCACACCGTCTCAATGAGGATCGTAAAGTTTGCTTGTCTGGCTTCAGAATGCTGTGGTCGAAAAATCGATTTAGGTGTAATATTGAAACTTTTATTACTACGCCCAAAAATTCAATAAATCATTAATTAAATATAAGAATTTCAGTAAAATGTTGTAATATAAAAGCCACCCTGTCTATCGGGCCAAAAGTCTAACTGTCTGTTAACTTTTACGCCTTAACGGCAGAACGGAATTCGATGAAATTTGGAACATTGGTAAATCATAACCCAGTTTAGGACATCGGATCATTTTATTCCGGTAGTATGTTCTAGTGGGCGAAGCCGCAATCACTGATAAAATTGTTGCATTTGATGCACTTAGGTAGGCACAGACACTACGCAAAAAACTGAATCTTCGCTGTCGAAAACGTCATTCCAGCATAATACATGACTTCGTTAATCATAGCCCTTATATAAAACTAGATAAAGTAGAATTCTTACCTCTAGCGCTGATGATAAGGACGCCTTCTCCTGCTTCAGAGTTTCCACGCGGCTCTTATATTGCAGTAGCGACCGCACTGTCTCCTCCATCCTGCAACAATGAACGGAAAAAACATTAATTAGTGATATTTTAGCCTCACGGGTCGACATAGCTAAGTCGGGTTAAGCTACGCTTAGGGTTGGTCCATATATCTTAAAATATCAAGACTCCTTCGTGCCTCGAAAAGCACGTAAAGCTGTTGGTCCCGGCTATCGTTCGTGAATCGTTGAAGCCCGAAATTCTATCAACTAGTTTTGATAAGGGGCATCATGTTATTTAGTAACTGGGTTGTGGAGGTAAGATGGGCAGTCGCTCCATGGTAAATACTGGTATTCAGCTGCATCCGGTTAGACTGGAAGCCGAACGCAACATAGTTGGCAAAAGGCTAAGCATATTGATTGATCTTAGGCAATGAGTATCCTTATTCATATAACTTAAGTGAGTAAAAAGAGTACCGAGTGTTTTTAAAGAGAATAAAATTTTGTAGAAATAGTAATTTAATTGGGTATTTGGGGTTGGTATTTGGAGAAGTGTATTAATGATTATACTTCCGTAAATATTTTTTTATTACGTTCGCGCATCACGTTTTGGTCAACTTAAAACTTGATACTTATCTGTAAATTGCAAATAAAGTACGAAAATTTTAATTATGCAGTTCACCCTGGTGATTTTATCTTAAAAGAACGCAAATGCTATAATATTGTTGCTACTTCACAAAATGGTAGTTATGTGAATTACGGTTTATAGATGAGGTAACTTGAATGACCATCTTTCAAACTGAAAGTAAGTTTCAGATAACGGTCGTATCAAATACTCAAGCGCAGTGTTGGGCAAGTCTGCCAAGTTGTCACACGTGCTCGGAATATGTTAACAAGTAGTCTGCCCGATGGGCTTCCCCATCGGAAAAGATGACGATCCCATACAAACTTTCGTCCCCTATTTAACCCCTTTACAGGATAAAATATCCTTTCTTTGTGTTCACTTTCGGTATATAAGGAATTTTTAACCGACTTCAAAAAGGAGGAGGTTCTCAATTCGAATGTTTATATGTTTTTTTTTTTTTATGTATGTTCGGCCATAACTCCGTCATATATAGATGGATTTGCAAAATTCTTTTTTTGTTCGAAAGGGGTTTATTCCGAAATGGTCCCATATAATTTTCATATAGATCTGATGATGAGTTCCGGAGACAGACACCGGAACTCTTTAAAAAATGATAGCAAATCAACCGCGATTTCTGCCATCGCATAAATATGCATTTTTTGTTTGGAATTAGTGCGGGGTGAATACCACAACTAAAAATTTAAAAATAAAAACTTTTTTACAAAAAAAAAAAACAACCGACTTCCTTAAAAACACTACAAAGTGAAAAATAACTTTAATTTATGAAGTCGGTGGCAAAAAAACCATAAATACAGATCCTAAGACACCGACTTGCGAAATTAAAGTTATTTTTCACTTTGTAGTGTTTTTAAGGAAGTCGGTTGTTTTTTTTTTGTAAAAAAGTTTTTATTTTTAAATTTTTTGTGTAGACTTTTTGCTTCTAGACCAAACTAGTGTGGGCTGTGTGTTGTCGGTCAGTGAATTAATGAATTAAGATACCATTAATAGGCGACGCCTAAAGCATCCTCTCGGATTTTCAACTTTCGCAACTGAGCCGAACGTTGAAATTCCAACAATGTAATCATTTGAGTTTATTTTGGTGTGGTTTTGTTTTAGTGAAAATAGGCATCAGACTCACTTTGTGGACTTATTTTTTGCAACCATGCACTCATAATTGCAAAAAATAAGTTCACTTCTACTGATCACAATTATTACAATAGAGGGTAGTTCAACCATAAAGTTTGTGTTTCGAACAATGATGCAATGAAACAATGAACATTACATCTACAGCTCGAATGTTATTTTTTTTAAATTATATTCATTTCCTTTTTTTATTGTCCTTATTTAATTTCGAACCAAACCAGATGTAGATTCAAAGAAAATGGTAGAAGTTACATGTTTCAAGTAGTCCATATCTTTCTATTTGGTTCTATTTCAAATCTTATTTAATTTTGCTTTAACGAACTGTCTGTTTCATCAAGAAAAGTATACCGACGAAGACAGGACATATCAAAAACAACAGAAGACAAACGATCTCACAAAACACTTCATTATGCAGACAGATCAAACTGGCGAGCTGAAGATTTGCATACTCCGCGACAGAGCGGGACATAAGACGTACCCTAAAAGTAAGAAAGAGATGAACGAAGTGCACTTGACGAATGTCGGGACTTCATTAGCGCGAGACGTCCGTTCGCGAGAGCGCATCAACGTCAAATGACGGCTAAGTGATGAAATATGGGACTTTTTTGTTTTTGGGTTGCTATTTTAAATAATACTAGCAACCCGCTCTTGCTTCGCACGGTTTTACGTCTTGACAAAGATACTTATATGTATTATGTGAGTTAGTTAGTTACTCTCAAAACGGTGAAGGAAAACATCGTGAGGAAACCGGCATGTCTTAGAACAAGAAATTCGAAGACATGTGACATCTACCAACCCGCACTGGGCCCGCGTTTTGGATTATAGCCCACTCCCTCTCACCGAGAGGAGGCCTGTCTCCCAGCAGTGGGGAGTATTTGAGTTCACTTAAACCATCTGGAATAAAATCCGTTGCGCAGTTTAGAAGGACAACGTGCCCACACAAACAAACATGAAAAAAGACTTAAATATACAAAAAATATGTAGAGGTCCTAGGATTCCCAGGGCGGGTAAAGTGTTATTGGGTTTTTCTTTCTGAAATTTCTCAGTAGCAGATTGGAGCCTGGATTTGTGTCCGCTTGATAGCTCGCCTCCTACTACATGGGACTTAAGCATAACAGGCGAAATGTGGGTGTACTATGGGTATACCTCTGCCCATCCCTTAGGGGAAACAAGGCGTGGTGTTTATATATATGTACAATAGTTTGGTGAGTTTTTAATATTTTTAGCTTAGATTAATTTTTAGTTACCTTTAGCCCAGGAAATTTCCCTGCTTGTAACCTTAGTTGTAATTCGATTGTCCGACCTCCTTTTTAGGTCAGAACTGTTTTATTTATTTTTTCATTTTCAAAGTAAACAAGAACCTTAATCGGATTTCCTAAACCCCGTTTTAAATGAACATAAACAACCTGAATTATGAAAACGCTCATCGCGAAGCCACAATGCCACTGTTTTAATCTCTGAAATTAATCAACGTTGAGTTGCAATTTTAATACTTAATTCTGCCGAAGCTGTATTAAGGTTTTACATCACAAAAGGCCTTGAGAACCTCCTTAGGAGATAATGCTTGAAACAAAAACCCCTCGAAATGATTATTTCACCCTCTTTTAATTATTAATACACCGTTGAGGGCCAAGATTACAGTATTAAGGGACGTAAAGGGTATTACGGGGTAGCACTAAATATTACGTTTAGTAACTGGAGAGAACCGGTCAAATGGCTTCACAAATAGAGATGGTATTGTTTGAACAATTTGGTTCATTATTTGAACGTCAGTTACTCATTATTTCAGTGCTAAAGAAAGAGAAAATAATAAAGAAAAAAGAGGATTGCGTAAAGAATAGAAAAAAGGGACAGAGATTTAAACTAAGACAAGCTATGCCCGCAGCATCGCTCACGTGGACGTTGGAAACGGAACGAGCTACCAGGCCAAAAAGAAGTTATGTTATGTTACACCTTATATCGTCAGCTAATGTCAGTGAAACTTCCGTCAAAATCGTTTCTGCCTTTTCAGAGATTAGGCGGAACAAAAAGACAAAAAAAAAAAACAAATGTTATGAGTAGGTACCGCGATTTATCAAAAAGCCATTATTTTGACAGTACAAACGAAGACTTCAATTTTATTTGTTTGTCTGTATACGAGTATGTATATATAAGGCGCTATAACTATAACTATTCATACATGAAGATGTCTGCAATAGTTTTCCCTTACAGAAGAATAATCAAGAAGTACTGATGCTATTGAAATCCACAGGAATCCTTACTCCTTACAACTAAAGAATTGGGACAATCCGCGCTTGGTTGCCATTCCATTATTAACTCGTTCCATAACGAATCCTTTTATAATAAAGCTGGCAACGGAATCCATTCCACAGATACTGAATAATGGAACTTTTTCAATAACTCTGAATAGAAAGAGTTCTCTCCACCCGCTGTAAGAAATTATTCACTTTTTTTTCAAACTGGCAACATAGGATTCTTTGATTAGAATTTTTAAAGTTCCTTATGATTGTGTTCGATTTTTGATTTTCGCGTTTGAAATTTTCGTGAAGATAAGGAATCATTTATTGCATAACTATTAGTATATTATATAGACTACATTCAGAAAATGTCTTTAATATATTGATTTTTTTATTGAAGTGATGAGTATGTGAGTGTTTTTGTTTAGTGTACTGAATGCAGACAATTTATTTCATAAATAGAGAAATAGGTAGGCGCAAAACGGGTTCGCTTCACCGACATGCAGCATGTCGGTGACGCAGACACATTATGTCAGTTTACACGGCAGTACCCATGACTGCCTATTTTCAACCTTTCTAAACATGAATAATTTGTAATGATCTAGTAATTTTTAGAACTTAATTTTGCTGTGACAAACTGTTTGAATGCAAGTCAGGAGCTCGATCTAATGAAGTTTGCTAACCTGATACATGCAACACCTAGGGTGTATAACAACTCGTCAAAAGTTACGTTATTTAATGTATGTTTTATGATCATCCCAAAAAAAAAAAAAACATTTTATGTTCTCAACATTTTTTTGTTTTTTTTTTTTTTTTTTTTTTGTAAAATCCCCTAAATTATTATCAACACAACAAAAGTTACGAAATCACGAAGCTAAAGTCAAACTTAAACAAAATTAATCATCCAAAAATTAATTTCTGGGGCAGCAATTGAACCTTTTTTGCGTATTTCCCACGTGGCGTATCTAGTTGGTCGGTTCGGGGGTCGATTACTTTATACCGAGCCTTATTACAGTGTAATTTAATGTTTTGTTTTTTTTTTCGACGGTGTTTTTTTTACGCTGGCAATGTTTTACTGCGGCCAGTCACGGCAGTATCGACCGGGGTGTGCTCCTATTTTTGATAAATACCCACATGTTTTGCGTTTTGCGGGTAGCGAAGGAATTTATTTTCGTGGAGGTATTTTCGGGAAATTGCTTCGGGGATGATAGTTTTATAGGTAGATATTTGTAAAAATTGTGTTGCATGAACGCAGAAAAGAGCAATCAAAACAACACAAAATGGAATGTCAGTATAAAATGACGAAAAAAGCCACTCAGACAAAATCACTGTTGTTGAACCCTAAACGATCTTTTTACTACGAAAATCCAAAAAAAGAGTATTAAAACCACGGTAAACAATTACCATTTTTTACCAAGCTAGCCAAACATGGCGGCTGCGCCCCCTGGCCGCCCCTGCCGCGACAAATTACGTCGCATTCAACCCTTGACCAGATGAGAGCTCGTAAATCTTATCTATTAAAACCTGTGTCGGTAGGTACTGTGGTGTGGTGTGAGGCAGAAGATGAAGCGATATGCGGTAGAGACGATCATGGAGTATGCTTGTTATGTACCTCGATGGATTAATCGAAATCTGATTCTAAAATACTAAGGAAAACAAATCATTATTAAATAAACTTATCGCAAATCGTGTTTGAGAGAGTATTGCTAATACTCTCTAAAGGGTAAAGACAGATTAGAAAGAGAAGTGCCACAACGCATTGTAAAAAAATACTGCTTCATGAATTTGGTACATTTGTATTGTGTTTTTTTTTATGATTCGTATGAATCAATGCTCACTACATGGGCTACAATGCACTTTTTTTTAAGAAAAATGCGTTGCGATACGGCTCGCTCTAGAATAAAGATCCATTTCTTCTTTATAGAAGGAATGGATTTTAGTACTGGATCATTCTTCTCCAATCAAACCAATACTATTTCCATAAATTCTCAACGTCCAATTGCTTTATTTTTCTCTTTTCCATATAATTAATCGCTCCTCTTTCCTGTATTGCCCCACCACTCCCCCATATCGATGTATTTGCCTAAACGCGAGGATTACATTCAAGCCACGCTCCTCACATTGTCGCCAACGCGCCACAGTGTACTGGGCGCACTGCTAATGCCAAAGTAATTACTCATTGTATATCAGTTAGTCTGTGGCATTTGCATGATATACGAATCATTGTTGGTGGGAGGCATGTTTTTTTTTTTTTTGGTAAATACAGAGAAGGATTTTAAAATGCATGCATGAAAAATGATTTTAAAATTACGGTAGAGAAAATATATGTATACTAACTGTGTGCAAAGTACGTGAGATGTCAAAGTATATGAAAATAGAAAACGTGGTATCAGGATAAAAGGTAGCTTATGTTACTCCTTATAACTTTAGCTATCTACGAGTGAAAGTCCAGAGACACCGACAAACAGACAAAAAAAATAATAATATGAAAGTACCGTATATAATTTCACTAGCTTTTGCCAGCGGCTTCGCTCGCATATTATACATATAAACCTTCCTCTTGAATCACTCTATCTATTAAAAAAAAACCGCATCAAAATCCGTTGCGTAGTTTTATAGATATAAGCATACATAGGGACAGACAGTGGAAAGCTACTTTGTTTTATACTATGTAATGATAAGCATTTAGTGAAGTCCTGTTAATTTGAAATTACAAACAGACACTTGAAATTTATTTATTTGTATGTTAGATAGCATGGATGAACTCAGTACAAATTTTGTCGCTTTGAAGTTTTGACATTAAAATAATCTTTCTTCATTAAGATTGGAGTGTATCTCTTATTAACAAGCAAAACTTTCTTCTCCATAGTTCTTGTACTTTGAAACCTAAAGGATTTAGGACTTCTGTTGTGCGTAGGGAACGTATAATAAAGCTTATAAAGCAGGGTCTGAATTTATAATACAGAAGACAGACAGAAGTTTGAAAGACAGATCTTCAAGTTTATATTTATTTCAGTCAACTTTCTAGGGAGGAGGGTTTAGCGCTCTTGTTACATAGTTTAACAACTCCTGTCACCAAGTTACTTATCAAAATTCAGCTCATATCTAGAGTTAAAACCTTTTTATTATATTTCATAATAAACTTTAATAAAGTTCTCAAGTTTATGATACAAAGTTTATGTAACTTTCTTCAGTATAAAACAATGAAACATATTCTAGATCCCTCAGGATAAGGAGTAACCGGCGCCCAACTTTGTTGTGAAACGATCCATTACTTTAAAGTTCTACTGCCATTTTAACCGACTACAAAAAAGGAGGAAGAGTTTTCCAAATTCGGTTGTATTTCTAATTTAATTTTGGTTCTTTTAATGTTTTTATTTCGCTTTGTAACGTTTTTTGGACGGTTGTATTTTTTTAATTTTAAATAATCTTTTTATTCTGATGGCCTATTTCCTCTTATCAGACTTGGAACGAATATTCGTGTTACAGTGATGGTATTTTGTTGTTTATATTTAGGGCAAAACCTATCGAATTCTATTGAAAAAGAATGAAGCCGATAGGACATCATATAAAAAAATTAACTCGCACTTCATAGACTCAAGACGATTTTATTAACAAACTAGCTTTGGCCAGCGTGTCGCGAGATTGTTCGAAAGAGATACCGTGACCCTGGCACATGGGCAACTGAAGGAACACAGGTGGGTTTTAGTCAGTAAAAGTCTGACATGCCCTTCCGCTCCGCCCAGAGCGGGAGAAGTCATTTGATGATTTCCCATCCAAAAAAAAAAAAAAAGCTTTGGCCAGCGTCTTTGCCCGCATATTATTATACTTATAAACCTTCCTCTTAAATCACTCTGTCTCAATAGGAAACCGCATTAAAACCCGTTCATCATCATCATCATCATTTCAGCCGTAAGACGTCCACTGCTGGACTTAGGCCTCCCCCAATTTGGGGGGCTTTGCCATAATCGCCACGCTTGGCAGGCGGGTTGGCGATCGCAGTATGGTGGTAAAATGCATAGAGAACGCTGCTGCCCATTCTCTAGTAAGTCCCTTAGTCGCCTTATACGACACCCACGGGAAGAAATGGGGTGGTGTTATTCTTTACGTCCGGCACCACACGGTAAAACCCGTTGCGCAGTTTAAAAGATCTAAGCGTACGCCTGTCAGGGTCGCTAGATTTGTTCGAAAGGGATACCGCGGATTTGGCATGTAGACAACTGAAGGAACACGGGTGGGTTTTAGTCAGTAAAAGTCTGACACGCCCTCCCGCTTCGCCCAGAGCGGGAGACATTATTTGAAGGTTTCCCACCCACAAAAAAAGCGTACAGATGCGGGAAGCAACTTTGTTTTATACTATGTACAGATGAGAAACAACGGCCTTCATCAATATGAGATTACGCAAGTGGAGTTCGCCTTATCCTTCCATAATTTACGTAAAGTGACGATATTACATTAGCTTATTAACAAAAGCCAAGCAACGAAGTTCATCATTATCATCAAGATACTTCTTAAATATTCAAGCTCATTTTTAAGCCTCAAAATTCACTTTGAGAAATGGCCTGTTGTTCGTATAATTTATGCTTCGGTTTATACCAGTAGCACAGAATAATACAGAAGGTCAATATTGTACAAATAGCGAAAACAGGCTCACAAACATATAAGTAATCGAATAAGTTTCACTCCCTGTACGTGTAAAGAGTGAACAGGCATCTTTTGGGCCCGCTTGTTTCACCATCAGATCGAGGTTCCAAACTCGGCTGATGAAGCAACCAGCTAACAAATCAAGCTAATAAATAAAAATTCTATTCAAATCCTTGCTTCCAATGAATGTCAGTTGCCCTTTAAAACTTTCATCTTCACATTAGTATTAAGATAAAAGAAGAAATATATATTTATTATTATATATAATATATATTATTTATTTTCAGTTCTTATTCTAAATGAAACATTTTTGAGCCGAAAATAGTTGATTTTAGAATGATGAGTACTATTAAAAATGCCCTAATTTTTTTTAAGCTTTAGCGTAAACATAACTTTACGAGAAGGTTATAAAGTTAGTTTTTCAAAAACACATAGTTGTTTACATGTTCGGTCAATAAAATGGCGAACGCAACTTACGTGCGCGTGTGTTTTCACTCGTTACATGTAGTTGAACTTCTGTGCCCATCCATTACGTGCCTGTAGGTAGGAGTCCTACCGACGATACGCCTTAGTGCGAGCGATGGATGTAAATTTTTAATAAAACGTAAACGCAAGTAGCTGACGCACCTGTGTAGGGGCTGATGTGTATTGACAGTTATATTTTTTTGACAGCAACACCCAGTCCTTTGGGGGAGCTTGTAAAATGTAACGTTGAGGAAAGTTTTGGGTTATGACGGTAAATGAAAAATGATGGGTAGAATTGTCTAGCTATGTGTGTAATATTTTATTTTTTTATAAAGTTCGTGTATGTTTTCAGAACAATGCTTTGCTTTTAAAACTATTCAATCGATGAAGGTTACAAGAAAAGTGCAGTAGGTTGCAGAATGAAAAATTCTATTGGTAGAAAAAGAAAGTTGTAAGTTAAGGTGAAAGTTCGAGGGCGCCCATCAAATTCATTTTTTTTTTGTATTTTGCTAGTCAGTGCCAGGTAGTATTATGATTAAAAAAGGATTGGCGATCGTTACAAGTATGTATTCACATAATTATAATAATTAAATTTTTCAAAACACTTTTGAGCGTTCCTTTAATTCCATTGAATGGATATTGACAAAGTTATTGAATGGAATCAAATGAACTTTGAGTGTGACGCTGAGGTCAGGGACACAGGTGTAAATTGGAAAAAAACCTTGAGTTTCCAACCTCAGTGAAGTTTCTCTGTTTCTTTACTACTAAGAAAATATAGAGAAAATGTTCCCCGTAATTGCTAACATCGACGGTTCCAAGAAACCCTACAAATGCCCACATTTACAGCATCGCCCCTCAATGGTCAGCAGTATTTCTCTGCTCAATACATAATGGTTGGTCGCAATATTTCTTTCTGCGACACCCAATTACAGCGGGTTGCGATAACGAGAGGTCAAAGGTCAAAGGTCTCGGGATTATGAAGACCTTTTGTTGCGATTACGCACGGCTGGTAGGTCTAGAGTATTTTCCCTTATTAGTGCTCTTGTTAGAGCGGACATTTTTTGGGTTACTTAGTTGAGAGAAATTAACGTAAACAGTTCTTAATTTTATTTGAAGATTTTAATCTACTGAGGTAAAAGTTAACTCATTTTTTTTTAATTTCGCTTTGCTTTTATAGTCCTTTTATTTGTATTTGAATAATTTTGGATGTAGTTGATACATTTACATTATTCTGTATAGGTAAACATGTGGAAATTATATTAAAGACTGAAAACTTTATTACAAGTTTAATGCAAATAAAGAAATTAATGCTAATGAGAATATTTTCTTGTTACATACATTTTAGAGCGTGATTTTTCAGTTGTCAGGATAGTGTGTTATGCAATTAGGGTGCAGACGATCAAGACGCTGTCAAATTGTGATGGACAGTTTAGAAGTTATGAAGGAACAGATGAACATACGTACATAGGTACCGGCCGGTCAAATCATATTCCTTTTCCATATCCTTATATCTTCGCCGTAGTTGGGTAAAAATTTGGAACAACGTCATTATATTTAGGATTATATTTACCGTCATTATATTTACCGTGTGGTGCCAGACGTAAAGAATAACACCACCCCATTTCTTCCAGTGGGTGTCGTAAAAGGTGACTAAAGTACTTACTAGAGAATGGGCAGCAGCGTTCTCTATGCATTTTACCACCATACTGCGATCGCCAACCCGCCTGCCAAGCGTGGCGATTATGGCAAAGCCCCCCAAATTGGGGGAGGCCTAAGTCCAGCAGTGGACGTCTTACGGCTGAAATGATGATGATGATGATGATATTTAGGAAAACAGTCTGTGCGTTTGACTAAATATTCTGCTCTACTAAATTAATAGGATACTAGGAATAGGTTTACGCTGATCAAATATTTACACCAAGGGACTTCTGCCAGCTTAATTTCCCATCAGATGGAACTAAACGTCTTAAAACCGGATTAAAAATACAATATTCTTACAACCCTTCTCCATTTTCATGAATAACTGAAGGCTATCTATACCCTGTGTTGATGTACGGCCATTTTGAAGTTTCAAATACTTTATTTAAACTGTAATTTTAATCTAAAGGTTGCCGTGCGTGTGTGGTTCGATTTCACGTTTGGTAAGAAAATAACTAGTGCAAACTAGTTAAAAAACTCTTTATACAAGTTTTTCTTTAACTTACTTTGTTCTTTTAACGTACTTTTAATCCATTTTTCAAGCATTACCTACCTATCGTACGATTGAGCTGAAACTTGGCATAAATACATTTAAAAAAAAGTTAACTCTGTAGTCTGTATTTTCTTCGGAATATTGTGCTAGTGAAAAACTTGAGTGCATTTTTAGAGCATTTTTATCGTTTCAAAATGTAGATAGATAAATATATGCAAATTAGTGAAGATTTAAACTGACAATGCTACTTTAATCTGTTCAGCGAATGATGACAATTCGTTTAGTATTCTACACCTGCCTACCCTTTGAGAAATACAATAATGGTGATATACTTCAGCAGTAAAGTTTGTAGGTCGAACAAACAGAATGTCAGGCAAATACCACGAGGTCAAGGCTTAGCATTTAGTGAATCGTTAGCAGTTCACTGGAACTGTGTTAATGTAGCCGTATTTCATAAACAGCGAAGTTCATTTTACGTTAACGTGTAGCAAAATAGCTGGACGAGTTATCACTACAAACTATGGGCAATGTTAAAGCTACGAGCTGCTTAAGTTCTGAGTTGAGCTACGCGCTTACTGACAAATGCGTGCCATGACTGGACAGATCCACTCAATGTGTGTGGTTCTTTCCTCAAAAGACCATTGCAGACACCAATCTTCATGATCTCAATAGAGACTGAGACCTTTGAGTTTGTATCCTTCCTTATCAGAGTAGTCAGGTAAGAAAAACAGACCTCATTTAGTTTAAAAAATATAATTGACGTATTAAACCGTTTGTGGAAACCTACTTACTGAAGTAAAATCATTTATATTTTGTCATAACGGCTGAATAGCCAAATTCAATGCCGAGCGATCAAAACGAAGAGGCTGTGGCGAGATTGTGCTTCTTTACCCATACCATTTGATCCACCTGCTGAGAATCTCAAACCTGGAATCCGTATCCAGGTTGACTGAAGCAAGGAAAACTTGTTCAGGTGGACTTTCATAGACAACTGCGCCTTGGAATGCAAATGTGGTGTTGTTCTTCAAACGATGGGACACTTAATACCGTGTCCTTTGTGTGATATCGCCAAAGACGTAGCCGAATTCTGGGTCGAGTCAATTTCTTTGGTTATCCACACACTAAGAAGATCTCGTAATATTTTAAGACTACCGATTACTTAAAGCTGATTTTAGGCTAGATATAGTGCGTCGCTAAGACCTGTATAAATTCTCTATTGTAAGTGCGAAGAGTTGAATTTAAAGTAGGTTCTATGCTAGATTTATTGTGGCTTAACTTAAACCTGCCTGAACTTGCTATTGTTCAATGTATGAATATAGAATTTCTTGGAAACCTAGAAAGCCCGTTAAAAAGATATATTGATAGCCTTTGTACTCGGTATCTACTTAATTTCAACAGAGAATTATATCCAAATTATCTACTTTTCATAATATACAGGATAAGTTTTTCAGGATAAGACGTATTATTAGGGGTCCATAATAATTATGTGTATTTATGAGGTTAGCTATTTTTAAATTAATGAAATTCTGTCATTGTGGTCATTGATGTTAAAATGCTGGAGTTACGTCACAGCGTATTTAATTTATGTATTTTCAAAACTCATCACAATCTTGACTTACATTATCAAATCAAGTATGTGACCTCTATTTTCCAGTTCCTAGACCAGCAAAAACATACCAAAGTACCAATTAAATAAAGCATTTATTCCTCCACAATTTTTACAGTTAAACACTTATTTAGTGACAAAGCTAAAAAGCCGTTTAAAAATCGGTGGCCGTGTAACACGGTCGCTATTAAGGCCCGCATCGACGGAACAATGTATGAACACAATGCCGCCGGGTGTGAGCCCATTTCGAAGTGTGGAGCACGCTTTTAGTCGCACAGAGCTTGAGAGTTTACCGGGTGTGGTTGCTGTGACCGGGTTTTTTAATACTACAGTTAATTTTAAGGATTTCTTTACATATTCCAATGGTGAATTGATCACATTCGGGTTTACTTCAAAACCGATATACATGTCTAGTTTCTGTTTGAAACCTAACTTATCTGAGAATTTCCTACCGGTTTTCACGGATATAAATTCCAAACTAATTTCCTATTTCTTCCCATGGGTGTCGTAAGAGGCGACTAAGGGACTTACTAGAGAATAGGCAGCAGCGTTTTCTATGCATTTCACCACCATACTACGATCGCCAACCCGCCTGCCGAGCGTGGCCATTATGGCAAGCCCCCCGAATTGGGAGAGTCCTATGTCCAGCAGTGGACGTCATTCGGCTGAAATTATGGTGATGATGATGACATTCGTTTAAAATATCATACTGCGGGACACATATCCACCCAAAATGGCTTTTAAAATCTACACTGTGACTTACATATTAGCTTTGTAACTTCAACAACTGCGACTTGCAGAGAACCGACAGACTTCTAAATATCCTCAAAAATAAACATGAAGTTTCCCGTCATCAGCTATGAAAACATAAAAATCGCTGTCGCCTATGCCTGAAACCGCATCCTCAGCCCTTAGACTAGCGCTGACTCGGCTCGGATATTGATGTAAGCGATAAGCGTTTTATGAGCCGCACATGTGCCACTTTTAACAACACCTGTAAATGAGTTTTTCTACACAATATGTGAATATGTTGTAGGCTCTGTGTGTTGTCGTAAATCTTAGCTATGTTGTGGCTTGGCAACATGAGATAACTTGTTTGTGTTGGTATCTAAACTAATATTATAAAGCTGAAGAGTTTGTTTGTTTGTTTGGTTGAACGCGGTAATCTCAGGAACTACTGATCCGAATCGAAAATATCTTTTTGTGTTGGGTAGCCTATTTATTGAGGAAGGCTATAGGCTATATAAAATTACGCTATGATTAAAAGGAGTGGAGCAGCAACGAAAAATGGACGAAAACTGGCAGGCAATTCGATGCGACGGGAAAGGTCAAGGGAGCAAAAATTTGACGCGGACGAAGTCGCGGGCAGAAGCTAGTAGCAAAAATTTTTATTAGAAAATGTATACTGGACATGGATGAGTATATTGGTGACAGCCAAACTGTTGCAGTATTTAAAAGAAGAGTGAAAGAACACTATCTATCCCCTTCGTCACAATTTTGATGTGTTATTGACCGCGTCGTTGGTCTCGAGCAGGGATCACCAATAAATCTTGCTCGGGGTCCGTTTTAAGAAATGAAATGATCATCGCGGTCCGCACCACATTTTATAGAAATAAATATTTATTAACAAATGTAATTACGGAAATAAATAAATAATAGTTTAAAAAAACTAAAAAACACGCTTCCATGGAAAACCAAACTAAAAAGTACAAAATAATGGAAAAAAAGCGTGGGGTGCCTGATATCAATAAAAAAATACCTTAAAAGCACCCCACGCTTTTTTTCCATTATTTTGTACTTTTTAGTTTGGTTTTCCATGGAAGCGTGTTTTTTAGTTTTTTTAAACTATTATTTATTTTCTATTTTTTAGGGTATTTCGAATTTTGAGACGTATGTCAGCGTAGTTTGTGACAGTTTTTTTGCTGTCCTGGTAACCCTGGCAAGGATAATGGCACAAATTTATGAAATTATTGCATTGTCATCAGTCCTTGATAGGTGTGCAAAGTTTGAATGAAATCTGGTCGTTTAAAGTGGGTCAAAATCGCACTATAAGGAGTCGGTTACAAACAAACATACAAATATACAAACATACAAATATACAAACATACAAATATACAAACATACAAATATACAAACATACAAATATACAAACATACAAACATACAAGTGAAGCTAATATAAAGCGTGTAAAAAGGTATCTGTTAGCTCGTTACTTCGCCCGGCCGTTTTTGGATTGACGACAACAAAGATAATGCGGGGGATACATTTTTACTAAATTAAGTGCTCTGTAGTGCAAGTTGCTGTGTTCTCGCGGTCCGCACAAAATGGTTCGGAGGTCCGGATGCGGACCGCGGTCCGCCAGTTAGCGACCCCTGGTCTAGAGGTTACAGGAGCTACTACCGAACATGGGATACTGGGTTCAATTGCCAGGTCGAGCAAAATATTTTTGGTTATTTTGTCTGAAATTTCTCAGTAAAATTTCTGCCCTGTTGATAGCAATAGGCTCGGACCCGTTTTACATGGGACTTAAGCATAACAGGCGAAATAAGGGTGTACTATAGGTACACCTCTGCCCAACCCTTCGAGGAAATTCTATAAGGCGTGATGTTATGTTTTGTGACCTGTTATGATTGTATAAAAGTTGACATGAATAAAAGAGAAGATAAACTGGTCCCAGGCAACGTGTGCAATGCATCAGGACTCTTGATTTTATGTTTAAAAAACTATGAATTAGAAACATACGTATCGCGAGTATATTACCTTGCATACGATGCTTACCATACCCTACTGGCTTTATTCTAAGCAACTGTTGAATGTCAAATTCATGGTTAAAAGCTACTGAATTTCGATAACACCAAATGATATCTGAATTTATTAACTTTTCAATAACTACATATTATGTAGGAGTTGCCATAACCTTTTCTTCAACCTCTTTATAAGTTAACGTTGGCTACAAAGCGACCCAATGAAGCGTAACCACCATTCTCTCAAGATCTGTAACAGCTCACAGATTTGTTTAAATACAATGAAATTTCTTCAGCTTGAGAGGTCTTCGTTAACTGGTTTCAGATACAGAAATCAATTTAATTTCGACAAAGGATTCAATTTATTTCCATATTATGAATATGAAATAGTATTCATAATTTTGAAATTAGTATTTCAGAAGGATTCATTTATGTATGGTTAATGTGGTGTTAAGTGTAAAGTATTAAAACTCGATTTAGTGAACAACTCGAATTGAATAAAATGTGTAATTTAGTTATGAATTAAACGATCACTACCAGAAATTCCATTTCTTTTCTTCTTTTCAAGTTCATGGTACGATTACTATTTCAATTAGTTTTCTTTAATATAAATACCATCAATAAATGGTTTTATTTCGGTAAGTAGGTTTGTACAAACACTTTTACATGTGAATTATATTTTTAAAGCTAGATGTGGTCGGCATCTCCTATTTGGCTACTCTGAGAAGAAAGGCCGCAACAAACTCAGAGGTCACAATCTCTTATAAATTCATGTAGATCGATGTCTGAAACGGTCTTTAGAGGAAAGAACCACACGGATCGAGTGAACCTGTCCAGGCAGTACTCAACTCAATAAAGAAAGGTGTTGGGTAATAATTTTGATATATTTTTACCTCAAACTCAATTATATTTTGATAACTGGTAAGGCTCACGATTCGTAGAACTGTTAACAAGAACATGACTGTTGACAGACACCAATTCGCATAAAAATCCCTGTTTACATCGCCTACGAATTTTCTTTCGTACTCAGGATTCACCACGAAAATCCGCCACCCCCACCAACAAATCGAGCAAGATCCAATAGCCATTAAATAATATCCCATAAGTCCCCACCTGTTTGGCACATCTGCCGCATAATCTATAGTGGCTGGCCACTTCGGATCAGGGGAATCACCCACGATTAGTAGCCTAATAGCCGCAGTAATAGCCCATGAACATAAATAGCCGGACTATGAATTTGTGGGCAATTTATGGCATTGCTATGGGTATTAGTGTCATAAGTTTGGTGGTAGGTGGTGAAAAGGGGGCTAGGTTTTCGTGAAGATGTGTTGAAGACGGGTCTTTTTGCCAACATTTATACAGTTACGTCATTGTTGTTTTGTTAAGTATATGCCTAGGTAGGTTGTATAGAAAGTTAGTAGCTTCGAGTTTGCTCGAGTACTTTCAAGAAAAGCTTCAAAGCTCTTAATATGTAACATATCACTTAATTAGCTTTTTGTTTCGAGACCATACTGAGATGTTTATTCCGAAAGGATGAAGTAGCAGAATCTCTTAATACATAATTATTTAATCATTTCTGACTATTACTTTTATATTAAAGATATATTTCCAAACTAGTTTTTCGCCAGCCTGTCCGCCCGCGTGGCAACATTTTCCCACGGAAACTTATTTCCGGGCTACAAAAATATCCTTTATGTTCATCTAGGTTATAGATTACCTGTGTGCAAAATTTCATCCATATCTGGTCAGCCCAAAACTTCTAAATATCGAAACTTTCACATGTATTATTATTAATAAGTAGGATCAGAAGGATATTAAAATTCCCCATATGTCTTTGTGGCTTTCTAACTATGGTTCCTACAACATATTCCACATTTCAGCCCAAACTCGTAAGTCCACTATATCCAGCATACATCCCTTTCCCTCCTCGATACAGTACCATAACTTACCCTGGAGCACAGAACACGAGCTTCCACTCAGCACCAACATTTCCATAGCGGATTGACTTATCGCTCAGTTAAGAGGTCAGCTTGATTTATGTACTCCCATTCAATTGTAGCCGTAAAACTGTTCGAATTTGAAGGTACAATGAGTTTTGGGTTAGTTCTGTATGATAGTAGGTTACATACACTTACAAGTGTTCAAAGTAAATTAATACGCAGAGGATAATCTGGGCAGATGATATTTAAATAAATAATAGTTTAAAAAAACTAAAAAACACGCTTCCATGGAAAACCAAACTATAAAGTACAAAATAATGGAAAAAAAGCGTGGGGTGCTTTTAAGGTATTTTTTTATTGATATCAGGCACCCCACGCTTTTTTTCCATTATTTTGTACTTTTTAGTTTGGTTTTCCATGGAAGCGTGTTTTTTAGTTTTTTTAAACTATTATTTATTTTCAATTTTTTAGGGTATTTCGAATTTTGAGACGTATGTCAGCGTAGTTTGTGACAGTTTTTTTGCTGTTCTGGTAACCCTGGCAAGGATAATGGCACAAATTTATGAAATTATTGCATTGTCATCAGTCCTTGACAGGTGTGCAAAGTTTGAATGAAATCTGGTCGTTTAAAGTGGGTCAAAATCGCACTATAAGGAGTCGGTCACAAACAAACATACAAATATACAAACATACAAATATACAAACATACAAATATACAAACATACAAGTGAAGCTAATATAAAGCGTGTAAAAAGGTTTTTATCTCCTAAACAAGTTGTTTTTCGTCTGTCTGCCATGTGTAACCACGTTGTTCCTTTAAAGGAGGTGGGTAAAGTTTAGAACATTTTTCGCCTATCATAGTCATGAAAATTCAAAGTATTTATTGACGTCATGTTATTGTGTTTATGTGAAGTTTAGGTATCGACCTTTACATCTATTCTAAAATAGTAAGAAAAAAAATAGCAAGTCATATAAAAAAATCATCAAACTTGGCAAATTCATTGAAGTTTTGTTATTTTAGGCACATTTTTAAATTTTCATTACAAAATAAACTGTTAAGCGCTTTATGCACCAACATATTTTTTAGTCTCTCAAATACCATTAATTTGATTTGGTGCATAAAGCGCTTAACAGTTTATTTTGTAATGAAAGTTTAAAAAAGTGCTTAAAATAACAAAACTTCAACGAATTTGCCAAGTCTGATGATTTTTTTTTTATGACTATCTATTTTTTTTTCTTACTATTTTAGAATAGATGTACAGGTCAATACCTAAACTTCACAAAAACACAATAACATGACGTCAATAAATACTTTGAATTGTCATGACTATGATAGGCGAAAAATGTTCTAAACTTTACCCACCTCCTTTCGCAACGATTTTTGTTACAATTTTCAACACCTATTAGAGATTTTGTTCCGCAAGGGTTATGTGTTTAATACATTAAAATTAAACTTCCTTATAATATTGAAATCTCGATGTTTTGTCATAAAAACTGTGCGAAGCACCCCTGCTTCGCAACACTTGGGTTGGTACTTTCAATATGATAATAATTATAAAAACCACAAAAAACATCATACCACACACGGAAGCTTGGCTTCCGCCGGAATATGACGGACGTTTTCAAATAAGCATGCGTTTACATCCCAAAACCCCTCCGTGCCTTGGTAAGTACTTATGCCTTTGGCCCCGGATGTCCTTCGTACATCTTTGACAATCGTTACAGGTCGTCGGAAGCCTGAAACTCTGACAAACCAGTCACGGCAAACGGTATCTTATTACCCAGTAACTAGGTTGTGGAGCTCAGATAGCAGTCGCTCTTTGTACTGGTATTCAGCTTCATTCGTTAAGACTGAAAGTCGACCCCAACATAGTTGGAAAAATGCTAAGTAGATTTGATTTGGTAATTTATATTTTGAACCATAGATAAACGTCAAATCTTTGCTTGCATTTCAGTCCTAAAACTTATAGCAATAAGACAAGATACTAATAAATCCCATGTGTTCTAATATCACCATTTTTATTATCCATCAAAAAGTCAATAAGACGCAGACATAACGCGTCTTATTAAACTCTCTCAGGTACAAGCGTTCAGTTTAATCGTTTCAATAAAAGTAAGTGTGACGGTTCCAGTTGAACCGTTCGTTTTTGTCACACATTACCGTAACAATGAGATTAGAGTTGCTGTGATCGTGGACTTATTAACCGGAACACGTACTGTTCTACGGTAATATGTTTTATTGCACCGATTAAGGGCGCGACACACTGTTGGGAGATTTTGAGAAGTTTTTAGAGTTCTAAATGAACAAGACACCTAATCTATTTATAACTTCTGCCCGCGACTTCGCCCGCGTCAAATTTTTGCTCCTCTGACCCTTCTCGTCGCATCGAATTGCCTGCCAGTTTTCGTCAATTTTTCGTTGCTGCTCCGCTCCGTTTGATCGTAGCGTAATGTTATATAGCTTATAACCTCCCTCAATAAATAAGCTACCCAACGCAAAAATATTTTTTTCAATTCGGACCAGCAGTTCCTGAGACTAGCGCGTTCAACCAAATAAACATACTCCTTTATCTTCTTTCTTTTATATATAGTACTAGCTGACCCGACAGACGTTGTCCTGTTTCTTTGATGATATTTGATCACGCATTCTGTCAATTCTATGTCAAATGTCATAATGTTACATTAAAAAAGTTTACATTGTCCTATTATATGGTTGTTAAGTATTCTTAAATAAGTGTTCTTAAATTTTCTAATTTTCCGCGCAATTTTTTTTTTTTCTGTCATAAGAACCTTCTCCTGACAATTACAAACACAACAACAACAAAAAAGTGAAATTGGTCCAGCCGTTCACGCGTGAAATCTGACCAAGGGAAATAGGGATTCATTTTTATATATATAGATATAAGTATAGATTATTTGGGGAATTTCTTATCTGCTCTCAAACACAACTCAAGTGTTTTTTATTTAGCTATTGCTTTTATTATTGGTGAAGATCCCATCTGAACTAGAAAACGTCTAATTATTTTTCTACTTATTGAAAAGGGCATTTACACTACACCTCAAAATGATGACAGATTTGTGAAAACAAAGTACATGATGAATCTTTACATGGAACTATTTACTGAAAATTTCAGAGGTAAGTAAAACCAAGAAATTACTAAACCTCGCGTGCATCTAACACCCTTAATCCTCTCTCTCACGAAATTTTATTCCCAACGCGGCTTAAATCTAATTTATTTTCGCTACCTTGCATTAAACCTTAATTACTTACATTCGACCTTTAAAAGGCCTCGATCGCGTCACATTTTCGTGACTGATATTATTACGCACGATGGCGCGCGTGCCGTGTGTCAGTGCTCTTATAAAGCGCGGGAATTAAAGCGGCCGCCATCTTGAAGAAAGTTCGCGAAAGATTGCTTTGGTAATGAGTGCTGTATGTGTAATGTTGAGCGTTTAAGGTGAAATCTTTTGTACTTTCCATACAAAGGAATGTTTTTAAAATGTTATTGGGTAGTCATTTTTATAGATGAAGTAGCTTCCTCCCGCGGCTTCAGTTGCGGTGCTATGTCAACGAAAACTACATGTTCTTTCCCAGTGTTCAAAGTATCCCCATACCAAATTCCATCAAGCTTTTTCGGGATTAACCGAAACAATCAGACAGACAAGATTTTTTTAAATTGTTTTTTTTTTGGTTTGGGAACCGTACCTGTATACCTACTTTCATTCATATGCATTTAGTAAAATGCTGATATATTATCTTTTAAGTCACTTCATGTTATATATTTAAATAGAGATGAGTTATCTGTTTAGATTTAATGTATACTTGTCAAAATATTGTGGGAACGTTGACAGGTATTAGGCAAGAACAATTGCATTAGTCTGAAAACATTTAAGTAATTTAAATTAAAAAAATCATAATTTAAAGTGAATCCCTATGAATATGTCACTGACTTTAATTTAAGAAATCATTTTGTATGGAGAAGGAACAAAACGCGCCCCTTCAAGCGTTTAACTAAATGTGAATTAGTGAGAAGAATTCCTCCACATTCATCACAGTTACGTTCAAAGTTCAAGTGACACGTTCTTCAGTTTAATATAACATGCAAGATTTTGGAGTTTGTCTCATTGTTCTACGGAAGAAAGGTGTGATTGTGTATCACGATTAAGACAGGAGGTTCTATTTTGTGCAATGATTATTTTATTTAAGGCGAGAATTTATCTTAATTTAGACTAATGACGAGTTCCTCTGTAGTCACATAAACCATGTTTAAATACTGCCAGTGTCATTATTTTATGTGGAGAATTGACCCTCACGGTTTGGATGTGTAAGACGAAAATCGACCATTAAAAAAAAAAATGACGATTACGGTTCGTGATTATGAGGTTCCCGGTTTATCTGAATACCCGAAAGATAAAAAAACCTTCCCTAGTGGTGAAAAGGCTGAAAAGGAAGAATGTGTTCTAGAAAGACAGTTAAAACATTTGTTTCTCCGGTTCTAAACGACATATTTATTTAATCTATCTGCATAAAGTGTTGCGAGTGATACCCGATTAAACAGAAAAACAAACAAATAATAAGATTTGTGATAGATGCCCAATTTAGATTGAGCGTTAAGTACATAGTTTAAAGCTTTTATCATCAATTATTGAAAGTTTTACAACGTCTTCTTTTGGAAGAAAATCATTTTCACAATTCTTTTTCCCAGTTATCACAATACAAGAATAAAAAGCGATCAAAATTACACTTTTGTGATCATTAAATTGACCCATTTCGTCTTCCAATCAACAGTACTATTGTCACTCGTCACTTTATGACACAATTGTACCATCATTTCTAAATCATTTTAGTGTCACTTAATCACTTTTTCCTATAAGGTTGTCGCAAACCGGATGTCGTGAGAGCGGAAACGAGCTATCCCGACATCCGGATGTGACGTCGACTGAATGGCGCCAGAGATTAGCGGCGCCATTTTGGATCTTCCACTTTTCATATGGAAATTGACTTGAAAAGTTTTGTGGAGTTATTTTTATGTTGGTAAAGGGTCTAGGATTTCTATTCTAATGGTAAAATACAAAGTGGTTTTAAAGAGTTTTATGTTTTTCGAATAGATGCTGTACGGCTTTGAAGCTGTATCGCGTTTCTACATGTTTTTTGATGACCACCGTACTAAATTGCTTTTATATTTACTGTCGATACAGGATTGAGAAGAAGAAAAATCATCGTACACACACACACACACACATCTCTTTGTATCTTCTCTCCTATCAGAAGTATGCTGAAAGAGATTTCTATAGAAATAAGCATTATTTTTTGTACTTTTTTTTGGCCCTTTATTTTATGGTTTAAGAACTTTATTATTCCTCATTAAGAATTAACAATAATTCACTTACTGAGAAACTAAATTAACATAAAATGGTTTTGAGCGTACAAAAACGACGTAAAAGTAAAATATGAAGGTAGTGATATAAAATTCAAGTAAACAACTAATCACCAACCGAGTAAACACGGATATAGAGTAAAAGTTGATGTACTACTAGATGTGGCATACATGGCAGCGTACTTTCTAATAATGTGTTTTTTTTTTTTATTTATTATTTTTATGTTTTATTTGGTTGCACCCTTGCTATTTTTTTTTAATATAGGATTTTCTTTTTTACATTTTTATTTTTATTTTTATATTCTTTTCTTTTTTACTGACACAATATATAGGATTTAAGTTTATTTTTAAAACAAGACATACTTTTCGCTTCTTTTATTTCCATCGGTATTTTATTATACATGCTGACACCTTCAAATTCTATATTTCTTTTCCCGTAATTAACAGTTCTGGGAGGACGTGTTACTAAGAAATTGGAGTTTCGTAGTTTAATTTTGTGGACTTGACATTTTTTAGTGAAATTTAGGGTTGTATGGATATCTTTGTGTAATATTTTGCGTATTAGTATACATGTATAATACATATATGTTTGGGAAATGTTCATTATTTTTGTATCTTCGTATATTTTCTGTGTTGACGTTCGAAACTTGAAATTAAATAATATTTTGATTAATCTGTTTTGTGTTGTTTGTAAAGTTTCTAGATTAGATTTGGCTGCGGCTCCCCAGATTTCTATTAGGTAGTCTATATGTGGTTTAACTAAAGAATTATAAATTATGAATCGAACTTTCCGAGGAAGGCATTTATTTATATTATGAAGAGCTCCTGTCAGTGACAAAAGTTTACATCTGATTTTCTCAATGTGAGGCTTCCAACTCAGATAGTTATCTAAAATTAAACCTAAATATTTTTCTTTAGTTTTTCTTTGGATGAATTGATCATTTATTTTGAGTTGTATATCATGGCTTATTTTTTTGTTTTTGGGGGCAATCACGACATAGTTGGTTTTTGTGGTATTGATAGTTAGAAGATTTGATTGAAACCAGTCATTTAGTGAATTTAAATCATGTTGAATACAAGGTACCATAGCTTCGATTGAATGCCCAAAGTAAAAAAGACTTGTATCATCAGCGTAAAGCGAGATGTCGCCTTTGAGGCCTATCTTAGATATGTCATTAATATAAATTAGGAATAATAATGGCCCCAGAATTGAACCTTGAGGTACACCGAAAGTGACAGGAAGTGAACTACTCTGATATTTACCTATTTTGACAATTTGCAAACGATTTTGCAGGTATGACTTGAAAATCTGGAGTGCCTGGCCTGTGACACCGATGTCAGACAGCTTTTGTAATAACAGGTCGGGACTAATAGTATCAAAAGCTTTTTTGAGGTCAATGAAAATACCTAAACCTACTTGCTTTTGATCAATTTTGTTTTTTATTTTAGTTATAAGATCAATAGTTGCCGAAAGAGTATTTGAGTGAGGTCGAAAACCGTATTGTTTTTGATATAAAAAGTTTTTTGATTTAAGAAATGTATCTAAACGGTTATACAAGATTTTCTCGAAGATTTTTGAGATAACAGGAAGGACTGATATAGGGCGATAGTTACAAGGATCAGACTTACTTCCAGACTTGTGAATAGGGATAACTTTCGCAATTTTTAAGCCATCAGGAAAAATACCTCGATCCAAACAAAGATTTATACAGGCTGTAAGTTCATTTGCAATTAACTTTTTAACACATATTAAAGACTTAGTACTAATACCATCAATGCCAGAACTAGTATTTGGATCTAAATTATCAATAATTTTAATAACTTCATCCGTGGTTGCTGGCATTAAACAATTTAGTTCTGTTGAGTCACGTGTTACAGGTTCTTGAGCTTGGTTTCCAGTTAACTTGTCACTGATAAGGTTTGCTAGTGATGACCCGATAGTTGAAAAGTAAGAGTTGAACCTTTCACATATTTCCTTTTGATCTGTAATAGTACCATTGTCAGTCTCGAGTTTATCTGGTCCCGTCCTTTGTCTGATTTTATTTGCGGATAAATCATTTATCAGTTTCCACATTTTCCGTGGTTTTGCCATGCAGTCCTTAAAACATTTATAGTAATATGTATTTTTTATCTTTTGTATGTTGTGCGCTACTCTAGCTTTTGTTTTGTCAAATTCCGTTCGTAATGCCGTGTCTGGTGTATTTGATTTGCATTTTTCCCATAATATGTTCCGCTTGTTAATATCATGTATGATTTCTTTTTTTATCCAATCTTGCCGTGGTGGGTTCAAAACTTTTGTTTTAGAAATTTTGCTCTTTGATAAACAGGACTGTAATTTGTTAGCCAATCTCTCATAAATGGGTTCATCATCGTTTGCATGGTTTATAATGTCTTCAAAGCTCTTATATAGTTTTGGGTAATCCAATGCCGTATATTCTATTTTCATAAGGGGGGGAGGGGCATACTGTTTAATTTCTAAAAATATTTGCTTATGGTCGGACATCGCAGATTCAATCATGGCCAAATGAAAGTTATTTTCCTGTAGGTTGCACGAGACATGATCTAATATAGTTTTGGTCGAGATAGTTTCACGGGTACAATATTTGTAATCAATTTTGTTTAGAATTTTGAAGTTACTTTCTTTCAGTGTGTTCCTGTAGTTACGAATGGCTCGGTCTGGGTTCAGCAAGTCTAGGTTAAAATCGCCAAATACTATCGCTCTTTTCTTCTTCTGTAATTGTTGCGAATAAATTTGAAGGAAGTTTTCCACATTGCTTTTGTCTGGTTTGTATATGGCACCAATGCTCAAAGATAACTTTTTTACATAAATCCAGAGGTAATGAGTGTCGTCTATACAATGTTCTTCTATAAGATGGTGTTTTAGGTTGTTGTGGACGAATATTGAGACCCCGCCTCCTCTTTTATTTTGTCTAAAGTTATAATAATGGGTGTAGCATGGAATTTGAAGTCTTCTTACCTCGTCATCACTTTTGATCCATGTCTCAGAAAGTACAATAATGTGCGTGGTTGCTTGTAAAGATGCGATAATACATTTTAGCTCATCGAATTTGCCTGGTTTAACTATACTACGAGCATTGGCATAGAAAAATTTTAGAGATTTTTTTGTTGGGACGATATCAGTGTAATTATTGGTAATTTGGTATGTTATTTTCTCTGAGCAGGAAGTTAGTTTTTTGAAGTTGTTGACACAGTCGACGGTACTTGTTCGGTTGTCGAGATGATTTTAGGTACTCCTTTAATGTACTTAATGATTAAGTTATTTTCCCCAACAGAAGTGCGTTTTTGCAGCTCGTCTTTCAGATTTTGCATATATTTACGCTGATATGGTGTTTGGTCGGAATAAATTTTTATGTTCTCGATGTTCAGGTTCTGTTTGTTCCGCAATATAGCTTTCGCTGTGTCCTCTGATGAAAAAAATACTTTAATGGGTCGCGAATGGTCGGGCTTATATTTACCAAGACGCATTATTTTCTCATGTTGGGGGCAGTCATTGTAAGCAAGTTTCATTATTCTGGTAATTTCAGTCTTTTCGTATTCTTGGCGTTCAGTTGTTGATTTGTTAATAGGTTCAGCGATACCAGAAACTATAACATTTTTAGCTCGCATATTTCGTTCCTTGATTTCGTGTGCAAAATCTTCATATGTCATATGCGCTTGGTCTGAAGTCGATGGAGAAATACATTTGAGTTTATTTACTTCGACTTCTAGAAGCATAACTTTTTGAGCCGTGTTTTCAGAAACGGTAGTTATTTCATTAAGTTTAGTTTTAATATTTACATTTTCTACGGTTAGGTTTTCAATTGTTTTACTAATATGGCCCACTTCATTCCTTATGGCAGTGACTTCTTGACACAGCTTATTGTAATTTTCTGCTTGGTCATTTTTAGAGGTCTTCAAAAGTGACATCATTTCGGACATTTGCTTTCGCAATTCAGACAACTCAGTTTTTATTAAGTCATCATCGTTGGGTAATTTTCGTTTATAATTACGATGAGTAATCTGTGGAGTTGTATCGATAGATATTTCAGACAGATTTGGTTGAGAGCCACCAACTCTTTCGGTGAAGCCACTTCCAGGCGGTGAGCGTATTGGATTCATTGTATATCTGTGTTTAGTAAGTACTCACGTGAATCATACGCGCACCGCAGGTGTGAAGAATACAAAAAATGATGATCTTGTCTCTGTTACCCAAGGGGGTGAAGAGAGCGGCGATGCGTCGTTGCTTCGGCACTGGGCTTGACACTCAAAAGAAATTCGTCACAACTTAGTCACAGTTAATTTTGCAAAATAAGTTATATTTCAATTACTTAAGATTTGAAATGGGTTGATGAGAATTTGATAAGTTTTAAAATAATTTACGACACGTCTGCTCTGAACGCTCGACAGTACAGCTTAGCTATTTTTGTCTGTCTATATGTCCTGGGGAGTTTGTGGCGCCACTTCTTCTACCCAGCTAAAGCACTAGGAAGTGGTGATGGGCCAGCGGTTTCGGGGAAACTCTTATTTAGTTTTGACGTTCAAAAAGTGCTGACTCTCAGCCTAGTTTGATCAAAAAAGTTTTTTTTATGTGTGCATAAATCTATACTAATATTATAAAGCTGAAGAGTTTGTTTGTTTGATTGAACGCGCTAATCTCAGGAACTACTGGTCCGAATTGAAAAAATATTTTTGTATTGGGTAGCCTATTTATCGATGATGGCTATAGGCTATATAACATCACGCTACAACTAAAAGGAGCGGAACAGTAATAAAAAATGTTACAAAAACAGGGAAAATCGGTTAGGCGATTCGACGCGACGTGAAAGGTCGGGGGAACAAGAAATTTAACGCGGACGAAGTCGCGAGCAGAAGCTAGTGGTTAAATAAATAGACAACGTTCTAAGCCAATTGGAAATTCACGTAAAGCAAATCGTCTAGAAGCTAACACATCTTAGCACAGCTATTAAGCCATCATCAATGTATTAATATCATCCTACCAACACAACCTACTATAGTCAGACCAACAGCTTACCTAGCCCCATATTACATTCATCGATTCAACCTGGATTGAATTACCGTCAGTCTTAGGCGGGTAGCCATTAGACGTCGTTTATGGAGATTGCAACCCCCTCCCACCCCCCTTGCCTCCCCTTGTCTCGTCTGTTCTCATTAATCATCAGCTGTCTATCAGTTTGGCAGGTTGCAGCATCGGGGTGGAATGATGGTGGGAATATGCGTGTGGGAAGTATAGTTTGAGATACCTGCATTAGGTATATTTGTTTACCCGGTTATCGGTTATCGAAATTAGAGCGTGGTGTAGGGATTATGAAAAAGTTATCCATAGTAGTTTTTATCCAACGCTCATTGCGTTGGATAAAAACTACTATGGATAACTTTTTGTACTGTAGGCAAAAAACTAATATTATCATTTAAAGAAGTTGTAGTTTTTGCTTTCAATGGATTTTGTCTTATTTTAGCTTAACTTTGGAAAACGTTTTTTTTATGCGTTAGTGTCTTATTACTATCGGATGACTTAATCATTACAGCTTGTAAGAAAAGTAGAAACATCCATCTAATTGAGAATCTTTTCTAAATTATTGTTATAATTTTTTTGTTTGGCAAAGGCCTCCCACAATTTCTTCCAGGGACTCTTGTCTCGCGCCAAAACAAACCAGTCGTCGCGTACGCATCTAGGTAGTCTCGCCACTGCTTTCTGGGCGAAAAATTAATTTACAGTTAAAATATTATTTTACTCAGTGCAGCTTACGTGTATCTTATGTGCAAGATATCTGTCTATAAAATTAATGAAACATATCTTTTGACAATATTTTTATCCAAACAAATCTCTATTTCACAAAACTAAACACTACCTAATTACGAAATCTCTCTAAAAAAAGAAACACAAGACGGTTATATCCGCTCTTCAGACCCACAAAGGCATTTTTATCGGGCATTGACAACAATAGATTGAGGTCAGACCGCTTTTGTCAGAACTACGGCCCGGAGGGTCATTGTTCTGACATCGAGTGGTAGTAAGACATCTTTGGCTTTAAGAGCTAAGTGGCAGATGAGATGTTGCTTAGTGTGTGGGCGAGACGATGGAGATTTTTAAAGAGAAAATAGTTGAATAGAATTGGATGACAATATTTTTACTAGCTTTTACCAGCGGCTTAACTCGCGTTGAGTTTGGAAATTATCGTACGGGAACATACTACTGGGAAAAAACTATTCACATATATAATATTACTAGGATTTCAGAATATATTAAAGAATAATGGTTAATCTATAGTCTAGTTAATCAAAGTAAAATAATAGCGTGGGATCATAATATTGTTGTTTGAAAAACCTGAGAAAAACAAGAGAAAATCTTAAAGTACACTGCTTAATTTATTTTCTCCAGATCCAGAGGAGTTAACCCAACGTATGTATTAGTTTACAATTTATAATAAACATTTTAAGAAACTAGAGTACGTTTGATATCTCTAAACTGATTAAGTGAATTCTGTTTGTCATGTTTTAAACTAATTTACAAGTTCAATAAATCTTCTATTTTGAAGGTTATTTATAAATCCTTGTTTAATTCTGATTGCCCTTCAGGTAGCCTATAACCTCTCTGTGCTAATTTCCGCTATCAAGCTTGACTACACACGCATAAATCAAAATTGATATTTCCACGCACCGAATATGCCTACGCCGTAGCTTCGTAGCTGTCTACGAAACTCGTAGCGTTTGCTGCGTCGTAGCAAGGCCAGCGCTACGGTTGACTGGGTCAGTTGCGTAGAACTCAGTGAACCGACAAGACCAATGTGCATGACATTTGTCAGGAGACCCTAATTGATATTAGTTTCTAGAAATGATGATGTTTCTCAGATATCGAATTGCAGGTGGTTTTTTATTCAACGTAATTTTCATTAAAAACATGTATTTGGTTCTCATAACTTTAGACTTTATAACTTAACATCTACTTAATAACAACATCTTAAGTACCTGAATTAGTTATGATAAAACAAGTTACAATATTGATGTTGACTTGATATACTTGAATGCCTTAGAACTTTAGCCTAAAATCAATAAAGAGATATTACTTAATATAATAATTTGTTTATTTCAATAATAATTTAAAACTTTAGAGATATCTTATAGGCTATATTTTCTTTTAACAAATGAATTAGGCAATCTGTAGCCAAACTAGGCGAAAGCCTGTATTTTGACTATCAGCGCCAAAACCTTCGAGTATTTTACATTTAAAAATAGTTACACTTTGTTTATCTCCAGTTTTAAATACCTACCAATCTAAACACGTTCCCCAAACAATACTCACTAAATAAATCTTCTATTTTGTCACATTTTCCCCACATAAAAACACTTAGGTGCATCATTTCCTCCACACATTTTTATCTTCATCCTCAATATCCCGATGAGATCAATTTGGCCATCATTTTTGCTCGCGGCTCGTCATTAAGGTGCTTCAGCATCTGTCAGTATGCATCCCCTCAGATACCTGATAATATATCACTGCCGCCAATCATTTAGGGCGTTCAGAATGTTGGAAATGGTTTTTTTTTTCATTTGGATGTGGCACTTTGATTGTCAAAGTCAAAGTCAAAGCATTTATTTCAAATATGCCCAAAAAAGTACTTTTTAACGTCAACATGAAAATTGAATTGATTCTAGTCGCCCCATCCAAAATGTAGATTCGTATGGAGAAGAATGGGCAAGAAACTCCACCGTTACTCTTTTAAAATGTTTTTCAATATTTGTATACATTATTTATATATTTATATGTGAAGACACAGACCCAAAATAAAATTACCATACCACAACAGATAAAAGATCTGAAAATGAAGCAATGAGAGATAAAATAATTATATGATAGATACATGGTGCTCACATATTTACAAACATTGCGAAGGCAAGAATACGAATTTCCTAATATTTTTATAGGTTAAAAGTCAGTGTATGAGTTATAGTAATAACAGAATGTAAATCAGTGTCACAGAAGAAAAAATAAATTTAAACTATACAATTAAGTTAGTAAACTCTAAGACTGTCCTATGGAGTGAGACCAGCATGTTTTCATAGCATTGTGTGTGAAATGGCAAAAGTTTCGGATACGATGTTTACTATAATAATATAGCTATTTAAAATAAGTTGATAATCCAAAATAGCAACGAATCAATAAAAAAAGTTGGTGTCGATTGGATGTTAATATTACCAACGATCCAAATGTAGTGTCCTGGCCAGAAAGATTATGTTTTTAATTTATCTCTGCTCAATAATTTTAAGTAAGCACGCAGTTGCCTTATCCATTCTACCTGCTTTGCAGTTTAGTCAGATATACGTCGAAAATTGTCTAAAACCTCCCCCCGTCTGTATAGACATTTATTTCGACTTCCATTTGTTATTGTGACGTGAAATGTCTTAAGTTCAACCGGATAGCCTTAGTACGTTCGTTCAATTTAGATTGTCTTCAAAATAACATAACACAACATCACGCGTCGTTTCCGCGAAGATTTGGGTAGAAGTGTACTTAAAGTACACCCACATTTCGCCTGTTATGTTTAAGTCCCATGTAAAAGGGGGCGAGCCTATTGCCATCAACCGGGCAGAAATACAGACTCCGGGCTGCTACTGAGAAATTCCAAATGGAAAAACCCAATAACACTTAGCCCGACCTGGAAACGAACCCAGGACCCGCTGCTATTGTCACTTCAAGATCATATTTTATAATTACCTATTAATAATTTGCCTGATTAGTTTTGCTCCCGAACGGAGATACCTTTTAAAGATCGAAACTTTTGTAGTCATCAATCGAAAAACAGTCATGTCACGTGAAATTATAATATAAATATATATAAATATATTTTCTGACATAATTTTTATTTCACTTGCCAATGAACTCGGCTGAATTGAACATAATTATGATAAAAGAGAAAATATGTGAGGTTTAAAATAAATTGTTCACATGCCACAGTTAACAAATACAAAGAATTTCATTTGTAAAGAGATATTGCTTTTTGAAGTAATTCATCGAAAGCAGTAAGTATAAAATAAATTGAGAATATTTTTTGTGAGTAATTTTGTAACATACGAAGTTCAAATTGATCATGTTTTTAGGGTTCCGCACCTCAAAAGGAAACGTCTGTCAAGACCCTTTTTCTCAGGAACGCGTGGAGATATCAAGCTGAAATTTATATCAAATACTCAAGACTACTGTCCCTTGGAGCTGTGAAAAAATCAAACTTCTAAGCTAACGTAATCAAAAGATATAGCCGCTTATGCCGCAAATTTCCACAAATTTTCGAAACTCGCAAGGGAATCAAAACCTAAAGGGTACTTCCAGTCGATCTAGAATTTTGAAATTTGGTACGAAGCAACGTCTTATAGCACACATAAAGGAAAAATTGCGAAAACCGTAAATTTTTAGTTACATCATATAATAAACAGAACAAAACACAGACAGAGAACAGAACTACGACTCGTTTGTCGTGATGGGTGAACTTTTACTTATATACCTACAGGTTTGTACGGAACCCTCGGTGCGCGAGTCCGACTCGCACTTGGCCAGTTCTTTTTTTTCATGTAGAAATTTACTGAAACGTTTCCCTTGCTTTGACACATTTTTTGCTTGCTTTGTAGATTATATTCTTAGTATAATCAGCCTATAATGTTCCCACTGCTGGGCACGGACCTCTCCACTTTGAGTGGGAGTGGGCTGTCTACCACGCGGGCCCAGTGCGGTCGATAAAGGACAATGCCAAATTTCGGCTCGAATCATGTAGCGTCCGACAGACTTTCTGTAATAATGATAATTCATACTATAAAATAGTAAGAATTATACAATATAAATAAAATCTGTAGAAGCACACCGTTGAAAAGTAATTATAAATAGTTATTCAATTTATCAACACATTTCATGGCTACAACTTCAATTAGAAATGTTGCCAATACCAAAATAAAATAATATCGATACGGAATTACACTTGCAAACCGATTACATTAATATCAATATGAAGCTACGTAAGTACGTATTTAAGTACTTACGTCGTACCTCCTAATTCTTATAATAATAAATAGCGTTTATTTGTATTTTAACCGACTTCAAAAAAAGGAGAAGGTTATCAATTCGTCTGTATTTTTTTTTAATGTTCGTTAGCTCATAACTTTTGACTGGGTGAACCGATTTCGATGATTTTTTTTATTTGAAAGCTGGTGCTTCCGAAATGGTTCCATTTTAATTTGGTTCCATTCGGACAGTGGGATCCATGTGAAAACCATTTATGTCTTATATTGGCATTAAGCATTGGCGCGACAAATGAACGAATAACGCGATTAGATTATTATTATGCGGGGTATCTACCGTCCATAACTAAAAAGTTAAAAATAAAAACTTTTTACAAAAAGTAAATAAAAACCTACTTCCTTAAAAAAACACTACAAAGTCAAAAATAACTTTAATTTCGGAAGTCGGTGGCAAAAAATACCTTATATACAGATCCTAAGACACCGAGTTCCAAAATTAAAGTTATTTTTGACTTTGTAGTGTTTTTTTTACTGTACATTTTATAGTTATATAATATTTAAAAATAATTTGATTCGATTATCGATACCGTTTAGAATAGTTTATTCCTAATAGGGTTATTATAGTGCTGGCAACACTTGACCTAAAACAACTTTTGTCATTGTCAAAAAGTTTGACTTCTCACTTCTCCCGCGTGTCATTAATTTGTAAAAAGTATGCATGTGGTTTTTTTTCCTAATACCTAAGTATTCTAAAATCATGTATGTATGTTATATGAATATTCTTCCTGTAAATATATATATGATGCAGGAATAATGTGCTAAAAGTCATTAATTGAATTAATCATTTGTTTATTTCATGGTATTGTCAAAATAAGAAGTATTAAGTGGTCAATTTTAAAGAATTATAACTTTTGTTGGTGTACTTCTAATAGAAAACTAAATATACAATCAAATTCTATAATAATTTTCCTTTTTTATGAAATATTGATCTTCTTTGTCGGTTCTGGCCGAGTCTTGTAGGAAACCTTGGCATTGTCCTTTCACATTTCTACGAATTTAGCGTTTAGGACATGCCGGTTTCTTAGCGATGTATTCCTTTACCGTTCTGAGATTATAACACAATCTTAATGGTCTTCTCTTTAGTATATAAGCAAAGATATATTTATTTTACACTTAAATTTCATCCGTTCAAGTCCTATGTAAAAGTACGAGCCTATTACCTGACACCGGGCACTAAACCAGTCCTGGGAAGCCACGGGAAAACCCATTGATCGTACTTCAACTCCAAAACCTACGTACAACTACGTACATTTACAGGTGCTTTAACTGGCCATGGGTCATTTAATGAACACCTCTTCGCATAGGAATCACACATAGTCCACTTTGCAGGGCCTGCATGGAGAACTCTAAGACAGCAGCTCATATGGTTCTAAACTGCCCGGTGATCGCCTCGTCCAGAACAAAGTACTTTTGTAACCCAGGTACTCTCCGTGAGATCGTCAGTAACACCAAGGCTTTGCAGGTCTTCCTTGAGGAGCTGGGGTGGTTTGAATAGTCGTTTCTCTCACTTATACGCAAAATTGCCGAGGAGTTGGGAATACCAGCCAGTATTACCTAACCTTTTCTATTTTTTTGTGGGTAGGAAATCATCACATGACGTCTCCCGCTCTTGGCGGAGCGGGAGGTCGTGTCAGACTTTTACTGACTAAAACCCACCCGTGTTCTTTCAGTTGCCTATATGCCAGGGCTACGGTAAGTATTACCTAACCTATGTATCGAACTCAGGAGCCAAAGCCGAACAAACGAATCTACGAACCAGCCAGCAGAATATAGGTATACACAAATAAATATAAATGTACCCAGTAAACATTTGGCTATCGATCTGCTACAGGCAAACGTTCCTGTTGATTATTCAGCGTATTTTCCTTTATGGTTTATGTGGTTATAAATCTCTGACGACTTCACGCGTTCGTGACGTGGTGGAGTCGCAGTTGTAGAGGTTTACTTTTTTACCAGCTATTGCCTATGTCCTTTTTTTAGGTCGACCTATGTAGCAAATGTCATATAAATCCCGTTTTGTCGTTTTACTGTGAAAGCGTAACAAATAAACGAAGAAAAAACGAATCTTTTCTCTTTATAATATTAATAGAGTATCAATTGAGTACCGTGTGGTGCCGGACGTAAAGAATAACACCACCCCATTTCTTCCTGTGGGTGTCGTAAAAGGCGACTAAGGGACTTACTAGAGAATTGACAGCAGCGTTCTCTATGCATTTTACCACCATACTGTGATCGCCAACCCGCCTGCCAAGCGTGGCGATTATGGCAAAGCCCTCCAAATTGGGGGAGGCCTAGTGGACGTCTTACGGCTGAAATGATGATGATCAATTGAATAAATTATCATTTTCTATAAGTACGATCCATCCCATTCGAGTGATGTATTTTGTTATCTACCAATATTTTACATCTCGCACGTCAATGAGGTTGTCGGCTGCTCCACAAGACTTGCCTGTGGCTACCTTAATAAATTAAGGCCTCTAGCCAGGTTAGAAAACTTATAACTAGAGCGACTACTCGCTAAGAGCACCCCCTGTGGGGTACGGACCTCGGCTTAGGGCATCGCTGGTAGAGGGCAGCAACTGGCGGGTTGGATCGGAATGACTGACTTTAGACTGGCCTGTTAGTCTAGTGATTAGTGACCCTGACTGCTAAGACTGAGGTCGTGGGTTCGATTCCCACCCAGGACAAATCTTTGTGTGATGAGCACAATCATTTGTTCTGTGTCTGGGTGTAATTTATCTATAATATGTATGTATTTAGAACTATATAAGTATGTTTATCAGTTGTCTGGTTACCATAGTACAGGCTCTGCCTAGTTTGGGATCAGATAACGGTGTGTTGGTTGTCCTAAGATATTATTATTATCTTTATTACATTTTAATACATATTATTTACATTTTTAAATATTAAAATATAAAAAGATATAAGAAAACATTTAAAAATATAAAAAAATATTATTATTATTATTATGACTGAGACCTTAGACCGCAATATTCTTTTTATTACAAATTCCTTGGTAATTCCACCAGAGACTTACAGTAGTATGTCACGACTTTTATATACCACTAGCTTCTGCCCACGACTTCGTCCGCGTGTGAATCGACCCAGAGAATAAAAAGTTTCACAGAAAATTCAATCCCCATTTCACCCTTTTAGGGATGGAATTTCAAAAAACCCTTTCTTAGTGGATACCTACTCTTCACAATGAACACATCCTCCAAATTTCATGTCCCTAGGACCAGCGGCTTATGCTGTGCGTTGATATATCAGTCAGTCACTCAGGACTTTGAATTTTATATATTTGTATAGATTTCGTCACAAATCGCTGCCACTGTTTCCCCACCCAGATATTTATGTAAAAGCTTTATGAGTCAATCCAGTGACTTACGCTGGATGTTATTATGCGTTCCTTTTTTATGTCACTTTCATTTGGCAGCCGGCACGACATCAACTATTTTCGTACGATCGACGGGCTCGTAAAACGGAACGCAACGTTTGGTGTCGCATTGAATTTTATGAGAATTAAGGCATTTATTTAGTATATGTGTTGTGGTATCATCTTTTAGGGCGGTGTTATGTGGGTCGTATGTTACGTAGACCTTCCGGATTTACAGTTTGTGGAAGTGTTGTGGAGGTATTTTATGAAAAAACAGTGTCGGATTTCTGTTTTCTTCAATGGGACTGAGTAGACCTCTAAGACCTGTAAAGATAAATAAATACTACAGTTTAAGAGGTAAAACCTAATGGTGCAGTAGTTTATTTACAGATTTCAATATGCACATTAACGGCTTAAATTGTAACTCGCCAGAAATTTCATATTACGTTGGCACTTGATCTGAATCTGGAAATGTACAGTTAGAGAAGAAGGCGTTGTGATCAAAGCTAGTTCCAGCCTTTTCTTTTAGGAGGTCGGTTGGTATTTTTTTGTAAAAAGTTTTTATTTTTACATTTTTAGTTACCCCGCACTAATCTAATCGCGTTATTCGTTCATTTGTCGCGCAAATACTTAATGCAAATTTAAGACTTCTATGGTTTTCACATGGATCCCAATGTCCGAATGGAACCAAATTAAAATGGGACCATTCGGGTAACACCGGCTTTCAAATTAAAAAAAAAAACATCAAAATCGGTTCACCCAGTCAAAAGTTATGAGATAACAAACATACAAAAACAATCGAATTGATATCCTTCTCCTTTTTTTGGAGTCGGTTAAAAAGAGGCTTTTACCCTATTCTGGGAACATCACATCCAAAACTCATTATTATTATTATCTTACAACAACAGACATTTCTTCCCCACCAATTTCAAACCAATAGCTATCCCACCATCCCCATAAAGCCACGCACCCATGTCGTGCGCAAAGCTATAAATACTAGCATTTCGTCAAACTTCAAAGCTGTGATTAACTCATAAACATTCGGACGACGCTTCGTGTCGCAGATATGTCGATCGACACGCTAACCAAATATTCGTAATGTATTGAGATTCTGGGGTTAATTCGAGTGATTTTGGAAGTTATTGTGATTATTTGAGAGGATATAATGTTATGCCTGTATACGTAACACACAACACCACGCCTTATATCGCCCCGAAGGGTCGGGCAGAGGTGTACATCTAGTATTATACAGCGCTCCCTCTCACTAAGACAAGGCTTCTGTCTCAGCAGTGGCAACATCATAGCTAAATAGTCTATCTATAAACAGTTTGTTTATCAGAACGTGTTCAATTTCATTAGAAAAAAACAATGGGTTTATTATAATTATAATAAAGCCTTTGATTCCGAAACCAGACAATTACACTAACAATAAATGGTTAAAACAAAAATCACAAAATGTCTCGAATTTCGGTGTGCCTCGTGGCATAGGCCTCCTCTAACAATTTCCATTGACGTCTGTCCTGAGGTACTCTCCGCCAGTTTGGACCCGCTGTCAGCTTTATTTCTTCCTCTCAGCGGGTAGGCTGCCTACCTCGATTTCTTTTGCCGTCCCTTGGATACCATTCTGTCACTAGCTTGCTCCACTCGCCTTTAGTGTCTCGCACCATGTGGCCTGTCCACCTCCACTCTTGTTAGAACATCGGTCAGTTTTTTTTTGGACCGGAGATCTGTGTTCCTAATTCTGTCCTGTCTCTGTGAGCCTACCATGCTTCTCTCCATTGCTCTTTGACACCTGGCAAGTTTTTCTCTGAGTGCCTTCGTGAGTGCCCATGTCTCACACCCGTAAGTTAGACATGGGAGTATACATAAGTTGTTACTAAACTTTAACTATATCCTACGACCTTGGTTACTTATTTCTTTGATTGTACATACAACAGTAGACTAATGTGTGTACATTTCGCCAGTTATGTTCAAGTCACATGTAAAAATGAGCGTGTCTATTGTCATGAACCGGTCACATATCCAGACACGGGGCTGGTACTGAGAAATTCCAGTTAAAACCAGAATAACACTTTTGCTCGACCTGAGAATTAGCGTAACGTCTATTTCAATCACTTTTTTGCAAGGATACATATGTTTGTTATCCTACAAATATGATAAAATTGACGGTATGTTTGTTACGTAATCACGCAAAACGGCTGAACAGATTTGAATGGATTTGGATGGTACACAGATACTTTATATAACCTGGATCAACACATAGGATACTTTTTAGCCCAGCAGTGGTTCCCGTGGGATAATTTCCGAACTATACACGGGCGAAATCGCTGGCAAAGTCTAGTCTAAATATAATTTCATACTTTGTTACGTATCTGCTTATCCTATTGGAAATGATTGGATAAAAGCAGATCTGTTACAATTTATTAGATGAATATTAACAGGAGATGGGAAGTAAAGCTAATTATAACAACACTGCCTAGCACACACTCTAGTTCGCTCCATGGTTCCGTGGTTCAGCACTGAGGGACGGAAGCAGGCAGCAGAGCGGCAGGTCGACATTAGGGTTTCTTCGAGGGCTTCGTGTAGATCTTAGGATCCGCCAGGCGAGCTCCTTAGCAGACCTCGGGGCCCATTAAGTCAGGCCTCAGGAGTAGGTTAGCTTCAGGAGTAGACTGGGTTCAAGAGTAGACTGGGTTCAAGGTTCAAGAGTAGACTGGCTTCAGAGTGGAGTAGCTTCAAGAGTGCACTGGCTTTAAGAGTAGCCTTGCTTCAAGAGTAGAACGGCTTCCCGAGTAGTCCCGTCAGCGGTTCGAACGCCCGTTTTTATATCAACGTCGTCTTCCTTTTCTAAACACTTCCAAATGTTAGCTTATGGCTATCATGTCATCTGAGAAGTGCAGTCGGCCAGGACATATCCACGAGTGCGTATAGCTGGCCACATGAGTGCGTAAAGAATTTTATAAATATAATTTTAAGTTAATTAGTAAACAATCGTAATAATTAATAAAATCAAATAGCTCTAGATATATTGATAAAAATAATTTAAAATTATATAAACCAAAAACTAGCCATTCATAGACTAAGCAGAAAAGTAACTGACAGTTGACAATTTGGTATGTCACAACATGAAAATTGAGTTAATATTTTATTTCAGCTATTTTTAAGTTAATAAATCGTATTTAGATAGATTTGCTGTGTGTAGACATATAAACAAATAAAAGGAAGATAATATGTATTAAAGTATAGAATGAATAGTGTAAACATAGAAACATAAAAAGGATGATAAATAAGTATTAGGAATGGTGAATTAAAATGTAAGTATGAATACTATAACTTCCTCAGTTGTTCAGCCAGAAAAATCATTTAGATTTTCATTGTGAAAGTAGATTGAACCGCAGATTAAAGGACAAATTTTATTCTAGAAAAATGCGGACTAATCTAAAACGCAGTCACGGAAGTCTGTTCATATTTTTATAATTTTAAAATCTTCTTCATCAAATGCGACATACATTCATTCCCAACATAAAATGTTCCTCAAACATTAATTGAGTTATCAAGCCACTTCACATTTTAAGCCAGAGAAAGACAGCGCTATTCCTCCATACTTCCATCTCTTTCTACGACTTCATAAACCAGTGGGTAGTTGGTCAAAAGATTTATGTCCCAAAGGTTTATCACCTTGACCATTACATTTGGGGGCTTACAGAGATAAACTGAACTCTTAACTGGCATAAATTAGGCATCTGTGTGAATGTGATAAATGTGAATTTATGAGGTTTACGAGAAAACCCAGAGGACTTGGTTGTATAGACTTTACAAGCAATTTCATGGTTTAACTGGATTTGTTTGTCTTTGTAATGTTTCATTACTTGAAGTCTGAACAGCGGGGTAATTGCGTAACATGCTAATGTACGAACGGTTTTAATTTTGACAGTTCTACATTCATTGCGTTATTTACGTTGTTGAGCAGACAAATTTTTCGAACATATGAAGCAATATCAATAAGCAATATCTTTCAAAATTATTCTAATTGTGATTGAAAGTGTATTACGCAATTAGGGTAGGGTAACTAGCCAGCAGCTACAATGTTTTCCTTCACCGTTTTGAGAGCAGTGGCGATGAAATAATTTACAGTAAAGTGCGTGTCTGGGTTTTTTTTTGTGGGTGGAAAATTACCAAATGACGTCTCCCGCTCTAGGCGGAGCGGGAGGGCGTGTCAGACTTTTACTGACTAAACTCACCCGTGTTCCTTCAGTTGACCATGTGCCAGGGTCACGGTATCTCTTCCGAACAAATTTCGCGACCCTGGCAGGATGTCTGAGTTAGATCCTACAATCTATAACTCGTACTCGGTACCGTGTGGTGCCGGACGTAAAGAATAACACCACCCCATTTCTTCCCGTGGGTGTCGTAAAAGGCGACTAAGGGACTTACTGGAGAATGGGCAGCAGCGTTCTCTATGCATTTTACCACCATACTGCGATCGCCAACCCGCCTGCCAAGCGTGGCGATTATGGCAAAGCCCCCCAAATTGGGGGAGGCCTAAGTCCAGCAGTGGACGTCTTACGGCTGAAATGATGATGATGATAACTCGTAAGTAGCGGCCGATAACACTGGGCTACTTTTGCACTCAATGAGCTGTTTGTTTTTTAAATAAAATTCCGCGAACTTTGCCTCAGTGTTTTGAATTAATACGTCCATTTCTCTGTCTAGTCAGCTCTCTAAAATACCTGCCTAGTCAGGAAAACGTTCACAATTCTTCCTTATAAAACGTTCACGGAGTAAATTTTTCATTCAACCTTATTAGAGATAAGCTGAGGAGAACGGGGAAGAATGTCCTCTGCGCGAGTATTCTAATTAATGTTATACATCAAGGCGATGGTTCTTCTCCGACAATGTTACGACTTTCGCGTCAAACTGAGGGTAGACATGAATTTGTGGAGGACGGGACTTTCGTGCAAAGAAGTTTTTAATATTAGAGAAATAACTTGGCGATGGCTTTTGCCCAGCAGTGGGATAAAATTGGCTAAGAAGGTTTTGTAATGTAATTGATTTTAATGCGAAAGTTGGAACACACGGAAAATACACTTTTAACCAAATATTGTATATCGGCTACAAAAACAGTGTATAACATAATGTCACTCCTTATTTTCCCAAAGGGCAGGGCAGGAACATATCAACACATGTATAGAACAACGACATTTTGCCAGTTTTGGTTTAACACTCAAGTAAAATTATGTATAATATGAAGTAATTCATTTCTATAATAATATTATATTTTGTGTGAAATATAATCGAACAGGAACTTATCCAGTTTTAAGTAATAGGCCAACATTGTCATCTAACTAGCCTCTTTCCAACTATGTTGGGGCCGGTTTCCAATCTAACCAGATGCAGCAGAATACCAGTATATTACATGGAGCGATTGGCTATCTGACCTCTACGACCCAGTTACTGGGTAATACGATTCTCTTTGGTAAGACTGGCTGGATAACTTAATCTTGCAAAACAATAATGTTTCCAGTATCTTACTACCCAACCAATAACATCGGATGTCTTCAAAACTACACAAGGACGGGTCCTACATTATCCCAGATTGATGGCATCTCTCCAGAAGGTAATTCGTTTACGTAGTTAGACAGATTACGTCGGGAAGTAAAGAGATTTGTTTAAGACGAGACTGCGCTCTGATGTATTACGTGTAGTAATGTGATTAGCGAATCTCTATAACTTTGAGAGAATGGAAATTATGATTATTATGTTTTGAGTTTAGATGTTTAACTTTTTATTAATGAGATAAGGCTGGATGCAAGAGGCATAGAATCGGTCGTGGTGGCCATGTTTTACTTTATGAGAAAAGACCGACGCTGGATGCAAGAAGCATAGAATCGGTCCTGGTGGCCATGTTTTTCTTTATGAGAAAAGGCCGACGCTGGATGCAAGAGGCATAGAATCGGTCCCGGTGGCCATGCTTTGGGCCTCCCCAAAGCATGCCCCCTATATCCAGCAGTTGGCGTTTTTCGGTTGTAATGAAGATGGTAATTATGAAGCTGACGTAGAAGCAGTTAAGAATGATAAATTTGAAAATTATTCACATCATTTTTGCATAACATACTAACGTCCGGGCAAAATTTTCTCAAACCAGCAATTCTGCATTACACAAATCACCAAAACAACAAATAATCAATAGAATCGATTTCGTAAAATATAAAATAAGGTTAAAACAGGCCAATCCTGCAATACACAAGAAATCCTACTAATATTTTAAATGTAAAAGGTTGTATGTTTGTCACTCAATCACCCAAAAGCGGCTAAGCGGATTTGGATGAAATTTATCAAACAGATAGGTAGTTTATAAACCGAATGAATACGTATGGTACTTTATATTACGGTAGTATGTTCCTGTGGCATAATTTTCGAAAGCAGAAGCGTGTTTCAAATAAAATCCAAAATCCCGAGCAACCAACAAAAATAACTTCAGACATATTAAAAGCTTACATGCAAAATCAATTACACAAATTGGAGGAATCTTCACCGAGCTAATTAACCACATCACTGCAATCATTGGATTATTCAAATTAACGCTACTCCCCTAACCACTACCAATTGATTCAGAATTCAATTGAATTGAATTGAAAAAAAATGGGAATTAATTGAACCCTTGAGTCCTAGCCTTAATCTTGGGATGAAGTTTGTTAAAAAAGTACGTTTAATAATGAAAGACGGAGGCTGTGTATGAGATGAAATATTTAGTTGCGCTGGATGAGTTATGGTGTGGTCTAAAATATAGGATAAGACGGTTTGGATAAGATTTAAATTGTGCAAGGTAAAAAGTGTGTTCAGTAATCTATACTAATATACTAATCTATACTTTTATTAAAATTATAAATGCGATAGTAACTCTGTCTGTCTGCTACGCTTTCATGACTAAACCACTCAACCGATTTTGATGACATTTGGTACGGAGTAAGTTTGAACCCCGAGAAAGGACATAGGCTACTTTTTATTCCGCAACTTCGTCTGCGTCCGCGATAACCGATATTTGCGCGGACGAAGTCGCGGGCAAAAGCTAGTTATAATATAAGATACATCTTAGAAAAATGTAAAAGAGGTTTCCTTTGTAGGCATATTGTAATGACTGAATTTCATTCTTCTTTCAATTCAAGGTACAAAACTGATTTTGGATCTGTAAAAAACCGTTCTTATGTAAATAATTACTGTATTTTTATTTTTGAACAATTATTGGATTCTATTTGTATAGTTATTTCGTTATACAATTCCTTTAAATAAAAATTATTATGAATATACGGCAAAAGATGCTGGAGTGTGAATTCTACCTGTCTCCTACATCTCTCCCGCTTCATCTCGTAACATAAACTCCCTAAAAGGGTTGTCTAAACTGACAGCTGCAGCATCAGGAACAAGTAATTAAATATTTCATCTGATTAACAACACAAAGAGGTGGGCAGAGCTTTAGGGTGCTCACGGGCCGACTTTTAATTTCTCCTTGAAGGAACCCAAGATTTGCGAGTGACGGGTTAAGAAAAAAAAAGATTTAATGGCAGAAAGGGGTGGGTGGTGTTCTATGAGTAATTACGTTAAATATTAATCGGTTTTGCCATTTTTCCGGTTGGATTAGGAAAGTAGAGGACTTTTTAAATTTGATGGGTTTAATTAAAAAAAAATATTGATGAATGGAGATGTAATTAAATTTCGCGTTTTTTGTGACCCCTTTTTGGAATTACGACTAAATCGCCAAAAATCCCTGACGAGTGGATTTTTTTTTTATTTAGTTGAAAAAAAAAACAGTTCTCCTTAGACAACTCCAGATGAAAAGTAATGTAGCAATCATAAAAAAGTTAAGCAATCAGTCCATCAAACTTTCACTTTATTACATGGAGCCCTGGTGCCACGAGGAACTTTTGTAAAACCCAACTTCTATAACACATTCCCGATAACATTGTCACGAAACAAAACAGAAAAAAAGGGAAAAACAAAACAAAAACATAAGACAAAATGGCACAGATTAACATTTTTACTGTTAATAAATTTCAACAAAGAAACTTAAGGATTTCATTTGGTTGTAACGAAACGGTGGACAAAGAGTTTTATACTTAGGAACTTCCGAACTTAGCCGGAGTTACCCGAAGTTACCCTCCGGTTTTAAGGGGTTTAATGACAACACTTCTAGTTGTACCGCTGTAGTGAGGCAAAGATAATTTCTTACAGCCTATTCGCCTTCAAGAAGGGTTTGCTTAAGGTAAGGGTATATTTTAGCTCCAAATGGGGACAAAGTTCTTGATGAAATTTCTTGATTAAAATTTTGGTTTTTTGTTCGTGGGTGACTGTTGAAAGAGTATATATATATAGTAATATATAGCTATAGTTGTGAAGGTAGGTGGTCTATATTTATTAATGAAACCAATCAAATATTTAACTATGCTAACAAGAGGGCCTACACGAGAAATCGCTTTCGAAGTGTTTCGTGTTTCTATAAAAGACTTTTAACAAAATTGACATAAGCTTTTTGATACCTTATGTCCAATCAATGCATTTTAAGGTGAATTTAAGCATCGCATGCGAAGCATATTTGTGTGTACTTGTATTATAATACACAATGTATGCAATAATAATAGTCGTATTTTGGCCATGGCGGCCAATCTCAACAGAGCCTTGGGCGCAGAAGATATTCTAGTGCACAATTGTGTGTGCAGAGATTGGTGAATTCTCTCTTCCCAGACTCTCATAGTCCGATGAGATGGTAATGCGAAACGACTGGAGCGAGATCAGGCGTAGAACCAGCGGGTTAGCGTGCTTTCGACGGCACGGGGGTACCGCCAACTTACAAACTCCGTGCTGTTACTAAATACTGCCTAATGAAAATACCCAATAGGTAGCATTTTGTCCGACCCGGGAATGGAATAGAAGACGCCACGCCCAGCAGTCGCGCTTGCGACAACCAAGCACGCACATTGAGAATCATAAGCATGCGATGAGCTGCACGCCTTGCAAAGTAATATCCACCTTTAGACTTTTTCATCATCGTTATCTGATACAATGTCACTTAGTCCAGGTATTCTTCGCAAGCCAAGTTTTCTGACTTCAACTGAGAAAGAAACCTCAACCAAAACCTCAATTATTATAAAGAAAAAATTCCCTGTTTTCCTATGCATGTAGATTTTGTGAGACTACCATTTACATGCAAAAAAAGCGTTCCTTCACGTGTTAATAAACAGAAACTCATCATGGCCCCTACAAGGCGCGGCCATATTTAATCACGGCACCGGCGCTGCGCCGGCCGATAAATCGTGCGCCCAAATTGTGAAGGATCTTGCCTTCTACCAGTTTATGAGCGCCTGGTACTTCTTGAAAGGAACGTAAATTATATATGCGGGGTCACGGGGCTTTGGGCCAATGTGTGAACCATAAATTGTACCATTGGATAAACCTTGCTATAAAACTATAATTAATTTAAGATATAAAAAGTTACTTGATACAGATATTTGTTTTAAAAGTGGTAGTGAATGAAGTTTGAAAACGGATTTTCATCATTATCTGCCCAGCCTTATCCCAACTATCTTGGGGTCGGCTTCCAGTCTAACCGGAAAGTAATTTTATTTTCCAAAAATAGAACCAATCTTATTTGAGTAAAATCAAGTGATGTTGTGCACTTACTAAACTTACATTAGGCTATTGCTATCTTCTTCCTTCTAATCAAGAAAGAGACGCAAATCAAATACACCTGCCAAATTTAGTTAAACTAAGATTTTATTCGTCGCACCTACGACGAACTAAATTCATCATGCTTAAAATCACGCCAAGTTTAAGGCAAACGTGACGTCATTTAGTTTGACAGTTCTAAAGCGTCACTTGTCTGTTTCTTTCGCGGTGGGTCAGTAGGAGATAGCAATACTCTTATTTTAGTTTAGATGGTAAGAAAAAGAATCGGTACCAATGTAGCACCATCCATTGCTAAGGTTATACAGCACTTTGTTTACCTTACATCGTACGTCTGCAAACTGCATTTCGAATATTACCTGTAACAATTAAAGAGATGCTTATTAACTTATTTGAAAACCTTTTTATCAAACTTACCAAACTCAATTGACAAATTGTTCACAACTTCCAATTTGAGCTGCTATCAAGAAATTTAATTTCCTGTCTGTCCAGTCTCCTCCCAAACTTCGAATAGAAAATTATCCAGCATTTGAGCGAAATCAAACGTGAGCCAATCAAAATTATAATAACTGCTCAGGTGTTCCCCAGTTTACGTTGACCCCTGAATTTGAAACAATCTCTCTTCAGCCCCTAGATGTAAATGAGGGCAAGAGGGGCAGGGGCGGTCTGGTTACCTTGGTCAAATTTACGTGTAACATCGACTGGCGTTATTGAAAGGCATTTTTGTTACGTTGACATTTTATTATCGAGTGAAAGGTGTATTAATTAAATATTATGAATAAAGTTAAAAAATGTTCTGTATAGCTTTTTTTTTGTTTTAATAAAGTGATGCTGTTTTTAAATCATTATCAGGAAAATAATGTACATGAAATTGTTTCATTTTTCATCAACGCTAATGAGAATTGTAATCGATTAACAAACGAAACCGACATATACAGGGTTATTTGTAAAACACCGGCAACCTTTCAGGTCTATGTTATTAACATCATAATAAACAACTTTTGTTCTATGACTTTTAAAAATTCATCATATTTTAGTGCATCAGATTTTCATACAAAAATCGGCTGCCTGTAAGTTGATTATGATGTTAGTAATAGAGTCCTGAGAGGTTGCCGGTGTTTTACAAATAACCCTGTATATATATATATATACGCACCTAAATGCTGCTTGATCTATCAATACAATGTTGGTCACACTTTCATATTAAATTATCAAATCTTAGTGATGGCAAATGGCGTCTTGTATCTATTATGTTAAGTTAGGATATTCATTGTATATCAAAAATGACTGCCAAATTTAAGTGTCTGTGTTAGTTGTATGAAATGGCTTTAACACGGCAAATTGACGAAGACAGTTGTTAACTTTCAATCTCTAGATTTTTCGGTAAAAAGTTTCAATGTACTTGAAATCTTATAATTACTTAACAATTCTTCAATTTAAAATAACGCAGAGAGTCCATGATAAAAATGTCTACTCAAGATACCCTACAAAAAATATATTCATTCACAAAATCCCAAAAAGCAACGTCCCATTTTCCAAATTAAATAAGAATCTTGAAGCCCTCTTTAGCGAACAATTTCCTCCATTTAAAGCTACTAAAGTATTGGAAAGCATCCTTATTAAATTATAAAAAAGAAGCAGTTTTACGTCTCCTGTGTTTACCAACTCCCTCCGTAAAGAGGGTGGCCCATGGGAAAATAATTAGTTCACAAAGTTTCCTATTAAAATTCGGTTTATTTAGCCATTAAGCCATTTGACGACGTATAAACCGTTTTGCCTAAATATTAAGATTATTCTGTATATTTAAAGGACTTTTTGATTTGTTTGCCTGTGGTGCATTTTGTCGTAATAAGCGACTATCTTTTAAAGAAACGTAGGCTGTTTAAAAACTTTTTTTTTTCCAATTTCGTAGTAGAATCTTCAAAACGTTATGTAGTATGTACTTGTGAAGTTGTGGGGTGATTTTTTGTCAGAAAATATGATGTAGATAAACAGAATCTAGATGCTGATAAAACCCTTACTTTAACCGTTCTAATTGAAAGGTTCGACTGGCTGTTCACAGTAGTGTGCTGGTGCCTATGCTTATGTATGGAAATAAAAATAAAAATGAATTAATAACTAGTTGTCTGCTTTTAATTTGTAATAAATATTTCAAGTACACCACATCATTTTTCATATTTTAAATAAGTTTATAACTTAAACCGCTTGCAGAACGAAGAATCTCTCTAGGGAGATTAGCAGTTTATTTAGTCTCACTTCAATATTCATGATTTGTTTGCTAAACTCCGCTGTAAGAATGTTCAGGGACTTAGGAAACTATGTCACAAGCTGCGGAGTTTGTCTTCTGACGAATTTTAAAATGTGTTTTAATATTAAGGTATTAAGGGGGAGTTTGATTTTGTTCAAAGTATTAAATGGGATTTAGATAATGGGTGCTCAGATATAAGAAAGACATTATTTTGCTGCGATGTTTAAATTATCGTTTGGTTGAAAAGGAGAAGATGGACCGATGACCTGGTGTAGGCCGCAGGAATATGGTGGATGCAAGAAGCACAGAATCGGTCGAATTGGCGGTGCTAGAGGGAGGCCTATGTCCAGCAGTCGACGTCTTTCGGCTGAAATGATGATGATGATGATGAAAAGGACATTGTGCGTAGTTGATAAAAAACCTATCAAAGACGCCTGAAACATACTTCTTTCTAGTAGGTATGCTTCAAGTGTTTTGATTAGCAAATAAATGACAAATTCATCGTTGATGAGCCCCACCGGGCAATTGATTTATGAACAAACAAAGGTATGACATGACTTTTGATAGTCAAAAGAATGGATGGCGATAATGTGAAAACAACGTATGTGCCAAAACGAAGTGCGGTCTTTTCTAAATAAAAAAGAATAATAAAATTAAAACTGTTTAACTAACATTTTGATACGATCGCCATTTTTTTAATACAAACGTGTCACTGAAACAAATCGTATGTTTTACGTTGTGTTTTTCATAGCAGTAGGCAACTTCTGGCTCTTGTCTATGTAAAATTATTATATTCAAAAAAGGCAGTATACTATATTCACTACTGAACGATCTCACATTCGTAAAAAACCCGTGAAAAATAGGTAGCTTTGCAATAATTTATTCCAAATTCTGAATTGCTGACAGTTCGTATTCGCGCACAAAAGGCTGACGATGTCCTTTTCACAATTAATAAAACACTAAACTCAGTAAATTAACCAACCCACAACGTAAAAAACCGTTAAATTAATAGAGTGACGTTTAGAATATGATTATCAACCCTTCTCCTCATTGTCTGTCACAATTATAACCCTTGCGCGCTCGCGTGACAAATGTACGTCTAAATCGAGGTACGTGACTGCCATTCTTCAGTGAGGATTTTTTAACGCATATTTTGAATATCAAATTTTTGTAGACAGTAGATAATTTTATAACGTATATGTTGAAATGTGGATTCACGCTGACTCGTGTGAAAGTGTGTCGATTGCTAGAATCGTCTCAAGAAAATTAGAAACAATTGCAGCATCTTAATTCTATGAGCATTTATTTATTTATTTATTTATTCCATATTGTCAAAAGATGTTACAAAAGGCTTAAAGCTAAGTACAAAATATGGACCCTGTAAGGGCACAACAAAACTATAAAACGAATCTAAGTATTTAAATTAATATAAAGTGAAATAAAATTAGGATAAAATAAGGAAATTAATTACAATCATGTCACGTCAAGTTAATAATTAAATTGAGTTACGGTATGTCATTCTACAATACTCGATTATGGAAAAGCTGCTATCAAAACATGATGTCACAACGGGGTGACAAGGCAACCTTTTAAATATTTTTTCTTTAGTGAGAATAATTGTCATGTAGTTTGCCAAATGTAGATATGAAAGACCTTGATTTCAAACGTCGTCCACTTTTAAGTATACCTCTAACTCATTAGCGATTCAGAATAACTTCAACGATGTAATGTGGTCGAAGCATACTGATTCGTTTTAATATAAAGTATTGCTGTATCTTTAAGAAATGTACATACCTACTTACACATAATTTTTTTTCATGGCTGACTGAGTAATTTATGCGGCCTACCAAAATGTTTTTTCTTTGGTATCGTTGAGCTCCTTAAATTCTGAATCGAGCTGCATGATTACTCTGTATAGTTCTTTCCTGTACAGACCATTTCAGACACCATTCCGCACGGTCTTCCCATGATCGCACTAAGAGTATGTCTGGATTACACTATGAATTTGTTTCGGCCTTTCTTGACAGAGTAGCCTTTCTTGACGTATAGGAAACGTTGATCTCATCTAGTTTCAAAAAATGATTGACGAGTAAAAGTGTTTGCATAAACCTTCGACCTTGTGGAGACCTACTTTATTTCAAACAATAAACTCAACTGTGGAGAATTACTTGCTTACTTAAAGAAAAATATACCTTGTCACCATTGTACTCGTATCTTTATATTTTAGTAGGTAAAATATAAAGATACGAGTACAATGGTGGTTTTTTAAACTAAAGAAAAATATACCTTATATTTTTCTTTAGTTTAAAAAATATTTCCTCATGTTGTGTGTTAAAGAGCTTCAGAAAAGATTCAGTTTCGCAGCGACTTTTAAAGAAAATGCCAATAAAGATTTCGTCGCCAAGTACACCACACAATACACTCTTAAGAAGCCACTGAAAGCAATATAATAAATACAAACAGCAATAACCATTCCTGTGTTCAACCCTGCAATACACCCCTAGGTCTCACAGACCGAAATATCATCCAGAAATTTCTTAGCTATCTTAAAAGCAGGCAATTTAATTTCATGCATCCTGATTCCTAATAGCATCCCCTGCCAAGGATGCTCCCCTAAGCGTAATATCACATTAGAGGGGTAATTATACTCATATTTGTGTTTGGGGTCCAGTGGGGGTGAAGGGGGGTCTTCACAAAACGGCCGAGAACCTTTCGCTTTCCTTTTGGACGTTTCAAAAGCAAATTTGTGCTGAATTTTATGGAATTTGGGTTTTATTTTCTTATTAGTTGTTTAGGGTTTCGGGGTTGTCTTGAATACATCTGGTTTGTTATGAGGAAGTTTTGTTGTTAATTCGAATAATTTGTAACAATTTCGTGCCTATAGAATCATTGAATTTAAGAACATAAACTCGCCACCTGCTAGGATCCTTACATACTCTTTTCTTCGTTTACGTTCTTACATCAGCACGCGTAGCATGAACACCATAGAAAGAACTTTGTCTATTCTTGGACGCCAGCATAAAACGGTACAAATCTTTCTACAATCTTTAATTCTGTCTTTAATCTTTCTACAATCTGCAATTTTGTCTATTCTTCCGTCGACAAAACCCGTTTCTACGGTGGTCATGCTACGCATGCTGGTCATACACGCACGCCGGTAGAGGGGAGCACTGCGCACAAAGATACTTTTTTAAATACGTGTACCACAAAATGCTAAGCTACAAAATTGTTACGGAAAACCCTTATAAGTTTATTAATTGCAGTGACAAGTCTACAATTTATATATAGCCCACATGCTTTGCGTTTCGCTCTTAGAAACACGAAAGAATTGTAGATTGAAAATTATAACTCATACAAATGCGTAATTTTATAGAATTGTGGACTTGTAATTTTGTGATATAAGGCTAAGTTTCACATAAAAAGTCAAATCTATGTTTTCTAATAGGCATGGAAAACTACTTTTAGTGTCTGTCACAAAATTAAATGATTTGTACTCCGATAATTTCATTTTGCCAAGACGTAAATACATTTCTAGAAAGCTTGTGCCAATTCTTTAAGGTGAGTTCAATATTGTTTTGTGTTATTGCCAAACTAGGGTAAATCGGAAGTTACTGTGCCAGGAATCACTTCTGCAACACAGCCTAATTTCGTATCTAGGCTACAGCCTACCTCGTGAACTGAGCCAACTTTTACATAAGCCAAAACAAGGAAAACTCTCATAAGTTGAGCAATGTTGGCAAAATAACGGTTTCTCCACATATCTGTGTATATCTGGGTTCCGTATAAATAACGTAAATACGTTAAGCGGGGAAGAATAATGTTTGTTGGATAAACTACTTACGGAGATACTAATGTACGGCGCTCTTGTGGATATTTATTTGTTTTTTTTTAGCTTTCTATATGTTAGAAGAGGTATTGAAGTTTTTAATGGAAGTAAGTAGTAAGGGATCGTATTTTTTTGGTCTTAAAGAGCGAAGTATTTTTTTATTTTTTTTAACTGGTTGGGAAATCATCAAATGACGTCTCTCCACTCTGGGTGGAGCGGGAGGGCGTGTCAGACTTTTACTGACTAAAACCCACCCGTGTTCTTTCAGTTGTTTGTGCCAGGGTCACGGTAAGAGCGATGTACCTACCGTGCTTTTCTAGCCTACATTGAGTTCCACTGCTGAACAATGCTTTATATTTGTTATTCTTAATGATTCAACCTTGATGCAGGAGAACAGTACAGTACCGTTCGAAGTGGTGGGAGCTGCGGGAAGGCTCATATCCAGAAGAAGACGTCTTTCTGTTGAAATGAGACTGATGAATGATTCTACCATATGTGAGTCGGATTTTGTCCTGATCATGATGTTATTTACTGCGACATAATACTTTATCTTAGCACATGACAAGTTACTTTCTCAACTATGTTGGGGTTGACTTTCATTCTAACTGGATGTAGCTGAATATCTGTACTTTACAAGGAGTGACTGCCTATCTGACCTCCACAACCCAGTTACTGGGTAACACGGAAGCCTTTGTTACAAGATCCTTTACTTGTTATACGTTATATACTTTTTAATTACACGAAAACGTCTTTGAATTGAATTGGTATCAATTCTAAGTTCCTCTGATCCGCTAGTGACATTATTATGTTTTTATTGAAATGTGGTTGTGCATGTTGTGGTGCATTCATCATCAGCAGCCTACAATGTTCCCACTGCTGGAACTCCTCTCAGTGAGAGGGAGTGGGCCATAATCCACTACGCGTGCCCAGTGCGGATTGGTAGATGTCACATGTCTTCGATTTTTTTGTTCTAAAACATGCCATGCCATGACATGTTTCCTGACGATGCTTTCCTTCACTGTTTTGAGAGCAGTTGTGAAGAAATTATATACACAAAGTAAAATGCCTGCTTGGGTCGGAACTTACGAACTACTCGCAAGTCGCGGCCGTTACCACTGGAGCATTACTGGTTCATAAAACCAGCACATTACCAACGAACGCAAAGTTCGAAACTGTCCTTTATCTATAAAATTTTGTGTTTTTAGTCGAACTGTTAAAACTACAACAAATAAACGAACAATATTGCATGAAAAACATTCGGAAAATGTTTGTAAGTCGAAGTTAGTATGCTTTTACGAGCGAATATATACATTTATCATTAGTGTAATGCATATAGCATTAGTGTGTGTGTTTCCTGGATTCTATGAGGACATTCCACAAGGAATGGATAAGATATTTTTATGTGGTTTGTTGTTATACTATTTTCAGTGATGCTTTTCTGTTTTGTAATGTGTTGTTGGATTGTAAAGTTGTTTATAAATACACGCAGCTGTAGATGTTGGTGGAAATGTAAGTACCACTTCTTTCCAGCGCACTAGGAAATGGCGAAGGGCGGGTTTTTTTGGGGAATGTCTTATATAATTTGGAAATTCGAAAAATGTTTATTTTCAGCTTAGATAGAATAAATGACTATTGATTTTGATATTTTGATTCTATGAATAGCACTATTCAACTAGCATTTCAAACATAAAGTGCATATAAAGGTAGAGTACCTACCTACATAACGACGTTAAAATCAGCTTCACGGCATTTGCAGTCTTTATATGAAGGTTATAAATATAGATACTACATATATTTAGCAACCGCTAAACTACATATATTTATTTTTTATATTAACTAGTTACCGTGGTTTTCCACAAGGATTAAGTCACTTAAAACAAGACCTACAGAGATACAATCATATGCCAGCACTATGTGATCTAAATGAATGCAAGCTCTTGGATTTTAACCGTTCGGCTCATGACTAAAAGTTCAAAATCCAATAACGTGCTCCTACTGGAATAGTCTCAGCAGATTCTAACAAGAATCCATGTAAACACTTCTTACTCAAATCCATAACATACTTACAAAGCCATCCATCTTTTAACCAATAAGTACGTTCTCTTCAAACAAATATTACCCTTCACAGGAGTAAATCCAAACCGGAACGTTCCAGGGGTCGCAAACAACGATAATAATCCGGACGAAGTAACGGACGTCCAAATAGACATTGGTACCCAATTAAATGGCTCCCAAGTTGTGTGTATAGGACTCTTTGATACAGACCGTCCTGGACGTCTTTTATTTGTATGGAACTCAATTTTATTGGAGAAGGTGTACGATCCCTGATGCATGTGTTTTGATTGGCTATTGGCTATGAAACGGATTATGGACGCGTTCGTTTTTTGAATTCTTGTTCAGCTATCTGAATTGGTTGAAACTTAATGATAAGGTTTGTCGTTTTTTTTTTAAAAAAATGGGATTTGTTTGTTGAGTGAGTTCAGTTTTGTCTCGATGGCGCTGTAATTTTACTAATTGATCACTACCACAAATACGTTTTAAGGAAAGGTACCCTGTCATATGAATAGTGTAAGGATCGTGAGGAAACCGGCATGTCCTAGAACAAAAATTCCAAAACATGTGATATCTACCAATTCGCATTAGGCCCGCGTGGAAGATTATGACCCTACTCCCTCTCGAAAAGAGGAGGCCGGTGTCCCAGGTATAGGCTGAATATGCTATGCAGTATGTACATACGCCAGCACAAAAAGCTACTACAAGCTGTCAAATTTCTTTAATAGGCTTTCAACTTTATCGCTAAAGTATAAGATTCAAGATTGATTGTGAAAATTTGGCAGTTTCGGATAGCTTGATGTGCTGGCGTCTGTACATATTTTACGTTAAAATCCATATGCTTATTACACCTTCACGCATTTTCCACAGCACTTTATAAAGGCACTTGCAATAATTCCCGTCACCACAGTCAGAAATAACACTGTATATTATCTTTAGTCCTCATTTTTGCTAGACTAGAATCCATTCCTGCATGGCTGGGGGCTAGTAATATCCTGCCAGCCCTCTCAAAGCAAACTGGGAAGCGTCCGAGCGAGGGAAAACACCTACGAGGCGTGTGTGACTCTGGGTACTGAGGGCGCGTTTGATACTGTTTCAGTGGAGTTTTGTGATTGATGTGTAATTATTTGAGTTCAAATTTAAAATATTAAACTTATACCAAGTGTAATAGACAAGAGCATTGGGGCATTGGGGTTTCTGGGGGCTTACTATTTATAGTGCTTACAGTAGGATAACATTACATTAGATAAAAAGTTAGGTGTCAAGTGATGTGTCAAGCGATTTTGAATGGCCCTGCAAAGGAATATGGTATTCAGATGATAACAGTTGGGACAAAATGAAACCATGAAATTTTGTCAAAAGGGCAGGACACCTTACAGAATGAATTAAAACTATCGTGGACTTTTTCGAAAAAAAAAAAACCACCTTGGCTTGTGAAAAATACTTTAATAGTTTTTTACTGTTGCGTTTAAAAAGAAAACAGCATAATGGTATTTAACCGTAACCAAAATAACTCACATCACTAATCTATGCAATATGAAGCCCATTTAATGTCTGTCAGATATACAGGTATAGGATGGACAATAATCAAAAACGCTAGTCAATGACACACTAACTTTAATATCTATGAAAGGGTTGCTTAGCCGGGTCGCAGCCACGGTGCGTCCAACACGCTGTCATCAACGAGAGTCCACTAACAGTCCGACATCCAAGTTTAAGTGCAAATGTAACCCTTTGGAAACGTTTGAAGCAACGTTTACTTAGGACCAATTAATTATTGAAATCGTTTTAATTTATATTTGCTTTCCCATCCTCTTGGATGCAGTTCAATCCTGCTTTTATAAGTGGGCCTTATTTTCATTTGATTTCTTAGGTATGTTATTACAGAAACCCGCCTGTATACATACATGAGTGCCTTGTTGGTCTAGTGGTCGCCAGCTTTACTGTTGATTATGAGGTTCTGGGTTCAATTCCAGGGATGGGCAATATGTTATTTATTCGGCTTTTTCATCTGGAATTTTTCAGCAGCAGCCCGGGGTCTGGGTTGGAGAAATGGATGGCTATAGACTTGCCCCATATTACCTGTCAAAATGTGGGTGTACTATATGTATACGTCTGCCTACGTCTTCAGGGACTACAGGCGTTATGTTATGAATTTGTTAAGACACATGATAAAGTGTAAATAAATTGGGAAAGGACGTCAAACATTTAAAGGCTGCACACAATATAATATCTTAGGACAACCAAAACAACGTTATCTGATCCCAAACTAGGACAGAGCCTGTACTATGGTAACCAGACAACTGATAAACATACTTATATATTTCTAAATACATACATGTTATAGATAATTTACACCCAGCCACAGAACAAATGATTGTGCTCATCACACAAAGATTTGTCCTGGGTGGGAATCGAACCCACGACCTCAGTCTTAGCAGTCAGGGTCTCTAACCACTAGACTAATAGGTCAGTCTAAGTCAATATAAACGCAACAGAAGTGAATTCTACATTATTACTGCCAAAGAGACGACACGCCGTAGTCAACTACGTTTTATTTATCAAAATAATTACTCCATAATAATAAAATAGAACACACAGGGAGCATATTAATTTAATAACGCGCACCCAAACTTCAAAAAGCACACACAAAATTAAAATTAAAAAAACTCCCAAACATATTCTTCCCCGTCCATCAAGTAGATACATCTCAACGTACTTCCGCATCTCTTTTATATGGTTGGCGAAAATTTTATTAAAGCTGGCACACTCACTTTCCTTATATTACAGATTAAGATAAAAATTGAGTTGACGTTCGGCCGTCGTCGGGCGGAGTCGGGAGGACTCGGGAGCGATATATTTTTAATTTTCTCAAACAAGATCTTGAAATTCGATTATTTCGTTGCGTCTCGGTGTTATTAAATTTTGTTTCGCTATGGGGAGTAGTACGTATTTGTTTATGACGTGATGGCGTTTCGATACTTTGTGTGTACTTAAATTCATGGAGGCAAATGGGAAGTGATTTTGACGTTTAATCTTGGCTATTCCCGAACGCAGCTTTAAATTTTTGTCCTACTAACACTATATATGCGAACGTTTGTTCCTATTTCTTCCCGTAGGTGTCGTAAAAGGCGACTAAGGGACTTAGTAGAGAATGGGCAGAAGCGTTCTCTATGCATTTTACCACCATACTGCGATCGCCAACCCGCCTGCCAAGCGTGGCGATTAAGGCAAAACCTCCATAATTGGGGGAAGCCTATGTCCAGCAGTGGACGTCTTTCGGTTGAAATGATGATGATGATGATGATGAACGTTTGTTCGGATGTTTATTATTCAATCACGCAAAAACGGCTAAATGGATTTGCCAAAAAAAATTGTACACAGAAAATTGATAACCTGGATTAACACACATAGAATACTTTATAAACCTGTAGTATGCACGGCCACACATCAATTTATACATTTCCAGTATAAGCTGACTTCTCATTGTACGGAAAGCCTATACAATGCGAGGTCAGCTAAAACTGGCAATGTATAGCTTGACCGTGTGTACAATCTCGTGAGATAATTTCTGACCAGAGCAAAAAAAAAGCAAATTGAAAACATATTCTCAGGTACAGATTTATAAACATGTATTTATCGCAGAAGCGAGCGCGCGTTACGAGCTGCTTCATTTTATTACATACGCTCATTATTTGTAAACTATATTTCAATTAAGTATCCACCCACCAGCAATTTATGTTTCACTGAACAATTTAAATGAAAACACCAATTTCCAGGTTGAATATAGCTCAGTAAACAAACCTTGTTTTCGAGTAAATATCCAACATATTTGAGTTGACCTAATTTTGATAACGCAAACAAACAATGAAATTCCCACGAAAAAACCAACTTAGTACAAATTTAAACGATAAACGGAACAATATCAATTGTTTGGAACATAAAACCTATAATTTTACACAAAGAATTTTTTTTTCTGAACACAGGAGGGAAATAAAAAAAGTTTTTAACGATGAAACCGGAAACCTCCCATCTAAGCTGCGCCAAATAATTGTTAAACCTACAAAGCAGTTACAATCGACCTCTCCATTACTACGAAGAACATTAATATATTCTTTGTTCTCTCTCTCCACTGAAATTTCAGCTCCTTTCTTTTAATTTCTACCCCAGTTTCCCTCTGACTTTATGAAATAAGTTTTTTTTTTAACAAGATTACGTTTTATGAGCAAGAAATTGAAGGATAACGAATTTGGAAGCGCCAGTGCAGTGTTTCGTACTTTTTTCTATAGGCTGAATGTTTTTTGTCTTTGACTCGCGTTCCTTTTTTAACTTTTTAAGAGGGTAAGCTACTTAGGCTCATATTTGTCTATTGTGAAAAAATGCGGAGGATGAAATATTTGAAAATGGAATTGTTTTTGATGCCGCTTTGTTTGATATGCTATATTGTTTGATGTATAATGTCCTCAAAACAGAAAGGCAGGAAATATTTCAAGTACGCGATGTAAATACTCCGTTATTTAGAGGTATATCGTGATATTGTTATCGTTACAAAACGTGACGTCACAAAACTATTTACGTTTACTTCCTGTTGAATACCGTATAGAAAATGTCTTTGATCTATCGTTGTATGGGTAACGACTGAGTTGCTTGTAGAGCCATAGTCTTAGAAATTAATTGTAACTATGTATGTTGAGTTATTGTAAAACGAGTTATAGAAAGAGTGAGTTATCGAAAACTACTTAACCGATCATCATGAAACTTTGTACACATATTTTTGGAGGCATTAAAAGTAACATAGAATACTTTTTATGAAAAAAATAATTGTTATTTTAACGTGAGCGAAGCTGCGGGCAAAAGCTAGTATTACATAAATCACTAAGTAACATTAGGTAAAGGTTAAATTAAAACAAAAGTAAAAAGAAAGAAAAACAAATATAAATTATATTTGTTTTTTATTCGTATAGTTTATAACAAACACCGAACTAACAAGACGTCTCCTTTCTCAATAAGTTAATCAGTCAACACTTCAACTTCAACTCTCAAATCAAATTATCAGTACCTAAATTCAAATCAATTGCTTTCCCCAATATGCAAAGCATTCATCCCTCACCCTTCCGCATGTATTATTGCTCATATACACTAAACTTCACCATTTGCCTAAACTATGAATCCGTCAACTATAATCTGGTGGGCAGGGGCATAGAATAAGAATTTGTAGATGCGAAATTCCCGTTTTAAATGCATTACAAACGCCTCTAGTTTCAAAAATCAAAATATTTTTCATATAAACTTGCATGGGCACTTATGAAACGTCAGAAGTTAGGTGTTCGGTTCCAATTTCGGAAAATTTTTATCGGTTTTGGAGTTTGGGGACGATTTATCAGGGTAGGTATAATATAAATGAAATTAAATACTTAATAAATTAAACAATATAACTAATAATTATTTTTGAAAGAACAACAATCCATATAAATGAATAAACAGAATTATTATAATACATAGATACTTATATAAAAATCATATAAATTATGTTAATACATTTTATAGATAAATAAGCGATATGTTGGTTTATTCTACGACATCTCCTGACCAAATGATTTTCAAAAACAGAGCTTCCTCTCTCCTATCCTTTTGCTGTGCCCTACAGGGTCCATAATGATCTAAATTATATAATTACAACCTAAGTTCACATTATGGTAAAGCAATAAAAATATTGAGTATTGAGGTTGTATTCTTCATATTATATTATACAACATCGCGTTCAGGCTTTCGCTTGGGCGAGCGTAGTTTGTAGCATAATCGTAGCGGGTCCGTAGCATCTTCGTAGCAAGGTCGTAGACTTCAGTTGGGTCGTAGCACTGTCGTAGTAGATTCGTAGCAATGGTTGTAAGATGTCTGTGACAGCTTCAGAGGAAAAAGGTAGCATTGCCCTAGTAGAGCAAATACTATAGCTGGGACGTCTACCAGGGTCGCGAGATTTTTTCCCGTGTACTTTCCGATACCGTGGCCCGGGCTTATAGGCAACTGAAGGAACACGAGTGGGTTTTAGTCAGTAAAATTCTGATACGCCCTCCCACTCCACCTAGAGCAGGAGACGGCATTTGATGATTTCCCGCCCACAAAAAAAAGGCAAGTAGTATCTGGGACATAGCGCGATGGCCATAGATCAGTTATAGGGTCGTAGAACACTCGTAGGAGTGTCGAAGTACATTTTAATAAAGGGACGGGTGGTAATTTTGGAGGCATCAGTGCACGCACAGAGGAAAGTACACGAGTTTCGTTACTACAGTTTTTTTTATTCTATGGCAGGGGCTAGGCTAGACAGATTATCATATCGCATGAATATTTTATAAGACGGTGTGATTCAATTAGATGGCGGTTCGAATGCGCAGACAGCAACGAGAGTTACTGAATAATGTAGATCAGTTAAAGTTTTGAGTTTTGTTTTATTTTTTAAATGAGTTTTGTAGGCGATGGAGGTTGAACGAATTAAAATTTTCATTTTCTTTTATTGGAAATTTTAATTTCATCAGCTGTTTTGTGTTTTGGGAGGATTAAATTTTCTCTTAGGTTACTACGTTTTGTAGTTTGTTCCGGTGATGGTTTTCATCAGTCACTATTTAAGTTGTCTTCAAACGAAATGAAGCTTTATGGGGTCAAAATTAATTAGTTACATAAACTCCATAGACGTAATAGGTAAGGTATCAATATCTATAATTTCTGAATAGTTTCGATGGAAAACCTGCAACGAATATGACCATTATTTTTGTCAACGTTGTCAGATAAGAAAACACATTTAAAAAAATGGGAAAAAAGAGCGTAGCGTCTCATTGATCTTTTTAATATCTATAAAAGAAACTCCACAATCAAGTAAAAGCAAACTTACAAACAGTACTTTATATTCTGTACATAAATTGCGAAATAAAACAAATGTATTCAAGTTCGCCCAACAATAAGGAAGTCGACACAAGTGCGGATGTACGTAGCGTCCAACATACGTACCCGTGCATAGTAGTAGGTTGTCGTGTGTGAGCATCCTAACATCGCCGTTTGCACAATGAGTACAGAACGAATTGTGTCTACTCATACCAGCTCAGTTTTATGTACAGAGATTTACAACGGGTAAGTTGTAAGAGGAAGCGATGAAAGGAGAGGCGTGTAAAGAAATAAGGAATGACTTATTTTTTTCTTGGGTGGACATTAAGGAAAAACCTGTTACTGAAACTTATAGTATTTCATTTAATTTCTTAACCCAGTTTGCAGGCATTATTAAACTGTCGAGGAGTTGTTCGGCTGGATATATGAGGCTAGTGGCCCATTTCAAAGCAATCAATACATCAAATCAATTAAAAGTCATTTATTCAAACTAGGCTTAGAGCTCAGAGGCTAGAGTCAGCACTTTTTGAACGTCAAAGTTACATAAGACAGTCCCCCTAAAACGCCCACCCTTCGACACTTCCTAGTGCTTTAGCTGGGAAGAAGAAGTGGCGGAACAAACTCCCGTAGTGTCCTTCCCAAGCGTAGTATAGGTTCCCGCGTAGTTCATATTTTCTTCAGTTTTTTTTAAAGCAATCTGCAGATCCTGTCATTGTTATGTTGATTAAAATATGACTCGCAACTGCCACAAATATGGCTTACAGAATTATAATCACAAAAATGATCAATCCCAAAAATACCCTCAAGTTTTTTTTAAACTCATTGAGTGACTTTTTCATGAAAAAGTAGAAGGTTGTTTTCATGATTTTATGATTGTAAGTCTGTATTGACCTGAAGAAACTGATCTGGAAATTGAAAAAAAAAAACGGATGTAAATTTGAATTTTGCAGGCTGCCCTGGCGCTTCCCCTTTAAGGACAAATACAAGTACTTACACACACAACTTTGTACACACATAAATATAACATAGTCATTTGTTTTGCCGACTCAAAACTTGTGCAAACAATATCCCTTTTATGACAGCTACTTCTCAAAAAATTGTGCAATACTTTGCCCCCACTTGCTTCCCGCTTCCGCTACCGCCTTTTTTTGTTTTATGGGTGGGAAATCATCAAATGACGTCTTGCTCAGAAGGGCGTGTCAGACTTTTACTGACTAAAACTCACCCGTGTTCCTTCATTTGCCTGTGCCAGGGCCATGGTGATTCTTTCGAACAATTCTACCACCCTGGCAGGCTTACGCTACCGCTTGTGCCTTATATCCTAAACTCTAAAAGCCAACGGAACGCAGCAGTAAATCAGAGCGCGGCGCCAGCGACCTTCCGCCATCGCTAGCTATGTTTATTCATGATATTGCTCATCTAGTGAAAGTGAATCTTTGTTTATACGCGCCATGTTCCACTGCGTTCGTACAGGGATTTGTGTTTCAGATACTCGTGAATTTTACGCGGATTTTGGGTGTCTATTGAAAATTAAGTTAATTGAATTCATCTAGAATACACGTTAAATATAAAACTCGTCTTCTGCCTAGACTTTTCCAAGTATGTTGGGGTCAGATTCCAGTCAAACCTGATGCAGTTAAATACCAGTATTTTACATGGCGCGACTGCCTTCTACAACCCAGTTACTGAGTAATACGATTCCCCGTTAGTAAAACTGCGACCAGTGTAGCTTAACGTGATCGGTCGCCCTACTCCACAATAATTAATGAAATGTGAATATGGTTAAATGTAGTTAGTAATGGTTTAAAGAACATATCAGTCTTAATTAAAATAATGTACATGACAGGGAAATTAATTGACCTACTACGTGAATTTGCCGGATTATAACCGTTTTCAGTTTTTTACTATATTCCGCTGTATTAAGTATTTTTATTTTATATGCATCAATATAATATTTTAACGATGTGGTCGAATCCGCAAGACCCAGAGTATTTCCAACAAATTTGTTATTTAGGATTTAAGTATGACAGTTAAGTTTAAAGCACTGCGCAAAATTTCTGCTATGCCTTTAAACGTCCACTGTATATATATTAAAAGGTTATTATTTTTTTGTAAATTCAATTTAGGAATCTGATAAAAACCACATAGTTTGGAAATCTTTTCAAGTAGAGCACTGTCGTAAAAACACTACCATACAATCACAATTTCCCACACCTCCACATTTTCCCACGTGCTTAAAGCATAGCGAAAATTATTATAGCCCCCCCTCCCGTACACATACCGAGGATATAATCTCGCACTGCAGTGAAAAGATTCCCACACAATGCATGTACCCACTTAACCTATTTTTCGCACAATTGTTGGTCTACTTCAGTACATTTGAATGTAAAAACGGCTCCATTTCAAGCAGAGCGACGAAAAAATGCTTATGCAAAGTGTTATTATTTTTTTTTACAGTCGGGTAGAGTATTACGTAACTGATGTCGGGTTTTGAGGTCGCAGTGGTAGCGATTGGCGGGTTGCGTCTTAATTAGTGGTAGCTGTGGTAGAAACAACCTCTGTATAAGACCAAACGCGCAGATTCAGTCCGCGGCAGTATGTCATGTAAATCCACCTTGTGGCCTCCCACAAGATGGATCGATGACCTTGTGAAGGCTGCAGGAATCTGCTGGATTCGGGAAGCACAAAACCGGTCGAAGTGACGGAGCTTGGGGGAGGCCTATGTCCAGCAGTGGACGTCTTTCGGCTGAAATGATGATGATGTTATGTAACATAAGGATGCTGTAGCACAATAACTCTCGGCTTATCCAGCTCTTACCAGAATACTTTTAAGTAGTGTGGGTTTTATTTTTGAATGACATCTCGTAGATCAACCTATGAGGTTGTCGGCTGCTTAACCGACCTTGCCTGTGGCTAACTTAATTAAATTAAGGCCTCAAGGCAGGGCTTAAAAACTTAAAACTTGAGAGACTACATACTAAGGGCACCGCCTGCGAGATACCGTGGCCCTGGCATATGGGCAACTGAAGGAATACGGGTGGGTTTTAGTCAGTAAAAGTCTGACACACCCTTGCGCTCCACCCAGAGTGGGAGACGTCATGAGGGCAGCATGGGATTGGCTGATCGGAATGATTATTATTAAGGGTCGAATTTATCGATTTATATTTATAATAAATTAAATACAATTCTTAACCTCAACCCGCTTACAAAAAAGAAAACTAAGATGAAACTAACCACATGGCTTAAATCACTGGATTACTCACAGACGGAAAACATAATTAAAGAATAATAACCCTTATAGTAATGTAGGCAAACACAGTCTCATATAACACACAGCACAACCACCTATCGCAGGCACTCAGACACAGACACACACACACATACACACAACACACACACAAAACACTCACACACAACACACACACAAAACACACACACATACACAAACACACGCCATACCACGCAAGAGCAAGCATGTATTAAATTAATTTATTTTATTTATTTATTCTTTTAATTATTATGATTTTTTTTATTATTCTTTGATTGTATAAATTATTAATTGCTCCATAAACGGGTGAAGACACTGACTCCTGTAACACAGGTACCACCTAGCTCAGGAGTCAGGGCTTCAATTGATGTTGTCAAACCATTTTATATCAATATAGCATTTTAGCAGCAGCGACGCGGGCTGGCTCGAGTAAGGATCGCGACGGATATGGATTGGGACATCACGGCAAGCCTCGGTGGAGAGGACGGAAAGACGGCGGTCTGCGACGGTGGATCTTCGGAGTGCTGGCGAGCTTGCTACTCTTCTGGAAGAGGGTTGTAGCGTCTTAGGATTGGTCTGCCAATTGATAGGCCGACCTTTAAAATATACCTACGTTAGACTGGAGGTAAAAGGTAGGGAACGGCAAGTTCTGGCGTTAACGTGACCGAGGCCTATGTTCATGAACTGCTATGGAATGAGTTGGTTGATTGATTGAAGCTAAGATATTTCAACGATACGACCTCCTAACCTTCAAAATCTGCATTCTAACAACAACGAGCGCACAAATCTTCTTGCAGGAAATACTGGCCTTGAAGTGTCAGTGTAGTCAAGCCATATACCAAATCTCCTCCGCTATCAGTATGACCTCGCTTGCGGAAGTTTCCCGGGCGGCATTAGGCGGCTCCCAGATATAGGTCGCGCCAGGATTTGGACGAAGCTTACTGACGACTGATTTAAATATAACCCAGGATGAGGGGATGACTCGCTTTATGAGCTACTGGATCTAGTGTACTGGATTTCTAGAGTATTTGTATGTTTTGGGAACTTATACAGAGTTTTCTTTGAAAAAGTTATAAAGAAAGACAACGACAGACAAGGGTTGCTCTGCGGGGTAGTCACATAACACACTAAAAGTAGAAATTACTTTCATATTGACTGTTGAACATTATTCATTGCGTTATTTACTTTGTTGAGCAGACAAATTTTTCGAACATATGAAGCCATGGTTTAGCAACACAAACCAACATCTTTACAAAGTCGCTTCCTACGTCTCTACGCTTAGATCTTTTAAACTACGCAACGGATTTTAATGTGGTTTTTAGGGTTCCGTTGCCAAATGGCAAAAAACGGAACCCTTATAGATTCGCCATGTCTGTCTGTCTGTCTGTCTGTCTGTCCGAGTATGTCGCAGCCACTTTTCTCCGAAACTATAAGAGCTGTGCTATTGAAACTTGGTAAGTAGATGTATTCAGTGAACCGCATTAAGATTTTTACACAAAAATAGAAAAAAAACAATAATATTTGGGGTTCCCCATACATAGAACTGAAACTCAAAATTTTTTTTTTCATCAAACCCTTATGTGTGGGGTATCTATGGATAGGTCTTCAAAAATGATATTGAGGTTTCTAATATCATTTTTTTTTAAAACAATAATATTTGGGGTTCCCCATACATAGAACTGAAACACAAAAAAAAAATTTCATCAAACCCTTACGTGTGGGGTATCTATGGATAGGTCTTCAAAAATGAAATTGAGGTTTTTAATATCATTTTTTTCTAAACTGAATAGTTTGCGCGAGAGACACTTCCAAAGTGGTAAAATGTGTGTCCCCCCCCCCGTAACTTCTAAAATAAGGGAATGATAAAACTAAAAAAAATATATGATGTACATTACCATGAAAACTACCAACGAAAATTGGTTTGAACGAGATCTAGTTAGTAGTTTTTTTTTAATACGTCATAAATCGTAAACCACAATTTACCTTTCATTCAGTCAACACAAATATAAAAATTAAAAAAAAAAAACATTTCATTTCATAAACGATGATGACGAATGATGATGATGATGACCTGCAGGTTTGTACGGAACCCTCGGTGCGCGAGTCCGACTCGCACTTGGCCGGTTTTTATCAAGACAGAGTGATTCAAGGGAAATGTTTATAAGTATAATACGCGGGCGAAAGCGATGGCAAAAGCTAGTATAAAATAATTTACATTCTTTTTTTTTTTTTTTGGATGGGAAATCATCAAATGACTTCTCCCGCTCTGGGCGGAGCGGGAGGGCGTGTCAGACTTTTACTGACTAAAACCCACCCGTGTTCCTTCTGTTGTCCATGTGCCAGGGTCACGGTATCTCTTTCGAACAATCTCGCGACCCTGGCAGGATAATTTACATTCTGAATTGCTACTCTATTCATTGAGTCATAGTTTAGGTGAGGTGGTAACGCCCGCGAGTTACGAGTAGTTCATAGGTTCGAACCCAGACAGGCAAGTCAATTTGTGTAAATTATTTCATCACCAATGTTCGCAAAACGATGAAGGAAAACAGCGTGAGGAAACCGGCATGTCTTAGAATCATAATTCTAAGACATCTCAAACCCTGCACTGGACTCGCATGCTGAATAACAGTCTACTTCTTCTCAAAGAGAAGAGGCCTGTGTCCCAGCAGATGGCATTTATACATTTTTATATAGACAGGTATACTTTTTTTTTGTGGGTGGGAAATCATCAAATGACGTCTCCCGCTCTGGGGTGGAGCGGCACGGCGTGTCAGACTTTTACTGACTAAAACCCACCCGTGTTCCTTCAGTTGCCCATATGCCAGGGCCACGGTAACTCTTTCGAACAGATCTCGCGACCCTGGCAGGCACACAGGTATACTTGTGAGTATAAAAATGTATGACTAACACCCTGTAGAGTGTAGGTATTTCAGAGTTCATTTGAATTACTTCATGTTTTTGGGTGTAAAATATAACATTACAAAATTATTGCATCGCTCATGTTTATATTCCAATTTCAATCAACGGATTCCATCCAAACAAATGTAATTTATTGTAATACATCACAAGCACAACAAAACGAAGGAACACAAAACCATTGGTTTGTTTAATATGATAAATCATTTCCATTCCTTTGAATATTCATCTACAGAAATGTTTTTTGTTTCAGTCTGCACCTCACTGGCTTGGAATGTTAATGGAAGCCCAATTTTCTGTATTGTTTACAAACATCTTTGTTTTCTCGTATTGTTCTAGAGTTTTGGATGGATGTAGGTTTATGGTGCGGCGCGAATTGGTGCTTTTATCGAAGATTTTGCGGTCTGAAATGTTTTTGAATGGTTATTCAGGAATTTGGGTATCGTTTGGTACAGATTTCGTTGATCCATTAGGTAATCAAAGTCATTGTGTTTTAAGGTTTAACTCAAAGTTACCATAAAACAGGGAAACAAATATCAAAATAGTACTTGTTCTAGTATGCTTTGTATCCCTTTTATAGTCGTCTTTAATGCATCTTCTCTACATTGACACATCTAAACATTTTCTATAAAATGTTTCTCCCTGCACCTAAAGATTTTTAATTCAAAATATTGTTTGTTTCCCAAATCAAGACTTTACAATAACTGCTTACATTTATCTATGTACAAATAACCATAAATAAATAGCAAACTGTACCTACGAATGGAAAGCGATTTTCCTTCAGAAGCCGAGGCGCTCGCAATCAAAAAAAGTCGGCTAAAGCATCGAAAGTCCCTTATAGCTCGTTGCGACTTCCCAAACGACTTTTTACTGGACCCTTTGTCTTTGTCCCTTTGTAGGGTTGGCCCGGATCGCGGGATTATTTCTTTAAGAAGTTTTTTTAATGATGAAGATTTTGGCAAGACGATATTTTTTAAAGGAGTTGTTTTTTTACTGTATGGTGTGTTAAAAGATTTGAAGAACTGTGCTGAAATAAAGGCTTTATATCATTGATGTCGTTAGGTTTACTAGGTACTAAGAAAGTTTGTACGCAGTATTTCAAGTTCACTACCTGTGTTTGTAAAGTTATTATTGATTATTTTATTGAATTTATCGCGCTTGAAGAATTATTGAACGATTCTTTGTTCTGTCTTTGTTCAGAAAGTGCTAGTAAGCTTCGTGGCTATGGCCTATTTGCTGCTGCTTGTATGATTTGATTTGACATCTTTACGTAGTATAAAACAGAGTCACTTCTCGCATCTGTACGCTAGATCTTTTAAACGATGTAACGTATTGTAATGCAGTTTTCATGAACAGACAGAGTGATTCAAGAGGAAGGTTTACAAATGTATAATTAAAAGCTAGTAATTGATAAAAAATTGAAAGATTTCTTCACATACTAAACAAATCTTCAATTCTGTCTTTCTATCTTTCAATTTGCCTTCCATATTTCGAGCAACCCTGGCCACCCCCTTCCGGGATAGCAGTCGCAATGGCGACAATTTATGTGACTCGCTGACGACGTCTAATTCTACTCGATCTCATTAGATACGGCTAAACGCAGAACTATTTCACTTAGAACGACTTTTTTGTCGGACGGGATGTTTCTGTTGATCTTTTGAATGTTTTATGATAGTTTTTTATTAAAGATTATGAAATAGTTATAAGGGTTTATATACTGAGGGATATTACTAGTTGCTGTATACAGGGTGACAGGCCATTGACGTGCAACTACTGAAAACAAGTTCAGCTTATGATTCTAGATCCCCCTAGCGTAGAAATTTTATGTCGTAAAAAAAGTAAGCTGTGTGATAGAAAAATGGAGGATTTTTTTTTAACAACTTGCCTAAATTTTCAACGCAGGGCGGGTTTAGAATTATAAACTTAAACAGGTTGCGCGTCAACATTTTCACCAACCTGTATATGTTGATAGTTCTATATTTTAGAGATGATTTATAATTGTGTAGATCTAAATGTTTCTTGTGCGTTTCTACTATATATAATACTGCATCACTCATACATCATCGTAATTACAAACCTAACACCCGTCTGACCGGTGACACTGATCATTAAATTCAGCAGTTATATTTTATTTTCTGTCATTTTTACGTGAATTCAGGAAAGCTGACAAACACACTTTTTGTTAATATAGATATAAAATATTTTTAGCAAGGCCTTTGTTTTTTCCCAGAAATACTAATGGCCCTTTCATACAAAGACAGATTTACGCCGATTGGGTACAAGAAAAGGGAAAAGCAATTAACACTTACACGACTTTTCCTTTCTTCTCATTCCGTTCGACAACACAAAGAAAGTTCCCCAAGACAAGGAAAAACCAACATCTGTATAATTAACTAAATTACTGTCATAAAATACTACATGCATTGACCTAATTACTGGCAAAACATAACCTATTTCAAAAAAAGAAACGTCAAAACAAACATTGCAGTTAGTCCATCAACTGTTTACGACAATGTTGCCATAAAAATATATCTAAACGACACGTGAACGTCAAAAACTAATTTACTTGGCAACTCTATGAACTTTATACTTGTATGATTCCGTTAGATAAATTCGTAAATTAAATTTTTCGGACACGCAATGTATTTTGGACTTTATTTTTATGGGGTAATGACGTAGTATCGTGTGTTGGGGACGTGGGAATTCGGGCCGGGCCTTAAAATAATGCTTGCTTGAAAACTCGGGAATGAAAGGTCGTTGCGCTTTGCCCTATGTAGGTCAGATAGTAAGGGCTGGTTGATTTTTTAGGTTTATTTGTGAATAGATAAATAGTTAATGGAGAGAGAATATTTAAGACATGTTTACTGAAGATGCTTCCTTTATTTAAGTCGTGGTTAAGATGCCACTTATAAACAAAGAATTAGAAAGACTACATATAGCTGCACCTCTGGCTTATCCTTCGGGAATATAGGTATGATATTATGTTGTGTTAGAGACTTAGGCTTTTCTGTACCGGCGTTATTTTCTACCCCCTTCGAACTGATCTGTTATCATCTCAATTCATTAACAGAAACTTAGCAGGGCCAGTCTGCTTTATAGCAGTTTATATGGCTTATTACTTTATTAGTCAATTCGTATGAATTTACTCACCCGAATCGGGGAAATGGACAATTTGAAATAATATATTATTTTCTATCGGTGACTCGCACCAACGTTATTGATTTGTGAGCAAATTGACAACTACAGATATATGTATTAAGCAATTAGCACGTATTGAATTATATGCAATAAAGTTATAGAAAAGGTCACTAAAAGTACAAACAAATAAGTGCATAAAATTCAAAACGTGCCAGTTGGCTTAGTAGTTGCATAATTGCCTGAAATTTTGACGTATAAAAACAGCTGTTGGTACCTATACAATTTTTAGGTACAGCTATTTCTATACGTCAAATTATATCGACATAAAAAACAAAAACTATTCGCCCAAACGTGACAGCGATGACCTCAATTCAAATCATATTCACATTAAAAGTGTTACTATTCAAAATGGAGACATATCCGTCGGGACGTTCGTGTCAAACAAGTATAATCCGGTAACAATAATTAACATTACTGCTCTATCTAGTAAACAAACATCACGACAGCCGTCATTTTGGGAAGTAAAAACAGGTGAATAACTAGTTCAGGGGGACACTTAAATAAAATATATTAACCGACAGGGAGGAATTTGTATAAATTAATAAATGATTCGGCTAATTGTTGGCTTGTTTGTAAATGAAATAGGACATTTATTTGGAAATGGTAGGGCAAATAAAATTAAGCATACTCTGCTCTTTTCTCAATTATATTGGGATCGGATTCTTGTCTAACCGGATGCAACTGAATACCAGTATTTTACATGGAGTGGGTAATACAATATCCAATGGTAAGACTGGTTGGACTTCAGACTTCTGATGACCCGTAATAACTGTCGAAGATCTACGAGTGACAGTCGGGACCAAGCTTAACATGTTCTCTGAGGCACGGAGGGGTTTTGGTATGTACACTGTACAGTAGATGGTCACCCATTCACGTATAGAAGCCGCGCTTGGCAGGCGGGTTGGCGATAGCAGTATGGTGGTAAAATGCATAGAGAATGCTGCTGCCCATTCTTTAGTAAGTCCCTTAGTCGCTTATTACGAACCCACGGGAAGTTATGGGATGGTACTTTTCTTTACGCACCACACGGATGAAGAAGTATTCAATTAAATATTTACAACTATATTATTTAAAAAAATATAAAACAGTGAAGTTAAAAAAAGCAACGTCTTGACTCAGCGTTGACAGGCAAAACGAAAAGAAACAAAAGACTAGTTCTCCAACTATTCCAAAATACAAAAAGTATCGAATTCGCTTCTGTTAGGATAAATAATTCTTATAGAAAACTTCCTCCTCTTTTCTTGTATTTAATCTATAAAGTACTAAATTGTTTTGTCATGACGGGAGCATTCTTTGACGAGAATTCCTTTTTGTCTTGTAGACAGTTTTTAACATATCAGACAATCTACACACAACTATACGAAAATATGTAGTTTACGTATTTCTTCTAAGACCGGTTAGAATGTAAATATTGCCTGTATAACACACAAAATGATTCAATTAGTCCTAGTTTTAACCGACTTCAAAAATGGACGAGGTTCTCAAATCGGTTGAATTTTTGAATGTTTGTTACTTCAGATTCAGATTTAGATAACTTTATTTGCTCAAACACGTGTTTACATACAATTCCTAAAAGAAAATGCATGCATGGTGTTATACGTACATAGAGTTGTACAACATGTTTACCATATTGTCATGGTGTGCAAATATTAATTAAGCAAATTAAATTATAATTATTATTATTATTATTCGATATATATAAACCGATTTGAAAAATTCCTCCAACATCACACATCTAGAAAGAGAACACACAGTTCCGCAAAAAAAAAAACCAACTACACGGTGAAAATAAGGAACACAGTCTTCTGAAATTAAAGTACGTGTTCACTTTGTAGTGTTTTTTGGAAGCCGGTTGTTTTTTTTCGAACGAGTACAAACAGTTTGGAATCATCCCTATTTCTAATTAGACCATAAACGTTCACTGCCAAAAATAGCCCCATCCGATGCAGTAAAAGTCACAAAACAAACACATTTACCACCCCTATACATAGTGACATCTTTCTAGGTCAGCACCCAGTTTCAGGATGTTTTTCAGCACAAATGAGTTACGTCTCCTAGTTTGTGTTATAATGGCTTTCAAGATTTATCGCTGACAGATCTATTTGCTGATTAAATTAGAAAGGAAAAGTTGGAATGTTGGAAATTAGCTGTTTTGGCCAGGGATTTATTTACTCTGTAAACTTGGTTTAATGTCTAGATTTTTAGACTGAATCCAAAGTTAAGGCTTCTTTTTTCCTATTAACGGGCTTCTATTACAAAACTTTCCTTTTTTTTTAAACCGCGATAGAACTATGATAACTAATTTATTTGCCACGGAAATATACTTATAGGACTTTATAAATTGTTTAAGATTTCACAAACTAACAGCGTTGTTATATAATAAGAATAAATATCTTAGGACAACCAACACACTGTTATCTGATCCCAAACTAGGCAGAGCCTGTACTATGGTAACCAGACAACTGATAAATATACTTATATATTTCTTAATACATACATATTATAGATAAATTGTATATATAAATACATGAATTGTAAAAATAGAAAGCATTCAATGTTTTTGAAAGATATGGGACCTACTGGAACTATCGGGCGCACAATTAAACATGGACTCACTTAAAGATGTACATATATTCTAAGACTGGTACGCGGCTCGTAACGTACAGTAACTTAATTCTAAACACCCACTTTAACAAATATATCACAGTTCACTTCAATTTTCATTGAAACAACCAACAAACTAAACTAAGCCAATACGACAAATCGCAGCGACTAGAATCTGAGCTAAGTAAAAAGCTAATAAGTAGCGAGTCGTTTTATTTAGTCGTCGTACATTCGTGTCGCCTTTAGATCGCATCGGCGAGTGAACTTCGCAATACAAGACTGTCGTTTAATGTGGATACGCTATATTGTTAGCTAATGTATGTGAGAGGCATGAGGTTAAACAATAACAGCCGCACGGGTCGTTCGACGGTCATGCTTACTGAGGTCGGTCCGTGGATGAGTGTCAATCCATTACATTCCGAACATAAATGAAAGAAGGTAAGCAATATACTTGAAAATGATTCGAATTCTGATAAATTGTGTGTCACTCCATTAGGGAGCAGAATGAATATTAAATTCTTCTATCATTACCTATTGGGTCATCTACAAACTATTTCTGTACATTTTTTTGGCTTATTTAAGTGCGTGTATATGTAGACCGATTGTTTAAACGGACATACAGGAAAAAAATTTAACCAGTGCGCAAATTTTTATTGCTAACTTTTTTAATTTTTATCCGACCTTACATCAGTAAACTGTGGACACCCTACACACCCTATACACCCTATTTCGTAATATGATATCGAAAATAGGAATAGGTCAGTAAACACACGCCGGCATAGGTACTTTGAACTTCTTAGAATGTTCACCGATCCAACAGCTGGTAGGTACTTGTACGCTCAGTCGTTCACCTTCGCCGACGCGCCGGCACCGCGCGCAAGTTACCATAAAAACCAGTTTCAAAATAAACATCTTTCGTTAACGATAACTTATTTATTTTTGTACTAAGATATATCAAAATAAAAATTGCATGGTTATTATAACTCGTTTAAGTTTAATTTGTTAAAATTTGCGCATTAGTTAAAAACTTATCCTGTATATCAACCATTCTACTCAGCATAATTATTGGCATGTACCAGGACGACATATCCCTGAAAGTTTAATAACAGCGTGGAAGGACGGTAAGAGGTAGTTTTATGAACGCATGTCTTATCCAAATAGTGAATGTTCCCCGAGCCGTGAAGGCCGGGCCTTTGGCAGCGGGGGCGGAATCCAACTTAAATTGTTGCGCAATCCGAGATCTTAGTCCGCAGTAATGTAGGGAATCTGCTTCTAAAGGGGATACCATGCGGTGTGACGGGTTTAGGACTGTTTTTTTTATTATTCAAATTATACGTTTAAGATTTAAGATCCATTATTCTGTGTGTGTCCAGTATTCTCTAATTGTCATACGTAAAATATATTTCCTGTTTTTACTCATAATTCATCTGTTGATCATCATCATCATCATTTTAGGTGTAAGACGTCCACTGCTGGATATAGGCCTCCCCTAAAGGAGTATTTGCCATAATCGCCACGCTTGGCAGGAGGGTTGGCAACCACAGTATGTTGGTAAATTGCATAGAGAACGCCCATTCTCTCAGGATGGTGCTACTATGTACGTCTAGCAACACACGGAACTTTCGGATTCATTTATTACTTCATGTAAAGTCAGGATTAGCTAAACATGTCGAGATAGACTATACGCATCCTTTGTTACATATTATTCGTTGTTCGTTCTAACAACCCGCTATGTTATGTTCTTTAATCTTTATTATTCGATATTAAAATGTGGTCGATTTCTAGAATTGCCGACTGAGGTGCCTAAAACGTATTTTTGGTTGATCAATTATCCGCCAATTATTTCCTTATTCGTGATGTTCTTCAGAAAGCTCAGGTATATAGTACTCGCAACCGGCGTACGTGCATGACCAGAGGGGCAATTCTTGTAATTTTAAGAACGTTCATAGTGTGATCTCACTGTCAATCTGTCAAAAATACTTTGAGCTTCTCTAAATTTTTGCCAAGTTTTTGACATTTGATTGTCACCGAGATGAGACTGCGAATAGATTTTGAACGTTTTAATTACAAAAATTGGCCTTTAGATGGATGAACGTAAACGAGGCAAAAGAAGTAAGTAAGGATCGTTGCAGGTGGCGTTCTGTAGTTTTTGCTTTCCCCATGGGAAACATGCGTAAGTTTATATAAATACGTAATTCTTACTCAATATGTGCCCGAAATATGTTCTACGAAAGTTAGCACTTTTTACAATTTTAAGCACCAATTTTAACAGTTTATTGGTGCACTTGTCTCCTAGTTTCCTGTATTTACTATCCACATGGTCATCCTACTAAACCCTCGGGCCATCGGGAGGCACCATCGGCATGCGATACTGAAAATAAGTTCGGTCTCTACAGTTTTGTGTCGAAGCATTTAAAGCTGGCTCTCGTCTTTCGGCTCTCGGCTCTCGGCTACCGGGTCTCGGGTCACAATGGCAAATGTTTGCAGTTTGTCTGGCGTTAGTTTTGTCTCTATTAGGTTTTGTCTCTTTTTAACGTGTTTAAAATAGTTTTATTGTTTTAGTGTATTTTGGAAAGAATTTTCGAGCTATTCATATAACTATAAAAGACTAGCTTCTTGCCGTGACTTTGTTCGCGTAGAAGTCGTAAGATGCATAGTATTATTATTAATATATACTTATAAATGATAGCTGAAGAGCTTGTTTCATTGTTTAAAGGCGCTTTTGCATTTGGTAGCCCCTTCCTTGACGAAGGCTATTTAAAAACACGCTAAGAATCTTACGAGCCGAGCAAAAAGAAAGAAAATTAGAAAGAACTCTACCGCCTACCACCGCTAACGCCGGCAGGCGATATGATGCGACGGGGTGGGTCGCTTCATTTTCATATGAAGTATTATACAATATAGTATAGATTTATCTGGTAAAAGAATTATGAAAGTATTAAAGTTAGTCAATGTAAAAGCTAGATCTCAAAGGAATCTGGAGAACTGAGCCATACTTCTAGATTTTTCTTCTTTCTTGCTACGTTGAAAGTTACAAACAGAACTTGAGCTAAAGAAAAAGAAGGCTGAAGAATTCTGAAGTTTTTCAAAGCCAGTATGGCTTTACTTACAAATATTTTATGCCTTTCCAAAATATATAGAGAAAATATAGATTTTATATTTTTACACGCTTTATATTAGCTTCACTTGTATGTTTGTATGTTAGTATGTTTGTATGCTTGTATGTTTGTTTCTAACCAACTCCTTATAGCGCGATTTTGACCCACTTTAAATAACCACATTTCATTCAAACTCTGTAGACTTATCGAGGACCGATGACAATACTATAATTTCATAAATTTGTGCCATTATCCCTGCCAGGGTTACCAGGACAGCAAAAAACTGTGTTCGAAAACTACGCTGACATACGTCTCCAAATTCGAAACACCTTAAAAAATAGAAACTAAATAATAGTTTAAAAAAACTAAAAAACACGCTTCCATAGAAAACCAAACTGAAAAGTAGAAAATAATGGAAAAAAAGCGTGGGGTGCTTTTTAAGGTATTTTTTTATTGATATTAGGCACCCCATTATAGCATCGCAGATCACCCTGTCTAGCTTATGTTCAACTTTGTGGGGGTTAGCTTAGGCAGCTTAAAAACGAGTATTGGCGACTGCCTTTCTCAGCTCCTCAACCCAGTTACTGTGTATTGTCAGACTGTCGGACTTCTGGTAACGACAGCAAAAGATCTACGAATGACAAACGGGACCAAAAGCTCAACGTGAAACTCGAAGCATGGTAGGATCTTCATTTACATGGATGCCTGCCTATCTGACTTCAACAACCCAGTTACGATACCCCTCGGTAAGAGAGAACCGTAACGAAGTTATACCAGGGACCAATAGCTTAATATGCTTTCCAAGTTATGGAAAGATCTTGCAATGGATCGTCACCCATCCACCAACTGACCGCGGCAACCGTACTTTAACCTTCGATCGACAAGAGCTTAGCTACGAGCTCCTGCATTGTAATATCCCAAATGTATTTAATAACTGATAAGCAAACTCAGTTACCGTGTGGTGCCGGACGTAAAGAATAACACCACCCCATTTCTTCCCGTGTGTGTCGTAAAAGGCGACTAAGGGACTTACTAGAGAATGGGCAGCAGCGTTCTCTATGCATTTTACCACCATACTGCGATCGCCAACCCGCCTGCCAAGCGTGGCGATTATGGCAAAGCCCCCCAAATTGGGGGAGGCCTAAGTCCAGCAGTGGACGTCTTACGGCTGAAATGATGATGATGAATGATGATGATGAATGATGAAACTCAGTCAAACACGTAATTATGTCAACTTTTACATTTAATATTTCCCTGACATTTCAGGGAAATATTAAATGTAAAAGTGACATTTCAAATGAATTCGATAAATTCATGAATGGATAGAAAACAATTGGATTCTCAGTTAGGCGCACAGCCAAGTTCTTAGTGGCGATTTGATATGCACATAAATTGACGCGGCAAAGTTCTGAGATAGTGAAATGGAGGAAAAGGGAGGCTGTATTAAGATGTATGGTCTTTTCTTTCAGTTTCAGGAGTCGAACAGAGAGTTTCGTATAGTATTTTGTTGTAATGATTGGCTAGAAGAAATTATTTCGGAAATAGAACTCGTTTACTAACAGAAATGTAATAATTAACATAACATTAGTTATCTTACAGAAAAGTAAAATGTTACATGACATATATGTCGCGCCTGTAATTAACCTCGAAGGGTTCGCGAGATTGTTCGAAAGAGATACTGTGACCCTGGCACATGGGCAACTGAAGGAACACGGGTGGGTTTTAGTCAGTAAAAGTCTGACACGCCCTCCCGCTCCGCCCAGAGCGGGAAAAGTCATTTGATAATTTCCCATCCAGGAAAAAAAAAGGGTTCACAGAGGTGTGCCTATGGTATACTCACATTTTGCCACTTACGTTTAAGTCCCATGTGTACGGGGTTATGGCTAAGTAATAACAGCCGAACGGTTCGATCAATCAGGTTAAGCTACGCTTGCAGCGGTTGGTCTGTGGATGGGTGACCATCTTAACACACAAAGACCCCTCCATGTCTCGGAAAACACGCATTTATGAAATGTTGAAAGTCACTACGGGTCGTCAGAACCCGGTAAGTGTGACAACCAGTCTTACCAAGGGGTAACGCATTACCCAACGACTGGGTTGTAGATAGACAGTCCTTTCATGTAAAATAGTGGTACTCAGTGCATCCGGTAAGACTGGAAACCCACTCCAAAAGAGTTGGGAAAAGGTAGGCAGATGATGTCTGAATCCCATATAATAGGAGACGAGCATATGGACATCAACCGGGCAGAAATCCAGTGAAATACCGAATACTTTGCCCGATCTGGGAATTGAACTCAGGACCTCATACTTAGTAGTAGCGCTTGCGACCAGTAGACCAACGAGACAGTAAGAAAAACTGTGTGATAAATAAAAATATTTACAAAACATTTTACCTACATTTTGCAAAAGCAACGATATTTTGAAAGACAATTTTTTTTCCATAGAGAACCAACTAAATGCCGACGTAATACCGGAACGGTAAACAAATTTTCATCACGACGAAAAATTCGCAACTCATTTTCGAAATACTAAAGCGAAAGAATGTAAAAAACGCTAATTGTTACAAGCTTCCGAACTTCAAACTGGGCTTAAAAATTCACAGTAAACTTGGCTTAAACTCTATATTGCACGATAACGCAGACATTTTTATTGTTATGTCAAAAGTTCGTAGGGTACCAATGACATAATTTCTTTGAAATTGGGTTTCATTGCGGACTCGTGCACTGTGCCAGTGTTTTATTGAAAACAGTGTAAATATTCCGAAAGAGAAGTACTCCAATTTATTTTTCCTTAACTTTTACAGATTTCTGTTGTGATCTTTTTTATTTTGTTAACGTTTTAGCGATTCAGTGACCCAGTTTAGCGGTTGGTGGAAAAATTATCGAGCTGAGTATTGCACGAAATAATGATGATGGGGCGTTGAAGTACAGTTGGGCAACTGAATGAAATACGAACCAACTAAGTTTTATGGCGGACGTTAAGGCGAAGAAAAAAAAAAGAGTTGAAAATGAAACTAAGAATTTCTGAAATTCTCAATTTGGCTACAATCCACCATTAAAAACTTATCATAATGCCTGTATGAAGGGTTAGAAATATATATCGACGGTTAAAAGGTAATACGGCATAAGCGCCATTTTGGTCAAATATGACTTATGAATTCCATCCTACTTAACATTTTCTGCTTTTTCGAATGCGCTTACTCCCATGGCTCTACGATGTCTTTCCATTTTCACGATATGACAATAAACAAAAAAGTTATGTCCATTTTTCAACAGTTCCAAACTTTAAACTGCTCTCCTGGACAATTTGGTTTTTGTCGCTTATACCTAACGTGACCAGACGTCCCGTTTTGAACGGGACTGTCCCTTTTTATAAATACGAGTCCCGGTGTCCCCGAAATGAACTCCGGGACGCAAAATAGTCCCATTTTCCGAAAACTTGAGTAGTCGAGCCGGCCGGACGGCCGCCGCATCAGCTGTATTAAAGCAAATTTGTTCCTCTGATAAATATAACTAAACGTTTCGGATATGTATATTTTTCAATTTGTAACTTTTTCTGCTAACTGGCTTTTTCTGAATAACTAACTTTAAAAAACTGTTTTTTTTTATACGACTACCTATTAATTGACCTAAATAAACCAATGTCCCGTTTTGAGTCAAAGAATAAATGGTCACGTTACTTATACCCTATTACGTATTAACCGTCGATTTACATATATAGTACAACCACATTTTGCCAGTTATGACATCATCATCATCATCATTTCAGCCATAAGACGTCCACTGCTGGACTTAGGCCTCCCCCAATTTGAGGGGTTTTGCCATAATCGCCACGCTTAGCAGGCGGGTTGGCGATCGCAGTATGATGGCAAAATTCATAGAGAACGCTGCTGTCCATTCTCTAGTAAGTCCTTTAGTCGCCTTTTACGACACCCACGGGAAGAAATGGGGTGGTGTTATTCTTTACGTCCGGCACCACACGGTAGTACTGCCAGTTATGTATGTTTAAGTAACTTAATTGCCATCAACCGTTCACACCCCAGACACCGGGCTGCTACTGAGAAATTCTAGATGGAAAAATCCAATAACACTTTGCCTGACCCGGGAATAACCATAACCGATTTTTATGGCATTGGAATTGCAGCCGGACGCATGAAGCCAAAAACTTATTTACATATTCGCAAAACCGTTTGACAAAACAAACAGAACCATAGAAACTAGAAATATACTTCAATCGATTCAAATATCGAAAATATTTTACTTCAAAAGCGTTTCACGAAAAGTAAGAAAATGGCTTTTTACAGTCGAAACTTTGCCTTTGAGTGCATAGGGTGTCATTCTATCGTCAACATTTCCTGCAATTCCATTTCGCGGCGGTTCCGATTGCGGCGATGCGATGAAAAAAACTTTATCGGTTCAAACTTGAGTTTGAATTTTTAAATCGAACATTCGAATAAGTGTTCTGCGCGTTTAGGCGTGGATTTAAAATGTTTGCGGTATATGGCCAGGACTTTTTTGTTATTTTTATTAAACTTTTATGAAATTGTGAATAATCAATTCGAAAATGATATAATTGAACTTTTCTACGAAAAAAAGTCAGCATTCTTTGATGACACATGTTGGCACAGAATAAATAACCCTAAAATGAATGGCGGGTATAAAATGGACTGGACATTTCGAATGTGAAAATATATTTTCGAAATTCAGATTCGAATTTCGAGCCCGATGGAACGGAAGTGACGGGAAATCTGCGATCGGAACGGGTTGGCTGGCCATTGTCTTCCGGAAACGAATGGCGCGTGAGGGTTGGCAGAATTGGTATGACCGGAAATAGTGCGTGTGACCAATGCAGTGCATTCAATTACTTATTTGATGCAGGTTTGTGATTAACTTAGCAGTGATTGCATGGAATATTTACATATAAGAAAATGCCTTTAGGCGCATACCTAGACTTTGAAAAATTACATATTGGGATCTTACGAAAATTAAGCTTTGCTTTTAGAACATTAGAATGTATTTGAATAACATATCGAAGAACGATACTTAGTGTTTTATTTGAAATTAGCTTTTGCCAGCGGCTTCGCCCGTATTGTACGTATACACATTCCTCTTGACTCCCTTTATTTATTAAAAAAAACCACATCAAAATCAGTAGCGTAGTTTTAAAAATCTAAGCATACATAGGGACAGACAGAGGGAAGCGACTTTGCTTTATACTATGTAGTGATGAAACCAAGTAAAAATAAAGTTATTTAAAAACCATTTCACATTAAATAAAAGACACTGTACCCTCGGAGTTTGTTTCGACATTTCATCTCAAAGATCAGACAGGTAGGAAATCGGCGTCATCTAGTTTTAAAATAGTGTCCAACATATCATTGACGTGTAAAGGTGTCTTAGAAGGTCTCCTTCATCATTTCAGCGGTAAGACGTCCACTGCTGGATTCAGGCCTCCCCCAATTTGGGGGGCTTTGCCATAATCGCCACGCTTGGCAGGCGGGTTGGCGATCGCAGTATGATGGTAAAATGCATAGAGAACGCTGCTGCCCATTCTCTAGTAAGTCCCATAGTCGCCTTTTACGACACCCACAGGAATAAATGGGGTGGTGTTATTCTTTACGTCCGGCACCACACGGTACCACGAAGAAGGAAGGTCTCCTTACATAAACATAATCATACCTACGGTAGTTATTGAAACTGCGCTAACATAACCAACACCCTCACATCCAAAGAACAAAACCCTCAAAAAAAGCTAAGACAAATGAACCCAGCCACCATTTAAAGCCGACTAACGACCGCCACTATTTTTCACCCACACTTAGACGTAATTAGGAGCGTCGCAATGCGCAAGTTTGTGCTATAAAATACTTTCACTCATCGGGGTAATGGATCGTGCTGAGTCGTGCTTTTCGGCCAGTCATCACGTGAGGTGAGCATGTGTTGTTACGTTGGTAGTAAATTAGAGGTGTGTTGGCAGCGTCTGTGTGTGTGAACTTTAGGAAGGAGTAGGAGTGGTGGTGTGTGTGTGTGTGTGTGTGTGTGTGTTTCATTTGATAGATGCATCGTTTTGATTTTGTTTCGTTCTGTTTCTCGTTAATAAAGTAGAGGAAAGTATCTTATTACTATCGAGTAACTTTTTGTTTGCAATTGAGATTTGCTGTTGCAATTATTTATTAAAATAGGTACTAGCTTTTGTCAGCGTCTTTGCGCGCGTATTACACATATAAACCTTTCCCTTGAATCACCTCTGTCCATTGATGTAAACCACATCAAAATTAATTGCGTAGTTAAAAAGATCTAAGCGTAAAAACGCGGGAAGCTACTTTTATACTATGTAAAGATGCTAGGCTAAAAATGTATGCAGAGAACAAAAGTGTAAGATTAAGGAAAGAAATTATGAGACTATTTTGTTCTCATCCGTTTCCTAAAATAAGCAAAAACCTTGGAGCCATGCCCCACCATATATTTAGTATGAAGCGAACCGGGACAATCGGGCCATTATCTGCAGGCAGAGGGTTAATGGGCCAAACTGGACTTGTTCACAAAGATAGCAAGTGGGGACTTGTGGGGAGCACTGTCTTCGCCATATAACGGCGATGGTTAAGTGCGGGGGTGCTTTAGACCTGCTTAGTTTTTGCCACTGCCGGATGAATTGTCTTGTAATGTTGGTTCTGCACTAGTCATTTTAGGGTTATGAGGGAATGAGTTGGAATAACACCCGGTCATTCGAGATTATTTGCTACTTTCTTACGTATTTTATTTTCCACTTCCTTTCTCTTTTTACCCATTAGCTCCCATTTACATGGGCATCCGTATTGTGTCAGTAAATGTATATACCTATGTAACCTGATATAAAATATATTTTATGATAGTCAAGATATTTTCGATATTTTTAGGGTTCCGTACCCAACGGGTAAAACGGGATCCTATTACTAAGACTGCTGTCCGTCCGTCCGTCTGTCAGCACACTGTCTCACTGTCTCATGATTTCATGAACCATGATAGTTAGAGAGTTGAAATTTTCACACGTGATGTATTTCTGTTGCCGTTATAACAAGAAATACTCAAAAACAGAATAATATAAATATTTAAGGAGGCTCCCATACAACAAATGTGATATTATTGCCGTTTTTATAGATAAAATGGAGAGGAACCCTTCGTGCGCGAGTCCGACTCACACTTGGCAGGTTTTTTTTGTTCGGTTTTAGATTCAACTTAGCAGTGAATCTTCTTTTTATGTTTTAATAAAAAAATATAATTCCTGCTTAAGATTTACCACAGACACTGTTATCACGAAACAATAATTCAGCGATGACAATAAAAGGTTGGCTTTTATACCACATAAACAAAAATCGTCCAATAAAGACATCGGGGATGTTCGGGGGAGCTCGGGGGACATCGGCGTCAACCACGCGGAATTGTGATAACCAAACGATGGTGTAGGGATGGGAGCATAGAAATTGTTTAGAAGTTGCAAGTTAATAAGATACGTAAGGTTAGACAAGTTAAAATTCGTATTTTGATTTCTTACATTACTTACAAATCTATTTCTGTACAAATTATAAGTTAAAGACACTTTTCGTGTTTGTATGTGTGACCGCGTTTTTCTTCAAAGCAAAACAACGGATTTCGATGCGGTTTCCACCATCATTAAGAGAATTCAATCCAAAAGGTTTATGAGTATGTGCTTAGTAATAATAATATCTTAGAACAATCAACACACCGTTATCTGATCCCAAACTAGGCAGAGCCTGTACTAAGGTAACCAGACAACTGATAAATATACTTATATATTTCTAAATACATACATATTATAGATAAATTGCACCCAGACACAGAACAAATGATTGTGCTCATCACACAACATTTGTCCTGGGTGGGAATCGAACCCACGACCTCAGTCTTAGCAGTCAGGGTCACTAACCACCAGACTAACATGCCAGTCAAAACTTAAAACTCTAAGTGTCCACGATTTCATGGGTGTGAATTTTTTTGTTTACACACCCCGTCACATCGCATCGCATCGCCTGCTCACGCTCTTACTTAGGTTTTCGCTTAGCGTTCTTTCTGACTTTTTTGCACGGCTCCTAAGGGACCTAGTGATGTTAAATAGCCTATAGTATTCCTAAACAATTAAACTATAAAATGCAAAGATTTTGTCAAATCCGAATGGTAGGTCTAGAGATAAGCGTGTACAAACAAACAAAATCTTCAGGTTTATTGTTACTAAGTATAAGTATTCATACTAAACAAACATAATAACAAGAAAATCTCGATGTTTGGACTAGTCGTAAAAACCAACGCAGGGACGATAAAGAAAATGTAGAGTGTATTATCAAGATTTTTCCAGCATCTAGAAATTAACACTCAATCTCACACTCAACGTCAATTTGATTTATTGAAGTTTAATTGATCTTGATACTTTGTTAATTTCTATTTACTTACTACTTTTAAAAGAAATTTATAATTCAACTCTAAAATCTATCATTTGACAGCCCTAACCAACCATCATTAATGGGAAACCATGGCAAACCGACGGTGCGGTAGATATTGCCGTCTATGCTGCAATAATCGTAAAACGAGGCAGTGGTAAACACGCAATGTATTGGAAACAGGAGATTAGTACCGATGGAAGGACTTACGTATCGTTGTTGAGCTGCAGTTAAATGTTCACGGAACATACCTGAAACAAAAGAAGGGATTATTAGATTATATATATATATATTTTTTTATAATGAATTCAAGCAATCAGTGATCTTGATTACCCCAAAACATGTTAGGGTTAATTACTGGTTCAAACGCATTTGGGTGTAATAACAAACAAAAAATTTGGTAATTTATTTTTCGCTAAAACATTTTAAATATATCAGTAAAAAGTCTCATAAATAAGTTTCACTGTTATTCTTTGAAAGAGAAAACTTTAGAATCCAAAAATTCGAAAGTTATGCAATTAAAAGTATCAACAAAACAAACACATACCATAAAAAAGCTCCTAATCCATTGTATATCTTATAATGGCACCCAAAACATTGCCAGAAGCAATGCAGAAAATATTAAAAATTCTAAAGCAAGGGAAAACAAGAAACTGCCTGAGGGCAGAATGTTACAATATTACAGTTATCTAATACCCATAATATTGTAACATGTCAAACTTCTCAGATATGGGGCTTCATGGCGCTTTATGGCTTTTCGACTCCGTGTTTTTCGCGACATCGTCAGTTTTTTCGCTGTATCTTATGGCGCCGCAGGCGGGGGGTTAGAGTTTGAGGTTATGTACATTTTTTTTGTTTTTTTTTTAGAGTTTGATATTATGTGAATGATTTAAGTGCTTTTTTGTGATTGTTGTAATTTTGCAAAAACAAAGGTGCCTTTCTCAAAACAGTGAAGGAAAACATCGTGAAGAAATCTGTCTTAGAATCAAAAATTCGATGCATGGTACATCTACCAACCCGCTGTGGAATGTGGCGCGTGGTGGAATTTGGCCCCCTCCCTCTCGCAGAGAAGGGGCTTGCGTCTCAGCGGTGGGAACATTATATCCTGATAATTATTAAATGTGCTTATCAACTTAATTTAGGTAGCACTTATGGTGGAAATCGATACACAGATATGACAGACTAAAACTGGGTTAAAAATGTAGTAAGTACATATTTTACATACAGTATATAATCACATGATTAACCAAGCCGTTTATATTATAATACTCGAAATATTTTTGTTAAGTAACCAAAGATGTAATTGCATACCGTAATCAAGGAACAGAATCTGTCTGTTTTTTAACAGTAACGTGTTAAACTGCCATGGGTAAAATCAGTAAAAGTCAAAAATGTACTTAGTGTTATTTGACTTTCAGTCGATTATTGATTAAAAAGTATCAGACACATAGTCCGACATGGCAGTTAACGTATTAAAAAAACTCACAAAACACACCATTAGGATTTAACATCGCAGAAAATCATACAACAAAACATTTCCAAGACTATAAAGAGAAAACAACTCTAAATAACTGCGAAAGAAAATGTACAAGATATTCATGTTTAAGATGTATCCGAACGACGGTGAAAAAACTCATTTTAAGATCAATATCCCATCATTTAAAATTCAACTTTATAGTTTCTTTCACAGGGTTGAAAATTGAAGCTGTCTGAAATATTTTTTGCACTGAATGAAATTCTGCAAAGCGCCATAGAAGACAATGGCTTCAAGAATGAAGGAAATAAGTTGAGTAAAATATTTTGTATCTACTGTGTGATGGGTTGGGTCTTATTAAAATTTTCTTTGTCTCTCTTTTTTTTTGATAATGTTAAAGGAATGCTGAATGTTACCAGTTCATTATATTTTACGTAACCATGTTTTTATTTGCACGTTCGATCTCACCCTGTAGTAGTTAATGACTGTAATAGTAGTGATAAAGGTTATCGCTAAAAACTGCATTTTTTATAGAAGATGTAGTGTCAAAAATTGACAAGAGTATGCTTATTATACATGGTTTTTTTTTTTTGGATGGCAATTCATCATATGACTTCTCCCGCTCTGGGCGGAGCGGGAGGGCGTGTCAGACTTTTGCTGACTAAAACCCACCCGTGTTCCTTCAGTTGCCCATGTGCCAGGGTCACGGTATCTCTTTCGAACAATCTCGCGACCCTGGGCTTGGTTATGTTGAATGGATGAACGAAAAGCGACTAACAAAAGGTATTTACAAAGGCAGAAATGAGTGTAAATGGGGAGGACGTCCTAAAAGAACATATAGTGACCTTATTGGTGATGTTCTTTAGAAAGGTCAGGTGCGTAATACCACAGTCTATAAATCATACAGTCGTCCGACGAAGACGTCTAGACAGGGCAATCGTGCGGGGTAAGAGGGGCGAGACGGGGGAAGGGCGCTCCCGAATTGCATACGCTACCGTGTTAGTAGTTCGGGATAAAACTTTCAGGGCTATCGTGTGTCACTTTGTTTTTGTTTTAATTAATTAAAAATAATTTTATTAAAATGGTGCATACGACGTCTGCTGTGAAGGATTGCAAGTCGTCATCTTACATTAATAAAAAATTGCGATTTCATCAATTGCCGCGCATGGATGAAAGGTAAACAAATAAATAAAATATTGTTTATTTGATAGAAAGCCAACATGGCGGCGCGACGTGTAGCCGATATTTATTTATTGTGCGGCGGCCATGATGGCGCCGACGAAAACTTGCAATTTTTTCGTCATGGGTATAATTTTCATGGGTTTAGAGGTCGCTAAAACCGACTATGGGGTCAAAATTAAAATCCAAGATGGCGCAACGAAAATTTGCAAATTTTTCGTCATGGGTGTCATTTTCAAGATTTACGAAATCCCTACAAATAAAAATGAGGTCAAGTGTCTTTCGCGGAAATGTCTATCGTGCAAGTGTACCTGACCCAGGATGGAGGACATTATTCGAAAAAAAAAAATAGTTATGCGTGTCAATTTTGTGATTTCTTGGGGTGAAGATTATGAAAATAACATCAATTTTCAAATCCAAGATGGCAGATATTTCTCTAAATGAAATTTAATTTAGAGAAATATCCGCCATCTTGGATTGTGACATGTGTTTGTCTCAACCTCAATCTAGAATTGTATATTTTTGCGTGTCAGACCATAGACGAAGCACATTAATATAATAGTTCCTGTATTATAAATTTCAGATGCAAATTATGGTTAGGCAATACTGTTGATCTAAAATAAATTTAAAAAAGTTTACTTGAGACAACCCTAGCTGTTGCGACAATGCCTACACGTTGTCGGCATTTACAAGGAGATCAAAGGCGTCGTTCTACTGTACGTTTTTATACTGTGGTAATACGCGCAATTGACGTGCGTGTATGACCAGATGTGTAAGGATCGTAGCAGATGGCGTTCTGTAGCTTCTGCCTAATCTCACGGAAAGAAGACGTGAGTTTATGGTACTATATTTTAGTGCACTGTAGTATAATAAAAAATAACGTATTAATTATATGTTAATTATCACATCAAAAAAAAAAAAAATTGCACTCCGGGAGTGCCGGCAGAAGTGAAAACTTGATTATTAACGTTGAGCATGTTTGATATTTTGGAATGGTTAGGGAATAATTTGTTGTTCAATTTCCATATTTTAAGCACTTTATATTCACGAATTTTACGAATACACAACAATGTGATCACTACACAGACGGTCGAGCCATCAGCTGTCACCATCCATGGATGCGCGTGGCACGCTGTAACATAGACGAACATTCGCGCAAGCGCCCTGCGCCGCCTAAACGAAACAGTAGGCCCAGGCATACATTTTCGCCGCGCCGTAGAGAGGGGATAGCTGTCTACTCTCCATCCGTCCTACGCTTTTTCGATCAGGTCACGTGTCCTGACGCGAGTTTAAGATTTTATACCCATTACAGAAAAAGTGCTCAACGCCGCTAAAGAAGTTTTCACTTCAAAAATTGAATGATTAGTTTGAGCGCCATCTATAATCGAGTTGCTGTCTTAGAAAAAGTTATTTGTTACAATTATTTAATTCATAAGTAATATTTATTTTATGGCTTATGCTATATTACGATTTTATTTTTTTAGAATTAGACACACTTTTAATGACATATATTTTACTGTAAACTCTTCGTGTTTAGTAGTTTATATTAGCGTCATCTATGATTCCATAACCATACTAACCAAGGCTAGCCAAGTGATTCGTATTCGTTTTAATAGATGGCGCTTTTCCAAATTAAAACCATCCGTCCTACGCTTTTTCGATCAGGTCACGTGTCCTGACGCGAGTTTAAGATTTTATACCCATTACAGAAAAAGTGCTCAACGCCGCTAAAGAAGTTTTCACTTCAAAAATCGCATCGATATTGGAACTTTGTTGCCTAAGTCCACTAATTTTCAGTATGGGCCCACTGTGCGTCGCCACGCTCGCCAGTCCAAAATTTAGGTTTACCCTTCGCCTATAGATGTTTCACATAAAAAACTTGATAGGTTTCGCAGCCATCATCTTGGATTTTTATTTTGACGACACTATCTCAGTATTCTATCAACTTGATCAGGCTAGGTGGAGCGACGATCTTCGCAGGGTGGCAGCTGGATGAGAGTTGCTAAAAATCGAGCACAATGGCGTGAAATTGGAGAGGCCTATGTGCAGCAGTGGACTGCTATAGGCTGATGATGAAATCTTAGCATTCTCGAAAACCATGACGACTTACACGGCGCACACATTTTCGTTCATGACGATTCACTCTTACCGAAAGCTTCATTACAATTTTATTTATTCAGTGATATAGATGAATACCTAATAAAAATAGTGTTGTACATCATGTACCTTCATATTATGTTCGATTGTACTGTACGGCCAATTACATCGACATACGTATGCTTGAACCTATCAATTTACCGTAATAAGTACTGTAACGAAAGGAAATCTTTTATGAGAGGACGTAATACGGGCAATCGTCAATAATGAGCCTATTTGAGGTATTATTGGAAAAATTACGTCGAAATGTATTGTTCCGAAAATGTTACAGAATAATAAAGCTCATTTGGTAATTCTCAATAACGGTTGGTAAACTCAAATTCTTCTTTCGCTTAATAATTTCAAGACTCTTTCAATGGTATTGATTATATGAGCTTTTCAAGTAGTTCATTTTATTTAATACTAGCTGTTGACCGCGACTTCGTCTGCAATCCAAAATAAAATGTAATCTGTATCCTTATCCAGGTCAGTGTTTATCTGTGTGCGAATTTTCATCTGAATCCATTCTGCCGTTTTAGCGTTAAAGCGTAACATACACACAAATTTACTTTCGCATTTATACTCTACAGTAATAATTATATATATAATATTATAAAGAGAAAAAAAAAATATGTATTTTTGTTTGCTTGTTTGTAATGGATAAAATCAATAACTACTGGACCGATTTTAAAAATTCTTTCACCATTAGAAAGCTACATTATCTGCGAGTAATATAGGCTATATAACATCACGCTACAACCAATAGTAACGGAGCAGTAATGAAAAATGTTGCAAAAACGGGGACAATCGCACGAGTAGGCGATTCGACGGGTCGATTCGGGAAGGGTCGGGGGAACACGAAAAATAACGCGGACGAAGTCGCGGGCAGAAGCTAGTATTAGATATCGCACACCTAGATGAAGGGTGGCACAACTCAAAATAATACGAAATCGAGTTATTGCGATTATCGGAATCAGCGTCGAAAACTACACTAACTCCAAAGACACCTGTGTACTAACTCCATTCATAAAAAACTGGATGGCTCTGTAAGTCAGTCTTTTTGATTAGCCCCCGGTCACCCCTCACCAACAACAGTAACGCATCACCAGTTACGACATGCCAGCCGCAGGGGAAGTTGCTGTCAATACGCACAAAGAGTAAATTATTTCCACTTAGTTTTGTATTCGTGGCTAACCGCAGTAATCAAGCGTGAATTATTTTGAGTTGATTTTGTATTCGTGATTGCATCGGTCTTGTTTCTTGGGTGTTCTTCAAATTATTTCCACTTACCCCAGTAATATGGAATCAATTTCAGTTGATAAAAATATTAAACAATGATTTAGTCACGATTACTAATATAACACGAAAAATAATAATAAAAAAGTTATACGTGTATTTGAAGGTAAGTAATTGAGCAAATTAATATCTTAGTAAAATAATATACAGCATCATACACCAATAATTTAAATCGGTCAAATAGAAAACGAGTAAAACGTTTTTCGCACTTCCTGAAAAAAGAGGTATTTTGAGTTGTGCTACTCTTTATCTAGGTGTGCGATATTTTGCAATATTGTGTTTATCAAGTTTTAAATACCTACTTGCTGAAAGTTACGTCAAAACGTTTAAGAAGACTTTGATTCTCTAAATGAAAATACGTCTCTAATGACTTATCTCTATACATTAACTTTTACACCCGCATCAGCGTGGAAGTGACATTTGTCTATCCAAGCGTGAACCGAATGAAAAGGCCAGCTTTACAGATAAATTCACGAGCATCTATTTTTAAAAGACACCGTCAAACGGAACTCACATGACTTACTGATACACGAACTTCAACCTTAAAAAAACATAATAGGGTTTGAAGTTGAATGTAAACCTCTGTTCACTTCACAGGCAAAGATTTAATTTGTCCAACTAGATTACAGCATTGTTTCCGACCAACACATGTATTTCTGAAGTGAGGGTAGAGTAAAAAACCTAATTTGAGTCGCCTCGTTTCACGATAAAGTGCTTCATTTATATATTTTTTAATTCTATTTCCTTGTGAATGGGGTTAATTTTATGCTCGCCAGTGTATTCGTCTGGAATGGAAACGTAAATAATGTGAATTGGAGTGCATGATTCCCCGGATTCTCGTATGTTAAATTAAATTCTTTCGTTTCTGTTTTTTGGCGCGTGACTTCAGTTCATTTGGGATAGTTGGGATCTTGGATAGACTTTCCAATGTATAGATGGATGAGTGAAATGATTCAAATGGGTCTTTTTTGTGAACATTGGTACACACTGGTAAATACCGTATGTGAATAGTTGGCCAGTACTTATTGGCTTTGCGTTCTGTATTATTAAGTTATGAGTTGAAGGTGTGATTTTATAAACATGTTGTCAATTTCAGTATTTGATATTTTTAACACGCTGTTATTAGCTTGGTATGTACCTATGTATTTATGTAACGGAATCTATGTACGTCATTGATTTGAACCTTTGCACTCTTATCAAGGATCGATGACAATACAATAATTTCATGAATTTGTGCCATTATCCTTGCCAGGATTACCAAGATAGAAAAAAAAAAGAAACGCCTTTGTAGCTAGCCGAACTAAAAAATAGAAAGAAAATAATACTTCAAAAAAATAAAAAATACGCTTTCATAGAAAACTAAACTAAAAGTAGAAGTTTATATTTCTTAAACCTCTTATAACAATGAGTTTGTTTTCTTAAGTTTCCCATTCACTTTTCTGCTTGTATCCCATTTTTTTTTTGTAGTCAATGGATGAATGTCTTCTTCTTTTAAAGTTTTTAAATCCAATTCTACATCAAAACCCACTGATAATAAGCACCCTTTCATCAAAGACCAGCTCTACATATCCACCCGAAAAACATCGAAAATCGTAATCCACCGACCGTTTTAATGACCGCAGTCCGTTAGTAGTCCTCTTAAGTCCAAGAAGCTCCTAATGCCTCTCGCAGATCATCCAGAACATTAAATGTACGTATTTCGGGGGGCAATGGACATGGAAAGGGCGGGGAGTACTTTCGATCGAGTGTTTTGGAGATACCCTCGTCTATTGTGATGGTGATGAAACTAGCAGGGTCGTAAAAGAATTTTGGTAGTGTTTTTGGGGTAAATTGACTGTCTATAGTTATTACTTGGCTATGGAGTAAGATGCTAAGAGATGGGATTAGTCCATGCTAGACAAATATGAAAAAAAGAAAATAACCGACTACCAAAAAAAACAGTAGAAAGTAGTCACTCCTCAGAACTTGACCAAATTTATTTCACTCTACAAGTATAGTATTTCAAAGATTTTTTTTTGTTTTGTTTTGTAAATGACGGTGTTCTGATATAAAATACATTAAAAAAAATAACACAATTGAAAACCTACTTTTTGAAGTTTGTTATAAGAGGAAATCGTTTTTTCAGTAGTATGACATAAGATAGATTTCAATAGTAAGTACATAAGTAGATAATATTATTATAATAAAATTGGATGTGTAAAAGAGCCGACTAGAGGAACAATTCTCATAGTCTTAAGAACATTCATAGTCTGATCTCAGTCTCAATCTGTCATAAATACCTCGAGTTGCCATACATTTTTGACAAGTTTTTGACATTTGTCTGTCGCCGAGATGAGACTGCGACTAGAGTTTGAACGTTTTTAATTACGGGAATCGACCTTCTGGACAGGCAATGCAAGGTCTGGTTCGAGGTGACCTAGGAAAATAACGTGAAGGAATTTGGAAGCCTTTTCGAAGTAATGCGATATCGTCGGCTCGGTAGTAAAAAAAAAAACTGATTGTTATGATCAGAAACACGGAATAGTTTTGTTTATCACGGAAGTAACAAATATGTCTACTTTAGTTACAAGGCATCCATTTTCAGCAGCGTTTTAGGAGGTTGGACACGAGCCAAAACGTCATAGTAAGATTGATAGCGTAAAAGCACCCATAGTAAATATGAGCACAAGGTCGTAACTCATGTAAGAAGGATATATCACACACGATACATAAGCTAATATTGTTACACTAGAAGACAACGCTAAGACGTTCAGCAAAGTTGCGGTCACGGCACACCTAACTTGAGATAAACCATTATAACTAGACCCATCTCCGCCGACCAATCTCCATGAAACCGTAACTAAATTAACTTGATACGGGAGGGAAGGAAGGCCAACTGATACTGGCTGTATCGGAGACATGACCACTTGAACGAACCTTATTTGAAACTCAAGCAGTAGCCATTTAATCAAGACCCTTCATTTGATGCAAATGTAAGGATCCGAAATATCTAAGAGAAATGGTTGGAGAATTTTATCTAACCAGTTTAGTTGGACCTGTAAGTGTTAGTAATATAGAAGGTTTAAGAGGTATATGGTCTATGGTTGTGGCATAATGGATTACCATCAATAAATAAGTAGCATTAGCATTATGTCTGAATGATGGTGGAGCTTCATTTGAGCCGATTTTGGTGGAATTTGGGTTAGAATCGGAGTGGAGTATATTAATTAGTCATGTTGTGTAATGTTGCTTGTCTATATTAATTACTGCGTGGATTTTATAATGGATGCTACAATAGCTTTTAATTTTGAATGAGGCTTTTGCATGTATTGTGTTCAGTGGGTGATTATTAGAAGAGGATAAAGGATTTCTTATGGAGTATTGTAAAGGAACTGTTATATATGTAAGGAATTGATACAGTTTGACGATTGTTAAAATACCATGGTCTATTTATTTATTTCTTTGGGAAAACAAACAGTTACACAAAAGTTCCTTAGTTCAAATTTAATAGGAACTAAATAGGCATGCGAGTGAATTTCCTAGTTTGAAAAAAAAAAAACTAACTGAATTTTCGCATGCATTAACAATGCTGTCATTTTTTTGAAACCCATATTCATACTACAAAAGTAGACTTTCCTGAAAAAAACTACACACACAAACAATTCCATGCCTAAAATTTAAACCAGACTACTCATACCAATAGAGACCACAATATTTATAGTATCAAAGCGAATATAATAACGTTTAACAATAGAGCAAGCGACGTACATGTGCCTCTTGTAGCGAGTGAAATTAAGCTTTACATAGAGCTCACTCTCCATGATAATTACGAAATAACTACTGCATGGAGTTTGTAATTGAAACCGACGCGACGAGCTCTACGTCTAGTGCACGGGACGGGAGTACAGCTGATAGAGTTGATTTAATTTGACAGCTATTTTGTGAAATGAAAGGCTCTGTGTGTTTTTTGTTTGATAATAATGTTAATATAGATGAATAATACAGTGATGAGAATATTCACAATGATAGTAGGATTAGGTCCTGGATATAGATTAAGAAGGAATAGCAGACTAATCTTATGTACAAACATCTCAATTAGGATATAATGTCTGATCAAAATTTTGAAGTGGACAACAACGGATAAATAATTATAAATACTCTTATTTGGATTTTTAATCACATAATACAATACAACACCCAAGTAAATGACAGTACATAACAAAGAAAATATCAAGAGTACGGAATTGCAAAAGACCACATACATATACAAAACATCACGCCTCTGTGCCTCGATGAAGTAGGTCTTAGACAGAGGTCTACCTATAGTACCGCCAGCCTTAAACAAAATAAAACATTGCGTACGTAATTGTAGGTTTATATTGATACAATATTATGAAAGGCCAATTGTGGATAATCAAATTAATTCGTGTCAATCATTTTGAGGCGGACTGTCTTTTGACAGTGTCGTTTTTCCAATTACAAAGAACAGTCTCAAATTACTTACTAATGTTTATTACCAATACTATAACCACGAACTCAAGACAGAGTATCCATAGCTATTTCAACGTAACAAATCTCCGTGAGGACCCTGAAGGCCAGACACACTCGACGCTTGATGGCACTTTGAACTGCACGAGGTAATTAGCACATTAAGTGGCAATCCGCTTTTTGCTCTCCCGAGCTAGTTACACCAAGTGCCAAGTGGGTTAGGTGTTAAATCTGTGTGCAAGGGACTATATAAAATTTAGTATTTGAAGGCTTTTGTTGTAGTAGTGGTAATGGTTGATTTAAAAATAAAGACACTTGTCGGTAGATATGACATGGAAGTAGTGAATAATGATGATGTTAAAAAAAAATATGGTATTGGATAACTTAATAAAGATATATTCGAATTTCTTAAAATAGAAAGCTGCGACTGTACCAATAAAGACATTTTCAACACAAGAAGGAAGACATAATATTATTTACGAAGCACTTCACGACAATTCTCGCTCACAAATAAAAACCAATAAAACACGCACTCCCAACGTGCCTAACAAAACAATAAAAAAATCCCACTCCAGCTACATTACCACAAAAAGGAAAATCAAATAAAAGCAAACCTTGAAATCTCAGCATCGTGTAAATCAGTTCGGTGGTCGAATTAATTCATTTCCTGGTAGAAGGGGGGAGCACGCGCGACGTACGTGATGGCTGGCCAAACAGATGGTCTGATGCTATGAATGTAAGAGTTTTTGCAGCAGACTTGCGATCCTTTTTTGTTTTGTTAGACGTGACGTAAACAATGGATGCAGTGGGACCACATCAGGCCATCCCATGCATGCAGAGTGCAGTGATGTGTTCCGTGTTCGTGGACGTTGCAGCAAAAATGTGCAGCAGAGCTACGTTGTCGTTTTGTTGAGATTTAATTTGGTAATGTTTTTTTTTTAAATTGGGTGAGTAATTTTGGTGAAGCATTTGAGTGACATTATCACAACATCATACCAGTTTGCGTGTTGATATTATACTATTATCTAAAGTTGTTTCTATTTTATTTTGTTGCTAAGAGAAAATGACTACGACCTCAAGAGTTCAAGGCAACCTTAATCTTATATGACCTAGGTTATCCGTAACTAACTGTTACGTGGTCCCCCAAGGCAACTACTAGGTCCCATTACTTTCCATCCATCAGTTGTTGGAAAAGCCTGATTTACGAGCCAACCAACTTTATATTACGTCTTAAACGACGCCAATAAAAAGTTGCGCTATAAACGACAAAGCTGGAGCACTTATAGCGTATACTTTTTTATTGCCCGACCGGTATACATAGTAAAACAATTCGCTGGGAAAGTGGGGGAAATGGAAAATTTTCTACGGTTCGTAATTTTCTTTGAATATTTAATTCGGATGATGATGGTATGGTTTTAGGTTTATTAGGTTATGTGGGTTTTTATTAATAACATAAATTCTTGTTTGTTCATCAAAATTATATCTTATGGTACCAACGAGTAGGTAGTTAGGTGTTATTCCAACTGAGATTGTAGACGTATGTTATTTCAAGTATTGATGAAGATAATTGTAAATTTAGTTTATTATGTTCCTTCAATAACTCCACACAGATCTAGGTTCTAAGGGCGAAGTAATAATATTAACATAGTCTAATTACTATTTTGATATGGCTCACGCGAGAGAGTAGATATCGGTATTCAATTTGGAATTAATAATGTAATTAATAGTTTAGGGAACAGTTGATGGTATAATTCAGAATTGGATAATTATACAGCTAGCATAGCTACATTACCCAGACGTTAATATGACATCGTTATTTAGAAAGAGACTGACAGTGATGAGTGACGAACACAATTAATTACAAAAGCCGAATTTGTTCTGAAACTCAATGAACTGTAAATGCTAATAATAATGCTTATATGCTATATCTATTATATTATAAAAGCTTCAACAGTAGCAATGGTCTAGGTACTTATTTTAGAAAGTATATTTGAGGAAAGAGACATCGACATAATTTAGAAACTGATTCGAGTTAAGCAACCAATCCCGACTGTGCTGAACGGGGTCTGATAGGAAATTGCGACGTCTGCCTCGAAACTAGTGATGTCAGAGGAAAGAATTTGTATCTAGACAATTTATTGATAAATATTACTGTATTATTTGAAGACTGGAGTAGATATTTTCAATATTGAAGTTGTTAAGAACATATAAGACTTGAATTGCTACAGAGTCTCGTAAGTTTTTTATTTGGACTGTTAGTATACTGTTGGAAAAAGTCGATACACCTACTTAATAATTATCATATCTTTATTGAAATCAAAGGACTGACCGTTTTAGCTTCTAAGATTATCTTAAATTCATCATTCGTTAGTATGATCTAAAATTTCACTAATATACATAATGCAACATTAAACCACAGTATAAATCTATCAATATTTTCAACAACATAATCCGTGTCTTCAAATATTTTTTAAAGTCACTGAGATAAGCGATAAACGGTGCGATGGTGTGGAATCGTCTCGAGGGAGGATTCACTAATCTGTTCAGGGGTCTATCGTTAACTGAGATCCCGTAAGTCTTGTTTTGAACAAGAGTTAGTGATTTATGAAATATGATTTTGATCACAGATATGAGAGGAAATATAAAAAGGTTTACAACTTAATTTTTTTTTTATGGTTCTTGCATATAAAAACTTACAGATAGTCCGAAAGTTAAAATTGTTAGTCCAATAGTTGTAGTCTTTTGTAGATTCAATCAATGATGTTCATGTCAGAGAAGCTTCAGAAAATAATTAGTCTAAACGAGGTCCTTAAGAAAACAATGCTGAATATCACATCGTGAAATTCATAAATTCTAGTTAGCTGTTGAATTTTAGTTCATCGCGTTTTCACTAAAACCGGATGAATATTAAGTCTTAAACTTGGCTTAAGATTTGGCCATGAAGTTGTATTGATCTCGGCTTTTCATTACGCGGTTGGCGGCACTCCAAACGTTACAATGAAGGAGAGGGTTTCATTTGAAAACAAATAAAAACCTAAAGACGAGCACTGTAACAATTTGTTACTAGATTCTATTGGAGTCGTGTTTTAGTGTTCTTACTGGTTAGCAAGAATTTATATTATTGGGAGTCTGATTAGAAAAAGGAGGAGTTGAGATGTTCATCTATTTGTCCCTAAAGTTCTATATTATTAGCAGAGTCATCATTAATCTGTTTGGCTCCAATAAAGTCATTGATTTCGTACAAATCATTCGATTTGTACGCTACAGTTTCAGTTGGATATTAGGCTTTAATTTCATCTTCTACTGATCCAATTACGTGTGACTTATTTAACTCTTCTCTCATCGTAAGTAATTTCATTCATCTTTTTTTATCTTACCCACCCATAATCACACTTACGGCTATAAACGTATAAACACGGACAAAAGGCAGGTCTACATCTGCGGCACGGAGTTCTTATCGTGCGATAGGACCCTAAACGGACCCGGCGACAGATTTACGGATCTCGGACCCGAGTGACCTCGTAATTTCGGACCTATCTCCCGTATCTTTCGGTTTTATTAGATTTTCCAGGATTCCGAAGGTGAAAGGTTCGAGTTTTGGAGAAATGAGCATTGATAAGACTGATTTGTGTGTTGGGATTTTTTGGGAATGGATGTGTTCGCGCTTTAAACTAATGTATGTAGACTAAGAAATTGTATATTTGTAGAATTTTTGCTGTTAGAAATCTCAATGTTGAGCTAAGCTCATTAAACAACCATTTCAACAATTGCGTATGATTATTGCGAGCCATGAAGAATCTATAAGAAATTATGCTTTCCAGATAGACATCCAACAATGACAAGGACCAAATTAACCTCTAAAATGTAGCAGTAAAAGGCTATGTAAATAATGAAGTTAGGGACTTACAGAAGTTAAGCTGCCAATTTTCTTTAGTTAACTTTCAACTTTGAGCACTTTGCTATTCGTAAAAGTTTTATTCGCTAAAAGGTTACCCGTACAAGAATACATAAGACAAAGGGTCTAAGAAATAACATTACGTCATCTGCCTAGCCTGTTCCCAACTATGTTTAGACTGGCTTTCAGTCTAACTGGATGCAGCAGAATACCAGTATTTAACATGGAGCGACTGGCTATCTGACGTTCTGGGTAATACTGTACCCCGTGGTAAGACTGGTTGTCTGACTTCGGGCTTCTGCCGACCCGTAACAACTATCAAGATCTAAAAACGACAGCCTGGGTTATTTTTTATGAGTTCTCCTGCTCTGTGTGGAGCGTGAGGGCGTGTCAGACTTATACTGACTAAAACCCACCCGTGTTCCCTCAGTTGCCTGTGCCATGGCCACGGTGGGATCAACGGCTTAACGTGCTTTCCATGGCACGGAGTGGTCTTGGTATATAAAAATTGTCACCCATCCATGTACTATCACTGGCTGTTTTACTTAGCCACAACACCCTCTTAGTAATAACATTTACACATTTTAGAGGATCTAACATCACCTGTTCTCCAGACATATTGATTCAAACCTAAGCTATGAATCCGCTAGTGTTGTAGCTACAACAATTACAATAGTCTGCGGTCGAGTAGTGTTGTGCACACGTTGCGCTATGTGACTAATGTTTGCGGAGACGAGCCTACAGTTCGCACGTCTGCTGCTACCTAGTGGCGGGACACACGGGTTTGTCGGATCAAGGGTTTGTTGTATCACGGGCTTCTTGGATCACGGGTTTGTTGTATCAGGGACTAAATAAACAGAGACATGAGGTCATGGAATTGAATAATTTGCTGTAAATACTTGGAAATGTAATGTGAAGGCCGCAGGAATCCGCTGGATGCGGGAAGCACAAAACCGGTCGAATTGGCGAAGCTTGGGGGAGGCCTATGTCCAGCAGTGGACGTCTTTCGGCTGAAATGATCATAATGATGATGTACTTGAATAATTTGATGATGAATGTGCCTTAATCGAATGGTGAATTGATAGTCACTATAATGCATCTAATTTGTAATGGACGAAAAATTATGAGAGATATTCAATAGCAGTTAGATACTGGTAAGCTTTACTTGAAAGAATAGTACGCCTAGAATCTGGGGCCTAGTTAATAAAACAGACAGTTGACAATTTACTAGTTTCTTTCATACATTCTCTGCTTTTTAAACAGCACCTGTCTTGAACGAATTCGAATTTTTTGACAAATATGTCGTATTGTATATAAAATTTGGCCCTGGTTCTCTCTCTTTTAACCCAACGAAAAACAAGAGGAGGTGCTCAATTCGACGCGTATGTATATATTTTTGTACGCATAACTTTTTACTCAGAAGTACGATTTCTTTTCAAAAACTTATTCATTGAAGTTTTAATCATTCGTTTAATTTTCATTTCTTTTTAACTCTCAACAAAACTGCTCGCTAAACAACACAACCGTGAGTTCTAACGTGACAGTCAATATTTATCTACAAGCATATTGTAGGTGTTCGTGACATACTGTACAAGTACTTGTACGTACATGTCGTAATTACCGACACAATGCCAGCAGCTTCCCTGTTTCGTCTACATGTTCAATTCTGGCTGTATTCCAGGGATCTTAATTAAAAAGTGACTACAACACTGAAAATTGTAACCTGCTTTAAATAAAACTAGTTTAAGTATAAGTATGATCAGCCTATAAATGTTCGCACTTTGACTCGACCTCTTATCTGAACCATAATCTATCACGTGGGCCCAGAGCAGGTTGGTGGATTTGACAAGTCTTTGATTTTTAGGGTTCCGCACCTCAATAGGAAAAAGCGAAACCCTTATAGGATCACTTTGTTATCCGTCCGCCCGTCCGTCTGTCAAGATCCTTTTTCTCAGGAACGCGTAGAGGTATCCAGCTAAAATTTATATCAAATACTCAGGTCTACTGTCCCTTGGGGCTGTGAGAAAATCAAACTTCTAAGCTAACGCAATCAAAAGATATAGCCATTTATGCCGCAAATTGCCGCAAATTTTCGAAACTCGCAAGGGAATCAAAACCTAAAGGGTACTTCCAGTTGATCTAGAATTTTGAAATTTGGTACGAAGCAACGTCTTATAGCACAGATAGAGGAAAAATTGCGAAAACCGTAAATTTTTAGTTACATCATATAATAAAAATATTTTTAATAATTTTAAACTTACTACCTCTTTCCTCATGAACGCGTAGAGGTATTAAACACTACAGGTTTATACGGAACCCTCGGTGCGCGAGTCCAACGCGCACTTGGCCGGTTTTTTGTGTAAGTCATCCGGTTTCCTCACGATGTTTTTAATCAACGTTTTTAAATAAAGCTAAGTGCCTAAATATATCTCTAGATCTAATAAAAACTTGACAGTATCAGCTATAATTAAATTGAAAGCACGAAATATTACAGTATCTGAGTGGATAAAATAAATCTACGAAGCTATTGAGAGTTCCAGATACGAATACAAACTTCTGATTGAGCATCTGGTTCTAATAAAACCAAATGCAACTTCATAATAACTTTGTGCTTTCGATATCGATGCAAAAAAAGCGAAATAGGGTAGTTGTTATACCAGCTTACGTATTAAAAGTTATTTAAATAATATTTCCTTTTTCTTCAATTATTCCAATCCTAATGCCCTAGTACAGTCAGATCTCATACAATGCTAATCTAAATCATTGTTCAGTGAACAATTTCATCAAGATATAACTGTGTTCACGATTTGTGGACGCTTCCCTTCACATCCCATCTCCGGCTGAAACGTATTCATGTTGGTCCTCCATTTTGGAAGCACAATACATTTGTGTTACAATTTCACGGTTACTTTTGGCATTTTTAATTTAGTTATTTTTGGACGATTTCGTTTTTTGACGATTTTGGTTAAACGAGTTACAATCAGGGTATTTAACGCAACGCACCCAAAGCAATTACCGCAGCTGTCAAAATTTTTGAACGTTTCTTTTTCTTGATTTGAAACAATGAACTTTCAATTTAAAATTGTTTCATACTTGGTCCGAATTCCGAAACTTCTAATTTTTATTAAGTCGGTTAAAAAAGCTCCAGTTTGATTATTTTTTTAGCCGTTGATGTCCCACTGTTGGGCGAAGACCTCCCTACTCTCTTTCCACGTCTCTCTGTCCAGAGCTTCCAAGGACCAATCTTTATTAAAAGAATCCAGTTCATCCCGCCATCTCCGTCTGGGCCTGCCGCGATTTCGTTTGCCATTAAGCGGCACCAATTGGGTCGTAAGGTTAGCCCATTTCGAAATATATCAATCAAATTTATTTTTGAACACATCAATGCCGTATTAAAGGCTTATAATATTATATTTTAAGCCCATGCTACTGATTATTATCTGTTTAATATAAATGCCCTATTAATTAGCAATCACAGCCCCTCGCTATTGTTATATCTGTGTGTATGCGTTAATTAATTTATCTCCATTCATTATTCAGTGATTATGATTCGTGATGAATCCTCGATATTGGTACCATTATCCTATTGGCTGTCAGTTTCATTAGCTGTCATGTTATTTGATTTTAGCTGGATGGGTTGAATAGTCATAGGGCCGTAATGTCAGAGAAATTGTTTGCCAAATTGACACACAAATTTCATCATAATCATTTCAGCCGAAAGACCTCCACTGCTGGACATAGGCCTCCCCCGAGCACCGCCACTTCGACCGATTCTGTGCTTCTCGCATCCAGCAGATTTCTGCGGCCTTCACCAGGTCATCGGTCCATCTTGTTGGAGGCCTTTCAACGCTACGACAATTTGCCGCGTTATAATAGTCGATTGAAAAAACTTTAAAAAACTAACAGTTGTGATTTGAATATACTAGCGGTCACTGAGTGATCGAAATTCGACCATAATTCATTTAAATTTGAATGTAATAAAACACTTGTTTTTGCCAGCAGGTTCACCCTCATATTGTACATGTAAAATGAACACCGCATTAAAATCCGTTGCATAGTTTATAAGATCCAAACGTGCAAACGCGGGAAGCGACTTTGTTTTATACTGTGTAAAGATTATCATAATTATTTAACATTCAGTAAGTCTATAGACATTAAAAGACAATTATTATTAATCGTTTTCAGTTTTACATGACATGTTAAGCCGACTTCAAATATATTGATATAAGGGCAGGAGAGTAATGTTATTTAACTATTCTAAATTTTTTCTAAAATGGCCTGTAAATACTGCCTCAAATAAAAGTTAAAGCTAGAGAATTTCAACAGCAATGAAGGAAAATCTTCCCTAATCACTACACCCAGACTACACATGCTCCCAATACTAAACTAAACATCGCCACCACATTAAAACACAGACATGAAATAAATAAAGTATTTATCGAGCCATTTGTATCAGCCGTCTGCTCTAACCGCTTACTTCGCTCACACCGCTCACTTCGCTCACTGCGCTCGCCGCGCGCCTCTGTAAAACACTGAAAGCCTTTATCTGAAGCCGCGACCGCTCCAGCTTTGGTGTTGTGGCTATTAGGTGAGCGGGGAGTTATAAGCGGTTTTATGGTTGGAGGTGGTACACATCGCTTTTTATACGTCGGAATTTTTTCAAAGAAGAGAGACAAAAATTAGTATTTTTTTTTGGCAGCGATTCAATGATTGGACCAGAATTGAGAGCGAAATTTCAAGGATGCTTCTCGTTTAGGTAGATTTCGTTCTCTGTTCGTCATATCCAATCTCTCTGACCTATTTTGTATTTGTCAAGAAGTTTCGCTTGCACAGTGCTGCAGGTGCATATTTAAAAAGAAAATCCGTAATTTTTTATAATCTTGATCCTGAATCTGGTCTTGAAAATACCAGACACCCATCTTTTAGTATATTTTTTATTTCTACAACCACAATAACGTGATATTCATACAGCATCAGTTAAAATGGCCTATGTAAGTAGTTCAAACAATGCCCTACAACTTAATTACAAAATATACAAAATACATACATAGTAATCCTATCTCATTCCTTTTTTCGTCTCTTACTATTTTTTCCAAATCTAATTCTGAATTCAATTCAAACGCGTTCTGCTTAGCCCTTACAAACTATCGAGGCTCAGCCGTTTGGAACTGTTGCTCCAGGCTGCAGTCTTCAACAGTTCAGCCAGATTGTATGGCACCAATACTTCAATCGATTTCTTTGCCAGACCGCCAGTCCGTCTGGCAAAGCCGCCGATATGTTTTGCCAATTTGTGGCGACTTTGAGGGTATTCAGGGATTTGAGAACGAATTTGTTGAAGGGCAGATAGTGATTTTATTCAGGTGTGAAATGTTTGCACTTTTCTGTGGTGCGGTGTATGTAGTCTGGATGTTTGTTTGTGGAGGCGAAAGTAAATAACTACATGAGCAGTCTATGGGTTCATAAGAAAACTATTTGAATCCTTAACAAATAAAGAAAATTAGAGTTCAGTTTTCTATTAAAAATGCTAAGGTAATATCTACCAAACAAGATACAATTTAAAATGCCATTACATAATTACAATTAAGTGTACCGATGACCTTGTGAAGGCCGCAAGAATCCGCTGGATGCGGGAGGTACAAAACTCGAAGTCGAAGTGGCGGAGCTTGAGGGAGGCCTATGTCCAGCAGTGGACGTCTTTCGGTTGAAATTATTATGATGATGATGATGTACCTATACAGGGTAGCGGGTTATCGACGCGAAGAGTGTATCTCATTCAGCACATGATTCTAGACCGCTTAGCGTAGAAATTCATCGGTTATGGAATAAACGTTGCTGTTTCATAGAAAAGTGCAAGTCCTTCGTGGTCAAAATGTATGGAACAGAAAAAAATAACCGATGAAAAATTTTGACGCAGCGGAGTTCAGATGGCCCTGCCTCCTTGTATACCTTTTCTTGTCAGTTGTATTCATTTATGGAAGTATGTAATATTTAACACCTTTAAAAGATGCGTGTTTAAGTCGTTACAGTTTAAGTCATGTTTGGTTTAAATAAACAACCAAAAGCTAGCCTATTTATCCCTATTTTTATGTCCAAATATCACTTCTAACACAAAACCCCAGAAAATCCAGAACTGTACCTTCAATATACCGTTTTCCATTTGTTAATATAGATCCAATGTTTCTACACATGGACACCGGAGGCGAAGACAGTAAAATTGCGAATCATCGAATTAGGGAAGGGCCAAACGATAAGCTGGCTCGTAAATTTGGCGTTCGGCATTCGGCTTTCGGACTTCGGGTTCATCGCTCGCTCATTGTTTTAGAAATGTTAGCTTTTGAACGATGCTTTGTTATTAAAGAAACAATAGATAGAGTAGGTATGGTTTGGGTGTAAAAGTCGGATTGGGACCAGGCTACTTAGGTACCTGTCACCTTTATGAAGGTACTCATTAAGACTGATGTATTGTAGTCGTCACACAAATTTGCCCGACCTTTTACTATAATTTTTTTGTAGCGCCCAGGTGAAGGTTAGAAATAATCGCAGGCAAACGTATTACTACGTTTAATAGTTCTCTTTAGGAGGAACAATGTCGTTATACCTTTTTATCATATAACTCTGTTGGTTTCAGTGGCGCACGCTAGAAAAGCACTAAATTGGCATGATTTTCACGAAATCTACAACAATTATTGTCATATTTCCGTCAATTTACACAAAAACTTGATAAATTATACCATTTAACCTTACTCATTAATCACTCCGCCTAGTTTTGAAAACCGTTTGAAAATCCATCTAGTAGATTCTGAGTTTTTCGCGAGGACTGACAGTAGGTGAAATACTACTTCGATTCTTACTTTTTTCCTTACAACATTTCTTTGACACCAATTTCTTTTAATAAAATTCTACATACCAAAATCAAATAACAACATTACAACACTATCACCCAAAATCCAATAAGCTGTCATTAAAACGATCACTACCAAAATATGCATGGGCAAGCAAATATTATCATACAAGCCCATCATGGCGGCTGCTAGTGACGTATGCAGAAAACCTATTGTTTCGCTCCCGACACCGCCAGTCAAATTAGTGTCCACAGCAAATTATGGGGTGAGTGTGAAACAGATTTGTGAATGTTGAGGGTAGTTATAAATATTGTGTTAGTTATGTTGTGATTGTAAATGAAAGGTTAATTTTAGGTACTTATCTCGTGGGAACTTTTGGTCAGGGAAAGAACGATTCTGTATTGGACAATAAAATAATGATCAATTAAACCCAGCTATAGAAAAGCTACCAAATAAAACAGTACAACTGTTATTATGTTTTGTTTACTTATTAATTACTAGCTTCTGCCCGCGACTTCGTCCGCGTTAAATTTCTTGTTCCCCCGACGCTTCCCGTCGCGTCTAGTTTCTCATCTCATCATCATCATCATCTGCCGAGTCCTTTCCCAACTAGGGTCGGCTTCCATTTTAACCGGATGCAGCAGAATACCAGTATATTTGCATGGAGGGACTGCCTATCTGACCTCCACAACCCAGTTACTGGGTGAAGCGGTACCCCTTGGTAAGACTGACTTTCAGACTTATACTCCATTTTCTATGTCTATGATAACCACTAGCTTCTGCCCGCGACTTCGTCCGCGTTAAATTTCTTGTTCCCCCGACGCTTCCCGTCGCGTCGAATCGCCTACCCGTGCGATTTTCCCCGTTTTTGCAACATTTTTCATTACTTCTCCGCTCTTCTTAGATTGATTTAGCGTGATGTTATATAGCTTTTAGCCTTCCTCGATAAATAGGCTAACCAATACAAAAAGATTTTTTCAATTCGGACCAGTAGTTCCTGAGATTACCGCGTTCAAACAAACAAACTCTTCAGCTTTATAATATTAGTATAGATTTAAAGTATAACCCGGTTGAAAGCAATAGGCTCGCCCCCTATTTCATTGAACACAAATAGAAATTTAAAACTATCATCACCACTACTATCAAAACGGATAAGGAAAACATAGTGAGGAAATCGCCATGACCTAGATAAAAAAATCTAAAATATGTGAGTATGTGACACCTAGCAGCCTGAACCGGCAAACGTGGTGGATTATGGGTCATACATTCTCACAAAGAGGAGCCCTGTGTCCCAGCAGTGGGCAGATCATTGGCTGATTATGCTGAAGGTAACTAGTGAAATGTTGGGTATATATTGTCTTTAGATAAACCTCTGCATAACTCTTTGGGAAAATATTAATTATAAGGTGTCTCTGATTACACTTATATGTCAAGTAATGACATATAAGTGTAATCAGAGACACCTTATAAAAGTTTGACTATACGAAAAATAGCAACACAGATTTTAAGACTCAATAAAAGTCAAAGTCTTAGTTAACTATCAACCTCCTCCACTTTCTAAGATTTCAACTAACAGAAAGTGTCAAAAAGTGCAGCAGTTTTATATAAAAAAGTGCTATATTTAGTGACAAGGGTACTTCCCGACGTCTGGTCGACGTTCAAGATGTCTCGACAGAATTACGAGTCGACACTTTTACACGTAGAGATGCAAGTTGTAGCAAATTTTAAAGTTTCCGTCGTAAATTAATTTTGTATAGAACGTCGTCTTGGAGATTGTTCTAGAATATTTATTACAGTCATATTGGCTTGATAAAGATGGTAGAAGTTGTTATTTTTGTTTTTGGTTGGGAATGATAAAGTGTTAGGTACGTTGTTTTGCTTACTTTATGGCGAAAAACAAAAAAAAACTATGTAATTTTATTAGCTGAAATAAACAACAGAATCATTATTAGCTTAAATTACTGCCGAAAATGATTCTAAATGGAAGTCAATGAGTTTCGAGTGATATGCGCATTATAATCCTACTTCCCATCCTACTAATATTATGAACTAGCTTTTGCCTGCGGCTTCGCCCGCGTAGAGGTCGGAAAATATCCCGCGGGTTCTTACTCCCGGAATAAAAAGTACCCTATGTGTTAATCCAGGTTATAAACTATCTGTGTGCCAAATTACATCCAAATCGGGTCAGTAGTTTTTGCGTGAAAGAGGAACAAACATCCATACATCTATACATCCATACATACAAACTTTCGCGTTTATAATATTTGTAGGATTTGAAAGTTTGTGTGACTTGGTATAACACATAAGATACTTGGAACTTCCACGTAGACGAAGCCACTCCCGAAAGCTGGTTAACTATGAAAGGGTTACCTGGAAGTCTTTTAGACTCCGGACCCAGGTAGGCCGAAGCAAGGAAACCCTGCTTACATGGAGATATACATATGCCTCCGCCCTAGAGTGATTTACACACTAGGGCAGATGAGAGGGAGATGAGATGCTGTCCCGCAATGAGGCATTTAATATCGTGTCCAGCATGTTCTCTTGTCTGCATGCTACAGGAGCTGATAGTACCATACTTGTAGCCACATTCAATTTATATTGGTATTGACATTATTAGAAGAAATTTAACTAAAAAACGAATGTTGATTATTAACGTTTTAGATATTTACCACTCGCATGAAGATTTATTTATTTATTTAAAAGTAGCACAGCCACATCATATACATTACACTTACACTTAATAATCTTAATAACTAAAGGACTAATGTACATGACAATTACGGCGTACATAGCACTGATTGAAATATCTTGCTGATTTGAAATATTAAACTAAACTAAAAAAACATCCTAAACTATACTTTAAACTAAAAACAAACTAAACTAAAATATACTGGCTGCACATAAGCCAGATAACATCAAAAGCACAAAAAACAAAGTTAAGGAATAGAACAATAATAATAATAAAAATAGAATCAAAAATTAAAATTAGGAACAACTTGGCATGGATAGCGCGATTTTCTTTTTGAATTCTTGTATATAGCTTGTCGTAGAATATATCTAATTCAGGTATGTTTAATACAATGTTGTTGTATTAATATAAGATTCCCAGGGCTTACAAAAACCTCAACAGATTTAATATAAAGGCACTCTTGGATACAATTAAATGTCGAGAGAAACATTTCGAAAATAAAAATAAAGTCGCTTCTAAAGACATAATGTAAGCTAAATGCTCCAGTATTTAAACTCAGCGACGAAGGTCATCATAAATAACTAACAACGACTCTACGAGTGTTGAGAGCCGGAGCGGAAATTCTATACTCCCCTCTCCTTCACCCCCATACATGTTATCTCCTATCTCTTTCCCACCAGGGTGCTTACCGGTAGACGGGCGAAAAATTTGTCTTTATGGTTATTGGATGGTAAGAAATTTCTTATGGGACGACATTTTTTACGTAAAGCCACTGTTGCAGATACAATGATGATAGTTGATGTTCTTGTATAAGTTAATGGTAAATAGAACGATCAATGAACTGTCAAATAAGTGTTATGGCGTTTTAGCCTAGTTGGATGGGTTTTGTACTGTAGAATAGTACCTACAAGGATTTTTACGTACGTGGTCAAAAAGGAGACCCGCCCTCAATTGTTTTTTTTTTTTCAATACATTTTCCTTAGAGTTAGTATTTACTAAAGAGGGTGGCAGACATCTATGCGCAAATCTGTAAAAATGAATACAGCAAATGATCCAAGACTCCTAGCGTAAACAGTTTTCGTCGGTTATTGAAGGAAAATTTGCTTTTTTTACCGACGGAAAACTTCAACGTATGGGTCCAGAATCATGTACTTACTAAATCACTAAATCTGTAACTGTTTGCGCATTGAAGCCTCTATCATCCCACATCCTGTATATTGGTACAATTTTTGTGACAATTTCACAAATCATTACAAAACCTCATCAATGTCATTTGGGCGCATAAATATACTTGATGTAGCAATCGTGGTATGATAAAATGACAACTGATAAGGCACGATATGGAGTTTTTGACACAGAATATCACACAGATATAGAGATCTCGTTACAAGGTCGCACTTGCCTCTAATGCCTACACTATAATAAAGACAAAAACCCAAAAATCTATATAATTGTAGAAACCAATCATATTTTCACTACCTGATCTCAAAAGACAAGAAATCTACTATGCTGAGAATTCCTCTTGCACTGGTAACGTTGCCAACCAGGTGTTTGGCAAAGTGATTGGCTGGTTATAACAGCTGTCATTCAGATGCAAGTATAACAATTTCAAAACTAAATGCATTAGTGCCAGTTGAAACGAAACCACCTGTGGTGGAGACATAAAATTAATTGCAAGTGTAATTGCTGCTCCAACAGTTTTATTAGTTGCATCAATTCTAAGAAAACTAGATAAACATTTAAAATATTGAAACATGAAGACAGATTCAAATACGAACTATGATTAAGACGAAAAAGAGTATGATATGTAGCTATACCAAAATTACACGTTAACGTAAGATGCCCTGAGGATAGCTGGAGCGACGATTTTCGCAGGGTGGCTAGTAGCAGCTGGATGAGAGTTGCAGAGAATCGTGTAATTGGATAGTCCTATGTCCAGCAGTGAACAGTTGGCTGATAATGACTATGACTTCAATGATATGATAGTTACAAAATATAATGGAGACAACGCTGGATTCTACCTTAAAAGAAGCTAATGTTTGTGACGTAATGACGCTCGGGTCACTTCATAAAGAAGCAGTTCATAAGAAAAATAATAAGGTAAAGTAACATTTGAATCCTATTCTTTCTTCCAATTTCAATAACAATAGCAATACAAATAAAAACGAAATAAAAAAGCCTGTTGACTCTTCGCAATATAAACACAAATATAAAGCGTCCAGAGTACTTGCAATAGAACTTGGACATTAATGCAATAACACGAATGCTAACAAAGGGAATGGCTATTGTGATGTTAAGGGCACTTGGAAACACTTGATATGATAATATAGAAGTAGGAACTCCAAGCGGTGTGGTATTTGGTGTGTCGGTCATTTGGATTAAAAAAAGGAAAGCTCGTAAAGGTTACAGTCATACTAAACGTAACGGGAATAGAGAAAAAAGAAAATTAAACTATAATATATATAATATTTTAAAACAATAATAGTGATATCTGTACATAGTACATGATCACACGAAGATTTATAGATCCAGTCTTATCAAATGGTACAGTATTACCCATTAACTGACTTGTGGAGGTCGGATTGGTATCCACCTGCATCCAGTAAGACTGGAAGCCGACCCCGACATGGTTGAGAAAAACGTGGCAGGTGAGGACGAAGATTTGTAAATAAGGCTAAATAAAATCGAAGTAGAACACAAAACTTGGTTCGGCATTAATATTTAAGAACCATTAAATAAACATGCCATTCGAACTCCCTATTAACTCTGCCAAACAAAAGTAACAAGTCAATCCCTTCCTAATTACCGTTAAATATTTAAAAACCTTGTCTCAAAAGGGTTCGGTCCAATCATCGAGATTCTGCACGCAGCGAAAATTTCTACTCAAATGCGGAGTCACGTAGCGCTTGCAATGGCGGCAAATTTTTGCAAATACCTGCAAAATCCGTGATAATGCTTTGAAAGTCAGCTTAACTTTGTTTGTTTGGGGCTGCACTGGGACTCAACTTCCATCCTTAATCTGGGATAATTAGTTATAATTTTGAACCCTTATTAAATTAACCTTTGGACGGTAACTTGGAAAATATTAAGGCTCCGAAAATCCTGAGTTGGCTTTAGTTTGAGAGGAGGGTTTGGAGGAGGGAAATGAAGGTAAAGACTAATAATAATAATTTTGATGATATCTCGGTTTAGCATATTGAAATATGCATATGGGTGCCAAGGAAAGAGGAACTAGGTCAATATCATTATCATCAGCCTAGCCTTTTCAAAACTATGTTGCGGTCGGCTTCCAGTCTAACTCGATGCAGCTGAATAGCAGTATTTAACATGGAGTGACAGCCTATCTGAACTCCACAACCCAGTCACTGGGTGATACAATACCTCTTGGTAAGACTAGCTGTCAGATTTTTGGGCTTCTCACGACCCATAACGACTGTCAAAGAGCCATCAAGGAGAGCCGAGACCAACGACTTTACGTGCTTTTCAAGGCACGGTGGGATATTGGTATATAAAGATGGTCACCCATCCACCGACCAACCGCAGCAAGCGTAGCTTAACCTGATCGATCAGCGGTGCGGCTGTTATTACTCTTGCCACATATTTTCCTAAATGAATAAGTAAATAAAGTATGGTTTATACTCGAACACCGGTTCGTAAATTCCGCTTCCCTGAGAATTTCGGAAATTAAACTTGAATATTCCCCTTTGCGTAAAACCACGGTACGTAATTGACATGAAATGGTCAGGTTTACTTCGTGTTACAACAAATTGGAGTACCCTAATGAAATAAAATGATTACAACCTAGGCAAGGTTTTCAATCTAGGGAGATTTCACTCTCACATAGTCCCTAGATGCACCGTCTTTTGATTTGATTTTCATGAAACATTTTTCAGGGATAAGTGGATTTTAAATACTTTGCATGTATACTTATGTGCTTACATTATGTATGTAGATTGCGTTGTCACGTATAACGAGGATGATAAGATAGCAAGTGAACTTCGCGACCTAGTTACTGAATGTAGATATTAGGTGTGTGGTGTAAAAATTAGAAATTTGCGGACAGTACGTTTTAGTAGCTAATGTAAGCAGAAACATATTATTGCAAGTTGATTCAAAAGAGAACGAATCAATGTGTTTGGTAAAGTGGTTTTAAATTCGTCCTTGAAAGCAAAATCTATAGCTCAATAACCCAAAGAAATTAACCCAGCGGCATTCCAATTTTTGGGGTTAAGCTTTTCTATATTTTGAACTTGGATACCTAATCGTTGTTTGTTAAGGTTCATTTTAGTACAACCACCTTATCTTATTTGGAATTGCCAGTGCACAGAGTGGCAGAGACATTGACACGGAACCTAAAACAATGGATTCAGTAAATGATTCTAAACACCCATGCGTTGAAAAGTTTCGAAGGTTTAAACAAAAAAAATGCTTTACCACACATTTTGATCGCTTAGGGATCGCACTTATCCATGAGACAGTTGTTTTTTTTTTGATGACCGACTAAAATTGTCTACACTGATATGACTACAATCAAGTGCAGAATCCATGGTTACAGTTTTGCGCACTGAAGTCCCTACAATCCTCTATATGGCAGAAGACTAACAACCTATATACTAAGCTATTCACTGGTCGTCCATTGTACCATATCGCAGGTTCAACCCTCCGTAGCTTCAGCCTGTGTCTTGTCCCACACACCTAATGAATGAAGTCGATATGCGAAGGTAATGACGCGCCCAAAATATACAAAGTACGCAATGTTTACTGATAGGCTCTAAGACTTTAAGCTGCCAGTATCAGGCATATATGCTATATATGAACACGAGAATCAGTTTACGTTGTAAACGTATAAGGCATTTACTGAAGCGCGGAAAAAAAAGGAAAGCCTGTATGTTTTGTTTATGGCTGATAGATGATATTTTGGAGGGAAAGCAGATGCTCGATAGGTATATCATCATTTCAGCCGAAAGACGTCCACTGCTGGACATAGGCCTCCCCCAAGCACCGCCACTTCGACCTATTCTGTGCTTCTCGCATCCAACGTATTCCTGCGGCCTTCACCAGGTCATCGGTCCATCTTGTGGGAGGCCTTCCAACGCTCCGTCTTCCAGTACGCGGTCGCCACTCCAGAACCTTCCGACCCCATCGGCCATCCGTTCTGCGAGCAATGTGCCCTGCCCACTGCCACTTAAGTTTGGCAATTCTTCGGGCTATATCGGTTACCTTGGTTTTCCTACGGATCTCTTCATTTCTGATTCGATCGCGTAGGGAAACTCCAAGCATAGCCCTCTCCATTGCTCTTTGGGTGACTTTGAGCCTTCTTATGAGGCCCATTGTGAGCGACCACGTCTCAGTGCCATATGTCATCACTGGCAACACACACTGGTCAAAGACTTTTGTCTTGAGACACTGCGGTATTTGGGGAGGTATATAGAAGCGTTTTATTATTTTCTAAAAGGTTAGGCAAAAAAGTTGATGATCATCATTATCATCTGCCTAGTCTATTTCCAATTATATTGGGGTCAGCTTCAAGTCTAACAGGGACTTTTCCCAATTATGTTTGGGTTAACTTCCAGTCTAACAGAATACAGTCGAATACCAGTATTATACATAGATCAACTGTCTATCTGACCTCCACAACTTAGTTACTGGGTAATACGATATCCCTTGGTAAGACTGGTTGGCACATCTCGGGCTTCTGACGACTTGTAACAACTGTCAAAGATCCACTTATGACGACCACGACCAAGTGTTTGGTGGTCTTGGCATGAGACTACAATGATCACCCATCCACGGAGCAACCGTGGTAATCGTATCCTAACCTGATCGATGCAGCCGTGAAGACAATATATTTAATGAAGGCTCAGATGTAGGAGACATTATACAACAACAACAATACAAATTTATTTCTCTCTCCACAAAGGTTGGCTTAGAATTAACATCTTAGGACTAGTCATCATCAGTAAATGTGAACAAAAGCTCCTTTGCGAGAGACTGGAGTCCGTGCTAGGCAAACCCTGTTTTACGGATCTCCAGGCTCCCCATTATAGAAAATATTGTAACTGGTTAACATATAATAGGTAAACAAGCAACTGAAGCCTGAAAACCTGTTTACGTATATTTGCAAAACCTAAAATAAACTCAAAAATTGACAGAAGCAAACTATTTCACTTTAATTTAGTAAATAAGGAGCAGGGTTCTTTTGATGTTCAGGGACGAGGCAACCTCACAAAATACCCTATTTGGGTATCTCTTAGAAATGACGAGCCCGATCGTGGAATGAGATCTCTTTATGTGAACCACTGGCAATTGTGAACGAAATAAGTCCAGGGACTTTCGTAAATCCGTGTATATTTGGATGTGGCAAATGTTGGAATTCAAATATGTTTTCCACATCATGTTAAAATTTAGTTAAAATGTTTTTCGTCCATTTTGCGGTCTCTATATTTTGATAATGGCGTCTACTCCTTGAGATACTATAAAGGTGTCATTTTTTAAAATTTGTTTCCAGTCATATCTTTGACTACACAAAACTGTTTTATTTGCGTAAGATACAGGCTGGTAGGGTCATCGACGGCTAACTGAAACCAAAAATTTTACCCGTATTTTCGTTATTTTTATTTGTCAGTTATAAAAATTAATCTACTGTTGCATAAAGACGTGCAATATCTACGTTGTCAAAATGTATGGAACAGCAATATATATTTTTTTAATCACCCACGAAAAATTTCAACGCGCTTGCGTTGATTCAGAATCATTTACTTAACCTTTGATAACAGGTTGCGCATGTCCTTGCCACCTTGTATATATAGTTTTGCTCTTTGTATCACACCATACATGGACCCTGCATCTAGTTACTCCACATCGCCATTATCAACATCCATAGTGCAATTCGTGCTGATCGCCACAACAATCATCACTGTATATATATACAACAATAGACTGTATATTATACTGTGTAGCGAACATACTGTTTATTATTATATATAGTCTGCTTCTGTGGTTGACAGACGCTTTGACTTCAATAGCCGGCCTTTGTGTGATTTTGATGTACATTGTATTGTGATTCCATTGATAGTTTGTTGTGGTGGTATCGATAATGAATTGTTTTTCGTTTGTTAAACCATCTGAATTAATGAAATGGATAAGTAAAGTTAAGGACGTGGTTGCATTGATGGGCTTTCAACCTTTTCTTCAAAAAAACTTTGGTGTTTTAGTTACTCTGCTAAGTACCATTCTTTGCTTGTCTCTTTTCTTCAGTTGGTCCAATATGCTTGGTTTAAAATTACAAGAAGTTTACTCCTCTTACATACATTTTCGTTTAAATGTCCCTTTTCCTATAACCTAATGGGCATGATGCAAGCTATGACTTTGGCCTGTATTCAACTTTAACAAAAAAAACACAGACTTTTCCATTTTTCACTTTTTTGAAAGTTACCTATCTCACACCATTTGTATAATATGTCAACAACAGTGACAAGAATTATTAGAACACCATGAAGGTACACCAAGTAGATTAAAAGCATATTAACGAAACTAACGCAAAAACTACCTAAGCAAAGCTTATATTATTTACTAGCTTTAGCCCGTGGCTTCGCCCGCGTGGATGTCGGAAATTTTCGCAACAGGATGTACTACCGCGGTTACTATATTAAGAATGCATTAATCCAGGTTATATAGGTAATTACCCGCAACTTCGTCCGCGTGGTATTTTTAGCAAAAAAGTTTTTCATTCGTTTTTTTTTCGAAAGATTCTAATTTTTTTTCTAAAATAAAAGTAGCCTAAGTTACTCCTTGTTACATCAGAGATTACCCGGAACAAATAGACAGACAGACAAAAATTTAAAAAAAAATGTTGTTTTGGTATATGAACCGTGTATACAAACATATACACTTAGTAAAAAGCGGTTATTTTAATATTACAAACAGACACTCCAATTTTATTTATTTGTCTAGATAAAAAAAATAAACGAAATGCGTCGACAGTTATCTGATATATAACATACAAAATAAAGACTCCTTCGTTTTAAAGTCGTTTAAAAATTTTATTTTCATACATTGTTACCTATCTAGCTTTCTCAAAAATGTTATCTTCTTTAAACGTTACTGTCTTAACACGTCTACAATTTACCCTAATTCGTTATGTAAGTAAATAGCCCACCAAACTAAAACACAACCAGGACTACCTCGCAATTAGGAAGGTTACCAACGTGGAAAGCAAACAGGGGTTAGTGTTGGTTGCAGTAACCATTGGTGCGAACACACGCTAATTAATGAGCTCGACTATAATCAATAAAGATTTGTTTGGTTATCGAGTTGTTTGTTATATTTTAATTGACAACTTAATTGTGAGGAGTGATTATTGCAGCTATATATTTCTTACCTTAATGATCAATCTCGTTATTGGTAAGCTTAGTGTATCGAATAGAGCCGTTTATGTGTCAATTATAGGCGTTTATTTTATCTTTATTGTTTACATTAGTAAGTAAGTAATCATTTTATTTAACAAAACACTTAGCACCTAGGCTTAACATCAGTATTTTCTCAGTTATAAATAGCGCTAATCTCAGAAACGACTGTTCCGAATTGTAAAATTATTTTTGTGTTGGGTAGCCTGTTTATCGAGAAAGGCTATAGGCTATATAACATCACGCTACAACCAAGAAGAGCGGAGCAGTAATGAAAAATGTTGCAAAACGGGGAAAATCGCACGAGTAGGCGATTCGACGCGACGAGAAGGGTCGGGGCAACAAGAAATTTAACGCGGACGACGTCGCGGGCAGAAGCTAGTTGCGTAATAATTCTGCTGAATATATTTATTTTTATTTAGGGATTTGTTTATATTTACTTCATTAGCTATGGTTACATTTCTCATCCCGCCTTTAATCCAGGAAAAAGTTAGGTTACATTACTATTGATAAACGTTTTAGTGCATTCGAACCTCTTTTCAGAAGGTTAGGTATAGTTATTTGATAAAATTAAGCATTGAATTTGGTGTTTGAACTTAAAATAACGTTAAAATGCTTCTTGTGATGCTAGACGTAAAGAATAACACCATCTCATTACTTTCCGTGGGTGTCTAAAGAGGCGACTAAGGGACTTACTAGGGAATGGGCAGCAGCAGTCTGTATGTATTTTACTACCATACTGCGATCGCCAACCTGCCTGCCGATGCGTGGCGATTAAGGCAAACCCCTCCCAAATTGGTGGAGGCATATGTCCAGCAGTGGACGTTTTTCGGCTGAAATTATGATAAGTATAATGATGTTGAGAGTAGGTCTGAATGTACCGAACCATTTAAAAATAACTCGTATAAGAAAAATATCTGCGTTCGTACAAACAACGATACTATCTAAAACAACATCAAAACAGACATTTTCAGCAAAAATATTCTAACTCACACTAAATAGAGCAACTTTCACAGCAGACATCACAAAAAGGCGGTCCCAGACATTGGTGTTAGCTTTCAGTTTGCTAGTCCATGTACAAAGAGTACAAGGAGTACAAGAAGTACAAGCACAAGACAGCACAAAGTTTCAGCACAGACTTCTTGTTTGAATGGAACTCGATCTATGCGACATTGTGCGAAAGTAACGAGTGTCGTTATTTCTTTTTCAAAGTTATAAAGTTGCTTGTATTTAAATATAGTTACTCTAATGATGGGTAAAACAATTTTGAGGAAGAGTTGAAACATTTCTCAGGTCTATTTTCAAGAAAAGAAGCAACAAAATGTATACTGAACTGTTCTTTTTCAAAAATTTCAATACTGTAGTGACTTTATATCAGTCCACCAATGCTTTGTCTATATTGTAGTCTAATTTAGATATTAGTATTCGTGCGTAATTGTACCTTAGCTTTCAGTAGTTTTAAGATATTGTCAACTTGTTCTTGCGTAGAAAGTTATGAATATATATCTTAGGCCAACATATACATTATCATAAGGTGTGATTACTCGATCGAAAGTCCTTGTTTGGTTGAACCGTAATTGCAGATTATTTATGGGATTGTAGACCTGGCCTAATGAACTCTCACATGTATTAAGCAAATAAAAATGGCTAGAATTTGTACTTTCGATAGCACTGTTATTCAAAGAAAGGAAACATTACCGGGTCAGGTCAGAACAGGTCAAAATAAATACAAGCTGAAATTATTATATTCCGTTTCACATTAAAACGAACCAATTATAGCAACTTTGATAACTTCAAGGAAAACGGTAATAAGGTTACAAATAATTGTTTGAACAATTTGCGAAAGGCTCTAGAAACCAAGCCGACCTGAAAGTCGAGCTGGAGTAAAGGAAAATAATGATGCTGAGGCGAATTTGCTAATTAGAAATTACAAATTGTAATTCCATCTACAAAGTAAGGATTCAAAGATTAGTCACCATTGAACTTCAGAAGTATCGTCGAATCTATATTAATATTATGAAGCTGAAGAGTTTGTTTGTTTGTTTGATTGAACGCGCCAATCTCAAGAACTACTGGTCCGAATTGGAAAATTATTTTTGTGTTGAGTAGCCTATTTATCGAGGAAGGCTATAGGCTATATAACATCACGCTACAACCAAGAGGAGCGGAGCAGTAATGAAAAATGTTGCAAAATCGGGGAAAATCGCACGGCTAGGCGATTTGACGCGACGCGACGGGGTAACAAGAAATTTAACGCGGACGAAGTCGCGGGCAGAAGCTAGTTGGTTATAAATTGGAAATTTATGTTCACATTATTATTATAAAATAAGGGAAAGCCACCTATGTTCCCGAAGAATATAGTGTATCTTTAAGTGATCGATGGACTGTGTGAAAGCTGATATAGCTGGAAAGGGAGTGATTACCAAGATGACGACTAATAAAAAATGATGGAAGAAAAAGACATGCTACGCCGACTCCAAATAAACTGTGATAGCAGGAAAATGATACATAATGAGGTACATCTTGAAGTAGTTGAACTCATTAGCAACAAATATGCAGCAATAGATCTAAGACCAGACAATCTACAACAAAGTTGCCATCCAAAACCAATTTACACTACAATAAAATAAATCATAGCTGAACAGCACCACTGGCAACACCCGGGATATACACATAAAAAACTTTCCCAATCACACTTGCTGTTTCCTACTACGTAAATGTTCCTTGTTATACACTATTCCTATAGCCACCGCCGTAATAGTCCGTGGAAACAAGTTTAGTGGGTAGATTTTCTCGAAATTACATTTGATTTATGTGAAAACATCAATGTTGGAAACTTCTTGTATTGTAAGCCTAATAGATTTTGTTTTTGGGCCAACGATGTTTTTGGAAGAATTGGCCAAGTAGAGGCCAATTGTAGTAAGAGATGGGATTTGATTTGCTGTTCGTCCATCAATCTGTGAGTAAGATATTTTCTTGGGATCGATTTGTTTGTTTTTGCTTAGCTGGGAAGTAACCTTAACCAAAACAGAATGACAAAGACGGCCAATAATTTTTCCCAAGAGCACCAAGGCAAAACTCATTCAAATAATTTCCGTTTTCATTCATAACTTAGCTCAAAGCAAATACCGTTTCAATTTCTTGTTCAGAAATCAATTCAACAAACCAATGACAGGCTTGATCGACTAAAGCTCAATCAACATCTAAAACACACAGAAGCAGAAGGAAATATAATTCGCCATCTCTGGTAGTGACAGCAACGATTTAGATATAAATTTGAGTTCAAAAGGCATGGAACATTAAAAATAAATAGGGGGATACTGCGGCCAGACAACGATGTTTATTCAGCTTTTAGAACTGTTTGTTAGTTCTGTTTGTGACAGTAAAGTAAAGATTCATATTTTTAATAGTGCTATGAAAATATTTGCGGTGGAATAAAATGTGGAAAGGTTTTTGCTTCTGCGACTTTTTTGCGGACAGTCTGAGCTTGTTGAGAATTTGATGTAAACGATGTAGGTTTAAGGCATTATTCACATGATGCATTTTCTGTGCTTTCAAAAGTGAAATGATACATTTGTAGGTTTTAAGCCAATCCTACGTGTTGTCCTAACGCACGTTCAAAAACCGACCGTGCGTCATCATCATCATCGTCTGCTTAGACTTTTCCCAACCATTCTTGGAGTCGGTTTCTAGTCTAAACGGACGCTCAACACCAAGATTTTATATGGAGCAACTGCCTACTATCTGACCTCCACGACATGTTGGAACAAATAGTATTATACAAAAAAAAGTAGACCTTCATTCTGATAAAACCAGAAAACTCTAGCAAAGGACAATCAAATCAAATAAACAAACAAAACAACGGACTCAAATACGAATAGTGATAAAGCTAACAAATTGCGAATTATGCTAAGGCAGCAAAAAACAATTTTTAAATCCATCCCGGAATATCGTGCCTGGAAATGCGGCCTACATATCCGAGGCCCAATTTGCATGGAGATGGCGCCGAAGCGACGGCCTGGGGCTTCACACTGTCATAATCCGAAACTCGGCTAAACTGATTTAAATTTTCACCATACAATGACTCCATGCTTTGGTAGCTGTTCATACAAAGTTAGTGATGCGGCTTCCAAAGCTGTATTTGCTTTTATTGCAAAGGATTAAGGATGCGAATGATTGGGGTTTGATTTTGGTAATTTGGTTGAAGGGTTATTGTTTATTAAGAATTGCTTCTTGGGAACTCGGAGGTATAAAGGGTATGAGTTTAAAATAAATAATATTTAGAGTTTGTTGTTATACAAACATGATATATTTTTTAATAGATAATAAACATATCCTCTAAATTAAACAATGTTTTCGTTTCAATATACAACGTTGAGGTTAAAATGAAAACTCACTTCAAACTACACACTGATTAACCAATAGCGTCATATTTAATTCAGGATTTCAATTTTCCACTAATGATTATTTGTACACTAAATTTGATCAAAGCCCTGTTCTGAATCCAGAACTATAAAATCATTAATAATTAATATGACTCAAAGCTTACAATTTCAGTAAAATAAATTCGTATTATCCTCAACCCTTTCATATTTAAGAACACTTTCACAAGCTAACATAAACTTTAATGTCGGTGTTAAAGAAAAAGTGTAAATAAACTTCTGAGTCTGTGAAATGGATCTCTTGGAGTCCGCTTTGCTCACTCTTGCCTTAATGAAGAGATTCACAGCTTTTGAGTTTCCAGCTAAGTATGCAAATTCTTTATATTCCGAGTTACGACTTTGTGGACTTCTTTTGTATAAGATTATATAATTTATGTTAAGGGTTATCACGTAATCTAAAGATGTAATGAAAATTTTCATTTTTCCAATTACTCCTACGACGATATGTCATATTTCAATTTTTTTATATAACTTTCATGATGATATTGATGATATAATGGTTTTGTCCCACAGAAAATAGTGCTTCTACCATCAATATAACTAGTATTACAATAGTCCCCTCTCACAGGCTTTATGGCTCTTTCAAGAAAACTATTTTAGGTTTTCTTGTGTCTGCCATTTTATTTTAAAGTTGCAATAGCCAAGACAGGATTCTATTAGTTTCTGTCGGCAAGGTTTTGTCATCTGTCTGGAGGGATTGCTTGTTCACTGGATAGCATCTTGGGCTCTAGTTTTCCTATTTTCTGGAAAACATTTGTTAAATAAACTGTCGTCAAAGACAAAGCAAGTCTCAAGGGTTTGAGGAAAATATGAATTATTACCTCAATCGTTTATTTTCCTATCCGTTGCTTTAGTTGCATTACCTACGTCCCTAAATCTGCTATATTTACCGACTTCATCCTTTTTTAAACCATCTACATCAAGAATGCCAGTTTAATATCTAAAGTTATTCCGAAAATCCTTCGTAAAAGTTGGAGCAAATTCAGATTTCATATTCCACCACATTATTGCGGTAGTCAGACTCGAATACACTCGGCTGGGGTAGCGGATTTATATCATATATTTATTTCGCTCCGCCTGTAATGGCGCATTAATCTTGTGGTGCCTTCGAACGGCATTTGACATTTCGCCTCTTCCCTAGCATTGAGATTTGTTGGTTATTTCGCCAGTTTGCTTATGTGTAGTGACCGTATAGATAGAGTAGTTTAACATCCTTTGTTTAGAATCTGTGAGATGTTAAAAGTGGAACAGTGTCAAACGGGGACAGTAGTGTAATTCACCTTCTATGTGGAGTTCGTTATAAAGTAACTTTTTTTTATAAAAACCTGTTCGGTGATTTTGATACATGGTCGTTTTATATGCGGTTTTTTGAAGACATACCTGAAACAAAAAAGGCAATGTTAAGTATACAATAATGTATGTATCTATTATATAAATAATGATCAATTTAGAGCATGAGGGTCAGCAAGTTTATTTTGAGGGGGGGTGGGTCTTAAGCTCGACGAAGCAAGTTAGTCCTTTTTGCACTTCACTTCGGATATGTTAGGTTATCGTTTGTCCATTCATATATGGAGTAACTTAGTAGACTTATGCATAAAAACTTAACTTACGTTAATTTGTAGGATGCAAGAGCGAGCTTACCGAGCTCTATCATTTTTTCATCTCGCTTCGAGTAGGTTTTCTACTATTAGGCGTTTTCGGATATTTTTTATTGTATACAACGCTTATACACCTATATTTTATTTTGAAGTCAAGGAGATGCAAGTGCACCCTCTGGCTCCAAGGGTTTACCAATAAGGCAAGTATTCCTTTCATAAACTACCTTATGTTAAACATTGGAGATAAGAATCTCAACAATATCAAAGGGCATTCCTGTTGCATTATCGTACAGCAACAGTTGAAGGTTACCATGCTATAAAATATCAACTTTACGAGTATAAGCAGACAATATAACAAATTTAACACGCTATTCTCGCGTTACAGTTCGAATTTATGAAAAGCTAGTGTGTGCCGGGATATGAAATCAAAATCATTGGCTATAGTTTTTATGGGCGATGTAAACGATGATAAACAAATACTTGCGGTTGGTTTTATTTGTTTGGTTGATTGGAATAAATATTTAGTGTTTAACACTGTTTCAATTGGGATTTTTAGTTTTAGTGTATCTGTGTGTTCATGATTTGCTTTATGTAAATAACGTGAATCAATACAGTTTGATGAGGTTTAGTTAATATTGCATTAAATTGGAAAATTCACTTCAAAATAAAGCAACTAGCAGTCTGGGGAATAATTATGATGAGAAAGGAAGATGATAATTATTTAACAAAACGATTTCAATTTAGTTTAAGATAATTCCGTGTACTTGCTATGGTAAACCAAAAACTTTCAAACACCCTTTTTTTTGGATGGGAAATCATCAAATGACTTCTCCCGTTCTGGGCGGAGCGGGAGGGCGTGTCAGACTTTTACTGACTAAAACCCATCCGTGTTCCTTCAGTTGCCCATGTGCCACGGTCACGGTGTCTCTTTCGAACAATCTCGCGACCCTGGCAGTCAAACAGCCTTTTTTTTTTTGGATGGGAAATCCTCAAATGCCTTCTCCCGTTCTGGGCGGAGCGGGAGGGCGTGTCAGACTTTTACTGACTAAAACCATCCGTGTTCCTTCAGTTGCCCATGTGCCACGGTCACGGTGTCTCTTACGAACAATCTCGCGACCCTGAGAGTCCAACACCCTTAACTCCTTAATTAACACGTTTTGTGTTTACTATTCAATATTTAATAGCAACCATAACGTAACATAATGCCTGTGATCCCTGAAGGTATAGACAGAAGTATACCTAACCTACAGTACAACCATATTTCGCCAGTTATATTTCACTCTTCAAAAGTATACGCTCAATAAGGCAAGAACTACTTATTAGACCTAAACATTTCTAATAACCTAAGTAAAGACCCTCAACCAAAACTGATAAGGCAAAGGTTCAACTTGACAAATCAACCAATTATCGTCAATTACACTGTAACGTTAATTTTCCCGTTTTCAAACTTCATTAAGTCAAAGTTTATTAAAAAAAAGGTGATTCTTTTGACATGTAAATTCGACAGAAAGCGCTAATTGATACAGCTGTCGACACCTGAATTGTCAGGCATTTAGTCAAACTCAGTTTGAGCGTAGCATCAACGAATGTTCGCGTCCAGTCCGGTATAAACCGGATTTCGGTGCCTATATCCACTTATATCCAGTTTCGTTAGTTCGCTTTGACACTTGATTTTGAAAAGGGAGCTGATTGACGTGTGAATACCCTTATTGAGTAATGGATATTTGGTTTTTATGTGATACGTCAATGATGGCGTGATTGGGGGATTAAATACATATACATATTGTTGTAATTTTATGCTGAATTCTGTTTTATCACGTAAGTATTGAATTTATGAAAAACTTAGTCGAGTTTTGTATTTGTTTATGGTTTACAATTTAAATGTAATCCAACTTCAAAAAAGTCTGACAGACAGATCTCTTTATGCAAACATACAAAATGTATTTTAAAGTAGAAAAGCGTAAGCAAATACTAATCTTACAACATACCTGAGTTAAAAGCCACATTCCATATCAGATTCCACAAACAAACAAACTCCCGATGGAATCAAACTACTCAAAACAAAATCTAAAACCTCAAAGATGATTTACGAGCTTCAGGGTGAAGGGAAATAAGTGTTACATTTCATACAATAGCCACTGCGGACATATTTCATTTTGACGTTTAGAGCGTCAGAAGTGAGGAACTTCAGAAGGTTAACTTCTTATATGAAAGAGAACATTAGACAGTGACGTTGACTGTTGTGTGATAAGTGAATAGAATAGCTGGATTATTTCTCGATAGGAATAAGTCTCCAACTTTACTTGACATAATTAAAGATGCCCTAGAGAAAGAAAAAGAAAAATGAAATGAAGAGATCTTGGCAATGTACGCAGTACAGTAATTATCAATGTGCGCTTTTATAATTTCTAGCGTGACAATATTATATTGCATGCCATGTCACGGTATCACGATAACACAGGGAAGTAAATTGTATGAACATGGATAAGTATATATACAGATAGAAAGGAAAACGTACGTTATAACGTTTTCTTTTATATATATTTCGATATATTTTATGGACATGTACTTCTAATATAATACTGTCATGTTAGAAAAGATAGAAAAGCACATTTTAACTGCCATCCATTTTCATTATAATGGTCTACATAATGAACAGAATGAAAATATTCCAAAAAGGAATTCCGAATCCGTTACATTCAAAGATTCATTGTACGAAATAGATTTTCTGTTTCTTTCCGTTCTATATTCAAACAAACAGAAGCTATTGGCTTAACGCATATCGAATGACTGCGAAGCCACTTAAAAGTGCCCGTAAAATATTTAATCTGTTAAGTTGGTAATAAATATTCGGGCATAAAATCGGAGAAGGGTCTAAGTTCGGCGTTTTGTTTTTCTTTTTCTAATAGAAGATTGGAATAGGATATCGGGGCCGTAATTTTTGGGAGTGCCAAGTGATTTTATTCGAGTAATACTTTAGAAAAATAAACCGCTATTTTGTATGGAATCCTTCGCTAGGGTTAGTGATAATAATAGTCATGAGTATACTCTCAAGTATCTAGTATATAAGAAGAAGATAGGGCAGCGATAGATACTATCATTAATAAATTATGCCACATTTGGTATAGCAAATATTTAAGTTCATTATGAGGGGCTTGTGGCTAAGTAATAACAGCCGCAAAGGTCGATTGATCAGGTTATGTTACCGTGGTTGGTCCATGGATAGGTGACCATCTCTAGCCATCATTTGGCAACCAGTCTAACCAAAGGGTATCGTATTACCCAGTAATTCAATTCAATTCATTTATTTATTGTAAAACATACGTACATTATTTGTTCTTATTTGGTAAACATTGAGGGCGCTATGTTTTGCCTCTAGGGCGCACAAAAGTAGTCATACATGCAATATATTTAAACAAGAAATTAATTTAGACTCATGAACCACAAATAAACAAGTAAATTAATTAGATCGCATTAAGAATGTTCAATCACACTGAACAATGTCAATTACATAAATTATGTGTAGTGAGAAAAACGAATGAAAATAAAAAATAATAGTCCGCACTTTTCTAAAGAATGTCAAGGAATTTGAACGATGTCATAAATTAAATTGTCAATGTGGAAGATAATATACCTAATAATTGTAACATAAGAAATGTCAGAAATTTTATAACAGCGTGTCATTCAAATATTTGGTGATTGAATAATAAGTAACTTGTGAAGGTCATCTAGGCAGTCCCTCCATATAATATACAGGTACTCAGCTGCATCCAGTTAGGCTGGAAACCAACCCCAATACAGTAGGGAAAAGGTAGGCAAATGATGGGTATTCTCGTTTATTCTAAACCAATATAGCTTGCCCATTAAAACACTAAATATTTAAAGATAAACATAACAATATTTAAAACAAATAAACTCCACTCAACCAAATGTATTTCTAAAATCAATAGAGTTGTGTTTTGAACTCTCTCGACGTGAGCAAAGCCACTGTTATTTAGAATGATGTTCCTCAGTATTTAACTAAGCTTCGGATTACCACGTCAATTCTATCTATTACGCAAAACTGACCTCGATCTATCCACCGAATTATGAAGTGGGAACGAGACAGCTATAACTGTAGCTGTCTATGTAAAGGAGAGTGAAAGGGTCGGTAATAGTAATATTCCCTTCATCGTTAACGGGATTCTGGGAAAACTATTTGTGACGGAAAGTCCTAGTTTAACGTCAGAGCAATTTGCATGCGTAATTTTCTGTTAGCTGTCTAATTTATGTGTCGTTTTAATCCAAGTGGAGTTATTAGTTGGTGTCTGTTTATGACTGCCATACGAATGATGTTCGTTAAACTGTTAATTTCTTTTTTGTCTTCAGCTATTTTCGATCGCATTCTCATTTTATCGTGTATAATTAATTGGCATGTCGTTAAATATCAAAAGATGAATGATACATATAATATATGCATACAAAAATCACGCCTGTTATTTAGGAGCTAGTTAGAAACTTCAGAACACCACATCCTTACACATCTCTTTTGCCTTGATTACGTTCATACACCTGATCATACATGTTCGCCACTTGCTAGTAATACGTACTTGACCTTTCTAAAAATATCCCCATAAGGTCGCTAATATTTCCTCTCGGCGTTTCTACCCATATCTGTCTTTTAGATACCTTTTGTTTATCGCCTTTCATTCATCTTTTGAAAGTGACCAAACCATCTAAGCATAGGTTCTCTATTAAATTTTTATCACTCCATCTTAAAATCGCACCTTTGTTGCCATATCACACCATGCTTCAGCCATGCTTCGTTCATAGTTAAGATGAATGATGTTATAATTATATTTTTTGGTGCACATATTTTGTTACTTCGCACGGTTTTTACGACTTGGCTAAACAACGAAATTACTTGTGTTAGCTTCAGAAGCAACCTGTTGGTATTGATAAACAGGTGGATGCAACCTACCTGGTAGAAACCTATTTGTATTATCAGAAATACTTTATTATTCTGCACAAACAAGACGCACTAATACAAAGTACCTAAAGCCAAGCTATTATTATTATTCAACACCTAAAAATATTCAAAATATTTAATCTAAAAAGAATATGCTAAGATATCTTGTGAAATTAAATTTTCTTACGTTTTTTTTTTCAATGTCAGTCTCATGTTGTATGTTGATTAAAATAAGATCAGGGACGGTAACAAATGTGGCTTTACAGGATTATAATCACTAATATAACTTATAAGTTCATTATAATCCCACTGAATGAAAAAAAAAAACCCTTAAGGGTCACACCAACACTAAAGGTGATACTTTTAACTCCTTCAAAGAGGTTTCGCGTCGGAACAGCAATAATATCAAAGGCATAAACACAATTATTTCCTATGCCACCAAAATTAGACAAAGAACAAAACAAAGCATTCAAATGTTAATAACAAATGACTCCTGCTCCAAGATCTTTTGTCTCACGAATGGATGACATGGCTCGACAAAAATAATTGCCATCGTTAAATAGTATTAAATGAAGAGGATTTTATTGAGTAACTCCCTCTGAAGAGGGTCGTTTGTTTGTGAAAGTATAGCAGGAGAAATGTCTAGTTTTAAATGGAGTCGTTTTGCTTTTTTATTAGTAACACACTTTTGGAGATTTAAGAAGTTATCTTGCATTTAATAATTAGTTAATTTAATTTAATAAAATTGTTGTGTATTTTTATACCAATCTCAATTAATCGGAGAGGTAAAGTCAGCATAAAAAATATCGGGACGAACAGACTGTTCAAAATGATCTCAAAAACTAAGAAAATTAATATTTATCTCATGGATTAAGTTCTTGTTAGAATTGCAGTTGTCATATATTTATTTATCACTTGGTTTCTTACTAAACTTATTAATCAGCATTTCGAATTAATTATCGATTTTTAAAATGTTTCTGCCAGGTTTCGGTTTTGCGGTTTTGTTTGAAAGAGTTACCGTGGCCTTGTCAAAGGCAAATGAAGGAACACGGATGGGTTTTAGTCAGTAAAAGTCTGACACGCCCTCCCGCTTCGCCCAGAGCGGGAGACGTCATTTGATGATTCCTCATCCAAAAAAAAGGATATTAAATGCTTGGTTCGCTTGTCACCCGCCAAACAGTTCTTGTACGATCTGATTAATATATAATTTTTAAATTGACGTAGACGTGTGAACAAATACACAATCATAGCTTAATGACTAACTCAAACACACGTCTTAATCAAAGCACAAATTGATGCCACCCTACCATTAAGGTGGTCGCACATGAACGGTAAACAATTTTTCAATAATCGGTGTCTAGACGGTGTAATGTGAGGGCGATGGTGGCGACACCTAACGGCTAAACAACTACCATTATCATTACGATAGAGCGTGATGGGTTTCATTAAGTTCGACGCGGAGAGAGAATTTCTCCATTTATATAGAAAATTAAAAGGGACGGGTGGTCTAGGACTAATTGAATTAGATGAAAAGCTTGCTGTAAGATGAACGGATTTTATTCTGGAGGAAATTAGAATAAGGAAGGCCTGTGAAAGGAGGAAAGAGTGGCAATGATAGTGGTAAAAAATTGGTATTAAAGAAGAAAAGAAAGTGAGATAACTTTGCAGTTACAGAAAAATTTAGTCGTTCCTTTAAATTTTGACATTGCAGAAAATACACTTGATTTTACAACTGAAGGGAAAATCAATATCACCCCTGTGATAGTCGAGTAAAAAAAATAAAAAGAGATTTTCTAACTCCTGGTTTTCAGACAAAGAATTTCGAACTATTTAATAACAAAGTAACTCAATTAACTTCTCATTATAACTAGTTATTTTTCCACAAATTCTCACTCCATTATAAATAATAATAGTTCACAGTAACGATGACGTATCGTCTCATAGATTTTCAACGCACCTATTATTTGGACAGCGTTATTGATATTGTCACGCGACCGTGGGAGGGGGGCATAATGGCTTAAATTAAGAGCTATGGGCTGGTTCGGTTTAATCAACTTTTTAGAGTTAGTAATTACACTTTCGTTCACATTTAACCAAGGCTCTCAACCCATAATAGGTTGCTTTGAGAGTCTATTTTTATTTTAAAATTAAATACTTTTAATCAGGCGAAGATATCAATGACCCTAGTGCCTACATAATGGTTTTGATCAGATACAGTGGATGCTGTAGTTTTAATTGGCTATTATCTAAAAATAAACTTTTTGGTATAGCTTAATGCTGACAAAAGACGCCAAGCTGAGTTCTAATGCGGATCTCAAGTCATTTAATTTTTTTTTTTTAATATTATTAACATAAATATTTATTTTAAGAGGCCAAGAAGAAATATTATAGTTATATTTATCTAAGGTTTAAAGGGTTCATGAAATATTTTCTTCTATTAAAATAAAAATTTGCCCACAATCAAACGAAAATGTTCGACTTTTTCAAACCACTCTTACCAGCTTTTTAATAGCGTCAGCAAAAATAACAAAAAATTTTTTTTTTTTGGGAAAATCAAAATGAAAATTTTAAACGAAATGGTGTTTTAATAAACATGATAATTAACATAGTATATCAGTCCCTGACAGTTATGGGTTCTAGGGGTTTCTAAAATCCATTAACTTTTGAATCGCAATATCTACCATCTAAATTAAGTGGTACTAATGTCCTGGTAACACGATGTTTTTGGTGATTTTGATTGTAATGGTGATTAGTGAACAGGTTTGTGGTATTCTGATACAAGAGCTCTTATTTTAGATGTTATCAAGTGTAATATTGTTTATCAGTTTGCTCTTGTATTGAGAAAGTAATTCAAAATAAAAAACGTGAATTCTTCTTTCAGTGGTTTCAGTGTTTAATGAAAAGGTATAATCTGTTTTGCATTTGATTATCTCAAAATGCTTAGAATATGAAATAGGTTCACCTATTTGTCGTAGAAACAAGTGCTACAAAAACGATAAGGTAACTTGAATCAATAAAAAAAAAACCCAAAATAAACCTATATCAGAGCACAGAATAGAAATGTGGAACTCACTGAAAAGCGCTGATTTTCAGTACAAACCGGCGACATTTTTTCAATTTTATGTAACCCTTTTGTGCTGTTTGTAGTCAAAATGACATTTCCAATTAATTTTAAATTAAAGTTAGGCAACAGTATATAAAATTTGCTTCGCGGAAATACCCAAACAATATCAAAAAAGAAAATTCTCGTTAACCCTTTACACGCGGCGTGACGGTCTATGTCGACGGCACAAGTTTTCGACAGTTGCAAATTAAAATGGCGGCCAGCCGTGCGTGATCGCTCCAACCGAGCTCACCGCGTAATCTCTTGCGGCGACGTGACTCGAATGTCGCGTGACATTTCACCTTTGTCTTGCCCAAAAATTGTGAAAATGTTTGCTGTTTGCGCTACTTGCCAGCTGCTGTTAAAGGATTGGGCTGTGAAGGCTGCCATTGATGAATTCTGGGTCAGTGCTAAATTATATTGTTCCACATACGCATAGCTTGTTTTCTAGAACGGTACTTGGTTATGATTCATCTGGATTTAAGTTCAGATTAGGATGCTTTGTCCCTGTCAGCTTTAAATCTAGACTTATAGCTGTCTATCAGACAGAGAGACTAACTGTATAAAAACGCCCTACAAATATTGTTCGTTTATATTTGCCAAGTTCTTTAACCTTCTTGTCTGGCCAAACAATGTCAGTACGATTTATAGTTGCTATTTATTACTCTAACGTTCAGTTCAAAGCTGCTTCGGTAACAACATCCAAAATTCAGCTCCCACTACCCTTTAAAGTTTAACCCCCTGGCCATAACAAGCTACACCAAACATTGTCAATATTTACCAGAGCGCTAGTTTGCTTGACTTCTATTACGGCCCGAAGGGATCCGGTAATGGTAACTAAGGTAATCCTAGGTCTGAGATCGTGAGCGCCCCGAGACAGACGGTCGGATAGACAGACAGGTTAGCTACAAATATAGACTTAGATTAAAAAGGTTACAGCGAAAGGTGGAAATGTAGAATTTCAAGATGTCTGGTGCAAATAATGATTGCGAAATTTAGTGTCTCCTGCGAGAATATTCCGCTTATTTGTTGTTTTATTACCTGCAAGTAGTAAAGAAGGTTTATTTATCTAACAGCAAATTCAAATTAGTAGACTGTCTTAGTTCAGTAATAAAATCTTAATAGATGCAGAGCATTAAACTTTATTGGAATGCGATTGCAGTACATGGTTTATTTGTTTAATTAAAACACTCTTCTCAAGAAGTTATTGCATAAAAATGGTTATAAACTGGTGCTAAATATCAGCATGAAATTGATTCCAGCAAAGCGTTACACCAAAAGCTTACGAGCAGCCAATAAACCCTAAAATTAGCTTAACACTGAACGAATACTTAAAACCAAATAAAACTGGTTTAAACCGCAATAATCTGGCCAAACAATCAATTTTCCGGCTCAGTTCATCTTAGTGTACGAACACTGCAAACAATAGGAGCAGCCTTAAACCGGCACAGAAGTGTTATTTACTCGGTGGAATCACGGCACTTGGTCGCCGCGACCAGAATACCAAGTGGTGTACGGTTACAAGGGGGTTAACAGAAAGTGAGGGAAAATAGCCGATATTATTGTTTTTTGATTGTGCTCTTTTGTTTTGTTTCTTTTTTTAAGGTGTTGTGTTACGGTCAATGTTTGTGTTGAAATCGGATTTTCGGATGTTTGTTGGGGAATGTGAGATTATGAGACATATTTTCCTTCTTAAACGACTTCCTTGCTCCTGTCATTTCAGAGTCAGAAACATCAATAGAATTAATTTGACCCTATATTGTCGATGCATCCGTTCTATAATTTTATATTTAGGTACTTCCTCATGTCAATTAATCCGCGTAGCCTTTTCCCCATTACTAACTATATTGGGGTTGGCTTCGAGTCTAACCAAATGCCTATCTGACTTCCACAACCCAGTTACTGAATAAACATATTCCCCGTGGTAAAACTGGTGATTGACTTCTTTACCTTACCCATTATTTCCACATAACTCTAAGCGCTTCCACCAACAATTACACGAACAAAGCTAATCCCTTAAACAGCGCATTTTTATAAAAAACAAAAGAATATGACAAGCGTCCGCCATTTTTCTCTTTTACATCTGACGTTGTAACAGAATCACAAAAGTTGCGCGGCGCGGACAAAACGTCGCACACGACAATGCACTCACACTGCATGGTCTGTCAAACACAATTAGCGCTAAATTCGCTTAACGACGGCGCGTCGCAGTTGCAGGGTTGGGGCCAATTTGCAGAGTACGCTTGTTAGGTGCACTGTCGAGTCGCGACGTTGTTGGATTTCAGTGGAAAGTAGTGGAAACTGTTCGTTGGAGACGGGAATATTAGTTAGGATGATATTTAAGTTATGCCCGGAAAAGTATTTAAAATATTTCATTTTAATATCCGGAGTAATAATGTCTGCTTGCTCTGAGATTTCATATTGAATACTTCGAATAACCCGTCTCTGCTCCCTGACGTTTCGTGAAACTGTGAAGAAAGCAGTCGGTCTATTCTCTATTGCTGTCATTTCACCTGATGCTTGGAATTGACAGTAATGACAGCGCACTTCAAAGTTTACAACTCAGTCTCCACCGAAATTTTCACAGACACATTTTTGCAGAAAAATTTGGCAGTTCTTAAAATATATCGTTTTGCCCATACATCTCACCTTTGTCAGATCCAAAAGGAACAGCAAACGGTTCTCCCCTTTATCAGAATGAAAAGATAAGCATCATATTTTTGACAGTATTTCTTGTACCCAGTGTACATAACTTCAGGCTAAGTTCCGCACGTCTTGCAGTTGCAGGCAATTTCCAAAGTGCGCCTGTTACGACGTGTGATATGACTTGAGAGTGAAGCAACACGTTTGCTGTGTACCTGACTTACTAAACGCGGTTAGGAAGTTACAGTTTTGAACAAGATTATAATAATTTTCGCTACATGTGTTTAAGAATATGGTAACGTAATGAAATGGATTTTTTAAAATGTAAATTGAACTATTACGACACTTCTATACGTCAATATTTTAAATCAAGATAGCGCCGGCATTTTTAGCTGACTGGTATTGATTGTTTTTTCGGTATTTATCGTTAATTACGTATACATTTTGGTTTGTTCTGCAATAAAGCTTAAATCCACAAAAAATGCCTTCTTTTTGGTATCAAAAACCTGCACCACACTTAGTCACACTTGCTTGTCAGCGCAAAATACTCTACTGCTATTATAAATGATGTCTTTAAAAGGCATAAGTAAACTTATATTTTTTTGTAAAAAAAAAAAAAAAAATATTTTCAAGAGTTTTATTACAGAATAAAAACTGAGACTTGATTCAAGCACGAATGTGAATTTAATATTAGCCTCCTCAAAGAATATGAACAAGGTAGATTCAAATTAAAAATTAAGCGTCCTTGTTAACATGGGCGCTAATTTTCTTCCTGGCACACAAAGGGTTAATATTAACGAGCTACACGTTCCTAATGCGTACGGCAAACATTTGTTCAAATCTGCAGCACCATCTTTGTGAGACCCCTTTCAATGTTATTGTCAAAATTATTTGGTAGACGGCAAATGGGAAATTTCAAGTCAAAGTGCAAAAAAGTTACTGAAAATTTCTTAACGATATTTAACTGCGCTATTTATTGCAATACCTTAGCGGTCAAAGTGTAAAAAATATATGAAACAGCTTTTTTCTTTTGTACCTAATAACCGACGAAACATTTCAATGCAGGGTTCATCTACAGAAATCTTGGAAATTACAAGCTAACTCTACAATGGCTCCTAGATCAAAAAAGAGAGTGACTGGCACTTTTTATACTTTTTAATGGATATGTAGACTGTTTCTGGCTCCTTATATCAAGAAGATACATTTACAGGGTCAAATTTAATTTCCTGAGAATACTTTACCCACATGTAGGGTATATATTGACTTGCCTATTAGTCTAGTGGTCGTGGGTTCGTTTCCCACCCAGGACAAATCTTTGTGTCACAATCATTTGTTCTGTGTCTGGGTGTAATTTATCTATAATATGTATGTATTTAGAAATATATAAGAATGTTTATCAGTTGTCTGGTTGCCATAGTACAGGCTTTGGGATCAGACAACGTTGTGTTGGTTGTCCTAAGATATTATTATATAAGATATTATTATTATTATATCGATATCGAAAACTAATGAAAAAAAAAACAAGATATTTTTTTCATCAATCATTCCAACTTTGTTCGAAGCTTTAAAAGACAAGGCAACCAAACAACTGTTTAGTTTTAGGAAATTCTTAAAAAAACATCGATGTTCCATGAAAAATCACAACAACAGCTGATATATTACGGGCATTGACCTTCGCCCATAAAATAATGAAAAAAAAAAAATGTTCCTTTAGGTTTTCATATCGATATCCAACATGTGCTTAAAGAATTGCTAGGAAATTTAATTTAACCCTGTATAAGGAGCCAGAAACAGTATTAATTATATAAACGAGAATTTTCGGAGCTCCTAGCCCTCTGGTCGATGCCATAAGATATGTATGTCCCATTCCTATTGTCTCTTGGCAAACGGAGGATGATTGAACGAGGTTATGCTAGTTAGTGTCTGTGTGCATTTGATTAGAATTCTGACTATATTAGCTGTGTTTGTTAACTGATTAGGTTGTATATATAATGTATTGTATTGTTGATGAAGATATTATTGTTGTTTCAGAGGGCCATTGAGCTGGATAGGACGATGATTGGCCTAAAGTTGGTGGTTGTCGAATGTTATGCCTAAATTGTTTATTTGGAACGGCTGGTGTAAATTATTTTATCTTAATTGGATCGGTGATTCTATGATTTGTAGATATCAGGGTTGCCACCTATTTATTTCTAAGATTTTTTGAATTTATTTGTAAATGCTATCATACGTTTTTCATTATGCAGTTTGAAAAGCATTGAATGAAATTGAAATCTTTACATAGTATAAAACAAAGTCGCTTCCCGCGTCTGTACGCTTAGATCTTTTAAACTACGCAACGGAAACTAGTGCGGTTTTTACGAACAGACAGAGTGATCATTTAGGAAGCTTTATATGAATAAAACGCGAGCGAAACCCCTGCTCTGTTTGTTTATAAGAAAGCATACTTGGGGCGAATTTCACCAACAAAATTGAACGCAATCGAAACGTCAATATTCCATAATAACTATGACCGTCACTGGTCTCTTTAACGCGGTTTACTTTTTATAATTTTAACCTTTGGTGTTTTTCATTTGAACAAAATTATAAGTTTTCAAGTGGTAGTAAACTGTATCCTTTTTACACGCTTTATATTAGCTTCACTTGTATGTTTGTATATTTGTATGTGTGTATGTTTGTATATTTGTATGTTTGTTTGTAACCGACTCTTTATAGCGCGATTTTGACCCACTTTAAACGACCAGATTTCATTCAAACTTTGCACACCTGTCAAGGACCGATGACAATGCAATAATTTCATAAATTTGTTCCATTATCCTTGCCAGGGTTACCAGGACAGCAAAAAAACTGTCTCAAACTACGCTGACATACGTCTCAAAATTCGAAACACCCTAAAAAATAGAAAATATATAATAGTTTTAAAAAAAACTAAAAAACACGCTTCCATTGAAAACCAAACCAAAAAGTACAAAATAATGGAAAAAAGCGTGGGGTGCCTGATATCAATAAAAAAATACCTTAAAAAGCACCCCACGCTTTTTTCCATTATTTTGTACTTTTTAGTTTGGTTTTCAATGGAAGCGTGTTTTTTAGTTTTTTTTAAAACTATTATATATTTGCTTTATACTACAAAATGATGTGCGAGGTGCTCATCGCGTTCAGTTTCATTGGTGAAATTCGCCCTTAGTTAATGAAGTTGCATCGTCACAAATACATATACGTGGCGCGTATGTATACTTATGGTGTAAATACAAACAAAAATAATATAAGGTAAGCACATTCCTTCCATTTATACGCTGCCCTATACTTTGCCATATAAAAATAAAAACCTCATAAAAAAATCTCCAATTCAATATATTCAAAATAAATTGGTGCGGGTTCCGTAGTTAGCTATAAAGCGCCACCTAACATAATGAAATCGTATATCTTTCACTGCGTAATTCAATTATACGAAGCAATCACACTCGCCCACTGTATAACAGGTGCGTTTTATACTGCCGCGAAAGGAACCCTAGTGCTGTACTTGGGTTGTGGTACAAGGGAGAGGAGGTAGAGGATGATTCGTGATTCGGATTTCGGTTACGCGTTGACCTTTAAATTATTTTAATTTTTATTTTTGGAAATTAAATTAAATTAAATTTCTAAACTATTGAAAATGATTTGTTGTTAAGTTTATTTTATACTAGCTTTTGCCAGCGGCTTCGCCCGCGTGGAGGTCGGAAAATATCCCGCGGGTACGTACTACCGGGTACCATAAAAAGTTGCCTATGTGTTAATCCAGGTTATAAACTAACTGTGTTCCAAATTTCATCCAAATCCGTTCAGTAGTTATTGCGTGAAAGAGTAACAAACATCCATACATCTATACATCCATACATACAAACTTTATTAGAATTGATGTTGTAAACTTTGCCATATAATTATGACGCTTATTGGACATGTGCAGGCACAAGATAACTATGCAGTATAAGATGAAAAATTTGCTAAATTTTCGTTTATACAGGATGAATAATGTTTTAAATAGTTTGTGCCACCAATTATAAATTGTTTGCAGGGTAAGCCTGTACGTCTAAAATTCTTGCCAATGCGAGATAAGTTGCTTTATTCCTCAGACATAGATACGATTTATCGCAGTACATCACACATAACACAACCATAACACATAGTAGGTGAAGAGAGGAATGTAGATGGCCAACCATGTGCATTCCTCTCTTCACCTACCAGACCAAAAAAACCAAAAGCTGCTCCCCACACATCCACTCTCTCATCCCTCATACCATCCACTAGAAGCATCCATAAATCGCGGAACCCTCCGGTCTTCACCGCGGCCATTAACACGCCCGACTTAGACTTTATATCGCCGAGAATAGAGTAAACAAAACTGGCTGGTAACGTGACACGACGCGTTACGGTTTTGGGTAGGAAGTCATTTTAAGAAATAGAAAATCACACAGATATGACAATTAAAATCAATCGAACGGCTGTGAAATATCAAAACCCAGAATCTGCACAAAACTTTTACAGGAGAGCCGATAAACCATTTCTGGTATATCTAGATCGATTCGGTCGGGTCGGTTTCTGGCTTTGTGTAACTTCGTTTTTGACTAATTTCTGGGAATTTTTGCTTGCCTAGTATGTGAAGGGTGGTCTTATAAGGTTGAAAAATGCAAAATAGCCGTTTTTCAAAAAATTACAGATACTAGGTTTAAAATTGAACAGCAGCGATATATTCTGTAAAAAAATGACCGGGAAAACTGAGGCGAAGTGTTTTGAATTGAGCTGTCAATAATCTCAATGGAATGACAGCCCACTGCACGTCAGTTTTCACGAGAACATTTTTCCAGAATAGACCGGCAGAGACAGATAAATTTGACGATGTTGAGTTGCAGAGTTGGCGAGAAAACTACTGTGGTTTGAAGACAAAGAGATTACTTAAGAAAGCACAAAGAATATGGTGCTAGCTAGTAAAGAGACGTTACTTTAAAGCGACAAGAAAAGAGATGGTAACGCGATGCGATGCGTTACGGTTTAGGGTGTAGGAAGTGGTTTATGGAAATGTGAAAGCTATAGATATGGCAATGAAAATCAAAGAGATGAATTTGACGACGTTGCATTCCAAAAGTAAAGTTATTTTCCACAAACAGGTGAAGAACACAGGAACACAGGTACTACCTATCTAGATCAGGAGTCAAGGCTTCAATTTAATTCGTCACATCTTCTTTATATCAATAAAACATTTTTATTATTTTTAAGTGTTTTTTTTTTCCAAGATACAGTAAGAAAGAAGTCTGTTATTCTTTTTCTAAATAACCGTTTTGTGCAATCAGTCACTGCGTAGCTAACTTTAAACAAGATACACTTTCACTTATTTTTACGAATACCTTTATTCTTTACCATAGAACGCCAAAGAGCACAGTCACAGCTGCTTACCCTCTATCCCACACACAAGCACACCTATAGCTACCTCCCATAACCTCACCTCATACAGCAATAACTCGTGTTCCCAACAGGACTGTTCCACAAAATCCGAAAATTAAAATTGTATGCCGAGGTACACCTGATCCTCTATTTATGGTGAGGGTCCAGTGATGGAGGGTTTCATGAGCAGTTGACACCTGCTTCTAGGGAAGCTGCCTTGTTTTAATTTGCTATAAACAATAGGGGAGATGTGTGGAGGTCTTTATGATAGATGTTTGGAAGTATGTAGGTATGTTGGTGTGTCCTAAGGAGGGTTGTGAAGACTCTGAGTGTTACAGTTTTCTTGTGTGGTGGGCTTGGAAAATATTGTTTGTAAATATTGTATTACAAAATTAAAATTATGTTCATTATAAATTATAATACTGTAAATATATAATTGTTACGGTTGCAAATCATATTTTGTTTATCATAGAATCTGACATTGACCTGTAAATTGCATTAAAAAACAACATAAGAAAATTTGAGTTTCTTTGGAGTTATCCCGGCGTGAAGTCGATTCCGACCAAACAAGCAATTGCATATTCTATCCCCAATCAACTAAATTATTTTCAATTTATCGTTGCTCTATAAACCCATACTAAAAACTCAAGAATAAAATTAATAAAGGAATGCTGTTGCTCCTTTTATGGTTCTGTGTTTATTAAATTTTAACGTATCTTTAGAAAAATAAGTAAAAGCTCCCGTAGACAGACGTGACGCGAAAGTATGACGCGTAACACTAGAAGAACAATTTCAATGAAAACTTCTTAGAGATTATTCCATCAAAAACGCATCGCAACTGTCTGTGGGAGTCTATAGTGGTTCTAAAATGACCTATAGCAGTTAAATTAGCGGACATTTTTAAAGTTTTTTTTTATGATTTTGATCGGAATTTCAGAGTGATGGAATACGCACCTAAACTGCCCATGCATGTAAAAATAGATAACCGGGATTGCATACAAATCGTTACCATTCTCGTTAGCCGAATGCAATATGTACGCAGCAATTTATTTTACATTTTCCAAATCGTCACGACCGTATTCAAAGTAATCATCATCCCGGATTTTTCCTATTTTTGTCAAATCCGGATCGACCAGATGCGTCTGGAAAAACAAATCCGGCGCTGTACCAGGGGAAATCTTATCGTGCGATGGATACGCATTGATACGAGACAAAGAAAAAGATGTGTAGTAAAGGTAGTCTTGCTGATTCTGAAATATTTACGATAGTAGAATTTGGTAGCGCCAAACTATCACAAAGAACTACCTAGCTCTTAAAGCTATATTTCTACCTGACTGCTCGCTGCAAAGGTAATGTGTTTATCGGTCTATGTCATGTTTGTTCCTTTCCTAAAGACCAAACGTGTAGGCTGTTTCTGATGATTCTTGCGTCAATGGATTTGTCTTAATCTTGCGAGAGTTATTAAAGACATAACAGTATAATAGATTATAAACCGTAGCTTTACGTATCACATTGGAGAACTAATTGGATTGGATACGATGGGTGGATTGTGTGAAAGATGATATGTCTAAATAGGGGGTGACTACCGAGATAACGAAAAATAAAGAAGTATGGAAGAAAAAGACATGTTTGCGCTGATCCCAAATATAATATAATATCCCATAAGGACAACGGAATGATTATTCATCATTTCAGCCATAAGATGACCACAGCTGGATATAGACGTCAGGTCGTGACAAATTTCCCCCAAATTTGTCATAATCGCCACGCTTTTTTTTTGGATGGGAAATCATCAAATGACTTCTCCCGCTCTGGGCGGAGCGAGAGGGCAGGGATGTCAGACTTTTCCTGACTAAAACCGACCCGTGTTCCTTCAGTTATCCATATGCCAGGGCCACGGTATTTCGTTTGAACAATCTCGCGACCCTGGCAGTCATCGGTCCTAGCGGACCCCTTCATAATCGCCACGCTTGGCAGGCGAGTTTGTGATCGCAGTATGGTGGTAAAATGCATAACAGAACGCTGCTGCCTATTCTCTAGTAAGTCCCTTAGTCGCCTTTTATGATACCCACGGGAGGAAATATGGTGATGCTATTCTTTACGTCGGACGTCACACGGATGATTCAAGAATTTAAATTGGCATATTCACACTTCAAAACTTCTCAATTAAAGAAACTCTCAGACCACATAACCTGAAGGTGTAATATGAAGACGTTGCAGCACTCTCTTGCCAACAAAAGATGGACAGAACAATGGTGTATCGGTCGCCATCTTAAACCTTCGCTCGGAGTTTAATATAGTGTTCACGTCTATTGTTCCAGAAATGTTGTGAAGCAATAAAAAGATCGTGGTATGGTACGTAGGACAGAATCCAGCGGTGTGATTGGAAAAAGACGTTTTATGAAATGTGTTGGAAATGTGGGTAGTTTCCAGCATTTTCTTGAGACTTTTGTATTGTGGTTTTGCTATTGTTTTGGCGGCAATATGTTGAGGTTATGTTTTGATTTCACAGACACTTAGTAGATTGTAATTACTTGTAATTTTTTATGTCCGCACAGAGCTTCGGCGTTCTTTTTTATTGGGAATGTCATCTCGCACTATGATTTTGTCAGCTGCTCAACCGGCAACCAACCGACTTAAATTAGTGGCAAAAAATAATTATATAATGTAAATGTTCGTGTATTTGACATCTTTAAAACACCTTCCTTTTTAAATTAACCCCGCTTACGCTTCCAATCTAAACTACCCAATGACTCTGCAGCATAAAATGTATCGACGGCACGTGAGTTCAAATTCATTCAGCGCGCGGCCACAAACCGATTAAGTTAAGGCCTACAAAAGGCCATAACCCTTAAATGCTAATGGGGTACCATAGACCCCAACGTACAAAGAACACAATACACCTCACTCGGGACTGATAGACTGAGTTGGTTCAGGTAGACAGGGTTAAGATTATACGTGATGGTTTTAATCGATTTTGAGTGTAATAGACATAAATTTTCTTGTATGGTTTGAATGGGGTTGGGTTCCGATTAGATACACATATTCTCACAAACATTAAGATAAGGAAGAATTTACATTTAATCCTGTCAGTTTTGACAGCCGTAGTGGCCCAGAGGTAACGGTCGCTACTTAAGAGTTGTAGGTTCGAACCATCACAGGCGCTTTATTTTGTGTTAATTATTTCATCACCACTGCTCTCAAAACTGTGAAGGAAAATATCGCGAGGAAACCGGTATGTCTTAGAACCAAAACTTCGTAGACATGTGACATCTGCCAACCCGCAATGGGCCCTTGTGGTGGCTAGCGGCCTTCTCACAGAAAGGGGACTGTGTCCCAGCAGTGGGCACGTTATAGGCTGGTTATGCCTGCCAGCTTTGACGTCGATTTTCGAATGATAAATTTAAAAATATGTAAGTTAGTAAAACAATATTGAATTCGGATTTACATTCATCATACATGCAAATGCAATTTTGCGTACGCGAATTCTGCTCTTAACACTATCAATTTGCTTTTTCATCTATCAAAAGGGAATTGAATTTTTTATATGAACATTTTAAAAACGAGGTGTATTATTTAACTATTGTTGACCATATTTTTCACAATGCCGATTGAAAAAATATTTTTTAATTTTTTATAAAATAAATCAAGAATTAATTAAATAAAGGAATTTTCTAGTACAAAACAAAGAAATGCCAAAAATAATCAAAAGCAGTCTTGTTTATTTTCAATAAACTCAGTTGACATAGAATTTTCTTTTGAAACGGAAAATTTTCCTTAGCGATTCTTTGAAAACCGTCATCACCAATTATGTGAGCGTGAAATGGGGTCGTTTGTACCCCGTTCGTATTAAAGGGTTGAAGGTGTTTATTTTGGACTTAACACGTTATACATCGACTGTTTGAAGTAACAGGTATTCCACTGAAATGGAAATTTTACCATTTTACCATTCGAGAAAAGGGTTAACATCAAATAAAGGTGAGCGTTTATTAGTTTTTTGGGACTGTGTGCCTTTTGAAATGGTTAAATCGGATAAGGAGTAGTAATGCCTTTCGTACAAGTATGGTTGGTAACAGAGATTTTGTGTCAAGTGTTATTTGTGTTCCAAATTAGGTGAGTTTGAGCGTTAATCATGATATTATTGACTAAATTCTATTAATAATATAAACGCGAAAGTTTGTGAGGAACGATGTTTGCTACTGTTTCACGCAAACACGGCTAAACGGATTTAGATGAAATTTTGCACATAGATAGTTTATAACCTGGATTAAACCAGGATACATTTTTATCCCGGTAGTACGTTCTTTCGGGATAGTATTCAACCTCCAGGCGGGCGACGCTGCTGGCAAAAGCTAGTATTATATATATGTTTTTATTAATCACCTTATTATTTACAGTCAAATGCCAGTATACAATTTTTATATTAATGTTTATCTAAATTAAAACACTTTTTAGGTCTGATATGGTAAGTTTCTTGATTTTGAGAAATTAGAATTTATGTTTATACATATCTTTGGGATAAACATATAAATTAATATATTTTGCAAGGGTCCTCAGTAAACTATTAGATTATCAATTAAATTCTCCCAAATTTCCAATGTATTTCTTACAACCTTTAGAAAATCTGCCTAATTATCGTCATTAAAAAAAATACTCTGTCAATATCTACCCATCTTTTCATAAAAGCTCTCATTACTAATAAGGGGTAGGCAGGCCAGAAGGGGAAAAACATACACAAAAACACACAATGTCAAGCCGAAAACCTATACAGTTTATAACTCATTATTTTGCCCGAAACTTGAGCGGAACTTCAAAGGGATGTACCAACACTTTCAATATTTGAATAGCAGATTCCCTACTCAAATAATTACCCAAATTAGGGGGAGAATTTTACGCACGCGTAAATAAATGATGAGCGAACTTACCTGTAGGGTTGCAAGATAAATAAAAGTAGGATTTTAGGAGATATTTTAAGATAAATTATGTGTATGGGAGTCTTTAAGAAGGTGGTGAAACATGGGCTTAAAGTGGAAGTTATAATTGATATCAGCTATTTGCTCGATATTTTGTACTTAACTAGCTTTTGCCAGCGGCTTCGCGTATCTATACTAATATTATAAAGCTGAAGAGTTTGTTTGTTTGATTGATTGAACGCGCTAATCTCAGGAACTACTGGTTCGAATTGAAAAATTCTTTTTATGTTGGGTAGCTTATTTATCGAGGAAGGCTATAGACTATATAACATTACGCTATAATGAAGAGGAGCGGAGCAGTAATGAAAAATGTTGCAAAAACGGGGAAAATCGCACGGGTAGGCGATTCGACGCGACGGGAAGGGCCCGGAACAAAAAATTTACGCGAACGAAGTCGCGGGCAGAAGCTAGTTATATATACATATATATAAACCTACCTCTTGAATCACTGTGTCTATTCATAAAAACTGCATTAAAATCCGTTGTGTAGTTTAGAAGTTCTAAGCGTACAAACACGAAATGCGACTTTGTTTTATAGTATGTAAAGATGATGACCGGTTTTGCTAATATTCTGTTAGTTTTACTTAAAAATAAAATTAAAAAGGAAAGTATCCTGCGGTCACTTATAGTTATTACAATTTTTAACAACATATTAATGATGCTACGGGCGATCGTTTTGGGGGACTGTCTTATATATTTTTGCCATTTAAAACGTGCTGATTAAGAGCCTAGTTATGACTTTTTTTTATAAAAGGTGCAGTTACTTTGACCATACATTTTGATGGTCAATTTCCATTACCAATAATACCAAGGACATACAACTCCTTTATTTGTTGCTACATATGTATTTACCTAATAGCTACAACTACATAATTATAAAGAAGTGTTGTTATAAGTTTAATCTCTCGTGACTTTTAATTTCTTTTAGAAGGTAACCCTATTGACTCTACACAAGATGTCAGAACATGTGTAAGTTATTCATAGCCCAGGAGATTATAAACTTGGTTTTGATGGCTTCATACAAGACTTAATAATGTACACCAGGTTTTAGTGCAAATAAATAGAGGGCCTCTACGGGGGTGGCGAAAATTGTGGGGCCTTTTTACTATCTATATCTTTGTTACGATTTCATAGAAATAAAAGATAAAGTGCACTTTGAATAAATAAAGGTTTACTCTAAGAGCCTTTTTATTTGTATGGTGCCTATGTACTTTTAATTTTATATTTCTGAGTTGAGCGGCATAATTAATTGATTACTGATAAATGCTTGCACTGAATGGACAGGTCCACTCAGTCTGTGCGGTTCTTTCCTCAAAAGACCAATTCAGACTATAATCTACATGGTGTTCATAAGATCAGACCAAGATTATGTCTGGACTTTAAAAGGGACTGGTGACCTCTGAGGTGGTTTCAGACTTTCTTCTCAAAGTAGTTAGATAGGAAAAGACGAATAGAGAGGCCTTTGTCTAGCAGTGGGCGAAGACGGGCTGAGGATGATGATGATAGTCCATACAACATACAGTTACAGAACGTATATATTATTTCCACTAGCTTCTGCCCGCGACTTCGTCCGCGTTAAATTTCTTGTTCACTCGACCCTTCCCGTCACGTCGAATCGCATATCCGTGCGATTTTCCCCGTTTTTGCAACACTTTTCATTACTGCTCCACTTCTCTTAGTTTTAGCGTGATGTTATATAGCCTATAGCCTTCCTCGATAAATAGGCTACCCAACACAAAAAGATTTTTTCAATTCGGATCAGTAGTTCCTGAGATTAGCGCTTTCAATCAATCAAACAAACAAACAAACTCTTCAGCTTTATAATATTATTAGTATAGATGCTTTAGCCAGTTAATATGTGCACATAACATAGAAACTACAGTAAAACCACACAATGAAAATTCTACAAACCAAATCCCATCGCTACTACAAGCAATCAAATTGCAAAATACAAAAACAATTCCGAAAATCCATTTTTGAAAAACAGGTGGGTACGAAACTACGTTACGGTGGGCATAGAGGGGTATTCCCACTTAATCTGCATACGATAATCGAGGGGAGCAGCGACATCTGTCGTGGATCTACATAAGTTTGAGTTTCGCCCAATTTGAGTGTGCACTGCTCTTTTGAATTTATCTGTGGGCTGTATACAGGCAGTTGTCGAATGAGATTATTTGTTACTGAAAAACAAATGCCCACTGTTAACCCGCTATCTGCTATGAAAAGAAAATCGCATGTAGTATTTATGGGATATGCGCTAAGGCCTTTTGTCGTTTTTTTTGCGATTTGGAGGTTAGTGGCAGAATATATTTTGATCAAGTTGACGAATGTTACATATAAAGAATCATCATTACGACTCTTGTTTTCGGGTTAAAGAAAATTTAATTTGATGTGCCTTATGAAGCAAGTTTTTTAAGATCGCTACGTTTTGTTACTCGAATTTAAAATCAATTAAAACACCTCAAGAAGCACCCCACGCTTTTTTCTATTAGTTTCTATTTTTATAGTTTGGTTTTCTACGAAAGCGTATTTGTTAGTTTTTTAAACTATTATTTATTTTCTGTTTTTTATTTCGGCTAGCTACAAACTCGTGCTTTTTCTTTTTTTTGGTACCCCTATGATCCTGGTGAATTTTGTGACATAACCTTGTGCCACAAGCACAAATTTATGAAATTATTGTATTGTCATCGGTCCTAGATAAGTGTGCACTGTTTCAAAATAATCCGACGTTTTGAAAGCGCTGAAAATCACGTTTAAAGATTTCGTTCCATAGATACATACATAACCAAACTAACCCTTTCATGGGCGGTGGCGTGTATATACGTTTATTTATTTAAACTTCTCGCACACAAAAAAGGTACAAAGGCGGACTTAATGCCTTAGGCATTCTCTACCAGTCAACCAAGGGTGGTGAAGAGATTAGATGGCAGGTGCTTTCATTGTGAGGAACAGTTATTGAAAAAAAAAAAAAACGTTCCAAGACAGCTACGAGTGGTGACAGAACGTACTACCACGTCTATTTTAATTTACTTGTTTTAAGCAGACCGTATACTCACGTTGACTCGCCATACAAAATTGTACTAGCTACGTCTTTCCGCCACAACGCATGAAAATTTCAAAATTGTTCTGTGTTTTTTTTTTCGACTCGACGTCAATAAACGTCTAACCATTTTGTACGAAGAATTTATGTGTCATTCTACATATACCACGTGATCGAGTACCGTCCGCGAAAGGGCTAATAAAAACAATTTATTAAGGGCTGTATCTTTGTGTCATTTAGTAGCTGTACCATCTCATTACATATGAGTAACAGTAAGTATGTCACATCGACCTGCCACATTATTTTCACAAACATTCCTACTTTACAGTTTTTTTTTTAAGTAAAGCGCTCTTATCATTTACAACAAAACAGGTCAACCTATACTTGTCAACTCGTCCCCTCTATTATTGCACGTTTTCCCAAATTTTCCCCAGGTTTTCATTAGCAGGGGTGCGTTTAGTGACTTATGCAAACAATGGAAGGGTGCAAATGATAACAAGTTGCAGGCTGCAACGGACGACTGTTTATTACATTCGTGTGGAAACTTAAATAAATCATTCGGATTTTGTGCTGTATTTTAAAGTTTAATGGCGTGGCTTGAATTAATTATTGATGTTTAATTGGAAGGAGAGATAATTTAAGCTATATTTTTTCATGTTTAATAAGCAAAACTAATGTCTTATGTTTGAGGTTTATAAAATAGTATCTAATAGCTTGTTAACTTCAAGTTACCTTTAACTGTTCACGAGGTAACACTGAAACTAGATACTAAGGCTCAGATTTCGGAATATAAAGAGGTTTCTCAAGTTTTTTGTAAGTCTTTTAAAAATATTAAACCCGTAAAAACATATTTAATAATAGATAAATAATAGAACGGTACAACAACAGAACAGATTCGAATGATATTTGGCACAAAGATTGACCATGACCTGCGTTATATATGCTGCTTTTCATTCTGGATAGCAGACGAAGTTCCGGGTAGTTACGCAAACACTTAGTTAGTCAAATAATTAACATTATTTCTTTTCGCCAAAGTCGTCTCAGATCATTTACCTACTCAAGTTAGTTTTAACAGCATAAAGGACTCACACAGTAGTAGGTACAAAAAACCTAATAGAAAATTCGACTTATTGTTGAACCCGCCAACATACATGGAAAATAACTTTTAACATTCAATTAATATGTTAACACGTTAAACTTCCGTAACACAATTCCAGTTAAACCACACAACCACATGCAATTCACAAACTTTTTGCAAAACTCTGAACGTTTCTAGAAACCGCTTAAAATTAATAAAGCGTAAATTGAATTGTACGGCCAACGAAACAATTAACTAAACAATAATGTTTAGGCTTTCGGAATGCAAAGCAAGCCGTATTTACTTCAAAAACTTTGGGTTCTAAATACCCCTAAATGCCCGTTGCCCCTTCGCGATTGGCGGCCATCTTGGATTTTGTCCTAATGTTGGAACTGATGTGTTGTGTAGCAGTGGATTTTAAATTTAGATAATTTATACAAATATATTAATATGAGTTATGTACCTATGTTATTATTTCAGAATGCAAGAAGAGGACTGACATTGTCTTAAAAATTTGCTCTTTCTAAAAAATCTTTGATTTATAGCCCATTAAAAAAAACTTGCATTTAACTCCTGCAGGAAGGCTGTACCTACATTGTCCGTCTGTGATTTTTTTACTCCATAGCATATCGACATAACAGGTATTTTGTTAAAGTATAAAATAAATTAAATAATATCTTAGGACAATCAACACACCGTTATCTGATCCCAAACTAGGCAGAGCCTGTACTATGGTAACCGGACAACTGATAAATATACTTATATATTTCTAAATACATACATAAATTACACCCAGACACAGAACAAATGATTGTGCTCCTCACACAAAGATTTGTCCTGGATGGGAATCGAACCCACGACCTCAGTCTTAGCAGTCAGGGTCACTAACCACTAGACTAACAGGCCAGTCAAACAAAGTATGGCCTTCCTCTAGGTTTTTAATTGATGGTACATTTACATACCAATACCTCCGTGCTTCGGAAAGCACGTCAGAAGTCCGAAATTCTGATAACCAGTCTTAACAAGGGGCATCGTTTTACCCAATAACTGGGTTGTGGACTTCAGTTAAGTCGCTCCATAAAAAATGCTGTTGATGAGCTGGATTTGGTGAGACCAGGAGTCGACCCCAACATAGTTGAGAAAAGGCTAGGTTGATAGTATGACGATGAGCTTCTTCAAAAATGTTACAAGTAAAAATGGGACGATTTTCCGATATTCAGATTGCTTTAATTGTTTATTTATTCTGCATGATCGAAGCCTGTTTTATAAGTATCATAAAAATAAGACCTCTTATTCAAGATTCCCCCTAAACAATAAACAAAAAATAATTGAAAAACACACAAAACAGCCGAAAAGTTTTTCGGAAACTTCCCCTAATTTACATCGAACGATATCGAAAGAGCTATGAACAGGTTATAGCAAAATAACCGTCTGCTAGAGTTTACAAGAAGAATTAAAGGGCGAAATGGGGAAAATGTTTTAATAGGGGTAAGTTCGGGACAGAGTCTTTTTTTCGATGGACACCTGAAGTCTAGACTTGATGGAGGGGGGACAGTGTGTCGCTGGAAACTTTTTAAGTGGGTTTGTTACGGAGTTCCTAGGGGTTATGCGCTGAAAGTTTTTTTTGCCTCAAGGCTGTCAAGGGTTTCTTTGTGCCGAGGTTTTTACTTTAAAAAGGTTAGTATGGACTGTCAATATGTTGTGACCAATTTAGAGCTTTATTTACAGTTGCAAAATCTAATGTTCTTGAAGATAATTTCTGTAGATCTGTTTTAGTAGAAGATATTCTACGTTTTTTTTTTAAAAGCGTAATTGTAGCAAAGAGGATGCTTGCCTTTTTCTACTTAACAAGTGAATTAATCTTTTTAAATGCTTCTATTTAATCTAATTAAATATTCAGATGTTGTCGTAGTTAAAAGTAAACGAAACAATTTACCTACTTCTGTAAGTTAATTTGCCGTTCCACGATTTCCTGTGTCGTGGGTGTCATTGCACACTCAAATCACAAGTACAAACTTACTTGCATACTCAGGTGGAACAAACAGATTGGTCAAACAAATGTTTGTTTACCCACAGGCATCGAACCTGCCACCCAAAAGGTAGACACGCCATCACCACGCCAATATCTCGAAATATTTACCTGAAGAGAAGAAAAAGAGATTTTATTTTATTTGCCAAAAAAAAAATACATGGTGAAATAAATATTCGAAATTCGATCTTGCCGATGCTGACTGCGACTCAAACGAAACACGAAATTTAAAATCAACAGACCAACCTCATTACTTAAAGTATTTTAAATTCGGAATAACACTGGCCACTCAAAGGGTTAAAACACAGTACCATGTGAAATAAATATTTTCAATTCGCGCTTAATTTCGAGGCGTTATATCGAATGCTGTGACCACCTTCCATTGCAAACAAATCTATATGCGACCATACACACTCTTATCCCAACTCCATAAAGTCCAAACTCACTTACGTCTTCTGCAAATACAAAGCTTTGTGCTACCATACTTCCATCTGCAGTCGCATTCGGTTTTAAGTCAACGTAACAAAGTGCATTTTCAGTTGTATGGAGTGCATTATACGATACAGTGTTGATCCGCCGACGGCTGTCTGGGTATCAAAGGCTATCGGATGGAAACCCGATGAATTTCGCGAGCCATTCAATTTTGGATCGGAGGTTTGGTAAAACCAGCTTTGAGAACATGTGTGAAATTAACAAGCTACCTAGGTAGAAAGGTCTCCTTAATACAGCTTATTGCATTTGCAGTGCAAAGCTTGGTAGTATGCCGCTACTAAAGGCGCATTTCACCAATAAATCTAAACTGAGTTTAGGCTATTAGTGTCATCATTGATTTAGAATATTGACACTGATAGCTCTTGAACGAGGTTTAGATGTTTTGGTCGCGTTCGGTTTATTGTGTCAAGGAAAATCCATACACACACACACACACACACACACACACACACACACATATATATATACACAAACTGTCACATACATGTACTGTCTGTGGACTATAAAGATAGGCACAATTTTCTTTTACAACATATGCTGAAATCCATTGTACGTCTCCAGAGAAATTCATAATTCTTATCTCAAATTATAGAAAACTTTTTATCAAGATTAATTTAATTTGACATCTCAACTAATTACGCAGCAAATATGTCACACATTTTCTGATCAAATCTCATCTGACATAAGAAAGTTGACATGACAGATAACAAAAAAAAAAATCAACCCCCTAAGTGCCTACTTCCCATTTCCCACAATACCCTCGCTTCCTCATTTCATCGATATAATTGTGACAGGAAGTGATAATGTGACTTGATGCAGCGGTAAAGTGACCAATTGGCGTCGGCGGGTGGTCTGTGGTTCTCAATGATCGCAAATTGTTCTAGAGGAAGTACTGTGGGGGATCCCGGCCCTTTGGTCCTTAAGTAGTCCGGTTTTGACAGGACGTTGGGGTATTTCTTTTTGTTCTTAAGTTAGGGACGTTTTGAGGATGGGTATTTTTTTTTAAACAGAGAAAGTAGATCGTTTCGACTTAGTTTATTGTGCTCAATAGCGTTCATATTGTAAAATCACATTGTAGAATACAAAAAATGTTTTGAGTAAAAAAAAAATGTATTAGGTTGAATATTGTCCTAATCGACAAACTTTAAATTTGCATTATCAGCATGTAACCAACCTATACTTATAGTGTTCCCAGCGCTGGGATATAGGCCTCGTTTCTGTGAGAGTGAATGAGCCATAATACAACTCGCGGGCCCAGTGCGGGATGGTAGATGTCATTATGTCTTCAGATTGACATGCGGTTTCCTCACGATGTTTTGAGAGAATTGGTGATGAAATGAAATACTCAAAGTAATGTGCCTTTCTGGGATCGAACTAACGACCTACAACTTGTAGTCGGCCACCACTGCGCTCAATTTACAAATATGCAATTATTTTGGTTTTTCAGGATTTTTTTCTCATCGCAAAGATTTCCTCTTACGAATTGTGAGTGGGCACAAATCTTACATTGTATACAAAGACACCATCGCGATGACGGAAGTAACCATTTTGACTAAACTGATTTTGTTTCTTGTGGGATCCAAAATCTCGTCATATAAAAAAGAAAGCCACAATGATATCGGTTTTTGTTCAGATTTCAGATTCTACTGATGTTCCAGATTTTATGTCTTTTAGGCATAAATACCGTCTTATTACACAAAGACCTAAAGCTCTGAGCTAGTTTTTGCATTTTCAAATTTATTTCGATTCGGGTTAAGTTCTTAATGCAAAAATGACATCGGACTAATTTGTCAGTTTTGTAAAAAGAACTGCATGTTTATACTCAATGGGGTTCTGAATTCAAAAACTGGCTTAGTAGTTAAGCCAGATCTTTCCCAACCTTATTTGGTTTAAACTTGATCTAAGTAAATAAAAATCTAGTTTTGTAACAAGGGGAATAATTTTTCAAGCTTTTACGAAACATAGTACTCTTAGTTCTCCCATTAACGTGTCCCGTTTATGTGTGTGTATGTGTTTGTGTGTGTGTGTATGTTTATGTTTTAATGTTGTAATGAATTTGATGTATTTGTGATTTAGTTATTGGGACTTTGTGCCTTAGCAAATAAATAAATAATTATTCATAACAAAAACACATCTTATTACCACATTTAAAACCTTCCATAAAAATCTAAAACGCAGCACCTACGCAGTACCTATAATTCCCCCAAAATTAGGGTTCCTTCGGTTATTACGCCAAGTCGTTGTCAGATGCAAATCAACTAGGGTTCCGTCTTTTTCAGGGGCTGAAATATGACGGTAATAAACAGTAGCTAGGGACGTTACGTACACCTGACGCGGTATGGTCACCCTATTCGATATGGGACGTTCGTATTTGAATATTTTTATGGTAACTGTATGAATATTAATATTTTAATGAGGCTTGGATCCGTTTTTTTATGCGTCGACCATTTCCGTAGATGGGTCGTCTAGAATTTGCTACAATTGTGCTAACTAGAACGGGTATTAATCAAGATGCCCATCTTCAATTTGATTTTTCATGAAAATGTTGACATTTATGTATAAAAAAAAAAACAGAATGAGTAACAGCATGATATTTGCTAGTCTAGTTTACTATGTAGATAGATAAAACTTGTATTAAGTGCACATAAAGAAATCTAGCAACACACAAAAGCACAACTAAATGATAACCAATAATATGTATTGGGTCAAAAATCTTTTTCGAAATCACTGCTGTCGAAAAATCACTTGTTTTCATCTCTGAAACATTTAATTATATTGAAGCGTCGAATTCTTCTAGCTTCTTTGCTTCCTTTATGTAGGTACAAGCGCAAATTTGTCAGCATAACAAGCAAATTCTGCTGAAAAATCTTTTCGACACACATAAAACAAAAAAGTAAGTACGTACCTAATAAAAACAAATGATGAATACTAAAAGGTACTTGAACCAGCAGGTACAGTAATATACGCGAATTATCCTTATTACTTTTTTAATTTAGAGCCGGGGCCATGATAAATTCGGCTGTTAATCAAACGCCTAGGGGCCACACGTCGCAGGAACGGAAAAAAAAAATGAAAATCAAAAATAGAACGTATAATTGGATCAAATTTTTTGAAACTCTTTTGTAGATGTCGCTCGGAGCGATTGTGCCCTTTTATGAATTTTCATATTTGTCAATCGTGACGTATTGTTTGCTTTGATTTCCTTTTTATGTGCCCGGGCATAAAATTAGATGATATGCTATTGCGTTGTGTGATTTATATCATGGAAGATTGGTACTGATTGGTAATCAATATATTTTTGTCCGATGGCGACGGAACGAAAGGTATGGCTATGATTTTGGCCGGTATGTATGTATGCTAATTTCTTTTCTAATAACATTCCAGCAACTTATTATAATTTGACGTCATCTAGTCAAAAATCAAACAAACACATTCGTTCCATTCACTGATCCCTCCATTCCCCATAAACAAGCGAGCCACCAACTATATTACATAGTTAAGTCTGCCCTCCAATGCCCAGGCTCGTTTCAACTAAAAACTGCATAGGGGTGAACATAATTTGTCATCAGCACAACTTTCGACAATTGACACAAATGATTCCATTGCGTGCGTTTTACATTTTCATACGATTTCTGTTCTTAAGTTAATTGAGCGTTGGAACTTTTCTACTTTTGTTATAAATAGGAATTAACTACTTCGGGGTGTTATTTTTCCTTGGAAATTAGTTTGTTTATTCTTGACATGGTCAAGTTTTTTGATTTGTTTTATTCACAGCGCATCGCCTGCCCGCGTTATAACTACGTTTTCGCTTAGCGTTTTTTCTGTCTTTATTTGTTTTTGCTCGGCTCCTATGAGTCGCAGCGTGATGTTAATTACTCTATAGCCTTTCTCCAGAATTAGGCTATTACATGAAAACATATTTTTTCAAATCCAATTGGCAGTTTCAGAGTATAGCGCGTTCAAACTAACAAACAAACTCTTCAGCTTCAATACAGCAAGATTAAATATTGATTTAATGCTGATTATTTGTCCAGTTAGTAATAGATATTTAAAGCACCAAATCAAATCAAATCAAATCAAATCAAAAGTCATTTATTCAAACTAGGCTGAAAGTCAGCACCTTTCAAAAGCTTTATGTATACATTTAGTTAAATATTTTCTTTAAGGTTTGGCCAGAAAATATTTTATATGTACAACAAAGGCATTACTAGGCAAATACTTAAAACGGATACCATTAGAGACACCATCTGAAATACAATAAAATTAGGAAATATTCCGAATGAAATCAACGACAAATACTAGGGGACCAGGCGACGTGAGGGTTCAAACGGAACCACGCCCTCTACCGGTTTGTTTTAATGCAATTGTCATGCAAATTCCAGAATTAATCGCACCCGCTTTAGAGTTTTAGAAGTTTTATGACCTTTATTACCATCGACATAAGTGTTATTTTATTAAAATTCAAAATGTCTTTTGTATGAAAATGATAATTGTTAAAATGCAGGGAAAATCTTGTGCGGTCGTGCCTCGGATGTGGAAACCGGAATTGTGTGGTAGAATTTTATGAGTGAACTAGTTAGTTATATCTATACAATTATGTATTAGTAATGCGATAATAATGAATTTCTAACAGGTCATGTTAATATCAGTAGACATTCATCTTTTATGTTGCTAAAAATTGCGATAAAGGAAACTACCTCAACCGTTGTGAAACCCATTTCATTGATAGACCAACTCAACCAAAAATTAGTTCAAAGACTAAAAAACCGGCCAAGTGCGAGTCGGACTCGCGCACCGAGGGTTCCGTACAAACCTGCAGGTATTCACGGTTTAAGCATAAGGTTTACGTTTATGTTTTTTTTTTAATTTTTATATTTGGGCTGACTGAATGCAAGGTAAATTGTGTTTTACGATTTATGACGTATTAAAAAAAAAAAATTACTTACTAGGTCTCGTTCAAACCAATTTTCGGTGGTAGTTTATATGGTAATGTACGTCATATATTTTTTTTAGTTTTATCATTCCCTTATTTTAGAAGTTACGGGGGGGGGGGGGGGCGGGACACACATTTTACCACTTTGGAAGTGTCTCTCGCGCAAACTATTCGGTTTAGAAAAAAATGATATTAGAAACCTCTATGTCATTTTTGAAGACCTATCCATAGATACGTATAGGTACACGTATAGGTTTGAAGAAAAAAATTTTTTTGAGTTTCAGTTCTATGTATGGGGAACCCCAAATATTATTGTTTTTTTTTTTTCTATTTTTGTGTGAAAATCTTAATGCGGTTCACAGAATACATCTACTTACCAAGTTTCAACAGCATAGCTCTTATAGTGTCGGAAAAAAGTGGCTGTGACATACTCGGACAGACAGACAGACAGACATGACGAATCTATAAGGGTTCCGTTTTTTGCCATTTGGCAACGGAACCCTAAAAACGGACAATTGAAAACTTTTTTCGCTCAAAAAGTATGAAACAAGAAAATATGGTCATCTGAAATTGTTATAAATGACAAACTATCAATGTGTTTTGTCTATTATATAAATAACTTGCACGCAACTTATATTTTAATGCAGTTAAGGAAACTCGAGTTATTTTTGACAGATTGAGACTGACAAACTATGAACGTTCTTAAAATTTCGAGAATTGCCCAAATTTCGAGAAGGCCTATTCTCATTACCTATTAAAAACGTTCAAAATCTAGTCGCAGTCTCATCTCGGTGACAAACAAATGTCAAAAATGTATGGAAACTCGAGGTACTTTTGACATATTCAGACTGAGATCCAATGTGAACGTTCTTAAAATTACGAGAACTGCTCCACAGATATTTTCCCGGTTTGGCACGCTGTTTTCGTGGTTACTTATTTCTTACGGTTTTAGTTAGTAGCCATGCGACTGATCTCATGACTCCAACGAAATTCTAAGGTTTTCCAATTCGTATTTCCAGATATTTTTACCAGAGTCCGATCAGCTTTTTTTTTCTTTTATTTATTTATAGGGGTTTTACGCATAGCGTATGTCAGTCCCTCGTAACCTAAACAATGCTACTTTCATAAGACGTGGCCCATGAATTTGAACAGACTCTTCGCATCGTCGCCATTTGGTTGGGATAGAATTATATGGAACATGCATACATCAGCTCTGTTCAAATTCAAGGATGTCACTAAATTATTTCTACTGGACTCATATTGGACACATTCCATCAATAAATTTTGTAGGTCCTCGACAACTCCCATTCGCCACAATTGAGTGATGCGATTTTCTTCATCATGAAGGCAATTTTTTTGATCCAGCAATTATAAATGGAGTCTTTAAAATAATTTGTCTGAAGGCAAACAATAAACTGTTGCCCAAATCGATTTCTGAATTCATATACAAAATCATTTATTCAAAATGGGCTGAGAATCAGCACTTCCTAGTGCTTTAACTGGGATGGTGAAACTTACTGGTGCTGAAGACATAAGTCGATGGTGATCGCTTTTAATGTTACTATAATTACCATAACAAACCAAAAACTGAAAATGACCTATACAAAATATTCCAAAAAAATATCTCTCCTCAATTTTAATTTCTCTAATAAAATTAACGCCAACTAGCACCAGACCATCAATCCGTTCTAGTTTACATCAAATTTATCACGATCCTTGGTCTCTCTGGTAAACTAATTTATATCCCCGTCTGTTGTTCGTATTCTCACTAATTTTATAAGACCCCCGCTTTGTTCTAGCTCACGGCCAGAACACTGCCATAATTTATAATAAACATAAATGTATGGAAGATTGTGGTCCGATGTCTGGCCGTGGCAGTGGAACACAAAATAAATGATAAGTGCTGCAAGTTGGTGGCGGAAAGAACACGTGTCGACGGTGAAAATATAAGGTGGGTAGTTGGTGCTGCTTTACGTTAGGGTTTTACCTGTATTATATTCAAGAGAAATTCTTAGCTCTGTTTTCTTTATTGACCAAATCATTACTATTTATTATTTGCTGTGTCCACTGCTTTGCTTTTGTTGCTGTCGGAAATTACACCACGCGAACGTGCAACCGAAACAAAAAACAATCTAAACTTAGCCTATGTTGCTGCTTACAACATCAGCTATCTGCCAGTGAAAGTCCTGTCAAAATCTGTTCAGCAGTTTCGGAGATTCATCATCATCAGCCTATATTGTTCCCACTGCTGGGACACAGGCCTCCTCTCGGTGAGAGGGAGTGGTCTTCGAATTTTTGGTTCTAGGACATGCCGGTTTTTCACGATGTTGTTGCGGAGATTAGCCCGCCCGAACAAACACACAGACGATAAAAAAAAAGTTACCGTCATATGTGTTTTGTAGAAAGTGGTAATTACAAACAATTTTATTTATTTAGTTGTGTACTTGTATGTATATACGAGTAGAATAGAGTATTTGTATAAAAGACAAGTTCTCTAGTATCTTTTCTTTAAATCTCATCTTGCTGGTTTTACATACTTTTAGTAGTGCATTTTATAGTTGCTTTTGAAAAGAAAAAAAATCGGTTCGGTTTATTAGATTATCAAGAAAAAATGTCATAAAAAAGTCAGATAACATCGCAGCTATGAATTTTTAATATCATGATATTTAACTTTGTAGTCTACTGTTACTAATATAATTATTTGCACTGTAATAGTCTTCTCTGACAAATAAAAGGAAACTTCGCTGTGAACGCGAACTTGCCAGCCAGACAATATTTAATTCAATTAAACTTGTGCTGTCCCTGCTTATTATCCAGGACAATGGCATGAAGAAAGGTTCAGAAAGAATACTAAATGAAGCGTGTTTTCAATATTATGATCTACGATAAAAATGAGGGCTATTAAAAATTCGTACGTCTGTGTGGAGTCTTCTTTTATTATTGTTTTCTTGATTAGATTCTTGACTTTCGTATTTATAAAGTTCATCTACATATTTTACTATTGCAGGTCTGTGAAAGTATTGTTCCAAGTTTTACGTTTTATTTCTTTTACAAAATTTCTATGGTATAATATGAACAAACGCTATGTTCGTTAGGGCGTATTCAGAAATTAAGATACGCCGAGTGTAATGAATGTAATGATACTTATATATTTCACTTTACTTCCTGTATTTTTTCCCAAGAATTTATTTCGATTTCATCTCAATTTTATTCATTAAGTTACATTTTGGAATTCTTTGTATAGTATATAACTCCTCCATCATCATTTTAGCCAAATGCTTCCCGAAAACCAAATTAATTATCTCTCAGAAATTTCTATAACAATATACACCTGTCATCCAAATTAAACCTAGCTCACACGTACATGAAGACTAATAACTTCCTCCGGCGCCGTTTATTAAGAAACCACTGCACCCGTTGCAGTCTCAATAATGGCTTGTCACTCGCGCGGTCGCCGCCATATTGTGTCGCCATGTTGAATTTGAGGCTTCTTCGCGAGCTGTCATTTTGAGTTTAGCTCACGCTTAGTTGGTGATTTATGATGTAGCAATTGTTAAATTCCAAAATATTATACATTCACGAACATTCTCGTCAAAATTATATCATACCGTCATATATGATAGCATTTTCTTCGTTCATGGTGTCATCCTCAAATCCATTATAAACAATTGAACGATATTCCAGGCATATAATCAAAATGTTCCAACTATTTCCATTTCAGTTCTCACTTACTTTTAATTCCCAACTTTAACATTGCACGGGTCATATTCTCAACATTTCAATTCACAATCGTGACATTTTCTGCAAACTGCCGCCTCGCTCATTCCTCGCTACGTTTCGCCAACTTCGAAAGACTTTCGCATGACGTGAGATTAACGCGCTCTTTAATTACTACTTGAGCAACCAGTTTCATAAACAGCTGTTTTTGATTTGTTCCTGTGTAAAATTTTGACGGGAGCTAAGATTCTGTGCTTATGTGCACGTCTTGCGATTTTGAATTTAAATTAAGACGTTCACGGGAGTAACATATTGTGTAACTGACTTATGCCAGAAAAGCTCCTTTCCTCCCTACGCCAAAATTAAACAAGAAAGTACCCAAGCCGAAAATTCAACATCAAATTCCTCAAACTACAACAGGAATCTTAAATCCAAAAATCAAATAAAAGGAATTCCTTGACACGAAAAAAGGTTCTCTAGTCCTCTTTGAATACAACATAAGAGTTGGCATATATCAAGTGGCCCTCACAAATGAAATAGCTACGGGGACAATTTCTCAAGACAGACAGCACTCTGAGGGACACTCCGAAGGTCTCCGGTCCCTCCTTACCGTAATCTTGGCGATTATTAAAATCATATATCTTTGGAAAAAGGCTAGGGTGAAATGCACCCTGATTTCTTGAGGGTGCATTCTGTTGTGTGTCTCTGTTTTATCCATAGATGCTATGTTTATTTATAAGAAAGGCCGTAAAAATGATTGCTAATCTTTATTTATATTTATGTTGTTATGGTGTATGTATTTATGTTCGGTATTGTTGTTATGACTTCTTGTTATATAGCTGAACCAGCAGGTTTGGTAGTTTCGTTTTACGATCTTAGGTTTAATATAAATCATGGTTTGCACTGTTATGTTCTACACATAAACCTCGTTGAACGATGATTATAATTTTAGTGGAAATCATTACTATTGGGTTTAAGTAAGTACTAAAACAAACTAGGTGAAGATTGTTTAACATATTTTCTGTTGAAACTTCGTAACCACACCTAGATTCCTTTAACATACATTCTTTAGCTTTGCTATTCTCATATCGAAAGATATAAACCAAAAATAGCGAACTGTCCCTTACAAACACCCGCGGGTACGTGACGTCTTCGAAGGTATGCGACCCGTCACAATATTATTCTTACCTCCCGCGCCTTCATTCTTTCCTTCACTCTCATTCACCGCTCATTATCATTCACTCATTCCTCGCAGATAAGAAAAACGCCGAGCATTCGTGAGATTATCGCTGAACTTCCGACTTTTTTTCAGGAAATGTTTGGCAAAATGCCGGTGAAAGAGGTCTTGTAGGAAAATAGGGGATATATATAGCTTGAATTCTGTTGATAAGTGGTATTGTTTTTTCTATGTTATAACTGAGTTTGGTGGGTTAAGTAACCGTCAGCTTTGCGGATTATCTAAGAATTGATATCAAGAACAGGGATTTCTTTTGAATAAGTTCGAAATACTTTAATTCATTTGGTAATTCTATATAGTATATTTAGCTTACAGTGCGGAGAATTGCGAGTATGGAAGTTATACTGGTTTTGTTAGATTCATGTTCGAAATAGGTGTTACCTTAAATCCCCGAAAGCAATTTCTTCCAATTCTCCCACACTACCTTTAGAAGCAATACAAAACCTCTTTCTAAAGCTGTCGGGCGAAGGTATTAGATCTAGTGGTTCCCATCTCCTGCCATATTACGCTTGAGTAGTGTACGTTTCAATTTGCACCGGAATTGGTTATAACAATCTGTTGGTATGTTGAGTATAAACACGAAAATTGTGGGTGAGAAATCTTTCTCATCTATAGTTTTATCTAGTAGCTATCTGTTATTGAAATCGTATTTTTTTAGCAATAAGACATACAATTTTGATAGATTGTGATTATTTTTGAAGTGAAAACTTCTTTAGCGGCGTTGAGCACTTTTTCTGTAATGGGTATAAAATCTTAAACTCGCGTCAGGACACGTGACCTGATCGAAAAAGCGTAGGACGGATGGTTTTAATTTGGAAAAGCGCCATCTATTAAAACGAATACGAATCACTTGGCTAGCCTTGGTTAGTATGGTTATGGAATCATAGATGACGCTAATATAAACTACTAAACACGAAGAGTTTACAGTAAAATATATGTCATTAAAAGTGTGTCTAATTCTAAAAAAATAAAATCGTAATATAGCATAAGCCATAAAATAAATATTACTTATGAATTAAATAATTGTAACAAATAACTTTTTCTAAGACAGCAACTCGATTATAGATGGCGCTCAAACTAATCATTCAATTTTTGAAGTGAAAACTTCTTTAGCGGCGTTGAGCACTTTTTCTGTAATGGGTATAAAATCTTAAACTCGCGTCAGGACACGTGACCTGATCGAAAAAGCGTAGGACGGATGGAGAGTAGACAGCTATCCCCTCTCTACGGCGCGGCGAAAATGTATGCCTGGGCCTACTGTTTCGTTTAGGCGGCGCAGGGCGCTTGCGCGAATGTTCGTCTATGTTACAGCGTGCCACGCGCATCCATGGATGGTGACAGCTGATGGCTCGACCGTCTGTGTAGTGATCACATTGTTGTGTATTCGTAAAATTCGTGAATATAAAGTGCTTAAAATATGGAAATTGAACAACAAATTATTCCCTAACCATTCCAAAATATCAAACATGCTCAACGTTAATAATCAAGTTTTCACTTCTGCCGGCACTCCCGGAGTGCAATTTTTTTTTATGCCTAAATACGTTGTGCTGTTTTCTGGCGATCGATCTTAACAAGGGGTATTCTACAATACCCAGTCATTGGATTGTGGAGGTAAGATAGGCCATGTCATATACTGGTATTCTGCATCCGGTTACACTGAAAGCCGACCTCAACATAGTTGGGAAAAGGCTCGGCATATCGATTGATCAATCTTACTACCAGTTATTATTAAAAGCCATTTATCAAGTCACTTCTGTTTACAGATGATTTCGTAACACCAGTAATAACTGTGTGTCTTTAACCCAACAACCGCTTCAATATCATCCTAAAACACACATAAATGACGGAATCTTAACGAACCAAAACACACAGAGAGCTATTAAGCAACAATCTCAGCGCATCTCTCACAAAAGGTCACGTTGCTCGTTACAGAGCACTGCAATCTCGAGACGACGCTGCGTTCATGCGAGCCTGGTATGCAAGCCGCTATTACTCACAAGTATGACAGTTTTTTGTCTTCGTGTTTTGTGGTAGTTTTTGCTGTTTTCTGCGTTGCAGAAAGAAATAATATTTGGGTCATTAGAAGAAACCTTTGTTTTGGTATATGTGGCAAAATTTTTATTTAGTTAAAGCTCGATATTGATAAGTCGATGTTTAAATTTATCACGGATGACTAAAAGCTATCTACACTTTTTGCGATGTTATAAAACAAAAGGTTTCGTACGTTCGGTCAAATAATCAAATAGACTGAATTAATATAATTGTGGTTTTAGTGTGTCTGTAGAGATATTTCGTTTTAGCTAGTATCCAATTCTATCATCCAGGTATGAAGATACCGAAGCAAAGAGACTAAAACTAAAAAACCAGAAACCGCCGACCAATATGTCAAATACAAACTGAAATAAAACAGAGTTATTGAAGATTTGGCGTAACTAGAAAGAAAAGTTCAAGTTAGCAATATCGTTGAAGAGCACCATCTGGTGGGCATGAACCTCCTCACTTTATGAACTGACAATGTACGTACTTCGGAGAATCTCTAGTTTTATCGGAAACTTATATGGAATGTTCGCGTCATATCCCTTACAACTTTTCTTCGTGATACGGCTTTTTACTTCAGCGGTTACTACATCTTGAAAAATGGGACGGAGGTTTTCTCGACTACGTTATATTCTTACATTTACTATACTGTTTAGGTGTGGGGGATCATCGTGTACCTTGAGTACATATTGAGCGTCATTTATAAGTAAATTCATATTACTTACTATTTTATTATTTAAACCAAATATAAGACACGGTTTTACGTAGTGACTAAATAATATGGTGTTACGAACAGAATATTCTCGCAACGATACTATAATAAAACAGTCTTCCTTCAAAGTTGAAATCGTTATGAATGGAAAATTGTTTTTGAATGTTGCGTAAATGTAAGGTATTTATGCTTGTGAATGTACGATAATACATAAACAAAGCAAATAGAATATGTAAGGACCGAAGTAGGTAATGTTCAATAGTTTCTGCCTACCCTCATGGGAAAAAGGCGTGACTTTATGTATGTGTATACGATAATCATGGTTTTAATAAACCTCAATGTTTACAAGAAAAACACGGGTATCGCTTAGGGCAACTTTCAGTCAAATTCAATAATACTGTAAAATGAAATATATATTTCAAAAATCCAATACCAGAATGAGCCTACCTACTCTTTTTACAGTAAAGTTGCCACTACGATATATATCTAACACTACATACATTCTCACATAGAACCTTCCAGAAAAATACCTGTAGCAAAACAAAACCACGAACTTTCCGAAGGTCATCGAGAGGGATTCCCGCAAAAAGTATAAAACGTGGGATCGATAGGAGGGTAGGTCGCGGAGGGCGCATGGACGGAATACGAAGTAGGGGTGCGCTGCGATATATCAGTCGGCTTTGAACGGCTAGAGGTGAGGTTCAAAGTGTCGTAGTGTTTTAGAATTTGGAGGCATTTTGTAAATTGGTCTATGGTAAAAGTTATAGTTAAAAACGTTATTAGTAATGATTTTTGTATCGTGCTCGCTGTATCCATACGCAAACGCGCTTATCTCAAAAACTTCTTATTCGAATTGTTAAACCTTTTAGTGTTGGATAGCCCATTTACCGTGGAAGGAGAAAAACGATACGCTAGAACCGTTAGGAGCCGAGTTAAAAGGAACTAGTCAGGAATACGAAGTACTCGCACGGGACGGCGATTCGATGCGGCAGGGTGGGTCAGAGTGAAAAGAAAATTGACGCGGACGAAGCGACGCGCAGAAGCTAGTCTAACAAACAATAATAGGCGATATTAGGCTATCCGTACTATAGTAGGTTCTTAATTACTGAACCAAAGCGGTAATTCAGCCTCTATAAAAAAAATGTGGTTGGTCGGTGGAACTTGATGAGAAAAAACCAAAACCTAAATATTTGTGGGAAGGTTAAGTAGGGGTCATAAGAGCTTTTCGCTCGTTGTACTGGTGCTACGTTCAATACTTTTGATCACCAAAAAACATGTAAGATTACAAACGGTAATAACTACGAGACTTTTGTGTTGGTGTAATGGTCGAGCATTCAATGGATAGGTCATATTTATAATAGTTTTGAAGCAGGATTTGCGTATGAGATCATAGTGCGAGTGCACGCGAAGTGTTCCTTTTAATGACCCCTATTTAACCTTGCAGAAATTTGATAGACAAATTCACATTACACACCTAAGGAAAAATTCATAGAAAAGCTTCAAGAGTCTGTCTTTTACGAAGAGCTGAAAGATGCCGAACGGCGAAGAGTTAGCTCTCAAGCAGAAAAAGAGACAAAGTAAATTTTATAAACCAATTTCAATCCAAAATAAGCAAAAACATAATAAAATAAAATTGGTCGTTGTTTATGTAAAGTTTGAATCAGTTTAAATTTAAATTACATTGTATGCAAATGCATTGCACCCCTCAATAGGGGAAGTTTATAGTGTTTACCCCCGCGTTTATAGGACTGAGGTATTGCCTATAGGATATTTTCAACCCTTAGGAAAAATATTATGTGTCAGCTGCTTATTGTACTGTCAATTGCAAATGGCGAAAAATAATAGATGAAGGCTGAGCTTGCTGTTAAAAAATTATAATTTTTCTCCTGATAAAATATTACAACTGGTGATACTTTAGTCACATAATAATCTAGCCTATTAGCTAATAAGTCATTTAAATATAATTTAAATTGCTTAGTAACTATAACGTCTTTCTTCTTCACTGTTAGTTAAGAGGTAGACACGTGATACACACGTTCTTTATAATAGTCAGCACTTGTACTACATATGACATCCATTTAAACTACAGACCACGTTTACTCACACTGCACTAAACTAACTCGAAAATGTTAAACATTTTAGTCTTAGCACTAGATCAATGTTGTCAAGGAGTTGCATCTCTTCGACATTAAGGTGATGATGAAGTCTGTGTTCAAGAACTTCTGCATATTTATATATACGAGTAACTATATTTACGACATCGAACTTGAGATCCCGGAAAAGGTCGCTGTTTATTTGGATTTCTAATATGTTTTTCTGTTTGGGCTTGCGTCGTTCGATAGATAAGCAAAAGTAATGCAACTTGATCTGATAAGTCGTATAAAAAGTACTATCTCAATGGAATTAGTAACTTTAACCAAGTTTAAAAAAAAAAAACTTTTATGCAAATTCTGCTTCTTTTCGCAAAAGGAGCAAAGATCCTGTGACATTACTTACAAGACACAGAAACAAAAGGAACACGTCTAAAACATGTCATCTATTAAAAACGTTCCGTTCCACTCTCACAGCTAATTGCGAACGTTCCTACAAACATAGAAATGAAAGACCTGTAGCTAAACATCCGACACTACTTGATATATCATTTGAAACTGTATCACAAGGGAATAACGTTCAGTTTAGAATTATACTTCAGTCTGAAGCGGTAATGTCAGAGCGTTTTCGACAAAGTTGACTTTGCAGTTACGAAACCAAAAGCTATGACAGTCAATATCGTATTTCAAGGACATAAGGTTGAAGTTAGAGACAAAGTCTGATTGTTAACAGCATGGTGTGTTAGTAAAGGAGATGTGACAAAGATGAGGGGCTGTTCCGTTTAATTTTCATTGACAAGTGGTGCGCGTTGCAGGGCATAGGTTATTTAGACGATATTGTTATTTTGGAATTGTAGATTTTTCATGTTCATTGGGGAATTCCGAAATAGGAAACACTTCTGTGTACCACTTTGATGATGGGCAGAAAGAAAAGAAAAATAATAGTTTAAAAACAAACTAAAAAACACGCTTTATATAGAAAACCAAACTAAAAAATAAAAAATAAATTTTAATAAATTTGAAGTAAGAATAGTATAAAAAATCGAATAAATGTAAATGAATAATAGTGTAAGAAAGAAAAAAATGTTTTATTTCAAAAAAAGCGTGGGGTGCTTTTTAAGATATTATCGAAAAGATAATCCTTCTGATCATATCTGTCAATGAAATATTATTAACTATTGACACCATGCACCCCACGCTTTTTTTGAAGTAAAACATTTTTTTCTTTCTTACACTATTATTCATTTACATTTATTCGATTTTTTATACTATTCTTACTTCAAATTTATTAAAATTTATTTTTTATTTTTTAGTTTGGTTTTCTATATAAAGCGTGTTTTTTAGTTTTTTTTTAAACTATTATTTATTTTCTACTTTTTAGTTTGGTTTATTTATAAAACCGTGTTTTTTTAACTTATTAATCTACTTTCAATTCCATGATAACTATAAGTAACTGTTGGCTGTTATTGGTCATTAGCTACATCCATAATGCACACATGTTCAAAATTATAGACACGTAGCTCTTTTTATGTGTGTGTCAAGTCGACAGGAACGAACGCGGAGTGCGTTCGTTCCTGTCGCTCAGTACGCCTCCGTCCCGCTTCATTTCGAGTTGTTCAGTGCACTATTCAAAACTGTCGAATAAATACATTTCATTATATATATTTAATAATTTTATTTCATAATTCATAACAAATATAAACCTAAATTTACAATGTATAAAAAAATATGTAGGTATCTGTAATAGACTATTATTTACAAATTTTCAAAATAATGCAAAAATCGCCGGCATACGGTATTAGACTAGTTCAAAAACGCGCGGCGTTCAAAGTGTTAACACTACTTAAGTTTTAGGAAATTATCCTGACAAGATTCCATGGCCAGCAACTGGTTTATAAAACAAAGTAAGTATTCAATCGTTCTTTTTTTTTTAGTACAATCGCAAGTCCAAACAAGTAGTCAAGTAATACAAGTAGTCAAACCATGAAAACTTTTACAAAAGTTTGAAACGGAACGCAACTGATGGTTGACGTTGACACTTGTGACGTTTGACAATTCAAGGTACAAAATAAAAATAAATACAAGTCTGTTATTTATCATTGTACATAGAAACTTAATTATATTCATCATCATATCTAATTGGTTTCTTAACTGTACGCCCTGATAGTGTCACATATGGTGCTGAATGGTTGGGGATATTATTCTCTGTCCTAATTTCGTTTTCTTTTTCAGGTACCTACTGCTACAGTCAACGGAGGAGTGGTTGAAGTTGGTTTCAATATGTGTTCGCGATTTCTACGGAAAGATCCTTGAGGAGAAGTGATAATATAGCTATGAGGAAGACTATCCTTTTCTGATATTATACCAGGAACCCAAGTGGTTTGTGTTTAAAATAGATTTTGTCACCTATGTCTAGTGTTGGAAGTGTTTTTGTGTTTCTATTGTAATAAAATGCTGTTTTTAACTGTTATTTTTTAATTTTCTTCTCTACCTTACTGGTGTCAACTGTATTTGGTGTTAATGTGGTGTACGAGGTAGGTAATTTAGTGCGTAGTTGCGTGACATGCACAGTTGTGCAGGTGAATAACCTGTGTGTTTAGCAGTGTTCCTATACATCAGTAGAGCAATGTATGGGTCTGAGTTGTCAGCTTTCCATTTTGAAAACATGGATTAAATTGAACCAACCTCTTGTTCCACCATTCCATTTGATCGACTCATGTATGGGCTTGAAGTAGTGTGGTGACTACCCCATTCAGTATTAAAATCTTTAAATTCTTTACTATTGAAAGGTGGACCATTATCTGAATTCATGGTTTCTGGTATGACATGACGTGCAAATTAGTTTTTAAATGTATTATTAAAGTTTTAGCTGTTGAATCTGATTTTAAATAAGCTATCTCTACATATTTTGAATAATAATCTATAACAATAAGATATTTACTTTTGTTAAATTCAAAGATATCAACACCAACTTTCGACCATGGTAGCATCTTGTACTCATGGTGTATTATTGACTGTTTAGCATTGTTATGACGGTAAGACATGTAGGACACTGTGATATGAATTTAGTGATGTCATCATCTATGCTAGGCCAGTACACAGTTGTCTTTGCATGGCGTATGCAACTGTTTATACCTTGATGTCCTTCATGGACCAATTTTAAAATGTAATCATGCATAGTGCTAGGAATAACTATGTTGTTGCCATTAAATAACATTTTATTGAGAACATGTAGCTGATCTTTTAACTATTGTAACCATGACAATCGTAAAAACTAGGCAACTTCTTTTACCAAATCTTCGACCTGTTGAGACTTGTAGAGCAGCTCGTCGAAGTTATTAACGCATTCTCTCGTCACGCGTTTTCTAATGCGCGTGTTAAGTAGACCGTATGCCATATCCAATTGAACCTTCTCTGAGAGGTCATCCTTTGGGAACTTGGCTAATATTGTACCTTAGCAATAAACAAGTCAGTGTTTTCATCTTCTTGATGATTAATATTAAAGAGTTTACGGTAAAGGCGATGTGGCGGGTCATGTTCACCGAAGGCGCATTTTATTCTGGTGACGGCTTCCGACCACGTGCTGGTTGACTGCTTCACACCTTGCCACTAAACTGCAGCAGGTCCTTCAAGTACTTAACATCGAAAAACTGCGGAGAGCATTCGATGCTATAAAGCTAGCGAGAGTTTCTTGAGACATTGTAATGTTCACGGCGGCCGCGTCCGCAGCGCCATTCGAGTCCGAGTTTTCTTCTGACCGTGTTCTTGGCATTTGGGTCACTGAAGACACAGGATAAACAAGAAGAACACACTCCTAGGTTTGATAATAGTCCCCTACGGTTATTTTTTGTGATCGTTGCAAGTTATTTCGCGATCTGCACTCCGTAATACACTACACGAAATACCTACACACGTTGGGCAGCCCCTTATAGCGTCGGTGGGGAGCAAATTAGGACTCACTTATTACAATAACAGTTTATTGTTAAAGAAAAACAAGTTTAACACAAAAAAAGTCTTGACAAACTCACTTATTAGCTAGATTTTTATATTAAGCGCGAGCAGTTACCGCTCGAACGCGTCACAGATGTACGCAGTGTTACCAACACCCAAAAATATTTACCCCTAAAGCTTACGTTAAAATCCCTAAAATTGCCTCAATTACTAAAAAAATCCCCTAAAAACTAACAACCAACGAATGTTCAGTAATCATAGACCGGCACAGAGTAGTAATATTTATCTAATTTATTACGCGACATTTAATTATCATCCACTCTGCATTCTTAGTATCGAACAACCATACTAGATGTCGCTAATACTTTTATTGTAATCATAAACATAATGAGAAAAATATAAGATGGCAATAAACCCCTAAGAATACCCCTAAAAATAGAACGCCCCTAAAAAAATCCCATCCCTCTTATTTACCCCCTAAATTTGGGGGAAAAACCCCTAAGTTGGTAACCCTGGATGTACGTCAACTAACTAGCGCCCTCTAGCGGACAGCATACAAAAGACGCTCAGGCAAGTTAAGCCTGTCCTGGTAATCCTGGTCAGGATAATGGCACAAATTTATGAAATTATTGCATTGTCATCGGTCCTTGACAGGTGTGCAAAGTTTGAATGAAATCTGTTCGTTTAAAGTGGGTCAAAATCGCGCTATAAGGAGTCGGTTACAAACAAACATACAAACATACTAACATACTAACATACAAACATACTAACATACAAACATACAAGTGAAGCTAATATAAAGCGTGTAAAAAGGTAAGAAGTAGATAATAATTTGAGACGTAATATAGAGACAGAGAGAGTCACTAATATTCGGCAGCGTAAGATTGATGTAAAATCTCTTAACATCAATCTTTTCGGTATACTTTATAACTTTAACAAAGAATGGAAATTCTAAAAGCTACTTCCACAGAAACGAAAATTAAAAATAAAACTCCCCTGGTAGTCAGATATCATAAACAGTTGTTAATAAAAGAGCTGCAGATGTTCGCGTTGCAACATGTCTACTCACCCCCCTCGCGTTCACGGTCCATGGTTCACATTGAGACGGTATGACGAGTGTGTACTGTGTTGTATTGTTTATGTTTTAGAACTCACAGTTACTACAAAATATATATCTAATCTACTTGTTGACAAGTTAAGACCCAAAACGGAATCATTAAAGAAAATATGATGACAGGGAATGCCTCCGAAAGTGACCAGTGATAATTTTGGGGAAGATGAAGGAAAGGAATTCAATGGCGAATTGATTGCTGCAAATGGGATTGTGGAAAATTGCAAAGAGTAATATTTTTTTGATATTTAATACTTGCCAATAAAATGATGTTCATGTCTTCAGGATTCATCACGATGTTATCGTTAATCACAAACTAAGTAGATATAGTTAAGCGGATATTTAAAAAAAAAATGGTTTTCAAACTAAATAACTGAAAAAAAATGGAGGGACCGACGACGAAGACTATTCTTAAAATAAACCAAACACATCTTCACTCATTACAGAAATAGGTAACTCAACACAAGTTGCGTACAATATGTTACTAATTACGGATAAGTAATGGCAAACATGATTGGACGATTGTAAAATGTGAATGGAAATATAGTGGAGACAAATTCCCTACAACAGAAATAGTTTAGATAAATACGAAGTACGGTACACTAAATGATTAACATTTTATGATTATTTTGATTTGACGTTCGGAACTCATCTTCATTTGTAGAGTGCTGTAAAAGCATTTTTGATTGCATTGATTTTAAAAGGGTTATGGAATTCGATTGATTTTTAGAGCCTTTATCATAACAAGTTCTCTCTTTTTTTCAGTGTTTTACAGTAACCCTGTACCTACGTTGTTCCATTTCTTGTTATTTCCTTTTATATGGATTGTCTTAGTCTTAGACGTTGCCACATTAGCATTTACTTTTAATTTAGCCAACACAGGATCATCTACATCAATCCCTCTCTTCTGCCTCAATTCCAACTTACTATACTGCTGTAAATAAACTATAATCTACTTACACTAATACTAATTCAAGCTATTATCCGTATCGTACAGTGCGGAACACATGTTGATCATTAATATGTTCAGTAAGCGAGAGAGAGCGGCTCACGTACTTGGTCGGTGTTTTATCTATGTTGTTATAAATCCTCTTCTATTATCTTAATGGTAATGTTTCCCTTGTGAGTTGTTGTTATTTACCTGTGTGTTGGTTTAAGTAAGTTGGAGATTTTAATTGGAGTATTTGCATGCATCGCAGTAACTTTGTAGTCAGTTTAGCCATTAGGAGTCACTGTTGAACTGTTTTCTTTTCTAGCAGACTTGCTTTTACAACTCTTTCCTCGAACTATGATAATAATGTTGAGGACAATTGTAGTTTATAAAGCTTACTAGAGACTGTTTTCACTTTTGCTTTGTATGTTATTCAACAAAGTATTTATCATTTGTATTCTTTTCCTTTTCTTACGTTTCATCTTTGCATTTTCTAGGTACTCAAGGATTCTAGGAATCAGCCCTATAAATACAGAGCTTTTCAAGACTGCTCTTGACAAGCTACTCTCAGTGTTCCTTACATTCCTGGAATCGAAATAATTACACGTCCACCAAGTGTTCAGTCTAAAATTACACCTAAATTCGTTCTTCGGTTAAAAAAAACAAGGGGCTTTGAGTCCTCAGTGTCGGATGACAAATAAAATAGACAATTAGAGAATGAGGGGGTGAGGGGGAATCGTTATGTGCTGGTATCGAGTTGCAATGACATCTTAATTTTGTACGGTAGGCGTGAAATTAAAGTAGAGGAATGTGGCGGAGGATATAAGATTAAAAAATAGTAGGGGAGAGACTTTTTCACAAATTATATCTTGTAAAACTTATTATACTGTGGAGGTTGGGACATTTTTCTCTCAGTTGTTTACAATTATATTTATGTCTGTTTTCAACCATTCAAGGAAATAAATGTAATTGACAACTGTCGGCTGTCAAATGCCAAAACTGCCGTAAAGACGTATCTACATAATTTAGCACTGTTACTATATTATGAGCCAATTAACCGTAATTCGTAGCTCAGATAAATCAATCTTCTATATTCTTCCTCAACCATCAAGCTGTCACTCAAAATCATTTTAAAGGAAACTTCAATAAAATCAAAATATCTATGGTGCTACATTCCCTCCAGGGTACGTATACAGGGAGACGGGTTTCGCGTGTCTTATTATTTTTAGTCGAGCGCTCACAAGCCGTCAAACGACACGACAGCTGCTTCAATATTTTACTAGAAATATCGTATAGCACTTGGAATTTTATTGATTTTCACTCCAAATTAATTGTGTGAGGAGTGTCAGTTACTGGTTTAGGGAAACGGTTCCAAATACCAAAGTCTTATTATTATTGGTCATCAGCATCATCATCATTTCAGCCGTAAGACGTCCACTGCTGGACTTAGGCCTCCCCCAATCTGGGGGAGATAATCGCCACGATTGGCAGGCGGGTTGGCGATCGCAGTATGGTGGTAAAATACATAGAGAACGCTGCTGCCCATTCTCTAGTAGGTCCCTTAGTCGCCTTTTACGACACCCACGGGAAGAAACGGGGTGGTGTTATTCTTTACGTCCGGCACCACACGGTTATTATTGGTACTTTTAGAAAAAAGTAAAGAGACGCAAATAATAAAAAAGAAGAAGAGAAGATTTTTGGTGACTATAATTATAAATGCGGCAGAACAAAAAGATGATGGAAGGATGAACTGTACTCTTATTAACAGGATTGGCATCAGCTGGCATTAGATAAGTAGAAACAAGCGATAAGAGGAAAATGAGCTAATGCCCAGCAGTGAGAATATATAGACTAACTAAAATATAAAAAATGCAAGACTCCATATAGTAGAACAAAATTTTTGTCACCAATTTTGAGAGCAGTTGTTGCCTGAGAGTTATGGTGGCCCAGTGGTAATGGCTGCAATTTACGAGTTTGTAGATCATAGTTTAGAACTCAAACAAGCGCTTTAGTTTTTGTGAATTATTTAAATACCATTGCTCTCAGAACGGTGATGGCAAAAATCTTGAGGAGACCGTCCTAGAACCAAACATTGGAAGACATGTGACATCTACCAACCCGCACTGAGCCAGCGACGTGGAGGTGGACAGCCCACTCTCTCTCACAGAGAGAGCCTGTGTCACATCACTAGGAACAAAAATATAGTATTATATAGATATAATATAGGGTGATAATGCTTAAACTTATGCTAAAAAAGATGATGAACATACGTATATCACACAAAGCACACACAAGGCACAGTATAACAAAGTCCACATAGGATATGAGACCGATTGACAAACGATTCTCAATTGTTTACAATTAACGGAAATTGATCATTAATGAAGGACAGATGAGTACTGTGTGCTCGTAGAAGTCACAACTGAAATGTGTTCTGGACTTAAGGAACATTTTTCAACGTACAGAGTTATAAGCATTCCTGCCTGTGGTAGGAACTATTATTCTTTTACAGTCAACTCGTGTATTTCCGTTCATCGCACAATAAAAACGGTACCAAAATACGTGACACTTAATACACACATAAAATCTAAGGTTTTTTTCTTCAAGCTTAGCCAGGAACACATAACATTTTTATGGTCCAGATAAGGGTGGGACAAAGCTGGGCTATCACGATCGTCAAATGAACACATGTCTAATGATCTATGTGATAGTATCTCATAAACTGGCATCTCCCTTGTGCAGCTGTATGCCTTTCGTTTTAGGGTTGTCATAGATGCCAGATTTTGGAGTAATGATATAAATTTTAAAACAGACCTTTAGTAGAAATAGCGCGTTTACTATTTATTATAATAGAATGATAAAATAATGACTAAGATCACTAAGATTTAAGTGAGTAGCATAAACAACAATGTGAAAGATCTTTGAGACAATATTAGTCCTAGTAGATGCTTTTTTTTTGGATTGGGAAATCATCAAATGACTTCTCCCGCTCTGGGCGGAGCGGGAGGGCGTGTCAGATTTTTACTGACTAAAACCCACCCGTGTTCCTTCAGTTGCCCATGTCCAGGGTCACGGTATCTCTTTTGAACAATCTCACGACCCTGGCAGGTAGTCTTCAGTAGTAGTAGATGCTAAAACTAATAAATATAATACTGAAGAGTTGCTGAAAATCCGCGACATTTCATATGCTACAGTAAAATTACGTAATCTATTGAATACTAGCTTTTTTCTGCGACTTTGTTTGCGTTCCAGGATGAAAAAATCTATATCCTTCTCGAGATAACGGTTTACCCACGTGCTAAATTTTATCCAAATCCGATCAGGCATTTAAGGGTGAAAGCGTAACAAACTTGCTTACTAAGTTAGGATAATAATGCTCCAAACTAGAAGAACAGTAACAAAATTCTTCAACCAAAGAATTTGGGAGATCCAACCAAATCTTTCTTTTGAACCCAACCCCCAGTTTGATGGTCGCGGGTTTATTATTTATAAGTTTTACGATGCAAGGGGACTACGTAAATAGATATACGTGGATCATACCGGCCCAGACGAAGTTCACGGCTAAATTCAATTATAGTTTGAAGGATATTAGGAACAGTTGTTTTGAAAACTAATAGCGTTATTAAAAGTGATGGATTTACTGTTAATAGAGAGGTGGAGAAAGAAGTTTGTTTTGATTTGTGTTTTGTTTTTTAATGTCAGTTGGTAGGGTATTGGAATTTCTTAGTTTATCTATAGATTAATAGCGTTATTTAAAAGTTATCAGCTGGTTAATTTTGCGATGGCTATAATATAATACTTCATAGTGGTTAAGTCAATCTTCGCATTTGCCTGACGGACTGTTGATCGCAGTATGGGTTTTTTAGTGTAAAACAAGCCCATACTGCGATCAACAATCCATATTATTCGTATTATTCTAGGTTTTTTGACACAATTTTGAACATCTTTCTGACTAATAGTCTTTTTCGTTTTAGGGTATTTATTTATCAAAATTTAGTCATGTTATGTTAAGAAGAATCAACATTTAGAAATGTTATATCAAGAGAAACCGGTGACTGAAAAGTTAGGTGGAAATCGGTTGTGGTATGAGTATGTGATGTGAAGGAATGAGGAAACGGTCGTTAGGAATGTTTTGAGAATGAATGTGGTGGATAAGTAGGAGACGACCAAAGAAAGGATGGGTTGACAGTGTGAAAGGTGATAAGGACAGAAAAATAGTGACTACCAAGATACGACTTATAGAAGACAACAAAGCGACAAGAAAAAAAGACAGGTAGCGCAGACCCAAAAAATAGAGATAAGGGCAGGATATAATGAAGCTTTGAAAGACCAGTTTTATGGTTTATACCAAAGACACAAAGGTAATCTAATCGATAGGTATCATAACTCAATTTACCAAACTAACCATAATTCATCTTTCATAGCCTTCACAGGATAGACTTGCAAATGTACGCTTACAAATTCTACTCGATATGAAAACCGATGAATCGATATAAGATTAGCGATCATGAATATTGATGGCTCGACGTGCGGTGTTTGTGAATGGAGCACGTGACTAGAACTCGATCTGTAATCGATACCTGCCGATACTGTCCAGGATTTCTGGTTATCTTAATTCATAAAAATCACGTAATACTATGTTTGTTTATGTTAATCTTTGAAACTACCCAAATGATTTCAATGAAATTTAGAAGGCTGAAAACCACCCAAACAGTAATGGAGAGGGCTTTGGTTGGAGTTGAGCGAAATGAAGAATGAGAGAGAAATGAAGAAAGTCGTAGGAGAAACAAGAAAACCGACATCGCTCGAAGAATTGCCGAACTTTGAGCAGTGCACATTGCTCGCAGAACTAATGGCTGATGGGGCCCGAAAGGTTTTGGAGTGGCGACCGCGTACGACGTAGCGTTGGAAGGCCTCCCACATGGTGGACCATGGAACTGGTGAAGGCCGCAGGAATCCGCTGGATGTGAAAAGTACAGACGAGCACGAGCACAGCGCGGTGCTTGAGGTGGCCTATGTCCAGCAGTGGACATCTTTCCGCTGATATGATGATGATAATGAGGATAGTTGGTTCCAATTTGCAAGATACGATAGTGGACCCGATAGGTGATGCTCCATGTGAAGCAGGAGCGGGTGAGACGCTAGTAATGAATTAAATGTTTTTTTTTTTTACTTCTTTTTATATCGACCATAGATCTATGTTGTACAGTTTGTACCCACGCAGGCGTCGCGATTCTGGTAGAACAATTTCCATTAAGTTTTCATAAACTTGTTCTACAAGAGTCGCGCCGCTACTTTCCGCGGGAGCTTTTAAGCACTTGTAAAGTCAATTTAATACGAGTACCGATGAATCGGTATAAGATTACCGATTATGAATATTGATAGCGCAACGTGCGCTGTTTGCGTGAAGCGCACGTGCCGAGGACTCGGTTTGTAATCGATACGGATCGGTATTGTCCGTGAAATATGAGATATCGATGTGGTGTTGTTTTGTTTATTTGATAGTTTTATTTTGTTGAAAACGTGTGTCAGAAGATATGAGTTGATTTTAGTTTAAACCTGAGTAAAAATGCGATTTAGTTACCAACACCCTAATTAAACATTAACAAATGACACTCTTTCAGTAACAAAGAAGAAGGTAACAGGCAAGCAAGGTTTTGGCTGAAATTCCAAATCCATTGAGGCAAAGGTTTGAAAAATTCGTCAGCTCACTAACTTAAATAACGCAATCAATGAGGCTGATCTGTCAAAATTAAATGAAAAACGATCAATTGGCAATATTTTGTGAGTGGTTTTCAGCTGGTTCCGGTTAGACTACAAGCCAACCACGAAAAAGTTTGGATAAGACTAGGTAGATGATGAATTATTTTAAATTATTTAAGCATGTAGAAGCGTCTGCTTATTTATACTTCACAAAAAGATAGTTCTGGAAGCAAATACTAGATTATCAGACCATTGCATCATTGCTTCATTTTCCCTTTTCCGGTTGCTCATAAAAGTAATGAATCGATTAAGATCATCGATCATGATAATATCCTGTTTATATCTAGGTGCCGTTTGATCTCGATTGAGCACAATGCATGATCGATATGTCGCAATCAATGTCTGTTATAGAACTAACATTAGCATCTTTTAAAAATCTTAAGACTATCCAAACGTTTTCGAGTAATTCGGAACAAACATACAAACTTTCATATCTATACTAATATTATATAGCTGAAGAGTTTGTTTGTTTGTATGTTTGTTTGATTGAACGCGCTAATCTCTGTTGGGTAGCCTATTTATCAATAAATAGGCTACCCAACAGAGATTAGCGCGTTCAATCAAAGGCTTTAGGCTATATAACATCACGCTACAACCTAGAGGAGCGGAGCAGTAATGAAAAATGTTGCAAAAACGGGGAAAATCGCACGAGTAGGCGATTCGACGCGACGGGAAGGGTCGGGGGAACAAGAAATTTAACGCGGACGAAGTCGCAGGCAGAAGCTAGTTTATAATATTTTAGTAAGATAAGTAATCATCATCATCATCATCATCACATTTCAGCCAAAATACGTCCACTGCTGAACATAGGCCTCTCCCAATTTGGGGGGTTTGCCATAATCGCCACGCTTGGCAGGGGGGTTGGCGATCGCAGTATGGTGGTAAAATGCGTTGAGAACGCTGCTGCCCATTCTCTAGTAAGTCCCTTAGTCGCCTCTTACGACACCCACGGGAATAAATGGAGAAGATTCGTAATAACTAATTTCAATCACCAAGATAATTCTTTGCTCAAGAAAATATCACTACTAAACTAAAACGTTTTTAGGCAAAATAAAGACCAGCTTGCAAATAAACAGTCTACAGATTTATGTCTAAGAAATTACTTAGGTACCTACAATTACTTACAACTTTCTCATTTCATCAGAATGTTCAACTAATTTCAATTTCATACAGCGAAAAAGTCATAATTTTTTTTTCGTCTGGTCATGTTTTCATATCACATTTGCGGAGTTTCGCTGGCTAAAAAAGAAACGTCTCGTGGCCATTGTCGTGGACAGAAGGTAGTCATACAATTTTCAAAACTTATTCAAATTCAGAACATCAACACGATCTCAGAAGAGGGGTCAAAATGATGTATCATAGTTTATCACACCAAACTATCATGCTGTACCTACAGCGTTTTATAAATCGATGTAAGAGCATCACTTTCATACAAATTCGAGGCAAGGGTCGAGCCTACCGCACACTACGTGCCTTGAATTTTGAAAATATTGTGGTGTGATGTAGGCAGATTTGATGGAAAGATAGCTTACCACCACGTTTGCACGGACGTAAAAATATCGAAGCGAGATTTTATCGTGCTCTAACCGACGAAAGAAAACATCGTGAGGAAACCGGGATGTCCTACAACCAGAAATTCGAAGACATGTGACATCTACTAACCCGCACTGGGGCCGCGCCTTACAGCCCGCTCATTCTCGAATAAAGTAGGCCTGTGTCCCAGCTGTGGGAATGTTAGGAATAGGCTGATTATGCTTATGCCATACATTTTTGACTTCGTTATCTTTGATTTGAATATCATTTTGTCCAGGTTTTCTGGTGTTTATGACAAAGTATCGAAATTCCTTTATACAAGTTTAATATTATTAATTTATTATACACAAACCTGCCGGGTTTTTTTTCTACATCATGATGAAAACCTTAACAAAATCCGTTGCATAGTTTAGAAGAACAACGTGGTCACACAGAGAGACACGAAAAACTACTTTCATTACCTATACTAGTACTAATACTAATCTTCTCTCTATACGACTTTGTTTGTTTGAACACGCTAATCTCTGAAATACACGGTCAGATTTATAAAATTATTTATGCATTTGATAGCCCAAATTTCGAGAAAGGCTCTAGGCTATTTAGAATCACGCTAAGATCCTGAGGAACCGAGCAAAAAAAAACAGTCAGAAATCGCGGGCAGGCGATGCGACGGTGTGGTCAGGGGACAAGACGTATTCACGCTGACGGAGTCGTGGACAGAAACTAGTGTATAATATGCATAGATTAATTTAGTTAAAATAAATAAAATATTCTAGAAAACTATAAAATATTTTTCTAAACGATACATTCTTTTTTTTTTTTTTTTGGATGGGAAATCATCAATTGACTTCTCCCGCTCTGGGCGGAGCGGGAGGGCGTGTCAGACTTTTACTGACTAAAACCCACCCGTGTTCCTTCAGTTGCCCATGTGCCAGGGTCACGGTATCTCTTTTGAACAATCACGCGACCCCGGCAGGCATCGGTCCTAGCAGACCCCTTCAAAACGATACATTCTGAGACATTAAAATAAACTTATTCATTTCATCACATGACAGAACAATAATTTCGAAAACAAACTCCCCTCCGATTGCACATTACATTTTAATCGCTTCAGATTAATCTGAGTATTCCTCTTCCCTCTCCTCTAGTCCTCAGTTCACTCACAATAACATTAAACGCACCTCAGACTAAACTAACAGACATTCAGACTGTATCAGTGTTTTTTAGACCGCAATAATCCTCTTATGGCCCTTAGTACAGTTGGCAGCACAAGTGTATTTACATCGTTTCGGAATTCCCGAGTTGTAAGTTAGTCTATATTCGGAATTCTAGAAAAATTGTCAACACATTTTGTTTTATTTTATAATTCTTATTGTTTTTCAAGATATTTTTTTTTTACGAATAGTGCTTTTGAGAATGATAAATTCGGAAAGTGGCAGTGGGCACGATAAATCGATCACAGAACAAATGGCCGATGGGGACAAAAGGTTGTGGTGTGGCGATCGCGTACCAGAAGAGAGGCCTTCTACAAGGTAAACTGATGACCTTGAGAAAGCCGCGGTAATCCGCTGGATGCGGGAAACAGAACCGGACGAAGTGGCGTAGTTTAGTGGAGGCCTGTGTCTAGGCAGTGATGACAATGATATTTGGATACGGAGGTATTTGACAAGAATCTCCACGTGTTAAAATTTGTTATGTCAAGATTTACTCCAGAGGTTTCCTTTAACTTAAATTAGATACATGTGTATCTTAACTCCAGATTTTAAACTTACCATAGAGCATGAGACAAAAAATCTGGTACCTATAATATTTTTGAACCATTTTCGTTACATATTTTGAGCAATTTTCTTTTATTTCTGTTGCTGTCTGTACATCTCCAAACGAATTTGTTTTCCCTCTGAGGTCTTTATACAGAACCAGATGTTGGTTCTCGCGGTTTTTGATTGACATTGGATATATTTGAGTTCGGTTCAATTGTTGTATGATGTTGGAGGAAAATTGGAAAATTCTCGGGGAATTTATTGCTGTTAGCTGGGCATAAGAAATATTGTCGGTATTTTGTTATTATTGTTATGACCGCTTGGGAGAATTCATGAGTTAATTATTAACTGTATTTCATATAGGGATAATTTTCTATAACTATATGCTTTAAATAAAATCAGTACATTGAATATTGACGAGAAAAAAAAAATGCTATAAACGAGTCAGATGTCGGAAATATTGTTTTTAGAATTTTAGACCGTTTGTCTGTTTACTTGGATGCAATTGTCGGATTGGCGCAAAAATTTGGCATACAGGTAGTATATAACCTTGATCCGTCGAACCCGTGGGATTATTTCCAAAATATTGAAAATATCCCACGGCACAATATTTGCAGAACGATGGGCAGAAAGGTTCTAGAATAGTGACAGCGTACTGGAAGTTGTAGCGTTGATTAGAAGGCCTACCACAAGGTGGACCGATGATGGACCCCTGGTGAACGCCTCAGCAATCTGTTGGATGCAAGAAGCACAGAACCGGTCGAGCTGGCGGTGCTTGTGAGAAACCTTTGTCCAGCAGTAGACGTCTTTTGGCTAAAATGATGATGATGATGATGATCCCACAGGAACACTGAGCCGCTATTGCATGATTGAGTAACAAACATCTAAATATACAAATCTTCATATTTATAATGATATATGTACAGTAGGATACAAGCCAAAATAAAACAAACTGTAAACCAAAGAAAAATCACAAAAACGAAACCGCATTTGCAAGTGCAAAAAGCAGAGATGAAACCCCGGCAATAATTCGTTGAACAGCAAACAACCGCTAACGAGATTGCGGACACACCATAGTTGATAATTAAACAGAATACCAATTAAAATATTGCTCTTTGCAAACAATTCGACGTACATATCTGAAATTCTGAATATTAGGTTCGTTAGTATCGAGACTCAGTTGTAACTGGTATCCTTCGTGATTTTCGGCAGGGACGGGCTTGGAAGCTAGTAATTTAAGTTTTAATTAGTACGTGGATGTGTTTCAAAGTTATTCTTTGGAATACTAATATTGTTAAAATATAGTTTGAATAATTCCTGGCTTGCAATGGAATTCATGGAATGGTTGTCATTATGCCGAAAAGAAAACGTATATTTTGAATAATCATCCTATCCATTTAGTTTATGTCTACATAATCTGTCTGTTTCATCGATTTTAATAAATAACCACTGTGTTTTATCATTACTCATGTATATATCTTTCTGATATTATGTATTAAGATAACTCACTGATAAACGCGTGAAAACTATCAGAATTCTGTAGTATGAATGAAGGACCACTAACAAAAAGTATTTACAAGGCAGATGTGAGTGAAAACGGAAAAGGACGCCCTAGAAAGACATATAGTGACCATGTATGTGTGATGTGTTTCGGAGAGGTCTGGTGCGAAGGACTCGCAACCGGCGTACGAGTATGAACGAAAATGATGTAAAAGGAGTAAGTATGTAGAATCGTAGCAGGTGGTGTTCTATAATTTCAACCTTCCCGCGACCGATGAAGATGATATGAGTATATAGAAGAGTAAGTGTACTCTGTAGGTAATCATTTTTAGGAAACACAAATGAACTTTTATTAGGAATTATTTTTAGGAACCCTAATTACGACCCTGTACTCAGCCGTGTAAATTGATGAAGCCATACCAATTTGGCGTTTACGTTTCGATGCTATATCGATAACCGATGTTATGGCACTGTTCGATTTAATGAGCCGTTTAAATCGAGAACTACAATCGATTTTATTGCCAAATTATGTCGAGTCACATCGACGGTACTTAGGCGTTACCTGACTGTGTAACAATGGTATTTTGGGTAATTCCAATTGCCTAATTGAAATAAGGGAGGAAACAGTACTGAAAATGAATCTGCATGGCCAGATATAAAAACTTAGAAAATGTTTTCGATATTGGGCCTGCTCATTTTTTTTTAACTGCGGGCGGTTCAAGTCTCAGAATAAGAGATCTTTTTGGAAACATCTCCAAAGTAACATCAGAAAGAGTCCGTTTGTAAAATACAAGATTGCAAACAACACCGATATTCTGCGATCATTCTTAGGACAGGGAAAAACCTCTCCGTAAATAAACGCCGAATCATGCCTTCCATGCAAAAAAATACAGTTGATCCTGAAAAAACTCGCAAACAATTCTAAAATTCCAACAAAAAAATACATAATTCGCATTTCGATAATTTAATATCGGAAATTAGAATCGGGAGAATCCGTCGAGCGATGCCTATCGAGCATTCGAGCTCACGGTAATTAACGAAGTTGAGTTCCAATTTCGAATTTACGGTACGGCACGGTAATCGGCCGGTGTCATTGGATGGCGATAAGCGTTCGTCCGATTGGCCGATCGACCGTAACTTTCGGGAATACGAACTTCGGGATTTACGGTCCAAAGTCCGTTATGGATTTGACCCAATTTGTTCGGGACTCGAATTGAAATTGGATTTTTTGGACCGTACCGTCCATCTATTTATTGGTTATGAGGTTCTTTGTTGACTTAAAGGTACTTTACTTGACGCTTATTTTGCGTCTTCCGTATTTTGGGATAAAGTAGGATAGTGTCGGTGTCAATTGTTTTATATTGTCGAAGACTTTCGGCTGGTCCTTTTCCTTATGTGCCTAATGGTATTGGTCCTTTGCAACTCAGCAGTACAAAAGAGTTCATAACACGTTAGAAAAATGAGCAACCCTTGCCAAAATTAAAGTATTTACGTTATCAGACTCGAACAAACTTTTAGTGATTTTCTTTGGCCCGCGTCTTCCCCTACGTGCAAAATTCACAAGCTTTCTTTTTAGTTTTGCATTAATGTATATAGTTAAAAAAAAAACCAGACAAGTGCGAGTCAGACTCGCGCACTGAGGGTTCCGTACAAACCTGTAGGTATAAAGTTTGAAATTTTTAAAAATGTTTTTATTACATGATGTAACTAAAAATTTACAGTTTTCGCAATTTTTCCTATATCTGTGCTATTGCTATAAGACGTTGCTTCGTACCAAATTTCAAAATTCTAGATCGACTGGAAGTACCCTATAGGTTTTGATTCCTTTGCGAATTTCGAAAATTTGCTGAAATTTTCGGCATAAACGGCTATATCTTTTGATTGCGTTAGCTTAGAGGTTTGATTTTTTCACAGCTCCAAGGGACAGTAGACTTGAGTATTTGATATAAATTTCAGCTTGATACCTCCACGCGTTCCTGAGAAAAAGGGTCTTGACAGACGGGCGGATGGACGGCTTTTTCCTTTTGAGGTGCGGAACCCTAAAAACTACGTGATTTACAGTCACACTTCCGCTGTACTATCAAAACTAACCAAAATAGACAGGTAGCTACTACGCTAGACCCTTATACGTGTGCAATTATGTGCGTGCGTAGATTTTTCCTATGTGGCAAGATTTTTCTCTCTCAATCAGTTTATTTAATTTAATAAATAAACAATGTTTTACAACAACATTATAGTAGAAATTCAGTGTATATATTGTGATTATAACATCATACTCTTACCGTGGTATTTGGTATTATGTGTTAGGTCCGGGACATGGTGTTTAATATAGCGCTACATGGTTTACATCATTTTCATTTTCAAGTGACAATTCATAAAACAGTCACGCGACAAAATATCCTCAAAGTAAAGTCATCATCATCATCATTTCAGCCGTAAAACGTCCACTGCTGGCTTCCCCAAATTTTAGGGGGGCTTTGCCATAATCGCCACGCTTGGCAGGCGGGTTGGCGATCGCAGTATGGTGGTAAAAAGCATAGAGAACGCTGCTGCCCATTCTCTAGTTAGTCGCCTTTTACGACACCCACAGGAAGAAATGGGGTGGTGTTATTCTTTACGTCCGGCACCACACGGTACATAGTAAAGTAACTCCTCTTATATATTATCTTGCTGCTTACCTGGTAATCTCACGCTGGGCGGCATGAAGCTTGGCAGCGAGTCTGGCCGCGTCAGCTTCGGCGACGCGCGCCCGCGCCTCCCAGTCGCCGCGCGCGCGTCGCTCGCGCTCCGCATCGCTGCGGGCAGCACCCTCACGCTGTGAACAAAGATATAACTCATTATCATCGAGGATACAAAGACAGTTCCACTTTCAGAAGGTACTTAGAAAGCTTATATACGCACAACGCGAAGGCGTCGAAGGCATTGCAAAATACAACCGATCCATAGTTACTTACATGTAGATCAATAATATGCTTTAGTTTTATTAGGTACCCGACAGATGTTGTACAATCCATATTTCAATCATTCGTACACAAATCCAATACAAGAAAGTATGTCAATTAATCCCAATTTCTCGGATGTTTTCCTAGTTTTTTTTCCATAAAAATATAATTCAGAATATTACAAAAAAAATTAAACGAAACTAGCCAAATCAATTTAGCCGTCCTCAAGTTTCGCGCTTACCAGCGTACAGCATTTCATTTTTAGGGTTCCGCACCTCAAAAGAAAAAAGCGGAACCCTTATAGGATCACTTTGTTGTCCGTCCGTCCGTCCGTCCGTCCGTCTGTCAAGACCCTTTTTCTCAGGAACGCGTAAAGGTATCAAGCTGAAATTTATATCAAATACTCAAGTCTACTGTCCCTTGGAGCTGTGAAAAAATCAAACCTCTAAGCTAACGCAATCAAAAGATATAGCAATTTATACCGCAAATTTCAGCAAATTTTCGAAACTCGCAAGGGAATCAAAACCTATAGGGTACTTCCAGTCGATCTAGAATTTTGAAATTTGGTAAGAAGCAACGTCTTATAGCACAGATAAAGGAAAAATTGCGAAAACTGAAAATTTTTAGTTACATCATGTAATAAAAATATTTTTTTAAATTTAAAACTTTATACCTACAGGTTTGTACGGAACCCTCGGTGCGCGAGTCCGACTCGCACTTGGCCGGTTTTTTATTTATAAGCTGATAGATTTATTCTCCTACACTTGATTTCGTCACTCACCAGAAAAATAAGCTATCAGAGAAACACGAACAAACTATCTATCCATACTGTCATACATATTGTAGAACCTCCTGTTTGCTCGTCTTTCTCAAACTTATCCATATCATAATAATTATAGTCAAAGTTACTACAAAATTTACCAAACTCCTACAGCTATCACCAGAACTAAGAAACTAAAGTGTCAAACTGACATCGAACTAGCGAGATGTACATTTATCTCGCATACAGCCTCGCAGAACCCGTCAGCATCTCCTCTTGAAACAATTTCAATTTCCTCCGAAGAAAATTTTATAATATTCAATGGAGAACTTTAGCAACTATTGCAGATGATTTATTGGTAGGAAAAGATGGAGTTTTAAAAGATATGAAGTTTAAGTTTAAAAGCGATGTTTTTAGATAAAGACGGATATCTTTTCAAACCAACAGTTTCCGGTATTCTATGTGATTCAAAGCACTGTTTTCTGCTTCGGAAAACGGTGTTTGCTCGACCAAAACGTCCAAATCTTTGTTGCTAAAGTGGTTGGATAACAAACTTCTATCCGATTTCAATGTAAATACAGGAGTTTGAACATCTGAATCTACATAAAGTTGGATAGAAAAAAGTCCATCTGTCCTGCTCTACTAGTCACTTCTTAAATAAGTTAAATGTTAAGGTCATTACTTGTATTTTTTTTTTCAAACGGAATGTGCCAACGCTTGACCAGAATTTCGCGTGATGGAAAGTCTAGAATGGGTTAAGCGTGCCCAGAAAACGTTCAAAATCTAGTTGCAGTCTCATTTCGGCGATAATCAAATGTCAAACACTTGTCAAAAATGTATGTAAACTTGAGAGACAGACTGTGAACGTTAAGGCTGGCGAGCCACCGTAGGCGCGAGCTTGCGGGTGGCGAGCAATGGGTAGCTCGCCGCCCGGTAAGGACCAGGCTCGGGTCGACGGCGCGTAGTGTTCCACGCGCGCCTCAAAGAGATGTCAGCAGCACTGAAGGAGTCTGCTAGGACCGATGCCTGTCAGGGTCGCGAGATTGTTCGAAAGAGATACCGTGACCCTGGCACATGGGCAACTGAAGGAACACGGGTGGGTTTTAGTCAGTAAAAGTCTGACACGCCCTCCCGCTCCGCCCAGAGCGGGAGAAGTCATTTGATGATTTCCCATCCAAAAAAAAGGGCCACAGAGGCTGTTTGTTGTGTGTAGATTTCTCACAGCTTTTGCTTGTAGGAAACCATGAGCAACTCAAGAAGATTAGCGACATCCCTTTTAAGTCTACCCACACTCCATAAAAGCTTTTATCAAAGAAAAACTTTAAACAAAGACATCTTCAGAACAAAAACAATTTATTCTCAGCTTCGACGTAACGGAAGCGACGTTCGAGGATCGGATAAAAATCCAATTTGGACCGGCCGTCCCGCTATGACGTCATACGGTACGACATGACGTATCGGATCCGTCTCGGACACGTGACGACAGATAGCGCTTGATATTGAAAATTTGAGTGTATTGTTTGAAGGGGTCAATTTTACGGTTGAACATTTTTCGGGTGGGATGTTGGAGCTATTTGGCAGAGGTCGAGTTATAGATTTAAGAGTTACATTTGAGTATGTGTTGATGTCGTTAGCAGGACTATGTAACCGGTTCTAAAAGTACGGGTCCAGTACCTGTAGTTAGCGGTTCTTGCCATTTCGGTCCTTGGGACCAGGTATTCCACCTAACAAGTACCGGTACGCGGTATTCAAATTCAGGTACACGGTGCGTACCACAAACCCCTAATATGTACGAGGAACCTCGTATGGTTGGCAGCGCTCGGTTGCCAATTAATCTTTGTTAACAACGCTAGTCTTAAAAAAATCCAAATAGTCTTATTGTATATCTGTGAACAACGTGGTTGATTTCACATTTGTATCGTTTCTGTATCCTATTTTTTTTGTAAATCTTAATGCGAAGTTGTTTGTTTTCCCGAATAAATAAAATAAAATTAACGATCCTTTTTTACATACTATAATATCTCTTTTTCTGACCGGAATTATTTGCTACCGCATTTAAACCGCGACAAGCGTAGCTTAACCTGAAATTTATTTGAAACTAATACAAATGAAAGTCTCTATATTAACTTGTTAATAATAATAGCAAAAGCTAACTCTTTATAGAGTAACTACATACTAATATTTAAATATTATTAAATGCGGCAAACAAGTCTGAAGACAAACTTCATTAAAACTATAATCAAGTATCAAAACAAAGTCTAACGATTAATGGCAAGAAGTATATAAACATAAGCCGTTTGCCACTAACCGTGGTTCAAAGTTACCTGTACTTAGTTTAACGAAGATCTTATCTTGATTGTGGTTCAAGTTATGGGCTTATGTGCTTAGTTGTGATCTCTGTCGTATGCAGCAGATAAGTTTGAAATGTAAGAAATTCTAGTTCTAAAATAGTCTCTTGGTCTATACAGAATAATGGCCAAAAGTGTCCACTACCATTACCACCATTCCAGTCCATACCATACCAGTCCACTCAGAAAGTATTGCGAAAAAAAGGTTTTTTGTATGAGAGACTGGCCAGTTATAAACTATTATAAAAATAATGATTATTTATAAGTAAAAATAGGTACGTTCCAATTTCAAAATTTTCCTTCACATTTTTTGCGAGCTAATTAAATTATCGTGTCTCATTGGAAAATGGATTTGCGCCGGGAACATTTTCGCGCTATGATTTTTTACGATTTCAAGTGTCGCCTGAAACTGGACGAAACATACGATAGACTTCAAATTGCATTTATGGATGAAGGCCCTTCCAAGGCGAAGTGTATCGTTGGTATAACGAATTCAAACGTGGTTCACTAACTTTTGGGGATGAAGAAAGAAGTGGTCGCCCTCTGACGGCTGTTACGGAGGAAAACGTGCTAGCAATGAAAAATTTTATCCAAGACAATAAGCGAATTACGTATCAGGAGATTCAACACATACTGCAGATTGGATCGGGAAGCCTTCACGAGATTCTACACGTGAATCTTCACGTGAGGAGGATAGTTACACGCTGGGTGCCGCACAACCTCACCGATGCTCACAAGCAGGCCCGCGTGGAATGGTGCCGTGATATGATAAACAAATTTGAAGCAGGCTCGTCTCGGCGTGTTTACGACATTATTACAGGTGATGAGTCCTGGATTTATCAATACGATCCAGAAACGAAGCGCTAGTCGACGGTTTGGGTGTTTCAAAAAGAATCATCGCCTACCAAAGTGAAGCGATACGAGCGAGCGAGCGATCTAGAAGCGGGGGGAAGATTTTGATCGCGAGCTTTTTCAATTAGACTGGCTACTTGGTGTCAATCCCTTTACGGAACCAAAGAAGCCTCAACGCCGAATGGTATACTACCAAATGCTTGGCAGAAGTTTTCTCTGTTGCGAGCAACAAGCAACCAAACACAGGGCTCCGCGGGCTACTGCTCCACCATGACAACGCGCCCACGCACACCGCGCTCAAAACGAGGAACTTCTTGGATAGCACGCCAGTCAAACTTCTGGCTCACTCTCCTTACAGCCCTGACCTAGCACCGTGTGACTTCTTTTTATTCCCAAAAATTAAAAATCAGCTCAAAGGGATACAATTTTCGTCGCCAGAAGATACGCTGTCAGCGTTCGAGCAAGCTGTAAACGATGTGTCTGCGGCGGACTGGAAAAAGTGTTTCGAAAACTGGTTCTGACGCATGAAACTTTGTATAGAGGCTAGTAAAATACTCTCCGTATTTTGAAAAGATTTAATAAAAAATATTTACCCATAGAACACTCCTTTTTATTTTCGTAAAACTTTCTGAGTATCCCACGTATATAATAGTCTCGAGTATATGGAGTCTGTCACAGCAAAAAATTATCCATAAATAATGGAGCCTGTAGCACCAGGTATTAAGTTCTATTTACGTTTTCATTATTTATTTCTGCTTGACTATAGTTTTCAATGTTTTTGTTGGTTTATTGGCGTGTGCTAACTGACATAAGACAAATCATTTAGTTTAATGCTTTGTGTCTTTTTTCCAGCTAAAGCACTAGGAATTTGTGAAAGACGGGCGTTTCTGGGGGACTGTCTGTTTTGCTGTTCAAAAAGTGCTGATTCTCAGAATATTTTGCATAAAGGACATTTGATTTGATCATACCAAATTGACTGGTTAATATTTTTTTACTACAGCTTGAGTTACTTTCAGAAATATATGCTAATAGGACAGGAGAAGTATTAAGATTTTGTGGTGAATTTTTTTTTTTACAATCTTTAACAAGTTAAAACTTTAAAAAAAGTTTTCAAATATTTATGTAGAGTGGAGACATTGCATAACGTTTTAAAAACGAAGACCATATATTTTTTAATATCCTCAGAGTCCATTATCATCGTCCAAAAACAAACCCAATTGTTTCCCCACCTTGAACCACCACCAAACTCCGAACGAACTTCAACTTTGATGAACTTTTAATTGAAAATTAGTCTTGGCCGTATCTTGCAGCTCCAGTTCATTTGGGCTCAGCAGACCGAGCCAACTTTGTAAATGGCCACAAAAATCTGTGCTTATAGATAAGATACTTATCCGAAATCTTACGAAGACCAAAGTACCAAGAATGTTTGGTCGGAGACGAGTTTGTCTTTGAGGTGGAGTTTTCGTCTTTGAAAAGGGGGTGTCTGGACTGGAATTTGGGAAATTTGAGGAATTAGTTATCGTGTTGGAGTTATGATGTTATTTTGGCGATTTTAGGATGAGTTTATTTATTTATTAATATGATCTCCAATTAATGAATATACACAATACTTGAGAACAAAAGATGAAAAAGAAAACAAGATGTAGTGACAAAAATTGAAAAGAGTATACTTAGACGGTTTGGTCATGTTGAGAGGATGAATGAAGGACGGCTTACAGGGCAGGTGTGGGTGGAAAGGCGGGGAAGGGACGCCCTAGGAGGACGTAGTGATCTTATTGGGGTGATGTTCTTCAGTACTCGCAACTGGCGTGCATGTACACGAATCTTTATACAACATGAAGGGACAAATTCAATTACCTAGTGAACCTTCCCAGACGGATGATAAAACAAAAAAATCTGAATACAAAAATAACTCTCAAAAATAAAAATCTACATCTCTTTTCAAGATCATAATGCTTTCAACAGCAATGATAAATTGTTCCATCAGTACAATTGATTCAATTTCTCAAATGTAAACAAGAACCAACATCTACAGACATAGAAACTTTAACATTGAGTGGTCGTTAATGCACCTAATACTATTCTGATACTAATTCTTGACGTACTAAAATAGATCAGAAAGGGAGAAGAGAGTGTCTACGTCTATATTTAAATCCACACTGTTTTCGGGTATTAGGTGAATAGAATTTCAAATGACACCATTTTTAGATGCATGTTGAATGAAAATCCGACTTCTCTTTCGGTTGGTTTAGCTTGATTTTTTTATGGTATGAAGCTAAGTTTTAGATCATCAACCAATGCCGTCATTTTGCTTGTAGTGACGCTAAACGTCAAAAAGTGATAGTTAGTTTAATAGCAAAGTTTATAAATGATGGCCTGAATTATACGTTTGAATAAACCTAGATCATGTGGATCGGTACCTAACATTTTAATTCCGAACCATCATTACTTACAGTTGTAATAAAAATATTTTAGTTTAGTTTTAGGCACCCTATTGGATTGGAAATTTACTAGTATTGGCTAAATGTACACTTCTCTTCAACGTTTTTATTCAATTAATTATTAGTATGCATAAGCCCCCATTAAATAAAAGGACCTGACGGAACCATCTCTATTTTAGGAGAAAGACTTTTAACAAAAACTGCACCACAGCAAATTAATATGTTAGAATAAACAACTAGCTGGACATAGTAGAACAGTCAGTCCAATTCATCATAGTAAACATATTAAAATAGTTGCATAAACATTTGCATAGTTAAAAGATAGTGGCACAACATCAATTAATTAATGAGAACTCTTAAACCGTATAAAAACGTTCCACACACTCAAAATTCGATGCTAAACACCCGACACGCGCCATAACTTTCCGGTCTCATTTACAGACAAAAATAAACCTTAAAACACGTTAAAAATTGTCCTCTATTAGCAAAGAAAACCACAAATTAGTATAGCAACCCATCCGTGCAAAGTACACAAGTCTTTTGAAAGACAAAATAAAAAAAGAGGTGTGGAAAGGAAACCGTTTCGGCTATTTTCGTCTATTTCCGTTAACGTTCGGCTCCGTGGCTAACGGAGTTTCAACATATATATTTTTACAGTTGAAGACGCTTTGGAAATGTTGTCGAGACGATAATGGAGAGGTAAATGTGACAAAATTGTGCATTTTTGGGGCCAATATTTACTAAAGTTTAAAATGAAAAATGGTGGAATGTGCCAAATGAAATAAATAAAGGGCGACTTTTGTCTTTGCGACTCTGATATTTTGACACAAGTCACCAGATAGAAATTATTACTAAACCAGCCAAAGGTAATACTGCCTTCTAAGTAATCTCATAAATTCTATTGTTTTGTTTCGTGTTAGAAATGTATCATCATTTCAGCCGTAAGACGTCCACTGCTGCCGCTGCTGTTGCCTACGCCAATTTGTGGGGTTTTGCTATAATCGCCACGCTTGGCAGGTGGGTTGGCGATCGCAGTTTGGTGATAAAATGCATAGAGAATGTTGTTGCCAATTCTCTAGTAAGTCCCTTAGTCGCCTCTTATGACACCCACGGGAAGAAATGTTTCAAACTTATAATGGGATAAACTTAGGGAATCCAACGCTTAATAATTCAATGCAACAGACAGAAACAACTCATATTTTATGTATCATACCTTCAAACTTCTAAGAAAACTATTATTTCCACTACAACGCCCCTACCACCCAATAACTGTCTAAAACACACCAATATCCCACACCTGTCAACTAGTCCACTGTCAAGTTGACAGCTGTCACTTTGACAGCTCCGTGACGTTAGCGGTAGGGACATGGCACGCCCTTGAGCCAACTTTGGTAAAATGTTTGTACATCTTAACACTTTGGTGAGCGGTAAAGCAAACAAAATGTTTAATTTGTTCCGTATGGTAACATTTCTGGTGATTAATTGGAGGGAAAAGTTTTATTGTGTTTAGGATGCGGATACAAGATAAGAGATTGAGTTTAATAAGTTTGTTTGTTTGATAAATCTTCTTGGGGATGCGCTAAAGTTTTGGAAATTAGTAATTGTGCATGTAGACAATTATGTAGAGCATTATCAGATATTCCGAATTACTTTGAGACCTGATCATCATCATCATCATCATTTCAGCCGTAAGACGTCCACTGCTGGACTTAGGCCTCCCCCAATTTGGGGGGCTTTGCCATAATCGCCACGCTTGGCAGGCGGGTTGGCGATCGCAGTATGGTGGTAAAATGCATAGAGAACGCTGCTGCCCATTCTCTAGTAAGTCCCTTAGTCGCCTTTTACGACACCCACGGAAAGAAATGGGGTGGTGTTATTCTTTACGTCCGGCACCACACGGTACCTTTGAGACCTGATACAGATACGCTTTCTATCTCCAACAGCTATTGTCGAAAAAAAATTAAATTCTTTATGGATAAAACTGATTCATAAGCATGCTACGATGTTCACACTAATGGGGTACAGCAGTGGGAATGAAGACGTGAGACGGAGCGGGCCGTAATCGCTAACGTCGACGACGTCGTAACGCTGGCCCGTTGCGGGTTGGTAGATGTCACATGTCTTCGGATTTTTGGTCGTAGAACATACCGGTTTCCTCACGATGTTTTCCTGTACTGGATTTGAGAGTACTGGTGACGATATAATGTACACAAAAAAGCATTGTCTGAGTTAAAACCTATAACCTAGAAATTGGCGGCCATTACTACTGTTAACACCTAAATATGCAGCCTAGAAGTTTTGTTGTTTTGTTTTTTACATACTTTATTACTTAATACTTTAGTTGTGTTAAGCATATTTTTTATTTTCTTTTTGTATTCTTACTTAGTTTTGATTTTTGTTACCTATGCATATTGTTTGCCTGCGACTGTTGCACGGTATCCCTGTACCTACTAGCTAATTCTAGCCGTGGATGGGGCCTGGTGACCTGTAACACAGGTTTTTTTTCTAAAAACCTATATCAGGCACCAGTCTCTCACAAAGGTAAAATACAGCTGAGACCTTATTTTTGTACACATTAACTTTAAGTCAGCTTTGTGAAGAGAGAATAAACGATTATTTATTTATTTATAAACATTTCTATGTAACAGATTCTATTAAAAAAATTAAACATAGGCTGGCATATTTTTAATTCACCCTCACTACTGCCCAATCAAAATATAAACCAAGTTAATTCTAATACAGATCACGTTAATATCTCTTCACAATATGATACTGTAATAAACAGTTCACGCTCTACAAATCATACTAATGGAACTGCAGCAGAACGTATCACACGTCTCCATTTGAACGGAAACCAGTAATTTAAACCTCATTGCTATGGCGGTGATCAATCAGGACTTTGCAATGGCGACGTTGCTAAAGTTCGGTGTACACTGCTGTAAATTAGAAAGATGCATTGACTTTTAAGTTTAGTTTTACATGTGTGTGTGTGTGTGTGTTTTTACTCCCTCCAAAGCTTAGATGTGGAGGTCCTTAGGTCTTTTTTGTAATGTATCGTGTCTAGTGGGTAACGTATAAGATCTAGAAAAAAACTGTTGAATATTTTGTCTAGCTTTGGGTGGATGAAGGCTTCATTCTCTTAAGTCATAAATAATTTATTCATGTGTTTAACATAGGTACAATAAGGATGATATTTAAAGAAAATAAGAAAGTGCGCTATGTCATGCTATTGGGCGTAAAAATGTTCCTGATGAAGTATCAAGTCAGCCAAGTCTCAATGCTAAAATAAACACATCTTTATTTGGACAATGGATTTCAATAAAGTGTCTTAAACAACTAAACTATGTATTCAATCGTGACATTCCCGGAAATAAATAATAGTTTAAAAAAACTAAAAAACACCATACACACACCATTATTTTGTACTTTTTAGTTTGGTTTTCCATGGAAGCGTGTTTTTTAGTTTTTTTAAACTATTATTTATTTTCTATTTTTTAGGGTATTTCGAATTTTGAGACGTATGTCAGCGTAGTTTGTGACAGTTTTTTTGCTGTCCTGGTAACCCTGGCAAGGATAATGGCACAAATTTATGAAATTATTGCATTGTCATCAGTCCTTGACAGGTGTGCAAAGTTTGAATGAAATCTGGTCGTTTAAAGTGGGTCAAAATCGCACTATAAGGAGTCGGTTACAAACAAACATACAAATATACAAACATACAAGTGAAGCTAATATAAAGCGTGTAAAATAGGCAGAGGTGTACGTATGGTACACCCACATATCGTCAGGGGAACGAGTCTGCTGCCATCAACCGGCCACAAAACAAAATATCTGAAGCCTATCTTATTTAGATATAAAGGGATTTTCACAGTTATTGCAAAGAAATTGTGCGGAAATATTGTCAACAATGTTCTCAGCTTTTATGACAATAAAAGTCTCCACCACAGTAAAACAACACCACAACACTATGTATATTCACGACAAATTCAATTTCCAAAAGTATAACACTTAAATTTCACATTATATTCAGGTACGGCACATTACATTCCTAGCCACGTCCTAGGAACGTACCTGGGCTAGGAGAAAACCTTCTGGTGTGTACGATGTAGCGTAACGACCAGCCAATGCACTTCCCTACAGGAATGGGGAAATAAGTGGAGAGCTGTGTTTATCCTGTATATCATTATAGAAGTACTGTTGTAATTTTTTATGGTGCACTTGATTTCCGTTGTGGTATGGGCTAATAAACAGTAATTTTAATGAAAATATTTCTACGTACAATATTTAGTTTCAGAATTGCCATGCGACGTGTTAATTCTTCCCGTAAAAGGCGACTAAGGGACTTATTAGAGAATGGGCAGCAGCGTTCTCTAGGCATTTTACCACCATATTGCGATCGCCAACCCGCCTGCCAAGCGTGGCGATTATGGCAAAGCCCCCCAAATTGGGGGAGGCCTAAGTCCAGCAGTGGACATCTTACGGCTGAAATTATGTGTTAATTCTGCCAGATTTTTTGCTGTCGTTAATGATGCAGACTCAGAGAATCTATATGAAGCATAAACTTTGTAAGTGTCCCTTTTTGCGAAAATTGCGCAGACGGAGTAGTATGAAATTTCGCACAGTTAAAGTTTATATGGAGAAGGAAAACTAACGTTTTTATAATATTAATAATGCATTAAAAATACATTAAATTAATTTAAAAAAAAAACATAGTCGAACATCGCGACTCCTAGTGTGTATAAATATCTTTGTCAATGCTTTTTATTTTACTATAGATAAGTAAATCGTGATTATTATGTCTTAAAGCTAGTAAAGGTGACTAACGAAGTGACGTCAAATAAAGAATTATGGAAGATAAACACATGTTGCGCCGATCCTAACAAAATTCGGATAAAGAAGGGTATAATGAAGAAAGCGTCATTTCAAATCATGAAGTTCAAATAAGTACTTAAAAGTTATTTTAGACAATGTACCAGGAGACCGTAAATAAACAGGTAATTATGGCCTCACTGAGCTATAACTCCATATTTGTCTGGATAGAATATTGGATTGCGAATTAGACCATAATTACTGAGTGGGCAGAAGTATTCATGCGTTGTGATCATCAATCCTCATACGAAAATTAGTGTTCGAATAAATACCATTATTTTACTTAGTGAAAAACTTGTGAATCGACCCTGCCCCGAACAGTCTTCCGACCTAAAAACTGTCGAGATTACTTTTTACACGCTTTATATTAGCTTCACTTGTATGTTTGTATGTTTGTTTGTAACCGACTCCTTATAGCGCGATTTTGACCCACTTTAAACGACCAGATTTCATTCAAACTTTGCACACCTGTCAAGGACCGATGACAATGCAATAATTTCATAAATTTGTGCCATTATCCTTGCCAGGGTTACCAGGACCAAAAGGTAACCAGTGTTACCCAGATACTGGGCTGTAGAGATCAAATAGGCAGTCGCTGATGCACATAATATTTAAAATACTGGTATTAGCTGCATCCGGTAAGACTGGAAGCTGACCCCAAGTAATTGTGAATAGGCTAGGCAGATGATGATGCTGTTTAGCTAAGATACAGATTTGCAAGAAAGTGAATGAAAGAACAACGAGAAACAAGAGAATAACACAACGTTCTCTTATTTTTTATTTTACAAAATACTCCTCAAATAGCGTCCAACAAAATTATATCGTTTAAAATTAGGTCGGCAGCCCAAAGAGGCGGTTAAATATAACTTGTTCACGTTACAGACTGATCTTCAGTGGATCCGACGTTGATTGATGATGTTTCTCATGAAATTATTAAAACTTGAGTTAATAAAGTGAATTCTGTTATTTACGCAACGTCTCAGCTTATCATCTGGGTTGTGATACTTGAGTTATGATTGTAATATTGTTTTTAAGTCGATTTGTTTTCTTTCTTAGTTGCGTTAAACACAGATTTTCGGTTTTTTTTAACAGTACCATACAGGGTAAATCCAAGAAATTAATATCTCCAAGGAGTTTCCATTCATATTTTTTTACACGCTTTATATTAGCTTCACTTGTATGTTAGTATGTTTGTTTGTAACCGACTCCTTATAGCGCGATTTTGACCCACTTTAAACAACCAGATTTCATTCAAACTTTGCACACCTGTCAAGGACCGATGACAATGCAATAATTTCATAAAGGAGACGGGCATTTCTGGGCCAAATTGTAATAAGTGGAGAAATGGTTTAAAAAAAAGCTTATATTTTTCTATATCAAAATCAGAAAAATCAACTCAATTTACAATCCGGAAAATGAGAAATCCTAAAATTAAGTTAAGGTTCCCAAGTAAATGGAATCTCGATTAAATTGTAATCGATTAACGTTCATACTATTTAAGAAGATGCCTTCACCAGATGATTAATTCAATTAAAATAATTAAATCTATTAGAAATAACATACTGCACAGCTTAAACCAATTAAATATTTATATAATAGGGAACATGCAATATTTTTATTTTTGTTTTCACTTTAAAGAATTCCATGTAGAATAGACCACAAATATATTAAAAAATTAAAACATTGTAATTTATCGGAAAAAATGCGGTTTTAAATTGACAGTTTAAATTTTCCCGCGAAAACGGACCTATAGTTCCGATGACGTCATTCTTGTCTGTCACTGATTGTATTTGTTCGTCGGCTTTCATACTTTTGCATATTTTTTCGACTTTTGAGATATTTTTTGGGTAAAATTTAAAATGGACTATCCGTTAACATCAGGTGATCATAACAATACCACTAATAATCCAGCCAGTGAGTCCGTGTATACTTTAACAAAGTTTCCAAATAAATTGTTTTTGACTAGACGTTCTGACCCAAAATTGAGAAAAAAGTGATATCAAGCTGCAAAAAGAAATGAAAATTATTCTCCAAAGACCACTATTCGATGCTATGAAGAACACTTTGACGTAAGTCATAAGGCGAATATACTTGTTATATGTCGTGTGTGTTATACGTCTTAAGGCGAATATACTTGTTATACGAGTATGCTTAGTTAATCTGCTTGTACGTAAAAACACGTTAGTTACCTACCTAATACTTACAAAACTTGTCTATAGTAGATTTTTAATTTTACAGTTTGAGATCGACGTCGATAATTGGTAAAAGTTTAAAATGTCTGGAGGAAACCTTTTTCTGAAAAAAGATCTCATGTCAACACTAACTCTTGGTAAATAAATTCCTGGAGTCTGCTTTGATAATCCCAACTATCATTTTTATTTAGAAAACGCAATTAATATTCCCATAAAATAATATTCACTTTTACAACCATAACCTCAACAAGTCGTCGTAACGGGAGTGACGTCACTAAACGCTGATTGGTGTTTTGAAATACGTTTCGTTTCAAGTAATTTTAATACGTAATTATTGTTAAAAATCAACATTATGTACAATAAAAACATTGCAGTGGCCCTTCTTTTATACTTTTTTAACATTTAAATCATAAAATTTTCATAAATATTATATTTGCATCTTCCCTATTAACATAAATAATTGATCCACGTTTGTTAATCGATTAATGTGTGTTTAGTCTGTGCTAACTCTGACATGACATGCATGACATAACACTGACACTCACTCGTTTCATATTGTTTAGCCACTCAACTGTCCAACCCGCACGGCGATTATCGCCCCACCTGTCCGCGCATTAAATGTCACTTTATTTTTTACGCCAATGCGAGACTTTTTCAACAAAAACCGGCCAAGTGCGAGTCGGACTCGCGCACCGAGGGTTCCGGACAAACCTGCAGGTCATCATCATCATCATTCGTCATCATCGTTTATGAAATTAAATGTTTTTTTTTATATTTGAGTTGACTGAATGAAAGGTAAATTGTGGTTTACGATTTATGACGTATTAAAAAAAAACTACTTACTAGATCTCGTTCAAACCAATTTTCGTTGGTAGTTTTCATGGTAATGTACATCATATATTTTTTTTAGTTTTATCATTCCCTTATTTTAGAAGTTACGGGGGGGGGGACACACATTTTACCACTTTGGAAGTGTCTCTCGCGCAAACTATTCAGTTTAGAAAAAAATGATATTAGAAACCTCAATTTCATTTTTAAAGACCTATCCATAGATACCCCACACGTAAGGGTTTGATTAAATTTTTTTTTTGTGTTTCAGTTCTATGTATGGGGAACCCCAAATATTATTGTTTTAAAAAAAAATGATATTAGAAACCTCAATATCATTTTTGAAGACCTATCCATAGATACCCCACACGTAAGGGTTTGATGAAAAAAAAAAATTTGAGATTCAGTTCTATGTATGGGGAACCCCAAATATTATTGTTTTTTTTCTATTTTTGTGTGAAAATCTTAATGCGGTTCACTGAATACATCTACTTACCAAGTTTCAATAGCACAGCTCTTATAGTTTCGGAGAAAAGTGGCTGCGACATACTCGGACAGACAGACAGACAGACAGACAGACAGACATGGCGAATCTATAAGGGTTCCGTTTTTTGCCATTTGGCAACGGAACCCTAAAAACGAACTACGACTGAAAAACTACTATAGCTATATTCTAATAAGAAATACGCACGGAAAGCTAATAAGATAGGTATAGAATTCTAATTGGTACAAAACTAAATTACCTACTCAACCTTATAATAAAGGATGAAAATAAAGTTTCAAGTCGGGGATATCAAAAAAAAATATCGCATTTATTTTTTATTTCGTGTTTTACAAGAAAATTATAATAGTTACTAGCCACAATTATTTTTTATTATAATAGTACATAATATACCCTTCGAAATGACACCAATATCTCAATATAAGTATTTAGTTTTCTATCAAGAAAAAACAAACAAAACCAAGTAATTCTCAAAAGGTTCCCGGGCCAACACTAAAATCATGAATTACGAGTTGCGTTTTAATAATTTGTAGACCCCACCTTTATATATTTCGTTTGTAAATAGCTGCTATAGTACTAATAGTAAAGTATTCTCTTATATTTAGCATTTATTTAACAAAAACAATTAGAAAATTTTTTGATCAACCTACAATCATCGAACAATGACTGCGTGGTGATCATGAAACATTTCCAGCTAAATTATTCCGTGTCAACGTTTTGAAATTGGCGTAGTAATGCATATTTCGCACAGGAAATATATTCACGTTTAATTTGATGTACAATAACAATATAAATATGATATAAAAACACATTTTTGTTGAAGTTCCACGCACACTAAATAGTTCGCTAACAAGAAAGATGAACTGTCATTTTCTTCTTTTTTTTTCTAAATTTAATATTGCCGTTGCACAGATGAAATTTACTCTCACGCATGACAAATTTCATATAGCGCCACCTAGTATTTTTCTAATGTACGACTATCAAATGACTTTAGCGCTAAACACGTTTAAACTGACGGATTTCGCTATGGGACTGTACTTCCCATGGACGGTTTAGATAAGATTTTATTTTGGGACTGTAATACCCGTGGACAGTTGAGTGGTTAGTGCATGTGCGTATCGTGTTTCCGCCCATAGTTTTATTGATGTTTCCTCAACCCCTGCTTTCATTCTACGGACTTCGGAGCTACCTTCTTGTATGACCCTTGCCTTGCTACCTTACCCGACACGGAGAACCCCGCTTAAACGTTGGACTTGGACTTGTCATTTTGGATTCTACGAACAGCCTACCGATTGGAAACTGACTCCATGGATCGTTGTGTAAATTGTTGCATAGCGACTAATCGCTGTAATACAACAGATCGTCGAGATTTGGATGACGAAATGATATTAGCAGTAATTCGTCAATGGCGTACACCACAATCTGTAACTAAGTACTTGCTCACTTCCTGTTTACCTCACCAACGTCTACCACGCTGGCTTGCAATCTTTACAATATTTTGTCCTTCACCATTATACTAACAAAATAATAATAAAAAATAAAACTTTCTTATTTCTAGTGGCACAATAACAACCTTAGTTACAATGAGTTATATGTATGTATAAAAAAAAACAACAAATAAGATCTCATATCAAACGTAAATGGTTGTTTGGTTGTTAGTGAGTAATTCACACTGACCTCTGTACTACATAGTATAAACTGTATCACGGTAGGACAGTATTCCTCGCTCTCCAATAATCACACATGTTATCGGTGAACATAATATTTGAGATATTTAGCAGGTAGTTCGGTATTAATTAATATAATAAAGTATAGGTAAACATTTAAAAGGCCCATGTCGCTACATTATATAGAACTAAGTAACTATCGGACCAAGATTTTTTTTTTTAAGTATTTAATCATTTTATCTGATATTAACCACTTTTTTGAATGCAGTGACCATATTTGCCAAGCTTGCTGGGAGTTGGATCAAAGACCACCTCTTGTTATGAAAATAATATGGTACCTTAGTTGGGCTAGGTACCAAGATAATATAGTACCACCTGCACAGTTTCTAGATGACAATTTGATCATAATTGAAGATGAATAAAAAATATTACTAAAAATATTTTTCTCCCACACCCTACAAATACTTATATAAATTATCATCTGCTTAGCCTTTTCCCAATTATGTTGAGGTCGGCGTCCTGTCTAACCGGTACTAGTATTTTACACGGAGTGACTGCCTGTCTGAGTTCCACAATCCAGTTACTGGGTAGTATGATATCCCTTGGTAAGACTGTCAGACTGGGCTTCTGATGACCCGTAACGACTGTCTAAGATCTACAAAAGACAGCCGGGACCAACGACTTAACATGCTTTCCGAGGCACGGAAGGGTCTTGGTATGTAAAGAAGGTCGCCCATCCACGGACCAACCGTGGCAAGCGTAGCTTAACCTGATCGGTTAACCCGTGCGGCTGTTATTACTTAGCCACCAGCCCTTCTACAAAATATATAATTATTAAGAATAGAGAGAATAGTAAAGAATAGCAGCACACTATTTCTTCCTGTGGATGTCGTAAGAGGCGACGTAACCTCACTTTTCCTTAATCTTATTTAACTCGGTTCTCAGATTGCCAAAATCTGCAAAATTTTCAGTGATTGTTTAATAATATATTACCTATCAATAGACACCAATTTCATATTTTTACATCCAGGCCCAAGATTGTATGAAAGCGTATCCGTCTCCTTTGTGCCATTATGCTTGCCAAGGTTACCAGGACAGCAAAAAACTGTCTTCGAAAACTACGCTGACATACGTCACAAACTAATTTGTGCCATTATCCTTGCCAGGGTTACCAGGACAGCAACAAAAACTGTCTTCGAAAACTACGCTGACATACGTCACAAACTACGCTGACATACGTCTCAAAATTCGAAACACTCTAAAAAATAGAAAATAAATAATAGTTTAAAAAAACTAAAAAACACGCTTCCATTGAAACCAAACTAAAAAGTACAAAATAATGGAAAAAAAGCGCTTTAACTATTATTTACTAATAAGCGTGGCGCGCCATTTTTATAGCATTACAAAACTATTTCGTACTCTTTTAATTTTGATCTTTAGTTACCGAGAATCGAGCTGAATGCCGTGCAATTGAAGAGGCGTATGTCCAGCAGTGGACTGCTATAAGCTGATGATGAATGAAAAATCCCAACGTATGAGAGTAGATAAAGTAGTGTATGAAACTACACATAACTAGGTATTATGAATCTGTTTCATTACTTACTATTTCTATACAATACGTCTTCTACGAAAACTGTCGACTGGCATTTGAAACTGGTCATAGCTGTTCGTCTCCAAGGAGTGCTCAATCTGCAGAAGTGTCTTTGTCTAACAGAAAACCATCTTTACCTTCCAGATTCAATTTAGACTTTTTCGACAGTTAATGCAAAAAGTTTTTATGCCCATTTTGCGTCATAACTATTTGCCTCCGGCTTTTAACCTCTGGTGTTCCATGTTTGAATGTTTGAGTATGTTAAATTTTTATATTTTTACCTTTTTAACTGATCAAGAACTCCTAATTCGTTTTCCCTTTTTTTTTGACAAACAAACACTTAGTCATCGAATTTCCCCAAACATTTCCCCTAAGTTGTCATCCAGAAAAAAACATTCTCGTTTTTCTAAGACCCTTGCATCCCTTAATTCGTCACCAAACATCCCTTATTGACAGCATCCCGGTACTATCACAGTTTGCTTAGGCGTTAGGTATTAAGTAAACCCTTCGAAGGGGACTTTACAGGGGGTGAGCAGGGCACACAAATAAATAGTGAAGATCAATATTTGTTTGATATTGTAAATCAGTTGTGTGCTCCTGTTTTGGATGTTGTAGCTAGTCAGTCATCTGGAAAGGGGTCTTACAAACAAGACTGTGCCGTGTTTAAAATCGTGTTCAACGTACAATTTTAGGCATTCTTTTCACTAAAGCTATAATTAATTAAAATTATAGGTTAAAAAATAACTGGAGTTGTTTTTGCATTGTTATAATTTCTAGTTGGCTATACCAAATTACAGTAACATACTGTAAAAAAGCGTGAACAAAATAAAATAAAAGGACCCACTGTCGCGAGTAAAATTATTCGCCATTTAGCGCTCCCGGACACAATTAAACTGCCATTTTTCGAATCACAAAATGACCCATTTAATCCAACAAGGAGCGATTACCATAAAACTCTTTGATTACCCAATCAGCGTGCAGTGGAAATGAAAAAAATATGTAATTTTTTTCCTTTTTCAAATCGTCTGTAATGACGTTGAATGACATAAAAGTGCGCTAGCTCCCCGTCTAATTTCGTAAAAGAGTTGCCACGCGCCGGTCACGTGACTCCGTTTGGACCAATCGGGGGGCTTTATTTGACATGACGTCATCAGCGGCTAGTTCGTGAGAGAGTATGATTTACGATACTCTACAATAGATGGTAATTAAGTTTTGTTCTATAGTTTTGACCCTCGGCGTGTGTCATATTTTGTTACAATGGGAGATTATTAAACCGTGTTTTATTTTTTAGAGGGTGTGAATTAGGTTCTTCTTGGTAAATACTTTGGGAAAAGGTATGACTTGAAAGTTTAACTTGAGAAAAATTGAGTAGTATGAAGAATACGAAGAAAAAAAGAGTTATATTATTATTGTTAATATATCTCGGGATCCTAGGATCCCAGCCTTTTGGAAGGCTTACGAGGGACCGAAGCCAACTCGCATAGGCCCCTTAGAAATTTTAAATGAAGTGAGGCACTAACCGACGATTATCCCCGTATGCACTGTGCAAGTGCACCCAAGGACAACCTCTGGTTGGTGTTGGACTATTGCAGGATGTGGAAACCAAGATGCTGGACTGGTTACCAAGAACTATGGATACCTGCCGCATCAATGTTTTGAATATACATGGATTAAATTATTATTATTATTATTGGTATTTTATTTAAATGATTCACCTAGTTCAGAGGGGTAATTGCGAAACTTTTTATCGGTAGGAATTGGTTTAATATTCATAGTTAAACAACATTCATTGCGTTATTTACGTTGCTGAGTCGACAATTTATTCGAACAAATGACGCATAGATTTAGAAATAATCTTCAATCCCATTCAGATTCTGATAAATTGTGCGTTTCGCAATTAGGGTGCAGCATCCATCAAGATCACGCTTTTATAAGTTTAGTTTCGAAAACAAATAGGTACCATATGTGAAGTAAAGAGCAGTGATCCAAATCAGAGTTTATCAATGATTAAAGTCAGGACAAAAATATTTTTTTGCATGGATTGTATGTTCTATAGCCCAGATTAACATACTAATAAATACAAGATTACCATTAGTGCTTGCTTCTAAAATAAATCCCTATTCAACTTTAGACCATACATCATAACGCCCTAAAATAGGGTCATACAATAAAATTGGCAGCTGCCAAAATCAATAAGTTGGACTCCCAATTATCTAACCTATAATCCCTTCTGCCCTAAAAATGACTCATCACCCCATGTTACATGAACATACCACTATACACGTTACACCATTTTGCTTCTGATGGTGGGTCACTTTCAAAATCAAAATGATCTTTGTTTTCGTTACAATACGTTTCCTTTTGGTTAGTTTCCACTTATAAGTCTGTCAATATCATACTGATCTTTATTCTCTTCTTAGTAAGGTTGTTTTTAGGTTGCCGCTTTCAAAAGTAAAATAGCTGTAATGTAGGATGTCTAGTTTACCATGGATAGCAAAAACTTAGTTATAATTCGAAAATTGTTCTACTCGACAATGTCTAGATGTGAGCGGAACCGCCGTTGGGATACGCCCTAGGAGGACATTATAGTGAACTTATTGGTGATGTTCTTCAAAAACCTCAGTTGCGTATTACTTGCAACCGATGTGCTAGATAACCAGAGGTATGAACGTAACCGAAGCTAAAGGAGTTTGTAAACGTCGGGAGTCGATTGCGGACTCCCGGCCACCGTAGGCACGAGCTTGTGGGTGGCGAGCAATGGATAGCTCGCCGCCCGGTAAGGACCAAGCTCGAGTCGACGGCGCGTAGTGTTCCACGCGCGCCTCAAAGAGATGTCAGCAGCACTGAAGTGGTCTGCTAGGACCGATGCCTGCCGGGGTCGCGTGATTGTTCGAAAGAGATACCGTGACCCTGGCACATAGGCAACTGAAGGAACACGGGTGGGTTTTAGCCAGTAAAAGTCTGACACGCCCTCCCGCTCCGCCCAGAGCGGGAGAAGTCATTTGATGATTTCCCATCCAAAAAAAAAAGGAGTTTGCAAAGACGTTGCAGGTGGCGTTTTGTAGTTTCTGCTTATACCCTACCCATGGAACGAAGGCTTGAGTTATGTAAGTATAGGAACCCAGATAAATATTAAAATCAATACATGATTATCATTAGTGCCGGCACAAAAAATACACCCTTACACAAAAGACCACACATCGTACCGCCCTAATAGTAGGGTCATCTCATAAAAATGGCAGCTGCCAAAATCAATAAGTTCTACTCTCAATTATCTTGATAATCCGTTCTACCCCAAAGATGACTCATCACCCTATGTTAAAAATAATCTGCCTAGTATTTTCCCAACTACATTGTGGTCAGCTTCCAGTCTGACCGGGTGAGAATTGATACCAGTAGGTACTTTACATGGATGGACTGCCTATCTGGCCTCCACAACCCAGTTACTGGGTAACACGAAATCTTTTGGTCAGACTGGCTGTCAGTCTGGCCTCTGAATACCCGTAATGACAGAGATCTACGAATGACGACCGGATCCAACAGGTCTCGATATGTAATGAATGGTTACCCATCCAAGAATTGACCGCGGCCAGGGTAGGTTAACCTTCGATCAACCCTGTTATTATTTAGCCACGACCCTTCACCCTATGTTACATGAACATGTAAAGCTTCAGATTATAGTTATAAATAATTCAATAAACAATTTCGTATCGTGTTGCCGAATCGATGCCTGCACTTAGTATGTAATCTGCTTAGTTTAATCCAATATTCTATGGTAAGGGGTTCAGGATTTAAGATATTGAGTTAGTATGGCGAAAAGTGCTGTAAATTGGCGTTAGCTGGACATTGAAAAGATATCACTAAATGTACAGTAAGCTGCATTACTTAGGCTCTTCCGCCTTAGGGTCTTCCGCATTCTTGTTCATTTCGTATCGATGGTACTTGTACAATTAAAAAAAAAAATTGTTTGTTTTTTTTTTAACCCAGTACGTAGGGTGTTCCATAATTTTTGTCGTATGAGTGTGGGTTTTCGAAGACGAGTTCCAGCCACTGCAACCTAAACAATCAAGGTCTGTTGGAAAGCGATTGGTTGCGGTTTTCATCAATAAACATGGAATCTTTACCACAGTCTTATTAGAAAAATTGAAAACAGTGTCGTCTGCATGGTACATCCAAGTCTGTTTGCCTTAGTTATTCGAAATCTTGATTTGTCGCAGTCCTTAAACTTCCTGGTTTCTACACCACGATAACGCTCCCGCTCATCATGCTGCTGCTACCCTAGGGTTTTTAGAGAATTCGAACATCAGATTATCTAATCACCCTCCTTATAGTCCAGACTTAGCGCCGTGTGACTTTGGTCTCTTCCCTTATGTAAAACTACGCATGAAAGGTCGACGTTTTATATCAGATGAGGAGTTGATGAGCGCTTTTGAAGAGTAATGTAATTTAATACCAAAACAAATGTGGGAAAAGTGGTTTGATGAGTGGTTTTATCGGATGAAAAGATGTATTGATTGTGGTGGTCATTATTTTGAGAAAATGTAAAAAAAAAATTTACTACAAAAATTATGGAACACCCTACGTAAGTAGGCACGTTTACTGCGGCATCAATGACATTATTAAGATCATCTGAGGTGTACGTGAACAGGCACTTGGGACACTCCAGCAAGTGGGACTTGGTCTGATCAGACCAACTGCACTCGCACTGTAACTTCTTCCGTATTAAAATGACATTTTAGAAATAAAGGGTAACCAGTATACTAATTGCAAAACACACTTCCTTCCTAATTCTGAAAGGTTTAGGAAGAAATTCCTTATACAGTGCTTCATATGTTTGAAAAGTAACGTCTGCTCAACAACGAAAATAATGCAATGGAAGTTGTCAAATTGTCAAAACGAAAGACATTGCAATTGTATTGTGTTATTCGTATGTTCATAAGTCTGTATACCCACATAGATTTTGTCAAAAAACTAGTTAACCCAAACTAATAACAGCAAACGCCAAAATTAAACCTCTAATCAAAGTCCAAACGTTCAAAGGCTGTTCAGTGCAGGTTCGATCGTGCTGCAGGCAAACTGCACCGCACAAAATGCAATGCATTTCAAAACCAAATGAGGTGTGCAATTGTGCGTTGTAACTCATGGTACGGGGTTCTGTGCCCGGCTCGTGAATTGGTTATGAGCGTAGTTTTGAAGACGTAGTTAGTTTAACGTTTGTGAGGTGGTTCAGGAGTTTCGGTTGGTTTGAGTTGAAAATATGAAAAGGTAATGTGTGTGATAGTTGAAAATATACGTTTTGAAAGTTGAAAGCTATGTATTTACGAATGTGTGATAATAACTTATTTATTAAAAAAAAAAAACATTCTATTTCATTAAAAAAATCAGTCATTACTCCGCCCTGGAATGACGCCGCAAAGAATGAGTCACTTAATATCGTGTCCTGTGTGTCCTGTTGTCTCCATTCTACAGGAAACAAAACAAAATGTTGAAAAATTCATCCACATCTCTGTCAACTGGAAATGTACCCAAGAGACTGATGGCATTATAAGTACCCAAAACCTGTTATTTTGGAAAAAACTAGAGAACACTTATTTTTTTTTGTATAGATATAGATTTTGGCACAAACCATCTCAGAACTTCCAAAAGACAGAGGATTCCCATCTACCGAAGATCTTTATTTATTACTTAAATAAATAAATAAACGCCAGAATTAAACTATAACCAGCCAGCGTTATCCCAAAATGCCCAAAACCCAATTAACCTTTGCATATCAACACTTCTCTAAATAAAGGGCTGTACTTGCCCGATTTGACGAGAAAATGAAGGTTTGGTCTACAATTTCGTAGATGTAACCTTGTAGTAATTTGTTCAAATCAACGGACGCTGTCGGGCTGGTCGCTTTGACCCTTGATTTGAACGACCAGCGACTAATTATAGCGGAATTTGTACCGGTTGAGTAGTTAGGGTAGTGTTGTTACTACTGCTTGTTTTTAGTATCGATGTTATAGAACTGTTGTATTAAAACTAGAGGTGTAAATAAACTAGATAGTAGGTATGTATTTTAAGGCTGAAATTTAAGAAGTGACGAGCCTATGTTCGTTACTGGATTTCGGTGGTGCGCTGAGTTCATTGATATTGTGAAGGTAAATCAGATCTCAGAAGCAATGAAAGTACTAGTAGAAAACGAAATCTTCTAGTAATTAATTTTTAACCCGACTGCTGTGGAACCGGAAAGATAGGTATTTTTTTTACGCGAAGGGAAGTGCTAGTTTTTACACCTATACGAGATAGGTTTTTAATCAATTTGTTCATCCTTTAATATTATTAATGTAAAAGTTTGTTTTTTTGGATGTTTATTTCACAATAACGTAAAACAGCTGAAGGGGTTTGGATGAAATTTGGCTTATAGATGAATAACCTGGATTATCACATAGTTTACTATTTAGCCCAGTAGTACAATCCCATGAGATAATTTCCGACCGCTACGCAAGTGAAATCACAGACAAAAACTAGTCTTAAATATTTACCTAAATCATACCTACATGTCACCATGCACATGTATCCCTTTACTTCTGACTACACATAAATGGCCACTTCGATTACCAGACAGCTCAGTAATGTGGTTATTACCCAAACTGTTAATCACCTTAGCATCCGTGAGTGTAACTAGTGCCTACCTGCATCATAATCGATATTAGCCACAACACTACTACTTCGATAACATGTATACATCACTAGCACTTAATAGGTAAGCATACTCTGTAACTTCGTCAGATGAAATTGGATTAATTTACAGTATACCTCCCGAAGTCAGGTTTGAATTAATGAAACCTATCCATGGTTATATTTAATTAGATTCAACAACCAACCCTAGGTAAAGAGGCCATAGTTTGGATGAACTGATTAAATTGAATTACGTTTAAAATAGAAGCTGTGGATTCGGGAGCTATGATTTATAATTTCTGTGATTTTATTAGCGTTCATGATTGTAGAGAGTAATAAAAAATCTTTTCGAAATCCAGATAAATTTCAGTTATCATACCCGAATTTAGTAAAACCAACTTATAATAGATACTAGCTGCTACCCGTAGCTTCGCCAGGGTGGATGACGGAAAATATTTTAGGTACTATAACGTAGTACCGGGACAGGAACTTTAAAGCCTATGTTTTTCTATAGAACATCAGCTATTTAATTTCAGCGAATTAAAATCAGTTCAGGCGTTTCGAAGATAAGCCAGAACTAACAGACAGAAAATTATTGAAAAAAAAAAACTGCATTTTTTTATTTGGAATGTTATCTCGCAGGTCAACCTACGAGGTTGTCGGCTGCTTACCCGGACTTGCCTGTGGCTACCTTAACAAATGATGGCCTCCAGCCAGAGCTTAATATACTTAAAACTAGAGCGACTACTCGCTAAGGGCACCCCCTGTGGGGTACGGACCTCGGCTTAGGGCATCGCTGGAAGAGTGCAGCAAGGGACGGCCTGGATCGGAGTGAACATTTTTTTTTTGCTTTAATTGTACCATACCTATATACTTTTTTTATAACTAAAAAGCTGTTATTTTGGCATTACGAAAAGACATTTATTTCTATAGATGTGCACAATTTTAGACTAGACCGGCCTAATGTGTTTCTGTTTAGTCAAAAATGTTCAGTAGCTTAACGCATTTATTTCAAAGATCTATGGTAACAAAACCAGTTATTCCAATGCAAATCGCATACAAAAACATATTTTTTCTCCCTAACACGTTCCCTATGCGTGTTGATTCACAATTCCTGGAACAGTTCCTACTATCAATGATATAAAAACTCCATTTTATGATTATGCAACGTGGACGCGTTATCAACAGTTGTTTACAAGGAAATTATGCAGGAATTCCAAACGTTTGCGCAGTTCAGATAGTTTTTCAGTATCGAGAATTCAGTTTTAATTAAATTTATGTTATGGAGGTATAGGAAAATGTTTTGAGAAAATAAGGACTTCGTTATGCGTTCATTCTTTTAATAAGTTGAAGTAGAATAGCTCCTAGTGGACTTTCAAATCTAAAGATATAAAAGGTTTTACAAACACATTTACGTATACAACGCCTTTAATCCCAGAGGGGTAATTGCGGAACTTTTTATCAGTAGGAATTGGTTTAATATTCATAGTTAAACAACATTCATTGCGTTATTTACATTGCTGAGCCGACAATTTATTCGAACAAATGACGCAATGGTTTGGAAATAATCTTCAATCCCATTCAGATTCTGATAAATTGTGCGTTTTGCAATTAGGGGGCATGTTTAGGCAGTGGTGTACCTATGGTAAATCCACATTTCGCGCCAGTTGCAGTTGCCCATGCAATAAGGGGCGAGCCTATTGCCACTGCTATTGAAAAATATCTGATGGATATACCCAATTATAAAACATAAAGTCATCATCACCAAGAAGAGGTGGCGAGACGACCTCGACGCGTACTCCAAGGGTTGGATCGAGGTGGCCCGGGAAAAGGATACTTGGAGGGATTTCGGGGAGGCCTTTGCTCAGCAGTGGGACAGTGTAGACAAACATAAAAAAAGTCATCATCATCATAACATAGGCCGCCTCTCTCAATAGTTGCCGTAATCGCCACGCATGGAACGCGGTAATCCGCCCGCGAACGCAGTATGGTGGTAAGATGCAAAGAGAACGCTGCTGCCCATTTTCTTGTAAGACTCTTAGTCGTCTTCAACGACACCCACGTGGGGTGGTGCTATTCGCTACATCCGACACCACACGGACGGAAACTTTAAGTAAATTTTGTATTATCTAATCTTATAAAAATGCTGTACTGTGTGGTGCCAGACGTAAAGAATAACACCACCCCATTTCTTCCCGTGGGTGTCGTAAAAGGCGACTAAGGGACTTACTAGAGAATGGGCAGCAGCTTTCTCTATGCATTTTACCACTATACTGCGATCGCCAACCCGCCTGCCAAGCGTGGCGATTATGGCAAAGCCCCCCAAATTGGTGGAGGCCTAAGTCCAGCAGTGGACGTCTTACGGCTGAAATGATGATGACGATGATAATAAAAATACTTATAGTAAAAGCCTTAGTTACTGTAATAATAAACTATAGCTATGTATATTTAAAGTACTGCAAAGTAGGTTAGTATATGGCAAAACCCTTTTTTCAAACGAAAATCAATTTGCCTAGCCGTTTTCCAATTATTTTGGGGTCGGCTACCAGACTAACCAGATTCAGCTCTGATCTCCACATCTGGGTAACATGATACCCTTTGGTAATAAAACCAACCTTTCGCAAACCATAAACAAGGAAACACTCCCCCCACTTACAACACAAAAATAATCTAAAGGAATAAGTTTTCCATTAGCTGCCACAAATATAAAAGATAATTCTTCTTCTCCTGGGCATTTATTCATTCACCAAACATACCCTCGTAGTAAATCCTTTGGAGCTGAATGCCATTGGTTTTACGGTAAGAAGGGAGTTTGGGGGGCTACACTATTTACTAAGAATCCTGAGTCCAGGGGGCTATAATCCCATGGGAGTAGGGATAGCAAAAAGATTTTGTTTGCGGAATTAATGTGATGCACTAGTTGTGTTTTTGTTGTTAAATATTGAGGGAAGAGATAATTAATTTTGGCAATTTGTGTAAGAGGAGTATTAATGTGAGCTGGAGGATTTTATTACACAGAAGTTGTGCATTAATTTGACGTAAGGGGAAACCAAGTTATTTATAAGTTTTACTTTAGAAACCTAGATTTCCAACCTAGATTTTCATTTAATTATAGTCTCACCAATTACACTTTTTTTAGAATTTTGTTTCAGTGCTGTTAGTGGAAAGTCTCAAGTGCGGTTCGGGCAAGTGCTGTTCAAATCAGTGCTGTTAGTGGAAAACCTCATTTTTTTTGTGGGTGGGAAATCATCAAAATGACTTCTCCGCTCTTGGGCGGAGGGCGTGTCAGACTTTTACTGACTAAAACCCACCCGTGTTCCTTCAGTTGCCCATGTGCCAAGACCACGGCATCTCTTTCGAACAAATCTCGCGACCCTGCAGGGTCTCACTAATGCTCAGGTATATAATTATTTATTTAACTTTGACATATCAATCAAATAGATATTGGTCTTTTTGTAGATATAGTCCGAAAAATTCCTACATTTTTACAAAAACCCAGAGCTTTTGAATTTCGCGGACTACATTGAAGGAATTCCATGTAATGCGAAAGTGATTTTGTCAAGTTCTCAACTTAACAATTCTCAATTCAGAAACGAACCTTAATTCTGTTACACTTTCTTTCACAATCAGAAGGACTTAAATAAAAGATCTTAATCCAATGCTCCATATGTACGGGAAAAACTTTATTACAAAAAAAAAAAAAAAAATCGGAAGTCGGTGTCTTAGGATCTGTATTTAAGGTTTTTTTGCCACCGACTTCTAAAATTGAAGTTATTTTTAACTTTGTAGTGTTTTTAAGGAAATCGGCTGTTTTTTTTTTTTTTTTGTAAAAAAGTATTTATTTTTAAATTTTTAGTTATGGTATCCACCCACACTAATTCCAAACAAACAATGCATATTTATGAGATAGCAGAAATCGCGGTTGATTTGCTGTCATTTTTTAAAGAGTTTCGGTGTCTGTCTCCGGAACTCATCAACAGATCTATATGAAATTTATATGGGACCATTTCGGAGTAAACTCCTATCGAACAAAAAAAAAAGAATTTTGCAAATCCGTCTATAAATGACGGCGTTATGGCCGAACATACCAAAGAAAAATATATATAGACATCCGAATTGAGAACCTCCTCCTTCTTGAAGTCGGTTAAAAATATATCTGCTCGGTCAAAATGTAAGGTATTGCAAACATTACTATGTTATGCAATTACTCCGCCGGTGTGTAATCATCAGCCTACAGCAGTCCACTGCTGGTCATAGGCTTCTACAATTGCACGCAATTCTGCTCGATTCCGGGCAACTCTCATCCAGTACATATCGTTGCTCCAACTAGCATGACATCGTACCTCACGTTTGCCAATCTAAAACACTTTAGCGTGCTCAGTGCTCGAAATACAATTCTCATTGTATTTTTATCTTTAAACTTTCAAAGCATTTTATCAATAGCCGAAGTAAAAAATCGATGGTGGGAACTGGATCACGAGGTGTTTTAAGCCGGGCTTTCCAACTGACATTACTTATGCAATGGGGATCGATAGGCCATGTCATATGCATAGTTGTGGCTTGGAAGGAAATAACTATTCTGTTGTAAAATTTGTTCTTAGAAATTTTGGTGAGAAAAATCGCTTCTGAAACCTGAAGAATATTTTTCTAGTAGCCCAAGGAATGGAAATAATATCTGAATACTGGCATAAATCACCTTTGATTAACATAACACACCTTAGAGTTGCAATTTGTATAAAAACACCGTCACAAATCACATTTGGCCAACATAATACAACATAGACCAGCAATATGCAGAAAAAAGTAACGTAAACAAAATACGTGCTACCTTAATTGCAATCGCAAATTAAACGATATCTTTAAAATATCCGTGCCAAATTTCCTGCAAACTTTTAAAAATATATTTTGCTAACGCTACATAATCCAAAGTTTGTGAGTGGCTTAAACAAGGAGAGTTGGTCTTCCCGCGACTCTCTCGCTCCGATGCGTATTTTTAACGAGAGCGACAAACTCGGGACAATACCCTGTTTGGATACTAATTGATGATTTTCTTGTTTTTTCAACTTTTTTCCGACAGGGAATGGAAAAGGGATCAGCTGTTTGTTTTAGGAGGATCTGTTTCAATTGGATTTTTGAGGAAGACTGGTGTGAATTAGGATGTTCGGTGTCACAGTCAAGTGTTCTTGTTTCACTGCAAGGTTCAGTAGCTTAAGTTGAAAAAAGTGTTAAAGGAATGGTCAGTCCAAAAAATAAAACTGTATTTTTACGACATGGTGAGCAATCGTAAATCTGTGAGTGGCGTTAATGAACAAACAAAAAGATAAACCCTTGCTATGTCGATGTCGTAAATAATGTATTTTACTGCCTGTGCTGCCAGTACTTTTTGAACTCCAAAACTTACAAACACAGTACCCGATCTTTTTACCCTTGAATACTTCCCACTAGGTTATGGATCTGGCACAAATAACTCCCTAGCAACAAATCAGAAGAATTAAAGACACAATGGAGCTTAACAAACAAAAATCCCGTACAGAACCATAGGAAAATGCAACTAAAAATCAAAACAACACTATCCTAAAATGAAACCGAAACTAAACAATCCCATCCCTACTCACGGTGGCCGAACAGTGTCGATATAAATCTTCACGGCAGCACATCACTGGGGTGGCCAGCGATTTACATAGTGGACAAACATAAAACCGTCACCGATATATCTAATGTGCCGACAGAAAGATGGATCGTCCATTTTATTGTAATACATGAATAGGAAATGTTGTCTTTTGATCTTGGTGTACCTTTAAATGTGAAGGTATTGGAAAATGTATTCAATATTTTTGTGTAAGTATTGTGTGATTCTTTCTAGGATATATTTCGACTTAAATTGTTAAATATTGGTGAAAAAAATATATTTGTCAGGGAAATGACCTGGAGAGGTGTGCAAAGATTGTCGGCAGGATGCCTGAGGGAGTGATCCAGCCCAGAGATCGCTCAAATTAGAGAGGTGTGAAAGAATTAAGGGGACTGCCCAGCAGTGGAACACAGTGTAGACTAACAATAATATAAGAGAAATGATCTTGATAAGAAATAATAAGAAACTTATCAAGACAGACTTTTTATGACTTAGATCAAATTCAGTTTCATTTCATTTCATTTCATTTTTGTATTTAGTTTTATTTTCATATTTTGAGTAAGGTACACAAGAGCTGAGAATAACTTCAGTCACAGTTTAGAGATCCAAAATATTAAAACTACATTGTTTCTATTGTCCTTTTGCTATAAGTATGTACTTACACAACTTACTCAAGTTAAAACTTAATTCTTTTCTTAAAACAAAAGTTCTATAATAGCTGCTGTAAAATCGAGGTGCCTCCGTCTTCGCAAAGGCTTTTTGCTTTGTTTTGCTTACAAGCCGTCCAGCGCTTGAGCGACTTTTTTCTCTAAGGACTTAGTTTTTTGCTTACCCCTCTGTTTCGTCGCTTAAGTGTCTAAAAAGGAGGTTTTAAACTATCTACGTTCAAGCTTGTGACAAAAAGTGGGAAGACTGTAAGCTGTTTTAAATTGGGGCTTTTTGTGGGGTGTAATTAATATTCAGTTATTTATTCGGTGACTAAATTAAGATATGTGAATAGCCACCATGGTATTATATAGTGAAATATCAGAAATATTCAAATATACATACGTTTAACCTTTTGGCCACTTTTCCCATTGACAGCGATGTGAACAAATGTTTTAATGCCCAATGAGCTCTTTCCTTCTGTATTCATGTACTATATATTTTAAATATTTATTGGTTTACTAACAAAGTTTTACAATATTTAACAAAACGAACTATTTACACTAGGTACCTATTAACCATACAAATCAATATTGAGCAAATTTAAAAAAATAGGATTTTTTACGATGGCCAGTTTTTAATTGAAACAGAAGAGTTAAAACAAAAAAAAAACACACTCGTAACAATATCTTTCAGTTTCCAGAACCCTGAAAGCATGATTGAAACAAGTTTCAATATTGATACCTGAAACATCATGATAGTTAAAATCTGTACCCTAAAAACTTGAATATTCTACGCTTCAATACCTATTTTAATATCGAATACACAGTTTGATCTCATATACAAGTCATTATCAACAGCTTGAATGGTTATGATACTGAACAACATAATCATGACGAAATAAATGAGCCTGCTAGTATGAATACTAATATCAGTATTGCTAACCACAGTACAAATGTCCAATGGCGGACATAGGCCGTCCCTACACACGATACAATGAGCAATCCTATGGGGTATTGCCATATTCATATTTAATGACGGTGTAATACTGCTGATAATAACGGTATTATACCCTGTCACTGTTAAATCACGAATTAGGAGGATTTCAAATACAGTGTGGGCTTGTGACTAAATAATAACCCTAAGCTATGCTTGAAGGCTCGTGCATACTAGCGCGACGCGACGGTTGCACACGAATCGCCGATTTATATCCGTAGAACAATTTCTATGAAAACGCGCGCGACACTTCACACAGGGGCGACCTGTCGCGCCGCGACACGGTCGCTCCGCGTCGAGCAGCGCGACAACATAAGGTACAATTTGTGTGGCGTCGGTTCGCAGCCGCGACGACCTCGTCGCGCCGCGACTGTGGCGTCGCGGCCGCGAATTCGCCGCGACGCCATACAAAATGTACTAAAAGCAGTCGCGGTGCTTGTCGCGCCGCTACAAGGTCATCGCGCGCGATTCGCGCACGAGTTGTCGCATCAGTGTGAAAGGCGTTGCGTCGCGATATATCGCGCCTGTCTGTACGAGGTTTGACGCAGTTGGTCCGTAGATGGGTGGTCACCTTTACATACCAAGACCCTTCCGTAGCTTGGAAAGCACGTTAAGCCGTAGGTCCCGGCTGTAATTCGTAGATCTTGGATCGACCAACACTCAAGATAGTCAGAAGCCCGAAAGTGTGACATCCAGTCTCTCAACTAATCAAGGGGAATCGTATTACCCAGTAACTGGGTTGTTGAGGTCAGCAAGACAGTCGCTCTATCTATATCTATACTTACTATATTATAAAGCTGAAGAGTTTGTTTGTATGTTTGTTTGGTTGAACGCGCTAATCTCAGGAACGACTGGTCCGAATTGAAAAATTGTTTTTTTGGTTAGGTAGCCTATTTATTGAGAAAGGCTATAGCTTATAAAACATCACGCTACAATCAAAAAGAGCGGAGCAGTGACGAAAAATGGTCGTAATCTGGCAGGCAATTCGATGCGACGGGAAGGGTCAGGGGAGAAAAAATTTGACGCGGACGAAGTCGCGGGCAGAAGCTATATAAAATACAGGTACTCAGTTGCATCCAGTTAGACTGTAGGTCGACCCCAAAATTGTTGTAAAAAGGAATATTTAAAAGTTTAACTGGTTGGTGTCTAGTTTAAATTGTCCGGCAGATGCTGAAATATGTATTTCAAATGTTACTCTAGTTTAGAGTTTATCCTAAATAATATCTACTATAAAGTGTTAAATTTCCAACAATACCTGCCTGAAAATTTCAACACGAAACCGTCAGTTCAACTGAGCCCAAACTATACAAAGTTACAAACAATAATCCAGCCGCAAACCCAGGTTCTCTCCCGAACATTGTGTCCATTACAGTAGGAAGTTTGACAAATACTCCGGGGGATCAAAACAAATTAGTTCTCGAGGGAATTAATTGAATAATTCTCAACTAAACGCTTCAAAACCGACAGTTGTCAAGTATTGATTTCTAGTGCTCTAAAGTGGTAGGTGGTCTAAGTTACGAGAAATTAGCGGGCGTATAACAGCTGACCAAAAGAGAATAGTAATAATTAATATTTTGTAAAAAATGAAATGTAAAATCTATTATCAATTCTAATGTGCAAACAAGTTAACGGCCTGTACGTTAATAGTAATACTTGAACTATGAAAACTATCGCTACTGCACTGTCAAATTGACACAGCGGACGGTTCGTTGACTGTGCGTCTACGAATCATGTAGCATTTGAAGAAGAGCGTCTAAACCAATTGTTACATGATGTCTACATCCGTTGCAACAATGGTCTTCTATAAGTTTTAATACAGGGAAGAATACTACAGTAGTATAGTATTCTTCAAAACAACTCTTAGAATTAGTACGCTTTGAAACGGATAAGTAGCAACAATTTTGTGACTAATAGGCTTCTTAGATTGAAATAAATGCTTTAACTTTGACATTTGATTACGGTTTGCATTACTGCTTTAGTTAAAAGCAGTATGCTACTAATAATAAACCAATCTATGACATTTTATACCGGCTATAACCCTAAATCGCTGACCGCCTGCAACTTGCACCAAAAACGATGGCACCCCACAAAAACAAGGGTGGATTTGCAGAATTAAATAAAAAAGTGCACCTTACTGGACATAGAAATGGCGTTAAATCTATTGGATTTTTTTCGCAGACAGCGATTTTTCGACAAAACGCATTATTATTTGAACGTTATGTCGTGGGGAGAGAGTTTTTGTCACTTTTGATTGTATGAAGATGTTATGTGATTGGAGGATATTGGAGATGAGTTTGCGGCTTTTAGGAGTGTCGGTAAGTTGTAGTGGGGTGTCTGCTGTCGTTGAGTATAAACTTTCGATTGAAAATGTAAAAGCCGCCATACATAAAATGCCCCTATTCTGACCGCTACCAATCAATGTTGTAAAAGGGAATATATCCTTTAAAACGTTTTATATAGAAACAGTTTATTGCATTTGTATCGTTACTATTTGAAGTTTTTAAAACACTTATTACACGAAAGTTATTATCTGTAATAAGATTACCTATACACGTAAGTGTAACGAGTTTCGTACCAACATCTCAATACGCAAAGAGCTCAATATCAAAAAGCGTCTATCTGATCTGGTCCAAACGCGCATATTAAAATACTTCAGACACGTCTCGAGGCGTGACGGTGACTCTTTAGAACGCCTTGTCGTGCAGGGTAGAGTGGAGCCCCACTAGACCACGTGGACGGTCACCGATGAGATGGACTGACCAAATAAAATCCGCAGTGCGCGATCCATTATATACGTGCACCCACAATTCCAAAAATCGGATTGGATGGCGAGAAATCGTGAGGCGAATCACATCAGCCCCTAGTAAAGAAATTTCATGAGGACCACGACCGCTCTGACAAGAGTGTAACGAAGAAGAAGAAGAAGAAGAAGATACACGGAAGTTCTATAAAAGCTAAATTATATTTTACCTATCTACGCTACTGTAATTTCTATAATTGCCTATAACGTCCTTTTTTACTTTGATGGATCCCTATAATCTACCATCCGAAAACATCATGCTTGCTGGTAATTGTCATAGTCTTCGAAGTATTGGCTCTTAAGACATGCTAGTTTTCTCACGGTGTTATATTTAAGTATGTAACTAGATACAAGAAACCTATAATTAAATTTACAAAATAGGTAATGAATACTCATTGGTTTCAATTTAACAACCATCGGAATAATCCACGGCATTATACAGCGTGTTTCACAAACGTTCACACCACTATACAGGGTGTTCCATTCCTGAACTTCGCGCAGAACTATTCATAAATTACAGACCTACAATTGTGCGTTCACGCATAATATCTGACCGCGTCGTATTATTCAGTCGCCGGCGCACATAAATCTAACGAAATAAATCAATATTTGCAATGGCGAGCTAAAAGCACCCTTTCTGTTTGTACAAATGCAATTCATTCGGTATATACATGATGCATTGGCTGCCGGTGGCCACTGGTCTACAAATACTGCCACTGCAATTGAAATTCAACTTTGTGCTACAAAATTTATGGTTGAAAGTCAGTCGTTTTGGTTGAGGGTCATGTAAATAATGGAGTAGGGCTTAAGATTATTTAATTCGTGCGCTTTTCATGTTTATAGCTACATTTAGTTATTTTGGGGGCAGATAAACCAAAATGGCGGACGTCAATTAAATACTGTTTTTACTACTTTTTAAGATCAATGTCATTTATTCAAATTAATCTGAGGATCAGCACCTTCACCACTTTTGAATGCTTTAGTTGGGATAAAGTAGTGACGCAAAAAACTCCTTGTTAGTAGTAGAAGACTGCTTGTCTAGATAGAAGAACATTGTTTTCAGCTTATGATGTTCCTGCAGCTGAGATGCAGAGCTCCTGTCCGTGCGAGGGAGTTGGCTGCAGTCCACCGCGAGAGCCGAGTGCGGGTTGGAAGATGTCACTTGTCAAATTTTTGGTTCTAAGACATGCCGGTTTCCTCTCGATGTTTTCCTACACCGTTTTGAGAGCAGTGGTGATGAATTAATTTATGTAAAGTGACTGTTGACGTTCAAACAAACGACATACAATTCGTAATCATGGGCTCTGTACCCTAAAAGAAAATAGGTATTAAAAATCGTATATCTTCTTATAAAAAATGCTGCAAATTCTCGTCTTCGGGAGACAGCTTTTGTTTTTTTTTATCCCTCACCTCCAGATTATTGCTTCTTATAATGAAAAAGGTTCACTGTAACCTAGCATAAGTATCAAGCTATTTGGTAAGATACCATCCTAAACTCCGAAATCCTCTCTACAAGTTCTAAGTAGAGCTTAAAGCTCAAAGCTAAACCACTCCAAATAAACTTGCAACTTAACAAACAAGACACCAGGAACTAAGCTGGATTAGACTAAAACCAACTAACCAATAATATAATTATTGTATATGACTTGGAATTATTTAAATTTCTGGTAATTTTTCACAGTTGGTCGCAAGAACTAGACTAGGGCAAAGCATATTCAACCTACAATGTTCCCACTGCTGGGACACAGGGCTCCTCTCTGAGAGGGAGTGGGCCATAATCCACCATGCGTGCCCAGTGCGGGTTGGTAGACGTCACATGACTTAGAATTTTTGGTTCTAAGACAAGCCGGTTTCCAGACGGTGTTTTCTTTCAACGTTTTTTTAGCAGTGGTGATTAAATAATTTACAAGGAAAAATGCCTGCCTGGGTTCGAACCTACGACCTACAACTCGTAATTCGACAACCATTGGAATAATCCACGGTACTATACAGCGTGTTTCACAAACGTTCACACCACTATACAGGCTGTTCCATTCCTGAACTTCGCGCAAAACGACCCAGTCAGTGGGGCCAGTACCAAAGAACCCCCACTGCTTTGCTAGGGCACCCGATGGCCTATACCTTTGCCCAAATGGGTTAGGTTAGAATGGTAACCAACTGCTCTATATCCAAGTTAGTCGCCATTACTTGGTTATTTAGTATTTTTTATATAACATAATTGGGGTTATTATAGGTTAAAAAAAAGAAGTACAATCATTATGTAACTTGTCAATAATAAGTGAGAAAAATTAAAAATAGAATTATTTGAGGATCCCTTAAATTACTAATTATTAATTACTGTCCAATGGACTTACGACTATACTACTATATGATAATGAAATAAGACGTGAGTGACAACCCTAAGCCGCCAGTGATGTCAGCGATGCGCCCTGACATTTTATTGGTCGCACGACGCTTTGATCTCGCCGCGGCCGTTTTCAATTACCAATTAGATGCGGCATACGATACGCGCATGTGTATAGGGTTGGCAGTTTGTCTATAATGCGCATGTAGGTTGGTTGTTTTTCGGAGCTGGCAACAATAGAGGTATTGGTTACAGAATTCGTGCATTGGTGATCAATGAAGCAGGGATCTAACAGTATACCCCACTACAACTAATATTGTAGCAGAAACTATTATAGTTAATTATTTGTTTATTTTGACACAAGGGTAGGGTCAGGTAGCGAAACATCGGCAGATAGAAGATGACTTCAGATTGAAGGAATCTCATATTGAGGAATAAGGAATCTTTTATTACAGGAGGCTAAAAACTAAAATACAGATACACTAAAATAAATAACTAACTATACAAATAAATACAAAAACAAAGTTCATTTAGGCGGCGAAGTACTCGTCCGCAGCATTGCCACGTTGGATGGCAATGCTAATTCTTTGGCCAAAGAATGACCCAGCCCTCTGGTCACGTGAACTGTATAAGGAATAAGGACAATTTGAGGAGGAGAATTGCTGATATTATTATCAGAACAGTGTTAGGTGCAAACAAAATTATAACTAGGTGCCTCAAGTATGACTTAATGTCGAGATGTAACTTTTTACAGCAGAAGAAAGCAAGTTTTTACAGGTAGAGTAATTCTTCTATGTACATATAATGAAGTTGAAGAGTTTGTTTGATCGTGCTAATCTCTGGACTTACCAGAGATTAGCGTGTTCTTGAATTTGAAAGCCTTATATTGAGGAAAGCTGTGAGTTATGTAACATCAAACTAAAAATCTTAGGAGCCGAGTAAAATGAAAAAATGCAAGAAAGAATGCTAAGCGAAAAGAAAGCAATAGTGGGGGCAGGCGATGCGATGCGGCGGGGTGGATCGGGGAAACAAGTAATTTCATTTGGTTGAAGTCGTGAACAGAAGCTACTTACTTGTAGACTTTGACATCCATATCCATATCTTTATTTGCTTTCCATAATTTTAATAAGGTAACAAATAAATACGGACCGTGTAGGACACAGCAAAAAGCTAATTCCAAACCTAAAATAGTTCTTTTCCTTTAATTAATTCTGCGTTCGACGTTTAATTTTATCTTACACTACACTATGAAGAGCGAAAGATGTTTAATTTTGTAAAATGAAATAGTAACAGAAAAAAACGTATTCAAATGATTCCCCACAAAATGAATGAAGTAAGAAATCCCTTCTTTTTTTTAATGAAACAGCTGGACGCGGTACGTAATGGCTGCTCGTCCCAACGTGATCAAGTTACGTTGAAAATAAATGACTGAAACTTTCAGTTATCCACTGTAAATTAGTTAACAGATGTTTCTCACTCTTTTACGGGGTATTTTTTTAAAAGTATTTTCGGTCTTTGTTGTGGAGTAAAAGGTTTTAAGTGAAAGTCAAATCGTTTGTCTCAAATAGACACATACTCGTAAAAGGCACTTTTGAACGTCAACATTTATCGTCGCCCCTTCCAAAAGGTAGTTTCGTATGAAGAAACTCCACCGATATTCTGTATACATTATACACCTAAATTAGTATCCAGTTTGATTTTGTCTAGAATAGGTGTGTGTTCAGTTTTCAAAAGGCCGTATCTAAAACTGAAGAAAATTTCTATATTTGTACCATATGACACCCAAATTCATAAGTGCGTTTGTTAACGTATACGTATATATATATACATCCCACAAAGACAAAGGTCTCCCCTATATCTTTCCAGTTTTCTTTAAGTAATTGATTAATTTCTTATCATAAAAACAAACTTGGTTTCCGACTTTGCTTCAGACTTTGACTTTGACTTATTGATTCCGTTGTAACCTTAAATTTCGTATCTGATCTGACATCAGGGACCAAGAAGACGAAACAAGTAGTTCAGAATTCAGAAAGAACACAGAATTCATAAAAGACAAAAACATAACTTTGTAATAGGTAATAATATTTTTGCGTTTTGGCTTGTTCGAAGTGGTGCAGATAAAGAGTTCCTGGGAGGACTTGGGGGAGCCCTTTACCCAGTGGGACAGTATAAACATTGTCATGCTACTTACTATACGAAATCTCTAACTTTGAAAAGCTATAAGATCTTCGACCCAAAATTGCTCGCGTAATAAAGCCGTCTATAATTATCTAAGTAGTTACCTAAGTTAATGTCTATTGTTGAAGACAAGCCAACTGCTATAAATACGGTAAGATAGTTACTGCCTATTATAGTAAGGTATTAACCTTGTCAAGATAAGTATAGCAATTGACTTTCAATTGTCTAAGTCAATGACTGACGTCATGCTTTAAGTGGATTTAATTAAATGAAGCTTTCATTAAGTTATTGAAGTTTGAATCGTTGCTATTGAGTAGACAAAGTTTAGAGTGTGTATTTATTTTATTAGAACAGTTAACGTCTTTATAGTACATAAGCTTCTACTCGCGAGTTCGTCCGCGTAATATTTATTGTTTTAACATAAAATATATCGTATTACACTCGGCAAACCTGTAGTTTGTCTTTAGTGAAAGAATTTTCGGAATAAGATCAGCAGTTCAGAAGATTACGTCTTTGTGGCCAGTGGTGGTTCGAATCCAAACAGGCGCTTAACTTTGTATAAATTATTTCAGCACCACTGCTCTCAATACGGTGTAGGAATACATCGTGTAGATAAATTGAAGCAAAGTCACTCCATACTTTAGAGACAACTCGCTTGCTTTTAATAAAAAATATATTTGACTGTCCCGTTGGTCTAATGGCCGCAAGCGCTACCGCTGACCTTGAGGTCCTGGGTTTGATTCCCAGGTCTGACAAAGTGAAATTGGGTTTTTCTATGTGGACTTTCTCAGTAGCAGCCGGGAGTCTGAGTTTCAATAACGGCTCGGAATCTGAGTAAAAGGCTCACCCCCTATTACACGGGATAGATCTACCTAACCTTGCGGGAACATAAGGCTTGATTTAAGTTATTTTATTTACATCAGAAAATAAAGCGGACCTTGACCACAGCAGCCAAAACCCATACCCTTCTATTCGGTAACAAAATCGGACTTTTTCCAACCGCCTTCGTCCGGGGAGACTGGGGTAATCCGGACCCATGTAATCGACTGATCGAATATCCAGCCGGATATTGAATTTTCCCGCGCACGTTCCGGAAGTCGTCGTGTCTCAAACCGATTGGTCGGCTGGTCGGCGCCATGCTTTTTATCTTGTTTATGTTAGTAGTAAACAAACTTCGTAACTGTATCTCTTAAGTTTTACTTTGTTTTATGAATTTATGAGTTTTATCTTCTCTTTGTTGCTGTAACTGTGATTTTGACCTCTTTTGATCTATTTGCGATGTAGCAATAAACTTAGCTGTTTTGTGTTCGAGCAGGTGATTTCGGAATGTGGCTGTAAATTTCAGCTGTGCTCGAACAGACGCTTAAATCACAATTAAAATTAAGTAGTACGTTCTCGTGCGAAAATTTTCGATTTCCAAGCGGGCAAAGCTGGCGGCAAAAGCTATCTATATATATAAAATTCAAAGTCCTGAGTGCCTGACTGACTGACTGACTGACTGACTCATATATCAACGCACAGCCTAAACCGCTGGAGACATTAAATTTGGAGAGTGTATTCTTTGTGAAGAGTAGGTATCCACTAAGAAAGGGTTTTTTGAAATTCCATCCCTAAGAGGGTGAATTGGGGGGTTGAATTTTCACGCGGGCGAAGCCGCTGGCGGAAGCTAGTTAGATACTATAATGCAACCGACATCTAGAATAAATAATCTACCTATGTCAGCCAAATTTGCTCCGCGCTGACTCAAGGATTCCAAGGTTAGAGGCAAGCCCACGCCGCTGAGCCTGTAGCTTTAAATTTGTCCCTAAATAAATAATCATTCCAATCCAGCCCGTAAAGAATAACACCACCCCATTTCTTCCTGTGGGTGTCGTTAAAGCGACTAAGGGACTTACTAGAGAATGGGCAGCAGCGTTCTCTATACATTTTACCACCATACTGCGATCGCCAACCCGCCTGCCAAGCGTGGCGATTATGGCAAAGCCCCCCAAATTGGGGGAGGCCTAAGTCCAGCAGTGGAAGTCTTACGGCTGAAATGATGATGATGATGATCCAGCCCGTCCCTTGCTGCCCTCTACCAGCGATGCCCTAAGCCGAGGTCCGTACCCCACATGGGGTGCCCTTAGCGTAGTCGCTCTAGTTGTAAGTTTTTTAAGCCCTGGCTGGAGGCCTTAATTTATTAAGGTAGCCACGGGCAAGTCCGGTTAAGCGGCCGACAACCTCATAGATTGACCTGAGAGATGCCATTCAAAAAAAAGGTAACTGCAATAAAAGTTTACAAAAACATCGCCCTATGACAAGAAAAAAAAAATTCATATCAAAAGAGATATTTTCCAATTTCAATATTTTGAAAAGCTCAAAGCCGCCGCGATACTATGTATAATCGTTTTTTAATCCGCTTATCTTCAAAATCGTCACCGCGCACGCTCGTGATTGACGCGCAGTGACGTCACGATCGTGATCGTGATGTATTATCATATCACATCACATCTGAGGCCGGTGACGCAAACAATTTCACAAATTGCTGCCTCGATGATGAATGATTGTGATAGGTTGTGCGTTTGATGTTAGTAGGTAATAATATTGTTAGGAGAGTGAAAAGGGGAAATGAGTCAGCAGTGCGTTGTTTTTTTTTTCTGGTAAATGTGTCGTGTTTGTTTTTGGTATTATTTTCTTCTCTTAACAGGGCTAAGTTCAGTGATGGTTCTTGTTTTTTCGACAATAAGCGATTCACGAAGGATATAGAAATATACTTACGTATATTGTGTGTAGTCTCTAGTTATAAATACAAGTAGTACTTTAATTTTATTGTTACTTACATAAACTTCTAAAGTTTTTTTTTCTAATATGTATTATGTATTTGCATTCAGCATTTCAGCTATGAGCAAATGTGTTGGTCTTAGAGTTGAAGTAATAATTTAAAAAAATAAGAACCTACAAGCAAAATATTGGCAACATTGTCGATACCCATAAAGCGGTCTTACACATTACTTGCAGAACGACCACAAAACAAAATTAACGAAATGTTTACGACAAACGTTATTCACAGAAAAACATAAACAAAATTAATACGCATATCTATACAATAAATTACTTTAATACTCAAAGCGTCTTCGCCGTTTTTGCCATTAAGTATGGCAACACGATTAGCGTGGCACATAATAATGTTGCCAGACAAGTGAGTTATGGCGTTGTGTAATGGCCAAGAGACGAATAAAACGGATAAAACCGCCTTTACCAATAGCTATAACAATTTCGTTCAATAGGCCAGAGGTCTATGTAATAAATTGTTTTATATACACTTGGAACATATTGAAGGATTACAGACCATAGTAGATTTTATGTGATATAAACAGTCAAATGTTAAATGCTTTTTATCAATATCTAAGTCTTATAGAAGAAGGTTCGCTAATAGTTTTATGTTTATATGTGTATTCAATAAAAAAAACCAGGTCGGCAAAATATGGCCGGTTGTTGGCAATTGGTTTACCTTCTATCACATGGGGCTTGAACATAACTGGTGAAATGTAGGTGTACTCTAGGTGCACACGACTAAATATCAAGATATACAAAACCAGTTTTAACAGACCTCGACTTTCCGTACAATGCGAAGTCAGCTTATACTGGACATGTATAGCTTGACTTGTGTCGCCGTCACCTCTGGCCAACCCTTACGAGAATACAGGCGTGAAGTTATGTTAAAATACAAACCTAAAGATATTGTTCGTACTAATAAAGTAAGTATGATAAGAAAATATTTTCAACACAGCAAAAGACTCGGACAACAATTTATAGATGGCTGCGACGGCAGTTTGTCTTTTGAAAGTTCCAACTTTATAGGAGCATCTCAAGAAGTGTTTATAAGATATTGAAGGAAAATTCACTGTTTACTTGCTTTTGAATAATTAACTAACATGCTCTCCATTTTGATTTAAATATTTGAAGGAGTATCTACTTCGAGAAAGTAGGTACCTAAATAATTATTGACTCACAAATGCAATAGGTAATTTGTATACTGTTTATAAAAAGTTGTTTAAGTTCTAACAGTCTAACGTGCAATTTGAATCTCTTCCTTTACCAAGAATAGTATATAAGGTAGGTAATAGAATAAATATTCTTCACTTTGTACACCATATGAATTACCTACAGATATAAATGTAGAAATTTGACTGAAAAATTGAGAACGCCCGCTGTGTAAAATGTACACCATTTCTCATAATTGGCGTTCTCAATTTTTAATCTAAAAAAAAAACATTCGAAAAAAATCCTTGAAGTAGTGAATCCATTTTTTTTTCTTTTTGACGTGACAAAGTCTTATAATTCGATGGAGCCGGCTGCACGCACGAAAAAACATGACTCATGCGGCGTTACCTCACTCTGAGGCGTTCCATTTAAGGCTTGAAGTGCAAGCGAGAGCGCGCATCAGTATTTTCTTATGACGTTGTCACGTTCAACTATCATCAGTAAACCGACTTTACAGACAACTGATTTTTTTATTGTAGTCTTTCATTCTGCCCAATTACGTCTTTTCACGGGCACCCAAAACATGGCGACAATAGCTTCAGCATACATCATCTTGGGAGGCGAAAAAAATGTTTCCTCGACAAATAACACTGATTTACAAGCTATGCCGTCACGTAACTCTCTTTTTAATGGTATATGTATCATCGAGGCGGAAATGTGTGCAATAAAATGGATTTATAACGCGGCCTGGATTATTGGGATATAGCTGTTTTGATGATAATTGTCGTACGTAAAAATATTTTGGAAATATAATTCTGTAGATTTATCGTTTTTATTTTTTGGTTTGGCGTTATTGATTCAGCTCTGAAATCAGAGTACGTTAAACGCCAGGGTTTCCCGCGATCTTATTGAATGGGATTAAATGAACGTACAGAGTTGTTTTGTTGAATTTAATTATTATAATTATAGAAAGCCATATTTGTTACGAAATACGGTATTCTAATCAACATACAACCTAATATTGACATGCAAATAACAAAAAACGTAAAACAATTTGGATTATGCGGGCTACCGTAGCGCGTTTTCCTTAACAAGCGTTTATTTTTCTCGAGTTACAACTCTTTTGCTGAACCAACACACTATAAAATCTTAAACACGGGTGTAAAAATGTTGTATCTAAGATAAAAATATCTAACTACAAAACAACGTAAAACAAGTTGTCTACCGACGCATATTATTTCAAAGTACCATAAAACAGCCACGCAATTAAAACATAAGACAAAAGCAAAACAAAACCGTCGAAAAGCATAAAATTTATAATTAAAAGTGCCAAAATATACTAACATGATTGACACCGGAGACTCTGGTCTTGTTCAATTTAGATAAGTTGGTGCCCATTCGTAGCCATTAATGCCGGTCCTCCCCAACAACCTCTAATTAAACTTGAACCTTATTCTTGTACACATAGAGTCTAAATTCTCAGTTTCTTGTATAATTTTAACGAAATATTTGGCACAGTTTAGGACACAAAATGTCTTGGACAATCACTATCACAATAGTCTTTATTTTGAACACAGTTTATATAATTAATTGTTAGTAAAAGCCACTTTGGTACAGTCAGTTCACGGGACAGCTGAAACGAAAATTGGTTTTTTAATATTCTTTTAGTCGGAAAAGCAACAACAACGAAAAGTCAAAACTGTTATAATTCAACCAAACTTGAAAAACGTAAGATAGTAAAAGTAAGTAACTGAGAAATAAATAGATATAATTAAACAATAATCAAAAATTTGAATAAGCCTAGACTTTTTTATATTTTACAGCCAATCAATTATTTATCAGCATAAGAAATTTACACTATACTGTCTTTATTTGATCCACTTTACCCGTCATAAAATACCTATCAACCACACCATTAAAAAATTAATGTAATCTTTTCCCCAACAAAATAAACAGTACCAACATTAAGACAAAAAATCTCATTACTACCAACGTCAACATTCATAAATCTGTCAAAATTACAACATCATGGAACCAGAGTAAAGATGTGTCAATGCCTTATCAGTGCTTACGACATCGCCCTAAAAAGGGCAGGTCTCGCTCATTCAAGCCCACGTGTGTGTGGGCGAGCCAGTATGAATCAAAGTATCAATGGCCATACTCTCACTTCGCAATTTAACTGCGTTTTGTGAATGAGATTCTGGTTTAAGAGTCGATTTGGTAGACTACGTTTTTTAATTTTCTTACAGATTTTTCAACTTACCTCATTTCAATAACATACGTTAAAACGATGAGGAATATTTCAAATAAATTTCTTAAATTTTTTAGTTGGTTTTATATTATCAATTCATTACCATTCTCTTGCTTTTATTCTAATTTATTTGTTTTAATTTATTAGTTTTGTTTTAATTATTTTATTTTTTTGTAGTGCCATTTACATTTCAATTTAAACTGTTATTTAAAAATTACAATTCTGTGCTCATCTTTGAATTCATCAATTTACACATTTTACACCCTAAACGTTGTAAAATTGAAAAGATTATAATCAGCAATCTAGAGCACATGTCCAAATAGGTCGCGTTTCCCCTCATTATGCCATAGCCCGTGGGGTAGGCAGTAAAACCAGTGAGTCATCTTGCACCGACCTGCATTCGAGTTAGTAATCGATAAACTTAGCTTGGTTTAGACTTACCAAATGTGGATGGTAATGTTTATATTATTGTTTATTTCTTGTTTTCATGGGTTCGTGTTTCTGGCATGTGGGTTGGTAGACAGGATCATGTATATTGATAATTTCATGACTCTTTTTGGATTTTGTTTTTTAGTCAATTATGAGAATTTCACCATGTACGAAAGTTAGTTTTTAGGGTGTTTAATTCCTACTGGAAATGTTAAAGATTTTCGTTTAACATTAATTACTTCCTACTTCCTACTAATATTATAAACGCGAAAGTTTGTATGTATGGTTGTCTGGATGTATGGATGTGTGGATGTTTGTTCCTCTTTCACGCAAAAACTACTGACCCGATGTAGATGAAATTTGGTACACAGATAGTTAGTACCTGGAATAACATATAGGGTACTTTTTATCCCGGTAGTATGTTCCCGCGGGATAATTTCCGACCTCCACGCGGGCGAAGCCGCTGGCAAAAGCTAGTAAAATATAATCACGCCAGTATTCGTCGAAGAACCTTATAATTTTTAACCCTTATTTTGTGGGTAGGTATGTTTTAATTAAATTTGAGTATTTTAGACTAGGATTAATATCTTTTCAAGCGAACGAAGCTGCCACTTGTATAATTTTTCAATAATCAGCAAACTTTTCGCTATCATTTCAATTCATTCTTCACCCCTAATAATTATTTCTTGCTACCCAAAAGCGTCATTACCAGACATGTGGCCGAGTGCATAACAAACCACAATACATGGATCGATATAGGAGTTAGCGTAGTTTTAAATACGGCAAACGAAGGGTTAGACCCTCGCCTACAGATAGCCGTTCTAATATAGATTAGTTTTGTGAACGATACGCTGCCAGTGAGATGAATGAGTTTTGGCTAAAACGTTTTTAGTTTTAGAGTAATCTTAGTTTTGGCGTTTTGAACAGATTCGTTATATTGTAGACATTGTTTTGTAATTGTATGATGGCTGTCAGGACATTTAAATAGTTTTAGTGATTTTGCTTGAACGAATTTAGAAATATAAATGGACCGTTCCGCAGAGTGATGAATGAGTTTCGTCCTAATATTTTAAGTTTTAGGCGTGTTTTAGGTAATGTTTAGGCTTTGTTTAGTTGATTTTGCTGCTAGCAGATAGCCTTTCTAATACATCTATAGTACTTTTGGGATCGTTTGCTTCGGCTGGAACATTTTTAGTTTTAGAGTTATTTTAGTCTTACTTTTAGTGTTGAACTAAGCTGATTTGTTGACCTTTTGTGAACGTTACGTTGATAGCGAGATAAATGATTTTTGGTTTTGAGTATAGTGTTGTTTTAAACAAATTCATTTAGTAGTGATAGTTACTTCCAAAATAAATATTTCATTTTTGAATGGTTTTGATTGAAATTATTTGGAAACGGTTTTGTTCAATGAATTTTAGTTATAAACAGCTTGCAGTGAGATAAAGTAGTTGCTACTAAATCGTTCTCGTTTTTCAGTGATTTAATTTGAATTTTACCGTTGTGTTGGCATTCTGGACAGATTAATTCCAGTCTTTGTTTATTAGCTGTTGGATAATTGATATCACGGCAGAATATTTTTAATGAATTCGTTCGAAGTCATTTAGAAACAGATTTGCGCTATGAATTAGATAAATGGACTGTTTGGCAGTGAAATGAATGGTTTTCTGCCTAATGTTTTTTTTAGCTTTAGTTTAAAATTATTAATGCAATCATTACAGTTTATGTTAGCCAAGGGAGGGATTTACTGTTAGTAAAATTGAAATAAGTATCTACAAAATTTTGTATTACATAAATGGAATTATTGGCAGTGTTAAGTTGAATGAATTTCTGCTAAATATTTGAGAATGTTGTGCGATATTGGTTGACATGACTGATGTAGGTGTTCTAAATACAGATTCATTTTGCGAATGAAATAAGCAGACTGTTTAGCAGGATTAAGATTAATGAGTTTCTGCTAATTAGGTACTGCTACATAAGAGAAGAAGAGATGAATTGGTCAGTTTTTCAACCAACATTTCATTTGTTTTTCTTGAAATAAATTACAAGATATAAAATGTAACAGCTGTAAACTCTGCATGTGTACCTACATCAAATTGTTTTAGGAAAAGTGATGTATTTGTTTGATTCAAAATTATTTGGTGGTATAATTTTATTTAAATCAATACTAACTTAAAAAATGTTTTTTTACTGTTTTAAGTGTTAAAAATAAGGTTCTTGTTAAATGCTTGCAGATACTAGTAACTACATTAGCAAACCATTTACTGTTTTTAATTACAACCATAAAACCTTTTAATTTATTGCTTTATAATCAAATTAATTATCGTTTCTGCTCAAGTGGGAATATTTATTGCATGATGTGGGTGGCTGATCAATGTCGTTGGTGCTAACTATGTTATAAATAAAATAAACATATTTACAACGAGAAAAAAAAATACAGAAAAAAAAATAGTAACAAAATGTTTTGTTTTTTTGGGAAAATAATATGATTATATGTAGGAAAAGAAGAAAACAAAATTAAAATGAAAGAATCACCTTGAAAAATTGATACAAAATAATTTTTGACTCCTTATCGGTTCCTTTCGTTTGAAAACCACACGCGACCTGATAAGGGAAACACGTGACGCACGGAGACACGACCGACCACTCGAAAGCCGAGAAATAATCGATCAAAACACATAAAATGTTTGTAAACTAACGTTCTTACAAGGTCACTTCGCACTTAAAATCGTTCGGGTATATCTGTTCGCGATCCAACCAACGCTTTGCTAGCGATACCGACCGAATACACGTCCTTTCTCTACGGGATCCGACCCCACACTGAATCCGACTGTAGGGCGAAGGGAACTCTCGCTCACTCCCAAAGAGAGGGCCAAACTTATATTTTGGTCTCTTTGTTGTCCCTAAGAGGGGTAAATTATTACGGTTTTGCGATAACATAATAGAATGGAGCACTAAATAATCGAAAGGATAACACTTTTTAGTGTTACGTTAAATATTGAATTTAGTTAATAGCTCCATATTTTTGGTATTCTGGTAAAGAGGAAACTATAGGGGGAGGGAAAGAGAGGGAGATATGCTAAGCAGCTGTTTAGTATGGGCATGTTGGTATTTGTTTACTAACAAGACCGTTACGTCTTGGCTTTTATAATCGTATATTGAGGATAACAGAACGGTAATGAGTTTCTGATGTAGTGACTCTGTGCGAAGAAAATGATGTCAGAGTGTAGAATGTCGATTTAATATTACGCGTAGTAATGAGCAGCAGCGAATACCTAGAGCGTCTTACTAGAGAATGGGCAGTAGCGTTCTCTATGCATTTTGCCACCATACTGCGATCGCCCACCCGTCTGCCAAGCGTGGCGATTATGTCAATACCCCCTATAATGCTTGGCGGGGGCCTAAGTCCAGCAGTGGACGTCTATCGGCCAAAATGATGATGATGCGTAGAAAGGATTTGTATCGTATCGCAAAATATGCGCAATGACGTGACGTTGCGGACATCAGCCTGTATAATATATTACATAACGATTTCTACACACTCACACACACACCCCAACAGACATACCACAGACATAAATGGTTGAGAGTTTCGATTTACACTGTAGCAATCAATGGCATTTTTATTATCATAGATAACCACGAAATTTTACAGACTAGACTAAGGTCACATAAAATAAATAAGAAAATAAAATTCATAACGATGAAAAAGGGCTCGAAACGTTGCGAAAATAAAAATAAAATGCTACTAGGTACCTGGTACCTAATAAAAGTGAAATATAATGCTATAAATCCTGAAAATTTTATTTCAACTGCGTTTTATTTCAAGTAGACAATGTGGCGATACAACTACTTTGGGGTCTTTACTCGCAGTCGCCATTTTGAAAAAAAGTGCTAGCTTTTTGTCTGTGATTTTGACTGTTCTAAATCTCTATTGCTTCGCCTTTTTTGTTGCATACAGCTGGAATTTTCTAGAAAATTAGTTTGGAGTTAGGAAATAGTATAACAATTACGCCTGTGTTTAGTCAAGGGTGTGCAGGAGTGTATTTTTGTAACCGGTTGATCGCAATAGGTTCGCCCCTTATTGCATGGAACTAAAACATATCTAGTGAAATGTGGTTTTAGGAAATAAGATTTCCAGTAATTTTTTAACGTAGGTTTTTTCTTCTTACATATATCTTTTAGAAATTAAAGATCTTGCGCAAATAAACAATGTGCGGTCTGCACAATCCTACTTTTAAAACTATAAATCTGAAAGTTTGGATATTTGTCACTTAATCTCACAAAAACGGGTACACGGATTTCGATTCAATTCGGTATTTTATAATCTAGATTAATACACATAGAATACTTTTTATTCCGCTAGCACGTTCCCGTGGAATAATTTTCGACCTGAACGTGGGCGTAAAGCTAGTTCTAAATTATAAACTGATAGGTGGTACTATGGGTTTTACCAATCTTTGACTTACTGTCATAACTATTGAATTTTCGTATGCACACTACGATACCACAGTTTAATTGTCGTATAGTCATCTCCATTTTGTACGACATGCGTTTTTATACATCATAACATTCATCATACCATTGTATAGAATCAAGTTCTTCTAACTGGACAGACAGCTGTGCTGCTGGGGAGTTTGTCGGTCACTTCTTCTTCCCAGCTAAAGCACTAGGAAGTGCGCGACGGGTGGGCGTTTTGGGGGGACTGTCTTTTGTAATTTTGACGTTCGGAAAGTGCTGATCCTCAGCCTAATTTGAATAAATGACTTTTGATTTTGATAAACAAATGAAAAAAAAAATGAATGAAATCATAATGTTTCCGATGCTAGGACACAGGTCTTGGGTTGTTAGATGTCACAAGTCTTCTATTTTAGTTTTTAGCCTAAGGACATCATCGGACACTTCTTTTCCTTACGATGTTTTCTTACACCGTTTTGAAAGTAGCGGCGACAATAATTATTTACATAAAGTTAGACACAAACAACACAACCTAGGTAGATACAAACCTGGGTAGGCCCTAGGTTCGAAGTAGTTCGAACCCACGACCGTCTTAAATTGGGGCTGATACTATTGGGTCTCTACTGCTCTCGGCTTTCTTTTATAAATATAAAAATTAAGCTGTATTTCAGAATTCACAAGCTTGCAGCTATTACAAGCTCCTTATCCATAAACAACGTAGAATATAAAATCTAGTCGCAGTTCAAAACTAAATTAAATTCAGTACCTAAGCACTTAGTCTGGTCTCCGAAGTCTATTAAATATTGCTGAGATCCAGTCTAAAGAATTCTAAACTCAATAGAATTGGAAATGTCAAAGTGCTAGACGAAAGAATGTGTTGTTTATCTTAGTTTTAGGAAAAGGGCTTCTACGTCTTTTGTGTACGAAAATAAAGATTAGAAAGAATTTTCTTTTGGCTACCTACCTTTGCTCTTATTTGTAACTTTCTGCAGTGCTTACTACGTTTTAGGGTAAGACTTACTTAGTGTAGGAGTAGCTAATTGTCAGCGTATTCATTTTGATTTGATCATTACCTGCAAACAAATAAAAACGAATATTAGTAGGTATTTTATGCAATGGAACATCATCCATCATCATTTCAGGCGGAAGACGTCCATCGCTGGATCTAGGCCTCCCCCAAACATCAACACCTTGACTGGTTCTGAGCTTTTTGTATCCAGCGGATTCCTGTGGCCTTCACCAGGTCATCGGTCCATCTCCTGGGAGACTTTCCAACGCTACGTCTTTCAGTACGCGGTCGCCACCTCAGAACTTTCCAATTCCATAGGCCATCTGTTCTGCGAGCAACGTGCTCTGCCCACCGGGCGACGTCGTCGGTTACTTGCCTTCTCCTACGGATCTCTCCATTTCTGATTCGATCACTTAAAGAAACTCTAAGCATAGCTCTCTCCTGGCCTTTGGGTGACTTTCAGCCTTCTTATGAGGCCCGTAGGAAGTACCGAACACTATTCACAGATGTATAAATCCCATTACTACTAAAAACTTTTGTTAAGATACCATTGTTAAGACACCATTTATGGGAAGAGTGAGACAGTTCCGACACAAGTACTTTTGTAACTTACTGGAGCTGTATCAATTTATGCATGACAAAATGTTTAAGATAAAATAAATATTTTTGTATTTTTTTTATTAAAACCAAAAAAACTTATAATTGTGAAGAAAATAAAGTCAACACCTTCAGAAATTATGATATATCAGTATTTTAAAAGTTCTAGTACAGAAATGACTACTTCTGGCCAAAGTCGTTGTACAGTCACGAGCACGAATATGTATACACTTACCAAGTTTTAAAAGGATTTTCTCCTATTGTACTGATTTTAATTTTATTTTATTACGAACATAGTATTTTAGAACCCACACTATTACGAAATTTGCCTTATCTCAAAGTTGCAATCGTTATTTAAAGAGAAAATCGCTTTTGAATTTGGCTATGTGTATACATGTTATTACTCGTGACTGTACATACATGGCCCACTGTGTTCAAGCACCACATCGCTCTAATAAACAAAACTTTATGAATGAACCCAACGCAATTAGTTCACCAGCTGTGAACGAACAGCACGCAACGAAAATAGTCATCACCGTGGGACCCCCGCACCGTTACATAATATGATTAATTTATTTATGTGTACGGTCGAATAAGCTCATTGGTTTACAGGGAGCTAACTTGCAACTGGAGAAAGCAATGTGGAGTCGAAATTAGCAAATAAGAGAGATGCATGCTAAGGCTAGTGTCGAGATTAGATATTCCAGATCTCAGGCGAGATCTAGTTTTCAAGATTTCCAGAACGAAATGATCTTCCCACGAGATTGAATATCGAAAAAGAGATTGAGATCGTATGGTCTTCTTGCAATTTCTGTTAGACAGTGGTGTGAGCAATAAATTACTTTACGTCTCTGTCTTAATTATACTTAAACAGTTTATTACACACAAAATCAACTAATTTTGGCAGCAACATAGCACAGTATCTTGATCAGCGGAACTCTTCTTGTCACAGTCATGACGTGCAAGCTACATATTTCTGTTCTATGCTCGTAAGTATAGATTTGTTTTGTTTTAGGTACTAAGTACCGGTTATTACAAACGACTGTGTCAATAAGTAAATACATTAATTACTTTCTAATGAATACTGGAAAGCTGAATATGTTTGCCTGTATACCAAATAGCTTGTTCGACTGTACACTACGTATGTTTACGAACATGTGTTGAGTTGATTTACTTCTTTACGTCTTTTAAATCAATATTGGGATTTTGTTTAGTCTTGTTTCAATTTCTCCCTTAGGGGTAATAAGGGCTCCAAAATTCATGAGATTTAGAAAAGATAAGACAGTCTATATATATCGAGTTTGGTTACGTTTTTTTTTCGGAACCTTCATGATTCCTCCCTGGGTTAACTATTTAATATAAGATATATTTCAAAGTTCTTTATATTAAGTCGCCGCTAAGTTATAAGTGTTTACATATCAGTCAGAAAAGATGAATAGCAGGACTATATGCAATCATAGTGTCGCAATTAGACTTTATATACATCTCTTGTAAGATTAGCCTACAATTTAAGTTAATGAAAATAAATTAAAAAATCGACTAATATAAAATCGGTTTTAAACCAGTCACAAAACCAAAAATTTGCAAAATTACAGCTCTGCCCACCCCGCTACGGTACAGAAGCGTGCCGGCCCATATTCCCCGTAACATTATCCCCCCTAACTACCGATGGGCAGGCATCCATCAAACATCAATCCAGCAGATAAAGCCGCGATCTCACTCATTACAGTGCCGGTAAAACTGGCCGATCCATCACGTGCCAGCTTGGCACACTCTGCCACTTCCCTGGCAGTTCTCGTGGCATTATGTTGCCAGAGTAATGAGATCGTTTTGTTAGTTCGATTTTGTAGGAAACTCCATTTTCGAAGAAAGGTGATTGTAACAATGTAAGATGTATTACTAAGTTTAGTACGATCTTGATGTGAATGTATTTTTTTTGGCGTTGAACAAATTTCAATGTTTTTTTAGTTACCTGCAGGTATTTAAGCAGAGGAAGCATTTTAAAGTGAATATTAGATGTTTACAAAAAAACTAGTATTTTTTCTCTAAGGTATTCGATGACTGACTGACTTTATAGACTTCAGTTATTTTTAGCATGTGAAACTCTGCAAAAATGATCAAACCATTACATCATTATCATCATCAGCCTATAATGTTCCCACTGCTGGGAGCGGAGTCTCGGTGAGAGGGAATGGGCCATAATCCACCACGCGGGCCCAGTGCGGGTTGGTAGATGTCACATGTCTTCGAATTTTTGGTTCTAAGACATAGTACACCGTTACATAGTACAAAATAAAGTCGCTTCTCCTTTCTGTACGCTTAGATATTTTAAAACACGCAACGGGTTTAATGCAGTTTTCATCAATAGACAGCGTGATTCAAAAAGAAGGTTTATATGTACAATACGGACCGAAGCCGCTGCCAAAAGCTAGTAAATAAAAAATTAAATTGTTTTTAATTTCTCAACATATAGGTACTTGAAGTAATAACACCGCCAGTAGTTGTTAACCCAACAACAAACTCAGACTATTTTTTGTCGTGGTTGGATATCGTCTCTCGTCTCAACTCACGTCTGCCGAGTTTCACCAGCCGGCGTAGCATGACCAATTCTATATCTATTCTACCAAGAACAAAAAAAGTTCCTTATGTATTTTAATTCTGAAAAATGTTTCTATCTCATCAATAGTAAAAAGAAATAGTATACTTGACTTGACGTACACTCTTGTCGACTGAAGAACAGAAACATCTCTTTTCTTCAGTTTTACACAATTTTTCTACGATAAAATCTATCATTTTGTCTTCTGTTCCGTCGACAAATTCCGTTTCTATGGCGGTCATGCTACGCGTGCTGCTAGTTTTATAGACCCTGTATTAATTATTATTATAAATGTCAGTGTAACTATGTCTGTCTGTTGCCATTTTACTCCTAAAGCACTGAGTCGATCGTTATGAAATTTGACAGGTAGATAGCCAGGTACTTATAAAAGGACATAAGCTGTTCATTCTGTAGATATCGCAGACGAAGTCACGACAACAGTAGACAGTATTCTATAAAGTTTGAACATGAGGCTACATGATTTGACTGTTCCCTACATTTCCCGAAGTATTTTCACAAAGTATACCACATTTTTATTCAATTTTTTTTTTCGTCTTAAAACCATAGCAAATCACCTTACTAGGATCACTTTCATTGCCTGTTATAACGTTTCTCCACAGTACATAGACAAGTGTTTGATACAGGCTGTTATCCAAACGTATCGTATGACATGAACACGACCTGTCAAGTGGAGTCAGTGATAGTCACACTGTATTCAAGATCATTCACGTCAAGTTGACGACAGAGTATCATACTGTGTCACTTGAAAATGTGGTACTATTCGTTCTCGATAGTCAGGTAAATTGGGATTATGAATGAAAAAAATATATTTTGATACAGGTCTGTGTACCTAGTTTAGTTTAGGGCCAGGATATTTGTCAATAATGTTAGACTCGATTGTACAACCTACTGTCTACATGTGTAATATATTTTATCTCCGTTGTTATGTACATTTTTTTTAATTGATTTATCTTATTAAAAGGGAAAGTATATGTGGCTCATAAAGGCACAAAGTCTTTTGGAAGCTGTGAAGTAAGGTATCTGCAGTATAACTAGATAAAGAAACTAGATGTATGAACGTAAATAAATCAAAGGAAGTGTGTTAGGATCGTAGGAGGTGGCGTTCTGTAATTTTGGCCTGTCTCCGTGGGAGAAATGCATGAGTTTATGTATGTAACTAGATTACTAGACGGACCGACATACAGTTAGAATAAATTAGATAGACCTTAAGCAGAACTATAAACGCACAAAGAAGAAAATGAAGTCACAAAAAGGTGTATCCACTACAAACGGCTGTAAGAAAGAAAATAAATTTAAAGATTGATCTAATAACGCATTCGCAACCTCAATAATTAATGTTTTCTAAAGGAAACTTGCAGCATACACAAACAAACAATCGTCATTGAAGAGGACATTATTAAAGTTTTCAACATTTTGAGCTCCTTTTCTATGTTGAGGGAGTTATTTCCCATAAGAAAGCCGTTTTTCTTTTTCTGGCACTTTAATTTTTCGGTCCGAAATGAACAATATCCTTTCACTACGACACCAAATCATCAGTCACTTAGTAAGAGAGTTCATCTAAAATCTATATATACCACATACATTTACATATTTATTTAACGAAAACATCTCGTCGTACTTACCTGTAACTCTCCCCTTCATGCCTTCATGAGCATTTAATTAAACATGACATTTCAAATGTGAGCGACTGAGCGGCGGGCGATGTGAAGTGGGTACAGTGAGCGCTGTCAGGAGCGGGGCACGTCATTTGTGACACTTGAGGTACTAAGGGTTCTCGATATACATGAGTTTTAAATTATACTTAATTGTGATATGTCGTCATCAACCTCATCTGTCTAGCCTTTTCGCAAGTATATTAGGGTCGGTTTCCAGTCTAACTAGACTGCAAATATTTTACATGGACCGAATGCCTATCTGACCTCTACATACCAGGTACTGGTTACGATACTCCTTGGTAAGACTGGTTGTCAGACTTTCCCTCTTCTGACTGTCGAAGATCCAGGAACGATAGCCGGGATCAACGGTTTAACGTGCTTTCCGAGGCACGGATATTGGTATGTAAAGATGGTCACCCATCTACGGAACAATAGCAGCAAGCGTCGCTTAACCTGATCGATCGACCCGTACAACTGTTATTACTTAGCCACTTAAGATATGTGGTAACATAACATAACTTAACGCCTGTTTTTCTCAAAAGGGTTAGGCAGACGTGACAACCTGCAGAAACTGAAAAGAAGAACTGAAAGTTTACTCATTTAAAAATGTGGATAAGTACCTATTTCTTATAGCTTAAATATTTTTTTGGATTATTGGTACTATAAATATGATACAGCAATACAGTGTCATTTATTTTAGTTTCCTATAAAAAAAAAATCACAACCTTACAAAATTGTGCTCAATTTTTACTATTTCCGCTCCAAGCATTATTCTGACTTCAGTTATTGTCTACTTTGATAAACTTTTCAATAGATATCTATATGTGTTAGTCTACGATTCACGATTTGATTGATGTGTCCAACAAATTGAGAGTTGTAGACCAAAGACTAAGTTAAAAACATTATTAAAAAAAAAAAACATTAATTAAACAATACAACCGAATAGAGAACCGCCTTCTTTTTTTGAAGTCAGTTTAAAATCTAATACCACTTCATAATCTCAAACAATGAACTCCCATTGAAACTAATTTGAGTCTTCTAATCAAAGCCTAATATAAAACCTTCATTGAGTCTAGACTAAAGACCGGCTGGAATGCTAAGGGGGTCGGTACAAAGCGGTTGGTCCTAGGTATCCCATACAAATTTGTACGTACATCTCTATTATATGAGGCAGACGGGCAATGGCCTGGCCTCTGAAAAGGCAGGTTTGTTCCATAGTGGGGGCAAAAGAATAGGTATTGAGAGTCAGCTGTTTTGAGCTGTAGAGAGAGGTCGTTCACTTGTTGAAGATATTCTTGAAGACGTTGATATGTTTTCTTCTTGAGAGACAAATTGAAGTTTATGTTTTATAGTTAGAGGAATTCCTGTGTTTGTTTTTCATTTAGATTGAGTCGATGTGAAAGCCAAGACTTTATCTTTATGTGAGTTGGAACCTAATTGGTTTGCAATAAGAAACACATACGAAAGAAATTTTATGAAGTAGGTAGTAGCTTTTGTCAGCCAACGAGGAGGTCGAAAATTATCCCTGAGGGACGTAGTATCGGGATAAAATGTATTCAGTGCGTTAAAATAGGTTATAAACTATCTGTGTGTCAAATTTCATCCTAATCCTTGAAGCAGTTTTTGCGTGATTAAGCAATAATCATCCAAACAAACAAACTTCCAAATTTATAATATCAGTAGACTAGAACTTGGACTAGGATGAGGGATTTTAAACCAGAAAAAAATAAACACATAAACGTATATTGTCCCTTCTGTTATCTTAAAACTTACATCAGACGAACTATATTTTCATTATTTATTCAAACCAATAATAAAAGCTGCACACACTGTAGATATCCGTCCAAGATACCTATTTATTGTACACAGGTGAAAATCACCGTCCAGGTGATTTGTTATAGAGAACAATCTTAATGTTTGTTTCGAGACTCTACCATGGGTTCCCAATTCACTAGTCGAACTAAACTCAAAATGATTGAGATATTTCCATGGCTTATTTTTTAATCGTTTTTAAAACTTGGTACCAATAAACAAGGCTGGCGGCATTTTTTTTTCCTCAACAACCATTTGATCCTGGTGGTCCAAAGTTGGTTAATGTCAAAGGAATATATGTAGAAATATAATATTACTTTAAATTATATAATGTCACTTTAGCACCTGATACATATTTTGATAGCATCATCATCATTATTTCTGCCAAAAGACACCCACTGTTGGACATTTGCCTCCGCCAAGCTTACCCGCATCCACTGGATAGCAAAGTTGTTGTTTGCATTTTGATACGTCCCTATCAGAATACAGATAAGCGCTACAACAGCGAAAATATCTATTTTTACGTGGATTTTGAAAATATGTTCAATTTCTCAGAGGTACTAGGGCAAAACTTAAAACAGATTCTGCTGAAATAAGAAAAATATGGGCCCAGAAAGCTCCCATTTTTAGTCGACTACCAATTTAATAACCATGTGACCAAAAACGGAGTATTCCCTTAGTAAGATCCTACATCTTAGGTTCCGTACAGTGTGTACGTCTAATATTTTTATTGCACCGTCAATATCGAACCTAGACAATTTATGTTAGAAAATATTAGCTCCGATATTTATCTAGTCTTCTTGACGCCAAGCGTTATGGCGTTGTAAATCTTGTCGCTTTAAGTTTAGAGTGGATTTTAAATGTGACCTATTAGGGTTCTTTTGAGTTTTAATATAGTTGTTTAATTTTTTGGGGTACTTAGTTTATGTGAAGTTGCTTGAAGTTCAGGTTATCGATGTTTTTAATAGTGTTTTGCTTCTAATAAGATTTCTGCTCTCTCTAAGCTCTGGGCGGAGCGGGTGGGCGTGTCAGACTTTTACTGACTAAAACCCACCCGTGTTCCTTCAGTTGCCTATATGCCAGGGGTACGGTAACTATTTCGAACAAATCTCGCGACCCTGTCAGGAGTATACCACCCTGCGCTCCATAACTCAAGTAGGGGATGTTGGACAACAAGGTTGAAGTGGCAATGGGCTGGACCCATCGCACGCATGCACTCGGAGACATGGGCAAAGATCGCCACTCACTGGGCGCCTGAGAAAGAACATCGCTGTCGAAGTTGGCCACAACAAAGGTGGTGTGAAGATCTGATAAGGTTTGCAGGGCCAACATGGCCAGAGAAAGAACAAGACAAGGAGGTTTGGGAGGAAAAAGGGGAGGCCTTTGCCTATCAAATTCAGATTAACATAAAAATGTGTCGTCATTCTCTTTTTATTGAATCCCGTATTATATGTCAGTCAAGCGCAAAAACAACATGTTGGAATAAAAGGTAAAAAGATTTTTCCTCAAATTTTCTGTTCAGTAACCGCTGTTTAAAACTTCACTTGTAGCCTTTATGTAGGTACTGACTACCTCTCAACTTTATATATGAATATATTTCCCATAAAATCTCACAAACATAAAACCATTAAACGCACCTTTGTCCACACCATAAAAATATCCCTCTAAGCGTTTTCGTCACCCACCGTCCGTCCCTCATTTTCATTCAGAACGCTTTTTTTAACAAAACACACAATTTCGCGAAGAAACCCTCAAAAAGCCATAAAAACCACCATAAAATTTCCATTACTATCCGTCCGGGTAAAGCGGGTAAACTGCATGTCAAAGGTTAAAAATGTCGAAATAAATTATGAAAAGTGGAAAAAAACTGGCCAAGTTAAAATCCGACCCGCAAAACAGGGATTCCGTAGGTGGATTAGCACGTCAGATTTATTTTTTAAATCTTAATGGTTGAGCTAAATATTTATATAGGTATCCTATATCTACATGAATATTTAGCTCAATTTGGGTTCGATTTCAAATTGCGGCTTGTGGCTAAGTGTTACTAGCCTCACGAGTAGATGGTTCAGGTGAAGATAAGCTTGCCGTGGTCTGTCCGTGGATGGGTGACCATCTATACAAACCGAAACCCCTCGGAAACCACGCTAAGTCATTGTTCCACAGTCGTTATGGATAGTCAGAAGCCCAAAAGTGGCAACCAGTCTCACCAAAACATACCCAGTACCTGGGCTGTGAATACCAAATAGGCTATAGTCTATCCATGTAAAATACTGATATCCAGCTGCATCCGGTTGGATTAGAAGCTGACCTCGATAAACTTGTAAAAATTCCTATAACATTATAAATATTTCATTCAAAATTTGAAACAGAAGAAAGATTAATAGTGTATTAAATATTTTTGTGTCAATTTTGAAGATGTGTAAAGTAGCCTTGTTAGTCGACTTTTGTCTCTGACTTTATCATTAACACTAAAACGAGTTTGCTTCTTATTATTTCCCATGATAGACGCAATATTTAAACAAGTATTTTATAATAAATATCAGTGCGTATGTTCATACAAATCACAGCCTTGTGACAGACAACGTAGACTTACTCAAAAGCTTTTATTTGAGTACGGAACCCTAAAAAAGAATAAAAAATAGTTGGTAAACAAAAGCAGTTATTAATGGGCGTAGTTGATGTTGGTTATTTCTCAAAATAACCCCCTTTTGTGGGCGAGATAGACTGAAGACGTGTATGGATCGGTTTTATTGTCAGTGAAATGGGATCCGGTGTTCGTTTTTAGCGATACAATATGCATAGAATGTTATTCTTCTGTCTGGGTTAAGGATAAATGGCATGTCTTTTGACTTTGTTGCTTTGTAAAATCAAAATAACTACTGGAACTTTAAATTATTAAGTGGAAGTATAACATCTATACTATAATATTATAAAGCTGAAGAGTTTCTTTGTTTGTTTGTATGTTTGTTTGATTGAACGCGCTAATCTTAGGAACTACTGATCCCAATTGAAAAAATATTTTTGTGTTTGGTAGCCTATTTATCGAGGAAGGCTATAGGCTATATAACATCACGCTACAACCAAGAGGAGCGGAGCAGTAATGAAAAATGTTGCAAAAACGGGAAAAATCGCACGGGTAGGCGATTCGACGCGACGGGAAAGGTCGGGGGAACAAGAAATTTAACGCGGACGAAGTCGCGGGCAGAAGCTAGTTACTTAATAAAGGTGTACTTATAGTATAAGTACATTTCACCAGTGACGTTTAAGTCCCAGATAACAAGGGGCGAACCTTTAGCCATTAACCGGGAACAAATACAGACTAAGATACTGAGAAATACTAGATCGAAAAACACAATAACACTTTGCCTAATTTGGAAATCGAACCTGGGATTTCATGTTTTGACCCACGAGGCTGTCAAAAGCAACATTAAGTTACTGTAGTTTTTTTATGTAAGATGTTTTACCCCTTTCTTTTACAACGGGCAAGTTACGTTGGGAACAAATGTCTGGCCATACCGCCTCCGCCGGGCCTCGGTAAAGTGATCATCCAAAATGACTGGTTTGACGTCGTAGCTGATGACATGCGTACCAATGGACGTAGGTCACCATAAGGGAAGTAGTAGACCGTCCGAAGTGGAGGGTTAAAAGTAGGAAAGTGGAACTCCGGCTTTGAAAGGATCCCACCGGGATAGCGCAAAGATCATGATAAAGATTATGTTTAACCCCTTTTTCATTTCTTGTGTAACTTAGAATATAGACTAACTGAAATAAAATCACCAATGCACAAACACCAAATAACTGAAGTCAGATATTAGCTTTTATTCGCAGTCAGCAGCTTACACAGACTCCGGAAATCGACTCCATTCTGCAGCAACGACCCAATCACAAACTTTTAATGCAGGATTTTTCTAGCGACCATGCAAATATAACCAAGGCAATAACCTCTGAAAAAGTTTAGTAGTCTAGCAACTCTGGCAGCGGATAGTTGGCAACACTTTCAATTTATATTCATGACATTAGGCGGGAAATTGGGTGCCAATGAAAAAGCGATATACGCTTACGCGATCGAATAAACTTGAAACTCCTTTTAGACATAGTATAACAAGAGTATTGAGTTGAGCACAGTGAGGTACAAAACATAACACCATTTTATGAAAGCCTTACAGTTCAAAAATATGTTATGTTGATTGTATGTTGTTCTTTTGATCAAGTTGCAACTCTTATACAGGACCTTGCGAAACTTGACAGACGTAATGGGTGCGATATTCAAACAAAATTAATAAAAAGGAAACACTATGTGTTGATGATATTTTTTGGTGGTTAACGATTACTGATAAGTTTTCTTAGTTACTGAATGAATTACGAAAATCATCATTTTATTTTGGATTTTCGTGTTTTTGATAAGAAAAAAAAAAACGAATTACTCACAGGACCTACGGTAGAAATAATTTTGTTTTATCATGTTTACATATTTTACCCGTCACGTCAGCGGAGTTTCGCTAAGTAATTTAACTTAGAGCTATGGTATTTTATGTCCGTCAAGATTATGATTTTAAAAAGGACATTAAAGTTGCCAAACCTAATTAGCTTCTTACTTTTCTCATTATCGTCATAATAACTACATAGCGCTCTCCTATGTTCCTCAGTCTACTATGTTATTCCAATTTTTTTAAACGAATCTTCACCAAACTGCAGAAAAACAACAGTTTCTTTCAGCTACAAATGAACTCGGGATAAAATCCACTGAAACACCTAGACAAATATTCCAGCTAAAGCTTACAAATAGAAAGCCTATAACCCAAGCTTTAAGACTATTGTCCTGCCCAATAGCTTTCAGACCCAAAGGGTCCATCGATTTGTATTACCAAAGCCTCGGAACCAGTAATTACGACGTACGGTACGAACGTACGGCACGGACGTACCATAGCACACAGGTCCCCAATACGGTGGTACATCCCTACTTCGAAAACACCGTCACAAATGACTGATGCGAAAGGTTGCTATTGGCAACTACCCATGCCTCATTTGCCAGCTATTTCATTACCTCTGTCTGTACCAGAGTACGTTTGATGAGGGCCGACCGACCCAAACATTTACAAACTATGACAGCAACTGAAACAAACGAATATCGACACTGTTTTTTGTGACATAAGAGTTTCGTGGTGTGCATATGTAAGTGTGCAGATCAAGTTTGAGAGTTTCGAGCTTTGGTGAAACTTCGCACATGCAATTTTCAATTTTATCACGTTGTGTCAAGAGTGTTTTAAAGTGTTTTATTAAGTTTGTTCGATTTTGAGAGGCATCAAGTAATGTTAATATTAATATGTTTGTTTTTGATGTGACCTCAATTATACAGGCGTTTAACGTGGAACAGAGATTAATGATTGGGGTCCAGTTCGTGAAATATTGTGTAAGTTGGATAACACGTCTCGTTTTATTTATTGATCGATGAATATGACAAATTATTTGTAGCTAAGTTTATAACATGTACGAAGAATTGCAATGTAGCATATGTAACACGTCAAACATAAGATAGATAAGTAAAAGATAAATAACAAAGTTTGCAAAAGCATAAATTCATTCATCAAATGACGGACCATTCACAGAATCACTGTCTACACCGCTAGGTTGAGAAGCTTGGATTTTGCACTAGAGTTCATTTTGGAAAGGAAAATATATTTAAAAATTCATCCTCTATCGGGGCATAGGGTTATATGAAAGTTCGACATTTTCTCCGATGGAAAATCTCATCAGGCTTGAAAGTAACAAAAATAATTTGAAAGGTCCTGAAATTTGGGTCACAATGATACATATTTCTATAATATTCCGATAAGGAAGTAAACAAACCCAAAGAAGAGTATCTATAACCCACTAACCGAATCATAATAAAATGCAAGAAATACGGACTCCTATCGCAGCCTCTTTACAGATGACGTATTTTTTCGCAACAAATCGGTGCCTAACGGTACAAGGTAATCATCTGGAAACTATTCTCTATTCAGAAGCTTGAAATTTTTACGAAAAAAAGATCTGGGGAGGTATCCGGCTCGAAGGACCAGCTTATGTTGGTCCTTTGAACCGTATAGTCCTACCCCTTTGTGGTTAAAATTGTGCAGGTTCGAATGGGGGTGGGAGATCAGGGTATTCTGGTTTTAAATGACAACAACGATGTACTCGCTCAGCCATTATTTCCACGTGATTAGACATGTCAATGCCATGGATGTGGGATAATTTTTAAAAATAGGTAGAGTCAGGTGAAAATATTGTATTTTATTCTGGTTATTATTATTTTATGGGGAAAGTTCAGTCAAGGGATCATAATTTGGTTGATATGAATAGTTAATTCAATTTTTATGTGCCATTGATAAAAGCTTAGAAATACCAACTTTAAAGCAAATTAAAACCGAGTTTTGTCGCGCATTTCGGGAAGTAGGTATATTTTGTTACTTATACTTTACTACATCATACTTTGCACGTAAAAATTTGGTAGGTTAATTTAATTTTGGGTAACCAGAAAATAATAACAATAACATGAACCTACTTACTCAAGATACCGTGCTAAACATCGCAAAACTTCTCATTACTCCAGCTAAAAACTCTCCATAAAAACGAAAAATAGAAGAAAACTGAAAAATATGGTGTGAAAAATCCCCGATTGCTCTCAGCGTTCCCATGATATATCTCTCTCGGTGCGTGCAGACGACGTTTTAGATTAACATGCCTGGATGTGGCAGGCCAGGACTAATGCTGGCATTTATCATATGCCATGATATCTTTGAAAACAATTTTCTTATGGGAGATTTAGTTCTGCGGAAAGGATATTTTACTGGGGTTTATAAGACTGTTTTTGCTTAGTTTAAAATGGTGACTTTCGATGGTTTAGGCATTCGCTGACTAATTAATTAAATTTTGATGTAATTTGCAAGAAATTTAAAAGCATAAGCATAATCAGCCTATACTGTTTCCCTGTGGTGAAGCACAGGCGTCCTCTTTGAGATAGGGTGTAGGCCGTGATCTTCCACGCGGGGCCAATGCATGTAGGTAAATGTCAGATGTCTTCGAGTTTTGGTTCTAGGAAATTCAAACTTACAAGCTGAGGGACAATTTCGGTAATTCTAAGAGCTTCTAGAGCTTTTTCTACATGGGTAGAAACGGAATTTATACAGATTGGCAGGGACATTCAACGCGTAAACTGTACCAATTCAGCATAATTATGAGTATGATCTAATAGTGTAGACATTTTTCATCGGTTAGCAAAACAATATCAGCTGTCTTGTATAAAAGTGCAATGCCAACGTAGCCAAAATTGGAAGAGGTAACTTTTTTTTAAAATAACCTACGATAAATTACAACGCAGGGGGGTGCTGAATCATATAGTGAATCTATGGTTACATGTGTGTATCGATGTAACTACCACAATGTATATGGATAGGAAAACCCGCAGCACCTTATTAATTGCTAACTGGTTAATATTTTCACAATTTCCCACGCTGTTCTCAAATAAATCATACCGTTAGGAAAAAAGTACTTCGAAAATAAACCACCGCAGGACTCGTACAAGAGTTACAATTAGAAAAACCATAAAAACGTGACGCCACATAAAGACCTACTCCCACGGTTCTACCTCCATCGAACCACAGTGAAACAAATCAGTGCCGATACAAGCATTCAATATCCCCCGCCAAGGGACAAGGGAGCAGCGCTTATCCCCATCACCCCAATATTTCTATTGCCTGAACGCGTCAAATGGGACACTTGCACCCAAATTTATTAACGTGAATCAGCACTTCTGAATTTGACAGATTTATTTTTTTCATCCCTGTATGGATTTTCGTTTAAGGAATAGTGATGACAAATATGTATCGTGTAATCATGCCTTTGGCCTGAGGGATGAGCAATGTGTGGTGTGAAAATGCTGTGTAATGTATACGGGATTGTCACGTACTTATCGAATCCTTAGGGGGCTTGCAGCTAAGTAATAACAACCGCACGGATCGATCTATCAAGTTAAGCTACACTAGCCGCGGTTGGTTCGTAGATGGGTGACCATCTTTACATACTAAGACCCCTCCGTGCCTCGGAAAGCATATTAAGCTGGTTGTTGCCGGGGTCGCGTGATTGTTCGAAAGAGATACCGTGACCCTGGCACATGGGCAACTGAAGGAACACGGGTGGGTTTTAGTCAGTAAAAGTCTGACACACCCTCCTGCTCCGCCCAGAGCGGGAGAAGTCATTTGATGATTTCCCATCCAAAAAAAAGAAAAGCTGGTTGTAATTTGTGGACAGATGTTACGGGTCGTCAGAAGCCTGAAAGTCTGACAACCAGTCTTACCGAGAGGTATTGTATTACACAGTAACTGGGTTGTTGAGGTCCGATAGGCAGTCGCTTCATGTAAAATACTGGTCAGCTGCATTCAGTTAGGCTGGAAGCCGACCCCAATATAGTTGGGAAAATGGCTAGGCAGATGATGACTTATCTAATTCTTAGGCCCTGGATTGGTATGTGAAACTTCAAAAATGTAAGTTTTTACGTTTGACTTATGTACGAGAGGTCCTTGTTTGTATGCAGTCACATTTTCTGTTACACTTCAGAATTTATGCTATTTTGGACGGCACCAATCTATACTAATATTATAAATCTGAAGAGTTTGTTTGTTTGTTTGATTGAACGCGCTAATCTCTGGAACTACTGGTTCGAATTGAAAAATTCTTTTTGTGTTGAATAGCCTATTTATCGAGAAAGACTATAAGCTATATAACATCACGCTAAAAGTAAGAGGAGCGGAGCAGTAATGAAAAATGTTGCAAAAACGGGGGAAATCGCACGGGTAGGCGATTCGACGCGACGGGAAGGGTCGGAGGAACAAGAAATTTAACGCGGACGAAGTCGCGAGCAGAAGCTATTCGGAATATATGTAATTAACATATATATTAGTCTTGCTGTCCCAAAAAAGTTGGACTGATGAATCAATTAGCAGTAAGTGTATGTGGGTACATGTCACCAATTATATTTAAATCTCACGTTATATAGCGGGCGAGTTTATTGCCAAAAATACAGACTCTACACTGAAAAATTATGAGAAGTCCAAACGTATAAAACTAATAATAAAGAAGATATTCTTTGACGAGCTTACACAATATCTTGATTTTTAACCCTTACCAACTTCTGCGATGACGACAAAACCCGCAGTTTCTACTACAAGACTGGCATAAAATATCTAAAAAACAGCCATCTTTTTAATTCAAGTCGCATCCTATACGTCGTGATGTTATCGACATTTCAGCCTGCGTTCGTCCGATAGGGTAGCGGGTTCGAGCCCGACTCGTGCTGATAACACGGTGATGTAGGAGCGCGTGCCCCCGCATATGTTCCCTACATTACTGATAACACACAAACATACGGTTTTTTGACAGGGGACTTTAAACCTTATGGCGAAGAGATAAAGTCAGTGGAGAAGGAAAGATGGTTTTGCTCATTGGCTTAGCTGTGCGTCCATATATTTTTTAGGTAGGTTTAGAATGAATGGTGTTATGTAAAGTATTGGAAAGGTGAGGAAAATTAAGCTGTTGTTCATTTGAGAGGTAGCAATGGCATATCCTGAAAAAAGAACTGGAGTGGTAGAATGATTTCTTTTATGAAAGTTTCTTCAGCAATTTCAGGGTCTTCGTTCAGGTAAAATTAACTCAAAGTAAAAGCGTATTTTATTACATAAATTCACGCCTTCTTCCGTTGCAGGTAGGCAGCAAACTGCACCATCTGCTACGATCCTAAGGTCATACTACTTTTACTTCGTTTAAGTTCATACATCTGGTCATGAATTCTCGTCGGTTGTGAGTATTAGGTACGAACCTGACTTTTCTGAAGACCATCACGAATACAAGTGACCTTAGTGTCCTAGTAGGGTGTTCCTTCCCATCGTTTCCACTCGCATCTGCCTTGGAAATACTTTTTCTTAGTTGCTTTTAATTCATTCTCTCAACATGACTAAACCATTTAGGTACGGTCACTAAAAGTGATAAGTTACTAGGGTCATTGAATTTTTAAGATAATGTGATACTAACAAAATATGGACATTAATAGTCTGAATTAAACGATTTTTATTATTTATTATTGAATATAGTTGAAATTTTGTAAGAAAACGATGCATGTTTTGGTATTTTGTTAACATAAAACAAACAGTTAATTTATCAAATTAAATTTCATTCTAAAACATCCATCGGATTCTTACTAAACTAGAACTATATCCGACGACCTTAGTTACTATCTGTTTTGGTGACTAACGACTGAAATTTTTGTACCTACATGTGTTTTTAAACAGCACCGTTGCCATATCAGATCGTTACATTGTACAAATTACAATACTCTATCTTGGACCGAAGAATGTACATCGTGTGAATTACAAAATCATTTGTATCACTAACAAAAAAACTCTACCCAATTTCTCACAACTGTCATTAAAAAGTACACAGCAACCGTTTTAAAATTCATCTCATAAATCATTTCCGCGTCACGAACTTTAGTTGACTAAACAACTATTTTTAATAGTCAGTCGGCTCGTGGGAGGGTCTTAATAGTCAATAAAGTGATAATTACTGGGGTCTGTCGATGATCCATCATCATTATGAGAGTCAACTGGCTAGGGAGTGTTATGAACTGTTTTTATTAAGAATCATCAGTGTAATTAGATCGTGGATGGGAAAGAAATTGCTCAATTTTTTCGTAAGTATTTTATTTGTTATTTTTTTACTAACGTACTATGCTGAGCAATTGCCGTTTTGCGTGGATGTGACGCATGTTTTCGCCCAGTTTGTAGTGATTTTAAATACTACTTATAAAATTGAAAGTATTTATTGTGCCTTAAATCTATTTAGTATCAGTGTAGTGACGTTTAAAAAGTATCTCATTTAACAGTTACTGAGAAAGTACTGGTACTGTTGAAACAGTAAAACTTGTAATGGGAATATAGTGATTCGGAGCATCCGCCTAGTCTTCTAAATCAGTTCGAGCGACGAAGTCTTCAAAAAGATATTATTCTAATTACCTACTTTATTAAATAGTTTGATTAACATAACTCTTTCTCAGCTTTGTATCTGTGCAAGAATTCGAATACAAAAACATTTATACTGGAAAAGGTGTTTTCAATTATAACCTCAACACAAGTATTATTAATTACTTACTGGGGCTGTTTCATTTAAAATTTTGTAAATGTTATCATATGAGACACAATAAACAATTTAATTTAATTCATTACGTAGTAAAATAACGTAATCACCTCAAAGAAACAATACAACTATGGACTAAATGAATATAATGTGGAACATTACTAACACATTCCTTAACAAACTACTGACGAAATCATAGTCGAGTTAACCGTTCACTGCGCGCCGATCTTATTAAACCCTTTGTTGCTCGAAGGGTCGCTAAGACCCAGCTGCCGAAGAAACTACCCACACTGATATATGGCGGAATTAATACCCACTTACACTTAAGTCTAAGGAATCCATTGTTGTGGAAATTTCAAGTTTATAGCCTAGTGACAATATGGATACCAGAGGATTTTGTTGTTAACTGGTAATGGGGAATCAATGGGTTGGTATTTGAATTGTTGTCTGGTCGACATCGTTATTAGTATTCAATAAATATATAACATCAAGCATATTACATGCTTGAGAAGGGTTAGGCTGAGGTGTACAATTCTACTCCCATATTTCGCTAGTTTTGTTTCATAATTTCAGCCGTAAGACGTCCACTGCTGGACTTAGGCCTCCCCCAATTTGGGGGGCATTGCCATAATCGCCACGCTTGGCAGGCGGGTTGGCGATCGCAGTATGGTGGTGAAATGCATAGAGAACGCTGCTGCCCATTCTCTAGTCCCTTAGTCGCCTTTTACGACACCCACGGGAAGAAATGGGGTGATGTTATTCTTTACGTCCGGCACCACACGGTAGATTTGTTTATGTCTCATGTAATAGGGGCGAGTCCATTGTCATCAATCAGCCACAAATCCAGATTCCCAGCGGTTCCTGACAAATTTGTAGAGGAAAAATCAAACTCAGGACCTCAAATTCCCAAATTCTCTTGAATTTAATCAAATGTTTTGTAAATTTCAATATTTACTTTAGATTACGTTAAAAACGAGATCCATGCAACTTCACATTCTGCATGTTCCTTTTCTGGTAGACAGGATGGTGGCGCTAAATTCTGCAGCTAGTTTTTGGCGGAATCAAAATTTATTATAGAAATCGCAAAACATTTTGATGTCAAACGTGATTCCAGAACTTCTTGTAGAATTAAAAAATAATAATCTAATCGACTGTTTCACGTATGGGTAACAAAAGTTTTTGCCGGTTTCATCATCATCTGCCTATATTGTTCCCACTGCTGGAACACAGGCCTCCTCTCAGTGAGAGGGAGTGGGCATTAATCCACCACGCGGGCCCAGTGCGGATTGGTTATTCGTTTAATAATCTTGCATACCATGATAGTTGAAGGTTTTTATTAAGTGGTGGTAATTAGGCTCCCGAAATCGAGACTAATAAAAATGTGCTACATTTTAGGGCCCAAACAGAAATCAAGAAACATTAATATCATGGTTTAGGCTAATTTGGCCTTAACAAATTATTGTTACACACGATTTCTTGGTTTAATCATTTATGTGGCGATAAAAAATAAAACCATTTAGTACTTACGTTAGGTCTTAGCCCCATTAGTAACAGTTTATTGTTGTTCATACCTGAAAATAAAAAGAATAACAATTTGTAGTAGGTTCGCGTCTCACGAAAAGAAAAATCTAGGCTAAATAAAATTAAGCCTTATAAATAGGTAAGACATAATTTATGGCTGCGACCTTGACCATAAGCTGGCTACAAAGCTGCTGAAAAAATATTTATTCAGGTACTTTTTTAGATTTCTAGATTACTTTTATATTTTTATTGGGTCTCATTTAAATATATACGGTTACAGAAAGAAGCCAATGGGAAAATTGCTTAAAAACATTAAAAAATATTAACTATCTATCGCCCGCGCAGGCGCGGTCGCAGCCTAACATTTTGGGGGGGGGGGGGGTCACCATGAGTACTGAAGAATATTTTTAGGTAGTAAGACAGGCAAATCGTTCAGGGTTTCGACAGAATGACTGTCTTTGGAGGGGGTCATGGCCCCTAGGACCCCCCCCCGCCCCTCGGACCGCGCCTGCGCCCGCGTCGCGGTGGGAAATAATCTTACGGAAACGTACTAGCGGGATGAAAAAGTATCGTAAGTGTTAATATAGCTTATTAACTATCTGTGTGCCAAATTTCATCAAAATCCGTTGAGCCGTTTTTGGCGTGATTCAATAACTAACATCTAGACATACAAACTTTCACATTCAAAAAAATTGTATAGTAGGGTAGTAGGTTAAGGAGTAGGATTTATAGACATTTTGAGCACATCAATTCAATACTAAGATTTAAGAACCATCATGCAGTTTGTAACAATGGTTTGCTTGAAAATCCGTGAAACAAAACCATACCTACACTAATAGGCAATCAAAATTTCTCAAAACCCTTACACAAACTACAAAATTAACAATATACCCCGTGAATATTACAAGCATATCTCATATACGTTCCGGTAATCCATCTGAAGCAGGCTTAATTCCTCAGCCAATAATACTTCGAGAAATTAATACCTACCTACCAGCCATGTTTGTTGCTCAAACCGAAGTGCGTTGGGTTGAAAGTACCCTGGCGGTTAGTTAAGGGTTAAGGCTTTGCGAAATAGAGCGTTTTGTTTGTTCGCATGTGTATGTGTTTATGTATAGAATTTACTGGTATTTGTTTATTTGAAATTTTCGAAGGGGGTTGGGGTTAAAGCGTGTTTATTTGTCGCTAAAATTGTGTCATTGCTTTTTTGCAACAGATATATAATAAATTCTACGAAATACAGACACCAGCACATCAAGCTACCCGAAATTGTAATTTTTTTCAATTAATGTTGAACCTTATACTTAAGCGATAAAGTTGAAAACCTATTAGAGAGACAGATTGTAGTAGTTTTATATACTAAGCAGCAGGCGTAGCATGACCACCGTAGAAAGGGGTCTTGTCTACGGAAGAATAGACAAAATTACAGATTGTAGAAAGATTAAAGACAAAATTAAAGATTGTAGAAAGATTTGTACCGTTTTATGCTGGCGTAGCATGACAGTTCTATCTCTATTCTACTAAGAATAGACAAAGTTCATTCTATGGTGGGCATGCTACGCGTGCAGGTAAGTGCACTTGTTTAAAGTTGACTGGTAGATAATGCCTTAGTTGTGAATAAAGTTTCAATATTCATACATATATAAACACACGCCCTTTTCCTACGTAGGCAGAAACTACGGAAAGCCACCCGCTACGATCCTTACACTCCTTTTGCCTCGTTTAGGTTCATACATGTGGGCGAACGCCGGTTGCGAGTACTACGCAGCTGACCTTATTGAAGAACATCACCAATAAGGTCACTATATGTCCTCCTACGGCTTCCCCTTCCTTGCGTTTCCACTGATATGTGCCTTGTAAATAAAGTTTTAATATTACGAATATTTTAAATGTGAAAATTTGTATGTTTAGATGTTTGTTACTCAATCACGTAAAAAGGGCAGGACGTATTTGGTTGAAATTGGTATACTTTTTATCCCGGTAGTTTGTTTCCGTGGGATTATTTCCGACCTCCACGCAAACTAAGCGGCCGGCAAAATCTAGTAATATAAATTTTCATATCTTGATAGTTTGATAACTACAAGACGTGAGTACAGACGCCAGCACATCAAGCTACTCGAAACTGTAAAAAATTCCCAATCATTCATGAACCTAATACTGTAGTGATAAAGTTGAAAATCTATTATAGAAATTTCACAGATTGTAGTAGCTTTTTGTGCTGACGTCTGTACATCAATGATAATATTTATCTTAAAACAACACTCTGACGGAAATACGCAAATCAGTGTAGTAACTGACGTTAGCAAATTTGTTCAGGTAGGAAACATCATAATTATAGATAACTATGAAAAATCACTGTCATGTTATCTATAGATTTGTATCTTTGCCTTTCCTAGCTTAGATAGAAACGAATTTGATGCGAATACTCCGGAGTATTTGTCTTGGTATGTCACATGTTTCAAAGCCAAGGTCATCTATATACAAAGGGCATTGATGCTATGTAAGTTATATTGCAAAAAAATATGAGTAGAAGTGGTAGAAGTGAAGCTTCTTAAACCTTTTGTACATAAACTAGCTTCGGCCCGCGACTTCGTCCGCGTCAAATTTTTGCTCCCCTTACCGTTCCCGTCGCATCGAATTCCCTGCTACGTCCGCTTTTTGTTGCTGCTCCGGTCCTTTTAATCATGGCGTGATGTTATGTAGCCTTCCTCAATAAATAGGCTACCCAACAAAAAAATTTTTTTTAATTCCAACCAGTAGTTCCTGAGATTACCGCGTTCAACCAAACAAACAAACTCTTCAGCTTTATAATATTAAGTATAGATTTAGTGTGAGAGACAGAGAGTGTTATATATTTCTTCTCTCTCATGTAACGAAATGTCTCTAAACGTGACACTTCCTTGAAATGTCACTCTAGATTCTTGTCCATTTGTCGAGTTCTGGCCTAAGAAGTATCACTACAAAAATTGTGCACCTTAGTATAATTTTCCATTGCAAGCATCCTCAACAACTTTCGCGTTTATAATATCAACAGTGGGATATAAAATTGACAATCGGATTCATAGCGTTTCGAATTTCTATCGTAAGTATTGCTATAAGTTTTTCGGTTATGTCACCATTACATACATTTAAGACTTTTCCATCAACGTTACCGATATAAGAACGCCACTTTTTAAGCTCTCTGTTAATTACTGAAATTTTCTCTATTTGCGTTTTTGAAAACTCCATCATTACGGATAAGTACAATGACATATTGCAATGTTTCCCATATGTTTTAAAAATGGTTCATATTTCGCAAAAACGTATACTCAGTATATTTTGAAGACTATTTAAAAAAACCTGGTGTCATCATAAATGACTCTCTAAAACCAAGTGTTTTCAACTCATAAAATGCTGCGGTGACTTTATTAGAACAATTTTTATGATGTCACCTACCTTTATGTTATCCGGACAAATCGAATCGCATGCCAGGATTTACTACCACCCATTAAATTTGATACCTCGCACTTTTGGCAGCATTTTACTGTTAATCATAAATGAGGGAATTTAATTAGGAGGGTTCTTGAGTACCGATTTATGTAAGTTCGTGCAATACATTGACACTTTAGAGGAGTATACAGGGTTATTTGTAAAACACCGGCAACCTCTCAGGACTATATTACTAACATCATTATCAACAACTTTTGTTCTATGACTTTTAAAAATTCATCATATTTTAGTTCATCAGATAATCATACAAAAATAAAAATATTTAAATTGAACGCTCTAAATGTAACTAAGTCTACGAAAAGCAAAAGAAAGCGATAGTACATTAGCGAAGGGAGCGGGGTTAGGGCGGCGGGGACGCTTGAACTTGATCTATTTACGGGCGGTCGATTTTTGTATGAAAATCTGATGAACTAAAATATGATGAATTTTTAAAAGTCACAGAACAAAAGTTGTTGATTATGATGTTAGTAATATAGTCTTGAGAGGTTGCCGGTGTTTTACAAATAACCCTGTATATTATATTTTACGTCAAAGTAGAATAAACGATGGAGAAATAAACAAATATATTAGAAGTAGGTAAATAAGTCATGTGAAAGTACATTTGACTCTCTGTCCGATTTACGGAAAGACCGAAACCGATATTTCAGTAATCATAAGTGGTTCGACTATTGCTGACATGACCGATAAAGATAATCATCTTGACTTCAGATAAACGTCGGAATCTCGAGTGCTTAACTCGGTACTTTTAGTATTCAGTCCCTTCCATATCGCAGTGAACACGGCACGTTCACCAAAATGACGGTCCAAAACGAAGATGAACCTAAAAGCAGAGTGTATCGAAGAAAAACCAAAAAGTGTCTCCAAAAAACGTGCAGCGTGGATGTTTTGAAGAAAAGACTGCCCATCATTGCGTGGCTCCCAAAATATAAATCCGAATACTTCATTCAAGATGTCATAGCTGGAATAACAGTGGGACTGACAGCTATACCCCAAGGAATTGCATACGCTGTCATTGCTGGCCTATCGCCTGAGTATGGACTATACGCATCCCTGACCTCTGGAATAATTTACGTGATCTTTGGAAGCTGCTACAATGTCACCGTTGGACCCACTGCTATTTTAGCCGCCATGACAGCTAAGTACGTTGCCAACTACTCTGCTGACTTCGCCATCCTCGCGGCCTTCTTATCAGGAGTGTTCATATTTCTTATGGGAATCCTAAATCTTGGCTTTCTTGTTGAATTCATTTCGATGCCAGTGATAAGTGGATTCACAACTGCAGCAGCACTACAAATCGCCGCGGCACAACTGAAATCATTCTTTGGATTAAAAGGTTCATCAGGAAACTACTTTTCAGAGTCTATTCAGAACTTTGTCAACAATATTACTACGGTAAGCATTTGGGAAGTTGTGCTCAGTTCAGCTACTATAATAATGCTGATATTGTTGAAGAAGATGGGAGAAGGATGCAAAAGAACAGATGGATTTGTAAGACGAATGAGATGGTTCATATCTTTATCAAGAAATGCTGTAGTCGTGGTTATTGGAATGATTATTGCTTACGGTTTTAAAGCAACCATGGACACGGAACCTTTGTTAATAATCGGAGATATTGGCAGCGGACTACCAAAGTTTGGTCTACCACCATTTAGCACAGTAGTTGGCAATCAAACGTACAATTTCATGGAAATGTTCGAAGTGCTTGGAGTGCAAGCTGTTGTGATACCTTTTGTGGCGATTATAGAAACAGTGGCTATTGCTAAAGCTTTCGCTGACGGTGGCAGAATAGACGCTACTCAAGAAATGATCGCGGTTGGGCTTTGTAATATTGTTGGATCATTTGGACAAAGCATGCCCATCACTGGTTCCTTCACAAGAACAGCACTAAACCATGTGTCTGGTGTGAAGACTCCTGCTGGTGGGGTTACTAAGGTTTTACTCCTTTTTGTTGCTCTAACCTTTTTGACTTCGACGTTCTACTACATACCAAAGGCATCTTTAGCTGGTCTCATTATAACGGCTATGTTTTCAATGATAGACTACAGCATTTTTGCCAGTTTGTGGAGGAATAGTATAAAGGAGCTGTTACTGTGTTTAGTGACTATGGTTGTTTGTTTATTGGCTGGATTAGAATATGGAATAATAACTGGAATTGTGTTAGAAGCTTTATTGCTATTGTATAATGTAGCAAGACCTACTGTTGAGGTGAAAAAACTAAAGTGTGAGAAAGGAGATCTTACGGTGGTCACTTTGTGTGAGAATGTAGCTTACTGTGCCGCTGAGCATGTTCGCCAGCGAGTAATGAGGGCTACTTCTCATGGTGATACCGAAACACCAGTAGTTATTGACGGTGTTAATGTAAAGAAGCTAGACTTTACATCCGCGTTCAATTTAATGACTATATTAAAAGATTTGGATAGGACGCATAAAATTGTGCTATTAAATTTCAATGTTGATTTGAAGAAGTTGTGTTTGGATATTGATCCGAAGTTTGAAACCAAATTTGTTTATGCAGCGAGCCCTCAAGAGTTAACTGATATTTTTCCCAAAGATGTTTGAGAAAACTGAGTGAAAAACAGCCTAGTAACTTGGGGGGAAATACAAAAAGGGAAATGTGGTTGTACAGCAACAGTGATGATTTTTTGAACTTTATGTAAGTCTTAAGTATTATTGCTAAAGATATTTTTAATATAGGAAAGAAGTCTTGGCGGATAAAGGTCATTTCTAAACCCGAGATGAGATAAGATAAAATGTTGAGATGGTTTTATCACAAATGTTTTTCTTAGTGAAACTATTGACGTGTTAACGCGTGTAACTTTATCTTCAAGTGGTACATATGCACTGTGATTATGATGATAAAAATGTTTGAATTAATGACGTAAAAGTAGGTGGTGTGACGTGTAAAAGTAAACTTTGTAGATACCTAAATAGGGTGTGTTTTTGATAATGTTAACTAAATTCTAGGTTAAGAAATTCTGTGTCTTTATGATATAAATATATTTTTACAAGGGCATTGTTTTAATTTGACGTTTTTTTTATGTGCCAAAATTACGAAACTTATTCATTATTTCAGCTAAGTAACAAGCTATGATTTAGATATGGCCAATATTTATTTTAAATTCCACTTACAGAGTCAAAAATTTAGACGAAGTCATGACAATATTACTAACAATATTGAAACACTAATAGTAGTATCAGCCAGATACGAGGAATTTATTTAAGTAACTCATTCACGCAAGCAATATAATCTTTACACGATTGTCGTCTATATCAGCGAGACAGTCTGACAGGTCACATCAAATGGATCAGTGGTTTAAGCAAAGTTTTAGATAAAGCAATTTTGTAGAGTATGCACCGAGAACTGCTTACTTTATTTAGAAATTCGAATTTTCTTAATTTTACTTTTACAGTCTGATCTCATTCTCCTAATGTCAAACATACCTGAAGTTTTATACATATTGACAAGTTTTTGACATCTGATTGTCAAATTTGTCACCGATATGAGAATACGACTAGATTTTGACCGTTTTAGTTAGGAGGATTGTCTTACGGTTCGAAACAACATAGCGTAACAACTCAGCCCCCTGATTCAGAACTTCACGATAACTTACTTGGCGTCAAATTTTCTTTAAAACAGATTTCGATTTTTGGCATTTCCTAGCTTAAAGTTTTACTGAGTCAACCTAAGTGAAAATAAGTGAAAAGTTCTGAACTTACTTAATTTTATCACTCTGCCGTCATTAAGGGCGCTTTTTAGATTAATAAAGACTCTGTTTAAATAAACTCACACATAATTACATTTCCTCAAACATTTACAGCCCCAAAGGCCAAAGTCCTTTAAAATTAAATATAATAAGTAACCGCTTTTGTGAATATGCTGCTCAGTCGTTTTAAATTTGTTATTTTGGACGTGAACCAACGTAAAGAGTATAGAGAAAGAGGATACGAGATCACTTTTATTCATTGGTGAAGTACAGTCGGCCTGAAAAGCTAGTTGTATTTTACGTATTTAAATATGGGTATTAAAATTGCTGTAGGTGCTCAATAAATTGTAGTACCCCAGTAACGTTGCTGAAATGCGTAGGTTTGTTCGAGACACCAATATTGAAGTATTTTAAAGGACGGAATTTCCACAGGAAAAAATCATTTCTAATTTCCCCACAGGCTTGCGTTTCTTTACTTTTACCACTATGCGTAATAATTCAGATTAACTAGAATTTCAGTTAACATATTGGTATACTCACAAGTTTTGTCTGTCTGTTTGTTTATTCTGGCTAATCTCCGAGACGGCTGCGCCGATTTCAAAGGTACTTTCACTGGTAGACAGCTGATGTTATAAGGAGTAAATAAGACAAATTTTATATAAAAAAAACGAATTAAGTTATAGAGCAAAAAAAAAAAAAACACGCGGGCGTAGCCGCGGGCAGAATCTAGTATAAATAAATTCTGATGGTCATAAAAGTATCCAATAAGGTGGCCGGTGGCCAATCCAATTTGAATATAACGCGCCAAAATGCTACAAAACATATATAAAAACTCATACATCTCACAAAATAAAACGAAATATTCTCAATTTTCTCATTTTAATATGGTTATATCACATGGAGTACGCCATTTATTTTATCGACTGTACTTTTCAGCGTAGCCTTGACTTTGCCAAAAATCAGTGTCTAGACTAGCAAACGACTCCAAGTATAAATTATTTAAATTACATGAATATTAAGCAAAGATACGAACGTGTTTTGTATGTAAAATGATTTATGGGATGGAAATGGAGGATGCAGTTTCGCTTCAAAAGGCTCCGTCGACTTTATTTTTCCATCTTAGTATGGAAAAGTAGCTGCTATTAATTTTCTCAGCTATGCGAAACGTTTAGCAGTAGACAATAATTATAACACATAGTAAGGTCTCACTCATTCCTCTGCAAAGCTCACAGAATGGATACAAGAAGCTCTTGATAATTGTAATCTTAACTGGGGGGAAATTTTTCATCATCATCATCATTCAGCTGAAAGACGTCCACTGCTGGACATAGGCCTCCCCCAAGCACCGCAACTTCTGTGCCTCCCGCACCCAGCGGATTTCAGCAGCCTTTTTTTTTGGAACAATCTCGCGACCCTTGCAGGCATCGGTCCTAACTCCTAGCAGACCCCTTCAGTTCTGCTGACATCTCATTGAGGCGCGCGTGGAACACTACGGGCCGTCGACTCGAGCCTGGTCCTTACCGGGCGGCGAGCTACCCATTGCTCGCCGCCCGCAAGCTCGCGCCTACGGGGGCCGGGGGAGGTCATCGGTCCACCTTATGTGAGGTCTTCCAATTCTATGTGTTTTTCAGTCAGTAATAATGATGATCTCAGGGCCTGTCTTAGCCCGCAGATCAGACAATATATCCTATTGTGAACAAAATATGCAACTTGTTTGGATAAAAGTTCAATAGCCACAAAACGAGATATACTGAGTGTCGAGAAAATTGCGGAATACAGGTAGGTACTACTACTCTATCACCTACGAAGGCACCTCAACACCAGACGGGCAATTCTCATAATTTTAAGAACGTTTACAGTCTGTTTACAGTCTGTTCTCAGTCTCAATCTGTCAAAAATAACTCAAGTTGCCCTATTCTATTCTATTTTTAGGGTTCCGTTGCCAAATGGCAAAAAACGGAACCCTTATAGATTCGCCATGTCTGTCTGTCTGTCTGTCTGTCTGTCCGAGTATGTCACAGCCACTTTTCTCCGAAACTATAAGAGCTGTGCTATTGAAACTTGGTAAGTGGATGTATTCAGTGAACCGCATTAAGATTTTCACACAAAAATAGAAAAAAAGCAATAATATTTGGGGTTCCCCATACATAGAATTGAAACTCAAAATTTTTTTTTTCATCAAACCCATACGTGTGGGGTATCTATGGATAGGTCTTTAAAAATGATATTGAGGTTACTAATATCATTTTTTTTTTAAACAATAATATTTGGGGTTCCCCATACATAGAACTGAAACACAAAAAAAAAAAATTCATCAAACCCTTACGTGTGGGGTATCTATGGATAGGTCTTTAAAAATGAAATTGAGGTTTCTAATATCATTTTTTTCTAAACTGAATAGTTTGCGCGAGAGACACTTCCAAAGTGGTAAAATGTGTGTCCCCCCCCCCCGTAACTTCTAAAATAAGGGAATGATAAAACTAAAAAAAATATATGATGTACATTACCATGAAAACTACCAACGAAAATTGGTTTGAACGAGATCTAGTAAGTAGTTTTTTTTTAATACGTCATAAATCGTAAATCACAATTTACCTTTCATTCAGTCAACTCAAATATAAAAATTAAAAAAAAAACATTTAATTTCATAAACGATGATGACGAATGATGATGATGATGACCTGCAGGTTTGTACGGAACCCTCGGTGCGCGAGTCCGACTCGCACTTGGCCGGTTTTTATTTTTTATTATGGCAAACAAAGCCGATGTCGACTATTCTGCCAATGTCTAAAGTGAATTGAGATAGCATGTGTGCGTGCTTAAATAGAAAAAAAAATATATATATATAATCTCCGATGATACAGTTGGGCTTAATGTTGATCTTGTGGGGTTAGTACTGGACTGAAACAAACAAAAAATAGAAATAAGTAAATTACATAAATATTATAATTGTTAGAACATTAAATATAAATAAACCATATCCACATAGATTGGGAAAATAAATCATAATTTTATATTATTGTGGCGGATGAAAATCATCAACGCCAGAAGCAACTCAGGAGAGGAATAAGTTAGAAGGGAGGGGAAATTAATCGGAAGAGGGATCTTAAATTTAGAGAGCCGGTTATACAAATCTAGAGGTGGGACGTTGTTAGAGCATTCAAAAAATATGTGCTTTTAATTATGAGGTTTGTCCTTCAGACTAGCAGGCATTAAACACAGATGCCTTCTGCTGACTCAACTAAACACTGCACTGGCCTACAAACCCTCAATCTTATTGATGTCTAAGCACATTAGTCACGCGCTGCAAAAATTAAATAAACACAAAACCTCGAACGTGATTACATTTTGTGCAACATTGACTTTAACCCACTTGAAAATTTCTGCTGATGCAAAATCAGGCCATGTGTGTTTAACTAGGTTATTAAGTAAAAAAATAATAGTTTAAAAAAACAAAAAAAACACGCTTCCATTGAAAACCAAACTAAAAAGTACAAAATAATGGAAAAAAAGCGTGGGGTGCCTTTTAAGGTATTTTTTTTTTTATTGATATCAGGCACCCCACGTGGTGCGCGTGTTTTTTTAAACTATTATTTATTTTCTATTTTTTAGGGTGTTTCGAATTTTGAGACGTATGTCAGCGTAGTTTGTGACGTATGTCAGCGTAGTTTTCGAAGATAGTTTTTTTTGCTGTCCTGGTAACCCTGGCAAGGATAATGGCACAAATTAGTTTGTGGCGTATGTCAGCGTAGTTTTCGAAGACAGTTTTTTTGCTATCCTGGTAACCCTAGCAAGGATAATGGCACAAATTTATGAAATTATTGCATTGTCATCGGTCCTTGACAGGTGTGCAAAGTTTGAATGAAATCGGGTCGTTTAAAGTGGGTCAAAATCGCGCTATAAGGACTCGGTTACAAACAAACATACAAATATACAAACATACAAGTGAAGCTAATATAAAGCGTGTAATAAACTAATTTACGCAAACTAAATAAGACATTTCGTGTTAGAATTTTGGCAGATTTTATTTTTAAAGTAGTTATGTAGTAAAAAGTAATAATTATTTAATTTTTGTCACTATTTTAAGACTTTTAATATTTCAGTACGGAAAGTCTTACAATTACCTTCACATAATTTAGAGCTCCTGCCTCGTGATACAGCCCAATACATGTTTCAACTTTTCATAGTCGTTATTACTGAATGCCTTAACGGAAGTTACTTCTGCTGTAGATGTCACTATGGGATGAGGTACTAGTAACAGTTTTTAAGAACGAATGAACTGAGACCTAGGAGGACATATACTGACCTGACCTTATTGGTGATGTTCTTCAGAAAGGCCAGGTGCGTAGTACTCGCAACCGGCGTGCGTTTATGACCAGATGTATGAGCGTAAACGAGGGAAAGGTATGTGATGATCGTAGCAGGTGGCGTTCTGAAGTTTTTGCCTACCCTCATGGGATAAAGTGTGAGTTTATGAGATGAGATAAACTTGAGACCTGACGTTACCTATGTCAGAAATGAAATAATATAGCTATTTCCAATCCCAAATTCGCCAAACAATTTATATCCCTCCATATTGATTTGGTGTTTGTGGGTAACTCAACGTACATTTAACTGAAATCAAACGCGATATCCAATTAACTATTGTATACCAAAACATTCCACTTTGACGTTTGGTCAAAGTAACTTCAAATGCCCCCCACTGTACCTACGTCACACGAGTGTCAAATGTGAAAGCGGGGAAAATAGCCAAAGATGATTTAATAATAATTCGAATAGATGGGTAACTCCTAAAAGAGAGAGTAGCGGAGACCAGTGGGTTTGCTTACAGAGAGGCATACATTTTATTTGTGCAATTTATTTCATCATCTCTGCTCTCAAAAGGGGAAAAAGTGGGGATGCTGAAAAGTCGCAATTAAGAATTCGATCGCGTGGATTACTTTACGGCCCATTCCTTCTCATAGAAAACACTGTTTCCAAAAAACTTCTTGATACATTATAAAGCAAAAAAGTCTGCTCTCAAAAGGGAAAAGATCGCAAGGAATACGGAAGGTTGGAACTCAAAATTCGATGTGTCTTCCACCAACTGGGCTTGCATGGATTACTTTACAGCCCATTCCTTCTCATAGAAAAATATTTTTAGTTACGATACCTACCCCGCACCAGTACGTAGAACACTACTTACAATTTAAGCAACTGTGACAAGAAGCAGTAGAATGTCATACAAAGTGGATTAAAAACGTATTTTCGTGGTTAACGTGAAAATACCAAAGCATAGTACATACAATTCATATGGGCCTACTCCTGAGACATACCCTAGGTATTAAAAAAGATTTTTCGAAATGCATCCACATTGACTGGATATAGCGGAAAAAAAACTAGCCGAATTGAAAATCTCTTCCATTTTGAAATCGGTTAAAAAGGTCGATGTCCCAGCAGTAACAGCATTATAGGATAATCATGAAATACTTATGCTACATAAACTTGGTAAATGCCAATGATTTTATTTCTATATAAACACTTACGCGTCAATAGAGAGCGGTGGAGAGGACCCTCTATAAAGCCGAAGTCACTTTAAAACCGACTTTGATCAGTCAACAGCAGAAACTGAATGTCGCTTCTGTACGGTTGCATTACTCTATGACACGATGAATACGGTGGAAACGGCGAACAAGGTGAACAAAAGAGGGGCGGCGCCGCGCGACTCGCTTGTTTATCGGCGACGCGTCAATCAACGCTTCCTGTAATCGAAATGAGATGTTGGAAACTGTGGAGCGAGTGTTGAACACGCTGAAAGTGAGCTTCATTTTGTTTTCTCTTTGTGATACGTCAATGTAGTCGATTTATTTAAATCGCACTAGCACTAGCACTTTTACTCGTCATGCGCTTTTATGCTTTACATCATGTTGGTTATATTTTTGATCCATGAAACTATGAGAACGCAAGCAAAATTTTCTCTTTGATAAAAGTTATGGCTTCTTGTAACAGACTATAATAATTCATAAAAATTAATTTTCATTCATTCATTCATTTAAATTACTAAAATTAAAAATTTTAAAAACTGTACATTTAGCTAACAGTAGCAAACCCATAAAGTCAAAGCATTTATATCAAATAGGCACACAGAAGGCACTTTTAAACGTCAACATATACATTAACATAAAATTGATTCTAGTCGCCCCTTCCAAAAGATAGATTCGTATGGAGAAGAATGGGCATACAGTTACATTGCCTTAAAATAAAATAACAATAATAATAATAATCAGCCTGTCTTGTCCCACTGCAGGACAAAGGCCTCCCTTTCCTTTTTCCACTCAACTCTATCTTGAGCCAATAAGGACCAATCCCTCATGTAGGCGTCGAGTTCGTCCCGCCATCTACGCCAGGGTCTTCCGCGATGTCGTACGGCATTTTCGGGGACCCATGTTGTGGTGGTCTTCGCCCACATTGCATCCGACATGCGGCAAACATGTCCGGCCCAGTCCCATTTGAGCTTGGCTGCTTTTTGGGTGACGTCGACAATTTGTGTTTTAGAGCGCAGTATCGTGTTCTTTATCCGATCGGTAAGTTTAACTCCGAGGATACTACGCTCCATCGCTCGCTGGCATACCTCGAGCCTGGTCCTCTGCTGAACTGTCAAAGACCAGGTTTGAGCACCGTATGTAAGGATAGGGAGAATGCACATGTCCATTAATTTGCGTTTATGGCAAATTGGAAGATCTCCTTTCATAAGACCTTTCATCGACCAATAGCTCTTCCAGGCGTTTTCAGTGCGGCGGGCAATTTCTTTTTCTTGTCTCGCCTGGAAGGAGACTATTTGGCCGAGATAGATATATTCTGGGACATATGCAATCTCCACCTCCTCCACATACTGTTTTTGTTTGGCGCTATTGGTCATGAGTTTGGTCTTAGACATGTTCATTCGAAGACCGATTTCAAGGCTTGCCTTGTTTAAGTCATTAAGTATTTCGCCTAACTCAGCTGCCAAAGATTAAAACAAAACAATATCGTCGGCGAAACGCAGGTTGGTCAACCTTTTTTCGCCGACAACTATTCCTTTATTGGCCCCAATGTGGGACAGGTTTTTAAAAACCTCTTCAAGGGTGGCAGTGAATAGCTTAGGGGGCTTAAATAAACAGAAACTAAAATACTTCTAATGCGTAGGGTGCCTGCCAGGGTCACGAGATTCGTTCGAAAGAGTTACCGTGGCCTTGGCATATGGGCAACTGAAGGAACATGGAACACGGGTGGGTTTTAGTCAGTAAAAGTCTGACATACCCTTCCGCTCCACCCAGAGCTGGAGACGTAATTTGATGATTTCCTACCCACAAAAAAAAAAATGCGTAGGGTGCTTTATCTAAGTATTATAGAGATGCTGGGTGAATTAAAGAAGTTAGGACGCTGGCTTAAAATAGGATAACTTAGGATTTTATAATCAGATTTAGTAGAGATCTGAATTTAAACAGGCATGTCAAAGACGTGTCAATATGACGGAAAATTTGTATAATTTTAAAATATTGCAATTCGGGCTAACAAGCATTTTGACCTCCCTGTTGGCTTCAGAACCCTCGAAAACCATGATGAAAAAATTAAATAACATTCCAGCCGCCAACTTGAATTTTCATCGCAAACAACAGAAAATTCCTTCACATAACCTTCGTTAAATCTTCAAAAACACCATAAAACAATAAAACCCATAGCTATTTATTCCTCACAGCACTTCCACACTATTACGACACTGTACCGCCACACCGGCGCCTATGGGGCAGGGGTTCAAAACTGAAAGGTTCTGCGACATTTCGCGATATTTAGTTATCTTTGACTTGTTTCCTACGAAGGGCGAGAATTTGATGACATCATTAGCTGTCTACTGATAAATTATATTTTTGGGTACCTGGTACATAGTTCTTTGGGGCAATACCCATAATTTTAAGACCATAGTCTGACCTCAGTCTCAAACTGTCAAATATACTTATAGTTTCTCTACAATATTGTAAATTTTTTGACACTAATTACTGCTGAGATTTTTAAAAAAACTTTTTTTTTCTGGGTGGGAAATCATCAAATTACGTCTCGCGCTCTAGGTGAAGCGGAAGAGCGTGTCAGACTTTTACTGACTAAAACCCACCCTTCAGTTGCCCATATGCCAGGGCGACGGTATCTCTTTCGAACAAATCTCGCTACCCTGGCAGACCGCTGAGATGAGATTACGACTAGATAGAGCAAACGACGGAAAAGGAGTAGGTAAGGATCGTAGTAGCCTACCCCATAGGAAAAAGGCGTGTATTTATATGTGTATGTGTTGTAAATAGTTATTTTTAAAAACTTTTTACAAAAAAATAACAACTGATTTCCTTAAAAAAAAAACACTGCAAAGTCAAAAATAACTTTAATTTCGGAATTCGGTGTCTTAGGATCTGCATTTAAGGTTTTTTGCCACCAAGTCGGTTGTAATTTTTTGTAAAAAGTTTTTATTTTTAACTTTTTAGTTATGGTAGATACCCTGCACTAATCTAATCGCGTTATTCGTTCATTTGTCGCGCAAATACTTAATGCAAATTTAGGAGTTATGTGGTTTTCACATGGACTCCATTGTCCAAATGGAACCAAATTACCGTTCGGGAAGCACCAGCTTTCAAATAAAAAAGAAAATCATCAAAATCGGTTCATCCATTCAAAAGTTATGAGGTAACAAACATTAAAAAAAAATTATTAATTTAATTTTTTTTTTGTTATTTTAAATTTATTAATTAATAAAATAAATAAATAAAAAAAATACAGTCCAATTGATAACCTCCTCCTTTTTTTGAAGTCGGTTAAAAACCGCAGGAAACTATGACCGCAAGACATGGACTACAAAACGGAACTTATCTTAAAACGACCTGGAAGAAGCTATCACGAGAAAACGATAGAAGATAAGTATAGGTAACACGACACACGTGCGTAAAAGTAAAAAATATAAGTATATACTTAATTTTCTAGTCTAAACTAATATTATAAATTAATTGTTTGAAAAAACATGACCAAGATTTGGTCATAGGACACTAATTTTAATCCGATATTTATTATAAAATCGCGGGACGAAGCCAGTCTTAGATATTGACGTAGTAATTGTGTGTCTGTTTACGTTCAGAAACACTTACACTGTATTACCTAATTTATCTTCCAACAATTTCGATCAACAAATAAACTAAGACCGTGATGGATACAGGCTTTCCACAAATTACTTAACTTTCCCTCTTTGCCTCTCAATCGAACTAAGTGCTAAAAGAAAAACCTTTTTCCTAGCTCCCACACGATTCCATACTCCCTAATCTAATTCCAGAAGCTTCTCCATCGAAGGTCATTCTTACCAAAACAACGTTACGCGTAGGGTTAAGGACGGTCAAAGGTATAGTCAACCTCGTAATATCTTCACCATGTTTGACAATAATTCCCAGTAATCGGAATCTTGTTCCGTGTGGTACCGAACGTACTGGTGCTACTGCACCATCCCATTTCGATGGCGATGTAAGAGACGATTAACAGATTCACTTGAGAATCGGCAGCAGCATTCTCTATGCATTTTACCACTATACTGCGATCGCCAACCCGCCTGCCAAGCGTAGCGATTATAGTAAACCCCCCAAAATTGGGGGAGGCCTATGCCCAGCAGTGGACGTTTTTCGGCTGAAGTGATGAGTGTGAAGAAACGGAATCTTTACTGAGGCATCTGTTGTATGCCAACGATTAGCGAGATGATGCGAGTAGGCGACTGTTGTCGCCTTCGCGGGCAAAACCTGTATGAGGCTGGCACAGGAGCGTAGGGATTGGCACAAGAAAAGAGAGACTCATAAGTATCTCTTTTGACCTAAATGTATAAACTAGCAACTAAAAACGAGTCGGCGAGTGCGTGAGGGCGACTGAGCTATTACTCGCTAGTATGCATAGGTACCAAGTGTGAGTGTCTCAGCGAGTGTTTTGCCCACCAAACGAGCGTCACTGAGCAAGTAGTATTGTCTTTGTTAACTTTTGTCGCTGCGCCCAAACGAGTACTCGCTGGCGGTGTCAACAGTCAACCATAAACTACTAATATACAGGAAGTCAGAGATAACATGAATACCAACTGCACATGATTAGAGACGTTGAAAATTTTTTCATCCAATAATTTATCTTTACCATGTAAAGATACAGTAGATTATCAAATCAAAGTCGCATTTCGCGTTGGTACACTTAGATGTTCTAAACTAAGCAACAGATTTTAATGCGGGTTTCGTCACAGACAGAGAGGAAGAGTAAAGGAAGGTATATATGTACTTACGCCAACGGGACTCTTCAATAACCGAAAAAAGGGTTATTGGAGTGTGGTCCTCAATCATGTACTGCATCCATAACAACAAACAGGTTGTGCGTTGATATCCCTGAATTTATTATCTTGTATGTATATTTTTACTTTTTATTTGTATCGTGTGGTGCCGGACTTAAAGAATAACACCACTCCATTTCTTCCCGTGGGTGTCGTAAAAGGCGACTAAGGGACTTACTAGAGAATGGGCAGCAGCGTTCTCTATGCATTTTACCACCGTATTGCGATCGCCAACCCGCCTGCCAAGCGTGGCGATTATGGCAAAGCCCCCCAAATTGGGGGAGGCCTAAGTCCAGCAGTGGACGTCTTACGACTGAAATGATGATGATGATGATGATATTTTTACTTTAGGCAATTGATGGACCTTGCAGTTTAATAATGTACAAAATGACATTCAAACCTTGGGGAGGTAACGCAATTATGAGGCCGATTGTACCTCGTCCTCGGAAGGCTATCGAGCTTAGTAACATTGTCCTGGATATAAGCCAAGACCATGTTGTTATAGATTTCCCAATAGATTTATTATTCGGGAAGAATTTCCAGGGATCGATGACTTTTAGTTATTATCATGAAGATGGTGCCAAGATAATTAATTGATTTTCGTCTGATAATCTCGGAGTGTTAGAATAACACACATGTTTAGTAATACTATTTGATGATTTCGATCATAATATGCCTCACAGTATTAATTTATTATTGCGCTTTTTAAATTATAATCGCATCGCCAATGTTTTCAACCGACTTCAAAAAAGGAAGAGGTTCCAATTCCGTCTGTATATTTTTCTTATTATAATTATATTTTTTAAGTATGTACAAACAGTAAAATCTTAAAAGTTTGAATATAAAGGTGGTATTTATTGTCCCCTGTAGCCTGTAGCCTATGGTTCGAGTTCATCCGTCGATCATAACAGCGGATCTTAATCAAAAAGACGATAAAGATAAATATCAGTAACACGTCTAAGCTTACTTGGAAACAATGCCGAATGCAAAAGCAATGCAAAATAAGCTTCAATAGACCTTGCCCATAGAGCAACACGGACCAGAGGTCCGCCGGTGGTCCGTGTTGCTCTATGAACCTTGCCCAAAACACGTTATTGCATGTTATGAAAACAAAACTAGATATTCCAAATAAAGTCGACCTAGATCATTTTGGAGCGTAAAGCTCCAAAATGGTCTAGGTCGACTTAACTTAAGGCCAATTTGCTTAATAAAAACAAAATCCTGTTGTTATGTAAAAACAAACCTAATTTTAACCACAAATCCGGTTACTATTTTTTGATAAATTCCCTATTTAGAACACTCCCAACTTCTCGCTTAGCCAAAAAGTTTTGCTCAAAAAGCAATCTCCATTTCCGTAGCTCCAGGGTCAGACCTAAAATAAACCAGGTAAGTTAGACGGTAGACCGTCCAGATATAGATGACCTTGAGAGGTGAGACCGTATCGATTGCGCAGTGCAGACTTCTCGGCGCCAGGCGCTTTCACTCTCAAGAATATATCTATTGCGAGTATGTTTTTATGATCAAAACAAAGTTGATCGAGTGTTTTGCGAAGTTCGGTTTGGTTCATATGTATTGCTGGTTTTGTTTGATTGATTGCATGGTCTAATCTATTCAGGAAGATTTGTGGGAGTGCAAAAGTTGTAGCTGTTAAGACTTTTGCTTGGTAGCTTCCAGATTTTAATCTAGGAGGGCCCTAAAATGGTTACATAAATGGTTGTTTTGCCGTGTCTGAATCATTTTATTATTTTCCATCCTGATGTTTTTGACTGCCTAGTTGGTCTAGTGGTCGCAAGCGCTACTGTTGAACATGAGGTTCTGTTTTCGATTACCAGGCTGGGCCAGGGTAAATTGGTTTTGCCATCAGTGAATTCTCAATAGCAGCCTGGATTCTTGCTCGTTTGATGGCAGTAGGCTGAACCTTATTACATGAGACTTAAAAATAACTGGCGAAATGTGGATGTACTATAAATATACCATCACCTTCATTACCATAAGTAGGCCTCACCCGTCGGGGATTACAGGTGTCATGCTATGATGTTTTGCTAAGACAAAATACGCTTGAATCTGAAGTGGAAAAGAGTTTTAGAACAATACTGCCTTTTAAAAAGCAGACTTTATCAAACCGACCACTAAAAGCGAAAAATAAAAAAGACGCTCACAGTAACAATGAACTCCGTATAAATAAATTAGTACTTTTATTTAAATAACTCATAATGCATTCAAATGCTGGCATACAATGCCTTTATTGCCCAAATCTTCCGGCTTAACTCCTACCGCGGTCTCGGTGACAGGAAAGCATTAAGTGCCGGTAACATTGGGACCCTGTGGGCTTATAATGAACTATTTCGGATAATAAAACATTGCATTAAAACCTCTTTTATTATGTTTAGCAATGGTTTCTTCTTTAATTATGATCCGGGAAAATCCGGGATTAAGGACGTTGCGGTCTACAAGTTTAGTGTAAAAGGTGTCTTTGATGGTGTTACCTGGACTTTTGGTCCTTCGAGCCGGATCGATTTGTTTGATATTTTGATGGTTTCTGAGAAGCTGGAATCAAGTCCATAAAATTCCGTCAACCTTTTAAGTAGTATAGTTACTAACGTGCAATAAAATAGTAATCAATTCTAAAATGTATGTTAGATATGCAGATGGCCCTTGCTATTGCACTTATAGTTTATAAACCGGCACTGATTGGATTTGTGATTAGCATAGCCGCATACACTGCGCTTTTCTTTAGCCGCGAACACGGAACCCTCATCCACGCTGCCAGCGGCGTCCGCGCTCGCACCATGTGCTACCGGTGCGGCTTGGGAGGCGCTCCGAGCACACCGCACGCTCTCCACTAAATCTACCGCCTTGGCTAGTGTCAAGTCCATGTGGTCCTGAGCAAAGAGTTTGTCTTGCTCGGGTCCTGGAATCGTGCCCATGATGAATTTATGCAGAAGAGCTTCCTCCAAATTCTTCAACCCGCAGTGTGCCACCAATCCCCTAATTCTGGCCGCCCATTGAGTGTGGCTCTCGTCTGATCGCTGCACCGCCCCAAAATGACGGTCTAGAAGTTTCAGGATATCTTCAAAATTTGTTTTTTCCAACTTCATAGGCAACGCCAGGTCCCTCGCTAGCATATAAGTAGCTCCGGTGAGAGCGCTTATGAGTATTGCCCTCCGTTTGACTTTCAACTTGTCCGAATCGTCCGTAATATCGTTGGCAATGAACCATTGTTGTAGCCGAGACTTGTAACTTACCCAGTCCTGGGATAAATGGTCAAAGTTCGTTATTATACCGAATGAAACACCGAAAGTGGACATTATGCACTCGTTCATTCGTTCTCATCGCCACAGTTAGATATGAAAATATAGGACGAACAACAGTCAAACACGCTAGTCAATGACACACTCACTTTAATCGGTATTGACGGGTTTACTTAGCCGGGTCGCAACCGCGGTACGTTACACATACATATGTAACACTGTACAAATACATGTTTCTGAAAAAGAGTCATAGATACGAGATGTGGGAACGATTTTGATGGCAAAATTCGAAAACGTGTGACATCTACCAGCCCGCACTGGGCCCGCGTGTTGGATTACGGCCACTCCCTCTCACCGTGATGCCTGTGTCCCAGCAGTGGGAACGCTATAGGCTGATTTAGGTACAGATCTGCCCAACCCTTCGGAGAAAAAGACGTGATGTTTTGATATGTTGTGTCAGATACTTGATTCGAAAAAAAATGGCTGACTATTAAATTGACATCAAATATTACTGTGGACAAGATCAATTCAAATATGCTTTTGTCCTTCAAACATCAATTGAGGGTATGTGTCATCATTTAAATTTGTCGGTTACTCAATCACGTTAATTTGGCCAAATGTTCTAAAGCTAGTTTTCAATAAAAACGACATTACAGTTACGTGTATAACTGTAATGTTGTTTTTATTGAAAGTCCGCTTCAAATTTTTGCTCCGCTGACCCTTCCCGTCGCATCGAATTGCCTGCCAGTTTTCGTCCATTTTTCGTTGCTGCTCCGCTCTTTTTGGTCGTAGCATGATGTTATACGCCTATAGCCTTTCTGAATAAATAGGCTACTCAACACAACAATATTTTTTCAATTTCGACCAGTAGTTCCTGAGATTAGCGCGTTCAACCAAACAAACTCTTCAGCTTTATAGTATTAGTATAGATAAATATAACACGAGACTGCCTCGTTACACTAGTGATTGCATGTGCTACTGCTGAGCATTAAGTCCAGGGTTCGATCCCCGGGTCGCCTAAGGTATTGTTGGGTTTTTCTAGCAGCCCAGAGTCTGGATCTGTACTGGATCGGTTTATGGCAACAGTCTCGCCCTCTATGACATGGGATTTAAACATATGTAATTGGCAAAATGTGGGTACACTATAGGTACATCTCTGTACAGCCCTTTGAGAAAAAGCAGAGTAATGTTATGTTATGTTAATAATCCAATGTTTAGGTTGAATATTGTATCCAGGAATCACCAGCCTGGCCACCAGGCACAGGCAACTGAAGGAACACGGGTGGGTTTTAATTACTAAGTCTGAAACGCCCTCCCGCTCCGCCTATAGCTGGATCAGTCATGTGATGATTTCCCACCCAAAAAAAGGCTACACCAGCTTGGATTCAGCATTCAACCTCACCTAGAAGTTTTCAGCTAAAATTACGGGCTAGCAACCTGTTACGCCTAAGCAAACAGTTTTAAAAATGAGCTGTGTCTAGCCGCACTATCAAGTAAACAACATTAATAACTTTAAATAATTCCCCGGTGGAAAAACTGGCGAAAAACCGGAATGATGACGTGCACTGCCGTCACATCCGGTGGCTATGAAAAATGGCGTCGGCTGCATTTCCGACCGGCCACCGATAATGGGTTTGCCTTGCATTTTATGGAGTTTTGTGCTTGTATAAATCGGTATTTTTTCGAGGGTAGTTTCAGTTTTGAAATACCTGCCGATATCTTTGCGGATGGTTGCGCTTTTCGTACAAACGGATTTTACACTAGGTTTATCAATATTCGGTGTACCTAGTTTTTGTGGTGTTAATAAATCATGCGTTAGTGTTGAATTGAAACATTATTTATTGTGACAGTTTTACGTGAAAAATGTTCGGAATCTATTAGTTTTAGTTACAGATAGGAAACTCACAGCCACGCCAGTCACGTTTGTGTTATAACGCTGTATGAAGTAACAAAATTGTTTCACTGCAGTTCATCTACAGTTTCTAACAATATGAGGATTCTAAATATTAATAACACGTAACCGTAACCAACTGTCACCCACCGATCAGAATGAAACTTTGCACATCGATATAACACAAAAAAATATTGAACTAGTTTTTTTTATTTTTCCGGAATCCACTTTTTAGGGGTAGAAACCAACCCTAATAACCCCTAAGTAGGCTAACCCACGTAACTCTGGGTAGAGTGTGGTTGAGGGGGTGGTTCCTACCCCTAAAAAGTGGATTCCGGAAAAATAAAAAAACACGGGTTCAATATTTTTAGTGTTATATCGATGTGCAAAGTTTCATTCTGATCGGTGGGTGACAGTTGGGTAGGGTAACTTGTAAGGATAACCATAGGAAACCTGCTTATTGAAGAACATAACAGAAGACAAACAATATATTAATTGCATCCTATGTCCATCAGCTATTCATTTAAACATAAACTTTTAGGCATAACTGTCTATCCAAGTTGATTATGTAACAACAAAATAAATAATTTTAAAACTATGACATTTTAAAAATTAATTTTCAAGTAACAGTTTTTTAATTATTTTGTTTTTAATATATCTAATTAGTCGTTGAATAGCTGAAGGTAACCTGCTGTTGACTGGCTGTGGGTGACTAGACTAGCTGGCCTGTTAGTCTAGTGGTTAGTGACCCTGACTGCTAAGAGTGAGGTCGTGGGTTCGATTCCCACCCAGGATAAATCTTTGTGTGATGAGCACAATCATTTGTTCTGTGTCTGGGTGTAATTTATCTATAATATGTATGTATTTAAAAATATATAAGTATATTTATCAGTTGTCTGGTTATCATAGAGGCTCTGCCTATTTTGGGATCAGATAACGGTGTGTTGGTTGTCCTAAGATATTATTATTATACACTAAAAACTACACTTTTTAAGCTTAGGTACAGTCTTACAGTCTCTCTTGCTCCCACTAATTATTAAGTCTTGTTTTATCCGTCCTGTTGTTCGTACACAAAGTCGATACAAAAGAAAGAGCAGATACCCTCAACCCATTTCTGCATCGCTTAAGCCCCGACTAAAAAGCACGTTGATAAATCATCATTGGCGCCATTTTGTCGTCATAGCTCGCCATTTTTTATGCACCCCGTAGACGTACCATAGACGCTTGATCCCGAATAGCGTCAGAGGGTTGAAATTGGTATTTTATGAACGGAAGTGAGTTCTATGGCATAGAAAATTGGTAGAGTATTCGACGTTTTAAAAATAAGGCTTTGGAGTGTGTTAATATGATTATAGAGTGATGTATTGTGCTGTTTTTCTCATGAGCGATAATGTATTGCACGTTAGTCTTACACTATACCTACGCGTATAATATGTCAAATAGAATTACGCTCTAACCGTTTTTCCAGTATGAATAAGTATTTTACCCCTGAGTGTCCGTTGGGTTCCCGAAAACGCTTTATTGTTAAGGTGCATCTAGACAAGTTGCAATCGCTTTCACAGATCGCTTTCACAGCGTTTTGTTTGACGAATTTCATTAGTATTGATAAAACTTTTGACTTTTCCACTGTCGCTATCGCTAATAGAATATCACTGTTTCTAGCGCTGCCTTCTCATTATTTCAACTATTTAACTGTCTAGAAATGGCAAACATTGCAATGCAATAAAATAACTTTAATAAAGACACGTGAATAAATTAGGTTTAAGTAAAAGGCTGTTAAACCTTATTAGGTGATCTAAAGCTTTATTTTTCAAATAGATACGTACAAAATGTTGGAGTTAACTCCGATAATTTTCTGGAAAAGCGTGTAATTTCCCCTGAACACTCTCATTTTTAACGACGCTCTTGACCAACGCTTGTCATAAAAGGGAACCCCCACATTTAATCCTTGTGTACCAAACGTCGGTTGGCGCCAACGAGGCGAACAATCTCACGAGTGCTCGCCGAAAGTTATCGACTGTCTTGCCGATACATTAGGGTATCCCATGAAATATCGTAAACACCCCATAAATAACATGCATGTCGTTTTTTTTTTTGTAATATCTTATTTTAATCTTGGATGGCATCTTGGCAAGAATTGGCGAGACGAAAAACAATATCGAGAGAAGTACCAGACCTGAGGGAAGCTATTGCCCAGAAGTGGGACGGATCAGATTTAAAAAAGCTAAAAGTGAAAAATGAAAAAAATACAGACGAATTGATAACCTCCTCCTTTTTTTTGAAGTCGGTTAAAAATAAGATGGATTGCTTAAACTTCACCTGTACGGATTTTCTCATGCCGCTAATTATATACTGATAAGAGATTTGATACTCAACAAGATAATTACGATGCCAATCTGAAATAGAAAGAAAAAAGAAAAATTGTTTAACAAAGTTGTTGTTGTTGTTGTTTTGTTTTTGTGTTTTTTGATTGAAATGGCAACATTGGTTCAAGACTATGAGTAATGTATCTTCATTTGATGAAGAAGAAAATACTGACGACAAAGTCTGTAGAAGACAATGGCTGACCGTGATTTGGTCTTGACCCTTTTATCCTACTGCCCCAGAAGGAAAGTAAAGGGTTTATGCATAATTAGTTCAGCAGAATAAAGACCTCATTTATTACGCTATGCTAAATAATTACTGTAATCACGATTTTAATGATACAACAGTCAAATATGAAATTGTTTTGTTTCCAAAACACAATACTTCCCATTAAATTATGCCAGCATAATCGTCTAAATCCATTGGTACTTAAATCATCCCCTTTCGGAGTACAGTCCAACCCTTTCAAGATGCGCCATAAAGCATTCAGATCGACAAAAGCGGAGACTTAATTCGCATGCGCGCTACGGATGTCCTGTGACCGGGTATACAGTGTGTTCTGTGCAGTAATACAAGTTTAAAAGTGGATGAAATAGACAAAACTCACTCATGAACTGAATGTGGCGATGGTGTTTCGTTTTTAAAAAGAGTGAAGTTTGAGCTAGATTGGGGAGTTTGGGTTTATCTTGGCACGAAAGTAGACTGATTGGCGATTGTCTGTAGAAAGTAAGTATGGAAGGACCCAAAGCCAAAGAAAGAGTGCCTTGATATAAGAATTAGATAACTGCACATACATAGATGTTGAGAGTTTTCGATACATGGCAAAAGTTATCAAAAGTCTTTGTCTTAGAGGAGTTATGCTTTTGACTTCTTTGTAAACTTTATTTGAAGAAGACCACCCCTACTTTTACTCTAGATATGTTTTTTGGTTGATGAAATGAAAAACACAGCATTATGCTGAGTGATTGCCGTTTTGTGTGGATGTAACCCATGGTTTCCATACTATGGCCCGGCTGGAGGTCTAAAAAGTTTAACTTTTTAGAAATCGCCGGGCGAAAATCCGTTTAAGTAGTCAGAATCTTTTCAGATTAACTACGAGATGTCCTACAAAAAAAAAAAAAAGCATGCTTTCCATTCTTTTTTGGGTGTGTTTGTCTTTCTATTTACGTCATGTTTACCACAAATTTTTGTATTTTCTTTCTTTCTTTTCCTTACAAAAAAAAAAAACAATTTAAATGAAAAAACGAACTTGAGTCTCTGTCCACGCCACCCTGTGCCGGAAGCAGACACGAGGTTCGGTCGGGCGCCGTGCACGCTTCCGAAATACATTTGCATATGCGACAAAATATTCATGCGTGGGCGGGCTAGCAATTTGTCCTAACATGCTTCTCTGTAATTTTATTAACCAGACCTAGATAAATGCGAAAGAATATGTTAGGACCTTTTGGGAACGTTTAGATTAATAGGAGTGGAGCGTTACCTTACCGAGAGCCGTTTGTAGTTGTAAAATGTTTTGGTTACCTGCAAAGAGAAAAAAGTTTGTAAGAATTTTTGTGAAATGAAATCGATAGCTTGAGTGCGAAATAAGACTGACAATGATTATAAAATAAAAGATATACACAATAATATAACTAAAATAGACTGTATCTTTACATAGTATAAAACAAAGTCGTAGCATTTTGTATTTGTACGCTTAGATTTTATATTACGCAACGGATTTTAATGCGGTTTTCATTAATAGACAGAGTGATTCAAGACTGGCAAAAGTTAGTTAAAATAAAAAAAAATAAAAAACATAAAAGTTAAATGTATTTAGTAAAAGATATACGTTCCAATACAGAATACAGTATAATTATTACCTTTTTCAACAGCGACCAGATAAATATTTGAATAAAATCGTCCATGTTTCAATTTCACTTACCAAATCAACCTTCTTTCCTATCTCAATTATTATTGATGAAGTAAGAATAGAAAATATCCCATTTCCCTCACAATACTTTATCAATCGGACATCCGGTATAATGAATAACATCGCGGTCATCATTTTTCACACATTGTTTCCTCCCTTACAAAGGTATATCGTATCTATAGGGCGAGGAAGGTATTTCTTGCTATATGGAGCGAACTTCCTCTCTACGTCAACTTTTCATATTATCTCTTCTGCACCATTAGTTGGCAGAACTTATCAATTATTTATTATGTAGTGAGAAGGTGAAGTTATAATGATGTGTGTTGTAAAGGTATATATAATGTTTACTCTGGTATCTTTAATAGTGTGTGTTTACATAGATTTTTCTGAACTCTTAGATTTTTTTATGCGTTTTTTTAATGTTTGAGTTAATTTATGTTTTATCTGAAGTATATTTTTTTTTTCATTTGAGATTTCTAAGTTCTGAAATTAAAAAGTGAAATAAATATATGAAATTTTTATACCATGTTTTTTCTATCTTTATGTGCCCTAGGTTCTAAGCAAATTTTATTCCAATCAATTTAAACAAAGGAATAAATTTAATCAATCACGGTCAAGAAATAAAAACTAGTCATGGTCTGAGCCAAATAAAACAGCCAGAAACACATAATCAAAACACCAATCCCAGTAAATGGACCAGTCAGTCATGATTAGTTCAATCATCTAACTCCATAACCAGCAGTTATAAGATAACCACAGTCAGGTAACGTTCGTTATCCGGTTAACTGAAAATTCGTTCAGTTACATCAAAGCTCAATTTCGCTGTCAGCGTCGCATTAAGAATGTATGCCGTCCACCCTTCCGGTGCATTGCTATACAGGATGTTGTTACACTTGGCAGGATTAATAGAATTACAAATAACGTAATATTACTACCTTCAAGAGGCTAGCATTAATTTAATACATTTAAAAAATAAGTTCTGAAAGTAAAAAAAAATGTAGCAATGTTTCTTAATAATTTTTCTGAGCCAGCTTATGGACGCTTCTAGCGAGTATGTATTTTTCTCGTGTTCGAGAAAATGGAAATCTGTTACTGTTACTGTTTGCCTGCATCATTCCCCGTGACTTCCAGTTTTTTCGATCCAGAGTAAACTGGACCTTTGGTCGTTTGTTTTGGCTCGTCCCACCATCTTCTACAAGGCTCACCGCGATACCTTCTCGCCATGTCAGGGCTCCAAGTAGAGGTTATTCTGGCCAATAAGCTCATTGTGCATACGCCAGACATGGTCAGGCCAAGCCCGTTTCAGCTTAGTGGCTTTGGAGCGCAGTGTAATGATGCACACTGCGATGGGAATCGAGTCGCAGAAAAAACTTTCAGACAACGGGATAGTGCATTTAGATGAGTAGAAGAGCATATAAATATAACATAATGACAGCAGCAGTCATCTTTATGAAGCAAATTGCGCTCATTTTAAGTTAAAAAAAGACAGAAGAGAGAGAGAAAAGATTGAAAAGAAAGAAAGAAAATAAAGAAATGTGTTTATTCTACACAAATAAAACGCACATTGTAAAAAAGACAACATACAAAGAAACCAAAAGCTTCAAGCTTGCATTTCATGTTCGTGGTGTCTGTAAAGACGTAATTTCTTCATTTTAACTATGGCGTTGAATTGTTTCTACGTCCCGTCAGGACCACACCCTGTACAACCAAACCCACCTTTCGCTTTAATCGCATTTTGTATAGTTAATAAACAATGAATTTGTGAACTCGTTAGCAAGGCGTGGTCGAGTATTCATACATATTGTTGTCAATAATTAATGACATACGTGTTAGAAGTAATGATGTCATTAATTTGAGGGGTGAGTTTTAGGAGTTTCAGGTAAGTTGCAGGTTATAATTGGCGGTAGTAACAGCTTTAATTATAATGCAGTTTAGTTCGAAAATATAATATAATATCACGCCTGTGTTCCCCTTAAGGTTTCACAGAGGTTTGCATCTATAGTAAGTTTGAGTCTCGTGTAACCGGGGGTGAGTCTATTGTCATCAACCGGGCATAGGGTTTTAGGTTGTTTCTCACAAATTCCAGATTGAAAAACACTTTGCCCGACCCGGATATCGAACCCAGTACCTCATTCTCAGTAGTAGCGCCGACCCTTAGAACAATGAGGTAGTCTCTTCTAAAAGCAAAAGCTTGATAAAAAAGTAAAGGTAAAGGCTAGTTAAAAAGCTTAATAAAGTCAATTAAAAATCCTAGTTGACTTCGCCACTGTTACTGAAGAACTAAGTTCAGAATTACGGATTTTTTTTTTTTTTTAATTGTTTCAATGTTTGATGGCACTGTAACGCTCATTTATATTATCTATATTCATGATAAACGTCATCATAATACTAAATTTTTGAGCAAAATTGATTACAATTCCGCCATTTGTTTATATTTCTATCTAACCTCTTCCCAGCTATGTTGGGGTCGGGTTTAAGTCTTACCAGATACAGGCCAGATCAGTGATCACCACAAGCGACTCGATGTTTTGTTCTATACAGCACTAATTATTCCAAAATGTTGAACTACAAACTTGATTTAGTATTTTCTACGTTAATTTCGTTGTAAATAAAAAGATTTCCGCAATAAAAGTATGAAGCGTATTCATCCTATTTTTTCATGTTCCTACACGCTGTGTTAGCGTAATTTCAGCGCGAAATATTTCATGTTTTTCACTGAAATTATGCATTCAGCATTTTAATTTATGATGTGTTAAGTTTATGAATTGCTGCTCGTGAAATCTTTTTAGGTTTTTGAAGTAAATTATGATGCGGTTTTGAACATTTGTAAGGAGTAAAAAGTGACCATATTAAATTTAGTTTTCGCACGTTCGTTCTTCATTGTATAATGAAACTTAAAACAAGCCATCGATGTTATTATAATGATTAACTATTCATGCTGTAGAATTACTAAGGTTACACTCTTTATTGTGGTAAGGAAAGTCCTTGATCAAAGACTACAGATAATAAGTAAGTTTAGCTTGACTAGACCAAAACTAGATATGTGAATACAGTTAGATTCAGAAGGTCGAAAATAAGAAGGTATAGTGGTAGTTAAAAAAAGCCTATAGCTTCTTAGCAATGGACGCAAACTGAAAGTTTCAAGCGTCGACATTCGCATCGTGCTTCTGCCCTTGTCCCATATTTATTTTAGGTCGGTGCATCATGTCATAATTTTACAACCATCTACATACATACTCAACTCTTCCCTTACATGCTACCGTACCATGACAACAGTTTTTTGCACAGGTTTCCAGTCACTGAGGCCGCATCATCATCATCATTTCAGCCGCAAGACGTCCACTGCTGGAAATAGGCCTCCCCAAAGCACTGCCACTTCGACCGGTTCTGTCTATCCAGCGGATTCCTGCGGCCTTCACCAGGTCATCGGTCCATCTTGTGGGAGGGCTTCCAACGCTACGTCTACCAGTACGACTAGGATGGGCAGCGTTCGGGAAGTTACGCGCTATCTTCTCGGCCCACTTACCGCAGTGTCTCAAGACAAAAGTCTTTGACCAGTGTGAGTTGCCAGTGATGACCTACGACACTTCCTCTTATACATATACTTAATTCTTTTTCTATCCATTTGCGTAACACCACACATCCTTCTTAGTATCCTCAACTCAGCTGAAAGTTTCAGGCAAAACAAACTAAAACAAAACCTATAGGTACTTGAATGTTTCAATAAAACTAAACTGGAACAAAAGTGTAGTGCGTCTGACACTTGAGTTAATGAGTTGCGAACTGGTTGGGCCATGTTTACAAGTAACATAAGTACATGTTAGCGGTTTAATTAACTTTGTCACTGTGCCAGGACTGTTTGTTAGTTGTGGAGGGGTTTTGCTGTAATGATGGGGAATGGGAAATATTATGGGCACTCCAGTAAAACTTAGTGCGTTGTAAAACTTTTGATAAAAAAAGAAACACCAAAGGTATTTATAGTAGAGCTGCTTACACTTCCAAAAATAAAAATAAACATAAACAGCCCATAATGTTTTCACTGCTGCGACATAGGCCAACTCACAGTGAGACGGAGTGTGCCGATTTTTAGATTATTTATTTTATTTTAAAGAAGGCTTACAGACTAATAAACCAATGATATAAAAAAGTTATATAAAAAATTGCCAATAACAAGCTTCCACATATAGTTAAGAAAATGATACCACATGTCTTCGAATTTTCGTATCTAGGACATGCTGGTTTCCTCACAATGTCACCTGCCTTCACCGTTTTTGATAGAAATGAGACTTTAATTGATTGAGTCGCATTGAGGCTTTTTGCTACAAAGTATGTGTGATTTTGATGTTTTTAGGGTTCCGCACCTCAAAAGGAAAAAGCGGAACCCTTATAGGATCACTTTGTTGTCCGTCCGTCCGTCCGTCCGTCTGTCAAGACCCTTTTTCTCAGGAACGCGTGGAGGTATCAAGCTGAAATTTATACCAAATCCTCAAATCTACTGCCCCTTAGAGCTGTGAAAAAATCAAACTTCTAAGCTAACGCAATCAAAAGATATAGCCGTTTATACCGCAAATTTCCACAAATTTTCGAAACTCGCAAGGGAATCAAAACCTAAAGGGTACTTCCAGTCGATCTAGAATTTTGAAATTTGGTACGAAGCAACGTCTTATAGCACAGATAAAGGAAAAATTGCGAAAACCATAAATTTTTAGTTACATCTTATTATAAACAGAACAAAACACAGACAGAAATAAAACCAAGCCAAGAAACAGAACAGAACTACGACTCGATTGTCGTGACGGGTGAACTTTTACTTATATACCTACAGGTTTGTACGGAACCCTCGGTGCGCGAGTCCGACTCGCACTTGGCCGGTTTTTTTTCTTTATGTGTTGAGCGTTCTGTTTGCGCTGAATAAATAATAATTCTGACTTCTTTTTCTTTTTCACTGTAGCAGCAGATTTTCGTGAAATGCACCTATTTCACTAATGGTAATTCTTACTCTCAGCTGTAAGTGTAGGATCTCGTGATAGAACACGCGAGTACATGATTCATGTTTATTGATAATAATTAAGTGCACAAACAAACAATTAACTTGATTTACTGTAATTATGTAACGTTATGACCTATTCAGTAAATAAAAGGTATACGTAGAACAATACTGTGAGAAAGGAAAAAAATAATGGTAAAAGTATTTAGAAAATTTAGATTTTGTTTTGTGGTTGGGATTCGACGTCAGAGACAATTAATAGTTACAAAAATATAATATTGGAAACACCGGGAGGGGACGCCCTAGGACGACATATAGGGACCTTATTGGTGATGTTCTTCAGAAAGGTCAGGTGCGTAGTACTCGCAACTGGCGTGTGTGTATGACCAATTGTATGAACATAAACGAGGCAAAAGAAGTGTGTAGAGATCGTAGCAGGTGGCGTTCCGTGGTTTCTGCCTACCCCCATGGGAAAAAGGCGTGATTGTATGTATGTATGTATGTAAAAATATAATATTAATACGCGATTTAGACCGCGTGAAATTTATTTTCCCCCGACACCTCTCATCGCATTGTATCGCCCGTCCACGCTGTAACATCATTTCGCTTAGCGTTCTTTTGCATTTTTTATGCTTGGCTCCCATCGTGATGACAAGGAGCGAATACCCTTCCTCAAAAATTGAGCTATCAAATAGAAATATTTTTTTTTTTAAATACGACGAGCAGTTCGTGAGATTATCGCGTTCAAACAAACTAAACTCTTTAGCTTTATTATAACTTTATAGATGTTGACACTTTGCAAGACACTAAACGCTCCCAGACGTAATTACGATGAAATTTCTATTTCTCTCGTTCAGTGTCATTGTTTGATTATCATTTCAGCCGAAAGACGTCCACTGCTGGACATAGGCCTCCCCCAAGCTCCGCCACTACGACCAGTTTTGTGCTTCCCGCATCCAGCGGATTCCTGCGACCTAAACAAGGTCATCGGACCACCTTGTTGGAGGCCTTCCAACTCTACGTCTTCCGGTACGCGGTCACCACTCCAGAACCTTTCGGTCCCATCGGCCATCTGTTCTGCGAGCAATGTGCCCTGCCCACTGCCACTTCAGTTTAGAAATTCTTCGGGCTGTGTCAGTTACCTTGGTTCTCCTACGGATCTCTTCATTTCTGATTCGATCGCGTAGGGAAACTCCAAGCATAGCCCTCTCCATCGCCCGTTGGGTGACTTTCAGCCTTCTAATAAGGTCCATTTCGTAACGTCCACTGCCCGTCCGCCCATTGACCTCCCCCCATTTGGATTAGCCATAATCGCCACGCTTGGCAGGCGGGTTGGCGATCGCAGTATGATCGTAAAAGGCATAGAGAACGCTGCTACCCATTCTCTATTAAGTCCCTTAATCGCCTTATACGAACCCACGGGAAGAAATGGGAAATGCATGACAATCATTTTCAGTATGCATCTTTTTATCATAAACGAATACAACATAACAAATTAAAACCGCAATCAAGATCCTACAGCCACAGTTCCAACTCATCGCTTAAACTATCCTCGAACACTGAACCTAACTACTTGGCAGTAATGCACAAGTTAGACATCTGTCTGCCCTCTTACTGCAGCTAGGGAATTGAGTTTGATGGTGTTGTAAACTAAGATAAATTGCGGGTTTTTGTTGCGTTGTAAATTGGGTTTTGCGGAGTTTTTAAGGAATATTTTTGTTTTGATACGATTTTGTAGTCTGTTGCGAAGAGACAGATAATTCCTAAATAGTAAGTAAGGTACGCAGCAAAACTATAAAAAAATAGTTTAGTATGGTTTGGTGATAGAGGCACATATTCATCATCATCATTTCATTACAAAGGTCTCCCTCAATTTGGGGGGTTCGCCATAATCGCTACGTTTAGCAGGCGGATTGGCGATCGCAGTATGGTGGTAAAAGCATAGAGAACGCTTCTGCTCATTCTCTAATAAGTCCCTTAACCTCGTAAGACCCAACGTACAATATACTGAACAAACTGACATGCAGCATTCCGGCCCAGACTTAAAAAATCTTTTCTCCTAAACGCCCAATGTACTTTACACCCACGGGAAGAAATGGAGAAAAAAGATAGAAAATACATTTATTTAGCACAGTTTAAAAGGCACACAATAGGTATACAGGAGGAAAGAACAAAATAAAAATAAATTCAAAAAGTGTGATGGAAGGGTATTATTCTTTATGTCCGTCACCACACAGAAAAGTGTATAATAAGCTACATTTGCATGGTTTACTTTAATTGATTTGATTTGTATTTAATGATAATGCCATATATGCTATTTGGTAGGAAACCCCAAGCCTTCATAGTTATGAAAGGTTTGTGGCTAAGTGATAATAGTCACACGGGTCGATCGATGAGATTAAGCTAAACTTGCCGTGGTTGGGCCGTGGTTAGGTGACCATCTTTACATACCAAGACCCCATCGTGACTCGAAAAGCACGCTAAGCCGTTGGTCCCCGCTGACATACGTAGATTTTTGGCAGTCGTAAAGGGTCGTCAGAAGCCCGAAAGTCTTCAACCACTCGGAACTTACTAAAGGGTAAGCGTCTGCTAGGGTCGCGAGATTGTTCGAAAGAGACACCGTAGCCCTGGCACATGGGCAATTGAAGGAACACGGGTGGATTTTACTCAGTACAAGTCTGACACGCTCCGCCCAGAGCGGGAGAAATCATTTGATGATTTCCCATGCAAAAAAAAAGAGGGTAAGCGTATCCAGCAACTGGATTGTGGAGATCAGGTAGGGAGTTGCTCCTTGTAAAATACTGGTATTCAGCTGCATCCAGTTAGACTGAAAGCCAACCCTAACATAGTCAAGAAATGGCTAGGCAGATTGAATAAATTATGTCATTACATACAAAATATTTTTCGTAATAAATAATAAATAAATAAATATCTTAGGACAACCAACACAACGTTATCTGATCCCAAACTAGGCAGAGCCTGTACTATGGCAACCAGACAACTGATAAACATACTTATATATTTCTAAATACATACATATTATAGATAAATTACACCCAGACACAGAACAAATGATCGTGCTCATCACACAAAGATTTGTCCCGGGTGGGAATCGAACCCACGACCTCAGTCTCAGCAGTCAGGGTCACTAACCACTAGACTAACAGCTGAATTGTGTCATGCCATTCACTACTTTATTCCATGCACAATGCTCGGCCAACACAATGCCGATCAGAACAGACGAGCCAGCAATTACGTCCAATCTGCAAGGCCAATTCGGTAGCTGGCCTCCAATCGATTTGTGTCTTGTAGTTAAGACTGCGTCCTCACTATACGGAGAAGCGAGTTGCCTTAATTAACGTACCTACTAATAGCTAGAAATAAGACTGACACAGACTGAAAACTGTTATCTAAACGTAGAAATGTGTACTAATATCGGAAGTATATAATTGATTTTACTTTTTTAGATAGCATAAAAATTAAGGCAGAGGTGTATATACTAGGTAAAATTTAATAAGCTGGTAATGCTGTAAAGTAACACGTGTTGGATACGGTACACGTGACAATATCAAAAAACTAATCTATCAAAAGAAAGAATATCCTTTGATGGACTCGTAATGATCGATCATTTTTTAAAACAAGGTAGAAATACGTGGGCATATGAAAATTATTCGTATTCAGATGTAAGCAATCCTGCCAAAGAAGCCAAACAATTTGCTACCATCAAACACTGAAAATGATGGGAGCCTAGTTTGGAAGCAATTCTGAAACTGCGTTCAAAGGGAATGTACGGAACCTCTTTATAAGCCAATCTATGAACGTAATAGCTAGAAACAGGCACTAGCCTACGTTGAAGCTAGATTAGGACTAACAAGGGTTTTGGAACCTAGGCAGTCAAACTGCAACATTTGGTTTAACAGTTGGCGATTAACCAGGGTTTAGGTTTCAAAACTTTACGTGCGTAATGACTTTTGATGTGGGTTTAGGTTAAACTCTTGATTTATGCTTTTGTCGTGTTTAACTAAGAACTTGATCGTCCGACTTCCTTGGAACGAAAAATGAAACATCAACTATTTTAATAAAAATATTCCATTTCACATCTCATATTCCATTACTTAGATAGGTGTCGTAAAAGGCGAATAAGGGACTTACTAGAGAATGGGCAGCAGCGTTCTCTATGCATTTTACCGCCATACTGCGATCGCAAATCCGTCTGGCAAGCGTGGTGATGATGGCAGACCCCCCCTTGGGGGAGGCCTAAGTCCAGCAGTGAAAGTCTTTCGGTTGAAATGATGATGGTAATAATAATATCATAATAATATTAAGAAACAGTAGTTTCGTTTTTAATAAATGTAAACGCTATGATTTCGCATAAATCTCACGTAGCCTATAATTATTGTAATAATGGACTATAAATATTTAAACTTGAGAGAATCGATATAAAAAAGAACACATTTTAATTCCGTTAATAGTAAAAAACTCACGTACCAAAGCAATTACAGAGAACTAAGCGCCATTTTATTACCCCTGCCTCTAACTTGCTTGAATTTACTTAATTTTAATCAGTCAAATATCACCCTTATTTCAGAGCAATAGAGCACCAAACAATTTGATAGCTAAATTTATAAGGCTATAAAGTATATTCGTCCGGGGACTAGGTACCTGTTTTAAGTATAGGTTGCACACTTGCATTTTAATTTATTTGTCGGAAACAGAAACTGTTGGTATACACGGAATCTAATTTATATGGACATGTCAGTGAGTTTCGGGAGGAAGGACCAAAATTAGAACCATTGTAATAGGCGATGCCAGCCACGGTGGCGGATTTGGTCGAAAGAGTTCCGTGGCCCTGGCATAGGTAACTGAAGGAACACGGGTGGGGATTTCGTCAGTAAAACTCCCTCACGCTCCGCCCAGAGCGGGAGACGTCTTAACATAAACCCGTGATCGAAGCAAGAACAAAAAAATAAATAAATATATTCTTTATATATTCTACTGTACATGTATGTCACTGAACTCCTCCTAAACGGCTGGACCGATTTGAATGAATTTTTTGGTGGTACCCTGGATGGTTTAGATTCACAAATCAGCCTGACAGATGGCGCTGTTATCGAGTTCTAGGAAACAGGGCAACGTCTGTACGGTCAGCTAGTATAATATGAATTCGTACATAAAGTCACGCCTTCTTCCCGGCTGAAACTACAGAACGCCAGGTGGCGTTTGGGATTAATGGAGTGGTGCTACTATCCTGACATACTCTTTTTTCTTCGTTTTCGTTCAAACATACGGGTATTGTATGTGTTCGCAACCTGCGTGCGTGAATGACGTGCACTCTAATTCATCATGGACTTAGGCTTCCCCCAATTTGGGCGGGGCTTTGCCATAATCGCCACGCTTGGCAGGCGGGTTGACGATCGCAGTATGGTGGTAAAATGTATAGAGAACGCTGCTGTGCATTCTCTAGTTAGTCTTTAGTCGCGGGATGCTGCTATTCTTTACGTTCGGCACCGCAAGGAACACCCCAATCTATACTAATATTATAAAGCTGAAGAGTTTGTTTGTTGTTTGATTGAACGCGCTAATCTCAGGAACTACTGGTCCGAATTGAAAAATTATTTTTGTATTGAGTAGCCTATTTATTGAGGAAGGCTATAGGGTATATAACATCACGCTACAACCAAGAGGAGCAGAGCAGTAATGAAAAATGTTGCAAAAACGGGGAAAATCGCACGGTTAGGCGATTCGACGCGACGGGAAGGGTCGGGGGCACAAGAAATATAACGCGGACGAAGTCGCGGACAGAAGCTAGTTTAATATATTCAGTATGATGCTAGGTTAGATTTCCAGATCAGGCAAAGTATTATTGGGGTTATTCTATTCGAATTTTCTCAGCAGCAGCTCGGAGTCTAGATATGTGCCCAGTTAATGGTACTAGGCTCGTCCCCTATTATATGGGACTTAAACATAACAGGCGAAATTTGGGTGTTCTATAGATACACTTATGCCTACTCCTTTGGGATTAATGGCGTGATGTTATGAATGTTGTATTATACAGGTTGTGGCGTAAGTAATGGTGCACCGCTCAGGATTTGATAAACCGGATAATTAACTATAACAATTAAAAATTTTAACCATTTTTACCCAAAATTTTTTTTTACAAAAATTGCCCTTGAATTTGATGGTGTGTTAAAAATTGTGGTTAAAATTAGAGAAGAACCAACTTTTTCTTCAAAAGAGCTGAATTTACATAAAAAATCATAATTTATCATGACAGCTCTAGTATTCAGCAGTAACTAACAGAAATCAAAATAAAAAAAAATAATGGTTTTTGTTGAAACTACAAACAAATATGTAATAAAAGGTCGAAATTTCGTAAATAAAAGACAAAAATGAAATATTTTCGGAACCCTTGGGTAAAAATGGTTCATCGAATCCTGAACGGTGGACCACTACTTACGCCACACCCTGTATATACAAATAGCCCCACATATTTTTCTTTCCATACATTTCCCAAAAGCTAAAAACATGGTAGTAGTCCTTCATTCCCAAATTCCCATAATATATTACCGCTTACACAACGTTCACGCAAAACCCTTTACAATGGCTGAAACATTCAGCGCAGAAAATATGAAAATAATGCAGGCGGGTACTTCCGGTAGCGCCGCAACACGAATGTATTCCAAATTTGAATGTCTGTATGTAATTTTAATGTCCGCCATGAGCAACCGCGCAGATTTAATTTTGCGTAAAATGGGGAGGCTTAAGTTAGAGGTAAGAGCGGGTAAGACATAGAGTTCAGTAACGTTACTCTTGGATTAGAGGTAGACTAGAAGTATCGGCACCGATTTAAAAGTTGTAGGTCGTGACTTTGAACACAGACAAGCGCTGTACTTTGTGTAAATATTTTCATCACCATTGCTCTTAAAACGGTTAAGGAAAACATCGCGGCATGTTTTAGAATCTATCAACCCGCACTAACATGCCTTCTCGCTCCACCCAGAGCGGGAGACGTCATTTGATGATTTCTCACCCACAAAAAAAAGGCAAGAGTAGAAACTGCCCGGAACTTCGGCAAAAACTATAAACTTCATGTTTCGAACCTCAGGGTTCGTTATTTCTATTATTATAATAATTATATTTCAGCAATTTCGACACTTTCCAAATCGCTTGTCACTCTTACACGTACCACAATACAAACCCAGCACATTTCCCGGTAACACAAATGTTCTTGCTCTAATAATGTTGTAATTAGGATCTGAAATATGAAATTGTTAAACCACTTGGATTTAAATGAGAGAAACGATAATGTTTGTTAAATACCTGTACTTTATTTAATTGCACCTATAGGTTCTGTAATTACTTTTTTATGAAACTGTTTTACATTCTGTGATCACTTTAACTCATACACTGACTTAAAATTGTTAAAATATTAAGAAATCCGTATACTTGCCTTTGCAGTGTTAGTAAATATGTGAGCACCATGTATTTATCATATAACTAGCTTCTGCCCGCGACTTCGTCCGCGTTAAATTTCTTGTTCCCCCGACCTTTCCCGTCGCGTCGAATCGCCTACCCGTGCGAGTTTTCCCGTTTTTGCAACATTTTTCATTACTGCTCCGCCCCTCTTAATTATAGCGTAATGTTATATAGCTTATAGCCTTCGTCGATAAATAGGCTACCCAACACAAAAATAACTTTTGAATTCGGATCAGTAGTTCCTGAGATTAGCGCGTTCAATCAAACAAACATACATACAAACTCTTCAGCTTTATAATATTAGTATATATAGTAATATAGTATAGATTCATTTATCTCTCATTTGCCTGTTGTGGTATGGTAATTTTATTCTGGGAGCATCGTCGGATCTTCACATATAATTGTGAAAATATTGTGTGGTGAAGTTTCTTGCTTATTCTTCTGCTTACGAATATACTTTTTGGAAGGAGTGACTAGAAGCAATTCTATTTTAATGTCAATGTTCTCGTTCAAAACTGGCTTTTATATGCCTATCCACACTAATATTATAAATGCAAAACCGATTTAAATGAAATTTGGTACACAGATAGTTTAGGGCCTGAAAAAGGACATAGGGTACTTTTTATCCCGGTATTACGTTCCTGCGGGATATTTTCCGACCTCCACGCGGGCGAAGCCGCTGGCAAAAGCTAGTTTGAAATAAATGCATGTTTGACTGGCCTGTTAGTCTAGTGGTTAGTGACCCTGACTGCTAAAACTGAGGTCGTGGGTTCGATTCCCACCCAGGACAAATCTTTGTGTGATGAGCACAATCATTTGTTCTGTGTCTGGGTGTAATTTATCTATAATATGTATGTATTTAGAAATATATAAGTATGTTTATCAGTTGTCTGGTTGCCATAGTACAGGCTCTGCCTAGTTTGAGATCAGAAATAACGTTGTGTTGGTTGTCCTAACATATTATATATATATATATATATTAATGCTTTGACTTTGAGATAAATATATTGTACGTGAAACCATATGAATTTTCGTCGGAGTTTTGGACAAGCCCATGTCCAGTGCATCACCATAATCGCAAATTAATCATTTTTGTTTATTCCCTAGGCCTTTTATAAATACAGAAGTGGACATTGTGGACGATAATTAATCATTTGTAAACTCGTCTCGTTCAAACAGTTTACGGGATCTATACAAGCAGGGTCCTTCGGCGTCACTTGTCATTTGGGTAGGGGATCATTTGTAAAGGTATTATTCGCACCTGCGGCCGCTGACCGCGGAGGTGGGCGATATAAATTAATATTTGGATCATGGGTCCGGATGTACGCTAAAATGTTGCTTCTTGACGATTGTAAAAAGTGGTGATTTTTTTATTTTATTTATTTACATATTCTAACTAGCCAACACCCTTATCAATCAGAATCTGAACCATTTTGAAAAATATTGCTAATTCATTACTTCATTTCGGAAAAAAAAAATGTTCAACATCGTAAATAGCTCAATGAATTTTGTTAAACTTACAAAATGGATCCCATTCCTACTGTTACCCAACTATCCAGCTGTATCTACTGTGCGTGCCACTGTAGGGCAAAAGCCTCCTTCTTCCGTTCGACACAATTCTGCCTTTTGCTATTGCTAGTTACTGTAAGAAAACTTGAATCGAACATAATGGTGTTGTAATAAACTATATCTACATAATAATATACCAGAAAGAAAACTGTCGCTCTATTTATTAATTACTCTGCTGAAAACAAGTTATTAGCAAATTTAAACAATTGACTGACTAATTTTCTAAAGAACATAGTAAAACGAATATAGCTAACATCATAAAATAAACATTTTATTCCCAATAAACCGGCAAAAGTGCCCGCTCATCAAGTACGTGCACTAACAATAGGCTATAGACTAGCAATCGTGCAGATGCGCCATCTTAGCGGCCTCGCAACGTCACCCTAGCTACTCAAACGGTCAGTGACCGGACCTCAGATGCACAATTTACGACAATATAGCGTAAAAAAGAGGCCAAGTGCGATTCAGACGCGCACAGGGACAATTCCGTACCTCCGTATAGTATTTAATGCTACATTCGATATTCATATAAATTCTTAGTTAAAAAAAAACAGGGTTTTTGTACGTGATAACTTTAATTTTAAAGTATATTTGATTTTTAACCGACGAAAAAAAACGGAGGAGGTTATCAATTCGACGCGTATTTTTTTTATGTCTGACCACGCATAACTTTTTACATAGTTGTCCGATTGTGATAATTCTTTTTTTATTGGAAAGGGTTTACTCCGAGGGTGGTCCCATATAAATTTGCAAAACAAAATCGAACCCTAAAGGTCGGAAAACAGGGGATGATTGATTGTCCACTCATTAATTGTAATGTATAACCACGCATAACTTTGTACAGGGTAGTCCGATTTAGATAATTCTTTTTTCATTGGATAGGGTATACCTTGCCAAGTATTATTAGTACATTAAAACCACAAAAAATACAAAATAAAAACTTTTTAACAAAAAATTAAACCGCCGAAAAAAACAGAAAAGCAAAAAATAATAAACCTTAAAATTATGAGTCGGCGCTTTGAGTGATCTTTGTTCATTAATTTTTCAGCGCCGACTCAAAATTTTAAGGTTTATTATTTTTTGCTTTTCTGTTTTTTTCGGCGGTTAAATTTTTTGTTAAAAAGTTTTTTAATATTTGTTGTTATAGCAGTCATCATCATCATCCTCATCATTTTAGGCAAAAGACGTCCACTGCTGGATATAGACCTCCCGCAATTTGAAATGGTTTGTCATAATCGCTACGCTTGGCAGGAGGTGGTAAAATGCAATAGAGCAATGCTGCTCCTCATTCACTAGTAAGGGGGCGTCCATTAATTACGTGAGGCATTTTTGAGAATTTTCGACCCCCCCTCCCCCCTTGGTGAGATATCGTAAAATTTTCCTCAACTCCCTCCCCCCTCCTAATCTCACGCGAGATTCTTCAAAACTTCTATTTGGGCTGTAAACGTGTTGGATTATTGAGAAAAAAAAAAACAAAAACTTCTTATTTTCAAGATTTTGGCTCTTCAAGTCTCGTCTAGATATTTTTTTATCAGCATTGTGTCAGAGTTGGCCATATTTTATTGTAGAAATAATTTTTCACGCAATTTTACACCGTTTTCTGCGAGAAAAATAATTACGTGATATTTGCCAAGACTGCCCCTTCCCCCTAAGTGAGATTTGAAAAGATTTAGTTTGATTCCCGCCCCACCTAGAACACCTCACGTAATTAATGGACGCCCCCTAAGTTTCTTATTCGCCTCTTACGACACCCACAGGAGGAAATGGGATGGTGCTATTCTTCACATCCTGCACCACACGGAACACGCGGCCATAGTTAGACATAATGAGTGAAAATTTCAAGTGCATTTTCTTATTGCGGTTTAAAAGATCCCTGTGACAGATGGACGGCCAACGGAGCTTAGAGTTTTTTTGCGTATGGAACCCTAAAAACGTATATTACATGTAATAACATAATTCGCTTTCGACATATGGAGATTAAATTATTCTTTTATATTGTAAATGCTGTATGTGGGTGCAAATTTTATGTCTTTATGACTTTAAAATTGCTTACGGCGACATTTAAGGGCGTAAAATTGCAGTATCTTGGTATTTGGCTGTAATTTTTCAGTGAAAATATTTTTATTTCGGGATACAGTAAACGCAGATGTTTGTTGTAAGTAAGGCTTTAAAATAAAGGTGTTTTGAGAAAAGTTAATTTAAAAACCGACTTTTGCCTGCTTCTTTGATATAGTGGTCGCAATCGCTACTCAGGATCACGCACGCACGCACGGGATCGATTCTCAGGTCGTGCAAAATGATATTGGGTTTTTCTATCTGGATTTTTACCAGTAGTAGACCGGACTCTGGATTTGTGCCCGTTGGGAGGCAATAGGCTTGTTAAATGAAACTTAAAAATGACTGGAAATGTGGGTGTTCTATAGGTACATCTCTGCCCACCCCTTTGGGGAAACAAGACGTGATATTGTGTATCATCATCATCATCATTTCAGCCGCAACACGTCCACTGCTGGACATAGGCCTCCCCAAAATTCAAGGGTTCACCATAATCACTACGCTCGGCAGGCGGGTTGGCGATCGCAGAATGGTGGTAAAATGCATAGAGATCGCTGCTGCCCATTATCTAGTAAGTCCCTTAGTCGCCTTTTACGACACACACGAGAAGAATTGGAGTGATGCTATCTTTTCGTTGACACCACACGGAAAACTATACAACTTTACTATCAATCATCATTCATCATCTGCCTAGCCTTTTCCCAACAATGTTGAGGTCGGCTTCCAGTCTAACCGGATGTCTATCTGACCTCCACAACCCAGTTACTGGATAATACGATACCTTATGGTAAGACTGGTTGTCAGACTTTCGGGCTTCTCACGATCCGTAACAATTTTACTATCAATCATATGCCTAATTCATGGTTCAAGATTGCGCGTCAGTCTATACCACCCTTTATTTATTGCATAAACCGACGATACAGATTTTTCGATTTTGGCTGGCCTGTTAGTCTAGTGGTTAGTGACCCTGACTGCTAAGACTGAGGTCGTGGATTCGATTCCCACTCGGGACAAATGTTTGTGTGATGAGCACGATCATTTGTTCTGTGTCTGGGTGTAATTTGTCTATAATATGTATGTATTTAGAAATATATAAGTATGTTTATCATTGTCTGGTTGCCATAGTACAGGCTCTGCCTAGTTTAGGATCAGATAAGGGTGTGTTGGTTGTCCTAAGATATTTATTATTATTATTTATTATACTTTAGAAATCTCGCAGGCTTTCAAATCAAATCAAAATATTTTTGTTTTACATAAACCTACATTGAAACTTATGACACGTCAGAAGCTAGGCGCTTTACCTATCTCAATGCAGTCTGAGCAAGTCTCCATCTTTTCGATGTGACGTCACCAACCAACTCCAATACCCACTCCCCGATTCCGGAACCGATGTCTAATTAAAACGACGTACAAATGCACGTATAACGTTGTTGTGATTAAAGCAGGTGTGTACACCCCTTAATTAAGGCACGGTGCCATCGGGGGAGCTCTTCACTTGAATAAAAGATACGACACGTGTAACCTCTGCTTAACCTGGTTTTACTGTGATATGTGATCGTGTGTTGGTATCGAAAATGGTGATAAGAATTTTTAGGGTGAATCTGAAGGTGAGTTGGGTTATCGCTACAAATGCCACATAGAAAGCACAGGAGTTAATGACTTCGGTTTTCGAATTTTTAAATGTGGTGATTTGTTTTTTTACTGACCTCGAAAAGAAGCTTCTCAATTCGCATTTTTTTTCTGCCAATTATAATATTGGATAGGGTATGCCTTTGGGGTGGTTCTATATAAGTTTTATTCAGTTAGCTTGGGTAGTTTTTACATTAGTTTTGATAATACATATTTAATCTACTCTGTGTATCTTGACGAAGTTCTAATCCTTCTTGTCACTCTTGTTTACATGGCAATTAGTGGTATACAAATTGGCGTAGGATTGGTACCAAAAAAAAAAAAAACTAACTTACTTTTTACTTTTAAAAAGAGTTCATAATTATTTTTGCCACAGGCGAAGTACAGATGCCAGCGCATAAAGCTACTACAATCTGTCAAATTTCTTTAATAGATTTTCAACTTTATCGCTTAAGTCTTAGGTTCAAAATGGATTAGGAAAATTTGATAGTTTCGGGTAGCTTAATGTGCTGGCGTCTGTACAAACTAACGACACTTCACCCATCAATGTAACACCTGAGCTGTACGCGACAAAAAAATCATGCCGTGATTTTATTACGTTCGTGTGTATGTGGACTAACATTTAATACCCAGAAGTAATTATCTTCTCTGTACGTAACATCTATAAAATTAAATAAACCCCATAGCCAAATTACGTCCCAAAGTTTTCACCACCCATTTTTATGTCCAAAAAAAATATCCTCCATAAAATTATTCCTGCCAGCTGTCATTTTACCTAAAACAAACCGTAAACATATAAACGGTGGACCTCACGATTTTGCCTCGCAAACATATGTGCCATAATGTTCCGTATTAGCAAGTAAAATGACCTAAAATGAACTGACCCGCCCTTCATTAATTTGTGAAATTAATTGTCCAAATCTGGGAATGTTGGTGCAAGACCAACCTTGTTTATGGTTCAACTCTTATGGACGCCATTTTATTTTATGGGATGCCATGGGATGTCACTGTTTACGTATTTAGAAGGTTTAGGCGCGTGATTTGCATTTTTGCTGAGTGTTGTGTTTCGAATTTTTGGTCTGGCAACATACCTATATTGTGAAAAAAAAGACTGTTTATGCGTGTATTAAGCCCAGTCGTCCATTTTGCATCTAATAACGCACTGTCTTTTTAACCAGACTTATGAACGTGTTTAATGATTCACCGTCAAATTCCAAAAACCGTTAGTATAAAATCTATCCAGCGAGATTGTAATCTCTCGAGGTATTGTGAACCGTAACATACTGCTTACAATTTAACGTATTATTTTACGAGATTACAATATCACGAAGTGAAATCGTCAAATTGTGAAATGGTGTGCGACAAAACACACCTCTTGCGCTGATTGGTTTGATCGAATTTGATTATATGAAGGTAAAGCAGAAATTCCAAAGACAAAACCTACAAGCCCTAAATATTATGATGTGTTGTCGTCTCAACCACATGTATATATAGAGAGACTACAACACACACAACGGACTGTCGGAGGGCTATGCTCACAGTTTGTCTTCTCGCATAATATTTTGTCCAAACAATTCCTACTACGCTTCTATGTGCATATGTAAAGCGGAGACGAGACTAGGACGGGACGTAGACATTCTGAAGACAACGTATTATGTTTGCTCCGAACAACAAGCAATGTCCGAATCGGGATTATACATATGCAATACGTGCATTGTGCTCTAGAAATGTAAAGGAGTTATTATAATATCGTGCTCAAAGCATGGATATATTATTGAACTTGTAAAGTTAGTCCACGATCTAGTTTGGTAGGTAATAGGACGTGTTTCTTGGTATTGTAAATCTAAATATTAACATGTGGAACTTTTACTCATTTCTATGAAAATTACGCGGACGGAGGAGTATGAAATTTGGCACAGTTAAATTTTACATGGAGTACAGAAAGCTAATATTTTTATATAATAATGCATTAGACATCATTAAGTTTTCAATTCATTTTGGTTGAATTTCAACTAGTGGGCGACTAGAAGTTCTAATAAATTGACAAAAACATTGGATAAGCGACAAAAAAAGAAGATTTATCTTCTTTGTACACAAAAACTTAAATAGGACGGTTTAAAAATTTTTTTTTTACAAAATTTGGTAATGAAACCAGATGACTCTTATAACCTACCTTGATTATTATTAACAGTCCACCAACCAGCTTCCACCGCTGAAATTAACGAAAATATAATTATCCATTCGAGTATTAATTCAACCCGTCTCGAATCACCGCAAAATATTTTTGATTATGATTATTAAATTCAAAATCAACCCTTGCAATTATAACTTGTATCTGTTTACAAGTTTATTTAAAACAATAAATGCGGAGTGAACTGTGGAGGGTTAAGTCTGCCCCCTCTCGGTCACGCTCATTTACCTTGTAATTATACACGGCGAGTAACTTCAGTGTTTTGAAGATGAGAAGGAATTTCAGGATTGGGTATGTGGCAGAGATTTGGATAGTGTATTTATGAAACTTTCTACAATACAGAAACAAAAATGCATAATGCAATGGAGATGCTGTGCTTTTCTATATCAAAAGTTATTTATTCAAATTAAGCTGTGAGTCAGCACTTTTTTTAGCGTAAAAATTACAAAGGCATTCTCCTAAAACGCCCGCCCTCCACCACTTCCTAGTGCTTTTGCGAGAAGAAAAACAGTTAAAATAAAGCTAAGTCTAGTGTGTTCGTATGGTTTTCAAGGGTTTCGATTAAATAGACTGGGCAGGATCAACTGCCTAAATCGTTGCCACCTTCACATATCATCATCATCATCATCATTTCAGCCGAAAGACGTCCACTGCTGGACATAGGCCTCCCCCAAGCTCCGCCACTTCGACCGGTTTTGTGCTTCCCGCATCCAGCGGGTTCCTTCACATATACTTTAAACTATACACTTTCATACAAATTAGAACGCGGTATTAAGTTGGGCAACAGAACGAGTGCAGTATTTCTAGTTTTCATTTCGAAAAGCGAGAACTATATATGCAGACAAATTTTGACACGTTTTTGGCAAAGTTGGACTCTGAACTATTTATGAGAAAAATTCAGAGACATTTATCTGCTAAAGAGGCGCCGCGCCGTCCGCGTCGTGCGTTATGCTTTCAAAAAAAGAGCAACGTCAAAAGTAAACAAAAAAAACACGCTACCATTGAAAACCAAACTAAAAAGTACAAAATAATGGAAAAAAAGCGTGGGGTGCTTTTTAAGGTATTTTTTTATTGATATCAGGCACCCAACGCTTTTTTTCCATTATTTTGTACTTTTTAGTTTGGTTTTCAATGGAAGCGTGTTTTTTAGTTTTTTTTTAAACTATTATTTATTTTCTATTTTTAGGGTGTTTCGAATTTTGAGACGTATGTCAGCGTAGTTTGTGACGTATGTCAGCATAGTTTTCGAAGACAGTTTTGTTTTTGCTGTCCTGGTAACCCTGGCAAGGATAATGGCACAAATTAGTTTGTGACGTATGTCAGCGTAGTTTTCGAAGACAGTTTTTTTTGCTGTCCTGGTAACCCTGGCAAGGATAATGGCACAAATTTATGAAATTATTGCATTGTCATCGGTCCTTGACAGGTGTGCAAAGTTTGAATGAAATCTGGTCGTTTAAAGTGGGTCAAAATCGCGCTATAAGGAGTCGGTTACAAACAAACATACAAGTGAAGCTAATATAAAGCGTGTAAAAAAAGTGCCACTACCGCGTTCTCTTTCTCAGTACCCTGCCATGTACCCTTCTTCCGAAAGTTTGTAATGTTTTGATTTCTAACGACGGGACACGTCTAATAATTTCTTACTGCCCTCTCTTCACAAACATACCTTCTACAAAACAATCTATTTTAAACCATATTACTATAGACATAAGGTTTTGACAGAAGCAATTAATTTGCTCAGATTTGAAGGTATTTGCAAGTTTTATTGAATGGAAAAGTTCCTCTGAAATGTAAGGAGCAAGGAAATGTTATTAATTAAAATATACATTTCCTTACTGTAAGAGATTTTTGTATTTAAAAAGCTTTTCAAAACTTATTTGCTTAGGATTTTGTTGGCGTGGCGTAGGGTAGGTTTTTTGAACACACACACACACACCACTAAAAAGGTATACCTACCTACAAATATCAAATATTTATAAACAAGTTACACAAAATAATACATTTCAAAGTCGGTGTCCTGTCCTTTTCAAAATCTTTTGGCGAAAGACGAGGAGGTATCTTTCTTTCTATTCTGTTTAGAGCTGACTTTACTTTTAGTCAACACTTTATACTAGGCTATAAATATTACGGTTTCACAGCTTTTGTATAGAAAATATGACAAACTGTAAAAACATCAAATTAAATTAAAATTGTGCTAAAAATCAGAACTTTTCGAAAGTCAAAATTACAATAGACAGTTCCCCAAAACGCCCGCCCTGCTTCACTTGCTAGTGCTTTAGCTGGAAAGAAGAAGTGCTGCAACAAGCTCCCCAGCAGTTATTCATAAGATTATTAATTGAATATCGATAAATTAGTCACTAATAAAATAAATAGACCGAAACCAGTCTAAGAGCCGGCTGTCGCTGAAAACCAGCGCTGAGGCTCCGTCTCGCATAGGGTCACAGCATTATGCTGAGCGATGGCCGTTTTGCATGGATGTGACGCATGTTTTCCAGCAGCTTTTTTCTTTTTTTTATGTTTTTATCCTTTTTTAGGGTTCCGTTGCCAAATGGCAAAAAACGGAACCCTTATAGATTCGCCATGTCTGTCTGTCTGTCTGTCTGTCTGTCTGTCTGTCCGAGTATGTCACAGCCACTTTTCTCCGAAACTATAAGAGCTGTGCTATTGAAACTTGGTAAGTGGATGTATTCAGTGAACCGCATTAAGATTTTCACACAAAAATAGAAAAAAAGCAATAATATTTGGGGTTCCCCATACATAGAATTGAAACTCAAAATTTTTTTTTTCATCAAACCCATACGTGTGGGGTATCTATGGATAGGTCTTTAAAAATGATATTGAGGTTTCTAATATCATTTTTTTTTTAAACAATAATATTTGGGGTTCCCCATACATAGAACTGAAACACAAAAAAAAAATTTAATCAAACCCTTACGTGTGGGGTATCTATGGATAGGTCTTTGAGGTTTCTAATATCATTTTTTTCTAAACTGAATAGTTTGCGCGAGAGACACTTCCAAAGTGGTAAAATGTGTGTCCCCCCCCCCCCCCCGTAACTTCTAAAATAAGGGAATGATAAAACTAAAAAAAATATATGATGTACATTACCATGAAAACTACCAACGAAAATTGGTTTGAACGAGATCTAGTAAGTAGTTTTTTTTTTAATACGTCATAAATCGTAAACCACAATTTACCTTTCATTCAGTCAACTCAAATATAAAAATTAAAAAAAAAAACATTTAATTTCATAAACGATGATGACGAATGATGATGATGATGACCTGCAGGTTTGTACGGAACCCTCGGTGCGCGAGTCCGACTCGCACTTGGCCGGTTTTTTTGCATCATGTTTGCCGCAATTATTTGCATATTATGCGTATTTCCTTTCTTTCTGCTTTCTTTCTTTCTTTATAAGAGGGAAAACAAACTCTACAAGGAAACATAAAAACAAGGATATATAATCTGGCAACATTAAGAATACACCGCAGCAGCTGGTCGTCTGTCCGCAGAGACTCATAAACACTAAGGATTTGCATATCTCCTTTGAGTGGCTTTGAGTATGAAGCTAGTTTGAATAAATAAACCCTGGTTCCTAATTCTAAGTGGCTTTACAGGAACAAATCTTTATAGTCTCTCTTGGTTGAGAAATGGCAGCGCATAAATTGTTAAATGTTAGGCGAGTTTAAAAAGATAGTGTTGTGGCTAACACCGCTTGGGTCAATCGATTCGGAAATCTACACACGCCTCTATTGATCCCTGGATGGGTTACCATCTTAAACGTGCTCCGGAAAGCACGTTAAGCTGTTGGGCCTGGATTCGTCAATCTATGACAATTGTTACGGATTGTCTGAAGCCTGAAAGTCTGTCTGACAACCAGTCTTAGCAATGGGTATCGTATTACCCAGTAACTGGGTTGTGAAGGTCAGATAGGCAGTCGTTTCATATAAAATACTAGTACTTAGCTGCATCCCGGTTAAAATAGAAGCCGACCCCAACTTAGCTGGGAAAACGCTAGGTAGATATGTATTACTTATAAGAAATAATTTAGCCAATATTGGGGATGACTAAAAATGTAGGTATAAAATTTTGTCTTAAATAGGTGCAGTCGCTAGTATCACGAAAGTCATAGAGAGGCTATTAATTAATTAGTATCTACATAGATATAGTCGTTTGCAATGACAAAACAATGGTGCGTATACTTGCCACAAAATCAAAGTAAAAGCTAAAAAAATCGTTTCTGTATCAGTTTCCATAATAATATCTATATGTCTAATAGTATAAATTCGAAAGTAACTCTCCACACTCCACACTTACTGTCTGTATGCAACCTTTTCACGCCTAAACCACTGGAAGAATTTCTATAAAATTTAGCAATCAGATTGATAGCATCTTGAAGCAGGACATAGGTTTTTTGTTAGGTTCCGGTAGCAAGTTCCCTTGGAAAATTTTCCGGCAGCCACGCGGGCGATAACACCAGCAATGGTTCGCTCTATAAAAACAACGCGATGTATATATCAGCCTGAACAACCTATACAGACATATAGACACATATGTGCCCTACCTCCAAGAGACAAATTACCTATGGTCAGACCACGATGGAAACTAACGCATATAATCTAGATACAGCAATATTCGGACCCTCAATACAAATGGCTGGTCAAGCCCCGTAAGTGATGGTACTCATTTATCAAACATATGATTGCACCTATGTGAAGGGACAGAGGAACCCTATGCGTAGATGAAGCATTTATATGAGGTAAGAGAAAAATTGGGAGATTAAGAGGGAGAAAAGCTTTTTTCTGCAATGATGATTAGTCATTACTTCTCGTGATCCAAGAGCTGGCTTTTACTTAGGCCAGAGGCTAAGCATTGCCATACAACGGGGTAAAGTCGCCAGTCTCTTGGGTGCATTACCTGTCGACAGCGATGCGTAGGAATTCTTCGACGCTTTTAGTATGTGAATAGTTTTAGTCCAATTAAGTTTTTATTTTAATAGTTTGTTAGTTAGTTAATTTAGTATAAGACGCTAATCAAGCATATTTATATTCTTATCCTCTTAAAAAAAAACACTGATTTGTTAAATAAGTCTCAGTTTTAGTATGATCTGTTTTTAGCTTTTTGCTAGCGATTTTCGAAATTAAAATTATTTCACACGTTAAAAGGTCATTTATTACGAAAAGCAACGCAGACAACACAAACTATAGTACATCATTCAACAACTTAGGCTTCCACAAAGGGACAACATTCCGCACTTCTTCAGAAAAGAAAATAGCCCACATCTGTCAACCCCCCACAGCAACACATTAACTCTTCATCGCGGCTTTTTAAAGATGAACTTCTCAGAAACAGCCAGTAACAGGTGCAGGCAACGCCGCATAATATAACTAGTATTTATTGATTTTTCTTTAAGAAGCACTCTAAGTCTTTGAAGTAAGCCGGAAATAGTGATACGGATGGGCGGCCGAGTTTTATAGGTTAACGGAATGACATCTGTCTGTAATTAGTAGTGGGAAAGAATTGGGAAGGATATCCCGTATAAACTAGATTTAAGGAACAGCGGAATAGTGTTGATTAATTCAGTTCAGCTGGTTTATTCTGCAAAAATCTAGAGCTTGAAACATGGGTTTTTTTTTTGTGTGTGAGATATCATCAAATGAAGTCTCCCGCTCTTGGGTGGAGCGGAAGGGCGTGTCAAACTTTTACTGACTAAAACCCACCCGTGTTCCTTCAGTTGCCCATGTGCCAGGGTCACGGTATCTCTTTCGAACAAATCTCGCAGGTATCGGTCCTAGCAGACCCCTTTTGTTCTGCTGACATCTCTTTGAGGCGCGCGTGGAACACTACGTACCGTCGACATGGACCTGGTCTTTACCGGGCGGCGAGCTACCCATTGCTCGCCGCCCGCAAGCCCGCGCCTACGGTGGCTGGGAGTCCGCGATCGACTCCCGACGCCCGGGGCGTCTCCTCCTGCGGCGGCTAGGGACGTGAGGGCGCAGAGACTGCCAGTCCAATTCCAGCTTACTTCACCCATGTGAAAACATGGGTGAAGTAAGCTGTTTCGTTCTAGGGCATGCCGGTTTCCCCACGCTGTTTTCCTTTAACGTTTAAGTAGCAGTGTTGATGTTTTTTTAAATTTTTTTATCAAAAAAGTCTACTTCTCACCAATTTGAAATAAACTATTACTAAAAAAAACCCTTCAGGGAATAAATTATAATGACATTGTACCTGCAAGAAAACCTAGACTAAAATTGTTAACGCTAAAATCGCCTGTTCTCTGCCTACAGCCATTTACTTTGTTTCGCAGAAACTTCATTAACTATTTTCTTTTCTCTATTTTCACTCTGTGTTCCATTAAATGCAATTTTCAATATTATTACATTGTAACTAAAAGCATAAAAATCCAACTAAACGAATTTCCTTTCGACGTAAACGCTAAAACAAATAAAAAATACCGATGTGCTAGTGCTGCGCCATACGCTAAATGATTTAGCTAAAAGCCGAGGAGAGCATCGAATCTAATGTAGTGTGACGAAACTAAGAATAAAGTGAATTTATCTAGACAGGAACGGCACTATTCAGTGGTGGGAATCGAATTGATTTAGATACGGCTGTGATATGGGAGAGAGCAGTAGGTATTATATATAGACTTTTGCTCCCGAATTAGTTCATATCCTACTGGGATTAAAAGTATGAGTGTGCCAAATTTCATCTAAATCTGTTTAGCTGTTGAGCCGTTAAAGGGTTAACAGACACGGCGCGTAATGTTCACGCGCGCCTCAAAGAGATGTCAGCAGCACTGAAGTGGTTTCCTAGGACCGATGCCTGCCAGGGTCGCGATATTGTTCGAAAGAGATACCGTGACCCTGGCACATGGGCAACTGAAGGAACACGGGTGGGTTTTAGTCAGTAAATGTCTGACACGCCCTCCCGCTCCGCTCAGAGCGGGAGAAGTCATTATTGATTTCCCATCCAAAAAAAAAGGGTTAACAGAAAGACAGGCTGAGTCGCTTTCGGATTTATAACATGACTAGTTGTTACCCGTGACCTTCCTAGTAAATCACTCTGTCTTAATGAAAACCGCATTAAAATCCGTTGCGTAGTTTAAGAGCTAAGCGTAAAGACGCAGGAATATGAATATCCTGTTTCCCAGTTACTGAGTTTTGGAGGTCAGATAGTCGCTCCATGTAAAATTCAGTTGCATCCAACCGGATTCAACCGAACTATGTTGAGCAGAAGCAGATTATGGTGTATAAGTAAATAAGTTCTTGTAAAGATAAGTAATGCCAGGTTTAGAATAATTTCTGTGAGAAAAAAAAATATGCATGCAGGCTTCTAAAGGTCCTGCCAGGGTCAGTTCGAAAGAGTTACCGTGACCCTGGCACATAACTAACACGGATGGGTTTTAGTCAGTAAAAGTCTGACACGCCATTCCGCTCCAACCAGAGCGGGAGACGTCATTTGATGATTTCCCACCCACAGAAAAGGCTTCTAACGGTTTCCAAAACCAAAAGTAAGATCTTTTCTTCAATATAGCCAGTGTGAAAAGATGTATCATTCAGCAATGGCTTACTGCACTCAAGTTTTACTAAAGTAACGTCGTCTTAAAAAAAAATTTTTTTTTTTTTTGAACATGGATCAGCCATTTATTTTCTAAGCCAAACCTTGAAATATTTCTACAGCATCTCATAACCCTAACATATTACTACCCAACATCTATAAATATTCAATTAATCCCAATAGATCCATAACAGCATTATATTCGTCCATAGATAATTGTTTGTTACAAATGGCCGCCCCGCCCCCCCTGCGTCGTTTGATGTGTTGCACGAATAAGAAACAATTACAACACTAGAGGACGTGCTTAAGATCGCAATTGACAAGGAATTGGGACGCACTGAGTTGGAAAACCGCTGCTGCTGCGCTGCATTTTCGATTTTTTGCTCTTGAAATAATGGATAATGTCCTGCAAACAGATAAGTAGACACATCGACACAATCCAGAAATTAATCGATTTATTTTGAACGAAGCTGTTACTATCGCTTAGCTGTCATGTTGACAAAAAGGTCAATCGTGGCTGTTATTTTAGTTTAGAACATTAAAAATCATAGTTTGCCTACTATTCTATTTTCAAATTGATGAAAGACGGAATATTAATCATAATCCTAATCATTTATTTCTTAGAATATGGATCATTACAGTCTTACGAATGGTATAACTATATTTTATCAAGTGTGGAGTACGAATTTTCATTACACACATTTATTATGGAACCGAGATACAACGAAAATCAAAAAACAAGATGGAAGCATACCCTTGGAAGATTTAGAAACTGTATTCTTACATTTAAAGCGACGTTTCCCCAACGCAGTGCGAACAAACCAGAAGGGAAGGAGACACATAAAGATCTTGTCTTAAACAAGGGTGTCGGGTCATCTGACGGCGTCCTGTTTAATTGAATCCCTTAAGTTTGATTAGCAGGGACATGTTACGATTATTACCATACTCGATCTAAGATATGGAGAGGGCGTCATTAATTTGGCGGTACCTTACTAGTTAATTAAGGAATTAATCAATTGGGAAATATGAAAGTAAAATTTTTGCTGTCTTGCAATTGCTATTTTCACAACACTTATTTTAGTTACTGTGGAGTTATTGGTCCGTGTGAAACTTCAGTTTTCACTCATTGCAGTAGAAGAGGCATCGATTTATAGTTAACTAGCTTTTGCCCTGCTTCGTCTGAAATTTGTTCTAACACAAATTATATCCTATGTCACTTGGCAAAACAGTAGCTTTCCATTAGAGTCAGAATTGGATCTGTAATAACGAAGATTATTCTCTACATACATACCTACTTTACCTCTTTTATTATTACAACCTTTTTTTTGGATGGCAAATCATCAAATGACGTCTCCCGCTCTAGGTGGAACGGAATGGCATGTCAGACTTTTACTGACTAAAACCCACCCAAGTTCCTTCAGTTGCCCATATGCCAGGGCCACGGTACCTCTTTCAAACTAATCTCGCGATCCTGGCAGGCATCGGTCCTAGCAGATCCCTTTAGTTTGCTGACATCTCTTTGAGGCACGCGTGGAACACTACGCGCCGTCGACCCGAGCCTGGTCCTTACCGGGCGGCGAGCTACCCATTGCTCGCCGCCCGCAAGCCCTGCGGTAGCCGGGAGTCCGCAATCTGTTATTACAAGCTTCTGCCACCGTCACCACCGTCACCACCACGTCGCATCGACTGTCTGCTCGTGCGAGTACTTCCTATTCATGACTCTAGCGTGATGCTATATAGCCTTTAAAGTAAACGTTCCTTGATAAATGGGCTATCCAACACTAAGAAATTTCAATTCGAACCAGTAGTTCCTGAGATTAGCGCCTTCAACCAAACAAACTCTTCGGCTTTATAATATTTAAATAATATAGTATTGATTATAGTTGAAGAAAAGATAATTCTTGCTTGCAGATTAATTCGACACGTAATTTTGTTCTTCAGTATTAAAATATAATTTCCCTTTTACATGCCTAGAATATTTCCCGTAATTTAACTACCGATCTAGAATAAATTGCGTACTTCATGCTTATAATAAAATAAATCCTTACACAAAGTAGCCGAAAGGTATTATAACATCAAAAAAACAATGATAAATGTCTAAAGATGTCACAACTTTGCAATCAAAATATAAGACTGCAAATGTGAGGAATGGCATCCTGGAGATCAGCCAAAGAAACTGCAATTTCAACCCTCCACTGAAATTCCTACTTTACCCTCTAAATAACTAAACTCAAAATGCCATCCACCAATTTGGCGATTAAGACTTTTTGTGACAAAGAAACTCAGAAATCAATTACCAATCTAAATTCAACCTTGTCGTCATACAAAAAGAATTTAAAATGGAAGGGTAGAAAGCAGAAAATTTAGAGTCAAATACCTAACGCAATGCAAGCAAGGCATCCGGCTGCAGGACCAATTGCATTGGTCACGTGCATTTTAACCCCCCATTGAAATTCCTACCTTAACATTCAAAGGACTAAACTCAAAATGCGTCCTACCAATTTGGCGATTAAGACTTCTTGTGTCAATGGTACACAACATCAATTACCAATCTAAACTCAACCTTACATACTTAAAAATACGATTCAAAATCAAAGGTCAATGCAAGCAAGGAATCCGGCTGAAGGATCAGCTAATTGCGTTGGTCACGCGCATTCCGGCGCGCGCGGTTGCTTTTGAGCTGCGCGCGCGCCGACTCTCTGGCTAATTAGAAGAGGGATTGATTAATTTGTATGTTTCCGTGACGATTTGTCTTGGTTGTTTGTTACAGAGGGTAATGACAGGATGCTGCGTAATAAGATTATAAAGATTTTGTTATCATCATGCATAATTTTATGGAGCAATGGTGGTCCAGTGGTAGGGGCTTCGGCTTACGAGTTTGGTCGTGGATTCGAACCCGGGAAGGCGTTTTTCTCTGTGTAATTCATTTCATCACTACTACTCTCGAAACCGTGAAGGAAAACATCGTGAGGAAACCCTCTTGTTCTAGAAAAAAAAATGTCTAACTTTCAGGCTTCTGACTACCCGTAATGACTCTCAAAGATCCTCGAACGACAGCTGTGACCAGCTTTTCGAGACGTGTAGGGAATTTGGTATGCAAAGATGGTCACCCATCCAAAGATCAACCGCGGCAACCATAGCTTAACCTGACCGATTGAATCGTGCAGCTGTTATTACTAAGCAAAAAGACTAACTACTAACTAATCAACTATTCTCATTACCATTAAAGACAATGTATCTCAGATCAGCCCTAACTCCTGCAGCATTCTGTTCAGCTAAGACTCGCAAATAAAACCCGTGTCTTGTTCCTCTCTTTGTGTCATTTTGTAAACAATGTTGCTGAGCTCTACAGACGGAGATCGGCACTTTGATTAGTATTCTACAATGTCGCAATTGACTTACATTCCGGAGTTGTTTCGATTTAGATGCTATTTGGTTACTGAGGGCTAATTGCGTAATACACAATCAGTAGGAATCGCGTTCATTTTGACAGTTCCGCAACATTCATGGCGTTGTTTACGTTGCCGAGCAGACAATTTTTTCGAACTTATGAAAGAATGGATGGCAAATAAGCTTCAAAGTGATTCGTGTGGTGCTGGTTGTGTTGAACGTAGTCATGTGTTTTGATACTAATTGGAAATTATCTACTGGCGTCAGCAAGCCAGTAAGATGGTATCATAATTGCAATGCATTGTTTATCGGATGAATAGGGTCGTTGTTACTCCATATAGCAAATACTCCGTATATAAAATGACCAAATATGACAGCATTTTTCAACAGCACGGAAACGTAGTTAAAGACGAAGACAGCAGAAGAATAATAAAGATAAAAAAAATAAAAAAACCCCGACGTTTTATTTTAAGTGTGACAAGTGAATTTTATTTTAAGAGGTTGTCTATTAAACTTAACGCTTTAAGCAATTTCATGCAGTTGGAGGCCATAAGAGGTCTTTATTGTTTATTTCAGAAGATGCCTCTGACTGCTTTAGATTTTTAAAGACCTATTTAATGATACCCACCCCACTTGACATAGTTCGTCGACGTATTTTTTTTTATTTTTCTCAATATGGCGTCTGGTTGTCGCCATATTGAATTTTGATAACTGTCAGGCCTTTATAGTCTTTTCGCCATAAGATGAGTTCCCTGAAAGTTCATTTTTTTCCGTGGCACGCATACTACTTTAGACGAAAAAAAAATAAACTGGCAAAAAATTAAAAAAGAAATGATAAAAAAAATATTGCTTTTCGTAAATTACTAAGTAAATTATTGTAGTTATAATTAACTGTTAATAAAATAAGTAAATAAAATAAAAAAGTATACATCTTAAAAATGTCTAATGCGTTGAACGGAACGTCGCTCGGCCAATAGAGATTGCCACTACTCAATACACTAATCGACAAAAAAATAGATGAATCGGAGCGGCCATTTTGTAACCATTTTGTAATACAGTACTTTATGCGTGAAAGAGTAAGAAACATCAACACACACACACATCCTAACTTTCACATTTATAATATTAGTAGGAAGTAGGATAACCAGTTTATTAAAAAAATATTTTGAAAATCTAAAATCGATCATCCGATTCCATTTTCTTTGCCAACTGAATCGATATTATAAAAAAAATCGATTATATTTCGTTAGGTCACGTCACTACAATTGTCAGAAAAGAACTGTCAGGGAACTCATCTTATGGCGAAAAGACTATAGTGACACTTGCAAGATTAAGAAAAAACGATTGACGTAAGAATGATCAAAATCAACCCACGCGTTTAGTCGCTAGAATGCCACAAAAGAAAAACATACAGGCTGATGAACACATTACCCACCTTTGCGTCGCACAGTCGGCACGAAGGCAGAGGAAAGTGCGTTTTATAAAAGGCAGTTATTATGAAAACAAATGATATAAGTTTAAATACGCCTAACCTTACTTGATCTTTACCAGACAACTAATTCATATTCACATGTAGAACACTATCATAAACTTCCCGAGACATTCCATAATAAGTACTTTCAAGTCCATTCATCCACAATGTCTGCCTAAATCCTAGTCCAGCCTTTAATCCTAACTTGGTACAGCCAGTGGGGGGAGGGAGGAGGATGTTAGAAAATCTAAAGTTTAACGCATATATCGTCTGGGAGCGTTTTGTGCAAGTTGTTCAATCTGAGTTGAAGCAACAATACAATTTATTGTGTTGTCCTAGTATGAATTAGTTGGTCGTTAATTTAGGGGTAAGCAGAAACACTAGTGTGTTTTGTTTTTGGATTAAATTGCAAATTCCCTTGTGATGACGTTTTCTAAGTTTAAGATATTAAGCGTTGTTTTTTTTTTAAATTATTGTGACCCCATTTTCTTTAACATAAAATCAATCGAATAAATAATATTCATCTAGAGCCTATAGTTATAGGCTCTAAGTCGGTTGAATGGCAAACCCCATAGTTGGACGAACATAAGGGAAGTACAGACGCCAGCACATCAAGTTACCCAAAACTGACAAATTTTCCCAGTCAAACTTGAACCTAATGCTTTAGCAATAAAGTTGAAAAGTTATTAAAGAAATTTGACAGATTGTAGTAGCTTTATATGCTAGCGTCTGTACTATGTATATTGTTTTTCAAACACTTTTTTTAATTCCCACACCACATGGAAGTTATTGTATAACTGGCAAAATATGGGTGTACATTAGGTACACTTCTGATAAACCCTTCGCAGAAACAAGGCGTGATGTTACTATTGTTACGAGTTGGGGTTCGGGATAAATTAATTTAAGCCAAAATTAACGAAACACACAAAACATCACAAATACCACAACAACAAGAAACGTCAAAAGGAATCACTTGTTTCGCTTGTACTGTATCGCTGGAATCTTATTCGATCGCTCCCGAAATTGAACTGCTCGTCGGCCCGACAATCCGCTATTTATATTCCGAGCATAGCTGGGCATTAACTCGTTAATCCGTTAATCGTTAATTAACGAAGTTAACATTTTGATTAACGGATTAACTTTTAAGTTAACTTTTTAAAATGTTAACGGATACGTTAACTTCCGTTAATATGCAGAAGTCCGTTAATCGTTAATGCAATGCCTACTATTTACCGCACAGCACCGCGGCGCGGCGCGAAAATCAGGTTCAGACAAGTATGAAACGACAAGTGCCGGGTGGCGCGTGGCAGCGAGTGAAACAAAAACAAAACTAGATATATGTTGCCGGCGCGTGTGAGTGAGAAACGAACTGCGAAGAAATGTGTTTCGTTTAATTATTCTATTACTTAGCGCCGGTGCTTAGAGTGACGAGTGTTTGACGTCTGTTTTCCACGGGTAAAGATATTTTAACACCAAAACGAGCCTCGCTTTCAGACGAGAACTTCAACATGTTAATGTTCATAAAGGACAATATGCACTTTATGCCCGACGATTAAATCACACATTTGAATTATACAAGTATTTTGTTTTGTTCCTAACCTGTTAACTTCCAGAACCTAAACCAACAGGTTTTATTAGTTCACTAACGCAACGATATAAAAATGCAATTTTACACATATTAACGGATTAACGATTAACGTTAACTTGCGTTAATTCTTCCGAAATGTAACGCTTTAACGTTTAACGAAGCTAACTTTTTTTGTAGCGGATTAACGATTAACGAAGTTAACTATTTGATTAACGGTGCCCAGCTATGATTCCGAGCAGAACATTCGCGAACATTCAACACTTTTTCACAGTTCACAAGTAGCATAGAAGCTTCTAGGTACTTCCACAATCAACTGTTTACTGTTTAATCTCACTATTCGACAATAGATGGCGGTAGCGTCTACGTACAATTTCGTGTAGTACTTGCTACTTGACAACAGATAGCGTTAGCGTGTCGTTTCTAGTAGTTTCGAACACTGCCCCATCCTTAGATGGAGTTAGCTTGACGTTACTAGACTTTTCGAATTACGTACACTGCCCCTTTCTGAGATGGAATTAGCGTGATGTTTCTAGACTCTACGATCTACGTAACACTATGTTAATAATTTTGAAACTTGACTGGACATTTTTTTTTGTCATAACGTGTAAAATGTTCAATTTCATGCTGCTGTTCTGAAACATTACAAAAGTTGCACATATCACATCTGTCTTCTAGAGCATAATATTAAAATATTTACGAAACACTCTATCCATCTTTGTACACAGTCTCAGTACAAAACTAAACATAGACAGTCGACAAACTAAAGACGCTGTTTGCCAAGACTTGGACCCTGGAGCCATTGGCCCCAAGTTTTAACGCGCAGCTAATGGAATCTGCATGTGGAATAAATGTTTAAATGTTTGAACTCTGCTGGAACTAGTGGGGGTTGTAAGGGGGTGAAGTGCAGTTAAGATTTGTTTTGAGTAATGTTGTTGAATGGGTGAAATAAGTAGTGTTAGTAAATTGAAGAATTATTTAGGTGCTTAGGATAAATAAGCTATTTGCTAACTCTTTTTATTATCCAGTATTATGTGCCACGAAAATTCGCTCCAGACTTCACGAAAATTTCACCAAATAATTGATAACTAGGTAGTCTTGTCTACGAAAATAAGGGAAACGTGGAAATTATTAACATAATAATCAACTTTTCAAATTTCAAAAAATTTTCCTTATTTATGTTTCTAAGTACTATTTTTTATTTAATAGTCTTAAAATATTAAAGGTAATAATTTAAAACCTAACAGTCTTAAATCTTAGTATAATATTATAAACGCGAAAGTTTGTATGTATGTATGTATGTATAGATGTATGGATGTTTGTTCCTCTTTCACGCAAAAACTACTGACCCAATTTGGATGAAATTTTGCACACAGATAGTTTACAACATGGATTAACACAAAGGGTACTTTTTATCCCGGTAGTAAGTTCCTGCGGGATATTTTCCGACCTCCACGCGGGCGAAGCCGTTGGCAAAAGCTAGTTAATTATAATATGGAAGTGCAAAGATATAAAATAGAAAAGAGGCGTTTTTAGCTTTTGCCTAAAAATATTTTCTACACCTAGACCCAACTCGTTTTCACGCACAAGTGCACTTTAAAAACATCCCTTTACTTTTGTTCGGTACAAAAACCCGTTGTGATAAATCTGTTGGGAATTCAGCCGCTGATTGGCTGCGTCAAATTGATCGTACGCCGTTCCTATGCTTTTGTTTTCACCATCGATTATTATCGGTGTCCGCGGATTCTCTGATTTTACGTTTGCAAGTCGTTTGGGATTTAATTTGAGGAGGAGGTACTGATATTTAATTGGGAACTTCAAAGATTTTCATGGCAACATATTGAGACATCGACAAGAAAGAAAATGCAAATGTGTATCAGTATAATGAAGGGTAACATGTCAACAGCTTTAGGTATTTTAAGGTAAAGACAGGATGCCTACACAAAACTAAAACTATGGTAAGTATATTTATACACACAATTTTCATATTTCAAAAAAAAAAACCGCTGAAGCAAAAAATAATAAACCTTAAAATTATGAATCGGCGCTGTGAGTGATCTTTGTTCATTGATTTTTCAGCGCCGACTCAAAATTTTCCTTTTCAGTTTTTTCGGCGGTTTAATTTTTTGTTAAAAAGTTTTTATTTTATAATTTTTTTGTGGCTTTAATGTACTAATAATACTTGGCAAGGTATACCCTATCTAATGAAAAAAGAATTATCAAAATCGGACTACCTGATAAGTTATGCGTGGTTATACATTACAATCAGTGAGTGAACAATCAATCATCCCCTGTTTTCTGACCCTTAGGGTTTGATTATGTTTTCCAAATTTATATGAGACCACCATCGAAATATATATACCCTTTCCAATAAAAAAGAATTATCACAATCGGTTTACTAAGTAAAAAGTTATGCGTGGTCATACATAAAAAAAAAACTTAAAAAAATACACGCGTCGAATTGAAAACCTCCTCCGTTTTTTTTTCGTCGGTTAAAAAATTATACGAGTGTGGCGTTTCCAGATGCTCTATGAAAAAAGGCCGAAACAAACTAAGAGATCACAGTCTCTTTTAAAGTCCAGACACAATCTTGGTCAGATTAAGCGAAGACGATTTAGAGTGATGTGTGAAATGGTCTTTTGAAGACAGAACTACACAGATTTAGTCCCAAATCCCAAATGCGATTACTGGCAGTAATCGTACAGCTAGACTGAAGAGCTTTTCAATATCACAAAACAATGTAGCTACAAATCATAAAGATTATTTTTCGACATGTGATCTAAATACAAACTACCTACACTAGATTTACTGCAGAGGGAAAACTAGATACTCAAGTTATTTTCAGTATTCACAAGCTGCCACAGAATCAAACAGCAAAATAGCATCAAACTACAAACACATTCTACAATACATAGAAATGTCTGTCTCGAAGCGAGAATCGAACCCACAACCGCAGACACCGCTGCTTTAATTGGGTCGTTAGAAGTTACTATAACTACGGGAACACTAGCGATAGTTTCTGTATTTCTGACTTGTAGTTAACTGTATTTCGGTAGAGAACTTTATTTGATACTAGTTTTTGCCAGCGACTTCGCTCATGTGGAGGTCGGAAATTATCCCTCGGGAACGTACTACCGGCATAAAAAGTATCTTATGAATTAATCTAGGCTTTATACTATCTGGGTGCCAAATTACATTCAAATCTGTCCGGCCGTTTTTGCGTGAATGCGTAACAAACATGCAGACTTTGACAGTTATAATATCATAGTAGTAATCATACAATTTCTTGACTTGACCTGACAACCCAAACCACTGAAAATAGACAATTTTCTGTGGAAGATTCTGTTCTTAGAGTGCAAAGAATAGAATTTTGGCTCCACTCGGGCGAAACCGCGGACTAAAACCAGTAGAACAAATTTCCATGCCTTCGTTTTCCATCACATCACAAAAAATATTAACCGCTTTGTTCCAAAACATCAGTTCTGTACTCACTAGCTCCCAAAAGAGTAAAAAAAAAGTCAAGTTGGCCCCTCAATAACCGAACACCCATTTTCCAAAGCTTTGACCAGACCAGCAGTCGAATATTGAAATTCTATGCGCAAAAAATACATATCGTTCCAACGCAAACATTTTTGGCTACGCACCTACGTGTACTCCGATTGTGAACAAAGGCCAACAAAATGTAAACGAGTCAAGTTTAAACACCAGTGCAATATCCCGACAAATATCAATAAAACTCAGTTAAAATGAATATTATCGGTATTCCCGCTTATTGGCCCTTGAATGCTTCGACGAGCAAAAAAGTATATTCTGCTGAATTTTACCAACACCAATTTTAATTGAACAATCCATAGAGGTTGGGGTATAGAGTAAAAAAGTTGGGTAGACTAGACAGGGGCGACTGTGACTTGTGTGATATAGAGGCTGAGAAGGCTTTCTGTGGTTTCTTATACGTCTTGTAAGATAGAAACGACAGAATAGGACACTCGTTATGACTCAAGTTTCATTACTGGAAATTTGGATAAAACCAGGTGTTGTGTTACCTAGGTTTTGATGTCCCCATATTTCCACCAATATATAAGACAAAAATAACGGTGTATACCATATATTCAGGCAGGCATACATACAAATCGATTTCCAGAATAAGTACGGAAGAATAGGGAGATAAATCGGTAGTTTAGTGACCAATCTTTGGTAATCAGCGTTCTGTATTTAGTTGTACAGCCAATACAGACCGAAAAGCACTAGAGACACAAGGAGAATGCGCGGCCAGTACTTCTCTTTTTCTAGAATACATATAAAGACATATGTCAAATGCTGATCGATTTAAAATATACCCTTAGCTTATTGAGATTAAGTTTATTTTGGGTTTATGAAAGAACGCGAGTATTTGGGCAAATACTTCAAGTAAAGTGCCAGCATAAGAGACAGGTATTTGCCACACAGTCGCCTTGTGTCTTTCTAGAGAGTGATCTCTTTTGTGAGGCTAACACTCAGTCTATTTTCTATGTCTCATCATCATCTGCCTCGCCTTTTTCCAAATATGTTGGGGTCGACTTCCAGTCTAACAGGATGCAGCAGAATACCAGTACTTTACATGTACTGGTATTCTGCTGCATCCTGTTAGACTGGTTGTCAGACATATACTCCATTTTCTGTCTATGATAACGAATACCAAGCTAACATATTTTTTGGTTGAAGAAAGAAATTTTGTCACTTCTGCCGAATTTTATCAGTTAGTTCCTGACGGAAGGTACGAGATTCCTCGGATCGGCCGCCTATAGGGGAGAGCTTTAATTAATAGAAGCCAAATATTGACAAGTGTCGGATCGTTAAGGTGGAGTTTGTTGAAGCATGTTATTCCCATAAATGGGTTCGATGTAACGTGAATGTGTAGATATTTCGATGAGACTTGATCCAGCTATGTTATTATGTAAATATTATTAGCTACTTTAGACTTGCAACAACTCCTGTATCGAGCTTGTGTACACAGGATATCGGAACAAATTTACTGAGGAACCAACCCTAAAATATGAAAAATAGAAATCTACTATTCTATCTACATTTTGATACAGTAGGTTAACACTTTCAGTGCCAGGTAGGAAAAAAGAATTATTCAAAAGTAGACTCTATTCACACCTAGCTTATTTTTGTGGTTTGCACCCGGTAGGCGGGTGCACGGCATGGTCGCAAGGTACAAACTACTTATACGTAGGATTCGGATGCGAGTTGTGGGCATGCGAACGGTAATTCCGTTGGACCCGGATCCGGGTTCTTGGCACTGAAAGTGAGCATATTGAAGAAAATAGCATATTTGTAGAAATATGAAAACCAATCTCGTAAAAATTGATCAGTTTCAGGAACACTACAATTGCCTAAATGATGTCCCTTGTTTTAACCTAACTCTCTGTTCAGACCAAAATGTCTCATTCTTCCATACCAGGAAAAAGCATCAGTATGCTGAGTTTTGGTTTTGGTGACCCGCAGCGCAGAAGCTTATCATAGCCACTAATTAAATCAAGTCTAGTCATTTAAATTGACATAATTACACCTATATGAAAAAAAGTATCAGAGAACGATTAAAGTAACGTCTGGTATTGAAGCGTGCGTCGTGCACAATTAATCTTTAATCATTTTGATTTTTATTCATTCCTATTACTTGTTACGTTGCACATTGTTTTTTAACACCATAAAACCTTCTCCTTAAACCAGGTAACCATAGCAACAGAATACCGTCACAAAATAATTGTCTCAATGTAACAGCGATATTTAACGTTCCGGATTACCCGCCCCCAGAGAGTGAGCGCAAACGAAAAATTCAATCAATTCTTGTCTCACTCATAATCCTTTAAAAGGTTTCAATCAGTACAGTGTCTTTTGTTTCGCTTGATAAAAGATGATTGAGAGGTAGGCAAGAGTCTATTGTTTACTTTGTTTCATTGCAGTTCTGTTTTTGATTGATTTTACGTGTAAATTGGCGAGGAACTGTTTGTCTGTAATAAGTGGTGTAACGAACAAAAATATTGAAAGGACACAGCAGAAATATATTATACTCTACTCTTTGGGGGTTAAGAAAGTTAAGACCCTCCTATAAGTATAAGATTAAGATGACCGTCGAGGTAGACCACGGTAATGGTGGTGTGAGGGTCTGATAAAGTTTGCAGAATCAGAGACCGCACAAGATAAGGAGGTTTGGAACGAAAATGGGGAGGCTTTTGCACAGCATTGGGACAAAATACATACGAAACAAAAGGTTCTTCTTAACTTTGCCTAGTACGCACGGTTACACATCTAGCTATGCATTTCCAGTATAAACTGATCTCACATTGTATGGAATTTCCGTATATTGAGAGGTCAGCATAAACTGGAGATGCATAGCTTGATGTGTAGCCGTGTGTACATATTTCTGGTGTTATCGATTCGCCCGCAAATAAATTTACTTCTTACGAGAGAAAATAATATTTTAATTGAAAAGTGTCGATTCGCCCACTTCAGAAATGTAAATTTGTGCGAACTTACAAATACGCCTATTTATTGTGCTCGTCGCAAAAATGTATACTTTGCCAAATGCTGTAGAATAGTTATATTTTCGATTTAAAAATTGTTCGAATTTACATTACGGTTACGTCAAGCGTTGATAATGATAGTGATTCTAAGTACGACAGTGCGCTGTTAAAGACAATTTAGCAATTTATCGATGGAAGAAACATTTCCTTAAGGCTTCCACTGACAAGGAAGAGACATGAAGTTTTCATAGAAATTGTTCTATTCGAGTCGCATCGCGCCTTTATGTGGGAACCTTTACTGATCTGCTTAGCACCTCCTGAGGAAAATTAAAATGAGACTGACCTTAATAAGTTTGTTCTGCAGCTTGGTCACGGCCATTCGCTCCCTCTGCGTCCTTCTCTTCTCTTCTTCCAATTGAGCCTCCAGTTGCTTGATACGTTTCTCCAGAAGTTCGTAGAACAGACAGAAGATTCTGTCAATAATCAAGCACGCAAAGTGATTCGAAGTTCGATTTTTTTAAGGAATAGCCACAAAAATAGGTTATTAGAACTCATAATTGCATTGTCCATTAGGAGATCAAGGATCAGTAAATCTGGCATTAAAAAACCCAATAAAAACTTTTTAACACAAAATTAAACCGCCGAAAAAAACAGAAAAGCAAAAAATAATAAACCTTAAAATTATGAGTCGGCGCTTTGAGTGATCTTTGTTCATTGATTTTTTAGGTTTATTATTTTTTGCTTTTCTGTTTTTTTCGGCGGTTTAATTTTTTGTTAGTAAGTTTTTATTTTATAATTTTTTGTGGCTTTAATGTACTAATAATACTTGGCAAGGTATACCCTATTCAATAAAAAAAGAATGATCAAAATCGGACTACTCTGTACAAAGTTATGCGTGGTTATACATTACAATCAATGAGTGAACAATCAATCATCCCTTGTTTTCCGACCCTTAGGGTTCGATTTTGTTTTCCAAATTTATATGGGACCACCCTCGGAGTATACTCTTTCCAATAAAAAAAGAATTATCACAATCGGACTACTATGTGAAAAGTTATGCGTGGTGATACATAAAAAAAAAATATATACGCGTCGAATTGATAACCTCCTCCGTTTTTTTTTCGTCAGTTAAATAGGATCATCTTTCCAATAAAAATATGGCAAATCACCATCGTAAACTCTGAAAACTTAATCAGGAACAGTTTCCAAGAGACTTTAGAAGTAGCCTTGGTCAACCAACAGCTAGGTGGGTGGACAACCTTCAGAACATCTTGGAGAAGACCTCGCACAGACCAGAGGGGTATTATATTAGCATTCCTTTGAAACAATAATGTGTTACGCCATTAGGGCGCAGGTAAATACGGCAAAAATTTTGCGGAGCATATCAGGGTACCCAAAAATGGAATTTAATCAGATTAAATCACTTTAGTGTTTAGCCATAAGCGACCACTTTCACACTCAAAAGAAACTGCTTTTAACACCTAAATATTTACCAACAAACAAAATAAAAAGGAACTGCGTCTCCAGTTCCACTCACTACAGCCGTTTTCTTTAAAACGGTCATTAAACGACGCCATTTTGTATTTTTTAATTATTTTTTCCCTCGTAGCTCGTAAGTTATGGGTATTTTCTTGATTTCGTGCGAAATTAACGAGGCGACTATAATTAGGGCGTTTGAGTGGCAATTCTAGCCTTAATGGCTTCTGTCGATTTTACACAGACGATTTATGATTGAAGTTTTCGTTTGATGTCTTGGGAATGCTGTTTTTAAGATAATAGCTCATTCTTTATTTTTGAAGAACTTCGACTTTGAAGTATGGCTTAGTCCAGGACTAATCAAACTGCACTTGGATTAGATAGGTATTTGACCATTACCATTGCTTTTATTTTTCTTACTTATAAGGTTCTATGCCTGTCATGTTTGACAGCCATACAATATAACTTACTTTACGGATACTTTTTAGGGTTCCGTTGCCAAATGGCAAAAAACGGAACCCTTATAGATTCGCCATGTCTGTCTGTCTGTCTGTCTGTCTGTCTGTCCGAGTATGTCACAGCCACTTTTCTCCGAAACTATAAGAGCTGTGCTATTGAAACTTGGTAAGTGGATGTATTCAGTAAACCGCATTAAGATTTTCACACAAAAATAGAAAAAAAGCAATAATATTTGGGGTTCCCCATACATAGAATTGAAACTCAAAAATTTTTTTTTCATCAAACCCATACGTGTGGGGTATCTATGGATAGGTCTTCAAAAATGATATTGAGGTTTCTAATATCATTTTTTTTTAAAACAATAATATTTGGGGTTCCCCATACATAGAACTGAAACACAAAAAAAAAAATTTAATCAAACCCTTACGTGTGGGGTATCTATGGATAGGTCTTTAAAAATGAAATTGAGGTTTCTAATATCATTTTTTTCTAAACTGAATAGTTTGCGCGAGAGACACTTCCAAAGTGGTAAAATGTGTGTCCCCCCCCCCCCCGTAACTTCTAAAATAAGGGAATGATAAAACTAAAAAAAAATATATGATGTACATTACCATGAGAACTACCAACGAAAATTGGTTTGAACGAGATCTAGTAAGTAGTTTTTTTTTAATACGTCATAAATCGTAAACCACAATTTACCTTTCATTCAGTCAACTCAAATATAAAAATTAAAAAAAAAACATTTAATTTCATAAACGATGATGACGAATGATGATGATGATGACCTGCAGGTTTGTACGGAACCCTCGGTGCGCGAGTCCGACTCGCACTTGGCCGGTTTTTTGCATATTATTTTCAATCAGTTGTGAAAATACCTGTCTGTCATTCTGTAAATTAATTGTGTGGGAGAGTGTCTTCACTGAAATTAAAATTATTTTTTTGTTGTTGCCACAATTGACACGCTTGGCGATCGCAGTATGGTGGTATAATGCATAGACAACGCTGTTGCTCATTCGCATGCAAGTATTTAGGAACTATCAAATAAATATTAAAATTGTTTTTTTTTTTAAGTTTTTTTCTAAATAAAGAGTAGTGTTGGGCCGCATATGAGTTTTACCAATCTTTGACTAACTAGAGTGTCTTAACTATTGGTATTTTTTTTTATTGAATTTTTGTACGTTTTTTGCAGTTTAATTTGTATTCGTATTATCGTTTGAACTAATTATAGATTTTGATTTTAAAATATATATGAATAATTATAAAAAACATAGGAAGACAGGAGCTGAATACTTACAAAACTCAATAAATAAATGTTCATATATTTAACAGAACGTTCCCATTAAACTTGTCTAAAGTCTACATCACGGGAAATGGAGCGATCGAGCACAAAGCTAACCGGATGTGACATCGTTTATCCACTGTCATTAGCCGGAAGTACGCCCTGAGCGCCCCCTACAGGGTGCTATCTGAAATATGCGGCGCGCGAGATGGTATTGTAACAAGAATGTTATTTTAAGAATTTTGATAATTTTGAAGTTGCTTTACCGTTGGTAATTATAATGTCATTATGAAAATTAAGGTTTAAGTAAGTATGAAGCTTGTGTTTGTAATAAATCATACGTTTATGCATGTATGTTTGGAAGTTTGCTCTTCAACCCTTTGTTTACTACACCAAATTATATAACTAAGGTACACATATTATTTACCTAACAGTGATGTGATGAAATATACATAGTCATTTTTTTATTTATTTTTTTGGATGGGAAATCATCAGATGACGTCTCCCGCTCTGGGCAGAGCGGGAGGGCGTGTCAGACTTTTACTGACTAAAACCCACCCGTGTTCCTTCAGTTGCCCATGTGCCAGGGTCACGGTATCTCTTTGTTACAATCTCGCGACCCCGGCATAGTCATCCTATAATGTTCCCACTGTTGGGATCCAAGCCTCCTCTTTTAGAGAGGGAGTGGGTTGTAATCCACCACGCGGGACCAGTACGGGTTGGTAGATGACACATTTCTTCGAATTTTTGGTTCTACGACATGCCGGTTTCCTCACGATGTATTCTTTCACCGTTTTGAAAGCAGTGGTGGTTAAATCATTTACACAAATTAAAGCCTATCTGGGTTTGAACCTCCGACCGTGAGACACAGCCGTTACCACTAGGCCACCACTGATCTTAGTCTTTTAATGAAATATAATTTCCAGAAATAACGTAATTATGTACCTTTGTCAGTTTCAAATGACACAACTCTTTAAGGCTACCGCAGACAGGCGCAAAGTGATAGCCACCACGACGCGAGTCTAGTAGAAAAACCTATGAAAACTTTATGGACATTGTTCTAGCAAAAAACGCATCGTACCACGGGAGCCTTTAGCCTACCAACTCAAAATAATGCATCCAATGTTCATCGATATAATGACAGAAAAACTTTCAACTGTTATATCTTTTCCTCTGTTATTTCACCTTCAGCCAAATTACTGTCCCTTCCACCCCAACCCATTACCATAGGAACTAGACAAAAGGTGTCAATAATCAGGAAAAGATCTCCATTATTATTCACTAAATGTCCTATAAATATGATGAACAGAACCCACTTCCTTTCAAACGGCTCATTAGCAAAGGGCACCGCTTTCCGAACGAAATCTCGCGAACAATGCTGCCTACACTTATACACCAACGTAAATATAGAAATGCTGACGGAAAATGAACCTTATAGTGTTGCGTTAGAGACAATTAGAAGGGAATAGGTTTTTTGCGAGACGTTTCAATGAATAAGAACAATGGAAAGTGCGACAGAAATTTTGGTGTAGAGCTAGGAAGGGGATTTGGAGACAACCTTTTTGGAAAATCTTCTGAAACATACCTGTAAGTATATAAAATTCAGCATTTCGTCATGCATAATGCAGCTTCACCAAAAGGAATTAATAATAAATAAAATATTATTTAAACAGAAATTCCCATTAAAATTAATTTCAAGACCCTGTCAAGTCCCCGGACCTTTGAAAGGCATACAAGGGGCCGAAACCAATCCACAGAGGCTCTTCGGACAAAAAAAGGCACAATACCACAGAGGCACAAATTGACGGTCATCCTTTTATGCACTATGCAAGATTTCCCAAAGACAACCTCCGTATGGTACAGGACTATAGCAGAATATAGAAAAAAAATTGAACTATGGTGTTTTGGTTGCTAAAGTGGACTATGGAAGCTCCTGTCTGACCAGTGCTTTATTTAAGATACCTACTTACAATATGTAAGGATCGTAGCAGGTGGCGTTCTGTAGTTTCTGCCTACCCCCATGGAAAAAAGGCGTAATTTTTATAAGACCAACGGGACAGTTGGGACAAGCAGGGTCAAGATCCTTTTTTCGATTCGCCAAGAAATTTTCATTTTCTAAATTAATTATTTATTATTATTATACAATAATTAATTAATATTATAAATAAGAAACATTTGATTTTTAGTATGGATGTTTGTAATGGATAAACTCGAAAACGACTGAACCGATTTTAACAATTCTTTCACCTATAGAAAGCTACATCTATCACCAAGTAACATAGGCTACGATTTATACCAAAAAAATACATAGTTCTTGAGCTAATTATATTATCTCGTCTATTATTTCTTAACTCTTTAATTTCCAAATCTAGATGGCGCCAAGCAGGACGCATGCGCTAATAAATAATAGTTATGTCCCCTAGGGGGTGAAATCTTTCGGAATGATCGCTGTATTAACGTCCACTAGTATGGACGTTGATATGCAGAAACTGTTGTCACTTGTTTCTTTCAAGTGAATGGTTTTGAGCGGTACGGGTTGAATTTTAAATTATTGTTTGATTTAATTCAAGTGCTCATCGGCCGCCCGCGCGATAATTTTGTTTTGTCTTAGCGTTATTTCTGACTTCTTTCTCTTCTTCTTACTCTGCCTCTTGGCGTGATGATTTGCGTGATGCGTGATGCCTTTCTCAAGAATTGTACAATCGAATCCGACTGAGAGTAACAGAGATTACCCCATAATTACAAATTTTACCCCTTTAAAATATAAGTATGGATACCCCCCTTTTCGTCAAGATCGGAAACAAAGTTTCAATAAAATTAAAAAGGATCGTAATTTTAAATACGACCCTATTTAATTTTAACACTTACTACAAAGCTATAATTTCGCTATGTACCCGGATAAACCATTTACAGATGCAGTAATCTGCTACTAACAAATCAAACCCCAACAAATACCAAAACTAGCAGCCGATCGACATCGGTCATTAGCAGACAGCGTCAGGATAAGCGGAACAGTTTCTAGCTAATCATTCAACGAGATAACATCTCCACCGGTGGGGCGAGATGTGGGCAAAAATACGGGCAGGCATCGTCTGTGTTTGTTTGACGCAGGGGTCACCCTTTTAATAGAGGTAGATCATGTTGATGAAGTTTTGGTAGCGTGAAAAGTGATTATCTCTTTAAGTATCAATGCTAATAACAAAGCTGAAGAGTTTTTTTTTTTTAATGCGCTAATACTGCAACTACCAGTTAGTTCTTAAAACATCTTTTTGCATTTGAAAGCCCAATTTTCGAGGAAGGCCATTAAAAAAGTAAAAAGGTCAGAATGAAAACGGGGATTTACGCTCAGAAGATGCTACGGGATGGGTCCTTACCCATCCCGTAGCAGAAGCTACTAAATTCATAAAAGAATTTATATTCGACTAGGTACTCTATAAAAAGCAGAAAGCAGCATCAAGCAGGCTCTTTACTTTGTGTAAATTATTTCATCATCACTGCTCTCAAAACGGTGAAAGAAAACATCGTGAGGAAACCGGCATGTCTTAGAACCAAAAATTCAAAGACATGTAACATCTACCAACCCGCACTGGGCCCGCGTGGTGGATTATGGCCCACTCCCTCTCACCGAGAGGAGGCCTGTGTCCCAGCAGTGGGAACATTATAGGCTGCTGATGATGATGATGACTATATAAAAGCTGTCTCCCTAGGAGTGCATTATCATCTACCTAACCTTTTCCCAACTATGTTGCGGTTGGCTTTCAGACTAAACGAATGTAGCTGAATACCAGAATTTTACAAGGAGCTACTGCCCATTTTTTTGACTGGCCTGTTAGTCTACTGCTAAGACTGAGGTCGTGGGTTCGATTCCCACCCACGACAAATGTTTGTGTGATGAGCACGATCATTTGTTCTGTGTCTGGGTGTAATTTATCTACAATATGTATGTATTTAGAAATATATAAGTATGTTTATCAGTTGTCTGGTTGCCATAGTACAGGCTCTGCCTAGTTTGGGATCAGATAACGTTGTGTTGGTTGTCCTAAGATATTATTTATTTACTAGCTTTTGCCCGCGGCTTCGCCCGCGTGGTTGTCGGAAATGAATGCAAGAGGACGTACTACCGCGATAAGAATGTGTTATTCCGTAATATGTCAGCAGCAGTGAAGGGGTCTGCTAGGACCGGTGCCTGCCGGGGTCGCGTGATTGTTCAAAAGAGATACCGTGGCCCCGGCACTGGGCAACTGAAGGAACACGGGTGGGTTTTAGTCAGTAAAAGTCTGACACGCTCTCCCGCTCCGCCCAGAGCGGGAGAAGTCATTTGATGATTTCCCATCCAAAAAAAAAAAAAAAAAAAAAAAAAGGTTATATAGGTAATATAGACTCTGTGTGCTATTTTCGATCCAGATCCATTCAGCCATTTTTGCGTGATTGAGAAACAAACACCCAATCATACATATTTTCACATTTATAATATTATTAGTAGTAGGATTATAACTCATATTACTTAGGATTCATAGTTTATGAGAACATCATGTGTGTTGGTGTTTTTAAAATAAAAGTAATAGTATTCAGAGTAAGAAGACTGTGACATAGGGCTTGGTTTAGTTGAATATAAGTCTTCCTGGTTTTTCTTAACGCTCCTATTTTACCTATACAGACACTCAATCATTTACCAGACACCGAACATAATTATAGGAATAGTACTTTTGCCAGTGGCTTGGCCCGTATAGCTGTCGGAAAATATCACCCGGGAACCTACTACCGGGATAAAGTAGGTATCCTATCTGTTACGTATCCATGATATAATACCTATATCTTTGTGCCAAATTCGATCTAAATCCGTTTGGCCGTCTTTGCATCATTGAGAAACAAACATCCAAAAATCTAAACATCTAAGCCATTTCGCGGTCTCTTACTTGGAATAATACTATTAGGTTTATTTTGAGTATAATGAGCACACATGATATTCGCAATTACTATGAAGCCAAAGTAATATGAATTACAATCCTACTTATCCTGTACTACCCGGCCCCTGCCAACGCGCTCTGCGCCCACTTTTTAAATCTCTAATATCTTCTAAGATATTCATTTAAATTACATGCTGTAAAGGGCCATATTGATCTATATTGAATGCACAATGTATTTAAGGTACTTAATTGGATAAGGATTAATGCTGTATTGCTTAAAATCGCTTCGTAAATAAGCCCTTATTTCTCGTAAAAAGTAAAAGATAAAAAATGGTTATTGTGGGTTATCCCTAAGAGATAGACATATACCATTGAGGACATTTTTGTAGGCCTTTTTAAGGTGTACAATACTGTAGTACATTATTTTGATCTATTTCGTAGGATTCAGCCAGGGTTTTTCGAATTTTGAGACGTATGTCAGCGTAGTTTTCGAAGATAGTTATTTTTTTTTCTAAAATAAAAGAATCTTTCTAAAATAAAAATAGCCTAAGTTACTCCTTGTTACATCAGCTATCTGCCAGTGAAAATCCCGTCAAAATCGGTCCAGCCATTTCAGAGATTAGCGGGAACGAACACACAGACAGACAGACAGACAGACAAAAATTGTAAAAAATGTTGTTTTGGTATATGTATCGTGTATACATCCTTATACACTTAGTAAAAAGTGGTTATCTTAATATTAAAAACAGACACTCCAATTTTATTTATTTGTATAGATGTATAGATTATTTAACCTCCACAACCCAGTTACTGGGTAATACGATACTTGCTCAAACTGGTCGTCAAACTTTCCGGCCTCTGACGACTGGTAACGACTATTGAAGATCTACAGAATCACAGCCGAACAGCTTAACGTGCTTCCCGAGGCACGGAGGGATCTTGGTCTGTAAAGATTAAGCTATTAGATAGTTTTGTTGTATTTGTTGTTACTTTTCCCGATTACTGAAGAGAGGCAATGATGTGATGCCTGTAACACAGGTCTTTACCTAGCACGGGGATCATTGATCCGGGGGCAATTCTCGTAATTTTAAGAACGTTCACAGATTGATCTCAGTCTCAATCTGTCAAAAAATACCACGAATTTACATACATTTTTGACAAGTTTTTGACATTTGGTTGTCGCCGAGATGAGACTGCGACTAGATTTTGTATGTTAATAATTAAGAGAATTGAAACTTCTGATAATTTATGCTATTTGCACGTTTAAATAATCTTTTATCTCTCGCACCTTCAAAATTATGAGGCCTAATTAGAAATTTTAATATAAAACTCTTATTAAAATAGAGACCTATATCACTATTTTTATAATAAAAAAGGCACATTTACAAAATAACTTAAGACTATAATAGGTCTCTGTTTTAAAAAGAATATTTTAATTGTACTAGTCTAAGTTGAAATCTTAATATTTTTAATTAGTTCTCTATGATTCTGAAGGTGCACTGTGTAGTGTACCTATTATGTCAAATAAATAATTATAATGTCTCTATTTTCTGATTGATTATTTTCTATTGTTTATATTCAGACATAAAATACACGCCCGCTTCAATTAAGCATAGAACATCGATATCTGTATAGGTCCTTCTCGGGACCACCCCAGGATTGTCACGGCGTTGTATCATTTTTCACGTGCTCAATAAATTCGTTGCCGCCCTTGTCGAGATGTCAACTCAGAAGAATCGCTCTATCTGTGAGCGTACATACTTATCTATTTTGGTAGGTTTGTATATTTTATTGACGGTTTATGGGAGTGCAGGAAAATGATGAAAAACCAACCGAAAAACAAAAAAATAATCCATTTATATAAAATTCAAAGTCCTGAGTGACTGACTGACTGATATATCAACGCACAGTCTAAACCGCTGGTCATAGAGACACGAAATTTGGAGGGTGTATTCTTTTTGAGGAGTAGGTATCCACTAAGAAAGGTTTTTTAGAAATTCCTTTCCTAAGAGGGTGAAATGGGGGGTTGAAATGGTGAATTTTTCGACATCCACGCGGGCGAAGCCGTGAGCAGAAGCTAGTAATATATATAAAAAAAATAAAAATCTTTTATTAACAGACTACATGGGCCAAAATTGTGTTAGTATATAAATCAGATTCTAGCTTTGGGGTAAATATATCGATGTGGTGCATACGCAAGGTTATTTATCACACCATCAAACAATTAAAAGAGAAGAAAACAAGACACAAAATTATACCTAAGTATTGCATGTACTGTATTTCAAGGTGCAAGTTCGATGCTTCTTGCCTGTGGTAAACTATAAAATTGAAGCGACAAAATGACTTGCATGATCTTGTACGGTACACTAATTTAAATACGACCATGCAAATCGTCTTTATAGTGGCCACTGAAAGGTTCAGCTTAACATCTAGTTACCCTTACTATATTTCTAATAGAATTTAAAAAAAAACAATGCCTCCTTTTTCTAGAAGGTTTTCCTTATTCTGCGCTGTGCGGCGAGCAGACTCGATTGTTTATATGTGAGTCACTGTTGCAAACTGTCCACCTCGGTGATAGACGTGTGGCGGTGATTCACATATATTCATGGTTAAAGGTTAAGTAATTAGAATAGGAATACTAACATAGGTGTAAAAAAAAATGTTACTAACACAACTGAGTCTTGTCACTTGTTTAATAAAGAAATATATATATATTAAGTCAAAAAGCTTTATATCGTATTAAAACTACAATTCTTTACCTACTAAGTAAAATCTACGAATTTGACTAACATTATTATTCTTATTGCTCTATATAGCTCTATTGAAAAACCATCAAATCATTTCAAATGTGTACACCCACAGTGGGATTGTGTTGTCGCCTTTATTCGCTCCCCGCAATCGTCGAAGTGTCCCATTGTGTAATTGTGGCGTCTGTCTTCACATTGTCTTCCACCATTTGTCTACCCGAGGCCTTATTGTATTGCAGCGTAATTATTTATGTGGACTTTACCTTGCATATACTATGTGGAACAATAGGAAATAGATTTAGAATATTCGTCTTAACGTAGAAAACAGAAGATAAAAGATTATTCTTGGTCTGCTTCTGTTCATTGTGACCAACTGAAAATGTTAATAGATGGCATAAGGCCTAGGATTTTATAATTTGGCGTTGGCACTTATAGACATGCTTGTCGCTGGCTTGAAAGTGCTTAGTTGAAATAATATACCATTTTTATTCTTAAAACTAGCTGACCCGACAGACGTTGTCCTGTCTCTTTGATGATATTTGAGCACGTATTCTGTCAATTCTATGTCAAATGTCATAATGTTACATTAAAAAGTTTACATTGTTCTATTTGTTAAGTATTCTTAAATAAGTGTTCTTAAATTTTCTAATTTCCCGCGCACTTTTTTTTTTTTTTTCATAAGAACCTTCTCCTGACAATTACAAACACAACAACAACAAAAAAAGTGAAATCGGTCCAGCCGATCACGCGTGACGTCGTGACCAAGGGAAATAGGGATTCATTTTTATATATATAGATAGCATTTTTTTGGGTGGGAAATCATCAAATGACTTCTCCTGCTCTTGGCGGAGCGGAAGGGCGTGTCAGTCAGCTAATGACTAAAACCCACCCGTGTTCCTTCAGTTGCCCATGTGCCAGGGTCACGGTAACTCTTTCAAACAAATCTGAGACCCTGGCAGAATTCTCAGCATGACTGCGTTGCAGTATTTTCTCGGTAGTTTATAAAAATGTCTCTTAGTTCAGTGTGCCTTTTGACATAGGCTTCCTCTAACAACTTCCACTGAATCCTATCTCCAACAACTCTTCTCCAATTTGGACCCTCTGCGAGCCTTAATAGGATGGCAAAATGACCAGAGGAAGACAATTTAAAAGATGGGAAGATGAATTAAAAGTGCTATTTAAAAGTTGCAACCTCCAAGACCACAGTACCCGCGAAGAAATGGTTTAGTTATACACCTGGTTTAATTCTTTTACATGAGTACTGCTTGTTATGACAGCTCCAGAGTCTCCTTAACCAATTAGCTTAAACAGCTATCAACCAATCATTGACAAACACCCCAATCAACACTAAATACATAACCGATCTGCACTTCCGTACCAACACAATTAAAACCTACGTATTGACGGATCTATCGGGAGTGGCCCTCTCGTGTATCATAGACAAAGCTACCGTGACCGTACTCGAACCCCCGTACCTTCAGACAATAACGCGAGATTAACCCGCCCGAATTAAACTGAGACCCTATGAAACCTTAGAGTGGTGTGTGGGATAATATGTGAGAGGAAGCGGGGCGATTTTGTTTTAATCTGGTAAACGATCAGTTTATCATTATTTCAGTCGAAAGACTTATGTCCACTGCTGGACATAGGCCTCCCCCAAGGTCCACCACTTTGACCAGTTTTGTGTTTCCCGCGTCCAGCGGATTCCTGCGGTCCTCACAAGGTCACCTTGTGCGCGGTCGCCACTCAAGAACCATTAGACGTCGGTTCTGCGAGCAATTTGCCCTGTCCACTGCCACTTAATTTTAGCAATTATTCAGACTATGTCGGTACGGTATATGGTAAACGATAGACTAGTTGAATGTGGTATAAACTTATTCAATAACATTAACTGACGCAGAGACACGTACCTATCACCAGCTTTTAGTAAATTTTAACTCAAAAATCATTTTTATTACCGCAAACTCATAATATCAGCCAACTTTCAACACCCAAGTCATTTAACTATTAAAAGAGTAGAACACAAGGCAGCCAGTTACGAATGCCTTTTTTATACAATAAAATAATCAGTCTACAATTTTCCCACTGCTGGGACACAGGTCTCCTCTCTTCGAGAAGGAGTGGGCTGTAACTCACAACGCACCCCCAGTTCAGAGTGACAGATGTCACATGTCTTCGAATTTTTGCTTTTACGCAAAAACTTATAAAACTGACTGTATAAAATGTAGACCTCATTACGCAAAGTCTTGGCGAACTCATGAATAACTGTCCCAATTCATTCATACTTTATTAAAACTACGTCGAAAATACATGAAAATGAACACGTGAGTAAAAAAATTTGGTAGTCATGGGGAGTACCGATAAAAGTGAGAACTTGAAACTGTGACTAAAAAAAATACAACGCGCCGCATTAGCAAAGTGTTCACTTGAAAAACCACATCCATCATAAACATAGCCTTCAGACATGTTTTGAGGTATATTGCTAAAGCTCTCAGAACTATCCTCTTTTCCGCTTCCGCATCCTCTTCTCTCCTACACCCCACCACACAAAACACACCCTCTTTCATCGATCATTAGCGGACAATGGCTAATCTAACGTGTAGGCTGCAGGGTGGAGGACACTTCATCACGTGTCGGAGATCGAGATGGTAATCATCATGTGATGGTGGAACTTTGCTTATTATACTCGTAGATCTGAAAGGATGGGTGAATTTTTGAAATGTGCCAAAATCGGATTTTACTAATTTAGATTGAAATGATAAGCATCTTCATTGAAGAGAGGCCTTTACAAGCCCTGGGATATGATGTGATGGGGATGATGGGATGGTCAACGTGACAAGGACATTAGGAATTAGAATAGGTTTTCAGAAACATGCTTAAAATATTTATATTAGCATCTACAGCATAATAATTATAATGTACTAGATTCTGCCCACGACTTTATACGCTTTAAATTTCTTGCATCCTAACCTGTCATATTGCATCACAAAGCCTGCCCACGATATTATATACTTCTTTCTTTTCGCGTATCATACTTTTTTAAATTATTGCTCGGCTCATAAGAGTTCTAGCGTGATGTTAAAAAGTCTATAGCCTTCCTCATAATTTGGGCTATTAAAAGCAATTTTTTTTTCAGATCTGATGGTTAGTTCTAGAGATTAGTGCGATCAAGCAAACAAAGAAAATTTCAGCTTTATTATTAGGTGCAGGCAGTATGTGTCGCATCAACAGCCGAACAGATTCAGATGCAATTTGGCAGACAGATAGTTTACAACCCGAATTAAGACATAGACTACTTTTATCCGACCCGTGGGATAATGTCCGACCTCCACGCACGCGAAACCATCTGCAAAAACTAGTACCGAATAAGTATGACTTACGCATTTGCACTACACAAAAGTAAGTTCATTACTGTATATACCTCTGGAAGTACATGGATTTACTACAAAATTATTTCCATTCAAATCCAAAAGTCCTCACAAACTCAACGGCAGAAAAAACCATCTATAAAAATAAAAAAAAAGTTAACCAGAAACACCGATCAGTGTTACCCAGTCCCACCGATTAATAGAACGCCTGTAGTTTGTAGTGGTTCTTTTCCGTTCCTTTTTACACTTTTTTCCAGCCATTCCTTGCAAAACGGTGTAATCGCTCGCTGCCGGTCCGGTTTTTCATTCCTCTTTAGTCGGTGCTAAATAAATTAAAACTGAGAATAATTACCGCATTTTAATTGAATAACGAACGTAGGAACCGTTTATTGGACTTTGTTTCTGTATCGTTTAGAGTTTTGTAACTAATACTTTTAATTTATGTTTTAATTATGTAGCTTTTGCTCTGTAACCGAAATATCTTTTTCATGTTCTTCTTTGAGTAACGATTCAATGTTTGTGGCGGAATTTGTGAGAGGCGTAAACATACGAGGCGCACCTAGTGGAATAATTTCTATGAAAACAACAAGGAAATTGCTCTACCAGAAACGCGTAGCAAAGTCATTTCGTGCCTGTCTACGGGAGCCTTCAATCCAATAGTGAATTGTAATAGGTTGGGCAAATTGATTAATCAGTTGAATTGACAGAATTGAGTGATGATCCAACCGCTGTTAGTGGTGGTGTTGTCTATTATAAATTATACCTTTGTAAGTTTTTTTTATATATTTATTATTCTATATCACAAGCTTCCACATATAACATACATCCTCAGTATAACATCCAGACACACTTAACACCAACACGACTATCTTAATTAATAAACCCACAGAAACACAATCACACACATCATACATGCGTGCCTATACATACTAGGTTATCTTTTGTATTTTCTCTGTGTATTAGTATTAGTTTTCTTTAGTGTATTAGTTCTAGATTAGAAAAATTAAGAAATTTACTGTAACAATTTTGTACCAACAACCTACATATTGTATATACCAGCAAATGTTAATGGAACGAAGGAGCCTGGATCTCACGACACAGGGAATCCTTGTGTGAGTTCCAGGAATCAATCGCATATGACTGTAATTTCTTAACCAATAAATTATTCTTATTCTATTCTTATTATACTGATTTACGTACTTCCATAACTTTTACGCCAGGTACTAAATTATATTAATAAAATAAATATTTATTATACAAATACGTAACACTTAGGCGTCGAAGTAATCGTTCGAATTGCTGTCATCCGGAAACGTGCCCAGAAGTCTGACAGCATTGAACGGCAATGCTAATTATTAGGCCCAAAAACGACCTAGCCCTCTGGTTACTTCAAGTTTCGACCAGTCAGCGAAAAATTTCCTTAAAAGGGAGACTTGTACTCGGGCCCCATGACAAGTTCTCTGATCTTCACGACCGTTGTAATTTATGTCTTATTTCATCCTGCCAAAAGCGTAGTTTAAGTGATTTCACCAACGTGTGTAATACTTGAGGTTGCAAAGGCTTCTTAAAATCTGTATTTATATTACCAGTCAAAACAAATGCTATAAAAAAACCACTTCAGCATGGACCTCAAAGCCAAGACCTTTCTTGAAGCACCAATGACATCTGAACATCCCTTTGCAATTAACATCACAATAAAACAGTCTTCCCATAAATCTACGAGCACTTGGAAAAGGTTTCGCATTCTTCTCTGTATTTAATTCTAAACAGCCCTTTGTCCTCTCGGCCATCCGTCTGTCAGCGGCTGATTGATGACGAAATGATTTCGAAGCCCTACGAAGGCAATTTAGGACTTTGAGTTTCGTGTTTGATGGGAGTAAGTAGTTTTTAGTTGATGGGATTGTTTAAGAAAATAGTCTAAAAAATGTAATCAGGCAAAGGATAGTTTTAGACGGAGTCAAACCTTTTAGATATCAACGAAACTATTCTACCTCGAATTCTTCGTATGCTACACGAATCTACATTCCTACCTTGTAAAGATTTTGATTAACGTGTAGTGGCTCTAAACTGGAAGTAAGCAGGACACTTGGCTGGTAGGTGACGTGGTGATGGCAGGTGGAGCAGAGCCCTAATGGAAAGATTGCGGAAGGACGGTAGAAAAATCGTTGGCAGCTCAACAGCCAGGTGGGTGAACGACCTAAAGAGATCGCCGCAAGGACCTGGTTGAAACTCGAACAAACCAGAAAAGCATGTCATAAAAGGGAAAAGGCTTATACTCAGCTGGTTGGAACAAGACTGTCAATGATGATGACGAAATATCTTAATGGATAAAGGCATTTTCCAAATTTTTCGGTCATACCAGTCAATGACGATTTTTTACCAGTAAAAGAAATTGAAAATTTTGTTGAGTTTGCAACCTTAGATAATCTTAACCAGAAATCAATTTGCCAAGTGCTATGATTGATCATGATTCAGCAAACGTTTATTATTATAACAAGATGATATCACTACCCCATTTGTTTATAATAAATGATTAAATTTCCGATTTATAAACTCCATTGTAAAGACAAGTGCTAACTCACAATATCTACGTAACCATGTTTAAACGCGTGGACAACTCTTAAACATTATTCACATTGAACTAAGTTGTCTCTTATGAGACGAGTATCAAGATTAAAGCTGCATACGACTTGGTACAGTCGCAAAAATAGTGGCTGACGACGTCGAAGTAAAATATCTGACTATTGATCTGAATATTTTTTTTACTAACTACGCTACGGGTCTATCTTATCTGTCATACTTCCTAACAGCTTTGTAGGGTAATGAGTTGATGACAATGCTTGCATATTTTGGAATAAAAAAGTGCCTACTGACATCTTTTCTGGGGATAGGACAGAAAGTCAGAAGATAATGTTCCCTTTGTAATCTATCTAATCTAATCCAATTAGCGTGTATTGTCTCACAGTAGGGCAAAGGCCTCACTCTCCTTTTTCCACGCAATTCTTTCTTCTGCTATCACTGGCCAGTTCTATCGTTATGAGTCAAGCTCGTCCCGCAATCTTCTTCTCAGCCTGCTGCAATGGCGGCGTGCGTTTAATGGGACCCCATTGGTGGTTCTCTTAACACATTTGTCATCTGTATTCGTCCCTTACTAGGGATCCATAAAAAGGTAGATCAATACTGCCATAATTGTTGGTTTCGTGACAATGTCTTAGAGATCCGGATACATGCGGTGTTTTCTTTTGGTCTATACCAGAGGTCCCGCTTTTTATACTCCCGTAGACCTTTTTTCAAAATGTTATTGGTGCTTGGAAAATTTACACTGTTTTGCTACCTTAAATTTTTGAGTACTTTATTATCTGCCTACATTGATAATATTTTATCACGCCAATGTAGACCTCCGTCGAGCCTCCCGTGGACCCCTGGGGGTCAACCTGGACCACTTCTGGAATTACTGCTCTATACCAACACTACACAGACCAGACGTAAACAGGACCTAGTACAGGTTAAATAACAGGATATGACAGTAGTTTTAGGCAATGACGTTTATGACTAAAAGTTGTTTTGTATCCTACGCCTACGTACAGCCACAACATTCAAAATCCCAAGGAAACCATTTAGGAAATGTGTAGTTTTCTAATTCGCGTAGATATGTCGTTCGTAGATCGTTATAAGTGAGCGTCATTACAATCGTTTAACCTAAATTGGTGTCATTGTCGCGTGTTGTCTGGTGTGCCCCTTATTAATAACAAGTTGTGGAATGTGGAGGGGGCTTTACGTTATAATGTTTTTGTAGAAACTGAACAGAAGAGTTTCACTATGAGAGTCTTCCGGTTTTTGAAATTTTTGATTTACTAAGAAAAACAAAAATGCTGTTGATTAAACTATAAATAGTGGGTATGTACTTAGTTTTATCTGAAGGTATTATGTTCTGTACTAAAACACCTTTTCAGCCACAAGTAAGTGAATACATGATAAGTAGATAACATGTCTTTTTTTTGGTTTGAACTCTTAAACCAATTTAAACGCTGATTTTGTCAGCCTATACATATCTTGGCATGCCAGACTGATGCCCCAACCGCTACATGACCGCCATTGCCGCAACTGGTAAGATACACTTGTAACCAAAACAGATGAAATTTGCTCGGATTGAACAATAACATCACCTGCCCATTTAACATCTCCGTAGCTACCCAAAATCCTTCGAAACAGCGCAACAAAGCTCAGACAATGTTACTAACATAGCACAAAAACAACGGAACAAGTTGACGCGTCCATTTGTCTGCAGCCTGCGTTCACAGGTGTGCCGACGTCACTTACAAATGTTTAGCCATCACGCGGTCGAGATACGAAGCGATCTTACAGCGTTGAGCTGTGATAAACGGGCAACTGTAGCCGGCAACAGTTGCCAGAAACAGTGGCGCAATTATTGAAGAAATGGAGAGTTTAATTCCTAAAAGTGTTTTGGTAATATTGTCTGAAATTGCTCCAATTTTTTTGGATTAATTACTTACGTTTCGTGAAAAAATAATTAACATTATGGACCTGCGCTTACATGGACGATTTTCAGAAATGATTTCCCGGCAACAGTTGGCAAAAAGGTAGTGAAGGAACTAGCAATAAAAAACAATCCAATTTTTTATTCCTCAAAATTCTTTAGCTAAACATCGATTACCTAATTACTTAAGTTGCATCATATTGCTAAAGATGTTGTTCACTTTATGTAAGAACAACTGCATCAGAGTTACTGCCGACATAGCTTGCAGAGTAAGCAAGCTGAAGTGGCAGTGGGCTGGCCATGTTGGTCAAAGGACCGGGAGCTGGTTGGATCTGGTGAATTCTGTAGTGGAAACCGCGTATCGGAAAGCGTAGTGTGGTTCAACCCCCAGCTAGATGGACTGGCGTCCATAAAAAGGTGGTTGGGTCGGACTGGCTCAGGAATGCGAAAGACAGGGTGTTGTGGCGCAACCTGGCCAACTATTGGACATAGTTGCTGGACGCAATGGACTGCGATAGACTTGTTTGATTGATTAAAAAACAACTACAAAATATTTTTTATTTTTTTTATTTGAGTTTGATTGATTCAAAAACAACTACAAAATATTAACATCTGAGACTAGTTGACTAGTATAATCCAGAAATCAACAATTATGTTGCCCGTTTAATCGCACCTTCACAGGTAAAAGGATGGGAGAAAATTAATATAATGTTTTTTGCTTTCAAAGTACACGGTTAGATATTTGTCTGTTGTTTCTTGTTGAACATGCATGTTTTATTGTAGACGAAACTGTATATCATTGTCAAGAATACACAGCAATTGCTCTATTGAATTACTGAGGAATTGAGTACGACTGCATTGTGACATGATCAATGTATCAATGCTCTATAGATAACGAAAGACTGCTTTATGTGAAGGATTAAAGATCAGACAAAATAAAAACGAGGGACTTTCAATAGAAGTGAAAACTTGAAAAGACTTTGAATTAAGTTTTTTTTTTATTTATTTCATAATTTCGTCGGCCTAATTTGTTAACCTGCTAAGTCCATTTTCGAGCAATATGTACTTTTTAAATCAGATAAAAAGTTCAGAATATTATATGTATTGTATGGTAAATCCTCATATCGCAATATCATCATAAAAAAACGTAAGAAATGCACGCACGAAAAACTCCTATCTGACCACCAGCCAATCTCCGTAACGAAATACTGCTAAATCCTAGGGGAGCCTCAGTTTTGAACCGAAAATGTGACAAAGTTGTGTTTGTGTCTGTTCAAATTTTGTTCTATCGGAAGAAGAGTGTGTTTTGTTGAAGGCGCTAATCTCGAGAACTACAGGTTCAAATTGAAAAAATATTTTAGTGTTGGATACGACATTTATTGAAGAAGGTTAATAAAGAAGGAGGCTATATAAAATCACGCTATGATGCCTAGAAGCTGGACAAAATAAAAGTTAATTAGAATGCAAAGTGAAAATGAAGTAACAATGCAGACGAGGGAAGCGAAGTCGTGAGCAGTAGCTAGTAATATATATGTATATGCTTTCATTGGTGGCCAAGGGCAACACAACATACTCATACATCAATTACGCGACCCATTAAACTTTCTCGTATGGAAAATCACTCTCTGCGTCTAGAAAAGGTTTTATTTCAATAATTAAGGTTAAAATAATACCTAAGTTTTATATTAACGGTAACTACAAGAGAAGATCAAAGCGCCTTTGCTCTTTACAACGAAAGATATACTTACAAAAAAAAAAGAGTTAATCTCACCTTGAAATAATATCCATTATTGCTGTTATTATTGTACGAATTATTATAGTTATTGTAGTACATCACATTCACAAAATAATACTTAATTATTATCATCAAACACACTCTTCGGAATTATTTTGATGTTCACTTAATTTCCTATAACTCTTTCCTATCTATGTTATTGATCTGGATTACACTACAACCACTTTTTCAATTACATAATATATCTTTTTATTTTTCTACTCACTACCTATCACTGTTCGAAATTATTTAGTTTTTTCACTTAATTTAAACTCTTTCCTAATCTACTTATTGAAAAAAATATCTGTCAACACTTTGTTAGCATCCACAAAAACACACATTTAATCACTTATAAATCTTCTCACCACGCTCCACTCCACTTCTGCTACTTTTCCAACATTACTTCTATATTCAAAAATTTGACCCACAACCGCAACTCACGCGCACGCTTTTGACAATCAAGCGCACAATCGTCAATTGACGATGCGCGTGAGACGAACATGTGTATGAACTGAACCACCTTTTAGAATGAATCTCAATTAATGTGCGTACATTCGTTCCGATGATGCAAAAAAAAAAATGTATAAGTTTTTCTATAGTAATATCGTTATAGCTTGATCGTGATAAGTAAAAAAAAAAACTTGTTTCTAATTGAGTTTGTTTGACCTTGGAGTTCGGTAGTCTATGGTATCCAAAGGGGTAATTGCGTACTACACTATCAGTAGGAATCGGTTTCATTTTGACAGTTCCGCAACATTCACGGCGTTGTTTACGTTGCTAAGCAAACAATTTTTTCGAACATATGAAAAAATGGATGACAAATAGCTTCAAAATGATTCAAATTCTAATTAATAGTGTGTCACGCAATTAGGGTGCAGGCTGTTTCATTTAATGAACTGACCTTTTAAGATGACCTTGAAGACTCTTGGATTTGTTTTTTCTGGGAAGTGGCAAAGGGTGGACATTTTTGGGACTGTCTTTTGCAACATGGGACGAACGAAAAGTGTTTAAAATAGAAGCGTCAAAGTAGCCTGGAAAATTATTTTTTTCTTGCGTTTTGCAATTTGTAGGACAGTTTCAGGTTATATGTTCATTAAAATATTATTTACGGCTGTAACACGTATGTAATCACTAAAAATTTAACAATTATAATCATCAATACCACTCTCCAAGTTCATTTAATCCCACGAAATGGCTACTTCATGAAAAAGTCATTCAATGCGAAAAAATGAACTTCGCGGGGCAACTTATCTTAATATTATTATATCATCCTAGTTTAAATGTCGCATATTTGTTTTTATAATGTTCTTGCATTTTCTAATAACTTAAGTATTCAATCATTATTCTGACTAAAACCCAAAACAGTTAGGGTGAAATCGCCCGCAATCCCTATTCACCTGACTTCACAATTTTTCAGATCAACTGTTACATGGTATGTTGACAAGGGTGCTTTAACAAAAAAGGAAATTTATTTACTCTGACAAATCTACTGAAAATGTTAAAACTTATTTCATTATTTACTATTATTAGCCATTCATGTCCCACTGTTGGGCGAAGGCCTTACCCTACCCTCTCACGGTCTAGAGCTGCCAAGGACCAAACCAGAGGAACGATGAAAGGAGTCCAGCTCTTCCGGCTATCTCTGTCTGGGCTTGCCGAGATATCGTTTGTCACTAAACGGAACCAATAAAATTCAGCAGTCTCTGTTACCTCAGCTTACTCTGTGATCATTTATATTTACACCGCGTCCTATTGATGTCTCACGACGCCATTGTTCAATGATTATGTTCTGTTTATGATTGATACGATGCCATTATGTACTACACACTATTTGTTTACGTGTCAAACTATTGTGTACTATGTTTGTATGCATTTAATTGATGTTATGTGGGATCTGATGACGTCAAAGTGCTTGTTAGATGCCTTAAAGATGGTATTGTTACGATGAATTGAGAATCGTGAAAGCAGACTGGAAAGATATGGGGGCCCTTTGCCCAGTAGTAAGGACAATATGGGTTGAATAATACAGAAGAAGATTAAAATATTGAGGACAAAATGTTTCACAATATTTTCAAGTTATTGCATGGTAGGTTACGACCTATTCAGAATTTTCTCTTAAAGAAAAATAAGACTTGGTATACTTAACTAAATCATTATCATCATCATCATTATAGCCGTAAGACGTCCACTGCTGGACATAGGCCTCCCCCAATTTGGGAGGGCATGGTATAATCGCCACGCTTGGCAGGCGGGATGGCGATCGCAGTACGGTAGTAAAATGCATAGAGAACGCTGCTGCTCATTCTCAGGTAAGTCCCAAGTGTTATAAGTTAGAAAACCACTACGTAAACAAGTTTCGTTTGAAATCCTTTTGTAAACAGCTAATTAGCTCCCCCAAAACAGTACTAATCTGACTGAACAGATACAAACGAATTACCACAAGGTATAAGGCTACAGGGTTCATAGGGCTCATAGGGCGGGGAAGGCATCAAAGAGTATGGCCATATCCATTTGCGAAATTTGTTTTTCCATTACTCAAATTGGGTTCGTCGAGGGGTAACTTTTGAATAGTGAGTGATGACGCAACGATGTGTGCTTTTACTTAAAACTTGCAAGTTATAAGTATGTAACTTGGTTTGTTTTAGCGCGCGACTTGTGCACTTTTGGAAGAAAATTAATTAGATGAACCGAACAAGCACGAAGGCGGGACGTACCAGTAAATTTGCCAAACCTTTTTCCAATAGGGTCGGCTTCCATTCTAACTGGATACAGCTGAATGTCAGTATTTTATATGTGGAGCGAATTCCTGTCTGACTTCGTTACGAAAATAATTCGAACGATAATTATTATTAAATCGAAAATACAACTATAATATTCCCACTGCTGGGATGCCGTTCTCTCTGTGAGAGGAAGTAGGCCTGGACAACCTGGGGACAGTGCGGGTTGCTGGATGTCCCATGTCTTCGATTGTTTGTTGGTACACATGACGGTATCTTCACGATGTTTTCCTTCACCGTTTTGAGAGTGATGAAATTAATTACACATACGCACACATATACATTTACATAGATATTAATGATTTATTAAACTAAATTAATATTAGAAGCGAAGCGATTATTTCCAATGTTAAAATCGTTCGAATTTATGGAACGATCATTACGCGCGTCTGTACTAGGCCCAACACTAGTTGATTGGATTTTGCTTTAAAAAGAGGAAATTAAACTTCCGAAGAAAGAAACTTAAGTGCAAAGTGTAAGTAATCATAAAAAAACCTATTTCAAATACGAAAAGGAATATATTTTACAGCGATCCCGCAACAAACAAAAACCTGTGAGTTTCCGTGCAGTGCAATGTTTTTCAGTATTTCCGAACTCACGCACTTTCCCACCAAAAAATCCCGCCATTTTCACGAACACAGCTTTAAAAAAAATAAAAGCAACCAGCACCCATATTCGCAGCCTATCATTATTTCAACATAAATCTCATACAAAAACACCATTGGCCACCGTCCAACGGCTATGGCAGAATTAATTACTGCGAGGCGCCAACAGATGGCGCTGCCACCAGGTGTGCCGTGTACCTATATCATAGACAGTCTACACGACCTATGAAATTCAGATTGTGCTGGGTATAAATTTTAAACGCTAGCTCCTGGAAAAGGTTGTTTCTGGGTAAAGTGCTTTTTATTCTGTTTCTGTGCTACTGGAAAATGGAAAAATATCGGGTTGTACTGTCAACAAAAGAGATAAGTAACCAGGGTAATTGGATGTAGTTCAAGTTTAGTAAGAAACGGGTGGATGGTTTTGAATGAAATTTAATTTAATTAACAGAAAACAAACAGTTAATTTATCAAGCTAAATGTCTTTCGAAAACATCCATTGATTTTTTACTTGTCTTCGACTATTTACGACGACCCATGTTAGACTTAGATCTTCGGGTGTTTACATTGCGAGGATCGTCTGGAGGACACGGTGGAGCATACGGTGGAGGTGTGCCCTGCCTGGGCGGAGCACCGCCATGTCCTCGTGGAGGCGATCGGCGGCGGCTACCTCTCGCGTCCGGCCCTGGTGCGAGCCATGGTACGGAGCGAGAGGGCATGGGAAGCCGTCGCCTCCTTCTGCGAAGCAGTAATGCTTGCAAAGGAGGAGGCGGGGCGCGTGAGGGAGTGGCAGTCTCTGCGCCCTCTAGTGTCTAGAGTCTATAGCGGACTCCCGGCCACCGTAGGCGCGAGCTTGCGGGCGGCGAGCAATGGGTAGCTCGCCGCCCGGTAAGGACCAGGCTCGGGTCGACGGCGCGTAGTGTTCCACGCGCGCCTCAAAGAGATGTCAGCAATACTGAAGGGGTCTGCCAGGACCGATGCCTGCCAGGGTCGCGAGATTGTTCGAAAGAGATACCGTGACCCTGGCACATGGGCAACTGAAGGAACACGGGTGGGTTTTAGTCAGTAAAAGTCTGACAAGCCCTCCCGCTCCGCCCAGAGCGGGAGAAGTCATTTGAAGATTTCCCATCCAGAAAAAAAAAAAGACTTAGATCTTTTGGTGCCTTTACATACCTAATATTGTGTTTTACACAATGACCTATATTCCGATCTCATAAAAACGTTTATCAATAATCAAATGATTTCCTGTTACGCCCATGACATAGTTCATTGATTAATTTAAAGTGAAGACGGTTTGTTAGTTTTTACAGCATTTATTAGTGCCGATTCTGTTGTACAAAATTCTCTAAACTAAACTAAAAATCACTAAAATTTGGTTTATTCCTGTCAAACGACGATTTCCTATTCTGAAATAGACTAAGGTGACACAACTTAACTATATTTTAGGTTGACAGCACTAAGATTGCACTGAGTTATTAGTTTAGTGAAAATGACAATTTTGCTATTCTGAGTTTGACCAAAAATTTTGACTATAATAATTTATTTTGACTAAATCTGACTATTTTTAATCGCGATTAAAAAGGTGTGGAATAAAACTAGTGTTCATGAACAAAAATTTCCTCCAACGCCTCGCCTTCACGTGCAAAACCAGTGCTGTATTTTTTATTTTGCTTATATCTCGAAAATGGCGTGTCCTATCGCAAAAATAATGAAATTTTCGACCCCCTTTGTTAACCACGGAACATATAAATGGCAACACGTAGGTAATATTTTTTTTTATTTTTAAAACAAAAAGTGAAAAATTCCATATAAAACACGTCCAGGCTGCCCCCTTGCGCGCGCCTTCGTCTCTAAAAAATTCATTGCGTTGCGCACACAAGTACCACGTTGCGAAACCAAAAAAAAAAACCATGTTGATTGTCAAATTCGTTTTAGTCGTGTCAAAATAATTTTTAAATTTAGAGATTTTTCCTTGCAGAATAGCGTTAAAATTCTCATAGCCAAAAGTAAGGAATTTTAGAGATAGTTTAGTTAGTTTAGTTCGGTGTACAACAGAATCGGCACCATTGTCTAAACTTGAATGAATTGTTATCGTTTCTACAATGTCAACGCTACGTCCTTTGTAATAATTTCGTTTTTCTAAAGACATTGTAAGACAAGCAGCTGAATCAGGCGCGTCAACGTGGCTATCGACTTATCGTTTTCTACAATTGCTTGACACCGAGGCGTTACCGATTGGAGAACGGAATTCGACACGAAACGGCTGTAGCTTGGCTAGGGGGGTAGGTACTTAACTCAGTGCCAGTTTCACCAATGAAACTAAACGCGATGGGAACCTCTAAACCGCGTTGAAAAGCTGTCAGTGTCAATCATCATCATCATTTGAGTCGAAAGACGTCCACTACTGGACATAGGCCTCCACAATTTAGGGGGATTTGCCATAATCGCCACTCTTGGCAGGCGGCCTGGCACCGCAGTATGGTGGTAAAATGCATAGAGAACGCTGCTGCCCATTCTCTAGTTCGTAAAGCGCCTTTTACGACACCCTCGGACAGATATGGGATGGTGTTATTCTTTACATTCAGGAACTCACTGACACACAATATTCCAAAACAATGATAACAGGTCTTGATCGCAGTTTAGATGTCCTGATCGGGTTCAGTTTGATTGGTGAAATCCGTCCTTTATTTGACTGTGGTGCTAATTTAGTAAACGCTCTTTTATGTACATCTTACCTATTAAATAGATCACAAAGACAAATAAAATTAACCATTGAAACCCATCAATAGGGACACAATTTATAACTCCCATCACACAAGCATAATCTCTAAACCAATTTATTCATAACTGGGATCGATATTTTAATCAAAACCACCGGCCGAGTGCGCATCAAGCGGGCAATCTGTTAAATGACAAGTTATCTCCGTGATTGATTGCATTTGCATGTAAAAAACGTGGACAAAATCTATCAAAGCTTCTCTATACAGGGTGACAGATTTTAGGGTGCAAATGATTTTGTTGTTTAGCAGGACTATCGTGAGTTAAAATGAGGGGTAAATTAGGTGTTTCAACATCGTTTGAAATTCGTTGATGGTGGAAACTTGATTTCAAGACATACGAAGTTTTATTTACGAGAAATTTGTTAGTTAATTTATCAAATTAATTTGTGCATCCAATGTTTTGTGAAACCTGCCCTATTGCTAGCTATCTTTCTCAATCTTTCCTACTTCTATATGGTGTCATTTCTGCACAAATCTGTAATGATCTGTAAAACACAGTATGCCGATAGAATCTTCGTATCTCAATTTAATTTTGTTATTATGCCGATAAATTCCTCTTTTATTAACTCTATTTATAACTCCACAAATAAACATTTACATTATTTGTGCATTACCCAAAAAGTTTATCCGTTTCCAGTCCACAAAATCTAAACATAATAAAAAGCTGTCATAAAATGAATTCAAGTATTTTTATTATGATGCAGAAAATCTCCCTGTCCTCAAAATTTTATAATACATGGTGACCTAACGCACTCACTCTCAATCGACAAATTTAAGGTGAGCTCCGAAGTCTCTAAAATTTTATGTTCCAAGTGTATTTGTCAAAGGTTTATGTGTTGTATGGGTTCAAGTTATAATAGTCGTGGAGCTAATAAAAATGTATACGCATGGCGTTGTTACAGCGTCGTATTTTATGCATTATCTATTGATTATGGGCAGTTAACTTTTATTTTGTTTGTTTTTAGGGCATGGGACACTCATTTTTTGTTGACGGTTTTGGCCAGAATTCGATTGATTCATTGACGATTTTGAATGCTTCTATGTTTAGCATAGCACTGCGATTGGCTGATGAAGTGATAATAAATTAGTAGAGGTGTTAAAGATTTGGCAGAATAAAGGTAAAAACGAGATTAAATTCCATATGATATTCTAATTGTACAAGTTACCTAGAGATGCAAGGAACAAGGATCCTCCAGAGTAGAAACCATGTATAATTTATTTGCAGACGTAAACAGGTATAGATAGAAATGCCAATGATGGTTGTGCGAACCACTGAACATTTTTAAGCCAAAAAACGACTCGCCAAGATCTCCATCGCCAAGACATTGCACTGCAGAAACTCTCCAGACATCCACACGAAGACATTGCAATCTATAAAGATTTTTTATTGCCACAAGGAGGAGATGCCAACAATCCGAGAGATTGGAATTCATTCAAAACGGTCGTTTGCCTACACTTATGGGGTCGAAGCCGTAATGTATGTAACTTCATTGCACCAGAGGTTAAGGATGAACGCAGTGGAATATCTGATTTATGAATTATGGGAAAGATAATCTAATTAATAAAGAAAACGAAATTATTAACTAACAAATAACACAAAGCCACCGGGTTTAGAAGCTAGAAATTTAACATAAGAGTTTCATATATAACGAATGTAAAGAAATAATGGGGTTAAATAGGGGATGGAACTTCATATTTTTTGCCGGTGAGAACCCTATTGGACACATTAACTTGCTTGAGAAGAAAAACTAGTGTAATGTAAATTAAAAAACAATGATTTAGCTTTTTTCTTTACAAGATGAGGTCAGGGCTCAAAAAATTTATCAATATTGCAACTGCTGGAATAAAGGGAATGACCAGAAATGAGTCTTGGAGTAATGGCCATCAGATTACTTTGCTCAATGATATTATATATAATCTGAGGACTTTGCCATTGCATCTCATCACATGCTTTTGCGTAAGGTTTGTGATTGGATCTGTTTTCTTATGCAGATATTGATACTACAATATTATAATGAGGTAAAGGTTTTTAAGCTTTTATGCAGAGGGTATGGTCTGGAACTATCACTCGGATTAGAAAAAATGTTTTTGAATTTGATAGCCCCATTCTTGACATAACGCTATGGCCCTTAGGAGCCGACCAAAAGAAAATAAGTCAGGAAGAACGGAAAGTGACAAAGAAAAAGCGGGTGCCAAAATTATTTCACACGGCCAAAGACGAGGCCGAAGTTCTAGTATAGTATATCTTATGTGACGAAAAAATTGTGTTCAACTTAACTAAGCATTTTTTATGTTCAACTAGCTGACCCGACAGACGTTGTCCTGTCTCTTTGATGATATTTGAGCACGCATTCTGTCAATCCTATGTCAAATGTCATAATGTTACATTAAAAAAGTTTACATTGTCCTATTCTATGGCTGTAAAGTATTCTTAAATTTTCTAATTTTCCGCGGAATTTTTTAATTTTTTTCTTTCATAAGAACCTTCTCCTGACAATTACAAACAGAACAACAAAAAAAAAAGTGAAATGGGTCCAGCCGTTCACGCGTGATGTCGTGACCAAGGGAAATAGGGATTCATTTTTATATATATAGATAGATTAAACTTTATCAAGCAGAGACAGACTACCAAGTAACTTCACAAAAACCGCTGTCCTAGGCAACAAATCCGTGAGAATGCTGCAGGAACAAACGAACAGGGATCTAGATAGTTATCTTTATTGCGAACCGTGGCACCAGGCCAAGGAAACACCGAACTTCTGGACATGGAGCGGTTGCTTGCCAAGCCAGAAGTTTCGCTTCACTGTAATCTGGCTCGTGGAGTAATGTATATTCCGATTTGGTGTTTCGAACATTAATTGTTTCTACACTTTGTTCTGCTGGTTATTTCAATTCATTAGGCTTACTTACTTTAGTTTATCTAGTTCTCTTGTTGGTGCATGCTGCTTTTGTTTTCTTTTTTTTCGATCAGACCTTTTAGAGTAATAGTGGCCCAGTGGTAATACAATATAATACAATCCTTTAGGCATAAAAACAAAATAAACAAATAATATAAAACAATAACTATAAACTAATACATATTTTATAAAACAAAACTTAAACTATCACTAAACACGAGCATAACCGTCCTCGGAAACGACGATACAAGACACCTTTCGGCCAAAAGTCCTCTCTCAGGCAGGTCTGTAGATGGTGGGTTGGAACTCGTACCACAAACGACTTAAAATTGATGTTGTGGCGCGATTCCAACCTTTCGACCCTCAGAGTCCAATTGGTCTTTACTTTCAAGACGAAATACGAGAGGCAGGTCGTAAATGCGTTTTACTTTATGTTATGTCAATTATTTTCATCACCACTGCTCTCAAAACCTTGAAGAACCAAAAATTCTAAGACTTGTGACGTCCATAAAACGGCACTATCCTGGTGCCGTTTCACGGATGTGTGACGTGTGGTGGATTAGGTCCCACTCCCTAACATAGAGAGGCGACTGACATGTGTCCCAGCTGTGGGAACATTATAGACTGATTGTAAGCTTTCAACTCTGAGATACCTACATATTTTTGCATTTTTTTTAAATATCATTTTTAAATGGATTCTCATCAGTAAAATATTATTTAGATAATTATTTACGTTCTTCTGCATAGGAAAATAGGAAGCAGCTGGCAGTCAACAGAAGATTTACAAGACAGAAAAAACTTACAAGATTTATGTTGATAATGCCCTGCCACACAATATCACTTTTCAGCTTCATTTCATACCACAATCACCCAATATTAAACCCATAGGTACCACAAAACTACAAACGTTATATGTGGCACTTATGCTAATGCCACACGAACGGAGCTAGAGAGTAGAGACGAGCGTAGTGCACACTAATGTGGGATTGTCATTGCCTGCATTATGGCACGTTATGGTGCTCTATATCAATGGGAATGGGATATGTAATCTTAGAACAGTCTGTCTGTCTATCTTACTATCCTAGCCTAACCTGCTTAATGTTATAAATGTGCATCATAATCATCCTATATTGTTCCCACTGCTGGGACACAGGAGTCATCTCGGTGAATGAGAGTGGGCCGTAATCTACCACGCAGGCCCAGTGCGGCTTGGTAGATGTCACATGTTTGCGAATTTTTGGTTCTAGGACATGCCGGTTTCCTCACGATGTTCACCTTCACCGTTTTGAGAGCAGTGGTGGTGAAATTATTTACGCAAAGTAAAACGCCTGCCTGGGGTCGAACCCACGACCTACAACTCTTAAGTCGGAGCAAATACCACTGGGCCACCACTGCTCCCCGCTTATAAATATGCAAATTCGTATTATTTGGATGCTTAGATGGTTGGATGTTTGTTACTCAATCACGCAAAGACGGTCGAACGAATTTGGACGAAATTTGGCACACAGATAGTTTTTAAGTTGGATTAACATATAGGATAATTTTTATTCCGGTGGTACGTTCTCTTGGGCTAATTACCAATCTCACGCGGGCGATGCCGCTGGCAAAAGCTGTCGTCTTAGATTAATCATGCTCTACTGGATTATCTGGGCTTCAGGAAAAGACAAACAGAAACTTGCCACTCTTTTAATGTATACATAGTCAAAGCAAAACACCAGTTAAAAACGATTAAATAAATAAGAATACCTTTCCAAACTCAACAAAAAAAGAACTTGACAATTTTGATTATTCCGTTTTCTTCATTAAAACAGAGCCTTCCTTGGACTCCAAGGGAGAGGACTTTTTCTTTGAAGATGTATTTGATGCGGAAGGTTTGGTTTCGTTGGTGAGAGCCTCCGGCATCACCACATTGACAGGCTTGGTTGGGATACGGCCTCTGACATCCACAATGACGAAGACTATAAAAATTACCAGTAACAAAAGGTAGATCACACGATGATTTTCTTCTAGCTGAGCTATAAAGAACGATGTAGGATTCATGATTTCGTTATTTGTTTTATCCTGTTGCCTAATTACTATCATCAGAAATTTTGCTATCTCTTTTATTTGCTCTAAACAGAAATCTGTAAAATTTTGGTTATTTTGCGAAAGAAATGCGACTGTCAGAATGTCATGTTTTGATAACGTCAGAAATAATTCAAATAGATTTCTTTTTTCATGTTTTTGGTGCGTTTGAGGTTGGGAACTTTTTGGTTATTAAGATGATAAGTTTTAAATTAAGAACTCGGTAAAGGAATATTTCAATGAGGTTCATTGTTTGTCTTTACTTCGTCGGTTCCTGTTGGTTTAAAAAATTGCATTTCAAGCTACCTAGCAAAAGGCTCCCTTAGACAGACGCGACTCAACAGCGCCACAAGATTTATAGAACAATTTCCATGAAGTTTTCATAGATATTGTTATTTCCTCAAAAGACCATTTCAAGCACTAATCTACACTTTCTTCACATGATTGATTGATTTTCCTTTCTTTAAAACAAATTTTGACTCTTGAGTTTGTTTCACCATTTCTTCTCAAATCTGAAATGTCGACTTAATCTAACTTTTTTTTTATAACGTGCAATACTGATTCCAGAGGGGCTTGTGGCCGCACGGGTCGATCGATCAGGATACACTACTCTTGCTGCGGTTAGTCCATGGATGGGTGACCATCTTTACATACCAAGACCACTTCGTGCCTCAGAAAGCACTTTGGAACCTTTGGAGCCTTTGGTATCGGTTGTTATTGGTGGAACTTAAAGAGATGTTACGGGAAATCAAAAGCCTAGCTAAAGTCTGACAACCAGTCTTACCAAGGGGTATCGTGTCAACCATTATGGATTGTGGAGGTGTGGTACATACCTATCTGAATAGATAGTCACTCCATGAAAAAAAAACTGGTATTTAACTGCATCCGATTAGACAGGAAGCTGACCACAATATAGTTGGGAAAACACAGGTAGATGATGTGCCGAATAAACAATTTCATTTGATTTCCTTATGACCCAAAAAGATTAGCTTAAAATGTCAACAACTGGCCAATTACAGCACCTCCTATTTTAAATTCTAAATTTCCCCTTTTCACACTATCAAGGAATTAATTGGCGTTACTGCGGCCATTTGTATGAATAAAGCTATTATTGACGATATGCTACACGCTCAAATCCGCAGACCGTCTGGAGACGGCACATTATCGGAAACCGATTTGCATAGTTAAATAGCTGATCGGTTTTCCTCGTTTATAAAGTTATTAGGACGTTAAGTGACGGTTCTTGTCTCATGTGATTTAAAATCTCTTGTTCGTAAATAAAAATGCGAGATTGCAAATCTGATTTCGCATTTTTATTCTATGAGCTGTTGTCTGACTTGAAGCCAATAGTTTTCTATATTAACGGACTTAAAAACACCGAGAAGATTATACATTATATAGATTATGCATGTGGCGAATTTTTAACACTTATATCTCATCAACAGCCTATAATGTTCCCACTGCTGGGACACAGGCCTCCTCTCGGTGAGAGGGAGCGGGCCATAATCCACCACGCGGGCCCAGTGCGGGTTGGTGGATGTCACATGTCTCCGAATTTTTGGTTCTAAGACATGCCGGTTTCCTCACGATGTTTTCCTTCACCGTTTTGAGAGCAGTGGTGATGAAATAATTTACACAAAGTCAAACGCCTGCTTGGGTTTGAACTCGCAGCCTACTACTAGTAAGTCACGATCGTTACCACTGGGCCACCACGGCTCGCTTGTATCTAAATCATAATAATTGACAAACAGTTGTCAAATTTATAACCATCTGCATCCATGGAAAAAATTTAGATAGACGAGAGTTAATGGATGTCTAGAGTAGATTGTTATCCAAAACTACTACTAAAAAAGTTATGTAGGAATTGAAACTACTGGTACAGGAAGCCAATTGTATCAGGAGAGTAAAGTCCTTCATCTAGGTACTTTCGATTTAACTTTTAACAACGTACTTACAGCAATCAAAACATCAATCTGCCTATCTTCTTCCCAACTATATTGGGGTCAGCTTCCAGTCTAATCGAATGCAGCTGTATACCAGTATTTTACATGGAGCGGTTACCTCCACAACCCAATTACTGGGTAATACGATACTCATTACTAGGACTGCTTTGTCAGTCTTTTGGGCTTCTAACAATTAAAGATCTATGAACGACAGCTGGGACCAACGGTTTAACATGCATTTCACGGCACATAGGGGTCCTAGTATGTAATTAGGGTCACCAATCCACGGGCCAACCGCGGCAAGCGTCGCTTAGCCTAATATGTCGAACCGTTCGGCAGTTATTACTTAGCCACAAGTTGCTCTAACTACATAATACAATAAGTACAAAATTGTACCTGCAGCTTTGACTACAGCTGCAGAACCTAGATACTCGAACTGCATTAAATAAACTCACTTTATTACCATTTCCCTATTAAGGTTCTCCGATTAGAGCCGTCCGCTAGAATTTCTTCCCACCATAAACCAAGATGATAGTACAGATTCATGGGCACCACACAGAGGTCGATTTACCCACAGAATCTGTGCAATTAATTCAATTTACGGTGTCCTATCGCATTTGCATGTCTGGAGTGCAATAAGTTCTAGTCCAGATAGCACACTCTGTTCGAATTTAATTCAAACGTTCCCAGGAATTTTCTTTGATATTAGTTTTACGATGTTATTGGAAAAGATATTGAATTTTGCGCTGATTTTGCAGTTTCGATGGAGATATTGTCGGCAAGTTAAGAAATATCGGTTGTATTTATGTAGAAACTGTACCTAATATGTAGAGCAGTATTGTCCCAGTGAATCCAGGCAGGCTCTTTACTTTGTGTCAATTATTTCATCACTACTGCTCACAAAACGGTGAAGGAAAACATCGTGAGGAAACCGGCATGTCCCAGAACTAAAAATTCGAAGACATGTGACATCTACCAACTGGGCCTGCATGGTGGATTATGGCCCACTCCCTCTCATCAAGAGTAGGCCTGTGTCCTAGAATATTATCGGCTAATATTTTTATGATGATGATGTAATATGTAATTATTAACAAAGTACCGTGCCTCAGAAACCTCGCTAACCCGTTGGTCCTGCGCCTATTCTTGCTCGTGACGGATTGCGTGCCGTCCCATCGGACTATGAGAATGAGGGCAGAGTGAGTGCCCCTGTGTCTACGCACACACTTGTGCACTATAATATCTCCCTCGCCGAAGGCTAGTCTCCGTCGACATGGGTCGTCATGGCTTAAATACTTTTTCATTTACATTTTCAGTTTCTTACATATAAAGTATATTTTTACGAAAAACATTAAAAAATATAAAAAATGTGGCCCGTCTGTAACAGGAGGTTCAAGGTGCCGATGGTCAGGGCTCCAGAGAGAGGAACCTCCTGAGTATGCGTGCTGTGTTCAGAAGTAGGTAGGTACTGGTTTCCGAATTGAGCCCCTGACCCAGCTGCGCAATGAGAGCCTCCTGAGGTGTTGGTCGAGTCTACTATATTAGGCCATTTAGGTACTGTAACGATTATCAGTACAATGATATAATAAGTGCATCGCTGCAACAAAATAAGGTTAAAAAAAGCGATGCGTTTGATGTTAGTAGAATCGAATGACTACCAAAATAAAAGTAATTTTACAGTTTTGTTTAGCACTCGTAAATGCACGGCTCAGTTGAAAAATGTTTAGTTGAATGAATTCCCTTTATTATCATAAGATAAAATATTGATAGTTTACGCTCAAAATGTTGAGAATTATGCGACGATTTTTTTTTTTTTTTGATCTCTTGTAACTTCCGATTGTTTTATCGTTTTATCCGGCTTTAAACTCATGGATAGATAAATGTTTAGTTGAATGAATTCCCTATATTATCATTAGATAAAATATTGATAGTTTACGTTCAAAATGTTGAGAATTATGCGACGAATTTTTTTTTTATCTCTGGTAAATTCCGATTGTTTTATCGTTTTATCCGGCTTTAAACTCATGTATAGATACAATACAATAACTTAGTAGCTATACATATAGCTAGAGTTGCCAGGCGTCCGGATAAAGCCGGACACAGTCAGGCTTTTTGGTTGTGTATCCGGCCAAATTAGACGGTGTCCGGCATGTCCGGCTTTTTGTTAGGCTTTTCAAATTTGATAATTTTTGTCTTGGTTTCCACTCCACCCACCTTGTGTCGCTAGCGCAAGCGAGCGAACTAGCACTATCCTCCCCGCCTTATTACCACTCAATTTTAAAGCAAGTGTCTGCCAATCAAAAATATGAATTCGTTTATAAATAATAAATAAGTAAAACTTTTTATTTCAATCAACAAAGGATCATAAACACAATAAATAAAAACACAATAAAACAAATAGAAATTAAAATAATAATACAAAAAACACATACAATAAAATAAACCACACAAAACGTTCTACTGCATTCGGTTGCTCAGTATGTGAATCATGCAGCAATGCTTCAGGTACTGAAAATCGAACCTCTGCGCGAATGCCCTCAGGATGCCGCTGGAGCTAGCCCGAACCCTGCGCACCAGGGATGTGCATCGTTTCGTTGCATGTTACTTATTTATTTTAACGTTATTTCTTTAGTGTTTTGTTTAATTTTGTTTTAAGATTAAATAATTTAAAATGTCAGGCTTTTTTACCCAAATGTCCGGCCAAAGTGGCTGGTCTGTCCGGCTTTTCGGTTTTAAAACCTGGCAACCCTACATATAGCTAGCTTTCAACAAAACAGCAAAACCAAGTTTTCTGATACAATATTTATAACTTCGATGTTATTGACTTCTATCTCCAAAACAGCCACTTAAAAATAAATCGGAACAAAACTAAAAGACAATGTTCTAAAGCCTTAATCAAAAAAAGTATCCCCAAAATCTTTTGAGTCAATCTCAGGAAGATTTCGTGAAGGCTTTCAAAAACAATTTAGTGTCGAATAAAGACGCAATACGGTGCAACAGTCCAATTACATGTGAGCAGCCTCCGATTAGGGGATGAGGGTGGAAATATGGATCATAGGTACTTTGGTACTTAGTTGATCAAAATTATGTTTTGCTCGTGTTCCATATTTACTTTGATGTGAAGAGGGAGCTGTCTTTAAAAGTTTTCAGGTCAATTATGTTTGGATAAAACATTGAGAATGTTTTTCTTTTAAAGAGGCTTTTTATATTTTTACATTTTAAATTATATATTGCAGGGTGTTTGATCTATTATTGAGACCTACCTTGTACATATATGTAAGGTCATACCTACATATTTGTGGTATTTATCACATAATTATCATATTTAAAAATAAAAAAATACTAGAACATGAAAGTTACCAAGCAGACATCATTTTACTGTTTTTTACTTCAAAAACCAAAGTTACTGCTTTTATTTTAATTTCCATAGACAAATATTATTAGTAGTAGGATATATAAATTAAATAATATATTAACTTAACTAAAACTATAAATATGTACACAAACTAAAATAAGGCGTCGAAAAATTCATCCTCATCGCTGTCGACCGGCAATGTACCCAAGAGACTGGCGGCATTACCACGCTGTATAGCAATGCTTAGCCGCTGGCCAAAATAAAAACCAGCCCTTGGGTCACGAGAAGTGTCAACCAGCCGTTTCGATATTTCTTTAAAGAGGCCATGAGCACTCTGACCCCACGGCCCGAGGGTTTCAACCCCAAACGGCTCGAAAATATAATTACCAATAAGGTTGCTATACTTTCGCCGCTTGAGGTTTTCCGCAGCCGCAGCGGCAGCGCCAGCGCAGCAAGCCGAGCTAGGAAGATGGGATGGCGCAAGAGTATCGACACACGTTGCATCCCACACTAAAGGCCTACCCACCTTCCAAGGAAACAAAGACATACCGTCCGGTCTCTTGCCATCGTCGCGTGCCAAGCCATTGGGTTCTAATACAGCTGGACCGCCGACGGTGACAAGAGCTCGTCGGATGATGTCGTTTATGTTCGCGTGCCGCGCTAAGCGACCCGCACTTCGGCTACAAGACAGGCCGTGGTGTCCTAGACTGTTGACAACTTCACCACAGTGGCAGCGATGAGGAGAACAACAAGGAGCAAGTTACTGCTTAGAAAACAACACGAAAATGCTCTAAAAACAAAATGGCATTTATAAACACCAAAACACAAGCAAACGTGAAGTTTGAAAAGATTTTGACAAGGGTCAGTCAGACCCTTTGCTGGACTTGAAATTAAATGCGTCCCAAACTGGTAAGTTTTGCAAAGAATTTGTAGAAAGATTGTACATAGTAGTTGGATTGAACATGAAAGTTTTGAAACGAGAATTTGGTTATGGTAAATTTGTTTATTCTTATAAAGTTCCTTAAAGAAATTCTTATCGAATAAACAAACACATTGTCCCAAACCTAGACTAGCAGCAGCTATTAGATCAAAACCCACCTATTTTTTAACCAACGATTTCTCCCTGTTTCATTACCTTGCATTAAGCAAAGGTAAGTTACCTCTACAACAGATTTATTATTTGTAAAAATCAGTAAAATTAAATAATTATTAGAGACAGCGCCACCTACCTTATCGCCATCGAACTTCTCAGTGGGCTCATCATAGATGCGAGCCTCGCGTTTCTCCCGAGAGCCGCGCCGCGCCAGCAAAGGAGTTTGTGGCGGTGACGCTAGCGCCACGCTGTTTCTAGCGCTCTCTGGTGGCGACTTTATGAACTCTATCTTTCCACCCTCCACGCAAATATTTGGTGTCAGCGGATACATTGGCGACATAGCAACATTAGTATTAGCCAAATGATTATAATGATTTTCTTCTAAAGGGAGGTTCTTCGGTTTATTTTTCTTACGATACGTGGAGTCGTAGGCAAGCACTTGAGTCTTATCTTCCGGGTGCACCTGTCGTACCTTCCCAGGTGGTCGATCAGGTGGCTCTGGGGAGACGTTGCCGTCTGTCGGACTTTCATCCCTTTCATTATTTGATATTCTGAAACAATGAGAAATAAATGTTAAAATTAATTTTATGACAATGTGATTCAAAATATAGGTATTATTTTGTTAAAAGTGGCTTGCTAACATTTGAACATTCACAAGTGTTAGTCAAGTCACACAAAAAACTTTGTTACAACACAAACTACTCGACATTAGTTACATAGCCGTTGCCTAGATGGCGCTGTTACCAAGATAATTTCTAAGTTTTCTAAAAATGGCAAATTAAAGCTGAAATATGCAATTATTTCAATAAATTTTTGCTGGGTAGGTTTACGGTATGAGTACACTCTTTTTGATGTGAAATTACTCAATAATTTCTGAAAAACAAGGAAGTTATAACAGAAAATCCTACATCGCGCAAGCAAAATTTTCTGTATGATAAGTATTAGGCATTTGATTCTTGCTCATCTGTTGGAAGTGTGTTCTTTAGTGTGATGTTACAACTGTATATAGATCACTAGCTCTAGTTAGAAGGTCTACAGCACGTGACGTCACGCGCTCGTTGCCAGGCAACGCTCCTTGTAATGTGCGCTGCGGACGCTCGCCCGCGCGGCTGCGACGGCTTAGTGGCGCATATTCCTTGGGCTGCCTTCCTGCGTTACGCGGTTTTAGTTAACTCGTTAGCTTAGCTCCGGTTAAATTGAGCACTTCCAATACCATGGCGGCGAGAATACTCGATTGCCAGTTTTTTGAAACAGAAATTAAAAATTGATCTTGCTTTTACCTAATTTACTATGGTTTTCACGATAACAATAATTTTTACTAATACAGCACAGGTTTTAGCTCAGACCAGAATTTAGTCTGACTTAAGTGTCTTCCTAATAGGTAGGCACATTATAGTGCATTTACAATGCTTCTACCTACTTTTTTCTAGCTTTCATTGGCAATTAATGTAAACAATTTATAAACATACGTAAGTGCCTAATCTTCTTTCTAATCCCGATAACAAGGAGATTAACAAAGAAAACCATAGTAACACGGGTTAACACCATAAAAACAGTCAAACAGACTGTTATCAGATCACCATGATTTTTCTTATCAGCCAGCCTTATGTATGTCCGCAGTAGCAATCTTTTTGTTGATATTACCAGATGCTACGTAAAGAAACGAGATCAATAATATGATTTGGTGAGACTTGAGAGGATGGAATGGACCTATCTAAACATCTTATATCAGCCGGCGTAGCATGACAAATTCTACATCTATTCTACCAAGAACAAAAAAAGTTCCTTATGTAGGTATGTATTTTAATTTTGTAAAAATGTTTCTATCTCATCAAAAGTAGAGAGAAAAAGTCATCATACTTGACATCGTACTCTTGTCGACTGAATAATAGAAACATCTCTGTTCAGTTTTACACAATTTTTCTACGATACAATCTATCATTTTGTCTTCTCTTCCGTCGACAACTTCCGTTTCTATGGCGGTCATGCTACGCTTGCAGTGAAAAACGTTTCGTTAGTGAAACTTATACCTACAAGGTGTTCGTTTTGATTACTTTTGATATTCCATAACTCGTATTTAAAAAGACCATGACAAAGAACCAACTGGTATATTTCGTTTAAAATTTTCACATACAAATAATTCGACGTCACGATTATTTATGTAAGACACCCTTTTTTTTTAAATGACTTCTCTCGCTCTGGGCGGAGCGGGAGGGCGTGTCAGACTTACTGACTAAAACCCACCCGTGTTCCTTCAGTTGCCCATGTGCCAGGGTCACGGCATCTCTTTCGAACAATCACGCGACCCCGACAGGCGATGTAAAACACCCTTACGGGGAATATGTTAACGTCACATATTCTTAGCTTTAAGTTTGAATTATTGTTTGATTTGAATGAAAATGTTTTCCCTACTCGTACTTATCAGTGAAACTTTCACCCATATTCACGAAAAAAAAAAAAAAAACTAATAACTTAGTTAAAAAAAAAAAATCCAACCCAAACATAAAAATGCCTACCAACTTAAATTGTCTGTAGGTATAACTTTATTCAAATATCAATAACACGGCAAATAATTAAGTGTGTCAATTTATTTCATATTTAATTTCCCTGCCTGTGCCTAATTACGCTAAAAATTTCAGTACTGAGCGCAAAATCATCGGGCTTAAAGAGCTCTATTATTTTAAACAAGAGATTAGTGGGCTTGTTTCTAAGACATTTTTATCAAAGCGTTATTAAGAATTTTTTCCTCTCTCATGATAAGTTGATAACCAAATCCCGCCAGGTTTTACCAAGTAATTAAAGTATTAAGTATAAACAGCGTTTACAGGATTAAGCCGCCCTAAGCCGCATCCTGTCATGTTTCTTAAGTTCATTATGAGAGGCTTACAAGCTGCTTAGTATAAAACTTAGTTTTAAAGACAGGTAAATGTTCTTTATATTAAAAAGATGCACTCCTTCGTTGGTCTATTGGTCGCAAACGCTAATACTGAGTATAAGGTCCTGGGTTCGATTTTATGGTCGGGCAGTGTTATAGGGTTTTTCTATTCATAATTAAGTATTGGTGATGTTCTTCAGAAAGGCCAGTGCGTAGTACACCATTACTACGCTCTGACCTTTCTTTACTTACAGGGCACCAAGCCGGCTTGCGTGTACAACCAGAGGGGTAATTGCGGAACTTTTTATTGGTAGGAATTGGTTTCATAATGATAGTTAAACAACATTCATTGCGTTATTTACGTTGCTGAGCCGACAATTTATTCAAACAAATGACGCAATGGTTTAGAAATAATCTTCAATCCCATTCAAATTCTGATAAATTGTGCGTTTCGCAATTAGGGTGCTGATGTATGAACACTAACGAAGCAAAAAGCGTATATAGGTAAGGATCGTAGTAGAAGCAGGTGACGTTCTGTAGTTTCTGCCTACCTCCATGGGAAAAGAGCATGAGTTTATGTATGTATGTCTATTTATAATCTTGGTTTTTCGACTGAAATAATGAAGATGACTCTAATTTCATCAATTCAATCAAATGCTAACTATATACCGTAGGCGCGAGCTTGCGGGCGGCGAGCAATGGGTAGCTCGCCGCCCGGTAAAGACCAGACTCGGGTCGACGGCGCGTAGTGTTCCACGCGCGCCTCAAAGAGATGTCAGCAGCACTGAAGGGGTCTGCTAGGACCGATGCCTGCCGGGGTCGCGAGATTGTTCGAAAGAGACCCTGGCACATGGGCAACTGAAGGAACACGGGTGGGTTTTAGTCAGTAAAAGTCTGACACGCCCTCCCGCTACGCCCAGAGCGGGAGATGTCATTTGATGATTTCCCATCCAAATTTTAAAAAAAAATGCTAACTATATATTTAATTAGACCTAACACTCCATCATTCATTCACACATTTGAAGCGTCCATTATTCCAAAATAATTACATGTATCATTTCACTTAGCTTCTAACAATCGAATAGTAGTTAATTAGTAGTTAATTGGATGAGAGCTAGTTCCAAATGAATTAATTAATATTTTGACACTAATAGGTTTGACTAATGAAAGTTTTAGTGAATCGTTAATTATATTAGAAGTGACAGCTGTGTCAATATGACATTTGAGTTTAGTATTAATTATGAATGATAATCAGTCATAGATATAAAAATTATAATAAATAAATATCTTAGGACAACCAACACACTGTTATCTGATCCCAAACTAGGCAGAGCCTGTACTATGGTAACCAGACAACTGATAAATATACTTATATATTTCTAAATACATACATACTATAGATAAATTACACCCAGACACAGAACAAATGATTGTGCTCATCACATTTGTCCTGGGTGGGAATCGAACCCACGACAGACATACATATAGACAGTTTTGGGGCTGAAAATATTTAGTTATTTACTTTTAGCTCATGTTATCCCACTACACGGCAAATACCTCATTTTCTGCTTATGGAATAATGGTTTCCTTAAATAGACTAACAAAGTAATTACGTTTCTGTCAGTTTGTAAAAGTCCCTCTCGAAAATCACTGCGCAAATTTTAATAGTTTTAATGAAAGTTCATCATACTTCATCATTCCAGCCGAAAGACGTCCAGTGCTGGACATATGGCTCCCCTAATTGAGGGGGGTTTCCCATATGGTGGTAAAATGCATAGAGAACGCTGCTGCTCATTCTCCAGTAAGTCCCTTTGTCGCCTCTTACAACGGCCACGGAAAGAAATGGGATGGATGGTTCAGCATACTTAATCATATTTTTACACGCTTTATATTAGCTTCACTTGTATGTTTGTTTGTATATTTGTATGTTTGTTTGTAACCGACTACTTATAGCGCGATTTTGACCCACTTAAACGACCAGATTTCATTCAAACTTTGCACACCTGTCAAGGACCGATGACAATGCAATAATTTTATAAAGTGCCATTATCCTTGCCAGGGTTACCAGGACAGCAATAAAACTGTCTTCGAAAACTACGCTGACATACGTCACAAACTACGCTGACATACGACGCAAACTACGCTGACATACGTCACAAACTACGCTGACATACGTCACAAACTACGCTGACATACGTCTCAAAATTCGAAACACCCTAAAAAATAGAAAATAAATAATAGTTTAAAAAACTAAAAAAAAAACACGCTTCCATTGAAAATCAAACTAATAAGTACAAAATAATGAAAAAAAGCCTGGGGTGCTTTTTAAGGTATTTTTTTATTGATATCAGGCACCCCACGCTTTTTTTAGTTTTTTTAAACTATTATTTTCTCTTATATTTTTTGCACACTGTGTTTGTGTTCGTCAAAATCTTATTGTAATATATTATGCTATTGTCTACATATCTATTTCATTTATCTTACCTTTGTCACCGTCTTATTTTAATATATTATCTAAATTTCTATTTCATTTATGTTTTCGCAGGTCTGCTGGAAAAAAATTTCAAGAAATATGCAGTGCGTAATCACTAATCATTTATTCAAACGTTATATCGCTTTTCTTTGTATTTTGGACAAGTACTGTGTTTACATAAATAATAAAGTTATTAAGCAATATATTTTGAATATTATTTGAATAGGTAAATCTTTTAACACTAATGGACGAACCTACTTATTAATATTCCATAAATAAACTCATTTCAGGCGCAGTCTTAACCCATAATCGTTCTTAAAAGTGCCCTAAATCTTAACTGTAAGAACTTTGCGACATTCTTATTCAAATTGAACTCATTTAGAATGTGAAATTAAGCCAAACAGCTCATCAGCAGTCGTTTGTTTTTAGACAAGTTCATTTAGTTCACTCCAAGAACGGAAAGGAAGCAAACTTGAACATTTTAAAAGAGCTTTAAATCCCTTTCTTGCCAAACTAATTTTAACTTTATCCTAGAGTGGGTAAGTGCATTGTTCTGTGATGAGTGTTCGTCATTAAGATGTGACCAGTGACGACCAATATTTACGTTGTTTATTTTATTTTAATCTGTCGTGTGACTACTTTAAAGATGGACATGAGCGCTTTTCGGTTTACTTCTTTATGATACGGAAATCTAGCTTTTTTACTGACAACAACAGAATTATTGTTGCTTAAATTAGTCCATTTATCTACAGCCATAAACTTAAGCAAAGTATAACTTAAGGCTCCCGCAGACAGGCGCGCCGTGACACGACTTTAACAGAACAATATCTATAAAGACTTCAAGGAAATTGGTCTAGTAGTAGCTCGTCGTTAGTTGGTATCTTATACCTAAATAGTAACCTAGGCAGCACATCATTACTGCTGCAGCAAAATCTAGATTGCTTAGCCATTAGACTAAAAATTTAAATTTCAGCCTAAAACCAGGCATAGCTTTCTGTGTAATCCCCCTCTATCCCATTTTAGTAAGACCTGAAGCTGTTTAGCGAGGGTTAGTGAATAATATTTTCTCTAAAAGAGTACCTTAGTAGGTAGGTAGTACTGTAAAAGTTGTCTGCAAAAGTCGACCTTATATTGTAGAGACATAGCGATAAAATAACTTTTCTTAATTGCGTTCGAATATTTTTGAAATAATTTCCCGTCCCAAAAAAAAAAAGCTTTCAATATAATGAATTAGAATATGTTTTCTGTTTCGAAAAGACGGTGGAAAAAAGGCGCGTTGATGTAAACACGCTTGGAATAAACGTCTGTTTTGAAATAAGAACCTAACATAAATCGAAATACTGTTCCTTTTACAAAACGAACAAGTTAGTCCGGTCCTAGGTTGTCAATTTTGTACTTTACAAAAGTCGGCATAAAATTCGAAATACAAAAACTAAGTATTTCGAAGGTTTGGATTACTTTTTTTAGCAAAGTTCGCATCACTAGCGGTTTCTATAGGTGCGGGTGACGAACAAAACGGTGAGCAGTGACATCAAAGGGACGTTCGACTCCGTGCGTAGTGTGACGTAACGTCACACTTCCTTCTTTACTTACAGGGTATTGTCAATAGGTGGCGCTGTGAAGGTAAGCGGCAGCGCCTTAATGTAACAGCTGTGAATGGTTTTAGGGGTCTTCACTCCTACTTACTTACTTACAGGGTGAAACGGTGGAGTCAATTTAGATGACGCTTGTGTATAGAGGAAGTTGGTTATCTGGACGGTATTTTTTGGAACGAAGTTCCTTATCGCGCGTTGTGAAAGGGGGCTAGACGGAAAAAATTCTTACGAAAAGTTGTCACGACACTTTTTAACCGGCTTCAAAAAAAGGACGAGGTTTCTCAATTCGACTGTATATATTTTGTTGTTTGTATTTGTTTGTATATTGTTGTTTTTTTTGTTGTGAGTAGAGAAAGAGAGAGACAGGGACAGAGGGAGAGAGAGAGACAGAGAGAGATAGAGAGAGAGGGAGAGAGAGAGGGAGAGAGACAGGGAGATAGAGAGAGGGAAAGAGAGTGCGAGAGAGAGGGAGAGAGAGAGAGAGAGAGAGAGAAAGAGAATATTCTTGTTGAGTGTATACAGCTTTTTTGTACATAATAAATAATATTATAAAAATTATTATATATTACGTGGGAATTAGGGGACTCTGCAGCAAAAATCGCTTGAAAAATGTGTAGATAGGTTACGAATATGAACTCTACTTCCTACTACTATATTCAAAAGAGGTAAAATTTGTGAATTTGTATGCAGGGGGTAATCAATTGAACTACTGATCCGATACTGAAAATTAATTCACTAATGCAAAGCTACAGTATTGCCGAATGTCACAAATATTTTATGTTGAAACAAGAAACAAAAAATTTCACGCAGACGAATTCGCGGGCAGAAGATAGTCTATATCCAGTTATCAATATCCAAATAAAATTGAAGTGTCCGTTGGTAATGTAAAAAAATAACAGCGGTTTACTATGCATATGAAAATGTATAATTATGGTAGTTTTAACCATAAAACAATTTGTTACATTTCTAAATGTAAAACAATTAGTAAAATTTTTGTCCGTCTATTTGTTCCGGCTAATATGCGAAACGGCTGAACCGATATCGATAAAATTTCACTGGCAGATAGAATGATTAATGTTGATATAAGGACTAACATAGGCTTTTATCCCGTTGGCATGTTTCCGTGGGATAATTTCCAACATCTTCAATGAACGCACACAAATGCTCTGCAGTAGAGTATTCTCTATGATTTTAATATAATTATAGCCAAGACGTTAAATTGATTGATGTTACTACGTTGTATTCAATCATTCAGCCCATCATAGTCATCTCCCAAGTTGAACACCTCGTCTAAACACCTGGTTTCCTATGCAGCATCCAATCGACTCCAGCTGCCTTTTAAAATTGCCGCGACGTATACTCTGCTCCGGATATTGCAGTTATTAGCTGTCGAGACAGCTTCCGATTCGGAATGTCATTCCTGTGGAGAGGAACCATGGTGTTTGAAAGCTAATGAATTTTATGGTAGGTAGGTACTCAAATGAACATACGGTTTTGGTATGCCTGTCTTTCAAACAAATAAATAATAGTTTAAAAAAACTAAAAAACACGCTTCCATGGAAAACCAAACTAAAAAGTACAAAATAATGGAAAAAAAGCGTGGGGTGCTTTTAAGGTATTTTTTTATTGAAATCAGGCACCCCACGCTTTTTTTCCATTATTTTGTACTTTTTAGTTTGGTTTTCCATGGAAGCGTGTTTTTTAGTTTTTTTAAACTATTATTTATTTTCTATTTTTTAGGGTATTTCGAGACGTATGTCAGCGTAGTTTGTGACAGTTTTTTTGCTGTCCTGGTAACCCTGGCAAGGATAATGGCACAAATTTATGAAATTATTGCATTGTCATCAGTCCTTGACAGGTGTGCAAAGTTTGAATGAAATCTGGTCGTTTAAAGTGGGTCAAAATCGCACTATAAGGAGTCGGTTACAAACAAACATACAAATATACAAATATACAAACATACAAACATACAAGTGAAGCTAATATAAAGCGTGTAATAGAAAATCTGTAAATATCAATGTTCGTAATTAAATTTATTTAGTACAAGTATATTGAGGGTTGCAGAATATTTAGTAGGTACCCACCTTTTTTCTAAATAAACCAGAAGCCTTGCTATACAAAATGAGTAAGATAAGTCGTTAGTACAAATCAAATCCTGGTTTAAGCTCACTCTAAGAGATTTTCGTAGTGTGACTGGAATTTAAATGTAAATAAGCGTTTTAGAAACAAATATATTATACAAGTTATATTGTTGTTCAAATATAACATTGTAATTTAGTTCGCATTATTTTTTGGGTTCATATTTAAAGCGACTAACCATCATACTGATAAATCTTGGATTCTCTCAGGATCTCGGATCCTGTCTCTTTCTCTTTTTAATTTGAATTAATTGTAAATTAGGTTAAGTGCTGCATGAGCTTCACAATTTTTCGCTGAGTTAAACTATAGATATATATGAATTAAATTATGGTGGTTTTTGGAGACTACTATGCATGTGGTTAGACTGGAAGCCGAGCTCAACATAGTTGGAAAAAGTTTAGGCAGATTATGATGATAATAAACTGAAGAATAAAATGCAAATCTTTTAGCCTTCTTTCGGTAAAAGTTACGTAACAGACAAAATCATTAAAGCTCTGCATGATTAGTCAACAACTCCAGTGACAGATGCAGAAGTCAGTCACATCAAAGAAACGCCAAATTGTTTCTGTACAGGAAGTGACGTCACACTTCCGTTTGACTCTGCCGTATGCTAAATCACCAACTGTTGGTCTACATTTTGACAAAATACGGAAAGGTTTAAAATGCTTCTATATATCTCATGGTTGTTTCACAAAATGTTTGTCAAGAAAGGCTGTTCTAGGTATAGGTACAGTCAGAGCAATTCATTGCTAAATAAATTGATACCCTACGTCAGTTTGCCGTGTTACAGCCATTTCATATAACTGTCAAAGAAGGAATGTTGAGATTTGAATATATGGACCGTTTAAGTTGGTGGTCAAATTGCTTACCAATTAATTTTCCCGGCTTCTTTATTCCCATCCTTACTAAAATTATAAATTCGAAAATAAGTATTTTTGTTTGTTGCGCTCTCACGCTAAAATGTTTGAACGATTTGGATGAAAGTTGGCACACAGCTTCTTTTCATCCTGAGGGGTAATTGCGGAAGTCTTTATCGGTAGGAATTGGTTTAATATTCATAGTTAAACAACATTCATTGTGTTATTTACGTTGCTGAGCCGACAATTTATTCGAACAAATGACGCAATGGTTTAGAAATAATCTTCAATCCCATTCCGATTCTGATAAATTGTGCGTTTCGCAATTAGGGCGCTAGATCGCAGGTGAGGACGCAGGCACTAGCTAGTTTGTAAAAAATACAGGGTGCTCATGTTCTTTTAGACTTTTAGCAGTCAATATCTAGAATCGAACATACAGGGGCAGTAGTGAATTACTACACATTGTAGCGGAACTTTTCTACTCTAAATCAAGGTCACACTCAAGAACGATGACAATCGAAGCGTTTAAAAATCATGTTTTCCAACACCTAAGCTGCACATTCAGATTTATTTGCTACCTGGGATCTCAGTTCCATGTTCATAAACAAAAAAACTCTACAAAATCTATACTATTCTATCCTATTATTACTATTATGTATACTTCAATATTATCAATGCGAAAGTAACTCTGTCTGTCTGTTACGATTTCACGACTAAATTACTGAACCGATTCAGACGAAACCTAGGACGGGGTAAGTTTGAACCCCAAAAAAGGACATAGGGTACTTTTTATTCCGCGACTTCGTCTGCGTTCACGATAACCGACATTTACGCGGACGAAGTCGCGGGCAAAATACCCTATAAAAGTCACTAGCCAGTCCCATAAATCATCGTTTATTTTCACCAGCTACTCATCCATGTCCATCGAAAATGCCTCGCTTATACATAATGATAATGATAATCGTTATGACGTCATTATCCTCACGGTGTGACAACGTGGTGCTAGCAGACTTACGGCCTATGATTGCTGGGTGTATTTTTAGAACTTTACCAACTGGTTCGGAGGACCGATCGTCCGTCGGGTGTTGATAAGCAGCGTGCAATTTATTTTTAAGTGGATATGCGTAAAACGGTGGTTAGAGAGTCGGACGTGAGGTGGCTAGTGGCTATGTAATAACAGTCGCACTGTTCAATCGATTAGGTTAAGCCACACTTGCTGCGTTTGGTCCGTGGATGGGTGACCATCTTTACATACCAAGACCTCTCCATGCTGTTTCACCCGGTTGTCTTTCCTATATATTTGTCAGTAGTTACGGCTCGTCAGAAGCACAAAATAACCAATCTTACCAAGGGGCATCGTATAACTGAGTAACTGGGTTGTAGAGGTAAGATAGGCAGTCCATGTAAAACCTGGTTAGACTGGAAGCCGACCCCAACATAATTGGGTAAAGACAGCAGATGATAATGATGCGAAGAATGGTGGCGATCATGCTTTCGAATTTACAGAAAGAGCTATCTGCATGATTTTTCATCAAGATAACTTAGTGACTGTGGAGGCTACTGAGAACTTAGAGTGAGAAATAAAAATATATTTGGCTTTATGTTTTGATAAATTATATGAATAGTTTGAAGTACATTACGCCTTTACATAAAGCTAACAAGGCCATAGGTCTCACCAACACTCTGATCAACTCATCAGAAAGAAAATATCTTAGTGTTACCCAAAGGAAGAGATTTGAGAGGCACTATAATCATCCCTTCCACATTTACCCCGTCTGTCTTCAAAGCAAGAGTGAACAGGCATCTTATGAGGACGCTCGTTCGATCGGCCAATTAAGAAAAAAGAAATAACAGCAACGAAAGAGTAGGTATGCTGTCATAAAAGCAATCACGTTCATAGTATTTGAGAAACAGTACAACTATAGCTAGTTAACACAATGCCAGTCATTAAACAACTGTTGTTTAAGTGTTTAACTTAAACATACTTATATGTCCACTTTATGCCCACCAGGGGTGGTGGGCATAAAGTGGGTAAGTTTTAGGGTTCCGTTGCCAAATGGCAAAAAACGGAACCCTTATAGATTCGTCATGTCTGTCTGTCTGTCTGTCCGAGTATGTCACAGCCACTTTTTTCCGAAACTATAAGAGCTATGCTGTTGAAACTTGGTAAGTAGATGTATTCTGTGAACCGCATTAAGATTTTCACACAAAAATAGAAAAAAAAAAACAATAATATTTGGGGTTCCCCCAACATAGAACCGAAACTCAAAAAAATTGTTTTCTTCAAACCCATACGTGTGGGGTATCTATGGATAGGTCTTCAAAAATGATAATGAGGTTTCTAATATCATTTTTTTCTAAACTGAATAGTTTGCGCGAGAGACACTTCCAAAGTGGTAAAATGTGTCCCCCCCCCCCCCCTAACTTCTAAAATAAGGGAATGATAAAACTAAAAAAAATATATGATATACATTACCATGTAAACTACCAACGAAAATTGGTTTGAACGAGATCTAGTACTTAAGTGGTTTTTTTTTTAATACGTCATAAATCGTAAACCACAATTTACCTTTCATTCAGTCAACTCAAATATAAAAAAAAAACATTTAATTTCATAAACGATGATGACGAATGATGATGACCTGCAGGTTTGTACGGAACCCTCGGTGCGCGAGTCCGACTCGCACTTGGCCGGTTTTTTATTGCAAAATCATCAAAAGGCTCGGCCCAGAGCGGGAGAGCGTGTCAGACTTTTACTGACTAACGCCCACGCGTGTTCCTTCAGTTGCCTGTGCCACGGCCACGGTAATTTTTTTGGAACAAATCTGCAACCCTGGCAGGCAGTGTCCACCATACTACCATTAACATGAGAACGCAAAATGCTGCATTATGACAACTAAACTAATATTTTATAGAGGAAAGATTAGATTTTTTGTATGTATGTTTGTAATCGACTGGCTTGTTAGTCTAGTGGTTAGTGACCCTGACTGCAAAGACTGAGGTCGTGGGTTCGATTCCCACCCAGGACAAATCTTTGTGTGATGAGCACAATCACTTGTTCTGTGTCTGGGTGTAATTTATCCATAGATATCCAGAGATATGCCTTCATTGCGGAATAGTAAGGAATCCTAGTGTCGCCGCTTATCTCCCACCCAAAAAATTACAACATTAACAAATAGTGTACTGACGACACACACTTAAAATTTAAACACGCACACCAAAAAGAAAGCAGCCACACTAAATCAATTTCTAATAGCACACATACATAGAATGGGCGGGGCATTCACTTGTAAACACTTGCTATTTGCGAACATCCAATGCACACGCATGCAATTAGGGAGTCGAAAGCGATGGTCGATTATTTTTATCGATATTTAATTTTAACACATTATTGTATTATAATAACTTCGTTTAATTTTATTTAAATATTTTGTTTTATATATCTATCAAAATATAGTTTATTTTTACTCAAATAAAATGGGAATATGTTTTTAAAATTTTGTATTATCGGTAAAAGGGAACGCTCTCTGTTACATATCATGCCGTATAAAAAATAATATATTACTTAATCTTTAAAAAAAAATATTATTACTAAGGATATTTTAATATAATACGTTATGTTATATCTATGTGGGCTAAGTTTGTTACTACGTCAGAGGCCGGATTGGAGCCGAGAGCGTAAATACAATGCCATAATACAATGTTCACGCAAGTTATACGACATTTTTAACACATTTGTATAGAAATAAAATAAAATGTGAAACCCTCAGTATTATAGACAAAGATTTGACAAAATAGCGACGGACCGCGAATTTTCTAATTTAAACTTCGAACCTTAGATCGTCGGCCTCATGATTGACTAAGATGGGCTTGCGATTTAGTGATCAATACAATAATGTTGCGGAAAATATATTTTTATTTTCAACAATATTTTACCATCGCAATCTTCAATATTTATTATTATTTTTCAGAGCAGTGGTGGCCCAGTGGTATCAACCTCGACTTACAAGTTGTAGATCGTGGGTTCGAACTCAGGCAGGCGCTTTACTTTGTGTAAATAATTTCATTACCACTGCTCTCAATAACGGTGAAGGAAAACATCGTGAGGAAACCGGCATGTCTTAGAACCAAAAATTCGAAGACATGTGACATCTGCCAACCCGCACTGGACCCTCGTGGTGGATTATGGCCCACTTCCTCTCACCAAGAGGAGGCCTGTGTCCCAGCAGTGGGAAAAATATAGGCTGATGATGATGATCTTCAATATTAATCTTACTTGGTCAATAATATTGCGCAATATTATTAATAGTTTTTAATTTGCTATTTGGTGGTTTCGTAAGATGGGCCACCTTATGAAACCAGCCCACCTTAAACCACCAAATAGCAAATTAAAAAAAATTGAATATTTTTGTATTTCGAAAACAAATTATTGTAATTTTTTTACCAATTATAAATAACTAGCTTCCGCCAGCGGCTTCGCCCGCGTGAAAATTCAACCCCCCAATTCACCCTCTTAGGGATGGAATTTCAAAAAACCCTTTCTTAGTGGATACCTACTCTTCACAAAGAACACACCCTCCAAATTTCTTGTCTCTACAACCAGCGGTTTAGGCTGTGCGTTGATATATCAGTCAGTCAGTCAGTCAGTCACTCAGGACTTTGAATTTTATATATATAGATTGGATGAAATATAATATTTATTTATCATATTACTTATCATATTGTACAATAAATTAAAAACTGTTAATTTGTGAAAATCTTTAGGCATAATATTACTTTAAGTAACACATACACTTAACTGTATTGGAATTATAATGTTTTAATTTGGTTCAAACAACATTAAATTAATAAGTAATTTAACTGTTTTACTATACAAGTAATGCGAGGATATCCATTGAGTTCTGTAAAAAATATTCAACTGCAATAATACGCATATCGATAAAATCAGCCGCACGCAAACGATTGCACCTCTCTAAGTCGAAAACGTTCGTTTCGTTCGGGAAGATTCGGGCTAGTTCGGGTTAGTTCGTGTCGCTCCGCACGTAAGTTAGTAAATCATTTAAAAATTGATTTAAAATATAAAACAGTGACTTAATTGTTTATTTACCGGTGGTAGGACATGCCATTTGTCTTCAGATTGATGGTATTTGGTCTATTTTTACAAATAATTACTGCACAAATCGGCATTTTGGCTTTTACGCACCAATAGTGCACTGTACGCAGTTGCAAAGCGACTGAATGAAGCGTACAGCCGCCGTTCGACAATACTATCAAATTGATAGTATTGAGGCGGCACGTGCCACGCCCCCAAGGCATATCCCTCGATATCCGATCCGTGAATTTATCTATAATATGTATGTATTTAGAAATATATAAGTATATATATCAGTTGTCTAGTTACCATAGTACAGGCTCTGCCTAGTTTGGGATCAGATAACGGTGTGTTGGTTGTCCTAAGATATTTATTTATTTAATGGATAAACTCGAAAACTACTGAGCCGATTTTAAAAATTCTTTCACCTATAGAAAGCTACATTATCACCAAGTAACATTAGATAATCCCGAATGCATAGTTCCTGTGAGTCACGCGGACAAAGTCGCGGGCGAAATGCTATCCATGATAAACCAGTCCATGCTGATATTTCCAATTATACAGGAACAACATTTTTTTTTAACATGCAATACCCCGCTCATTGAAATTAATGCAGGTGCTTCAATATTACTGCATTAATAACGAGGTTTAATTAATAATTAATTAAATTTTGGTTCGCTGTTGGTAATTAAAAATGTTATTATTTTTTTTTAGGTATAAATCAGGATATTTTAGTCGTAATGAGAGGGACCACCCAGATTGTCCTTTAAATAGGATCATACGAGGCCACTAAAGTAGGACTATAAAAATATTTTACATCAATTATAACTACCATATTAAAATAAGCTATTTAAGCTCTCCTTAACCCGGCGTGTGTACACTATATTTTTTGGTGCACGGTGTGTACACTGGGTACTTTAGGGAACAGTCGAGTTTACAAAGCTTTATAGGCTTCCAAAAAATCTGAATAAATTCTGGGTTACTTATTGAAGTGTCTACTACATGGCCCAGCAGCTACCTAACTCAAAAGTTAAAAACCGTTGTTAATAAAAATCAAACAATCGTCTAAAAAGTGGGAAAAACGGAATTTTGTTAACAAATTCGTAACTCTACAATAAACAAATATTTAAAAAAACGGTTCTAGAATTTTATAGCTTAGACTATGAACTTTCAAAAGAATATACTGTTTTTTGTGTGGTTTCCAAAAAGTTGAATTATTTGAGCACCTGAAAGTGGGGAATATTTTATGGATTCATGCATGTCATAAAATAAACGAAAAGGTAATTTTACGATACAAAGATGATTTTTTATTATTCAAAATACAAAGAAATGATACACTAAAGATAATCATCTGAAAAACCGAAATTACTGTGCGCAATTGTTACAGAAATGGAGTCGATGGTCCTCGCAAACCGGCGTTTCGCACAAGACGCAACAGTAAAGTGTTTTCTTGTTCTCTTTCCAATTACAGACAGAACACCTTTCCCGTTTTTCTAGTTTCCCCATCCTTAAAGTTAGTTAACAAAAGCCGCAACAGCGTCAAATACATGCAACATTTATTTCAGTATTTAAAAAAAAATACTGTAAAACTACGATAACGAAAAATACAACACCATCCATTTATCTTCGAAAATACTGACGTGGTGTGTACACTGACCCTTTCAGGGAACGGCAGCGACTTACACTCACTGGCGTTTCTAGATAAAATGTCGGAACCGGCGGTCCCATAGGCATTTAGTCCCTACTACGACCTAGATTTTTTAGGGAGGGTAACTGGAGCCTGCCCTCTATCGGCAAGAAAGAATTTTGAGTTCGAAATTTCAACTGTTCCTTTAAAGTCCCAGTATACACACGCAGGGTACTTTCTAGAGTTAGAATTGTAATTTCCAGAAAATCGTTAGTGTTATAAACTTAATTATATCATGACTTTTTTTTTGTTAAGTATGTCTCAAATTGTTATGTGTCAAAAATAAATAAACACCTCATCAGTTTTAAATTGTTTATGGTAAATTAAAACGTACAACATTAATTACATTAATTAACAAAGAAACATAATGGGTTGAAAATAATCATATTAGGATATATATTAACCTAAATTAATAAAAGGTGGTGAAATTGTAATGGTAAGACACAAAGCGGAACTGCTAAATTTTAGCCACAAGTTTTTGTCGGTTATTCTATAGCATTAACATAAAAAAAGCGTAATGTTGGATTATGTACTTTCAACGCTAGGCCGAGCGTTGATAATGTAATAGCGCGTTTTATACAGGCATTTATTAAGATGTTGCCTGGAAACTGGTATTAAACAGAACAGAAGATCAGTTCTTGTAATCAAAATCGTTCTAAATCTAGTAACAATGTCATCTCGGCAACAATCAAATGTCAAAAACCTGTCAAAAATGTATGGAAACTCGAGGTATTTTTGACAGATTGAGGCTGAGATCAGACTCTGAACGTTCTTAAAATTACGAGAAGTGCCTCTCAAACTTCACAACGTCTCCTAAACGAAACAAATCTAGCAGTAAACTACTAAAAGTCCATCAAAATTAAGCTTCTTAGAAATGATAAGCGTGATGTATGTCCCAATGCAATCAGTGGGGGTCACGGCATGGGAGTCCACAACACTGAGGTCACACCGTAAGTAACTGTTTGTGGTTTTGCGTAACAACCACTTGGAGAAACCTTTTGTGTTTTGATTAGAGGAAGAGATTGGAAAAGTGCATTGTGTGGTATTTTAATAATTCTATGGACTGTTAGAAATTGATTTATTTTTACAACGTAATACATTTTATGAGTATACTAGTTTCTGCCCGCTACTTCGTGCGCGTTAAATTTCTTGTTCCCCGACCCTTCCCGTCGTGTCGAATCGCCTACCCGTGCGATTTTACTCGTTTTTGCAACATTTTTCATTACTGCTCCGCTCCTCTTAGTTGTAGCGTGATGTTATATAGCCTATTGCCTTCCTCGATAAATAGGCTACCCAACACAAAAATAATTTTTCAATTCGGACCAGTAGTTCCTGAGATTAGCCCGTTCAATCAAACAAACATACAAACAAACAAACTCTTCAGCTTTATAATAATAGGTTGGGGAAAAGTTTCTTCGCATTTTTTAAGAAAATTCAAAACATTTTTTAATAAAGTTTATTTACATTTAACTAAAGTATGTAGGTACCATTTTGTTCGATAACTTTTTGCCATCTTGTAGGTAAGGACATGATCCCATTGCTATAGAAATTTTGGGACTTCTGGTCAAAATACCGCGACAAGTGGTTTTGGCAGTTCTCTCGTGATGTTAACCTGACACTGCCTAAAGAATTCTGAAGAGACCGAAACAGGTGGAAATCTGAAGGTGCAAGGTCAGGACTATACGGCGGATGCATTAACACCTCCCAGCCAAACTCTCTTAATTTTTGTTGGGTGGCTAAAGATGTGTGAGGTCTAGCGTTATCATGATGAAAAACCACACCCCTTCTGTTGATTAATTCCGGCCGCTTTCTCTCAACTTCTTGCTTTAATCTCATCAGTTGTTCGCAGTAGAGTTCAGAATCGATGGTCCTGCCTGGTGGTAACAGCTCATAATGAATAATGCCCTTCCAATCCCACCACACACACAGCATCACCTTGTTGCGAGTTAACCCGGGTTTCGCCACAGTCTGTGAAGCCTGACCGGCCTTTGACCACGACCTTTTTCGCACGTTCTTGTCATACGTGATCCACTTATCATCACCAGTTATCAGCTTCTTCAAAAATGGTTCGGTTTCATTACGTCGTAATAAAGAATCACAAATGAGTACACGGTTCATTAGGTTTCTTTCAGTGAGCTCGTGAGGTACCCAAATGTCGAGCATTTTTGTGTACCCAGTTTTTTTCAAATGCGCCAAAACTGTTTTGTGGTCAATTTCCAGTTCTTCAGCTACGTCGTAACTACTGTTATGCCGATCTTGCTCCACTTTTTCAAAAATGGCATCCATTTTATCCGGAATAGGGCGACCAGTTTATGCCCACATTTTTGAAAGTTGTTGTAAATATGAAACGTTTTGAAAGCCATTGCCACATGTCTAGGCCTTCTGTGAGAATTCTAGAAATTATAGACTTGTAGAAGGAAAATTACAAAAAGTCTTTTAGTTGACTTATCTACTTGTCCTGTCAGTGCAGTCACTCCTGTCAGGGAGCTCAACGATTGGACGAACAATATGTTAGCCTCCATTTGGCAAATGGAGGTAATGAGCTCACAATCTGCTCACAAATAGCTACCCCAGCCAAAAGCCAGACACTGAAACTACACCAATTTTTCAACTTTCAGTACCAATATAAGTTATAACAAATTGGCGTTCCAGCGAAGGCTCTACGTCGCAGTGGAAAAACATAAATCAAAGAGAAAAACTCATTTGTAAAGACCTTGGACTACTTCAGCCTGAAACGTCCCTTTTCAGCAAGCGGTTAAGGCCAGCTGTGGCTTGCAGCCGCTCCTATTATTTAAGAGTCTTTTTCATTTTTGTATGAGGGTAGGTAAGAAAGAATTCTATACTAGAATAAAATGTTCTAGGAATGTAGTGCCCTTTAAGCACTTTTATTTTAATAAATATAACTGAAGGGTCTGTTTGTAATGTGAAAATAAAATCGTTTTAGTAAAAACTTACGGTAGGTACATATTATATTATAAAAATATATTTTTAGGCATATTTGTCTGTCTGTTTGTTCCGGCTAATATCCGAAACGGCCGGACCGATTATGACCGGACTTTTATTGGCAGATAGCATATAAATAAGGCTCATTTTATTTTAATTGTGATTGCAAGAGTGTAACGTAATTTAATCTTAGCCACGAAACCAGACGATAATTCTTAATGAGGAAAAATGTGGATAAGAAAAACTGCTAAGCATGAGGGTCCGATTCCCAGGTCAGGCAAAGTGTTATTGAGTTTTTCTTTCTGGCATTTTTCAGTAGTTGCCCTGAGTCTAAATTTGTGCCCGGATGGTTGCTATAAGGTCGCCCCCTATTTTTTTTTGGTTATCATAAATGGCGGAATGTCGATGTACTATAGGAAACACATCTGCCCAAACCTTCGCGGAAACAGGGCGTGATATTATATTTTATGATAAGAAAAAAAAAACTTTTTTTAATAACCTGCCGTTAAACAGCTCTTAATTGGTAATGTAATTAATTGCTTCATATTTTAATCTACTCACCCATGACAAACATTTCCATCCGCATCCAGCACGCGTAGCATGACCACCATAGAAATAACTTTGTCTATTCTTGGTAGAATAGAGATAGAATTGTCATGCTACGCCAGCATAAAACGGTACAAATTTTTCTACAATCTTTAATCTGTCTTTAATCTTTCTACAATCTGTAATTTTGTCTATTCTTCCGTCGACAAAACCCATTTCTACGGTGGTCATGCTACGCTTGCTGCAGAGCATCGATCAAGCCTTAAATGAAGTCTAAGTGTTATTTTTATTATTTAAAATTATTTTTAAATCCAATTGAAACGGATTTAAATATTTTTGAACTTATGAAAATGTAGTTAAGGTTTAAGATTGCTGGACTGATGACTTCTTTTGGCAATAACCACCAGTTTAAATAAATTTATAGATAGAATAATAAGATAGAATAAAATCACATCTTTCGTGATCTGTCACTCTAACCACAAAACAACTACCACTTTTTATATCAAATCAAATCAGAAATTAGTTTCATGGTCTCTGTTTACTTTATATAAATGACCACAATACTGTTATTGTGTGGTCACTCAGGAATGTTTCTTTGATTGAGACATGTAGCTTGACCCTTACTTGAATTGAAGTGATTTGGCTATGTGGAAATTTTAAGTACACGCTGGTTCATGTGTTGATTTTGGAGGACTTAGCTTTAAGTTGTATAAATAACTTTGCCCTTGCTTAAACCTTAGTTGAGTACACAACAGTAACTTTTTTTTATACATATTGAGTTTTAGTATTTATATAGAGGTATGAGGAACAAGGTGCAAAGTTCACTCATCCTCTATAGAAAAAGGAAGACCCTCCCATCAGATGGGTGTCATGTCTGCAACTGTCCTACTTTTTTACACGCTTTATATTAGCTTCACTTGTATGTTTGTATGTATGTCTGTATGTTTGTTTGTAACCGACTCCTTATAGCGCGATTTTGACCCACTTGAAACGATCAGATTTCATTCAAACTTTGCACACCTGTCAAGGACCGATGACAATGCAATAATTTCATACATTTGTGCCATTATCCTTGCCAGGGTTACCAGGACAGCAAAAAAACTCTCTTCGAAAACTACGCTGACATGCGCCACCACCTAATTTGTGCCATTATCCTTGCCAGGGTTACCAGGACAGCAAAAAAACTGTCTTCGAAAACTTCGCTGACATGCGCCACCAACTAATTTGTGCCATTATCCTTGCCAGGGTTACCAGATGGAAGCGTGTTTTTTAGTTTTTTTTAAACTATTATGTTTTAAATGCCTTTTTGCAGGTCAACCTAGGAGGTTGTCGGCTGTTAATCCAGACTTGCCTGTGGCTGCCCCAATAAGTCAAGGCCTCCAGCCAGAGCTTAGACAACTAAGCGACTATACGCTAAGGGCACTCCATAAACGGATGCACGGGGTACGGACCTCGGCTACGGATGTCGACGAGGCCACCAAGAGACGGACTGGATCAAAATTGTTATTAATTAGGAACGAATTAAAAGCCACATAATTTAAAATATTCAAATAAAGTACAAACAAAAATGTCATATATTTGAAATATTTAATGTGAATAATAGGTTTACCAACACTGGATATTGGAAAGCATGCTAAAAAACTAAATGTTTTCATTTTTTTCTAATTATACTTGATTAACATATTTTTAGTATTACATTTAAATTAATGTTTAAAAAATTAATCAAAATTCGAAGAGAAAGCTAATTATTGATTGGAATTGAATTGAACTGTTATAATTATATTGTAATGTAAAAACACTGCAAGTATGTTATACCTAATATGTTGCATGGAATAAAAGGCTTTATAATTTTATTTTTAAAAGCCACAGGGTGAGCTGTGCGGGCTGGCTCGACCAAGGGTCAGGGTGGTCTGACTGTCATGAATATTTATGCTAGTTACGCGGTAAACTTTTTTTTTTAAATAATATCTTATGACAACCAACACAACGTTATCTGATCCCAAACTAGGCAGCGCCTGTACTATGGTAACCAGACAACTGATAAACATACTTATATATTTCTAAATACATACATATTATACATAAATTACACCCAGACACAGAACAAATGATTGAGCTCATCACACAAAGATTTGTTCTGGGTGGGAATCGAACCCACGACCTCAGTCTTAGCAGTCAGGGTCACTAATCACTAGACTAACAGGCCAGTCAACTCAAACTCGGCTTGCGCGATGTAGGATTGTGCCTGATCTCAGTGTGATGCGTAGTTCACGTATGCGCATGCGTAGATGAAAGTTATTCCGTTGTCCTCAGCACTTAGACGAGTACTTAGTCCTTATCGTCGCTGCAGATTTAAAATCTCTTATGTGACAATTTTGATAAAAATGAGAATAGCGATTTTGTATACCCACACATTGCAAAAACTCCCAAGTGAATATCTTAATGTATCGTTAAAGTATTCGCTCATTTTAAAATTATTGTGTTGTATTGTGTGTCTATGTGCCTGATGTAATAATCTGTAAAACCACTTATGTGACAAAAAGTTGCAACTTAAATCTCCTATGTGCACAAAAATAATTCAATTTATATGCTAAACGACACATTGATATTAGACACATTCTATTTCAGTACGGTATAATTCCTTTATACATGATTTTATCAAAAAAAAAATAGGAACGTTTTCTTCGATATATTTTCAGGAAACGGTTTTTTACGTTTTTCTCGAAAAGTTAATTTTCACACATAGGAGATTTTTTTTTAAATTGGCAACGACGTTATACTATGTATTTAAAGAAAATCAGGAAGTAAAGCTTTCAAATGTCAGACATTTCAAACAAAATGATGGTCCTTTGTTTCAAGTTTACATCTTTGCCTCAATCACACAAACCACTATCACCGAGATCGTAGGCAACCAAGAGTAACTGTATTTACCCAATAAATCAGTATTACCCACCAATAAAACGCAGTACTCCCATAAATTAGCTATACACTTAATTGCTTTAAGTACAAGGGCACTTCCTGAATAGTCTAGGCTCCTAGTACCAGGACCATAGAACAGAAAAACCGATCAGAACCGTCATGTAGTAATCGCGCTGTTAGCTTGCCACTAACACCCTTATGGCATATAACACAAGCATTTCGAATCTGAATAAATTTGATGGATTTTGGTAATCCTTTTCTTCATATGCTCGATAAATTTGTCTGATAAACAATATAATTAACGCAATGAATATCGTTGAACTGTCAAAATTAAAGCTGTATCTACTATTAGTGAGTTACGCAATTAAAAAGTAAGATTATTTATTATGCAATAACAAAACGCACATAACAAATAAATAATAGTTTAAAGTGCTTTTTAAGGTATTTTTTTATTGATATCAGCACCCCACGCTTTTTTCCCATTATTTCGTACTTTTTAGTTTGGTTTTCAATGGAAGCGTGTTTTTTAGTTTTTTTAAACTATTATTTATTTTCTATTTTTTAGGGTATTTCGAATTTTGAGACGTATGTCAGCGTAGTTTGTGACAGTTTTTTTGCTGTCCTGGTAACCCTGGCAAGGATAATGGCACAAATTTATGAAATTATTGCATTGTCATCAGTCCTTGACAGGTGTGCAAAGTTTGAATAAAATCTGGTCGTTTAAAGTGGGTCAAAATCGCGCTATAAGGAGTCGGTTACAAACAAACATACAAATATACAAACATACAAACATACAAATATACAAACATACAAACATACAAGTGAAGCTAATATAAAGCGTGTAAAAAAAAAAACCACACACATACAATGTAGCCAAAAGCCTAGTATTCAGGTAGAAAAAGTTTTAAAATGTTATCCATTGCTTATTGATGTAAGTGCTAGGAACCTAAGACAATATAAAGAGATCCGCGTTACGAAACTGGCAACAAAACAACAACCAATAAAATCCCACCCTTTCTATTTATATTTATTATTATCAGGTCATTCGGGAAGTACGTGAACATTTTTATTTCTTGTTTACTTTCAGGTACTCGTCTGTTTTTATTTAAGTTCTGCAGAGTGAAGAAGAATAGTGTCTAAATTTTTTATTAAACCATATATCATTAGAGTTAGTAAAGTAAATAAAATGGAAGAGTTAAAAAAGTCGATCACTGTGGAAGAGCAACCTGTTTTCTTAAAAGTTTGCACATTATTAAATTATTCCGAAGGATATGCGCAAGAACTATTATCGAAAGCAGTTGGTAAGAACGCGCTGAAAAAAACAGCTGTGCACAATTGGATGAAATCTTTTAAGGAAGGGAGAATTTCAGCTGAAGATGCACCAAGATCGGGTCGAACAATTTCGTGCAATAGAGAGACTGCCAGAGAATTAATTAAAGAAGCATTACGTGAATCTGGAAGAGTAACAGTTCAGGATCTTTCCACGCGATTTGATGTCCCGCCGGCCACCGTCTACAGTATTTTAACAGAAGATCTTGGGGTAGTGAACAAATTGGCTACTTGGGCCCCCAAGGAACTTACAGAAACTGAGAAGCAATTCAGGGTTGAAGTTGCGAAAATTAATTTGGCATGGTATACTCGTAACAACAGGATGCTTGAGAGACTCGTGTGCCTTGATGAGTCTTATGTCGAATTTTATACCCCACGTCAGAGACATCAGTCAAAGACCTGGGTCAAACCAGGTGAGCCAGCAACACCTGTCCCGCGGCAAAATCTGCATGAGCGCAAGATCTTACTTATTGTTGGTATGGATGTAAATGGTGTAGCCTTTTGGAAGAGTTATGAAGAAAATTGTACAATGAATTCCGAAAAATATAAAAACTTCCTTGAAGAGTATATACCGGAATGGGCTACCAAGAACAAAGTGTCTACGCCAATACTGCTACACGACAATGCGCGGCCACACAAATCTCAAGTTGTTCGCGATCTCATCAGAAGTATGGGTTGGATAGAATTGGCACACCCCGCGTACTCACATGATATGTTGCCGTGCGACTATAAATGCTTCGGTCATTTAAAGAGAGAACTAGCAGGAGTGCGACATAAATCAAAAGAGGAAGTGGATATTAAGATTAAAGAAGTTTTGGAGACCCTGAATAAAAAAGGTACTTTTAATGGAGTGAAGCAACTGCCAGCTATTTGGGAACAAATTATAGAAAAAGACGGGGAATACTAATGAAGTATATAGTAGTTATAATTACCATAAATAATAAATACAGATTTTATTCCAAATAAAATTTGTTCACTTATTTCACGAATGACCAGATATATCCATTGTACCGCATGCTTTTTAAAATCAAAGTTCACATGGTTCAAATTGAATCAAATAAAAATAATATTGGGAATTTGATCAATAATCGAGCGCAAAAGTCACATGCGCTACAAGAGACGATGCCATTCTGACAATGTAAAACACTGGAACTTATCAAACGCCATGAACCCAGATTGAAAAATTGCTTCTAAATATACTTACTCTATGGCCAGGCTGCTAGTCAGAGACTACCTGTACTAATCATCGGTACACACGAACGGCGCCGCGGGCCGCATCTAGTGTTGCCATAAATTCATTTGAAAGCACACGCGATTCCTACCGTACTACTGTTATGATATTGGATTACGGCTGAGTTCAAGATAGTGGTTGAGTTTATTGTTTAGATTTGCAAAATCTTGAGATTTAATACCTCAGCAGTTCTGGCGATTTTCGGGATGGGATAGCTTGGTGGAAATAATAAAATTTGTCAAAAAACTACATCACTTTTGGCTAGGAAATTATGAGGTGCGAACGTGGTCAATCAAGTTTTTCAAAAACATCTCCAATTAAACAGTTGGAGATTTTTTCTAATTTTTTTACGAGTTTATTGGCCAGTCTTATTTTGTATATTTTTGTCACAATTATTATCATTGTTAGTAAAAGCTACTTTTGCAGTAATTTACTACACGTCAACCTTTTATCGAAACAATTGAAAATCGTCACTACAGATTAATTTCGCCAATAAATCTTTAAAACGTACAAGTTTCCTGAACAAACGCATTTAAATTCCCAGTGTCTTATTATAAATCAGGAACCTGCGCGTGATTCACCAGATCTAGGTTATACTATTTTTAGACCTAACTCAGCCTGAAGCGATTGATTAGCTGCGAAGTTATTAGTGTGAATGTTAGAATATAAATGTGTTTTTCTTATAATGTGTTCTAGGAATTTCAATATTTTGTAGGGTATTTTTTGGATTGACGCATAGCCTCAAATGCAGAAGCGTGTTCTGTTGTGGTTCATCATCATCATCATCATTTCAGCCGTAAGACGTCCACTGCTGGACTTAGGCCTCCCCCAATTTGAAGGGGCTTTGCCATGATCGCCACGCTTGGCAGGCGGGTTGGCGATCGCAGTATGGTGGTAAAATGCACAGAGAACGCTGCTGCCCATTCTCTAGTAAGTCCCTTAGTCGCCTTTTACGACACCCACGGGAAGAAATGGGGTGGTGTTATTCTTTACGTCCGGCACCACACGGTACTGTTGTGGTTGTGAAGGGCATATTGCAAGTCAACCCTGTTGCGGTTGCCTGGATAAATTCCTCCTGGCCCCCAGCCAGCGATTAAGAACTTAAAAACGAAGCAACTACACGCTAAGGGCACCGCATGTGGGGTCCCTACTTGCGGCGTCGCTGGAAGAGAACAATAAGGAACAGGATAAATTAATAATGGACGAATTTAAAGCTTCAACTTCTAAGTGAAGGGAAAAAGGGGGAGGTAAAGAATTTTGTAAATTGATAAACAGGGGATACAACTTCGCCATTCGTCATTAGTCAACTTATCCACCTAGGCTTTTCCCTACTGCGTTGGTTTGTAAAGATGGTCCCTAATCGACGAACCCACCGCGGGAATCGTTTATTAACCTGATCGAACGACCCGTGCGGCTGTTATTGCATAGCCACGAGCCCCTGTAGATATTACTTTACCTATCCAGCATTATACCATGTCCACTATTTTTTATCGTTGAATAAGCCTGCTTTTAACTTCTATCACGCCTGATAGAAAGCCATGGATCAGAGGGGTGGTTGCGTAACTTGCTATCAGTAGGAATTGGTTTCATATTGATAGTTAAAAACACCACGGTACCGTGTGGTGCCGGACGTAAAGAAAAACACCACCCAATTTCTTCCTGTGGCTGTCGTAAAAGGCGACTAAGGGACTTACTAGAGAATGGGCAGCAGCGTTCTCTATGCATTTTACCACCATACTGCTATCTCCAACCCGCCTGCCAAGCGTGGCGATTATTGGGGGAGGCCTAAGTCCAGCAGTGGACGTCTTACGGCTGAAATGATGATGATGATAGTTAAACAACATTCATTGCGTTATGTACGTTGCTGAGCCGACAATTTGTTCGAACAAATGACGCAGTGGTTTAGACATAATCTTCAATCCCATTCAGATTCTGATAAATAGTGCGTTTCGCAATTAGGTCTATAATTTTTTACTTTATTTGTTTTTATGTAAATGTGCTTATTTTCCTATGTTTATGTTTTAATTTGGTCTGTCTTCTTACTGTGCGAGTCCAAATAAATATATTATCTTTCTTTTAACTTTTGGCATTTATCCAAAACTAGCCTTTGCCCGCAACTTTGTCCGCGTAAATGTCGGTTATCGCGGACGCAGACGAAGTCGCAAAACAAAAAGTAGCCTATGTCCTTCCTGGGGTTTGAAACTTACCCCGTACCAATTTTCATCACAATCGGTTCAGTGCTTTAGTCATGAAAGCGTACCAGACAGATTGGTCAGCGATTGCGATAGACGAAAACTATTAACGGAGACTACATAATTTCGTGGGTTTTTGTCTGATAATATTAGCTATTTTAAACCACAAAACAAGAACTATTTCCTAAATTAATAGATCTATTCCTATAATTTTATTCATACTAAATAACTAATAATCGATTAAGATAGTCACGCCATTACTTTGATTGACAGTTTAGCGCACAGCTCCGGGCGTTTAGTCGATTTTTTATTCGAATTTCGATTTAAAACGACTTAATTGTAATCGATTTATTTTATAAAATATACCAATTAGGTAAAAGATTAATGGTTTGATTTCAATGTCGTAAATCATTGCATAATGTTAGGTGGTTTTATACCTCCAATAATTTAATGTCATAGATACTAAAAATATTTATAGAAGTAGCAAAAGTATTCGAGTTGTCAGCAAAAATTTAAATTCGATTAACCAATTATTTTAACAAGTATCAAAATAGTCATAAAAAATATATTTATTTTAGTTTTATAAACATATTCGCGGTGTTACGCAATAAGCTAAAGTAAATATTGTTTGATTTGGTTTTCTAAATGCCTCACTTAGGTACTGAGGTTTAGGTCACGTATCTAATTAATAAAATCTTAAATGAATTAGGAGACGAAACTTTGTATCAAATTTTGTCGCTTTTACTAATGGAAAATCTCATCGGGATAGGGCTTGTTTTAAAATAATTTAATTACTAAAGCGACATCTACACCGCCATATATGAACTACGCCACACACTGACGTCACGCAAATCCTGCATCTTGTAATCAGAGTTTACCGCGCAACTATACCGCATATACAACGTCCCGATATCAACCGTTAAGAAGTAACCCACCAGACATGACACCCGTCTCTTCAAAAGATCTTCCCTTTTCTACGGAGGCTGAGTGAACTTTACACTCAATTCCTCATACCTCCAAAATGCCAACAAAACAGACAGGAGACTTGACCTGCCCTGCCAGGGTCGCGAGTTTCGTTCGAAAGAGGAACACGGGTGGGTTTTAGTCAGTAAAAGTCAGACACGCCCTCCCACTCCGCCCAGAGCGGAAGAAGTCATTTGATGATTTCTCATGGAGAAAAAAAGACGTGACCTGCCTACATTTTCTTTAACTGCGCAATAATCAAATGTAAATCATTTATTTACGGCTGTCATCATAAGACACTTATTTGATCAGGTGTATCGAACATGTTTATTAACACTTAATCCCGGTACAAAAGCTTAATGTTGGACAGACCCGTTTAATAGACACGTTTTGACAACTAAATGTTGAGAGACTCAGAGAAGCTTGTACGGCTTATATGTGATAATTTTGTTTGTTGATTGATTTATCAAATTAATGCTTACTTTAATTTAGAAAAAATAAAGAAAGAAGAGTGAGACAGTTCCGACACAAGTACTTTTGTAACTTACTGGAGCTGTCTCAATTTATGCATGACACAATGTTTAAAATGAAATAAATATTTTTGTATTTGTATTTTGTAATAATCTTAATCGCTTTAAAGCTTTATTCTTGATCCTGCATTTCCATTTTAAAGAATGCCGTCACATAACTAAAGACCCAGTATACTTCCTTTACATGTAAACCATGGACGCAACAGGATATGGTTAACCGCTGAAATAATTTCAATAGAGTGTGCCTAATAGCGGTCGATTCATTTCCGGAATAAACTCATCATCATTTGTTCAAAATAACCAGTCACTGTTGAATGGAAAACAAAAAACAAGTCTTTGTGAGGATTTGACTGGAACTGCTCCACCAGTTTCTAGAATTCTAGATAGTATAAGTTATTCTCTGTATTGAACTGAAATATACCTGATTTACAGGCCTCTCGGCCAATCTACTTTATAGCAGTAATATTTAAGTGCTAATGTGTGATGGTGTAGATCGTAGATACCTATTCTATACCTTTATAACGTATGTCGTGGGAAGCCCATAATATTTATGAAATCTCGTTCGATATTTTGCATTTTTGCCAGATTTCCAGGCGAGATCTTGAACGCCTAAACTCTACCTCAAATTTAGCACGCGAGATCTTGACTCGACAAGCTCGACTCGTAATTGTATTCCGTAAAGGTGTGGTACTGCGAATTTCGTGGTCCCAGAGAGTAGGCTTAAGTCTCAAAAACATTACTAAAGCCGGTTAATGTAGGTGCGTGTATATGTGCAGTGTGGATTTCTTACGGTGACGAATTGAATAAATCTGCCAAATCTTTAGTAGCTCGTGTACACATACCTGAAACAAGCAAAACATATTTGGATAAGTATCATATAGGTAGTAAGGCTTGTAGCCAAGTTATAACACATTCGACTGGCCTGTTAGTCTAGTGGTTAGTGACCCTGACTGCTGAGACTGAGATCGTGGGTTCGATTCCCACCCCGGACAAATCTTTGTGTGATGAGCACTATCATTTGTTCTGTGTCTGGGTGTAATTTATTTATAGTATGTATGTATTTAGAAATATATAAGTATGTTTATCAGTTGTCTGGTTACCATAGTACAGGCTCTGCCTAGTTTGGGATCAGATAACTTTGTGTTGGTTGTCCTAAGATATTAGATATTATTAATTAGTTCCGCTTTAAAAGGCGGTGTGACCTATTAAATTAGGACCACATGTTTGGTATAAAATAATGCAGTAGTTTCTGAGAAAAGTTTTTGCATGTTCGCGTGCATCCTTTATTCGATTAAGCGGAAGAAATGATTTTATCTAAATAGGGTATTTTTTGTTGAAACGGTTACGTTTGAACTTTTGGCAAAATATAATTTAACAGAGCATAAATAAAATATGCATAATAAAATCTGCAGGTCATCATCATCATCATTCGTCATCATCGTTTATGAAATTAAATGTTTTTTTTTTAATTTTTATATTTGAGTTGACTGAATGAAAGGTAAATTGTGGTTTACGATTTATGACGTATTAAAAAAAAAACTACTTACTAGATCTCGTTCAAACCAACTTTCGTTGGTAGTTTATGTTGAACTAAATAAGCTTTTAAAAAGTTTAACCAGGTGACAGCATTGTCTATGACTCTCTTGATTATTATTATTACTGTTTGTACATCGTGTTCTTGCTGTGCAATTGAAGAATAAAAGTTTTCATATTCAATTAATTACCATCTTTTAATTGATAAAAACACCCATAATCCATTAGGTTATGGGCCCAGGTAGACTCTGTAATTGAAATCTCAAAGAAAACAGCAAAAGAAAAGTTACAATCGTTGTTAGAACAAATTGACAAGATAACCTCAAAATGGATTCCCGCGCGACAATGAATTTAGACAAATTCGATGGACAGAACTTCAGGCAATGGAAATTTCAGATAAAGTGTGCACTAAAAGCAAAAGGGATCGACATTTCAGTGCCTAGACCATCTGTAAACAGTGTTGAGTGGACGAAAAATGACGGCATGGCAATGTATATTATGACCTCTTCGATGGATTACAAACAAATTACCTTGATAGAGAACTGTGAAACTGCCATGGAAATAATGTCAAAACTAGAATCAATATATGAACAGAAGAGTGAACTATGTAAAATGTTAGTTCATGAGAGATTCTATCAATACAAAATGTCCACAAGTGACAGTGTCGCTCAGCACATTTCTAAAGTCGAATCTTTAGCCAAGCAGTTAAAAGAAAGTGGAGAAAACATCAGTGAAATGGCTGTGATAACAAAAATACTTGGAACATTGCCTCCCAAGTATAGATCACTCCGTCAAGCCTGGATGTCATTGGATCCAGCGAATCAGACTCTTGTCAATTTAACTGCTCGTTTATTAGACGAAGAAGCCAGCTTGCAGTGTGAAGACGAGCAGGAAACGGCTCTCCTTGTGGCTAACAAAAGTTGGAAGAATAACCCAAAACAAAATGATCAGAATAAAGGTGCTGGTGGTTCAAATCAAAATAAACCCACCAAACACAGGTTCGAGTGTTATAATTGTGGAAGGCGAGGACATTTTGCTCGAGAATGTCGTGCTCCAAAAAAAAATCCAAGCCCAGAAAACCTCAACAGGAAGGTGCAGATTTATTAGCGTTCAATATAGAGACCAGTTTTAATACAACTGAAGAGAATGCTTGGATTTTAGACAGCGGTGCCTCTGCACATATGACATACAGAAAGGAGTTCTTTTTAAATCTTTTTGAATGCAGCCAGAAATCATTGACATTAGGAAACAAACAATCAGTTGAAGTGGCCGGCATCGGCAAAGTGTTAATAAAGAGATATGTCAATGGACAGTGGGAGGATAGTGAGCTGCAAAATGTGTTATATGTTCCGAATTTAAGAAGGAATTTATTTTCAGAAGGCGTGATAATGCGTCAATCCTATACAATTATAAAGAAAGATTCTAGTGCACTAATTTATAAAGGTAATGATTTGGTAATGTATGCAAGAATAACAGAAAACAACTTGTATGAATCCTACTAATATTATAAACGCGAAAGTTTGTGAGGATGGATGGATGGATGTTTGTTACTCTTTCACGCAAAAACTACTGAACGGATTTTGATGAAACTTTACAGTAATGTAGCTTATACATCAGAATAACACATAGGCTACAATTTATAAAGATTTTATGTGATTTGGCCATAATATAACGATAAGTATCAAGTAAGTCGGAAAAAATCCTGCCCTCTGAGATCTATCTTTGCGTGCGCTGCCTAAACCGTTAGAATTACATGAAGAGAATGTATTGTGGGATTGTTTATCTTAAAGAGTTCTAAATAAAAGTCCGCGACAGCATATATCTACCTTTTATGTGGAAGCCATTATAACCAAAATAGTGAGCTATAAAAACATTTAAATTGAATACTTTTTTTACATTGCATATTTTAGAGTATTTAGTTAATTCTTATCAAATTAAATACCTTCATCACTTTCGGTATTTAATGTAGATGAAGTTTGTCTTTTACACTATGTAATTTGGACGAATAGTTTAAAAGTTATAACGATAAGAATGACCGGCGATGAGTCGACGGCGCGGCCAGCAGAACGAGGGTGGAGGGGCGGGCCAGGCAATGACGCGCCATGGCCGAGTAAGCGACCCGAACGCGGGCAGACGTGTGACGGCAGACGTCGTTGACGGTTGTATAAATTCTGAGATTTTTTCACAGCGGATTCGACTCGAAGCGATTTATAATTTTTAATCTATACAAATAAATAAAATTGGAGTGTCTGTTTTTAATATTAAGATAACCACTTTTTACTAAGTGTATATGGATGTATACACGATACATATACCAAAACAACATTTTTTACAATTTTTGTCTGTCTGTCTGTCTGTCTGTCTGTCTGTCTGTTTGTTCCCGCTAATCTCTGAAATGGCTGGACCGATTTTGACGGGACTTTCACTGGCGAATAGCTGGTGTAACAAGGAGTAACTTAGGCTACTTTAATTTTAGAAAGATTCTTTTATTTGAGAAAAAAATAACTTTCTTTGAAAACTACGCTGACATACGTCTCAAAATTCGAAAAACCCTGGCTGAATCCTACGAAATAGATCAAAATAATGTACTACAGTATTGTACACCTTAAAAAGGCCTACAAAAATGTCCTCAATGGTATATGTCTATCTCTTAGGGATAACCCACAACAACCATTTTTTATCTTTTACTTTTTACGAGAAATAAGGGCTTATTTACGAAGCGATTTTAAGCAATACAGCATTAATCCTTATCCAATTAAGTACTTTAAATACATTGTGCATTTAATATAGATCAATTTGGCCCTTTACAGCATGTAATTTAAATGAATATCTTAGAAGATATTAGAGATTTAAAAAGCGGGCGCAGAGCGCGTTGGCAGCGGCCGGGTAATAGTACAGGATAAGTAGGATTGTAATTCATATTACTTTGGCTTCATAGTAATTGCGAATATCATGTGTGTTCATTATACTCAAAATAAACCTAATAGTATTATTCCAAGTAAGAGACCGCGAAATGGCTTAGATGTTTAGATTTTTGGATGTTTGTTTCTCAATGATGCAAAGACGGCCAAACGGATTTAGATCGAATTTGGCACAAAGATATAATATTATATCATGGATACGTAACAGATAGGATACCTACTTTATCCCGGTAGTAGGTTCCCGGGTGATATCTTCCGACAGCTATACGGGCCAAGCCACTGGCAAAAGTACTATTCCTATAATTATGTTCGGTGTCTGGTAAATGATTGAGTGTATAGGTAAAATAGGAGCGTTAAGCAAAACCAGGAAGACTTATATTCAACTAAACCAACCCCTATGTCGCAGTCTTCTTACTCTGAATACTATTACTTTTATTTTAAAAACACCAACACACATGATGTTCTCATAAACTATGAATCCTAAGTAATATGAGTTATAATCCTACTACTAATAATATTATATATATGATGAAAGCTTTTTTTTTATTCTTTTTTTTTGTATTTCTTTTTCTTTTGATGTGAAACTATGTATGATTGGGTGTTTGTTTCTCAATCACGCAAAAATGGCTGAATGGATCTGGATCGAAAATAGCACACAGAGTCTATATTACCTATATAACCTGGAATAACACATTCTTATCGCGGTAGTACGTCCTCTTGCATTAATTTCCGACATCCACGCGGGCGAAGCCGCGGGCAAAAGCTAGTTAAAGATAAAAGCAGTGGTCGCAAACACCTGTAACTTAGTCCAAAGTAATCAAAATAATATTAAAATATGGCATGAAAGACTGGGACATATTAACCTAAAACAAATCAAGAATATGAGCGCTAACAATGTGGTAGAAGGTTTGACACTAAGTGAAAGTGATCAAACTGACTTTGTGTGTGAAGCGTGTGCCTATGGGAAACAATGCAGATTTTCATTTCACAAGTCTGTACGTGGAGAACTACAGCCAGGTGACCTGGTGTATAGTGACATCTGTGGCCCTATGAGTCATATATCTATCCAAGGTATGAGATATTTTGCTCTATTCAAAGACGCTGCTACAAGTTACAGACATATATATTTTATCAAACAGAAAAGTGATGTGATGGAAGTATTTAAGAAATACAATGCTATGATCAAAAATAAGTATATGCACAGTGTAAGGATATTGCATACTGATAATGGAAGGGAGTATGTCAACAAATCTTTCGAGGACTACCTGAACAAAGAAGGTATAGTACATGAACGTACTGCACCTTATACGCCTGAACAAAATGGGCGTGTAGAGAGAGAAAACCGCACGATTGTGGAGAGTGCACGCTCAATGTTGTATGCTAGGGATGTACCACTGGACCTATGGGCAGAGGCTATCAATTGTGCAGTATACTTACTAAACAGGACTTCCTCCAGCCAGACTCCTCAGAAAACACCATTTGAACTATGGAATGGCATCAAACCTCACTTAGGCCATGTCAAGATATTTGGAAGCATAGGGTATGTACACATTCCTGATCAACTTAGAACTAAACTTGAAAAGAAGAGTGAGAAAATGATATTAGTTGGGTATGATAACAACAATTATAGGATGTTCAGTCCAGAAACCAAAAGGGTGAAAATATCAAGAAATGTCATCTTTGATGAACAGCATGTTCTAGAGATAAGGAAAAATATTACACAAATATGTTTGGATGATGAAGAGAGAGTAGAGCAAGAAAATGAGACGCAAGGAACTAATGCAGAGGATACTCTCATAGAATCGACATCATCAGAGAACGAGGCCAGCTTGCTGAGTTGTAATAGTGATGACCCGACATATGAACCCTCTCAAGAGATAGATGATGACACAATCCAGAGCAATATAAATTTGAGACCAAGACGAAATAGGATCTTTGAAGCTAACCTAGTAGAATTCTCAGTGCCACAAACATATAATGAAGCAATGAAGAGTCCACAAAGAGATGACTGGCTGCGAGCTATAGATGAAGAATTGCTTGCACATAAAGAGAATAATACTTGGACTTCAGTTGAAAGGTCTGGTCAACGTACTCTTACTACAAAGTGGGTGTTCAATATCAAGAGGGATGAGAATAACCAGGTTAAGCGGTTTAAAGCTCGTTTGTGTGCACGTGGTTTTAGTCAAATTAAAGATATAGATTACCAAGAAATATTCTCTCCGACAACGAGATATGACTCTATCAGAATTATCCTTTCTATTGCAGCTAGGTATGATTTAGAAATTCAACAATTTGATGTAAAAACTGCCTTTTTGAATGGGTATTTAGATGAGGACATTTTTATAGAAATACCAGAGGGTGTGTCACTTAAAAATGATTGTGTTTTAAAACTTAATAAATCTTTGTATGGTCTTAAGCAGGCATCTCGTTGTTGGAATAGAAGATTTACTGAGTTCTTGGTAAAATATGGTTTTAAACAATCTCAGGCTGACAATTGTGTTTATATAGGTATATTTGATGGGGTAAAAGTATTTATAATAATTTATGTTGATGATGGGCTTATAGTCTCTTCCAGTTCTTCAATGATAAAAAAAATTATAGAATATTTAAAACAAGCATTTAAAATTAAAGAACTAAATTTGAAATATTTTGTGGGGATAGAAATAATAAAAAGAAATAATTGTATCTGTATTCATCAAAGAGACTATATAGAACAAATTATAGAGAAATTTTGTATGAGTGATTCAAATTCTGCTAGTACTCCAGCAGATGCTAATGTAGTTATTACAAAGAAATTGGATGAAAGTATTGTTAACTTTCCTTACAGAGAAGCTATAGGCTCCTTGTTATTTTTGAGCTCTGTCTCAAGACCTGACATTTCATTTTCTGTCAATGTCTTGAGTAGATATGTTAATAATCCAAGTCAGCAACATGTGAATGCTGTAAAACGTGTTATTAGATACCTAATAAATACTAAAGATTTGTGTATAAAGTATGGAGAAAGCAGTGATCTCACTGGCTATTCAGACTCAGATTTTGCAGGCGATGTGGACACGCGTAAGTCGACTACAGGGTACATTTTCAATATGAATGGAGGACCTATAACATGGTGTAGTCAGAAGCAGAAGACTACTGCTCTCTCCACTACTGAGGCTGAGTTTGTATCAGCTTGTGAAGCTGCAAAAGAGATATTATGGTTACAGCAACTATTGTCAGATTTAGGTGAAAGTATTAAATGTGTTCAATTGTATGTTGATAATCAGAGCGCCATTAAATTAATTAGCAATCCTGTTTATCATAAAAAAACTAAGCACATAGATGTGAAATACAATTTTGTAAGGGAAAAGGTTGAGTTAGGTATAATTAAATTAAATTATATTCCTAGTAACAGTCAATTAGCAGACATGTTAACAAAAGCGTTACCAGTTCAATCTTTTGTCTACTTAAGAGATCAAATTTTTTATAACTTATGTGATTAAATTTTAAAGGGAGATATATGGTTAAACTTTTAGTGGAAGTGTTGAACTAAATAAGCTTTTAAAAAGTTTAACCAGGTGACAGCATTGTCTATGACTCTCTTGATTATTATTATTACTGTTTGTACATCGTGTTCTTGCTGTGCAATTGAAGAATAAAAGTTTTCATATTCAATTAATTACCATCTTTTAATTGATAAAAACACCCATAATCCATTAGTTTACATGGTAATGTACATCATATATTTTTTTTAGTTTAATCATTCCCTTATTTTAGAAGTTACGGGGGGGGGGGGGCACATTCTACCACTTTGGAAGTGTCTGTCCCATAAACTATTCAGTTTAGAAAAAAATGATATTAGAAACCTCAATATCATTTTTGAAGACCTATCCTTAGATATCCCACACGTATGGGTTTGATGAAAAAAAATTTTTTGAGTGTCAGTTCTATGTATGGGGAACCCCAAATATTATTGTTTTTTTTTTCTATTTTTGTGTGAAAATCTTAATGCGGTTCACTGAATACATCTACTTACCAATTTTCAATAGCACAGCTCTTATAGTTTCGGAAAAAAGTGGCTGTGACATACTCGGACAGACAGACAGACATGACGAATCTATAAGGGTTCCGTTTTTTGCCATTTGGCAACGGAACCCTAAAAAGGGGCAAAAGACAGCCATCCAATTAACAGGATATTTAAAGCTTTTTAATCAGATGAAGGCGTGAAAGATGAATAATTCAGTTAAAATGAGCTTTCACTTATTAACGATCCATTTCGGATATCTCCTTCAATTATGATAAGGCAATATTAATCGAAGTTCAAAGGAACTTTCTCCGTTTTAATTTAATACCATTGAATTCTTTTATTTTAAAGTTCATTCGCGCAAAGGTCCCATTTAATTAACAATCTACAATGAATTTCTTCGGTTTTCGTAATGAAAATCATATCAAGTTATTTTTACACGCTTTATATTAGCATTTGTATGTTTGTTTGTAACCGACTCCTTATAGCGCAATTTTGACCCACTTTAAACTACCAGATTTCATTCAAACTTTGCACACCTGTCAAGGACCGATGACAACGCAATAATTTCATAGTGCCATTATCCTTGCCAGGGTTACCAGGACAGCAAAAAAACTGTCTTCGAAAACTACGCTGACATGCGTCACAAACTACGCTGACATACGTCACAAACTACGCTGACATACGTCTCAAAATTCGAAACACCCTAAAAAATTGAAAATAAATAAGAGTTTAAAAAAACATGCTTCCATTGAAAACCAAACTAAAAAATACAAAATAATGGAAAAAAAAGCGTGGGGTGCTTTTTAAAGTATTTTTTTATTGATATCAGGCACCCCACGCTTTTTTTTAAAACTATTATTTATGTTAACGCATGGGTGACTGCATTTTATCAAATATTCTTTATCTGGGTTTAGATAAACAGTATTAAATTTTCGGGAAGTAGGTTAACTTCCTTCTTAGAGTGCCGATAGCAATCTATATACAGTCAGCCCAGAATTTGGCTACAAGTTTAGTACCTTCCGTAGCGTCCATCAACTCCTGTAGCGTGCAGACTATAGGACACGCTGGACACGATATTAAGTGCCCCATTGTTTGTGGGACAGTACCACATTACACTCCAAATCAGAGTCTTCTATAAATCTGCAGCTGAGCAAGTTTTCTTTGCTTCAGCCTACCTGAGTCTGGAGCTGGTTAAAGACTTCCAGGAGAGCCAAAGCATAACTGCCAGATTTTCAGCAGGTAGAACGAATATTTTTGGTAGAGAAGCGAGCCTTTCCTTCCGTTCGCCAATAAGTGGGACGACACACTTTGTTATTTGTAGTCCTCGTAGCAAGTCTAACTTTTTGTACAACTTTTTGTTAAACTGGTTACTCGTCCATGAGACAGTGCGTTTTTAAAGGATAATTAATTTACATATTCAATCGCTTCTGTAACGCAGGCTAATCATCTTCCTTATTCAAGAGACAGTTCTATAATTATCCCATTTCTTTTCGTGGGTGTCATAAAAGGCGACTAAGGGACTTACTAAAGAATAGGCAGCACCGTTATCTATGCATTTTACCACCATAATGCAATTGCTAACCCGCTTTCTAAGCGTGGCGCTTATGGCAAAAGCCCCCAAATTTGGGGAGGCCTATGTCGAGCAGTGGACGTGTTTCGGCTGAAATGATGACTATAATTACATATTACCATTAGATATTTCAACACTGCCTAACGGACACTTTGATTTTCAACAAGGTACCTACAACAGTGACTTACCTACATCTCCTAATGATCCCAAATCATTGAAATATTACCCAAGGTAATCTTCTGCATCTAATAATCAAATATATTGCAAATAAACGTCCTCTTTTTGTCCATTAATTAACTAATCATTTGATCAATCTTCAAAGTACTACAACTAATGAAAAGTATCGAACTAAAAGCACAAACAAATACCCGTTTAATCAACTAAAAATAAACCACTTAAACAAACTAGTACCAACTTTCTTCCACAGCCAACACGATGTAAACAGCGCTCTGTTAAACCTATCTGCGAACTAATTGCGCCTGCGCCGGGTCAATGAACTTACTTGCAGTTGAGGTGTACTGTATTTTTATACGGCCATTAAGTACGATAATATTCAGTGGTCACTGTTCTATTGATATTAATATAAGTATGATTTAAGAGGGAATAAGATATGGTCTGTTTTTTAATGGGTGGTATGAATTAATAGATCGAGTTTAATATGCAGATTGAGGGGTTAAGTGAAGGTTAAGAGGTAAAATGAATTATTGGTTTTGGTTTTCGGTGCATTAAGTTTGTGAGAAATGATGGGAGATGAGTTTGACTACCTACAGCAGCGCTCCGTGTGGTGCCGAATGTATAGAATACAGTTAGTGCCACTGCATTACCTGACCTCTCCTACACATAAGAAATGAGGAAGAGTCAGGTAATGCAGGACACTGATTGTACCATCCCATTTCTTCCCGTGGGTGTCGTGAAAGGCGAATAAGGGACTTAGTAGAGAATGGGCAGCAGCGTTCTCCATGCATTTTACCACCATACTGCGATTGCCAACCCGCTTGCCGAGCGTGGCGATTATGGAAAACTCCCCCAAATTGGAGGAATTCTATGTCCAGCTGTGGACGTCTTTCAGCTGAAATGATGACAATGATGACAGCAGCGTCAGCAGCTTTTATTAAAGTTTGTTTTGTTTTGTTTTTTCTTTGAGTAGATACCGTTCTTCTGCTGATCTTTGTCTTAAGAGTAGTACTCTGCAGTCCATAAGTATCGGCGAGTTATAATGAAGACCAACATCTAACTTAGCTCTTATAAAAAAAACAGCTATAACATTTGTCGGCCAACAAGATCACAATCTTCGCCATTCCTTAAATGGCAACACCACAAAAAACAACTATTTTTCTCACGCCCCAAATCTAACACGGAATTTAAACGATTGTCAACCCTGACCTACAAAGTTCACAGCTTCGTAACTATTCCATATTCAAATCCTTGTTTCCAACTGACGTTTTCTATTTTTGAATTAAGTCCATTTCAATATTACAAGTGACAGCGCTAACGGAATTTTGTTTCCAAAAACACAAACCTATTTGTTTACATGTTTGGCAACTTCATTGAGAATGCAGTATAAATGGCTGCGCAGGCGCAAGTCTCTGATCAAAGATAAAACAGACACGTCAGACCGTGTAGCTGAACGGATGACAGACGATAGGGCATCGCGATTGTGCTTAACAAGCAAGAATGATAAGCTGACTATTTTATTTTTACTTGCGTGAACAGAAGATGATTGGTCTAGAGCGGCTTCAGATCGTGTTGATTGTTTCAGTCAATATTTCTTGGGAGTTGCAATTGTTTTATTGCTTCTGCTGAGAAAGGTGCTTGTTGATTAATATAGTTGGGGAGTGAAAGCTTCGTTTGTTGTCCACACACTAAGTTAACTGCTGGGCAAAATATCTCCGGGCTCGCAGAAAGGTGCGACGCGAGTCCAGTAGAACATTTTTCTTTTTAAATCGTTACGGAAATTGTTCGCATCGCGTCGCATCTGGGACGCCTTCATTAATTCCCTTCGTCTTCCCAAATTGTAGCGAACCTTCTGGCCATTTTTAGAGGCAAGGCATCTAAGCATCATCATCATCATTTCAGCCGAAAGACGTCCACTGCAAGACATAGGCCTCCACCAAATTGGTGGGGATTGCCATAATCGCCACGCTTGGCAGGCGGGTTGGCGATCGCAGTATGGTGGTTAAATGTATAGAGAACGCTGCTGCCCACTCTCCAGTAAGTCCCTTAGTCGCCTATTATAACTCCCACGAGAAGAAATGGAACATCTAAGCGAAACAACGTAAAGATTTATTAACAACGATTTATTTTATTTTATTACTAGCTTTTGCCCGCGACTTCGTCCACGTAAATGTCGCTTATCGCGGACGCAGACGGAGTCGCGTAATAAAAGAAGCCTATGTCCTTTTTTGGGGTTCAAACTTACCCCGTACCAAATTTCATCAATATCGGTTCAGTGGTTTATTCGTGAAATCGTAATAGACAGCGTTACTTTCGCATTTACAAGATTAGTATAGATTTTATCTGAACGTAATAATGAAAAATGTTCTATACAGTTTAAATGACAGCATACTAGCTATTAAAAATATGAAAAATAAAAGCAAGTACGACTAATGTACTAAGTGGTCGAACATCACAATAAAAAAATAAACATGAATTAAAAAGATATCTTCACCGCAATGCAGCTTAGCAAGTAATTACAGTTGAGACACTTAGGACTAGAACAAGTTAATTAAGTCATATTACATAAAATTATCGTCTAATCGGTTTTGTAGGTACCCGTAATAATATCTTCGAGGCGATATAGAAATTGTTTCAAGTCTTCGAGACATGCAAATGCAGGGTAATTTAACATTTTCATTATCATAGTGCAGGTAAGTGTTTCAAGATGAATGGTTTTAAGCATATTCTATACTTCTATACTAATATTATAAATGCGAACGTAACTCTGTCTGTCTGTTACGCTTTGACGCCAAAACCACTGAACCGATTTTGAAGAAATTTGCTTCGGGGAAGTTTGATCCCCAAGATAGGACGTAGGCTACTTTTTAACCGACTTCAAAAAAAGGAGGAGGTTATCAATTCGACTGTATTTTTTTTTATGTTTGTTACCTCATAACTTTTGACTGGGTGAACCGATTTTGATGTTTTTTTTTTATTTGAAAGCTGCTGCTTCCCTAATGGTACCATTAATTTGGTTTCATTTGGACAATGGCATCTATGTGAAAACCATATAAGTCTTGAATTTGCATTAAGTATTTGCGCGACAAATGAACGAATAACGCGATTCGATTAGTGCGGGATATCTACCATAACTAAAAAGTTAAAAATAAAAACTATTTATAAAAAAATAACAACCGACTTCCTTAAAAAAAACACTACAAAGTCAAAAATAACTTTAATTTCGGAAGTCGGTGGCAAAAAAACCTTAAATACAGATCCTAAGACACCGAATTCCGAAATTAAAGTTATTTTTGACTTTGTAGTGTTTTTTTAAGGAAGTCGGTTGTAATTTTTTTGTAAATAGTTTTTTATTTCGCAACTTCGTCTGCGCCCGCGATAACCGACATTTCCGCGGACGAAGTCGCGGGCAAAAGCTAGTCAGTCTATAATGTTCCCACTGCTGGGACACAGGCCTCCTCTCTGTAAAAAAGATTGGGATCCACCACGCGTGCCATTTGCTGGTTGGTAGATGTCAAGTCCTCGAATTGTTGGCTCTAAGACATGCCGGTTTCCCCACCGGTTTCCTCAAGACGTTCTTCTTCAACGGACGGAAGCTAGGCTCTATATATTAGGTCTTTACCTATGAAATTGCCGTTCTGCAATACTGGCCATTTCAAATCAAAATAATTTTTGTTTGTCTAAGAATTCTAATTTCAAATTAATTTTATTTTAAAAACATGGAATTGTTTTTCCAAAAGTAGTCATTTGTTTATTGATTAGTGTTACCTTTTCATCGCATTTCAATCTTTTTCGTCATCATGGATACGTTAAAAATTCGAGTAATTATGGAATATGAGTACCGTCGTGGCAGCAACACTCGTTGGTTTGCTCGCTTCCGTTCTGGAAATTTCGACCTGAAAAATGAACCTCGCGGTCGTCCGAAGACTTTGGTCGACAATGACGAGTTAAAGGCGATTGTGGAAGCTGATGATACACAATCTACGGCTGAATTAGCAGCAGCTTTCGACGTTAGCGTCAAAACAATATTGGTCCATTTGCGTCAAATTGGTAAGTTAAAAAAGCTTGACAAATGGGTGCCCCACGAACTCAATGATCGCCAGCGCGAAGTACGCGTCGAGACGTGCCTTGCACTGCTCAACAGACACACAAATGAAGGAATTTTGAACTACATTGTTACCTGCGATGAAAAATGGATTCTGTTTGATAACCGCAAGCGCTCAGTAAGTTGGTTGGATCCTGGTTCAGCATCTAAACAATGCCCTAAACGAAAACTTACCCCTAGAAAAGTGATGGTCACTGTTTGGTGGTCTAGCGCCGGTGTGATTCATCACAGCTTCTTACCAAACGGGGTGAGCATTACTGCAGATGTTTACTGTGAAGAACTGAACTCAATGATGGAGAAGCTGGCACATCTCCAACCAGCATTGGTCAATCGCTCGTCTCCGCTGCTCCTGCACGACAACGCGCGACCTCATACTGCACAGCAGACGGTCTCCAAGTTGCAAGAACTGGGGTTGGATGCTCTCCGTCATCCGCCCTACTCACCAGACCTTGCGCCTACAGACTACTACTTTTTCCAGAATTTGGATAACTTCTTGGCGGGAAAAAAATTCAATACCCGAGAGGCAGTACAAAATGCCTTTGAAGAATTTGTTGCCTCCCGTCCAGCTGATTTTTTTGAGAAGGGCATCAATAAACTACCACTGCGTTGGCAAAGATGCATTGATTGCATGGGTCATTATTTCGATTAATACAAATAAAAAATACATGAAAAAAATTAAACGATTTTTTTTCATACAAAACGGCATTTTCATAGGTAAAGACCTATTAATTTACGAGAATGTCAGTCAAGTAGATATTATTTAGAAATATATAGAAGTATATCATTATTTTGATGACCAAATATAGGCATTCGGAGGTGGGCAAAGATCGTCACTAACTGGACGTTCAAGAAAGAACATCACCGTCGAGGTAATCCACGGCGAAATTAGTGTTAAGATCTGATAACGTTAACAGGGCCAACATAATCCAAGAACGCACAAGAAAGGAAACTGTAACGGTTTACCAACAGTCGATTGGTCCATGAACCGTTGGTCAACATTATTTTTAACCCACTAACTTTTCATCCAAAGGACTTTTCACCCACGAACGTTTCGCCAACATAACTCAACGTCAGTGAATGCTTTACCAACAGAATATGGATGTGCGAATAACACTTGAGCGACAAAACTGTATTGCGACTGACATAGTTCGAATGCACGCTTGTGCGGCACACTGAATCAAGTCGTTTCTAGCACTCGCCGGCCGCTGCCGCGGCACCGCTCGCTTCGCTCGCTCGGCTCGTGCGTAGGAGGTCACAGTTTTAACCTAACCTAACCTAGTGTACTATGTGAGCTCAAGTTTTTGGTCAAAACATTCTGTTGGTAAAGCATTCACTGACGTTGAGTTATGTTGGCGAAACGTTCGTGGGTGAAAAGTCCTTTGGATGAAAAGTTAGTGGGTTAAAAATAATGTTGACCAACGGTTCATGGACCAATCGACTGTTGGTAAACCGTTACAGTTTGACAAGAAAGGGAGGTTTCCAAGAAAACAGACGTCTCTTCCCAGCCGTGGGATACAATATGGGCTAACAAATATATATATATATATATATACAGTTGGCTTTGGATGCCTTATACTATATCTATATATTATATACCTCCACCATTAGATATTGTATTACAAACAATTTGTTTACGTTGAACGTAAACAAAATGTTTGCACACAATAATATTGCAAATCATATTAAAATTAATTATTGTGTTTTCGATAAACAATTGTATTGGTCCATATACAAAACGATGCGGACCCTGATGTTGCAAATAACAACAAAATTAATTATTCTATTACGTAGATACTAAAACAATGAGGTATTTACCTAGTTCCAAACAATGGGTTTAAATAAATCTCTATGAAAAGTTACTCTGTTGGTTGAGAATGACATGATTTAGAAATATGCAGTTAAAGTAGTTTATTTCTTGATTATATTGGATTGCCAGCAAGTAACTTAGTTTAATTTATCTCATTGGTACAAAGAATATTAAAAAGATAATATTATTAAGTGTTAATTTAATATAACATCACACATGTGATCTGCGCTGTCCTTTTCTTACTGATTGGTTCGATTATCCCACGAAAGAACAATTAAAAATATTATTAACTGCAGAAAATGAGCGTCCAAGACGGTAGCGCGCTTACGAAATCTAAAAAGAAAAATAATTGTTTCGTTTTCTATGGAAGCGTATTTTTAGTATTTTAAAACTATTATTTATTTTCATTTTTTTAGTTCGGCTAGCTACAAAAGTCTTTTTTATTCTGGTAACTCTGGCAAAGATAATGGCACATATTTATGAAATTATTGTATTGTCATTGGTCCTCGATAAGTCTACAAAGTTTAAATGAAAACTGACCGTTTGATGTGGGTCAAAATCTAGTCCAAAGGAGTTGGTTACAAACATAGTTACATACTTACAAACAAACAAGCTAATAAAAGCGTGTTAAATAAAAAAGCGTGTTAAAAATGTAGCAATACCAGATCACAGTTACAACATCAGCTCACATAACGAGGACATGACCAAAAACTACCGTCTGCAATAAAGCACGCTGTGTTTACAGAAGATACGTGAGATGTCAACCAACGCAGTAACTTCCACATGAGTTGCATCTAAATGACAACACAAATACTTACACATAGCCAACTTAACTGTAACTTATAGTATCCGAAGCAGGAACATCAGAGAAAATGAAAATAGTTGTCTCTGTAGACAAAGGTGGAGACTGACTTGCAACGTTTCTTGTCATGTATCATTCGAGACGAGCTTGGTAACAAGACGCAGCGAATGCTCGCTTCGAGCATATGGCTCAAGCGCGTTGCATTTTTTGTTACAACACGGCGATACACTAAACGAGCAAATGGTCGCTTCGAGCACTTGACTCAAGCGCGCTCCATTTTTATTCAGAATTAAGAACGTAGAGGTTGTATACGTGCATTTACTAAGTATAGAAAAATATTTATTTTCGAAAAAAGAGTACCCACATAATTATTTTTGTTGAACTGTTAAAATGAAAGCCATTCCTACTGCTAGTGTGTTAAGAAATTACCCCACTGTTCTACATCAATGTGTTTACATTGATGCGTTACTATGCCAGCTATTGGAAACGTTGTTACCGTCGCGAACCATACGTTTATCAACGTACAACCAACCTGACGCTGACCTACAAATTGTAAAAAAAAACATTTGAATTTCACGAGCTACCATAGCGCATTTAAAAAAAATCTAGATGATGGCAAAAAACGACATCAAAATCCGATGCGTAGGTACTTGAGAAGAACAACGCGGTCACGCAGACAGACACGAAAAGTGACTTTAATTTATAAGACCTACGTGTATAGATTACGTACTTAGCTTCTGAATATTTCGTGCTAGAATGAGCAGCATCTAAATGCTTACACACAGACCAGACACACCTTACTTTTCTTTTACTACTGTGCTTACGTAAACTGTAAACGTTAACATACGCGTTGCATTACATTCGGGACTCGCGATTGTTTGTTTATGTAGTTCAGTCTTTACGCTCTACCTGTATAGCGATTGGAATTAAATATGTTTGAAAAAGAATTTGGTCTTTTGGGGTCTAATTAACTACATTAACATGATTTTTCGGTTTGAAAACGGAACAAATATTAACTATAATATAAGAAAACTTTTACTAAAACTTTGTATGACCAGGGAATCGAACCCAAGACTTTGTTCGCTAGCGACCACTAGACCAACGATGCAGCTTTTTTTTAGTCACTCCAAATGTACCGCGAAGAAGATGAAATAGCTAAACAATACGAGATCCGCAAATCGTTTGCACACGTTATTTATAACACGCACGTCGGTACAATGTAGTGCATTATTTGTGGACTATGACTAAACAAAGGGTTCACCGAATGCTTTATAAATACGATTCTAGTTAGCTTTGATTGACTAACTTATACAGGGCGGTTGGAAGTTATGAGGTACTAGATTTTGCCTGCGTGGATGTCGAAAATATATCTAAGGGAAACGAGTGGTAGGTTTTACCTCTTTTCCTATTCTAGCCTTAGACATTTCTACTTAAAGCTTTCCGAACGACATTTACATCATTCCTCCGCATCACATGCTCATACGATGGCAAGGGAACGCACTACCGGTATAAGAAGTATTCATCGTGTTAATCCAGGTTATATACTAGCTGTGTGCCAAATTTCATTCAAATAAGTTCAGTCGTTTAAGCGTTATTGAGTAACAAACATCTAAACAAAAAAAACTTTCACATTAATAAGCTAAGGATAACTAGCAGTTGATGCCCAGTGGTAACGACTTACGAGTTCTAGATCGTGGGTATGAACCCAAGCAGGCAATTAACTTTGTGTAAATTATTTCATCACCACTGTTACCAAAACGATGAAGGAAATCAGCAAGAAGAAACCCGCATGTCCTTGAATCAAAAATTCGAAGACATGTGAACAAAACTGGCCATAATCACTACCTAGGTTCGACCTAACGTTGTAAGTCGGATACCACTGGCAACCACTGCTCTGCTCATACTGCACATTGTAACCGTCAATCACAAAGTAACTGCACACTATTATCAAGAACAGTGTCAATTATGTAAATGGAAAGCATGTTTACTTTGGTATTTTGCAGCAGAACATTACGAACTGTATCCGCCTGCGTTCGTGCCACACTATCTGCTTCAGTCAGTTAACACTTATCTACAACGTGCTAGTCTAAGTACATAGACAAATACTTATTGTTACACCTTAGTTGTTATTGTTTTTTGAGAACGGTGACCCTGATTTTGACCTTTAAGGAAAATGCACAAAGGGAATTCGTGAAGTTCATTGAATGTCATTGATTGATTTTTATGAAATAGTCATTGAATTCTGCCATTTCTTCCGTGGTGGGTGTAGTAAAAGGCGAATAAGGGAGTTACTAGAGAATGGACACCAGCGTTCTCTGTGCATTTTACCACCATACTACGATCACCAACCCACTTGCTAAGCGTGGTGATTATGGCAAAGCCCCTTATTCTTGGGGGGCCTTTGGCCAACTGTGGACGATTTCGGCTGTAATAATAATGATGATATTTTGTTTGACCTTGTGAAGGCCGCAGGAATCCGCTGGATTTGGAAAGCACATAACCGGTCGAAGTGGCGGAGCTTGGGAAAGGACTATGTCCAACAGACAGTCCACTTCTTCCGGCTGAAATGATGATGATGATGATATTTGGTTTGGACGAGAATCATGCATTAAGAAACAAACAAGCTGACACTGACTTGCTTTCAAAAAATCGTACGAAAATTTGAATTTCGCGACAACCTTACTTAGCCCTCCACCATAACGGCTATCTTTAGCCCGTGGCCATTTTTTTTTTTACGCAGATCAACCTTTGAATTTGTCCTCTGCTTAATCGGAGTTGCCTGTTGCTACCTTAATAAATTAAGGCCTCCAAGCAGGACTTAAAAAACTTACAACTAGAGCGACTACTCGCTAGGAGCACCCCCTGTGGGGTACGGACCTCGGCTTAGGGCATCGCTGGTAGAGGGTAGCGAGGGACGGGCTGCATCGGAATGATAGCCTGTGGCCCTAGTGTGAGTTTCTTTTAACCATCGTGATCGAACGAATCGACTGCGTTCTGCGCTTCGTTTGGTCCTTCACCAAACCAGGGCCAATCGGAGCGTCGAACGCGCTCAATGCGTTCGATCTAGATCGTTAAAAGAAACTCACACTAGGGCCACCGATCGCTCATTCCGATCTAGCCCGTCCCATGCTACCTTCTACCAGCGATGCCCTAAGTAAGCTGAGGTCCGTCCCCAACAGGGGGTGCCCCTAGCGAGTAGTCGCTCTAGTTTCAAGTTTTTAAGCACTGGCTGGAGGCCCTAATTTATTAAGGTAGCCACAGGCAAGTGCGGTTAAGCAGCCGACAACATCATAGATTGACCAGCGAGATGTTATTCACACAAAAAAGGGCACCGATCGCAAGCGCAGCATTCCTTGCGATTGTTATGAAGCCGAAATTCTCATAATGGTTCTACATCCAAAACATAATACCATACTTTTAAAGATAATTTAAAAATATCCTTCCTTTAATAAAAAGTAACGGTTCTTTACGTAATTATTTTAATCGAGTCATTTGGTTTTGGCACCGTTTTGTGCCTTCGCATTTTATGCTTTATTTTTTATCGTTTTTGACGCATTTTTATGTGAGGGATGACCTAATTATGACGTTGAAGTATCATCTTTTGAATTCAGTAGAATGTTGAGTTTAAACAAAACAGGTTGTGGATAATATCTTTATCGTTGATTCCAGTCTGACACATTGTGGTCAAGCGCAACCAACTTACGGAATAATGTATTCTTTCTTGTTCATACTTTTTTATCTTCAGTTGTCTTCTGATAGGGTAAAAAGAGAGAGCAGTGATGGCCTAGTGGTAACGGCCGCGACTTACGAGTTGTAAGTCGTGAGTTCGAGTCCAAACTGGCACTTTGTGTAAATTATTTCATCACCACTGCTCTCAAAACGGCGAAGAGAAACATCGTGAGGAAACCGGCATGTCTTAGAATCAAATATTCGAAGATATGTGACATCTACCAACTCGCACTGGGCCCGCGTGGTAGATTACGGCCCACTCGCTCTCTCCGAGAGGAGGCCTGTGTCCCAGCAGTGGGAACATTATAGGCTGATGATGCTGATGAGGGTAAAAAATAGATAAAAATGTTCTTTTAATAATTAAACTACAATAATGAATAACAGAAAAATTCATTAATATCAATGTAATCATTAAGGGGGGGCCTGAGTAACTTAATTAAGAAATGTGGGTCAGCAAAACGTACTTTTATTTAGGGAATGACATTTCCTTCGCAGATCAGCCCGACAACCTACGAGGTTGTCGCCTGCTTAACCGGACTTGCCTGTGGCTACCTTAATAAATTAAGGCCGCTAGCCAGGTTAGAAAACTTATAACTAGAGCGACTACTCGCTAAGGGCACCCCCTGTGGGGTACGGACCTCGGCTTAGGGCATCGCTGGTAGAAAGCAGCAAGGGACGGGCCGGATCGGAATTATTATTATTTAGGGGCGAATATTTAATATTATTACTGTGTAGTGTGCACGGTCCTCTAGAATGGTACTGATAAGAACATTGGCGCACTTGACGCGCAAAGCTATGTGAGTGATGAATTAATGATACTTTTTAGGGTTCCGCACCTCAAAAGGAAAAAGCGGAACCCTTATAGGATCACTTTGTTGTCCGTCCGTCCGTCCGTCCGTCCGTCTGTCAAGACCCTTTTTCTCAGGAACGCGTGGAGGTATCAAGCTGAAATTCATATCAAATACTCAAGTCTACTGTCTCTTGGAGCTGTCAAAAATTCAAACTTCTAAGCTAACGCAATCAAAAGATATTGCCGTTCACGCCGCAAATTTCCGCAAATTTTCAAAACTCGCAAGGGAATCAAAACCTAAAGGGTACTTCCAGTCGATCTAGAATTTTGAAATTTGGTACGAAGCAACGTCTTATAGCACAGATAAAGGAAAAATTGCGAAAACCGTAAATTTTTAGTTACATCATATAATAAAAAATAAAATAAAACTTTATACCTACAGGTTTGTACGGAACCCTCGGTACGCGAGTCCGACTCGCACTTGGCCGGTTTTTTTTTTACATCTACCCACTCTTTTTCTACTTTTGTTTAATTATAAATTTAATAAATCTTTCCTACGCAACACATTAGTTCATTAAAAAAAAATGTTTGTTATGTTTTGCGCTTTGGACGTTTATTTTTGTATACATTACTATTATTAAACTTTGTTTCTCGTTAAGTGATTGATGTAAAATCTTTTGAGAAATAAATGATATATTTACCGTAATATTAGGTAACCTACAGGCTCAGCGGCGCGGGCTGGCTCGAGCAAGGGTCGGGGCGGCCAAAACGTACAAAACAGTATTAACCTTTTTTAATGTCTTAACTTGCACAGTTCGACATAGCAATTGTCTTTCTATTGTGTCTCTAATTAAGGCATTCGATGAGTTAATATATACGAGTATATCATCATCTGCCTAGCCTTTTCCCAACTATGTTAGGGTCGGGTTCCAGTCTAACCAGATGCACCTGAATCGAAGCTGTCAATAGTCGAGTATGTCGAGTCGCCTCTAGAAATATATCATTGAAGTGTTTATTTGCCCGATTCAGGCGAGTTAATCGTGCGAATCAACTAATAAGCCATAAGAAACACTAATTGAATAAACGTTACGCAAAACTATGGTGATTTGTAAATGAGGTGAGCTTATCAGCACCTTGGCAAACCCACGTAAGTTATAAAAGTCAAGTAGAAATGGGTTAGTGTGCTGATGGTGGGCGGCTGTTGGCACTCGTGAGTGGCTAAGTTATAGCATGAGGGGCTACTTAAATGAAGCGATACATAAATTATGTGTGAAAACTTAGAAGTTTTCATTGAGAAGTGCAGTACATCTGTATAGATAAAGTGCACTTCTCAATCTATATCTTAGGACAACCAACACACCGTTATCTGATCCCAAACTAGGCAGAGCCTGTACTATGGTAACCAGACAAATGATAAACATACTTATAAATTTCTAAATACATACATATTATAGATAAATTACACCCAGACACAGAACAAATGATTGTGCTCATCACACAAAATTTGTCCTAGGTGGGAATCGAACCCACGACCTCAGTTTTAGCAGTCAGGGTCACTAACCACTAGACTAACAGGCCAGTCAATCAAAACTTCATTTGAATTTATGTACATAAATTGTATTTATGTACGTATATGGCACGGCCACATCAAGCTATACATTTCCAGTATACGCTGACATCTCATTGTACGAAAACCCTATACAATGCGAGGTCAGTTAAAACTGGAAATGTATAACTTAATGTACCGTGTGGTGCCGGACGTAAAGAATAGCATCACCCCATTTCTTCCCGTGGGTGTCGTAAGAGGCGACTACGGGACTTACTAGAGTATGGGCAGCAGCGTTCTCTATGCATTTTACCACCATACTGCGATCGCCAACCCGCCTGCCAAGCGTGGCGTATATGGCAAAGCCTCCCAAATTGGGGGAGGCCTAAGTCCAGCAGTGGACGTTTTACTGCTGAAATGATGAATGATGATAGCGTGATGTGTAGCCGTGTGTACATACTATAAATAAAAACGACTGAAGTGTAGGTTTTTAATTTGTAAATGTATGTCAAAATAAGCATTTTACTAAACGAATATGAAAGTACTTATCACAAAAAAAAGTAGCACCATGAGACATGAAGCTTCAGAGGCTAGTGCAAATATTGGGGTTCATTCGATTAATCAAGTTCAAACCATTCGTCGGTACATTTCTTTCATTCATAAAAGGTTCAATGAACGGTTCGGTTCGGTTCGATTCTTTTTTGTTTTTGGTTCCGTTTAAGGTTCAAATATTAACACAAATTTTGTTTAAAACATATGTATGTCAGTTTGTACTTTGTAAGGTATGTCTATGGGTCATTGTAACCTGAAATAAATGTTATATTAATATTCATTATTTCTCAATTAACACAAAGAAACTGGAACAAATCATCTTCAAAACAATACCACTAACTTTAATGTAGTCACTCTTCACTATAAGCTGACAACCATCAAACAAACATATTTTTTCATCTCCCATCTTTATCTATCTCTATATTCTTTTATGTGGTTACTCTATGGCACTTTCATGGCATAGACAAAGTGCACATAATCCCGGGAACACATTAACCGTGGTAAACAAAAGATGGGTTCCCATAAAATGATGGCGACATATGTAACGGGACACTATGGAAGTTTGTCCCGGAAGACTCACCGCAACACCTGGCCAAACAGGTTTTGAGAGCTTCATGTAGTTCATAGGAATTGGGGGCTTTTGTGTTAAAAAATGTGGTATGAGGAAATATTACTGTAGGTGTTTTTAAGTTTACGCAATAGCAGGAAACTTATAGAAAGAAAGAGATAGTTTTTTTTTTGGGACTAGCATCAAAAGATCACTCACTTAAGGGGAATGCTCCAACAAGCTCGCGAAATTCAAAATTTCTTGCGTTTTTTGCAATTTGCAGGCCAGTGCTAGGTTGTATGTTGATTAAAATATTATTCGCGACTGTAAGACGTATGTAGTTACAGAATTATAATCATCAAAATCACCAATACAACCCTCCAAGTTTATAAAGGCGTAGGAACAAAAAAAAACAGAAAAAGTCACTCCTACGCCTTTCTTTCTGTCTAAATAAACGGTATTCTTTCTTTTCTTTCTTTCTTTAAACGCATTTAGTAGGCTCGCTCCCTAATAGTGTTCCCCCACTGGTTGAAATATGACCATAATTCATTTAAGTTAGCTTTCTGCACTCCTTGTCTCCATATAAACTTGAACTGAAAAGGGATAAAAAGTTATTGCTAAGTTATTGTTAAATACGGCCATTTATGGGATACACTACGGTATCTCATTTGTCAACAACACAGATGGGTCACAGACAGGTGCAGAAACATAGTTTAGAAGTTATAAAGGACCAGGTGAATATACAACATACATACATACATACTGAACAAAATTGTAACCCTTTTACTTCTCCGTAGTCGGGTAAAAACCCAGATATCGCATTCCACAACGAAGGAAGTACCTATCCAGGTCCGGCGCTTGCTAATCGTGGTCGGAGCATTTCCTTCAAGCATATCGGACCATTCTAGAAATTCTTCGGATTGAAATCTCTAGAATAGACTGGATGCCATTTGGAACAACTATAAAATGCAAAATAATTCATTCAAATTCATGCCTGCATCTAGATAAAGTCTTCATTCTTAGATTAACTGAACCAATCAATTAGCATTTGTAGGCTATTTTTGTTGCTTTTTATTCCTGGTATAATCTACCTGTAATCTTTCCACTGTTGGGACACAGACCATAGTCCACCACATAGAATGGGCCACAATCCCCCACGCGGGCCCAGTGCGGGTTCGTAAGCGTCACATGACTTCGAATTGGTTGGTTCTAAGACATGCCGGTTTCCTAACGATGTTTTTATTCACCGAGAAAATATATTTTCATTAAAATACATTTTATTAAATGACTTTCTATCATCATAATTTTGAAACACAATCAAAAAGAAAAGTAGACATAGAACATAGAATGTAAAAAAAAACACGACTAATTATTTACTATATCCCAGTTTCGAAACAAGAATTCCGGCTTTTCATAGCGAAATAGCATAACAGAAATAATTGAAAAGCAACATCATAGATAATAGGAAAGCGGGATTTTTAAACCTTTTGTAGGTTTAAAAAACCGGCCAAGTGCGAGTCGGACTCGCGCACCGAGGGTTCCGTACAAACCTGCAGGTCATCATCATCATCATTCGTCATCATCGTTTATGAAATTAAATGTCTTTTTTTTTAATTTTTTAGGGTTCCGTTGCCAAATGGCAAAAAACGGAACCCTTATAGATTCGCCATGTCTGTCTGTCTGTCTGTCTGTCTGTCCGAGTATGTCACAGCCACTTTTCTCCGAAACTATAAGAGCTGTGCTATTGAAACTTGGTAAGTGGATGTATTCAGTGAACCGCATTAAGATTTTCACACAAAAATAGAAAAAAAGCAATAATATTTGGGGTTCCCCATACATAGAATTGAAACTCAAAAATTTTTTTTTCATCAAACCCATACGTGTGGGGTATCTATGGATAGGTCTTCAAAAATGATATTGAGGTTTCTAATATCATTTTTTTTAAAACAATAATATTTGGGGTTCCCCATACATAGAACTGAAACACAAAAAAAAATTTTAATCAAACCCTTACGTGTGGGGTATCTATGGATAGGTCTTTAAAAATGAAATTGAGGTTTCTAATATCATTTTTTTCTAAACTGAATAGTTTGCGCGAGAGACACTTCCAAAGTGGTAAAATGTGTGTCCCCCCCCCCGTAACTTCTAAAATAAGGGAATGATAAAACTAAAAAAAATATATGATGTACATTACCATGAAAACTACCAACGAAAATTGGTTTGAACGAGATCTAGTAAGTAGTTTTTTTTTAATACGTCATAAATCGTAAACCACAATTTACCTTTCATTCAGTCAACTCAAATATAAAAATTAAAAAAAAAACATTTAATTTCATAAACGATGATGACGAATGATGATGATGATGACCTGCAGGTTTGTACGGAACCCTCGGTGCGCGAGTCCGACTCGCACTTGGCCGGTTTTTTTATATTTGAGTTGACTGAATGAAAGGTAAATTGTGGTTTACGATTTATGACGTATTAAAAAAAAACTACTTACTAGATCTCGTTCAAACCAATTTTCGTTGGTAGTTTTCATGGTAATGTACATCATATATTTTTTTTAGTTTTATCATTCCCTTATTTTAGAAGTTACGGGGGGGGGGACACACATTTTACCACTTTGGAAGTGTCTCTCGCGCAAACTATTCAGTTTAGAAAAAAATGATATTAGAAACCTCAATTTCATTTTTAAAGACCTATCCATAGATACCCCACACGTAAGGGTTTGATTAAAATTTTTTTTTGTGTTTCAGTTCTATGTATGGGGAACCCCAAATATTATTGTTTAAAAAAAAAATGATATTAGAAACCTCAATATCATTTTTGAAGACCTATCCATAGATACCCCACACGTATGGGTTTGATGAAAAAAAAATTTTTGAGTTTCAATTCTATGTATGGGGAACCCCAAATATTATTGCTTTTTTTCTATTTTTGTGTGAAAATCTTAATGCGGTTCACTGAATACATCCACTTACCAAGTTTCAATAGCACAGCTCTTATAGTTTCGGAGAAAAGTGGCTGTGACATACTCGGACAGACAGACAGACAGACAGACAGACAGACAGACATGGCGAATCTATAAGGGTTCCGTTTTTTGCCATTTGGCAACGGAACCCTAAAAACCCGCTTTTCCCGTAAAAGAAAGCTGGCAACCCTGATTACAACTGACTTCTAGAATGCGGAGGTTACTTCAATTAATTAAATAACACAAAATGTTAAATTTTAAATCCCCCGACCAAAACCAAAAAGTAAAAAAAAAAACGTATTGGCCCTTTACGTTGTAGGTAAGATTTTAATCAAAGGATCGTCGTGTCGAAACAGCTGAACCGATTTTGATAAAAACATGTCTTAGAACCATTGCTAGAAAGCCTACTTTCAATTAAAAAAAACACACCTAAATCGGTTAACCCGTTTAAGAGCTACGGTGCCACAGACAGACACACATAGCGGTCAAACTTATAACACCCCTTCTTTTTGCGTCGGAAGTTGAAATTAAGACAGTTTCCATAAAACCTTAAACATTAGATACCTCACATAGGGCGAAACGGATCGTATGCACATGCAATCTCTTAACCTTTAAGTAAGCGATATAAGGCCATTAAGACCCGCCTCGATTTATCACATCACTGGTCAGATAAAATGCAAAGTGCTGGGCAAAATGGATGCGCATACTTAGTTGCTGATGTCGTCAATTTTTTATGCCTTTAGTTATATGGTTCAGAGGGGTTTTTGCGTCAGAGTAGGAGAAGCTTTCATTTTGCAGTTCAACTACTTTCATTGCGTCATTTACGTTAGTGAGGAAAGGAATTTTTGGAAGATATTAAGCAATGGACTTACAATATTTTTCAAAATTATTTCGATTCTGGGTAATCCTACTATAATTATTTAAGATTATAAACGCGAAAGTTTGTATGTATGGATGTGTGGATGTTTGTTCGTCTTGCACGCAAAAACTACTGAACGGATTTGGATGAAATTTGGCACACAGATAGTTTATACCCTGGACTAACATATAGGGTACTTTTTATCCCGGTAGTACGTTCCCGCGGGATATTTTCCGACCTCCACGCGGGCGAAGCCCGTGGCAAAAGCTAGTATGTACATAAAATGACAATTGATCTCACTTTCTATCATTTTGACAGTTCAACCTTTTTTTGGAATGACAGCTCATAAGTCAACCTAAGAGGTTGTCGGCTGCTTAACCGGACTTGCCGGTGGCTACCTTAATAAATTAAGGCCTCTAGCCAGAGCTTAAAAAACTTAAAACTAGAACGACCTCTTGCTAGGGCACTCCCTATGGGGTACGGACGTCGGCTTAGGGCATCGCTGGTAGAGGGCGAAAACATAAACGAATTATGGTACAACAGGAGTAAATGATGAGTTTTACTAACTAAACAGTAAGATCCGAGTAACGCCGTTCACATAAATGTCAGTATCGTAAAGTTACTCTTACGCTTTGCTTTGCTCTTACTTATGTGCCTCAGTGGATACCCGTAAATTAGTTTACCTTGCCCTCTGTCAGTCTCTACTCCTGTATTGCATAACAGTTTGGGGCGGCGTCGTCAAAACTCATATATTAGAGCTGGAGAGGGCGCAACGTGCTGTTTTAAAAGTTATGCTGTTCAAGCCCTTCCGTTACTCTACTGACAAACTGTATAGAGAGGCAGCACTTCTTGGGGTACGCAAACTGTATATTTTTACTGTTGTAACTAGAACACAATCAAAACTTCCAAAAAGAACAGACTTAAATGCCCTACAAAATAAGAGAAAATTTAGAATCCCGAACCCAGCAGTCAAGTCTGCGTACGCCCAACGACTTCCAGCATTCCTACTTGCCCACGTCTACAATAAGGTCAACTCGGTTCTTAAGATCCACAACTCCCCTTACACCCAAATGAAACATTATACAGTGAAATTATGGCTCTTAGAACAATCATACACTTATACTGAAACAATTCTTAGTATTATTAAATAAAATCAACTGACACACCGAAGAGGCGCGCGCGCACACTCTCTCTCTCACACACACACACATACACACATACACACACACACACACACACCCTCACACACACCACACACACAATAAAGAACAGCAGCAATACTTACATTTTATAGCAAGTTTGATCCTTTTTGCATTATTTATTACGTTTATTTTATAAATATAGGAATCTGTTCTATTTTCTTTTCATGCCTGAAGTAGTTTTATTTCAGTTATTTTAGTTTTTGTAGTCTCGAAGAGGCTAACTACTTCTAACCACTACTTTTATTTGTCGCAAATTTCAACATATTGTTTTAACCAAATGTTATTATGTATAATGGTGCCCAAGATACAGGCTGTGCCTAGTTTGGGACCAACGCTACCTCAAAAATGTAATTTTAATGTTGAAATAAACGATTTTTTACTTTTTTTACTTTACTTTACATCCCGACCCTTGCTTAAGCCAGCCCGCGCCGCTGACTGAGGTCGTAGGTTTAAATTATAATTTATATTTTATCATTATAATATAAAAATAATATAATTATAATATAAAAATATAATTATACCATAAAAATATAATTATAATATAAAAATATAATTATACCATAAAAATATAATTATAATATAAAAATATAATTATAATACAAAAATAAATAAATTAATAACAATAATTCCGATTCAGCCCGTCCCTTGCTACCCTCTACCAGCGATACCCTAAGCCGAGGTCCGTACCCCACAGGGGGTGCCCTTAGCCGGTATTCGCTATAGTTTTAAGTATATTAAGCCCTGGCTGGAGACCTTAATTTATTAAGGTAGCCACAGGCAAGTCCGGTTAAGCAGCCGACAACCTCATAGGTTGACCAGCAAGATGACAATCCCAAAAAAAAAACAAGTTTTTCAGATATTATTATAAACTTGATTATGAAATTAACCCCAAAAAAATACTCATAAAAAAGCTTCGATAAACAGATCGGAATCTACAATCAAAGCAGCTTAGCCAGTCCACACACACGTCACTAACTGACGCGGTAGTCCCGTCATCCATAAAGAACGTAGTTACAGTATAAAAATATTGTCTCGAAATAAACCATAGCAGTGCGACATCGTACTCTAAAAAAATCTTCACTTATAAAATTCTTTCAGATGCGACACTTTAGCACTTAATGCCTAATCTTCGTTCACAACTTAGTTTCCAAACATGAAAACATGTTTGAGTTTTTGAAAAAAAGTTTTTCAACCAACACATAAAGTTCATGGGCTCGGGTCGGTCGGTCAAGTTAAGCTACGCTTGCCGCGGTCGATCCGTGGATGGGTGTGGGAGTAATACACTTACGGTGTGAAATTTAACAAATCAGCCGATTCTTCAGTAGCTCGTGTACACATACCTGAAACAAACAAAACATATTTCGGTAAGTATCATATAGGTAGTAAGGTATTTAGGTTCTGCCAGGGGCAGGGTCGCGAAATTTCTTCGAACGAGATACCGTGGCCCTGACATATAGGCAACTGAAGGAGCACGGGTGTGTTTTAGTCAGTAAAAGTCTGACACGCCCTCCAGCTCCGCGCAAGAGCAGGAGACGTCATTTGATGATTTCACACCCACAAAGAAAAGGCATTAAGGTTTGTGGCTAACTCAAAACAGCCGGGTTGATCGATTAGGTTAAGGTACGCTTTCTGAGGTTGTTCCGTGGCTGGGTGACCATCTTTACATATCAAGACCCCTCCGTACCTCGGAAAGTACGTTAAGGAAAGTCGTTGCTCCAGACATTCGTAGATCTTTGACAGTCGTTACGGGTTGTCAGAAACCCGATAGTCTGACAACCAGTCTTACCAAAAGGGTACGTATTACCTAGTTACTTGGTTATGGAGGTCAGATATGCAGTCGTTTCATGTAAACTATTTACTGGTATTCAGCTGCTTCCGGATAGTCTGGGAGCCAACCCTAACATACTTGGGAAATGGCTAGAATGATGACTTGAAATTCAGTTTGCCCTACAATTTCAATATTTTATTTTTATTAATCGTTATTACATTATATTATAACTCACTAGCTTTTGCCCGCGACTCCGTCCGCGTAAATGTCGGTTATCGCGGACGCTGACAAAGTGACGGAATAAAGAAGTCACGGAATAAAAAGTAGTATATGTCCTTTCTTGGGGTTTAAACTTACCCCGTATTAAATTTCATCAAAATCGGCTCAGTGGTTTAGTCTTAAAAGAAGATCAGACGGACAGAGTTACTTTCACTTCAATAACACAGGCCTACAATTTTTTAACCCAGAGACTAAACCTATTGTACTCGAAGGATTTTGATGCGCTGAATCCGAATCCGTGTTCAGAATGGCTCCTATACGTCTGGTTTTCGAGATATCCTAACCTAAAAGTGCAAAAAAAGCGTTTTTTTGCAGTTTTTGAGGTTACGTGAAGGAAATAAATGATTATCAAAAAATTCTGCATGGCAATTGAAAGTACCACCCTTCCCCTTTTTGGATTTTGGACCTATTTGGATTTTTTCAAATATCTTTTTTTTTTCTCAAAAATATCGTTATTAGGTCAGATTTTTTCGTAAGCTCAAAAACCAACCCCTAAAAATCACCCCTACCAAACCATAAGCAGGCTAACCCACTTGACCCTGGAAACAGCAAGGTTAAATCTCTATTACGGATAGATATAACAGAGAAATTGCAGTCTTGCATATTATATTGTATTTGTGAGCTTGTGAGGTTGAAGTCTATTTATATAAGAAGAAATAAGCTAGCAAGGCTTTTCGCTAGGTTGCATAGAAGCTTAGTAGTTTGGAACTCATTTATTTAAAAAAAAAAAAATATTATACTCGCCGCTCCCTGGAATGCGTAGGCATGACAGTTTGTTAGTTTTGATTTTGTTCGTTTAAAGAAAAATAGTGAGTTTCCAGGGTCAGGTGGGTTAGCCTGCTTATGGTTTGGTAGGGGTAGTTTTTAGGGGTTGTATTTTGAACTTACGAAAAATTCTGACCTTATAGGGTGAATTAGACCTCGGGTTCGGAATCAGCGACCCCAAAAACACAAGATCAACATGGTCTGGTCTCGGGCAGAATTTTTTCGTTTTTTTTTTGTGGTTGGGTTAATACGCTAAATTATAAAATTTCAAATAGCTTTGATTTTGGTGAAAAAAAAAAAATGATATTTGATAAAATCTAAATAGGTTTAAAAGGGACAGGGTGGTACTTTCAATCGACATACAACGTTTTTTGATAAGAATTTTTTTTCCTCCTGTCACGTAACCTCAAAAACTGCAAAAAAACGCGACTCTCGAAAACCAGACTATAGGAGCAATTCTGAGCAGGGATTCGGATTTAGCGCACCAAAATCCTTCGGGTATGTTAGGTCTGGCCTCTGGGTCTTGTCGGCCTGTGTAATATTAAGTCTAGAAGTATAGATTACTAACATGAAGTTGATATTTTTTAAAGTGTAAATAACATCCATTGGAAACAAGGATTTGAATAGACCTTTACATGCGCGTGCGCAAGGCCTTTATATTCGCTTATCTGTTGCGAAAAGGGAATATTTATGGCATGTGCGGGCTATTACTGCCTGTGAGGTCTCTGAATGTTGATAGGTATGCCTTAATTCTGCTGTTGTAACTTTAAAACAAAGTTTGAAGTCCTTTTGTTTAGAGTAAGTACTTTTGAAAAGGTTGGCATGTGTTTTTTGTTGGAAATATTCTTATTTACAAAGCGGTTATTGGCGTATACATAGCAAATTTCGAGCAGGATTAATTAATTTTGAAAAATAGTACATAAACTTAAGTATAGAAAAAAGATAGACAATTCAAATACGACGCTGTTAAATAATCACAAGGACTTAAACAATGGGTTAATTATTATATTATAGAAAGTTTGTATGCTTGTTTGTTACTAAATCATGCGAAAACCATCGAACAGATTGATTTGAAATTTAGCACACAGATAGTTTATATCCCGTATTAGCACATAGGATAATTTTCCGAACTCCACGTGGGCTAAGCCACTGGAAAAACCTAGTCAGTAAATATTTGCAATTAATACCTATAACGTGCAAAATACTTTCCACAAAGAGCAAAAAAAAAAAAAACAATCGACCGTCACGTCTGCACGCATAACATAATTGCTTGCTTACATGCGCGTGCGACGTCCCCCCGTCCCGATGTTATCGCGTACGCAAGCCCACACATCAAGCTATACAACTCCAGTATACGCTGACAGCTAATTGTACGAAAAGCCTATACAATGCGAAGTCAGCTAAAACTGGAAAAGTATAGTTTGACCTGTAGCCGTGTGCCTCCCGGACGCATGCGTTTTAATGCTTTTTTCTACATTAACACTTTTATTATTCATACATTACTCGCCGGCTATAAACCCTGAGTGGCCCTTGTATCGGGCTATAAATGACTAATAATGTTAAAATTATGATTGTTTTACTACGAATTCACCGCATCGTACGTTGTGATGACTTCGAGTAATTGGTTTCGACCGAGAGACATTATTTTCTAGTCTATAAAAGTAATGATTAGTCGGTGACAGTAAAATGAATTCCTTTTAAATCTTTTACAACTTTTAAAGTCTAAAGAATAAAGATCCGTGAAGTCTTGAGTTATTTTTCGATTCTTTCAAATCTTTTTAAGATCACGATTCGATTTCTTATCGATTGTCCGAATCTACACGTGCCAAAGGGCCAATAAATTATTAACTTTTTATTTTGCGTCTTGCAACATTATGAGGTATTATAAATATAATAAGGAAATAAAAACCTTTTTTATCGAAAAAAGTCCAATCGATTCCCGTTTCCAAGAATGAGTTGAATGATATTTATTGCAGATATTTTTTTTTATCTTATTATTGGTAACACTTAAATTCGGTAGTGAATACAAAGTTGCACATTAGTGACTTTAGTTTATTACGGAACTTTAGTGTGTCAACATGTCCAACATTTTATTTTTAAGATAAAAATACTTGGGTTACATTACAACTGTATCGATATTGATAAGGACTATGCGAAAACCAATAATATTAAAATAAAAATTCAGATACTTCTACTGGATGTACTCTATCTACTCTATCTGTTTTCTTTTCATTTTTGTTTTTTTTTTTTCTTGAACTTTAATTTCAAACTTATTAACTTTCTTTATTGTGTTTTTATTTTTCTTAAACTTTCCATTTACAAATTTCTACTGCTCTGTTCTGAAATTCTGTAACTGTTATTATCGAAAGTCTTTATTTTAAAAGCTATTATTGAAGTAAGTATTACTGCCGCTGTATTTATGCCATGAAAGAATAGCAACATCCAATTTCTTCCCGTGGGTGTCGTAAGAGGCGACTAAGGGACTTACTAGAGAATGGGCAGGAGCGTTCTCTATGAATTTTACGACCATACTGCTATCGCCAACTCAGGCGTGGTGATTATGGTAATCCCCCCAAAATTGAGGGAGGCCTATGTCCAGCAGTGGACGTCTTTTGGCTGAAATGATAATGATGATGTAGTAAAACTGCGGAATATTAGAACGTAGTTTCTTTATCTTTTAAGCTATTCAAATGACAAAACCAATAAAGTCTCTTCATAAAAATATATGTAACTTAGAATATTCATATTCCTCGATTATCTACGGCCAAAAATAAACTAAGGAAACACCATAAAACATCCATAAATTACCAGAAAAGACCACAAGAAAAAATACGAGCATAAAATAAATTCGCGATATGATCTCGACCGTTCGACATTTAGTTTCGAATACATTTTTATTCGGTCGTGAATCGTGTGAGATGAGTCTTTGATTTCACTTCGAATCACGAAGTCAAAGAGCTCACGATTACTCTTTGAATTTTTTGATAATTCATGCTTTTGAATCAAAGAGTGATGGAAGATAAAACATTTGGTCGGTATTAAAATGTTGCCAGACGGGTCAGTGTTGTTTGAAATGAAGTACCTATCTACGTACATTCTAAATACATGCGATTCATAAATTATGTAGTTACTAGAGTTTTATTTTTTACTGAACAACATAATTTTCATGTCATCTGAATGGAGTATTTAATCCCAAAAGTCTGTCTTATTGTATAATAATAATATAATAATAATCGTTTATTTATAAAAATGGGCACATTTACAATATTACTTAAAAATTAAAATAGGGCACAGTTGCTCATTTGCCTGAACTAGGTTGAACCTGTGCTTCAGGCTAGTAAGTGCATCCTGCCAGGGTCGCGAGATTGTTCGAAAGAGATACCGTGACTCTGGCACATGGGCAACTGAAGGAACACGGGTGGGTTTTAGTCAGTAAAAGTCTGACACGCCCTCCCGCTCCGCCCAGAGCGGGAGAAGTCATTTGATGATTTCCCATCCAAAAAAAAAAAAAAAGGCTAGTAAGTGCATTAATACTTAATATAATAAATTAACAATGAGTAAAAAGTAAAAACTAAATTAAAATTAGGAAAATAAAAGTGTAATGGTATTTTAATGTTAGTCATTCTATTTGCAAACAACAAGTAGATCTTCTGTCTGTGTATGTGGTGTAGCTGCAATAATTTTAAATAGGTATACCTAAATAAATGTTGATCTTTGTAGTGCCGTACGTATAGAATAACACCACCCCATTTCTTCCCGTGGGTGTCGTAAAAGGCGACTAAGGGACTTACTACAGAATGGGCAGCAGCGTTCTACATGTCTTTTACCACCATACAACGATTTCCAACCCGCCGGCTATGCGTGGCGATTAAGGCAAACCCCCCAAATGGAGGAAGGCTTATGTCCAGCCGTGGGCGTCACGTTGGCTTAGTGGTCACAAGTGCTATTGCTTTGGCATGAATTCCAGGATTCGATTCCCAGGTCTGCAAAGTGTTTTTCTAGATGGAGTTTTTCAGTACCAATCTGGATTTGTACGCCCACCCGGAGGGGTCTTGGCATTTAAAGATGGTCACCCATACACGGGCCAACCCCGGCAAGCGTAATCTATCCTAGTCAATCGATCCGTGCGACTGTTATATCTTAGCCACAAGCCCAACTCATACTTTACCGTGAAAAGTTTTGTTTAAAAGTTTGTTTTCAACCGCAAACACTAAACGAATATCCAGAACCTTGCACAAGTTGCAACATTTAACGTCACTAGCATTTCTTAAAGTTACTTAACGACCGGCTTACAAGGTAACTCAGCTTGTATTTCCTTAAAGTTAAGCGGCTTACCGAGTGTTCAACAGTTCAACTATCTGACTATCCCTAAACTATCAAGCGCTAATGCTGTTCCTAACGACTTCCCGATGGTTATTAGATAAATTAAAATTACTGCTCTCTCCAAAATAAAGTTTCATTGCTTAGCACAAGTATTCACAAAATGTTGCCAAAACCTTTGCAAAACAGCCAATTCAAGAAAATAAATGAAAATCATAACTTTATCCGCGTATACATACGTAAACCGTTGTTCAGGCAGTAGCCATCCTGCCAGGCAGTGATGTCATATCTACCAACTTTTTGGTAGATCTACCAATTTTCACTTCAGTCTACCTATCTACCACCCTAGACCTAAAATCTACCTATTTTTTAAATTAGTTTGACATATCACCGCTTTGAATTATTTTTATATCGACGAGCGACGTTGCGATGTGTTGCGTTGCGTGAGCCATGCGACGATGCGTCAAGCATACATAGAGTCCAGGCCATAAACCACAAAAAAAAAATGTCAACAACAGTTCGCCGCTCGCGCCATTTTGCTTCAATAAACATTATTATACTGTTCTATGGCCCATTCCCGGTTGGTTTGTTGCGGAATCAATGGTGAATCCTTTGATAATTGACATGAAGTAATCAAAGGGTGAATCCTGTTTTGTTGTTAAAACTTATTGCGGTTTAATTTTTTGTTAAAAAGTTTTTATTTTGTAATTTTTTGTGGCTTTAATGTACTAATAATACTTGGCAAGGTATACCCTATCCAATGAAAAAAGAATTATCAAAATCGGACTACTCTGTACAAAGTTATGCGTGGTTATAAATTACAATCAATGAGTGAACAATCAATCATCCCCTGTTTTCCGACGACCCTTAGGGTTCGATTTTGTTTTCCAAATTTATATGGGACCACCCTCGGAGTATACCCTTTCCAATAAAAAAAGAATTATCACAATCGGACTACTATGTAAAAAGTTAAGCGTGGTTATACATAAAAAAAAAAACAAAAAAAATATACGCGTTGAATTGATAACCTCCTCCGTTTTTTTTCGTCGGTTAAAAACTAAATAACTACGTATTAACGGTGCTGATTGCTGTTTGTTCTGTGTTGCGTGCATTTATTTATGTAATGGATTCTGAAAGCAGCGAAAGATTTCAGTTAAAATATTTCAATAAAAATATGTATAATGTCCAAAAATAAACATTTTAAGAACAGTTCATGCATTTTTAATCTTAAAAAAAACTTCTAAATTGAGGTGGTAGATCTACCAATTTCACATTTTACATTCTACCAACTTCTACCAACATTTGGCACATAATCTACTAATTTTCTAAAATTTGGGTTGGCATCACTGCTGCCAGGGTTCCGAGATTAGTTCAAAAGCGTTATCGTGGCCCTGGCATATAGGCAAATGAAGGAACACGGGTGGGTTTTAGTCAGTAAAAGTCTGACACGCCCTCCCGTTCCGCCCAGAGCGGGAGAAGTCATTTGATGATTTCCCATCCAAAAAAGAAATAGGCTGTAGCCATAGCTCTTCCCTGGTTCCCGGGTAACCAGTCCATGTTAGTACTTCCATAATAATTTTCCATATCCTGTAAATAGTCCTACGGAAACCATGGATAGTTCTTGAGTGCGATAGCAGTTTTTTTTGGAACGAAGTTCCTTATCGCGCGTTGTGAAAGGGGGCTAGACGGAAAAGAGGGGGAGAGGGGGAGGGGGGAGAGGGAGAGAGAGAGAGGGAGATAGAGAGAGGGAGAGAGAGAGCGAGGTAGAGAGAGAGAGAGGGAGAGAGAGAGAGATGGAGAGAGAAGGAGATAGGGAGAGAGAGACAGAATATTTTTGTTGAGTGTATACAGGTTTTTTGGACATAATAAATAATTAAAAAATTATAACTATTATGAATCCTGGAAAGGAACTTCGTTCCATCCGGGTGTCCCTTGACACCTCTAAAGTCTTTTTTTTGCTGTCCTGGTAAACCTGGCTGGATAGTAAATTTACCACAAATTTATTAAATTATTGTATTGTCACTTGGCAGGTGTGCAAAATCTCAAATTAATCTAATGTCTTGAAGTGGATGAAATTCGAGTTCCAAATTTCGTTCCATACATAAATAGATCGCGAAGTTATTAAAAGCGTGTTGTAACACACGCTACATAAATATTTAGCACTGCCGACCTCTGTACATTATATTGTTCGCCTAATTAGGAACCTCAAGCATTGCGGCACATACTCGTGTGGCACGGGCAGAGGTCCACGTGCTCAAGTGTCAAGTCAGGAGGGGTCAAGTGCGTGCGTTCATTTACACTGGTGTAGTGGTACTGGATGAGACTGGAGAGACAGCTTGTATATTCGTGTTAGTTGACGGTGTCAATTTGCCGAACGTAAATAATAGCATCATCTCATTTCTTCCCGTGAATGTTGTAAAAGGCGACTAACGGACTTACTAGAGAATGGGCAGCAGCGTTCCTATGCGTTTTCCTCCATACTGCGATTGCTAACTCGTCTGCCCAGCGTGGCGATTATAGCAACCCTCTCCTTGGAGGAGACCTATGTTCAGCAGTGGATTGGCTCATTTTGACTGCTGCTGATTCCTTCTAATTCTACACAGTACGTTTTGTTGCAGTCGGGCCTGTTTGATGCACAATACTTTTATTATTAACTGTTTTCTTTGTTTATATTATATGCTTTAACCTGCACCCTAATTGCGAAACGCACAATTTATCAGAATCTGAATGGGATTGAAGATTATTTCTAAACCATTGTGTCATTTGTTTGAATAAATTGTCGGCTCAGCAACGTAATAACGAAATGAATGTTGTTTAACTATGAATATTAAACCAATTCCTACCGATAAAAAGTTCCGCAGTTACCCCTCTGGCTGGATCAAAACAAAAATTGTTTCTTTCTTGTTTTTGTCAGTATATTATGGTAGGTAGTACGTAGCTATTCTTTTACATAATACGCTTGGCAAAGGCTTAAGAAAAGTTTTTAATTCTAATTGCTGGCCCGTTTGGCATATTGCCAGATTTAGCCACGCTGCAATTGGCACTAGGCTCATTAGCAAGTACAGTGCCTTTATTAATGACCTAGTTAGTTTAATTACTTACCTATATAAGGTAGTACCACCTACCATTGATTAATGAACCTCGTTATAAAATTATAACAGTGAGATACTGAGAAACTAAAGTTTGTAGAACTTACTCAACTTTGTCATGTTCAAAAACATTCTTCAAAGCATAAAGACGCTCTAGAATTTCAAGAAACTTCCTAACTAAGCTGCAACGGAACAAGAAACTCTGAAACTTACCTAATTAGGAAACGAGCTGAATATTGCAATAGCTTTCAAAGAGACAAGCTGTAGAATGTCACATCTAGCAACATTCCTGTTCACTACCTCTTTGTTCCATTGTTGTCAGACTGTGGGTACATAATGTAAACTCACATAACTCTACGTCAAATAATTAGACATTTAAATATTAGATAATAAAATTATCTAAACAGAACAGTTTCGTTGTTGGTATGGGAATGATGACCAACTCCTTTACGATGTTCCCTTAAACCCCGATTTACACGGTGCAATATAATTATTGCATATTATAAGTGTCATGCCCATTTCTTCCCGTGGGTGTCGTAAAAGGCAACTAAGGGACTTACTAGAGAATGGGCAGCAGCGTTCTCTATGCATTTTGCCACCGTACTCCGAATCGCCAACCCGCCTGCCAAGCCTGGCGATTATGGCAAAGCCCCCCAAATTGGGGCAGGTCTAAGTCCAGCAGTGGACGTCTTACGGCTGAAATGATGATGATGATGATGATATTATAAGTTGGAGCAAGTATAGAAGTTCCACTGGCTAAACAATTGTATTGTATGTCACAGACAACAAACATGGAGTAAATGGGGCTTTGGTCCACGTGTTGGCAGGCCTACACTGTCCTCCCATAACTATTTACACTACTTTGATAACATTGTAAAAGCCAATTATTTTTAAAAGCGTAACCGTGGAGTTTCTTGCCGGCTCTTCTCCATAGGGATCAACAATTTGGAACCGTGCACCTAGCTTCTGACGTTTCATAAGTGCCCATGTAGGTTTATGTGAAAGAAAAATATTTTAATTTTTATCATTTATTCAGTCCTTGGACTCTCACGGTTCTACTCAAGCGACCACCGGTCATCACTTTCCAGGTGTCCTTGGCAGAACAATACCACAGTAATTGAATTATTTTTATTGCTAATACTGAGCCCGAGGGAAATAATAGTGCCTGAAGATAATAGTCATGGCTTCCAATATCTATGCGTTAATATGCGCGTTTTATTTCTGTTTTTGCATATGTTTGTCTGCGCGGTGGTCTAGTTTATGGTCCGACCACCCTACTGTTTCCTATAGGATATATGAACAATAGCTATAGTTTATGGTAATTTTGTAAGGTGAATTAACATGAGTTGTCTAGGAACAGCAATTTGTTATTAAAATATTTGCATTTGTTTTCCAATCTGACAATATGTTGTTAGTGTTATTTATTCCATTTCTAATCAGTTTCTAATCAATCAAAAGTAATAACATTAGGTCGATTTTCTTGTATTATCTAGCAAGAAAAAGTAATCTTGACTATTTATCTATACTAATATTATAAAGCTGAAGAGTTTGTTTATTTGGTTGAAAGCGCTAATCTCAGGAACTAATGGTCCGAATTGAAAAATTATTTTTGTGTTGGGTAGCCCATTTATTAAGGAAGGCTATATAACATCACGCTACAGTCAAAAGGAGCGGAGAAGTAACGAAAAATGGACGAAAACTGGCAGGCAATTTGATGCGACGGGAAAGGTCAGGAGAGCAAAAATTTGACGCGGACGAAGTCGCGGGCAGAAGCTAGTTTTACAAATAAAAATGTAGAAAAATAGGTAGGTTAGGCCTTTCTTTTAGTACTTGGTTCGCATACCTACAAACATCACGAAGAAAAAAAAATCACATAAATTCTAAACATGCCAACTGCCTAATACGTATTTCTAGAGTTGCCCAATCACCCACAAATAAATAAACTTCTTGAGAATCGCCTAAAGACAATAATTTATATTTTAAAAGTGTCAATGCTAATCGACTAATTAGCTAAAAAATCTACTTTTGGGTTTTTATATGTTGGCCATACATGGAAATGTTTTATGTTTTATGGGTATGTGGAGAAGTTAACCCTAATAGTTTTCCTCTAAAACACCATAGAATTTCAAAACCGCACAGCTCTATCGCAATATTTACATAAACATGGTAATTTTATTTACGAAACAATATGATTTATGCCCCAAAGATAAGCCGTTTACTGTGAAATAATGTTAAATTCTCTAATGCACTTAATAGCATACATTTGGTATTAGAACAGGATATTAAATTTATTGTTATGGCTTTTAGTTGGTGGTCGGAGTAAGGGCGGTGACATACTGCGGATTTGCGATGTTGGATAAAGGGAATTTACTATTTTTATTACTGTTTGTATAATGGGAAGCCATGTTTAATATAGGACATTTTTTTGTTGGATATCAAGTAAACTGTCGCGGTCACCCATCCAAGTGCCAACCTCGGCAAGCGTAGCTTAACCTGGTGGGTCGACCATTTCGCAATATTTATTTACAACTAGCTGACCCAGCGAACTTCGTATCGCCTAAGATTCAAAATGTTGTAATAAACCTTCCAAGTTTGACAACCTGGTACGCGGTGGTGATCTGGTAAGCGTTTTCTAGCTGATACTCATATGTTTGGGTAGCTCCTACTCGGTTATGATAACCTGTTACTTCGAAGGCATAAAGCGTTTTCTGGCTGACACTGCTGTTTAATAAGCTCATACCAAGTTATGACCGCCTGGTACCTCGAAGGCAAAGTTTTTGTCATACCACGTTTTATAGTGAAATGTATTCTCTTTGACGTTTTATGTCACATCACACGAGAACGCGGTCGAAGGGGATAAAAAGTATCCTTTGCCAAAAGCAAAAAAAAAAAAAAAAAAAAAGTATCCTATGTCCTTCTCCTGGCTCTAAACTACCTCCCTGCCAATTTTCAGCTAAATCGGTTCAGCCGTTCTTGAGTTATAAGTGAAGTAACTAACACGACTTTCTTTTATATCTGCTGTTTAATAAGCTCATACCAAGTTATGACCGCCTGGTACCTCGAAGGCAAAGTTTTTGTCATACCACGTTTTATAGTGAAATGTATTCTCTTTGACGTTTTATGTCACATCACACGAGAACGCGGTCGAAGGGGATAAAAAGTATCCTTTGCCAAAAGCAAAAAAAAAAAAAAAAAAAAAGTATCCTATGTCCTTCTCCTGGCTCTAAACTACCTCCCTGCCAATTTTCAGCTAAATCGGTTCAGCCGTTCTTGAGTTATAAGTGAAGTAACTAACACGACTTTCTTTTATATATATAGACTAGCTGACCCGACAGACGTTGTCCTGTCTCTTTGATGCACGCATTCTGTCAATTCTATGTCAAATGTCAAAATGTTACATTAAAAAAGTTTACATTGTCCTATTATATGGCTGTTAAGGATTCTTAAATAAGTGTTCTTAAATTTCCTAATTTTCCGCGTAATTTTTTAACTATTTTTTTTTTCATAAGAACCTTCTCCTGACAATTACGAACACAACAAAAAAAAAAAAAGTGAAATCGGTCCAGCCGTTCACGCGTGATGCCGTGACCAAGGGAAATAGGGATTCATTTTTATATAGGTATATAGATTTTAATTTCAACTCTTTATGAGTGGTTGTCATGGCAACCATGTCATTTGATTTAAAAAGGTTTTTATATTTTACTAGCTTCTGCCCGCGACTTCGTCCGTGTCAAATTTTTGCTCCCCTGACTCTGCCCGTCGCATCGAATTGCCTGCCAGTTTTCGTCCATTTTTCGTTGCTGCTCCGCTCCTTTTAATTGTAGCGTGATGTTATATAGCCTACAGCCTTCCTCTATGTTCTATGTTCTATGTTATGGGGATTTGGTTTCCGCACTTAGTCCTTTGAGTGGACCATTGTACGTGGGCCATGGCGGCCGTCGGTGTTTTACTCCAACCAGCCCACCTCCCTCCAGAAGTTTATCATGTCTCCTGGTGTGCTAAGAACGTCCGTGTATGATTTGGGTGTCCCGAGGGTATCTGTCCTAATCTGGGTGACGCCTGTACATTCGAAGAGTACATGCGCAATGGTTTCCTCAGCCTCCATGCAGGCCCTGCACAGGGGGCTGTCCGTTATGCCTATTGTGTGAAAGTGCTTGTTTAGCGGGCAGTGTCCTGTGATGGTGCCCGTCATCAGACGCAGACCATCCCTGTCCAGGCGTAGCAGACGTCTGTATAATGCCCACGCATTCCGCCTGGTAGACGGTGTTGAACATTCCCAGCGGGCTGGATATTTTTATGTTAAGGTCGTGTGAGAAAACTCCGACTCCGGTCCCAGAGGTGGTCTTTGAGCCATCAGTGTAGACTCTAAGCTCTTCTGGGCCCGAGTGGTCGTTTTGTTCTTCTGTGAGTATAACGTTGTAGTGCTTTTGAAAGTAGTGTAGTTTTGGAGTTTTATCGCAGGGTGATGCCATCATTGGTTGTCGCTTGATCGCATCGTCCCTAATGCGTGAGTGCTTGACCCTCGAGTCATTGCTCAGGGTCCCTGCTATGTTCAGTCTTAGGGCAGCCAGGGCAGCCTCCTCCCGCACGATTAGGTGTAGAGGTGGTAGCCCGAGCATTACCTGTAGGGCAGCAGTGGGTGTAGTTCTCATGCAGCTAGTGATGGCTACACAAGCGAATCGTTGCACCTTTTCAAGGTCTTTTTGGGCTGTGCTCAGGTCTGTTCTGGGCCACCAGACTATTGAGCCGTATGTGATGATTGGTCGAATAACTGTGGTGTATAGCCAGTGGGTGACTTTGGGGCTGATTCCCCAATTCCTGCCAAGCATTCTCTTGCACTGCCACAGGGATATGCTGGCTTTTGTAGTTATGTAGTTGGTGTGTTTTGCCCAATTCAGCTGTTTGTCCAAAAATATGCCCAGGTATTTGGTTTCAGTTGAAAGGCTTAGGGTGGTGCCAAACAGTCGTGGCAGTTCGAGTTTCGCGAGTTTCCTCTTTTTTGTAAAGAGGATCATCTCGGTTTTTGTGGGGTTTACTGATAGTTGGTGTTTATTGCACCAGTCCTCTACTATTTTCAGGGCTTGGCGCATGAGGTGGCATAGGGTGTTTTCATGGGTGCCATTTATTATTATGGTTATGTCATCGGCGTAGCCTACGGTGAAGTAACCTTTATCGTTGAGTGTTTTGATGAGGCTGTCTACGACCAGGTTCCATAAAAGTGGCGAGAGGACGCCCCCTTGCGGGCAGCCTTTCGCCACTACCGCCCTTGTAGTGTCGTTTACTGTGACTTGTACAGCTCTCAATTTGAGCATGTTGGTGATCCATCCGCTCAAGGTCGGATTTATGTTGTGTCTGTCGAGGGCCATGCTGATACTATTGAACATAGTTTTGTCGAAAGCGCCTTCAATGTCAATGAAAACCGCCAGTGCTGAGCATTTGTGGTCCACTGCGCATTCAATTTTGGAGACCACGCTATGTAGCGCAGACTCTGTTGATCTGCCCGTGGAGTACGCGTGCTGTTGTTTGTGAAGGGGTTTTACCCGGAGAGGTCCGTCTCGGATATGTCTATCACAGAGTCTCTCGAGGGTTTTTAGTAAGAAGGATGTGAGACTTATAGGCCTATAGGCCTTTGGTTGTGTATAGTCGGGTTTGCCTGGCTTGGGTATGAAAATGACTTTCACTTCGCGCCACGCTTGGGGTATGTATCTAAATGCAATGCAGGTCCGGTAGATCTCCACCAAGCATGGTATCAGGTGGTCAGCCCCCCATTGTAGGAGGGCTGGAAAGATGCCATCCAGCCCTGCAGATTTGTAGGGCTGAAAGGTGTCAATGGCCCACTTTATCTTTTCTTCTGTTACCATGCTTTGAGCCCTGGACCAATCTAGGTTCGTTGGGGTCCATTCTGGTTCAGCCTCCCACGTCCTGACCTCTTGGAGGTTACAGCCGGGGAAGTGGGTTTCCAGGAGGACCTTACTGGTTTCATGGTCACTTAATGTGTATGAGTTGTCGGGTTTTTTGAGCGCACCAAGGGTTCGATCCTGATCAGTCGAGAGGATTTTTCTTACCCTTGCGGCTTCGTTGTTGGTTTCGATGGATTCGCAGAATCTCCGCCATGCTGCCCTTCTGGCAGTTCTGATCTGCTTTTTGTATGTGTATTGGGTTTCTTTGTATTGCTCCCAGTCATCAGGGAGCCTAGTGTTTTTGGCCCTGTTGAATTGTTTGCGTAGTGTATCTCTGAGTTTACTAAGGTTGGCGTTCCACCAGGGATTTCTTTCGCTGTTGTTTTGTGGCACCCTTAGTTTACAGCCTTCCTCAATAAATAGGCTACCCAACACGAAAAGAATTTTTCACTTCGGTCCAGTGGTTCCTGAGATTTCCACGTTCAACCAGACAAACTCTTCAGCTTTATAATATTAGAATCGATATCCGTGATTAGAATACATAGTATAGATTCTGTGATTGTGAGAACGTTGTAGGCATTGCAGACTGCAGATTTGTACCATTTTCTATTTTATTCAGTACCTGGTACTTGTTGACAGGCCTACACTGTCCTCCCATACCTATTAACACTGTAATTTGAAACCATTGTAAATGCAAATTATTTTAAACAGAGTAACCGCTGAGTTACTTGCCGGCTCTTCTCCATAGGAATTAACAATTTGGAACCGCGCACCTAGCTTCTAACGTTTCTTATGTCCCCATATAGGTTTATGTGAAATAAAATATTTTGATTTTGACCCGATTTTGGCTGTGGTTACTTACCCACGCCTCTCTTACCCTCTGGTCTCAAATATACCAGCAGGTGCTAGAATGAAAAGATAGGTAAATACCTAGAACTGTCATTAGCATAAAAGGACTGATAAAATGGCGCCCTGCCAAACTTTATCCAACGCGGCACAAATTTCCGGCACGTAAGTAGGTATGTGTACGCTAATCTCGAAAACCACTCAACAGGTATTGATAATGTTTTCATTTCACAGCTCCGGGAAATGTTATTAGGAGTTGTTATCTTAAACTGTGATAGTAGTAAGAGTAGAATGTTATTCGTAGAACGAAAATAACATTATGGTGAGTCGGTTGTGCAACAACTAAACTTAATTTAGGTTATTGCTATCTTTTTCCTTCTAATGAAACAAGAAAGAGACGGAAATAAATAAGAACTGTCAAATTTAATTAAACTAAGATTTTCTTCGACGCAACTGAATTCATCAAAAATCCGATGCGGGAATAACAGAACCTGTCGAAGTGATAGCTTGAGGGAGGCCTATGTCCAGCAGTGGACATATTTTGCCTGAATTTATGATGGTAATGATGAACTGAATTCATCGTGCTTAAACATCAAATTCAAGCCAATCGAGGCGTTATTTAGTTTGACATTTCTAAAGCGTCACTTGTCTTTTTATTTCGCGGTATGTCAGTAAGAGATAGCAATATTCTTATTTATAAAAGGTTGTAAACAGAAGAGTCGCCACCAATATCATTCTTAATTTTAAATAGGTTATTTTTCTTTTGAATCTTACTAGTAACTTACCATATCTACTAACAACTGCCAACATATATCATGACACTCCCTAATAAATTCGTCGTTTACACGGGCGTAATAAAATCGCAGCGATATTTCATCGCGCACAGGATTTTAAACTCTGTGTCGAGTCGAGCATTGAGAATTTTAGTTGACCCACTCTGTGTTAATCGTTCTTGTTAATCTTTCATTAGAGAATGGACAGCAGCGTTCTCTATGCATTTTACCACCATACTGCGATCGCCAACCCGCCTGCCAAGCGTGGCGATTATGGCAAAGCCCCCCAAATTGGGGGAGGCCTAAGTCCAGCAGTGGACATCTTACGGCTGAAATGATGATGATGATGATGAATCTTTCATTAACTACATATTTTTAATTATTATTATTTTCGTCGTCACCAGAAAATGCAAAATAGTATTAGAAATCCTAGAACCATTAACATATTATGTAACACTGATTAAAAAAAATCATCATCATCTCACCTTCCCCAAACTATGTTGGGGTCGGCTTCCAGTCTAACTGGATGCAGCTGAATAATGGATAACCTGCCTATCTGACCTGTTGACCATAAAAACCGGTTACTGGGAGATTTATGACAGTAATATGAACTAAGCAAAATACCCATGCTATTTTGTGTTTTTTTTTTTTTTAAGATCTTACAAAATGTTCCGAATAAACTTCTTTTGACCAGGATTAATTTTATATTTTGTGAGACACCAAATCTCCTTAAATGTTCTTGCAGTTGGTTTCCCACGTTGGAGCAAATATTTGTAAGGCCTCCCCTGCACATATTTGACCGTATCCAAATGTTTGACCAACTGTTGTGTAAAAGTAATGACACCTACTACAGAAGGAATGCTTGTGTGGCCGTGTGAAAATCTTTTGGATCATGTTTGTATTTTTAAGAAGGTATATTAAAGTAGTTTACATAACAGAAGATACTACCTTAAGTTTTATGGAGTTTCTTGCCGGCTCTTCTCCATAGGAATCAACAATTTGGAACCGTGCACCTAGCTTCTGACGTTTCATAAGTGCCCATGTAGGTTTATGTGAAATAAAAATATTTTGATTTGATTTGATGTATTTAGTTTATTTTATGTATTTCATTTCCACTTCCATGGCACAACAACTACAACTTCCAAGTAGTAAATAAGTTTAAATACATATGGAATACATTACCTATGTGCCACTTGGCAGATAGTTGTCCGAAATATTCGTATAACCTTAAGTTATATCTTTATCAGCTGATAAAAATTGCAGAAGCGTCCAACAAATTTCACGTTTTACATAACTTTACAACAAAAAGTTCTTCAAAAAAATATACAACGAAAAAACAGCCTGTCAAACCATTGCCAATCGTTCAGTCCATCGACAAAGGTCTACCCTAACCGTTACGAACACATTTGTAACAATTAAATGTTGTTCCGCTACGCACCTGTCGCCCAAATCAATCAACTGGCAGAAGCAACTGCGAACAACCGTAAAAAATATCCATACGTCAAAGAACGAATAAAAAAAAGGGCAGTGGAAACACAACTTCAAAATAGGAACGTTTTACAGAAAAACTCCTTACGGCGCGCACGCGCCGAACGCCAGCTTGCTGATTGGTCGGCTTTTTGTTCCATATTCAAAATGAATCGAACATCAGTCGCTTTGTATTCAGTCGAACTGTAATTATTGCTGCATGCAGACGTGCCTCACACCTGCTGCGTGGTTTAAATATGTCGTTCCTTTAATTTCTTTTACTGAGCTATAATTTTGATGGCAGTAATAAGCAGTTTTTTGAGTTGAAACTACATTGTAATTTCGAAAATGTAATATTTGTTTGTACACACAGATTATCTTAATATCTTTTGAGCAACTGTTTTATAAAAACAAATACGAAATACAAAATAATGTAGTTGTCAAAATTAGTATACGCATTTCATTTAGACGTGTTTGGAGGGTTTTTTTAAGCCAACAATGCCTGTATTAGGAGACTCCGCTCTTCCATATCATTGAGTATACCTTCACTTTTTTATGAGGATCATTCCAAGAATGAATGCATAATATTTTGCAAATAAATAAATAATTAGCTTCAACATAAAAAGCGCCGTTAATTCATAATGAATTGCGTATAACGGTGAACCAGCTTCGTATCAACACAATCAATTTATTACGTACTAAAACAAAAAAACCTTACGAGCACCACCCGTTTAAGTTCATTGAATCGATCGGCTGAAAAACTGTAATTTATCATGCGTCCATTATGTGAGAACAATTGTGCAAGTCGGTGAGATTTATGCGTTTGCGCAATGTCGCCAAACTTGTACGGAGTAGGGCTACTGGAGAAATAATACTCATATTGGACAATTATACGTATAGGGCTACCGGGACAGATAATACTCATACTGGTCAATTACATCGTAAAATCGTGATTTTGAACGATAAAGCACGTAATTGCTGGTTATTATGTGATTGCGATCAGCACCGGTCAGTGAAGTGGCGTAAGATAGACAAGTTATTGTATTTCTGTTTAGCAATGGATGGAATTGGCTTAGACGTGATAGAAATTTCAACATCATCATCATTTCAGCCAAAAGACGTGCACTGCTGGACATAGGCCTCACCCCCAGCGTGGGAGGTTGCTATAATCGCCACGCTTGGCAGGCGGTTTGGCGATCGCAGTATGGTGGTAAAATCCATAGAGAACGCTGCTGCCCATTCTCTAGTGAGGAAATATCTTGATACGAATTTAGGAAGCCTTAAAAGAAAGACAGATGGTAGGTGATGGTAGCGTGGATCAGCTGGAGGCAAATACCTTAAAGTCAATCAAATGAAGATTTAGTAAGGATGCCTATTTGGAAACCATTTTGTATGGCCATCTAGGATAGTTTAGTGGGCTACACAGGAATTTGAAAATATCATGTCTGTATTTTGATTTTTAGATTAAGTAGGCAATGCCTATGAGCGCTATATTTACGCGCAATTATTACTACTAAGTAACGGCCGCCACTTACGAGTTGTAGGCCGGGGTTCGAACCCAACAAGGGCTTTATTTTGTCTAAATTATCACCACTGCTCTCCAAAAAAACATCGTGCGAAAACCGAAATCATGTGAAATCTATCAACCCGCAATATGCCTGAATAGTGGAATACGGCCCACTCACCGAAAGGGAGGCCTGTGGCCGAGTAGTGAGAAGATTATAAGCTGATTATGTGTGTTATTTAATGTCTATGTTTGAAAGTGGACCTCTTAAAGCTAATACGTGATACAAGAAACTAATGATGACAACTGACATGACACAAAATTTAATCACACAAACACAACGTCATGCATGGTATATAGGGAGAAAAGCAGAGCGGGACACAGGTTTAGCCACATTTCACGGGCTCTAAACTACATTGTTTCTAGGCAAAGATGTTTTCATTCCGATCCAGTCTACCCCTTGCTGCCCTCTGCCAGCAATTACCTAAGTCGAGGTCCGAACCCCACAGGGGGTACCCTTAGCGAGTAGTAGGTCTAGTTTTAAGTTTTTAAGCACTGTCTGGAGGCCTTAATTTATTAAGCCCACAGGCAAGTCTGGTTAAGCAGCCGACAAGCTCATAGGTTTGACCTGCGAGATGTCATCCACAAAAAAAAGATAGGAAAATATTTTTGTTGTCTTTGGAGCGCATCGAACTAGTCCTAAGACAATGATTTCCACCATGAACATCATCATAAAAGTTTATAAAATCCTCACAAAATTGCCAAACCAGCCAGCAGCCCTAAAACAAAATTCTTTTCATAAAAACGCCGTTGTGACTCGCCCGTCTCGAGTTTCGGCCGGACAGACAGACAGACGCGTCGCACCTGTACCTCACTTCCTGCCGCATACCTTTTTTACTTAGCCGACTGCGTTTCCTGGCACAAGCTTGCTCAATTTACCGACAAGTGTTTTTGCTTGGAATTCATTTAAGTGTCGAAATCGTCAATTGTTTTAGTTATGAGACTAAAGGGTTGGGTAAAGCATTCATGAAAATGTTGTTTAGGGAATCCTTGTGTAATTCTGTTGTGTTCAAATAAGATAGTATTTTTAATGATAAAACTAAAATACACGATTTAATAGAAAACCAAACTAAAAAATTGATATGGGACCACACGGGAAGCACCAGCTTTCAAATCGAAAAAAGAATCATCAAAATCGGTTCACCCAGTCGAAAGTTCTGAGGTAACAACAAAACATTAAAAAAATACAGTCGAATTGAGATTCTCCTACTTGTTTTGAAGTCGGTTAAAAATAGAAAATAAATTTAAATTAATAATCATGTAATAAGCTGTTTTTTTTTAACTCTTTTATTAGCTTTGTATGTAATCGGTATTATGCATCTATGTATCAAATCAAATTCGATGTTTCAAAGGGGTGAATATCATTTCAAAGTTTCCATTACATACTTGCATACATACCAAGCTAATATAAGCGAGGTAAAAATGGAAAGCCGACTCATGTCGGCAGGAATTCAGGTATCTTAACAGTAAATATCATTTATTAATAAATAAGGAAAATATCATTTATTGGTCCAATGTTACAAAATAATAATGTGTGCTAACTAGTAGTAACTGGTACCTAGTAGTAACTTTTAAACATAGATATTTGAAGTGCTCCCGGCTTTCGCACTCAAGTAGGTATTCCTCCCCGAACTCGGCAGCGCTTGTATCTTTGGAGTCTTTTTTTTTTGTATGGGTATTCATCAAATGGCTTCTCCCGCTCTGGGCGGAGCGGGAGGGCGTGTCAGACTTTTACTGACTAAAACCCACCCGTGTTCTTTCAGTTGCCTATATGCCAGGGCCACGGTACCTCTTTCGAACGAATCTCGCGAGCCTGGCAGTAGATTTGGAGCCTGAGATACCTTATCTTAAATTAATATCATCCAATCATTAACATGGTGCCAAAAACCCTTACTGCCTTCATTAGTAATGATAAAAAGAAATGTATGTACCTGAATACCTACAGTACCAGTACAGTATCTGCCTACACAAAGGCAACCAGTGAAACATAAATAAAAAACATCTACAACAAAATTCAAGCCTCTTTCTTCACTCATTTTGTAACATGAATCGGTATAAAAACATAATGATACATTACAAGTCACTAAAGAGCTCGTAATGAGGGTATTATGCACCGGCCCTTTCTGATTCGCATATTAGAAGCCAATCACGCGCCGCCGCCGTTTCGTGAAAATATCACATCGATCAATGTCGCGTACAGTTAGTGGAATTCAATTCGACTGTATTGTAATTTTTATGCTGTTACAAACGAAATTTCGGTAAAAATTAGTTTTTATTTTACTTCCAATATTTGGTGGGGTATGCGGACCTGTATTTAAAAAAAAATTGGTGTTTCAAAACGTTGTGGGTTTGTAAAAATAAAGGCTTCCACAGACAAGCCCGACAAGACTCTAGTAGAACAATAAATTTATATGACAACTTCATGGTGTTCTACTAGAATGGCATCGCACCGTTGCGTCACGGCTGTCTACGGGAGTCTTAAAAAAGCCAAATGTGACCTCTTCAAATTCATGATGTCTGATCCGCAAGCCTATGAAAAGTAGGTAGGTACTATACTTATTATTGTAAGTAATGACCTGAAATAAATGTCTAAAAATGCCAAAATACTATTGCTCTCCCCTGAGATAAATGTCCGAAAATGACCATTGCTTTCTTGTCTTTGTACGAGAAAAGAAAGATAAGAATCTATATATAGTGTAAAACAAAGTCGCTTCTCACGTCTGTACGCTTAGATCTTTTAAAATACGCAATTTATTAATACGCGGATTTTGACGCGGTGTTCATCAATAGACAACACTTTGTCTATTTATAAAAACCGCTATCACTATTCAAGAGGAAGGTTTACATGTATCTAGTTTTAAATGTACCGTTTTGAAGAATTCATACTCGTAGGATTTCTCAGCATTACAGTGATACAGACACAAAATCACACATCAATGGTATTCGTACCCATAACCGAATCTAATTACCACTAACCACTGAATTAACCGCACCATCAAAAGGCCAATCAATACCACACCCAATCCCATACATTATCTAGTACCTTAAACTAAGTAAACACAAACAAACCTGCAAGTAAGTACCGTTAACTTAAGTTGTCGGTACCAAATAGAAAGGTAACTTAGCACTTGTAAGCGAAATGTACGCCCTTTGTCACACCGACGTTATAAGTTGTATGTTGAATACTTAATTAATAATATGGCGGTTCCCATGATGGGGCTGTGGTTTAAGTTATAGCAGGTAGCGGAATTTGTAGTTATTTTACTGTTGTAGAAAAATATTCGTCGACTAAATTCAGGGAGAGCTTTTCTTAGAACAATCGTCATTTATTTAAACGGTAATACTCGACGAACGATAATACTCTTGGCTTGTGAGCCCAAGTCCGTACCAAACAGGGGATGACCTCACCGTTTGTATTTTATATAATGATGAAGTAAGTGAACTTTTCCTAAAACGTGCCAATTGCTGAATACGCATTTTTGGAATTGTCTATTCGTCCGTAAATAACTTAACTTTGTACGAGTCGCCTCATCATCATCATCATCGTTGCTGCCCATTCTCTAGTAAGTCCCTTAATAAGTCCCTTCTAAGATACCAACGGGAAAAATGGAATAGTGACGGAGTCGCCTACAGAAAATATTATATTCTTTTACATGTAGTGATTTTTTTTTTTTGGATGGGAAATCATCGAATGACTTCTCCCGCTCTGGGCGGAGCGGGAGGGCATGTCAGACTTTTACTGACTAAAACCCACCCGTGTTCCTTCAGTTGCCCATGTGCCAGGGTCACGGTATCTCTTTCGAACAATCTCGCGACCCCGGCAGGCATCGGTCCTAGCAGACCCCTTCAGTGCTGCTGACATCTCTTTGAGGCGCGCGTGGAACACTACGCGCTGTCGACCCGAGCCTGGTCCTTACCGGGCGGCGAGCTACCCATTGCTCGCCGCCCGCAAGCTCGCGCCTACGGTGGCCGGGAGTCAGCTATCGACTCCCGGCGCCCGGGGCATCTCCTCCTGCGGCGGCTAGGGATGTGAGGGCGCAGAGACTGCCACTCCCTCACGCACCCTGCCTCCTCCTTCGCGAGCATTACTGCTTCGCAGAAGGAGGTGACGACTTCCCATGCCCTCTCGCTCCGTACCATGGCTCGCACCAGGGCCGGACGCGAGAGGTCGCCGCCGCCGATCGCCTCCACGAGGACACGGCGGTGCTCCGCCCAGGCAGGGCACACCTCCACCGTATGCTCCACCGTGTCCTCCAGACGATCCTCGCAATGGAAACACCCGGGCGTTTCCTCCCGCTTTATCCTGAACAGGAACCCACCGAAGCACCCATGCCCGGTGAGAACCTGCGCCAGGCGGAAGGTGAGGACGCCGTGGCGCCTCTCAATCCACTCCTCAAAGAGGGGACTTACCGCCGCAATTGTGGCGTGCCCATTATATGTAGTGATTGTATTTTTATAGTGTAACGTGTGGTGCCGGACGTAAAGAATAGCATCACCCCATTTCTTCCCGTGGGTGTCGTAAGATGCGGCTACGGGACTTACTAGAGAATGGGCAGCAGCGTTCTCTATGCATTTTACCACCATACTGCGATCACCAACCCGCCTGCCAAGCGTGGCGATTATGGCAAAGCCCCCCCAATTGGGGGAGGCCTAAGTCCAGTGGTGGACGTCTTACGGCTGAAATGATGATGATGAACATACCCAATAAGCTATTTTTTTCATACTGATTCAAAAACAGAAATTAAAGCCATTTTTTATTGATGAGTTCCATGCAATTCTGTTCTTGTTTTATTTACAGAACCATCCAATGAATTCACATACTTACGAGTAGTAATATACACGGAACCAAGCATAGTAAGAAATGTCAGCATATAAATTAATGAGTTAATTATTGTTCATTAAAGTTAAGTGAGTTTTCGTGTCGTGCCAGTCACGGGACGTATGTTTGTTTGTCACGTTTATTTCCTTATTTAGAACTGTTTTCAATAATCACTTATTAATAATTTCTGTTGAGTTTGTGACATTTGTCATCAATTGACAAGTGATTAGTCAAATTGATGAGGTGCGAAGGTGGCTGACATTCTTGCTGACTGCTTCCTAGTGATTCATTTACTTGTTGCAAGAGTTAATAAAGTGGTTATTATTTTATTATATTATTATCATAAACGCAGTGCCGTACAGTGGCATCCTGTTAGACTAGAAGTCGACATCAACATATTAAGAAATATATAAGTATGTTTATTAGTTTTCTGGTTGCCATAGTACAGGCTATGCCTAGTTTGGGATCAGATAAGGGGCCATCCAAAAATTACGTCACACGTTAAGGGCGGGGGGGAGGTGGTCGACGAAGTGTGACTTTGTGTGACAAGGGGGTAGGAGGGACCCTACATTTTGTGACGTCACATTTTAAAATTGAATATACATATTTAAAGTACTATTAAAACACGAAATATGAACTATGAAAGAAATTTAAAAAAAAAAACAATGTCTAGATGTAAAGTTGCAAAATATGTGACGTCACACTATCTGACAAATGTGACCAACTGTGACAAGGAGGGGGGGGGGGGGGGTTAAAAGTCATGAAATTTGTGTGACGTAATTTATGGATGGTCCCTAACGATGTGTTGGTTGTCCTAAGATATTTTATTTATTTATTTGGGAATACGAAAAGATGATGACGATGTGTGGGAAAGGAAAGAAGTGCAACACCTGCATTATTAGTGTTGACATTTTCTCCTTACACATAATCCGCACCCTAATTACGAATTCGAAAAATTGTTTAATTAGCAACGTAAACAACGCCATGAATGTTGCGGAACTGTCAAAATGAAACAGATTCCTACCTACTGATAGTGAAGTACGCAATTACCCCTCTGGACTTAAACGAAGATAGATGTGAGATAATTTATAAAAATCTGCATGGTTTTTACAGATGCTGAATAAGCATGCTGGTTTAATGGATTCGGACATAAAGCTACCAGAATCATTATAAGAATAAACTAGCTTCTGCCCGCGACTTCGTTAGCGTTAAATTTCTTGTTCCCCCGACCCTTCCCGTCGCGTTGAATCGCCTACCCGTGCGATTTTCCCCGCTTTTGCAACATTTTTCATTACTGCTCCGCTCCTCGTGATTGTAGCGTGATGTTATATAGCCTATAGCCTTCCTCAATAAATAGGCTACCCAACACAAAAATAATTTTTCAATTCAGACCAGTAGTTCCTGAGATTAGCGCGTTTAATCAAACAAACAAACTCTTCAGCTTTATAATGTTAGGAAAGATTAGTGTTTTCACCTCTTGGTCTAGAGGTCGCAAGCGCTACTGCTGGGCATGAAGTCCAGATTTCAATTTCTGGGTCAGTGTTATTGTATTTGTCCACCAGGAATTTCCTTCTAGCAGCCCTGAGCGTCTATTTCTGCCTGGTTGACAGCAATAGTCTCGCCCCCTATTACATGGTTACTCAAACATAACTCAAATGTGTACTCAATAGGGTTTATCTCTGCCTAACTTTTCTAAAAATCAAATGGGATAAATTCCCTTATTAAATTCAACTGAGCAACTTTTCCTTACAGTCCACGATTAGATTCATTCATATTCATAGTCGTTACCTATAGCAATTAAATCTAAATCATACCTCATTCATAGTCCAGACCTTGCTCACTGTGACAGCGGATGACACTGAGCATGAACGAGCATGAACGGGCCATGCTCCGTTTCCCATCACATTTTATGGCTTTATGAGTTCACGAAACATTTCCTGCGCACCTTTTGTTTAGCATAGACATTAAAACTAAATTATTATGACTGCTTCGTAATGAGATATACCTGTTTAATGTTTTATTAATGGTTGTGGCTATTTTGTCGTTGGTTAAGTTGAATTTGGTTTTGTCTTTTGGTGTGTAAACACATGTTTTTCGGAAGACGCATTATATTCCGTGGTCCCTGACGTAGTTGTGGGACGGAAGACCGGGCTGGTTTGAGTCAGTAAGAGTCTGACAGACCCTTCCACCCAACCCAGGGCGGAGGAAATACGTGAGGGTTTCCACCTCAAGATAAAAAAATATATTTTTTATGCTCTCTTAAATATCTCAATGATGATGGCGCGTGTGTTGGATCATTCGGTTCCCTACAAAATGGTGGACATGGATAGTCCTGATCCTTGCGCCATGTTCGTGATCGGGCGCCTTCGGTTGAAACTCTTTACTACCCGGGTTTATTTTTAATATTATTTTTGAAATTGTTTCTTCTTTTTTTTCCCTTGTTTTCAAATGTAGTAGCAACAAGAATAATGTCACCTGGATTTTGTAATATTTTGTATTTATAAGCATGACTGGCGAAATGCTTTAAACATGACTGGCGAAATGTGGATGTACCTACAGCTCTGCCCAACCCTTTGAGAAAACAAGGCGGGATGTTATGCTATGACAGTTCGTCTTTTGACGGACATTTATATATAGTCCTGTTATTTTGGGCCTGTTAGTCCAGTGGTTAGTGACCCTGACTGCTAAGACTGAGGTCGTGGGTTCGATTCCCACCCAGGACAAATCTTTGTGTGATGAGCACGATCATTTGTTCTGTGTCTGGGTGTAATTTATCTATAATATGTATGTATTTAGAAATATATAAGTATGTTTATCAGTTGTCTGGTTTCCATAGTACAGGTTCTGCCTAGTTTGGGATCAGATAACGGTGTGTTGGTTGTCCAAAGATATATTATAGTAAACTTTTGTATAGGACTACAGAAATGTCATTAACTTTATTTTCCTGTTACACCGTATTGATGCTATAGCATCCTTTTTTGGTTGTATCCGCTCGCTTTAAGGATCCCTCAGACAGGCGCGACGCGACAGTGCAACTATACTGTAATAGAACAATTTCTATGAAAACTTCATGGCATTTGATATTGTGGAGTCGCATTGCGCCAGTCTGTGGTAGACTTTTCTAAGCCATTTTAATAATGCCTAGGTTAGTTATAATTATTGGCTTTGACATACAACCATATCTACATAGCAATGATAATATAGTACCTAAGTTCCTTAATTCTTCATAACTAGAACTCGAAGTATCCAAATCCTTTATGAAACTCGAATTGTCCTAGTTTACCTGGTTTCCAAGTACGAGTAGGAACCATATCGATCGCGACTAGGTTTACTCAGAAATCGTCCGTACCTGGAACAAAGGAATGAATACATTAATATTTGGTGATATTCAATGTTATGGCAGAACGTTCCGAGAAGTTTCATTGTTTTTGATACATTTGAATAACATTTAAGGGTTATTGAGATAGACATAAAGGTCACAGATAGATAGTAGATAATGACGGCTACCTTTTCAAATTTAGTCCACTTGATTTTCAAACTTAGTTCTTTTGTTTTTTAAACTTGGTTCTTTTGTTTTTTAAATTTAGTTCTTTTGTTTATAAAAATTTGTTCTTTAATTTTCTTTTTTAAACTTAGCTCTTTTCTTTTTTAACTGAGTTTTTTTAATATTTTTAAACTTGGTTCTTTTGTTATCAAGATTTAATCGCTTTGTTACTCCATAGCACAGAGTTCTTGTCTAACGGTTCGAGACATGAAACATGTTACTATATTAAGTACTACCTGTTGCCCGCGATTTCGTCTGCGTCCCAGGGTGTAAAGTCACCTATGTCCTTAACAAGGTCATGGTCTATCGTAGTGACAAATTTAAACCAAATCCGATCAGCCGTTTTAGCGTCACAGCGGAACAAACAAACTTCCTTTCGCATTTATAATATTTAGGATTCCGTTTCTAAGAGCTCCAACAATGATCAAGTCTCTAATCACTATTTAAATCTACTGCCAAATCCCATAACGAAATCCAATCAAATAAATTGACGACGGCTTGACCACAGATTATATTGAATACCCTTTCAGAGACTGTCAGACAAAAATAAATAACAAAATGCCAGTACTGCACGTCCAAAATTCAGTCATTTTGTTTTTAAATTCGAACACACACGGAGAACAAAAAACTGTTTAAAAAAGCTTTTGTTTCGAGTTCTCCATAAATAGTTAATCGAGTTTGTATGACCGGTATAAATCATTTTGTTGACAGGCACGGACAAGGGACGGGGCCACGGGGGCGACCGCGACGGGTGCATGAATGCGACCTCCGAGGTGCATGCGTGCGAAAGGTGCAATCTGATAACTCTATGGGGCTAATAATGGTTAAGGATGGATGGCTCAATCGATTGGGTTTGTTTTTTTTTTATATTTGAGGGTATTTTGGTGATGTTTAGATACCTTAATAACTTTATTACTTAATATGTTTATAAAAGATATGTTTGCGATGTGTCGGATTTCGAAAACTGGGAAAATCATTTTTGCTATTTTATAGGTGGTACTTATCTCTACTTCATGACAATATGACACACCCACCCTAATGTTTTATTACAATGATTCTATCTTACTGACTGCATCATTGGTCTAGAAGTGGTAAGCACTACTGCTGAGCATGTGGTCGTGGGTTCGATTGCCAGGTCGGGCAAGAGTGTCACTGGGATTTTCTATCTAAATTTGTGCTCGGTAGACGACAAAAGGCTCGCCCTATCATATAGGACTTGAACTTAACTGGCGAAATGTGGGTGTACTTAAGTCAACAAGACTTCTTATTATATTAAGTTCTATCTTATCACTAAAATTATCATAAAATCCGGTTTACATCAGTCAAATCATAAATAATCAAGTAAACGACCGATTGGCACCAATTACAACGACCTAATCCGGCCCTGCATCTGGGGTCATCACCCGATAACCGTATGACATGCACTCCACGACACTGCATGCATTATCAACGAGTGATAAAGCTGAATTGATTATAATTTTGATCGCGTCGTATTTATATTACGTGTGTAACTTTATTTTTAAGTGAGTTGTTTCTTTGTGTACTGTATCAGTTTGTTTGAATATCGTTGTAATGGACTACTTGGACTTTTAGCCCGCATCTCACGGATGTTAAAATATCGCTGCGGAATTTTATCTCGCACTGACATAAAGGCTTCAGCAGACAGGCATGACTTGACGGTACAATGCAATTCTGGTATAACGATTTCCTTGAAGTTTTCATTGAAATTGTTCTATTAGAGTTGATGTCACTTCATTTTCGCGTGGCGCCGCTGCGGATGCCTTAAATAGAAATATTGATAGAATCAGCTTCATTATCCGAGAGCAGTGATGGTCCAGTGGTATCGTCACCGACTTACGAGTTGTTTGTCGTGGGTTCGAACCCAAGCAGGCGCATTACTTTGTGTAAATAATTTTATCACCACTGCTCTTAAAACGGTGAAGGAAAACATCGTGAGGAAAAACCGGCATATCCTAGAACCAAAACTTCGAGGACATGTGACATCTACCAACCCGCACTGGGCCCGCGTGGTTGATTACGGCCCACTCCCTCTCACAGACAGGAGGCCTGTGTCCCAGCAGTGGGAACGGTATAGGCTGATTATGTTTTGTCAGCATCATAAAACCAAAAATACGAAACAAGACAAAGAATTTTCACTCATTAATATCATGGTCACGAATCTCAATATTAACAAAAGTGAAACTCGTTTGCAGAAATTAAAAAGCCAAATATTAAAAATGAAAAACAGAACAAAAGATCAGATACACCGCATGCACCTTCGCTTCACAACCAACTTAATATAATATCCTAAAAAAAAAACAATAAAAAAACATTAAAAATTAATACTCAAGGAAACAGAAATTATAAAATTCCATTGGGAAACTCATTAGCAGTAGAAATAATTGAGATTTTTATCTCGCAGTGATCGTTATGACTCCTGCTACACCGAATACTGATGGTTATCAAATTATTTTAAGTACATCTATTCTCAATTTTTGTTTTTGTATTAAAAATGGCTTCCTTGGAAGTTAAAATTCTCGAGCAGTTCAGACTCCATTGAAAATAGGACCGTATTATCATAAGATAAATTAGAAAATTGGATGAATATTAACACAATCGGCTCGCGCATGTTCACGACTCGGTTGTTCGAGCTCGCGCGAGGCCTCGGTTGCTCGCGTTCGTCTGAAATTACCCTAAGTATCAGCTGCTTCTGTTGGTTGCAATAATTATCTAAAAATAAAAAGAAGACTCAATTGTTTCAATGACTGATTTCGAAACTAAACCAGTTCAGTTGGTCATAGTATTTTTTTGAAGGCACGGCTCTTCGCTTTCATTCTGAACGATGGAGTAAAATCTCTGTCAATATTCGAAAAGATTGCGATTGGGAGGTAGTCACAGGAAAGTCCAGTTAAGCAGTCGACAACCTTTTAGAAAATTTGTAACGAAGAGTTATCCAAATAAATCAATAAATCACCCAAATTAATAATTATCCTGGTTCCTTAATCCACAATACTTTATCAACACCTCGGTTAAAATTTATTCATCTACCACAGATTTATAGGATGCATCAGAAGGTCACAATAAAATCATCCATAAATCGCTTTTATCATATCCGTGGCCAATATATTATCTACCAAACACTATTAAAAATAACTCATCCAATTTACATAAGTACAAGGAATATCCGACAAGCGACGTCAGAAAATATGACTAGTCGAAATTTGCCTTCTCTTTTTTGAAGACATTTAATACCAGGTATCCAGCTGTGAGGGGTCCTTCTGACCTCGGGTCATATTGACCCCAAGTCTCCAACTCCCATCATTTCTGTTACGTCAACTTTTGTTTATTTTACACTTCAAAATTTTCTTTTTTGAAAAAAGAGTTTGTTTCTTGTTTCTGTGTTGCCATTTTAGGCGCGTGCTCTTTACGTGTAAGGATTAAGAGGAAGAGTATTGGTATGCAAATATGAGCAAAAAAGATTAAAGAATTTATGGTAAGACTTTTACTTGCGATCTTGCGATCCGGGATGAAAAGAATAATTGTCTAGGTCCTAGATCTTATACTACCTATATGTCAAATACTTCAGTAACAAACGTACGAACTTTTACATTTATTTTAAACTATCTGTTATCCGCAACTTCGTCTGCAATTCAGGCTGAAAAGTAGCATATGTTCTTACCCTTGTGATGGTCTATCTATGTGCCAAATTTCATCCATATCCTGTTACCCAATTTAGCGCAAAAGCGTAACAAACTTAATTTCTCATTTATAATATTACTAGGTGTTACTCGTTACTTTCTCTGCAATCCAGGATGAACAGCAGCATAAACGTCCTTACTCTGGTGATGGTGTACCTGTGCTCAAAATTTCTTTAAAAATTCGTTAAGCTGTTTTAGCGTGACAGCGTATCAAACAAACTAAGTTTCTCATTTATAATAATATGTATTAGGACTAATAGTTAAGTAATAGTAAATGCTAAAAGTATCTAATCTACTGCCAACTAACCTAACCTAGCAATGCCAGATTTGACTACCTAAAAGTTTTACCAGATCTATCAAGGTGTTGCAATGAAATTCCAACATTTCCAATAAGTTCTTAAACTAAGGTCAAATGACTAAAACTGGTCTTTATCACCATTTCAGCGAAAATGCATGTTTTTCTGTCCCCCATTAGGTCCCCCCAAAACAATCACAAATACCAAAAATTTTGCATTTCTCTCTTCACCGCTTCACACGAACTCTCAACAACACGAAAATCAGTTTCTGATATTTGCACAACACAAATAGATACACTTCCTATTATTCTAGGCGTACGATCGGGCCCTATTCCAACTAGATTACCGGCATTTATCTAGACTCAGTAACCGACGCAATAAATATCTGAAATTGTCTACACCGCACGTTTGTATAATCTATGGAATTTTGAAGATAGGGCTGCCAACTTCAGACTAACAGAGGAAACGGTTTTATCTCTGTCTATTTACTTGAAGGAAAGTGTTAAGATAATATTAATGAATGCGCGAAAGCATTAATATTAAAATTAATGCTCGATTGCTCGGTAGTAGGCTCAGCTTAAACTGGAACCTGTCAGGGTCGCGAGATTTGTTCGAACGAGATACCGTGACCCTGGCACATGGGCAACTGAAGGAACACGGGTGGGTTTTAGTCAGTAAAAGTCTGACATGCCCTTCCGCTCCACCCAAGAGCGAAGACGTCAATTGATGATTTCCCACCCTAAAAAAAAACCCTGTTACATGGGACTTGAAAAATTATAAGTGATGTTATGTTGTTATGTTTTAATGCGCGGTCACTAATTTATTTTCGTTTACAAAAGTTTTCGACATCAGATCCCTCTATACCCACGACAAAATTCAGATCCGTGATTGCGTAACACACTATCAACTAGAATTTGAATTATTTTGAAGGATATTGCTAATACATTGCTTTATATGTTCGAAAAAATTGTCTGCTCGACAACGCAAATACCGCAATGAATGTAGTAGAACTGGTAAAACGAAAGCCATTATTACTGTAAGTGTGTTACGCAATTACCCCACAGATTTTAAAGGGAACTTATTTATTATTTCTATAAGTTTGTTCTTAGATTTATACATATACTTTTATACGTCAAAAATATTTAAAAATTAGATGAGGTCGATGTTTCCCATCCGAATACTCCTGAGAAGAAACAATGACTGAAAGACAATGATAACTATCACAAGTTTACATTTAAAAAGCGTTTTCTCAAACTGCATCAAACGGGATCCATCTTTTCAATATTGTTGTGTTGTGAGAACCCTAGAACGGAGTATATAAATTCATAGCATCTTAGCAAAATGATTGAAGTGGTTCTATTAAAGTAATTCAATACTTTACACTACATAGATATAAGTACTAAATTCCTTTACTTCACAACTTCCTTTACCAAGCAAGTTGATTGAGTCGTAGAGACTGCATCCTATTACTAACAACGAATTTGATCTTTAAAAAATAAGGCTTTGGACGACCTGAATAAGTGGTTATCGAGATCTTATAATAGAACTATATATGACTAGTTCTTGGCCGCGGCTTCGCACGCGTCTTATTCGGAAAATATCCCACGAGAACGTAGACTATCGGACTCAAATATATGATATGCTTTAACCCAGGTCATAATAGACCATGACCTGGGTTAAAGCATAAGATACTTGCAAAAGGGAAAAAATTGCATATATGCAAAAATTTCATAGAAATTCGATCAGCCGCCAAGGCTTGAAAAGCTCTAACAGACTTTTGCTATGGATGAGTGGAGGTATGGAAAATGGTCACAAATTAAATTCCCGAATAACTTTAATATTTACAGTCGACTGCTGACATACTGGCTAACAATATTGCCATTACCAAAAATAATTAATTGTTGCCAGCAACGACAGCAAGTCACGAAACGTCGAACAGGTACAAATTCGTAACATTTATCGCCACCACATGACATCTATACTATCCATAGGTACCTAGCCTTTTTCCAGCCACAAAGTTAATTTAGGTCACAAATAGGCACGCAAGGTGTGCCTGCGCACGGCTGCCAGTCTTCATACTACGATTCGATACAGATTGCACTAAATCACAACTTACGAAGAGTTGCGAATAGCCTAGGATATGCCTAGACACACCTTTTGCCTATACCTAGAAATAATTTAACTGCGGTATAGTGGCCGTTTTAATTACCCAGATTTGGTTCGAGTTACGGTTTGAAACTTAAATACTTAAATCTGCATAAGTATTAATACCTAGCCGCTTGCTACGCTTGTCGCGGTTAGTAGGTGGATGGGTGACCGTCTTTACATACCAAGACACCTCTGTGCCTCGAAAAGCACGTTAAGCCGTTGGTACCGCCTGTCATTTGTGCATCTTTGACAGCCGTTACGGGTCGTGAAAAGCCCGAAAGTCTGACAAACAGTCTTACCGAGGTATCGTATTACCCAGTTACTGGGTTGTGGAGGAAGATTTTTTATGGTATTCGAGAAACCCAACCAAATACAAGGTAATTATTCGTTGCTGTTCTTAAATCTCCTCCCCTCAATTTTCCTTTTACCACTTCCAAGCCTCTATATTGTAGCTAGACGCAAATTAACGCGATTAGTCGCAGTCGCAACATGCGCCGGAGTGGAACAGGATTAGTCGAACGTATCCCGTCACGTGTGATCACTGTAACCCGTGTTAGGAGTTAGCTTTCATAATAAACACGATACGATAAATGGGGATTGAGGTTGAGCTATGAAGGAGGGAAAGTAATATTAAAGTTAGAGTGAAAATATAATTTTAGAGATGTAAACGCTGTATGTGGAGCTTTAAAGGGCCGTCTTCTGATTTTTGGATTCCTTCGTGTGGATTATGAGTTTTGTAGAAATTGACCTAAGACACCTAGTTGGTGTTCCTAATGCCGACCAAGACTGATAGAGTGGCGTCCAAAGACTGGACGAGTTGTTGGCCGTCCGGCAGCGATATGGGCGGGTAAATTGTTGTCTTCGCGAGCAAAACCTGGAAGATACTGGTACAGGAATGTGGGATTTGGCTCAAAAGAATAGAGGTCCTTGCCCAGCGGGGTGAACACGACCTGCCGTGATATTACTTGAGTCACAATATTTATCAAAACTTGGGCGCGAATACCGTTTTTTCATAATTTACAAGTCTTTAATACGCACGTGCTCGCATTGGGTGAAGTCAGGTTATGGAAAAAGAAAGGAAGGATGTGCATATGCAGTACGAATCCATCCCACTTATTTTTACGTCACAGTGGGTAAAACTTCTTTGTTTCTCACCTAGGGTCTATATGTCTAGCCTAGTTTATAAAACACCACGTTAGTTGCAATGCTGGTCTACTTGTAGATTTTGCTACAACAGCCCAATCACTTTAGATCAAAGAACGAAGAAAAATAACAGCATACCAAAGACAGTGGCGAAAAACAACATAATTACGTAAACCCCATTTCCCAAGAAAATGGCAATAAAAAGGAAAATCTAATACGACTCGTGACGGCCTAATAACGGCGGAATGATTCAAGTTAGCACAAACTAACGCTAATTATACGCCATTGTGAAGAAACTTTCTCTTTTACTACTCTATTCTAATTTATTCTGTGCGCTTCGTGATCGTGAAGTATGCTCGTTGAATGAAGAATGAGCCAGTCATGAAGATCTGCATTAGTAGTTGCTTTGTTTTTGTTAGAACCCGTTAGGTCATTTTACATAATCTTTACCATTTCAACCGAAAGACGTCCACTGTTGAACGTAGGCCTCCCCCATTTTGGGGGTTTCGCCGTAATCACCACACTTGGCAGGCGGGTTGGCGATCGCAGTATGGTTGTAAAATGCATAGAGAACACTGCTGCCCATTCTCTAGTAAGTATATAAATCTTTACAGTTAATCTTTATGTTGGGATAATTCATTGGCTTTAAAGTAACACCTTTAACTATGGATGGACTAAAAGCCATGCAGGCAAAGAATATGAAAATGAAAATAAAGAAGAACGGAAGGAGACAAGAAGTAGAGTTGGAGTAGAGGTGGAATAGTTCGAAAATACGACGAGAAGGAAATAATTATCAAAGTTAGGGAAAGCACTAGCTTTTACCAGAAGCTTCCCCTGCATGGAGGTCGGAAATTATGCCGCGGGCACGTACACCGGGATAAAAAGTACCCTATATGTTAAAGCAGGTTATAAATTATCTGTGTTCATTCAAAACCGTTCTGTCGCGTGAAAGAGTAACAAACATTCATCAGCTGTCTATCCATTTATCCATCCTCGCATTTATAATAATAATAGGTTACAAGCTACAATTCAAAAATGTCAAATTTTTTGCAATTGGCACAGAAAAGGCAGCTGGAATTTCAACAACACCTCACAAAGTCCTTGCTGTTTTCTGGTGACAGAATGCCATGATATTCACTCGAAATGAAGAAGAAAAGGAAATTAAACGTTCCAGATACACCAGCACGCATAGCATGACCACCATAGAAAGAACTTTGTCTATTCTTGGTAGAATAGAGATAGAACTGTCATGCTACGCCAGCAACGGTACAAATCTTTTTACAATCTTTAATTCTGTCTATTATCTTTCTACAATTTTTAATTTTATCTATTCTTTTGTCGACAAAACTCCTTTCTACGGTGGTCATGCTACGTATGCAGCAGTGAACCACGTAACCAAAAACATCGAAGCGAGCCATCGAGCGACCAGTTTCTTTAACAGACTGCGTAATTCAAAATATTTATTGTAACGAGTACTCTAAGTGTTCTGTGAGTCACTGAGGGGTGTCCCTCAGTCGACACGAACAATGGAAACCACAAAAACTCGACAACCACAGCTACCCGCATGGCTTCTGTGGTTTAGATGGACAGTGAGCTACCTATATATACCTTTTACTGCTGTACCTACGTAGCTAGCGTCTAGAAATCGGAAACATTTAGCTGAAAAGTTTTTTCGCTATGAAAGCGCTCATTTCTATCCCATTCTTAAAGCGAAGGACAAATGGAATTAGACGATGATGATGGTCGTTAGAGCTAAATCTGACAACAGAACAGCGGGGTAATTGCAAGGTGCATTTTTAATGGCAATCATTTTAATTTGACAGTGTAATCGACATTCATTGCGTTATTTAAGTTGTTGAGCAGACGAATTTTTTAAACATGTGCAGATTCTCAATTTCTTTCAAAATTTTTTGGGTTGTGAACTTGTGATTGAAACTGTGTTATGCTTTTCGGGTGTTGGTTATACGTACATCCAATTTGAAGGCCGACAGACTTCAAACAGCCAAGCAATTATATATCGCTCATACGTTTACACCAAAATGATTGTACATATTCTGAGAACATCTATGTTTTTAAAGAAGTCTTCCTAATATCCTATAATATTGTAAATGTTGGAGTTTGTATGTTTTCATTTTTGTTACATAATCAACCAAAAACGGCGCAACTGAATTGGATGAAATTTATCCCGGTAGTGAGTTTCCGTGGGATGATTTCCGACCTCCAAGCGGGCAAAGACGCTGAGAAAATCAAATCAAAACCAAGTAGAACATCTCAAATCAGCTGTATCTCCATCTATGTTCTCACAAAGACACAAAACCATTACAACAGACAGCCCGAAGTTCAACCACTCAAATGATCATGAAAATACACAAAGAGACAGATCAAGATCCACCAATCAAGAAACGGTTGTGTACAATCAAAATCAAGTGCGATGCATACTACAATCTGTCAAATTTCTTTAATCGATTTTCAACTTTATCGCTAAAGTATTAAGTTCAAAATTGATTGAGAAATTTTGACAGTTTCGGGTAGCTTGATGTGCTAGCGTCTGTAGAATCAAAATCAAGTGCGATGCAATTAGGACGGCGATCTATTCCGACAATAAATTGTTCGGCGCACGCGCACGATTCAAGATCGTGCCGGACGACGATCTATCTAAGAGGAGTGACTTGTAGTTTGTTGGTAACGGAGTTGGGATTTTGCATGGAATTTTGTTTTATAGATATACTTCTTTTATTACGATTCTAACTGGGTTGTGGAAATCAGATAGGCTGTCGCTTTGTGTGAAAAGTACTGGAGTTCAACTATATATAGGTACGGTTAGACTTGAAGCTAACTTTAACTTAGTTGGAAACAGGTAAGGTAGAATTCATTGATTCATAAAAATCTACAACTATCAGAAGCCTATTAAAATTTTCTTGTCTTTCGAAAATTCAAATGAAATGTTTGTGGTCCATAATAGCATTTTTCCACTTTATGCGCAAACTATCGACGAATTCTGCCTAAAGTTTTTTTTTTTTTTTTACTTTATAAAGTATCACATTAGGTGATACTTTATTCACATTACAATCTAGCCTATTAGCTAATAAGTAATTTAAATATAACTTAAACTGCGAAGCAACTATAAAGGTAAGAAATCGTCCAATAACGTCTTTCTTACTCACTGACAGTTAAGGGGAAGACACTTGATTAACGTGTTCTTTATAAAAGTTAGCACTTTCACTGCAGTTTGTGTTCACTTACACTGCACTACACTAACTCAAAGGGTTTAACCCTTTAGTCTTCGCACTAATTCAGTGGTGTCAAGGAGTTGAATCGCCTCGACATTCACGTGATGATGAAGTCTGTGTTCATGAGCTTCTGCATATTTTTGTATTACTTGGCTTACGACATCCATTTTGAGGTCCCGATGAAGGTCGCTGTTTCTTATGTACCAGGGCGCGCTAACTATGTCCCTAAGTACTTTGTTTTGAAATCGTTGTATGATTTGACGATTACTTTGGCTGGTGCAGCCCCACAGCTGTATACCGTAGGTCCATACTGGCTTTAAAACTTGTTTATATACCAACAATTTATTAGGTATTGACAATGGCGACTGTCTACCAAGTAGCCAATACATTTTTTTGTATCGAATATCTAATTCAGCTCTTTTCTTTTTGACATGCTCTTTCCAGCGCAGTTTTGCGTCCAGCGTCATGCCAAGATACTTAGCAGTATTGGCATATGGGATTTGTTGATTATTCATGAATACCGGGATATATTGTGGCTTTTTATTTGTGAAGTCAATGTGGATAGACTTGCTTTCATTAAGTTTGATACGCCATGTTGCAGTCCACTCATGAACATGATTTACGTACTCTTGAACCTTTTCTACGGCTTCCTCGTGACTATTTCCAACAGCCATGATAGCGGTGTCATCAGCAAAGGTTGCAATTACTCCATTTTCTAGTTGTGGAATATCACAAGTGTATAGTAGATACAGGACCGGGCCTAGTACACTTCCTTAGGGTACACCAGCTTTTATCTGCCTAAGGTTTGAGTAGGCATTTCCTTGTCTTATTCTAAACAATCTGTTTGATATATAGGACTCTATGATATCTGAAAACTGTTGAGGCAGCATTGTTCTTAACTTATAGTTGAGGCCTTCGTGCCACACTTTATCGAACGCCTGTGCAACATCAAGGAAAACCGTGGAGCACACCTTCTTCTCCTCTAGTGTCCTTTCAATAATATCAGTGATTCTGTGTACTTGGTCGAGCGTAGAGTGTTGTTCTCTAAATCCGAACTGATAATCGGGGATTAGATTTGCAGCTTCAATAAGAGGCTTCAATCTCTTTAGAAAAAGTTTCTCAAATATTTTTGACAACACTGGTAACAGTGAGATTGGTCTGTAAGATGTGGTTTCATAAGGTGGCTTCCCAGGCTTGGCTATCATAATGACCTCAGCTACTTTCCACATGTCAAGAACGTGTTTCAACCGAAATACAGCATTAATGAGCGTGGTAAGCTTAACTATAGCTTTACGTGGGAGGTTCTGTAAAACCTCGCCTGTAATTAGATCGTACCCAGGGGATTTTCTTCGATTAAAATTACACTTAATTTCTCTAGATACTTCTTTTGGGGTAACTAACTTAATGTCTGAACTAATTTGTACTCCCTGGATTATCATCTCATCAGTCTGGGCTTCATTTGGTTGGAATATTTGCTCTAAATGCTCAGCGAACCTTAGGGCTTTTTGTTCGTCGGTCACTGCCCATTTTCCATTTACTTCCTTGATAGGAGGAATTTGGACGATCGGTCGTTTTATGTGCTTCGTAGCTTTCCAAAGCGAGTAGCCGGTTTTAATGTCACTCGTTAATTGGCTAAGGTAGCTGTTTGTTAAGGAGTCATTGTGGTGTTGAATTTCTTTCGTAAGGCGCTTAGTGAGGTTGTTCAACAGTCTTTTATCTTGTGGACATCTAGTCTGATGCCATTTGTTTCTTTGTTTGCGCTTTTCGGTTATAAGACACCTAATTCTTGCAGGGTAGGCGGTTGCTTTGACCCGGTGTGTTTTTTCAGGTGTATTTTTCCAGGCGGCTTTCTGAATACTAGTTGTAAAATTACTCAATTCCAATTCCAGCTGTTCCGGAGTTTTCAATGGAACTCTTAATTCTATTGTATTATCCAAGTCTATTCTGAAACTCTCCCAGTCTGTGTTAGTATTTACAAATTACAATTGCCTAAAGTGTCATCATTAGTTTATCATGTCTCCCTTTCTCATTTATTTTTGTTTGTGTATGGCACTTTGTACCTATTTCACTAATATTAGTATAGTATTCACATTCAATTATTATTTCATCGTGCTTTATATGTTATCATCTTCTAAATTAAAACCATATAATTTTTCTACATCCTCAAAAAACACGTCTTCAATTTCCAATCCTTGTCCATTTCAAATTCATATCCTAAACGTTTTTCCACCACCAAACCGGAATCCTCGATCCATGATTTATCTCGCTTTCCCAGGGGCGCGCAGGCGCATTCCCACGGTCGTTAATCATCCGCTAACGATCTATGGATCTGATTTAGCACTATGGTGCACTTGTTTGTTCGTCTTCTAGCGATAAACTAATGAACACAGTATGATACGAATTTGATGGGCACGATCTCGTGAGATTTTGTAACTGTTAATTATGTTTAAGTGTGAATGTGAGGAGTTGTGTTCTGATGCTGTGAAGCGTATTTTGATGTTAGCTGTTTGCAGGGGCTTTCAAGTGAAATAAATCTTAATGGCTGGTTAAGGGCGGGTGTTTTGGGGGACTGTCTTATGTAACTTTGACGTTCAAAAAGTGCTAACTCTCAGCCTAGTTTGAATAAATTATTTTTGATTTTGATTTAATCGGGGATACGAGTATCTATAGCATGATTTACTAATATGCAGGTGACTTGTCACACACACAGACACCTAAAGAGGATAAAGATAGACCGCTTAGTTTTATTGTTTTTCTTGCTGATACTATTAGTAGCAATAATGTGCATTTTGACAGTTCGGCAATAATTGTTGCGTTATTTACGTTGTTCAGCAAACAAATTTTTCGAACATATGAAGCAATGGATTAGCAATACTTTCCAAAATTATTCAGATTGAAATTGAAAGTGTGTTACGCAATTAGAGTGCTATTTTGGAATGTAACTTTTGTACAGTGAGAAAAATGTATATCATCATATATGTTGCCTTTTCCTTACTATATTGGGGTTGGTGTCGGCTTCTAGAATACCAGTATTTTACATTTACGACTGCCTATCTCGCCTCCACAGCCCATTTACTGAGTAACACAATGTCATACCATACTCAGTTAAATCTATACTAATATAATAAATGCGAAAGTAACTCTGTCTGTATGTTACGCTTTCACGACTAAACCGCTGATTCGATTTTGATGAAATTTGGTACGGGGTAAGTTTGAGCCCCAAGAAAGGCCATAGACTACTTTTTATTCCGCGACTTCGTCTGCGTCCGCGATAACCGAGATTTTCGCAAACGAAGTCGCGGGCAAAAATTTGCTATTCAATAAACAAAATAATAGAAATATTGTTGACAGATATCCCAATTAAATCCATAACAGCCAACATCGCTAATTACCACAATACAAACTTGTTTTTAATAAAAACATAAAGTGCAGATCACATCAGCGTTTTTTACCGGCTTTATGTTATCTAATGCTTGACCTACACCGTCCGTGTAGACTGCCCTATATGGAAGGCGGCACTGGCTAGCTGGCTTGAAGGTAGTGTGTGACTGTGTGCCATATTAGACCGTAAGTATTTAAAAGTAAATACTATACCATATAAGGCATGTAAATAACTTATTTTTATATTTACTTTCAATGTATAGTCATTGTAGATAAAGATTACTTAGTAAGTACAAGTACAATCGGATCGCCAACCCGCCTGCCCAGCGTGACGATTATGGCCAGCCCCCCAAAATGGGGGAGGTTTATGTCCAGCAGTGGACGTTATTCGGGCGAAATGATAATGACGGGTACAGTATAGGTCAGGCTTGCGGGTGGCGAGCAATGGGTAGCTCGCCGCCCGGTAAGGACCAGAGGGGTAATTGCGTACACGGGGATCGTGCGGTCCATGGCCCTCTACGGGGCACCGGTGTGGGCGCCCTCATTGAGGCTGCGCCCAGCGCGCCGGTTGAGTGCGGCCCAGAGGGTCATGGCCATCCGGTTAATCCGGGGATACCGCACGGTCTCCTGCGAGGCGGCGAGCCTCCTTGCCGGAGTGCCGCCATGGGATCTGGAGGCAAAGGTCCTCGCCCACATGTGGGAGTGGCGCGAGGATGCGAAACGCCGGGGCGAAACTCCGCTGCCGCGACAAATCGCGGCACGGCGGACAGAGCTCCGGCAGGATCTCATGGCGACATGGCGGGTACGATTGTCGCAACCCAGCGCAGGGCACGCCACAATTGCGGCGGTAAGTCCCCTCTTTGAGGAGTGGATAGAGAGGCGCCACGGCGTCCTCACCTTCCGCCTGACGCAGGTTCTCACCGGGCATGGGTGCTTCGGTGGGTTCCTGTTCAGGATAAAGCGGGAGGAAACGCCCGGGTGTTTCCATTGTGAGGATCGTCTAGAGGACACGGTGGAGCATACGGTGGAAGTGTGCCCTGCCTGGGCGGAGCACCGCCGTGTCCTCGTGGAGGCGATCGGCGGCGGCGATCTCTCGCGTCCGGCCCTGGTGCTAGCCATGGTACGGAGCGAGAGGGCATGGGAAGCCGTCACCTCCTTCTGCGAAGCAGTAATGCTCGCGAAGGAGGAGGCGGGGCGCGTGAGGGAGTGGCAGTCTCTGCGCCCTCACGTCCCTAGCCGCCGCAGGAGGAGACGCCCCGGGCGCCGGGAGTCGATTGCGGACTCCCGGCCACCGTAGGCGCGAGCTTGCGGGTGGCGAGCAATGGGTAGCTCGCCGCCCGGTAAGGACCAGGCTCGGGTCGACGGCGCGTAGTGTTCCACGCGCGCCTCAAAGAGATGTCAGCTTTATTGAAGGGGTCTGCTAGGACCGATGCCTGCCGGGGTCGCGTGATTGTTCAAAAGAGATACCGTGACCCTGGCACATGGGCAACTGAAGGAACACGGGTGGGTTTTAGTCAGTAAAAGTCTGACACGCCCTCCCGCTCCGCCCAGAGCGGGAGAAGTCATTTGATGATTTCCCATCCAAAAAAAAAAAAAAAAAAAAAAAAAGGGGTAATTGCGGAACTTTTTATCTATAGGAATTGGTTTATTATTCATAGTTAAACAACATTCATTGCGTTATTTACGTTGCTGAGCCGCCTTTTATTCGAACAAATGACGCAATGGTTTAGAAATAATCTTCATTCACATACAGATTTTGATAAATTGTGCGTTTCGCAATTAGGGTGCTGGTCCATGTCGACGTCGCGTTGTGTTCCACGCGCGCCTCAAAGAGATGTTGGCAAAAATTGAAGGGGTCCACTAGGACCGATGCCTGCCAGGGTCGCGAGATTTGTTCGAAAGAGATACCATGATGCTGGCACGGGGCACTGAAGGAACATGGGTGGGTTTAACCTGGTACAAGTCTGACACGCCCTCCCGCTCCGCCCAGAGCAGGAGATGTCATTATTCCAACAAAAAAAAGGTTGGTACCTAATGCAATCACATCTTCAAAACAATGATAATAAAAATATAGCTAATCGTTTAGGGGTTAATGTCAAGTAAAGTTAACTAACATACCCTGATAAGTAATAAACATTGTCATTAGAATCGTCTGAACTAAACCAACATTTTGTTTACAAAACAACCAATGTAAACAAACTGCACTACCGTTTACTGTGTGTACAGTAATTACAGGTCAGTGACCTCTAGTGTTGGCAGACTAGCAAATTAGTAACCTGCTGACTCTTTGGTTAATTATGATGTTTAGACAATGGCTTGTAGGCCTTGAAGTGTATCTGTACCTAAGAGTAGTAGCGGTTTTTTCAACCGACGAAAAAAAAGGAGGACGTTCTAAAGAGGACGCGTGTATTTATACATGTCGTAGGATAATTTGATACTTCGAATCTTCGCGAAAATCCTAGGGGTTTTGCGAAAACGCGGATAATTAGACATAGGCGAAAAATTATCAAATCTTACTGGACAAAGTCAGGATTTTTGCGAAAATACTCGTTATTATAGCAATATTGCGAAACGAAACGCTGGCTGTTATAAAATAAGAACGCTGATTGGTCGGTCAGCGCGTTCAATAAGAGATCGTCTCTGATTGGTTGACGTCTTAAATGTCAATCATTTGTTGCCGCACGTTATTTGTTTACGTTTGTGTCTGAGTTAAATTGCAGAAGTGTTTTGTTTTTTATCGTAAATAGTGTACCTACTTGGACTTAAATAAAGTGGTAAAATCAATTTAGTGATTTTTCTTTCTCACCTATTCTAAACCTTCATAACTTTATGATACAATACTTGAAGTTAATCATCGGCAAACTAGGAACCAATTAGAAGTCAGCCAGCAAAATTGTAGCCAATCAGTGTTGAGCACATCAAATCTTACTATAGTAACGAGTATTTTCGCAAAAATCCTGACTTTGTCCAGTAAGATTTGATAATTTTTCGCCTATGTCTAATTATCCGCGTTTTCGCAAAACCCCTAGGATTTTCGCGAAGATTCGAAGTATCAAATTATCCTACGACATACATAAATCGGACCTTTGTAGGTATTCAAAACATTAATATCCTACTAATATTATAACTGTGAAAGATTGTACTTTAAGATATTTGCATGTTTCTGACCCAATCACGCAAATTCGGCGGATCGGATTAGAGTAAAATTTGGCACATAAATATAGTTTATGACCTTACTTATTCGATAAATAATAATAATAATATTCCACAATAATATTCCACAACTATCACACAACGCCATCTAGTCCCAAGCTAAGCAGAGCTTGTGTTATGGGTACTAGACAACTGATAAACATACTTATATATTTCTAAATACATACATATTATACATAAATTACACCCAGACACAGAACAAATGATCGTGCTCATCACACAAACATTTGTCCTGTGTGGGAATCGAACCCACGACCTCCGGCATAGCAGTCAGGGCCACTAACCACTAGACCAACAGGCCTGTCGATACATGGGATAGGTTTTCATCCCGGCGAATTTATCTTGTCAGTCGTAAAGTAGCAGTTCCACTGCTGAACTTAGGCCTACCCCAATTTGAGGGGCTTTGCCATAATCGCCACGCTTGGCAGGCGGGTTTGCGATCGCAGTATGACAGTAAAACGCATAGAGAACGCTGTTGCCCATTCTCTAGTAAGTCCCTTAGTCGCCTTTTACTGCACCCACGGGAAAAACGCTAATTACCGATCATTATTAACAAACAAATTAACAAACGTAGCAGCAGTTAATAATAAAGTGATAAACAAATTATATATCTTGACCAATTATAAAATTAATCCCAACATATTTTTTCGCACTCAAAATAAAGTTCTCATTCTTTTAATTCAATTTACAAACAAGGCGCCTTCAAGGAAGCGATCTCTTTATTAAGATACCTGACAGATCCGGAAGTTAAGTGCGAACTATAATTGTTTCGACCTCCATGCCTTCAAGCAGTGTCCAGTATGTCCAGTATGGCCACTTTTCAATATGGATGCAAATTTTATAACATATAAGCGCCAGTAATGAGAGTAATAACAAATTAGCCTCGAGATGGCTGACTCATGGGTTAGGTAAGCCATGATTTTGAAAAAAGGGAGGAATTTTGCTGTCAAGTTTTGTAACATCGTAGATTTATCTCTTCTCGAGTTGGTAAGCTCTACTCGTAAATCCACAATAGGCGAATCAAGAATTGAATTTGCTCTATTTTTCATCTTTACTATAGAAGACAACCAAATTGCTACAGTAAATAATTTCGCTGAAAAGTTTCTATTTAAACATTATTATCATCTTATTTAAACCTTCTCATGATCTGCCTAGTCATTACACAACTATGTTGGGGTCGACTTCCAGTCTTACTAGAGGCAGCTGTATGTTATATAGAGCGACTGCATATCTGACCTCAAAAACCTAGTAACTAGGTAACACGTAGTCATCATAATCCTCTAAAAATGATCGCATATCTGATATCAATGACTATAAACTTTTTTCTGTCAACAAAAAAAAATCAATATTTTGACCTCTCTAATCACAGAACTCAGTCTGCGTAGTGTACACGTAATCTCTACAAAATCCTCCTTACATTCTGACGTGTGGTCACAACAAGAACTCACGCGCAGGATATTAAAGTGTCCACCTTATATTCCGGTTTCGTTAGGGCTGTACCAAGATTTATTTGCATAGCAAAAGTAAAAGGTGTACTATGTCAGTGAATCAAGAAATACAGTACTTAGTTCAAGTTAGTAAGTAATCAGAAGTATAAATTAATGTCTTCCATTAATTTATTCTGCTGTCGTTTGTATATATTATGGGAGGTATAGGCAATCTTTCTATGTATAAATATTATGTTAATTAGTAAGACTAACATGAAACAAACATGTCCTGTCCTGTGACATGAAAACAAATTACTTATTTCTATTTGGCATATATCGGCTTTTCTATAAGGATTGGCCACAAGCAGCAGAACATAAGGGGTAAAGAGGTTTTTGGCCTGCAGCGGCTAATAATAATTGTACTCGTAGTAATAGTTTTTGAGGTTTTTTTTATTTAATTTGAACTATTTATTTCAATTTAAAATTATAAATTATAGTGTATTGGTAATTCTGTGCGTGATTCTAAAGCCCCCCCTTTTTTGGGTAGGAAATTATCAAATGACTTCTCGCGCTCTGGGTGAAGGGGTGGGCGTGTCAGACTTTTAATGACCAAAACCCACCCGTGTTCCTTCAGTCGCCTGTACAGGGCCAAGGTAATTCTTTCTATCAAATCCACCGCCCTGGCAGGCATCGTCCTTAGCAGACCCTTTCAACTTTTGCTGACATCTCTTAGATGCGCACTTGCACAACCACGCGCCGATTCCTAAGTCCCCTGTGATGAAAATTTTCATCGGCTATAATTAAAAAAAAAATGCCTTTCCATACATTTTTACCGCTTATGTGTTGCACTTTTCTATGAAACAACAAATATTTTTTTGACAATCATGGAAATTTTTCTACGCTAAGTTCAGAATTTGCTGAATCATGGCTACAATTTTCCCTTCGATACGCTACCCTGATATCTAAGTACCTTGATTAGAGTTGATAATGATTTGACAAGATATTTTTGTCTACAGAGTTGGTATTTCAAGGCGATCCAATTTTATGTCAAAATAAATAATAAACATAAAAAGAACAAGGTAATTCTCGTATCGCATGTTTGCCTTGCAACCCTATTTATTTCATCTTAAATTGGAATCTCTGAACTGAATTGAGTAATTTTCTTGATGATTTTAACCCTGAAAGACGTTATATTTAAGCTAGATTACTCGAAAAATTTACTAAGTCATTGTTAACATTAGGCATTTTCAGACATATTGATATAATAATGTCGACCTTCACGCACGGAACAATACGGTGCAAAAAAAATTCCTTTGTTTATATTTATATAGCTTCTGCCCGTGACTTTATCGTTATTTTTTTTTTCTGTATTAAAATAAACTATATCCTAGGACAAACGGCAACACTGTAACTTCCCGTTAGTTAAAGAATTTTCGGAATCGAATCAGAAATTAATACTACCTTACCCTACATATAAATGAAAGTCAGAAGCCAATCTGAGAACTAGTCTTACCAAGGGGTATCGTAATACCCGTAATAACTGGGTTGTGGAGGTCAGATAGGCAGTCACTCCGTGAAAAATACAGGTATACTGCATTTGGTTAGACTTAAAGCCGACTCCATTTGGGAAGGGCATAGTTGGATAGGCTCCGCAGATGACGACTCCTTACATAAAAACTCATAAATTTTACTTTTTATAATATTAGTATAAATATTCAGGACTAATTAGGTACGGCGTAACTCACGTGCATTTAATTTGTTTTCTGACTAGTTTTGGATTTTAGCGGAGTCTTCATCAGCTCATGAGTTGGTTCTATGAGAAGACAGTAACTCACTCATTAAAATCTCAAAGATAAACATCAACAAGCTAGCCTATTTCCATGTTGGGGTGAATCCAGTTAGACAGGATAATTTATGGATGGTCCCTGTCTAAGGGACCATCCATAAATTACGTCACACAAATTTCATGATTTTTGACCCCCACCCCCGTCCTTGTCACAGGTGGTCACATTTGTGAGATCCCCCCTCCCTAGTGTGACGTCACATATTTTGCAATTTTATTTATTTATTTATTTATTTATTTTACACTTTAAGCACATAAACGTACAGAGGCGGACTTAATGCCATAGGCATTTTCTACCAGTCAACCTTTGGGTGATGCAGAGACAAACAGTGGTAGGTGCAATGAAATTGAAGATATTCAAATATAAACGTATACCAATTTAAATCATAAACATAATACATATACCTATCTAATTTTACATCTAGACATAGTTGTTTTTTTTTAATCTTTCATAGTTCATATTTCGTGTTTTAATCATCATCATCATTTCACCGTAAGACGTCCACTGCTGGACTTAGGCCTCCCGCAATTTGGGGGGCTTTGCCATAATCGCCACGCTTGGCAGGCGGGTTGGCGATCGCAGTATGGTGGTAAAATGCATAGAGAACGCTGCTGCCCATTCTCTAGTAAGTCCCTTAGTCGCCTTTTACGACACCCATGGGAAGAAATGGGGTGATGTTATTCTTTACGTCCGGCACCACACGGTACCTTCACGTCCGGCACCACACGCTACATCACACGTCGTGTTTTAATAGTACTTTAAATATGTATGTTCAATTTTTGAAATGTGACGTCACAAAATTTAGGGGCCCTCCCACCCCCTTGTCACACAATGTCACAGTTCGTCGACCCCCTCCCCCCCTTAACGTGTGACGTAATTTATGGATGGCCCCTAACTGGATTCACCTGAATACCAGTATTTTACATGAAGCGACTGTCTATCTGACCTCGACACTCCAGTAACTGAGTAATACAACACCCATTGGTGAGACAGGGTGTCAGACTTTCGGGCTTCTGACGAACCGTAACGACGGTCATAGATCCACGGATAACAGCCGGGGCCAACACACAACCATAAAACTCTTAGATAAAATATGAAAACCATAACTCCTTTTTTATCGCAGTCGGTTATAGAAACGTTTTCCTTTTACCTGACAGCCCTACTTTCAGTGCCACATCTCAGGATTAATAATCACATTATATTTTTATATTTATAAACTTTTTTCTTTACTACGTCGGTGGCGCCAGGCTGGCACGCCTTTGCTTCGTTTTTTTTTTACAAAGTTTTTACGGAGATGCTGCGCGTACGCATGTTTATTGGTAAAATTTTTGATGTATCGCTTGTTTGTATTTTGTTTTAGGGATTTTAATTTGTTTTATGGCTTCTGTAGTGGTTTTTAAGTGGATTGGTATCAAGTTAATCTGAATATGTAGGCAAAATTGATGTCTGGGAATCAAGAAACTCAGATTTGGATACGTATACGGTTACCTCTTACGACACCCACGGGAAGAAATGGGATTTAGTATATAGGACCTATACTTATGGTATGGTATTTGAATGTCCCATAAATGCATTCAATAAATTAGCCACTCTTTGCTTTCTGCGTCTCGACTACACTTCGACCATAATTCCATTTTGTATCATCACCAGAGGTCGGACTCGGAGTAGGTAGATTGATTTTACGTACTCGCATCATTAATAGTCATAGAAATCATAACAAGGATAAGCCTTTTTTCCAGGATTTCATTTTAGTACATACGGGATTGAATCAAATATTGTTAAAGTAAGGATTTTTAAACTAGACCGTACTACATTAGAAATTTATAGAATGCGATAGATAAACTTTAAAATTGTTTTTTTTTTAGTGTAGAAGGCCGGTCTCCTATAGAGTACTATTAAAAAGACAGCAAAAGGATAAACATTTCTTATTCATATTGATGTATTCTTTATTCTACACATTACAACATTTGAAATTAGTTTCAAAATACCGGAATCCCAGAGGCTTATCCGTACTAATATATACGAGTACGTGACAATTCATTGATCCCATTTCAATCTACCTACTCAGACCTCTGATCATCACCAAACCAAAGCTACAATAGCGAGAAAGAAACAAACTTAAACAACCACATAAAAAAACCATTTATTTTCTATTAATAAAATGTTTCTTCACGACTTCAAATAACTCTTTTCCTTCATCGGAAAAACGCCAAAGAAAACAGCAATGCGTACAAACATTTTGAAACGCGGAGCACGTAGTGACGGCAATAATCAAACACGGCATAAAAATGTTTGATGTCTTCAAATAGAAAGCCCCGCCATTTTCTTTGAACATTCATAGTCGATAATCAATTTACAGTCTTCATTATTTACAATTACTACCGTCCTAACATGACCTCTCTTAAACCTGACTGTTCTAGAAGTAATAGGTCTGTGATTTCCGGACGCTAGTTCCATTTCAACTTGACCTATCTAGAGGAGTATTTAAAGTTAAATTACAGGTCTTGGTTTTCTGGATGTGTTAACTAGGTCGTGCTTAAGTAAGCATGTAGTTTTTCTTCGTGTGCGTGCATATATGCCGTTTTGTAGGGAAAAGTTTATAGAGATTAGACTTAAAGAAAACATTTGATATGCAGATACAGCTGGGTTAAGCGTTGTATCTACAATGTTGGTCTATTGACGGTTTTTTCAGACGATTAAAGTACTTTGCACAGTTAGGTAAACATCGATGTAAATAAAGAACAAACGAAAAAAGAAATTAAGCTCTGTAAATGAACTACGTTAAGAAAAAGGTATGAATATCATCCGGAGGTCGGAGATATAGCCTGAAGTTATGGTGGAATTCTTGAATTGGTAATTCAACGGGATTAAACGAACGTAGAGGATCGTACTGATGACTATAAAGACATATTTGCTAAGGTCGCGAATAATATTTCATCAACATACAACCTGATATTGGACTGTAAATTGCTAAAACCGAAGATGGTAGTTAAAAATCAGTGTGATATGATAATGCAGAATATAATAGTGCAAATCTATTCTATATATATGTAGGTCCTATAAAAATACATAAAACTATGACGACCTAGACAATATGGGCGCAAAATAGGAACCTTGGGTAAATATAGCTTTAGCCTTGCAGCGGGACGATAAAGGCTATCGACTATAAAGATGAAGAAAATTACACTATATCTATACAAACTTTGGATAGAAAGAAGGTAACTACCGAGATGACAGCTAATAGAGAAGTGTGGAAGATAAAGAAATAAAGCGCCTACTCCAAAAAGAATGAGATAAAGTCAAGAGAGTGATTATGATCAATACTAACTTTAGCGATAATAATAAACTGTCATACTTCACTCACATCGAAACCCTACTCATTTTCGCACGGAAGACCAAACTCAGACATACAGGTCTACACACACACAAAATTATAAAACCTAACACATCCCCTGTACAAAAGTACATTGTTCCGCGTCATACGTCCAATGATTTTATTACACACGGACGGACACGCGTGTTTATGTATGTACAGTCGCATTATCTCACGCGTCAGGTTTCTGTCATACAATACGAAAGAGATGGCGCAAGGTGAGAGAGATTGCGATATGTTTTTCACAGAGTTGTCGTGAGAAAACCTTGTTGGGAAATAAGCTTTTGCATGCGAGACTCGGGTTGGCGAGTTGGAGTCTTGGTTCAGTAAAGTCTCGCTGAAGGTGTGGTAATACAAGCTGTATAGAGTATATAGGTCTTGATTCGTTACTTGGTAACATTCTGAGGCCTGTGCCTTTGTAGCCTGTATTTTGTTTTCCGAAATTCATATGGTGTCTTCTGGTACACTTGCTCTTTATGATTCGTAAAGCTTTTTAAAAATTGTGTCTGATGTACATTATCAGGAAAATATATTTTGTATTGGTACCTACGAATTGCCACTGAACAGACATAAAGCCACAAAAGGTTCCAAACAAATGCGAATAGTTTAAAGTTTTACAAGTACAAAGTTTGTTATTAAACTCCTAGAAATAATACCAACTACACAAGTGCACATAGTGATCTATGTGCAAAAAAGAATATAACCGATAAAATTTACTTTCTAGAAACATCATACATAACATCATAGCGTTAAAATAAATTCTAACACTTTCACGCACAGTTTTGTTACCCACGTCTTGTCCATCTTAAAACAAAACCGCTTCATCTTCTAACTTACGAGTCTTTACAATCTCGGCGTTATTTCCAAGAAGGCTTTCTTATAAAACGTCATGTAGTGTCAAATCCAACATTTCTTTGCGTACATCTCACTTGCCACCGTTTGACGTACCTTTTTAGTGTTACTGTTATTTTAACATCTTGATTTAGCTCCATAAAAGTTACGAACATATTGGTGTTGTTATATTTGGCAGGTGTAAATGCCCGTGAATTTAATATTCAGTAGTTTAAAACGACTTAACTTGTATGTAGATGGGAATATTTTGTACAATCGTCTTCTACAGATGAACTGAATATAATTTAACGAACGACAAAATGGAGGAAATGTCCTTTCTTTGGTATTGTTCGTCGAATTTTTGAGCTTCTTAAGTGCCGAGTTGAGCGGCACAATTAGTGACAAACTCGTGCATTGACTGGACAAGTCCACTCAATCTGTGTGGTTCTTCCCGCTAAAGACCATTTCAGACTGCTATCTAAAATTCTACATGGTCTTCACATGATGTGACCAAGATTATGTCTAGACTTTAAAAGAGACTGCGACCTCTGAGTTTGGTTCGGCCTTTCTTCTCAGAGTAGTCAAATAGGAAACTCCGACCTCAACTAGTTCAAAAAAATATTATTGACATGTAAAAGTCTTTACACAAACCTACTTACAGAAATAAAATCATTTATCATTTAAAAAAGAACCTATTAAATATTTGTAATTTAAGCCCTTTGCAATACATCTGAGTAACTAAAGTAGTGGTTTCTTAGAAGACTTTCTCGTACAACGTAGCATTTCTTTTGTTCGCTCACCTGTTTCCTTATGTAGGTAAAGGAAATAAGAAAAACTTGACTACTTATACCTACATGTGATTCATTGAGTCTATCTCTTCTTTCGTCTGTACTTATCGGAGCTGCCTCAATTTTGAACTGTATAACAATTGTATGAGAAACAATAAAAACATTTCTTTTTTTTATCTCGGGGTTTTTATAAAAACTGACAGTATACTTCACAAGATACATAATTTGAAATGTATCCGTTTTTTTTCATAGTGCCCAGTGGCTGAGCCCTTGTCTATCATGCACAAAGTTGTGGGTTTAACTCAGGGCAAGTGCCAACGTAACTTATTTAATTTTGTATTATCTCTTATCTTGGACATTATTGACAACGGTTTGAGAAATATAGCTAGTATTTTTCAAAGCGGTAATAAATGGCTCCTGCATTCATTATATGGAAAGAGGCGTTTACCCAGTAGGACAATAATAAGCTGGTTTTCATATTATGATTTCGTAATTCTTAAATCAGATGGTAAAGGTACAACAAGGTTAAAAGTCGGTACTTGGAACTTATAGGTAAATCAGCGTGAAGTTAGAATTATGTAAGGAACATACAGGATTTTACCTGCGACTAACCAGAATGTAAATTAATATTCCTAGAGGAAGTGCTCGATGGATGGCGATAAAGCCCGATATCAGATTGGAATCTAAAACTGTCATCAGTAAATTATCGGAGAACATCGACCTTTCCATGATACTTCAGGGAATAAACAATAGGATTTATGTTATTTTATATAAAAGAGAGAGCAAAATTGTATTAGATGACGCAGCTAAAGCTATTGAAAAGGTCGCAGTGTCACGACGATACTAAAATAACAATAAATCGTTATACAAACCGACTTTCGGTACTATTTTGCTTTAGTTTATTAACATACCGACTATTTTTACAAATCTAACATTCTATAAATATCTCCACAAGCCGGCAACTTACGCAAACATATCACGTCCCGCAAGGTACCATCCTAGGCCCTATCTAGTCAATCTACGAAGAACTTACTCGGAACCACGTATTTTCATAACGGGATTGAAGATGTTGAAACCGGTCCTTCATTGAATAGATAAGGGGAGATAGTCTAATTGACTCGAGAATCCGTCCATGTTAATTAAGTATTAAGAAACGTGTTTTTATCCAAGTCTGACTCATAGGACACTATTTGTTTGAATTTCTTTACGAGTAATAAAACTGTAGTTGATTCTGAGGCTGGTTTTGCCTTATAAGCTGATGCTTAAACGGTATCGACAGTAATATAAATGCAAGCAGTTCACGCCACGACGTTAGATATTTATGGTTGAATATTTGCTACGGTCCTTACAGACGTCTTTCGCTTCATCCATATTCATAGCTTCTCAAACATGCATTTCCAAGTGTAATAACTTGTTTGGTTATGTTGATCATATCACTGCTCTACATGGTCCTGTGCTGACTTCAATATCAGTCGTACTCAGGGGATGATGCCATAACCACCATATTTGGGAATCAAGTTGGTGATTTGAATACGTAGCCATATCCATTTGTACATTAACATCACCTGCTCAGCATTTGTTTTTCTATTCACATTAAGTTAAGTGAATAACCAACTCGCAAACAGCTGACTAACTACTCCCATCCTTTTCCTTCGATAGACTCAAACCACTAGCAATTACACACAGCTGCTCATAATATTATCCTGTGTGCCCCCATTCTAAATAACCAGCATAGCATTTTTCTAATTTTACACTCCGAACAGCTAACGCACTCGCATCTCTATGTTTAACGATGCACAAATTACCCATTTTAACACATGCACCATGCAACAGGCGTCTATAAAAGCAAAAAACCCAACTGGTTGTAGGGTTCAATCATTTCTTGTAGATGCAACAGTCCTCGATCCAAATCTGTACCAAGTTACTATAAACTTTTTATTACCTCCCCTCATCCCACCACTTTTTTGGTAATAGAAGGTCATTACTTTTCTGGAATCGATTTTGTGATTAACGTTACTGTAGATTTATTGGCTAAGGCCAGAGGCTATAATTTCACGAGTTACTGGATTGTTGATTTGGGAATGAAAGAAAATGCGTCAGCTTTTAATAAATCAATGTCAGATAGAAACCTGACCAAACTATCTATATATTGAAAAGTCATTAGTTCATTACATTACAATTTGAAATCTATTCAAAGCTAAGATAACTCCAAGTCTACTATTATGAAATATACAGGGTGTCCAGTAAATAGCACGACATACTGCAGGGGGTGATAGCTTGGGTCACTACCTATCAATACAACACAATATATGTTCAGCAAAATCTTACGGATTTACAGTTTTACAAAATTTTCCGAAATACCGAAAAATCTCTACCTTGAAACAGATTTTTAAGCATCTCGTAATGAAAAAATTCTTTTCTAGTACTTTTTTTTACATCAAATTATTCGTGAATAGTTACTTTACTCATTGATAAGTCTTTTTTCTATCAAAGACAAGAATGTTTTCATGAAATACTATTTTTTGTTTAAATTTGCACAGAACTATTTTCTTATCACTTAAGTTTAACCTACAGTGGTGAAAAAAAATTAAGTAAGATTTTGCTGAACATATATTGTGTTGTATTGATAGGTAGTGACCCAAGCTATCACCCCCTGCAGTATGTCGTGCTATTTACTAGACATCCCTGTATAGAACAGCAATATCAGACTAAATAGTTTGTAGTTTTCTAGTTCTTTCACATAACCTATTAGCAACCTCCACAAAACTTTCGGTTTCTTACTATTCAAGATACAAAAAACTTCAAACTTCTTACTCTACCTCGCTATCCAAACTTTGCCGCACGATTTAACACGAAAACTTCTAAACTACTTGAACCAGAAGTTACTCAAGCGAAATCCGAAAATTTCTGAGCCTTTTCAAAACTAGGACGTTCGTAGCGGGCTGCATAATTCACAGCTGACTTGCACTTGTTTGCAATTCACAAGAGCCCTCAACTCTTGGCTGAGTATATTCCCTTTGATCTCGCCAGATTTTGCTCCGAATCTTAATCAAAGAACTTGGCTTAGTGGCAAGAGTAAAGGATTTCGAGGACGCGTTCGAATTCAGGTGTTGATTTTTAGATTGAGTTACGATTTGTCGAGGATTTTGTTTATACCGTTAAGATTTAGGATTCCTTTTAAAGGTTTAGTAATACTTAAACGAGTAACAGGTATTCGTATTAGTGGAAATTAGTAATAAACATTAATGACTAAAGGGTTTTTCTGAGGATAACTTCGCAGTATATGTATGTATATACAATGACGCCATTCACTACCCGAACATCTTAGGTTGGTTGCTATCTGTAAGTAATCATATTATTTGCTATCAGTATTTACCATGTTTCATCAAATGGCTGATTCAAATTAGTCCTTAATAAACAATAGTTTAAAAAAACTAAAAAACACGCTTCCATGGAAAACCAAACTAAAAAGTACAAAATAATGGAAAAAAAGCGTGGGGTGCTTTTAAGGTATTTTTATATGATATTTATTGATATCAGGCACCCCACGCTTTTTTTTCATTATTTTGTACTTTTTAGTTTGGTTTTCCATGGAAGCGTGTTTTTTAGTTTTTTTAAACTATTGTTTATTTTCTATTTTTTAGGGTATTTCGAATTTTGAGACGTATGTCAGCGTAGTTTGTGACAGTTTTTTTGCTGTCCTGGTAACCCTGGCAAGGATAATGGCACAAATTTATGAAATTATTGCATTGTCATCGGTCCTTGACAGGTGTGCAAAGTTTGAATGAAATCTGGTCGTTTAAAGTGGGTCAAAATCGCACTATAAGGAGTCGGTTACAAACAAACATACAAATATACAAACATACAAGTGAAGCTAATATAAAGCGTGTAAAAATATGTTTGCTTCAACTAAACACAAAAGGGTATTACTCAATTTAAACGCTCACGTTTTTCTCATACATGAAAAACTCAAACCGACCCCTGGCTGATTGAATGTCTCAACCCTACTCATAAAGAATTCTAATCTAAAGCGAAATAAAACAATTACATTTTCCCACAAATTAAAGCAATACACGAGAGAAGAATAAAAACGGAAATAAAGTCTGTACTGAATCCAATCAGTACAATTCCCAACCTAATTGTAACAGCAATAATACAAATCCAACTCTAGAATCAAAGTTAAACCTTGTTACAAACAATAAGGTCCAATGTTGAACGACAAGTCGTAAATTTTATTGTTAATTGGACTCCGTGTATAGAAGTTACGACTGTTGATGGTGGAGAAGCTGAATCCAACCTTATTCATGTAGTTGAAGCTGTAGAATCTAATGTAGGGCTAAGTCTGGGCATAGAGATCAGCTAAGCATAAACATATTACGGATCGGAGGTCTAGGACCTACAGACTGTTAGCATAAATGTTAATTTAGTGTGGGTTTTAATTTCAAATTTATAACTGGCGTCAAGTAAATTGGATATGACGAGGCTACTGGGTTTGTGTCGTGTTTTGTCGACTGGTTTTAAATCTACATGGACTGCAGTCAAAGGTGTTCGTTTTTTAATTCGTTTGCATACATGGTGTGCTCATCTTTATCCGATTGTTTATTTTTAATGAAAACTCATTGCATCGTATGATAATCTGCGAGAGGGGATTCTTTCCCATTGACAACTTTTTTGAAAGACATTGTTAGTGTTACTTTAACTCCCTTTTTTTTTCTTTCACATTAATTCATGTTCTAAAATCCTTTAGAAGTTCAAGCCTTATTCCGACATTTGAATTTCGAATTATATTTAGTTACTATATAGTTATATTTAGTTATTTAGTTACTGAATTTAGTTTATAAAAACAAATCATTACAAGTATTTTGACAATCCTGTACAAATTAAGCGAAAATTACAAGTTTAGGCAAGGCAGACAAAAGCAGTAGCTTGGCAACGTAACTGGCACAATCCAAAGTAATTCTTTTTCTTCTCATTTCGTTGGTACATCTAATTCCTTAGACTGTCCGGACCCAGTAGGTGCCCACGTTTATTGCGGTCACAGAAGCGTTGTTCAGATCGTCAAAGGTTCATTTCGAGGGGCATCGTGAGATCAAACCCAGGCAGTCACTTTGCATATTTAATTTTAAAACCAATTCTCTCAAAACGGGGGAAAGAAAACATCGTAACGAAACCAGGATGTAGTAGAACCACAAATTCGAAGACATTTGATATCCACCAACCCGCTCAAGGCCCGCGTGGTGGATTACGGACCACTCCCAAGTAGTCCTTAAGTATGATAAATGTACGAAAATACTAACCAACTCATCAGCTCTTTAGAACTACATCCTCATCTCCTATTAACAAAAACAGTGTACCATTACATTGGCAACAAAATATCCAGAAGCGAGTCCAGGAAGCTAGGGCGTTCTACCGTGACTGTAACACAACACACGGCGTCGTATTACACCGTTAGAAATGGAGGACCGTGTGTACACCGCTTTCGAGAACGGTACACTTTTGTTAGAATAGAACTGACGTGTAAAGCGGGAGCACACTGCATGAAACGCTCTTGTGAATGAGAGTTTTGTTGCTATGCGAGTGTCTATTTACTAAAAAACGTACAAATTTTCATGTAGTTTCACGATGGGGTAGGAAAAAGTCGTTAACGCAGGAATGCCAGAAGATTTCTATGACAAACTATATGGGTGATTAAAGTAGCCATGGGTGAATTTTAATCCGGCTGCCTCTCGTAGATTTTAGACAGTCGTTACGGGTCGTCAGAAAGTCCCGAAAGTCTGACAACCAGTCTTACCTAGGGGCATCGTTTTGTTGTGGTTGTGGAGGTCAGCTCAGTATGCTTTATCCGGTTAGACTGGAAGCTGACTCCAACATAGTTGAGAAAAAGGCTAAGCAGATGATGATGATGATAGGTGGAGCTAATTCAGCATATAATGTTCCCACAGTTGGGATTAAGGCCTTGTCTCTGTGAAAGGGGGTGGGACAAAATACATGCAAGTGCTTTCGGAGGAGTCTTGGTGAAGATAGTCACCCATCCGCGGACGAACCCCAGTTAGCGTAGCTTATCCTTTGATTGACTCGTGTGGCTGTTAATATTAAACCACGAGCCCCTCTTCCTGATTAACTGAATCATAAACACAAATAAGCACTCTAGAACTAAATTAGTGACAATGTTAATGTCGCCCTACACTTTCGCTGACCACCCATTTTGCATACAAATAGTCTGAATTATCGTATGTGACGTCAGGTCGATATCATTACTATGCACTATAATGTGCGGTGGTGACAGAATTGATGCTACCGGACTGGGTGGTCCTTTGAGTTTATAGAGCGAATTGACACAGAAACCATACATTACTTGCGTATCATATGGACCACAGTGTGTATACAAACTTAGACAGTAAATAGATGGAATACTCCCTAAAATGCACACCATTTTATACATAATACAAATAAATATAATTGAAATATCAAAATAACAGCTTTTTACTAAATGCATATGAATGCATGCTCGTATAACAAAAATCAATTTATAAAATTTGTTTCACTGTCTGTTTATCCGTTTTGGCTACTCTACGAAACGGCTGTACCGATTTTGACGAAACTTTCATTGAAAGATAGCATGAAAGATTTCATTGAATGTTTTTTTTCCAGTAGGACGTCCCCATGAGATAATTTCTGATATCCACGCGGGCAGAAACTAGTTACTGATGATATAAATGATGAAATTTTACAGTATCTGCGGTCTTAGCGCTAAAACTATATTTTAAAGACAACCGTTGGATAGACAAAGAGAAAATTATCATTAAAATAGCAACACGCTTGTTTTGACCGAAGAGTTAGACACAGGTGTACACCCACAAATGATTAAAGGGAAAAGGAGAGAACATACGACACTCAAGAAAACGAAAATTGGTAATATTACAGTAAGTCTACAACGCGACATTACAGTCGAAGTAAATAACTTTAGCCAGGTTACTAATTCTCCAGTTTTAATAAAACGTCATTTTGATAACCGACTGACACCTTTAAATAACATCTTACAAAAGTAAAAACGTTAAGACATCGCAAAAGTTATATTTGCAACTGTTAATAAACACCACTTCCTAACCAATTGTGCTGATAACACAATTCTACAATATGATGTTACAACTCACACAGTACTTTACCAACTTACAACACCCACAGGAAGCCTGCAATAAGGGTGGTCCTTTTTACCGAATAAGGACCACACATTGGCAAACGGTTTCTTTTAAAACAAAACATCCAGGTTTTGTCAAGCTGAACGTTCGTTTCGCTGAGCTAACTCTTGTATTACCTGGAACAAACAACATAATTGGAATTAACATAAGTGTTGCATAAACATTTCTTGTTACAGAAAATATGGAACTGAGAGCGCTTCCGATCTACAAAAGAGATAATTTGATGATCACTCTGTAATAACAATAATAGTTATGAGATTAATGATTACAATTTACAATTATTTATATATGCTTAATCTGACATTGTATTAAACTTTAGCTCTTGAACTGACTGTATAACTTGACGTCAATGAATTAATTTATTACGTAAAATCATTATGCATGAGCTCTTATCTGTTGTTGCTGACTTTTGTTTATGAATAATAGCTTTGTGCAGGATGACAAAAAATATTTGCACACCATATTAAATGGTAGAATTTAAAGGGGCCATTATAGTTTAAGACCATACATTGTAAACCTACATTCCGGAAAATAAATGAATTTGATCAAATTGGTAAAACTCAAACTCAAAGTATTTATTTCAAATAAACAATTTACAGGCACTGGATTGTCAAGGAGTTGAAGCTAGAGTAGGCGCCTATAGAGAAGAATGAGCGAGAAGGGTTATGGAAAATATTTTCAACCAATAAATATTAGATGTCTTGGTTGACATACCAATTTGTACTGAGATTTCACGGTAAAAAAAAAATCATCGTCATCTATTTAACTTTTTCTTCAACTATGCCAGAGTCGGTTTTCAGTCTACCAGGATGCAGCTGAACCAGAATTTTACGTGGAGCAGTCGCTCCACGTAAAATCCTGGTTCAGCTGCATCCTTGTGGATAGGCAGTCGCCTATCCACAACCCAGTTACTGGGTAATACGGTACCCCTTGGTAAGACTGGCTACAGACACAATACAATACGATAGTTTTCAAATCAAGTTGTCTATACATTTCATTGTCAAATAGGGCACGACCGTGCCCCTATACATTTACAAAGGTTGGTACATACAGGGCCACAGATCCAACGGTTTACAAATTTCAATCCCGTGTCCTGATTGCCCAACAACGTCACAATATCACGAATCTACACTAATATTATAAAGAGGAAAAAGGACAATGCCAAATATCGGCTCGAATCATCTAGCGTCCGACAGACTTTCTATAATAATGATAATTCATACTATAAAACAGTAAGAATTATACAATATAAATAAAATCTGTAGAAGTACACCTTTGAAAAGTAATTTTAAATAGTTATTCAATTTATCAACACATTTCATAGCTCCAACTTCAAATAGAAATGTTGCCAATACCAAAATAAAATAATATGGATACGGAATTACACTTTCAAATCGATTACAATAATATCAATATGAAGCTAAGTAAGTATTTAAGTACTTTCGTCGTACCTCGTAATTGTTATAATAATAAATAGCTTTTATTTATATTTTTTACTATACATCTTATAGTTATATAATAATTTAAAATAATTTAATTCGATTATCGATACCGTTTAGAATAGTTTATTCCTAATAATGTTATTATAGTACTGGCAACACAACACTTGACGTAAAACAACTTTTGTCACTGTCAGAAGTTATTACGTCAAGTGTTTGACTTCTCACTTCTCCCGCGTGTCATTTGTAAAAAGTATACGTGTGGTTTTTTTCCTAATATACCTACGTATTCTAAAATTATGTAGGTATGTGATATGTATATTCTTACTATAAATAAATATATGTATGATGCAAGGATAATGTGCTAAAAGTCATTAATTTAATTAATCATTTGTTTATTTCATGGTATTGTTAAAATCAGAAGTATTAAGTGGTCAACTTTAAAGAACTATAACTTTTGTTGGTGTACTTCTAATAGAAAACTAATTATACAATCAGATTCTATAACCATTTTTCTTTTTTATGAAATATTGATCATCTTTGTCGGTTCTGGCCGAGTTTTGTAGGAAACCTTGGCATTCTCCTTTGTATTTTTGTTTGTTTGTTTGTTTGTAATGGATGAACTCAAAAACTACTGGACCGATTTTAAAAATTCTTTCACCATTAGAAAACTATATTATCTGCGAGTAACATAGGCTATATAACATCACGCTACAACCAAAAGGAGCGGAGCAGTAATCAAAAATGTTGCAGTAACAGGGAAAATCGCACGGGTAGGCGATTCGACGCGACGGGAAGGGTCGGGGGAACACGAAATTTAACGCGGACAAAGTCGCGGGCAGAAGCTAGTATTGAATAAACAAATAGCTGAGAACATTTGCTACAATATTAAATGTCGTCATAACCAAGGAAATGATATTTTGCAAGCGATTTATTGTTAACATTATGGTAGACCAGTTGAAACGTATTTATTGTAGAGATAGCATCGAGAATCGAATAATAGTGTTATTTATGTTAGACTAGACCTGCGACTTCGTCCGCGTGGATTTCGTACCTTTCCCATTTTAAATACTTTTAGTTAGTTTTTGAAAATTAATCGCTTCACCCGCCCGATGATTACTTACGCTTTCTTATGGATTTCGCTTGGTTTACACGCTTTCTATTAGCTTCACCTGTATGTTTGTAACCGACTCCTTTGGGCGCGATTTTGACACACTTTAAAGGGTCAGATTTCGTTCAAACTTTGCAGGGTTATCGAAGACTGATGTCAATACCTACAATAATTTCATAAATTTGTGTCATTATCCTTGCCCGGGACTTGTCTTCGGAAACTACGCTGGCATACGTAACAAAATTCGAAAGCTACGCTGACATACGTCACAAAATTGGAAACACCTAAAAAATTTAAAATAAATAATAGGTCGTTTCAAAAAACTAAAAAAACACGCTTCCGTAGAAAACCAAACTAAAAAGTAGAAAATAATGGAAAAAAGCGTGGGGTGCTTTTTGAGGTACTTTTTTTTTATTGATATCAAGCACCCCACACTTTTTAGTTTGGTTTTCTACGGAAGCGTGTTTTTTTTAGTTTTTTATAACTAATATTTACTTTTTTTCTTTTGTTTCTTAGGATCGTAGCGTGATATTTAATAGTCTATAACCAGCTTCAATAAGAATTGAATTATCAAATTCAATGATTCAAAACAGACTTTACATTCAGAGATTAGCACATACAAACAAACTTTGTCATCATCATTTCAGACGAAAGATGTCCACTGCTGGACATAGGCCTCCCCAATTTGGGGGGGATTTGCCAAATCGTCACGCTTCGCAGGCGGGTTAGCGATCGCAGTACGGTGGTAAAGTGCATAGAGAACGCTGCTGCCCATTCTCTAGTAAGCCTCTTTGTTGCATTTAACACATGGGAAGAAATAGGGTAATGGTTTTCTTTACGTCCGACAACACACGAAACAAATAATGGTGCCGATTCCCTTATTCACAAACTAAACTAAATTTAAGTTCCGTGCATCTTTTTCTTTCTATTTCATTAAGGAAGGGACAGAAGATAAATTTTAGTTTAGTCCTGTCAAATTAATCAGCGCTTGACGTAAATTGACGTAATTTTAGTAGGCCAGTTTTTAATCACGTCTAAACTTGTATGGAGCGCTGATTAATTTGACAGGACTAAACTAATATTTTTCTTTTGTCCTCTTCTTAATGAAATACAAAGAAGAAGAAGCACTGAACTTAAATTTAGTTTAGTTTGTGAACACGGGAATCGGCACCATTATCTACTAGTCAATATACATATATTTATATAGTATAGATAGCATCGAGAAAATCAATAACTGTAGTTAGTTATGATGGATAATACCGAGGTTATCGATTTGCGTCAAACGACATTCGATTACTAAAGCGATTTAGAGATATGGCTTGTTGTGATTCGTAATATTATTGCGATGACGGTGTTGACATCCGTCTATCACAACAAAGACGCAGACAGGAAAATTTAATAATTGGTTCTCACCACGTGCTATGAGATATTGAGGTGAATGCTCCAACCAGCCCGCGAAATTCAAATTTTCTTACGTTTTTTGCAATTAGCAGGCCAGTGCTAGGTTGTATGTTGATTAAAATATTATTCGCGACTGTAAGACATATGTAGTTACAGAATTATAATCATCAAAATCACCAATACAACCCTCCAAGTTCATAAAGGCGTAGGAACAAAAATAAAACAGAAAAAGTCATTCCTACAGCTTTATGAACATAGAGCGTTGTATTGATGATTTTGATGATTATAATTCTGTAACTACATATGTCTTACAGTCGCGAATAATATTTTAATCAACATACAACCTAGCACTGGCCTGCAAATTGCAAAAAACGCAAGAAAATTTGAATTTCGCGGGCTGATTGGAGCATTCACCTTAAGTTCCATGTAATAGGAGGTGAACCTGTTGCCATCAACCGGGCTCAGATTTAAACTCCGGCTGCTACGGAGAAATTTCAGATAGAAATGCCCCTTTAACGATTTGTGCGACTTGAGAATCAAATCCAGGACCTCTAGCTTAGTAGTAGCGCTTACGACTACTAGACCAATGAGCAGTCGGTTACCATACAAGTTACTTTAAGGTTAATTAAGCTAGTTATGCGACTAAACTATCACACACATTTTATAGAAATAAACTGACTGAAATAAGACTTAATAGTACAGCTGCAAGGGTCGATTAATCTGGTTAAGCTACGCTTGCCGCGGTCGGCCCGTGGGTGGGTCACCATTTTCAAAATTCAAGACCCTTCCGTGCCTCGGAAAGGACGTTGGTCCCGGCTTTAATTTGTCGATCTTTGACAGTCCTTACAGGTCTTCAGAAGCCCGAAAGTCTGACAACCAGTCTTACCAAGGGGTTTCAATTTACCCAGTAACTGGGTTGTGGAGGACAGATAGGCAGTCGCTCCATGAAAAATACTGGTCATCAGCTGCATATGGTCAGACTGAAATCTGATTAAACATAGTTGGACAAAGGTTAAGTAGATGACAATTAAAGTCAGAATGATGGGCAGTAGCGTCCTCCTGCCTGTCAATAACAACAAACGGTTATCACCAATACTTGTCTGCCCAGTGTATTGATAACGGCAATTGCCCTCTGGCTTTCGATCGTTCACTGTTACGATTATTGGGAGGCACATGTGCGGCAATGGGCATTAACAGGATGATAAAATGAAGGTTGTATCGGTAATCTATTCTACGGTAGAAAATAAAGCCAGTATTATTTTAAAATGGAGTGCTTATAAAATAGATTCAGAGCGTTAGAGAATGTTATAGCTTTTACTGAATAGCAAGAAATACGAGTCGTAGGTCGTAAGTCCCAAACCGCATATTTTGTAAATTATTTTATTAACACTGTTTTCAAAACCGACAAGTCTTAGAACAAAAATAATGATCTGACATCTGCCAATCTGCGCTAGACACATGTTGTGAATTACGGCCCACTCACTGTCTCAGAGAAGAGGGCACATTCATGGCTAAATTTGCTTAGATATACCGTATATTTTTGTTACATATACGAATCCGCAATAGGCCCAAAAATCAAAAGTCATTTATTCAAACTAGGCTGAGAGTCAGCACTTTTTGAACGTCAAAGTTACATAAGACAGTCCCCCCAAAACGCCCGCCCTTCGACACTTCCTAGTGCTTTAGCTGGTAAATTACAGCCAGCTTTCTCTCATAGACAGGAGGCCTGTTCCCAGAATTGGGGACATTATGGGCTTATCAGGCAAAGACATACAAGACTGTACGTCTAATACCTTTTCATTTGTAAAGACGAACAAGTTATTTACAGAAACAGAGTCAACGACCAAAGAAACAAGTATCAAGAAATATTGTGCAAAATATAATAAAACTAACGCGGTTTCATTATAGTAGATGCGACAATCATAGTCGGTGGAGACGGAAAGTCATTATCATTACCAATTCGATGCACTTGAGAATGAATTGTGCTGTGGACAGGATTGCAGACGCAGTCTTGAGCAGGTTGATTTATTCGCTAGGCTAGAGAAACGGAAATAAAGACACATCACCTTAAATATATTGTTATAAGTTTATAGACGTATGAGGAACAGGGTGTAAAGAGCAAAAAACTTAAATACAGATCCTAAGACACCGACTTCCGAAAATAAAGTTATTGTTCACTTTGTAGTATTTTTAAGGAAGTCGGAAAAAGTTTTTATTTTTAACTTTTTAGTTATGTTATCTACCCCGCACGTGGTGTGGTGTGATATTGAGTTAATCGTCCATTTGTCAAATTTAAAACTTATATGGTTTTCTCATAGATGCCACTGTCAGAAATAAACCAAATTGAAATGGAACCACACGGGAAGCCCCAGCTTTCACCCAGTCGAAAGTTCTGATGTAACAAAAAAAAATCAGATAAATTGAGAACCTCCTCCTTTTTTTAAGTCGTTAAAAAGGGAGATCCTCCAACCAGATGGGTGCTGTAGCTGGTGGTCAACTGCGCGACAATTGAGGTCAGGACAATTTATATATGTATGCTAGTTACGCGGCAATCTTTGCTGGGTGACGCAGGATTTTTCGTGACTTTAGTGACATCGATGAAGATGCCGCCGCAAATTTACACATTTTCAAAAGAGTAATACGATTAATTTAACAATTTTAATAAGTGCTAAATGAGATCTTTAAATCTGTGCTACAAGTTAGTGAAAATAAGAAGTGTGTACTCCATTGTACCTTGAAGCCCATATTAATCTAACTACCGGTTATATATATATGAGTCACAGTGACAAAATTATTTAACTCACTAATACTAAACAGTCTTAGCGACTTCAAACAAACAGAATTGGGTAAACCGCATCCAACTCTCAATTGAATCGAGTTATACCGGCATTTCAAAATCACTGTGGCAAAAGGTCCTACCCATTAATCCAAAGCCTTTAAAGATAGAAATCGTCAAATATTAACATAAATTAATCATTTCTTTATCGCAGACAACCAAATCAGTTATGACACACTGTATTATAATTCAGCTGTCTATTACTGAAATAATTGGTCTTCTAATCTGGCTGAGCTGTAAGGCTGCAAGACTGTCCGTTGAGAAACCAGCTTTATTCCAAACGTGTCACAGCCTGATTGATTTCGATATAAATGTCGATGTAAAACGGCCAGTGTGACAAGCTGTCACAACAAGTTTTATGTAGAGTTAAATTGGTAATCTGTTATGATGGGGATCTAGACTTTGAGGTTATGCAAAAAAGTCGTGCGGATTAAGTGTACTAAGGCTCGTGGCTTAATAAAAGCTGGCGCAAGAGTCGATGTTCAAGGTTAAGCAACGCTTGCCGAGGTTGCTCCGTTGATGTGTGATCATCCGACATACCGATACCTCTCGTGCCTCGGAAAGCATGTTAAGCCGTCCCTGCAGTCATCCATAGATCTAGGACAGTCGTTACGGGTCGTCAGAATCCCAAAAGTTTGACAAACTTGGTGGTGGTCAGATAGCAAGAGTCGATTTAGACTCTAGCCCAACCCTAACATATGAGGGAAAAGATTAGTCAGATTTAATAGGTTATTTTATGCAGATCTCGAGAAATTAAAAAAAAACTTATCATTGTCATTTTTCTCTAGACTTTATCCTAATTTATTAGTCCAAAATAATCACTCTATTAGATGTAAAAAATACAATTGCATTTCCGTTCAAGGAAGTACAATTTGCAATTATTTTTTTATCAGTATCAGCTGTTATATTTAATTATAAAATAAGTTTATCAGCAGTTATAATCAATATTGTATGTTATAGGTACTAAATATGTGAGTTTATAAGAATAGCCAACCAAATACCACCAAGAATTGAGAAAACGGTTACTTCCCTAATAGATAGATACAGCATCCCGTAACTAACATCATTATACTAAACACCCAAACACATTCTACAAAATAACCGTTGTTAGCAAAAATGTGCACAAAATTGCATATAAGGGTTATTACAAATATCGATTTATTGAAGTGGGGTGGTCTATTATACGTAGAGGATTATAGAGGGGCGCACTATTGTTACGAGCAGCCCCTAGGCACGTGCATCCGAGTGGGCTTTACAAAATTGGTAATTTTAGGTCTTTTGTCCATCCTGTATGGGGTATTTTGGATCTAGTGTGGAGGCAAAATTGTGTGGATGTTTGGCAGGGTAGTGTCAATCTTATCGTTAGGAGATTCAGGCGCATAGATACTTCCATTGTACGGTTATACCCGGTATGTTTAAGGATCTTATAATTATGTGGGAATAAAATGTCAATGTAGGTTATGTTTATGAGATGTTTTATAACAACTTATGGTGGCCCATTCTAAAGAGATACCGTGGCCCTGGCATATAGGCAACTGAAGGAACATGGGTGGGTTTTAGTCAGTAAAAGTCTGACACGCCCTCCCGCTCCGCCCCGAGCGGGACACGTCATTTGATGATTTCCCATCCACAAAAAAAATTATCGTGGCCCCTTGGTCGAAATTAGACAATCAACATTTCAGCCAAAATACGCCTACTGCTGGGCATAGACCTCCCCTAATTTGGAGGGTTTACCACAATCGCCTCGCTTGGCATTCGGGTTGGCGATAGCACTATGATGGTAAAATGCACAGAAAATGCTGCTGCCCATTCTCTAGTTAGTCCCTATGTCGCCTCTTACGACACCCACGGGATGAAATTGGATGGTGCTATTCTTTACCGAGATACGAACGAAATTAGACCATAATTCATGTAAAACTTAATGTTTATTAAATGCTCAGGGCTGGATTTTCAACTCTCTGTTTAACGCAGAGAGTTGAAAATGCAGTGCCTGATAAAATCCCGCCGCGATATTGTTACGTAGATTGTAAAGTCTAGAAACATCATGCTAACTCCATTTCAGGAGGGGACAGTGTTACGTAGATCGTAAAATCTAGAAACGTCACGCTAATACATCTAAGGAGGGGGCAGTGTTACGTAAATCGAAAAGACTAGAAATGACACGCTAACGCCATCTGTTATCAAGTAGCAAATACTACAAGAACAATTGTACGTAGACACCACCGCCATCTTTTATCGAAAAGCGGCATTAAACATTAAACAGTTGTCTCAGGTAGTATCTGGCATCGTCTACGTTGCTTGTGAACTGTGGCAAAGTGTCGAATGTTCGCGAGTGTTCTGCTCGGCTTATAAATAGCGGATTGTCGGGCTGACGGTTCAGTTCGGTTACGGATGCGATCAAATACGATTCAAGCGATACAGTACAAGCGAGACAAGTGATTCCTTTTGACATTTCTTGTTGTTGCGGTATCTTTGTTTATTTAATTAAACAGTTTTTTTGTGTGTTTCGGTAATATTGGTTTTAATTAATTTATCCCGAACCCCAGCTTGTAACAATATTATTACGTCCCTGTGGACGACTAAATATTCGAGGATAAGAAGTAAGTAATGATGTGACAGACCACCGTCATATTGAAGAGTTGGAAGGTGCAAATGAACTAGGAAGAGGAACCAGTCTCGCGTATGTTACACATAGTTAAACCCAACACATTAGGTACGGGTTGAGTTAGTGCCATAAAGGTAAAGAGCGTGACGATACTTAAGCAATGGACAAGGTTTCTAATTATTAACATAATGAAAGTTGGTAATTTTAGTGTTTACTTTCGTTGTTAATACTATGTAAGCTAGGTTGTTTTTTGCTGCCTCTATTAATGAAAAGATCTACGAAAAATACCAGACTTAGTGTGATTTTAGACGCACCCAGGATACTGGGGAATTTTTATTCCGATCCAGCTCGTCCCCTTCTGCCCTCTACCAGCGTTGCCCTAAGCCGAGGTCCATACCCCACAGGGGGTACCCTTAGCGAGTAGTAGCTCTAGTTTTAAGTTTTAAGCCCCGCCTGAAGCCTTTAATTTATTGAGGCAGCCACAGGCAAGTCCATTTAAGTAGCAGATAACCTCCTAAGTTGTGACCTGTAAAAAGCCATTAAAAAAAAAACCAAAGAAAGCATTCTAAATGCCTATAGATTCAGAGCGTCTTTGGTCATACGTTTAACGCAGTCATGATTGTTTTGTATCATCGATAACAGCGTAGGCCTTAATTTATTAAGTCTAGCCACAGGCAAGTCTGGCTAAAGCTCTATTCACACAGCGGGCGGGGCGCGGCGGGACGGGACGGCGACGCGACGCTCGAGTAGTTGTAATGTATTAGATATTACGAACGACTTCACACAGCGCGCTCGGCGACCTGCGAGATGTCAGCAGCGGCTCAGATCACTTTATTTGTCATTATGAGTTACAGAACACTTTCTTCCGTTTCCCTTCCATAAAGAAGTACCTAAGTAGCAATCTGCCTAGTCTTTTCCCAACTATGTTGAGGTCAGCTTCTAGTCTTAGCGAATGCAGCTAAATTCCATCATGTTACATAGAACGACTGCCTATCTGACTTCGGTAACTCAGTTATTGAGTAACACGATATCCCTTGGTAAGACTGTTTGTCAGAACTTCCGGACTCTTTATCAGACTTACAAGATCCAAATAAGAAAGCCGTGACCAATGGCTTAACGTGCTTTTCGAGGCACGGAGAGATCTTGGTGTGTAAAGATGGTCACCCATCCACGAATCAACCGCGGCAAGTGCAGCTTAACCTGATTGATACACCCATGCGGCTACTTAATACTTAACCTCAAGCCCAAGAAACAAGTTTACTGTTAAAATCAACCTTAATGCTATGACGTGCGAGCACATAACGATGTCGTTCCTAAAGTCATTAAAACGCTTATCAATGACGATTCTGTGTCATACACGGGTCATTGGCTGCTTGCATGCGGGTAAGATAAAAATGGGCAAGCACTTGTTTTGCTGTGAAGATTCCGTATATGATAATTTTAATGAGTGTTTTTGCAATAATGGAAACTTGTAAACATGCAATGGCATGTGTGGAGTATTGAAAATATGAGGATTACTTAAGGTTCATTCTTTTATTCACTTATTTATATCCTTCACTTCACACTTCAGGCTGAAAATCAGCGCCAGGCACTAGTTATCTGGTATTTTTGCTGAACAGGGCCTTTTTGGCGCAGCCGTGAGGCAAACAATCCATTTTTTCACAATTGCTGATTCCTTACTTCGCACTTTACACTTTTTATTTGTTTTTTTATCTATCCCGATAATATAGAACATACATCAGATATTAGGCATTTAAACATCGATCTACACGAGGGTTTCTCAAAAGCCTAGTACCTAGGCTAAGATAGTATAAGCTATTCAATTTGAATTGTCAACAGACAGATACCAAAACGTATCATTCTAAAGACACTGAAATGCCAACTCACTCTTCAAAGCCAATTTTACCCTCAGCCACCACTTGACAAACAGACTGACAATTGACAACTGAACAGATGCGCAAATACAAATACAATACGCATTACACAAATCGATTTCTGCGCACATCTCTTCCAACACGGAACCCTAAATAAAACGAATAAATATTCAATAATGCTATTGAAAATAGAAATAAAGAAGTTGCGTCATTTAGATATGGAGGTGTCAATTAAAACGATAACAGTAATGTGGGTAGATATTTGTCGGTTTTTGGATCATTAATTTTGATATTTAAGTGCGGAAGATTACAGTTTAGGAACGGAGAAAGATGTTACGCCTACGCCTTTATAAGTTGTTGGTTCCAGATTGTGTCAGGCTGTAAATCTGTTATAATAGCCCAGGCTATGAAACTGGGCTAAAACATAAGTGTTGTAAGTCCCAGTTCTCCGCGTTACGTTATTTTGTGTTTAGGTCACAAATAAGCTAACACAACAGTCTACAAACGTTTACAGTGCTCTAATTAAGAACCAGCTTGGGGCGGCGAAATGAAATTTTGTTCCATTTCAAAGTTATTCACTATTTTTTTAACAGCATGCGCTTTTGCATCTATTCCGTTAACTTTGTTCTATAACTCTATTGTATCAGCTGACCTAAACATAGAAAATAAAAATTGTGTGTGTCAGCTCCGAAGCAAGACTGGACTTAACCTACTCCTTACGAACAATTATAACATTAATAGATTAGTAAACATAACATAGCGCATAATGTAACGTAACGGAGAAAGTTTGATTTTACTCTCCCCTAACCTACCCCGGGCTTATAAAAAATTGATTCATAAGGAGTAAACTCCAATTACAATTTTAATATCATTCCCTTTGAACTAACGGACAATATTACGAAAAAATATAAGTATCTGAAAGTAGCGCACACCTACATTGTATAAAAGACAAACATAAAAAGAAATGCCTATTAGGCTATTACCTATAGCTATATATTTTTAATGCTACGTACATTATCACCCTATTAATGTTTAAGATATCAACGAAGTAAAGCATAAACATATAGTTCATAAACAGTATACATACGTTTTTCTCAGCCTACTCTTTACTAAAGTGCTGTGTTGGTATCAAAAGTACTCATGTACGAACATAGGGTACATCCTTTTTGCTGACAACATAGGTGGCACTTCCCCAGGCACGTAAGAGAAATAATTACAAGCTTACAGGCGGAAATACACTCTGTTTCAGAGGCTATGAGGTTGCTTCTTCAGTGGAGTTGGGGCCCATTTTCTGGAGCGTCTAGATCTTTCATTGTGGATGGCTGTACATAAGCTTAGGTAGGTTTCAAGTGCTTGTGTTGAGTGAGGTGAAGAATGTAAAGATGACGGGAACATCATAATAATACATATACCTTGTTTTTTTGTGTTGTTCAGGTCAGTTAGACTTTAAAATGTTTAATGGATGTGAATTTATGAGTATCTGTGTGTGTAAAAGAGGATTTTAGTGTAGAGGTGTGTGTATGAGGCTGTCGGCTCCTTTTCTGTGGCTACCTTAATAATTTCAGACCTCAAACCAGGGCTTAAAAAAATTAAAACTAGAGCGACTACTCGCTAAGGCACCCCCTGTGGGGTACGGACCTCGGCTTAGGGCAACGCTGGAAGAGGGTAGCAAAGGACGGGTTGGAACGTGTGAAAATGAAAATGAATCTAGGTATACCTATTATATTCTAGTTTATTTTATTTCAATGAATCTGTTAAAGCATTTGTTTATTTTTGTGGAAATTTATACTATGAGCTTTGGATCCAAACTTGTCCCAAACAGAAATTCGTTTCGACAAAATAAAATGCCTTTGACATATTTTGGTCTGGACTGAATTCAGTCCAGTTGGATGGATGGTTGGATAAATTAATCAATTCTGTCCATTGGGACAGATTAGGTCGATTTATTCATCCATTTGCAAAAAAAAACTCATTCCACTTGCCGACTACTGAAAATTCACGCTCTACAAAAATGAAACAAGAAAATACGAAAAGTGAAATGATTTATCCTAAAGCTTATGCTCGATTATTACTGTTAGAATGTATTGTTTTTAGGGCAGGTTTATATGACGTCACAGCCTAAAACCAGCGCACGATCAAGCGACGATCATTCCAACGGTACCTAATTTGCCAAATTATGGTGTAGTTTAGAAGTTATGAAGGAAAAGATGGACATACATTCCCGTAAAAATCATGACCTTCGTTTTTGCTTCGCCATAGTCGGGTAAAAAGTATTCACTTAATCACTATTAGCACCAGTGGGATTCGTTTTGTAAAACGGTTTCTGGTTATTTACTCAGAACGCTAATTCGGATACTGCCCTGTAATTTTGTTACACGATATGTTTTTATATTGAAGTATCTGAACCTAAATTAAGACTGACATCTGAGTTTGTTTCGCCTCTGCTTCTCAGAGAGAGAGGGAGAGAGAGAGAGAGAGAGAGAAAAGGTCGACTCTATTAAGCTTGTTTTTTTTTTAAATATGACGTGTAAAATGTGATTCTGATAACTTATCTACGGAATAAAATTGCATCCCATTTCACTGACATGGATTATACCTACTGTATCAGTTCACTATCGATTGCTAGAAAACCACTTAAAACATTCTAATTTGTTCGTCCTTCAAGAACATATATTTGACTTCACTGGAACTGATCGATATTGGTGGAACCATACCTGTATACTTTAGGTAATATAATAATGTTTCAATGGCATATACCGTAAAATATTGTGGTAGCTATGAACTACTAATAACCTATTCCAGTTTGCCAAAAATAGATCGCGAATTCAGTAGATAAAGTGACAGAAATTAATTGTTTAAAAAATTGACAACCCCGGCGGCATAAAGGCTCCCACAAACAGGCGCGATGCGACAGCGCGACGCGATTCTCGTAGAACAATTTCTATGTAAACTTCATGGAAATTGTTCTACAATAATCGCGTCGCGCTGTAGTGTCGCGCCAGTATGAAGAAGCCTTAACACTTCGCGGATTACAGCATGATATGTTTATTGAAAACTAGTGATGTATTGGATATTTGTATCCGCATTCGTATCTGCGGATATCCGAGGGAGAAGAGAGATCTGTATTTGTATCCGTATCCGAAGATCTTGACACCATATATCCGTATTCGGATCCGTATCCGCGGATATACATTTTAACGATCCATCACAGCACATCACTATTGACAACCTATTTCAATTTCTCGTATTATACCTACCCACTTTATTAAATGTATGACTGTAGGTAGGTAACCTAAAGAATAAAGGAAATTTTGTGACCAAAAGAATAAAGAACTAGAGGTCTCTCAGACACTCTAGAAATAAGTTACTAAATGCTTAAAAAACTAGTTTCATTACGTTTCAGGGTGTAAAATTAGACACCTAAAGTATTTGTGGTGGGAACTCATTACGACTGGCTACGTTTTTCGTCAAAATAATTTGTCAGCGGAGAAAAAAGAAAGAAAGATTTTTGAGGAAGGCGTCTTTCTCGAATAAAGACATATTTTTTGTGGGCTTTTGAGTTATGGCATCAATTCTTCAGTTCAACTTCAGTAACAAAACGGAAGTGGATGGTCATATCCTAATTCAGTTATTCAGATTTAGACTCGACATTTGCTACATCATAACGTCTACAAAAGACAAAAATACAAAAGATTATTTATTTGTGAATACGTCAATGTTGGTTTGTATAAGACTGAAAACATTCAAGACAACTCCAAAATCAGCCATACTTATTGGCTTCTAATCTAACCGGATGCAGGTGAGTACCAGTATTTTACATGGAGCGACTGCCTATCTTATCTTCACAACCCAGTTACTGGGTAATACGATACCCCTTTGATAAGACTTGATGTCAGACTTTTGGGTTTCTGACGACCTGTCATAGATCCACGAGTGACAGCCGAGTTCAACGGCTTGACGTGCCTTCCGAGGCACGGAGGGGTCTTAGATGGTCACCCAAACACGGACCAACGACAACAAGCGTAGCTTAACCAGCTCGATCGATTCGTACGGCTGTTTTTACTTAGCCACCATTTGAAAAATGTCATGTCATATTCAACAGTCCCAGAACAATTCTAAATAACCAAACATTCGTACATACCTACCTACTTATCCTATTGTCAAGTCAGCTCAATGAAAGAAACCAGTGTAAAAAACTAGGTACTAAAAATATACAATACCAAAAACCTTATCAATAATTCTAGACACTTCCCAATACAGGATGAAAGTGTACATGAAAAGTACCGGTCTGGCCATCCATAGCAGTCTCATCAGGTACTTAATGATGGACAGATCAATCACTCTCAGCCTTATACTTAGTTATTCCCAAGACGCACCGGATTGGACGCGATTTGAATAGAAATGCGCCTTAACTTGATAATGTCTAATAGACCATTTAGTAACTTTGTTAGTTGGGCCTAGATTGATTCTGGAGGCGGATGACGTAATCTACTTGAATTAGGCATGAAGTTACGATGGAAATTAGTATTCAATGTCGGAGTCTCCGGGTAGAAATACGACGGATTTTGTTTAATGATAACTTTGGTGACTTTTTGGACTGAATTTCCTTAACGCGGTAAGAACTGACTGGTAGAAATCGTCACGCAAGGAAATACGTTATGCTCCCTCAATTCGACTTGCAATGCTCTCTCTTTATGTATTTTTACAAAAAGAATAGTTACCTGGGTATCTTTTAATCTACAAAAAGAGTAGTTACCTGGGTAACTTTGAATATACAAAAAGAGTAAGTACCTGGGTATCCTTGAATCTAGAAAAAGATTAATATCTGTGTATCTTTGAATCTACAAAAAGTGTAGGTGCCCGGGTATCTTTTAATCCACAAAAAGAGTAGCTACCTGCGTAACCTTGGATCTACAAAAGGCCTGGGTATCTTTGAATCTACAACGAGTAAGGCTCTGGGTATCTTAGAGTCTACAAACAAAAAAAATAGGTATATGGATATCTTTGAATCTATATCATCATTTCAGCCGTAAGACGTCCACTGCTGGACTTAGGCATCCCCCAATTTGGGAGGCTTTGCCATAATCGCCACGCTTGGCAGGCGGGTTTGCGATCGCAGTATGGTGGTAAAATGCATAGAGAACGCTGCTGCCCATTCTCTAGTAAGTCCCTTAGTCGCCTTTTACGACACCCACGGGAAGAAATGGGGTGTTATTTTTTACGTCCGGCACTACACGGAATCTATATACAAAAAGATAATTAGGTATCTTCGAATCTACAACAAATCATCAACCAACTCAGTAACAACATCTCCTCATGTATACCAAGCTGTTTCTTTACAAAGTAGTTACATTGAACCATTTGATTGTTCTCACTAGTCAGGAAACGAGTCAGTTTTACGAGGACGTCCGGGTGGTGTACCTAGCACCTACATATGTAGATATTGAAGCAAGTTTTCTTTTTAACACGCTTTTATTAGATTCACTGTTAGTATGTTTGTTTGTAACCGACTCCTTTGGACACGATTTTGACCCACTTCAAATGATCAAATTTCTTTTAAACTTTGTAGACTTACGAGGGCTGATGACAACACAATAATTTCACATTTTGTGCCATTATTGTTGCCAGGGTTACGAGGATAGCAAAAAAACTGTCTTGGAAAACTACGCTGACATACGTCACGAATTTTTTTTTATTGTGTGACCCCATAAAATTGAAAATAAATAGTTTTAAAAACTATTCTTTTTACACGGGATTTTTTGCGTATTACGCAAAACGATTGTAATCTTTACGAATATTATAATGAGGTACAATTCGTTTGTTTGTAAGTTTATTTGTAAGGGGCCGGTAATCTCTGGAATTAAGTACTGGAGTAAGTAAACCCTTATCAATCATTCAATCAACATACGTGTTGTAGGGAAATTGTTCACTTCCTGATCGTTTCCATAAAATCAATTTGATTGTGATTGCCTGCAATGTCTTGATTCCCTTTACCCTATTGTTTATTTGATAAGGGTTTACCTTTAATAGGAGAATCTGTTGCTATGTTGCGCATACGCCTATAATGGTCCTATTAACTTGACGCAATGTTATGGCTAGCACGATAAGCCACCGATAAAATCTGCTTGGTTTCTTTCTATTGAAGAAAATACTAGCCTAGTAGAGACCCTAAACTAATGATATTTAATGTGTGAGATTTTTATAATATAGGCAGACTAAACAATCTTGATACATTCATTACCGAAATTGCTTTATTAATTCCGAATCTAGTCTTCTGTTTTTAAACTTCTTCTTTTATTGAACGGTTTGGAATAATCAAATATATTTAATTATTAACTTCTATCGTCTCGTACTGGCTGCATGAGATAGTCTTTATATTTTACAAAATTGTGCATTAATGTGCTTCACTAATTTGAGACATTTATATCCAAACATAAACTGTCGCCTTTTAGGAAGAAGGAATAGGGGAAATAAGAATGGGGGTAGATAGAAGAATCTACATGTATGTTTATAAGGGAAATCGACTATCTACCTACTAAATAAACTGAATTCTATGTACTCGTACATTCCACTTGCTTAAAATAAGCTATCTCCCAAACATGACTATCTCCGACAGTCCGATTCCGATGGTTTATTTCTAAACGTGGGCGTTAAGATTAATCACCAATAAATATGTCGAGAGCAACACAAGGAAGTGTATTTCATCGATATTTTATCGCTATCGTCACGATAGAGTTGGGCCGCAATTAGATCGACTTTTATCGATACGTGGAATCATAATAGGCACCTCTAATTATCAAGTTATCGCGAATGTTTAGAGAAGAAGGTACCTATCTTAGTTTATTAATTGGTGTTATCAATAAGAATGTCGAGTAAGTGTTCCTATTCATCCTGATAAGAATTTTCTTAGAAACCTGCATGTTAATGATCTAGAATTCCCAGTATGATTGTTTGCACTCTTTGTGTCGTAGAATCAAGGGGTTGCTATTTAATCCTTACTAATAACACCAGCCTATTATTGTCCCAAAAAGACCTTTGCCTCTTATTATACAGAGAACGCTCCAGCATGGATCACCACGCTTACTCAAGATGGGTTGGCGATTTCAGACTAAAACTAAGTCTTTTGCACGTTTTCTCACGATGACGACAAACTCAGAAAGTAGCTATGTGTCGATAAAGTCACATTATAACGTGCTCAGATATGAACGCACAACGAGAGCCTTGCCCACTTGGTCATCACGACATTATACTGATACTTAAAAAAACTTTTTTACAAAAAAAAACAACCGACTTCCTTAAAAACACTACAAAGTGAAAAATAACTTTAATTTCGGAAGTCGGTGTCTTAGGATCTGTATTTATGGTTTTTTTGCCACCGACTTCCGAAATTAAAGTTATTTTTCACTTTGTAGTATTTTTAAGGAAGTCGGTTTTTTTTTTTTTTTGTAAAAAAGTTTATATTTTTAAATTTTTAGTTGTGGTATCCACCCCGCACTAATTCCAAACAAACAATGCATATTTAAGCGATAGCAGAAATCGCGGTTGATTTGCTGTCATTTTTTAAAGAGTTCCGGTGTCTGTCTCTGGAACTCATCATCAGATCTATATGAAATTTATATGGGACCATTTCGGAATAAACTCCTTTCGAACAAAAAAGAATTTTGCAAATCCGTCTATACCGGATGACTTTTTTTACCGTCTCGACCTTCATATGGTGTGTTGTGTAACTAGAATAGAAGGCAGGAAGGCCTTCAGATTCATCGTAGGTGACTAAAGGAGCGCGGGACGCGGGTAGAAAGGGATGCGTGTGCGGCTCGTGCGCCTACGAAAGATCAATGAGGCCGCCTATCAGCCAGCTTCAAAGGGTAGGACCGCGCTCCGAAATCAATGAATACATGCCGCGCATTGAGTAGGGTGCGTATGATTTGAGTTTCGATAGATTAAAAAAAAAAATGTTTTTTTTTTTTCCAAATTTCTGTTTTTGTTGTTCTAGTATGAAAATGTTACTTTAAATGTGTAGTATTTATTGCTAGATCAATTTAATTACATGTTATTCAAAAATAAAAATAATAAAAATTTCTATGCCAAAAGCTTCTACTCCGTTCACCTATTACCCCCATTTTTTTTTCAAGACGCTAAAAAAAGTCACCCAGTATATGACGGAGTTATGGCCGAACATACATAAAAAAAAAACATATAAACATCCGAATTGAGAACCTCCTCCTTTTTGAAGTCGGTTAAAAATCGGATGCAGCATACTTATTATTTTATATTTACCACCAATTCAGTTACTAAGGTAGCTGATTATGGAATCATGTTTTAAATTTTACTTAAAAAGCTTAGTTAAAGCGACTACATCCAGCAATAAAAGAAATAGCATTACGGGTTCCTTACGATTGATCATTGTTACGTTGCAACCATAAAAAGTTATGTCAGTTACTTCGAGGTAATTTAGTTTTCCAATTAGTCTCAATAATTTTATGTTATAACTGCAACTAGCATGCTCTTAGTTATTTTCTACTGAAATAATTTCTTATAATCAGGAAATATCTTTAGAAATTATATAAAATCATAGCGTCAGTTACTTGGATAACGTTGTTTCCGGCAAAGAGACCAACCCGTCTCTTTTAGTGTTAATTAGAATTATAAATATTCGTTATAGTACCTATTAAGAAATGTGATTATGGCAAAAAAATTAAAAAAAAAAACCTGTCATCGTTTCTAACGTTATAGTTTAAGGTGTTTGTTATATGACGAAAAGTCAAAAGATATATATATATATATATATATACTTCTGCTTGAGAACCTCCTCGTTTTTTCGTTGGTAAAAAAAATAGTTGCTTCTTTTGTTTAAGAATCAAATGGGTCATGGATTTAAGTAAATTATAAATCGAATAAATAAGAATTTAATTTCCAAACGACAGCTCCTATTTTAAGTTGAAAGCGATAAGGTCAATAACTTCAAAACGACACTGATATCATTATTGACTTGTAATGTTTAAACAACTGTCTTGCTGCTACTGTTTTACAAATAAATTAAGGAAATACCAACGTACAAAATAAATAATAATGTAAGTATCATAAAATGCACTTCATCATCATCATCATCATTTCAGCCGAAAGATGTCCACTGCTGGTCATAAGCCTCCCCCAATTTGAAGGGCTTTACCATAATCGCCACGCTTGGCGATCGCAGTATGGTGGTAAAATGTATGGAGAACGCTCCAGCCTATTGTCTAGTAAGTCCCTTAGTTGGCTCTTACGACACCCACGGGAAGAAATGAGATGGTGCTATTCTTTATATCTGATACCATACGGCACTTATATCTACATATAATGTTAATAGGCTACTAACATCATTAAAACCAAAGATTTACGTCTCAATTTTCAACGGCTAGATTACTGTAAACGTTGTTTATTTTTGAGATTAAATTGTCAGCGGTGTAATCTTACAGTAAATAATGAATATCCCTTAGTACCAAATTCCATTTAGCCTTTCTCCCCCCTTTAGCCTTTCTTTTAGCCTCTTGGCCTCTACCAAAGCTTTAGGAAACGGGATTATTTAGTAATCCAGATTTTTAGATGAGAATAAGATTTTGTTTGATAAAAATGACTATAGCCTATGTTACTCTTATGACATCAGCAATCTGTCGGTTAAAGTCCCATCAAAATGGATCCACGCGTTCCAAAGATTAGCTGGAGCAGACAGACAAACGAAAATAATGAACATTGTTTTTGTCATAAATACCGTAGTATATCATTTTATTCCTTTACCACAATCTGTTGTTTTGATATTACAAACAGACTTTTCAATTTTATTAATTTGCATGGATGTATATATTTATTAAATCAAAGAAAGGTTTCAGAAAAAACAAAAACACCATCTCACCAAGAAAAACTGCCATACAACACTAAATAAAACAAGCTATTGTATATTTCTCGACCTAATTCTGACAAAATTAAAACAATCTATTGTTTTTTTTTTTTCTCGATGCCTGACCCAAAAAAACTCAAATCGTAAAACACTGTTGACATTTCTAACATTCACATAGTGACACATATTCTCGCACCAGTATAAATTATATAAACTTTATTCACCTCCGAGCTCGTTAACCCACGCGAAACCCACGCAAAATTACATCAGATGTCGATAAAAATCTAAAACATTAGAAATCACGGACCACGCCTCTAGGCGATCTGCCGATGCCGTGAGGTCTTGCATAGGCTACAGAATAAGGATGTCAAAAATAAGCTATTTGTACTATGTTTGTTTAATCTGTAAAATTCTGACTTGATTTTCGTACGTCATTATCATTTTGGGACTGTCATAGTGGCGTGCTGCTGCCAACTATTTATGTTCTGTGTTTGTAAGCATAAATCATTTTTGTTTTCATGTTTTTTATATGATTTTATCACTTTCGTATGCACGTTTTTCTTTGAGATATAACTCTATTTTTCTTTCTTTACTATAGTCATTAATTGATCGTATATTAATTTCGTTTTCAAATATAGATTTTGGTAAGTGTAGTTTGCACAAAAGAACATTGAAACAGAGTGCAATGTTTTTTTTTTATTATTAACGAAAAGAGAAAATCATTTGACAACTGAATTCAATAGATTAAACTCAAAATCTCAATAATGCACCTTTTAAAATCTTGATCTCTGAATGCTGAATTCAGTGTTTGGGTAGCCCTATACAATTTAAAGCCTCTACAAATGCCTCTGTTTCAACCCATCTTCAAAACACTATTATTTTAAACCGCCTTCCTCGCCTCGCCACAATAACATTTTGTCAAAATCAGTAATATTTTGCTTTCCTTCACAGAACACAATAGAGCAATCTTCCAGGGTTTGGTAACCCTGTATAATATTTAGTATCACAACAGCGGTCGTCGACGGGGCCGCCCACGCTCGTTCTCAATGGGCCCGAGCCGCCTGTCGCAATCCCTGATGCGTGTGCGCATATGCGGGGAATTTTAGTCTTGATACTTTTAGCAATAGTACTAAATGTTCAACGCAAAATTATGTAGTAAGAAGAAGATAGGTAGGTAGATAACTAAAGTGTACAATAATATCCTAGTAAGCACAACCGTTATGCCTGAAATAAAATAATAATGTAATATCAGACTGTAATTATCCCTCTGCAGGAGCAATAATGTTTAATGTTCGAGTAATAAACTGCCGGCATTGATAACATGTATGTAAGTGTTAGGAAATAAATTATCTAAATATAAGATGTGTACGAGTTTTTAATACCCTGAGATACTTTTTTATATACATGTACATATTATTAAGTCTGTTAGCCATAATATAAATCTTATATTAAAAAAAAATCAATCTCAACTTGTTTTGAAAATTTGTTATTTTTTAATATTCTTTAGGGCTGCTCAGCATAAGACCCTCTGTCACATGAAAACAATGGCATGTATGAGCTAACCAACACAAGTACTTTAACATTTCGATACCATAACAATAGGCTTCTCAAAGTATCAAAACGATTGGTCGCGCTACACCATCCGCGCCATCCAGTCTAGGGAAGTGATTGTTGTTTTAATGGGAACCATAATATTATAAACGGCGATAGTAGATGTAACCCGCCGTTGTGGCTGAATTTATTAACGCTTTGTGCTAATATTTCCTTTGATTTTGATTTATTTTTATGGTTACTTAAGATTTCCCGCCTTATATCATAACATTTTGTGCTTTTATCTACTTAACCGTGGCCGACATTCGTTGTTCGTGAAAGCTGAACTTCCTCTTTGGCCATGTTTTATGTAAACAAATGAAATTAAATTACTTAGGGCCAATTCAACAACCATCATCATCCATTTCTTCCCGTGGGTGTCGGAAGAGGCGACTAAGGGACTCACTAGAGAATGGGCCGCAGCGTTATCCATGCATTTTACCACCATACTGCGATCGCCAACCCGCCTGCTAAGCGTGGCATAACCGCCAGCAGCAAATCCCCTCCCTTTGAGGGAGGCCTATGTCCAGCAGTGGACGTTTTTCACCTGAAATGATGATGATGATGATGATGAATTCAACAATGAAACTAAACACATCTAAACCGCGTTTAAGAGCTATCAGTGTCATTATTGTTATGGAACGGTAACCGTTGAGTTCAAACGATTTCACCACAATAAGTAGTAGGTCGTAGGTTCGAGCCCTGAAGGCTCTTAGGGCCTTATCACACAAGCTGTTTAGGAGCGTCTTCAGAGCGGAGCGGACGCGCAGCTAATACTTCGCGATCACGTCGCGGCTGCACAGCAAAGACGCCGCGGGCGCGTGGCGATTACAAAACATTTTCGACGCCTGTTCGCGGCTTGTTTATGACGTACAGACATAAAGCTATTACAATCTGGCAAATATCTTTAATAGTTTTTCAACTTTAGCGCTAAAATATTACGTTCAAGATTGATTGGCAAAATTTTGACAGTTTCGGATAGGTCGATGTGCTGGCGTCTGTACAATACACTCAGTAACGGTTCTATCCGCGGCGATCTCGATGCGCATCCTCGACGTATTCGCGGTGCATGCGTGGCCGCGAGGTATTCGCTACGCTCTCGCTCCGCTTGAAGACGCTCGTGAACCGCTAGTGTGTTAAGACCCTTAACTTTAAGTAAATTTTTCATCACGCCTGCTTTCAAAACGATGTAGAAAAATATCGTGAAGAAATCGGCATGTCTTAGAACCTATATTTCGAAGACATGTGACATCTACCAACCCGCACTGGGTCCGCGTGGTGAATTTGGCCCACTCCCTCTCATAGAGAGAAGGCCCTTGTCCCAGCAGTGGGAACATTACAGACTTATTACGTAAGTAGTAGCTACGTCTTAAGTATCGTAAGTTAATCATTACCCACAATATACGCACTTAATTGACATGTTACCATAAAACGTGATCCCTGCTGCAGTGGTGACGCACTGTTTCATTGGTAACTATTTATTTTACAAACCACATACTAGGTTTAATTTATAAACATTTGTTATAATAATTATAGTGCTATCGGCCGGATATCCTTACAGTAGGAGTGTTCTTGATAATCACTACTTCAATTGAATAGATTATAAGTACTGTGACGGTTTTGGTCATGTTTTAGTTCATCCGTTCTAAACTTTTAGTGACAGAAGCAGAAAGAACCTTTTCAAATGAAACTTTTGGAGGCTCTAATACATAAAACTATGGATATGTCACTACGTGGAGCAAAAGTTGTATCTAAGGATCGTAGCAGAGGGCAGTCTGTAGTTTTACCCTACCCCATAAAAAGAAGGGAGAAGTTTTCACCTTAATTTATTATAAAGTGGCACAGTCAGCATGAGAAACAAAAGTTTAATATCGTTACAGAATCTGACAATAATTATGCCACTTTATCAATGGGTAGGTAGATAATAAAGCTGAAGAGTGTGTTATTTTTAAACGGCCTGATCTCTGGAACTACCCAGAATACGAAAAAATACTTTTGTATTCCATAGCCTAATTCTTGAGGAAGGCTTTGGCTCACTAACAATACGCTAGGACCCTTAAGAGCCAAGCAAAAGCGCCAACAAAGTCAGAAATCGCTGTGATAAAAGGAGGTAATAGCGCAGGCAGACGATGCAATGCGACGAGATGGGTCGGGGAAACAAAGAATTTGACGAAGACGAAGTCAAAAAAAAAACCTATTTTTAAATATAGCAATGCTATCTGACTTCCACAAAGGATTTTTATAGAGAGTTTACACGATTGTCCTAGGTAAGACTGATTGTTAGATTTCCAGGCTTCTGAAGACCCGTAACAACTGCCATAGATCTACGACTGACAGCCGTGACCAATGGCTTCACGTGCTTCCCAAGGCACGGAGCGGTCTTGTTACCAGAAGGAGGCCCTCCTTGGCGTATTTCTATTTAATAGTGAATGTTTTAGTTTATTTGTGAATGTGAGAACGTTGTAGGCCTTGTAGACTGTAGACTATTTTCTATTTTATTAAGTACCTATTACTTGTTGACAGTCCTACACACTACACAGTTCTCCCATACCTATTAAAAAAAAAAAAAAGCCAATTATTTGTAAAAGAGTAACCGTGGAGTTTCTTGCCGGCTCTTCTCCATAAGAAGGAATCAACAATTTGGAACCGTGCACCTAGCTTCTGACGTTTCATAAGTGCCCTTGTAGGTTTATGTGAAATAAAAATATTTTGATATGATTTGATTTGATTTAATAGTTAAAACACTAGATCGAAACATTGGATACCATTGCTATCGCATAAAAAATCCGTACAAATGGGAAAACTATTCTGGTACTAAACTACGAAGCATCAATAAACAAAATCCATCCAATAAACGCTAGTCGTAAATAAAACATCAAAAGCATACTCTTTGTAACATGTAACAAACGAATAAAACTGCTGTATCCACAATTTTTCCGCAATGCCAAGAACGCTCACAGAGATCTGTCTGGAACCGTTTTTCATCTGGGAAAAACCAATCCGAATTCTAACCACGAAAATCAATCGGGATACGTAGGTTTATGGCCGACTGAAAAAATGGCCTCGGAGAGAACAAAAAATATAATAAAAAGGGTTTTATTGTGAGACTAGGATAAGGAGAATTGGTTTTGTGCTGTCTGGATTGTTCTGGCTGGATTTACCTTTTGATAAAATACAAAATATTGGCAAAGATCTGATATATTTCTGTGGGAAGTGAGTCAATCGAAGAAAGATTTAGTTTTCGCTGTTTGTAATATCAGCACACTAATTACAATTTTTAATAACAATTCGAAAAATATTGAAGGAAATTACTAATCTATTCCTATTTAAGTTTTTAACCGACGAAAAAAAACGGAGGAGGTTATCAATTCGACGCGTATATATTTTTTTTTGTTTGTTTTTTTTTTATGTATGACCACGCATAACTTTTTACATAGTAGTCCGATTGTGATAATTCTTTTTTTATTGGAAAAGGTATACTCCGAGGGTGGTCCCATATAAATTTGGAAAACAAAATCAAACCCTAAGGGTCAGAAAACAGGGGATGATTGATTGTTCACTCAGTGATTGTAATGTATTACCACGCTTAACTTTATACAGAGTAGTTCGATTTTGATCATTCTTTTTTCATTGGATAGGGTATACCTTGCCAAGTATTATTAGTACATTAAAACCACAAAAAATTGTAAAATAAAAACTTTTTAACAAAAAATTAAACCGCCGAAAAAACTGAAAAGCAAAAAATAATAAACCTTAAAATTTTGAGTCGGCGCTGAAAAATCAATGAACAAAGATCACTCAAAGCGCCGACTCATAATTTTAAGGTTTATTATTTTTGCGTTTCAGTTTGTTCGGCGGTTTAATTTTTTGTTAAAAAGTTTTTGAAAGTTCGTCTGGAGAACAAAGTTAAATACGCAATTAATGTTATTGAACTGACAAAATGATAGAGATTGTAATTTTTAACCGGCTTCAAATACAGGAGGAGGTTATCAATTCTGTTGCATGAATGTTTACGAATCAGAGTGATTAAAAACAAAATTAAAAGTTTTGGTTTAAATACAACCGAATTCCAAAAAAAACACTACAAGGAGAAAAATTACTCAAATTCGGAATTCGATGGCAAAAAAAAACGAAAATACAAAACGAAAGACACTGTCTTCCATTACACCATTCCCCTACTGGTTTTCTTGTAAACTTGTAAATCCATCATCTGTCCATTTTTACTTTTGGGGTAGGTAGAACCATAACATTACACAATTTTGCAATAAAATTACAAGAATTTACTATCGTTTATCAATTTAATAATAATTGCCAGTGATGTGAAGGCAGTATTTACACACTTACTAAACCAAGATAAATGTATCACTAAAACATGATTCACGTTCAATAATAGATAAATTGCTCTATGCATTAAATTAACACCACAATGATAATTTTAAATGAAGTCAATTGAATATATAAATTAAAATATAACAAGACTTCCCGATAACGCAACAACAATTCAATATTGAATGCAGCATTGTTAATCATACATCACCTACTACTATGTATTTAAACAGGAAAAATATTGTTTATGCAGCTCCAATGCATAATCAAACAGTTTTGTAGAATATGTATCATATTTTAAATTAATACAAAAACATTTTCCATGTGCTTTTATAATGAAACCTTTTTTTATTTTTGTGGCTGAGAAATCATCAAATGACTTCTCCCGCTCTGGGCGGAGCGGGAGGGCGTGACAGACTTTTACTGACTAAAACCCACCCGTGTTCCTTCAGTTGCCTAAATGCCAGGGCCACGATATATAATTAACCGTGAGAGTAGGATAACCTTGGTCAAATCATGTGAAAACAATTTGATTCACTGAGGTCTGTTCAGATGGTCTTTTGTGGAAGAACCACACAGATTGAGTGGACCTGTCCAGTCAATGCTTGTCAGTAATCGTACAACTCAACTCATAATTTAAGGAGCTCAACTTCTGCCAGGGTCGCGAGATTTGTTTGAAAGAGATGCCGTGGCCCTAGCATATGGGCAACTGAAGGAACAAGGGTGGGTTTGGGAGACGTCATTTGATGATTTCCAACCCACAAAAAAAAAAAATAGGCGCTCAACTTGTGTCATGTTATCACCTTCTTTTTCCAAATAAATACTACTGCACCAAAATTGCGTAACGCGCTGTCAATGAGAATCTGAATAATTTTGAAGACTAATCCTCATACATCTATACTAATATTATAAAACTGAAGAGTTTGTTTGATTGAACGCGCTAATCTCAGAAACTACTGATCCGAATTGAAAAAATATTTTTATGTTGGGTAGCCTATTTATCGAGGAAGGCTATAGGCTATATAATATCACGCTACAACCAAGAGGAGTGGAGCAGTAATGAAAAATGTTGCAAAAACGGGGAAAATCGCACGGGTAGGCGATTCGACGCGACGGGAAGGGTCGGGGAAACAAGAAATTTAACGCGGACGAAGTCGCGGGTAGAAGCTAGTACATATATATGTATGTGCCGCAGAAACTACAGAACGCCACCTGTTAAGATCTTTACATAATCCTTTTGCCTCGTTTATGTTCATACATCTGGTCAGACACACACGCCGGTTGCGAGTACTACGAACCTGACCTTTCTGATGAAAAACACCAATAACGTCCCTATATGTCTGCCTAGGGCGTCCCCTCCCGGCGTTTCCACTCACATCTGCCTTGAAATACCTTTTGTAAGCCGTCCTGCAGTCATCTTAACATGACCAAACCATCTAAGCATACTCTTTTATGCTTACCCCGGCTGCAAAGATTGAGGTCGTGGGTTCGATTCCCACCCAGGACAAATCTTTGTGTGATGAGCACAATCATTTGTTCTGTGTCTGGGTGTAATTTATCTATAATATGTATGTATTTATAAATATATAAGTATATTTATCAGTTGTCTGGTTACCATAGTACAGGCTCTGCCTAGTTTGGGATCAGATAACAGTGTGTTGGTTGTCCTAAGATATTTATTATTTTAAATTTTTGTCACTATTGCCTCATAATGTTCGAAAAATTGTTCTGCTCAACGTAAGCAACGCAATGAATGTGTCAAAATGAAAGCGATTCAACATAATGTGTTACGAAATTACCCCGCCGTTTCTGCTAAGAAATAGAAAGTAAATACCATATGATGCGTCTGCCATTAAAAATAGCCAAAGTAATAACCATAAATACAAATTATGCCCAAATCCCACTTGGTTATAACCGTCGCCCACTATTTGCTTGCCCCACTGACGGTATCACAGATGTTTGTAAATATTTGAGGAAACCATCTAAAGAGGTGATGGTATTGTTTCTATGTAAATATGGCTGATATTTTTGATAACTGGTTTGCACTTTATTGACGAATGATTGCATAAGTTTGTTTGTTTATAATTAGGTGAAAAACTACAGCTGAAGTTTTACCGTTATCACAAAACGCGATTTTGCATTTCCAACTTTATCTCGATTCGGGTAAAGTTCTTGCTTAGCACCGGACTAAGTGTCAGTTTTGTAAATATTGTAGTACTACATTTCTATAACTAGTGAGTTAATAATTCAAAAACCTGGTTTGGTGGTTTAGATCTGATCGAAATAAGAACCTTGTTTTATAGGTGACTAGCTTTAGCCAGCGGCTTCGCCCGCGTTTTATACGTATAAACCTTCCTCTTGAATCACTCTATCTATTAAAAAGTTTAAAAGATCTAAGCATACATAGGGACGGACAGAAGGAAGCGACTTCGATTCATACTATGTGGTGATAAGGGAAATATGTTTGAAACTTGGTTTTTGTTCACAGACGCTACTCAAATAATTTGTAAGTGAAGTGCAGTAAATGAAGGATAATATGATGCAGCCTGGAAAGTGAAGACCCGAAAATGTAGAGCAATTTGGCCTTTATCCAGCAGTAGACTAAAATCTTTCTAGACTCATCCACATCATCATCTTCCCGCACAAAATCTCATGTTTCTCGAAATCAGCGCAACTCGTTTCTTTGGTATAAAGTTCCACAAATTTAGTAACAAATTAAGGCACCAGGGATGTATAAAACCTGCCAGGATCGCAATTTTTTTCGAAAAAGTTACCGTGGCCATGGCATATAGGCAACTGAAGGAACATGGGTGGGTTTTAGTCTGTAAAAGGCTGAGACAGCCTTCAGCGCCGCACGGCGGAGCACCGCCGTGTCCTCGTAGGGGCGATCGGCGGCGGCAACCTCTCGCGTCCGGCCCTGGTGCGAGCCATGGTACGGAGCGAGAGGGCATGGGAAGCCGTCACCTCCTTCTGCGAAGGAGTAATGCTAGCGAAGGAGGAGGCGGGGCGTGTGAGGGAGTGGCAGTCTCTGCGCCCTCGCGTCCCTAGCCGCCGCAGGAGGAGACGCCCCGGGCGTCGGGAGTCGATAGCGGACTCCCGGCCACCGTAGGCGCGAGCTTGCGGGCGGTGAGCAATGGGTAGCTCGCTGCCCGGTAAGGACCAAGCTCGGGTCGACGGCGCGTAGTGTTCCAAGCGCGCCTCAAAGAGATGTCAGCAAAACTAAAGGGGTCTGCTAGGACTTATGCCTGCCAGGGTCGCGAGATTGTTCGAAAGAGATACCGTGACCCTGGCACATGGGCAACTGAAGGAACACGGGTGGGTTTTAGTCAGTAAAAGTCTGACATGCCCTCCCGCTCCGCCCAGAGCGGGAGAAGTCATTTGATGATTTCCCATCCCAAAAAAAAAAAGCCTTCAGCTCTACCCAGAGCGGGAGACGTCATTTAATGGTTTCTCACCCAATAATAATAAAAGGGATGTATAAAAGCAAATTAAATAATAATCCGTAACTCAAAGTAGATGAATGGTTTAAGTACAACCGGAGACGAAGACCATTACAGCTATAATCATGTCATTTAACGTGTTAGGTCCCCAGAGCTAGGGAGCTAATGCAGTGTCAGTGTCGCTATATACGCCATCCTTAACACGCTAGCCAGGGCTAGGTCCTGCCAGAGTCGCGAGATTTGTTAGAAAGAGTTACCATGGCCCTGGCATATAGGCAACTGAAGGAACACGGGTGGGTTTTAGTCAGTAAAAGTCTGACATGCCCTCCGGAGACGTCATTTGATGATTTCCCACCCACACAAAAAGAAGTCGGAGGGTTTGTGGTTAAGTAATAACAGCAGCACGGATTGATCGATCAAGTTGAGCTACGCTAGCCACGGCTGGTTCGTGGATGGGTGACGTTGAACCGCTAACCCCTTGCTAACCCTGGTTGTCACACTTTCGGGGTTCTGACGACCCGTTACGACTGTTAAATGTCAAAGTTAAGACAATTCATTACTAGACGTAGTAGACGTCCGTCTTCTTATTATTCAAGAATGATGTTTACATGGCCAGAACGCAGAACTATATATTTTATTTTGGTAACAAACAATAAAGCTACGCAATTCAAATAACCTCCACATTATGTAAAATACGACCTATCCCACTTTTATCGTGATAAAGTCGTAAATTATAATGTCATACGATGTTATAAGACACGCCTACTTTATAGTTTATATTATTAGTTTATTACCTACGTTAGTATTCGAGTCAACGATAAACAACGAATCAACTCGACCTTGCCGATTAGCGAATTCATTAACACAGACTTGGCTTACTGAACTTTGACATTTTCGCTGCTTTAAAAAAACAATTGGTTTAAAACAATTGAGATTGAGATGTTATTGAGATTAACATGTTTTTTTTTTTAACATATGTCTACATTGAGAAATGGTTTGGACTTGTGAAATACTGTTTGGCAAGATCAGAAGCAATTCCGCGATGGTTGATTTTTACTTTATCATAATTTCTGGTACCAGGCCAACTATAACACCCTCATCAAGCAATGGTGGCCCAGTGGTAATGACTAATTGTAGGTCGTCCCAGACAGCCGCTATCATCATCAAAAGCCTATTAACCAAACCAAAAATTCGTAGACCTGTGTTATGTACTAAACCGCACTGGGCCTGCGTCGTGGGTTACGTACGGCCCACTCTCTCGAGGAGCCTGTGTCCCAGCAGTGGGAACATTATAGGCTTATTATGCTTATGGTGAGACCTACATCCACCGGTTCTGTGCTTCTTGCCTACAGCTGATTCAGATGGCCTTTTTTATATTCTGACTATATAGATTTTATTAGACTGGCCTGTTACTCTAGTGGTTAGTGACCCTGACTGCAAAGACTGAGGTCGTGGGTTCGATTCCCACCCAGGACAAATCTTTGTGTGATGAGCACAATCATTTGTTCTGTGTCTGGGCGTATTTTATCTATAGTATCTATGTATTTAAAAATATATAAGTATATTTATCAGTTGTCTGGTTACCATAGTACAGGCTCTGCCTAGTTTGGGATCAGATAACGTTGTGTTGGTTGCCCGAAGATATTTAGATATTTATTTATATATATTCAGACGGCCTTCACCTTGAAAAGTGATTTCAACAGCCACATTTAGGTTCTTTTAATTAACACAGCAAGGGTTCTATAGTACAGAAACAGGTAAATATAATGATAGTTAATGAACAGTTTTTGCGTTCCGACTGTATTCGAAACATTAATTTCCTTATTTACACGTTTTTACCATGCATTAGCTTGACTAATTTATTTTCCAGCCGATTTGTTTCGTTTTTTGCAATCTTATTCAATATCACATTGTGTATTCAAAGGTATCCGTTATCGTGTATGTATACGTATCGTAAATGTATCCGTTTCCTTACATTAATAATTTTACAATACTTAATAGAATAGAATATTTTTATTTCTGACCGGAGTCCATAGGGTTAGTAACAATTTTTCTTAACGTCTAGTGTTAGTAGGTTACATACACAGGTACAAATATAAATAAAATTACAATTAAAATTCAGCATGGAGCCGCATCCATCTCTGCAGCATCGGGGAATCCCACCGATCTGCGAATACACTGAGAATACTGTTGGTGCTGCCGCGAACACGAGTCATCAAGGATTTTTTGAAGTGAAAACTTCTTTAGCGGCGTTGAGCACTTTTTCTGTAATGGGTATAAAATCTTAAACTCGCGTCAGGACACGTGACCCTGATCGAAAAAGCGTAGGACGGATGGTTTTAATTTGGAAAAGCGCCATCTATTAAAACGAATACGAATCACTTGGCTAGCCTTGGTTAGTATGGTTATGGAATCATAGATGACGCTAATATAAACTACTAAACACGAAGAGTTTACAGTAAAATATATGTCATTAAAAGTGTGTCTAATTCTAAAAAAATAAAATCGTAATATAGCATAAGCCATAAAATAAATATTACTTATGAATTAAATAATTGTAACAAATAACTTTTTCTAAGACAGCAACTCGATTATAGATGGCGCTCAAACTAATCATTCAATTTTTGAAGTGAAAACTTCTTTAGCGGCGTTGAGCACTTTTTCTGTAATGGGTATAAAATCTTAAACTCGCGTCAGGACACGTGACCTGATCGAAAAAGCGTAGGACGGATGGAGAGTAGACAGCTATCCCCTCTCTACGGCGCGGCGAAAATGTATGCCTGGGCCTACTGTTTCGTTTAGGCGGCGCAGGGCGCTTGCGCGAATGTTCGTCTATGTTACAGCGTGCCACGCGCATCCATGGATGGTGACAGCTGATGGCTCGACCGTCTGTGTAGTGATCACATTGTTGTGTATTCGTAAAATTCGTGAATATAAAGTGCTTAAAATATGGAAATTGAACAACAAATTATTCCCTAACCATTCCAAAATATCAAACATGCTCAACGTTAATAATCAAGTTTTCACTTCTGCCGGCACTCCCGGAGTGCAATTTTTTTTTTTTTTGGATTGGAAATCATCAAATTACTTCTCCCGCTCTGGGCGGAGCGGGAAGGCGTGTCAGACTTTTACTGACTGAAAACCCACCCGTGTTCCTTCAGTTGCCCATGTGCCAGGGTCACGGTATCTCTTTCGAACAATCACGCGACCCCGGCAGAGTCATCAGGGATGCACACCTATTTCTAATAATGGCGGCAAAACCATCAATATTATTATCTGCAAACATCCCTGACGCACTACTACGCCACGGCATATACAACTAACTATTTACACTATGTACTAAATATTACTAAGTAACAATATCAATATCAGACTAGTTATGAACTTAATTGTTACTATTTTATTTTTTGTCTGATACAAATGTATTTAATTTATGCATGCAGACACACATCATGCTGCAGTATTGATATAAAACAGATTTACATCCGTCACCTCACACTCACACCGTATACTTTTTGGAACGAAGTTCCTTATCGCGCGTTGTGGGCTAGACGGAAAAAAATCTTACGAAAAGTTGTCACGACATGCTTTAACCGACTTCAAAAAAAGGACGAGGTTTCTCAATTCGACCGTATATGTTTTGTATGTTGTTGTTTTTTTTGTTGTGAGTAGAGAGGGAGAGAGGGGGAGAGGGGGAGAGGAGGAGAGGGGGAGAGGGGGAGAGGAGGAGAGGGGGAGAGGGGGAGAGGGGTAGAGGGGGAGAGGGAGAGACGGGGAGAGGTAGAGAGGGAGAGAGAGGTAGAGAGAGAGGGAGAGGGAGGTAGAGAGAGAGGTGGAGAGAGAGGGAGAGAGAGAGGGAGAGAGAAGGAGATAGGGAGAGAGAGAGAGAATATTTTTGTTGAGTGTATACAGGTTTTTTGTACATAATAAATAATCAAAAAATTATAACTATTATGAATCCTGGAAAGGAACTTCTTTCCATCCGGGTGTCCCTTGACACCTCTAAAGTTTTTTATTTTAACTTATACACATACACTCAACAGAAATATTCTCTCTCTCTCCCTATCTCCTTCTCCCTCCCTCTCTCTCTACCCCTCTCCTTTCCTCTCTCTCTACCTCTCTCTCCCTCTCTCTCTACCTCGCTCTCTCTCTCCCTCTCTTCCTCTCTCCCTCTCCCGCTCTCCCCCTCTCTCCCTCAAAAAAAACACTACAAAGTCAAAAATAACTTTAATTTCGGAAGTCGGTGGCAAAAACTTTAAATACAGTTTCTAAGACACCGAATTCCGAAATTAAAGTTATTTTTGACTTTAAATGTTTTTTTTGTAATTATTTTGTAAAAAGTTTTTTTATGAACATATTCGACAATATTCGTTACATTTTTTTTTGTTTTGGTCAGATAAAATTTTATTTAATTCAAATAACACACATTACGTTGCAGTCATCAGCAGCCTTTAATGTTCCCACTGCTGGGACACAGGCTTGCTCTCGGTGAGAGGCCCAGTGCAGGTTGGTAGATGTTACATGTCTTCGAATGTATGGTTCTCAGACAAGCCGGTTTGCTTACGATGTTTTCAATACTCAATACTTTATTGCATTCCACAATGTATATGCTTAGGTGGTAAAACATTTTATTTAGAAACAATCATCAATTCATTCATCGTTCATCACGTTGCAGTATTGATATTAAACAGATTTACATCCGTCACCTCACACTTCAGATCCAGTGGAAAACCAGCGTCAGGCACTAGTAGTCTGGCATTTTTACTGGACTGGGCCTTTTTGGCGCAGCCTGAGGCACACTATAATGCTAGTTTCTGACATCACACCATACACTTTTTAATTTTATTTTTATTCTACTCTTTCCAGCTGTATACCTATTAAGTGCCTTTTAAACTGTGCTAAATAAATGTATTTTCTACAATTTAACACAACATTTCCTTTCTTGAACAGAAAACAATCAAACATGTAATTTACCTCCACGAGGTGAAGGAAGACATCGTGAGAGAAATCGACACGTTCTTAGCTGTAATGAAGACTAAACTGTGTAATGACACAAGGAAGGTGACGGGTGAAACAGGCTTTTATGTCGAGTAAGAGTCGAGACACGGAAACGTGTTGGAAAACATGATTGAGAGCACGAAACTTTGAACTGAAGGAAGCAGTTACTAAACCTTTGAGACTTAATTTGGTTATTGTTCTGTATTTGTTTTGAATTGTTGCGAAGGTACTTCACCTTCATAATAACCAAAAATTTTATAAAGAATTCAGTAGACTGCAATAACCATAAAATAGACCAGAAGGTTCTAGAGTGGCGATCGCGCACCGAAAGACGTAGTGTTGAAAGGCGTCCCACAAGATGGACCAATGACCTGATGAGGGCCGCAGGAAACTCGATTTTAGAAGCACAAACGAGGCAGTCTATCATCACTCCATGATGTGTGTCCTTTATCACGCTCTTGACATTCTCATTTTTACAAGGTTACGAACGAGTGGACAATCTAAATGATAACGTTACGTATATCAATATTTAATACCCATGGAACTCAAACACATTAATATGAGGTTATATTAACTGCCTCGTAAGTGTAGTGATAGCAAGCGCTACTGCGGACCATTATTTCTTGGGTTCGATTCTCAAGTTAGGAAAGTGTTATTAGAATTTTTCTATCAAAAATTTCTCAGTACCCCGGAGTTTGGATTTTCGCTCGGCTGATTGTTAAAAGCTCCCCCTATTACATGAGCGAAATGTGGATGTAGGTACTATAGGTACCTAGACCTCTACCAATCTCTTGAGAGAAAACAGCCGCTATGTTATGCATATTTAAGGAAATTGGCAACGGATGTGCCCCACTCGGGCCTAAAGTTTTAGTTTTCAGTAAATATCGGGCAGATTTCCAAACTGCAGGCTGTTTCTGAAAACCAATAACGCTTTGCCCAACTAAAGTTTCAAGAGAATGTTTCCAATATATGTAGATTCTAGTCTCAAGTGCTTCTTTGGCAGGCAGAACTATTCCACTTTACCTATTGGCCATTAGCGGTATGTGATGGTACTTCGGAAACACTGCCAAAAGTGGTTTCTAGTACTTAGTAATTTCACAATATACCATTTGTTTTGTTACTCTAGATATGGTATAAATAAAGACGAGAATTAATTATGTTAATTAATTATTCAGTTGAAGTAAATAAGGTTCACAATGGTAAACAAATGTGACGTCACACCTGCGTACAATGGCTCCATTTAGAGAGTGATCACAGAGTAGATAGCAAATGGAATTCTAATAGAGAAAGAGTTTAAATAGGAACTGTTTGGCACGATGCTTTTGACGATCATTCGCAGACTGAGAGTTTATTATCCATGTCCATTTATTGAAAAAGTACTGTTGACGAAGTGGTAAGAGTAGTGGGGGCCCAGTGGTATGGGGCCCAACTTATGACATGTAGCTCATGAGTTCGAACCCAAGAAAGCACTTTATTTTGGGCATTTAATTTCCTCATTACTGCTCACAAAACTATGAAGGAAAATATCGCGAGAAAACCGGTATGTCCTAGATCTAAAATCAGGAAAGCTCAGATACTGGGCACACGTGGTGCATTATGGCCCCAAGGCTCTCACAGATAGTAGGCCTGAGTCCTAACTGTGGGAACATTATAAGCTGATTGAGTTATTCATCGACTTTAGTTTTGGTGTAGAACATTGCTGAAGTAAAATAAATTTTACTTAATTACAGGCCATGTAAAATACTGGTATACTGATCCGGTAAGAGTAGAAGCCAATCCTACCATAGTTGGGAAAAGACTAGGTTTTATCAATTAAATGGAGTGCATTTTGAAGCTGCAGCGAATAGAAAAGAAGAAACGAATTCACCGCCTTTAAAAGCCAACGTGCCTTTATAAATAGGTATGCAAAATCTTTAGTACTTCATTAGTTATTCCCTCCATGATACAGATACACGCGCCTAGGCATTCGAAAACATGTAATAAATCAGTCTCTTGCGCACTATGACGCGACAAGAGGAATGGACATGTATTTATAGAGAATTTGTCATGTCATTGATTCGTATGTGAGGTAGAAGTGTCGTATATTTAATTTAGTAGGTTTATAGTTCTGTGTGATTGTTTTCATTATGCTGATGTGTGGGTGCGGTATTGAAGAAGTATAGCCTACGGGCCATTTCCTCAAGTGAATAAGGGCTGATGGATTACTTATGAGAAAAATTTAAATGGCATAAAACTATTAGTAAGTTATTGCAATTTAATTCGTATAGCATTGTTATAAAGTATAAATCAGAATTAATGCCGTGAGTGAGTGAATTAGTGATGTGATGATAAAAAACTCGACCTAATCATTCAAATTTATACCTGACTATACTGAGATAAGAGTTAAGTTGCAATGACTTACTAATAGTTTTACGCCATTCAAATTTGTCTCTTGAGCAATCCCTTAGCACCTATCTTATTACTAATAGTTTTACATCAATCGTGAATGTCCTACCTTAATTCTTGCTCTGATAATTACAATTCAGGCCTGTTGGTCTAGTGGTTAGTGACCCTGACTGCTATGCCGGAGGTCGTGGGTTCGATTCCCACCCAGGACAAATGTTTGTGTGATGAGCACGATCATTTTTGTTCTGTGTCTGGGTGTAATTTATCTATAATATGTATGTATTTAGAAATATATAAGTATGTTTATCAGTTGTCTAGTACCCATAACACAAGCTCTGCTTAGCTTGGGACTAGATGGCGTTGTGTGATAGTTGTGGAATATTATTATATTATTATTATTATTAATTTAAAAAATATATATAATTTTCTATACATTGGGTATTATTAAAGAATGGGGAAAAGGGAAATAACTTAAGAAACCTTATGGTAAACTTTTGCCTATTACCAAAACAAAAATCGTTTCATTTTCGTAATGTCTCTGCACCATTTCATCAGTGACAAACCCAAAACTGACTTGCTAAAACCATAACGTAACAAAAAAAGTATTAAAGGCAGGTCTCCTTAAGCTCTTTATTTTTCTTTGCCATTGAGGTAGCCCTAGAGGTGGGTAACTCCGGTGGTACTGATCCAAAGGTGCCGGTTCCGAACGCGGATCCGGAAACCTTATTGACTCCTCACAATCCTTATCGGCACCGCGGTACCAAATGAATCCGGTCCCGAGAGACGGAGCGGCGGAGCGGCGGAGCGCAGGTTCGGACTAGGGCATGCAAACCGGATACCCGGATAACCGAAAAAACCGGATAACCGACTGATTTGAAACCCGGTTTTTTTAGGATAACAAAACCGGAGTTTTCGGTTTTTTCGGTTAACATTATAAGTAAGCATTTTTCGACTACTAAACTGACGGCAACTACAACTCAGGAAAACTTAGACTATACAGTACCTAGTAAATGTTTCATGTAACATCAAGGACCAACTCCGACAAGAAATAAAGAAGGCTCTCAAACAACATACCTCTGGTGCAAGCCTATCTACAGAACTTGATTTAGAAACTAAAATCAGGGTGGAAATGGCACTTTACGACGGTGGAGGAAAAATGGGAGAGCACTTAATAAAAGTATATAAACCTTTGGAATCTATACCTCCAACAAGTGTGGAATCAGAGAGAGCCTTTTTATCAGCAGGTCTCATCTATACTAATATTATAAAGCTGAAGAGTTTGCTTGTTTGGTTGAACGCGGTAATCTCAGGAACTACTGGTCCGAATTGAAAAAATATTTTTGTGTTGAGTAGCCCATTTATTGAGAAAGGTTATAGGTTATATAACATCACACTACGATTAAAAGGAGCGGAGCAGTAACGAAATATGAACGAAAACTAGCAGGCAATTCGATGCGACGGGAAAGGTCAATGTAGAAAAAATTGACGCGGACGAAGTCGCGGGCAGAAGCTAGTCTGTTTTATCTATAACAATGACAGATTTATTTTGTTTTGGTTTATTAGGGAATAAGACTTCCATTTTATGCGATATTTCAATAATTATTTTGATTTCATTTTACGTACTGTTGATTTTGCCTGTTTGTATTTTATGACAGTTCAATTGTTATTTAATATTCTGTAATTTTAAGCCTTTGTCTACCTACCAAAAGTTCAAAATTGTGTATGTTAGGTTTTAAAGAATATGTTATTTTCCTAAATAATAAGCTTTATGATTATTATTCTATGTTTTGTATAAAGAAAAGAAACTTTTTGTATAGCCTAGGCGTTAGTACTTGTAGCTTATTTCAGTCCGTAAAAAAAACATATTTTGATTAGACTTCAGCATTTTCATTTCTGTACAGACATATTTCTCATTTATTAAAAATCAAATAAAAAAACCCGAAAAAACCGATTTAACCGGTTTCACCGGTTTTGTAAACATAAACCCCGAAAAACCCGGTTTTTAAAAACAACCCGGTTTTTGCATGCCCTAGTTCGGACTCGTTCACTTATCACTACTCGCTCACTCGCTCACTCAGTGACTCGGTGCGTCGTGAGTCGTGTCGATGCCTATTGCCTACTACTGGTTTGGTTGGTAGACAGACAAGACACGGACACGAAACAACATGATAAGCGTCCTTGGTACTATGAAGTTAGAGTTCAAAATTGTCCAAGAGCTGACGATTAGACAAACATAATAAACATTACGGTGCGCTCTTATTTCTACTGCATTAGAGTTTAATATGGATTGACTGGCACGCATAAAGCACGCATGTTTTGTGTGTTATTGCTGTAGTGTAGTCGCTTAAAAGAGTGACCACGTCAGTTCCATGCGAACGATTATTTTCTAAAGCGGGTCAAATTATCAACGAAAAAAGATCAAGAATAACTTCTTCAAAAGTTAGAAAGCTTCTATTTTTAAATCATAACATGTAAAGTAAAGTAACTAAAACAATTTTTTTGTTATAAGAAAGATATAGAGAAAAAAAGAACTGATTAAAAAGTAGTACTCATAATAAAGACTTATTTTAAAATTATTTTTATTTCATTTCTTTCTTTCCTAACAATTTACGCTGTCCGAAATTTAAATCGTATGATTAAAATAAAATAAAATGTCCTACTGTAAGTTCTGTAATGTAAACTGTTCAATTCAAAATGTGCCAAATGATCCAAAGTATTCCGAAGATCCGAATGAATAAAATGTTCTGGTCGAACCGCGGAACCAAAATAACCGAGTGAGTCCCGGTGCCAAACGGAACCGAAGGAGCCGATAAGGTGAACCGGTACCGGAGTCGGAGTCGGAATAAGTGAATCAATTCACTTGTCGGAATAAAGATTACCCATCTCTAGGTAGCCCACAAAGCATCACAATGCCATATGGGACTTCATTTAATAATGTGACAACTATCGTACGCTACACAAATGGGTGGGTGTGGCGCCTTTACGGTACAACATCCACAGAGTAAAAAATCAGTACAGAAGTGACACATTTATTTTAATTTTTGCGAACACTTACGTTGCCCAATATACCACCTACGGCTTCCCATTAAGACTACCTGAAGGCTAATTATCCTAATTGAAAAAATCTAGTCACAATCTCATCTCGGAAACAACCAAAAGTCAGAGACTTGTCAAAAATGTATGGAAACTCGAGGTATTTTTGACACATTGAGACTGAGAACAAACTGTGAAAATTTTTAAAATTACGAGAATTGTTACTTAGATTGGAGTTGATCGGATTGACCGGTAAATTTTAATTGCCTCAAAATAATTGATACTCGATCAATGGACGTGGTCCAGCCGCCAAGCTCCACTCTGCATAGACATAAAAGGTCATTGTTCACCTGTCCACTGCAACCTAGTTGCATCTTCACTTGTTTGTCCAACTTCTTCCCAGCTAAAGCACTAGGAAGTGGAGATGGGAGGGCGTTTCAGGGGACTGTCTTAAGTAATTTATAGGTGACGTTCAAGAAGTGATGATTCTCAGACTAATTAAAGTGAATGTCGGTCTTCTGTTTTTGTCCCGTATTGACCCAAGGTGGTGCAAATTTTCGATCATTGAACAATGTACCTATGCTGCAATCGATGATACACCACAATGATGGCTGTGTTGAACGTATAACCAATGACACTCTGAATCTATAGGCATTTAGATAGGTTTCCTTGCGAGCGTTTTTTTTTTTTGGGTCCACGTAGGAGGTTGACGGTTGCTTAAATGGACTGGTCTATGGCTGCCTCAATAAATTAAGGGCTACATCCAGGGTTAACATAAGGTTGAGGTTTTAAAACTTAAAACTAAAACGACTACTCGCTAAGGGTACCCCCTGTGGGGCATGTACCTAGGCCTAGAGCATCGCTGGTGGAGGACAGCAAGGGACGGGATGGATCTATGATTATTATTTAGGGACAAATTTAAAGCAAAGTTAAATACTTAGTGACTACACGCTAAGGAGGGTACGGACTTCGGCTTATGGTGTCGCTTTGGGAACGGGACTGTCCCTTCTATAAATTCTTACTCTACGACACTAGTAGGAAATGGGTCAGCGGCACACTTCCGACGATACAATAGTAAATTGCTTCCCTTGATGATATGTGGATGTGAAGCAACTAGTTAATGCAATTAATTTACTAGCAATGGATGGTACTGACAGAACTGAGAACGTGTTACAAGTAATAGACAATAGATTCTTCAAGATAAGGATCTGTTTCACTGTGCCCGGGATGCGCAGAATTCCTACATTAGTTAATGTAATTAGTAATTATTTTAATTATTAAGTTACTTTGTAAATGTATCCCTCTCTCTCTCTCTCCCCCTCTCTCTCTCACTCTCTCTCTACTCACAACAAAAGAAAAACAAATACAAACAACAAAATATATACGGTCGAATTGAGAAACCTCCTCCTTTTTTTGAAGTCGGTTAAAAAGTGTCGTTACAACTTTTTTTCTCTTAATTTCCGTCTAGCCCCCTTTCGCAACGCGCCATAAGGAACTTCGTTTCAAAATTTCGTTCCAATAAAATGGCACAATTTGACAGAAATCAATTTAGAATTTACCTTTCTGTTATACCTATTTTATTACGAACTTTGTTTAAATGGAAATCAAAGACATTGCAACATAAGGTTCACAATTAGCCTTTTATGTTCTAACTGCTGCGACACAGGCCTGCTCTTTCTGAGAAAAAGAGTCGGCCGTAACCCACCACGCAGGCTCAGTGCGCGTTCGTAGATGTCACATGTATTCAAATTTTTGGTTCTAGGACATGCCGGTTTCCTCACGATGTTGTCCTTCACCGTTTTGAGAGCTGTAGTGAGGAAATAATTTATACAAATTATAGTACCTGCTTAGGATCGGACCCATTCGGAAGTTACGACTTAGTATTTAACTTATTACTTAAAATAGTGTTACTGAAAAGTGAAAACACTTGTATTTTTCCTTAAAAATCTAGTACATTTATAAGTGTAGAGAGTTTATATATGTAGGTACGAATGTAATTGCGTAACTGTGATGTTCTGTGAAGTCTGTTTAGCGTCTGTAAATCAGCTTGTGAAATGCTCACGGTATTTTAAGATGGGCTAGGTACGTTTCCGTTGTAACTAACGTCACGAGAAAATCGCTAATCGGACGCAAGCGTAACTGTTTAGTATGAACGAAAGACAGAAAAACAAAAAAAAAAAAAAAAAATGACCTTTCGATCAAACACGATGGGTTTCTTTATTGCGAACTTAACCTAATCTTGTCCTGTATAGATTTCTGCACTTCTTGTGCAAAAATCTTGCCCCTATACATGAATAACCTTAAAATAATTCAAGCGACATGAGACATAGGTACTAGTAATCAATCAAATAAAATAAAAAGGACAAAAATCAATCAACTCACTCTATCGCAGTACACTGCTAGAGATAGGCCTCTATCATGTTGCGCAACAACACCCTGTCTTTCGCCTTCCGCATCCAGTCTATCCCAGCCACTTTCTTTAGATCATCGGTCCTGTTTAGACCGTTCCCTATATCCCTATGTGATGAGGGCAAGGACGTCTTCAATGAATTGATTTATTGCTTCAATTATTATAAACGTATATTTTTCTTAATTTTAACAATAAATTGGTGAGAGATACGAAGCTTAACCGTTTTTTCGTGGAGAAGAGTGAAGTTGGTTGCGGCGGTGCTGCGGTGCTGCCACGATGTTCACGCCGCAGAATGTTTGCGTTATTCGCCGCTAGATGGCGTTGCAGGTATATTGAACAGGTCCATCTACCTGGGGGCCTCACATGCTACGCTTGCCAATACGCGGTCTCCACTCCAGGACTTGTGTGCTCCCTTGGCCATGGGTCCTTCGACAGACATGGCCAGCCCTTTGCCACTTCAGCTCACTTTTTCTGCGAGCTGGTAATATATTATTCTAAAAATAAACAATATCGTGTGGTGCCGGACGTAAAGAATAACACTACCCCATTTCTTCCTGTGGGTGTCGTAAAAGGCGACTAAGGGACTTACTAGAGAATGGGCAGCAGCGTTCTCTATGCATTTTACCACCATACTGCGATCGCCAACCCGCCTGCCAAGCGTGGCGATTATGGCAAAGCCCCCCAAATTGGGAGAGGCCTAAGTCTAGCAGTGGACGTCTTACGGCTAAAATGATGATGAATGATGAAAGATAAACAGAACGATTATTCTGCAATTATTGAACAATGAGGTATTAGAATATTTACTTTTAGATGTCACATTATCATGTTCGATGCTAAGTTTTAGATAACTTAGTCGGTAACTAGATAAGATAGGAATGACTGACATTGCTGATTGTACTTTTTTATCTATTCGAGAGTCTTTCTAGATAAACTAGAAACCTTATCACTAAGAGTCATCAAATAGAAAATAATTCAGCTGAGAATTCGATATTATCTAATATTTGGATACCTAGCATCTTTTAAACTAATGCCTATTCCAAATGCCTTATGAACTGTTCATAACTTTCGATACAAATTCGTTTAAGGCGAGCCGAAAACATGTCATTTGTCAAACGCTTTTCAATCCAGTCAAATATCCAGCAATTTATAATGAACCCAGTGGTAATGGATTCAAAACCTAAATTGCAATACCTACTGTATCAATATTAATTTGCCATGAGCTCAGTTGAGCTGAGTGTTTCTCTTGCGCATCTCCATCCGCCATCTTTGATTTTCCCGTGACACAGTGGTCACAAACCACGGGTCGCTTCCACGTGCTGTTTCGTTTTACAACTTTTTAATTTACGTCACAAGAGGTGCTTACTCGCTTAAATTTATGATTCGCTCAAAGAACCACTTAAAAACTTTACGGTGGGTACAACTAACACGTAGTTATGTGGAATTAACTGTAATAGGTATAGGTTAAGTAGGCGTTTAGGGGTGTTTAGTAAAGGTGTTAAAATGTTGGTATTTCTTTTTATGCTGAGCTTCCATAAATCTTTGGTCTTTGATCATTTGTGTGTTAATGTGTTGACCTTAGAGATTATTTTTATTTAAGACTTAAATTATCACTTTTATGTAGGTCGAAGTTTTATGTGGTGTGCTCTATAGGCTCCCGCAGACAGGCGGGTGTAAAATTATACAAGACAACAAAATAACTATGATAGTGAAGAAATCACAATTTCCATCATACATAGTCGTGACCTGCTAATCTTTATTGAAGATTATTAATTTAACTATCATAATAACGTTATGTCAGTAGATCGTAAAACATCGTTGCAAAACTAGTTGGTAATTTGTACGGATAAGTACATGTAAGACAACAGGCTTATTAGTTGATTCGCATGAAGAAACTCGCCTGAAACGGGCGAATTGATACTTAACTGTTGGTGTGGTGCCGGACGTAAAGAATAGCAGCATCCCATTTCTTCCCTTGAGTGTCGTTAAAAGAGACTAAGGGACTTCCTAGATAATGGGCTACCTACCAGCCTGCCATACGTGGCGATTATGGCAACCCCCGGCTTATGGCTAGCAGTGCACGTATTTCGGCTGAAACGATGATTAGTTAAATAAACTATCAAGTAGGAAATTTACTTTTTTTCTTGTTACGGTTCCGTTGCTAAATGGCAAAAAACGGAACCCTTATAGATTCGTCATGTCTGTCTGTCTGTCTGTCTGTCCGAGTATGTCACAGCCACTTTTTTCCGAAACTATAAGAGCTATGCTGTTGAAACTTGGTAAGTAGATTTATTCTGTGAACCGAATTCAGATTTAAACTCAAAAATTGAAAAAAAAAAAACAATAAATTTTGCGGTTCCCCATACTTAGAACTGTTTTTTTTTTTTTTTTTCATCAAACCCATACGTTTGGGGTATCTATGAATAGGTCTTCAAAAATTATATTGAGGTTTCTAATATCATTTTTTTCCAAACTGAATGGTTTGCGCGAGAGACACTTCCAAACTGGTAAAATGTGTCCTGTCCCCCCCCCCCCGTAACTTCTAAAATAAGAGAATGATAAAACTAAAAAAAATATATGATGTACATTACTATGTATACTTCCACCGAAAATTGGTTTGAACGAGATCTAGTAACTAGTTTTTGTTAATACGTCATAAATCGTAAACCGCAATTTACCGTTCATTCCATCAACTCAAACCTCAATATCATTTTTGAAGACCTATCCATAAATACCCCACACGTATGGGTTTGATGAAAAAAAAAAATTGAGTTTCAGTTTTATGTATGGGGAACCCCAAATATTATTGTTTTAAAAAAAAAATGATACTAGAAACCTCAATATTATTTTTGAAGACCTATCCATAGATACCCCACGTATGGGTTTGATGAAAAAAAAAAATGTTGAGTTTCAGTTCTATGTATGGGGAACCCCAAATATTAATGTTTTTTTTTCTATTTTTGTGTAAAAATCTTAATGCGGTTCACTGAATACATCTACTTACCACGTTTCAACAGCATAGCTCTTACCTATAGTTTCGGAAAAAAGTGGCTGTGACATACTCGGACAGACAGACATGACGAATCTATAATAAGGGTTCCGTTTTTTGCCATTTGGCAACGGAACCCTAAAAAGGAACTGCATTTTTATACATTGGGTTCTTAATTCAAAAACTTGCTTGGTAGTTTAAACCTGATCTAAATAAAAAGTTTGTTTTATAACAATAAAAGAGAATTTAACTGAAATATTGTACTAGGTACTTGTTCGAATTTCAACCATTATTATTTTTTATTACTAAATATTTCATATTTAGAGGCGACGCCATAACAACGTACTATTTAGAAAACCGCCTTTGCTGAATTATGTAGATAAGCTATTGGCTAAGAGAAAACTAAATGCCTATAATATATTACATAAGCATTACCTAAAGCTAATATTAAAACATTATGTAGCCTATCATCAATAATTCGAAAGTTATCTAATAATACTATGCGAAATAACGTTAGGCAGCAATTTGCGAAATTAATGGTCGACCTTCAGTAATAATTGGTAGGCTGGGCGCAATATTTGACAATTAAGTAAGTATTATAATAATAATCGAATGGACAAAATGTTCTAGATTTAGGTTTAATTCTCCTGTGACACGATAAGAGACAGAGAATACGTAAGTAGTAGATTATTAACCAAGGGGATAAAGCAGTGTCTTCTGTCGCGGGTGCGAAGGACTCGAGGTTTACTCCCGAGCGTAGCGAGGGTGTTAAAAATAAGATGAGTCCTGAGTGTAGCGAGGAATTTAAGTTCACCCAAGACTGAGACAGCTTTATCACCGAGGAAAATACTCTACTTTTCGTACCATTTGCGAAAAATTAACACAATAATAATATGAGATAAGCATTTATTAAAAATAATGACAATTAAAAGTAAATTAAAATAAACTTAATGTTTATGTATTTGAAGAAAACAAAAACGCGGCATATTCCTAGACTAATATTTTTTTGTCGGAAAAGCAAAGGCATCAAGCTCATACAGCCTCGTTGGTTTTCGTAATGACAGACAAACAGACAGACAGACAGACAGACAAAAATTGTAAAAAATGTTGTTTTGGTATATGTATCGTGTATACATCCTTACCAAACTTAGTAAAAAGTGGTTATCTTAATATTAAAAACAGACACTCCAATTTTATTTATGTGTATAGATCATAACTGCATAATAAATGCGTATTCCTTTTTCAAAAAGATGTATAATGCTTTATATACAAACTCAATGGTGTAAACACAGATGTAGTTCAGTATAAATTTCGGTAAGTATTCCAAATTTAAATAACATTCTCCCCCTAGAGGATGAATGAAATTCAGTACAATTTTCTTTCCCTGTTTTTAACAGATTAGAAATGACTATTGTTATGTTCGCTTTTTGTGGCATAGAACGTCACTTTTTTGAGCAAGTGGTACGAAAATGTTTTTATTTCTTTATTGATATCATAGCTAATGTACCTACGTTGGAAAGCATGTTAAGCTGTTGGTCTCGTCTGTCATCCGTGGACCTTGAACAGTCGTTACGGGTCATCAGAAGCCTTGAAGTCTAACAACCAGTGTTACCTAAAGGGTATCGTATTACCCAGTAACTTGGTTGTGGAGGTCAGAAAGGCAGTCGCTCGCATGTAAAATACTGGTATTCAGCTGCATCTGATTCGACTGGAAGCTGGAAGCAGTCAATCAATCTGCCTTTATTTTACTGAATAAAGGCAGATACATTGATTGAAGCTAAAACGCTTGCATAAAGAAGACTGCAATGATAATATCGTCTTGGTAAAAAAAACCAGCACTACTTTCAAAAACAATTTCACTCCTCATTTTTACCCCAACAAAAGCAAACAATAGATAAACTAGAGCGAACGCCTGAACAAATTGATTGTTACAAAGTATAACTATGTAACTGTATAGTGAACAGCTGACCTGTTCCGATTCGCAACTAATGTACAGTTTTGGCAGCGTCTCTAGTTCAAGTACAATCAGTGGCAATGCCAAGGTTGGCATGCAAACGGTACGTGTGAGCGAATTGTAAATCAATGGCAGATACCGTGTTATGTTTTATTGCAACGGGATTTGTTTGTTTGTTAGAATGTGCGTCAGAGTGTCCGTTTGTTTAAATATGGAACAGTAAGTAATTGTTTTTAACCGACTTCAAAAAGGAGGAGGTTCTCAATTCGGATGTTTATATTTTTTTTTTTTTTTTTTTATGTATGTTCGGCCATAACTCCGTCATATATAGACGGATTTGCAAAATTATTTTTTTGTTCGAAAGGGGATAATTCCGAAATGGTCCCATACAAATTTCATATAGATCTGATGATGAGTTCCAGAGACAGACACCGGAACTCTTTAAAAACTGACAGCAAATCAACCGCGATTTCTGCTATCGCTTAAATATGCATTGTTTGTTTGGAATTAGTGCGGGGTGGATACCACAACTAAAAATTTAAAAATAAAAACTTTTTTACAAAAAAAAAACAACCGACTTCCTAAAAAACACTACAAAGTGAAAAATAACTTTAATTTCGGAAGTCGGTGGCAAAAAAACCATAAATACAGATCCTAAGACACCGACTTCCGAAATTAAAGTTATTTTTCACTTTGTAGTGTTTTTTAGGAAGTCGGTTGTTTTTTTTTTGTAAAAAAGTTTTTATCTGTTTTAAATTACTTCTATTCTCTCTCTCTCGCTTCTTCTAGCATGTTGAAGAGGCAATGGGGCGGCCATATTAGCCGTAGTACCTTTAACGTCGACGTGTTCTTTAGCTGTGACTGTGAATCAGTTAACATAAGGAAGGATCGGGGATAGCGGAAGTCGCATTGGATCCCGTGATCCCCAATGTAGGTGGGAGAGCAAATACCTGCACCCTAATTGCGAAACGCACAATTTATCAGAATCTGAATGGGATTGAAGATTATTTCTAAACCATTGCGTCATTTGTTCGAATAAATTGTCGGCTCAGCAATGTAAATAACGCAATGAATGTTGTTTAACTATGAATATTAAACCAATTCCTACCGATAAAAGTTCCGCAATTACCCCTCTGGTTGATTTCGGTCAGTAAAAGTCTGACAGACCCCGCTACCCACCCCAGTGCGGAGGTCATCCATGAGGATTTTTACCCCGCTATAAAAAAAGGTAGTACGCCCTCAGGCTAGTTGGAGTGACCATCATCGCAGCTTGGCTGGTAGCAGCTGGATGAGAGTTCCCGAGAATGGCGTGCAGTTGGAGACGCCTATGTCCCGCAGTGGACAGCTATAGGCTGACAAAAATGATAACTTCCATCTTTGTCTTAATCAGTTCAAAGATGAATGTTCGTCTGTTTTGATTATTTTTTTACGAAATCTGACGTCACAATCTTTATTAGCAAACCATGTCATTTAGCGGGCACAATTCCAGGCACGATGCAAGTCTGTTTATATTCATAAATATTTATAAATCAGGTGTTTGTTTCTTTCTCGGGTCGACCTTGAAAACTAAACCAAAACATTTGACAAAAAAATTCAAACTGTAATGTGGACAACGAACAACCACTCCGAAAGTCCAAATACCATTAATTTTAATATAGTGTCAGTAGTAGTATCATAAGCACGCCAATTCGACCGGTTCTGTGCTTTTTGCATCCAGCGGATTCCTACAGCCTTCACCAGGCCATCGGTCCATCTTCTGGGAAGCCTTCCAACGCTACGTCTTCCAGTACGTACGCGGTCGCCACTCCAGAACCTTTCGGTCCCATCGGCCATATTCTACGAGCTATGTACCCCAACTATTCTTCGAGCTATGTCGGCTATCTTGGTTCTCCTACGGATCTCTTCATTTCTGATTCGTTCGCGTAGAGAAACTCCAAGCATTGCCCTCTCAACATATCATATCAACACCATAAAATTAAAACTTAAATAAAAAACACCCGACTTCCAAAGAACACTACAAAGTGACTTCATTTTGAAAAACGGTTAGGTGTCTTTGGATATATTTTAGTTTTTTGTCACCGATTTCCAAAATTTTCTAAATCCATCCACATATATTGCCGGAAATATTGCGGAACATACATGCAAAAAAAACATACAGGCGAATTGAGCACCTCCTCCTTTTGTAAGACACTTAAATAATCGATCATACGCTCACACAATCGATTGAGAATCGAATCGATACAAATTAATCGAGAATTACGTAATACCAAAAGTGAATGTACGATTAGGTCGTATAGCCATAGTTAATGAGTTCTGTATGCAAATAGGTGAATATCTAGGCTAGATTGTGGTAACATTGGCCTGTTCGTTAGGTAACGAGTTTCGATCGATAACCAATCGAGTTGTCCAGCTAACGGGTTGTTTGACTGATAAAAAATGTGGTTAAATGTTGATAAGAGCTTTTTAACCGACTTCAAAAAGGAGGAGGTTCTCAATTCGGATGTTTATATGTTTTTTTTTTTATGTATGTTCGGCCATAACTCCGTCATATATAGACGGATTTGCAAAATTCTTTTTTTGTTCGAAAGGGGTTTATTCCGAAATGGTCCCATACAAATTTCATATAGATCTGATGATGAGTTCAGAAGACAGACACCGGAAATCTTTAAAAAATGACAGCAAATCAACCGCGATTTCTGCTATCGCATAAATATGCATTGTTTGTTTGGAATTAGTGCGGGGTGGATACCACAACTAAAAATTTTAAATAAAAACTTTTTTACAAAAAAACAAAACACTACAAAGTGAAAAATAACTTTAATTTCGGAAGTCGGTGTCAAAAAAAACATAAATACAGATCCTAAGACACCGACTTTCGAAATTAAAGTTATTTTTCACTTTGTAATGTTTTTAAGGAAGTCGGTTGCTTTTTTTGTAAAAAAGTTTTTATTTTATTCGTGTTTAGTTTGAAGTGAAAGGACACGTAGGTACAGTATGACATAACATCAGGGTCTGATTCCCCTTGCCAGGGTCACCGATTTGATCGAAAGAGTTACCGTGACCCTGGCACAGGCAACTGAAGGAACACGGGTGGGTTTTAGTCAGTAAAAGTCTGACACGCACTTCCGCGTCACCGAGAGCGGGAGACGTCAATTGATGATTTCCCACCAAAAAAAGGTCTGGTCCCCGTAGCATTGGGCTGACGTGTTAGGTAAACCTCTACTAGGGTCACCAAATTATCAGGAACAAGATACACTGTCCTTACGATAATAGCCAAAATAATCCAGCTGAAAAAAGTCTTAATTTTTTTAAATGAGAAATGCATCGATCTCTAAGAAATGTAATGATTTCTTAATTAACAACATAACAGCCCTCCTTGTGTACCCAACGTGGTTGGGCAGAGGTGTACCTATAGTTCACACACATTTCGCCAGTTATTTAAGTCCCAATTAAATGGGGGGCGAGCTTATTTCCATCAACTGGGCACAAATCCAGGCTCCAAGCTGCTAAGGTCGAGAAATTCTAAGTAGAAAAAAACTTTTTAACAAAAAAGTAAACCGCCGTAAAAACTGTAAAGCAAAAAATAATAAACCTTAAAATTATAAGTCGGCGCTTTGAGTGATCTTTGTTTATTGATTTTTCAGCACCGACTCAAAATTTTAAGGTTTATTATTTTTTGCTTTACAGTTTTTTCGGCGGTTTAATTTTTTGTTAAAAAGTTTTTATTTTATGATATTTTTGTGACTTTAATTTACTAATAATACTTGGCAAGGTATACCCTATCCAAAGAAAAAAGAATTATCAAAATGGGACTACTCTGTATAAAGTTATGCGTGGTTATACATTACAATCAGTGAGTGAACAATCAATCATCCCCTGTTTTCCAACCCTTAGGGTTCGATTTTGTTTTCCATTTATATGGGACCACCCTCGGAGTATACCCTTTCCAATAAAAAAAGAATTATCACAATCGGACTATTATGTAAAAAGTTATACATTAAAAAAAAAAAAATCGCGTCGATTTGATAACCTCCTCCGTTTTTTTTTCGTCGGTTAAAAACCCAGTAAAAGCATCCCCGACATTTAGATTTGTTACCGACCAATTGGCTCGCCACCGAATCATAACTGGTGAAATCTGGATATATTTTAGTTATGCGTCGGCCTTACCCTTTAATAAATACAGGCGTGATGATTTTGGAGCATATAATGCCTAACTGTCAATCTATTTCATTTATTTCGGTTGAAGAATCAATAACCGTGGAACCTTGACACCAGTGGCAAAGCAATGAAAAACAATATCAGTCATAGATTGAAACTTATTACTGCCAAGAGCAATCATTATATGGTTGGTCATACTGGAATAAAAAATTAAACGAATTATTTCGCTATTAGGTGTGCCCACGGTTTGGCCCGGGTGGATGTCGGAAATTGTTCTGGAGTAACGTAACAAAAAGCCTATGTTACTCCTTATAACATCAGGTTGCCAGTAAAAGTTCCGTCAACATCGATACAGTCGTTTTGGAGATTAGCCGGAACAGAGAGACAAAATTTATTATTAAATAAGCTACCAGTTAGCCATTACAAACATACACTTAAATTTTATTTATTTATATATGAACAACAACAGTTTCAATAGAAAAAATAAAACAAACCAGCAATGTATTCGTTTTGTAAATTCATACATATCTGACAACAGTGCCCAGCTTGGCAAATCAGAGAAAAACCATATATGACCGTTTAGAGAACATAAAGATGAGCCAGATAATACCACAGGCGATGACAAATCAGGCACAGCAATAACCATAAAACATATATTTCGTTGTAAAGACCATACCCTCTGCCAGGATCGCGAGATTTGTTCGAAAGAGATACCGTGGCCCTGGCATATAGGCACCTGAAGGAACACGGGTGGGTTTAGTCAGTAAAAGTCTGACACGCCCTCCCGCTCCGCACAGAGCGGGAGAGATCATTGGAGGTTTTCCCATCCACAAAAAAAAGGTCTTATTACGATATATTCAATTCTATGCAGAAACAATAAAAACATTGGCTATTGAAGGCCTTTGAATTGTAATCTAATTATTCATATAGTCGATTTTCGTGTCTGTCTGTCTGTGTGACGCGTTGCTCTTATAAACTACGCCACGGATTTTCATGTGGTTTTCAGCATCACGTAGACAGTTTATTCCAGAAAGTTTACCTTCGTGAATTATAAAGAGCGCACCGAATTCCAGGCGCTGATTGAAGCGTGGCGGGTCTGGCTAGAATTGGCGCTTCGCGCGCTAATTTATGTATTTCTGTCATATTATTAAAACGAAGTAAAAACTCTGATCTCTAGTACTATTATAAACAATACTAACATCGTTATTATTTACGATAACTACGGGTTTCTCTTTTTTATGGCATTGTGTTGCTAAATTGTTGTCGATTTTGATGGCTTTAAAAAGTATCCATTATCTTACCGCATAATGCCAAAACTGAATGATATACATATTGAAATTCTTCATTCATGACCAATCAGAATCGGTATAATTTTGAAGGATATTGCTACTTCAATGCCTCAAAATTAAAGCCATTCCTATTGTTAGTTGTGTTACGCAATTACCCCGCAGACACGGCATTAGATTTTTAAATTTTTTTTTTATATTATTTCCATAATACTCACCTTGCCAACCACAGTTGTCGACATAGCTCATAGAATTAGCAAACTGAAGTGACAATGGGCCGCCCACATTAGCCGTAGAACCGATAACCATTGGGGTAGATGAGTTCTATTCTAGAGTGTCGACCGCGAATCGGCAAATGCAAGGTACGACGCCCTCAGGTTAAGTAGAGCGATGATCTTCGCAGGGTGGCTGGTGGCACCTGTATGAGAGCTGCCGAGAATCGAGAAGAATGACGTGAAAATGGAGAGGCCGGCGTCCAACAGTGGTCTACTATAGGCTGAAGGTGATGATGACTCACCTTGCTAGCCATTGGAAATTGAACCCTACTGAAAATATATAAAATTCACTCCACTATTTCAAACATATAGGCTTTAAATATTTCAGCAATAGGCCTCGTTACCAATGTATCATGGCACATCTGAAATGATCGTCAATAACAAGGTTGATTTATAGATATTCTCCAGAAGATACAAAGTTGCAACATAAATGAATTTGCCAACTGAAAACATGCCATTCGGATTTAGAGCAATTAAGGACCAGTTTATCTTGACCTGCCTCACTCTCCTCTCTAGACGAAAATTTGTTGATTTCGGTAGAAATGTGAAGAGTGGTAACGGTCATCTTAAATTGGGTTTCAAGTGCATTGAAGTCTTGGTTGGCTGGTTTCCAAAATGTGGCTTACGCTGTTCCATTGCTATCTATGTTTATTATAATTATGTGTTTTTAGTGAACAAACGTTATGTGAGTGTAATTGTTGTTGAATAAACGTACGTTTGCAGTTAAACGATATAGAATGGTGAATGAAATAGAAATACTAGTGTTCGTACTAGTTTTCACGTGTGACGTTTGTAGAATTCAATGCATCGGTTGTTTGAGTTCTAAATCAGTTTAACACAAAATATTTTTATGGGTTGGAAATCATCAAATGACGTCTCTCGCTCTGGATAGAGCGGAAGGACGTGTCAGATTTTTGCTGACTAAATAATTTACAGTATAATTGTACCTATAGGAAATCTTACGATCATTTCAGCTGAAAGACGCTGCCTGGCCTAAGTCTAACACTGTTAGACTTCGGCGGTCAAGGCAAATCGTCCCAATTTGGGAGGATTTGCCTTGACCGCCACGCTTGGCAGGCGGGATGGCGATCGCAGTATGGTTGTGAAATGTATAGAATTCTATAGCGTTCTCTAAGCATTTCACTGCGATCGCCAACCCGGCTGCCCGTTCTCTTGTAAGTTTTCGTCAATTTCCAACCCGCCTGCTAAGCGTGGCGATTATGGCAAACACCCAAATTGGAGGAGGCCTAAGGCCAGCAGTGGACATCTCTCGGCTAAAATAATGATGACAATGATGAATGAGTATATATACATATATCTACTTGTACTGTAGATATAGATACTGCTGTAACGTCTTATTGGGTCTAGATGTTTGTTAAACACCCTTTGGGATTCCGTAACAGTTGCAACTCTCGTTATAGTTTATCACAACATCAAAACTCAGGAATGTTGTTTGGTAGCAGAAATAGGTGTTATTTAAGACAAAAATAGAGGGGATACACAATCAGCCCACTGCTAGGATATAGGCCTCAACTCTGTGAGAGGGAGTAGGATTTATTCCACCACACGGGCCCAATGCGGGTAGGTAGATGTCATTTGTCTGCGATTTTTTTGGTTTTAGAACATAGGCGGTTCCTGACGATGTTTTCCTTCACCGTTTTGAGAACATTGGTGATGAAATTAAATACACAAAGACCAGTGTCAGGCAGGGTTCAAACTCACGAACTTGCAACTCATGTTAGTCATGGCCGATATCACGGGGCCCCATTACTCACAATCAGTAGTTCAGTACCTAAATACCACTCCAAGATTTAATTGTGATACCACAAAAATACCACCTGACAGTATAATTACCATCTAAGCCACCGGTAGGTCCGTATCGCGAATCGTACAAAGAACAGTTACTCGTAACACTTTAGCATCATAAGCCGAAGATTTTTCGACCGACGGCGTGCAGATAAAAAAACCATTTTGTATAGAGACCCCAGTTCTATAGGAATCCTTTTGAAAGCGAGAGCGCTTTATACTGGTTTTGTATGACTCATGCTTTAGATAAATCGATTTCTTTAAGTACAGGTTGTCGTTGGGGTTCCGTAGTGAAATTATGATTTATGTATCTTGGTGAGTTTTCTTGTTTTGTATTAGGTAATGTTACTAATACTGGACGATCAATGGTTCCACACAGGATTTCGTGCAATTGTGATGTCCAATTAAGGTAACAGTTCGATGGAACTGAGATGAGCTGCACGATTAGTGAAAAATGCGTGCACTGACTGGACAGGTCCACTCAATCTGTGTGATTGACCATTTCAGACACCAATCTACATGGTCTACACATGATGTGACCAAGATTATATCTGGATTTTAAAAGAGACTGTGACATCCGAGTTTGTTTCGGCCTTTTTTCTCAGAGTAGTAAAATAGGAAACGCCGAACTCACCTAATTCAAAAAAAATATGACTGACGTAAAGTGTTCGTACAAATCTACTCACAGAAATAAAAATCATCTGTCATTTTGACAGTTCTACAACATTCATTGCGTTATTTACGTTGCTGAACAGATAAAATTTTCGAACATATGAAGCAATGTATTGGTAACAATCTTCAAAACGATTCAGATTCTATTTAAATACGCAACTTTGGTGCAGTTCTGTAATCGTTCTGTAGGCTCTTCTCAGTTTTTGTTTTTTCTCAAACGTAAAGACCTGACATTTCAATTACGTAGTTCACAGCGAATTATCTCTTTTTTTCTCCACACCTCTATTCTATGCACATTACAGCTCAAGTTTTAAAATACACTCAAACCCTTATTAATGTTATGCAAAGGAAAACACAGTGTAAGCGGCTTATCGCTCAGTTGAGCGAAATGGGTCGGTAATGGACGCCTGCTAAAGAGGTCGATCCTTCTATAAGTCAGCTTATGTCTTTGAGACTAATGTGTGTACCTGAGTCTACAAGGTGTTATATAAATAATTAAAAACATCAAAAGGACCGAATCTATAATAATATTATACCTGAAGAGTTTGTTTGTTTGGTTGAACGCGTTAATCTCAGGAATTAGTGGTCCGAATTGTAAAAATCTTTTTGTATTGGGAAGCCTGTTTATTAAGGAAGGCTATAGACTATATACCACTACGCTATGATGAAAAGGAGCGGAGCAGCAACGAAAAGTGGACGAAAACTGGCAGGCAATTCGATGCGACGGGAAGGGTCAGGGGAGCAAAAATTTTACGCGGACGAAGCAGCGGGCTAGTCTTGAATAAAAATCTTCTACTCCATATAGTTACTTTTGCTCTTCAATGCACAGTTTGGCGCCGATATTTGAAAATCGAACATTGAACATTTTTTCGACACGCTGAGACTCACTCGCGCCGCACTCTGTTGGATTCTCAATGTTCGGTTCAACACCGAGAGTTCATAATCCAGTGCACGATCAAATCCCAACATTATTTAATAATTCTACTAATTTGTCGAAATTTTTGGACCAGCAGATTTATCAGCACACTAATAGCGTTACACACTATCAATCAAAATTAGAATCATTTTGAAGGCTTTAGTAATCCGCTGTTTTCAAATGTATTAAATTGTCTTGTGTCTATTAATAATTATAAATAATATTTTGCACGCCTTAATTGATGGGACATAATTAACTGCGCATCTACTCTACATCTCAAAATGTATTTATTTCTATGTTCTGCAATAAATGAATTGAATTGAATTGCTGTTTCAGTTGTTCGAAAAATGTGTTAGCAAAACAATAACGTAAATATCGCAATTAATGTGATTGAACGGTCAAATTGAAAGCCATTCGTACTGTTAGTGCAATTACCTCATCTGGTTAAAACAATAAAGAAAATAAAACTTAGATATCTAACAGCACTAACATAATAAACAGTCATGCAGACGGAACCCTAGACAAAACTAAAATAAATCCAAGACAAAACTGACCAGTTCTTTTTTTACACGAAATAATGTATGAATAAGACATTCATAGGTCGCCCCAGATTCGAGTAGGGACACCAAATTATCAGGAATAAGATAGACTGTCCTAACAATAATGGCCGAAATATTCCAGCTGAAAAAAAGTAGGAAGTTTTTATTTTATTTTAAAAAACGTACAATTTACTTAACTAACTATATAACATCACGCCTTATTTCCACGAAGGGTGATAGGCAAAAATGTACATATATTTTACTCATATTTCGACAGTATTTTTTAAGCCGTATGTAATATGTTGCGAGCCTTCTGCCATCCAGACTCCGGGCTACTACTGAGAAGTTCCAGCTAGAAAAACCCAATAACAAATACAAAAAACAACTTACAGCCTTTAGCTTACTTTGATCCTTATTTAATTACTAAATAAACGAATTGAGTAACTTAAAAAAAATCAGTCAAAATAAAAAAATATGCTTCAAGTAAGCTCAAATGCTAAAAAAATACAGTCAAAATATTGAAAAAAAAAACTCCTTCAAGTCGACTGAAATGCTAAGAACAGTATGAGCGACTGATTAGATGTCATTGGCCCATATCGTTAACTCAATCACTGACTATCTCGGCTGGTTAACTGTTACGTATTCCGCACTAATTAACGCCTTGAGGTCAATGCCCCGTAATGAGCATGACGATTAATTCGTTATCTACTAAAACAATACGATTATGACATGATAATCTACGGCCATTAACAACTAAGCAGTAATTATTATTCTGTTGAACTTGACAACAAAAAATAATAATCTGCGTTATTTTTTTTTTAAAATATTTTTGACTGCTTCGGTGGTCTAGTTATCGCGAATACTCCTGCTGAGTATAATAAGATTCTGGGATCTGGATAAATCCCCCGGCAAAGTGTTATTGATTTTCCATCAGGCAATTCTCAGTAGAAGCTCGGAGTTTATTTATTTATTTATTATTTATTTAAACTTTTCGCACACAAAAAAAAGGTACAAAGGCGGACTTAATGCCTTAGGCATTCTCTACCAGTCAACCAAGGGTGGTGAAGAGATTACATGGCAGGTGCTTTGTTTGAGAGGAACAATAGTGAAAAATGTATAATAATGAATTATAAATAAGAGAAAAACACTAGTACTAAAATAGGTTATAAACTAATTATACACATACATACATATTTGCTATAACAACACTCTCCCCCTATTACATGGAACTTATAACAATAACGAAATGTGGGTGTAAGCCTATCTCTCGGGGGATAACAGTATTCGTGTTATATAATTTAAAAAAAATAAAGAAAAACTTGTTTGAAGCCTCGTTTGAAGTAACAAAAAAATAGTAATAGAAAATCTCACAACAAAAAAATTGTCCCAAAATTCTTGCCAACATGGCGACCCCATTTCGGAGCTATTCGACACCAGATGAATGAACACAATTAAAGATGATAGCTACAATACATTTTTTTGTATACTTTACTAATGTTTCAAATAAAAAAACTTCACAATAGAGTCCGCTGGTAAAAGATTTATTAGTATCACTCGAAAAAGTAGGCTTTTGTGGTGTCGACAATTATACTGAATGGTCTATGTGGCTCATACTGTCATACTATTATTTGGTGAAGTTTATTCATGAAGATTCTGTCAGAGCATTTAACAGCAAAATTTGTAGTATTTTTAAGAAGGTTTAGTAGAGGCAGCAGCAGCAGTGTTCTCTTTGCATTTTACCACCATACTGCGATCGCCAACCCGCCAAGCGTGGCGATTATGGCTCCAAAATTGGGGGAGGCCTATGTCCAACAGTGGACGTGTTTCGGCTGAAATGATGATGATGTAGACGTATTTCGACCTATCGCACTGCTTATCGACGCTCTCAGATGCACTGTGTCAGATTCAAACCCAGTGTGTGTGACTGCCCTGTTAGTCTAGTGGTTAGTGACCCTGACTGCTAAGACTGAGGTCGTGGGTTCGATTCTCACCCAGGACAAATCTTTGTGTGATGAGCACGATCATTTGTTCTGTATCTGGGTGTAATTTATCTATAATATGTATGTATTTAGAAACATATATGTATGTTTATCAGTTGTTTGGTTGCCATAGTACATGCTCTGCCTAGTTTGGGATCAGATAACGGTGTGTTGGTTGTCCTAAAGTATTTATTATTATTATTATTATATATTATTTGTGATACAAATTGCAAAGGGGCGTGTGGCTAAGTCATAACAGCCACACGGATCGTTCGATCAGGTTAAGCTACCCTTGCCGCGGTTGATTCCGGGATGGGTGACCATCTACATATATCAAAACCCACCAATAAGACCACGTTAAGCCATTGGTCCCGACTGTCTTTGTGGATCTCTGACAGTTTTTACGGGTTGTCAGAAGCCGAAAGCCTTGTGGAGGCCAGTTAGGCAGTCCTGCTGGATAGTTTGTTGCGCCACTTCTTCTTCCCAGCTAAAGCACTGGGAAATGGTGAAGAGCGGGCGTTTTGGAGGACTGTCTTATGTAACTTTGACGTTAAAAAAGTACTGACTCTCGGTCTAGTTTGAATAAATGAATTTTGATTTTGAGTCGCTCCATGTAAAATAATGGTAGCTGCATCCGGTTAGACTGGAAGCCGACCGAACATACTTGGGAAGACGCTAGGGAGATGAATATGAGGTGCAAACGTACAATAATATTGTAGTTCAATGTATTACGAGTTTATGAGCCTAGAGTCTTGAATTTGTAACTAGATAGTGCCATATTAAACATACCATGGACAAATATGGCATCCAGTTAAGCGTAGGTATCTTGTAACGCCTCAGGATTCAGACAGGCGGCAGAAAATTCTACCCACCTATTCATACATTCATACGAGAACATGTAAGCATTTTAAAAGTCGTAACGGTTAGTCAGAAGCCCACAAAAGTCTGACCACTAATCTTACCAAGGGGTATCGTGTTAGCCATTGACTGGGTTCTACTAGGTCAGATAGGCAGACACTATGAAGTGTAAATTACTGTTACTCAGCTGCATCCAGTTAGACTGGAAGCTGACCTCAAAATAGATGAGAAAAAGCTAGGCAGATTGATTAATGCATGTAAGCACTATCAAAAACTTTCTATCATTTCCTATACAACGAAACAACACACCGATAACCACTTTTAGCACGACATTTTTATCGACAACAATAGAAATAAACAATAATAACAGCTCTTAATAATAGAGCTCGGACAATAGACGATTTAGCGGTCCGCAATCTCTATGTATCGATACTTAATAAATTTTATCGATATTCGATCGACATAACGTGCCGCGGTCTGACCGCATCGTCGACATCGGACCGAAATTAATGACCCTTCAATTGGACTGGATTAAATACTAAAAAGAGCAAAACGGTTAAATGCTTTTACATCGCATCGTGATTTGTTAAAAGTGCAGAAACGTATTTTACAAGGCGGTGTTTTGTTAATGTTAAGGAATTGTGAGTTAAATTCTTTAAATTGGATCGATTGGATGTAAAGCGTGCCGAAAAGGAATTAAATGTAACATAAATTATATTACAAAATTAGGATTTAAAACAAAAAGGTTTGAAGTATCCAGGCACCGATGAAGACGGAGTGTCTTCCACTGTGCGTAGATACGTCAACCATTTTTGTTCCTCCAATTAATTTGAATAATACCTAGTAGTGATCGCCCAATGCTTATAATTCGACCATAATTTACTTAAAACTCAATTTTTAATACATGTAAAACTTTAACATGTTTTACTTTTTTCTGCACTTCTTCTTCATATAAACTTTAACTGTGACAAAATACATACCTACTACTCCGTCCGCGTAATTTTCGTCAAAAGAGGTACAAACTAGTTCTAGGCACAGCAAGTTAGACTGTGTACTAAGAGTCATTGAATTTTAGTTCTATATTATTAATAAATATCGATCAGTAACGAAGTCACAACCAGAATAATTTTAACTATCTACCAATCTTTCTCCACACGTAAAATGACCCATCTTTCCCCATAATAATATTACATATGAATGAGTCAGTAATACTCGGTGGTCTTGGTCTTAAATTATTACTGCTGATATTATGATGGGCCACACATGATGGTAACACGATCATAGGGGCCCGAGGGCCAGGGGCTATGCCCCATCTCTTTATCCAACAGGCTTGTAAAATCTTAGTACTTTAATTCTTGAAGACTAAGTATAGATACTAAAACATTGATGGCACTTTTCGAATATACTGCAAGCTCGTAATTTCAAGATAGAGTGAAATTGTCTTTTGAATACGTCGTATAAATTCTTTGGAAAATTTCTCACGGTCTATTCTGAACTATAAAATTGCTATAAATAAAGTTTTCAAGCCAATGACTGATAAAAACTATAAAAAAGATAGTTGATAACATAGTTATAGATAAGGTGTTAATAAGCTGATTAATAGACGCAATATAAACAAGATTTCGCCTTAAATATGGAGCTGGAAATGAAAATTGATGTATCTCAATTTCAAGACCTTAAGAGATATATTCGGTGAGGTGCCAGAAGTAAAGAATAGCACAAGCCTATTTCTTCCAGAGGGTGTCGTAAAAGGCTACTAAGGTTCTAGTAGAGAACGGGCAGCAGCGTTCTCTATGCATTTTACCACCATAATGCAATCGCCAACCCGCCTGCCAAGCGTGGCGATTACGGTAACCACCCTTAAAATGCTTGGGGGAGGCCTTTGTCCAGCAGTGGACGTCTTTCAGCTGAAATGATGATGATGATGATGATATATTTAAAATAGTAAGTGGGGGATAAACAATTCGACTCACGACAAGATTTTATCAAAGAAAGTTTATAATCAAAGACCTTAGGTCGAATATTGTTTGCCAAAATCTAAAAACGACCATAACCTAGATCTCTAATAATAGAAAATACATAAACACTCCAACATTGTTCGAGCACATCATATCGATTCGACATTGCCACAATCGAGAATGTCGTAAAAATCAGACCGCCTACGGCTAGCCTCGTAATAAACTATAATTACTTTCTAAACGCTCATCGGATACGGTATTGGTATTGTAATGAATCTATTAATAGTAATAATTATTAATAAGATATTTTATTAGCAGTCGCATCATTAGAGGTTGGTTTGGGTTGGTTACTATGTATGACAGGTTGAGAGCTGTCAGTCGGCGTGGTTTGATCTTTATTTTCGTTTATGGTCACTGTTATTTTTATGCTGTGGAATTAACTAACAGGGTTTGATGATTACGAACTACCTAATAAAACCATCAGGAAAATTAATTGTTGAGGAATAAACACCCTTCGTTAATTTGCCTTGTAATTTGCCCATAACACCTTATTAATAACTAGCTTTTGCCCGAGACTTCTTCCGTGTATATGTCGGTTATCGCGGACGCAGACAAAGTCGCGTAGTAAAAAGTAGCCTGTCCTTTTTTGGGGTTCAAACTTATCCCGTACCAAATTTCATCAAAATCGGTTCAGTGGTTTAGTCGTGAAAGCGTAAGACAGATAGAGCTACTTTCGCATTTATAATATTAAGTACAGAATAGAGAAGCATAGATTAGTTTCCCTGACTTTACATAAACGCTATAAAAAATTAGGGGACTATTTTCGTTTACGATGTCTAAGATGTATGAATCTTGATTCGATATGTCTTCAACAGTAAATAGCAATCTGTCGGATTAATAAATTAACGATCCTTCTTAACTACGTGCCTGCCTCGTAAACGTATATTCAAGTCTTACAAAACAAACCATAATAAATTGTTTATTATAATTATTATGCGCTCTTAGATAAATCTATTGTCTGACATAATTATGTGCGGTCGTAATTTTCAGAGCAGTACTTTCCGCTTCCTCATGTACATAATGAAATACAGAAAGTAATCATAATAAATAATTACACAGAACTTTACGACACAAATTAGAAGTTTCATCGGTGTTTAGCTTGTTAGTCGATTCGCACGAATCTACTCGCCCGAAACGGGTGCTTCGACACCGTAGAACAATATATTATTTTCTGTTGGCAATTCACATGAAATCAATCGAAACGGGCCAATCGACAACTCTAGAAATACGTCAAGAAATGTCAATAACGTTCAATGAGTCGCATGAAGTAGAATTTAGTCATTGCTATTACTAGGTTCGTCAATTCCATTAGGGTAGGTACATACATACAGGACAAACAAGGTATAAAAAAGTGGTACCACAAGATTCGTTTTTTCACGCACCATATAATATTATTATAGATACCATACCGGGGGTATTGCGTAACACACTAACGATAGCAATGTCTTTAATTTTGACAGATCAGCAACATCCACTGCGTTATTTACGTTAAGACCCCACCTCGAAAATAGATGATAGTTGGATTGTTTCCCCCGCACGCGGGGAGTGGCGGACCTATCTTCATTGGTCGGCCGACACGTCATCGTCACAAACTTTAATGACTTATTTTACCAGTGGCCAAAAGTGGAACGAAGGAATTATCACTGACCGAAATTTAAAAACGTTACTTAGTATGACCTTTCGCTAAGAATTATTCTTGTCACCGTCGCACAACTGTTTAAATAACAATGCAAGATAAAGACAGCAACATATCAAAAAAAATGAGCATGCCAAGTGACGTTAATTTTTCTCGGTCTTTGAAATTTTTGCGCATAGTAAACTATGGAGTAGACAACTAATACAAAATATTTAAAAACCTGAAACTTAAATTTTGATTAATGATATGCATGGGTAAAATTAATTGAAATCGAATAATGGTTTCTTATAGAATTAGAGGTCCTGATTAACAGAAAAATAAACAAAAAATTCCATCACGTAAGGTTTTGTAGAAATCTTCATAAATGCTACCATAGTACAGATATGATAGGATAACAATTATTATTTTCGGAAGGGCTTGTGGCTAATTTAAAACAGCTGCACGAGTCGGTCATTCAGGTTAAGCTACGCTTGCCGCGGTTGGTCCGTGGATGGGTGACTATGTTTACAAACCACGTTAAGCCGTTGGTCCGCCTACCAGGGTCGCGAGATTAGTTCGAAAGAGGTACCGTGGCCCTGGCATATGGGCAACTGAAGGAACACGGGTGAGTTTTAGTCAGTAAAAGTCTGACACGCCCTTCCGCTGCATCCACAGCGGGAGACGTCATTTGATGATCTACCATCCAAAAAAAAAGCAGTTCGGCCCGACTGTCTTTCGTAGATCTTAGACAGTCGTTACGGGTCGTCAAAAGTCTGACAACCAGTCTTACCAAGGGGTATCGTATTACCCAGTAACAAGGTTGTGGAAGTCAGATAGGCAGTCGCTCCATGTAAAATACCGGTACTCAACTACATCCAGTTAGACTGGAAGCCGACCCCAAAATAGTTGGGAAAAGGCTAGGCAGATAATTAACAATTATATTTTTCGACTGTTATTTTACTTGTTGGTAGTTTAAAAAAATATTTAGTAAATGTGATTGACCGTCGACTGATTGATTTCTCTATCGACAAAACCGAGCCACAGCTATTAACAGAACCAGAATTAAACAAATAAGTGCGTAAATTAGATCTTTCTAAAATTGCCGCAGAACTTTTAGGATCTCGACTCAAAGAAAAAAAAATTGGCTACGGGCACTACTTTTCTATATTATATAGAGAAATAGATGTAGAGAAAAAGCTTTTGTCCCAATTTTTGCTCAAGACGGTGATTCAGTTTTACTGTAAAGATATAAACGGGTTAATGAAAATATTTAATGTCAAATATGACAAAGAAGCTTCAGTGACAAGCAAATAAGGTATTACAAGGATTTATAACAGTTTATTTTGTGAGTCAGGTTAATGCTAAACGTCATGAAAATCGAAACGTGTAAGTAGTAGTTTTGTTTCAAAAAGGTAAATTTTGCATACCTTTGTTATTTACGACATGAAATTAAAAATATCGAACTAATCTTCTAGAGATATATAAATAAAATGGATAAAAAATAAATAATAATATTCCACAACTATCACACAACGCCATCTAGTCCCAAGCTAAGCAGAGCTTGTGTTATGGGTACTAGACAGCTGATAAACATACTTATATATTTCTAAATACATACATATTATAGATAAATTACACCCAGACACAGAACAAATGATCGTGCTCATCACACAAACATTTGTCCTGGGTGGGAATCGAACCCACGACCTCCGGCATAGCAGTCAGGGTCGCTAAGAGATTATACACTCCAACTTCGTTTCACCGATCACCATACATTTGCGTGGTAAAATAATTACCCTCCTTTGAGCCGCAGTCAGTTATAAAACCTCACCTTTTTCACACTTGTAATGCTACTCTATTCCTTCGTTGTGCTCTTGTATTTAAAGTGTCAGTACTTGACATATAGATATATGGTTGACGTACTTCAAACCTTTTTAGGTTTGTTAGTTGGTGTAAATATATGATTAGTTTTTACTAATCATATATTTTAATTTATTTCTAAATGAACGATTATTATAAGTTTTGGGATAAAACAGACGTTCTTCTCTAAAAAAATAGGGTGTTAACTCAATATTACTTTACAAAGTTAGAATAGATTGTTGCTGTAATGCTTTAGTGAAGGTGGTGAATTCCTCTTGTTATCATCATCTTATTGGTATTGAATTCCTGCAAAATGAATTAATTAATTGCCCTGTGCAGGTACTCCTAACCTTGAAGGTACTGTTCAATTTTAGTTTTTGGTTCTTCCCATTTTCATACATAATCAAGGTCGTCACTAAATAGTAATAGAAAAAGAATGTTATATTATTCACAGTCACAAAAATAGACACATACGAGTATACAGTGTAAATATAAAGTTTTTGGAAAGCCAACATTTATTATATTAAATATTTACAGCAAAATACTTCACTACTACCTTTTTCTGAGGACATTAATATTTAAAAAACGTAATTTTGATCGCACCGATTTGTAAAAAAGTGACATAGATCCGTCCTCGATGAGCCCTACTGGGCGACTGATTTATGAACGAACGAGACTGATGAGACTACTTATTATAGGCAAAAAAAGAGATGGCGATAATGTGTATGCGCCTGGAATAAAATAACGTATGTGCCAAAACGAATCGCCGTCTTTTATGAATGAAAAGTGTTATTAAAACGAAAACTGTTTTACAAAAACTTAGATAAGATTATTATCAATGTTTTAAAGTAAACTATGTTTAATAAATCTAACGCATTGCGCCTTGAGGCTAAAAAAATCATAAACATGGATAGAACTTTGCGATTTTTTTGTATCGAGAAAATTTTATCGTATCGTGTATTCCTTTTACAGGATACTAGATCATATAGTCAAAAATCATACACTTTAATATTAAGTTCGGCTATCGTACGGTAAGAAAGGTACACTTAAAAGAAAAAGCACGGTTTTCTCAATATGTCACCTCATATGTTTTCGAACATACGAAGCAATGGATTAGACACATTATTAAAAATGATCCACATTTTGATTGATAGTGTGTTGTGTGTGTGCGCAATTAAAATAGTATCCGGGAAAATAATTTGTTTGAAACTTGCTTAATAATTTCGTTAGAAACTTGCTTAACATTTTCTCTCCTTGCCCGTCCATCGATGTAACATTTAAGTTGTGTCGTACTGCATCTACAGCAAACACTTCGATGGTATAACAAAGAACTGTTCATAGCATTTAATACAAAGTTGAGATGCACTTCGTATTGCAGCGTCGTATTCATTGTTTCCGAAAGTCGTAATTTTGCGACGTTGTTCCAGTTAATTGCATTTGTCTTAGTATATTTCCGCTCTTAGAATTGTCAATTTCTGCATATTATTTTATATCATAAATCATTGTTGTCCGTGTGGTACCGGTCGTAAAGAATACCTAGCAAAATTCCATTTCTTCCCATGATTGTCTTAAAAGACGACTAAGAGACTTACTAGAGAATGGGCAGCAGCGTTCTCTATGCATTTTGCCATACATACTGCGATCGCCAACCCGCCTGCCAAGCGTAGCGATTATGGCAAAGCCCCCCAAAATTGGGGGAGACCTATGTACAGCAGTGGACGTATTACTGCTGAAATGATAATGAGCCGGATGTCAGGAGTAGCACGATCGCATTTCATCCCGTGGGTACGTCGTAAAAGGCGTCTAAGAGACTTCCTAGAGAACGGGCAGCAGCGTTCTTCAGCGCGATCACCAACCCGCCTGCCAAGCGTGGCGATTATGGCAAAACCCTTCCAATAGAGGAGGCCTATGCCCAGTATAGGACGTCTTTCGGCTAACGTGCTAATGATGATTTTGTATAATTTTGAAGGTAATTAACAACATATTCTGCTTTTTAAAATAGTCTAGATCACAGACTGTAACAACCAATCAATCTGCCTACCCTTTTTCGAACTATATGTTAGGGTTTGGTTCCAATCTAACCAGATGCAGCCTAATACCAGTATCTTACATGGAGCGACTGCCTATCTGACCTCCACAATCTAGTTACTGAGTCACACTATACTCCTTGGTAAGACCTATTATTATCAGACTTGTGATTCTGCCTCCCCGTAACGACAGTCAAAGATTGACGATTGACAGCCGGAAGCAACGTCTTACCACGCTTTTAGAAAGCACGGAGGGGTAATGGGGTAATGGACGGTCACCCATCCACGAATTGACCGCAGCAAGGAAAGCTTCTTAGACTTCTTACACTTCAACAACCATGAGCCACAACCTGACCTGACTAAATGTAAATAAGAACTAACATCGAGTCCTCTTCTTTACGGACCCTACTCATTCCTGTCCAAAGCTGTACAGCTGGATGAGTTTGAGAGTCGCAGGTTGACTCTTCAGCTTCAAATTATTTGGGACTATATGTCTGTCGACCGTTTCTGTGCTACTCGAATCCAGCGGTTTCTTGCGGTCCTCATAAGGTCATATACCTTGTGGGACGCCTTTTAACGCTTCGTCTTCCGGTACGCGGTCGCCACGGCAGAACCTGTCTAGTGGTGATGCTTGGGGGAGTTTTATGTCCAGTAGTGGACGTAATTCGGCTGAAATGATGATGTAGAACATCTGTCTGTCTAAAATTCTAGTAATAAAGACCAAGCATAAGCGAGTAAAATCCTTCCAAAAAAATTTCACCCAGATCTTTCGCTTTTCCAATTTACTATATACTACCAGTAAAACTTACAGTGATTCCTATGTGTATATATATTTTTATTCAGAATTCACTGAGGGCAGTATTTCTCGTGCATTTTTCTTTGTCTTCCCGGAATGGAGCCCCGAGCAGCCGAGCCAGTCCACTCTCGGATATTACGAAACCACATTTTTCTCCTTTTTATATTTATCAAATTGCGATGCTCCGCAGAATTCTTGTTACAGTATCTACTAGCTTGATTTCCTAGTAGCAGCTGTGTGGCATAAAAATACGTAAAAATAGGAATGAGGTTTTGGAGAAGTAAATTAGACGAAGGCACTGTGTTGTGTATTTTTCTTCAGTAAATGCATTCAGGGTGGTTTTAAGACTTCCTCTGATGGATGTTCGTTAAGTCGATCAGTGATGATTAAATCACGATCATGCGCAAGAGAGTGGCAATAATGATACATAGAGTGAGCGGAAACAACAATTACATACTGAAGATATTTCCTGAAAGGTTAAAAGGGCCTACAATGGATACGTTTATCAAGCATGTCAGACATGGGGCTTGTAATTGGACGCTTTGTTTTTGTGTTTATCACTTGGTAATATTGTATTTGTGTGCCTTATTTCTTACTACTAAAGTTATTAAGTTACTAGTAATAGTATCACGATATGGGCCTACCACGCCTGCCAATAAAAAAACTGGCCAAGTGCGAGTCGGACTGGCGCACCGAGGGTTCCGTACAAACCTGCAGGAATTCACGGTTCATGCATAAGGTTTATGTTTATGAAATTATTTTTTTTTTTTTTTTAATTTTTGTATTTGAGTTGACTGAATGAAAGGTAAATTGTGGTTTACGATTTATGACGTATTAAAAAAAAAACTACTTACTAGATCTCGTTCAAACCAATTTTCGGTGGAAGTTTATATGGTAATGTACATCATATATTTTTTTTAGTTTTATCATCACCCTTATTTTAGAAGTTACGGGGGGGGGGGGGACACACATTTTACCACTTTGGAAGTGTCTCTCGCGCAAACTATTCAGTTTAGAAAAAAATGATATTAGAAACCTTATCATACACGTATGGGTTTGATGAAATTTTTTTTTTTTGAGTTTCAGTTCTATGTATGGGGAACCCCAAATATTATTGTGTTTTTTTTCTATTTTTGTGTGAAAATCTTAATGCGGTTTACAGAATACATCTACTTACCAAGTTTCAACAGCATAGCTCTTATACTTTCGGAAAAAAATGGCTGTGACATACTCGGACAGACAGACAGACAGACAGATAGACAGACATGACGAATCTATAAGGGTTCCGTTTTTTGCCATTTGGCAACGGAACCCTAAAAAGATATGTTTTAAGTTTCGTATGATATGGGGCGGGCGCCCCTTGGAGCTTAAAGAATTTAATCCACCATAAAATGACTATGATCATGTTAACAAGACAGGGAATCAAAAGTAAATCCATCACAGTCACAACATACCACGAACAGATTAATTATAGAAATAAAATTGAATTTCAAATACGTACAGCTGTGCATATTTCATCATCATCACCCACAGCACTACTTCATCCTCTACTGGGCATAGCCTCTCTTTTCTTATGCCAATCCCCACGCTCCTGTGCCAGCCTCATCCAGGTTAAGCCCGCGAAGGTAACCATGCCGTCCACCTTCCTTGTCGCCGAACGACCGACGTGATTGATCAACCAGAAAGTATAGTATCTTCTGCTACTTTAGAATCTTAGGAGACAGTTCCTCAAAGATACTGAATGGGACCGCTTCATTATATACTAAGTACTTACCTACTTGAGTAATCAAAATATCTTCCCACACAAAATGGCCAGCTCTCATCGCATCAAAGAAAAAAATCAGTCTTATTATTAAGACACTACGGATACGGAAATGAGTCGTCACAGAGACACTCTCAGTATATATTTGTCGAACAATACCACCGGCGGGCGACAGAGCCAAACATTTGGGCATGTGTCAAGAATTAATTACCACGAAATGGAATGCTTGGATTATGGCCAAATGTGGCGGATACTGTGTAAGGTTTTTAAATAAATCGAATATTGTTACAAGGTGTTTTGATGTGGAGAGATTTGTTTTCTTTTTGGAGATAATTTTGTTTTGGTAATCTAATGCGCACTTTTGATGCTGCTGTAATAACGGCTCTTTTAGTTTGTCAGACTCAGATATTATGTCGACAGTATACATATATTATCATTATCTTTGTGGTATTTTGTGGTATACTGTCATTAACTTGGCAGTGTATACAGCCAGCATAGTCCTCTTCTAGAGCTTACCACTCTGTGCGGTTATGTGCTTGACTTCACCAAATAGCACCCGCTATTCTTCTAAGGTCGTCCTCCCATGTATGATGTTGTCTTTTCCTTTCTTTTTTTTTTGAGATGTCTTGGGCACTATTCCGTTACGTCCCTAGACCATTTGTCTTTTTTTCTTCCTAATCATAATGTCCTGCGTACCGACATTTTAGGTAATGTTAGATCCTCTAGGAGAATCCTATACTAGAGCAAGAGACGATCTTCATGCACTGGTGTCAGACAGTTAAATTTATAAAAAACGTTAATTTCATGTAAAATTGTTAAATAAAGGCAACTATTAATATTCTGTGTACTGCCCAATCGCCATAATCGCCACGCTTGGCAGGCGGGTTGGCGATTGCAGTATGGTGTTAACTTGCATAGAGAATGCTGCTGCCCATTCTCTAGTAACTCCCTGAGTCGCCTCTTACGACACCCACGGGAAGACATGGGATCAAAATAGATTACTTACCTGGAATTGTGAAAGGGTCTTGTAATGTTTTGTGATTATTTGTGGGTGTCACAGACCCATCCTTTTTATTTAAATAAATATTTGAAGCCTTGTCTAGGTCACACGGCAAAACTCAAGTTTTCAAATTCGGAATCCATTAAATAAAGGCACTAATGGAGACCAGTCACCAGCGATAATTACCAATCAAGAAGTTTCTTCATCAATGATAATATTTCTATCAGCCATCTATATGCTAACATGAATCGCAGCAAGATCTGTTAACCCTTACATGGAAAAGAACGGAATGATAATAAAATCATGTAGATTTTGAACGGCCATTTGTTTTCTGCTTTAATTAACAACTCCTTTTACGTAGGAATGTCTTTTAGATGTTTGGAAATGTTGAACACCTTTAGAGTATGACAAGCAATAAATATTTTGACATTAAACATGGCGAATTTCGTGTTCAAAAGTGATTTATTAACTCTATGTTTTGTTTGATAGTTTAAAATACGGATAAGGCGGAAAGAGAAAATTACGTGAGGAAAGATTTGAGTAAGAAAGTGGATGACTATAAGAGTTGCCGAAAACCAAAGAAATTATCGATGGCCTGTGTGAAATATAATATAGCTAGAAGAGGTTGACAACGACTAACAAAAAGATAATAATGACATAACAGAGAAGTATGGAAGAAGAAAACATATTGAGCCGACGTCGAAATCGATGAGTGAGGAGAATATTGGCTGGCCTGTTAGTCTAGTGGTTAGTGACCCTGACTGCAAAGACTGAGGTCGTGGGTTCGATTCCCACCCAGGACAAATCTTTGTGTGATGAGCACAATCATTTGTTCTGTGTCTGGGTGTAATTTATCTATAGTATGTATGTATTTATAAATATATAAGTATATTTATCAGTTGTCTGGTTACCATAGTACAGGCTCTGCCTAGTTTGGGATCAGATAACAGTGTGTTGGTTGTCCTAAGATATATTTTATTTATTTTTTATTTTTTTATATCTAAAGAAAAGTTTTAAGTATGAATGCGGATGGCTATGAGGGTAGAGGACGACAAAATAAACGATTGATGGACAGTGTGAAAGATGATAAGTATGGATAGAAAGCGGGTGACTTTCGATATAACGTCGAATAGAGTATGGAAAAACAAGATTGTTGTGTCGACCCCAAATATATTAATTAATTAAATTTATTTTATTTTCTCATCACAAATGTTGCAGGTTTACATAAATTGCTTAAACTAATTAAAAATACATAATAACATTTGTGAGAGACTGGTGCCCGAAGAAGGCATTGAATACCTGTGTTACGGGTCACCAGGCCCCCCAATACTTACAGTTAGACATATTGGCATCAGGGCAGAAGATACATGACAAGATACGAATTAACAAACTGGGCAGGTTATGAAACCTAGAGGGCAACAACAGTGGATAGATATCAAAATAATGTTCCTGACGTCAACTCTTCATTAAACGCTTTTGTGGAAGAGCTTCCAAAATTTGCATAAATCCCAAAAAAAAAATGTCTGTCACCACACTCGAGTCTACTTAGACTCGAGTGTGGTGACAGACATTTTTTTTTCTGAAAGAGAAGTTAGCCATAATACGAAGTTGAGTAGATAGGATAGAAAACGAGACAGAGATAGAGAAGCTTCTCGACATATCGAGGGGAAAATGTTGGGCCCACAATTTTGCTACTCGAACTGTGTTTACTGACGCTGTCATAAGGTCATCTAGCGCAATGGTGAATGGTCACAAAGCAGAGGGAGGCTACAGTGATATAATTTTGAATGAATTTAGTAGAAGCTGACAAAAGATATATCCTTAAAAATCTAAGGAGAGCTCTTTTCAATACACAATGCCCCACCATGAAAACTAAAAATAATCCGTTAAATCCCATTAAAACTCAAATCCCTTCACTCACGATCATTCTAATCCTACAAACAAACACGAGAGAGATATTCCAACTGGCATTTCACGTGACACAGTGCGACACAATTCCATTCAGGACTTAATTCATTTAGTTCCCGAGTCACGCGACAAAACTAACACGCTTGAACACACAACATGCAAATCCTTTATTAAATTAATTCACACGCTGAACAACGGTACCGTTCGTTTGGTAATAAATAATAAAAACAATGGTAATAAGGGTTTACATAATGTTGCTATGTGAGCTGGGATTACTGAATAATTTAACGTAAGGTACAAAGATTATGTATGAGGTAGAATATTTAAATTAGTTCAATAGTTAGCTGAAAACAAAGGAAATATTCTGTGAATATAGTATTTTATCAAAAGAAAGGTTTGTGGCTAAGTAATAACAGCAGCGAGTTAATTGTACAGGTTAAGTTACAATTGCCACGGTTGGTTCGAGGATGGGTGACCATCTTCACTAGGGGCGTGCCTCGAAAAGCACGCTAAGCCGTTGGTCCCGGTTGTCATTCATAGATCTTTGACAGTCGTTACTGGTTGTTAGAAGCCCGAAAGTATTGCCCATTAACTGGGTTGTGGAGATCAGTTAACTTGCATTTGGTTATACTGAAGCTAACCCCAACATAGGTGTGCATACAGCAGGCAGACTGTTCACTTATTGACTGAAAATAATTTGCTCAGGAAAACTGGCTTTAATATTTCGACAATAAGAATGCCGAAAGTCTGAAAAATAACGCAGCTTAAAATAAATATAATAAAGTTTCGTGAACCAAATTCTAGAACGATGTTCAAATAATGAATCTCAGATGACAAGCAGGATACTCAGATCTAGTTTTAAACTTAGAACATATTTTATTTTAAAAACAGAACGACCTAACCTTTTTTTTAAACGCGCACAAGTGGCAAAGAAAACGCTTCTTTCAGCCGACTGGAACTGGTTCTAATAAGCAAAAAAAAAAGTAATAGCGAGTAAAATTAACACAATAATGCTGCTGCGACTCGTGCTGTAAAAAGTGCGAATAGCTTCGGAATACTTCGTAATAGCTCGGGGAAACTTGAGTGCGTGCGCTCTATTATATTTTAAATATTTTCTACATAGCATTACGAGTTTCTTTTGAAGTCATGAATGAATTTATGGGTAGTAATGAGTGTTCTTTGTGTTTTATCATCGTTGAACTATTTGACTGTGGAGTAAGTCATTTTGGCATAGTTTTAATGTTCTTTTGAGCATTCAATTTCTGCGTTGGTCTGTAAGATACTTGAAAAATATGTAGGGGTAGTAAGTATACCAACTTTTGAGGGTTTGTTATTTAAATAAAAACTAGTTTGACAATACACAATCACTACTAGGTTTTTTTATCGTCTCCCAAAGGAAATTTAATCTATCCTTCTGTTTAATTTTAATAGAGCTGCGCTATAACTGAGTCTGGTTCAGGTGCGCGTGCAATTCCTTTGTCCCCTTTTACGACACGGAAAATGATGGACGCTTGTCTATTTGTAGACGACCAAGTGACTTGACAGATGCTAGACATACCTACTAGGCGTTAAAATAAACCATCGTTAACACATTGCTTACAAAAAACAAAACAATAAGAAGCCTTGCTGAGTTAGCTCACATGACTCTTGTTCTAAATTCGAAATGACAGAGATTAGAGCGGCAACTCAAATTCTTTTCTTGAAATTTGACAGACGTCTACTTGACTTATGTTTGTTTTTATTTTTTTGTTCTTTTTTATTTGTGTAGGGGAAAACTAATGACGTTTCTGTTGACCTGAGAGGTAAATTAACGCAACTCTGCCAATTATTTTATGACATAAATGTGATAATATTGTTACTTAAATTACGTCATAATCTAAGCAAACTGTACATAATTTCATTCTGTATTCAGTATGAAAATTTACCTACTTTCAATGCATGGTAATAAACAATAAGTTCTCATAAAATATCAATAACACGACACTATTGTTTTATTAATATGAATGATTGAATATTTATTCCTATAAATAAATAGGTATACAGATAAGTAAATAATTATGTACCAAGTTCTTGTTAATGAAAACATAAACGTAGCATAACATACTCTTGGTAATTTTCCCCATGATGTTAATACTATGTGCTTATTGATGAATAACATAATTTATTACTTAGAATTCTTTCAAAAATACTATAGGTATCTAAACAAAAAAGAACTGTACGAAATACTCATAATACTGGTTCTGTAAACTTCATTACCCAATTTGAAATTCAAATCAAATTCAGAATGTAAACAATCTAAAATGATGCCAATTAAAACAGTATTCCACCCACCTTTTAGGTTTCCACCTTCTAATGAATACTCCAAACATATTGGTGTCAGATTCAAACTTCATTCACATCACTAGTTCACTTCACCCTTTACACTCCGGTTCACAACACTACGCGAATCTTACACACACATTTTGTACCAACAATTTTTAGTTTATTTTCACTCAAACGAAAGTAGAAACTACATAATCAACGTTAAAAATAAGCGTTCCTAATTTAAAATTTAATATTTACTAACAAACTAGCGGTTAAATCGGAAACACAATACACTAATATCGAAATTCGAACATAGAATCGATTACAGGTGAGAGTATTCGATTTTTGAATGTTACTAAATATTGTTATTCGATAACGCGGCGTTCGCACGTGTGGCCCGCGCAAGCGATGCACGGCGACTGGCTGGCTCAGGGCTCCCGTTGCATTGCAATATGCAGCTGGTGTATATCCCGGCTTTGTATTAATAAATTTTAGATGTCAACCGCTTTGCGTGGTAGCTGGTTAAACTTGCTAGTTGTTAGGCTGAATGGGATAGTGTCATTGCCTTTAGTTTGCTAGATGTAGGAAGGAAATTATGGCAAATATAATAGGTATATTTGTATTACGCATTTGTTGTAAGAACTGGTAAGTATGTAAATTGAAACAGGTAATTTATTCGAAACGCTACAGCTAGCTATAAATTGAACTAATGGAACATTATGGTTTCATATTTTCGCAATATCTATAAAACATTAATGCAGAAACACTTCTTACATTTATTTTATTATATTCTGGAGAAACATCCCTAAAATAAATTGCCAGAAAACAAAAAAAAAAACATAAATCAAATAATTCCAGCCAACATCAAAAACGTCACGTACAGTCAATCCTTTTTTCGCTAAACTAAATAAATCAGAGATAGCGAAAGGTCTCCACGGACAAGGAAATATAAGATAACGCTGTGCCCCACTTCCAAAGTGCTCGTGAACTGGATCTATCAGCATGGTCCCAGGGGCACTCGTCAAATGATGAGTAGGGTTGCCGACTGGCCCAATTTTTTACGCCGTTTCCCATTTTCGAGAGGATGAAATTCGTTTAGACGTGTGATTTTGTTTGATCTGTGTAATTCTATCGGCTATTTGTTACCATACGAGATTTTAAATGGAATATATTGATATTATTATTATATTCGATTACCAGATATACAGCAGAAATCAGGGAATTTAATCATTTTTGCAGGCAACTTGCAAGAAAACCAGTAAGCAAGAACGAAGGTTACCTACCTATAGTTGAAAACCCAATATAAATAAAATACTTTCCGATAAAACATACACGAATAACCTCAACAACAAATCGCCTAAAAAACAAAATCGACTAAAAACTCCAAACTTTTTAATTTTCCGTTCCACCGAATATTCCCGATATTCGTATAATCTAATGGCAACACTACAGGTGACCTACTTCCGTTCCCAGGATCGGCTTGAACGTAATAAGCCCCTCTCTTGCGGTTACGTAAACCTCATGGATTCATTCGGTTGACACCGGTATCTTTGTGTTCTTACGGAGATGAAATCACGCTTATTGTAATCTCTGACGGCCTAGGTAGGATCAGTTACGGCCTCTTTGTTATTTGAGAGTGTTTAGTGTCCCACAGCAGGGCCTTAAAATTTCACGGCCAACGGCCATATTAAAATGTTTATGAAAGTTTCAGGCATCCATTGGTTACTTACATTATTTTAATTCAGCTGCAATTTAATTCAACAAAAATCCTTTTGTTTTTTGCTCTACCTATTTCAAGGTAGGTAGGTAACAAGGTCCTATTCCACATGGACATGGAAAATTAGAGGTCAAAACTAGATATTTTGCGACCAAAAAAACCTTTGAGTTAATTGATTTCATGATTCACAAGTAAGTACAAAATTTTTTGGCTTCCAGAACTGTTCATTTAGGAGTTTGACTGACTCTACAAAAAGTAATGATAGACATACAGTCATTATTTTTATTAACCAAAGAAAGCTAGAGGAATGAATATAAGATTTTTTCATTCTAGTCGATTATCGCAACGCATTACGATACCGATTGCAAGATTAGTCGATTGTAAAGATTTATAAACTTTGATGAGTCAATGACGATGTTTAAGTTAAGTATAGAATTATTATGTAATCATTGGCTAATCGTTAATATAATATTACCTGCTTATCGATCTGTTAGTCGACTCTTAAATCGCTGTAATAGTTACTAATGCAGCATTCTTTCACCTTTTAATTGACTGGCCTGTTAGTCTAGTGGTTAGTTACCCTGACTGCAAAGACTTAGGTCGTGGGTTCGATTCCCACGCAGGGCAAATCTTTGTGTGATGAGCACAATCATTTGTTCTGTGTCTGGGTGTAATTTATCTATAATATGTATGTATTTAGAAATATATAAGTATATTTATCAGTTCTCTGGTTACCATAGTACAGGCTCTGCCTAGTTTGGGATCAGATAACGGTGTGTTGGTTGTCCTAAGATATTTATTTATTATTTATTTATTTAATATATTGCCAATAATCCAAATAGGCTTATTGGCAAATGTTGTTCAATCTGTTCTGATATTCATCATCATCATTTCAGTCGAAAGACGCCCACTGCTGGACAAAGGCCTCCCCCAATTTTGCCATAATCGTCGCGCTTAGCAAGTGGGTTGGCAGTCGCAGTATGGTGGCAAAATGCATAGAGAACGCTGCTACCCATTCTCTAGTAAGTTCCTTAGTCGCCTTTTACGACACCCACGGGAAGAAATGGGTTGATGCTATTCTATACGTCCGATACCACAAGGTTCTTATATTACAAACAGGTAAACATTTTGAGGTTTTGTAATAATATCTTTATGTAATCAGAACTGCTGAGCCGATTCTAAAAATTATTTAACTAATGTGAAGTCTTACAGACAGAAGCTACGTAGCTAATGATGTAAATTTTAACCGTCAGATCATTTTAACATTATGATTGTCTGCAACAAACAATTTGAAAATCTAAACAGTATGAAGTTACTCGTGTAGACCGTGAGAAAACAAATTAAACTATCAAAGAAAAAAAAGCTGCTAGTAAAGAAAGATTGAACTAACAAAAAACAATATTGCGTGACTGACATGACCTTGTGTATGGCATGTTGTGTCCCTGAACTGAACTTAATTTACATTGTATTCAAGTTTATCTTTCTATATCAAATAATGACAGGCAGTTGTTGGCTCTCGTGGCAATTACGTAAGTATAAGATTCGATATGGTGGCTGTAGACTGTAGCCAATGTAGAGATGCCAATGAGCTAGACCGAGAAATTCTGCCACTTTTGTTACCTCAATAAACTCAGCTACCGCCGTCTTGGTGCTTGTTATTTTGGGGGAGTTGTGAATGCCGCAGGAATACGCTGGTGGAGGTTAGGGAAAGCCTATGTCCAGTAGTAGACGTCTTTCGGCTGAAATGATGATGATGATGATCACCGTCTTCTGCTAGACAAGGGCCTCTCTCAGGCTGCGCCATAACACCCTGTCCTTCATGTTCCTTATTCAGTCTTTCCTTTTCAACATTTCCCAAAGAATTCCTTTACGAAGACCGCTTTATTTTGTCTAGGAGCTCATCCAGAGTAGTGTTAAGTAACATTACAACAACATAGTATCATCAAACCTATTTCAGTCGAAGACAAAAACAAAATTTTCGCATTTGTAACACCCTAAACTTATCGAGCAATTGAATAACTGATAGCCAAATGCGCTGTATCATATAGTATCCAATATTCCCTTTGTTCCCGGTATCCTTTCCCGTTGGAATAACACTACCTTCCGAACCCAATACTTACGTTCATCATACAGGAACAAAACACCATAAACGCTGGCTATGCTACGTGCATAGTAGGTACCTTTATTGTCTACCCAAGCGTTTATTGACACCGTTTCAAATATTTGAGCGTTCAGTCCAAAAGCTTTGTAACATCACGTATGGTTTGACTGTGTTGATGTTCAGTTGAATGGGTTTTTGGAGAGTTATTTTAACAGTTTTGTTCCTCGAGTTTTGTTGTATGTTTTCATTATGAAATATTGACGGTTTTATTTTTGTTATTGCGTGGCAAACATGCTGTCTTCTTTTGGTTACTGGTCACTGTTGCCTCTAGAAATCAGTAGTCCGATTCTCGTACAGTGAAAATTTACGACGCAATGTTATAACAGCGACAATCAACGTCAAAAATATAGGAAAATTAGACGTGTTTTTGATTTGAAAATGAGATTAAAATTTGAAACGTCTCATGTGCCTCATAATACATTGCCATCTACCTTTGAAGCCGGAATATAAATACACTGAATGGTGATACAATCATGGGTATGGTGGTGTATAGTACTTCCCGATGAAACTTCTTCACAAAAACTCTTCTACTCTACAAGAGTTTAAAACATTGACATGCTATGTGTAAAACGGTACACCACAGATTACGTAACAATGACGAAGGAAAATCTAAATCTATACTAATATTATAAAACTGAAGAGTTCGTTTGTTTGATTGAACGCGCTAATCTCAGGAACTACTGGTCCGAAGATCTGAGGGAACAAGAAATTTAACGCGGACGAAGTCGCGGGCAGAAGCTAGTCCCGTATATAATCTCAGTCTTATCCAAAGTAATACGCTATATGCAAGTATTCTCTCGAGAGTAAATGTATTTGCGTCTTAGTGTTCTCAAAGACGATCTCAGAGCTTAATAGGATTGAATATTCAGGCATCACTTAGCTATTAATCTTGGAGCTATCTCCCTCAAAGTGTATAGGGGAACCAATCAGGAGACTGCAATCCAGAAATTATCAATTAGGTAATCAATGTGGAATAGTTAACTTGTCTTCTAAAAACTGATTGACCTTCTAATGATGGACAGTTTTTTTTTTTTCAAATTAAAACGTTTTTAAATAATTTTGCCGCATTTTTAATTTCTGTTTATTTTACTGTTGGAGGCGGCAGCGAGCCGAATTTGTCGCAGTAACAGCGGGTGCACCCCGACCTATACCTACCTGCGGTCAGAACTGTGCCAACAGAGCGTGAGCCGAGCAGGCGAAGCGAGCGGAGCTGCGACAGTGGCCAAAGAGCGCTACATCCAAATCGGTCGTAGTTACTTAACTATGTAGAGTTGTGAGGTACCCAAATTAGCAATTATTAAAAGTTTATTTATTACAATTATAAATAGAAATTTAGTATTAGAGGTTTAGAAGGAGTATTATAATCATAATTTTTGGACAGCTAAGTGGTAATTATTTTAGGTTCGATTTGATACTAATAATAGGTGCAATCAAGATGGCGACAAAATCCACGTCCCATATTCACGACTAGCTTCTGCCCGCGACTTCGTCCGCATTAAATTTCTTGTTCCCCGACCCTTCCCGTCGCGTCGAATCGCCTACCCGTGCGATTTTTCCCGTTTTTGCAACATTTTTCATTACTGCTGTACTCGTGTTAATTGTAGCGTGATGTTATATAGCCTATAGCCTTCCTCGATAAATAGGCTACCCCACACAAAAATAATTTTTCATAAAAGTTTATGCTCTATCAAAAAAACGTCACACATTGTTTTAGTCAGTTAATAATATCAAAGAAAGGTATGATGAAGTTTATACTGCGTACATGTGCGTTATAAAATATCTATATCATCGATGCTATTACTGCTATTATTACTTTCAAGCGTTCCGAATGAGTAATCATTGTAATTATCCAATAACTGGCTGATTGTAAGCACTTAATCTGAAACGTTATTAAGGAAATAATTCAGCCAATTCAATTCAGTCAATTGCATTAAAATCATCTAGACTTCATTACAAATAACCTTGCCAATACGGAACCTGACGGTGATGGCGGGATGAGCTGGACTCTTTTAATAAATATTGGTCCTTGGCAGCTCTGGACATGGTGACGTGGAAAGAGAGTAGAGAAGCCTTCGCCCTGCATTGGGACATAAATGGCTAATCACTAAATAGTATAAAACAAAGTCGCTTCCGCTGTCTGTCCCTATGTATGATTAGGTCTTTAAAACTACGCAACGGATTTTGATGCGGTTTTTTTAAATAGATAGAGTGATTCAAGAGAAAGGTTTATACGTATAATACGAGGGCGAAGCTGCTGGCAAAACCTAGTAATTAATAAAGAATACGGACTTAAGACCAAGTGAATTTCTCGAAAAGATTTAACGCAACAAAATTCTTTTCGGCGACTTTCTCAGAGTTAATTTGATAAAATGTTCGCAAAACTTTAGCTTCAAAGTACCCCGACATTCCAGGAAACGGTTATGTACTGGCAATACAGCTAACACCTGACATTTTCGTAATAGCAACCCCAGAGCGCCGGCGGCAGCGCGTGCGCATATCCAAGTTCAAAGTTATATGAAAGTAGGCAATTTTATGGACTCTCCGTTATGTTTTCAGATTGTGGGGTGCGCGTAATTTTGTTTTCATTTTCAAACGGCTATTGTGGGAATCGTGCCTTGTAAGACCTGACTTTGTTTATTGTAAAAGCAAGTAAAGGTTACCAATTACTCGTTACAGTATGAACAGGCATGGTTCCAACTAAGGATCGATCTATAAACGTTACTTTGCATATATGTAAATCAAAGAACAACTTAGAATCTAATGTTTATAGATCTATAATATAGAGATTTTTTTTGTTCTGGATGAGAAATCATCAACTGTCTTGCTGAGCTGGGGCGGGTCAGACTTTTACTGACTATAACCCACCCGTGTTCCTTCAGTTGCCTGTGCCAGGGCCACGGTAACACGTTCGAACAAACCCGCGACCAATATAGACATTTAGACAAACAGACTGAGTAAGAAATATAGAGATCTTTACGTAGCAGTATGTCTTTGAAAACGTCTAAATGACTATTTCTGCTTGTCCAATAGAACTGTCAAGTGACAGCTGCATCAGACAGTCACAGGACTAGCAGAACTCTATAGTTTGAAAAAAGTATACTTCATCTGTTGGAAAGTGTAAAACAAAAGGAGGTTGCATATTAGAGTGTCCAATTTTGGGCAGTGTTCTGCGAAACTAATAATATCTTAGGACAACCAACACACTGTTATCTGATCCCAAACTAGGCAAAGCCTGTACTATGGTAACCAGATAACTGATAAATATACTTATATATTTCTAAATACATACATATTATAGATAAATTACACCCGGACACAGAACAAATGATTGTGCTCATCACACAAACATTTGTCCTGGGTGGGAATCGAACCCACAACCTCAGTCTTAGCAGTCAGGGTCACTAACCACTAGACTAACAGGCCAGTCAATATACAAACACACATACATAAACTCACGCCTTTTCCCATGGGGGTAGACAGGAACTACAGAACGCCATCTGCTACAATCCTTACATACTCTTTATGCCTCGTTTAAGTTCAAACATCTGGTCATACACGCCGGTTGCTAATACTACGCACCTGACCCTTCTGAAGAACATCACCAATAAGGTCATTAAATGTTCTCCTAGGGCATCCGCTTCCGGCTTGACCAGTCACATCTACCGCCCTTCATTCATCCTCTCAACATGACCAAACCTTGTAAGCATACTCTTTGGAAATTTAATTAGAAAATTGTGAAATTCTCAGGTTCTAATCAACCGGCGATGAGCCCCTGACAAAAAACTGTTGTTCTACTAAAAATACTTACATGCCGTCGAAGACATTGACTAAATGTTGATAGTTCATACCTAATGGAATTGATTAGATACAAATAACGCAATTGTGTTAACTTTTCGATAGCGCAGTATAATAATCACGACCACACATTACCAGTATAAGCTGACATCTCATTGTACGAAACCCCTATGCAACGCGAGGTCAGCTAAAACTGGAAATATACAGCTTGACCTGTAGCCGTGATCTATTGAAAACTTTTATTGTTTTGAATATGTTCGACCCATGACACATCTATGTAATTGTTGTATATTATAGTTGGATACACATTTGGTTCTGCCCTATAGGTGGTTGAAAAATTATGAAAAAAAATGTGAAATGTAAATCTATTAAGTAGCTTTCATGTCGCGTTGGTTTCATTTTAAAATCTGTTCTAGTTTCGTAGAAAAAAAACATTCAAGTTTGAGGTTGCAACCCTTATTTTTAAAAAACGAAAGAAGCTAGGGGTTTGATAATTGGCCCAAATTTTTTTTCAACAACTAGCAACATTATTTAGGCACCAATGTCAAACAAGACGCCAGTGCAGATTTCATATAGAAACCCGGTGAGACCCTTTACAATCGATCCCGATTGATTGCAGGCCTTATACGACTGTAGACAATTTTCTATTTTATTAAGTACCTGGTACTTGTTGACAGTCCTACAGTGTTCTCCCATACATATTAACACTATAATTTGAAACCATTGTAAAAGCCTATCATTTTTAAAAGAGTAAGTAATCATGGAGTGTCTTGCCGGCTCTCCTCCATAGGAATCAACAATTTTGAACCGTGCACCTAGCTTCTGACGTTTCATAAGTGCCCATGTAGGTTTATGTGAAATAAAAATATTTTGTTTTGATTTGATCGATCGATTGCAAAAGATACGATGACCTAAGCTTAACTCACTTCATTGTATGAATACAATTGCTTCCATTATGCTTTTGTATTGGAAGTTTTCACACAGCAAACAATTTTTTTGCTCAGGCACGTCAGTTTGTAGGTAATCACTTACGCAACATCTTATTGTCATCTCAAGAAAAACGGAATGGTAGGTACTTGAACTGTTTTTTTTATGACAAATGATTCTATGGCTAAGTAGTGCTACGGGTCAGTCGATCGGGTTGAGCTTCGCTTGCTGCGGTCAATCTGTGGATGGGTTACCATCTATCCATAACGAAACCCCTCCGTACCTAGAATAGATACAGAAGGTCCAAAACCTTTGACAGTCCAGTATGCATTAAAGTCACGGAGTTTAATGTTCTACTCACTTAAATTGTCTCTACATTGAAATCTCAATAGTAAATCTTTGACGGTAGAACGAAATGGCCAAAACAAGGCAAATTGACGCTGGGTTTTAATTTGATTAAATGTTAATTTCTTTCTATGGAAGAAAGAAATGAAGAGTAAAATCCTCATTGTGACCTGAGGAGCTATTTATTCTTCTAATTTAGGTACAGTCTCATCTCACAATCAGTCTCAATCTGTCAAAAATGCCTAGAGTTTCCATACATTTTTGATAACTTTTTGACATTTGAATGTCGCCGAGTTGTGACTGTGACTAGATTTTGAATGTTTTTAATTACGAGAATTGGCCTTTAGATGAGATATATCTAGTTATAATTAGGTCTAGTGTCTAGTCATTCTCATGTAACTAAGCAATCTCTTGTCCTTGACAACATAAACCCCACAAGTATATCCTCCCATCAAACTCCACTCTTTGTGTCCTTTTTTATCTCCCATAAAATATTTCGCAAGGCAATTTAATGGTGAATAGAAGGGGTCCGATAAAAAACGAGCCGTGAGAAGAATGCCACGTCGTTGTCGATGTCGCTACGTCAGCCAGCCAGACTGTTGACAGAGCTGTGAGGATAGGTAAAAAACAAACGGACGCTTACCTTTGAGAATAGCTGCGTAAGCTGAGGCGAATGTGAAGCGTTAGCATTCTGAGGAAGTAGGTTACTTATCTAGGGTCTAGTTATTTTTTTCTAGCTGTGTTGGTGGTCGGGTTGTCTAAAGTGATGGGGCTATCTGTTATTTTAAAATACAAGAGTTGAATACTTTTTCAGGATAAAACATTACAGGAGTTCATAGGATTAGCTACTGGTGAACGCAATGTTAGACAAAAAACTTTATTTACTACTAGCTTATGCCCGCGGCTTCGCCCGCGTGGATGTCGGAAATTAACGCAGGAGGACGTACTACCGCGGTAAGATGTGTTAATTCAGGTTATATTATAGGTAATAGCTGTTACCTTCGACTTCGTCCGCGTGGTATTTAACAAAAAGTTTTTCATAAAAACTGTCTTTGAAAACTACGCTGACATACGGCTCAAAATTCAGCGTGTTTTTATTTTTTTAAACTATTATTTATTTTTTCTAAAATAAAAGTAGCCTTAGTTACTCCTTATTACATCAGCTATCTGCCAGTCAAAGTTCCGTCAAAATCGGTCCAGCCATTTCAGAGATTAGCCGGAACAAACAGACAGACAGACAAAAATTGTAAAAAATGTTGTTTTGGTATATGTACCGCGTATACATCCATATACACTTAGTAAAAAGTGGTTATCTTAATATTAAAAACAGACACTCCAATTTTATTTATTTGTATAGATGTATAGATTTTACATGGAACTCTTCGCTCGCGACTTCGTCCGCGTGGGTCACAGGAACTGTGCATTTTTTCGGGACAAAATATAGCCTATGTTAAAAATTATTTCACTTTACATTATTATATACACGTATGTAGCTTTCTATAGATGAAATAATTTTTATCGGTTCAGTTGTTTTCGAGTTTATCCATTACAAACATACATACAATATATCAAATCTTTCCTCTTTATAATATTAGTTTAGACTAATAACTTCACGCCTGTATTCTTCGAAGGGTTAGACAGCGGTACACCTATAGCACACTAACATTTCGTACCAGAAGGCGAGCCTTTTGCTATTAACCGGGCACTATTCCAGACTCTCTCTGCTGCGTTATTCCAGAAGGAAAAACCCAATAACTCTCATATGTTAAAAATATAAAATGTAGAAAAAATCATGGCCAGTAACTGGGTTATGGAAGTCAGACTGGAAGCTGACCCCAAAAATAATTGCGGAAAAGGTTTATTATAGCGGTCGGCGTAACATGTCTTTTACTTCTATGCTCTTCTTTTAGTTCTCATCTCAGTAGTCATAGTATCTTTCACACAGTCCATCCACCGTTTCTTTGGTCTTCCCCTACTCTTAGAGCCATCGACATACACACTCATTAATACATTACTGAGAATAACTTCTAAAAGGCAAGATATTGTATTGTACTTATAGATTCTGTTACTTTGGCAAATGGGGCAAATTAAGGTGATGCAGAGAAAAATCACTTACGGTCTTACAAGTTATACTTCTGCAAAAAAAAAATACTGCTGCTTTGTTCCCAAGACTCCTAGAAATTATCCAAAAAAATTATGGACGTCTCTCCTGCAAAAATCCCAAACAGAAACTTCCCTTGTAAATTCTCGACAGCGAAAAAAGCAAACGGCATGCAAAACTGAATTGGCAGGCTGTATATTACATTACCGCTGCCACGCAACAAATAACCAATCAGGGCACCGGATTCCGAGCACGTTCGAGCACAATAACACAATTTTCGTGCCGCCGGGTGAAGCAAGCTACTGAAGCTGGGAAATGGAAGATGTTTCCTTTAAAAAAAAAACAGTGTAGGTATTATAAATGCTAGTTCTATTTTACTGACTATATTTGCATTATCCATTCAAAAATTGTCTTTAAAAGTCATATCGTCGATTGCCAAATATTGGTTTGAATTTACAAAATGTATGAAAATTTATTTCATACTAGACTTTGCCAGCGACTCCGCCTGCGTAGAGGTCGGAAATTATCCCGCTGGAACATACTACCGGGATGAAAAGTATCCTATATGTTATTTTAGATTTTGAGGGAAAGAGTAACAAACAACTACAATCTATCATTCATATTTCCTTATCCAGAATAACTCCTCGCTTTGAAGACTTTGGGTGTTCAACAACAAACTTTAAGGATTAATCCGAGGATGTTACGTTAACAGCATCCGGAGACCTCCCGAGACGGCTTCAATCAGTCTCCTTTTACGATACCAAAAGGTACAGTCACAGACCTCGGCATCGTAAAAGACGACTAACGGCTGAATAATTCTCAAACGCAACTAATTTGACTGAAGTCGCACTCGAAAGTCAAGCTGTCTCTGTCATAGCGACAGAATGACTTTGAAGAACGTCATAAAGCTGTAATTTCAGAATTCGGGAATCCTTGAATCACGAAGATTACTTCAGGAAGACCAATTGCAAACCCTGGTTGATGACATAAAATAAAAGTAATAATAAAAATAAATGTATTGGTTTGGTAATTCGACTGGCCTGTTAGTCTAGTGGTTAGTGTCCCTGACTGCTAAGACTAAGGTCGTGGGTTCAATTCCCACCCAGGACAAATTTTGTGTGATGAGCACAATCATTTGTTCTGTGTCTGGGTGTAAATTATCTATAATATGTTTATATTTAGAAATATATAAGTATGTTTATCAGTTGTCTGGTTGCCATAGTAAAAGCTCTGCCTAGTTTGGGATCAGATAACGATGTGTTGGTTGTCCTAAGATATTTATTTTAATTATGTCGGAAAAACAAAACAGGAAAGAAAGGTAATATTTATACAGACAGTGACTGGGACGACAAAAATAAAAATGAGGACGATGAAGAGAATGAGGGTAAAATGCATATAATTTTCAACTGGTTACCAAAGGCTGTGCACCAGTGTGATACAATCAATACCCATGGGAAAAGTTACGTCCTAATTCTTACCGGGCCACATGCAATAGGCAATAAAACAGATTCTCACAATAATTAATAATAACATTATGTCATAAAGCACTGAATATCTGCAATATTCTCATACAATGTGTCAACTGTGGGAATTGGGTCAGCACGAGCTTGCAATCTCGCACAATATTATCTATTATGACTATATTCAAAGGCAATATGTACTATACTCCATTTGTTTAGGTAGTTAACTAAATGTAAACAATCTTAACATGTCTTTTATCTAAAAAACTGTCTAAAAATTGAATCTAAAAATGTTTACAATTAGGTATTTACTTAAACCGATGTTAGGTAAGTAACTTAATTTAAATAATATTTGTTGGTCTTTTATACGATTTATTTTATATAAAAAGACATATCAAGATTGTTTACCTTTAGTTAACTACCTAAACAAATGGAGTATAGGTTGCCATAAGATGAGAGCAGTGGTGGCCCACTGGTATCGGCCCCAACGCGAACCCAGGGAGACACTTTACTTTGTGTATTTAATTTCATCACCACTGCTCTTCATCATCATCATCATTTCAGCCGCAAGACGTCCACTGCTGGACTTAGGCCGCCCCCAATTTGTGGGGCTTTGCCATAATCGCCACGCTTGGCAGGCGGGTTGGCGATCGCAGTATGGTGGTAAAATGCATAGAGAACGCTGCTGCCCATTCTCTAGTAAGTCCCTTAGTCGCCTTTTACGACACCCACGGGAAGAAAGGGGGTGGTGTTATTCTTTACGTCCGGCACCACACGGCACCACTGATCTTAAAACGGCGAATTTCGTTCGCCGTTTTAAAGATCGTGAGGAAACCAACATATCCTACTCGTAGAATCAAACAACGACTGGCCTGTTAGTCTAGTGGTTAGTGACCCTGACTGCTAAGACTGAGGTCGTGGGTTCGATTCCCACCCAGGACAAATCTTTGTGTGATGAGCACAATCATTTGTTCTGTGCCTGGGTGTAATTTATCTATAATATGTATGTATTTAGAAATATAAGTATGTTTATCAGTTGTCCGGTTGCCATAGTACAGGCTCTGCTTAGTTTGGGATCAGATAACGGTGTTTTGGTTGTCCTAAGATATTATTATTATTATACAATCGAAGACATGTGATATCTGCCAACCCGCACTATACTCCTTTTTAACCGACTTCAAAAAAAAGGAGGAGGTTATCAATTCGACTGTATTTTTTTTTAAATGTTTGTTACCTCATAACTTTTGACTGGGTGAACCGATTTTAATAATTCTTTTTTATTTGGAAGCTAGTGCTTCCCGAATGATCCAATTTTAATTTGGTTCCATTCGGACAATGGGATCCATGTGAAAACCACATAAGTCTTAAATTTGCATTCAGTATTTGCGCGACAAATGAACGAATAACGCGATTAGATTAGTGCGGGGTATCTACCATGTACCGTGTGGTGCCGGACGTAAAGAATAACACCACCCCATTTCTTCCCGTGGGTGTCGTAAAAGGCGACTAAGGGACTTACTAGAGAATGGGCAGCAGCGTTCTCTATGCATTTTACCACTATACTGCGATCGCCAACCCGCCTGCCAAGCGTGGCGATTATGGCAAAGCCCCCCAAATTGGGGGAGGCCTAAGTCCAGCAGTTGACGTCTTACGGCTGAAATGATGATGATGATGATCTACCATAACTAAAAAGTTTAAAAAAAAATACAGTCGAATTGATAACCTCCTCCTTTTTTTGAAGTCGGTTAAAAATAAAAACTTTTTACAAAAAAATAACAACCGACTTCTACAGATCTACTATATATATCTCAGACTAAATACAGATCCTAAGACACCGAATTCCGAAATTAAAGTTGTTTTTGACTTTCTAGTGTTTTTTTAAGGAAGTCGGTTGTTATTTTTTTGTAAAAAGTTTTTTAGAGAGGATGCGTGTGCCCCAGCATATTATAGTCTGCTTGTGAGCCATAAGATTCATAATAATGATTATAATAAGTGCTGACTCGTTCATTGGTCTAGTAGTGATTGCTAGCGAGTCTAATGAGCAGATCCTGGAATTCGATCCACGTGTGGTGCTAATGTGGTTTTGGGTTTTGCCATTAGATCTCCGAAGTATAGGCCCGGAGTCCGGATTTTTTGTAGCAATGCGTGTTTTCTATTACATGTTATTTCTCTTAACGTAGGTATCGGCTGGTAAATAGATAATTATACCTAGTATTTATTTATGTAAGGATCGCCATCAAATGTTACATTCAACAATTACACAGATTAGATTACAGCAATTTAACATACACTAAATGCACATTCAATTATAGGCAACCACAGCTTGCACATTGTAATAATAAATGAGTAAACATACATCAAGACCGTTAAGATAAAATCAAATAGTAAATAATCGAATAAAAATTAATCAAACATTCATAAAATCAAGCATTCATAAAATCAAATAATAATAAAGTAAAATACGAATAAAATCATTAAATAATTTAAACTAAGATACTAACTTAATTTAATTTAATCACAATAAGATAGGTTATAATACAATTTGAAAACAATTTTTCTAGATATATCATTAAAAAATCATATAATCATATAGTATTGCAAGAATTGATTGTCTCGTCAGTCTAGTGGTCGCAAGCGCTAATACTGAGCTTGGCTTCCAGGATCCAATTCCCAGGTCGGATAACGTATCATTGGGTTTGTTATCTGGACTTTCTTAGTAGTAGCTAGGGTTGCCACCTTTTTTTCTTGCATTTAAAGTACTTACATTGGTTATTATAGGTAAGAACAAAAAAGGATATAGTATAAAATAAAGTATGACTTATTTGTCTTTAAAATTATTTTTAAAAACATTTTTTTTTTTGCTTTTTGCAGTTTGTATCACATAAGTTTTGTTTAACGAAAAATCCCAAAGAAATCAAATCTTGCAAAATAAAGTATTTTCGTGTACTTTATTGTTCTCATAAAGTATAGATTACAATTATGTGAAATAACGTACGATACTTTATTATAAAGTACGTGGCAACCCTACTACCGTAGTCCCGAGAATAGCTCTTGTTGTACAAAACATTTTGATCAGTCTGCAAATTGGTGGCAACGTTGACTGGCTTTACAGACTAGCAGCGACATCAACGCGCACATGATTCTAAACCTCTAAATCAAGGACAGTAACAACAGGACAAAACCAAGATTGCATATTTTCGTCAGTAATCTATACTAATATTATAAAGCTGAAGAGTTTGTTTGTTTGATTGAACTCGCTAATCTCAGGAACTACTGGTCCGAATTGAAAAAATATTTTTGTGTTGGATAGCCTATTTATCGAGGAAGGCTATATAACATCACGCTACAACCAAGAGGAGCGGAGCAGTAATGAAAAATGTTGCAAAACGGGGAAAATCGCACAGTAGGGAAGGGTCAGGGAAACAAGAAATTTAACGCGGACGAAGTCGCGGGTAGAAGCTAGTAAAAAATAAAATGGCTCCCATGCGATTCTATACATTTTGACCGCGTACATATGAAAGTTTTCATCATAGCAGTATTTTATTATTTGATTACCGACACGACACTCTGTATACTTAGCACCCTAGTCAGTCAGGTGCACGAACATTTAATCACCCTTAGAGGCTATTTTAATACTCTCCAAGATGCATATCTAGCTCTTCATGTAAGGTAAGTTCATATACCTACTAGTCGTCCAGATTCCGGTATAATCCTACATTGTAAGACGGACATTTATTTCTTCACATTTTTACAATCCTTCCTATCTAGTCCCCTTTCTGAATTCTACACATTTCAATTTGCACTTTACGCTCTGGAGCTAGAGTCTAAATTCCCTCCTGAATGGTATTAGCCATAAAAGTCGTAACGGTTGGCAACGTATCCTCTATGGTGTTGCCATTTACGAACACTTACCATAACATCGTTATTTGTGACGTCGGTATATTGAAATATACTATGTTAATGGCTTGGTTCGGTACATTTCTTTACTTTGTAACCTTTTTACGATAGCTACTGTACTATACGTCATTGTAGAAATGGTAAAATGTTAGAGTGGCTAAGTAATGATTGCCGCACGGTACAATTGATCAGGTTAAGCTTCTCTTACCGCGGTCGGGTTGTGGATGGGTGACCATCCATAACGTATCATATAGTTGTCTGGCTTTTTGCTGAACTGGACCTTTTTGGCGCAGCCGTGAGGCACACTATAATGCTAGTTTCTGACATCTCACCTAACACTTTTTTATTTTATTTTTACTCTTTCCTGCTGTATTAACTGTTATGTGCCTTTCAACTGTGCTAAATAAATGTATTTTCTTTCTTTCTTTCTATCGTAGCTTTACTTTGACTGAATTGTTTCATTGAAGGTAAACATCGTGAGGAAACTGGAATGTCCTAGCACCAAACATTCGAAGACATTTGACTTATATTATTACTAGCTTCTGCTCGCGACTTCGTCCGCGTTAAAGTTCTTGTTCCCCCGACCTTTCCCGTCGCGTCGAATCGCCTACCCGTGCGATTTATCCCGTTTTTGCAAAATGTTTCATTACTGCTCCGCTCCTCTTAGTTGTAGCGTGATGTTATATAGCCTTTCTCGATAAATAGGCTACCCAACACAAAAATAATTTTTCGATTCAGACCAGTAGTTCCAGAGATTAGCGCGTTCAACCAAACAAACATACAAACAAACTCTTCAGCTTTATAATAATAGTATAGATGTACCAACCCGCACGAGACCCGCGTGGTGGATTACGACCTATTTCCTCTCACAGAGAGGAGTCCTTATGTCCCAGTAGTTGAAACATTATAAGCTGATTGTGATGCTCTAAGCGTCAGTATAGAAGTAATAGTTCTAAAAACACCTGCAGGCCAATTCTCGTACGTAAAAACATTCAACATCTACTTGCCGTCTCATCTCGGCGACAGTCAAATGTCAAAAAGTTGTCAAAAATGTATGGATACTCGAGGTATTTTTGACAGATTGAGACTGACCATTCTTAAAGTTACGAGAATTGCCCCTCTGGTTACTGCCAGCCTGTATCATCCAACTGCTGGGCATAGGGTTCTTTCCATGATTTCCAGCTCTTTCGATCTAGACACCAAATAAAAACTAACATCAAGTTATTGACAAGTCAAGATGGCAACTTCCAGGGTCGCGAGATCTGTTTGAAAGAGTTACCGTGGCCCTGGCACATGGGCAACTGAAGGAACACGGGTGGGTTTTAGTCGGTAAAAGTCTGACACGCCCTCCCGCTCCACCCTAGAGCGGGAGACGTAATTTCCATCCAACCCACAAAAAAAAACCATGTTGTGTGAAAGTCCAAAAGTGATATACGTTTTCGTAAACTGACTGTCATTGTATAAACATCACACTTCAAGCTATTTGCACATTATTTCGATAGCTGTTCGCACATAAGCGTCAACGTGTTTTGCTTATTACATAAAACATTACATTATTTACTGTTACGTAAGACTTTTATGGTCAGTTTTATAGTTTATTAGTAACGTGCCATTTCTTTTTTGATATGGGACTGAAAATAGTAGAATTGCAACTTATGGGGGGAAATAGAGCGATGTTATTGTTTTGTAAGTTAGTTAGGGTCTTGTCGCATTGGCGGAAGGGCTTTTGGGACTTGAGTGGAGTTTACTTAGCTCAGTGTAGAAATTAAACGGTTTTTGTTATATCTATACTTATATCATCTCTACATGGTATAAAACAAGGTCGCTTCCCGCGTCTGTACGCTTACATCTTTGAAACTAGGTACGTAACAGATTTTAATGCGGTTTTCATAAATGGACAGATTGATTCAAGAGGAAGATTTACATGTAAAATACGCGGGTGAAGCCGCTGGAAAAAGCTAGTTTCAGATAATAAAGCGGAAGAGTTTGTTTGTTTGAATGCGCTAATCTCTGGAATGGCCACTTGTATTTGAAACATTATATATTATAATATGAATATGATGGCCATATTCATACATAAGGCTACAGTCTATTAAATATCACGCTAAAACCCTTAGGAGCCAAACAACAAAGAAAAATAGGTGTGAAAGTAATAAGTAATCGTGAGGGCAGGCCATACACTGCGACTAAGGGTGGGTCGGGGGGGACAAGAAATTTCACGCGGACGAAGTAGCTGGAGAAAATAGTCTATAGACATAATGACGAGTCATTTGATACCTATCAGATATACATGACAAATAAAGGGTTATGTCAGTAAATGTCACCTACACTAAAACTTTACAATGACACGAAGCTCATGAATATTTCACAGATATTTAGGTATAACACCTGCATACTTGTATATAAAATTTTAAACAAAAACTTACACACACAAATAACTCTCACAAAACAATCACAATTAAAAAACAGATACAGAACTAGACAAGCAAATGACATAGCGTTACGGGCACCTAGAACAAACTACGGCAGGAGAACTATTCTGTATGAAGGAGCACAGCTTTACAACAAATTACCTCGAAATGTAAAAGATCAAAAATCCATGTATGGTTTCAAAAAATCTCTAAAGAAACACATTTTAGCGGATTTAAAATTTTAGGCTATCTTCGGTAATAATTTTTTAACCATTTTTGTTGTGTAACCATCGCGCTGGTTAATATATCTTAATAGAAATAAGTTTTTTCTCATATAAGTGAATGTAATTCTTTTTGAGAAATAAAGTTCTTAAACCATAAATGGTCTACAGAAATTGCCGAAGGACAAGGAGTTTTAAAGGTTAAAAAGTATCGTACACACTGCTACATATTGAGCTATAAATTTCCAGTATAAATTGATCTCACATTGTATGGGATTTTCGTATAATGAGAGGTCAGCTTAAACTGGAAATGTATAGCTTAATATGTAGCCGTGCGTACCTACAGTCGTTAGCTACTCTTTAAAAAAAACTTGAGACTTTAGAAAATGCTTCACAACGTGTTTAGTGGTATGTTTACTGTTTGGGTTCCTACGGAGCGATATTAGACCACTATTGCCATTCTATAAAGCGATAACTAGAGTATGATAGAGCCTTAATGAAGTTGCATGTAACTCAAGCTATTACGATTGTATTAGCTTCTAATCTATGTAGGTTTATAGTCGCTACTTGCAAAATATCTTCACAATACCAGAGGCACAATTCTTGTAACTTTAAGAACGTTCACAGTCTGATCTCAGTCGTAATCTGTCAAAAATACCTCGAGATTCCATATATTTTTGACATGTTTTTGACATTTGATTGTCGCCCAGATGGGACTGCGACTAGATTTTGAACGTTTGTAAATTGCGAGAATAGGCCTACAGATGTTCATATTATCCGAGCTTGCGTTACTCACACTTGCCAAACAGCTTAGGATCATCATTTCAGCCGTAAGACGTCCACAGCTGGACTTAGGCCTCCCCCAATTTGGGGGGCTTTGCCATAATCGCCACGCCACATCAGAAATACACTATAGAAAACAAGTGGTTTTGATATCGTTAAAAAACTTCATCAAACTTTTTAAAACATGTATTTGTTTCTCTTCGATTGGCGCCAGACGCTCGGTGCACCTGCAACCCTTAAAGGCTACTGTAAAACAATTGTAGTGTGTCGGTCGATCTAACCTAGAAACAAACTTTGAGGTTAACTGGACCTCCTAAACCACAGTTTAGTTATTACCACTGATTTTCCTTTCGATTCTTAGACACAGATGTTTTTTGTAGGTACCTGCAACAATAAGATAAAAAACATTAAATAACAATACAACAATGACGATGCATGACAATAATTATAAAGAATAATCACTTTAAAGATGAATCATCAATTGATGGAAAAATCAATTGCATCACACGCATGAAAATGTATGACTTAATGCGATGCAATTGACAAAGCCAAATGTTTTTATGGTCAACTGTAGTAAAGATTGCATAATAATATACACATAAATATAACTGTCTGTAGTAACTACTGTACCCCAGAAACTACAGAACGCCACCCGCTACAATCCTTCCTTACTCATTTTATCTAAAAATGTCATGATTATGTAACAAACACAACAAATAAATATTACATACCTATCGACCTATTATTATAATATGTAGGTGTGTATTTTTTTTATCTATACTAATATTATAAAGCTGAAGAGTTAGTTTGTTTGTTTGTTTGATTGAACGCGCTAATCTCAGGAAGTACTGGACCGAATTGAAAAATTGTTTTTTTGTTGGGTAGCCTATTTATCGAGGAAGGCTATAGGCTATATAACATCACGCTACAACTAAGAGGAGCGGAGGAGTAATGAAAAATGTTGCAAAAACGGGGAAAATCGCACGGGTAGGCGATTCGACGCGACGGGAAGGGTCGGGGGAACAAGAAATTTAACGCGGGCGAAGTCGCGGGCAGAAGCTAGTGACAGATAATTTGATTAAAACATCTCGCTACTGTACATATCTATCGGGACAGTTCAAATATCGACGCAAAAGGGAATCGAGGTCGTGCACGATGCACGACGGTATGGGGAGATATGGTTTAAAAGCGCCAAAAACTATAATTAGAATTACCTCGTATTTTTCACATGCTATTTTCGTTTATTTTGTGCCCAAAAATCTTCCAACCATACCTTTACTGTGATGCGTTATAAATTTCAGGAATCGAAACTCCCGAGCTCACCTCCACCTATTTTTATTAAGGAAGTAAAAATATAAAATGGAAGCTGAAATAACGGTTATATTTTCCGAGGGAAACTGGGTCGCGAAGTGGAAACCCTCAGAACGAGAGGGATTAAATAAGGCTCAGGGCTGCTACAGCGCGTATCTGCAGGCTTTCAAGATTTTCAGGGTTAAAAACACATTAGGGTAAGCGCTTCTGAACGAACATGAATTGATAGCCTGATGATCACATCGTTGAGTGACATCATTTTTAGCAGATTCTTAAATAAGGGGTCATCTATAAATTACGTCACACTTTAAAGGGGAGGGAGGGAGTTGACGAAGTGTGACATTGTGTGCCAAGGGGGTGGGAGGGGGTACTAAAATTCGTGACGTCACATTTCAAAATAACTATTAACAAAAAACTCAAAAGCATTTGCAACTCTATCAGTAGAGATCATCATCATCATTTCAGCCGAAAGACGTCCACTGCTGGACATAGGCCTCCCCCAAGCTCCGCCACTTCGACCGGTTTTGTGCTTCCCGCATCCAGCGGGTTCCTGCGGCCTTCACAAGGTCATCGGTCCACCTTGTTGGAGGCCTTCCAACTCTACGTCTTCCGGTACGCGGTCGCCACTCCAGAACCTTTCGGCCCCATCGGCCATCTGTTCTGCGAGCAATGTGCCCTGCCCACTGCCACTTCAGTTTAGCAATTCTTCGGGCTATGTCGGTTACCTTGGTTCTCCTACGGATCTCTTCATTTCTGATTCGATCACGTAGGGAAACTCCAAGCATAGCCCTCTCCATCGCCCTTTGGGTGACTTTCAGCCTTCTAATAAGGCCCATTGTGAGCGACCACGTTTCGGTTCCATATGTCATCACTGGCAACACACACTGGTCAAAGACTTTCGTCTTGAGACACTGCGGTATGTGGGACGAGAAGATATTGCGTAGCTTCCCAAACGCTGCCCAGCCGAGTCGGATTCGACGATTGACCTCTTTCTCGAAGTTGGACCTACCTAACTGGACAGTCTGTCCTAGGTAAACATATTCGTCCACAACTTCGAGTGTAGCGCCTCCGATCTTCACTGGAGTGGGTATCACACGAGCATTGGATTTTGATTTGATGTTAATTTTATTTAAAAAACATTTAAATTGAAATAAAACTAATTTCGGAACTGCTGTTTTAATTCAATAATTATTTTTAGATGTAAAATATGTGACGTCATACTAGGGACCCCGGTCTCATAAATGTGAAGCTGTGACAAGGGCGGGGGAGGGGATCAAAAATCATGAAATTCGTGTGACTTAGTTTATGGATGGCACCTAATCCTTAAAAAGAGTTTTCTAGAATAGGTACTGATTACATTCATTTCAATAGCTAAGTTATCTAAGTAGGTAAAAGAAGAGTTCAAAAGAGAAACTTAATATGTGTGTAAATAAATAAATAAAATAAATAAATATTCCACACGAGCGATGATCAATTTGGTTCCACAATTCATCATCATTATTCAAACAGAAAGAAGTCTACTGCTGGACCTGAGCTTCCTCCAAACACCACCTCTTCGACCGATTCTGTACTTCCCGCATCCAGCGGATTTCTGCTGCCTTCTCAAGGTAACACAATTAATCAATACTAATATTGTCTGTTATTTGACTAAATAAATAGTTATCAATTGATGATTTATCAAGTACCTACCTATGTAGATAATTATCATGACATTATATTAGAACTTGCTTTGTTTAACCAGTCACAAAAAAACCGGCCAAGTGCGAGTCGGACTCGCGCACCAAGGGTTCTGTATAAACCTGCAGGTATTCACGGTTTATGCATAAGGTTTATATTTGTGTTGACTGAATGAAAGGTAAATTGTGGTTTACGATTTATGACGTATTAAAAAAAAACTACTTACTAGATCTCGTTCAAACCAATTTTCTGTGGAGGTTTACATGGTAATTTACATCATATATTTTTTTTAGTTTTATCATTCCCTTATTTTAGAAGTTACGGGGGGGGGGGGGGGGGCGACACATTTTACCACTTTGGAAGTGTCTCTCGCGCAAACTATTCGGTTTAGAAAAAAATGATATTAGAAACCTTAATATCATTTTTAAAGACCTATACATAGATACCCCACACGTATGGGTTTGATGATTTTTTTTTTTTTGAGTTTCCGTTCTATGTATTGGGAACCCCAAATATTATTGTTTTTTTTTTTATTTTTGTGTGAAAATCGTAATGCGGCTTACAGAATACATCTACTTACCAAGTTTCAACAGCATAGCTCTTATAGTTTCGGAAAAAAAGTGGCTGTGACATACTCGGACAGACAGACAGACAGACAGACATGACGAATCTATAAGGGTTCCGTTTTTTGCCATTTGGCAACGGAACCCTAAAAATGCTGTGACATAGCATCAAATCAAATCAAAATATTTTATTTCACATAAACCTACACGCGAACTTATTAAACGTTACAAACTAGGTGCACGGTTCCAATGGAAGAAACGGCAAAAACATCCACGGTAACTCTTTTACAAATAATTGGCTTTTACAATGGTTTCACAGTTGGTATACAACGGGTTAACTGCCCAATGCATTGCCACATCGATCGGTGGTGTGTGAAAGCACAGCATCCAGCGGATTCCTACAGCGTTCACCAGGTCCTCAGTCCTACTATTGTCGGATTTGTCCCTCCAGACATTAGGGATCGATTGTTAATAAATTTTGAAGAGATCAGAAATAGGGCCAGCCCTATAGTTGAGAATATTCCAGAGGCGTATCGTCTGTAAGTTTAATGCAGCCCACCTCAACTTGCGGGGCGCGGTCACATAACATGTTTCCTACCTAATTTGTCGCTATTTGGTCAAGGATATAACATCAATAAAGGGGTGTATTACGTATCGTTCTTAGCATAGCAAGACGGTTGATTTTTCTAAAGGTTCCAGGCACACGAGAAAGATGTGTAGATAATTGTTTTTTAATTTCTTCTGACCTAGATAATAAAGCTTAATTTCTACTGTCATCAGTTCCAAATAATTGACGGAATTAAAAAAGGGATGAAGTTTTTTACGCTTTTCCTTACGTCATCTACTGTATTTTTAAAATAATCACGCTTTATTATGACCTCACTAGCGGTTTCAGCACCCTCAAAAACCATGAAAGAAAGAAAGAAACAAATAATTTATTTGCCATGAATGTGGGTACAAAATAAGATGTAAACATGGAAAAAAACAGTTCCAACACACTCTACCTTAAGGCATGCAAAAGTAAAAACATCTTTAAATCTACTCAATTGTACAAATAACCAAAACAAAAAAAAAGTAACATAAAATATAAAAGGTACCAAGAAAGGTCCTAAGTTATGTGTCAGCCTTTACATAAACTAAACATCAAAAACAACAATACTCATTCTGTATTTTACACATTAGGATTGATAAAATTAATTATTTATTTTGCCTACATTAACAAGGTATACATAATAAAATATAATAAATTAATATAACATTACAAACTTTTATCATTGAAGCAGATCATGAAGCAGATCTCAAAATGAAAACTGGTTTTAAAATAGTTAGTGTTCCATAGAAAAGTGCATTACTCACGCGGGCAAAATGTATGGAACAGATGGAAATTTTTCGTCAGTTATATATAACTGACGAAAAATTTCAACGCCCCCTGCGTTCAGAATCATGGTCTGATTCCATGGTAACACAATGCGCTTCGATATCCCTGCTATCCTGTTTAGTAAGTACCCAAACTCAGGGAGGAACAGGATATTGTGGCGCAGTCTGGGTCTATCCAGCAGAGGACTGCGAAAGGCTGAGTTGATAGATTGATCCTAAATCTTGTCCTAAATTGGATAGGTTCGCGTTTGACCTCTATCTCCATAGTTGCCATCTTTTCCCTCACAGTTCGACGCATTTCTTATCTGACCTTCTTCATAAAACGAAAAGTTAATATAAAAAGGAGGTTCCTATAAAAGGGACGCTTTCAGAAAGGTCATCGGTGAACTGAAGTGTTTTATTAACCCGTTCTAGTGAAGCGGCTATAGATACCTTACCTATTAGGAAACTACGTCACGATACGAAATATAGTTTATTACACGCTTTATATTAGCTTCACTTGTATGTTTGTTTGTAACCGACTCCTTATAGCGCGATTTTGACCCACTTTAAACGACCAGATTTCATTGAAATTCTATAGACTTATCGAGGACCGATGACAATACGGTAATTTCATAAATTTGTGCCATTATCCTTGCCAGGGTTATCAGGATAGCAAAAAAAACTGTCTTCGAAAACTACGCTGACATACGTCACAAACTACGCTGACATACGTCTCAAAATTCGAAACACCCTAAAAAATAGAAAATAAATAATAGTTTAAAAACTAAAAAGAAGAAAATAATGTAAAAAAGCGTGGGGTGCCTGATATCGATAAAAAATTCCTTAAAAAGCACCCCACTCTTTTTTTCCATTATTTTCTACTTTTTAGTTTGGTTTTCTATGGAAGCGTGTTTTTTAGTTTTTTTAAACTATTATTTATTTTTGTGTCTGTTTTGGGAGCATTTACTTTATAATGTTCATGTAAGATAACTTTCTAAGGGTGAAGTAAGCAAAGAAAATGCTTATGTAATCAAATTTCGACACTCAGCACAGTCATAATACCTATATTATGACTGTGCTGAGATCTATAGCTATTACTAACTGGTACCTAATTATTAGTTAACACGTAAATCTACGGTCACTTGGTGCTCTGAAAAAATGAAAGTTCTTACAAGGCAATAATGTTCACTTGTTGTTGCAGAAGCAAAGTCTCAGCACAAGTTAAGAAAAAAGTTTAAAAATAGTTAATTTGTAGTTTAATCTCATTAAAAAAAAATCATTACTAAGTTACATTTGTAGTTGGAGAATGGACTGTGACGTATATCGATGTATAGGAGAACGTGTTTTTCAACTACAGCTTGGGATAAATTCTTCTCAACTACGGAATTCTTTGCATATACACTTGATTTTGTTCACCTTCGAATACAAAATAAACACTGCCAGAATGTTGCAGTTAAAAGTCAGTAGTCAAATTTACCAATGAAGGTACCATAGACAGCTGGTCATCACAAGAATTTTATTTGATTCTCTTAAAACTTTCTGATCAACAAGTCAAAGTCATCTTAACCAAATTATCCAATGAACATCCGAGTTGTTTTGACTCAGACCATTTTCCCGTCAAAACAAAACACCATCGTGACGTCACAACGGCCGTAGTAACACTCATCTGCCTTGACCCATCTGTGTTGGGATCGGCTTCCAGTCTAATTACTCAATTCTATATTGCATTCCATATCTACTAAATAGATGGTATCAGAAATAAAATATCAAAAAACTTAACAAAAAAAAATAACAACCGATTTCCTTTTTCACCTTTTTACACTTTCTAGGGGTTTTTTTTTTAAGGGAGTCGGTTGTTATTTTTTTTAACTTTTTAGTTATGCTATGTACCCCGCACTAATCTAATCGCGTTATTCGTCCATTTGTCGCGAACATACTTAATGCAAATTTAAGACTTATATGGTGTTCACATGGATCCCATTGTCAGAATGGAACCAAATTAAAATGGGACCACACGAGAAGCACCAGCTTTCAAAAAAAAAAAAAAAAAGAATCATCAAAATCGGTTCACCCAGTCAAAAGTTTAGAGGTAACAAACATTTTAAAAAAACAGTCGAATTGAGAACCTCCTTTTTTTTGAAGTTGGTTAAAAAGAGAAAAATTAAGACAGTGGAAGATTGCTAGGTAGCAAGCAATTTCATATTAGTATAAATGATTGGAAATGTAATTCGGTATAATTAAGTGTGTATTGCCTAATAGGTTTGTGTACATCGGCATAGTATATTAGTTATTTTTATGTTATGTATATTGTATCGCATACGAATAATGGTGGTATTAATTATGAAATTTTTAGAAGTATTTTCATTATTATTTATGCATTTTTTTCTTGTCTAGCTTGTTGCAGCTGAGTACCAGTATTTACATGAAGTGACTACCTATGTGACCTCCACAAGCCAGTAACTGGGTAATAAGATACCCCTTGATAAGAGTGGGTATAAACTTTCGGGCTTCTGACGACCAGTAACGTTTGTCAAAGATCCAATGACAGCCGAAACCAACGGCTTATCACGCTTTCCGATGCATTGAAGGGTTTTGGTATGTAAAGATGATCATGTCACCTATCCACGGACCAACCGCGGCAAGCATAGCTTTTAACCTGAACTATAGACCCGTGTGGCTGTTATTCATCACTAGCTTCTGCCCGCGACTTCGTCCGCGTTAAATTTCTTGTTCCCCCGACCCTTCCCGTCGCGTCAAATCGCCTACCCGTGCGATTTTCCCCGTTTTTGCAACATTTTTATTACTGCTCCGCTCCTCTTGGTTGTAGCGTGATGTTATATAGCCTATAGCCTTTCTCGATAAATAGGCTACCCAACACAAAAATAATTTTTCAATTCGGACGAGTAGTTTCTGAGATTACCGCGTCAATCAAACAAACAAAAAAACTCTTCAGCTTTATATTATTAGTATAGATTTCAGCCGAAAAACATACACTGCTAGACATAGGCGTCCCCCAATTTGGGGGTGTTAGCCATAATCGCCACGCTTGGCAGTCGGGTTGGCGATCGCAGTATGGTGGTAAAATGTATAGAGAACGCTGCTGCCCATTCTCTAGTAAGTCCCGTAGTCGCCTCTTACGACACCCACGGGAAGAAATGGAGTGGTGCTATTTTTTACGTCCGGCACCACACGGACATTAGTACTTAGTCACAAGCCCCTCCCCCACCATAATAACACTATACATAACAAACAACACATAAACACCATAATCTGCAACAATTTAACTGTTAGTAGTGACGTGACAGCCAGTGGTCCCAGGTTCGATGCTCGGCCGGTCACGAGAGCTCGTTACCGCCAATTGCGAAGGATCACGACTGTTGTTCGTGAAAAAATAAATATTGACTTCAAGTTCAATGCACTTCACTTATGTAATTTACATAGTTTGACTTGTAGGTATCTGTTTAGTTTAGTTATCTAGACTGTTTATTGGTTTGCTTATCTTAATTAGAACTAATTTATAGAGATTTTGATTTAAATTAAAATAAATTTAATAAATAAAATTATTATACAGGGTTAAATTAAATTACCTGGCAATACTTTACCCACATGTTGGGTATCGACATCGAAACCTAATGAAACAAAAAAAAAAACATCATTCGACGGGCGCAGGTCAATGACCGTAATCGATCAGCTGATTTTTAACATTTCGTGGAAAATAGATGTTTTTTTACGACTATGCAAAAACCAAAACAGATCAGTTTGGTTGCCCTAATGTACGCACGTCGACAAATAAAGCAATACATTTCCAGTATAAGCCGATTTCTCATTGTACGAAAATCCTATACAATGCCAGGTCAGCTTAAACTGGGAATGTATAGCTTGATCTGTAGCCGTGTGTACATGTCACTTTTATTAAAAGTTTTTAACAAAGTTGGAATAATTAGTTTTTTGTTTAAATATTTAATTTGTTTTCGATATCTATACCCAACATGTGGGTAAAGTATTCACAGCTAAATTAATTTAACCCTGTATAACCATTACATTAATAAATAGTCACAAGTGGTACCTACTGGTAAGCTTGAGGTCCTAGATTCGACTCCTGTCTGTCTGGATGGAATCTGTATGGAATTTAACAGTAGCACCACGGAGTCTGGAGTTGTACCCGGTTGATGGTAAAAGACTTGCCCCCTACTACATGGGACGAACTCAACATAAGTAGTGAAATCTGGTGTACTATAGGTACAACTCTGTCTAACCCATCGGAAACAAGGCGAGATGTTATGTAATGTACCCGAAACCTGTAAAAACCATTCCTTGTAAATATTCCATTTCGTAATTACATTCATCATTTCAGCCGAAAGACGTCCACTGCTGGACATAGGCCTCCCCCAAGCTCCGCCACTTCGACCGGTTTTGTGCTTCCCGCATCCAGCGGGTTCCTGCGGCCTTCACAAGGTCATCGGTTAATTATATTAGAGTTCATTACATTAGAGTTATCGGTTAATTACATTAGAGTTCACAAAAAAAATCAAATGAGATAAGAACGTTATTAATAGCTGCAAAAGTAATATTAGATAAGATTACTATTTTTGTATAATTTTTTTCTTGTTACGTACACACTGGAGATTGCAATTCTTAATTTTACCTTAACCATTGTAAGCATCGATGGTTCAGTGGTAGAATGCTCGCCTGCCACGCGGGCGGCCCGGGTTCGATTCCCGGTCGATGCAATATCTTTTTGCTTTTTTATATACATTTTCTACCATTAATTTATCTTCATTTGAATTTTATAAATATTTATTTTAAATAAATTCAACATTTTATGTATCAATAAAACTTAATTTATATTAATTTTACTAATGAGATTATAAAATTTGTAACACAAACTTCAAAGAATTCCATGAAATCTTATACGCTTTTACACAACTTTTTCTAAATCGTAAAAATTATAACATCACAAACTATTATGAACCTTAACTGACTTACATAAAGTTCAAAATCAATGTCGTTAAATTAATTGGCCCCTCAAACTATTATGAACCTTATTACAGTTAACTAACGTCCAAAATCGATATTGTTAAAATAATTGGACCCGTAAAATATGGCCCAATTCAATTTTCAAAGCAAATAGACACTAACGATTGTACTACTGTATTATTTAAATAAACTTTAATAACACGGCTATTACTTGGAAACTATCAAATATTTGACACCTTTTTGGAAGAACTCTTCGTGAGAACTTGTTTGGGCATTCTATTATATCGATACGGACTATAATATCGTCATATAATATATATACAGGGTGTCCAATAAATAGCACGACATACTGCAGGGGGTGATAGCTTGGGTCACTACCTATCAATACAACACAATATATGTTCAGCAAAATCTTACGACTTTACAGTTTTACAAAATTTTCCGAAATACCGAAAAATCTCTACCTTGAAACAGATTTTTAAGCATCTCGTAATGAAAAAATCTTTTTCTAGTACTTTTTTACATCAAATTATTCGTGAATAGTTACTTTACTCATTGATAAGTCTTTTTTCTATCAAAGACAAGAATGTTTTCAAGAAATACTATTTTTTGTTTAAATTTGCACAGAACTATTTTCTTATCACTTAAGTTTAACCTAGTGGTGAAAAAAAAATCCGTAAGATTTTGCTGAACATATATTGTGTTGTATTGATAGGTAGTGACCCAAGCTATCACCCCCTGCAGTATGTCGTGCTATTTACTGGACACCCTGTATGTGATACATAAATAAGAACAAATTTCCGTTTTAGGTATTTTTTACGTAATAGTGACCTTATCGGTGACGTTCTTCAGTAAGGTCAGGGTGCGTAGTACTGGCTACCGGCGTGCGTGTATACCTGATGTATGAACCTAAACGAGGCAAAAGGAGTAAAAATGTTTGAGTTTAAATGTTTAAAGAAAAGACTTATTCAAAAATATTTCATAAAAAGAAAATAGAATCATGGTAAAACAGAGCTCAATGAAAATATTTTTTGCCGCTTAAATAAAAAAAAAACTGAGCGTAAACTGTCATATTTTATCCAATTATAATAAAGGATCAACTAAAGAAATGCCTAAAAACTTTTTAACAGAAAATTAAACCGCCGAAAAAACTGAAAAGCAAAAAATTATAAACCTTAAAATTATGAGTCAGCGCTGAGAAATCAATGAACAAAGATTACTCAAAGCGCCCCGATTCATAATTTTAAGGTTTTTTTTTTTTATTTTATAATTTTTTGTGGCTTTAATGTACTAATAATACTTGGCAAGGTATAACCCTATCCAATGAAAAAAGAATTATCAAAATCGGACTACTCTGTATAATGTTATGCGTGGTTATACATTACAATCAGTGAGTGAACAATCAATCATCCCCTGTTTTCCGACCCTTAGGGTTCGATTTTGTTTTCCAAATTTATATGGGACCACCTTCGGAGTATACCCTTTCCAATAAAAAAAGAATTGTCACAATCGGACTACTATGTAAAAAAATATGCGTGGTCATACATAAAAACAAAAAAAATATACGCGTCGAATTGATAACCTCCGTTTTTTTTCGTCGGTTAAAAAAATACACGCGTCGAATTGATAACCTCCGTTTTTTTTCGTCGGTTAAAATGATTCCACTGAGCCTTGCATTATTTATTACTAGCTTTTGCTACTTCGTCCGCGTGAACGTCGGTTATCGTGGACGCGGACGAAGTCGCGGAATAAAATTAGGCCTATGTCCTTTCCTTGTGTTCAGACTAACCCCGTACCGCATTTCAGCAAAAACGGTTCAGTGGTGAAAGCGTAACAGACAGGCAGAGTTACTTTCGCATTTATAATATTATAATAGTAATATAGTGAATATGGAATTAATTAAAACTGCAAAATTACTTTACATAACATCAAACGCATCGCTATTTTGAACCTTATTTCTTACCACGTTGCGCTATTCTCAAACGTATTACCAAAGACATTGCTTGTTACTGAATTAGCCGTACTTAGGTCAGTAATTTAATTTCCCTGACTATTACGGAAACATTAAACGCCTTGTACAATAATATTTGTATCACCTTGTTTGTTTGTATATAATATGCTGACATTATTTACGCAGCAGTACATAAATTGCTAAATACAGACTTATAATAAGTGAAGCGGTAAGCGATCATTTGATATGCTGGTAGGCTTGAGTGGGCATATTATATTTTATTAGGGTGCGCACTCATTTGGCACCAATTCTTATTTTATTTTAAAATGTTTTTTTTTTTTTTGTTATGCAATCCTGCACCCTAATTGCGAAACGCACAATTTATCAGAATGTGAATGGGATTAAAGATTATTTCTAAACCATTGCGTCATTTGTTCGAATAAATTGTGGCTCAGCAACGTAAATAACGCAATGAATGTTGTTTAACTATGAATATTAAACCAATTCCTACCGATAAAAAGTTCCGCAATTTCTCCTTTTTTTTTTGGATGGGAAATCATCTAATGACTTCTCCCGCTCTGGGCGTAGCGGGAGGGCGTCTCAGTCTTTTACTGACTAAAACCCACCCGTGTTCCTTCAATTGCCCATGTGCCAGGGTCACGGTATCTCTTTCAAACAATTTCGCAACCCTGACAGGTGCAATTACCCCTCTGATCTCAAAATTAGGGGGTTGTAAAGAGAATTTCAGAACGTAACGTTGTATGTAATTGCTGGACTAAACCAAATTGTGTTTTATTAAAAATAAATATAATATAGGTATTTAGGTTTTCAGTTGTCTGGTGATATAGTACAGGCTCTGCCTGGTTTGGGATCAGATAACGGTGTGTTGGTTGTCCTAAGATATTTATTTATTTCATTTATAAATTATCCAGATAAAATTCTATGACGGATTTGGACATATTACTATAGATTTAGTCTACCAGTTAGAAACAACAATACGACATTAAATTACACTAGTTATTTATATCTAATGGTATTCCCAGCCTGCATACAAAAATTCAACCAAATACAACCAACAGTTTAGTTGTTATAGCTAGTCCGATATTGGAATGTGGCCCATTTACTAATTCCCCACTACTATTTCGTTTTTTGGATAAATGACTTTTGAAACTCTATTTTAGGAAATATTTGATTGATTCAGTATACTTATTTATTTATACATTAGTATCGTCAGTATTCTGAATTTTATTGATGCCTCCGCAATGTATAATTTGAGTACGTTATCATCATAAACAGTGTTAAATCTATATATATATATATAAAACTAGCTTCTGCCCGCGACTTCATCCGCGTCAAATTTTTGCTCCCCTGACCCTTCCCGTCGCACCGAATTGCCTGCCAGTTTTTGAACATTTTTCGTTGCTGCTCCGCTCCTTTTGATTATAGCGTGATGTTATATAGCCTATAGCCTTCCTCAGTAAATAGGCTACTCAACACAAAAATAATTATTCAATTCGGACCAGTAGTTCTTGAGATTAGCGCGTTCAACCAAACAAACAAACATCCAAACAAACAAACTCTTCAGCATTATAATATTAGTATAGATTCAAAGTCCTTAGTGACTGACTGACTCATAGATTAACGTCGCACAGCCTAAACCACCCCTAACCTAACCACACATGTTTGGGGGGGTGTGTTCTTTGTGAAGAGTAGATATCCACTAAGAAAGGGATTTTTGAAATACCATTCCTAAGAGGGTGAAATGGGGGATTAAAATGGTGAATTTTTCGACAACCACGCGGGCGAAGCCGCGAAGCCGCTAGTGTGACATAAGATGTCAACTATAAAGGCTCCCACGAACAGGCGCGAGGCGACTCTCGTAGAACAATTTCTATGTAAACTACATGGAAATTGTTCTACAAAAGTCGCGTCGTGCTTGTTCGTGGGAGCCTTTATACTTGACACTCGATTCACCATTATGTACTTATGTACCTATAAGGTTATGCTTATATTAACGCATGAGATCGCTCCGAAATATAATCAGCTATCTTTGCCAAGCAACCTTCAACTGTAAAGCCATAGTGCTAAGATCTCAACTCCGATAAACGGCTCCAAGATTGATATTACCAAATTTCAAGCAAAATCGACCAAGAATCTAAAGCCACTCTCTTCGATTACATTGCTTGGCATCACAGACTGCAATTCCGTGGTATTTAATAAGAACACGAAATACATTGGTGTTATAAGGTTAATTTGAAATGAACGCTACGTAAAACGGAAAGTTAGTTGCTATGTGGCACCTGTCCCGCCGACAACGGTACGCGAGAAACGAGTAGAGCTAGCAAATAGATACTAGTTGGCGATCATGAAGTAGCGTGTGTATAGTACAGAGTTTTGTCGCTTGGCTATGAGCGAGCGCGCAAGTGCGAGGAAAAGAATGACAGCACAGTCCCTTGCTGGTAGGCGTAGTACCAAGCGAGTCTCTCAGAGAGTGTTCTGCCCGCCAATCGAGCATCGCTGAGCGAGTTTTCTTTGATGTTTGTTGTTACGACAAACTATAGTGGGAAGTAAGCTTTAAAACTCAAAGCATTTATTGAAATTAAACCATTTACAGACACTTTTGAACTCTCGAAGAGTCGGTTAGTTAGTCAAAAACTTGGAGAAGAACTATAGAGTAGAACGGGCAAGGAACTCTGAAGACACTAATTTAAATCAAGATACTACAAAATCCTGGGTACATTATTCGTGTTCTTGTGTGTAAAATATAAAAAAGGTAAGATACAAACAATTAATAATAAAAAAATAAGCCCTGGCAGTTAGGAGACGACCAGTCTCAACCGACGACACCCGTTCACGAATATGACGCGTGTACCATCCAGCTCATCCATTTTGTAGGGTGGGTCTAATAATAAAATATTAATATCTTAGGACACCCAACACACCGTTATCTGATCCCAAACTAGGCAAAGCCTGTACTATGGTAACCAGACAACTGATAAATGCTGGCTAATGCTGCTGTTCTCGCTGGCATGAGTGTCACAATCAGTCAGACACAACTATTCATATCTTTTTAGCGTGTCGATACTAATCTTAATGGAGTAAGCCCAGAATTTGGGTACGAGCTTAGCTTATTCAGTAGCATCCATCAACTTCTGTGCAAACAACAGGCCACGCTCGACAAGATGTTCAAGTGCCGCATTGTTTGTGTGACAGCACCACATTTATATATAACTATTCATATTGCAGCTCCTTTGCTGACACAGGACGTACGACGGACTAGTATTGTACGGTGCTTGAGAGAAAGAATAGTCTATAGCTAAATAGCAGGCGCGGTCCGAGGGGGGGGGGGGGGGTCATGACCCCCCCAAAGACAGTCATGCTGTCGAAACCCTGAACGATTTGCCTGTCTTACTATCTTCAAATTGTTCCGATGGACATTTGCAAAAAGGTTATAACCCGGGACATCATGCTGATCAGTAGCGCTTGCGACTACTAGACCAAAGAGGATGTACCTTCCTAAAAATATTCTTCAGTACTCATGGTGACCAAAAAATGATAGGCTGTGACCGCGCATGCTAGCTAGTCGCTTCTTCGTCGGCAGTGGGAAAACTGCCTGCAGGTATTTAATGTAAAAATGACAGCAAACGTTAAATGTTTTTTTTTATTCGATCGCAACGTGGGAAATCAGTGGATCAATTTGTGCGTGTGACTGTGAAGTGGGCAGAGAATGGTGTTATTCTTTAGTAGTTAAGGTATAAATTGCTTTATTATTTAAAAGTAATTCTGTTGAGAATGTCTACTGTAATCAGTGTTGACGTGTTAACGATATTGATTGCTGAGAGTGTACTAATTTTGAATGCATTTATTGATGTCGGTTTAACGGTTTTCGTTCTTTAGCTCTTATGCAGGTGTTAACCTGTAGAGAAATAAAAAAAGTGAACTCCAGAGAATTTCTTAAAAATTTCTTAATAAAAATATTTGTTTGATCTACTAAATTGACAATTTGGACCCTTTGTTTAGCGTTTGCTGTCTCCAGGAGTGGGACAGCTGAACGAGGCAAAGGCATCCGTCTACTCCTTCCATCTTTTGCGAGCATGCGCGTCCTCCTTGGTAGAACCTGTCCAGTTCATACAGCCGTCATCTGATGAACTTATAAATTATAACAAAGTATGAAACCAGTAAGTGCACACCCTAACACATAGAGACAGTGTTGCTGACTCCGTGATTGAGTTGCAACAACGCATGTTTGTATGAAATAGACCGTACGTGATGAAATATTGTAAATAAATATGCCTATTTGCGTAATACATACATATTTGATTTTTATTTGACCTAGTTTTTGCAAATTTTCCTAGCGTTTGTTACCAGGCAAAATCTTAGACGTAGCCTGAAGAATTGCCAACCTTAAGTAACGGTGGGCAGGGCAGGTTCAGATGGCCGATGGGCCAGAATGTTTCTGGAGTAGCGACCGCGTACTGGAAGATGGTAGGGTCAGGAGATCTCCCATGGTGGACCGAAGACCTTCTGAAGGTTGCAGGAATCCGCTGAATGCAAGAAGCACATAAAAGTTCGAAGTGGCGATCTTTGGGAGAGGCCTATGTTTAGCGCTAGACGTCTTGCGGCTGAAATGAACATGTTCATGATGTGATGGGTTAGCTAACTCTTAGATACTATACTATATATAGTCCTACAGACCGTATTTCGGCCACGGCGGCCAATCTCAACGGAGACTAGCCATCGGCGCGGGAGATATTATAGTGCTCAAGTGTGTGCGCAGACACAGAAGCGCACTTATTCCCTCACTCTCATAGTCCGATGGGACGGCAATCCGACACGACCGGAGAGAGATCAGGCGTAGGACCAACGGCTTAACGTGCTTTCCGAGGCACGAGGGTATCAAGACCGCTGATTTCCAAACTCCGAGCTGTTACTAAGAAATTCCTAATGGAAAAACCCAGTAACACTTTGCCCGACCCGGGAATCGAACCCAGGACCCCACGCTCAGCGGTCGTGCTTGCGATCACGAGACCAACGGGGCAGTTACTATATTATCTAGCATAGCAAAACCTGCTATTTGGCATTAGGTCAAAATTTCAATGGTCTATTACAAGACAAGAATTACATTCACCTTCAGTCTATAGCATAGCTGAAATTAAGCTGATTAAATAAGTGAATCTCTCGTTACTAAATATAGCCTATAAACCCGAAATATCCAGGAAGATTCATACCAGCAAAGCTACCACTAAATCTCCTCATATCACTCTAAACGTAAAAGGAGAGAGCGGTCCACTCAGGTCAATATTCTGCGATGTACGCCGTTTACACACGTGGGCGAACCAATTCACTGAATTGAAGACAATAAGGTCAACGCGTGATGAGCCAATGATTTGCATGTAATGGACCCACTTGAGAACAACATGGGAATTTAAAATGGTGACGTCTGGTATCGCGTCATAGTGTAGGGAGATAACGACGGAGATAAAAATACGAATAAAGGGCTTACAATAACCGTGACTATTTAAAAGGAATGCATGTTCCTATCATATATTATCGTCACACGTAATTTCCCGAAGTACCCCCTTCCTAAGATAAATACTGCCATTCATAAGTTAGTTACTATAGAGTGAGAGATCGGTTATGAGAGTCACTTTCCCATGTAATAGGTGACGAGCATTAAATGTGTAGTCATTAACTGTTGTTGGTTGGTAGCGAGGATTGGAGCATTCTGATCTACTGGCTCGAATTTCATCGGAGTGCCAAACGACGGTAAAGATTTTTTCATTTAATTTTTAACCGACGATAAAAAAACGGAGGAGGTTATCAATTCGACGCATATATGTATAATTTTTATGTATGATCACGCATAACTTTTTAAATAGTAGTCCGATTGCGATAATTCTTTTTTTATTGGAAAGGACGGTCCCATATAAATTTGGAAAACAAAATCGAACCCTAAGGGGCAGAAAACAGGGGATGATTGATTGTTCACTCACTGATTGTAATGTATAACCACGCATAACATTATACAGAGTAGTCCGATTTTGATAATTCTTTTTTCATTGGATAGTGTATAATACCTTGCCAAGTATTATTTGTACATTAAAGCCACAAAAAATTATAAAATAAAAAGTTTTTAACAAAAAATTAAACCAACGAAAAAACTGAAAAGCAAAAAAAAAATAAACCTTAAAATTATGAGTCGGCGCTTTGAGTGATCTTTGTTCATTGATTTTTTTGCGCCGACTCAAAATTTTAATGTTTATTATTTTTTGCTTTTCAGTTTTTTCGGCGGTTTAATTTTTTTTACTAACAATTGATTAATATATTTTATTCAATTTATTGAATTAATGTATTTTATTTTAATTTGCAGTGGACTGATATAGGGTGATGATGATGATGATTTTAATGAAATGAATGAATTTTATGTATCTGTGATTTGCTTATTACTTGGTGCCGTAGTAAATAAAAAATAAGGGAAAGTTATTTGGCCGGACTTGATTTCAAATCTAGACTATTAAGGTATTCAACAATGAGATAATATAGGATCATCCAACATTCAAAAACCGCATAATTTGGTTACCAACGAGAACAGTATGCTCTGACTAGGGTCGGCTTATTACCGTAGCGTTAACATTTATTCTATGAACGCCAATTGCCTTCATGAACTCTGAAATCTGAGATTCAATGACAAGGTCAGCTAGCATTGTGAAACAGAACATCATATCATATTACACTCTACTCATAATCTATCATTTCCGAAGTATTCTTCGTAGCAATGCAGCAAAGCGTGTTGTTTTAAAGTAAGTCGCTATCGACAGACCATTTTTTCAAAGTCAAACTCAAAGTATTAATTTCAATAAATCAATGAAAGGCTCTTTTCAACAGTCGAGGGGTCGAAATATTAAGACAGTTGCCCATTTCAGAGTTTAGTAGGTAACTATAGAGCAGAACGGGCAAGAAAATCCACGGACACACTTAGGGCTGCCAACTTTTTTCTTGCAATTAAAGTTCATTGGTTATTATAGGTAAGAAAAAAAGTACATAGTGTAAAAATAAAGTATTACTTATTTGTCTTTATTATTATACTAGCTTCTGCCTGCGACTTCGTCCGCGTTACATTTCTTCTCCCCCGGCCCGCCCCTTCCCGTCGCGTCGAATTTTCCCCGTTTTTGCAACATTTTTCATTACTGCGCCGCTCCTCTTGTTGTAGCGTGATGTTATATAGCTTATAGCCTGACTCGATAAATAGGCTACCCAACACAAAAAGAATTTTTCAATTCGGACCAGTAGTTCCTGAGATTAGCGCGTTTAATCAAACAAACATACAAACTCTTCAGCTTTATAATATTAGTATAGATTTAAAAACATTTTTTTGCAATTTGTATCTCATAAATTTCGTTTAGCGAAAAAGTACTGACGACTAAACTTTTCAAAATCCCAAAGAAATCAAATCTTGCAAAATAAAGCATTTTTGTATACTTTATTGTTCTCATAAAGTATAGAGAACAATAATTATGTGAAATAACGTACAATACTTTATTATAAAGTACGAGTGGCACTCCTAGACACACTTTTAAATCCAAATATTGGTATACAAAATTGGTTACCTATCATTGACGTTGAAATTATACAAATTCAGAAATTAAAATAAGCCTAGCAGCTAAGCGATGACCAGATCAAACATTTACAATCAAATCAATCAATCTAAAGTAATTTATTCAAACTAGGCTGAGAGGCAGCACTTTTTAAACGTCAAAGTTACATAAGACAGTCCCCCAAAACGCAAAGCAATGGATTTATAATCCCATCCTATCTCTTCCCGTGGGTGTCGTAGAAGGCGACTAATGGACTAACTAGAGAATGGGCAGCAGCGTTCTCTATGTATGTTACCACTATACTGCGATTGCCAACCCGCCTGCCAAGCGTGGCGATTATGGGATACCCCCCCCCCCCCCCCACCAATTGAGGGAGGCCTATGTCCAGCAGTGGACGTCTTTCGGCTAAAATGATGACGATGAAGACGTTGAAGCAATAATTAGGATGCTACCTATACACGTGCGACAAATGACATTCAAATTCTTCACATAAGTATTCCAAGAACAGCTAAATAAATTATGTTCTGTGATCATAAAATGAAATGCGTGGAAACGAAAATAGTGCACGTGTAATAGGGCATTAGGTTGGTAGCAAATCCCACGCGCTGGTTCAGGTGAATAATAACTCTTAGATCATGGTTGTGGGGACCATGCGTCGTGGCTGATAGTAGTGGGACAGTCTACGACCCCTTTTTCAAATATTTAAAATACTTGTCTTCTCCTTACATGTCTTTTTTATACTTCACTAACCAACATCGTGCCAGTAGATAACGAAGAAGTTTGGTGGTTTAATTGGAATTTGGCTTTGGTGTATTACACAGTATTAATTTTCGATTTTCGTGTATAAATCTTCTTAAATATGTATTAGGTACATTTTTAAATACTTTAACAAGAACATTTAAAATCGTGTATCAGGCGCAGAGTCCATGCTGTCGGTGGTTAGGGCTCTAAAGAGAGAACCTCCTGACTATTCGTGGCGTTTCCAGGAGGACTGCTTTGTGAATCAAGCCCTTGACCCAGCCGCGCAAAGACAGCCACCGTAGGTAATACTCGAGGGTCTCCGCTATTAGGTCATTTGTAGTAATCTATTATATATAAAATTCAAAGTCCTGACTGACTGACTGACTGATATATCAACGCACAGCCTAAACCGTTGGTCCTAGAGACATGAAATTTGGAGGGTGTGTTCTTTGTGAAGAGGAGGTATCCACTAAGAAAGGGTTTTTGAAAATCCATTTCTAAGAGGGTGAAATGGGGGATTGAAATGGTGAATTTTTCGACATCCACGCGGGCGAAGCCGCTGGCAGAAGCTAGTTATTATATATCATTCAAATCAAATCAAATCAAAATTTTACTGCTTATGAAACGTCAGAAGCTAGTTGCAAGGTTCCAAATAGTTGATTCCTATGGGGAAGAGCCGGCAAGAAACTCCACGGTTACTCGTTTATTCATTAGCCATTAATGACCTTCTGCTGGGCAAAGGCCTCCCAACGCTCTTTCTACCTCTCTCTGTCCAGAGCTGCCAAAGACCAATACTTATTAAATGAATCCAACTCATCATCTATCACAAGAAAGAATATGTCTTATTTACATTTTTTTATCCTGTATGGTAATTGCGTAACACACATTTATTTTTTAATTTTTTCTGGATGGGAAATCATCAAATGACTTCTCCCGCTCTGGGCGGAGCGGGAGGGCGTGTCAGACTTTTACTGACTAAAACCCACCCGTGTTCCTTCAGTTGCCCATGTGCCAGGGTCACGGTATCTCTTTCGAACAATCTCGCGACCCTGGCAGACACACATTAAATTACAATTGATCGCTTTGGGTTTCAGTTGTGCCCCGTGCATTGCGTTATTCACGCTATTGAGTAGATACATTTTTCAAACCAATGAAGCAATGGATTATCAATTCAAAACTCTCGGGTTGTGACTGAAAAGTGTATCATGCAATTAAGATGCTAATTTGTATATCGTTGTCATTTTAGTAAATCACACAAGAAAAACGATGTAGTGGCTACAGTTTTTTTTTTTTTGGATGGGAAATCATCAAATGACTTCTCCCGCTCTGGGCGGAGCGGGAGGGCGTGTCAGACTTTTACTGACTAAAACCCACCCGTGTTCCTTCAGTTGCCCATGTGCTAGGGTCACGGTATCTCTTTCGAACAATCACGTGACCCCGGCAGGCATCGGTCCTAGCAGACCGCTTCAGTACTGCTGACATCTCTTTGAGGCGCGCGTGGAACACTACGCGCCGGCGACCCGAGCTTGGTCCTTACCGGGCGGCGAGCTACCCATTGCTCGCCACTCGCAAGCTCGCGCCTACGGTGGCCGGGAGTCCGCAATCGACTCCCGGCGCCCGGGGCGTCTCCTCCTGCGGCGGCTAGGGACGTGAGGGCGCAGAGACTGCCACTCCCTCACGCGCCCCGCCTCCTCCTTCGCGAGCATTACTGCAGGATAACGCCATAACTATCGTCTGTCTTAAGAAATACCCCATTTTAAACCCAAATTGTTGTCACCCTATCTCTGCACACTGCACACGGTCAAACAGTCTAAATCCGTTGATAGTGACAACTCATTTGGGTCACTAGTCACTAGGAAACGGTTACAGGACAGTTAAAATTAACTGGAACACATTTAACTAACTATAAATCATCGTAATATAAACAAACATGTCAAATTAACTGATGGAGTTGAAATATGTGTTGCAACTGATAACTCATTCAAGAGATATAAAAGATAGTGCACTGCGCACTCCTAAAGAGACTGTTTGAAAGTATTTTTATATTGAATAATATGAATTTAAGAAACACTTATGTTGTTTACGATTTGATAAAATATAAAAACAAGATGATGATGCAAAAAAAACTAAAAGATATGACAAATAAAGTTTCTCAAAATAAAACATTGATTTTGCAGCTCTACTTTAATTTCGGCCACATTCACAATATCCGATATGGTCTAGTGGCTAGGATACCTGGCTCTCACCCAGGAGGCTCGGGTTCGATTCCCGGTATCGGAAAATCTTTTTGTTAATTTTGTCATTATTTTTAAGCAAACTAGTTTATTTTAGTTTTTATTGGTTTTTATTAATTTTATTTCTAACGTAGGCAGGTGTCTCGCTTTTTGTATATTTATTAGTATAATAAAATAACATATTTGTATAATTTATTCAGCAAACACGATTTTACGTATTTGCTGTTCATTTTGAAATCATATTGTTCTCAATTTTGCATAAATTATTTAAATGATAAACTTAGACCAGGCGAATAACCTCTAAAATATTAATTTAAGATTTAATTCACAATAGTTTCTGCCATAATATTAAAATTCCTGTCATTATTGTTTTATTAATTGTATTTTAATGCGAATAATTAAAATAATTAAGACATTGTTTTTGGGAAGAAATATTCTTTACAGTCTATTATTTGGAAAACCTACAAGATTTCCTTTATGCGCACTGTCGAGAGCTGTCAGTACCTACATTTTATCAACAATTTTGCGGAAACTTGACACTACAACGCGTAACATAGGTAACACAGGCCGACAAAATATTTAACCAGAAACCAGACTATATATTTCCGAAGGTTTTCGATGCGCTGAATCCAAATCTGGCCTCAGAATTGCTCTATCACGTCAGGTTTCTGAGATATCCTAACCTAAAAGTGCAAAAAGTACCGTTTTTGCCAGATTTTGAGGTGTAGACTCACGAATTATTTTGTCTAAAAAAAATAAAGTTTACCATATCAAAGAACAAGTCCTCCTCTTTCAAATGCTGTTGAGTTTGCTCAAATTTTTTTTTTTTTTTCGCCGAGATATCGTGTTTTGAAGTTCACATCTTTGTAAATTTTCGTATACCAGATTCGGATTCAGCGCTTCGAAAACCTTCGGAAATGTTTAGTCTAACCTCTGGTTAAGAAGTTTGGTTAAATTTTGTTGGCCTGTGTAATTAACGCAAGACCTCATCCACCCCAATTAGAGAGTCTTAAAAGCATAATGCAATGACCAAAACAATTTTTTTATTATATTATTTATCATCAACGTAATAGTTTAACACAATGTTCTGAAAAAAAATGACTTTAAAGAAATAAAAACTTTTATTTCAGGTAAAAAAGTCCATAGGCAAGGCAAGGTTGTTCTAGTAACAAAGATGAAGCTTATGAAGTTATGACTATTTATTACATACTAGCTTTTACCAGAGGCTTCGTCAGCATATTATATGTATAAACCTTCCTCTTGAATCACTCTATCTATTAGAAAAAACCGCATCAAAATCCGTTGCGAAGTTTTTAAGATCTAAGCACACATAGGGGCAGACAGAGGGAAGTGACTTTTTTTTAACCGACGAAAAAAACGGAGTAGGTTCTCAATTCGACGCGTATATTTTTTTAATGGATTTAAATCGGTCCACTCTGTAAAAATTGGTAAGGGTATATCCCGAAGGTGGTGCCATGCAAATTTGGAAAGAAAATTCCAACCCTTAGGGTAGGAAAACAGTGGATGATTGATTGTTCACTGATTGTAATGCACAACTTTTTACAGAATAGTCCGATTTTGCAAGCATATACTAATTAGTAGATTATAGCCACAAAAAATTCGAAAATAAAAACTTTTTAACAAAAAAAAAGCAAAAAATAATAAACCTTTCAGTCATTTTGAGTAGGCGCCAAACAATCAATGAACAAAGATCACTCAAAGCGCCGACTCAAAATGACTGAAAGGTTTATTATTTTTTGCTTTTCATTTTTTTAGGCGGTTTAATTTGTTGTTAAAGAGTTTTTTATAATATGTAGTGATAATCTTAATATTGTAACACGTAGGTATTGTTAGATTATTACTGCCAAGTCTTATGCCGAAATAACGTCATATTATCTACAATCAATGCAAACAACAGAACAATCATGTACAGGTTGTCAGTGACAGACAATAGTTTCAACAGTCTTTGAACGAAGGTTTACGTTCAAAGTCATTCCTTATTAGTCCAATTAGCTTACTTGTCGACTAAACAGCAACTAATTAGCAGACACAGCATATTACCTTCAATGATAAATAAACATCTATTCAGTTAGTTTGCAGACTGAGTATTGGTGTCTACACACTTTCTTGGGTACATCTATCTCGGATTGTTGAGAATCTGGGATAGTTGTAAAAAAACCTTGAACTGTAAGTGAAGAATCTTCACTTACAGTTCAAGGTTCATCATAATAAGGCCTCATGCTATCGATTCATACAGTACACAAAGTTTAAAACAAAGTCACTTCCCGCGTCTGTACGCTTAGATCTTTTAAACTACGCAATGGATTTAAATGCGTTTTTCATCTAGACAGAGTGATACAAAAGGAAGTTTTATACGTAACTAGCTTCTGCCCGCGACTTCGTCCGCGTCAAATTTCTGGCTAGCCCGACCCACATCGTCGGCGTCGCATCGAATCGCCTGTCAGTGCGAGTAAAGGCGGAAACACACTTACATGTCGTGGCGTGTCGTGACGCGCCAGAAGCATTCAGTTTCATACATTCGACAGAACGTATTGCGACACGACACGACATGCAAATATGTCCCTAACCATATTAAATTTATGAAACCGATATGCTTCTGGCGCGTCACGACACGCCACGACACGTAAGTATGTTTCTGCCTTAAGTCGTATTCGTGACCTTTTTCCTTCATAATCAATAGCATAACTTGCAACAGTTCGTTCCGAACCTGGGGAAGAGCAATAAACGCATAACCCAAAAGCTATCTAATATAGACTGATAAAGAATACTCTACATTTCCTATTTATTCCTTTGAGTGTCGTAAAAGGCGACTAAGGGACTTACTAGAGAATGAGCAGCAGCGTTCTGTATGCATTTTACCATCATACTGCAATCGCCAAACTGCCTGCCGAACGTGACAATTTTGGCAACACCCATGGGAGAGGCATATGTCCAGCAGTGGACATCTTTAAGCTATAATGATGACTGTACATTTTGGTTTTACATTTAGAAAATCCTACTTATCCTAGCCAGCTAAGACACACTCGGCTAAAAAAGATACCTTCTCCTTATCGGTCGTCACACATAGCCTTGAAGAATCCGATAGTAAAAGTACATTACAGTTACCACAAAAAATATCGTTTAGAAACTTAAAACAATCAACAGTTGTTTCCAAGTAGATCTCCGTTCCACTTGAGTTGGTGCCACGGTCGGTTGCTCATCAGTAACCAGTGACCAGGAAGTAGCCATGGTTAGCGGGGTAACATACCCTGCTTCTGACTATAAATATACTAATTAAATGCTGTTACTTGGTGGAAGAGTGATTTATTACAATTTCGTTTCCGTTTGTATGGAGGTATGGGAAAGTTAGAGTTTTGGAAATGAATTAGGGTGGTTTAAATGTTATGGTTGGTGAACTTGGTGGGTCGTCCAAAGCAAGTTCGTATCAAAATATTGGAATTTTTGTGGTCGAAGAATTACAATCGCTTTTGTAAAGGAAAAATGGGGCCCGAGTGAGAGTCACCATTTTAAGGAAAGTTCTCGCTGGCTAGTCAGCACTTCATGTGAGCCGTTCTTTGGCCAAAGATGTTGCATTGCCATTAAACGTGGCTATCCTTCTCGTCTTCGGGGCACGTTTCCGGATGACGACGATGTGGACGAGTACTTTACGCTGAAATGTCCTTATTTTTTGTATTGATTTGTATATTTAGTTAGTTAGTCACTTAATTTAGAGTCTAGTATAACTACTTTGTTGCGCTGTATAATGTGTGTAATATACTTTTAATTAAATTCATTATGTGCATTATATGGAAGATTACGCTGTAGGTATACAATTACTGGGTACAGTTTTCACTCTCATGCAAGACTTTCTATCCTAAAATTTTTAGGCAAGTTGACTGAAAGTTATTGGGAACTAAGCCTGACACTGTAAATATGACAATAAAAGCAATTGTATCAGTAACAAAGCACCTGAGACACAGTAACAATGCGGAAAACAATAACTGAGATGAAACTCGAGCACATCATTACAACACGAACGAATAATTACTATTTACCACAGACACACATACTAGTTTTAAAGAAAATTTCTCGCTCCGTTTCACTGTGACAAAAACTATGCGAGCGTTAATTCCATTGTATGAAAAGAGAACGCGGCAGCGCGGGCGTATGACGTATTGTGCAAACCCGCACACATTTAGCATAATTTTGACACGTTATGCAAAGAGTTTTTAAGGATTTAGACCTTGTTTCACTAAATGGCAGCTCAATATTTAAAACAACGTTACCTTACATCGGTAGACAGAAGAACGGCTTTGCGTCGCCGATATTACTATGATAGATATTCTAGTCAAATGTTTCGGTAACATGTCCATTGTGAGTGACGCTAAGTGTTATTGAAACTCCTTGCCAATGTCTGTGTTTTATTGTAGCTAAAACTTCAGCCTTTAATTAATCAATGACTTCGTTCCAGGCAAGCGTAGAGAGTAATTCATCGACAGCATCATTGATTACCACCAGGTGAAGAAGTAGTTGAAGAGCGGTGGTGGCCCAGTGGCCGACTTAAGAAAGTCGAGGGTTCGAACCAGGCAGGCTCATTCCGAGCCAGTCCATCCCTTGCTGCCCTCTACCTGCGCTACCCTAAGCCGACGTCCGTACCCTACAAAAGATGGCCTTAGTAAGTAGTCGCTCGAGTTTTAAGTTTTTAAGCCCTGGCTGTTTAATTTATTAAGGAAGCCACAGGCAAGTCCGGTTAAGCAACCGATAACCTGGAAGGACATCTCGCATGTCAACCTAAAAAAAAAAAACCAGGCAGGGGCTTTACTTTGTGTAAATTATTTCATCACCATTGCACTCAAAACGGTGAAAGTAAACATCGTGAGGAAACCGACATGTCTTAGAACCTATAAATTCAAAGATATGTAACGTCTACCAACCCGACTGGGCCCGCGAGGTAGATTGTATTATAACCCAATTCCTCTGGAAGACAGGATGCATATGTCCCAGCGATCCAAACATTATGGACTGACTAGCTTCTGCCCGCGACTTCGTCCGCGTTAAATTTCTTGTTCCCCCGACCCTTCCCGTCGCGTCGAATCGCCTACCCGTGCGATTTTCCCCGTTTTTGCAACATTTTTCATTACTGCTTCGCTCCTCTTGGTTGTAGCGTGATTTTATATAGCCTATAGCCTTTCTCGATAAATAGGCTACCCAAGACAAAAAGAAATTTTCAATTCGAACCAGTAGTTCCTGAGATTAGCGCGTTCAACAAACAAACAAATTCTTCAGCTTTATAATATTAAGTATAGATTATGAAGTCGTACCCAAAGAATTAAAAAAAAACTTCTTTATCTCCATGATTGATTCTATTAGTGCAATCTTTGGGTGTGTCTTTTTATATTTAATCAATTATAAGTTTTACAATAGGTAGATATTGCAATGTTGTATGGTACACGATTCAGGTTTTGCATATTTATTATTGTCACTGTACATACAGCGTAATACATTATTGTGACAGCCGGATCAGAGCAACCTATTGTCTATAAATCATATAACATAGTTGAATCTTAGATATTTTCTGTGTTATATTTTATTTCATCATCAGCAGCCTATAAATGTTCCCACTGTTGGGACACAGGCCTCCTCTCGGTGAGAGGGAGTGGGCCATAATCCACCACGCGGGCCCAGTGCGTGTTGGTAGATGTCACATGTCTTCGAATTTTTAGTTCTAAGACATGCCGGTTTCCTCACGATGTTTTCCTTCACCGTTATGAGAGCAGTGGTGATGAAATAATTTACACAAAGTAGGTATAGTGCCTACTTGGGTTCGAACTTACGAGCTACTACTCGTAAGTCGCGGCCGTTACCACTGGGCCACCAACTGCTCTCTCCATATTTTATTTACCTATTCTTAAAAGTCATACAGTATTATATGACGTACATTGATATAGGTCACATCTTATAGATAGAAATCTTAGCATACAGGGTTCCAAAAGTATACATGTCTATGGATGGTAAAACATCCCAATGGTTTTCACCTGCAGTATACCATTAAGGACTACCTCGACTATGACTGCGCCGTTGGTCTCGTGGTTGCAAGCGGGACTGCTGAGTCATGATGCGTTCAGTGACCTACCTTTATTCGTTCCGTTTTTTTTTTTTCATCTTTTTTTTATGTGACATCTTGAATCCATACTTCTATACTAATATGATAAAGCTGAAGAGTTTGTTTGGTTGAACGCGCTAATCTCAGGAACTACTGGTCCGAATTGAAAAAATCTTTTTGTGTTGGGTACCCCATTTATCGAGGAAGGCTATAGGTTATATAACATCACGCTATGATCAAAAGGAACGGAGCAGCAAACGAAAATTGGACGAAAACTGGCAGGCATTTCGATGCGACGAGAAGGGAAGCGAAAATTTGACGCGGACGAAGTTGCGGGCAGAAGCTAGTTAATAATAATAATAATGTAATCAAAATTGTATGTAACTATTGTATGCCCTAAGGGCGGGACGTAGCTGATGTCAACTTAATTATTTAACACGTTCCCTGTCCCAGTACAAAGTTATAAAATGTATTCGTGCGTCCACCTACAACCTTGCCCTAAATTGAACATTGAACCGGCATCATTTTACGGCGGCTCTTTAAAATTTTCGGTAGCCTTGTTATCTAACCATACGTCCATGAGAATCTTTTTCCTCTTATTCAAACGTCCAGTCAAATAAAAAACATCTAATTTACTTTTGGATTATGACTCCGACTGGAGTCATGGACGTATGAGTTTGCTACAAATGTGACTCCTCTTGGAGTCATTCGACAGTGAACGTGTTAAGACCTAAGTGATGCACCTACCTATGATTCACAATAAAGATTGAATTGAATTGTCTGAGGAGTTGGGTTCGATTGAGGCCAATCCGGGGCCTAGGTGTTATTGGGTTTTCCATTAGGAATATCATATCAGCAGCCCGGAGCTTGGGAGTAAGCGATATGATACCCTGAGCGCCTGACCTCTCTCCGCCTATGTCGGATTACCGTCCTATCGGCCTATGAGAGTGAGGGAAGAGAGTGCACCTGTGTCTGCGCACAAACGGCTGCACTATTTTATGTCTCCCGCGGCAATGGCTGCTCATCATTTCAGCCGTAAGATGTCCACTGCTGGACTTAGGCCTCCCCCAATTTGGGGGGCTTTGCCATAATCGCCACGCTTGGCAGGCGGGTTGGCGATCGCAGTATGGTGGTAAAATCTCCTTAGTCGCCTTTTACGACACCCACGGGCTGCTCGTCATGGCCGAAAACAGAAAAAATCTTACTTTCGCATTTATTACAGTCGTTAGTTTCGTTATTAACATAATAGGCTCAGATTCCTGATTCCAATTATATTGTATACTTTTACAACATAATCATGTAGATACCGTTTACCAACTCTCCTAATACGATGAACTCAGAGATAAGTTAGTGAGGAAACAAATGACAGGTTTCTAAGCAATTCGTCTCCCTCCGTTGATTATTACGACTTGCGTGCTATGATAAGAGCCGCTGATATCATCAGCTTCCTATGTTTTACAATAGAATTTATATATAACATGATACTAAGTACAATAAGGAATATTTTACGTTGTTGAACTAGGTGAAAGAACGTTGGTGAGTGGGGCCATACATGCATAAGTAACTGTTAATAAACATATACGCAGGTAAAATTTGAGAGCCTTTACCAAATAAAATTCTATTAGCGAAAACACTTATTACGCATTATCAGCCAATGCTGTTCCCATTGCTGCAATACAATGTGGATACAGTCCCCCTCCTCTTTGAGACGGCTATACAACATGTCCCGTAATTAACGCACACCCTCTTAAGGGGTCATTGTACTCATCATTATGAACAACTTTTACTATGGGACCAAACCTGAAATCGCGAAAAAAAAATCAGCTGTTTTATTCAAAACTTCAATACCTACTCGACCAAAATGTATGTATCATGTGTAATATATCATCTCTCATCATCATATCTCTTTGGTTTTTGTAGTCAGGTAAAAACAAATTGATCACCATCTAACATTGTTTTACATAACACTCTTCGCTCATTAGAATAACTCTCGTTAGGTACTAATATAATATTCAAAAAGTTAAGTTAAATGTGAAGGTTGACCACCAAAGCCCAGAAGCGGCTTTTGTCGTTGAAGACGTCTCGGCGAGCACTGGCCGTTCGTTGCGAGCGCTTGAACTGCTAGATTTTGTGTATATTTGTTTCGTAGAAAAAAAAAATCATAATGAAAATGAAATGTTTTCTCAGCATGCCCTGAATGCCATGAAGATTTCTTTTTGTATAAGTGTTACATGGTTTAAAAATGGAATCTCTTCAAGGAACACGTTTTTAATAGCGATTTACTGTCATCTTTTTTTTTTAATATTATATATAGAGCCAAGTGTTTTAGTTCATGTTTCTATCTTCACACAGCCCTTGATAGTATGTAAAATTTTCCCAATATTGTTTTATGGAAACTTGATATTTTGCTATTATAATAGATTATATTATAGAGGTTTAACAAAAAAAAAAGTACTGAAACCTCGCCTTAACACCTAATTAATGTAAATGTTATTCCAAATCCACACAGTTGCCTCAAAAGTGTGACGAAACTTCATTACAATAAAAATACATTAATTATAATATGAAAAACACCTTTTTAGAGTACATTGATCTCTTTATGTAACATTGTTCCTTTAAACGCATGTTTAATACTTCAATGTCTTGCTAACTTGAAAGATTTACTTGTCAAGCGATAATGGACCCTATTTGTATTAGACCTTCAGTGTCTTGCTAACTTGAAAGATACTCTTGCCAAGGGAATTTGAACCTTATCTTTGTAGTACTAAAGTTCAAATGAAAGGTCTTCTTCAGTAAACTAACGCTGTGTTTTCGTACTTCAGCGAGTTCAAACATTTGCTCTAACTACTTACAATTCCAAGGTTTTGTCTCGTTAGAGCTCTGTAGGAACTCTTGTTATGAGTACCTACAGTCAACAAAAAAGTTAGGTTTACACGTGTCTGTTTCTGTACTTTTCAGAGTTATACTTAAAAAAGCGTTGGCTTGACTACACAGTACGCAGACTAAGTTATTTTTCTTCTTTCTGCCTTTATTCCAATTTACATACAATTGTTGCATGTTTTCTCTTCCACATATTTATTTCATCAGTCATCTTAGTACATCATCATCATCATCAACTCAGCCGAAAGACGTCCACTGCAAGATTTAGGCCTCCCCCAATTTGGGGGGCTTTGCCATAATCGCCACGCTTAGCAGGCGGGTTGGCGATCGCAGTATGATGGTAAAATGCATAGAGAACGCTGCTGCCCATTCTCTAGTAAGTCCGTTAGTCGTCTCTTACGTAACAGACGGGAAGAAATGCTATGGTGCTGATTCTTTTTAACCGACATCAAAAAAAGAAGGAGGTTATCAATTCGACTGTGTTTTTTTTTTATTGTTTGTTACCTCATAACTTTTGACTGGGTGAACCGATTTTAATGATTCTTTTTTTATTTAAAAGCTGGTGCTTCCCTTAATTTGGTTCCATCGGACAATAGGATCCATGTGAAATCCATATAAGTCTTAAATTTGCATTAAGTATTTGCGCGACAAATGAACGAATAACGCGATTAGATTAGTGCGGGGTATCTACCATAACTAAAAAGTTAAAAATAAAAAGTTAAAAAAAAAACAACCGACTTCCTTAAAAAAAACACTACAAAGACAAAAATAACTTTATTATCGGAAGTCGGTGACAAAAAAAAACCTTAAATACAGATCCTCAGACACCGACTTCCAAAATTAAAGTTATTTTTGACTTTGTAGTGTTTTCGTTCGGCACCACACGGAAACGCTTTCGCTTTTTACGCTTTTGTTAGTACATATCATGACATCTCGTCACGCCTTGCTTCCTCGAAGAGTTCGGCAGAGTAAACCCACCTTTCACCAGTTATGTTTAAGTCCCATGTAATACGGGGCGAGCCTATTGCCATCAACCGGGCACAAAGACTCCAGGCTGCTGCTGAGAAAATCCAGTTAGAAAACTCTAAAAACACTTTGCCCGATCTGGGAAACGAGCCCAAGACCTCATGCACCGCAGTAGCTCTTGTAACTAGTAGACCGACGTGGCAGTCGAAATTAATCTTGGTATCAGCCTATATTGTTCCCACTGCACACACACACATACACAGACCTCTTCTTTTTGAGAGGAAATGGGCCGTAATCTACCACACGGGCCCAGTGTGGATTAGTAGATGTCACAATTCTGCAAATTTTTGGTTCTAGTACATGCCTGTTTCCTCACGATGTATTCCTTCACCGTTTTGAGAGCAGTGGTGATGAAATTATTTACCAAAAGAAAAGCACCTGCCTGGGTTCGAAACCACGGCCTACAGCTTGTAACTCGGGGCCGTTGCCACTGGGTCACCTCTTTGTAGCCATATTTTATTCGAGAACGTGTGTTCTGTGTGATGCCGGACGTAAAGAACACCATCCCATATCTTCCCGTGGATGTCTTAAGAGGCGACTAAGTGACTTGACTACAGAATGGGCAGCAGCGTTCTCTATGCATGTTACCACCATGCTGTGATCACCAACCCGCCTGCCAAGCGTGGCGATTATGGCAAATCCCCCAAATTGGGGAGGCCTATGCCCAGCAGTGGACATCTTTCAGCTGAAATGATGATGATGATGATATATTCGAGACCACCACACTTCGTTTCTTATTTTCCACCTGTTCTCTACATGTATAATTATCTCAGTTGTTGACGGTACCTATTCATTATTAGCAAAACATTGACAAAGGTGGACGAACTTCAAGCGTTTTGTGAATTATCGTGTAAATGTTAAGTTGTGTGACAAATGTAATGTAGCTAAGTTACATGACATGTGTATATTGTGTGTAAAAAAAATGTACATGTTGTATTTTTGTGTAATTTTGCCATTGGATACAAGAGGACAAGTCATTTTAGTGACTTAGAGGCCTTAGGAGGCGACCGCTCAATCAATCCGTTTATCCTTTCCCCAATTTAGTTTTGGTGGCTTAAATTCTAACTGAATTCAGCTGAAAACCAGTATTTTACTAGGGAAATTAGCAAAGTATACTAATCTAGCTTTGGCTATATCAGTCAGCTGCCTTATGTTTCTTACTGCATATGCAGCTGAACTTAGTCTACATGAAAGATCCTAAAGATTATAGTATGTCTATGTACATATATAGTACAAGCTTTTGCCCGCGGCTTCGCCCGCGTGGATGTTGGAAATTAACGCAAGAGGACGTACTACCGCGGTAAGAATGTGTTAATAGGTAATATATACTCTACGTGCTATTTTAAATTCAAAGGGTTATCCCTAAGAAATAGACTTATACCATCGCGGATTTTTTTGTAGACCTTTTTAAAGTATACATACTGTAGTACATTATTTTGATCTATTTCGTAGGGTTCAGTCAGCGTTCGCAATGTATGCGCAAAAAAATGTGTTTATTTATGACATCACATTAGAAACCTCTTAAATTATCAGCGTTTCTTTACTATATTATGCATGTTGTATATGTCTTCCTCTTGAATCACTCTATATATTAAAAAAAACCCGTATCAAAATCCGTTGCGTACTTTTAAAGATCTAAGCATACATAGGGACAGACACAGCGGAAAGTGACTTTATTTTTATAATATGTAATGATGATCATTTTCTTGAGCAGCGTGCCTTCTTCCATGCTTGTCTAGTTTTTAACCGACTTCAAAAATGGAAGGAGTTCTATGTCCGTATCCAGATGAAGTTCTAATACATATTGCCTGTCACTGTTGTTTACAAAGACAGTAGTGGTATATGAATTGGCGTGGGTACCTACGTACCACAACTAAAAAGTATTAAATAAAATCTTTAAAAAAAACACTACAAAATGAAAAAAAAAAAATAATTTCGGAAGCTGACAGTTTTTTTTTTATTTGTATAATATTTTTATAACAGTATCTTATTAAGATGAAAGAGGTTATCGATCTCAAAGCCATGAATATTTTTTGTACACTAATCATATTTATTGATAGTAATATTCATGTTGTAGATATTGCTTACAATGTATTAAGTTAGAATAGGCAAAATGGTAAATGTAAGTTCTAAGTTGATTTTCATAAATGGGTACTGGGGTTACGTAAAACATCGTGTAAACAAAAACACTTAACTCGTGAGCTCATGTAGGAAGATTGTAGATGAAATTGTGTATGGTAATACATACGAGTCCCAAGGAACCAGTAGGGTCTGTATCCATACAAGATAGAACAAAATATAATTTGTACCATCCCTCAGGGCATGCCGGCGAAGGCTCTGTATCAGAAGTTGTCTGTAATTTTGTAAAAAAAGAAACTGCTATAGATTGTAGAGCAGAGTTATGAGTATATGTAGATAGGGAAATATTGTATTTCAGACTTTTTAGCTGCGTTAGGAGTAAACTTGTAGAAAAATGTAGAAATCGTCACGTAACGAAATAGTGTTATGAAGAGTTTCTTCGTGAGATTTATGACAATCGATACGGGTAGTTCAAAGCCCATAAGTGTGATAACCACTCATACCAAGGGGTACCGTGTTACCCAGTAAAATGGGTTGCTGAGGTTAGATAGGCAGTCGTTCCATGTCAAATAGTTACTGGTATTCAGCTGCATTCGGTGAGACTGGCAGCTGACCCCAACATAGTTAGAAAAGGGTAATCAGATTGGCTGTCGTTACTTATTGCTAGAAGTAGCATGAGTCAACATTTACAAAATGTAGAAGGCTGGGAAAATCATCATCATTTCAGCCGTAAGACATCCACTGCTGGACTTAGGCCTTCTCCAATTTGGGGGGCTTTGCCATAATCGCCACGCTTGGCAGGTGGGTTGGAGATCCCAGTATGGTGGTAAAATGCATAGAGAACGCTGCTGCCCATTCTCTAGTAAGTCCCTTCGTCGCCTTTTACGACACCCACGGGAAGAAATGGGGGCTGGGAAAATGTCAGCAGTGAAATCAGTAACTCTTTTTCAGAAATAAGTTAGTGTACGAGTATAACTATGAGACATATGGTGACCTTATTGGTGATGTTTATTTGAAAGTTCATTCCCATTGCGTGGGTGTCATAAAAGGCGACTGAGGGACTTACTCGAGTAGCAGCGTTCTCTGCATTTTACAACCATACTGCGATTATCAACCCGCCTACCAAGCGTGGTGATTACGGCAAAGCCCCCCAAATAAGGGTAGGTCTATGTCCAGCAGTGGGCGTCTTACGGCTGAAATGTTGATGACGATGATTAGAAAGTTAAAGTGACCGCATAGTAGTCGTAACCGACGTCTGTGTATGAGCAGGTGACCAGATTGACAGAATTGCGGAACTTTTTATCGGTAGGAATTGGTTTAATATTCATAGTTAAACAACATTCATTGCGTTATTTACGTCGCTGAGCCACAATTTATCAGAACAAATGACGCAATGGTTTAGAAATAATCTTCAATCCTATTCAGATTCTGATAAATTGTGCGTTTCGCAATTAGGGTGCAGGTGTATGAAGCAAAACAAGTACATAAGGATCGTAGCTGGTGGCGTTCTATAGTAGCTGCCTACCCTCATAGAAATAAGGCGGAGTTTCCGGATGTACATATTATGTACAAAAACACAGCTGAAGTAAAGTGCCTACTATTTAATAGTTTACCAAGTCCCTGTCTTCGTTAACAAGCTAGCCAGGTATCTATTAGCATACGGCAGGTGGCTCAGTTTTATACAGGAAACACTAATTAGACCCCGCTATTATACTAGAGTTTAACTACAGATTAACCAAGATTTAAACTACGGTTAACAGCTGATAGTTTCATCTGGAAAATGGTTATCTTTTTACTGCTTGCTCCCTTTTAGAGTTGAATGGTTTTGTTGGTTTTATTAAACAAGTTTTCGTTTCTGATGCATACAACCGCTAGAGAAATATCTTTTTAGTTCTTGGCTCTTGGCTTAACAGAATTACTTAGGACAGGTTGGTAACTGATGCTTAATGGTCACGTAAGTACTTTATAGTAATTAAAAGCTTTTATTTAACTTCACTTGTATGTCCTGGAATTTTGCAATCAAAATTGCATCCACTTCCACTGAAGCTATCGGGTTGAAATTTGGCATACACGTTTTATTCTCGTGACAATACATGATAAAAGGTCTTTTGTTTTTTTTTTTTTTTAATATCTTTTAAGCGCTCAATCGACTACGTACCAGACTAAATTGGTCAAAGTGGGAGAATACTGTCCCATCCAACACCCAGGACTACTGCAGTGCCTCAGCTCAGACCATGCCCTACTTGCTGGAGTATCCTAAGTGCCCATTTATCTGCACCATGGATGACCTTAAGATTAGAATGCCACTGATACAGCAATTAACGTGGCCTTCTACTGGGGTCAAACAATTAAAACAGTGTACGAGTACCAATTGACACGAAAAGAAGAGCAAAAGAGAAGAGCTGCCGATTTGAAGAAGAAGAATTGTAATCGTGAGGAAATCGTAGAAAGTAAAATTCGAATACATATAACAACCAGCTTTACTGAGGGATATTACCAGGTAACTGGGATGTGGCGGGTAGATAGGTAGTTGTTCCATATAAAATACTGAAATTCTGCTGCATTCGGTTAGACTGGAAGCCGATCACAACATGGTTGGGGCTTTCCCAACCATGTTGTGATCGGCTTCCAGTCCAGTCTAGAAAGATGATGATTCATCAGCCGATACAGGTCACCAACAACAGTATTTTCAGACTATAATGTTCCCTCGCCTAAGTCCAGCAGTGGACGTCTTACGGCTGAAATGATGAAGATGATGATGAATGTTCCCTCAGCTGGGACACAGGCCTCTTCTATGTGAGAGGGAGTGGGCCATAATCCAGTCCGCGGGCCCAGTGCGGATTGGTAGATGATACATGTCTTCTAATTTTTGGTCCTAGAACAAGTCGGTATCCTGACGATGTTTTCCTTCACCGTTTTGAGAGCTGTAAAGAAATTATTTACACTAAGTAAAATGCCTGTCTAGTTTCTAACTTACGACGTTATCAGAGGGCCACCAGTGCTCTACAGTTTTAACATACCACAGCGAATATTTTTCAAGGTGTTCTAAATGAGGAAAAAGGAAAAAATCTCAAGCCCGTCGTCGGCCTCAGTCGCTACCACGTGTACACAGTAGTACTACACAAGTAAATGCTCGTATCAGTGGGTACTAGTACATAGTACACATTGCCTTATCAGTCAACTCCTGATAGACGATGACTTGGCGGCTTTATGAATATTTATACAGCATACGAACGGTGAACGTGGTTTAACTGCCCAATGTTTATTTATAGCTTTATTTTCTAGTATTTTCTCCATTTGTTTATTATGTTCTAATATGTACTTATTAGTTTATAAGGTAGTAAATGTGTTCAAAAACCTCTAATTAAGTTTGCGCTCTAATTACATTTCTTTTTGAGAATCTGAAAATTATACACGTTATTTTTATCTTTGTCGTATCTTGAATCATGAGGTTGGTAGGTATTACTTACTAGGGTTTCCTAATTCGGTGTTCACGTGGACGTTATAAAAACGCGGCGATTTTTTATCTTGTTGTAAATTTTCAGCGCTTCAGTGAGTCCCAACCCAACGCGTCGAAAAAACACACTAATTCTCAATTCTCAGCAAAATTCCGCCGCGATTTTATTACGTCCGTGGAAACGTGGGCTAGGACTGAGATGCGAATGCATGTTGGATTGTCAATTCTCGGATCAGCACCGAGAGACGAAAATCGAGTGCGCGATAAAAATCCGTCGCGATATTTTAACGTTCGTGTGAAAATTGGCTTACCAGTGGTACCAAATTGGCTTACCAATGCTAATAGTCCAGGAATATTGGGAGTTTTACCTCGGAATGAGAGATATTCAGCTATAAACTTGTAAAAACCTTTATTTTGACACCCCAAAACTTGTCCCAAAACCTACTTATCGTAGGGTGTCCGCGACTACAAATATTCCAAGGTCAAAGGTCCAAAAAACGATTTTTTGCACATTTATTGCAATTATCTCGTTTCCTATGGGTTTTATGCTATTTGTATTTATGATAAATATTATATTATAGAGGATTAAATTCTCAACAACTTTTGTTGTTGTAGTTTATAGTCTAAAAAAATTAGTCAAATGAGGACACATTTGACTAATTTTTTTAGACTATAAACTAAAATATACCTAGAAATCTAGATATTTGTTATCTGCTGTTGCTATAGTAACTTCGCTTACCTACCACTTGAACCTCTATAATACTTTTTATCCGAATCCGAATGTAGTCATCCGTCGCGGCTCACTGAACACAGTAGAATGGCTGATCATTATCCATTTTAACGTTTAACAGATTAAAATTAAAAGTTACGTCATTTGGTTATATTTGAACGTACTTAACGTATTAATAGCTATAGTAAGTTATGTCAGACATAACCTTGAATGGCCGGGCCTTGATTGAGTTCACACCTTCGCTTTTCTTGTCGCGCAAAGGTATATAACAGGATTTGTTTGTTCACTATATCAATATCATAGGCTATATCAAATACTAGCTTCTGCCTGCGACTTTGTCTGCGTCAAATTTCTTGCTCCCCTGAACGGCTTATTCCCAAAGTACTCCATTCTTTTGTTCAAAAAAGATAAGAATCTCATACATTCATTCCCAAGTTACTCCAATGATTTTTAATTATTTAAAAATACTTATTATTTTGTTCCCATTTTGCTCCATAGGTATCTGGAACTATTCCCAAGGTACTCCACCGATTATTCGTTATCAATTCTCAAAATGCTCCATCGACATAAATACCGATAGTATAAAAATCTCGTGACACGATGGATGTATATTAAGGGTAAACTACTGAACTAATTATTATCAAACTTCGTAATTATTTCTAACTAGCTTTTGCCCGCGACTTCGTCCGCGTCAAATTTTTGCTCTTGGTCGTAGCGTGATGTTATATAGCCTATACCCTTCCTCGATAAATGGGCTATCCAACATTTAACAAAGTTCCTGAGCTTTGTACGTTCAACCAAACCACCTCTTCAGTTTTATAATATTCGTTTAGAGATAGTATAGTATTTAGATTTGATTACAATTAAAAGAGTTATAGTGAGTCTACCTTAAAAGATAGACATTTATGCTCTCGCAGACGTTTTTTTAGAACTTTTTAAGAGGAATAATTCCGTCATACATGATTAGTCATGCTGAACTTAATAAAACAACACGTGCCTGGATGGAATCCTCATACAGTTATTGTTGACTTAGAAATAGCAATCATTAGTGTTCTGGGCAACACATGTCCCAATGCTATGTATAATCAAAGGATGTAACTTGCGGGAGGAAACGCCCTGGTGTTTCCATTGCGAGGATCGTCTGGAGGACACGGTGGAGCATACGGTGGAGGTGTGCCCTGCCTGGGCGGAGCACTGCCGTGTCTTCACGGAGGCGATCGGCGGCGGCAACCTCTCGCGTCCGGCCCTGGTGCGAGCCATGGTACGGAGCGAGAGGGCATGGGAAGCTGCCACCTCCTTCTGCGAAGCAGTAATGCTCGCGAAGGAGGGGGCGGGGCACGTGAGGGAGTGGCAGTCTTTCACTCTCACGTCCCTAGCCGCCGCAGGAGGAGACGCCCCAGGCGTCAGGAGTCAATAACAGACTCCCGGCCACCGTAGGCGCGAGCTTGTGGGTGGCAAGCAATGGGTAGCTCGCCGCCCGGTAAGGATCAGGGTCGGATCAACGGCGCGTAGTGTTCCACGCGCGCCTGAAAGAGATGTCAGCAGTACTGAAGGGGTCTGTTAGGACCGATACCTGCCAGGGTCGCGAGATTGTTCGAAAGAGATACCGTGACCCTGGCACATGGGCACTTAAGAAACACGGGTGGGTTTAGTCAGTAAAAGTCTGACACGAAAGAGCGGGAGACGTCATTTGATGATATCCCATCCAAAAAAAAAATGGATGTAACTTCCATTTTAAGCAAGCTTTATTGAGGAAAAGTCGCGATGTTGGGATTAAAACCAAAAAAAAGACCTCGTGGCTAATTGTAGTGCTTTAGCTCATCTCCCAATTGAAATTCTAGTCTAGGAATTAAAGTCTTTTATTAATACATTTCTTATTATTTATTATTTAAAAATATATTTGCAAATCTTTTGAGCCTGACTGTACGTCAAGTACCCTTTTATAGTAATTCGGTACATATTTAAATTAGCTTATTGAATAAAATGGAGTGGAGTATTTTGAGAACATTTTAATATTATCGTGGAGTAGAATGAAACCTATTTAAAAATATTATATTTCTCATGGAGTCGTTTGGGAACTTTTTTTGGAGTATTTTGGGAATAACCCCCCTGAACCACTCCGTCACATCGAATCGCCTGCCCGTGCAAGCCCTTCGTATCCGTGATTTTTAGGGTTCCGTTGCCAAAGGGCAAAAAACGGAACACTTGTAGATTCGTCATGTCTGTCTGTCTGTCTGTCCGAGTATGTCACAGCTACTTTTTCCGAAACTATAAGAGCTATGCTGTTGAAACTTGGTAAGTAGATAAAAACAATAAATTTTGGGGTTCCCCATACATAGAACTGAAACTCAATTGTTTTTTTTCATCAAGTAGGTATCTATGGATAGGTCTTCGAAAATAATATGGAGGTTTCTAATATCTTTTTTTTCTAAACTGAATGGTTTGCGCGAGAGACACTTCCAAAGTGGTAAAATGTATGTCCCCTCCCTCCCCCCGTAACTTCTAAAATAAGAGAATGATAAAACTAAAAAAAATATATGATGTACAATACCATGTAAACTTCCACCGAAAATTGGTTTGAACGAGATCTAGTAAGTAGTTTTTTTTAATACGTCATAAATTGTAAACCGCAATTTACCTTATAAAAATTAAAAAAATATAATAATTTCATAAACATAAACCTTATGCATAAATCGTGAATACCTACAGGTTTGTACGGAACTCTCAGTGCGCGAGTCCGACTCGCACTTGGCCGGTTTTTGTATATTCGCTCGTCTCCTAGGGGTTCTAGCGTGATGTTGTATATGCCTATAGTCTTCCTCGGTAAATGGGGTATCCAACACTAAAATATTTTTTCAATTGAAAACAGTTCCTGAGATTAGCGCGTTCTCCCAAACAAATTCTTAAGCTTGATATTGTTCACCTAGGGTCATCATCATCTGCCTGTTCCCAACTATCTTGGGGTCGGCTTCCAGTCTAACCGGATGCAGCTGAATACCGATATTTTATATACTGCGACTGTCTATCTGACCTCCACAGCACAGTTACTGGGTAATACGATACCCCTTGGTAAGACTGGTTGTCAGTTTCGGGCTTCTGACGACCCGTAACGACTGTCTAAGATCTACGAAAGAGCCGGGCCAAGGGCTTAACCTGCTTTCTGAGGCACGGAAGGGTCTTGGTATGTAAAGATGGTCACCCATCCACAGACCAAACGCGGCAAGCGTAGCTTAACCTGAGCGATCGACCCGTGCGGCTGTTGTAACTTAGCCACAAGCCTAGGGTAGGTACATCGAAAAAAAAAAAACAACCGCATTCCAAAAAAGACTAGGTTAGCTAGGCCTACTTTAATAAAAAATCTTTCATCATCATCATCAGCCTATATTGTTCCCACTGCTGGGACACAGGTCTCCTCTCGGTGAGAGGGAGTGGGCCGTAATCCACCACGCGGGCCCAGTGCGGGTTGGTAGATGTCACATGTCTTCGAATTTTTGGTTCTAAGACATGCCGGTTTCCTCACGATGTTTTCCTTCACCGTTTTGAGAGCAGTGGCGATGAAATAATTTACACAAACACCACTGCTAAAAAACTTTATTATTACAATATTATTTCGGAAGTCAATGGCATAAAACGAAAATACAAAACTAGATACCTACATCGAAATCCGATATCGAAATGATTTTTCTCTTTGTACTGTCTTTTTTGGAAGTAAGTTTTTTTTTTTTGTATAAATTTTTTCAGAGGCTTATTTCAAACAAATCATATTTTTTTTCTGGTTTTCACACTATACAAAGCAAACATAAGCTACTTTATACTTGTTTTTCATTACTCATTTACAAGATTTTCTAAAGAATCGTCAGTTTGACGTATACGAGTTGCTATGGGGTTTGACGGCTGCCCGCCAACCTGTCATTATGAACCTATTGAGTGCAGGTCTTTAACCCTGCCTGTGCTGTAGTTACGTGCATGGGAATCGAAGCGGTTTCTTTGTACTTTATGACTACCGGTCAAATGAGGTCGAATGGTTTTTTGGTATCGGCAAGGGTTCTTGTGCTAAGTATTTTTTAAGCCTACGCAAAACATGCAGATAGTTGCTTAAAATAAACAGCTAACAAAATAGTATTCGTTTAGGATATTCTAAGTAGGAAGGGTTTGTGACTAAGTAATAACAGCCCCATGGATGGATAGATCAGGTAAAGTTACACTTGCCGCGGTCTGACCGTGGATGGGTGACCACCTTTAAATACCGAGACCCTCTGTACCTCTGAAAGTACGTTAAATCGTCGGTCTCGGCTGTCATTCGTAAATTTTTGACAGTCGTTAAGGGTCGACAGAAGCCCGAAAGTCTGACATCCAGTCTTAACAATAAGTATCAACGACGACGGCTGTGGACGTAAAAAAGGAAGTCGCTCCATATGAAATACTGGTATTCAGCTGCATCGGGTTAAACCGGAGGCCGACCGCATCATAGTTAGAAAAGGCTAGTCAGATAAGGATACTCAAGTAGGTACCTAGTAACCTGGAGAGCTTATAGACTTTTCCGCTCAAATACTCATGGACTATTAAAGTATGCACTTCTGCTCTACCAGCCTTGGTGGGGCGGAAGTTGTAATGTTAATATAACTAATAAATATTATAAATGCGAAAGTTTGTTTGTTAAGCCTTCACGCTAAAACGACTCAAGGTTCGGATGAAAGGCATACCGATAGACCATGATCTGGATAAGGAGGTAGGCTACTTTTATCCTGGATCGCAGATTGTCACGCGTAAAAACCTAGTCATTAATCATTGTAAAAAGTACATCAAAATATGGAAAACAAGCATAAAAGAGATTCTGAGATACAACGCTCTACATTTTCCATCGATTGAAATTCCACGGTTTACTTTTGAAATAATTAAATCACACTTTCAAAGTGAAGCAGTAGGTATCTAACTAAGCAGAAGTGGACATTTTTATTTATTCAACACAATATAAAAACTTTTCCTCAAGCACACTTTTAGCAGTTATTATCACTAAATGGAATGTGAGAAAAATTCCCATAGCGATGTAGGTACTATACGATTCAAATATGAATAGGGATGGTTTTTAGGTTAAAAACGCAAGGCATTTCGTATTACCGCTTTTGGAGGGCAAATAGCTATGATCAGCCTATATTCCTCCCACTGCTGGGACACAGGCCTCCTCTCGGGGAGAGGGAGTGGGCTGTAATCCACCACGCGGGCCCAGTGCGGGTTGGTAGATGTCACATGTCTAAGATTTTTTGGTTCTAGTACATGCCAGTTTCCTCACGATGTTTTCCTTCACCCTTTCGAGAGCAGCGATGATGAAATAATTTTCACAAAGTAAAGCGCCTGCCTGGGTTCGAACCCACGACCTACAACTCGTAACATTGGACCATCTCTGCTCTCCAGGCAGTTGGTTAGGCAGTTGCTCCATGTAACATATTTCTATTCAGCTGCATCTATAATAGTTAAAGCCGGCCCCAACATAGTTGGAACAAAAGGCAAATTAACACGTTAACTGCCATGTCGGACTATGTGTCCGACACTTTTTGTTCCATCCAGGTCTTGTCGGACAATATGACCGACAACACATTCAAAATCTGAACATGTCGTTGCTGCCATGTTTTTGGAATAAATAATGTAATAAATAATCTATTTAAAGTGAAAACATTTTTTGACTTATGTTGATTTTAGCCATGGCAGTTAACGCGTTAATTGCATACAAATACTTATCTTTGAAGGAATAGAAGGACTTTGTAGCTAACAGTGGCATTGGCATAGTAGTCGCAAGTTCTTCTGCCGAAAGCAGAGCCCTATAGGATCGATTCCCAGGGGTATTTTTTAGTTTGGTGTTTGGATTTATTTTTGGTGTTGGACAGGCAGGCGTAATATTATGTTTCTATCAAAATAAACATCAGAATTATCATACATCTTCTAAATTAAGGCCACATAAATGACATCATGTTTGAGGCCAATCGTAAACAAATTACTATATAAAAAGGCTTTGACTAAAAATGATAGTGACATAATGTTTGAAAGGTCAACACTCGACTCGGAGGCCCTTCAGAAATATGAATTTGGTGACCATGGACGTATTAGTAAGAGTTTCGATATGTTTATTTGAAACAAATGGAGAAATGGACATAGTGAAAGATATATCGTAGAGGTGGTCCTTGGTGGTCAAATGAATAAGACGTATGTAATTGAAATATGTGTGTACATTAAAATCTTAAATTGTTTTATATTTTTGTTTGTATACAGTGAAGGATTATTTAAAAAAAACCAACCAAGTGCGAGTCGGATTCGCAAACGAAGGGATCCGTACCACCATACGGAGGCCAGCACGCGTAGCATGACCACCGCAGAAAGGGGTTTTGTCGACGGCAGAATAGACAAAATTACAGATTGTAGAAAGACTAAAGACAGAATTCAAGATTGTAGAAAGATTTGTACCGTTTTTATGCTGGCGTAGCATGACAGTTCTATCTCTATCCTACCAAGAATAGACAAAGTTCTTTCTATGGTGGTCATGCTACGCGTGCAGGAATAAAGTTTGCCTAGTGTGGCTACCGCTCATCGTGGTTATGGTTTCTCTACCACTCATATTGTGTGATGTATCAGAGAGCTTATACAGTATATCCGGACATGGACTAGCGATATTCTAAATACTTAAATATAAACTATTTTAAAGAACAATTACACTCTAAGCTTGGGTCCAATACACTACCCCGCTATGTGGCGACCATTTTGTTTTTTTTTTAATATTTTCCATGCGAGTACAAAAACAATCATATCTCTCAAAGTTTTAGTCATACTGAGATGAAAATAGGCTTATTCGAAAGACAATAATATTGTCTGCCGTTTGCATTACAAAGCAATGTGTTCACAATTCCATAACTTTTGAAAAACATTGTGAAAGTCGAAAAAAATAACGAAAAATTATGGAATTCAATCAATAATTGTTAATTACTCCAAAAACACCCCCGACAACTTTTTAATTATTTTTACTAGATTGATAGATTTTGAGCTAAGCTACAATACACCATAAAATTCACAACTGTATGTCTAATACTTTAAGAGTTATTGTTGTTTGAACATAGCGTATGCGCAAGCACAAAAGGCCATTGTCGGAATCCTAAACAGGAAATCATTAGAAACAACATTCATATTAAGTTTTATATAATGTTTTTACCAATATTAAAATGTAATTGTACTTTAAAATAGTTTATATTTAAGTATTTAGAATATCGCTAGTCCATGTCCAGACATACTGTATAGATATATCTAGGAATAGACTGCAATACGCTCTTATGGGGAGTTTGTTGACCACTTCTTCTTCCCAGCTAAAGCACTAGGAAGTGTGCGACGGGTGGGCGTTTTGGGGGGACTGTCTTTTGTAATTTTGACGTTCGAAAAGTGCTGATCCTCAGCCTAATTTGAATAAATGACTTTTGATTTTGATTTTATCATCATCGTCATCATTTCAGCCGACATAAGCCTCCGCCAAAGGGAAGGTTTTACATAGTCGCCACGCTTGGCAGGCGGGTTAGCGTTCGCAGTATGGTGGTAAGATGCACAGAGAACGCTGCTTCGCATTCTCTAGTAAGTCCCTTAGTCGCCTTCTACGACACCCACGGGAAGAAGTGGGATGGTGCTATTTGTGACAGACGGATACAATTGGATATATAATAGGCTGTGTGCAGATCAAAATGTATTATATGCCGTAAAAAAATGTAATATTGTAGATGCACTCAAACTCGTAATACTACAAAGAGACACTTAAATGTCGCATTTAACCCGTCATCTCTCGGGATAGTTTTGCCCCCATAACCAATATATTGCTCAATCACTAAGCGAAGGGTTGTAAACGAACCATTTATTAAATTGCAAGAGCAATTGCAATTTGTGTAAAGAGAATATCCATGCCTATAACCCTGAGGGCATGAGCAGTAATCACGTTAGTCAGCACACAACAAAAAGGAACGAAACTACTCGGCCCAAGGGCAGACGATACAAATATAGATAAAGATTATTATTAAACCGAGATTTTTCATTAAAGTGAAGAATTTTAAATAAATAATACTCGCAGAATAATATGCAAATTATTTTAATATTAACTTGTTGTTTTAATAAAGTGAGAATATACAGGTTTTACGGCCTCGGCGCCTTTATAGGGACTAAAAAAGTAATTTCCTTCAAAAACGTTTCATTATTTATGAAGGAGCCACTTTATTAAAAAAAAGTCACAGAATTTTTCGCTGTTATAAAGCATAATAACACAGCATTAAACACATTACTTGCGTCTAACATAAAATTTATCATACCTTTACATTTATCCCTTGAAATATTCACGGATGCGGTACCAAAGAAAACCGTAATTATTCCGGCGTATCCCACAAACAAATGAGGAACAATTTACATAACACATGACGGTACGCGAACACAGAATCGGTCCTCAGAGCTCACATATAAAAGGGAGAATAAGAGACAGAGGGTGACCACCCACCGAGGCGCTATGAGGCTGTGAGCATTACAAATAGAGAGGGCCAATTTCCAATTAAAATCTCAGCAGGTGGTCTAGCTAGAGGGCAGCACTAGAAAAATAGATTGCTCCGGTCTCATCGACCGCGGGCCACAGTCACGGGTTGAGAAATAAAAGAAAAACTTAATAACGTTGTCAAATTAAAAATATTCATATAATTAGTTAGGGTAATGGTCGTTTTGGGTTACGGAATGGGTGTCTTAATAGACTTGGATACAAAAAACTGGCCAAGTGGGTGTTGACCCTCGAAGAATGAAGGGTTCCATAGTTGGGATAAAATCCCAGAAATAATCTTACCATTCTTATATCGATATACGTTATGGTCAGTTCTCCAACTGCAAATGTAAGTTTACAATAAATACAATTTAACAAAATATTGTGATAAAACTGTAAAAACAAATTCTGTCACACTATAGGAATTAGGAACTATAGAAACAAATCACTTGTGGTGTGAGAGCTCACTTCTTACCAACTGTCATGATTCTAGGAAAGCGGGAAGTGTCAAATAGATTTTGATTCATTTGGGAGAATGGAATATGATGATAATATGTCGCATAAATGGCCTTCAGTTTTAATTGCGTTGACTTAAAAATTGATTTTTAGAGCTCCAAGTTGTGTTTGTCCAGGTTGTAGTTTGTCAAAATGCATACAAACGATAACGTCGATGGCATACTATCTCAACGAATGGTTTGGACGCGGGGTTTATCAATCAATCATTTTATGTTTCACATAAACCTATACGGACACTTATGAAACGTCAGAATGCACGGTTGCTATTGGTCGTTTATTATGGAGAAGAGTTGGAAAAACACTCCATGGTTACTCTTAAATACACCTCCTACACATTTTACAGTTTTTTAAGTGTTAATAGGTCTGTCCGAAACTTCTAGGTTGTTACGGTTAAATATCATTTATTTCTCAAAGATTTACATAATCACTTAATGAGAAACAGAGTTTTAATAATAACATATAGGTAAACATTAAGAAAATGGAGAGTGCTCGTCATGCAGTTAGCCAGTAAAAAAAAGTTGTTTTAAAAAATCTGGTAAGTCTTGTGGGTACATCGAAAATTCTCATTAGGCGCGCATCGTTCTAAAATAGCAAATGGTCTGCAGATCTACAGTCTGCAAGGCCTACAAAATTCTCACCTCTCATTCACAAAATATAAAAGAATCTATCTTTATAGGTAAAAAGGAATATAAAAACCTATGTGAACCAAATGACATGATTGCCATTACAACCACTAATGAAGAGTTTAAATTAGAATTAAAGGTATTTAATGCCAAATAATGAGAAGATCACGAAACATTGCACCAGTTGGCCGCCAAATAAGTTATTTGTAGTTAGTAGTGGTACTCGCTGTATCGAACGAACTCAAGAAGCTGTACTTACCACTAAATACTTTGTAAACATGTCATGTACAAGCAGTGTTGACAACTCGACGTGAAGAGCTGTGGCGCCAGACCGATAGTGTTTCTAGTGGCTGCACAATGATATCAACTGATAACCGTCTACAATATGAGAACACGTGTTGTGACCCAAATACCTAATACATACCTAGTTTGCAAAATAATTACTATTGTTATTGAGCACGAATAAATACAGCCTAGATTCTACGCGTCAGTGAATATGTTAGATCTAGGCAAGCGAACCTCATTCGTCGACTGCGTTAGATGAAATGTTTTGGAACTATTTTAATGTTTAAATTAATCAACCAACTCAGCCTACCCAGTATGGAAATCATAGGTGTACCGCAGGGCACAATATTCGGTCCAATATAGAAACCACTGCAGCTCTTTTCCGGATATGTTTGTTTACATAGCTTGAATTACACTTTAAAAGTAACGGTGTAGTTACTCGTCCTAAAAAATGGGTGTCAAGGGCTATGGGGCGCAAAATTCATACTAGAGGCGCTCATGATCCTAGCAACCGTGATGTTGATGAGGATGAGCTGCGTAACACGTCACTTATTTGACGAACACTAGCCCATGAAAAAGTTATGTTTTATACTGAGGAAGGGATACTAAGCTAAATTACACCACATTTTGAACATAAACATAGTAACAAGAGACAAGAATATAGTCATAATTTTGAATTTCCAAGCTTTGTTGCTTAAGATGCAGCTTTTACTGATATCAAAGAGCATTTGAACACAACATCACAACGGTAATCCTCGAAGGTTGACAGAAGTGTACGTATAGTCCACCCACATTCAGCATAGCCCGCATAATGTAAAGGATGAGATTGTGATTCTAGGAATACAATTGAAGGATCATCATAACTAAGATATCGTGAGCGTATGACATTACAAGTAACTAACATTAGCTTACAGAGGCAACTTTATACCGATACAATAAATGTCAGAAGACCAATACACAAAAGAAGCTAGAATTATTAGACTCTTTTGTGTTTTGGTTCTGATCAATCTCTACAACCTTTTCCCAAATATGTTAGGGTCGGCTTAAAGAAAGAAAGAAAAGAATGAAAATATGTTTATTTGCGGCAAACATGACGCACAGAAAGAACAGAAGTATACAAGAATAAAAAAAACCGGCCAAGTGCGAGTCGGACTCGCGCACCGAGGGTTCCGTACAAACCTGTAGGTATTCACGGTTTATGCATAAGGTTTATGTTTATGAAATATTTTTTTTAATTTTTATATTTGAATTGATTGAATGAAAGGTAAATTGCGGTTTACGATTTATGACGTATTAAAAAAAAACTACTCACTAGATCTCGTTCAAACCAATTTTTGGTGGAAGTTTACATGGTAATGTACATCATATATTTTTTTTAGTTGTATCATTCTCTTATTTTAGAAGTTACGGGGGGGACACACATTTTACCACTTTGGAAGTGTCTCTCGCGCGAACCATTCAGCTTAGAAAAAAGTGATTTTAGAAACCTCAATATCATTTTTGAAGACCATCCATAGATACCTCACACGAATAGGTTTAATGAAAAAAAAATTTTTGAGTTTCAGTTCTAAGTATGGGGAACCCCAAAATTTATGGTTTTTTTTTCTATTTTTGTGTAAGAATCTTAATGCGGTTCACATAATACATCTACTTACCAAGTTTCAAAAGCATAGCTCTTATAGTTTCGGAAAAAAGTGGCTGTGACATACTCGGACAGACAGACAGGCGGACAGGCATGACGAATCTATAAGGGTTCCGTTTTTTGCCATTTGGCAACGGAACCCTAAAAATAAGGTGTGGGAAAACATGCGTCACATCCACGCAAAACGGCCATCACTCAGCATAATGCTGTGACCCTATGCGAGACAGAGTCCCAGCGCTGGTTTTCAGTGACAGCCAGCGCTGACGTGATGACGTCGACCGATGCAACAACAATCATTACATAAATCTTAAAACATAAATTATCGTTAATGTAATAATTATATTTAAAAATGGACGGTACCGTGTGGTGCCGGACGTAAAGAATAACACCACCCCATTTCTTCCCGTGGGTGTCGTAAAAGGCGATTAAGGGACTTACTAGAGAATGGGCAGCAACGTTCTCTATGCATTTTACCACCATACTGCGATCGCTAACCCGCCTGCCAAGCGTGGCGATTATGGCAAAGCCCCCCAAATTGGGGGAGGCCTAAGTCCAGCAGTGGACGTCTTACGGCTGAAATGATGATGATGATGATGAAAAATAGAAAAAAAAAACAAAATGCAATCTGACGCAGGCGCCGCCAGCTTTAGTAATCTGTGGGAAAACTGACAGACAACGAATTTGACAGTGACATACCTACTTAGGCTTCGGTTCTAATCGAATACATCTGAATACCAGTATTTTACATGAAGCGACAGCCTATCTGGCCTATTATCACAATTTTCGGCTTCAGACTACCCCTTTTTAGGGTTCCGTTGCCAAATGGCAAAAAACGGAACCCTTATAGATTCGTCATGTCTGTCTGTCTGTCTGTCCGAGTATGTCACAGCCACTTTTTTCCTTTCCGAAACTATAAGAGCTATGCTGTTGAAACTTGGTAAGTAGATGTATTCTGTGAACCGCATTAAGATTTTTATACAAAAATCGAAAAAAAAAACAGTAATATTTGGGGTTCCCCATACATAGAACTGAAAAGAAAAATAAAAAAAATCATCAAACCCATACGTGTGGGGTATCTATGGATAGGTCTTCAAAAATGACATTTAGGTTTCTAATATCATTTTTTTCTAAACCGAATAGTTTGTGCGAGAGACACTTCCAAAGTGGTATAATGTGTCCCCCCCCCCCGTAACTTCTAAAATAAGGGAATGATAAAACTAAAAAAAATATATGATGTACATTACCATGTAAACATCCACCGAAAATTAGTTTGAACGAGATCTAGTAAGTACTGTTTTTTTAATACGTCATAAATCGTAAACCACAATTTACCTTTCATTCAGTCAACTCAAATATAAAAATTAAAAAAAAAAAATAATTTCATAAACATAAACCTTATGCATAAACCGTGAATACCTGCAGGTTTGTACGGAACCCTGGCGGCCTCGGTGCGCGAGTCCGACTCGCACTTGGCCAGTTTTTTTGGTTGCGAAATCATCAAATGACTTCTCCCGCCCTGGGCGGAGCGGGAGGGCGTGTCAGACTTGTACTGACTAAAACCCAGCCGTATTCATTCAGTTGCTTTTAACCACTGTCAAACATCTATGGATGACAGTCGGGACCAACGGCAAATTATTTTTAAGTAAGTTCATACATCTTGTGTCTATCGCATCATATTGTACACTAGCTTTTGCCCGCGGCTTCGCCCGCGTGAATGTCGGAAATTAACGCTGGAGGACGTACTACCGCGGTAAAATGTGTTAATTCAGGTTATATTATAGGTAATAGCTGTTACCCGCGACTTCGTCCGCGTGGTATTTAACAAAAAGTTTTTCATAAAAACTGTCTTTGAAAACTACGCTGACATACGTCACAAACTACGCTGACATACGTCTCAAAATTCAGCGTGTTTTTAGTTTTTTTTAACCTAATATTTATTTTTTCTAAAACTAAAGTAGCCTAAGTTACTCCTTGTTACAACAGCTATCTGTCAGTGAAAGTTCCGTCAAAATCGGTCCAGCCATTTCTGAAATTAGCCGGAACAAACAGACAGACAGACAGACAAAAATTGTAAAAAATATTGTTTTTGTATAGGTACCGTGTATACATCCATATATACACTTAGTAAAAAGTGGTTATCTTAATATTAAAAACAGACACTCCAGTTTTATTTATTTGTATAGATGTAAAGATTTGGTGTGTATTATAGCTTGTATTATTAGATTACAAAGTGTAACAATTGTAGATAGACCAATAAATAAATAAATGGTCTCCCATCTCCGAACTGACCGCGGTAAGAGTAGTTTAATTTTCGATCAACCCTGTTCATTGCGACTGTAGAGTAAAAGCGACCAAGAATCTGATTATAAGTACAGTTATTCCACTATTAAATCTTACCCGAATTTCTAAAGATATAAATCAGCGTTCTTAGTAACCAATCGACTACAAATCAATGCTATAGATTAGAATAACTTTGTCGTTAGGTGAACTATCGGGACAAACCATAGATACTCGATATGCGGGTAGAGCAGATTTATGACTGCGTTAAGGCCCTGCTCACATCGCGTGATGTGCTGTGATATTTTACGCTTTTGTTATAGTTGACTTGTTTATTATAGTAGCGTGTATGTAGGTAGTCTATATACCTTATATATGTAGTAGTAAATCTTCTACAGTGGACCGAGTATTATGCCTTGCGGTACACCTATCATTTCCATACATTTTATTTGAAATACTGCTGATAAGAGTCATTGTTAGACGTAAAACTAAAGTTAAGGTAGTTAATTACTGAAGTAATTACTGATCCTATATTAGTAATTGGCTCTGTGTTTTTTTTTTTAAATGAATTCATCTAGAAAAGAACCGGAGATACTGACATTTGCTGAAGATTAAGCAAACTGAAAAGGCAGTTGGCTGGCCATGTCTTTAGAAGGAGCAATTCCCGAGGGAGCAGACGAGTACTGGTGTGGACATTGCGTTTCGGCAAGCCCCCAGCTAGATGGATCAACGACCTAAAGAAAGTGGATGGGAAAGACTGGAAGCGGAAGGTGGAGGACAGGGTGTTATAGCGCAGCCTGGACGAGGCCTATGTCTAGCAATGGACTGTGATAGGCTAAATTGATCGATTGCCTAAATGTTTTTCAGTTTATAGATAATAGAAGAAGATCTTGCACAATGGTCCATTTGAAGGACTTATTGCAGAAACCACTAACATAGAACACAAAGAAGAAGGAGGTGGAGAGTAATAATAAATATCATTATCATATTCAGCCGAAATAATTCAGGTGCTGGACAGAGGCCTCCCCCAAGCACCGCCACTTCGAACGATTCTATGCTCTTCGCATCGACACCATTTCTACGGCAGAGGAGGAGAGTAGTTCTAACTGGTAACCAATTACCAAAGCTATTGAGCACTATGCATGTTACAATATTCTTGTAATGTTCAGAGGCTCAGATATCTAGCGTTCAATTTACAGCCAACTTTTTGACTGTCTTCTTATCATCTCTACTAACAAAATCTTTAATGAGTAACATAGTTATTGTAATACATCGCTTAGCTTTCACTGGTGAACACAAAGCGATGATTTACGATGCCCTCCGCAGTTTATGAGCATACATACAAGATGATATTGCGACGCTAAACTTTCTCTAAGACGTATAATGTCAATATTATACGTCGCAGATAGTCAATATTAGTAAATGTTACGATAATAATGTTACGAACAATAGCAGCATCCCATTTCTTCCCGTGGGTGACGTAAAAGGCGACTAAGGGACTTACTACAGCGTTCTCTATATATTTAACCACCCTACTGCGATCGTCCACCCGCCTGCCAAGTGTGGCAATTATAGCAAAGCCCCCCAAATTAGGGGAGGCCTATGCCAGCAGTGGACATCTTACGGCAAAATTTTGATGATGATGATGATGGACGATTTAAACAACGAAAAGATTCGTTGTTTATATACCCATCTGATACATTTCCAGCGTTCGCATGTATGTAAAAATATCGCGGCGAGATTTTATCGTGCACTAGATTTGCAACCCTCAGTGTTGAAGTAAAATGAGTATAGAACGCTATAACCCATTCTCTAGTCATACCCTTAGTCGCCTTATACGACCTTTAAATTGTCCACTAAACAATAAAAATGCCTTAATCGAATGAAATTAAAACAACAATGTACGACTGAATTATCTTTGCCTCATTCAATTTTAATTAATGCCTTCATTAAACTTTGCTCTAAAAGCATACGTTAATTGAAAAATAATGTATTTAGGGAGCGGTCTTAAATGAAACACATGAAAGTCACTGTAGAGACATTAATTCTTTGAACATGAACATTAATGAAATTATAATATCGTGGGTTGTGACCGATTCATGTATTTTACATAATTACTTCAACACGCATGGCAACTAGAATACATTTATGATGGGCATAAAAATACTCTTAACGAAGTCCAGGGATACTTGTCATCATCATTTCAATCGTAAGACGTCCACAGCTGGACATATGCCTCCCTCAATTTGGGGATATTTGCCATAATCGCCACCGGTGGCGGGCGGGTTGGCTATCGCAGTACTAGTATTTTTTTTTTTTTTTTTTTTTTATGATGGTGAAATGCTGAGAGAATATTGTGTATGTTATATTAATTAAAGATAAATCAATAATAAAATAATAATAAATCTATTAAATGATAATCTGTATAATTTTGAAGGATGTTACTAATCCACTGCTTCATTTGTTCGAAAAAAAAATCTGCTCATCCCCGTAAATAACGCAATGAATGTTGTGGAACAATCAAAAGGAAAACCACTTCTACTGTTACCGTGTTACACAATTACCCCGCTAGACCATACCTGGAAACTACTGGATTGAAGGTTTGAACTGTTTTTTTCACTAAACCTTATTCACTAAAACAAGTTTTAAATGTTAATCCATTTAGCTTAATTTTCAGTACTCAACAACTCCTGTTGCATGCACCCATATACACAATGTTTTGTGTGTTTAACATTCCGCGCAGTGACTTTCCATAGAAAAATGAAAGTCGATTTCCAGCAATAATTTTTGCTAAATGTTACTCAGTTTGATGTGCATCTGCAGCTTAACTTTTTGATGGATACATTTCTAACTAAAAATATATATGTATCTATGTGCTGCAGATAAAACATCTCATCATTTATCAGATAGGAACTGCAAAAGACTATCCCGAGAACACGCATCTCAGCATCGAGAAAAACGACATCAAGTATCTTTTAACATGATACTGTAATATTCTTGATAGTAGATGTCTAGTCAGCAGCTGAATGTTTATGATATATTCTATAACAGACACAGGTGACTATCATCTACAGTTCTTAGAAGTACGTTTTGGTCTAAATGCTACTCTAACAATCCCACTAATATTGCTGTGAAAGATACAGATAACTTTTAGGATGTTTGGATATGTAGATGTTTGTTACTCAATACACAAAAACCGCTAAACGCACTGGGATAAAATTTGTCAGATGTTTAGTTTATAACCTGGATTAATGCATATGATTTTTATCTCAATAATATGTTCCCATAGGATCATTTTAGACCTCCACACACGGGTGAAACCGCTTCCAAAAGCTGGTAATCAAAATATAAACTTCCAATTCACAGCTATATTAATATTATTAACAGGTTCTTTCATACATCTTCCTACAACTTTGTACATCAATCATTGAACCTATTATTGTACCCTATGATACTCCAACTCTTCCCGTAAATTTCTAAAGACTTTGTTTAAATCTAAGAATAATTTTCACACGTTTTTAGGTCTTAATAGTTAGCTAAATCAAGACTACAATAGTGAATAGCTTCAGCTTTCTCTCAGCTCATTGTTCGTTCGTTCGTCAAACTCAAAAGCAACAGACAATTCTGCACATAAAAATATCTAACACCTTAGTCTCCAAAGAAATTTGATTTCTTTTCAAAATCTCTATTAATTTTTTTTTATTAATCTCTGCGTTCGATAAATCAGCAGCATCATATATTTGCCATTCATTGCCAATATTATACTCTTCGTTTCATACAGAACAAAAAATCATTTTTCTCAACACCTTGACGGTTGCATATGTAATTCAATACGTACCTAATTTGCCTGTATGACTTGCATTAACGTTTTTTGCTGGGAGTCCAACGCGATACTCGTACATTAGCTGACTCAGGCGTCAGCAAAAACTGCACTTGGTAACGGTATGAGCATGTTTGTTATTGTAATGTTTAATTTACTGTTGGAACCTGGGTTTGCTTATGTTAATCGTGTTTAAACACCTTTTTTCGTATGATCTTTTTTACTATAAATGCTGTTGTACAAATTGTACGGTTACTGCATTTCTAACAATAAGTGCCAGCGTTCTTTTTTCTTAACCAAACTTCACCGTCATTACGCATTTAGCACTTCGAATTTAAAGACATTAAAAATTATCTTGCTACTCTACAAGTATATTTGTTATAGCTGCTCTCCGTGTTTACACTCGCATAAGTCTCGATGTCGTCGGAATTTCGGGATAAAAATCATCAAGTAGTCCTAATCTAGGTCATAGCCTACCGATGTGCCACATTTCATTCAAATCTGTTCAGCTGTTTTAGCGTGATAGCGTAACAAACAAACATTTAAAAATGAATATATTAATTTATATTATACTTTAGATATATCTACACTATCTATATTAAATATAGGCATTAGGCTATGTGTACTGTGCAGTCATTATGTTCTGTTAAGTCTTAACAATGATATTACATGTAGGTATCAGGTATTTGACCCACTGTTCCATTTATCAAGACAGCATTGTTTAAGCATAATATAATTATGTACTTACCTATTAAAGTGGAAAATTATTTAATTCTTCTGTTTTTTCTCCAGTGTTGAGATTGGAACCTTATTGTGAGTATTCTTACTAATGATTTCCAATAGTAAAATTCACAAAACTTTATTCAGCATTATTTGAAATTTCATTATCAACTAAATCAGAAGAAGTACCTTCAATTGTGCAATTACATATGTAGGTATGTATAGATTTATTATATGTGGACCTTCTTCATTCTCTTCATCAGAACCGATACGTCAAAAATCAAGAGAGATCATCAAATTTTTAGACATTACAGCACAATTTTTATAAGGGTACTTATATGCCCTGGACGAAACAATTGTCCTTCCCTGACAACCTGATCCTTAACAATAGAACCTCGTAGAAATCCTTAAGTCTATTTTAAAATATTATTCAATAAAGTGACGTCCTCGTAACAGTTACATCATATGGATTCACTTTGACTTCGACTGATGTATCGACAGGTAACTAATCTTCTTTATGAAATGCGATAGTTTAAATTTTCAGTTTTTGCTCACTAATGACTTGCCTGGCTTCGTCTGGTGCTGTACCTATTTAATGAAGATATACGAAGTTAATTTAGTCGGGGTTATTTCGTGACAGATTGTAGATGGCTCCATTATGACAGGTAATTCTGTTAAGAAATTATGGCTGGACGAGGTCGTGTTATTGTGTTTTATCAAAAATCATTTCTCAATAGCATTTCTGGATGGATTTCTTCTGAATTTGTGCCCGGTTGATGACTTTAGGCTCGCCCCCTATTCCGTGGGACCTACCTGGCCAATTGTGGCCTTACCTAATATAGGTAGGCCTCTCTACCTTACCCTTAAGGGGTTTTAGGCGTGATTTATTTGATTAATTTTAGGAATGCTTAAATTTTAATGTCTTTAATGTGTAAAGATGGCCAATTACAAGCTTCCCCTAATGATTCATGGAATACGCGTAAATAGCGACGTAAGAAATATGCAACTGAATTATTGCACGCTCAAAAAATAAAATAATAAAGATGATGAAGTTATGTTACGTATATATGTATATATTATTATCAAATAATAATTACCTAGTTCTATGCCTCGCACTAATGCTTATCAGGAATAGATGGCACCGATGAAAATAGGTTTATTCAAGAGGAGTTCATTCCCTGAAGTGGAATTTTTGGGGGCTGTGGTTGATGGTAATGATTATCCCATTGTTACCTGTACCTAGGTAGTACATCCAGCTATTGACCTAGGTTGTACCTATTGTACCGTGTTTGAATTCAAATAATTAAATAAAAAATGAGTAAGAGCAAATTGGCATCAAGTGATTTAGGCCGATTCTAAATTGAGTTTTATTGTTGTCTCCTATCTATTAAAATATTCATGATCCATTTAACAATCCCGGAAGTATGAATCTTTTTATGCTCTCCGAGTCTCTGATATTGAAATATTTTTTTCTGCTTCAAAGAATTCGATAGAATTGAAAGATCAAATAGAAGTAAGTAACCGTAAATCTATTTCTACTATTTCATCTATTGAGTCTGTCAACAGTCCCGCGTTTGTCTGCAGCCGTGCCAAAATTAGTCCGAATTTAGATGCAAAAAATTCTAAGGAATTTCCGACGTCCAGTTTAGACGTAGTTTAACAGGGTTCACTTGGTATATTGTAAGGTCATCAAACGAGGTCATTCCATTTTTAAAATTATCAACACTAACGTTCTCCAAAACGGAAATATCTCCACCAAAAGCGACCTCAATAATGTTTTCCTTATCATCATTATCTCTACTAAATAAACAAACTTACCTTTTGGGCTTCCACCGCTTCATAAATACTCCAAACATTGTTTTATCCTCGGCACAATTCACAATAACAACAACAATCACTCCACACAGAAGCTACTGATAACGAGTCAACGACTTCCGTTCAATCAATAACACAACAACCGCACGTAAATAATTGCACCAACGATAAGATAAACAACGAACTCAGTACCGAAAACGTCTGACCTAGACACACTGACTGACAAGCCTGGGAAACAGTGTCCTACTTCGCGAGCATCTCTAAAATCGATATGATCCTATAACTATAATGCATACAGCATAGTTACGCAATCGTCCTTAGAATCTCACGTCATTATTTGTTTATTTGGTGAACGAAACATCGGCATCGTAATCTTTCGTTAACAACAAACAATACACGCGACGCTTCCGCCACTCGGTCTTGGCGCAACTGAGTCATTCGTTTTGACTAGAGCAGCGAGACTAGCGAGTGTCGAGTGTGCCGGTGCGCGTCAGGTGCGGTCGATCAGCTGCTCGCCTGTCGCCATCTTGTTTTGCATTTTGGCGCCATCTCGCGGTGACCTTTCAACTTTGGAACATGGTTTGTGTTGTTTATTGGTAAACATTGCACATCTCTTTGAAATGGGGTAGCGGTAACAGGGTGTTACACGTCGTGTTAAATGTCCAATTTGTTTATGCAATACCGAATACTTACTGTGCTTTAATTTTCGAGGTTTACTGTTCTGTTTACCTATAATGCTATTTATTAATTTCACTATTGAATCGGTGAATTACTTTTATTATTTGTTAACGTTTATACTTACAGGTAGGGTAGTTACTAAATTCTATTGTTTGAACCGTGATAGTATAACCTACTTAACGTTCAAATATACACTGTTTCCATTCAAAAGTCGTTTTTGAACGTAAATATCTTCTATATTGACAGTCTACACTGTACCAAAAACACCGACTAAAGAGACACTTGTACAAACATTACAGAAGGAATGTTATAATATTATGTCTAATACTACGTGAGGGAAATAATTTCGAAATATTTATATTCACTCTGCTGTAGAAACACTTGTACAAATATTTTTTTTCAATACCTAGTCAGATATTTGGATCAGAACAGTATTTTTGACAGTCAGTTATTTTCCTGTCAATCCGCGATTATTTATTCCACAAAAAAGTTAAGTAACTTGAAAAGCTAATCTTAGTAGTATACTCTTAGTTGCTGGAAGTAATTTACTATTATAAGAAACTCAGTATAAGCATCGATGGTTCAGTGGTAGAATGCTCGCCTGCCACGCGGGCGGCCCGGGTTCGATTCCCGGTCGATGCAGTATCATTTTGCTTTTTTTTAAATTTATTTTAAAGTATTCATTTACCCTCATCACAACTGGGTTTGTTTTGTGTTTATTTTTAGACAGACTAAAAAAATAAATTTTTAATTTGTCTGTATGCTTTTTTTTTCGCTTGCATGTTCCGCGGTTCCGCGCGTACATACATATTTTCAGTAAATGTGGATGAATTTAAAAAAAAAATAGTGGATAGGGTATGCCTTGGGGGGTCCCAAATAATTTTTGTTTACATCATTTTTTTTTTTGGCGTTGGCATCGTTAATATGTTTCAAATCCACTAGATATAATTCTAGATGACATTCTACTGCTTCCTATTGCTTACATAGCTAGTAGTGGTATACTAATTGGTGTACCATTATAACGAAAAAAATAAATTAAAAATAAAAACGACTTCCGGAAAAAACATTACAAAGTAAAAATTTATTTTGGAAGTCGATGACAAAAAACTAAAATAGATATCCAAAGAAAAGAAAGAAAACAGATATATTCTTTAGATATGTTCATATCTAAAGAAGTGTTTTTGCCTGAACATTATACATCCTGAACATTCGATCCGCCCCATTGCTAGTGGCCGGCTGACCTTCGTGCTTCGAGGGTCGTAGTCATCTCTTTATAAGTCATCTCTTTCAGTAAAAAAGCTCACCTTTATTTTCAGCAGACTTTAAAAAATGGAGGGGGTTTTAAATTCGGTTGTATTGTTTTCTCTTTGATTTGCCTTTAAAAGAACAAAATTAAGAAATTGTTTCAAGATAAGTAAGTAACATCATTTAGAGTAGGTCCTTAACTCTCTTACAGTCAAGGGCAAAAAATATGAACCTACTAACTTATCAATTTTTAACCGACGAAAAAAACGGAGGACGTTCTCAAGTCGACGAGTATCTATTTTCTTATTTTTTATTTATGACCACGCATAACTTTTTACAGAGTGGTCCGATTTTCATAATTCTTTTTTTATTGGAAAGGGTATATCTCGAAGGTGGTCCCATGTAAATTTGGAAAAATAAACTTACCCTAAGGCTAAGAAAACAGGGGATGATTGATTGTTCACTTTTGCAAGCATGTAGGTAGTAATTAGTATATTATAGCCACATAAAATTATGAAAAAAAAAACAAACTTTTTAACAAAAAATTTAACCGCCGAAAAAACTGAAAGGCAAAAAATAATAAATCTTCAATGAACATGGCGCTAAACAACTAATGAACAAAGATCACTCAAAGCGCCGACTCAAAATGACTGAAAGGTTTATTATCATTTGCCTTTCAGTTTTTTCGGCGGTTTAATTTTTACACGCTTTATATTAGCTTCACTTGTATGTTTGTATGTTTGTTTGTAACCGACTCCTTATAGCGCGATTTTGACCCACTTTAAACGACCAGATTTCATTCAAACTTTGCACACCTGTCAAGGACCGATGACAATGCAATAATTTCATAAATTTGTGCTATTATCCTTGCCAAGGTTACCAGGACAGCAAAAAAAAACTGTCTTCGAAAACTACGTTGACATACGTCACGAACTACGCTGACATACGTCTCAAAATTCGAAACACCCTAAAAAATAGAAAATAAATAATTAATTTGTTAAAAAGTTTTAGTCGAAATTAACTGTTGAAACAATTTACGTAACAGCACGCCTCGTTTCCCTGTGTTGGGTAGAGGTGTACCTATGCTTGCGACGACTAGACCAAAGAGGTTGTGGAAAAGATGACATTTGATAATGCTAAACTTGACTAATGTCCATGATTATAATCTTCCATAAACAGGCACATACCTTTTAAAATACTTGAGTGCCACTCTAAGCTGATCATCGCCAATGCTGCCCCCATTTAAATCAACTAGCAAAGAGATAATCGAAAGATATAAACATGTCTAGAGCACCACCATTATCACGTCAATTACGCAGTTGAATCGATTGTAATCTCGATACTATCGGTATTCGATCATTTATCGATATCGGTCGGTGCTATGGAAGGTAATGAACTTGACTTACAAGGGTTATCACGAGGATACGTCATCATTGAAAAGAACTTTTACGATAGCCCGCAAAAATAAAATTTTCTTACGTTTTCGTATTATATTGCGGATCTGTGTTAGGTTAACTGGTGTCCGCAACTTCACCACAAGGCGCGTACTTTGCGTACAGGTGGAGAGGAATCAGTTATTTGATCCACCCCAGCTCCTTGAGAAAGACCAGCAGCGCCTTGGTGTTGCTGACAATCTCACGTAGGGTACCTGAGTTATTGAAGTACTTTGCCCTGTACGTGGTAACCAGCGGGCAGCTTAGCAGCATATGAGCTGCTTTCTTGTCGTGCTCCACGCAGGCCCTGCACAGAGGACTGTCTGTTACTCCTATGTGAAAGACGCATGGTCTGTGTTGGGCTCTGTGTTGATTAAGATAATTATGTTTCGTGACCGCAACGTATGTATTTACAGAATTATATTAATTTATTCATTCATTTTAGTAATGTAGTGGTCTAGAGGTCGCAAGCATTACTGCTGATCAGCAGGTCCTTGGTTTCAAGGGTAAGCAAAATTATATTGGGTCTTTCTCTCAATCAACCGCGGTAAGCGTTGCTTAACTTGACTGTTCAACCCGTGCAGTGGTTATAACTAAGCAACAACCCTCCTATTGAGCAATACATGGACGTATTCTTTTTAGCAGTAGACGATTCACGTCTTGCCAGCCAGGCCAATGGTAAGCCATTGAAATTCGGCTGACGTAACTACTGGCAACACGCCTCATGGGTTTTGTTGTTAGTAGACCCAAGATCAACCCTTTTTTTTGTGGGTGGAACTCATCAAATCACTTGTCCCGCTCTAGGGTGGAGCGGAAGGGCGTGTCAGACTTTTACTGACTAAAACCCACCCGTGTTCCTTCAGTTGCCCATATGCCAGGGCCACGGTATCTCTTTCGAACAAATCTCGCGACCCTGGCAGGCATCGGTCCTAGCGGACCCTTTCCGTTGTTGCTGACATCTCTTTGAGGCGCGCGTGGAACACTACGCGCTGTCGACACGGGCCTGGTCCTTATCGGGCGGCGAGCTAAGATCAACCCTCAGGAGAGCTCCAAGACTAGTCCGTCGTGCGAGGGTAGATACTGAGTAGGTACAATTCTCAAGTTCGATCGGATTTAGGGTTTTCGCTCATAATTCACGTGAGCTCCAAGACTCTATAAGTTACACAAGTTTGGAGGTATGAGGAAACAGGGTGTACAGTTCACTATAACCTCCATAGAAAAGGAAACCCCACCGACCAATATAGTACTAAGTCACTTATTATTATATATACAGCAAGAGAGCTTGTGGCTAAGTAATAACAGCCGCACGGGTTGATCGTTCAGGTTAAGCAACGCTTGCCGCGTTTGTACTGTTTTATGCTGGCGTAGCATGACAGTTCTACCTCTATTCTACTTAGAATACGCAAAGTTCTTTCTATGGTGGTCATGCTTCGCGTGCTGGTAAGAGCCTCTTTCCGCAAACAATTCAACAAGCTTCAAGTTCTGTTCACGAAATTGGCGTTGAAAAGCCAGATTATTATTAATTCGTGGGAGAAAATGCAAAAACAAGTTGTTCCTTAACATTTAATTTTAATACCTATTGTCGTTGAGCTCCTAAGAAGTGTTTGTTTATTTTTTTATTGTATCCATCGGAGTAGACCAAAGTTAACCTTCTGGGGTGATCGCACATCTAACGGAAAATGCTTCAAGTATCGCCAGAAGGGAGACGTAGATATAGAACATTCAACCTTACACACTCAACCGAAAATGTGTTAGTGTGCTCTAACTGGCGGTCACGCCCGACGCATCTTCCGTCAGATGTGCGATCACCCTTAATATAACGATACGCCGCCTCTAGCTAGACCACAGATGCCAATAATGTACTAAATACTAAAACAATTTTAGAGCAACTGGATATAGCCTTAGGAAATGTGTACGACTTCGACAAAGTGATCATCCATTGTAGTTTCTTCTTGAGTCTCAGTTGTAGATTCAATTGTAGATTCAGTTGTAAATTCAGTTGTAGATTCAGTTGTAGCCTCAGTTCCTTGTTCAGTTGTAGTAAAAACCGCTTCTTCAATAAAATGTTTCAGCAACTCGTTGATTTCTTGTAAAGGTTGGGTCTCATTAACGTCGATTATATCGTCTAATGCATTGCTTAATATTGGCACATCACAGGCTGCTGCGCATTCCTCCAGAGTTTCAAATTTGTTAAATGTTCTACACTGCCCCCACAACGCTTCTATACATTTACCTTTTTCGTGGGTAAAAACAAGCTTTGTTTCTCCACATATACTTTGGTTTAGTGGTTTGTCGCATTCTGAAAATTGAACATAGTTCTTCTGTTATTCTGTACTGTGATATGGTTAGGGAGGGTGTCTACCGAGATGACGGCTAATGGAGAAGAATGGTAGAAAAATATATGTCGCGCCGACACCAAATAAATTGGAATTGGAAGAGAATGATGTATGATGTACCGTGTGGTGCCGGACGTAAAGAATAACACTTTCCCATTTCTTCCCGTGGGTGTCGTAAAAGGCGACTAAGGGACTTACTGGAGAATGGGCAGCAACGTTCTCTATGCATTTTGCCACCATGCTGCGATCGCCAACCCGCCTGCCAGGCGTGGCTATTATGGCAAAGCCCTCCAAATTGGGGGAGGCCTAAGTCCAGCAGTGGACGTCTTACGACTGAAATGATGATGATGATGATGATGATGATGTATGATGTTTAGCTACTGTGAGATGTTTTGAGGACCAATTATTATTTTGCGTACTGTAAATGAAACCGACTGATCCAAACTCGATCTGTCACATAAGTTACATCCAGGTTACATTACAAGCAAATTGCTTCCGCCGAGTTCTGGAAGGCTCGAGTACCACGGCTTGGGCGTTTCATTCTTGTGCGGTCCGCCCTAATGTGCGCGAGCCACATTGCACTGAAGGTGCATAATAAGTCCATAACACAGGCCAACAAAATTTAACCAAACTTCTTAACCAGAAATTAGACTATACATTTCCGAAGGTTTTCGATACGCTGAATCTGAATCTGGCCTCAGAATTGCTCTATCACGTCAGGTTCCTGAGATGTCCTAACCTAAAAGTGCAAAAAGTACAGTTTTTGCCCAATTTTGAGGTTATGTAGACTCACGAATTATTTTTTCTAAAAAAAATAAAGGATACCATATTAAAGAACAACTCTTCTTCTTTCAAATGCCGTTGAGATTGCTCAAATTTCGTGTTTTGAAGGTATACGAAAATTTATATCGATATCTCAGCGAAAAAAAAAATATTTGAGTAAACTCAACGGCATTCCAAAGAGGAAGAGCAATTCTAAGGCCAGATTTAGATTCAGCGCATCGAAAACCTTCGGAAATATATAGTCTGGTTTCTGTTTAAAAATTTTGTTGGCCTGTGTAATGTGCCCGCTGCTGAGGTACAGACCTCCTCACGGTGAGAGGGAGAGGGCCGTAATCCACCATGTATGCAATCCCAGTACGGGTTGATAGATGTCGCAGGTCTTCGAATTTTTGGTTCTAGGACATACCGGCTTCCTCACGATGTCTACTATCACCGTTTTGAGAGCAGTGGTGCTGAAATTGTTTACACAGAGTAAAGCTTCTGTCTTAGCAGACCTCATCTCAATCCATAAGTCGTAGGCGGTTACCACTAGGCCACCATTGCTCTCACCGGGGGTGAAAAAGTACAAATTCAAAAATTTAATTTGAATCTGTTTGAAATAATTACTGCGTATCGTTGCGACGACTTTGACGCAAATAATTAGTAGTCACCTAAATAAATAATTAAAACTTACGTTCATTATAATTTTCTTTATTTCTGTTTCTGAAGATACAGTGCAAGGAACAAGCGTATACGTTATCGAACTTGTTGGCCGTGGGACACCCTCGCCACGTTTCTATTTCACAGCGGGATCCTGGCTTGTAGTAGGAGACGACTTTTTTCGGTGCCATGTTGCAGTTACTCCGGTTCAGAGGCAATAGGCAATAGTCTGGTGGTACTGTGTAAACAATGGTCCGACATCAATCTTAAAGATCGTTGCGAAATAGAGATGGATGGGTTGGCGGAGGAATCATATGAAAGAAAAGAGAGTAAATGTATCTTTTGAAGCTCAAAAACGTTTGGTAAGTAACAGATAGTTGCATCCCCGTTTTTAAATTCATAAAGATATAACATTTCCTAGAATTAAAAATATGCATTGAATTTTCTGAAAGACATGAAAGTGGCAGAACTGATAAAGGATTCAGAAATGTTTTATCCGAATATAAAACCGTGAACGACCTGTGTAGGTCTTTTAGTACGTTACGGCGCACAGTGGGTCGAAACTATGATTTTAGTGACTTAGGGCTCAACTTTGCTTTTTCACTTTTTTTTTTATGCGGATGGGTAGAGCTCATTAACCTCAATAATAATTGTTCTGATGTATTTTTTCCTAAACTTTATACTTTGGGTAGAAAAATGTGTTTTGTTATTTTTTTGTATGGAGCGGCTCAAATAAACTTAAATTCCTGCTAAGTAGCGTGTGATCCCGCGTTGAAACTTTATTTTTCATATACCTTGTCTGATCTATTATCATTTGATGCTATAAACAAATGCATAAAGTTGCAACTCTGCCAAATAAATGGATCGAAAAAAATGAAAAAATACATAGAATAAAAAGCTTCATTTTTTACTTTCGTAAGTTATTTTAAGTTAAATTTGATATGGAATAGTAAGTAAAAGCACGTAATAATACACATAATTACTTAGCAACTAACAACAATACATTTAAAAGGTCCCTAATTAGCTTAAATTTACTAATACTACATATATTAGTAAATTTAAGCTAATTAGGGACCTTTATTTAAAAATGTGGATATGAAATCAATTAATTTCTATTTGTGTGTTTAATTACTGTAATTAGCTTAACCTTTTCACTTTTAGTCATTACTGTAATATTAATTAGGATAATTAGTTAATGAGGGTAGTAGAAAAATTAGTAAACATTGTTTGTCACTGGATTCTGGAAGTATAAAATGACCATAATTTATTATATACTAACTAGTGTTCGTTTATTCGTACTACTACTAACATCTCGTGATTCTGATCGTCCCTTTTTCGTTATAATGGATAATTTAGTTAACAATTTAGATTTATTTATGATTTTAAGAGAGCAGGTCAAGTCACTGTCGGATAGTCAAAAATTCTTTCAATTCCTACAACATAAAATAAACGTGACCGAAGAGAACAGTGTTGAGCTCCAAAAATTCTGTACGCGCTTTTGTTCAAATATAAGTGCAAGATGGGAACGAAGTAGTCGCACGTTAGCACAGTTTGTAAGAAAAAATGGTGATTGGTTGGAACGTGCAATAAACTGGCCCGAAGGAATGATACCTGAAGCTGTGAACACTGAACAGGAAAGGCTCGAGATTTGTAATACTGAAGATGTCGAAAATCTACCACCATCTACTACAGAAGCTTCGACATCTACATTTACACCTCGAAAACCTTTCGAGGAATTGGGCTCCAGGCAAAAACGAAGACGCGTTGATCAAATTAACCAATCGCTTTCGTTATCCCCGGATGAACTTAAAGCTACTACAATTGCTAGTTTAAGAAACACCGGAAATGAGGATGTAGGAAAAATTATGAACCATTTACTAAATCACCCCGAAGATCTAGAAAAAGTTAAAGAGTGTTTAAGTACAAGTAAACCGAAAAGTAGTACATATTCACCCGATAAGGCACTGTCTTTATTAGTTTCACTTAAATTAAGTAAGTGGCAGTATATAAGCCTAAGAGAAGCAGCAAGTGAAAATAGGTCTGATTTATACCCTTCTTATTATAAAATAAAACAAGCGAAGGCAAAATGTTATCCAGGGAAAGAAGACATAATTATAACTGAAGAAGGAGCTGCTATTAAACTGCAAGCTTTACTCAACTTGACGGTATCTAGGCTTTTAGAAGTGATTACTTTAGATTTGGATTCGCCAACTGAGTTACTGCTAATAAGCAAATGGGGTTTTGATGGAGCCTCAGGTCAAAGTAATTATAAACAAAAGACTGAAGCAGAGTTTGATGACTCAACTATCTTCATGGCCAGTCTAGTTCCTATAAGGCTTCAACAATGTGATGGAACAATTTGTTTGGGAAAACGATCGACCCTCATCAACTTTCTATTGCCGTCCGATAATGTTCAAATTTACCAAAGAAACGCAGTCAACAGTGGTAACTATAAAAGCTAGCATAACCGAAGAAATAGAAAGACTTCAGCCAATCAAGTTCAATCAAGTTGAAGTTAAGCATCAATTGCACTTGACGATGATAGACGGCAAAATATCGTCATATTTGTCAGACACATCTTCAGCTGTCTGTGATATCTGCAAAGCAAAACCGTCAGAGATGAACAATTTAGAGTCACTTGCTCAAAAAGAGAACAACGAAGAAGTGTTCCAGTATGGAATGTCATCTTTACATGCCTGGATAAGAAGCATGGAGTGCTTACTTCATATCGGTAAATATAATTTTATTAGTTCATAATTTTTTTCACGTTATATAGTTACTTGTGAGATTTTTATTTAAGTGATATTTCTTTTTGTTTGCAGCTTATCGTTTGGACTTCAAAAAATGGAGTTGCAGGGGCGATGACAAAGAAAAAATGTCACTCAGAAAGAGCGCTATACAGCAAGCGTTTAAGAAAGAATGCGGTTTACTTATTGACGTAGTCAAGCAAGGAGTAGGCACAACCAATGATGGCAATACTGCCAGAAGATTTTTTAGGGATGCAGAAACAACAGCTCGCATAACAGGAATAGATAAAGATTTAATAGAAAGGTTTCATGTGATTCTTCAGACGGTTGCATCTGGAGAGAGCGTGGATCTTTCTAAGTTTTCCGAATTTTGTAGAGATACTGCACAATTGTACGTTCACTTATATCCCTGGTATTATATGCCTTCCAGTATACATAAATTGTTAGTACATGGGAGTGATATAATTAAGCACTTTGGTGCCATACCTATAGGTAAACTGTCGGAAGAGGCAGCGGAAGCTCGTAATAAAGATTTCCGGAAATATAGAGAGAGTCATTCTAGAAAGGTAAGTAGAACGGCGACAAATGAGGATATTATACACAATCTTCTTTTGTCTTCTGATCCAAAGATTACAAGTCTAAGACCTCGAATGGTGAAACAAAATATAATGGTTCTCTCTCCAAAAGTCAAAGAGCTTCTGCTGATTTTTCCCACAGAATCCGATATAGATTTTATTGATGTAGATAATTTACAAGATAGTCATAGCGATAGTGAATAAGATTTTTTGGTAGTTTGTAAGTTTCTTGTTTTTTTTATTAGTTTATAAATGTCAAACTCATAATTGAAAGGAAATAGTAATGTTTGATGTTGTTTATAGTTAGTTTTTAGTTTGCTTGTGTTAGTTGTAGTAATGTTAGTTTACCTTTACTAATTTGTATTATTATGTACCTATCTTTACTTACTATTCAGTATTAAATCTAACTTAAAATAACATTTCATAAACATGTTAAAGTCATTAAAACAAAGAAATTGAAATTCATAGATCCCTAATTAGCTTAAATTTACTACTACTACATATATTAGTAAATTTAAGCTAATTAGGGACCTTTTAAATGTATTATGATTAGTGTGATTAGCTTTAAATTTACTAATACTACATATATTAGTAAATTTAAGCTAATTAGGGACCTTTTAAATGTATTATGATTAGTGTGATTAGCTTTAAATTTACTAATACTACATATATTAGTAAATTTGAGCTAATTAGGGACCTTTTAAATGTATTATGATTAGTGTGATTAGCTTAAATTTACAAATTTACTAATACTACATATATTAGTAAATTTAAGCTAATTAGGGACCTTTTAAATGTATTGTTGTTAGTTGTTAAGTAACTATGTGTATTATTACGTGCTTTTACTTACTATTCCATATCAAATTTAACTTAAAAGAACTTACGAAAGTAAAAAATGTAGCTTTTTATTCGATATATTTTTTCATTTTTTTCGATCCATTTATTTGGCAGAGTTGCAACTTTATGCACACGTTAATAGCATCAAATGATAATAGACTAGACAAGGTATATGAAAAATAAAGTTTCAACGCGGGATCACACGCTACTTAGCAGGAATTTAAGGTTATTTGATCCGCTCCATACAAAAAAATAACAAAACACATTTTTCTACCCAAAGTATAAAGTTTAGGAAAAAATACATCAGAACAATTATTGTTGAGGTTAATGAGCTCTATCCATCCACATGAAGAAAAAAGTAAAAAAGCAAAGTTGAGCCCTAAGTCACTAAAATCATAGTTTCGACCCACTGTGCGGCGTGTCAAAACGTGACTTCGCTGCACATGCTGAGTGTTCACAGGATGAGGATCTCTGAAGCGAAAAATAAATTGGACGCCGAAGTGAAATGGAGGACCAGCACCCACGCCGGCAGTAATTACCTAAATAAATAAACAACCTATTATAATACCTATGTGTAATTGTTTACTTACTGTACCTGAAAGTACTATCGATAGATAGATATAGGTAAACCTCTACATTGATTGATTAACAAATTGGCATACGCCCAGAGCCCAAACGGCTGAAGTTAGGGACACATTTTTGGATGAAAGATTTCGTGATGTAGGTAGGTGAGCAATAAGAAAGTGTTTTGGATAATTCGAATTATAGGTACATACAGATACAGGGCGCTATAGGGCTTAACCTTTTTATATGAAAAAACTAGCTGTGCCCGCGGCTTCACCCGCGTGGTGTTCAGAAATTATCACATATATATGAGATGATGATGAGATAGCGCGGTTAATGTATTAAAAATGCTTTAATCCAGGTTATATAGGTAATTACCCGCGACTCCGTCCGCGTGGTATTTTTACCAAAAAAGTTTTTCATTCGTTTTTTTTTTCGTGAGATTCTATTTTATTTTTCTAAAATAACTAGTAGTATAGTAGCCCAAGTTACTCCTTGTTACATCAGCTATCTGCCAGTGAAACTCCCGTCAAAATCGGTCCAGCCATTTCAGAGATTAGCCGGAACAAACAGACAGATAAACAAAAATAGTAAAAATAAAACGTTTTACGCTTAGTAAAAAGCCGTTATTTTAATATTACAAACAGACACTCCAATTTTATTTATTTGGCTAGATGTCTAGATTAACCGGGGTAAGACCGCGGCTATAGTTTACTAGTTACATATTATTTTAGATTGCTACCCCATCCTGAGCCCATGGCTGGCTACGCCCATCCACCGAGCAAATTAACTTGGCATAAAGAAAGTCAGGAAGATGCTGATCAGGGTACATCTGTCTCTCGATATGTTCCGTAATAAGCTACGCCGCGATTGGTTTTTTTACAGAATATCTACGTGTTACTATGGCCTCTAATAAGGCAATTACTAAAAACAATTCCAATTCTAAAGTGCCTGTAAATGGTTTAATTGAAGTACCTTTGAGTTTGTGTTTATTCATAAAAAAAGAAAATAATCGAAAAAAAGCGTGGGGTGCTTGATATCAATAAAAATACCCCAAAAAAACACCCTTCGCTTTTTTCAACTATTTTCTACTTTTTATTTTGGTTTTCTATGAAAGCGTGTTTTTTTTTAGTTCTTTAAACCATTATTTACAATACTTACTTTCAATTTTTAGTTCGGCTAGCTATTAGTCGCTCCGTGTGAAATACTGGTACTTAGTTGCATCCGGTTAGACTGGAAGTCGACCCCAACATAGTTGGGAAACGGCTAGGCAGATGATAAGTTCAGCTAGCTACAAAACCGTTTTTTTTTTTGTGCTATCCTGGTAACGCTGGCCAGGATAATGGCACCAATTTGTAAAATTATTGTATTGTTATCATCATCCTATATTGTTCCCACAGTTGGGAGTCAGGCCTCATCTCGGTGAAAGGGAGTGAGTGACTGGTATTGTCATCGGTCCGTAATAAGTGTGCAAAATTTCAAATAAATCTGATGTCTTAAAATTGAAGAATTTTAGAAAGATTCCGTTACACACATGACTAAGCTAATAAGAGCGTGTTAAATCCATACTCATATTATAAATGGGAAAGTGTGTGTGTCTGTTTGCCCGTCTTTCATGGCAAAACGGAGCGACGAATTGACGTGATTTTTACACGCTTTATATTAGCTTCACTTGTATGTTTGTTACACGCTTTATATTAGCTTCACTTGTATGTTTGTTACACGCTTTATATTAGCTTCACTTGTATGTTTGTATGTTAGTATGTTTGTATATTTGTTTGTAACCGACTCCTTATAGCGCGATTTTGACCCACTTTAAACGACCAGATTTCATTCAAACTTTGCACACCTGTCAAGGACCGATGACACTGCAATAATTTCATAAAATTGTGCCATTATCCTTGCCAGGGTTACCAGGACAGTAAAAAATCTGTCTTCGAAAACTATGCTGACATACGTCACAAACTAATTTGTGCCATTATCCTTGCCAGAGTAACCAGGACAGCAAAAAAAACTGTCTTCGAAAACTACGCTGACATACGTCACAAACTACGCTGACATACGTCTCAAAATTCGAAACACCCTAAAAAATAGAAAATAAATAATAGTTTCAAAAAACTAAAAAACACGCTTCCATTGAAAACCAAACTAAAAAGTACAAAATAATGGAAAAAAAGCGTGGGGTGCTTTTTAAGGTATTTTTTTATTGATATCAGGCACCCCACGCTTTTTTCCATTATTTTGTACTTTTTAGTTTGGTTTTCAATGGAAGCGTTTTTTATAAACTATTTTTAGTGGAGATAGTTGAAGGGATGGAGAGTGACATAGGCTACTTTTTATTCCGAGACTTCGTCGGCGTCCAAGATAACCGACATTTACGCGAAGTCGCGGGCAAAAGCTAGTTAATAATAAATACAACTTACCCGTTCGCACAATGTTAAGGGAACTCAACGCAAGAAATAAATAAAGGGTACACCAACTAAAACTCATGTTGTTGGTATAGCGACATAAAACTCTTATGATTCCACTATTAAGAAGCAAATTAACTTTCACGTTTGATGGTTGATTAGTGAAATTATGGCTTATTGGTGATTTTTAATTATTTGAGTTTTTAATTAAGCTGATAAAAAATTATGTGATGCAAAAAGTACTGCATCGACCGGGAATCGAACCCGGGCCGCCCGCGTGGCAGGCGAGCATTCTACCACTGAACCATCGATGCTTATACTAACTGTAGCAAAAATAATAATAGGAATCTCCACATAAGTAACAAAAAATCTTGTTTGCAAAATACTAATCTAATATTACTTTTACGGGTAGATATAACGTTCTTATCTCATTTCATTTTTGTGTAAACTTTAATGTGATTACGAAATGAAGTAGGTATTTGCAAGGAATGAAAAATGTTTAAAATCTTATTTAGTTAAAACTTGTGGATTAATCAATTTCCTCCATCTATACCAAAATATAATTTTACAACAATAAAGGCTGGTAGGGAAATAAAATTCCTGAAAGTAACATTCGTAGGTAACCCATAAGGTTCTTGTCTACATTAAACAAGACTCAAAGTACTTTTGGATTCTTATCAGCCAATTTTTTGTTTATTATAAGCAAATATCAAATCTTTCAATTTGAATGCTGATCTTTCAATTCGGTCAGTGCTGCCATCTAGTAGACATTTTAAACACCAGCTTCACCTCTACCTTTCTGTTTGGTTCAGTGAAACGATGATAGATGGCGACAGCTACACTATAATTTTCACATTAGATTTCATCATGGAAAAACGTTACTTATTTTATTACCAGTTATGTAATATATTTGGTAGTCAAGAGATCAGTCAAAAATACGAATATTTTTGCATTTCATATATAATTTTATAAAGATACTGGAAAACCAGTTCAATGTCTTAGGGGCCATCCATAAATTACGTTACACGTTAAGGGGAGGGAGGGGGTCGACGAAGTGTGACATTGTGTGACAAGGGAGAGGGGTCCTAAATTTCTGACGTTACATTTCAATATCTTTTTTAACCTAAGTGTAAAACACGAATTTCGAACTATTAACGAAAAACTCAAAAACATTTTCAGTTCTAAAGGTAGAGAAATAAGGTTCAAATTTCTTGCAATGTTTAATTTGATGTTAATTTTATTTAAAAAATCATTTAAACTGAAATAATACTAATTTCGGAACTGCTGTTTTAATTCAATAATTATTTTTAGATGTAAAATTGTAAAATAGGTATGTGACGTCACACTAGGGAGGGGGGTCTTACAAATGTGACCAGCTGTGACAAGGGCGGGGAGGGCGGACAAATATCATGAAATTCGTGTGACGTAATTTATGGATGGGCCCTTACAAGCCCAAACTAAAATTTATTTTGTAAATTTTTATTACAATGGTAAATATTGATCTTTACATGTAAGTGATCTTACAAAGGGTATTCTAGTTTATGTTTCTTATATGGTAGTGATTATTATTACTGTAATTAACTGATAAACATTAGTCCATTGGGAACATAGGCCCAGGCATAGGGTCTCTGAAAAAATTAAAGGAATAGGTAAACCATAATAATCATTTTTGTTTCTTCGTCGTTTATTTTTAATATAATTTCCTTAAAATAAATGCGATATTCACTACTTATTTATACCTAAGTGTTTTTCAACTATAGCTACAATTGAACAAGGCACTAGCATAAAGACAGATTTACACAGGGTCAGTAGCTGACACTATCGGAAGTCATAGTGGACGTCGAGAATAATTGACTTTCACTGGTTGCAGTAGTTATTTCTTCACAATGTTCCTACGATACATTATTGACGTCAACGGGGAAAAATGACTTCTAAAAAATAAAACATCAGACGGTTAATATATTTGTCTGCTGTTAAAAGAGTCGATTGAAATGCTAGTAGAAGAGGTATCTAACATCACGACTTTCGATAAGAAAATGGCTAAACGACAGAAATTAAACAGTACGTTCGACTTTGTTGTTGTTTAATAAGACAATTTAGGGATGTTATATCACACTGACAAAGATTTTCCCGATAATATTGAACCAGTTTTAAGTTTTCGTGGCGTCTTTATCATTTGACTTCTCGATACGACACGACGTCACCCTACTGCAGTGTCCGACTGACAAACTGCTGACTTCTTCATTCAGACTTCTTCAACGTTGACTTCGTTAGCGTTTGGAGTCAGTTACTGACTCTATGTATATCTGCCTTAACATTTACGCAAGAAGTAACATTAACATGAGTATAAAAGTTAACCCGAAAATATCGTATTTTATGTCAACAAGATTATTTAAGTACTAAACATTAATTTTATCAACAAAATAAAATCTGTTCAACAACTTACTACAAGAGTAATCATTTTTCGAGCCTTTGATTTATTCTACTTTAATAAAGCTCGAATTTATCAATGCGTTTGTTGAAATAAAAGCTAAAATTGCTTACAGCGCCATCTAGAATGTGCCCTATAAAACTTTAATTCTAAGGTGAGATCTCAACGGCCGCTGCACGATTGTTTGTTTTCGATGCATTTTATTAATTTTAGTGTTAAATTACTGCAGTTAGTGAAAAAAGGATTATTTTGATTGGTCGTCGTTTTCGTAGTTTTCCTTTCTTCGGCTTAACACCGCACCAATAATCAGAAGAAGCACCTGAAAAATATAATAGGTATGGCTGAGAATTGGAAGCATGGCATTTTGACAGTTGTGTTTTTGTATTCCAACTTTATTTCGAGTTGAGTAAACTTCTTAATAAAAAAATACAACTTAGCATTGAACTAAGTTTTGTAAAAAGAACTGAATTTCTGCACCCACTGGGTTCATAATTCAAAAACTGGATTGTTGGCTAAATCCTGAAGATCGGTTCTAACAAAAAGTTCTTAGAATCCTACCACGGCGACAACCAAAAATGTCAAAAACTTGTAAAAAAATTATGTAAAATCGAGGTATTTTTTAACATATTGATAATAAAATCAGACTGTTAACGTTCTTAAAGTTATGAGAATTGTTCGTCTGATCTCAATACAATACTTGTTTTATAATAAGGGAGTACCTATGTGACGTATCATCGACCGGGTAATAAGGTGGACTTTTAATCCAGTAACTTGACAGTTCAACGAAAAATAATGATACCATTCTAAAACTAATAGTGTTGGGGTAGTGAACGATTTCGCGTAAAGAATGAATGGTAAAAATGGTTTAAATTAAATAAAACTTAAAAAAATCGTTTTTAGGATGTGGAATATGAGAATAATTTTTAATAACAGTTATTTCCTTTTTTATTTTCTTCTGATAGAAACAAAACTAAATATAAAAATCATGTCATTTTACTTTTTTCTTTTACTATAGTCATTTTATTTCCTCTGCACGTGTAGCATGACCGCCATAGAAACGGAATTTATCGACGGAAGAGAAGACAAAATGATAGATTGTATCGTAAAAAAATTGTGTAAAACTGAAGAGAAGAGATGTTTCTATTCTTCAGTCGACAAGAGTACGATGTCAAGTATGATGACTATTTCTCTTTACTATTGATGAGATAGAAACATTTTTACTTGAATTAAAATCATAGCTGGGCGTTAACTCGTTAATCCGTTAATCGTTAATTAATGAAGTTAACATTATGATTAACGTATTAACTTTTAAGTTAACTTTAAAAAAAATTAACGGACACGTTAACTTCCGTTAATATGCAGAAGTCCGTTAATCGTTAATACAATGCCTACTATTTACCGCACAGCACCGCGGCGCGGCGCAAAAAACTGGCTTAGACAAGTATGAAACGACAAACATATTTTAACACCAAAACGAGCCTCGCTTTCAGACGAGAACTTCAACATGTTAATGTTCATGAAGGGGAATATGCACCTTTTGCCCGACGATTAAATCACACATTTGAATTTTACAATTATTTTGTTTTGTTCCTAACCTGTTAACTTCCAGAACCTAAACCAACAGGTTTTATTAGTTCACTAACGCAACGATATAAAAATGCAATTTTACACATATTAACGGATTAACGATTAACGTTAACTTGCGTTAATTCTTCCGAAATGTAACGCTTTAACGTTTAACGAAGCTAATTTTTTTTGTAGCGGAATAACGATTAACGAAGTTAACTATTTGATTAACGGTGCCCAGCTATGATTAAAATACATAAGGAACTTTTTTTGTTCTTGGTAGAATAGATATAGAAAGATATAGAATAGGTCATGCTACGCCGGCAAGTAGCCATAGACTATATATAATATCGAAATAGTATACATTGTGTTTAAGACAAGTTATTAAAATTAAATTACAAAGTTTACAAGTACATTATTTCAAGTTCATTCAATTTCATTCAGTCTTGAACCACCTCACTATCTTTTTTTTGTCAAAACAATAAATTGTCGACTCAGCAACGTAAATAACGCAATGAATGTTGTTTAACTATGAATATTAAACCAATTCCTACCGATAAAAAGTTCCGCAATTACCCCTCTGGTATCCCTCCAACTGTCAAGTTACTGAACAGGATTAAAAGTACAACCTTAACTGTATCATTACCTCAACTAAAATCAGCACGATAGCCACAGTGAAGACCATAGAAGACGTCTCCTTGAACACCATGAGTACCAAATCTTTGCACCCTCCCGTGTAGTACGTCTTCTTCACCTTACATAGCTCTCTGTCTCTTTCCTGCACCAGATCGGACCTGGAGGGGTCGTAGGTGGAGCAGCAGGAGATGGGCACGTTCGGGGGGAAGTAGTACGGAAGCTTCGAGCTTCGGTAGTCTTCGGGACTGTAGACACCGCAGCAGTTTAACTGAAATTAACGGTTTTAAAAAAATTACAAGTAGCCTAGCTTTTGTACGCAGCTTCGCCCGCGGGGAAGTCGAAAATTATCCCGCGGGAACGTGCCAACGGGATAACCTTTCTACCGCCACTGGGTACTGTAGTACCCAGAACTAACTTAACTAAACTTTTACCTCTTAATTTTTAGATAATTAAATTCCTCATTTATTCAGCTTTCTAACTAGATAGTTAAATTCTGTTTATTCAGCCCTTTTAGGTGATGAGGAGGAAGAGGAGAAGTATAATTTTATTTGTGTATAACGGGTAATCTCCGGGACGCCGGGACCGATTTTGATGGAATTTGCAATGGAGATACTTTGAACCCTGGGGAAGAACATAGAAACGTACAAATGCTCTAACTTAAACTGCGGTTGGCAACCTTAAACGTGAATGATACACAAACTTACATCATATTGTGTCATGGCCCATATCTTCAGATGCCTGGGGTTTTCCTCCCTGGCCTGCCTGAAGGACTCCGCCAGCGACTTGATGAGTTTCGCCTCGTCAGCCGGCTCCACGTTCACTGATAAACCAGCTATCAGCGCCTGGATGATGGCCAGGATTAACACAATCACTGCCGCCTGGAATGTATAAAGATTATTTGATACTTTGAGGGTCACTAAAGACGTTAACAATAAAACTTCTATTGTGTCTTGTCCACTGTGCTTTAATGGGTAAAAGAGGGTGTGCTAAGGCAACCCGCGAAATTATTACACGCTTTATATTAGCTTCACTTGTATGTTTGTATGTTTGTTTGTAACCGACTCCTTATAGCGCGATTTTGAACCACTTTAAACGAACAGATTTCATTCAAACTTTGCACACCTGTCACGGACCGATGACAATGCAATAATTTCATAAATTTGTGCCATTATCCTTGCCAGGCTTACCAGGAAAGCAAAAAAACTGTCTTTGAAAACTACGCTGACATACGTCACAAACTACGCTGACATACGACACAAACTACGCTGACATACGTCATAAACTACGCTGACATACGTCACAAACTACGCTGACATACGTCTCAAAATTCGAAACACCCTAAAAAATAAAAATAAAAATTAGTACTGGAACTGAACAGCAATCCTGCGACACAACTCGATCGTGAAGTTCAGTCGAAGATACCAAATAGTGGATTGGCTATGGCTGATTCAAAATCAGGGTAGCGAAGATGTAGCACGTGCGAAATTTGGTGATTAGATTCTTGATTATTAACTTTGATAATATCCCAAGGGAAGGTACTACAGGGATAAAAAGTATCCTATGTGTTAATACAGGTTCAAAACTGGCATTTTGGCGTGATTGAGTAACAAACATCCAGATCACAAGTTGTACCGATAACCGTTGGGGTAAACGTGTTCTTGGGTGGAGACAGTGAATCGGCAAACGTAAGGTACGACGCTCTCAGGCTAGGTGGAGCGACGATCTTTGCAGAGTGGCTGGTAGCAGTTGGATGAGAGTTGAGGAGAATCGAGCAAAATAGCATGAAATTAGAGAGGAGATCCAGCAGTGGACTGCTAGGCTGATGAGGATAGGATATATACTAGACATTCAGTAGAATTTTAAGAAACTTGTTACCTAGATCATTAAGTAAGATGATCCAAGCTTAGTCAAGTGTATCAGTAATATGAAGCCAGCAGTCAAGACCACGAGGTCGCCATAATTAGCCTGTCAAGTTAGCGTGATATGCCAACGGGTTTCTATTGAACTTGAGTTTATATGGACTTCAAGGGCGCTGGTAAGTTACCTTGGATCCCTTTCTTGTGTACTTGTAAATTGTGGCACGCTATTTCCTTGCGAGGCTTTGTTAAATCCTTTTTGTTAGCATTTTAATTACTATTTAGCGGAGTTTGTTCTGTTTTAGTTACGCTAAATATATTAGCTAAACGAATAGTGGCTAATCTATCTATATGTATAAAATTCAAAGTCCTGAGTGACTGACTGATATATCAACGCACAGCCTAAACCGTTGGTCCTAGAGACATGAAATTTAGAAGGATCTTTGTGAAGAGTAGGTATCCATTAAGAAAGGGTTTTTTGAAATTCCATCCCTAAGAGGGTCAGATGGGGGGTTGAATTTTCAGTGAAACTTTTTATTCTCCGTCCCGGATAAGAGAAAGTAAGCAGTGCGATAAGACATTATTTACCTGGATTAACACATAGGGTACTCTAAATCCCGGTAGTACGCTCCTGTGGGATATTTTTCGACATCCACGCGGGCGAAACCGCGGGCAGAAGCTAGTCTATTATAAAAGCGAAAGGTCATACATTCATTCACTCACTGATTAATCAGGAAATCTCAAAAACTACTGCACCTACGAATACGAAATTTGGCACAGAGCAGAGGTAGAATATGAGTAGGAAACATCAGCTAAGAAAGGATTTTGGAAAACTCACACCGTAAAGGGGTGGAATAGGGGGTGAAACTCCGTCAGTTTTGAAGCTCGGTTCTTCAAATTAATGTGTTTAGGCTGACGATTTAAAAAAATATTTATACGTATCTCAGCGTTTTTGATAATTCTACCCCCGAAGAGGATGAAGAAGATAGAAAAAGCGGATGAAGTTGTGTGTGGGAAGTCCTTAGACATAGGATAATTTTTATTCCGGTAGTACGTGACGTTCAGAAAATTTGCGACATCCACGCGGGCGGAGCCGCGAGCAAAAGCTATTTTTAAATAAAATTATGGTAGGTCTAGTCAATAACCATGATGATAATTACCTTTAGATGCTTTACGGGCCCTCAATATTAGCAAGATAAATGCAAGGTAATTGCCTGAAGCGTTATTAGTCACGTGCAATTCAGCAGCAGAACATGCCGCAGCGAGTGACGTAACTAAATATATGTTCATCTCTTACTAACAACAGGAATTGGTATCAGTCTTTCCTGTTCTTCGCGCACTGTTTGATTGCATGTACACACGGCTTCACATCAAGCTACACATTTCCGGTATAAGCGGACTTCTCACTGTATGAAAAGCCAAGTATAATGCGAGGTCAGGTAAAACTGGAAATGTATAGCTTGATGTTTAGCCGTGTGTAAGTAGCTACATTCATGGCTTAGGCTGTTTTTTAGTGCAGTACTGTTCATGTATGACGCGACTATTTATAATATCGTCTTTGGATCAAGCAGGCTTTCTGTCATGTTGCTTGATTGTGTAAATTTCGCTTTTGATCATAGGTACTTTCTGATCGAAAAAAATGTGGTTTGAATTGGTAGGTGAGACAGTCGTGGTCTGAAGACAACGCTACTATGATCTTTTTTGACAAATCGTTGCTGCTGTCATTTTCAATCACCATCCTTTCACCCCCTTGCCAAAGATTGTTCTTTTTTCCCGAAGTCTGTCGAAAGTAGATGTCTTTTCGAAGTTCGTCAAAAGGCGATTCCTTTTTCGAAGTCTCTCGAAAGTAGTTTTTTTTTAAGTCTGTCTCTTGACATTGACGTCTGTCAATGTCAAGGTACGATTTATACTGTTTATACGATAAAATGCCGTCCACGAGTAAAGATAGATTAATAAACTTAGTTGTAAAATATTTACGACTTATTGTACAATACCACACAGGTATTGTTCTAATGCCGATACTCTATCAGAATGAAGTTATAAAAAATACATAAAATCATTTTTGTATTACCTACGTTTCTGTAGAGAACACGGAATGTAATAACGACTCTAATTGATTTTGCGATGATTTTTATTTAAAATGCTTTGGTATTGCAAGATGGCGCATCTCTGGGAATTTCAGCTTGTATTTTTTCAGTGATGGCCCAGAGATATGAAACCTGACCAACGAGCGGTGGGTCGTGAGTTCGAACCCAGATAGACAGTTAAGTTTGTGTATTTAATTTCATCACCACTGCTCTCAAAGTGGTGAAGGAAAACATAGTGAGAAAACCGGCATGTCGTAGAACATAAAAAATTAAAGATTTATTTGCATCTACCAACCCGCATTGGGCCTGCTTGATGGATCACAGCCACACTGTCTTTCGATGCCGATTGTGATTACTTACTTAATTTTTAATCCCATTAAGTGTTATTATCAGTGATCGGAGTAGGTAGATTGAAATGGGATCAATGAAATGACACGTATATATTAGTATGGATATGCCTCCGGGATCCCGGGACTTTGTAATTAATTTCAAAAGTTGTAATGTGTAGAATAAAGAATACATCAATATGAATAAGAAATGTTTAACCAGTTTGCTGTCTTTCTAATAGTATATAGGTGATCGGCCTTCTACAGTAAGAAAAAAAATATTTTTTAAATGTTTATCTATCGCATTCTATAAATTACTAATGTAGTACCTAGTTTAAAAATCCTTACTTTCACAATATTTGATTCAATCCCGTAAGTACCAAAATGAAATCCCGGAAAAACAGGCTTATCCATGTTGTGATTTCTATGACTATTCATGATGCGAGTACCTGAAATCAATCTACCTACTCCGATCACTGATTATTATATATACTTTATCATAACTAGACCTACTACAACGCTTGCAGCGGGGCGAGCACAGCCTACTGGGATCGACTTGTGTCACACATTTCTTTACTTTTATCACAGTTTAAACCGTGATAAAATGCGTGACTCAAGCCTATTAAAGAGGTCGTACTCGGCCCGCTGGTTCACATTACAGTCTAAATTCACAGCAAGAGTGAACAGGCAATCTCTGGGTACGCTCGTTTCATAATAGGCGTCATTCATCGCTTTCCATCAGGCTAGTTCGAGTGCTCTTGACCTCGACCATCATCTGCCTAGCCATGTCCCAAATACGTTTGGGTCGTCTTCCAGTCTTACCAAATGCAGCTGTATATCAATGTTTTTCATGGAGCGACTGCTTATCTGTCCCCCTGAACCCAGATACTGGTTAACATGCTTTCTGAGGGTATGTAAACATGGTCACCCATGCCGGACCAACCGCCGCAAGCGTATCTTAACCTTATTGATCGACCCGTGATGTACACCTTTTTTTTTTTTTTGGAACGAAGTTCCTTATCGCGCGTTGTGAAAGGGGGCTAGACGGAAAAAAATCTTACGAAAAGTTGTCATGACACTTTTTAACCGACTTCAAAAAAAGGACGAGGTTTCTCAATTCGACTGTATATATTTTGTTGTTTGTATTTGTTTGTATATTGTTGTTTTTTTTTTGTTGTGAGTAGAGAGAGAGAGAGAGACAGGGAGACAGGGAGAGAGGAAGAGAGGGAGAGAGAAAGACAGAGAGAGATAGAGAGAGAGTCAGGGAGAGAGAGAGGGAGAGCGGGAGAGAGAGAGAGATGGAGAATATTTTTGTTGAGTGTATACAGGTTTTTTGTACATAATAAATAATAAAAATATAAAAATTATGAATCCTGGAAAGGAACTTCGTTCCATCCGGGTGTCCCTTGACACCTCAAAAGTTTTTTTTTTTATTTGGTTTAGTAATCATCAAATGACGTCTCCCGCTCTGGGTGGAGCGGAAGGGCTGTCAGACTTTTACTGACTAAAACCCACCCGTGTTCCTTCAGTTTCCCATATGCTAGGGCCACGGTACCTCTTTCGAATGAATCTCGCAACCCTGGCAGGCATCGGTCCTAGCAGACCCCTTCAGTTTGCTTACATCTCTTTGAGGCGCGCGTGGAACAGTACACGCCGTCGACAAGGCCCTGGTCCTTTCCGGGCGGCGAGCTACCCATTGCTCACCGCCCGCAAGCCCACGCCTACGGTGGCCGGGAGTCCGCAATCGACTCCCGACGCTCGGGGCGTTTCCTCCTACGGCTGCTAGGGGCCTGCGGTGCACCTTGATCGAGCAATATAAAAACAGGAATAATTGAGCCTTACATTTCTTTAAAGTCATGCAAGGATCTACTCACGTACATTTCATACGGTAAAAGTGTTTCTTAGCAGATCAGGAATGGCTTTACATTTTAACAATCTCGAGATTGATTTCCCATGCGCTTTGATCATCAATTCTATTTACATACTGTTATTGCATAAAAGCAATTCGCAGCTAGATTCTTCTCATTTCCACAGTGGCTGAAGACCACAACAGTTCGCATATTGTGAACTCTTTTCTCCAGGATTGAGTTGTGACTAGTTCCTTCCACGTAATATTTCCTTTACATAGACTAATATAAAGAGCTGATTAGCAATGATCTTTATTGCAGGGTAAAAGCGTAACTGCACTAACAGTAGGAGTCTTTCATTTTAATCTATAATAATAATATTATAAAGCTGAAGAGTTTGTTTGTTTGGTTGGACGCGGTAATCTCAGGAACTACTAGTCCGAATTGAAAAATACTTTTTGTCTTGGGTAGCCTATTTATCGAGGAAGGCTATAGGGTATATAACATGACGCTACAATCAAAAGGAGCGGAGCTGCAACGAAAAATGGACGAAAACTGGCAGGCAATTCGATGCGACGGGAAGGGCCAGGGGAGCAAATATTTGACGCGAACGAAGTCGCGGGCAGAAGCTAGTATAAAATATATAGTTTAAAAAAAAAATACGGAGCAATAACACAGGACAAGTTTGACAAGTAAAACGATGGTAGCTGCAAAAGTAAAAACTGTAGCGCAGCTAACAACAATATGCAACATGTCATGAATGAATGACTTGCAATCAGTGGGGCCTGTATCCATCAGTGGCCTGCTTTAGACTGATGATGATGTTGATGATAAACCTATATTGATGATGTTATTGCTGTAAAACAAACTTACAATCTGAGCAGGTCTCGATTCCAGCCGCAAAACAGCCACCTCGCCATAGATGATGACAGATATGGTAACAGCCGCCGACATAGCCAGCAGCACCATGGCCACCATCCTGCTGGACTGCTCCGGGTCATAAGCCTTCGTGGCTATTGATGTCAGCACTGCCAGGATTATTAGGGCCAAAGCGGCTAGCTGGAAAAAAATACAATGTAATGAATAAATTTGTCAAAATAGTCTATCTGTATCATTAAAATCTTCCGGGCCACCTTTTTTTTTCATCAATTGACGTATCGTCTCCCGCTCTAGGGTGGAGCGGAAGGGCGTGTCAGACTTTTACTGACTAAAACCCACCCGTGTTTCTTCAGTTGCCCATATGCCAGGGCCACGGTACCTCTTTCGAACAGATCTCGCAACCTTGGCAGGATCAGGGCCACCCTCTAAGTTTATTCAATCCCATTTAATGTCTGATTTATGATAATTTCAGATTTTTGCGGGCTACTGAAGGAGCTGACTGACTGTCAAAGTAAAAATTCTGTAGGACCCCCAGCTTTGAATGTCATAGTAAAAATTCTATAAGACGCGGACGATTCTTTGGCTCGTGTGAGTTTGAATTGTCGTTAAAATAAATTCCAAGGTCAGTGCAATAAATTAATTAGCTAGGTTATTGTAATTAAAAAAAAGAAGGTAAATTCCAGATTATGCCATAATCGCTTATAACGCTCACATCAATTGCGTCCCGATTTATGCGACGTTAATTTAATATTCTGATACGACTCATGTCATGACCTCCTCAATTCACGGGATTCAGAGCGCAATTCAGAATGTACCCTAGAATCACAGGCGTAAAGCACATCTAATTTTATAAGGTGTTTAGCCGTAATTCATAGATAAAAGACAATGCTGATTCTGCAGTGACATCTGCACCGAACTAACGACGCGCCACTGCTTTTTATGACTTAACAAAACATCTAGATTTTTTTATTATATGTAAGTTTGATAATAATCGATCGATGGTGAAAACCGCATCAACGTCCATTGCGTCGTTTAGAAGAACCTATAGATATAAATATTCTAACAGATATGATGATCCTCTTGGCATTATTTATACTAATACTAATATTATAAAGCTGAAGAGTTTGTTTGTTTGTTTGATTGAACACGCTAATCTCAGGAACTACTGGTTCGAATTGAATATTTATTTTTGTGTTGGGTAGCCTATTTATTGAGGAAGGCTATAAACTATATAACATTACGCTACAATTAAAAGGAGCGGAGCAGTAATGAAAAATGTTGCAAAAACGGGGAAAATCGCACGGGTAAGCGATTCAACGCGACGCGACGGGAAGGGCCCGGAACAAGAAATTAAACGTGGACGAAGTCGCGGGCAGAAGCTAGTTACATATATAGCATGAGAGCAGAGGTAGAGCAGGGGCATAAGGAACAGGGTGTAAAGTTAACTCAACCACCGTAGAAGAGGGGGGATCCTTGGATCCTTCGACCAGGAGCCGACAATAGATATTGGAACGTTGTATATATGCTAGTTGCGTCGTAAGCACTGCGTGCGCGATGTACGATTTTGCATGACATCATGCGTAGTTTGCAAGCCGTGATGTAGTTGCAGCCACAATATCATATAATGCTATTTATAAGCTGGTTCAAGAAAGTAATTTCAAAACTGATGCAATAGTTATACATTTGTATCGCTACTTTCAGGCAGACGCCTGAGTGCTTCCATATAATCAGACAGTCATTTTGTCAAATAACCTTGTGCGGCCATGCAGCCAAGCGTTCACGAAATGCGCGAACGCATCGATGCCAAAATACTGTAGATTAGTGTGAGCTTGGATTCCATAGCGTAGTGTTAAGCGAATGGCTAAATATGAAATATGTATGAAAGAAGAAGTCAGAAAGTGCCACCGGTGACTGAGAAGTTGTGTGGAAATCGGTTATCATAGTAAAGGCACGAGATGCGGAGAGTAGTAAGTAGAGAGGAAGATCTTGAGGATTAATGTAGATGGCGAATATGGTCATATGATTAGAGGAAGAACAAAGAAATGATGAATGGATTGCGTGAAGATCATATGGCTAGAAACGGGATGACAACTGAGATGGTAAGTATTTACGAAAGAAGTAAGAAGATTCCAAATAAATTGGGATGAGGGCAGGACGATCCGATGATAATGAAAGAAAGAAAGAAAAAGTACATAATTCGTTGAGAAGAGTTTATAGTTGAAGATAATGTCTCAAAAAAGTTATTACAATTAGGTATGGTTTATCTCACGCTCTCGCTATCTCAGGTTAATTCAAAGTTTTTTTTTTTTTTAATAAAAGCAGCCGCTGTATATTTATATATTTTTTTCTCTTTTTTTCTTTATAATATTATCAAACAGTGTACCTATCGATATTGATTCTATCAAATAAAAAGTATTTATATATATTGCCTGCTATAATTGCAAATCCGATTACTAATTTTGGAACTACTTAATTGGAAACAAATTATTTTTATAACTTATTTATTTATTTAAATGCCTTAAAACTTTTAAATTATTGATTAATGAAATAGATTAATGAATAAACAATATCACTAACCACTCCGATTACTCCTAGGATCACGAATAGCACCTTGACGCATATCATACAATTGGGGCGCGTCATTTTCTGATCTTCGGCATTTCGAGACTTGATCTCTGACTTCTCATCCGCCCCCGTTTCGATGATGACGTCATGTGTGAGCTCTGATTCAGTAGCTGTGGAAAGAGGGACAATTATTATCAATATGGAAATACGTCATACTTAATTTCGATATTTTTCATTTGGAACTGTATTGGCATGCGTGCACGGAACTTCGTCATCTTCGTTTATGAAATGTAACACTAGTTTGGTCAACATAAATGATCTTATTTTTATTTATTTTTATCAAAACCGGTGAACTTGACTTTTGAAACAAAAGTAGGTATATGTTTACATTGTGCAGAGACTTTCAGTCTCTTCGACTCTTGAAATTTAAGTATATTATAAGTTGCCTAAAAATCTGCATTTTGACAACATTACAACTGTGTATTAATTATTGGGATAAATAAACAATTTTATTTATTTATTTATTTACAACTAATATGTTTTACTAAGAACCAATTCAAGTTCTTAAAGTTACAATTTTGCCATTTAAATTTTACTATATAAATTTACTGCTTCACAATAAATTACACCAAGAACCACTAGTTGTAGATTTTTAAAAACATCTTAATCTACTCTTTAACCTCAGCTTCTATATCAATCACTCCTTAACGATGATGTGCTAAGCTAGCCCGCGAAATCCAAAATTTCTTAAGTTTTTCTGCAATTTACAGGACAATTTAAGATTGAATATTGATTAAAATATGGTTCGCGAATGTAACCAATATGATTGTTTATGAAATAGTCTTTCAGTGAGTTTGAATTAGCTTTAAGGGTTTGATTTTAATCATTATAATTCTGTAAATACATATGTGTCTGGGTCGCGAATAGTGGTCGTTAAATTTGGCTTCACTGGCGCTTCCCTCTTAATCCTAATCACATGGAAGGCTGGACTTACCCCCCTTCTCAGAAGTGGCCATGTCGTCCCAGTGTACGGGAGTCCCGTCCAAAATGAAGAACGCATCCGTCGCACCTGAATATATATAGACCAATTAACAATACGGTGTGCTCCAATGCTCCAACGCACGGTTTCCATCGCATAATAGAGCTGAATTCATTCACCACACTTTATGTGGCATTATGGAAAATCGGTTGTGTGTGTCAGAACGCGGAGTTGTTTAGATTCGCTATTTTTGCTTTCGGAGGTTTTCGGATAAATCAGACATGCAGATGTTGAAAATTGCATTCTATAAACCTTTAGAGATATAAGTCGACAGGTCGACTCCATCTGTGTGGTTCTTTCCGCAAAAAACCATTTCGGAATCAATCTACTTGGTCTTCACGTGATCTGACCAAGATTATGTCTGGACTTGAAAAGATACTGTGACCTCTGAGTTTGTTTCGGCCTTTCTTCTCAGAGTAGTCATATAGGAAACGCAGACCTCATCTATTTTTTAAATATTCAGATAGACATGTAATAATGTAAACTGTGTTTTGTTCAAACCACACATGGAATTTAAATCATTTACCATTTTGACTGGCCAGTTAGTTTAGTGGTTAGTGACCCTGACTGCTAAGACTGAGGTCGTGGGTTCGATTCCCACCAAGGACAAATCTTTCTGTGATGAGCAAAATCATTTGTTCTGTGTCTGGATGTAATTTATCTATAATATGTATGTATTTAGAAATATATAAGTATGTTTATCAGTTGTCTGGTTACCATAGTACAGGCTCTGCCTAGTTTGGGATCAGATAAAGTTGTGTTGGTTGTCCTAAGATATTTTTTATTTATTTATTATTTATCGTAACAACGTGTTTGATTCCAGCGCAAATTGGCTCGAAAAATGTATGTAATAAAAAATCAATCTGTTCAGGATGTGGAATTCGCATTGACGCTTACTAGATTTTAATTTAAAAAAATGACACTTAACGTTATTTTCATGCGTTATCGAACATAGAACATCTTTATAGAAGTACATATGTACTGTAGATTTCAAAATTCTTACAGCAAAATGCAGACATTTAAAAATATTTTTTGTTATTTTTTAATTTTTAACCGACTTCAAAAAGGAGGAGGGTCTCAATTCGGCTGTTTATATATTTTTTTCTTTACGTATGTTCGGCCATAACTCCGTCATATATAGACGGATTTGCAAAGTTCTTTTTTTTTTGTTCGAAAGGCGTTTATTCTGAAATGGTCCCATATAAATTTCATATAGATCTGATGATGAGTTCCGAAGTCAGACACCGGAACTCTTTAAAAAATGACAGCAAATCAACCGCGATTTCTGCTATCGCTTAAATATGCATTGTTTGTTTGGAATTAGTGCGGGGTGGATACCATACCTAAAAATTTAAAAATAAAAACTTTTTTACAAAATAAAACAACCGACTTCCTTAAAAACACTACAAAGTGAAAAATAACTTTAATTTCGGAAGTCGGTGGCAAAAAAACCTTAAATACAGATCCTAAGACACCGACTTCCGAAATTAAAGTTATTTTTCACTTTGTAGTATTTTTAAGGAAGTCGGTTGTTTTTTGCATTAGATACGATTCCCGTAAATGTATGAACAATATGGTCATATTATAAGAATAATTGACGTCACTTTATAGGTCTGATAACATAGCAATTTTTATTACTTAGATACCTTAAAGGCACTAGTTTCTTATTGTCAAGTAGGAAGACGTCCGTATGATGACGGTCATCACTTTATTAGACAACGTACGTATCTCCCTAGGTAGGAAGTGTCGAAGATAACCTACAACACATAAACTTTACTTCTTTACAATATTAGTAGAGATCTTTCAGATGCACTGCGAATAGAGAGACAATGCTAAAATATATTGTGCCTGTAATTTCTTGCAGTTGGCGGCCCAGTGGAATCGGCCGCGCATTACAAGTCCGTCGGAGGCTCAAACCCTGGAAAGCGCTTTACTTAGAGTAAATTAATTCATCACCACTGCTCTCAAAACGGTGAAGGGGAGCATCCTGAGGAAACAAGCATGTCTTAGAACCGAAAACTCGAAGACATGTGACATTTACAATCTAACCCGCACTTGGTACGCGTGTTGGATTAGGGCCCACTTCCTCTCACGAGGAGGAGGCCTGTATCCCAGCTGTGGGAACATTATAGGCTGGTTGCGTAATTGAATTCCATGTATTCATATTCAGGATGCCAGGGACATGGAGCCGCAACTGGTTACGATATGTAGGGTTTTTTTGGAAGTAGGTTGTATATTTTTGAAAAAATCTTTTGATACGCATCTTCATTCTGTCTGACCATTAGTGTGTATATATTTAACTTGATCCAGGATGAAAGCCTATGTTCTTAGCCTATTTCTTTAACCAGGTAATGGACTATCTGTGTGCCAAACATTCAAATCCGTTCAGCTGTTTTAGCGTGAAAGCGTAACATTAATAAATAATAGTTTAAAAAAACTAAAAAACACGCTTCCATTGAAAACCAAACTAAAAACTACAAAATAATGATAAAAAAGCGTGGGGTGCTTTTTAAGGTTTTTTTTTTTTTATTGATATCAGGCACCCCACGCTTTTTTCCATTATTTTGTAGTTTTTAGTTTGGTTTTCAATGGAAGCGTGTTTTTTAGTTTTTTTAAACTATTATTTATTTTCTATTTTTAGGGTGTTTCGACTTTTGAGACGTATGTCAGCGTAGTTTGTGCCGTATGTCAGCGTAGTTTTCGAAGACAGTTTTTTTTGCTGTCCTGGTAACCCTGGCAAGGATAATGACACAAATTTATGAAATTATTGCATTGTCATCGGTCCTTGACAGGTGTGCAAAGTTTGAATGAAATCTGGTCGTTTAAAGTGGGTCAAAATCGCGGTATAAGGAGTCGGTTACAAACAAACATACTAACATACAAACATACAAGTGAAGCTAATATAAAGCGTGTAAAAACAAGTTACTTTCCTATTTTTAACATACGTTCGAATAAATGATTTTACTAACCTGAACAGTAGTACCTATACCAAATACTAACATTAATCAAATATTGGTAATAGGCGTACGCCATCGACATTTCACTTTGAGAACATTTTCCCAAGTTCCACTCACTCGTAGTAAAGGATAATCCATTCAAAAAGGGATCAATTTTGATATTTTAAAGTTCTTTTTCCTGAACACACGTCTTCAAATATGGTCAGAGATGTGTACTGATACCGACTAATGCTATCGATTTCCTCCTCGACTTAATTAACACTTGTGGTGTCGTAAAGTGCTAATTATTATTATAAGTAATCGTGATATTTAACATTGTTATTGTGGTTTTTCGGATATTTTTAACTGATTGCCAAAAAACCAGAAGGAGGTGTTACTTTATTCTACAAGTGTGTGTTTTGTTTTTTAGTGCATTTTCACACCCCCACGGCCATAACGCATACAAAGTCTTTAGAATTGAAATTGATACAGATTTTAAGTTAATAAACCAATACGTTGATTAGTTAACGATTTTCATATAATAATTAATATAAATAAAATAGCTAATAATGAAATACAAGATCCTGAAGATGATATCGTCACTGGAAAGGCAAAATTACTCAACCGCCAGATTGGGCATATTGAGTAACATACATGTTCAAAATATATATTGTATATATAATGCTATTTTTTTCTGCATCGATCTGTTTAGGTAGCAGTACAATGAAACACATTTGTGGCGTTTTTTTTTTTAATTACTGAAGCATGTATGTATGTATGTAACTCAATATACCCAATTTGGCGGTTAAGTAATTTTGCCTTTCCAGTGACGATATGTATTTCAAGAATCAGGATAATCAAAGGTTTATAATTTAATTTGTAAGGATGTAACCAATATATTTAAGACATCACCGATTATTTGATGCCTTAACCAGCTTTCGATCGGCTATCGATTTGGTGGTGTGGTCCTACTTTTTTCTGATGTCGGGGTGGAAATCCTCATGGAATGTCCGCCGCCCTGGGGTGAGCAAAAAAGTTTGTCAGACCCATACTGACTGAAAATACTCCGGTGTTCTATTCTCACATTTGCACCGAGGATCACGGGATCTAATGCAACTTCCGCGATCCCCGGCTGGTGACGGCCCGCCTTTGCTTGTGGCTTGATCCTGTTTCTAGCTTTGTAAATACCAACATTATGGATCGTCAAGATAAATACTGGCTATAAAAACAGGGCAAGACCAAAGAAACGATGGATTGACTGTGTGAAAGATGATATGGTTAAAGAAGGTGACTACCGAGATCATCATCATCTCAGCCGAAAGACATTCACTGTCGGACATAGGCTTCCCCCATTTCGGGGTTTTTGCCTTAATCGCCACGCTTGGCGATCGCAGTATGGTTTTAAACTGCATAGAGAACGCTGCTGACTATTGTCTAGTAAGACCTTAGTCGCCTTTTACGACACTCACGTGAATAAATGGAGTGGTGCTATTTTTTACTACACTTGGAACCGAGCTGACGACTAATAAAGAAGTATGGAACAAAAATACATACTGTGCCGACCTCATATCAATTGCGTAAAGAGCAGGAGAATTGAGGCCATGAGAGCCAGCGTGGCCTATCTGAATAAAACTCACAAGGGTACCGTGTGGTGCCGGACGTAAAGAATAACACCACCCCATTTCTTCCCGTGGGTGTCGTAAAAGGCGACTAAAGGACTTACTAGAGAATGGGCAGCAGCGTTCTCTATGCATTTTACCACAATACTGCGATCGCCAACCCGCCTGCCAAGCGTGGCGATTATGGCAAAGCCCCCCAAATTGGGGGAGGCCTAAGTCCAGCAGTGGACGTCTTACAGCCGAAATGATGATGATGACATATTAAGAGATTTGCACACCAAAGAATAATAAAAAAATATTTAATTTCTATAGTTAAAATTATTTGAAATCATGGCTTCTGTTTTTTCCTTAATACTGTAGTTTTCAGTAATAAGAAAAAAAGCGTTGTTTAAATAGTTAGGCCACTCTGGCTCTCATGGCCTCAATTGTGAAAATGATGCTGTCTACAAGTCAACACTCCGTCAAAATGCCTAAGTTCTAAAAATAGGCAACAGCAAAAATACCAAAATGGCTTAGATGACAACCCATTAACGGATTATCCCACGCAAGTGATAACTGTCATCTGTAGGAATTGGACCATTTTGGTGTTAAGAGATACTAACAAGCCGTGCGCCGCATAATTATGATTTATTGACTGAAAATTTTGCTCTAACGGCTTTTTTGAATGTTAATAGAATGAGGCACTTTTCTATTTGGTAAGATGTTTTTCTCAACCCGATTACCTTTCTTGCTAATAAAGTTTTCATAATGACAAATCTAAACATCTGCAATCGTAAAAAATCTAGGCGGAATGACTATGAAAATTACAAAAATATAGGTAACCCGTTTTAATTATATTTTTGACAGTATAAAATACAAACGTTATTAAAAATACGGGAAGTCGGGAATCTCCCTTCTGCAGGGTAATTGCGTTACACACTAACAGGAGTCGCTTTGATTTTAACAGTTCAACGACATTAATCGCGTTATTTACGTTGCTGACAAATTATCGAACAAATGAAGCAATGGATTAGCAATATCCATCAAAATGATTTAGATTGTTATTGATAGTGTGTTACGCAATTACAGTGCTGTTGTTCAGTCTGAATGTCAAAGAAATAACCGTTTTGTTTGCTGTAGGATGACGCTAATTGTTATTGCCAAATGTTTCCTCTTTAATGTATACCTAAGCAATTTCCCACTATCTGTATTAGTATTACGTGAAGCAAACACTTTGTACCCCTTTTTACGATAATTACGCGGACGGAAATGTATGAAACTTGGCACAGTTAAAGTTTATATGGAGAGGAGTGCAGAAAGCTATTTAAATGAATGCTTTAGAAATACATTAAATCAATAAAATATATTACACACAAGTTATATTCTCTTTGCACACAACGCATGGTAGTGTGTGCAATGTATTTTACACACATTTACACTCTTTTGTTTATGGTTATTAAAGTCTGTGGTCAAACTGAGAAACGATTAAAATCAATTGTTTTTATTGTTTATAGTCAGTCTAACTGACTATCAAATAATTTTTACGTCATATTCAAACTTTATAAATGAATTATGAATGAATGAATATAATTTATTTCAATCCACATCGAGATCATAATTTTTACAATTTAATTACAATAAATACATTTAAAATTAATTAATTGAATAATATATTCAGAATTAAAACTAATATTAAGATAATTAAATTAAAATTATAATTAACAGTAAATTAAAATAAAATTAATTACAGTAAAATAAAATAATTAATAACGCTGCCTCCGAGTCATTTGTCTGTTTGTCAGTACATTAATCATATAACAATGGTTAATGTCCTGACAGTCAAACCTATTCGCTAATACGTTCAGGATGGTGTTGAAGGTGGCCCGAAGCCTGCGCCCCAGAGATGTGCACCGCTCTCGTATCGTCGCGTAGAAACAATCGACACGGGCGTCGGCGAACATCCCCGACGTGCTGCAGTGCCGGGGCAGCCCCAACAACAACCTGAACGCATTATTATACTGGACACGGAGAGCGTTGTACTGCTTCTGGGTATAAGAAACCCACAGGCTGGCTATGTACAGGGACCAATGTCTCCATATGTAAATCGAGAGTTACCGTGTTGCAAGAGTAAAAATACGGTGTTTCTAGACAAAATTACGGTAAATCTGCTGAAATTGTAATACCGTGGAAATTACCATGTAATTTTTCAAAGGAAAAAACAACATTGTGAACCAAATCAGGTCTTGAATATATTTGCTTTTGTAATTATTAACCAAGAAGATAAAAGCTTGAAATTGAAACTGTTTACGTATTTGTAAAGCCTCGTAACTCGAATAAAAGACAACGTAGTAAATTTTACGTCATTCACCCATCACAATTACAAATTACACTCTTATAAGGACAAGAACAGATTGCGTGGAAATAAACTTTTAGATATTGGGGATTTCCTTGAAATTCTCGGCAACGAAGGAGCATTGTAGCCATTAAAAAAAATTTAAGTTGACTGACTGAGATTCGTTTTAAGCAGTACATGATGAAATATTTACAACAACATAGTTTATACTGGCAATACAGTGATATATGAGACGGTAATACATTATTACCTTGACGATAGATTAATACCAGATTACAGTGCATCTACGGTAATTACCGTGTACTTACATAGAGACACTGACAGGGACGTACATTATGGTCGAATTTTTGCCACTAGGCGACAACTAGTATATAGTAAAAAGGGACTGTTTTCTGGGTCCAGTAAAATCGGTGTAATAAGCTCTAAGTAAGCCTAATAATAATGTTACCTACCAAAATAAATTAGTACCTATGGATGAACGCGGCAATTTTAACGTTTATTGCCGAAGTAATTTATGATTTCGTTGGTGTGGGGAACCATAGTGAAAGTACCTATTGTTCTTTTTTTAGGGTACACTCGCGCTAGCAACTGCCTCAGAAATTGTTAGTTATAATTATGCGTGAGGAATTAAAGAAAATGTAAAAAAAAAACGTTATCGACAAGACTCATTATAATCAGCTTTTCCTTTTCCCAACTATTTTTAAGGTCAGCTTCCAGTTAAACCGAATGCAGCTGAATATCAGTATTTTACTTGAACTGACTGTTTATCTGACCTCCAAAATCCAGTTACTGGGTAATAGTATACCCCTTGGTAAGATTGGTTGCCAAACTTTCGGGCTTTTGACAAAGACTCACGAATGACAGTCGTGAGCCTTCCGAAGCACGGAGCGGCTTTGGTATGTAAATATGGTCACCCATCCGCGGACTGACCGCGGCAAACGTAGCTTGACCTGATTGATTGACCCGTGTGGCCGTTATTACTACGACACCCCTAAAATAGGACTAAAAATAGATATTTTATTGTTACAATTTTCTCTTTTACGACGAACCGTAACAAAATCAATATGGTCATGGTCAACTCAAGTATCTAGCAAATGGTGGAAGTTATCGATATATATATTGTTAATAATGTTAAGTAAGGCTTTATTACTCACCCTTTCTCCTACTAAACTTACAGGATACCACAATTCTAGTCGCAGAGTCAAGCATCATGGCTGAAATTCAGATATCAGGCAGGAAAATTAATTACAGCTCTACAAAGTACTTTTGACGGCGTCAGTCCAATCAAGGGTCATAGCTATATGGCATGGCACAGGTTGCCACTCATTGCGCCGTTGCCATGGCAACCAAACCACAACACTACGCACAAAGCCGTTGACCACCCCTTCTCACCACTTCGCGCCAAGGACGCGGGAATTCGCGATTGTTCCATAGAGAATTTATTCAATTGAAAATAATAATAATTAGGCTGTTGGGGCTGTTCGCAGTTTTTGACCTTAGCCTGTCAGTCTATTTTATTTTTTTCATTTTCATTCTTCGAATCAATTTGGTTTGATTAGAAATGTTACCTAGGTCTGTATTCTAGGTTTTTTTGGAACAATGTATGATAATATTGTGAAACACATTGTCTCAGGGTCATTTTAGAAATAACTGTTGCTTGTATGATCAGTATGAACGTCAACAAAGCTAAAAGAGAATGCAGTAAGGACCATTGCAGGTGTCGTGTCTGCCTACTCGTAATGTGAAGAAGGCATGACTTTATGTATGTTATTGCGGTTTAAAGGCTTATAGAAGCCGCAGGTAATTAGAAATTGCGTTTATAAGTGTAGTAATTGCATACAAGGAAATTATATTAGTAGCATTGTGCGTGCTCGGTCAGTTTTTTCAAAGATTACGCTGACGATTTTATTTTTAGCTAAATGCTTTAAGTAACTTTTTTTCACCTCAGTTGGCTGTTTATTTTTCATATTTTAGAGTGATTATACAAACCAAGCAAGCGGGAAGCACAAAACCGGTCGAAGTGGCGGAGCTTGGGGGAGGCCTATGTCCAGCAGTGGACGTCTTTTCGGCTGAAATGATGATGATGATGATGATACAAACCAAAAAGTAACTATACCTACAACTAACTATACAAAATAATTAATTATGTGTGATTAACTACGCTTAAAACTAAGAAGAGCACATTGCTCGCAGCAGAAGTAGCCGAAAGGTTCAGCTGTAGAGACTGCATACTGGAAGACGTAACGTAGGAATGCTACCTACAATGTGGACCGATGATCTGGTCAGTGTTAATGTTTCACAGAAAATAAAGACACTGACAGCTCTTAAACATGTTTTATACGCTGATCGCCCTAAGTGATTACAAGAGAAAAGAAAACTAAAAATAACACAATCAATAACGACTAAAACAAACATAGCCTGATTGGATTAACAACTACCACGAACTCATCAAATAAATAGGGCAACACAACAAACAAATACACCCCACAGACCCACCGGTACACCCCCCTACTTTCATATAACACCGTGCATTTGACAGTTACTAATGACACGTATCAAGCCCCGGAAGTTAGAACATAAGTAAACTAACTGAGGTAAATGACTTAGAAATTACTGATGTGTCGATAATGGAAAATATAGATGGTGTACATACCAGTGATAGAAGGGGTCATGGACTCATGGCTACGAAATAACAGCCGACTTCAAAAAGGAAGAGGTCCTCAATTCGTCTGTATGTATGTTCAGCGATATCTCCGGCAACTGTCGGTCGATTTCGGAAATCGTACATTTTATTGACTTTGCTTGGGTGCTTTTGGCGATAGCTTCGATAATACGTATTGAATCCTCTTTGTTTATCGTGATGATGTTCTTCTATTACTTGCTGTAACTGTTGTTTTGTTTACCAGAGGGGTAATTGCGGAACTTTTTATCGGTAGGAATTGGTTTAATATTCATAGTTAAATAGCATTCATTGCGTTATTTACGTTGCTGAGCCGACAATTTATTCCAACAAATGACGCAATGGTTTAAAAATAATCTTCAATCCCATTCACATTCTGATTAATTGTGCGTTTCGCAATTAGGGAGCAGGTCAGTAGTGGTATAAGAAATCGTTTGTTTATTTAGCTAAAAAGTTTTTATTATTTTGTTTTGTTTTTTTTTTGTTTCTGACATGGATAAGAAATAACAACCCCACGGATCGATCGATCAGGTCAATCTAAGCTTGCCGCGGGTGGTCCGTGGATGAGTGACCATCTTTACATACTGAGACCTTTCCGTGTCTGGGACAGCACGTTAAACCGTTGGTCCTGATCTTTGGCAGTCGTTATAGAAGCCTATAATTTGGCATTGCTGGTCTCGCCGGATAGTTTTGCTACCACTGGTATATAAAACTTACACTTCACTATTATTTGTATAATGTATATGCCTTTCACAAACGATCACATAACCGAAAACCATCACTCAATATTTGACAACCAGTCTCACTAAGAAGTATCGTATTACCCAATAACTGGGTTGTGGAGGTCAGATGACCAGATATTTAGTATAACAATAAAAACTGCTAATAATTTCTTCATCATCATCAGCCTATAATGTTCCCACTGCTGGGACACAGGCCTCCTCTCGGTGAGAGGGAGCGGGCCATAATCCACCACGCGGGCCCAGTGCGGGTTGGTAGATGTCACATGTCTTCGAATTTTTGGTTCTAAGACATGCCGGTTTCCTCACGATGTTTTCCTTCACCGTTTTGAGAGCAGTGGCGATGAAATAATTTAAAGTAAAGCGCCTGTTTGGGTTTGAACTGACGACCTACTCGTAAGTTGCAGCCGTTAGCACTGGGCCACCACCGCTCCTCACTAATAATTTCAATGTTTTTGAATTCGATTTTAGAATCTATTTTTATTTCTGACATTTAAAACTAATAAATAATAAAATAAAAATGTTTGGAATATAGTTTGAAATAAATTAATTTACATTTATTTTTTCCTAGCTTTTGTCAGCGGCTTCGCCCGCGTGGAGGTTGAATCACGCGGGATCGTAGTTCCGAGATAAAGAAACATATGTGTTATTTATCACTTTGTAGTTTTTTTTTTTTTGAAGTCGTTTATTTTTTTGTTTATGTCATCGTTTATCATCATTAAATTATTTATTCTTGGGACCTAACTTACTAACGAACCATGGTTAGTAAACTAGATCGGTCGTTCGGTACAGAGATTTATACATTAATTTCAGTACTTAGTATAACATCCGATATGGTCTAGTGGCTAGGATACCTGGCTCTCACCCAGGAGGCTCGGGTTCGATTCCCGGTATCGGAAAGTCTTTTTGCATTTTCGTTCTGTAGACGCAGAAATGTTTTTATGCTACTTTTTTCCAGCCTTTTGGGCACTTTTTTCTTGTATTCATGTTATGATTTTAATTATGTAAATAATTATATATTATTTAATAACTTAAAATTAATTCGCCTTCACTCGGCCAATTATTTTTGTCCACAGTTTCAGAAATATTTGAAAATGTTCTCGGAAAATGTTTTTACAGTATTTTCTAAGTAGGTACCTACCAAGTTAATAACGTGCTAGATTACGTACCTAAGTTATAAATTCTATTCGTGTCAGGTTCAAAGCCATCGAACTTAGATAACTTAGCACTAAGCTAGAACCTAGGACCGATAAACTTGACATCCTAACATGTAACTTATGACCAGTTAATTTATCACCGGAAACTGACTGCTCAAGGAAAAGTGGTTTATTTTTACTTCTCAAACAATTTCTGGTCATATTTTTGGGCTGTGGTTCCGTAGGATTTGTTAATACTTACATATTTCTTAATCATTTCAGCCGAAACACGTCCACTGCTGAATATAAGCCTCCCCCAAACGGGGGATTCGCTATAATCGCTATGCTTGGCAGGCGGGTTGGAGATCGCAGTATGATGGAAGATGCATTGGGAACGTTGCTGCCCATTCTCTAGTAAGTCCCTTAGTGGCCTTCTACGACCCCCATATTTAGAAACTGGATGGTGCTATTCTTTACGCACGCCGTATGCCGGACGCATCACACGGAACACATGTCGCGTTCTTAATAAATACAAAATAATGTAAGATTTGTATGTGAAATACGGTATTTGTGCTTAAATGAAGTCGACCTTTGAATACAATTAACTCTTCTATATTTAATTAAATTGAGATCAAGCCGGTATTTTGGGAATTGAATCCGTGTGCTCGGACTAGTTATAAACTTGAAAATATTAGCAAGTGGGCTCACGACAACGGAATTATATTAAATCTTTCAAAAACTAAATGTATGCATATATACTCGCCATATAATCGAAATGCCAAATCTGTAAATAACGATTACCTCACAGTGATAGGGCATACATACGAATGTTTGCATAGAAATAAATGTCATTGTAACTGTGAAAAATTGGATTATGTAGATAAATTTAAATATTTAGGTCTAACAATAGATAAGAACTTTAATTGGGGACTACATGTAAATGACGTATGCAATAGGTTAAGATTGGTGCTAAGTAAGTTCTACCACTTAAAACATGTATTGAACAAACACACTTTAAGAATTGTGTATTTCGCACTTGCCGATTCCCTAATAAGTTATGGGCTCCTTGTGTACGGGAGAACCTTTATTACATATTTAAGAGATGTCAAAGACATACAAATAAGACTGATAAAGTTTCTAGTAAGTAAAAATGTTAAAAATAAGTGCAACAAAGAGTATGATAGGTTATTTCCCATATGTAAAATTTTACCCATAGAGAATAAAGTGGATTATTTGGTAGGTCTAAAAAATTATTATAATGATGAATATAAAGTTAATGTTAAAAACAAGTACAATACACGTAGGGTTAGAGAGAACAGACTGGTACAGCCACAGATAACAAATTATTATGGTAAGAGAACATCGAAGTACTTGGTACCTAAAGTATTTAACAAAATAGATTTATTAAGAGAAAAAGTAAAAATTAGTAAGGGATCACTTAAAACAAAATTGAAAAACTTTTTACAGGATAGCAAGCAGAATTAAATGTATTGTAGAATTAAATGTTTTGTAGAAGATTAAACCGGCACCCTAATTGCGTAACACACTATTAATCAGAGTCTGAATCATTTTGAAGATTGTTGCTAATCTTTCTTACATAAAATGTTCGTAAAAACTGTCTAATGTTGACGAATTATCGAAAGGAAAGAGATTTCTACTGGTGGTGTATTACGCAATAACCCCCTGTGAACAATTTAATATATAACTAGTGTTTATGTAGGTCTTAGTTATGTAAGTTTCATTGTTAATATAAAGAGCGCCTCTCGCCATCAAACGTAAAAGTTTGGCGAGTTTAGAATTAAGTTTCAAAACTGTTCTTTTCTTCGATTAAATAAAAATATTTAAAAAAAAAAAAAAACCTAATCGAGCAAAACCGATGTTGTATGAATTTAAAAAATGTCATCATGTTTGAGTTCACCCCAAGAGGTTCACATGACGAAACTTCGCATGGTATTCGCACACTTCCCATGACGAAAACGTGTGACGTCCCGGGATTTCACAGAAAATGCCCAGCAGAGCCCCAGCAGTGAGGATATTATCTAGAATTCTATACTTATTACTTACTAGCTGTTACCCGCGACTTCGTCAGCGTGGTATTTAACAAAATTTCATTCGTTTATTTTTTTCGTGAGATCCTATTTTTTTTCTAAAATAAAAGTAGCCTAAGTTACTCCTTGTTACATCAGCTATCTGCCAGTGAAAGTCCCGTCAAAATCGGTCCAGCCATTTCAGAGATTAGCCGGAACAAACAGACAGATAGACAAAAATTGAAAAAAATGTTGTTTTGGTATATGTACCGTGTATACATCTACACTTATAAAAAGTGGTTATCTTAATATTACAAACAGACACTCAAATTTTATTTATTTGTCTAGATAATAATATTATAATGCTTAAGAGTTTGTTTGATAGAACTCGCTAATCTAATGAACGACTGGTTCAAATTGAAAAAAAAAATAGTGTAGAATAGCCTGTTTATCGAGAAAGATTTTTTTTGTTTTAAATTCGGCATATGATTCTAGATTTCCATGTACGAATAGTAGTAAATCGTTAGTTATGAAAAAAAAAATGGAGGAACGAAACGGAACGTGAAAAGGACATTGCATTTTTCTATAAAACAGCAGATTTTTTGAGGACTCTGGAATTATATGCGTGGTTACATTTACGCATTTTTTTTTTTTTTTTTTGTTGTATGTATACGTTGCTTATTCATCTGTTATATAGAGAATAGGCAGCAGCGTTCTCTATACATTTTTCCACAATACTGCGATCGCCAAAAGGCGCCGTCAGGCGTGGCGATGCATATCTGCGAGGCATATGTTCAGGAGTGGACATCTGATGGTTGAAATGATGATGATGATTCTATTATCCGGTTTCAAACTCCAATTTAGTGCCGGAAACCTATATCAAAAAGAACTAAAGAACCCTAATATAAAATAACACAAGGCAGTTACAAATACATTGACCCTACCGCGCCAAGTGTTAACTAGGTATACTTACGGTAAAAGATTTTTAACCCGAGGGGTTAAAGTCCCCAGTGGTTCAACATTGGTCGCCATGGCAATCTGTCGTATTCATATTACTTACTAACGGACAAACAGTTCCATCATTTCTATGAAAGCGATTATAAAAGCTATTTACAGGAATTGAAACTTGAAATATGTTTGTTTTCCAAAAGTTTTTGAATAGCTGTCTAATTGATTGAAAAGAACTAAGAGCCTGCTTGTACTTTTTTATTCTAGCTATACGTCATCATCTGCCTCGTCTTTTCCCAACTGTTGAGTTCGGCTTTCAGTCCAACAGAAATGCAGCTGAATACCAGTACTCTACATATGAAGCGACTGTTTACCTGACCTCCAAAACCCCGTTACTGGGTACTGCCCCTTGGTAAGACTGGCTGTTAGTCTTTTTTCTGATGACCCGTAACAACTGTCAAATTTCTACGAATGACAGCCGCGTGATTTACGATGCACGGAGGCGTCTTGGTATATGTAGATCTCTTTTGTCTATTCTGTGGTAATAGATGTTCTATCCACAGACCAATCTAGTCAAGTGTAGCTTAACCAGTATAATAATCGCGCAACAGTAGGGATGGCTTTCATTTTGACAGTTCAACAACATTAATTGCGTTATTTACGTTGCTAAGCAGAAAAATTTAGGCTGCCTTTGTCGGTCAAAGCAGTGGACGGACCCATGGCCGCCGGGAGCGGGATGTAAGAGGATACACGAGTAGGTACCTCCCTGAACTAAAAAAATAAGAAAACACCAAAGAGCATAATAAAGAACTAAACATTTTCAAGGCTGGTTCCTAAAATTTCAAGCAAATATTACAATTTTAAACCTTCTGTGCAATAGTCGACAAAGTACTGAGCTTCTATTTCCGATAGTCCAATCGACCCTAGGCGGGGTGCTAATATTATAGAGCTTGCTTTGCTCGCTCTTGCCTCCTACTCTGACTTAGATTTTAAGTTTCTTCGTGTAATACGATACAATTAGTTCTGTCTCTGTATGACTAGATAAAATAAAACTTATCCCATTCGAAACGAGATGCAAAAGTTATGTAGCTCAGTTAGCTCGCTTTTGTATCTTCCATTCACCTAATTGTTAAACTTTACTTTGTATTCCATTTATGAATGGACAAACGATAACGTAAGATATCCCGAGGGAAGAGCAAAACTACACCCTAATTGCGAAACGCACTATTTATCAGAATCTGAATGGGATTGAAGATTATTTCTAAACAATTGCGTCATTTGTTCGAATAAATTGTCGGCTCAGCAACGTAAATAACGCAATTAATGTTGTTTAACTATCAATATGAAACCAATTCCTACTGATAGCAAGTTACGCAATTACCCCTCTGATCGAGCTTGCTTTATGCATTATCCCTCGAACGAACATAAATTTTCCGGCACCCATGGTCAGCCAGGACAGGCAAATGATTAAGTACCTACTTTTTCTGATATTACTGGGTAGGACCTCCTGTAGCGCCTTGCGATATTAATCTATGATCTTCAGTAAGAAAATATTGTAGATAGACAATCCAAATAGAAAAATCCCAAAAACACTTTGCCCGACCCGTGAATAAAATTCGGGAATCGCACCACTAAACCAATGAGATAATCCATGGGGTAAGACACTAACAGAAGGAATGTCTTGCCTTTTTATAGGATATGGGAAATCATCAAATGACTTCTCCCGCTCTTGGGCGGAGCGGGAGGGCGTGTCAGACTTTTACTGACTAAAACCCACCCGTGTTCCTTCAGTTGCCCATGTGCCAGGGTCACGGTATGTCTTTCAAACAATCTCGCGACCCTGGCAGAGAAGGAATGCCTTCAGTTTCAATATTTGAGACAGTTCAATAACATGGATTGCATTTTTTACGTTGTTGAGTAGATAAATTTTTCAATCAAATGAAGTAATATCCTTCAAAATGATTCAGATTGTGATTGAGTGTTACGCCGAGGGGCGGTATGGGGGGTTCCGTGTGGTGTCGGACGTAAAGAATAGCACCATACCCATTTCTTCCCATCTCGTAAAAGGAGACTAAGGGGCACCAGCGTCGTGAGGGAGTGGCAGTCTCTGCGCCCTCACGTCCCTAGCCGCCGCAGGAGGAGACACCCCGGGCGTCGGAAGTCGATAGCGGACTCCCGGCCACCGTAGGCACGATCTTGCGGGCGGCGAGCACTGGATAGCTCGGCGCCCGGTAAGGACCAGGCTCGGGTCGACGGCGCGTAGTGTTCCACGCGCGCCTCAAAGAGATGTCAGCAGAACTGAAGGGGTCTGCTAGGACCGATGCGTGCCAGGGTCGCGCGATTGTTCGAAAGAGACACCGTTACCCTGGCATATGGGCTACTGAAGGAACACGGGTGGGTTTTAGTCAGTAAAATTCTGACACGCCCTCCCGCTCCGCCAAAAAAAAGGGCCACTAGCGTTCTCTAAGCATTTTAGCACCACACTGCGATCGGCAAGCCGCCTGCCGAACGTGGCGATTATGGCAACCCTCCCAAAATTTGGGGGAGGCCTATGTCCTGCAGTGGACGTATTTCGTATAATGGACGTATTTGTAAATGATGATATTGAGTTTATTACACAATCAGGGTGCTGGAGTTTGGATTTGTGACCATTTGGATAAATATAAATGTTACCGGCGAAATCTAGGTGTACTAAAGATACACTGATTCGACTGGCCTGTTAGTCTAGTGGTTAGTGACCCTGACTGCTAAGATTGTGTTCATCACACAAATCTTTGTGTGATGAACACAATCATTTATTCTGTGTCTGGGTGTAATTTATCTATGATAATATGTATGTATTTAGAAATATATAAGTATATTTATCAGTTGTCTAGTTACCATAGTGCTCTGCCTAGTTTGGGATCAGATAACAGTGTGTTGGTTGTCCTAAGATAGTATTAAGATAGTATACACCTCTGTACAACCCTTTGGGGAATACAGGCGTGATATTAATATGTTGTAGATTGTAGATAGTCATCATGACGTTTCCTACCATACTATAAACGTTACAACGGACGGCATTTATGTAAGTGTCAACATTGTTAAAAGTAATAATTATAGTGTCATCATGCAATTATTATGAGTAAGAATAACAGGTACTTATGTGAATAAGGTTTTATTGATCAGTAGTTTATTTATAGAAATACGAGGAATTTGAAGACGGGATTAGAGAATTACCTGTCCCATTTTCATCCGGGAATTTATAAGCAATATAGAGAAAAAAATAACCAGAGCGCAAAACAGAACCATGAATTCATGAGAGCAGACTTTGTTGGTTGTGAAAAAAAAAAGAAAATTGTTGTTTCATTGAAAAGTGCAATACCTACCCAGTCAAAACGTATGGAACACCATTTTTTTTTTAAACCTACGAAACGTTTCTGCTCTACGGGGTGTCTAGAATCATATGCTGAATTTGATTCGCGGACTGGTTAAAATTTTATTCTAAATTTAAAAAAATATGAGAAGAACTGCAAAGTTCTTCGTTTAGTAACATAAGTGGTTAAAGAAAGATGATAATCATCTCTAGACACAGCAGGGTGGCAGGACCGCGCTCTTTTCTATGAATCGGCGGGTTTTTTTAAAAATAAACGACGAACAATTTCTGCCCTTACCCGATCTTGATTCATACATGAGCTAAATTCATGGAGCGGCTACAGTTAATGCATTAATGTGGGCTGCCATCCTGTATATTGTTGTGGTACCTATCTACAAATAAAAATCAAAATTCTGCCGAATGACAATGTGTGTTTTCAAACATCGTTTTGTCGAGGGAATCGAATCGATTCGAGCGTTGGATTCATCGGAATCCGATAGGTCCCATTTCTCCAAATCGATTTGACCATTAACGATGGTAAAAACTTTAACACGTTCGGCGAAGCTTGGTTGGTAAAAACATATCTATTGTCATCCATCACGTACACGTAACGATTACAAATTAATCGTTATTTTTTGCTTGTTTTGTCAACCCTACAGATAGTGTTGTCCTTGTGTTGTCTCTTTGATTCGAAATTTGAATTTTTACACATTATTATAACAGGAGTCTCCCGCGAAATTCAAATTTCTACCGTTTTTTGCAATTCAAGGACAGGTTGTATATTGATTAAAAAAATATTCGCAACTGTAACAAATATGGCATTACTGAATTATTATAATTTAAATCATCAATCAGTACAACCATTTCATTTCAATTAATCCCATTGAATGACTGTTTCACTAAAAAAAAAAAACCTTTACTGGGATTAAATGAGAAGGTTGTGTTTATAAACAAAATAAAATAAATAAAAATCTTTTATTTCAGACCCTTAAAGTCCATTTGGTTAGTATACAAACAACTTAAAACTAATGTTAGTACTTATGAATTAAATTAAAAAAAATATTAAGTTTATGATTTGAATGATTATAATTCTGTAAATACATGTTTTGCAGTCACGAATCAATATTTTGTTCAAAATACAGCCTGACACTGACCAGCAACTAGCAAAATTCGTTTAAAAAAAATGCATTTCGCTGGCCTGGCGCTTCCCCCTTAAGATGAAAATAAACTATAGAATAGTATTGTAAGGGCACGCTCGAGTGAATTATAAAACTCTGAGACAATTTGTAAATAAAGAGGTTCAAATACGTCAATGCGTATATTCTTATATCAAAAACAATCTATCCGTCTACCAAAAAAAAACGAAGGCTTCTTAGGTAACTAACCGCTTAACAATCTTAGACTTGAGACCAATAACCGATCGCTAGTTTCAGCCAATTAACAGTGATCTCTATCAGTGCTTTACGACACCAAATTTGAGGGTCGAAGTAATTTGGGGGTGGTGCCACTGCGTGACTACATCCCTCACGCGACTTCACACCACCCAACTCTTGGGCTACTAAAATACAAAACGGGTCGAGCCTCGTCGCATTCAGCCAGAGAGGCCGGACGCGAGCGAACGACCGAGTCGCTATAAAAAAAAAGTTGAATTCGAATTTCGAATCTCGCGCTCTTTTGTTTGTCATTGCATTCTATTCGATTGGATTCGAATTGTAGATTCTGATTTATATTGTGATTTTCTGTGTTTATTTGTAATAAAATCGATTCAAGATGGAGGGATGCGGGATGAGCTGTATAAAATATCTTCTGGTGGTCTTCAATGGAATATTTCTGGTGAGTTTAGTTTCTTTTTGTCTCGCAATAATGGACGTGGGTTGAAAGTTTGTTTCCAATCGGAATAAAGAATTAGTTTTTGCGAATACGAAACAGATGTTTCTCGTTTCTATGTCAATGAATGGTTATTTTTGTCACCGGTCGCCGGTCGCTGTTGTTTCCGACTGGTGCAGCAGCTATCAACAACTTAATTTTCGAAACAAGAAATGTCGAACGCAAACTTTTCAATCGAACTCCACAGCACGTGGAATAAATGTCCAATAATTTTAGGTATCTTGTAAACTGATTACAAATTTGATCATCGTGTGAGATTCAAATGTCGGTCACGTTATTTTTAAACGTCAACAAACGATATTTTCGTCCGCAAAACGAAATACGGCGTGTTTCAAGGGTAATTCTGTAAACGTGCGCTTCGCTGAAAACGTAATCTATGTGAATCAGAGTTTGTGTTATTTCAGTTGACATTATAACATTGTGAAGGCTAATCTAGAGAAATGAGCTAATGTTAAATAAATTCTCTAAAAAGTTATGTATTCGGTGACCATTAAAATTTCACGAATTTCTACCTAAGTGTGTATTGCGTACTACTAAACTATATTTTTTAAATACGTGCTATGGAGAGGAGCTATGGATAAATTATGATAAATGATTATATTTCTGCAAGTAGCTTTGTACAAACACTTGCACATCAGTCTTATTTTTAAAACTAGATAAGTTCGGTGTTTCCTAACTGAGTTCTCTGAGAATAAAGGCCGAAACAAATTCCGAGGTCACAGTCTCTTTTAAAGTCAAGACAAAATCATGGTCGGATCATGTGAAGACCATGTAGTTTGGTGTCTGAAATGGTCCTTTGAAGAAAGAACCACACAGATTGAGTGGACCTGTCCAGTCAGAGTACGCATTTGTCACTAGCCATGTGCAGATACTAGTACTTACAGTAGGAGCTTTATTTACACCGAAAGTAGACATGCCATCGTGGAATCATTTTTTTTTTTATATCTCGCAATGGGTTTCTCTAGGTACTGTCGATGCATCGCAAAGCTCGAGCTGCGCATCTTCCTCGCACATCTTACTCGCTCCGCTCAAAGCCTTAGTATTAGGGGAAACGGTCACATAGTTTTGTAGCCTAGCTATCGCATCCTCGCAGCATAGCTACATAGCAGATCTCTGGTGAAGAAGCAGGGGAGGGAACTAAGAATGAAACTAGTTACATACGACATTTCATATTAATTCATTAGTTTATTGAGCTAACATATTTCAAAAAAGCTCCGGTATACAACCTTCTTATCCTATTATGTATATGTAATACAGTAAAAGTGTTTGGATGTTTGTTACTGAATCACGTAAAAACGGACGATCGAGTTGTGCAAGATATATTGATCGTTACATTTTTATAAATTACTGGTTCATTAACATTTTCTCAATTATGGTTCTTACATAAAGAGACAACACAGATACGATCTCTTAAGGCCAATCAAGGCCCACATATCAACTTAAATGGCCAGGTTCGGCCAAACAAGTACTGTAAGAGGTCTGTACAGTTTTCATTTGTATAATGATGACTTTTAAAGTATTGTTGAATAAGTAGGTATCATTTACAATGACTCTAAAGGATTGGTAGGTACATGCTCTAGTTTTTGTGTGATAGAAGTTATAGAAGAATAAAACAGCCAGCTATCATTTGGGGATCTTTGGTAGTGGTTACAAGTCGTCCGAAGCCCGAAAGTTTGACAACCAGTCTTATGAATAAAGAAGTATCGTATTACCCAGTAACTGGGTTGTGGACGTTAGGTAGGCAGTCTCTCTATCTATACTAATATTATAAAGCTGAAGAGTTTGTTTGTTTGTTTTGATTGAACGCGGTAATCTCAGGAACTACGGGTCCGAATTGAAAAAATATTTTTGTGTTGGGTAGCCTATTTATCGAGAAAGGCTATAGGTTATATAATATTACGCTACAATTAAGAAGAGCGGAGCAGTAACGAAAAATGTTGCAAATACTGGGAAAATCGCACGGGTAGGCGATTCGACGCGACGGGAAGGGCCTGGGGAACAAGAAATTTAACGCGGACGAAGTCGCGGGCAGAATGTAAAATATTTGTATTCAGCTGCATCCGGTTAGACTAGAAGCCGACCCCAAAATAGTTGGAAAAAGAAGTCTAGGCAGATCATGATGATTTCATACTAGACAAATACTTTTAATAAAGTAAAGATAAATCATGTCTCGTACAAAATGCTACAATATTTTACTAACACTACTGAATATTTTAATTAAATTATTGTTTAGAATGTTAATAGAGACGCCAAGCAGATCACTCCAAATTATAATATCTATTAAAACTGTTATAACATCTAAACCAAGGCGTATGACTCACACTTGGCCGGTTTTTAATTAATTTAATATCCGAGAAGTAGACAACAAATTTCTTGAATTGATCACATAATATGATAAAAAAAATAGCAGCTCGGAATCTGGATTTGTCACTCATTCCCTTTTACATGAAAGATTATTTACTACCAGTTCTTATTATTATTGTGCATTTTGGCATTCTAAAAGTATGTACGTCTGTAAAATTAAGAAAATCAGCGAAATGAACAAAATTTCGAAAACGGCCTCTTCATCATCATTTTAGCCAAAAGACGTCCACTGCTGGACATAGGCCTCCCCCAAGCACCGCCACTTCGACCTGTTCTGTGCTTCTCGCATCCAACGTATTCCTGCGGCCTTCCAGATGGACCGACCATCTTGAGAAAAACGGCCTCTTAAGAGATATTAATATCATAAAATTGAACTTACCTATTAGATAATTACCCATTGATTCACTAAACTTCAGTTACTCAACCGATTACTATTAATAAAGATACACACAATATTACCATTCTTTTTTGGAATTAATAGAATTCCTTCGTATATCACTGCACTATATTTCTCATGTTTAACTGACTTCTTACTGAGCGTTAATTTTATACCAATTAACCTATATGACAAGTTTACAATTTATGTATTTCCCTTTTGGTCACGGTAAAATGATGTCAAATGAAGGATTTTCCATGGTTTACGTTCAAAAACCAAATACGGTGTGGTAGCTAAGGTTTTACCTATATAAAAGTTACACTGAATGACATCTAATAACATAATAGGTTGGGGAAAAAGTTTCTTCGCATTTTTTAAGAAAATTCAAAACATTTTTTAATATAGTTTATTAACATTTAACTAAAGTATGTAGGTACCATTTTGTTCGATAACTTTTTGCCATCTTGTAGGTAGGGACATGATCCCATTGCTATAGAAATTTTGGGACTTCTGGTCAAAATACCGCGACAAGTGGTTTTGGCAGTCCTCTCGTGATGTTAACCTGACACTGCCTAAAGAATTCTGAAGAGACCGAAACAGGTGGAAATCTGAAGGTGCAAGGTCAGGACTATACGGCGGATGCATTAACAACTCCCAGCCAAACTCTCTTAATTTTTGTTGGGTGGCTAAAGATGTGTGAGGTCTAGCGTTATCATGATGAAAAACCACACCCCTTCTGTTGATTAATTCCGGCCGCTTTCTCTCAACTTCTTGCTTTAATCTCATCAGTTGTTCGCAGTAGAGTTCAGAATCGATGGTCCTGCCTGGTGGTAACAGCTCATAATGAATAATGCCCTTCCAATCCCACCACACACACAGCATCACCTTGTTGCGAGTTAACCCGGGTTTCGCCACAGTCTGTGAAGCCTGACTGGCCTTTGACCACGACCTTTTTCGCACGTTCTTGTCATACGTGATCCACTTTTCATCACCAGTTATCAGCTTCTTCAAAAATGGTTCGGTTTCATTACGTCGTAATAAAGAATCACAAATGAGTACACGGTTCATTAGGTTTCTTTCAGTGAGCTCGTGAGGTACCCAAATGTCGAGCTTTTTTGTGTACCCAGTTTTTTTCAAATGCGCCAAAACTGTTTTGTGGTCAATTTCCAGTTCTTCAGCTACGTCGTAACTACTGGTATGCCGATCTTGCTCCACTTTTTCAAAAATGGCATCCATTTTATCCGTAATAGGGCGACCAGAGCGACGTGCATCTTTGACATCAAAATTTCCGGATTGAAAACGCTTAAACCAAATTTGTGCTACTCGCACAGACACTACACTAGGTCCATAAACATCGCAAATTTTTTTCGCGGCTTGCGTTGCATTTTTATCTTTTTTGTAGTAAAATTTTAAAATGTATCGAATTTCTTCATTAGATTTACTCATCTTGACGGTACGAAAAACAAATGAAAATCACACATTTTCCTAATTTGAATTTGAAATTATGTTCTTTAAAATTTAAACTTTCAATGATTCCAAAACCAGCCAGATACAAATAGTATAGCCAAAGAGATTTTATTACAAGTTCATACATACTATAATGCGAAAAGACTTTTTCCCCAACCTCATATATTACTAAGAGGTAAGGGGTAAAATAAACCCTTCCATGAGTTTTCACTTCTTAAATAATATTAGTTAATTTTGTAGCTTTAATTTTCCGTAAAGATTTTGCTGTTACATTCTACGAAAAATAAGTTATATTTTTAACCGACGAAAAAAAAATGGAGGAGGTTATCAATTTGACGCGTATATATATTTTTTTTTTTGTTTTTTTTTTATGTATGACCACGCATAACTTTTTACATAGTACTTCGATTGTAATAATTCTTTTTTTATTGGAAAGAGTATACTCCGAAGGTGGTCCCATATAAATTTAGAAAACAAAATCGAACCCTAAGGGTCGGAAAACAGGGGATGATTGATTGTTCACTCACTGATTGAAATGTATAACCACGCATAACTTTTTCCAGAGTAGTCCGATTTTGATAATTCTTTTTTCATTGGATAGGGTATACCTTGCCAAGTATTATTAGTACATTAAAGCCACAAAAAAATATAAAATAAAAACTTTTTAACAAAAAATTAAACCGCCGAAAAAACTGAAAAGCAAAAAATAATAAACCTTAAAATTTTCAGTCGGCGCTGAAAAATCAATGAACAAAGATCACTCAAAGCGCCGACTCATAATTTTAAGGTTTATTATTTTTTGCTTTTCTTCTAGGGTGGTGCATTGTTGGCATAGCAGACCTCTGCGCCCAAGTCCAATCTGACTGCACCACTTTGAACCTTCATAGTTACGCCACTGCTGCTGAAGATATAGTAGGTGCTTTTTAGCGTTCTGGAAGCACTTCTTCAGCGTTCTTCAGCGTCCCTTTCCATTAAAGCAACATCTTGATGGATATGTGTTCAGGCTCGTTCTTTCAGACAATTCCATTTTATTTTACTGGCTGCTTATCTGACCTCCACAACCCAGTTACTGACTACCTGTAACGACTGTCAACGAACTTATGAACAGTTACATGAAAAATAAAGAACAATATTTTATTCGGATCCGGATGTAGGTAACAAGCTCCTTCTACTTCCTTATACCGTCATAACTGCTTACCAGAACACTAGATTATATATTTACCTATGCCATGACCTAAGTAAAGTATTAGTCAACCTGTTACTTCGTGAAGTTAAGTGACTGACTCACAACCTCGTCATTGATGGCCGCCATAAAATATCATTTTTCTATTTAAAATGGTGACGCTTCCTTTACATCATGTAATAACTATGTCCTTTGTTACCTTCCACTTTTATATTACCAAATAGAGCGATAGTTGACTTTTTAAATGCAGATTAGTATTCAAAGGATTATTATTTATCGTAACGCTTTTCCGTTGTGATCGTGCCCTTGCTAGCAAGTAATCGGACGGTCACAGTTTACATATTTTTGGTTTTAAATAGCTTGGAGGATATCAATTTTTAGTTCCTTGTCTATCGTCTGATTATACTACGATTTTTCACTACAACCCAGCTTTATTATCTCTACGGTATACTGTCCTATCAGTAATCGAACAGCTAGATTACAATAACGTCTAATACACAGCCGTCAATTACAGGTTAATATTATAATTTCATCATCAACCTAGCAATTTCCCAACTATGTTGGGGTCGCCTTCCAGCCTAATTGGCATATCAGGTCCTCCGCCAAATTGATGATTTAATTACTCATTAGGTATGTACTTAACGACAACTTAGATTGTCCTACCATTTCACTCAAATAATGTTACTTCTAAATTATATTTTGGAAGCAAACACTGCTCACAAACGATCTGGGTCTTTGAGACTTACACCGGAATCATTCGACCGTGCATTTGAATCAGTCATGCGGCTTGTGAATACAAGCCGCTTAAAGTTACCCAAAGGATATAATAAATTACCTTTACACTATCTTCTAAGCATAAAACGTGGCGGGGACGTAATACTAAAGCTCCGTAATTATACTATGAAAAGAAACTATGAGCAACCGTAGATAGATAACTACAACAACAGAAAAGGAATGTGGGTTACAAAATTTTAACATGGATTATATAGTCGCCCAGACCTTATTTCGATTATGGCAGTCAATCTCAACGGAGACTAGCCTTCGGCGCAGGAGATATTATAGTGCACAAGTGTGTGCACAGACGCAGATGCACTCTATCTTCCCTCACACTCATAGTCCGATAGGACCATGGGACGGCACGTAATCCGACACTACCGGAGAGAAATCAGGCACAGGACCAATGGCTTACGTGCTTCCTGAGGCACGGAGGGTTCACACCATCAACTTCCAAACTCAGGGCTGTAACTACGAAATGCAAAATGGTAAAATCTAATAACACTTTATTCGACCTGAACCCCAAGCTCAGCAGTCGCAACCAACCTACCACGAGTGCAACGGGACAGTCTGATGGGTCATGATATTGGAAAGAAAGACTAAAGCTGTGGCGAAATGGTGCTTCTCTTCCCAGCCCATTGATTCCAGCTACTGAAAATCTCCAATCTGGAAAACAGTTGCCTTGGCTAACCTAGATGTCTTTAAACAGACTTGGCTGAAACAAGAGATTGGTCAGGTGATTCATAGATGACTCCACTCTAGAGTGTAAATGTGTTGTAGATCCACAAAGTATGGGACACCTAATATTATGTCCTGCACTTCTGCGTGACCTGTAGTCTGCTCATTACAGGAACTGAAGCCACTGAAAGCGCCAGACTCGTAGTCGAATACTGGGCCAATATACGTTCAATTTAGATTGCCAACGCTCAATCGACTAAGAAAATGTGACACCAGATGGTGTGTAGTTCTAATAAACTCTGTGAATCTACTTCCCTAGTGGCGTAATTGCTAATAGTTACCAGTTACAAAACGTTCAGTAGTGAATAAAGATTCATGACAATCAAATTTGGACGTAAATGGTTCTGTTACTGCTATCTTGGAAACAAGCTCGTCTGTGACTCGTTCGTGCAAATAGCTTTAAAATTACAAACATAGTAGCCACTTTGGCTAGGTATTCGCATTCACAAAATGATCATAATTGGAATTATATAACCGTTCTGACTGTCACGAAGCTAAGTGAATCTTATCCATTATTTCTTTCAGTGACTGGTTCTTTAACGGCTTTGTTAATTGATTTAATGAATCTGTTAGACAGTGGTGATGATTCTGTTATGCACCAACTAAACTTACTTAAGGCGTATTGCTATCTTTTTCTTTGTTATAAAACAAGAAAGAGACGAAAACGAATACGAGTTGTCAAATTTAGTTGATCTAAGATTTTCTTCGACGCAACAAGGACTAACTAAATTCATCACGCTTCTCCAAATTCAAGGCAATTGAGACGTAATTTTGTTTCAGTTCCAGAGCTTAATTTATCTTTTTCTTTCACGATTTGTCAGTAAGACATCATTGTAGTTTAGGTGAGGAACCAGGACACTGAGAAATGGTACATCACACATTATGGCACAAGATAGGTTTATTAAGGTGCTTCGAAAAAATCGAAAATTTGTCAGCAAAGGAAAAAGTACATCTGACGTGATTACAACAGGTAGTTAATGATAAAATCGATGTTATAGGTAAATGCAATGAGTGAAGTCACGCGAGGACATAATTATCCGTGGGCTTAAATTGTTGTATCGTATTTCTTTTTTTTTGCGGTTATTTTTCTGACGCATCATCATCATCATCATAAACTGCCTATATTGTTCCCACTGCTGGGACACAGGCCTTCTCTCGGTGAGACAGAGTGGGCCGTAATACACCACGTTCCGATGCATGGTTCTGACGAATTAAAGAAGAGTCTTGATTAAACACCAATCTGTGAATATCCGCTTCTTATCAATGACTTCCTCATGGATTCCATTTTTTTGTCAAAGAAAACAATTCTATTCCGCAATCGATATAAAATAACTATGATAGTGTTTATAAACATGACAACGTATTGTGTGTCTTGTAGTTCCATTCCCGTCTAAAATCATCGCGTGAAGGACGATCGCGTTTTTGTTATATAGCTCAACAGTCGAAATAAAGCCATTCAGTAGGGTTGGCACGGTTCAATAACTTTGATTATTTATTGTTTAATTTAGTGAAAAGATAACACAAATCATGGAACAACAGTTGCTAGTCAAGCGACACCCGTTTACGGCAGGGGCAAATGCAACCGTCGACACCCTTTTTAGGGTTCCGTTGCCAAATGGCAAAAAACGGAACCCTTATAGATTCGTCATGTCTGTCTGTCTGTCTGTCTGTCCGAGTATGTCACAGCCATTTATTTCCGAAACTATAAGAGCTATGCTGTTGAAACTTGGTAAGTAGATGTATTCTGTGAACCGCATTAAGATTTTCACACAAAAATAGAAAAAAAAAAACAATAATATTTGGGGTTCCCCATACATAGAACTGAAACTCAAAAATTTTTTTTCATCAAAGCCATACGTGTGGGGTATCTATGGATAGGTCTTCAAAAATGATATTGAGGTTTCTAATATCATTTTTTTTTAAAACAATAATATTTGGGGTTCCCCATACATAGAACTGAAACACAATTTTTTTTTTTCTATAAACCCATACGTGTGGGGTATCTATGGATAGGTCTTCAAAAATGATATTGAGGTTTATAATATCATTTTTTTCTAAACTGAATAGTTTGCGCGAGAGACACTTCCAAAGTGGTAAAATGTGTGTCCCCCCCCCCCCCGCCCCGTAACTTCTAAAATAAGGGAATGATAAAACTAAAAAAAATATATGATGTACATTACCATGTAAACTTCCACCGAAAATTGGTTTGAACGAGATCTAGTAAGTAGTTTTTTTTTAATACGGCATAAATCATAAACCACAATTTACCTTTCATTCAGTCAACATAAATATAAATATTAAAAAAAAAAACATTTCATTTCATAAACATAAACCTTATGCATAAACCGTGAATTCCTGCAGGTTTGTACGGAACCCTCGGTGTGCGAGTCCGACTCGCACTTGGCCAGTTTTTTTATCGTGTGGAAATCCTCATGGATGTCCTCCACCCTGGAGTGAGTGGAGGGGTCTGTCAGACTCTTACTGACTGACAACCACACGGTTTTCTGCAGCTACCTTTAGCCGGGGTGCTGGAGTGCTTGCGCATTTCGTCACGCTCCCCCGGCTAGGTGTTGGTCCGCATGAATACATGCGGACCCCGTCACCCTAACGGCCACGAATGGCCGCAGTTCCTTCAGAGAGAGGCGCGCGCGGAATACGGCATAGCGCCGTCACGGGCCGTTCTCAAACCGTCGACACCCTGCCGTTTGTGTGTTTGAGTACGGTGCACAAATACAAGAGTTGCCTTTGCCGCAGACGCGTGTCGCTCGTGAGTTTGAACACAAACACTATAAGCACAACATATTCCAGAATATCGGTGATATGCGTATTTTATGTAGCACAGCATAGTTTTCTCATAATTATTAGTAATTCAAACATGGCTAATTCCTTTAGACATCCTACGCAAGTTCGTAAATGGATGTTGGATACTCGTAAACTTTCTATTGATACTAAGAGCTTTGTTTGTCGAGTACAGACTATAAAATTAATAAGATAGAGTAAGATTCACCTAAGTATTTTGGGCGTGATTAAGTTTCTCTCAGTTAACTAGTTATATTAGAAGTCAGTCCCGTGTGTTGGACGTAAAGAATAGCACCATCCCATTTCTTCCCGTGGGTGTCGTAAGAGGCGACTTAGGGACTTACTATAGAATGGGCAGCAGCGTTCTCTATGCAATTAACCACTATACTGCGATCGCCAACCCGCATGCCAAACGTGGCGATTATGGCAAATCCCCCCAAATTGGCTTATGTCCAGCAGTGGACGTCTTTCGGCTGAAATGATGATGATGATTAGAAGTCAGAGTGTGAGTGCGTTTTAGTAATCTTAATTTTAAAATTTTGCTGTGCCCTTACAGGCAAGACGGCATGCAATAAATGAATACGAGTGTATTCATTGCTTCTTCAGTCGAGCTATTTGTAGCTAATAACTGCCGCACCAGTCGGTTGATTAGGGTAAGCAACGCTTTCCGCAGTGGGTCCATGTTTTGGTGATCATGTGACCATCTTAATATACCGAAATCTCTCCATGCCTCGGAAAGTACGTGAAGCCGTTGGACCGTTATCATACTTGAATCTTCGACAGTCTTTACGGGTCAAACCCCGAAAACCTGGCAACCAGTCTTACTAAGGCGTATCGTGTTGCCCTGTGCCTAATAACTGTGTTGTGGAGGTCAGATGGGAAGTCACTTCATGTTAACTACTGGTATTCAGCTGACCCCAATAGTAGGAAACACGCTAGGCAGATTGATTGAGTGTTCTTTGAATTATAAATGTAAACTATGCCATCAGTGACACGGTTACAATGAAATCTACAAAAGCTGTTAAGTACTAGAGGAACTGGTCAAAACGAAAAGCTTAGACCTAACACAAATTAATAGTAGTTACAGCTAATGTAATGTTAAGGGAACAATTAACATCTACATCTACACTGTACCCACGAACTAAATGTTAATTATAATAAAAGCTCATAACAACTCAACGCCCTACATCTCAAAGTTTGGAAGTAATTGAAATTGATTTTGAAGCTCAATTTTACTAATTGATAGAACATTCAATTAGTTTGTATCAATTTCATTTAAAACGGTATAGTTATGAACAAGTTGTATTATATATTGATATATTTATATAATTTCATCAATTTGCCATTAAGGTTTAATACACAGCACGCAATATACAAATTTAATTGTTTATTCTTTGGTAGCACCTAACTCAAGAGTTTCATTAGGTATCTATATATTATTGATTGCAGTGATGTGAAATTCCGATTCAATGAACTATTCAAACTTCGATGACCGCTTTTTATTATTAACCCAAAGCAACTGATGCTGCAGTCCCACGGCCCATTAACCAATGGGCCGCGCTAGGCCAGGGCCAGTCACGGCTCGTGCCGAGTATTTCTATATTAACAAAGTAAAAAGTCGCGCTACACCACGCTGCGCGTTTACGCGAACTTACCGAATCTCGATGAATCGGACGGGCGGCGACAGGCCGCCACAAGCCTCATTGGATGTAACGGTTCTTACGGTCTGTCGGCCAGCAACCTGGCCCGGTGCGGCGCGGTCCGTCCTTAACAGTTAACAGGCCGTGGGCCCGCGGCATCACTTTCGAGCTGCGATACAAAAATTTGTTTACCTATAAACTTCCTCATAATCAACCTATAATTTTCCCACCTCTGGGACACAGGCCTCCACTCTTCGGGACGGGGCGACTGAAATCTACCACGCGCGCCCAGTGCGGGAGATGTCCCATGTCTTTTGGGAGCAGTGGTGATGAAATTATTTACATAAAGTGCCTGAATGGGTTCGAACCTACGACCTACAACTCGAAGTCGGGGCCGATACCACTGGGCTACCACTACTGTCTCATTAGTTAACTCATCTTATTTAACACATTTATCTTAACAAACCTGTTTAATTTAATAATTACCACCATTTCTTAATTACATTAAATAATATTCTTAGTCAGCGTTAGTATCTTAGTAGTAGGTATGTTAGTAAATGACGCCTGCGTGACCTAAACGATGCATCTACTGACATGGAATAAACACTGCAATTACATGACAAGAACAAAACGTGACGAGTCTTAGGTTTTCTCATGTTATTGTATGTACATGCTATGTTGAAGGTATGTGAGCAAAACAATGTTGCATTATACTAAGCTACATTTAAAAAAAACTTTATTCTATAAAACAGACATATCTAGCTTGCAGAGTAAGCAAGCTGAAATGGCAGTAGGGTCGCCATGTTTGTCGAAGTTCTAATGACCGGTAGAGTTGACGAGTCCTGAAAGCAATCCGTGTATTGGCAAACGTACTGTGGGATGCCCCTTAGCTAGACGGAGCAGCGACCTTAAAAAGGTGGCTTCAACAGACATGCTGCGAAAGAGACGAGACTAGTTTTGATAGAGTAAATTTTCTAGCCTTAGGTACTTTTGCGCTGGTGTCAATACATAATTTCATCGAGGTTATTGTTAACAGCCACAAAATAAATTATATTCTGCTGCAACATTCCATTTCACATCGTATAACAACAATCCAATAACCAAATTACCCTTGAACCGAAATCAAAACACTCCTAAAATTATTAAATTAAGAAAAATATTGTGTCAGCCCTGACCTGTTAGATCACCATTGCGTAGTCCACGAGACTATGTCATAATGGTTTATTTAATCATCCGCTTACTCGAAGCGCCTCCACGCATCGATGTGACTCATTAAGAGTACACACGACGACATCATGCTATACATTTAATACCGGAGAAGGACCAGGCGCACAACCAACGGCTTAACGTATTTCCCAAAGCACGAGGGTATCACACCGCCAACTTACAAACTTCGGACTAAAAAATGTTAACGGAATTACCCTCGGATTGTCATCCCATGGGACTATGAGAGTGTGTGCCTTGTGCATCGCCGCGATCGCTTGCTAGTCTCTGCTGAGATTGGCCACCATTGTCGAAATTCAGTCTGAAGGACTAACAAGTACATTTCCTGTATAACCTGACCTCATATGTCACAGAATACATAATAGTACAAGTGCATTGTCCTACACAATCAGTACAATGCGAGGTCAGCTTACACTAGAAATGTTTGGCCAGAATGGTCTTGCGTACAACACTGCTAAAACAAGATGGACACACGTGTCTTTTTAATTGATATAAAAACAAAACTTTTAAGTCCAGCAACCTTGCTCGCAGTTGAAATGGGTTAAAGTTTCGCTCCAAATTGACGATCGCGACGAGACTGTTTTTATTGCGTTATGTTTTTGCCATGTGTTGGTAATATAAAACCGTAATATAGATAGAAGGCGTGTTTTTGAAATGAATTGGATTTTTTTTAACGATCGTCTTTAGAACATTGGTAAAAACGATCCATAACACCCACCTCAAATAAGCATTTTTCTTATAAACGTACAGCCTCGCTATTCACATATGTGTAGCCAAAGGAAACAGAAGTTTACTTGTATAACCGTAGCAAATAATTAGTCAAATCAAAATAAACCTACAAACGTGATTTGTAGTTGTTTACACGGTTCAGTCCACACATGCTAGGGATTTTGGTCATGTTAACCAACAGGGGGCATTGTTTAGAATATTAATGTAACACGTGGTTCAACAGTAGTCCGCCATGGCCATGAATTAACACGATAGCTAAGTGTGTAAGTTGAACAAAGGAAGGAATCAAGAGCATGAATATCTCCAATTCGTCACCAGCATCATCCTACTTATCCAGATTTGTTTTGCGTTGAAGATAATATGTCAAAGACATTTTATTCAATCTAGGTTGAGTGTCGACACTTGTTGAACATCCAAAATACATATGACTGACTGTATTATGTATTTTTGGACCAAAAACGCCCTTCACCACTTCCTAGAGTTTTAGACGAGAAGAAGAAGTGGCCTAACAAAAAGCAGCATAGCTGTCTGTTAAGTTAGAACAAATACCGTTGAAGTTTTAAACTCAAACATAAAGCATTTATTTCAATTAAACCATCTACGGGCACTTTTGTTTGATTTGTTAGGGACCGGTCAGAAAATGAAGCCCATTCTTAAGCTAAAGTCTTCTTCTTCGATCCATTTCTGTCTGCCACCGTCTCAGTATTTAATGATAAATGATACTTATTTCTGTAAAAATTGGTAACCCATAACCCAGTAACTGGGTTGTAACTGTGTGAGGTTTTCTTTAAATAATAGTTCAAAAAAACACTTCCACATGTTAGAATGAAATTATGTTTTTAAAACTAGATTGAGTGGTGAGAGGTGTAACGATGTTTCCTGACTGACGACTCCAAGTAGAAAGACCGAAACAAACTCAGAGGTCATCGGTCGCATGTCCAAACATAATCTTTGGGAGTCAAAGTAGTAGTATTCATATATTTACCCCCTTTCTTTATAATCAACCCCGTCAGTCTGTCACTTCCACATGCAAATGGTATTAATTTATACCTAATATAAAAATATTCGTGAAATAAATAATAGTTTTAAAAAAACTAAAAAACACGCTTCCATTGAAAACCAAACTAAAAAGTACAAAATAATGGAAAAAAAGCGTGGGGTGCTTTTTAAGGTATTTTTTTATTGATATCAGGCACCCCACGCTTTTTTTCCATTATTTTGTACTTTTTAGTTTGGTTTTCAATGGAAGCGTGTTTTTTAGTTTTTTTAAACTATTATTTATTTTCTATTTTTTAGGGTTTTTCTAATTTTGAGACGTATGTCAGCGTAGTTCGTGACGTATGCCAGCGTAGTTTTCGAAGACAGTTTTTTTGCTGTCCTGGTAACCCTGGCAAGGATAATGGCACAAATTAGTTTGTGACGTATGTCAGCGTAGTTTTCGAAGACAGTTTTTTTGCTGTCCTGGTAACCCTGGCAAGGATAATGACACAAATTTATGAAATTATTGCATTGTCATCGGTCCTTGACAGGTGTGCAAAGTTTGAATGAAATCTGGTCGTTTAAAGTGGGCCAAAATCACGCTATAAGGAGTCGGTTACAAACAAACATACAAACATACTAACATACAAACATACAAGTGAAGCTAATATAAAGCGTGTAAAATACAAAAAGTTGGGTGTATAAGTACACCTCTGCCCAACCTTTCGGAGAAACAAGGCGTGATGATATGTTTTACACAAACTTACTAGAAATCGATTTGTTTCAGTTGGAAAGTTCCCTCCCTCTACGGAAAATTTTCAATAGTTCACCTGAATGTATAATTTGATATCCAATTGTCATTATAATTATTTCCGTGACCGGGTCATTGGATCCTAAGCATTTATATTGTTCCATACAAGGTATATGTTTACCACTCAGGGCGGTACGACCTGTGACGTGGTCATTAATTATGTACACTCCATCAATCAATACTCATCAATGCATTTCTACTTAGACAGAATGATTTCTTATTCATTAGGTGCTTGGCTGATAGAAACGTTAAGTGGAACTTATGGATCACAAAAGTTTTTCTCTAGCTCTATAATACTTACGAGTTTTAGGCCGGTCGGACCCAAACAGGCGCTTTACTTTTGGAAATTATTTCATCACAAACGCTCTCCAAAATGGTGAAGGAAAACATCGTGAGGAACCCGGTATGTCCTAGAACCAAAAATTCTAAGACATTTTACAAACCCGCACTTGGTGCGCGTGGTGGATTATCGCCCACAGAGAAAGCCCAAGGTGTCCCAGCATTGGGAAAATCATAGACTGCTTATGCAGTAATAGTCAGCAGTTTATAATTAGTTTGTGGTCTTTCCGATATTGCGCTACAGCGTTTGATCCTCTACTTGGCTACCTACCTAAAGAAATCTTGCTAGGGTTATCTCCACTGTAAATTCATCAATAGCCTCCCGCCCTGAACCCAATTGATTAAGGGTGGGTGCAGCATGTTTTCATCTTCCACTTCTTTCTCCACTGCTTCCTTGGCCTGATTCTGGAGGTCCTGACTTCGACATGATTAAAACACTTTCTTTTTCATTATATTCCACTATCTACTCCTACTTCCAGTAACATGGTTGGCTTCAGACTCTAGGTCCACTGAAATACATGATAAGTCTGTTAGTTATCCTTGACCGGTTTCTCTGAAATATTTAACATGCTTATAAAATTTAATCTATCATATTTTTGTAAGCCACATGAGAACATGAATGCGGTCACAATTAAGCTAGAAGGTGTATTTTTAAATCGACACTATGACCGGGTCGTGAATTTAGGTCGCGCGCGCCCGAGAAGTAAGTACCTATGACATAGGTCGATATCAGTTTAGGTACCATACAATCGTGGAAAATATTGGAATATTCTATAATGTCTTGTCTATTGTAGTCTATGACAAGTCTATTCACCACTAGTAACAATACTCTGATTCTTGTAAATATAGTAATAGTTAGAGATGATTCAGATTTAATAGAATAGTGTAGATGACACAGTTTACTTTGAAATGATACCTGTTCTCCTACAGATGAATTGAAGTGCATTGCCAACTGGTCGGAATATATGAAAAATAAACGTGACCGCACTGTATCTATTAATGATTTGTACTATATTGTGTAAGCACCAATAAAATTGTTTCAAGTTTATTACAATAAAAGAGGAGACACTCAGTAAATTAAAGGAATAAATAATTATTTATGATGGAGATGATTTTAATCAGCAAACATATTGTCGTAACTCAATCACACAAGCTTACCAGCATTTCATTCTAGGGATTTGGTTCTTGTTTACCTACTTACATTACCTACCAACATACCCCCACCGCCGTATCTCTCCATTGAAGTCGTGGTGGGCTTGCGCGCACTTAGACTCTAGGTTTGTATCGATAGAATTTACTTTGCCGAAATAGGTCTATGGTGAGGAGCTAAACCAAGATAGACAGAAAACCGCAGGACAGCATTTAGCTAGCTGTTGGGCAGTAGTAACCCCATGCACCCTATCTGCCGGGAGAAGTCTTCTTCCTCACCTCTAGCTTGCCTTCATTGGTCGGCTGAAGTGAACAATGATAAGGAAAAGAGCTCTCACCCCTTTCTTGCATACCTAGTCTGATAACCATGGACTACCTCTTCACTCCTCTTAAGCACCTCCACGCATGCTGCTCCTTTGTCATTACGACAATAGGTGCTAGAGACCGTTTTCAGGGTTCATTATCGCGTGTGCAAGTCACCCCTTGCCATTTTATCTATATAATTTCAAAGGTTACCGACATAGCCCGAAGAATTGCCAAACTTAAGTGGCAGTGGGCAGGGCACATTGCTCGCAGAACAGATAGCCGATGGGGTCGGAAGGTTCTGGGGTGGCGACCGCGTACTGGAAGACGTAGCGTTGGAAGGCCTCCCACAAGATGGACCGATGACCTGGTCAAGGCCGCAGGAATACGTTGGATGTGAGAAGCACAGAACAGGTCGAAGTGGCGGTGCTTGGGGGAGGCCTATGTCCAGCAGTGGACGTCGCGTCTTTCGGCTGAAATGATGATGGCGATGATGAATTTCAAATAAAAACTCATTGTAGTTCCATTATGCACTTAATGTGATTCTGTAACTTCGAACCTCAGTTAAGTGTCCGCACACAATTCAAAAGCGACCCTGCTTTAAATATATCATTGCAGATTCACACTTCGAGTGCATTGGAATTTAACAGTAGAATAACATCATAATTTTATGATCGAGTTTGCGAAGTGGACATCAAAATAGAATAATCGTCCTGATGTCATGCGATGCTATCACGCTTCTGTAACAATTAGACCAATTTACTCGAAAACCTACATACGACAGATGTTCAACAGATTTTCAAGATCACTTTTAATTTCAAGGTTCAAATTGTTAAAGTTGAGAGACACATATTGTAATTGTTAACAGAAGTTTGATTATGTATACATCTGCTTCGTCACATCTGGTTGGTTACAATCAAACATAGACTGTGTTTCCTCATCCTTTTCTAGTTCTTCAATAATTTGCATCTACGTTTAACTGAAACTTACTAGCTGTTGCTCGCGACTTCGTTTACAGGATCCTGGATGATAGCCTATTTCCTTACCCAGGTCTTAGCCTATCAGTGTGTCAAATTTCTTTCAAATCCATTTAGCCATTGTAGCGTCAACGTTAACCAACAAACTTACTTTCGCATTTATAAGATTTTACTGAAACTGTATTAAAAACTATGTCTTTTGTTTTATTTTGACGTTAACCCATCTTCCTCTTGATCTGCAATTTAAAATTCTGCTGTAATGCCATCGAGATCTTAACGGCACAAATTGTTATTGGCAATTGTTTTTATGCTAACTACTAAATATTCATTAACTTTCCCATTCTTCTTTAAAACCACATTGTCAATCAAGATTCAAGTTTTTGGCCTGTTCTCATTACCATTGTATGTATGAACGAAAATTTGCAATATATTCCGTCTGGCTTGGATTGACAACACGTCTGTTTTTTCATCGATTTATCTGTCTCACTGCTTTAATTAATTAATTATTCAATACTGTAGACGTTACTGTATTGAAATTCAGCTGAGAGCAATATCTGGTTTAACTGAAAGCTGATATCGAAACTCAAGGACTTATGTGAGGACGGATGTTGTTGAAACGCAGGCTTACAGTGTAACTATAGAATATATCAATCTACAGCTGTCCTTGTGTGGCAAATACAGGATGAAATTGAAAACTTGCGACAACTCGAAATAGGAGGTTAAGTAAAAGATACCTAATCATTATAAATTATCATTTCCAAAGTCTAAATCCTTGAAAAAGTTATTATCATCGTCTTAGATAAAGCAAAGTTAGCATTAAGGGCCTTCTTGTAGACACGAATTAGCGGTTTTCCAGTAAATAAAAATGTAAATGAGAAAACTATAGTGTCTATTTTAGCGCGCGCCCGGTAAAGTATTCCATTCATAGCAGAGTTCACAATATGAAGAAAGTCGTTAGCCTCTTTTTTCCGTTCCTATGAAAAAAAAGGGCGAGCGATAACGTTGTCAAATCGCCTGCCTACACGCATGTATGTGCATCCCTTTCTTTAATGACATGTACTTGATTTTCTTTATCACATTGAATTCTATATTTCAATTTGGCGCACCATCCTGTATTTTTATATTACCTACATAACGCAGTACCCACACATCATTTAAGATTTGTTGATGTTGTCCAATTATAAAAACATGACACATGTCAAATGTTGCAATGGTCGTCAAGACACTGAGCTACGTACTCTTCAATTTACCATTTAGCAAAATGATGTAACAGCTACAAGATGGAAGATATTACGGAATTGATGACGACATCCCACGGAAGCCAGTTTTAGCAGCTCTGTAATAAAAACATAAAGTCTGCCGTAAAAGAAGCTATCATGTCACCGAGCTGTCTGTTAGATCTTTATGGTTGTCGCACCTGTTAACTTATTCTTGTTGTTCATGCAATACCTACTTGCATAATCGATTTTTCTATAAAGCTTTGTTGCAGCAGTTGTCAATTCATTTCGGAGGCTCATCCTTTGTCATGTTTATGTTGAAGTGTCGTGGTAAATGAAAGACGTCTACACTGGATAACGGTTCGATTTATTGTCTTCACATAGATTGAACGTAGAAGATCTTAATATATTGCTTACTTGGCTAAACCTAAATAAGGTGTGCTTACACCCACATTCATTATAATACTAATGATACGTACTTACATACACGACATACATATCTCTCCATTTAGCATTTTTCTGGTTTAGCAGGTTTCTGAAAGGTTTTCTATTGATATAATGAATTATCCTGTCATTCTCTCATACTAATATTGTAAACGTAAAAGTTTGTATGTTTGAATGTTCCGTTGTTTTGATGTTTGTTACTTAACGTAAAAACGGCTGAACGAATTTGGATGCCATTGGGCACACTGATAGTTGACAACTATTTTAATACAAAGGATACTTTTAATTCTGGTGGTACGTTTCCGTGGGATATTTTCCGACATCCACGCGGGCGAAGCCGCTGTTGAAAGCTTGTTATTCAACACATACAATTTTTGTATTCGTCACCAGCATACTAAATAGATTTAATTCCAATAATATACGAGTAAAACCAACAACTTAATATAAATAGAAATACTATGTAGGACGCGCCTGTTGACATTGAACGAAATAACCATAGCAGTACAATACCTTGACGCCATGGAAATACAGTGACGTCATGACTGCACCATGATTTAGGCCTCGTACGCACTAGCGGTTCGAAAACGCGGGATCTGTATGTATTCCATAGTAATAGTATGGTTGTGCACGTGAGATTGCATTACGAAATATATGTTTTCGCATTGTAGATACTGGCTCGCAGATTTTATTATGAAAAGTACCTATCGACATTCTGTGGTGTTTTTTTTTTGGATTGTAAATCATCAAATGACTTCTCCCGCTCTGGGCGGAGCGCCATGTCAGACTTTTACTGACTAAAACCCACCCGTGTTCCTTCAGTTGCCCGTGTGCCAGGGTCACGGTATCTCTTTCGAACAATCTCGCAACCCTGGCAGGCATCGGTCCTAGCAGACCCCTTCAGTTTTGCTGACATCTCTTTGAGGCGGGCGTGGAACACTACGGGCCGTCGACCCGAGCTTGGTCCTTACCGGGCGGCGAGCTACCCATTGCTCACCGCCCGCAAGCACGCGCCTACGGTGGCCGGGAGTCAACTATAGACTCCCGACGCCCGGGGCGTCTCCTCCTGCGGCGGCTAGGGATGCGAGGGCGCAGAGACTGCCACTCCCTCACGCACCCCACCTCCTCCTTCGCGAGCATTACTGCTTCGCAGAAGGAGGTGACGGCTTCCCATGCCCTCTCGTTCCGTACCATGGCTCGCACCAGGGCCGGACGCGAGAGGTCGCCGCCGCCGATCACCTCCACGAGGACACGGGCGGTGCTCCGCCCAGGCAGGGCACACCTCCACCGTAAATATATGTTTTCGCTTTGTAGATACTGGCTCGCAGATTTTATTATGAAAAAAAAACCGGCCAAGTGCGAGTCGGACTCGCGCACCGAGGGTTCCGTAAAAACGTTGTAGTACCTTTAAAATTATTAAAAATATTTTTATTATATGATGTAATTAATAATTTATGGTTTTCGCAATTTTTCCTTTATCTGTGCTATAAGACGTTGCTTCGTACCAAATTTCAAAATTCTAGATCGACTGGAAGTACCCTTTAGGTTTTGATTCCCTTGCGAGTTTCGAAAATTTGTGGAAATTTGCGGCATAAACGGCTATATCTTTTGATTGCGTTAGCTTAGAAGTTTGATTTTTTCACAGCTCCAAGGGACAGTAGACTTGAGTATTTGGTATAAATTTCAGCTTGATACCTTCATGCGTTCCTGAGAAAAAGGGTCTTGACAGACGGACGGACGGACGGACGGACGGACGGACGGACAACAAAGTGATCCTATAAGGGTTCCGCTTTTTCCTTTTGAGGTGCGGAACCCTAAAAAGTACCTATCGACATTCTGTAGTCTTAAAAAAATTATCGGGATGCTATCGCATGTCGTTGTACATATGATGACGGCGCTGTATACGTTTTATAATTTTCAAGCCAGAAATCCAATAGTTCTGAAATAAAATTGAGTAAACTCCAGTCGCAGTTCGTGTTTGTATGTGGGTTAGCATTTTTAGTTGTTTCAAACCGCGTTTACCGCAGGTGTTTGCTAAGCCTAACTCAAAAATGTTTGCTGCAACAGCAACCATCTTGCCTCTACGTACTAAGCGGCTCATGGGCGGTTTAGTTTGTTGCGAGTTGCGTAGCCATGAACTTCGACACGAGAAATTTATTGTTGAAATTCTATAACATAAAGCATTTGGAATTGCAAAGGAGCAGAACATAATAACGGAGAGTGAAAACGCAGACAATGAAGAAAAAATTTTTTGAACGGATATCACAAACTACCTAGATGGCGTCCATTTTGGTTTATCTTCTGACAGTACTTACTCTACCTCCAAAAGGTCCAATCCGCTTGAGAGCTTGATGCGGTTCAACATCGCGTCAGGCGGCTAGCCGCTCAAACGAACCGCCTAGGCGGCCAACCGCTAGTGCGTATGATTTCTTATTGTCAAGGCATCCATTCATTCACACATGCTTGTTAAAACAAGGAGATGTTACGATGATGACAATTTGTGAGTTACGACATTTTGCAACTGTTGTGCCATATCTGGCCCCACCTTATTTCGGAATACAACTGCTGACCACGATTTATATGTACAAGATAAATTAAACGTTATTTTTAATGTAATTTGGACATCAATATGATGCTAATTTTTATTTATTTTTTTTGTACTGAAAGACACTGAAGTTCCAACATCATTTCACTTAAACACCGTTTTAGTATCTACATCAGCCGGGATAAAAAATTAAGCAACATAATTTTTACACGCTTTATATTAGCTTCACTTGTATGTTTGTATATTTGTATGTTTGTATATTTGTATGTTTGTTGGTAACCGACTCCTTATAGTGCGATTTTGACCCACTTTAAACGACCAGATTTCATTCAAACTTTGCACACCTGTCAAGGACTGATGACAATGCAATAATTTCATAAATTTGTGCCATTATCCTTGCCAGGGTTACCAGGACAGCAAAAAAACAGTCACAAACTACGCTGACACATACGTCTCAAAATTCGAAATACCCTAAAAAATAGAAAATAAATAATAGTTTAAAAAAACTAAAAAACACGCTTCCATTGAAAACCAAACTAAAAAGTACAAAATAATGGAAAAAAAGCGTGGGGTGCCTGATATCAATAAAAAAATACCTTAAAAGCACCCCACGCTTTTTTTCCATTATTTTGTACTTTTTAGTTTGGTTTTCAATGGAAGCGTGTTTTTTAGTTTTTTTAAACTATTATTTATTTTTAAAGTATTTACAAAGCAAATGCAAGTGAAAAGCCGGGAAAGGATGCTCTCTGATGTTCTTCAGAAAGGTCAGATGCGTAGTAATCGCAACTGGCGCGCGTATGTGATCATATGAATGAACGTAAACGGGGCAAAAGGAGTATGTGAGGATCGTGACAGGCTTTCTGTTACTTCTGCCTACCCCTGTGGGAATAAGGCGTGAGTTTATGTGTATAAAAAATATATTTAGAAATAAGTACTTACGTATTATTGGATAAAAATAGAGCAAACCAACCAACAGGCAGGTGTTATATAAAATCCACAATAAGTACGCTAATCGAATGCATAATAAACAAACGCAACGTGACTCACAGGAAATGTGCCGATCAGAAGCGAGATTTGCGGCTGAATAATTTTCACAAGGTCGCCACCAAAGTGGACAATAACAAATAACAACCATGCAGTTGTGATTAACTAAAATGGTGAACTAAAGCTAGCTACAAATTGTACAATGTTGTTTAGAACATACTTATATACACAGAATCTGAGCGGTAATTTTGTAACACGCTAACATTAGGAATGCGTTTTATTTTGACAGTTCAACAACATTCATTGCGTTTTTGTGACCTTACTGGACAGACACGTTTTTCGAACATATGAAGCAATGAATTAGCACGGTCCTTCAAATTAATCCAGATTCTGATTGATAGTGTACTATGTAATTAGGGTGCAGGTATCGGAAAAAGATATCAGAACGCAAATGGAGTCAGGCAGGACACCTGGTATGACGTAGTGATGACAGGTGAAATAGGGCTGTAATGGAGTGGCGTCCAAAGACTAGTTAGTCGAGGGGTCGGTCCTTCGACGGCGAGATGAGTGGGCGACATTGTTGCCATCGTGGACACAACCTGGATGAGGCTGGCACAGGAGCGTTAGGATAGGCACAGGAAAAAACAATTAATAGTTAGATGTATAGACGAAGAAAAGACGAAGACGAAGAAGAAGTAATTTTCAGAAAAGATACGTAATGAAAACATTTTTACTGCGGAATGATAATTTATGTACCCATCGGTAGTTTACGTCTGGAAAATAAATCTTAACTTCTAATTACTGTACTGTTTAGGAAATAATTTCCCAAGAACTAACCGTGACCAGCAAAGTTTCAACACTTTTGACACGAAATCGTCTATTTTATGTGCAGTTTACGGCCCATTTCCTTGGCCGCTCACACAACAGTCTATAGGGCAGCGTGACCCATTTTTATGGCCTCTATATCAAACTGACACAGTGGAACATTCAAGCCTGCGATGTTTTAGATTTATGAGAAGATGTTATCGCATACAGTTCCTTCTTGATTGTCTTCAGATGTAAAATTGTAGGCTCTCTTGTTACTGCGTTCTTTACGAATTATAAAATGATGTTCCAATGGCCCCCACCTGTCTAGAAATAAATCTTACAGGATAATGTTGTATGGATATTTGCATTTTAGGTTCATTTTACTCCTTAGCGCAATCTTCCCTTTATGCCTTTTGACACTATCTGTATCAACTACAACAACACAGATGAATCTTTAATTATATCATATTTGAACTATGACATTGTAAAATCATCTAAAACTCTGAATTCACATGTCTAAACCTAATAGGAAAAGAAAAAAAAAACATTATAAAGAAATAACGAGTTCTTTGTGGTAAAACTTACAACATAAGCATAATAATCAGTCTAAAAAGGTTCTCATGCTGGGACACCAGCATCTTCTATGTGGGAGGGAGTGCGTCTCAATTCACCATGCGGAACCTGTGCGGGTTGGTACTTGGTAGATGTCACATTCACCGTTTCGAGAGCAGTGGTGACGAATTACTTTTATACTACCTACAACTCGTAAGGCGCGCTGAAAAAAAACACAAATGTAAAAAAGAACAAGTTAAGGGAAATATGTTAACATCGTGCATACTCAGGGGCTCGTCTAGAAACAATATATCGTTAAATCAAGTACCACAAGATATAACATTACTAGTATAACAAGAAGAATCAACATCAACCCATTGACACCATAAATCACGGTGTGAAAACAACGTGTGAACGTAGGCGTTGCCAAATAGCAATCGGATATTGCTACTAATTGACAACTCCCACCTGAAGTCGGATGTGTGAGTGGAAGACGGATTTTGGAATGACAGGCGGTAAATTAAACTGTTTATTAATTTCATTGATCGTGATCGAATCAGAAACTAAGCGAACCAAGGTGGTCGCAGATTTGCTTTGATTCGAAAGAGTTATCGTGGCCCTGGCACAGTCAACTGAAAGTACACGGATGGATTTTAATCAGTAAAAGTCATATCATCATCACCATCATCATTTCAGCCGAAAGTCTCCACTGCTGGACATAGGCCTCCCCCAAGCTCCGCCACTTCGACCAGTTTTGTGCTTCCCGCATCCAGCGGGTTCCTGCGGCCTTCACAAGGTCATCGGTCCACCTTGTTGGAGGCCTTCCAACTCTACGTCTTCCGGTACGCGGTCGCCACTCCAGAACCTTTCGGCCCCATCGGCCATCTGTTCTGCGAGCAATGTGCCCTGCCCACTGCCACTTCAGTTTAGCAATTCTTCGGGCTATGTCGGTTACCTTGGTTCTCCTACGGATCTCTTCATTTCTGATTCGATCGCGTAGGGAAACTCCAAGCATAGCCCTCTCCATCGCCCTTTGGGTGACTTTCAGCCTTCTAATAAGGCTCATTGTGAGCGACCACGTTTCGGTTCCATATGTCATCACTGGCAACACACACTGGTCAAAGACTTTCGTCTTGAGACACTGCACAAAAGTCATATACGAGAAGTCATTTGATGATTTGCCAAAAAAAGGGAGAATTAAAGTATCCATCATAGCCCGAAGAATTTCTAAACTTATGTTGGCAGCGAGCAGGGCATCTGTATAGCTTGCAGAACTGGTAGTGATGGGGCCGATAGGTTCTGGAGTGGTGAAAGCATACCGGAAGATACCTATAGTTTTGTAACGCGTCCCACAAAGTGGGCCAATGACCTTGTGAGGGCCGCGGGAATCCGCTGGATGTTTGAAGCACAGAACGGTCGAAGTGGCGGAGCTTGAGGGAGGCCTACTGTCCAGCGGTGGAGCTCTTTCGGCTGAAATGATGACGATGATTCATTTAATTTCACAAGAGCAATGGTGGCCCAGTGATATCAGGATAATTAGTGCTAATACAAATTTTGGAGAAATTTCATAGTTTGTAATAACCCACTAAACACTCATGCATGAACTAGATCACGTACCTACACTATATTTTAAATAAATCCTATTAATGAAAACAACAAATTATTACAAACTAAGCAGTAGCTTAGTTTTTGAATATTACGAATAGGTGGCCGTTTTTTAACAATTATTATTTCAGACTAATATTCCTATAGGAATGAGCTGTATTGTATTGATATATCTAGTTTTCAGTAGAGATTGTCACTAAAGTTTGGCTTTATACAGCTTGTGACCCAACAGACTTTATAAACTCAAAATTTTGTTCAATATAGGTATGTTTTAATCATCATTTATTCATCTTGGTCTGTATTCCTGTCTTTAAAATATAAAGCGTGAGATATTATGCGGAAAACAAACAGACATCTGTTTGCTATTAATACCGTATATACTTTCATGCGCATTTAGTAAAAAAGCTGTAATTTTGACATAATATAGGTACACAGACACTTCGATTTTAGATAGATGATAAATGAAAATTTAAGACTTATATAGTTTTGTCATGGATGTCATTGTCAGAATTGAACCAAATGAAATAGGACTACACGGGAAGCACCAGCTTTCAAATGACAAAAGAATCATCCAAATCGGTTGACCCAGTCTAAAGTTCTGAGGTAACAAACATTTAAAAAAAATACAGTCGAATTGAAAACCTCCTCCTTTTTTTAAGTCGATTAAAATATAACCTAAGGCCTGTGTCCCAGCAGTGGGAACGTAATAGACTGATTATGTATGTATGAAAATATAATCGAACCTTTCTCTTCCATTAGATCTTCGGCATCGTGATTATAGCAGCAGCATGCGTGGACATGGGGATGATCAAGGGGTTCGCTGGCATGGAGCCGACCGGCCATGAGACTGATGCTCTCCTGATAGCCATTGGTGTCCTTATCATCATCATCGCTGCTTTCGGCTGCTTCGGTGCCTGGAAGGAGAGTCCTAAGCTGTTGTATATCGTGAGTATATTAATGTTTTCATCAATTGACCTGTTAGTCTAGTGCAGCCTTTCCCAAAGTGGGCGATAACGCCACCCTTGTGGGCGCTGCAAAAAAAATGGGTGTGTTGTGTAGAGTCTACACACCCCACACAGTCTTTTCTGGGTCTCTTACCACCCCCCTTTAGGCCTGCAGCGCCCACAAGGGGGGCGTTATCGCCCACTTTGGGAAAGGCTGGTCTAGTGGTTAGTGACCCTGACTACTAATAATGATGGTGTGGGTTCGATTCCCACCCAGGACAAATCTTTGAGTGATGAGCACAATCATTTGTTCTGTGTCTGGGTGTAATTTATCTATAATATGTATGTATTTAGAAATATAAAAGTATATTTATCAGTTGTCTGGTTGCCATAGCACAGGCTCTGCCTAGTTTGGGATCAGATAACGGTGTGTTGGTTGTCCTCAGAAGATATTATTAATTATTTTAGTCGTTTTGTTAAATTCTTCGCGTAATATAGTAGCCGTGGTAGGGTAATTTCAAAAAGTCATCTTCATCTGCCTAGCCTTTCCGTTGGTGGGCATCCAGGCTAGCCAGATGCAGCTGAATACCAATATTTTACATAGGGCGACTGCCTATCTGACGTCCACAACCCAGTTACTGGGTACCACGATACGCCTCGGTAAGACTGACAGACAGACTTTCTGGCTTTTGACGACACGTAAAGACTGTGAAAGATCCCTAAATGACAGCCGAGACCAAGTACTTAACGTACCTACTTTCCGAGGCCCGAAGGGGTCTTAGTATGTAAATATGGTCACCCATCCAAAGACCAACCGCGGCAAGTATAGCTTAACCAGATCGATCGACTCGAGCGGCTTGTATTACTTAGCCACAAGCCCCTCATGGTGGGGTAGGGTAGGGTAATTTCACAAAGTACTTCATAAAATATTCAAAAATTTTCGTCCGTAGTACGTTTCATCATCATCATTTCAGCCGAAAGACGTCCACTGCTGGACATAGGCCTCCCCCAAGCTCCGCCACTTCGACCGGTTTTTATGCTTCCCGCATCCAGCGGGTTCCTGCGGCCTTCACAAGCCTTCCGTAGTACGTTTAACACAAGTAAATATTTGATGCATGTAGAAGATCCATTAACTTTAATAAACGTAGATGTAGTTGACTTCTGCGCTAATTAGAAAGCTCGGAATCTGCAGAATGATAAACAATCTCTAGGCTATGGTAACAAAAATAGCTGTCGTAAGTCTCCAAAGATTGAAATACAATGACCATAACAAGAGACAAAAACAGACGACGATATTTAGTTTTAACCTTGAAACAAATAATATGAGCTGCGAATCGCCAATAGACGTGTTAATTGACCAATAGAGTGTGACGAAAATTTGGTCACCATGGCGTGTCCACTTTGTGTACAGTCCAAAGTTTTTGTCTCATTAGTATATTGTCATCTACAAGTATACATCTAAAAATACTTAGGCTCGATTTACATAGTTAAATTAAATTAGCTGTGTAATACTTTACCTCTGCCAGGGTCGTAAGATTCGTTCGAAAGAGTTACCGTGCCCTGGCATATGGGCAACTGAAGGAACACGGGTGGGTTTGAAAAGTCTGACATGCCCTTCCGCTCCACCCTAGAGCGGGAGACGTCATTTGATGATTTATCACCCAAAAAAAAAAAAACTTTACCTACGTGTTGGGTATCGAAATCGAAAATTACTGGAATAAAAAAAAAAACTTTTGCATCATACCATGGGGGAAGGTAAATGTCCGTAACCGATCAGCTGTTTTTGTATTTTTTGTGAATATAAGATATTTTTTACAGTTAAATAGCAGTCGATTGGCTGCCTTAATCTACATATCAGTTTCATTTTAAAGTTTTAAACAAAGTAGGATTATCACTACATAGTATAAAACAAAGTTGCTTCCCGCTGTCTGTCCCTATGTATGCAACGCTTAGATCTTTAAAACTACGCAACGGATTTCGATGCGGTTTTTATAAAATGGATAGAGTTATCAATAGAAAGGTTTAAAAGTATGATATAATACGCGGGCGAAGCCGCTGGCAAAAGCTAGTTGAATATATAAAAAAAACTTCTTTCGTTTTCGATTTCGATAACCCAACACGTGGGTAAAGTATTGCCAGCTAATTTATCTCGACCTTATATTTGTGAACAAAGAGTGAATTCTATCTTTTCCAAGACCCTCCCATATATGTAATGTATTGCGCGACTGGCATATGTTTGGTTCAAAGTTCTAAAATTCATAACGTCACAACTTAAAATATCGCCAGTCACTACATTATGGTAAATAAATTAAACTTTATCGTGACTAGGTCAAACATTAACTCTATTCTTTGACCCACCTACTCAACTCGTGACTTTCGCCTATATTTCAATATTGACCCAAAAACATAATTGGTCATGGGCAGGCCTCTCTATGGAAATGATGTAGGCCGCCCGATGAACTGTGTTGTCGGTAAATATCCTATTGTTTTGTTGGCAGCACATTATTTTGATAATGAGCTTGATAAAGATTACGACACAAATAAAGCTTGCCTGATGGTAGTGGCTTTAAATGGTTTGTAATGTAAGTTTATTGAAGAAGTAAACAATGGATGGCATCCAGCTTGAAATGATGGTGATTATAATAAAGATGGACGGGTTGTTAATTCAGTCTTTAAAGACTACAATGTTTTTAAATTACTATTATGAACAGTCAAAGAACAATAAGACTAAACTTTAACGATTTCATAAATCGATTCTTTTTCCATAGATAGATAGATAATATATTTATTTAGACCAGACCAAAGACATAACCCAACACCCAAAAGTACAACAAATAATGATAAAAAATGACGATAATATAAATAAAATTAAGAAAAAAACAGGGTGTCACATTACATCTCCAAATAGCAAAATATAAGTACTTGAAACGTAGGTAGTTCACATAATTCAAATGACAAGATGCGATATGCGCCTCAAGGGCTCTCCATGGTTGCATTCTGGTCAGAGTGCTAGGATCACATGTGTTTGGCTCATCCTAACACCCACCACATCGATATCTTGTAGCAACTTTTTTCATTTATCTTCTAGATTTTTTTCTATTTTATAATCCATCCATACCATTCACCTTCCCCAGTTCGTTGGCTGTCTGATCATCATCATTCTCCTGGAGCTGTCTGTTGGCATCGCTGCAGCCGCCTTACGTCCTCAGATTGAAGGTCAGCTGAAGTCTCAGCTGCGGGCCTCCTTCATCAAGAACAAGTCTACCAAGGAAGAAGATTCTACCTACAGGGAGTTCTGGGACCGCATTCAGACCAGCGTAAGTGATCAATCAACTTCTGCTATATCAAGTAATTGGTTCGCATCATTATCAAAGTAGTGTCCATGAACCAATAAATATATTGCTTTTATGACATATATTACCTTATATACCTTTTTTAACTAGACTGCCATGACTTCCGTGCCATACTTTACCAAGCCCTAATAACTCCCTAGAGTAGAGGAGCGACCGGCAATCGATTATCGTATCACCATTAATAAGACCTTGTTCAAATTTATTTGTCCAAAGTTTGATCGAAGCTGTTGCATTGTCTTCTGTTATAAGTCATACTTAGACAGACTGTCGACTCGTGCCAAAAAAAAGTCTCCTGTCTCGTAGGTCTAATAGTCGCAAGCACTACTACTGATCATGAAGGCCTGGGTCCAATTCCTAGGTCAGAAAAAGTGTTATTGGGTTTTTCTTCCTGGATTTTTACAGTAGCAGCCCGGAGTCTGCATTTATGGCTGGTGGCAATAGGCTCGCGCCCTATTTCATGGGACTTAAAATAACTGGTGAAATATGGGTGTACTATAGGTACACCTCTGCCCATCCCTTCACGGGACAAGATGTGATGTTAAATTGTTATGTAAAAGTCTCCTTACATACAAACAAATTTAAATAAGTTCAACGAGGGCAGTCTTTACAAAAGGACATTTGATTGAGGCTAAAACTTTCAAGAAAATTAAAACTTATAACTCTACGCCTTATCTCTTCATCACCGGCCATAATGACTATACTCACCGTTCATAACCCTCCATTGTTCCTCTTCCAGTTGGAATGCTGCGGCATCACCGGCCCCGACAACTACGTAGCCTCAGAGCCCCGCATCAACCCTTCCTTCAGCTGTTGCCCCAACGACGGCACCGACCGCTCCGCCGAGATCAAACGCTCTGACTGCCTCTCCTCTGAGAAGTACTACAAGGAGGGATGTGAAGACAAGGTGCTTGGAACCGTGCATAGTGCTGGCTTGACCGTCATCGTTTGTGGAATTCTCTTCTGCTTTTTGGAGGTTAGTATTCTTTAAGTGTTTCTTTCAGAGATCTTGATCTTCTTGATCTTGTTGATGTTTCTTTCTTTCTTTCTTTGATATACAGAGTGATAGGGATATCGACGCGGAAATTCATGATATCTACATGAATTCAGCACATGATTTTAGACCCAATATAGCGTAGTCATCATTTACATTTTTCATCATAATTTATTTATAGTCGATTTACAATAATACGCCTCATGCTTAGCATCCATTACTATACATAACGCAAAGAACAAATCGGTTTTTTTTTTCTTTGCGACCACACGGACGAACGAATTAAAACAAAAAATAGCTGGTTCATACATTTTGACCGCGTAGGTCGATCTAAAATTTTCGATAGAATTGGGGCCACAATCATTTATTGAATCCATGGTAAAACGGTGCGCGTTGATATAGTAAAATGCCGTCCTGTATGGTTGTGTTGTGAGCCCAGAACCGAATGCTGTTGTGAGCTCGAAATATAACAATTGAGTCAACTAATGAATTGGCTCAAAGAAGCATAATGAAAACATTAAAACCTTGTAAAAGGAGCAAAGTGATGGGTATTAATGGAAATTTGTATTGCAATTTGCCTGCTCTCATACTTCGCTGGGTATCCCCAATGACGGAATAATCAGACCAATTAAACGATTCATCGGCCTGCCAGGGTCGCAAGATTGTTCGAAAGAGACACCGTGACCCTGGCACATGGGCAACTGAAGGAACACGGGTGGGTTTTAGTCAGTAAAAGTCTGACAAGCTCTCCCGCTCCGCCCAAGAGCGGGAGACGTCATTTGATGATTTCCCAAAGGATGACGAAAAAAAAAAATATTCATCGACACGAGGATCGTCAACCCTATTCAGGTGTCACCAAATTACATTGCACTCATCTGTATTTATTAAACCTATATTCATATATATTAGCGACTAGCTTCTGCCCGCGACTTCGTCCGCGTTAAATTTCTTGTTCCCCCGACCCTTCTCGTCGCATTGAATCGCATACCCGTGCGATTTTCCCCGTTTTAGCAACATTTTTCATTACTGCTCCGCTCCTCTTGGTTTTAGAGTGATGTTATATAGCCTATAGCCTTCCTCGATAAATAGGCTACCCAACAAAAAAATATTTTTTCAATTCGGACCAGGAGTTCCGGAGATTACCCCCTACATACAAACTTACAAACAAATGTTATCTCTCTGTATTATACTAGCTACTACCCGCGACTTCGTCCGCGTTAAATTTCTTGTTCCCCCGACCCTTCCCGTTGCGTTGAATCGCATACCCATGCGATTTTCCCCGTTTTAGCAGCATTTTTCATTACTGCTCCGCTCCTCTTGGTTTTAGCGTGATGTTATATAGCCAGCTTCGATAAATAGGCTATCCAACACAAAAATAATTTTTCAATTCGGACCAGTAGTTCCGGAGATTACTCCCTACATACAAACTTACAAACAAATGTTACCTCTTTATAATATTAGTATAGATTAGTAAATTAGTATAGATATAGAAGAAATGAGCTAATCTAGCAAATTCATTGATCGAAAATGTCCAATAAAAATAATGGCTTGCAAGTACACAATCAACCCACTCTTTTTACCCCAATTTAATACCACATCCAACTTATTATTAAAACGAAACGCCCATCATACTTTTTTTTGCTGAAAAAATCATGAAAATATGCGTATCCTGACATGAAATAAATAATGTTCAGAACCTTGAAATGTGACTTAAAACACGCCTTACAAAGTAACTTCGCATGTTCGGACAACATTCGCGTGGCGTGGATTTATATTAATTGCCAGACCAATCTAAGTCACTAGGTTATCACGCGTTAACTCACTAGGTTATCACGCCTGACAGTTTACGTGATAATGGGTTAATTTATAAGTTCACTGTGCGTTGTAGTTTTCTTTAATTTAAACCACAATTAAATTCCACAGAGAAGAAAGCCAACTACATGGGATAGCTGAAATTAAATTTATCTTAGTATGAAATGAATTACAAGCTTGAAAATTTTTGTTTGCACTGTAAAATGCAAAGTTTCAGATCTCGACAATAGTAGTTTATGTGAAAACTAGCTTCTTCCCGCGACTTCGTCCGCGTTAAATTTCTTGTTCCCCCGACCCTTCCCGTCGCGTCGAATCGCCTACACGTGCGATTTTCCCCGATTTTGCAACATTTTTCATTACTGCTCCGCTCCTCTTGGTTGTAGCGTGTTGTTATATAACTTATAGCCTTCCTCGATAAATAGACTACCCAACACAAAATAATTTTTCAATTCGGACCAGTAGTTCCTGAGATTAGCGCGTTCAATCAAACAAACAAACACAAACAAAATCTTCAGTTTTATACTATTAGTATAGATTATTTTATTAAGCTAAGAACACACACTTGACTTGTGAACTTAACTAAAATTTACCCACCACTGGATGGACCACTGTATTATTTTATTTCCATCATTTTGTGGCTGAAGGCATTGATGTAAAAATATGTTATTAGGTACTCTTGTACGATTTCGAAAAATAACTCGCTAAGTCGAACTAGATTTTTAATTCCCAGTCTCAACGTAAATCAGGTAGTATACTGAAGGAATACGAGTAGGTTTTAGTCAGCAAAAGTCTGACACGCCCACCCCGCGCCGCGCCGCCCAGACTAGTAGATGTAATTTGATGATTTCCCTCCCTTAAAAAGGTAGTAATCCTAATGGCTCTTATCTGAGCACAATTACTTACTGGGGACTAGCTTTAACAGTTAGTATTTTCCTTACAATAGTAACACCACGTAAACGAGTTTTCAACCCTTAGTACCTCCCCTGACGTCACAGAGGTCACGCTATACCAGAATTTAACACCACAATCTCAGATCTCTAACCCAGGCCGAGTGTTTTAACGGCCTCACTTTATTGAACGGTACTCTAATCTAGATGACCTCCTTACATGCCTAGGTATCGTAAAAGAATATTTAAAAGGGCCAGTCGTAAGATCTGGCGCGCTGATAGACTATTTTCTTGGGAAACGTCGACGAGTTACCTGACTTAGATAATTTAGGAACGGAATTACGAAAGTAATAAAGTAAAATTCCTATTACTTTCTAAGCTTTTTGATACCTACTTTATGAATTTAAAATGTAACAGAAAATGTGCTGCGATGATCAATTGTTTGTCAAGAGCGCAGCTAGCACAATAAGCCGCACGCAAAAATAGAAGGGAAAATAGCCCAACATAAATGGTGAATGACAATCGATGAAATCAGCGTATCGCGGTCCACTGAGCATAGGCCTCTCCCAGACTACGCCACAACACCCTATCCTCCGCCTTCAGTCTGTCCCAGTCACCTACTTGGGGGGCGTCCCACACAAAGGCAACTAAATCTATGAAAAAAATAAATGTGTACTTAAAATTTTAACTTACAAGTTATTTTCTGTTTATTCTAGGTTGCAGGCATCGTGCTAGCTCTATGGTTAGCACACTCCATAAAAACCCATGGAAAGAGCCGGGAGACCGCTTAATTCTACACCATAGACACACCACAGCTACAGAGTATAATTTCATATGCAATGCACAATACTTGTAAGTTAATTTAAGTTACCTTATTTATTTAAGTATAGAGTCTATTAGAGTTTAAAGAAGTCAGAATGTCAATTCTTGTTGTGACGTCAATTATAGTGTGACATCTGACGTCAAGTTTACAATTTGACGTCGGAAACATGATGTTTGAGTAAAATTTGTAACGTAATGGCGGAATTTCGTGCAACCATTTTAAAATGATGATAATTTATTTTGAAAAACCCTATTGTTATTTAGAACTTTATATGTACCTACCCGAATATGTATTTTATTAAAAAGGTCTTTAACAACGGTATGTCCTACACTTATGATTTATATGAGGCAAGTGAAAATGAGTATGCATTGAGCGTTTTAAACGATATTTAACTAACAATAATATTCAGTAAAATAAGTATTATTAATAACTCGAAGTTATGATCTAGCTAGCCTTAGCAGAGCTCTCTGTAAAGTAACTTAATACTATATTTTACAAAATATTATTTGAGAAAGGAGTTTGATCCGCCATTATGTAATGTAGATGTTAGTTTTGTTATTGAAACCAAAGCCATAGTAATTAACATATAATATAGTATGAGCGTTATATAATTGAATTTCTGACAAATGTATTACATTCAAATTTAGTGTTTTTTGGACCACAACAATAGGAATATTTTACACAATTGTACTGCAAATTAATTTAAAACAACTTTTTCAAAGATGTAATAACAATGAAACTATTGAACTCGGACACCTACAAGAAAAATACTAGAGAAAGGCTCATTAAAAAAAAAAAATAGAAGCTCAATTTTAAAAACTTTACCAAACATAATTTCGGAATAATAACACGTTATTCACATTTATTGAAGTGAAATAAATATTAGTGATTCATGGAACCAGCACCCTAATTGCGAAACGCACAATTTATCAGAATCTGAATGGGATTGAAGATTATTTCTAAACCATTGCGTTATTTGTTAGAATAAATTGTCGGCTCAACAACGTAAATAACGCAATGAATGTTGTTTAACCATGAATATTAAACCGATAAAAAGTTCCGCAATTACCCCTCTGGTTAAAAAAACTTACCTACTTTAGTACAAGTGACGTCAGTGATGACGTCAAACTCCTGACTAATTATTCTTCTAGATAAACAGAGCCACTAGCGGTACAAAACACAAGAACACAATACGTAAATTACTTTTAAAACTATCGATGTCTTTAATATTAGGAATTATATTAATAAGTTTAACCACCAGTTTGTAAGTATTGAGAATGCTTTACTAGTCATTAATTTATTAACAGTATTTGTAAATGCTAATGTATATTTATCCCACCATACTTTTAAATTCATTAGAAAATTCATTCCTTGAAAGTAACAAAAAGGTGACGCTATTGTGGGACACTCGATTTGAACGAAGTTCCTTTTGCTGTATACAAGCTGACTTGTCATTTGACGTCATACTTCCAAGACAAGATAGTGTGACCTATTTGTAACAACTAAGCACCCCAAAAGCCTACACAAAAATTGATGGGATCGAGAAAACACAGTGTTTTTTTTTGAAAATTTCCCAAAATTCCTAACTAAATAAGACTTTTCTCATAACTCTCAAATTGAAAGGAATACGTCAAATTACAAGTAATTATGTATAATGTATTAAATACATTCACAACTACTGACAGTAACTAAAAGAAAAACAAACAGATACTATAGCAAAAGTGCAGTGACGGTCAAAATGTCACACTTCTTCTCGGTCTAACTCTCATTTGACACAAGTGTGCAGAGTACACCGTGCGATAAGGAATTTCGTTCCAAAATAGAATAGTTAAGTTTTTACTTTCTTGTAAACGTTCCTTAGAGATCGAATTAAACTACTGAACTTGTAAATATAAATGATTACTTAAATTATTAAAAATATTTCTGCAAATATTCCAAGTACCTACCGAAGTACAACTGGTTTAAAAATGGATTTTAGCGCAGTATAGAGACGGTCAAACAATCTGATTTTTCCCAACTATATTAAGGTCGGCTTCCAATCCAACCGGCTACAGCTGAATACCAGTATTTTACATGGAGGCACTATCTATCTGGCCGCTACAATTAAGTTACATGTTAACAAGATACTCCTTGCTAAGACAGGTTGTCAGACTTTCGGGTTTCTGATACCCGTAACGACTGTCAAAGATCTATAAATGACAACTGGGATCAATGGTTTTTTTTTTTTGGATGGGAAATCATCAAATGACTTCTCCCGCTCTGGGCGGAGCGGGAGGGCGTGTCAGACTTTTACTGACTAAAACCCACCCGTGTTCCTTCAGTTGCCCATGTGCCAGGGTCAAGGTGTCTCTTTCGAACAATCACGCGACCCCGGCAGGGGGATCAATGGTTTAACGTGCTTTCTGAGATATAGAGGCGTCTCGATATATAACGGATGGTTACCCATACACGAACCGACCGCGACAACTATAGCCTAGAGTCACTAGACCGAGCACAAACAAAAATTTAATAAAAAAATAAATAAAACAAGATTTTGTATCCTTATTTATGACGCAAGTTCAGTAGTTAATTTATTAAAATGGCAATATTATTACTTATTATAAAAGTCTATTAGTGTTAAATAAATGTTGTAATAGATTTTCTTAAAATAAAGTATCTGTGTTCCATATTGTGTTGTTTTATTTTGTGAAACATCTTCATCTTTTTACAGGAATTTTCTTTTTGAAGTCATTGGAAACCCGCGTCATCTTTTAATGCTATTCGTCATCATACTCCTGCCCTTATTCTAATTTATTTGGGGGGTTAGCCCAACAAGTCGTTTTTATGCTATCGGTCTTCAAATAAGGCGGCAGCTGATGTATGGTACTAATATAATAATATTTATTTAACCAAACAAACTATTTGGTACTTGTTGAGACTGTTCTCCCATACCTATTAATACCTGTTATTTAAAACCATTATAAAAGCCAATTATTTTTAAAACAGTAACCGTGGAGTTTCTTGCCGGCTCTTCTCCATAGGAATCAACTATTTGGAACCGTGCACCTAGCTTCTGACGTTTCATAAGTGCCCATGTAGATTTATATAAAATAACAATATTTCAAGTTTGAAAGATTTCACAGGGTATAGAATTGTAGTACATGTACATGGTATAGAATTGTGGATATACAGGGAATAAAACGTATGGAAAACGTTAACGTAACGTTTTGGTAAACGGTATTGAAGTAACGTTTAAAATTATAATAGCGCTGAATACTTGCGATGTCTCTGTCGATGTCTCTTGTGCACTTGTAATGTCACCAAGAACTTGTCAAGGCTTTTTGACGCAGTATGTAGAACGACTACTACTTACATATTAGGTTGGGGAAAAAGTTTCTTCGCATTTTTTAAGAAAATTCAAAACATTTTTTAATAAAGTTTATTTACATTTAGCTAAAGTATGTAGGTACCATTTTGTTCGATAACTTTTTGCCATCTTGTAGGTAGGGTCATGATCACATTGCTATAGAAATTTTGGGACTTCTGGTCAAAATACCGCGACAAGTGGTTTTGGCAGTCCTCTCGTGATGTTAACCTGACACTGCCTAAAGAATTCTGAAGAGACCGAAACAGGTGGAAATCTGAAGGTGCAAGGTCAGGACTATACGGCGGATGCATTAACACCTCCCAGCCAAACTCTCTTAATTTTTGTTGGTTGGCTAAAGATGTGTGAGGTCTAGCGTTATCATGATGAAAAACCATACCCCTTCTGTTGATTAATTCCGGCCGCTTTCTCTCAACTTCTTGCTTTAATCTCATCAGTTGTTCGCAGTAGAGTTCAGAATCGATGGTCCTGCCTGGTGGTAACAGCTCATAATGAATAATGCCCTTCCAATCCCACCACACACACAGCATCACCTTGTTGCGAGTTAACCCGGGTTTCGCCACAGTCTGTGAAGCCTGACCGGCCTTTGACCACGACCTTTTTCGCACGTTCTTGTCATACGTGATCCACTTTTCATCACCAGTTATCAGCTTCTTCAAAAATGGTTCGGTTTCATTACGTCGTAATAAAGAATCACAAATGAGTACACGGTTCATTAGGTTTCTTTCAGTGAGCTCGTGAGGTACCCAAATGTCGAGCTTTTTTGTGTACCCAGTTGTTTTCAAATGCGCCAAAACTGTTTTGTGGTCAATTTCCAGTTCTTCAGCTACGTCGTAACTACTGGTATGCCGATCTTGCTCCACTTTTTCAAAAATGGCATCCATTTTATCCGTAATAGGGCGACCAGAGCGACGTGCATCTTTGACATCAAAATTTTCAGATTGAAAACGCTTAAACCAAATTTGTGCTACTCTCACAGACACTACACTAGGTCCATAAACATCGCAAATTTTTTTCGCGGCTTACGTTGCATTTTTACCTTTTTTGTAGAAAATTTTTAAAATGCATCGAATTTCTTCATTAGATTCACTCATCTTGACGGTACGAAAAACAAATGAAAATCACACATTTTCCTAATTTGAATTTGGAATTATGTTCTTTAAAATTTAAACTTTCAATGATACCAAAACCAGCCAGACACAAATAGTATAGCCAAAGAGATTTTATTACAAGTTCATACATACTATAATGCGAAAAGACTTTTTCCCCAACCTAATAGTAGTAATTGTGGTAGTGTCTACTTCTTGGAAGAAGGAAGAAGCTACCTTCGGTACCGTAACGTAACGTACCTTCTTCCTACGTCGCGTCGTCCCTATGCCTCAATGAAATTGTCTGCAACATTCTGTGGGTAATCAGAACATTTTCGACAAGCTGGAGAATGGTGCTAAGAAAGTATGAATAGAATAGTACGTAGTCGGTTTCGAGATGTTCATAGTTATACAGCGATTACTAATCATCGAGATGAAGTGACAAAAAATAAAAACTTTATTGATAAAAATATGAGAGAGATTTTACAGTGGTCTCTGACTAGGCACGGGTGTATCTTGGGCAAAAATATGGAGGGTTTATCATTAAAACATTATGGTAGTAAAAGTAAAATCGGTTTGCTTCTAATTTCAAGAAACAAAACCAAAAAAGAATGTAAGAATCAAAATTAAACAGAACATAACAATCAAATCGGGAATTTAATAAAATAATTAGTCATAGAAATAGAAAAACGCTATTATAGAGTGTTAAGGTGAGTTTGAGAGAGGTTAATCATGAGTGTCTTACCCACATGAGTGAGACAGAAAGTAAGAATGGTACGAACGTACATGTGCAAAGTGAAAAGATTATGAATTTGTTAGTTTTCAACAAAAGGTATATAATACAAGACAATTGTGAATAAAAACGCCGAGCCCGGACGATCTAGAAGGACATCATTATAGTGACCTTATTGATATCTTAAGAAAAGTCAGGTTCTAAACTGGCGTTCGTGTATGACCAGATGCATGAACGACATCATAGTTCTCCACCTTGCCTTTTTCCAAATATTTTGCGGTCGGATTCCAGTCTAACTGGGTACAGCTGAAAACTAAATAGTACATAAAGCAATTGCCTATCCGAACTCCACAACCTCCACAACACCAGACGTATGAACGTAAATGAAGCAATAGGAGTGTGTAAGGATCGTTCTCACAGGAGGCGTTCTGTAATTTTTGATTACATCCATAGGAAGAATCGTGGGTGTACGTGCGTATGTATGTTTTAACTCACGCTTCATGAAATGGTTAAAGATTTACAATGAAACCTTGTATAAATAAAAATGCGAATTGCAGTGAAATACATTTTATTAACAAAAACATTAGACAAACACTGTAAACGTTAATTTTCAAAGTTCCCAAAATACGTATAACATGTAAAATTTCGCACAGAACTCCGAATACAAAAAAGGTAAAACATCACATGACGATCACATTGAGTGTCTTAGAGTCTAATAAACTACTTTTTAGCATAATTATTATAGTTTGTTTTTTCCGTAGATGTCTTATTTGATAAACAAACATGGTGATTCTACATCACGAGTTCTCGCATCAAGAGTCCATTATGTTTGATCTTTAAGATACACACGGTAGATAGGTAGTAATACAATACCTACCTCAAAATATGCTTCGAATGAACCATTACAAAACACATGAACTCAACTTATCCCAGTCCACCGCTGGATATAAGAATATATGGCTGTCTGTCCATCTAGGTGGGGGGTGAAGCCACCTGATGCTTGACGATACGCGGTCTCCACTTTAGGACTCGCCTGCTCCACCGGCCATCGGTCTATCGACACTGCCACTTCAGCTTGCTTACTCTGTAAGCTATGTCGATAACTCCGGGTCTCGGTTGTTCAAGAACACCATATTTGTTTAACAAATTAAACTGGGTAAAGAAAACATACTTTAGAAATATGAAGCTTTCAATCTACTTGAATGAACTATTAAATCTACTTTCGATTAATTTTCAAATCTTTTACAGGCGGCTTTCTTCTTATATATGTTTTTATTTCGACTGAAAGGGAGACAATAATAGAGGACTTTTATAAGAAATATGATTTGAATATGAGAAGGCACAACTGGAGTTTCTTTTTATATTCTAGATTCTTTACTTAATGATTTTTTGAAAGCACAATTTTTAATTCTATTATTATTATATTTGTAGGTATAAGAATGGTATAACCAAAATATACACAAATTATAACCTGGATATTGTCATTAAAACAAAGGTAAGTTCCGCTACAAATTATCGCCCTACACTTTACTTGCACTTGACCGGCCAAAGGGTTAAAAAAAAACTTAATAATTATCCCATTGCTCGCCACCCGCAAGCTCGCGCCTACGGTGGCCGGAAGTCCGCAATCGACTCCCGGCGCCCGGGGCGTCTCCTCCTGCGGCGGCTAGGGACGTGAGGGCGCAGAGACTGCAACTCCCTCACGCGCCCCGCCTCCTCCTTCGCGAGCATTACTGCTTCGCAGAAGGAGGTGACGGCTTCCCATGCCCTCTCGCTCCGTACCATGGCTCGCACCAGGGCCGGACGCGAGAGATCGCCGCCGCCGATCGCCTCCACGAGGACACGGCGTCGGCGGTGCTCCGCCTGAATCGGTACTGTGATAATTTCGAATAATATACCCAATACTAAAAATGTTGCAATATTTTCGCGTTTAATATATTACTGTAATTAAGTCTAGTTAATACTTATATACTTAGGTCCCTATAGTGCGCACTTATTGATATGAACGTCCTTATTATGCTAAAATACTACTCCTTAAATCTAGTCGCTATCTTAGAACTACCACGCCCTACCCCTCCTAGGGCTTAAATTACCCTAAACTATCTTAGAACTTCCACGCCCTACCCCTCCGAGGGCCTACGTTACCATAAGCTATCTTCGACATACCACGCGATACCCGTCCGAAGGCAAATATTATCATAAGCTATCGTGAAACCACCACACCCTACCCTCCAAGGACTATATTACCCTAAGCTATCTCAGAACTACCACGGCTTACTCTCCAAGGGCTGATGTTACCCTAAGCTATCTCAGAACTACCACGCCTTACTCTCCAAGGGCTTATGTTACCCTAATCTATCTTACACTTACTACGCCCTACCCCTCCGAGGGCTATGTTACCCTAATCGCGAATTAATAAGCAGAAAACAAGTAGGTAGTAATGGACAAGCAATAAAAACAGAGCTATTTACATGGTCTATGTTTACAACAAGAGCAAGAAGAAAGGGGAGTATATTTATAATTTTGAAATAGCGAAAAGCAACAGAAACTTTGCCCAAAGACTCAGCAAACAGGCGCGACGTGACACTAGTAGAACATTTTTATGAGAACTCTCTGGAAATTGTTCTACCAGAATGGCGTCACACCGCGCCGCCGCGTCTGTCTGCCTTTACCCTTCAAGAAAAATAGGCGTGATATTGTGTTACCTGTATTAAAAAAGACAACTTTTGAACGAGTTTTATAAATTCTGTAGCCAATCATCATCAGCCTATATTGTTCCCACTGCTGGGACACAGGCCTCCCTCGGTGAGAGGGAGTGATGTTTCCCTTCACCGTTGTGAGAGCAGTGGTGAAGAAAATATTTACACACAGTAAAGCGCCTGCCTGGGCTCGAACCCAGGACCTACGACTCGTAACTCGGGGTAGATACCACTGGGCCACCACTGCTGTAGCCAATGTATCATCCAAATCCAACGTTTTCCTTAATTTTAGCGGTTCAACAGACAATTGTATTGCTATAATTTTGTAAAAATTTTAGCTTTGTGTTCTCTTTTTGGCGTGCAATAAAGACCAATCCATGTTCTTACTAATGAAGTTCAGGGAAGTAATTGACTCAGGAAAATCTATATATATATAAATGAATCCCTATTTCCCTTGGTCACGCCATCACGCGTGAACGGCTGGACCGATTTCACTTTTTTTTTTGTTGATGTTGTCATTGTAATTGTCAGGAGAAGGTTCTTATGAAAGAAAAAAATTAAAAAATTGCGCGGAAAATTAGAAAATTTAAGAACACTTATTTAAGAATACTTAACAACCATATAATAGGACAATGGTACCGATTCCCTTGTTCACAAACTAAACTATCTATATATATAAAAATGAATCCCTATTTCCCTTGGTCACGCCATCACGCGTGAACGGCTGGACCGATTTCACTTTTTTTGTTGTTGTTGTATTTGTAATTGTCAGGAGAAGGTTCTTATGAAAGAAAAAAATTTAAAAAATTGCGCGGAAAATTAGAAAATTTAAGAACACTTATTTAAGAATACTTAACAACCATATAATAGGACAATGGTACCGATTCCCTTGTTCACAAACTAAACTAAATTTAAGTTCAGTGCATCTTTTTCTTTGTATTTCATTAAGAAGAGGACAAAAGAAAAAAAATAGTTTAGTCCTGTCAAATTAATCAGCGCCTATCACTACTCCATTCAAGTTTAGACGTGATTAAAAACTTGCCTACTAAAATTACGTCAATTTACGTCAAGCGTTGATTAATTTGACAGGACTAAACTAAAATTTATCTTCTGTCCTTTCCTTAATGAAATAGAAAGAAAAAGATGCACTGAACTTAAATTAAGTTTAGTTTGTGAATAAGGGAATCGGCATCAATGTAAACTTTTTTAATGTAACATTATGACATTTGACATAGAATTGACAGAATGCGTGCTCAAATATCATCAAATAGACAGGACAACGTCTGTCGGGTCAGCTAGTAATTTATAAATTTAATGACCTGGAAACTTGCTAAAGTTGTAATATATACAGCCTTTAGATTAAAATTAAAGATTCGTTGACTTACGCCTAATTAACAAAACCGTACTACCAGTTCCCCGTAATTTCCATTTAATTTGTGGCATATAGACTACCCATATTTTTTTATATATACAAGTACCTAATATACTTAAGTTAATACTATTTATTTACTTACCTACCTAATTACTAATGCTGTCATGGACAAGCTTACTTAAATAGTACAGACAGTTTAAAAAAAAAATATCTTCCCACCAGACAGAACGGAAAGGCTAGGCAGATGAAGAGGACTTTTTGAAATTACCCTACCACGGCTACTATATTACGCGAAGAATTTAACAAAACGACTAAAATAATTAATAATATCTTCTTAGGACAACCAACACACCGTTATCTGATCCCAAACTAGGCAGAGCCTGTACTATGGTATCCAGACAACTGATAAATATACTTATATATTTCTAAATACATACATATTATAGATAAAGGACACCCAGACACAGAACAAATAATCGTGCTCATCACACAAAGATTTGTCCTGGTTGGGAACCGAACCCACGACCTCAGTCTTAGCAGTCAGGGTCACTAACCACTAGACTAACAGACTAAAATGGATCCATTTTTGGAAACAGCCTGTACATAAATTATCTTCTAATTCCCTATAAGTAATCTTAAGATATTAAGGCAAATGAATTAAGTTATTAGGGCAACTGAATTCGTAAAACGCGTGAAAACGCGCAAATCATCTACGGTGTAATTGACATGGTGGCTACTTACGAGTCTAGAATCTTATTTATTTATTTTATTTAAAACTATACCTTTTAAATCTAGCGAGTTTAAAACTCTTACTGAACTAATTATTTTCTAGAAACCAAACACCACAAAAATGCCAAAAATATTGTAAAACAAAAATCTGGAACAGAAAAAAGCCTACAAAAATTAAATTACAAAAATAATAATGCTAACAATCCATTGGCCTGATTATTAAAATATATTATTTCACGTTACTGAAGCAAAACCCAGCGCACCTAACGAAAAACCTGAATGTTTTTCATCCCAATTTTGAAAGTATGTAAAATAACATTCAAGTAAAAAAATATTTTTACAAAACATTTTTCCGTAACAAAGGGGTTACGGAAAACAGTAAAAAAAAAAAAATACTTGAGTGTTATATTGAGCACATTTTTTCTTCTTTTCTTAAAAAATTATGAAATGGGAGCAGATTTTCTCACAGTTATTATATTTAATATTATTTACTTGGAGGGTTATTTTTTTTTTACTTTTTCATTAAAATGTTTGAAACGGTAACCATTTTTTTAAATTGACTGTGCATTGCCTATATACAAGCAATAACAAGGTTAAACTTAGAATGTACTTATATAATAAAAAACTAGATTTTAAGAATACTACGTCTTTCCACTAAAAGGGAATAAGACACTAAGGCGCTATAAAGTTTATTGTACCCTTACATCATTTGCCTTCAATATATTTTACAATAAATTTAATATAAGTTTACATCAGTGACATTTTTACCCATAATTATACCTACATAACCCTAAAGTAACAAAACAAGAAATGGTGCATACTTACAAAGGGCCATTTTAATCGACTTACAACGGTGAACGTCATCATCATCAGCCTACAGCAGTCCCCTGCTAGACATAGGCGTTTTCTATTGTATGCTCAACTCTATTTTCGGCAACTCTCACCCAGCTAGCCGAAGCTGTGGTGGTGAGCGTGAAACACATCTGCGACGATAAGCTCGCATGGGACCGCCGGACCCACGCAGTTCCGGAGCCGTGACAGAAACCATGCCTGCTACATGTTGCATGCTTGCTTGCATGCTTGTTTGCATGCTGCATGCCTGCTGCATACTTGCGTGCTGCATGCCTGCTTTCTTGCATGCTGCATGCCTACTGCATGCATGATGTATGCATGTTTGCATGTTTATTAGTGTCTAACATTTTAGGAGTTAATTATTATGCTTCTTTATTTTGCCTTTAACAAATATGTTTTAATATCATTATGCGTAAATATTTTATGCTTTAGAATGTTATGCTTAATAAAAAATATTATGCGTAAGCTGTTATGCGTAAATAATATTATGCGAAAATATAATTAGGAGAAGAAAAGTATGCCAAGTTATATTAGGTCTTAAAATTTTATGCAAATGGATAGGGAACCTGTCAGAACACATTATGATTATTGCCTAGCTTAGATTGGATTCATTAAAATGGCTGCCGTTGTAAGACGATAAAAGTGCACTGTGTATATTAAAAATTAGGTCAGTTTTAAAATTGATCTAAGTTCTATTAATTTCACTCATTGTCATATCCAGTGGACAAAGAATGTCTTAGGAGAAAAAAAAAGATTATTTTTAAATAAAATAGATATTTTATCATACTTCTAAATAGGTCGTGTTGGCTTGGTTCAAGGTTTAACGAATTTATATAGCATTCTTACCCTTAGTTATTTTATTAAATAATTTACTTAAGGTTTTTATAGTAGGTAATACTAATTACATTTAGTACAGTACGTCGATTAATGATAGTAATTTTTTGCCTTTAGAAAATTATATTTTGATATTTTATTATATTTTTCCCCAAAAGTCGTATTTTTCAAAGAGTAGAATTTTATTTTACTCACTCGATTCGTTAATTTACATACTGTTGTTATACTTAACTATTGTCCCTATAGTTATATAGGCACGCTTTAAAAACAAATAAAATAAGGCACACTCAATACAAGCAAATACTCTTAGGCTCACTTGCTCCACAAATCGCTGAACACATTAAACGCTAGACGACTAAAACATCGTTCCGTTTCAGACCATCGTATGAAGACTACCGAGACAGAATGATTTTACACGCTTTATATTAGCTTCACTTGTATGTTTGTTTGTAACCGACTCCTTATAGCGCGATTTTGATCCACTTTAAATGACCAGATTTCATTCAAACTTTGCACACCTGGTAAGGACCGATGCCAATGCAATAATTTCATAAATTTGTGCCATTATTCTTGCCAGGGTTACCAGGACAGCAAAAAAACTGTCTTCGAAAACTACGCTGACATACGTCACAAACTACGCTGACATACGACACAAACTACGCTGAAATACGTCACAAACTACGCTGACATACGTCACAAACTACGCTGACATACGTCTCAAAATTCGAAACGCCCTAAAACATAGAAAATAAATAATAGTTTAAAAAAACTAAAAAACACGCTTCCATTGAAAACCAAACTAAAAAGTAGCACCCCACGCTTTTTTTCCATTATTTTGTACTTTTTAGTTTGGTTTTCAATGGAAGCGTGTTTTTTAGTTTTTTTAAACTATTTTTTAATAAGTATATTTAAAGATTGGTGGTGTAACGGCGCCTTAAATTCTGATTATTAAAACAATGCGTGCATTGAACACATTCGGAAAGGCGAAACTAAATAGCTTTTTAACTGTTATTTACAAACTGCAAATCATTGGTCCCGACGGCTTCTATTATTGACAGCCAAAGATGATTTTTCACTACTATTATTATCACAGATTAGCTATATTGACTCAAAACAAAATTACTAAACTATTGTACCTATTATCTCCAGAGACAAATTTACTGGACTATTGTACTACTCATAGACCATATTTCAGTATTTCGGAATTTATAACAGACAAAAATCTAATGACAGAATGTTAACAGTTCCTTGACATAAGTATTGTATAAGTATTGACATTAGTATTGTATATTAAACTGACATCAGTATTGTATATTGACATTTCATAATTCAAATCCAGTTTCTCAGTGTATGATTGTTTTTTTTTTTCATTATCTAGGTTTTATTTTATTATTGAAATTCAACAAACATTCAAGCGTCTTCTGGCATAACACGCATACTCATTATTATGTTTAAATAACTATAACTATTATTGTAATGCACGCGTAGCATGACCACCATAGAAACGGGGTTTGTCGACGGAAGAATAGACAAAATGGCAAGATTTCTACCGTCTTAAGCACGGTGATGTTAAAACTGAAGAGAGGAAATATTTATATTCTTCAGTCGACAAAATTATACGATGTCGAGCATGGAGACAATTTTTTATCTACTGTTAAGTTTGTGTTTCAGTTGGGGTTACATTTTTTGTTCAGGATTATATTAATTATAATCATCAATACAATACTCTAAGATCGTTTATTCCCACTGTATGACTATACAATGAAAAAGTCTTTAGCGGATCCACCTTAATTACATTAGTTACCACTCTCTTGCTCTGTCTTTGTACATAGAAACCCGAATCTACGGGTCGCCCCGTGCTCGGGCCGAGTTGAATAGAAAGAACTTTGTCTATTCTTGGTAGAATAGAGATAGAATTGCTCATGCTACGCCTGCAGCTATGTTTTAAGCTAAATTTATAAATGACTTATGAATTTATGATATGACTAATGTAGATGTAGGTAAAACCCATGCAAGTCCAGGGTCGCGAGATTTTTTCGAAAGAGATACCGTGAGCCTGGCATATGGGCAACTGAAGGAACACGGGTGGGTTTTAGTCAGTAAAAGTCTGACATGCCCTTCCGCTCCACCCTAGGGCAGGAGTCGTCATTAGATGCTTTTCCACACACGAAAAAAAAACCCATACAAGTAAACTAGACACTTGGCACTGTGACGTCACACGTACAGTACTTTCCAGTACAGTACGGGGGAATCGCATTCATGCAAGGTGACTAGTTAACTCACACGCGTTGTTCCTTCATGTCCAGTTCATTTACCACGGAATTTACAGCACTGTCAAAAACACAATGATTTTTAAACTCGTTTCAATAAGGCTTCTTTTGGTCTGATGCCACTTACAAGACTGAAAATTACAGTGATCTTTATTTTCATTATAATAAGATAGCTGTTGGATCACTGTGAACAGCATTCCGTTTAGCAAAAATTATATAGGTAAGAAACCGGCCAAGTGCGAGTCGGACTCACGCACCGAGGATTCCGTACAAACCTGTAGGTATTCACGGTTTATGCATAAGGTTTATGTTTATGAAATTAAATGGTTGTTTTTTAATTTTTGTATTTGAGTTGACTGAATGAAAGGTAAATTGCGGTTTACGATTTGTGACGTATTAAAAGAAAACTACTTACTAGATCTCGTTCAAACCAATTTTCAGTGGAAGGTTATATGGTAATGTACATCATATGTTTTTTTTAGTTTTACCATTCTCTTATTTTAGAAGTTACAGGGGGGGGACACATTTTACCACTTTGGAAGTGTCTCTCGCGCAAACCATTCAGTTTAGAAAAAAATGATATTAGAAACCTCAATATCATTTTTGAAGACCTATCCATAAATACCCCACACGTATATGTTTGATGAAAAAAACATTTTTGAGTTTCAGTTCTAAGTATGGGGAACCCCAAAAATGTATTGTTTTTTTTTTTCTATTTTTGTGTGAAAATCTTAATGCGGTTCACAGAATACATCTACTTACCAAGTTTCAACAGCATAGCTCTTATAGTTTCGGACAAAAGTGGCTGTGACATACACGGACAGATAGACAGACAGACATGACGAATCTATAAGGGTTCCGTTTTTTGCCATTTGACAACGGAACCCTAAAATGGAAAGTTATATAGAAAAATATGTATAAAGTTGAATGGAAAACTTTGGAAACTTAATTTTAGTTATTCTAACAAGCGACAGATTTGAGTTACAGATTTGAAGATTTGACATAAAAAATAATTTATAGCGATTTTAACATGCAACAATATTGAATCCAAATGTTAACTGAGTGAAGTTTTGCCTTCAAAACTATGATTTCAAATGGCTTATATTAGTAAAGACAGTTGACTAGAACTTTAAATTAGACATCTAACTTATTCTATTTTAATTACCTGACTAAAACTTAAACTACCTATTAAGTAATTAGGTGTAATTGTCTGGGTGACGGGGATTTTTGACTAAATTAGATTAGGTACATTTTTGTGATTTTTAGTTTTTACGATTCCGAATACAGTTTTATAGATTTCACGAATATTATTTATTTATTTTTACGTTGTGTCGAAATTTACTAGCAAAGATTTTAAAATGAACTTGAAAACTCGAAACTCAGCACCATCCAAGTTTATGGTTTAACTTTTAATATTTATTCGTTTTACTTTCCAAATAATTGTGAACCCTCTTAGGTACATTATAATACTGATTTATGAATAAAAGACTAGAATACTGAATTTTGATATGATTAGTTACTCTAGGTGCTATGCCGTGACGATGATCTGTGCGTCAGAGTGTGCAAAGCCTCTAGCTGCAAGGTGCTCCTACGTTCATATTAAGACTCAAAATGCGCCTGCAAGTTCGCCTGAAGCTTTCGACGATCCGACCACACCGCACGAGCCATCGCTAGAGCCATCACGATGCAGATTACCTGAAAGGTAAGATGTATTTATTATTTATGTCGTTTAGAACATAAAAAATCTTAATAAAGTCCAAATTACCTCTACCAGAGCAAAAATAATTGCAGTTGTTATGTAAATGTTTCCTTTGAACGTCTTTTTGATGCGTAGAGCTTCCTCGCAGCCGCGCATGTAATACGTCCGGTCGGATAGGCAGCTGGAATGCAAGTGGCGTCGGGCGCCGCCCTCGCGAAGCGGGTGTGCGCGTGCGCAGCAGGAAGCGGGGATCTCGCGGTTCATGATTGAGTAGTCTTGAGGGCCGTCGACGCCGCAGCATTGATTCTGGGTGGAAGAAATTTAGGATTTAAAGGAATGATTCTCCTGTTTAGTTTTACTGCAATTATTTTAGCTGAACTCGGAATTTGTTAGAGGCTTTATCACTGGCGCCGGCGACCCCGTTGGAACTATAATTAAAGTATAATTCCGACGGTGTCCATAGACCGTGCGCAAGCTGCGATGAAGCCGCTTAATAGCTATAACAGGCCGCAGCAGCTACAACTTACCGGATTCTATGGAACTCTATGAAAACACTTCCGTCAATGACGTCAGTACAACGGAGGCGGCAATGTCTTGTCGGCCTGGGTTCGTCTTTAAAATTTGCATTTTTGAGCTAATCTTGTAATTTGATCTCTCAATAAAATATGAGCTACAATGCTAAAAAAAAAGATCTAAAGAGAACTTAAGGAAAGGATCTAAGGGAACAATGAGTCCGTATACTGAGATTTCGGTCCTCAACCTCACGTCATTTCAAAAGGCGAGATATACGGTGGCGGTCTCTTCCTAAATTACAAAAAAAAGCTAAAGGAATTTAAAGAAAAGATGAAACCTATAAGAGAGCAATGTGTCAAGCTATTATCTTGAAGTTAGTCACTGTGTTGTCAAACTCACTTCATATTGTAGTTTATCCCAAAAGCTGTATCTATCGGTGGTCGGATCATCAGAGGTGGTGTTCTTGTAGAAATGTACTCGCAGATCACTACCTTGCCCTATCCATGAACTGAGCACCGCCCCACCCACACACACCACCAGTTCCACCACCACCAAGCATATGAAGAAAGCTGCGTGCTGAAAATTAAATACAATTTCAGAAAAATATACATTCTTGCACAAAGGCTGGTATGACTTCCGTATTCAGGAATTACAGTCTATATATACTGATATTGAGGTATGAGGAACAGTCTATAAAGTTCCTCATAGTCCACAGTAAAGCGAGGATCCTCCGACCAGACGACCAGACGTGTTGTGAAGTTGTACAATATATCAACCTATGGGGTAGTCGACTGCTTAACCTAACTTGATAATGAATGAATCTTCATATTTCAGCTGCCGTATACCGTAGGCTGGCGTTGGAAGGCTTCTAATCGCGCGCAAAACACTGCAAGCGCGATGTACGATTTATATGACGTCAGCACCCCTAGCCAAGTTGATAATCTGCAATCGTTAACGCTAGTCGAAAACTAATCAAATGTATGGGAATGAAATCATCTCAACATTAAGTCACGTGGTTAGAACTAACGAATAGAAAATTCGTAGCCAAGTTCACATTGTTCAAAATGATAAAATGACTTGTTATCGTTTCTACAATGTTCAACGCTACATCCTTTGTTATAATGTCGTTTTTCTAAAGACATTGTAGAACGAGCGACCGACTCAGGCGTTTCAACATGGCTACCAACTTATCGTTTTCTACGATTGCTGACACCGAGGCGGTACCGATTGGAGAACGGAATTCGCCACGAAATGGTTGTAACTTGGCTAGGGGGGCAGGTGTGATAGATTCGCGAATGGCGTTATAGATGTCGCTACAAGAGAACATATCAAAATATGACGACTGTATAGCCCGAAGATAAAATAAAGACCCATGTGTAAACATGTTGGTTGATATGGGTCAGTATATGTATAGTGGATTTATCTGCCACTATTAACAACATTAGCACCTACACTTAAACTCTAAAAACCTAGGGTGAAGCTGTACTCAAAACAAAATAGGGCCCACCATGTTTTTTGGCTGTCCTTAAAAAGTATATATGTTTATCTGTTTTTTATTAATAGTTGTGCATAGGATAGGGATTAAGAAACTGTTTAAGCATAATCAATCATTAAATTAACGTTGTTTATTTTGACACAAAAAAAAACACTTTTTAGAGAAATTGCAGCAAAAAAGTTATCCGTGATCATACATAAAACATACGCGTCGAATTGATAACCTCCTCCGTTTTTTTTTCGTCGGTTAAAAAATGAGAAAAATAAACTTAACCTAACACTGTTTTTCTGTGACTATTGTCCGAGCAATGTTTTTCTCAGTAGCGAGTGGTTCCTCCTCTACTTCGTATGCACTGTCTGAGTCTATCTCGTACACTTTCAATCAGATGGGTAACATTTTGCTCTGGTATTCCTTCCCAACAGAGTTTTAGTATGTTAATAAGCTCTTGTCGACTATTCACCTGACTGTAGTTCTCTTTGAGGCTTCTTTTCAATTGATCCCATAAATGTTCAATGGGATTGAGATCGGGGCTCATTGTAGGCCATGGCAAAACTGTAATATTGGCATCAGAAAGTGCTCTTTGTGTGATACGGGCCGTATGGGGACGGGCATTATCTTGCATAAAAACAAAACCAGCACCCAGTCTTTGTGAAAATGCAATGACATGAGGTTGTATTACTCACTCAACGTAACTGGTAGCAGTTACAGAACCCTCTTCCAAAATTACCAGCTCTGTTTTGCCTACCTAGCTAATTCCACCCCACACCATAACACTTGGACCCCCGAAACGGTTTGTTCCATGCATGCATGGTTCTGTAAAGTATCCGCCTTGTCTTCTCCACACCCGTATTCGTTTGTCATCACTGAAAAACTTGACCTTACACTCGTCTGTAAAGAGTACCGTCTTTCAGTCATCCATGGTCCAGTCCGATTGTTCCCGAGCGTACCTTAAACGCACTGCTTGGTGAGCCCTTGTCAATTTGAGTTCAACAGCACGTACTCTGGAACGTGGGCCATCTTCATGGAGTCGATTGCGAATGGTTTGATCACTGTCTTCTGTGCCAGTCGATTGCCGCAGTCGGGTTTGTAACGCCCGGGCGGTTACGGTACGCTCCCGACGTGCAGTTAAAGCGATATACCGCTCTTCATGAGCAGTTGTGGCTCTGGTTCTTCCTGTTCCAGGTCTACTAGCTACACTCCCGGTTTCCTAGAAGCGCATCCAAACGTTTCTGATAGCTCTTCGCGATACACCGAAATGTATTGCTATAGATCTCTGGGACTCTCCCTCCTGAAGCAGGGCAACTGCTCTTGCTGCAGTTTCCAGGTCCACTTGACGTCGAGAACTAGCCATAGTAATCACGATTAATACAGAAATTAAACAAACGTCCAAGAAAGCAACGTCTAACCACAAAACCTAGACTCACACTGAGAACACAAGTTACACAAGTGACAACAATGTTGCACTTTTTCTGTCTACCCACTTGAATAAAACGCGTAAGTTGTCACTCGAAACATTATTAATGAGTCATAAACATGTCACCTTATCAGCTAAATGCTTTATTTTGCTAATCATTGCCTCTTGCGTAATTCTAAGACAAAAATTTCAAATAAATGATGGTGGGCCCTATTTTGTTTTGAGTAGCATATTAGATCTGTTTCTGTTTCACAATATGATCGATAATATTTATTTATTTAATATCCCATTTATATTTCATTTAGGTTTGACATAATTAGAGTATTTAATGTTCAAGTTATTTTCTAATTCGATACCAAAATTATTGCATGATTTTGTTTTTTTTTTTTAATTTTAATTTGTAATGGTGATCTATGTTTCGAAACCTATGTTAACAAATAAATAAATAGAGACACGTTACATGAATTCATGAGGCAACTATTCTGAATCCGTTCTACAAAACATACATTAAAAAACAATATTTCATAAAACATAATTCATTTGTTGGTCTTGGTATTAACTTTTACAACAAGCTTCCCTCTGCTTTCCTAGATTTGCAGTTTAATGAGTTTAAAGCTAAAGTAAAATCCAACCTTTGTTCAAAGGCATAACGATAAGAATAGTTGGTCGCTGTAATTAACTCAAGACAATGTTTATGTTCTTTCAACCAGAATCAGTATTAGCTTTCCTCATCGTTGTGTATGTAAGCGGGCACGCCCTTTATGCCTGGAGGCTCTTATTTAGGTTTACGATTTTATTATTTCAGCTTGAGTTTAGTTTTTAATGTTTTGTTTGTATATTGGCGTGTGCTAGCTGACATATGACGCATAATTTGATGTATGTTTTGTTTTGTTTTATAATATTAATTACTTACATAATACTGTATAGAATCAAGTTCTTCTAACTTAACAGTCAGCTGTGCTGCTGGGGAGTTTCTTCCGCCACTTCTTCCCAGCTAAAGCACTAGGAAGTGTCGAAGGGCGGGCGTTTTGGGGGGACAGTCTTATGTAACTTTGAAGTTCAAAAAGTGCTGACTCTCAGCCTAGTTTTAATAAATGACTTTTGATTTGATTTGATTTGATATAAAATACATTTATTTCGAGCAATCTTAACTCATATGTAAATTACTTACAAATACAGAAAACAATATAAAGGATATGTAAAAAATATAGATTTAAAAATAAGTATACAGTAGACAAATAAACTGAAGTTTTTTCTACAATTTGTTTCACATTAGCAAGATCTTTTACCGAAACTAAGAAGGTACGTGTCCCATTCATCAAAAAATAATATTCTTTATTTACGTAAGTTTTGATTTCTATTGTGATTGGTGGTTTTCATTAAATTGTAAAAGGAATAGTAAATTCTAAAGTCTGCGATACTCAAAAGTCATAGAACCGCAAACATTCTAACTTTATCGTCTTCCATTCATCAACAAACACATCCAATCCAACATTGGTCTCTGAGAGCGTGTTGAGCATCGCTAATATGGTATATGGGATCACCATCTTCCTGATGTCCAACGGCAACTGAGGACTTACCTAATCAGGAAAAAGCGCGACTAACTGTGTTTATTCTACGCCTTAAGTACTTAATTTGGGTCTAATAAATTTATTTTATTTCTTTCTTTCCAACTATTGCAAGATATTTGAATTAGCAATAGTTAAATTCTGACAAACTCCAAAGTACAGATTTCTATAGAAAAACTGGCAAGAACCTCCATGATCACTTACTGCAGAATGATTTATTATTGCTTTCATATATGTATGATGTTGCCACGTTTATCAAAAACAACCTTGACCGATTTGGAAATCCTTTCCACGAAACCATGTAAAATACTGGTACTCGTCTCCATGCGGTTAGACGAAAGCCGACCCCATCATAGGCAGATCATGATCGTGAAGCCTAAGCTTAGCTTTTTTAAAATTCGCGAATACTTCAATTATTATTATTTCGTTTAGTTGTTTTTATACACATTTTAAATTATTTTTATAAAAGAAACAAAAAAATATATAAAATTGTATCCTGCCGGTATCGGAAACAGGGTCCAAGGTCCAGGGTCCTTACAATGCAAACCGTGACCAGAAGAAACGCTTTCTGAATCTTTAATATTATTAATATTCTTTAATTACAACGGTTTAAAACCAATTACAGAAATTAAAGACAAAGTTTGGGGGTATACCTACACACTTGCAGAAAAAAGAGAAAATACTATAAAGTTATGGTAAAAAAAATTACAATACTTTCATGAATTCCTCTCACAGTATTTTTGACGTGCCGATAAAATCAAATCAAATACAATTAAAAAATAAATAAATAATTAATCAATTAGCATTTTGCTAATCAGTTGATCCAGTATTTATGACTTCGCAAGTGCAAAAATTTGCAAATGAAATAAAGTGTAGCTATTAATTAATATTAATAGTTTTAAATTCTGAATCAATAAATAATCACATGAGAGCAGTGGTGATCCAGTGGTAACGGCTGCGAGTTACGACTTTTTGATCGTAGGATCGAACCTAAACAGGCACTTTGTGTAAATTATTTTATCACCACTGCTCTTAAAACGGTGAAGGAAAACATCGTGAGGAAACCGACATGTCTTAGAACCAGGAACTCGAAAATATGTGATTTCTACCAACTCGGACTGGGCCCAAATGGTGGAAAAGTGCCCACTCCCTCTTACAGAGAGGAGGCAATTGTCTCAGCAGTGGGTACATTATAGACTGTTTATGTAATCTCACAATTTAATTGTAATATTATTTGGAATCCTTGATCAACTCCGCAACATCTCGATCTCGTCTTCCACCAACCATCAATAGTACGCGCGCTTTCGAAAGCCGCCGAAAACAAAAATGGTGCACTTACCACATAGAGGAGCTTGACATGCTCCCTCAAAGCTGCAATGCAGCCGACGATGTCTGTTATTACCACGGCTACGCTCAACGTGAGGAGAAGCGACGACAGCCCCCGAGACAAGGGTGCATCCTGTCCTTCGGTGCTTTCCTTTATCTTGATCACGAATATTGTTATCAGGATCAAGCCGAACAGCTGTTTGACATAAACACTTAGTTAATATAAACGTTGCTATATAACAGATTTATTTGTAATTATTTATTTGGCAACCCTGTAAATCCAGATATATGTCGAAGAACCGTTACAAAATTTTCAAAGAATGGTCACGTATGTTTTAAAATTTTGTAGTAATGAAAAAAACTCTTTTTCAAAATAAGAATATTGAACACCTTCAAATCATTGATGGCTAGTATTTAAAACATGACATAAGTTCTGTTTTGATAATCGATAAGGAAGACAATCACAGCAATAAAATTAAAAAAAAAAACACTTTATTTTTACAAGTCCGTTACCGAAGAAAATTACGACGCCATTAATAAAAGAAAAACTATAAAACAGACACCGAAAAACGACAAACATTATAAACGCACAAGAAAAAGAAAAAATGATAAAAAACCGACCATAGCAATGATGTTGAGGAGAGTGATGAAGAACTTCAAACAGCGAACGCGTCTTGACTTCATTTTGTTAAAGCCGATTTCAATCTGTATGTCTTGTATGGTCGGAGTGGACATTTGAAATGAAAGCTTGGTGCTTGGTAGGGCTACAATATCGATCATTGCATTTGACGACCTATACCGGTGATTAGTGAGAACTTAGTGACGAGCGGAGCGGTTGGAAAGCTCATTAAACATGCATGGACATGGTTTTCCCCTTATGGTGTTATGTTGGAAGTTTATTTTCTTTCTACCACCTTCATTCTATGAGGTATGTAGTTTGAGGTTTTGTGTTTACTGTAGAAGCCAATATGAAATCAACGTTAACATTAAAAACTATATATTTTTAAAGTTTGTCTAAATTAACATCCTCTTACTTCTGCTTCAATTTATTTGAAGTTGGTGAGGTGTCCTCTTCTCCCATACATCTATGACAAGACAAATAATCTCAGCAGCTTTTATGATATAGTCAATTTCCATGATTTAGCTTTTCTCTTTCTTTACTAGTAACTGTTCTCATGTTCTTATTTTCATCATCATCATCTGCCTAGCCTTTTTCCCAACTATGTTGGGGTCAGCTTCCAGTCTAACCGGGTGTAGCTGAATACTAGTATTTTACATGGAGCCACTGCCTATCTGACCTCCACAACCCAGTTACTGGGTAATACGATATCCCTTGGTAAGACTTGTTCATGTTCTTATTTTAAATGTTTTTAATTTTTCTCTCTCTCTTCATACCCGCTCCGCTACCCCCTCCGCTTATGTTGACGTCGCAATATTTAGAATGTGGGAACCCACGTGTCCACTTACCCACACTTCAGGGTCCATCTTCAGCACCAGTCTTTGTTTCTTTACAAAGTTACTCGTACATACGTCTTGTTTCTTATTCCATTGATGTACAGACTATATTCCTTTATTTCAACTATCGCTCTACGTTTGGAATTTGATTCTTTGTTATGTTCAACAATGTAACTTTAAGCTTTTCTCTGTTGGTGATAAGGTTCAAATTGCTTTGTTTCAAATATTTAATTTATAGTTTTATTAATTGACATGACATATCGACCGGCCTCTGCGAATATACTCTTATGCACTTTTTCAAATAGGTCAGTTTATTACTTTATGAAGAGTTAGACGTTCGGTATTGGCTGCTATTTCCGATCAATCATAGAAAATTACAAGGTAGGTATTGCTGCCGAGGTCTTTAGCTAATTCTAGCTCTTTGACAAAGCTCTTTTCGTAATCAAAGGCTTGGCATAACTATGCAGCTGACGTTTCTTTGTGCCGGTTTTCCATTTCCAATAAAATCGATGAACGGACATTTCCTTTGTTCTTTCTTATGAATATTTTAGTATCTTGCAACGATGTACTGTTGTTGCGAAATAGCATTCGAATATACCAAGAAATGTTTTGGGCAAAGAGGCTAAAGCGATACTTTTCATTTTAACAATCATACAACATTCATTGCAATATGTACGTTATCGAGCTGACGATTTTTTTTAGAAATATGGAGCAACGGATTAGGCAAAATCCTTCAAATTGAGAAAGAAAATTTGTTACGCAATTGGGTTGCAGATTATTTGCAAAATAATTGTTAAATCTTGATACAACTAGGATGGCACTGAGCAAAGAGCAGTTACGTAGTAATCAAGACCTGCGAGATAATTGCGTATCACACTAACAGTAGGAATGGCTTTCATTTTGATAGTTCAGCAACATGCATTACGTTGCTACGCGCGATGTAACGCTGATCTTTGAAGATGGCATGTCGACGGCTGCCGCCGACACGTATCGACGGTAACAATTACCTTTGCCGTTGTCAACATGCCGCTCGTGTGTAAGAGCTCTAAGCAGATACATTATTCGAACATACGAAGCAACAGATTATCAATATCATCATCACCATCATCATTTCAGCCGAAAGACGTCCACTGCTGGACATAGGCCTCCCCCAAGCACCGCCACTTCCACCTGTTTTGTGCTTCTCGCATCCAACGTATTCCTGCAGCCTTCACCAGGTCATCGGTCCATCTTGTGAGAGGCCTTCCAACGCTACGTCTTCCAGTACGCGGTCGCCACTCCAGAACCTTCCGACCCCATCGGCCATCTGTTCTGCGAGCAATGTGCCCTGCCCACTGCCACTTAAGTTTTGCAATTCTTCGGGCTATGTCGGTAACCTTGGTTTTCCTACGGATCTCATCATTTCTGATTCGATCACGTAGGGAAACTCCAAGCATAGCCCTCTCCATTGCTCTTTGGGTGACTTTTAGCCTTCTTATGAGGCCCATTGTGAGCGACCACGTCTCAGTACCATATGTCATCACTGGCAACACACAATGGTCAAAGACTTATCAATATGATACGAGATTATCAATATGCTTAAAACGATTCAGATCGTGAATAATAATGTGTTTGGGTGCAGTATTCAATAAAACATAACCTTTGATACAGGACCTACTGACCTACGTACTCTATCTCTATGGTATGAATGGTATTATTACTACTGATTTACAGGAACAAAAAACAAGAAAGACAAAACTTGACTCTTACGGGATACGTATTTTATTGCGTAACATATGACAATGTATACGCTTTTATAAAATAATCCAAGCCACGATCAATATCTAAGTCTTTAACAATTCTAATAATTCTTTAAACGTAGGTAAGTGTTGCCAGAAATCCTTTTATACCGTTTAAGATAATAATGAGAAAAAAAAAACCGGCCAAGTGCGAGTCAGACTCGCGCACCGAGGGTTCCGTACAAACCTGTAGGTATTCACGGTTTATGCATAAGGTTTATGTTTATGAAATTAACTGTTTTTTTTTAGGGTTCCGTTGCCAAATGGCAAAAAACGGAACCCTTATAGATTCGTCATGTCTGTCTGTCTGTCTGTCTGTCCGAGTATGTCACAGCCACTTTTTTCCGAAACTGTAAGAGCTGTGCTATTGAAACTTGGTAAGTAGATGTATTCAGTGAACCGCATTAAGATTTTCACACAAAAATAGAAAAAAAACAATAATATTTGGGGTTCCCCATACATGGAACTGAAACTCAAAAAAAAATTTTTCATTAAACTCATACGTGTGGGATATCTATGGATAGGTCTTCAAAAATGATTTAAAAAAAACATTTAATTTCATAAACGATGATGACGAATGATGATGATGATGACCTGCAGGTTTGTACGGAACCCTCGGTGCGCGAGTCCGACTCGCACTTGGCCTGTTTTTTTTTTAAAATTTTATATTTGAATTGATTGAATGAAAGGTAAATTGCGGTTTACGATTTATGACGTATTAAAAAAAAACTACTTACTAGATCTCGTTCAAACCAATTCTCGTTTACATGGTAATGTACATCATATATTTTTTAACCGACTTCAAAAAAAGGAGGAGGTTATATGTTCGACTGTATATATTTTTTTTTTTTTTTTTTTATGTATGTTCACCGATTTCTCCGCCAATTGTCAACCGATTTTGAAAATTCTTTTTTTATTCGTAAGGGTATACTCCTGAGGTGGTCCCATATTAATTTTGTGAAGATTTGATGTATACTTTGGGAGATAAACGAAGGAACTCCTCAAAAACAAACAGTACACGTAATGTGATTTGGATATTGTACTAAAGATCAAAAATAATTGCTGGTTCTATCTATCCATCCGTGGTGAACTAATTATAGTCCTCGAAGATACCGCATGGAACTCCTCATCGGTGAACAGTACATATAGGAACTTACAGTGAAAGGTTAGAAGGTTAGGGGATAATTCTTTGAATATTATAGGCACGTTTAGACCGTTACTTGTATTCTTATATTCCGTTGAGCTGATGATGGAAGGTACAACTCCTTATCGATCAGGAGTTAGAAGATATCTTGTCCTAGATAGACATACTCGTTGACATCGAGAATTGATTCCTCAGCAGACACTAGAGATGGACTACTGATGATGAGTTCGGGAGACAGACACCGGAACTCTTTAAAAAATGACAGGAAATCAACCACGATTTCTGCTATCGCATAAATATGCATTGTTTGTTTGGAATTAGTGCAGGGTGAATACCACAACTAAAAATTTAAAAATAAAAACTTTTTTACAAAAAAAAAAACAACCGACTTCCTTAAAAACACTACAAAGTGAAAAATAACTTTAATTTCGGAAGTCGGTGGCAAAAAAACCATAAATACAGATCCTAAGACACCGACTACCGAAATTAAAGTTATTTTTCACTTTGTAGTGTTTTTAAGGAAGTCGGTTGTTTTTTTTTTTGTAAAAAAGTTTTTTTTAGTTTTATCATTCCCGTATTTTAGAAGTTACGGGGGGGGGACACACATTTTACCAATTTGGAAGTGTCTCTCGCGCAAACTATTCAGTTTAAAAAAAAATGATACTAGAAACCTCAATATCATTTTTGAAGACCTATCCATAGATACCGCACACGTATGGGTTTGATAAAAAAAAAATTGAGTTTCATTTCTATGTATGGGAAACCCCAAATACTATTGTTTTTTTTTTCTATTTTTGTGTGAAAATCTTAATGCGGTTTACAGAATACATCTACTTACCAAGTTTCAATAGCATAGTTCTTATAGTTTCGAAAAAAAGTGGCTGTGACATACTCGGACAGACAGACAGACAGACATGACGAATCTATAAGGGTTCCGTTTTTTGCCATTTGGCAACGGAACCCTAAAAAGATTTGGGATGGAGCTTCTCCTCTCACTCAATCTGAGTGGCTCTTTCCTCATTAGACCATATCAGATACAAATCTACGTGGTCTTCACATGATCATACCAAGATTATGACTGGACTTTAAATGAGGCTGTGACCTCTGAGTTTGTGTCGGCCTTTCTTCTCACAATAGTCAGATGGGACACGCAAACCTCATCTAGTCTTTAAAATATCATTGACGTGTAAAAGTGTTTGTACAAACCTTCTTTCAGAATTAAAATCATATATCTTTTTTTTTTATATCGTTTATTTATTTATAAAAAGGGGCACATTCACAAAGTAACTTAATAATTAAAATAGGCCACAGTTGCTCATTTGCCTTAACTAGGTTGGACCTGTGCTTCAGGCTAGTAAGTGCATAAATACTTATTATAATAAATTAACAATGAGTATAACGTAAAAACTAAATTAAAATTAGGAAAGTAATAGTCAAATAGCATATATTATGTTAGTCGTTCTATTTGCAGACAACAAGTAGATCTTCTGTCTGTGCATAATCGATGGTTAGTAAATATTTAAGTAAAATTTGTTTACAGCTAAAGTTATTTAATTTAAAGATACTAGTTTTCTATTTAACCTATTGTACAGGAAAGGGCCTAAGAATGTAAAAAATCTTTCTACAAAAACATGTTTTGAGGTTGCATTAGATGTGCATTAAGATTCATCAGTTCATCACACTTAGGTAAGGAATGGTAATTCCTTTCATTTTGACAATCGAACAACATTTGTCAAGCAGAGAAAAATTTGAAGGAAATAGGCAATGGTCCTTCAAACTTTTGATTGAAAGTGAGTTTCACAATTTATTAGGGTACCGTATATTGAATTAGTATAGTATAACAAGTTACTTAATCAACATTAACAGTATCACCCTCTCAATACCACAGAACCAAACAGTAAACAAAGTAGAAAGGCAGAAATAAAACTGGCATCGGTGCATATTCAATTTAGTAATTGCATACAATTAGATCAAAGCCGTGTGCCCCCCACAGCTGCACGCTAGCTTCAGGTGGCCCGGTACCCACCCCTAGGCCGATACTGACCACTAATCAATAGGACATTTAATTTTAACGATCACCCCTTTCCCCCGTATTCATAGACTACAATTAACGTAATTATCTAACTTATGTGACTTACTTGGAAAATGGACTGTTATGTTTTATTTTTGCAGTAATAACTTGAAGGAAAACTTCGTGAGGAAACCGACATGTCCTAGAACCAAAATTTCGAAGACGTGTCATCATTTCAGCCGAAAAACGTCCACTGCTTGACATAGGCCTCCCCCAAGCTCCGCCACTTCGACCGGTTTTGTGCTTCCCGCATCCAGCGGGTTCCTGCGGCCTTCACAAGGTCATCGGTCCACCTTGTTGGAGGCCTTCCAACTCTACGTCTTCCGGTACGCGGTCGCCACTCCAGAACCTTTCGGCCCCATCGACCATCTGTTCTGCGAGCAATGTGCCCTGCCCACTGCCACTTCAGTTTAGCAATTCTTCGGGCTATGTCGGTTACCTTGGTTTTCCTACGGATCTCTTCATTTCTGATTCGATCGCGTAGGGAAACTCCAAGCATAGCCCTCTCCATCGCCTTCGTGACTTTTAGCCTTCTTATGAGGCCCATTTTGAGCGACCACGTCTCAGTGCCATATGTCATCACTGGCAACAAACACTGGTCACTGGTCAAAACAAGAATACGTCTCGCGGAAGAATGAGGAAATGTCGTGGGAAAGTTTTGAGTATGAATGTGGTTGCCTATAAGAAAAAGGGAAGACCAAAGAAACGATAGATGGACTGTGTGAACGATGAAGTGGCTAGATATGGGGTGACGACCGAGATGAGGACTAAGTTCGCTAGGCGTTTTTTTTTTTTTCGCAAACTCTCTGCTAAGCGCCGAGAGTAGAAAATCATACAGTGTATATTTTCTATATGCACATGTCTTTGAATTAAGGGACATGTGTTTTCTACAAACCTGCACTGGGACTTCGCGTGGTTGTTTCACCTTACTTTCTCACAGAGATGAAGCCAGTGTCCCAGCAATGGGCACGTTATGAAGGGCAGGAGAATAATGATAGCATGTGTTCTTCTTATTTCATGCATCTCAGTTAAATGTGCCCAAAAGTGTCGCCGTTTTTGTTCTATGTATCGAAAGTTTGTCTGTATGTGACCTTGTGCAATAAGACCGCTCATCGTACAGTAGTTTTAACATTGTATGCACTTCTTCTTAATCAATTGTATTGCACAATACATTGTAATTGTATAGTTGTATTTAATTTAATGATGTATGTACCTAATTAATTGAAAGAAGTTTCTGTAGGTTTTTGGGATTTGTGTATTGGTGCTTGCAGCCTCAGTAAATAAAATAATACATATAAGAATTTTTGGAATTGTGCAATGTTTTAACTGTTTAGGGTTCAGATTGAATATTGCGCAATGATTGCTCAAAAGTATGAGCGAGTTTAACTTTTATTGCAACATATTTTTTCATTGCACATGCATTGAAGGCGACCCCGATAAATGAGATGTGTAGGTCGTAGATTGGAACCCAGGCAGGTACTTTACCTTGGTAAACTATTTCATTAGGACAACTCTCAAAACAGTGAAGAAAAACGTCACGAGGAAACCAGCATAGGACATGTAGATGAACTAAAAATTCGAAAACATGTGACATCCACCAAGTCGCACAGGGCCCGCGTCTTGTACAGCCCACTCCCTCTCATAGGAGGAGACCTGAGTCTTAGCGCAGCAGTGAGAAAATTAGGCATATCCCCTTTCCGCTTTTTTTTTTCAGGCAGATTATATGCAAGTTGAGTTTGAGTTCAAGGCTATTAAGCCCCTTGACATCTATACATGACATGACATTTTAAAATGAAAACCTGACACATTTCGCCTGACCTTTAAACTCATAACTTGCTACTTGAAAGCAAATGTCAATTACCCAAAACTTCAGTTTCCATGAGTCGTTCAATATCTAATTGACGACTATGAATGCGGTTTAGTACATTTAAAAGGAAATACTAGGTTACGCTGAATTTAAAAGCTAAATAATTCATATAGTTCAGTTCGGTTAGTCCGGAATTAGAAATGGTTTCTGTCCGTCTTGACAGGAATAGACGTGCAGGTTGTGGACGACCTGCATCAATAATGCAGGCAACAGCAGTAGCACCCCTTATATAATATGCGGCGCCACCGTCCGTCTGCCTAGTTAAATGGCCTTTGCACAGACGCCAGCACATCGAGCTACTACAATCTGTCAAATTTCTTTAATAGATTTTCAACTTTATCGCTAAAGGTTCAAGGTTCATTGGGAGAATTTGACAGTTTCGGGTATCGTGATAAGCTGACGACTGTATATTCATGTCTTCAGTAAAAATACGTAACTTAGTCATTTGCTTAGTTATTTCACCATCATGATTATTGTGTTTTAAGTTTATGTTGTTAGCAGTTTGAACTGCATGTGTCATAGACTTTGACAGGTGTGTCACTTAGGTTCAATAAGTGCCATAATAATAGTTAGTTAATGTTGTTGTTGATTATTAAGTGCGTTTCGCTCATAGTTCTGTTGATATAAAAAAAAATGTTATGATTAAAAAAAAATTGAACTTTTATTTAATATAAGGCCTGTATTCTTGTTTTGACCAGTGACCAGTGTTTGTTGCCAGTGATGACATATGGCACTGAGACGTGGTCGCTCAAAATGGGCCTCATAAGAAGGCTAAAAGTCACGAAGGCGATGGAGAGGGCTATGCTTGGAGTTTCCCTACGCGATCGAATCAGAAATGAAGAGATCCGTAGGAAAACCAAGGTAACCGACATAGCCCGAAGAATTGCTAAACTGAAGTGGCAGTGGGCAGGGCACATTGCTCGCAGAACAGATGGTCGATGGGGCCGAAAGGTTCTGGAGTGGCGACCGCGTACCGGAAGACGTAGAGTTGGAAGGCCTCCAACAAGGTGGACCGATGACCTTGTGAGGGCCGCAGGAATCCGCTGGATGCGGGAAGCACAAAACCGGTCGAAGTGGTGGAGCTTGGGGGAGGCATATGTCCAGCAGTGGACGTCTTTCGGCTGAAATGATGATGATGATGATGATGATGATAGGCACGGCACACCTCTGCCTAGCCTTTCATGGATTACAGGAGTTTTATATTTTTTTAATGTATGTTTTCTTTGGTAATTTTTTTTGACCTTTTTTTTGGTCACCTAATATATTTTTAGCAGCACTTGGTCTCGTTTTCAGAATTTTCAGTAGCCTTGCTTTTTTTTTTCAGGATAAAGCTTCAAGTTTCCATAACACACCATTGAAACAAAGAAACGACACATAATAGTTGTGTCATTATCCTAGATAGAGTACGTGCACCCTCGGACTGACTGCAGCACTCCATACATTTATTAGCATATGCGATCGATATTTCTTTGTGACTACTTGCGGCAAGCAAACTAGGACGTTCTTTTAAATAAATAATTGGAAGAAAATTTGCTTGCATAATACTTATTTTTAACCGACTTCAAAAGGAAGGAGGAGGTTCTCAATTCGACTGTATTTTTTAAATGTTTGTTACCTCAGAACTTTTGACTGGGTGAACCGATTTTGATGATTCTTTTTTTATTTGAATTCTGGTGCTTCCCGTGTGGTCCCATTTCAAATTTAACTGAAACAATTGTAGGTGCAGCCATTCTTTTTAAAACATCAAATCAAAGGAAAATAAGTATTTTAAATCTAGAACGGGAATTGAGACAAAAGAAAGAAGTTATTTTAAGGAATGTAACCAAAAGGTAGGTACTTAAACGTGGAACAATTAAATCACAACTATGTGCAAGAAAAAAATATTAAAAAAAAGAAAATATAAAACCACTGACTTCGGAAATTAAAGTATTTTGGTTTTCGGAAGTCAGTAGTTTTTTTTTTAATTTTTTTAATAAACCATATTTTTCAGTTTTAAGTTGTGATATAAAAAATCTTATACCTTCACTCGCTAAGTAAATAACAAAGACTCACGGTTAAACACTCCTACAATAATCGATTCAAAAACATCAAACCAAACGAAAATAAATATTTTGAAATCTAGATCGCTAATTGAGACAAAAGAAAGAAGTTTTATGGAATTCAACCAATAGGTAGGTACATGATTTGTGAAGTGTTCATGGCATGTGGCGAAGTAATAATAGCCAGATGGCTACGCTTACCGCGGTTGATCCGTAGATGGGTGACCATCTTAACATACCATACCAAGTTAAGCCATTAGTCCCGGCTGTCAGTTGCAGATCTTTGACAATCGTTACAACTCGTTTAAAAGTCCGAAAGTCTGACTACCACTCTTACCAAGGGGTACCGTATTACCCAGCTACTGGGTTGTGGTCATTAAATATCTGAGGAGGACAACCAACACACCGTTATCTGATCCCAAACTAGGCACAGCCTGTACTATGGTAACCAGACAACTGATAAATATACTTATATATTTCTAAATACATACATATTATAGATAAATTACACCCAGAGACAGAACAAATGATTATGCTCATCACACAAAGATTTGTCCTGGGTGGGAATCGAACCCACGACCTCAGTCTTTGCAGTCAGGGTCACTAACCACTAGACTAACAGGCCAGTCGAATTGTGCCAGTCATTGTGGAGGTCAGAGAGGCAATCACTTCATATTAAATACTCAGCTGCATCCGGTAAGTCTGGAATCCAACCCCAATACACTTGGGAACAGACTAGGCAGACGATGATGGCAAGTGTTCGTAACGAAGGTTTTAGATATGGTACTTCGAAACGCTGTGTCCCCAGTCAATGTTGGTTGGTTAATAGCATTTTGTGTTTTCCTCTTTCGGAGTAAGACGGAGAGAGACGGAAGGAGTGTATGTTTTACTTTGAGTATAGTTACGTCGTCGTTAACGTCTTCAGGATGGTGATTCGGCTGCCTCACCATTGTAGTGCGTCTGGAATGTTTGCGGAGGCGTAAACGGACGGTTTTCATGCGGTTACCTATACGGAAGAAAGTAGCCTCCTTGTAGCGCGAGCGAGGCAGTATCCTGCGCCAGGGTCGCGAGATTGTTCGAAAGAGACACCGTGACCCTGGCAAATGGGCAACTGGAGGAACACGGGTGGGTTTTAGTCACTAAAAGTCTGACACGCCCTCCCGCTCCGCCCAAGAGCGGGAGAAGTCATTTGATAATTTCCCATACAAAAAAAAAAGATGGTTTCATCTCATGCGGATTGCCCTATCTAGAACAAGTGGATGCATATTGTGATGAATGTTGACTAGTGCATAAGATTTTGCTAATCCAATAGGTGCCTATACTAATAATTTATTTGTCTGCATTTTAGTTATTTCTCTGCATTTTTCAGTGTATTTTTGTAGTTCTATGAATTATTATTTATCTGAAATAAACTGATTAATAATAATATGTTCATGTTTATTCAAACACTAACTGACATGTTTAAATAAAAACAATTCTCTATTAATGCATTAAAAAAACAAAAATCTTTCTTAGGACCTATCCTCTTCGCTTGGATCTAATGATTTATTCAATCCCAATCCTTTTGAATGTGCAAAAGAGTCGGCTATTCAGGTAGATGAAACTATAGTCGGTGCCAGATAAGAAAAAATAAAAGTCGTTGACACCCGCCTTCCACTGTATTCAAATATTGCAAAACGATACGAAAAAAATGTTAAGAAAGTGTCGCTAGCAAGGTCAAAACGGTAGTTTGAATACATTGGTAGGCAGGTGTCAACGACTTTTATTTTTTCACATCTGGCACAGACTATAGTAGGTACCCGTGGAGAATTAACTGTAACCGGTAAGGAGAATGGAGACATAATATATGGTTACATAGTATTACATCATTAGTCATTAGGTATTTTGTTCTATAGACTTATGTAATTTATACTTATTCATTTATTTTTATTGCAATCACATTCATTTTATTCTTATCGATCTATTTTGTTGCAATATTGTGAAATTTATTTATTTATGAGGTAATGGGGTTTTCCTGGATGAAATGGTTGTTTTTTTGTTTTATTAACTAACCAATTCAACAAAGAAATCCAATTATTATTTATTTTCTTCTGAAATCTAAGTTAGACACATTTCACACAGCATAATCAGCACAATGTTCCCACTGCTGGGAAACAGGCCTCCACTCAAAGAGTGCGGGTTTGTATATGTCAAATATCTTCGATATTTTGGTTGTAGGACATGCCAGTTTTCATCACGATGTTGTCCTTCACCATTTTGAGAGCAATGATGATGACATAATTTACATAAAGTGCCTAGCGGTTTCGAACCTACGACTCAAAACTCACCATTGCTCACACTGCTCTTTTTTGATACCGGCGAAGACTGAAAATAAATACATATCAAGTACGCTGGTATCCTCCAGTTGTGAGAATATGCAGGTGGAGTATTAACAATTAACAGTTAGCGATGTCATCATTTATTGATCGAAAGTGTGTCGCCGTTACCCGGCTACCTATGTAAGGTACGACTTTAATTTAACCATGGAACTTATTATTTGCAACGTCTAAGTACACGGCACAGAGTTACCAATTTTGTAAAATTTGCTCTGGTCATTTATAGGCTCGTCAACCCGTCTGACAAGCATGGCGATTATGGCAAGCCCTCCCAAATTGGGCGAGGCCTATGTGCAGCAGTGGACGTCTGTCAGCTGAAATGATGATGATGATGATTTATAGGTATAAATTTAGCTATCAATTAAAGTTCCTAGAATAAATTGAATAAATGAAACAACTTTAGGAATTACAGGAAAATGAATAAGGAAATCAAGGTAAAGGGAAAACCAATACTTATATGTAAATCGACTTGTTTGCTCGCTAGTATAACTAGCGGGATCGCGGCTTCTGACTTCAGTCACCCATTGCTTCTCAACGTGCTACATTCCCATCAAAATCAGAGAAGCAGTCGAAAAGGCCCTTCTGGACGTTAAAATGTCGAACACGTGTGTCTTCGTAACTCTCCTAATCGGGTTGTTCATCACACCGTCTTTCCAGTTATCTTGCAACGGCTATGATTTCGAATCCAGTCATCACTGTTACGGTCAATGCTATGACGCCTGCGTAAAGGGATATGCAAATGGTTGTTCAATGAACCTGTGCTACCCACGACTTGGAGGATCGTGCCAGCATTCGCAAGGTTTTTTGAAGGGAGCCTCTGTGTGTTACTGTGAAGGGCCGTCACGACCATGTGGAGACAACGACGACTGGGACTAGGGTTCTAGAATCATCTGGAACTGATGATCCTGGATTGTATATCGACGCTGAGTCAGTTGCGACGAATGTTGTGACAGGAGGACACACTTGACAGGCCTGTTGGTCTAGTGGTTAGTGGCCCTGACTGCTATGCCGGAGGTCGTGGGTTCGATTCCCACACAGGGCAAATGTTTGTGTGATGAGCACGATCATTTGTTCTGTGTCTGGGTGTAATCTATCTATAATATGTATGTATTTAGAAATATATAAGTATGTTTATCAGTTGTCTAGTACCCATAACACAAGCTCTGCTTAGCTTGGGACTAGATGGCGTTGTGTGATAGTTGTGGAATATTATTATTATATTATTACACTATCGTTTCTGTGATATATCTGTGAACTGTGCCTTTCTGTATTTTGTTGTTGTACTACTACTAATTAAATAAATGTTTGCCTACAGCTTTGTATTTAATAGAAACTTAAAGCCTCTGTTATGGTTTTTATACAAAAAATAAACTAAATTACTTTCTTACGTTTAATTTTGTGTTCATGTTCTGTGTTAAGAGATCGTACACGAAAATTTTTGGATTTTGCTGATTGAAGTGATTTTATGGTTTAAATACTTTATTTCTAGAAGTTTAAATAATTCTATTTTATTTTCCCGCTTACTTTGGGCAATTCCTAATGGAACTATTGTAAAAGTAACTTTCAGGTTTTTTGCCCATTCTTCGCCATACGAAATTACTTTTTAGAAGGGCAACTGGATCAATTCTTTTTTATTGTTAATTTTGACGTTTAGAAGAGGCTTCTATATGCTTTGAAATAAATGATTTGACTTTCAGTTTGCAGGCATGGTCTTATAAATTGTGCATAACGAGTTTACGACATTTGAACTAAGAGGTGGATATCAAACGACCGTATTTGACGGCAAATCAAAATAGTAGTAAAAAAAAACTTTTTTACAAAAAAAAAACAACCGACTTCCTTAAAAACACTACAAAGTGAAAAATAACTTTAATTTCGGAAGTCGGTGTCTTAGGATCTGTATTTAAGGTTTTTTTGCCACCGACTTCCGAAATTAAAGTTATTTTTCACTTTGTAGTGTTTTTAAGGAAGTCGGTTGTTTTTTTTTTGTAAAAAAGTTTTAATTTTTTAATTTTTAGTTGTGGTATTCACCCTGCACTAATTCCAAACAAACAATGCATATTTATGCGATAGCAGAAATCGCGGTTGATTTGCTGTCATTTTTTAAAGAGTTCCGGTGTCTGTCTCCCGAACTCATCATCATATCTATATGAACATTATATGGGACCATTTCGAAATAAACCCCTTTCGAACAAAAAAAGAATTTTGCAAATCCGTCTATATATGACGGAGTTATGGCCGAACATACATAAAAAAAAAAAAAACATATAAACATCCGAATTGAAAACCTCCTCCTTTTTGAAGTCGGTTAAAAAGTAACAAACATTTTCGATTTCGATTTTGCCACCCGATATTTTCCAGCTTCGTACTTACCTACTGTTATTTTGTCAATTAAATCGTTGCTTGTCGATATAGGTACTCATTACATTAATATATTAAAATACAAGAAGCTGTTTTCAACCGGGTTCCCTCTATCTGGCAGAAACTTGATGCTACGAATTTTATTTGGCATAACACACTTGGCATAATCTTCTTTAAACGAATATTTGTAAGGCATAAAAAATGTTTAGCATAATCATTGTTTGGCCGAATGTTTATATGTCCGACTTTACGCTGGCATACTTTTAAGATGGCAGAATTTTACTAAGCATAATTACCTTTGGCAGACTTAAAATTCCGCAGAATTTCGTTTAGCATAACATTTATTTAGAGCAATGATTATTTGGTATAATTTCACTTGGCATACTGTAAAGATGGCAGAATTTCATTTAGAATAATTTTGTTGGGCATATTGTCATTTCTATAAAATTGCATTTTAACCTTAAATTAAAATTAAAATAGTGTCTCAAAAAGTCAATATATGTTGTGCTACAAAAGTTATTGACAGAAACGAATCGCTGCAGAATCGACACCACGTAATCTTGTCTGCCCTACCCCTAGAGTGTAATTTAAGCCCGCGTAGGCGCGGAGGGGCGAGGCGGCCCGCGAGCTGAGGAGCAGGTGATTTTGACGCTCGCCGCCGTGGCTGAGGCTGGCCGGCTCCGCCGGCCAGCAAGCCGAAGCTGCGGTGGTGAGCGTAAAACCATCTGTGACGATGAGCTTGTGTGGGACCGCTGGAGCCACACAGCGCCGGAGCCGTGACAGAAAGCATGCATGCTACATGTTGCATGCTCGCCTGCATGCTATGAGCTTGTTTGCATGTTGCATGCTTGCTTGCACGCCACTTGCTTGCTTGCATGCTGCATGCTTGCTTGCATGCTGAATACTTGCTTGCATGCTGCATGCTTACTTGCATGCTGCATGCTTGCTTTCATGCTGCATGCATGGTGTATGCTTGTTTGCATGTCTGCATGCAGTGTGCTAACTATGATTTTTCTGTAATGTAATAGATGGGCGTTTCAATTATTATAGATATGAAATGTATGCCAAAAGATGATTCTAACTGTAAAGATTCTGAGATTATGATAGTTCTGCCTTTTAAGGACTATCGATATGAAATAATGCCAAGAGACGATTCTGACTGCGAACTTTCTGCGATATGATGGTTCTCCTTTTTAACTATTATGGATATAAAATTTATGCCTATAGATGATTCTGAGTTATAAAATTATGCGCTGTGAATGTATGATAAACGAGTGTATGCCAAACGATTTTCTGCGAAATGAAGTTTATGCTATCCGCTGTTATGCAAAATAATATTATGACGAAAAAAGTTCTGCCATAAAGGGTGGACCCGTTTTCAACCATGTCGAATTCATATTCGACATGGTTGAAAACAGCTTCTTGTAATTTAATTTCATCAACGAAGTACCCTAGCAAAAGAAATGCGAGTTCACACTCGCATTTCTTTTGCTAGGGTACTTCGTTGATGAAATTGTGCGTAAATTCACAAAAACAATGGTTATCATCAAGGACAAAATAAAATAACACTATTTAAACATATAAATAGACGTTTTATTACTCAACTAATAAGGAAATGACAAAAAAAATAATACAATATTATGTAACAACAATAGGTACGGGTCTGTTTTGTTCGTGTTACACATATATAACACCTAAATACATCATTCCGGCTGAAGGACGTCCACTGCTGGACATAGGCCTCCCTCAAAAAGTAGGGGGTTTGCCATAATCGCCACGTTAGGCACGTTAGGCGGGTTGGCGATCGCAGTATATTGATAAAATGCATTAGAGAACGCTGCTGCCCATTCTCTGGTAAATTTAAAGTTATCTAGTTAGCATTTCTCAATCACCTTTTACGACACCCACGGGAAAAGATAGGATTGTGTTAATCTTTACCTTCGGCACCACACGGTCAATCGAAACACTATATAGGTATATTTAAACATATTCCTGATATATAAATATTAAGTATCCTTATTTTTCATGTCCATACTTATTACGTAAAGGCTCGTTCAGACTAGCGCGACGCCACAGTCGCGCGCGAATCGCCGATTTATATCCGTAGAACAATTTCTACGAAAACGCGCGCGACACTTCACACAGGGGCGACCTGTTGCGCCGCGACACGGTCGCTCCACGTCGAGCAGCGCGACAACATAAGGTACATTTTGTGTGGCGTCGGTTCGCAGCCGCGACGGCCTCGTCGCGGCCCCGAATTCGCCGCGACACCATACAAAATGTACTAAAAGCTGTCGCGCTGCTCGTCGCGCCGCTACAAGGACGTCGCGCGCGATTCGCGCGCGACTTGTCGCGCCAGTGTGAAAGGTGTTGCGTCGCGATATATCGCAGAATCGCCTCCGCGACATGTCGCGCCTGTCTGTACGAGCCTTAAGTCACTGGAATCTACTATATTTAGTTTAGTTTCATAATAAATAGGTAGGTAATATAAAATAGATTATTAACTTAGCCTAACTTAACACATCAGCAAAACTAAGTTTAACAATTTCGTTACACTTAAATGTCAAATCAATTAACAAAAGTATTTTTGAATAAAAACAAGTAAGTACTTATTTACAGACAAATAATAATGGTTTTAAATCTTGATGTGTAATTTAATTTAGAAGAAATGCGATTAGAGAATACATTGAAATTGCTATTAAAATATTGCTGGTAGCGGCTGAAGCTGAATTCTTCTTTGCGGGGGCTTCTTCCCTGTAATACAAATATAACGGTATCATTTATTATAAACAAATAATTTTCTGGGCATATTTTTATCAAGGCGATTTCTACTCGCGCACTCAATTTCCAGCCCTCTGCTTAGCGCCGAAAGTTGAAAATTCAACAGTGTCTTTTCTTGGCGCACTGGAATGCGCTCTATTCGATTCCCAACTCTCGGTTTAACACCGAGAGTTGAAATTCCAGTGCGCGATTGAAAATCGCCCGTGCTACCTGAGCTAACTGATTAATGTCCATCAGTCATACTCATTATACACGGTCAAATTCAATTCGCTGTCATTATTTTACATGATAAACTTACTTAAAAGAAAAAGAAATCTTTGCGTCATACCAACTTTATTCATTAATCTTTAAGTTTTTAAACCCTGGCTGGAGGCCTTAATTTATTGATTCAGCCAGATGCAAATCCGGTTAAGTAGCCGACAACTTCCTAGGTCGACCTGCGAGATGTAATGACGCGCGTAAGGGCGCGTACACATAGAACGTCCGTTTTACAGGTCCGTTTAAACGTATCTGTTATTAGCGAGTCCACACAGAATACAGTTTTCCGGATCCAGTAAAAAATACCGATCCGATAAAATAAGCAGGAATCCGTTTTACAGGTCCGTTTAAACGTAAATATTATTAGCGTATGTAGTTGTATGAGCTAGTTCACACACATGACTGTATTCCGGATCCAGTAAAAAATCCCACACACAACCTAAATAAAATCTTTGCCTTAAAAATTGATGTATCCAATAACGCCGGGGCTTCCTCGGAAACACGACAACGTACGACTCGTAGAAAATAGGCGATACACTGAAGAACGAAAGTCCAGTAGCGTCCGATCTGTTAAAATCGGTCCTGTAAATGCTGTGTGAACATTACCTCCAGTAGCGACGGATCAGTTAAAAAGGATCCTGTAAAATCGGACGTTTATTTATTTATTTATTTATTTTATTATTTATGTACACACAGTAAAATACAGAGTGATAAGGCATAGTAATAGAATTGAGTACAAAGGTACTGCTTATTTCTTAAGAAATTTCTTCCAGCAGACCTGCGAAAGGAGAAATTAAAAAGAAATGTAGACAATAGTGTGTGAAAACAAGAAGAGAAAATATGAATATGCGAAGTCTTAAACTAAAATATACTTATACATATATAATGCAAGAAATTAACATATACCTAAATAAATATATGACGTTAATATAATTATAAATAGATGACGTTCTATGTGTACGCGCCCTAAGTGTCGCTTGACGCAAGTTGCATTGCTGGAACACATGAGCTAGTTCCTTAACTAGGTACCAGGAAAACTAGACAACGGTCAGAGGGTCGGGTAAAGGAAAGGAGAACATGTTGGACTTTCCATAGTAAAAGGGGAAAACGTAAGTAACTTAAACAAACATCTGACTAGTTGGAGTGAAAAGAAAACATGACTTATGTAGTGTCAACCGCACGATCATGTTAACAAATCGACATTATTTATTTATTATTCATCTAATTTTAAATGTAGATAGGAACAGTCACGAAAGGTATGAATAACTAGAGTCGTCAGATATAGTTGAAATTTAGTAAGAAACCGAAAGATATTTTGGAATAAAATGTTATTCAGTTAATAGAAAACAAACAGGTATTTTATCAAATTAAATTTCATTCGAAAACATCCGTTGATTTCCTAGCAATATGCAACTATATCAGATGATAATGGTTCATTATCTCTTTTGGTTATTGTCAAGATTACTTTAGACGGTGACCCCAAACTTGACATTTTGCCTGTATCTTGGGGACAAAAATCACTGTTTGTATTTTCTGTCCCCACAGACTTTTATATCGTTAGAGGTTTTTTGGTTCTAATTCTACTAATAAATGGTTGACTATACAAATAACATTTTTTGGCCTCGACCAGAAAAGTAGTGTGTGATGAGAAACATGAAGTATTTATTATCCTCCACTGTTTTACGGGAGTACTCAATAAATCATTAATAACAAAACCTTAATTTGAAATTTAAAAAAAAAAAACAAAAAAGCATCTGCAAAATAAAAAAGAATATACGTATACGTTTATTAAGGTAATATTATGATCAAATGATCATTGTGTAGAAACGGCTGAACCGATTTTCACAAAATATGTCTAAGAACCACCGCACCCACTTTGGTTCACCTGTTTAACTACGGTGCCACAGACAGGCACACATAGCAGTGAAACTAAAAGAAGGCTAAAGACTTTCAACGATCTCTATCTGAATCTTAACTGTGGTCGGCTGCTATATCTATACTAATTTTATAAAGCTGAAGAGTTTGTTTGTTTGATTGAACGCGCTAATCTCAGGAATTACTGGTACCAATTAAAAATTATTTTTGTGTTGGGTAGCCTATTTATCGAGAAAGGCTATAGGCTATATAACATCACGCTACAACCAAGAGGAGTGGAGCAGTAATGAAAAAGGTTGCAAAAACGGGGAAATCGCACGGGTAGGCGATTCGACGCGACGGGAAGGGCCGGGGGAGCAAGAAATTTAACGCGGATGAAGTCGCGGGCAGAAGCTAGTTAACAATAAACTAATAATACTTATAGGTAGAGGAAAAAATAACTACTTGATTCATTCATAATTTGCCTATAGACAGTTAATTCAAAATATAGTCACACTGTGAGTCAGCAATTTCGCACTTCAAAACTACGAAAACGTCAGCCCTTCCAATTCCCAGCCTTTGGAACTGACGGAACAAACTCCCGAAGAACAACTCTTCCATCCCATCAAAGAGGCAATTCTCCTAATTCTAAGAACACTCACAGACTGAGCTCAGTCTCAATCTGTCAAAAATACCTCGAGTTTCCATACATTTTTGACAAGTTTTCGACATTTGATAGTCGCTGAGTTGAGACTACGACTAGATTATGAACGTTTTTAATTTTGAGAATTGACCTTCTCATCTTTACTTATACAGGATAAGTTTTTATCCAGTGCGTAAATTGTAACCATGAATTCAGCATATCATTCTAGATCCCCTTGCGCAGAAATTTTTCGTCGGTTTTACAAAAAAATATCAGCTCAATCAGTATAACCTCGCTATCATTAACTAATGTCTACAGCTCATCGCTTATTTTGTATCAAGTAAACTCTTGGAAATTCATCTCTTAAACCTCACAATCATTTTTCATTATCATCGTTATCACCATCAACTCTCTCTCTAAGGTGGAGATGGCTGCAAGCGTAGCGTAGCATGACCACCAAAGAAATAAGTTTTGTTGATGGAAGAATAGACAAAATGACAGTTTGTAGAAAAAATTGTACCGTCATAAGCAACGAAAACTAAAGAGAAGAAATGTTTCTATTCTTCAGTCGACAAAAGTCTACGATGTCAAGCATGACGACCCTTTTTAGGGTTCCGTTGCCAAATGGCAAAAAACGGAACCCTTATAGATTCGCCATGTCTGTCTGTCTGTCTGTCTGTCTGTCTGTCTGTCTGTCCGAGTATGTCACAGCCACTTTTCTCCGAAACTATAAGAGCTGTGCTATTGAAACTTGGTAAGTAGATGTATTCAGTGAACCGCAATAAGATTTTCACACAAAAATAGAAAAAAAGCAATAATATTTGGGGTTCCCCATACATAGAATTGAAACTCAAAAATTTTTTTTTCATCAAACCCATACGTGTGGGGTATCTATGGATAGGTCTTCAAAAATGATATTGAGGTTTCTAATATCATTTTTTTTTAAACAATAATATTTGGGGTTCCCCATACATAGAACTGAAACACAAAAAAAAATTTTAATCAAACCCTTACGTGTGAGGTATCTATGGATAGGTCTTTAAAAATGAAATTGAGGTTTCTAATATCATTTTTTTCTAAACTGAATAGTTTGCGCGAGAGACACTTCCAAAGTGGTAAAATGTGTGTCCCCCCCCCCGTAACTTCTAAAATAAGGGAATGATAAAACTAAAAAAAATATATGATGTACATTACCATGAAAACTACCAACGAAAATTGGTTTGAACGAGATCTAGTAAGTAGTTTTTTTTTAATACGTCATAAATCGTAAACCACAATTTACCTTTCATTCAGTCAACTCAAATATAAAAATAAAAAATAAAAAACATTTAATTTCATAAACGATGATGACGAATGATGATGATGATGACCTGCAGGTTTGTACGGAACCCTCGGTGCGCGAGTCCGACTCGCACTTGGCCGGTTTTTTCTGTACTTTTGACACTTGGGAGTCGAAACATTTTTTTACAGAATTATCATATAATCTAATGTTCATTAAATTCCATTGAATGACCATATAATGAAAAAATCTATTACCTAAGCACATTCACCCATAACTACATCACCAGCTACCTCCCCGTTGCTACGGAAAGACATGGCAGCGCGCATATTGGTCGTCATAGCAACGCGAGTGTATGGGTCGCCTCGTGTTCAGGCAGAAGAGATGTCAAGTTGCATAGAAAAAACGTTGTCTATTCTTGGTAGAATAGAGATAGAATTTGTCATGCTACGCCTGCTGGTAAGAGATCTGTCCAAAGTTATACTGAGGCACTCCATCATCACCGTCGTTTCCTATCCCAATTTATTTTGGGTCGAAGCAACATATACTTCTCTTCCATACGTCTATCAGCCGCCATGTCGCCGCCATTCACCCCTTTCTAGCCGTATTATCATATACACAATGAATTCATTGTTTCATTTTTTCTTCCTTTACTCTAGCCATCTTTATTCATATTCAGAACTTTCCTTACGACATCCCATATCATCATAATATATCTTCCCACATACTCATACTTACTCCTAAGAAACAAAAAAACTAAACATTGCATGGCCCTAAACTAGTCATATCTACAAATAAATTAGTGTAACAAATAATAGTTTACCTCTACTAATAAAAAGAACCATATTTTTTTCTATTCGCCTAATAACCTCAAAATACGAAAGTGTTTCGAAGTTTTTACAATTCTCTGAGGTGTCCGTGATGTTGATTTAGTTTCAATCGAATATATGCATTATTTAGAATACAAAAAGTAAATTTACGTGTCTGTTGGTCCTTAGGCCAACAATGTATGGACACCGAACATTAATGTCCTTTAACAAATACCCCTAACCTGCATCTTTATAAGGCGGAAATCCCTTTTTGTTGAAACCAAAACACACAATGATAAATCATCCAAGCCTCATATTTTTTGTATCGTTTAATTCTATTTTCGGCAAACTGACTCATCCTGTTTTAAGAAGTTACCTACAATAAAAAACAACATTTATAAAGATAATTTATTCAATTTGGTAGAACAGAAGAAAAACATGGCAATTACCATCGTTAGTGCCACAACACAGGAACATATAAAAGTAGAAAACGAAGGCCGTCTTATCCTAATTAACAATGTATACTGAGATTCTTAACAAGAACTATATTAAGTTCGTCCTATGAAATACTTTGTACCTAATCATACCATACGGTATAATAGTAGTTGCCATAATAGTAAGGAGGAAAACAGATGTTAGCTTGTTATTTTATTGCATTATGCCATATTGATCACTCCAATCGGAAGTAACGAAATCTCAAAGCCTGTTAGTAAGATAGAATGTGATAGGATTAGTCCACAGAAAGGTATATACAGTCTAACAGATGTAGCTCGAGAAATAATGACGCAAGATCCAACTAGAGCATCGCTTTTATTTCTTTTATCTATAATAGATTCTTTCTTTCTTCTTTCTTTCTTTAGGTGATAAAACCTATGAAAACAGTGCTATTTAATGCCAAGAAGTTATATTCATCAGTATTAAGATCATTTGATTAAAACGTACATTTCTTCAGCCGTTATTTCTCGAGAACATATTAGACATACATTGATAAAAAGCTCCCTACGCGATTCCAATGACTCCGCAAGCCACACGTCCTCCAGCATTTCCAGTCTTCTTGGAGTCGGGGTGATCACTCCTGCCGTAGTCATCCGTGCCTGCATGGAGGACCAGGGCCCTGCCGATGATGCTCTGCCTGCCGTTCAGCTTGATCTCGTGGTCTTCGAAGTCGATGTTGGCCGTTTTGCTCTCGTCAAACTTGACGTTGCCGAGGTCACCGACGTGACGGTTCTCGTCATGGGGATGGCCGTGTTCTTTCTGGAGATTTAAGATTTAATATTAGTCGGTGGTTGTGATGAAAAATCTTGCAGCAAAGATTCAGAGAGGAGGCATTGTTTGTTGTACTTCAGTCGAGACTTTTTTGATAATTTAAAGTCCGGTTGAACATGAGATGCAGTCTGTTGATTAATAGGCACATCTTTACATAGTTTAAAACACGGTTGCATTTCATGTTTGCACGCTTAGATCTTCTCTTTCACCAATAGAAGGAGTGATTCAAGAGTAAAGTTTATATGTGTAATGGCAAAAGTAAGTGTAGTATATGCCATAAACGACGTTCAACAAAGCAGGTCTTTAAACTTCGTATCCCATATCAACAGCAGGGTTTTTATATTCTTTCGGTAGACTAATATAACACAATAGAGAAAAAGAACACCTACTCCATTAGGGTTGAAGTGACCTCCGGAAGAAAGACAGCCATTAGTGAGGTTTCCGGTCTCGTGGACGTGGAAACCGTATTCGCCGGCTGGCATGCCGGTCACGGTGCCGGTGATGTGCACATTGCCGTTGTCTTGCCGGGTGAAGACAACGGTGCCGGTCACGCCATCACCGACCAACTGTACGATTGCGCAATTTACCACCTGAAAATGCGGAAAAATTTGGGTCAGTAAGTGGACAAAGAAAGACAGATAAACGAAAGAGAGGGGACAAGAAAGGAAGAGAAGGATGTATATTTTGGCGGATTAGTATTTAAAAAGATTATTTTATTTCATGAAAGTTGTCATATACAGTATTGATAGGCCACGACAGAGATGCTGGTACGAGCTGAACGGATTTTTAAAATAGTATTTAGACTATTACCACACAATACGTAAGAACTGAAGAATTTATTTTTATTTTATGAAATAATAGCAAAGCCAAAATTATGAAGAAATGCTTACTTGTTCTTCATCAAACGGCGCGGCTGACGCCAACGCAACGGCCGCGGCCACAAATAGGAAAGTCTTGAACATCTTCGATTTATCTGAAAATAGAGCAAAGTCTTTTAAGAAAACCTCATAAAAAAACCAACAATCCTACTATTAATCTAATAGACGGAGTGATTCAAGAGAAAGGTTTATTTACCTATATAATACGCAGGCGAAGTTTGTATATTTGGATGTTCGAATGTTTGTTAGTCAATCACTCGAAAACGGGGGATTTGAGTGAAAGGCACACATATAGTTTATAACTTGGATTAACACATAGGATCTTTTTTATCGCGGTACTACATTCCCATAGGATAATTTTGGACCCCCACATGGGCGCGAAGCCGGTGGCAGAACCAAGTATAATAATAATTTATTTAACACGTTAACTGCCATGTCGGACTATGTGTCCGACACTTTTTGTTCCATTCAGGTTTTGTCAAACTATATGACCGACAACACATACAAAATCTGAACATGTCGTAACTGCCTGGCGGCCATGTTTTTGGAATAAATAATGTATTTATGGAATAAATAATCTATTTAAAGTGAAAAAACACTAAATACATTTTTTGACTTTTTCTGAGTTTAGCCATGGCAGCTAACGTGTTAAAGACGCCTAAAATGTAAACATGACAACAATCATATTGCGTTAAAGACTTGTAGGCTATAATTATAAAAATACCACATGGGAGCATCTGCGTCCAAAGTACGCGAAAAACCTGTATCTCGGCACACAGCTCCGGGATATTGACACCACGCTTACAATTCAGGTTACTATATGGTAATTTTTAGTTGTTTTGTAACCTAGAAATAAATTATAATTTGCACGATTTTTTGCATTATTGCACAACAATATTTTGATGAGTTATCTTGTTCATCTGCGTTAATAGCTAGTAAAAAATGGTGTTTATCTTTTTATTTTCCTTATTGGCCATCCTTCTCCAACCTGGTATAGTTCTACATAAGTAGTTTATTTTTTAACTGATGCCTATAAGGTTTGAAAAATAATAGTTTAAAAAAACTAAAAAACACGCTTCCATGGAAAACCAAACTAAAAAGTACAAAATAATGGAAAAAAAGCGTGGGGTGCTTTTAAGGTATTTTTTTATTGATATCAGGCACCCCACGCTTTTTTTCCATTATTTTGTACTTTTTAGTTTGGTTTTCCATGGAAGCGTGTTTTTTAGTTTTTTTTAACTATTATTTATTTTCTATTTTTTAGGGTATTTCGAATTTTGAGACGTATGTCAGCGTAGTTTGTGACAGTTTTTTTGATGTCCTGGTAACCCTGGCAAGGATAATGGCACAAATTTATGAAATTATTGCATTGTCATCAGTCCTTGACAGGTGTGCAAAGTTTGAATGAAATCTGGTCGTTTAAAGTGGGTCAAAATCGCACTATAAGGAGTCGGTTACAAACAAACATACAAATATACAAACATACAAATATACAAACATACAAACATACAAGTGAAGCTAATATAAAGCGTGTAAAAAGAATGAGGGCATGTTCTAGAACTTTGCGTTTGGGTTTTGATGTTCATATTTTATTCATTATTAACCGGAAATTCTTGCTAAACAGATCATTTACCATTTTTATATTCTTGAACGGGACAAATTACAAATTGTCACTATAGACGGAAGGCAGTTCCATTCAGAACTTCAATACCTTGTCGAGCCAAACGTATGGGACGGCTAATCATTTCCTTTCTGCTGTTTTATAGATATAAGTAGTCACCAACAAAGAGAGACGTCGGATACAGTTCAAGTTTTGTTAGAAACCGATAGATGTTTTCGAATGACATTAAATAAATTATAGAAGAGAAACAGTTAATTCATCTGATTAAAATAAATTTCTTAAACATCCACGGGTTTCTTACTAAACTTCAACTATATCTGACGACACCGGTTCATTATCTCTTTTAATGATTATATTGTACATAAAATACCTTCTACTGTGGCAGTTTTTTTATCTTAGCACTTAACAATCTAATAAAAAAATCATAGCAAAAAGTTTCCTGACAATTTATACAAAAATATTGAAAAACTTGACGATTAATAAATCATAGTTAAGGTTCTGCGCACATAGATAATAAATGGCAGTTAAAATTTAGGTACCTATCTACACTTATAATTAGTTATAATAAAAGAGTGTAAGGTTTATCAGTTAAGTTGTAGATTTCATCTTTGGAAATAATGCACCCTTTTTTTTTGGATGGGAAATCATCAAATGACTTATCCCGCTCTGGGCGGAGCGGGAGGGCGTGTCAGCCTTTTACTGACTAAAACCCACCCGTGTTCCTTCAGTTGCCCATACGCCAGGGCCACGGTAAATCTTTCGAACGAATCTCGCGTCCCGGGCAGGCATCGGTCCTAGCAGACCCCTTCAGTACTGCTGACATCTCTTTGAGGCGCGCGTGGAACACTACGCGCCGTCGACCCGAGCCTGGTCCTTACCGGGCGGCGAGCTACCCATTGCTCACCACCCGCAAGCTCGCGCCTACTGTGGCCGGGAGTCCGCTATCGACTCCCGACGCAGCGTAACACGCTAATGTTGTAATCTGAATTATTTTGAACGATATTGCTGATCCATTGCTACATTTGTTCAAAAAATTCGTCTGATCAAGAACGTATATAACGCAATGAATTTTGTTGAACTGTTAAATGAAAGCGATTTCTATGGTTAGTCTGTTACGCAATACTCCAATTTCGAATTTGATCGAAATTCTTTCATTGGTAGAAAGCTGCACGTATGCCGAGTGCCATAGGATATGTTTTATAGTATAGTTGACGACCACGCGGGTGAAATCGTGAACTAATATTATAATGAGAAAGTTTTTTTTTTATGTCTATTTGTTACGCTTTCATACCGAAACGGCTGAACAGATGAGATATAAGAGTAGCCCATAACCTATATTAGGACATAGGATAGCGATATTCTCGCGGAATCCATAAGTATGCGGGTGAAACCGCGACGCACATGTAGTTATAAATAAAATTATGCAATAACAATGTTCTTTAAAGAAAAAATGTACCTACACCTTACTTATACCTAATTGAACAAGGTAATGAATTCGACACGGCATTTACTTTTATCATTGATGCACACCTCATTAGCTTGCAAAAGAAACATTTATTCCTGTCTGAAATTTGTGCACTCTAATTGGATTCAGCTGAATACCTACTTTACATGGAGCGACTGCCAATCTGACCTCCACAACCCAGTTACTGGGTCATACTCTGGAACTAAAAACTCCGGACAAGAACTGGAGTTACCGACATAGCTCGCAGAGTAAGCAAGCTGAAGTGGCAGTGGGCTGGCCATGTCTGTCGAAGGACCGATGGCCGGTGGAGCAGACGAGTCCTGGAGTGGAGACCGCGTATCGGCAAGCGTAGTGTGGGACGCCCCCCAGCTAGATGGACCGACGACCTTAGGAAAGCGGCTGGGGCAGACTGGATGCGCTAGGCGGAGGACAGGGTGTTCTGCCGCAACATGGGAGAGGCCTATGACCAGTAGTGGACTACGATAGGCTGAGTTGGTTGACTCAGGACCTACCAGTCGAATTAGTTTTTTTTTTTTGCATTTGATAGCCCATTTCCTGACGAAGGTCTTATGCTAGTTAACATCACACTGCGACCCTAAGAAGACGAGTAAAATAAGAAAAATGTCAGAAAGAACGCTAAGATGATCACGCGGGTGATGCGATTCTATAGGATATAATTTTATATGTATTTAATGGGTAATAAGTTAGCTACACAACATTTTCTTACAACTATTGATAACATTTCGTTTGCAACCTGCACCCTAATTGCGAAACGCACAATTTATCAGAATCTGAATGGGATTGAAGATTATTTCTAAACCATTGCGTCATTTGTTCGAATAAATTGTCGGCTCAGCAACGTAAAAAACGCAATGAATGTTGTTTAACTATGAATATTAAACCAATTCCTATCGATAAAAAGTACCCACTTTGTTGAAATGTTCCGCCTCAAAACTACGTTAGGTTTACAGAATGACGTGCTGAATTAATGGTTACAGTTAGTGCATCGATGTCCCTGCCACCCTACAGGAGTAGTTCATACATATTACTTCTTTAATATTGCTGTACCTACCACCAGGTACGTCTACACCACAGTCTAAAAATCATACAGTCGTCCGACGAAGACGTCTAGACAGGGCAATCGTGCGGGGTGTGAGGGGCGAGACGGGGGAAGGGCGCTCCCGAACTGCATACGCTACCGTGTTAGTAGTTCGGGATAAAACTTTCAGGGCTATCGTGTGTCACTTTATTTTTGTTTTAATTAATTAAAAATAATTTTATTAAAATGGTGCATACGACGTGTGCTGTGAAGGATTGCAAGTCGTCATCTTACATTAATAAAGAATTGCGATTTCATCAATTGCCGCGCATGGATGAAAGGTAAACAAATAAATAAAATATTGTTTATTTAATAGAAAGCCAACATGGCGGCGCGACGTGTAGCCGATATTTATTTATTGTGCGGCGGCCAAGATGGCGCCGACGAAAACTTGCAAATTTTTCGTCATGGGTATCATTTTCATGGGTTTAGAGGTCGCTAAAACCGACTATGGGGTCAAAATTAAAATCCAAGATGGCGCAACGAAAATTTGCAAATTTTTCGTCATGGGTGTCATTTTCAAGATTTACGAAATCCCTACAAATAAAAATGAGGTCAAGTGTCTTTCGCGGAAATGTCTATCGTGCAAGTGTACCTGACCCAGGATGGAGGACATTTTTTGAAAAAAAAAAAAATAGTTATTCGTGTCAATTTTGTGATTTCTTGGGGTGAAGATTATGAAAATAACATCAATTTTCAAATCCAAGATGAGCCATCTTGGATTGTGACATGTGTTTTTTCTCAACCTCAATCTAGAATTGTATATTTTTGCGTGTCAGACCATAGACGAAGCACATTAATATAATAGTTCCTGTATTATAAATTTCAGATGCAAATTATGGTTAGGCAATAATGTTGATCTAAAATAAATTTAAAAAAGTTTACTTGAGACAACCCTAGCTCTTGCGACAATGCCTACACGTTGTCGGCATTTACAAGGAGATCAAAGGCGTCGTCCTACTGTAAGTTTTTATACTGTGGTCTACACCTACAATATACTATGTACAAACAATCACGTTTGACAAGCTACCAAATCGTAAGTTATGCGCAGTAAGGCGCCCATGCGCAACGGTTTGTGAACCCAAACTTATTACAACATATTTCGCAACTGTTGAGCTTGTAAACAAGAACGATGCTTAGACATCAATCTCCATTGAATACTGACAAGTTTGATATATTATAATCTCTATGCAGGTACTTACGTATCGACCGATAGGTAGGTAGACCGTACTTACTCAAAAAACGTATTAAATCTATAGCAACTAAACTAAAACAATAAGAATAAGTAAAATAAAAAGAAAATAGAAATTCCGGTACGAGCCCAAAAGGTCCCAACATGTTGCTGCGACATTTAAAATAAATAGGGGGTATATATTTAAACAAGCTTCTACCCGCGACTTGTTCCCCCGACCACCCTTCCTGTAGCGTCGAATCGCCTACCCGTGCGATTTTCCCCGTTTTTGCCACATTTTTCATTACTGCTGTGCTCCTCTTAGTTGTAGCGTGATGTTATATAACCTATAGCCTTCCTCGATAAACAGGCTACCTAACACACGTTGTTCCGGAGATTAGCGCGTTCAATCAAACAAACAAACAAACTCTTCAGCTCTATAATATTAGTTAGATACTGTAATTCACTTCGGCCGTTCTATTTAAAATAAAAATTGGTATTCTAGGTCTTAATTTTTGAACTAATTAGTTGGTATTTAGATATCAGAACAAAAGATGTAAAATAATGAGCCTATATTATTCCCACACATCTCTTTTCGAAATCCGGCCGCAATCCACCACACGGCCCAATGTGGCTTAGTAGATATGTTATAGTCAAAGTCCGAAACACAGTCTCTTCGCGGAAGGACTGGTTTATCCTAGGTTTGGCCAAAGCCATCAGGCAATCCCCGAAATACATTTCAATTTCGCCCTTTGCCTGAAGTATTTTTAGTCAAACCCAGGAGCTCCTAACTTTTCAGTCAAACGTCGAAAGTAAATTATTCTGTTTCGGTTTTGGCCTAGTCAATCCTAGAAGCGACTGCAAAACTCGGTCAAACGTTGATCTGAACATGTCAGGTTCATAATGTCTCTCGCGGTGTTCCAACCGATTGTTTTGTCATTTCATGTTCGTTCATTGAGCCTGCGGGCGTGTAATTGTGTAAAATTGAAGATGAGTGAATCAAACGGTGTTGTTGTTACTAAAAACGTGGATAAAGAAGCTTTAAAAGTAAAGTTTAAAGAGAAAATTTCTAATTTGAATAAAAATAAGTGTTCATTTCACATAAAAAAACTAACCTAACCTAACCTAACCTCCGTATATACCAAAGCATTTATTTATTTATTTTATACTTTATTGCACATCGTACAAAAGGCGGGCCTAATGCCACACGGCATTCTCTCAAAGCATCTCAAATATAAAAGTGAAAATCACGTAAGCTGACCAATCAGGTGTCAGAACTGGCAGAGTTAAGCGGTTCTTAAGACTTGAAAGCTGCTTAAATGATAAAATGCTTCCAAATATTATTATACGAAGATAAGACACTTCATACCTATATCGGAGTTTGACTCGTCAAACCCCGATTTAATAAAATTGTGTTTTGACGTTTGCCTGACCAAATTAGTCTCTCCCAGGTTTGACGAAAATTGTTTAGTCAAAGGCCGAAAATTTACATTTGTTTGGGCTTTGACTAAGTCATTCAGTCTGACCTGAGGATTGACCAGTCCAACCTAGGAGCGCCGGAGCTTCGGAGTTTGCCTATAACAGATATATTATGTTACATTTCTTCTTTCATTCTTGTTCTAAGATTATAATTTAATAAACCATACTGATTTTACACAGTGAGGTTCTCAAAAATACGATGTTTTCCTTCCCGTTTCAGTGGGAGTTAAATTGTGTCACCATACTCGAGACTACTTATACTCCGCGCGGTAACGAAACCATAGCGCGATTCAGGAAATCTAACAACGCCATCTATCGAAGACAAATGTAAACTTTACATTATAGGCTGTTGCTGACTTTGTGATATCTTTCATTATTGTAGAGGTAAATAAATAATAAATAACTTCATATTTTTCTTCAGCTATTATTTTAAAAAAATCCTTAGTGGTGATGTAATAATTTATACTAATTGAAGCGCCGGTCTTGGTCCAAACCCGCGCTCTACAAACGTCGAACCTGCTCGATCACGATTCACGACTGATCAATCAGTAGATATAAGTAGTTAGGTATTACATTGCGTTTTTGTTTGATAGAGTTGAAGTTATTTAATCATCTCACGTACGTAGAGATCATGATCGAATGTCTAGATAAGCGATAAGATAAGAAGATTTCTAATACAAGCAGTATCGTTTTTATTTTATCATATTCAACAGTTTTTTTTTTTTTGCATTGCTTTTTATTTCAATCCGTATTTTCAAATCATAGGATTATCATTGCAACTGCAACAACAACTGCAGCAACTGCTAACCATGAGATCTTGGGCTTGATTCCCAGAGGGGTAATTGCGGAACTTTTTATCGGGAGGAATTGGTTTAATATTCATAGTTAAACAACATTCATTGCGTTATTTACGTTGCTGAGCCGACAATTTATTCGAACAAAAGACGCAATGGTTTAGAAATAATCTTCAATCCCATTCAGTTTCTGATAAATTTTGCGTTTCGCAATTAGGGTGCAGGTCGAGCAAAGTAGGTTAGAATTGGGTTTTTGTAACTGGAATTTCTCCGTTTTTACCCGGTTCATGGCAAAAGGCTCGCCCTCTATTACATGGGACTTAACTGGCGAAATGTGGATGTACTACGTATAGGTATGTACATCTTTGCCCAATCCTTTGGGGAAAGAAAGCGTAATGTTAGATTATGTTATATGAAGTACTAGCTTTTGCCCGCGGCTTCGCCCGTGTGGATGTCGCAAATTAACGCAGGAGGACGTACTACCGCGGTAAGAATGTGTTAATCCAGGTAATAGCTGTTACCCGCGACTTCGTCCGCGTGGTATTTGACAAAAAGTTTTTCATTAGTCTTTTTTTTTTCGTGAGATCCTATTTTTTTTTCTATTTTTTTTTTCAATTTTTTTTTTCCAGCTTACATCTACCATTACGGGTTTGTACCTAATGCGATAGTGTGACATCTAACTTATTACTGATTATCTTATTATTATAACTTTTTACAATATTTATTTATTTATGTAAGATAGTTGTGAGAAGTAATCTCACAACAAATAAAAGTAGCCTAAGTTACTCCTTGTTACATCAGCTATCTGCCAGTGAAAGTCCCGTCAAAATCGGTCCAGCCATTTCAGAGATTAGCCGGAACAAACAGACAGACAGACAAAAATTGTAAAAAAAAGTTGTTTTGGTATATGTACCGTGTATACATCCATATACACTTAGTAAAAAGTGGTTATCTTAATATTACAAACAGACACTCCAATTTTATTAATTTGTCTAGATTATTGAATAATTACATTAGTTGTTACTGCCTGTATTATAAATAATACCAGCCTATTATGGTCGCACTGCTGGGCAAAACCCTGTTCTCCTATAGAAAAGACTCGATCATTGATCACCACGTTAGTTCAAGACAGGTCACAGTCTCTTTTGTTGACAAACAACGTTAAAGACACTACAATTTACGTTACGTGACTCAAGCGCATCGTTATCCCCACTCAAGGCCCTTGATCGGCTTGATCAACACAATTGCGCCCACGCAGAAGCCGGTTATAACTTTATTTGTTAATAACAAACAAAACTCTTGTCAAAAACCTTCTGTATTTTGATTAAAACAGCTGATAGAACGTCGCTTTTTCCTACTCAAATATTGTGAACTGTTGAAAACACACAAAATTTACGTTCGTTCTAGAACGTTCTTATTTTTCGACGCAGAATCACAACAACGAAAAATATTAAGACGACACGTACGAAAACATACTGTCAACACTATATTTATAACACTCAAAACAACTGATAATGTACACAGTAAGAGGATATTATCAATATTGTAAAAGGCAAGTTAAAAGTTTATAAACAAGCGACTTACCTGAGCGGAGAGGAGCGGTGAATGGAGCAGCTTGCTCTGTGCAGGGGACTGTAGTGTTGGGACACATTCATACTCGATATTTATACTCTACTTGCTCAGCCACTAGCGCAAGGAAATCGGCAGAAGTTCAGCTTTGTGTTCGGTCGTATAAATCGATGAGGAAAAGTTAGAACCAATAAAATTATTTAAATAGCGACCCGTCCCTGAATCGAACGATTATTAACGACTTGTCAAAGCATCGAGATTGCTTTATTAGATGTTAATTTATTATACATACATATAAACGTTTCGGGATCAATTCTCTAAATTATGGTGGAAACCGCATCAAAATGCATTGCATGAGTTAGAACAACAGGGTGGTCACACAGACGGACACGAATAACGCCTGTATTTTATAAAAAAAAAAAAATAAGTATAGATTAATAATTTTAAAAAAATGTATATATAAAGCGTAGTAATTATTATCTTTTTTGCGCCGTACCTAAGGGAAAAACCAAACATTTTAAAATGAAAGTTACAATGACAGCAAAAATGGCAATTAAAATTTGTAAAGACTACATCAAACCTGGAAAAACATATAGAAAATGAACCCTGTTTGTGAGCTATAATAGGCATAAGTTAAACCGGCTGTCAAAGACTACATTAGAACGATGCGCTAACTTAACCCAGTTCGGACTATCAGAAAAAGTCATTAAGTAGGATTAAATGAACGTAAAAGGTTGTATTGATCATTTTAATAATTATAATTCTTTAAAGCCATATTAGAACTATACTGACCTGCACCCTAATTACGAAACGCACTATCTATCAGAATCTGAATCGGATTTCTAAACCATTGCGTCATTTGTTCGAATAAATTGTCGGCTCAGCAACGTAAATAACGCAATGAATGTTGTTTAACTATCAATATGAAACCAATTCCTACTGATAGCAAGGTACGCAATTACCCCTCAGCAAATTGCAAAAAAATATAAGAAAATTTGAATTTTGGGGGCTACCCAACACATAATCCTCAAAATATTTAAGCACTCTTTTTATTAAAGTCCTAAGTGACTGACTGACTAATATATCAACGCACAGCCTAAACCGCTGGTCCTAGAAACATAAAATTTGGAGAGTGTGTTCTTTTTGAGGAGTAGGTATCCACTAAGAAAGTGCTACAATGTATTGTATAATTTTGTTTTCTTCCATGTTAATTAAAGTAATTGGTATTCTATCGTGCTACCGAATTTATAAATAAATCCTGTGTGTATTTTCTCTCAGTGAAAAAATATAATAAAACATGAAGAACTTAGTTTTCCTGTTTGCCTTTTGTGCACCGGAGTTCCCATCATACCTACGAACGTAGCGACCTGAACTTCTGCCCATCACCTGCGTCGCATGCCATCAGTTCGATTAATGAGAGGAAACAAGGAAAATTGTTTACAAGTCAGAGAGAAGAACCAGATTTTGTATTATATATTTCTCTAATAAAATTTTGGTAAACTCCATAAAGGACTTAAACCATAAATAATTCGCTTCGTACCGATAGCAATTTATACAGGGTAAAATTAAATAAGCTGGCAATACTTTACCAACATGTTCGGTATCGATTCCTAAAACGAATACAAAAAAAATCATTTTCATAATTCCAAGTTTGTTCAAAACTCTAAATGCCACTGACATTTACATTATGGCAAGCAAATAATTATTTTGTTTTGATTTTTGTAAATTCGTAGAAAATATCTATGTTCGACGAAAATTTTCAAAAACAACTGACTGACTACGAGCAAGTTGACGAAATTGACATCGAACAACATTTTTTTTTAAATTCCTGAATTGCGTGCTTTTGACCTGTCTCTCGCCTGATAGAAAGCGATCGATCAGGCTCTATGATGAAAAGAGCGTGTCCAAAAGATGCCTGTTTACTCTTCTTGTTTGCTCTGCTTATTTGGGAGACAGGTTAAATGTGGATGAGAACACAGACACTACCAGAGAGTTCCACACTATGGCTGTGCACATATTGAATGTGGAGGAGACGCGCTGAATACGGCTGGCCAGGATATCAACCAAGCTGGCATCTAGCTTACAGTACGTTTGGTTAACGGGTTATTCAAGTCGGGTTTTAAGTCTTTACAGTGTAAGAATGTAGTTTACATAAATGTTAAGACTTACACTTTGTATTTTCTTCAATTCTGATTTTTATTCTGCGAGTGTTTTCTGCCAACGCTCTTGGTAAAATCGATTTTCCTGTATCTGCCGTTGTTGAAGGAATACAAAATGATAGTCTCATATGATTATAAGACTACCATTTTTTGCCGACTTAAAAAATGAGGAGATTCTAAATGTTACTTTTTTTTTGTTTTTGTTTATAAATGTATCTAGAAATATGGGCATATTGCAAAAGTATTATAGGAAGGAAGTAGTGTGGGTACCACAGCTAAAAAGTGCCAATGAAAACCTTTTACTTTTTGGAACTCGTTTGCTATTTTTTTTGTAAAAAAGTTAATAAAAAAGGATTTTTGGTACTGGTTGCACATCTCTAACATTATAATTATTTGAGCGTGCATCGCTGCACCAATTTCTTGGGGTTTCACACCTCAACAAAGTCATGACAAGCTATAAGGAAATATTGCGGGGAATCCTGCAGTGCATCAGTGATTATAAATGCTTGTATGTGAGCTTCAGATAATGGTTGTATATAGGCATTAGGTACCAGCATTATGTGCCAATACGGGACCGCATGTCGTAAGTGACATATCCAGCAACAATTCGGCGTAGTAACTCATTTATGCATTGCTCAAATTCTTTTGTGATGTCTGTGTTTGCATCATCATTATTATATCACCATTAATTGGTTGCTGTTATGTGTATGTAAATTAATCTTGTTTCTCCTTATTAGATTATTGTGGCTCTGGCCTGCTAGAGCTACCACATAACTGGCTTGTTAGTCTAGTGGTTAGTGACCCTGACTGCTAAGACTGAGGTTGTGGGTTCGATTCCCACACAGGACAAATCTTTGTGTGATGAGCACAATCATTTGTTCGGTGTCTGGGTGTAATTTATCTATAATATGTATGTTTTTAAAAATATATAAGTGTGTTTATCAGTTGTCTGGTTACCATAGTATAGGCTGTGCCTAGTTTGGAATCAGATAACGTTGTGTGGGTTGTCCTAAAATATATTATTATTATAAGTACTGAGAGTTAGCCCACCACATATCGTAATGTAGCATGCTATGATGTTCCCACTGCTGGGACACAGGGCACCTCTTTGTAAGAGGGAGTGAGCAGTAATCAACCACGCGGGCCCAATGCGATTTGATAGATGTCACATGTCTTCAAAGCTTTGGTTCTAGAACATGCCGGTTTCCTCACGATGTTTTCCTTCACCTTTTTGAGAGCAGTGGTGACCACAATTATGTGGTCAGCACTGCTCTCAAAAAGGTGCTACTCAAGCTTAAGCTATCTGGAGTTCAAATTTCTGCCTGGTTAGTGGCAAATTTCTATGTCTCGAATTTCTAAGTATAGGTAGTCCTAAAACCGTGCCTCGAAAAGCACGTTAAGCCATTTTAATAGCCGCATAGGCCAATCGATCAGGTTAAGCTGTCATCCGTCATGGATGGGTGAGCATCTTTAAATACCACGATCTCTCTTTGCGTCGCAAAACACGCTAAACGGTTGGTCCTGCTATAATTTGTGGAACATTGGCAGTCGTAAAGGGTCGTCAAAAGCCTAAAAGCCTGACAGACAGTCTTACCAAGGAGTATCGAATTAGCCGGTCGCTGGGTTGAGGAAATCAGGCAGTTGCTCCATGTATTCCGTTTTATCCCGTTAGGCTAAGCAGATGATGTTGATGATGATTAGTGTTGCCCAAATTCAGTCTTGGTCTTGCAGTCTTGGTCTTGTTCTTGCGTTTTTGCAAGACCAAGACCAAGAACAAGACCGCGTATTTTTAGCAAGACCAAGACCAAGACTGACCGTGCAAGACTTGAGCAAGAACAAGACATAGCCTGCAAGACTCTTGCGTCTTGCAGCTAGGACTTAGCGCTATTTCACTGAGTAGTTAGGTGTAACAGTTCGGTGTATAGGTAGGTACGCTTAGGAATTCTATGAGACGCAAAAAACTGTATCAAAGAATATGAAAAACTGGACCTATGCGCATTACGACTAATACCATAAACATAACGAATAAAAAAATATCTATTAAAATCAAACTGAGTGCATGCATAGTTATGTTTTAACCATCGGCACTTTGATAATGCGGCATCAAAGGTTTTGTACTTACTTCTCAAAGAAATTTGCCGCTTTTCGGAAGTACATCGTTATGATACACGCGCCGGCGGCTTCTTTTGAAATCTAAAACAATCGTTGCCGCCACGCCGAAATCATAACATTTGTGACACTATTTGATTGCCGCCATAGGGCGTAGGTATACTCATGCAAAATAATTTCGAATTTTTTTAAGAGTACCTACAGGTGTTCCAAAGAATAAATAAGTTTCAGAGTGCTTAGAATGAAAATGAATACATTATACTGATCACGCAAGTAGTATTATGATTAGGATAAAATGGTAAGGATAGGTAGTAGATGTCATATTAATTCATTCTAGTAAGTATATATTATAATATTGATTACTTATATGGTTTTAAACTAATTACTTAGGTACTATTATTGTACATTTAGTCATTATATTTCTTAAGTTTTTACAAGAAAAAATAGCAAAAAAGTGTTCAAATATCACCCGTTTAATAAATATTGTAGCCACTTTTAAATATACTTGAAACGTGTAAAAAAATTCTACAAAACTAATAAAATAATATAAAAAGCGTAGGTACTTACCTACTAATAAAATAAAAAGCCTGCGATAAGAGTTTTGTATTACTTACCAGCCCGAATATCTCTGAGAGAGATGATGAGAGTAAGTATTTACTAGCTGTGCCCGCGACTTCGTCCACGAGGAATAGTAACTTTGGAGGTATAGTGACGTTCAGGACTTATTTATTTATTTTAAAACTTCTGTCATCAAACATACAAACGAACTCTTCAGCTTTATAATATTAGTATAGATGTACGCCAAAACAAGAGTAAGTATTTACTAGCTGTGCCCGCGACTTCGTCCACGAGGAATAGTAACTTTGGAGGTATAGTGACGTTCAGGACTTATTTATTTATTTTAAAACTTCTGTCATCAAACATACAAACGAACTCTTCAGCTTTATAATATTAGTATAGATGTACGCCAAAACATTCACTTATATGTAAAGAATAGTGATTGGCACTAATTCTATTTTATTCACGCGTCGCGTCTGTACAAGTAGGTAATATTTAGTGTGTGTTTGTACGCCGCACGCGGCATTGTTTGATTTGCGGCGGCATCCTTTTCATAGAGCCGGCACGTGGCGAGGCGGCGCGGTAGAAAGCAAGGAAACGTACTATAAATAAAGGAATTATTTTAATTCCAGTCATTTCCAATTGAGCTGTGCTTCGAGTCTAACTTAATAATTGTTTTTACTAATTCTCGTTGTTTTCTAAAAACGTATCACGTGTACAATTTAATATGAGTGACGAAGATTCAAATTATTCTAGTCCGAGTAACGAGAGTTTGAGTCACAGATCTAAAAGACCCAAAAGCAAATTTGAAGAGTTTTTCGAAATAATTCATGCATCCCAAACTGCCTTCTGTAAATTGTGCCAACATAAAAAGATTGAAATAAAAATGAAAAACAGAAACACTTCAGGCTTAAGGAAACATCTAATATCTTTCCACAAAAAGGAATCAGAAATATTTCTTCCTGTTAAACCAAAATTAAGTGGAGATATCACAAGCTTTTTAGTAACCGCTGGAAGAAGTAGACAGGTAAGAATATTTTTTTAACAGTTAAAAGAATTTTAACTCCGCGTAGCTATTCATGCGATACTTTCAAAAACGCCATTAACTTACGTAAGTATTTTTGAGTTAGTGGTGTTTTCATCTAGGGGTGCGACATATTAAGTATGTAATTATCGTCTTAAATATTTTTTATAAACACCCATATTTTCATTTAATCGGCCAGTAACAACTAAGTACTTTATTTTGGTAAATTACAGTACAGTGCAACCTTAATATAACAAATATCAATTTAACGATTTTCTCGATTTAACAACAACAAACCTCCTCCTCTTATACGCTCAAACCTAGTATGTTTTAAATAATAACACAAGATTTATTGTTTTGTTTCAGTCGGAAAACAGCAGTGACAACATCACGACAGCTACAGTTGATTGGGTGGTGAAAAAATATCTTCCCTTCTCATTTTTCGATGACGAAGCTACACAAATATATTTTCGACGTATTTGCCCTAATATGGTGTTTCCTAAAAGGTCTACAAAAAGGTAAAGGAAAAGGTCACTTAGAAGGAAAGTCAAAGAGCGATTTGAAGAGCTCCAATTGAATCTCAAGGAACGACTTCAACAATTATCATCTAAAATGTCTTTTACCATTGATGGGTGGACGTCAATTGCTGGTAGGAGTTACTACGGGGTTACTATTCATTATATAGACAACGAATGGAAGTATCAATCTGTAGTTCTTGATTTTATACCATCACGCGGTCGACATACTGGGGAAGATATTGCAACGATTTTCCATGAATGTTTATTGGAATATGGCATAATTGATAAAATACAAGGTATCACGGTCGACAACGCAACTGCAAATACCAAATTTATGTATGAACTGGGCAAACAGCTGCCGCCACACTTTGATTCAGACAATCAACATTTCCGGTGCTTTGCTCACATTTTAAACCTTGGTGTACAAGATTTATTAAAGACCTTAGCATTACACTGTGAGTCTGACACTAACGCGCAAGATCAGCAGTACGAAGACTATGCAGACGAAACTGAGGATGAGGAAGATGAAGAATCTGCACCAAATATTGCTGACTCGCGTACATCTGTAACAAAGTTACGCAGTATTGCCAGTAAAATAAAAAGAAGTGAGATAGTGAAGAAGAAGTTTCAGTCTGCTTGTGAAGCAGCTGGCGTGCCATCAAATCTAAATGCCATTCTTGACTGTCCAACGAGATGGAATTCCACACATGATATGATTGGATTTGGTTTAAAAGTGAGAGCGGGCATTGACATATTGTGCAGTTCTGTCACCGAATTAAATGATTTTCAAATCACAGCTAATGAATGGCAGGTACTCGAAAAATTACATAAATTTCTAATAAACTTTAAACTTTTAAGTACAAAACTTGGTGGAGACAAATAAGTTACATTACCGCTAGTCATTGTGTCATTCAATCTCTTGCTAGATAAAATTGAATCCATGGTAAAACAGTTAGATGAGAAACCTAATCGATCTGAAGTGGATGAAAGGCTCATTCTAGCTTTCCAAGCAGCTCGAGACAAAATGCTTAAACATTACAAGAAGAGCAACTAGATTTATTGTACTTCTTTAATTTTAGACCCAAGGCATAAGGCTCAGACTTTTGACCTGACAATGTGGGGGAAGCAACTTAAAACAGAAAGTCTGCGCAAGTTCAATGAACTTTATGAAGAATATAAAAGTCTACACTCACTGAACAAATCTCTGGAATTACCAGAAAAAGAAAATAAAGTATGTGATGAAGATGAAGACGTAATAGACTTTGATAAACTCTATGAATGTCCCTCGACGTCATCTGGATCTTGTCTTCAAGGCTTAGTGATAGACGAGTTGGAGGAGTACCTGAGAAAACCAAGAACTGCCAGCTCGGAAGACATTTTAGATTGGTGGAGGACGCATGAGACAGAGTATCCGATTTTATCGAAAATGGCCCGTGATTTTCTCTCAATACCTGCAACTTCAGTACCTGCTGAGAGGTTATTTTCTAAAGCATCATTAGTAATTAGAAAACATAGAAATAGGTTAAGTGATGAGTCAGCCAGATGGTTACTTTGTATTAATTCTTGGTCAAAAAAATTGATATAAAGTATCATAACCTAATGATAAAGCTGTTGATTTGTGTTGTATTTTATTTTTTATTCAAATAAATGATAAATCGTAAAACTCTTTTATTAAATTTCTTATAAGTTGAGGGTTCAATCTCTTTCTAGACAGATAAGTATTGTTCTTTAAAATACAGTCAAGTTATTGTAATTAATTTGTTTTTTTACATGTTTTAGCAAATGTAAGCTTATAAATCATAAAGGTTTATTAAGAAACAGTTACTTCCATGGAAAACGACATATAGGTCAGTTGATTTTTCGAATTTCTTATCAAATCTTCAGATATTTATTAATCTGCTTGATCTTTACTATGGCTATGTTAATTCAAGCTCACAATGTTCCAATTCTAATACGTTTTTCTAAGATTTAAAGTAAACTTTAATAAATATTAATAGACTAATAGGTAATTGCAAGACTTGCAAGACTCTTGCTGCAAGACCAAGACCAAGACCAAGACTGGGAGCGCAAGACCAAGACCAAGACCAAGACCAGGTGTATTGGCGCAAGACCAAGACCAAGACTGGCTAAGTCTCGTCTTGTTCTTGCATTTGGGCAACACTAATGATGATGACTGCATAACTCCATAAAGATATAGGTAGCGTGATAAATGAAAATCATTTAAAAGGTTAAATCTGTAACTAGCTGAAATACCTTTTGGCTTGTCCATTTACAGTTCGATATACTACAGTAGAATACGAGCGTAATTCTAATACATACTACATACTGCTCACCCCCTATCGCAAATCATCATCATCATCATCATTTCAGTCGTAAGACGTCCACTGCTGGACTTAGGCCTCCCCCAATTTGGGGGGCTTTGCCATAATCGCCACGCTTGGCAGGCGGGTTGGCGATCGCAGTATGGTGGTAAAATACATAGAGAACGCTGCTGCCCATTCTCTCAGTAAGTCCCTTAGTCGCCTTTTACGACACCCACGGGAAGAAATGGGGAAATATCGCAAATAGCGTTATTAATTGCGTATAGCCAAGGCTTCTGCAGACCGGCGCGACGCGTCTTTACGACTTAAATTTTCAAGAAGTTTTTATTAAAAAAAATCATTAGAGTCACTTTTGTGTCTGCAGGACCCTATATGGGAAATATGTATCTAAAACAGAGAAACACGTTAATTAAAAACTTTTTATAAAAAAAATAACAACCGATTTCATTAAAAAAAAACACTGCAAAGTTAAAAATAACTTTAATTTCGGAAGTCGGTGTCTTAGGATCTGTATTTAAGGTTTTTTGCTTAGTTAAATTTAAGACTTTTATGGTTTTCACATGGATCCCATTGTCCGAATGGAACCACACGGGAAGCATTTTATGTTTCTTACCTCATAACTTTTGACTGGATGAACCGATTTTGATAATTCTTTTTTTATTTGAAAGCTGGTGCTTCCCGAATGGTCCCATTTGGACATAATTTGGTTCTATTTGGACAATGGGGTCCATGTGAAAACCACATACTAAAGTCTTAAATTTGCATTCAGTATTTGCGCAACAAATGAACGAATAACGCGATTAGATTAGTGCGGGGTATCTACCATAACTAAAATGTTACAAATAAAAACTTTTTACAAAAAAATATCAACCGACTTCCTTAAAAAAAAACACTTCAAAGTCAAAAATAACTTTAATTTCGGAAGTCGGTGGCAAAAAAAACCTTAAATACAGATCCTAAGACACCGAATTCCGAAATAAAAGTTATTTTTGACTATGTAGTGTTTTTTTTTAAGGAAGTCGGTTGTTATTTTTTTTGTAAAAAGTTTTTTTGAAGTCGGTTAAAAATAAACGAAGTATATTTTCGGCATTACAAGCGTTCCCAGAACTCGTAGCAATTAGATACGTTTTTTCAAAAAATATTCAATGTCTAGTTTTGAGTGTTTTGACTTCGCTTCGGTTTTATTAAAATAAGTACATCATCATCTGCCTAGCCTTTTCCCAACCATGTTGGGGTCGACTTCCAGTCTAACCGGATGCAGCGGAATACCAGTATTTTACATCGAGCGACTGCCTATCTGACCTCCACAACCCTGGGTACCCCTTGGTAAGACTGGTTGTCAGACTTTCGGGCTTCTGACGACCCGTAACGACTGTCTAAGATCTACGAAAGACAGCCGGGACCTTTCCGAGGCACGGAAGGGTCTTGGTATGTAAAGATGGTTATGTCTTATTAAAATAAGTACATAATAAGTAAGCATACTATGGATGCCTACTGTATAATGTAATATAGATTGTCTTAAAGTAAACATCCACAATGTTGTTGTAGTTGCCGATAAGAGAAGAAAGTCAAACAAACTACCGATAGTGTCGAAAACTTGAATCGTTTAGATAACTCTCAATGACGGTAAGATTCTCGACCGCATTTTGACAAAGTAACTGACCTTTATGCGTGTAATTTAAGGTTCATATTCGTAACGTAGCGCTCGAGTTTCACGCGAATATGCACATAATGCTCACAAAAGTATGGTTCAAATTCGAAAGAAATGCTTACTTTACCTACTTAGTAAAGTCTAAAGGCTCCTACAGACAGGCGCGACACGACGTTGCGATGCAATTCCGGTAGAACAATTTCCAAACTACATAGAAATTGTCCAACAAGAGTCGCTTCCATAGCGCCTATCTGCGAGAACCTTCAGCGCGTTCTATGAATCTTGACTTGAAACGAGAGTGCAATAAACAAAATCACAAAAACTCCTTTTATCACCCCATTTGGTCTTCTCGTACAAACATGACATCACGTCTCATCCTAAGTTTATCACAAATTGCCTGATCTTCACAACAGGAAACGGTCAATTGGAGCTGTGCACCTAACTGACGTTTCATAAGTGCCCATCTACCTTCTGCTCACGACTTCGCCCGCGTGACATTTGCTGTCTTTAACCCCCGACGGAAAAAGAGGGGTGTTATAAGTTTGACGTGTCTGTCTGTCTGTCTGTGTGTCGGTCTGTCTGTGTGTCTGTCTGTCTGTGGCATCATAGCTCCCGAACGGATGAAGCGATTTCAATTATTGTTTTTTTGTATTAAAGGTGACTTAATTACATACAAGAATACCTGACCCACTCAATCACAGCCTCACCGACCACGTCCAATTGTGAATCTAAATCAGTCGGGAACTGACGCAAACACAACAAATCATCAAAATAGGTTCAGCCGGTTAGGAGTTCAATAATATATACATGTACAAGATATTCAATGATACTCTGCAGTTCTACCTACGTAGCTTTCGATTAGTGAAAGAATTTCCAGAATCGGGTCAATATTTCCTAAGATAATCCCAGCATGCAAACTCACTTTAACCTCTTTATTACAATACTACTCGTAGTTTCAGTCCACGACAGCGTCCGCGTAAAATTTTGGCCCCGGCCCACCACAGCTCCTCCCATCGCCCGCCCTTGCTATTACTTTGTTTTCACTTTCTTTGGGTCATTTTTCTTTTACTCGGCTCCTTTGAAGGCTGTAGCGTGATGTTACATACCTTCCTCAAGAATTGAGCTATCAAAATGCAACAATATCTTTTTTAAATCTGATTGATACTTGCAGAGATTACCCCTACATACACACTCTGTATAATCTTATATAAATATGTATACAGTATAGATCAGTGTACGTAGATGTTTGTTTTTTCTTTCTCCGTTGAGCAATAAAGATAACTGTAAATCCATCGATATCTCTACTTTGTGATTTGCATTACACAATGTTTATAGAGCATTCCATACTTTTCTACATGTCTCACCTACGTACTCTATAAATAGGAACTCCGTCGGGCTTGTTACTTTGTTCCCAAGGTCACCAGGACATTGTCACTCGTCAGTCTGGTACGCAAGACCTTGATGCAAATCTCTCACACTTATAAGTAACTTTATATCATATTTTTTTGGATTTTGTAAGTGTGAAGTCAGGACAAATTAATGATCAAACTGCCTACCCTAAAATGTCCGTATGTTTAAATCCCATGTGTCATCTTGACAGTTAATGATGAGATAAAATGGCGCCGGCATTTCCAAGCTGTCTGATCCCTAAGCAGAAATGCCGAAACATACGAAAAAAGTCAAAAAATTAGGTATATTACTAGAATTTTATGTATATAGTCCGTATGTAGTAGAGTCTACTACATACGGACTATATACATAAAATTCGGTCTACTAAGTAGACCGTCCGAAGTGGAGAGTTAAAATCAGACAAGCGGACCCCGGGCTATGAAAGGATGCAACCGGGATAACGCAAGGATGATGATGACTAGAATTTTATGTAAGTCTGGCAATGCAGGGTTATTTGTCTAGAAAGACCTTTTGAAGAAAGAGTCATTACGGCTTTGAGCTGCCCCGTTCCAACTAACGGCCTATGTATCAGTCATCGTGTAGCTCGACTCTGTTGTAAGGACCTCAACGACCCATAAGAAGACGCCACCAGATCTGCAGGACACTTGTATAGGCCATATAAAAAAATAAATACTCTAAGCTACTAGACAGTTATAAAGTCCTATATCCAAGTTAAAGTAAACCAGCATGCTCCAAATGGAAATAGAAGCGCTGCTTGGCAGCAGAAATCCGTACCCATGGTGGTGGAAACTTGGAGAGGGGCTCGTAAATAAATAATAGTAGGCGCATGGGCCCTTTTCTGAGGTTTAGCACGCTTGCGAAGTCGGTCCTTACTCATCGAGAGCCCTCCATGCCCCGGAAAGCACTTCAAACAGTTGACCCCGGGTGTTATTCGTAGATTTTTCACAGTCGTCACGGTTAGCTGGAAGCCCGACAGTCTGTTAACCAGTCTTGCCAAGCCATTGTGTATCATAGTATCTGGTTGTGGAGGTCAAATTGGCACTCCTAGTGAAATTCATTCCGTTGCATTGATTGGAAGCCGACTCTAACAAAGTTGAGAAGAAGCTAGACAGATGACAAAGGTGGTAAATATTCCGACCAGACCAGACTCAGCGTTTCTCCTCAAAATCAAATCAAAATCAAAAGTCATTTATTCAAACTAGGCTGAGAGTCAGCACTTTTTGAACGTCAAAGTCACATAAGACAGTCCCCCCAAAACGCCCGCCCTTCGACACTTCCTAGTGCTTTGGCTGGGAAGAAGAAGTGGCGGAACAAACTCCCCAGCAGCACTGCTGTCTGTTAAGTTAGAAGAACTTGATTCTATACAATATTGTATAAGTTATTAATATAATAAAACAAAACATACATTATTCGCCATATGTCAGCTAGCACACGCCATTATACCAACAAAACATTGAACACTAAACTCAAGCTGAAATGAATAATGAAACAAAATCGTAAACAGAACTTAAAACCTTACTAAAGCCTCCAGGCATAAAGGGCGTGCCCGCTTACATATACAACGATGCAAATGATACATATACACAACAAATGAAATTAAAAGAAAATAAAAATAAATTAACAAAAGCAGTTAAATAAAAAAAATAAAAATAACAATTATATGAACTACCCATATAAACTGTCAGTGTGTGAGTTACAGTAATTACAGAATGTAAAACAGTGTCATAGAAGAAAAAATAAATATTATCTACACAATTAAGTTAGCAACTAGTTTGATAAACTCTAAGACTGTCCTATGGAGCGAGACCAGCATGTTTCCAAGCGTTCTTATCTTGGATGTAGTCCTCTAATTTGTAATAAGCTCGTTTACAAAGTGTACTTTTAATATGACTTTTAAACCTCCTTTCATTTAATTGCAATATATCAGAAGGTATTTTGTTGTAACATTTAACACAGTACCCCATAAAAGATGTATGTACTTTTGCTAATCTGAAAAATGGTTGATCTATCTTGTCTTTATTTCTAGTATTAAAATTATGTCTATCGCTTATTTTATTAAAAAGATGTAGATTTTTTCTAACATACATAATATTTTCGTAAATGAATTGGCAAGGTACCGTCATAATATTAATCCTTTTAAATAGTTCCCTGAGGGATTCGCCGCGACATAGATTATAAATGGCTCCACATTCATTATGAGCACAGCCAAAGTGTGACACTTCCTGCCAGCGTTTGTGTTACATTTAACCCTTTTGCCTTCAAAGCAAGGCATGAACAGGCATCTTCTAGGCACTCTCCTTGCATCATAGACCTCACCCATCGCCTTCCATCACGTGTGATCCAGGTCAAGAGCAGACCCATTTAGCAATTCAAGATTACTGGAACTTCCCCAGACAAACACCGTCAGAAAGAGCGGTACTACTACTCTCAACTGGTTGCTTTTCTTTCTTGTTGAAAACCAGTCCATGTTTATTACACTAGCCCGCGGCGTACATTGCCCTCTCTATGTACCAACTGATCTAGCAATGCTACAGTTGATAAACTTGACCCAGTAAATGGCACAACTACACTCTTGCGCAATTCAAACGCAATATTTAGATGTGGGTTAATTTCTATGATGGCACTTCACATCTGTATTAGGTATTCGCGTTTTTACTGTTTCTTATTCGGCGATATAGTGTCGTAGTGGAGAACTCCGAATAACTCGGAACACACCGTCCACAATACATAGGTATATGGAATAAATCCTTGTATTCGCAATCCTTTAATATGTGACCAAAAAATGATAACCGGATACGAGTGTTCCTGCGTATTCGTTTTATTCGTGAACACTACGGCAATACAGGCGAATAGAGTAAATTCAAATCGTCGCAGTTGGGAAAATAAGACCAATACGCGAAAACGAACGCGTACCACCATTGGGAGAAACTTGAAGCTTCATGCTGCGGTTCACATTTTGATAGTGCATCTGGGAATGGCTTGAAAATGAATAGGTGTTAAAGAATAAAAGAACAATGAAATCTAGATATTTTCATTGCTGAAAAAAAAGTGTTTCCATAAACTCTAAAAATGCCTGGGAAGCACATGATAACAATACTTAGGTAAAATGATTGACTTTAAACCTGCATTGGATTATTTTTGGAATCAGTAAAAAAATACACCTTGGAGTTATTTTATGGCTACCAGCGCCTCTTTTAATTTAAAACCTGTGATTAGTAAACAAGTCATGTACCTACAGTAATCAAACAAAAATAATACATCAGACTGTCTGACATCATTGTCCTTGACAATTGGTTCATTTAATTTACAAAATGATAGATTCATTTAGGCAAGGATTTTACCGTCCTTTTGTTTTCTAGTAAAACTACATCTACGCTATTATACATATATAAAATATATCACATCTACATACATACATACATACAATCACGCCTTTTTCCCATGGGGGTAGGCAGAAACCACGGAACGCCACCTGCTACGATCTCTACACACTCCTTTTGCCTCGTTTAGGTTCATACAATTGGTCATACACACACGCCGGTTGCGAGTACTACGCACCTGACCTTTCTGAAGAACCAATAAGGTCACTATATGTCCTCCTAGGGCGTCCCCTCCCGGTGTTTCCACTCACATCTGCCTTGTAAATACCTTTTGTGAGCCGTCCTTCATTCATCCTCTCAACATAACCAAACCATCTAAGCATACATTTTTCAATTTTTGTCACCACATCTTCTTTTAAACCACACCGTTTTCTAATCACATCATTCCTCAGCCTATCATTCATAGTCACACCACACATGCTTCGCAAGGAACGCATTTCCACAGCATTTATTCTACTTTCATGCTTCTTTTGCCACACCCAACATTCACTTCCATACATAAGCGTAGGCACCAGTACACCATTGTGAACAGCCAATCGAGCCTTATCGGACATCAACTGGTTGGTCACAATCGCATGTAAAGCACCATTTACTTTATTTCCCGCATTCACTCTTCTTTCCACATCTTTATCAATCTTTCCATCCCTTGTAAACAAACTCCCCAAATATGCGAACTCAGTTACTTGCTCTACACTCTTATCATTTATTTTCACATCACACACCGATACGTTATCTTCTCTTTCAAATACCATGACCTTCGTCTTATTCACATTTATATTCATCCCCTTCATCTTAAATGCTTCATCCATTACAGTCACCATGTCTTGCAACTGTTCGGCTGACGATGCAAGTAAAACTTGATCGTCTGCGTAGAGAAGGCATTTGACAGGTAACTCACTCATTGCCAATCCACACTTACCCTCTTTCAAATCTATCAGACAACTATCCATGTACAAGTTGAACAGCCACGGTGACGCTACACAGCCCTGCCTAACACCCCTCGAGATGCAAAACCAGTTCGTGTATGCCCCATTTATACTAACACAAGCACTGGAATCCTTGTATAAAGATTTCAGTGCCCGTACCAAGCGCCAGTCCACACCGTACATGGATAGTGTTGACCATAGTTTTTCTCTGCACACACTGTCATAGGCATTCTCCAAGTCAACGAAAGCGCAGTAGACTTTCTTGTGCTTTGCCAGATGTTTTTCGGCTATGCACCTTAGGGAGAAGATCTGATCCATACAGCCCATCCCCTCTCTAAATCCTGCCTGCACATCCCATATTTTCTCACCGGTCACTCCTATCACTCTATTTATCAAAACCTTCGCATACAGTTTGCCGACAACACTCAAAAGACTAATGCTGCGGTAGTTTTTACACTCCTGCTGTGAGCCTTTTCCTTTATATAGTGGTACGATTACAGCCTTACACCAATCATCCGGTACACGGCCATATCTCCAACACATATTAAAGATCCGGCACAACAGGCTTGCTACCACCCCGTCACCGCTCTTCAGCATTTCCGCAGACACTCTGTCATATCCTGCAGCTTTCCCAACTTTCATACCTTTCAGCGCTCGTACTATCTCATCTATTTCTATTTCATTATCTTCAACTACCTCTGAGTTAGGGTCTTCTAAACTGGCATCGGCCCAGTTGCCCACTCCTTGCACGCTGTCCTGACAAATGAATAAACTTTCAAAGTATCCCTTCCAGCGTTCCAAGACCTTACATTCTTCATTTAGTAAACATCCATCTTCTGCTCTTATAACATTCATACTCGATGTTCCTGTCACTCCGCGAGCCAATCTTACCTGTTTCCAAAACAGCTTAACATTGGCCCTGAAGTTATCAGAGAACTTCCTGTTATACTTTTCTTGCCTTTCATCCTTTTTCATTTTTACCATCTCTTTCACTTTCACTTTCATTTCGGAGTATTTCCTTTTAACTTTTTCCAAACCATCCGTCACATTCATTTGCCTGATTCATCCTATTTTGGGCCTTATAGGCTAACACGTTAAGCCAGGCCTCTTTTTTCTTCCGCACAACCTCTTTAACTTCACCATCTACCCAAGAATCACTCATTCTACTACCATTTTTTCTCCGTGCCACACCACATACTTCTGTGGCTACATGCACCATAGTATTTTTCAGTATATCCCATACTTCCTCCATACTATAATCATTCGTATCATCAAATATTTTATCCGTCTTCACCTTTACTTCCCGCTTATATTCCTCTTTTACTTTCAAATCTTGCAATCTTTCTACTTTTATTCTTTCAAGTGCAGTCACAGGAACTCGAACTCGGTGACGCCAATGTCTGAACAGACCATCCACCCGACACATTACCAGATAATGATCTGTCCCTACGTTAACACCCCGATAAGCTCTAGTATCTGTCACTTTACTCTTTAATCTTTTATCCACAATCACAAAGTCAATCATACTTCTACTGTCTTGCCTTTCCCACGTATACCTATGAACTTTTCTATGATTAAACATAGTGTTCATAACAGACAAATTCTTCTCTATACATATCTCTAGTAAACTCATCCCATTCTCATTCACTCTGTCATCCCCAAATGCACCTAATACTTTTTCGTACCCATTCCTCTTCACACCAACCCAACCATTAAAGTCACCTAGCATAATAATCTTCTCGTTTGCTCTACATTCATTCACTAGATCCCTTATGTTGTTCCAAAATTCATCCCTCTCCGGCGGTGAGCTTCCCATATCGGGTGCATAGACGCACAGCATAAAGATAGGGTTTAGGCCCACCTTCGCTCTCATCCATAAAATCCTGGGACTCACACAAACATAATCTTTCACACATTTCATCATTCGCTCGGAGAGGACAACTCCCATACCCTGACAGGCCCTTTGTGTCTCTTGAACACCAGACCAGATAGCGGTCAGAGATCCGTGTTTAGTCGTGTCCACTCCCTTTCTTTTCGTCTCATTCACACATAGCACATCAATCCTTTTATCCTTCACCATGTCACACACCTCATCCATCTTATCCTTTATACCTCCCTGCACATTCAGCGTTGCTAAGCGACATTCCGCTGCTCGCATTTCGCCCCGTGGAAACAAATGACGTGGTGTATGGCGAGCATCACCGCCGCCTCCGAGTTTTATATTATTATTTAGACGCATTTAGTTCCCACGAAAAGCAAGGGAATACAATCTGTCGACACCCTACAGAGCCTCGCATATAGGGGTAAGGCTGGTTAGTGCCTGGGGGCGCCCGATCCCAGACAACAGGCACGCTCGCGACTAGGCTCCCCCCTAGTCATGCAGCTCTCGGCACGGCAACCTTAGCTTGGGCGTGAGGAAACTAATGGAATCCTCCAGCAGCTATTTTAGTCGCCTTTTACGACACCCACGGACTGTGATGGGGTGGTCCTATTCTACTACCCGGAGACCACACGGGGAATCAAATATATCAATCCAATATATCACATCTCTACATAGTATAAAACAAAGTCGCTTCCCCCCGGCGCACATAACATAAAAAATAATAGTTTAGTTTTTGCTTTTTAAGGTATTTATTAATTGATATCAGGCACCCCACGCTTTTTTCCATTATTTTCTACTTTTTAGTTTGGTTTTCTATGGAAGCGTGTTTTTTAGGTTATTTAAACTATTATTTATTTTCTATTTTTTAAGGTGAGTCGAATTTTGGGACGTATGTCAGCGTAATTTGTGACGTATGTCAGCGTAGTTTGTGACGTGTGTCAGCGTAGTTTTCGAAGACAGTTTTTTTGCTGTCCTGATAACCCTGGTAAGGATGATGGCACTTTATGAAATTATAGTATTGTCATCGGTCTTCGATAAGTCTACAGAGTTTAAATGAAATCTGGTCGTTTAAAGTGGGTCAAAATCGCGCTATAAGGAGTCGATTACAAACAAACATACAAGTGAAGCTAATACCGGATGACATTTTTTACCGTCTCGACCTTCATATGGTGTGTTGTGTAACTAGAATAGAAGGCAGGAAGGCCTTCAGATTCATCGCAGGTGACTAAAGGAGCGCGGGACACGGGCGGACGGGGGATGCGTGTGCGGCTCGTGCGCCTGCGAAAGATCAATTAGGCCGCCTATCGGCCGGCTTCAAAGGGTAGGACCGCGCTACGAAATCATTGATACATGCCGCGCATTAAGTAGGGCGCGTGTGATTTGAGTTTCGATAGGTTTTTAATTCTTTTTTTGTTTTTTTTCCAAATTTCTGTTTTTGTTGTTCTAGTATGAAAATGTTACTTTAAATCATCATCATCATCATCATTTCAGCCGAAAGACGTCCACTGCTGGACATAGGCCTCCCCCAAGCTCCGCCACTTCGACCGGTTTTGTGCTTCCCGCATCCAGCGGGTTCCTGCGGCCTTCACAAGGTCATCGGTCCACCTTGTTGGAGGCCTTCCAACTCTACGTCTTCCGGTACGCGGTCGCCACTCCAGAACCTTTTGGCCCCATCGGCCATCTGTTCTGCGAGCAATGTGCCCTGCCCACTGCCACTTCAGTTTAGCAATTCTTCGGGCTATGTCGGTTACCTTGGTTCTCCTACGGATCTCTTCATTTCTGATTCGATCACGTAGGGAAACTCCAAGCATAGCCCTCTCCATCGCCCTTTGGGTGACTTTCAGCCTTCTAATAAGGCCCATTGTGAGCGACCACGTTTCGGTTCCATATGTCATCACTGGCAACACACACTGGTCAAAGACTTTCGTCTTGAGACACTGCGGTATGTGGGACGAGAAGATATTGCGTACTTTAAATGTGTAGTATTTATTGCTAGATCAATTTTATTACATGTTATTCAAAAATAAAAATATCAAAAATTTCTAAGCCAAAGGCTTCTTCTCCGTTCACCTATTACCCTCATTTTTTTTCAAGACGTTAAAAAATGTCAGCCGGTATAAAGCGTGTAATAAGGTAGTCAGCATGATACGATTACCTATCCACTATATACGATCATCAATATTTAACAATTTGGTAGTGAAGATCTGATTGATTGTCACTTTAGACATAATCACCTTATGTTTCCACTGCTGAGACACGGACCTCGTCTCAGTGTGTCACATTATAATCTTCGAGTTTTTGGTTTCATCACGATATTTTCCTTTACCGTTTTGAGAACATTCAACAATAAATGCCTTTTCTGAACTATGTTGTGGTCGGCTTCCAGTCTCACCAGATGCGGCAAAATATTTTTAACCCTTTTAGTTACAAATACTTCTTCTTTGCCCTCGCCTTTTCCCGTTACGTGAGGTCGGCTTTCTTAATCATGAGGCGTCATTCATTTCGATGGTAAGCATCGCCATCTGTAAGACCAAGCTTTTGCATGTCATTCCGGACATTTGTCATCCAGGTAGTTTGCGGTCTACCTCTCCCTCTCTTCTTATTAGCCATGGAAAGGCAATTTCTCACAATATGGTCATCGGGTCTGCGCATAACATGTCCGTACCACCTTAGCCTTTTAGTTACAAATACGATTTAAAAATATCCATGCGACAGCAAAACAATATATCAGTTTAAGGGTTCCCATTATTCATTCATCATGGTTTAATCAATTTGATAAGGGAATACACACGCTGCCGCGCTGGTATAAAAGATGAAGGTAAAATTAAAGATATTATGTTATTAATCAAACTAAATTGAAATATCGTCGTTGCGCTTACAAAAATAATTTTTAGATTTTTGGTATTTGATGCAATTTTGATCCTTATTTCAATAGTAACACTAGCCGTAAAAACCACTTTATGATAACTTCACATAACAGTATTTGTAAGTGCAACGACAATATGCAAAATGGCGTGGAAACAAAACTGAAAAAAAAAGTGTCAACATATTTAAATGCGTATTCTTGATTACGAGTAAGTATATTCCCACATGTCTGTCTGATACTTTCGTGAAATAGCCTGATTTACATCAGAGATAGTATCTGAACAATCTTTAATTGTTGTTAGTAAATTGAAGTTCGAGAGCTGTCATTTGTAGATCTGTGACTGTCGTTACTATAGTCTTTTCGCCATAAGATGAGTTCCCTGACAGTTCATTTTTTTCCGTGGCACGCATACTACTTTAGACGAATAAAAAATAAACTGGCAAAAAATTTGAAAAAGAAATGATGAAAAAAATATTGCCTTTCGTAAATTACTAAGTAAATTATTGTAGTTATTATTAACTGTTAATAAATTAAGTAAATAAAATAAAAAAGTATAAATCTTAAAAATGTCTAATGCGTTGAACGGAACGTCGGCCAATAGAGATTGCCACTACTCAATACACTAATCGACAAAAAAATTGATGAATCGGAGCGGCTATTTTGTAATCGCGATCGCGTCGCGTCAGTACGAGTGCGTTATGTCAGGTTTTTGCTCTGCTCCCGTGATGTTATGTAGCCTATGTCTTATTCTGATGTATAAGCTATATTACTGTAAAGTTTCATCAAAATCCGTACAGTACTTTATGCGTGAAAGAGTAAGAAACATCCACACACACACGCATACTAACTTTCACATTTATAATATTAGTAGGAAGTAGGATAACCAGTTTATTTAAAAAATATTTTGAAAATCTAAAATCGATAATCCGATTCCATTTTCTTTGCCAACTGAATCGATATTATAAAAAAATCGATTATATTACGTTAGGTCGCGTCACTACAATTGTCAGACAAGAACTGTCAGGGAACTCATCTTATGGCGAAAAGACTATAGTCGTCAGAAGCTCAGAAGTTTGACAGCCAGACATACCAAGGGGTATGTTACCCAGTAATTGGGAAGTTGATAACAGATAGGCAGTCACTCCATGTAAAATACTGGTATTGGCAAAACCGCTAAAATATAAAAACTCTTTGCGGAGATTGAAAAAAAAAAAAGTAAAAACTCTAGTGCGGGTAATGTAAAAAACATGAGTGTATAATAATCTGATTATAAACCTTAATTCTTTGAATTAAGACTCACATTACCAGTGTTTTTTAAAATTTATTTTGTGATATTGATGGGATCATCAAAACATACAAGACGTTTGCAAGATCAGAACAAAATATCGTATATCATTGAATAATATTTTTTTCAAATTATGGAAACTTTATACAAAGATATTGATGATGGATTCGAGGGCAGCGCTACATATAAATGTTCTGTTTACTAAGTAATGAATTATCATTTATCATAAAACATTAACTTTTATTAGTTTTTACAGCAATTGTAAAAAACAAAACACAATAGGGTAGTTTAGCCGGTTTGCCGGCCACCTCTGGTTTTCGGCCAATACGTTGTTATATTAATATAATAAGGACACTTTACCCTACTCGTTTAAAAAAACAACGCGTACTTAATGTATTGTTATAAACCCTACAACTTTTGAATTTTTTAGAATTTTAATGATCCAACTGTGTCGTCAGTGACCCTCCGAAAGTCTTACATTGCACGCATGTGTCAAAATTAGTGAGAAAAATAGTGCGCGCATAATTTTTGCAAGGTAAGTTACAAAGTTGTTTATCGGTTTTATAAATATAATTGATGTTCCGTGCACGGGAGATAAGTTTAATTAGTGTTATTTTAATTAAAATTGAAGAAAGATTATGTTATTTACATTTAAATTTGATGACCGGGAAACTAGATAATGATTTGGGGGACTATTTACTTCTCGGCCGGCCGGCCGAAAACTAGAAGAAGACCGTTTATATTTAATTGATTCTTTTGATTATTAAATTAGGAATTCTTTGAAAAGAAATACTTTAGACACAAATTAGAACCGCTTCTCATTTTTGTAGTCAGATTTCGGCCACATGTTTTGAGCTAATTATGTGGTAATAACACTTTTTAGTTATTGAATGTTTGACGGCCGAAAATTAGAATTTTAATATTTACCTTTCGGCCTAAGTTAATCGATGTGTCCGAAAATTAATAATTTACTAACTGATTCTTGGCCATTAAAAGCTAACGATAATAAATCAACTAATTGAATCGAAATCTTCACTCACACGAACAATACAGACATAAAGGGACTTCTTCAAAATTAATCTTATTAGCTAGTTAGAAAATTAAGCAAGTTGATCAACGGCCGAGAGGATGTTGATCACGAGTTAGATATTTTTTCGTAATCCCAATTATTTTTGTTATGCCATATTATACTTTTTTTCTTTTTGACCAATGTTCCTACTATTATTTTTAAAATGTTTCTATATGTTTAATATTTTAAAGATTTTAATTAAAATCGTTGATTCATACGTATTTTTGCTTTTAATCCATTATAGAATCTACTAGTTAGCAAATAGAGATCATTTTTCAAACAGCAGATTAGTGGCCGAAAACTAGCAAAATAATGGCCGGAAACTGAAACAGGTGGCCGAAAACAGGCGAAATCGCTATTTTCAGACATTTTAATTTTTAGTAATTTTAATGTGACGTTGACGAGTAAAAGGTCTACAAATATCAAAACTACATTACATTTAGAGTTCAAAAATATTTAAGAAACTAGTCTGCGACTTTAATGTCATGGAGAAAAATTGTCACAAAGTCATACGTTCGCTTAAGTGGCCGAAAACCGGCTAAGTTACCCTACGTTGGTGCTCGTTTTTGTGCTCACTGGTGCCGATTCTGTTGTAAAAAATTCTCTAAACTAAACTAAAAATTACTAAAATTTGGTTTATTCCTGTCAAACGACGATTTCCTATTCTGAAATAGACTAAAGTGACCCAACTTAACTATATTTTAGTTTGTCAGCACTAAGATTGCACTGAGTTATTAGTTTAGTGAAAATGACAATTTTGCTATTCTGAGTTTGCCGGTTTTCACCAAAAATTTAGACTATAATAATTTATTTTGACTAAATCTGACTATTTTTAATCGCGATTAAAAAGGTGTGGAATAAAACTAGTGGCATGAACAAAAATTCACACCAACGCCTCGCCTTCACGTGCAAAAACAGTGGTGTATTTTTTATTTTTTCTTTTGCTTATATCTCGAAAATGGCGTGTCCTATCGCAAAAATAATGAAATTTTCGACCCCCTCTTTAAAACCCCGGAACATTTAAATGTCAACACGTGGATAATATTTTTTTATATTTTTCAAACAAAAAGTGAAAAATTCCAAATAAAACACGTCCAGGCTGCCCCCTAGCGCGCGCCTTCGTCTCTAAAAAATTCATTGCGTAGCGCACACAAGTACCACGTTCCGAAACAAAAAAAAATAAACATGTTGATTGTCAAATTCGTTTTTAGTCGTGTCAAAATAATTTTTAAATTTAGAGATTTTTCCTTGCAGAATAGCGTTAAAATTCTCATAGCCCTAAGTAAGGAATTTAAGAGATAGTTAGTTTAGTTCGGTGTACAACAGAATCGGCACCATTGTATTGTTTTTTTGTCATTCCCTGTAGGCTGGTCTATGACTACGCATCCGCTAAGAATACGCAACGCCAAACCAACAGTCATGACCTTGTGTACGATACCCAACCTAACTACACTGTTATTTTAAGACCCTTAGGAGCTGAGCAAAAAGAAAAAAACGTCACAAAAACGAAATCCTCGCACGAGCAGGCGATTCTATGCGACGGGGAGGGTCAGGGAAACAAGAAATTTAACGCGGACGAAGTTGCGGGCAGAAGCCAGTTCATAATATACATGCCTTATTTAAACGTTCTGATACAAGATACCAAGATGCTTCAATTCCGCAACCGGAGAGTATTGCAACATAATATTTACTTTTATAAACCGCACAGATTTTCTTAAGCGATTTTCCTTCCGCATAAAATGCATTACGACATAATTTGATTAAAAACGACTCACCTTATCCAAGGAAACACGGCATAAACAAAAGACTTAAGAACAATATTTCTCAAAACTAAGAAAAAATAATCACTTCACGTTTATAACTTTATGAAAATTCTTATCATCCACTGATAAAAGTGATAACAACTGTTCTTAACTAACTCACTGTACTAACTACCAACAGTATTGCTAAGACGTGACAAGTCTGGCGACGACCTTTAATCACGTTCTGACCGTGAAGATATAGAGACAGACCTCGTCAATGCCATCAGTATTAAATAAATGGCAATTACTTTCAATACTACGGATGACCTAGTTCGCAGATGGAATGGATCTATCTTTGAGAAAGATGGCGCGGAACTGAAAATCATAAGACTTGCAAACTTGACGAGAAAGTCTCATTACAGTAGGGTTATTAAGTTACCGACTGTGACCGCGTTTGTTCTGCTTGAAGATAACGCTTTGTGTATTCAAAATGCATTTTATTCGGTGTCGGTAGATAAAGTCATCTTCACATTTCAAGTTGCTCTATTTACCTATGCAGTCACGAATGTAAATGACTAAAAAAAATAATAGTTTAAAAAAACTAAAAAACACGCTTCCATGGAAAACCAAACTAAAAAGTACAAAATAATGGAAAAAAAGCGTGGGGTGCTTTTGAGGTATTTTTTTATTGATATCAGGCACCCCACGCTTTTTTTCCATTATTTTGTACTTTTTAGTTTGGTTTTCCATGGAAGCGTGTTTTTTAGTTTTTTTAAACTATTATTTATTTTCTATTTTTTAGGGTATTTCGAATTTTGAGACGTATGTCAGCGTAGTTTGTGACAGTTTTTTTGATGTCCTGGTAACCCTGGCAAGGATAATGGCACAAATTTATGAAATTATTGCATTGTCATCAGTCCTTGACAGGTGTGCAAAGTTTGAATGAAATCTGGTCGTTTAAAGTGGGTCAAAATCGCACTATAAGGAGTCGGTTACAAACAAACATACAAATATACAAACATACAAACACACAAATATACAAACATACAAACATACAAACATACAAGTGAAGCTAATATAAAGCGTGTAAAAATAACGACGTCCTCGTGAATTAGCGATGGCAACTCTGAGGCAAGACTAAATAGTTTGATACCTATCGAAAATATCTTACTATGATCGCATGGCTATAAAATTTCTATCAACACTTTAAGAGAAAAACGATTTCTGCTTTTTAAACTTGCGGAATTCTCACGTATTTGTGCTCGTGAATTGTTTTTTCTTTTTCGTTGACGTCTTTTTCAATAGTCTCAAAAGGGGCAGGGCAGCCGCAGTTTCAAATGCCATCAAACCAGTCATAATCTATTTTAACACCATCTATGTACTTGGTATGGAACTACAACGTGCCTGTAATTATTACAAAATGTTATTGTTCGTCACGAACACCGTGTGGCACTAACGTAACTTATTAGTTACATAAGTTGCGGATAGATGTCAGTAGTAACATCTTTCGCTGAACATAGAAGTACAAAGTAAAAGATTCGTTTAAAATTAACTTTATTTATACAATAATACAAAATATTTATAAAACACTGTACAATGATTAACGTAGGTATAAAAACAAATAAAGCATTTTTACTGCTTTAATCATTAAATTTTCAAGCAAAGATGAAGGTCTTATACATTTCAGGGTCAGGGGGTACCGGGGTCAGTGGGGTTATCAGGAATGAGGTAAAAATATTATGCACATTCTGCACGTTCCTGAGTGGACTCCTTCATAATGCTAGATAGGTGCACGCACAGCGAGTTTAGTCGCTAGCGATTCGCTGGCAATTTCAAAATACAGATTTTTAAATGGCTTGCGACAAATCAGTCATCAAAATTTGTGTGTGGACGTAATTATTTGAAATCGACAACAAGTTCTACGCGTGTGTAGCTAAATCATAAGGCGCTGGCAGTGGCATCGGCGACGATTAAGGTGAAGCCAGTAGAGCTTGTAACTAAAAATCTGTCGGCGAGCACAGTTCGCCGACAGATTTTTGGTTATCAGCGACTGCACGACGGAAGCGCTGCTGCTGGCGGCGAGCGAATACTCGCTGGTATGCATATACTTATACTATAAAGGTAGGACCAAAATTTAAATGCGAAAACACGAATAACACTCAAGAACCCAATATTTAAATGCGAAAACACGAATAACACTCAAGAACTATCAAAGAGTCTTTTAGGGACCTGGAGCAATTCTCTCTCTGGTCGCTACAATAATCGAGGTCTCGCCAGCAGTGTGAACAGTCAGCGATCAACTATTAGCTTAATAATATTTGTTTCTTTTACTTACACGGAACCACGGAATCTTTTGTGCGTTTCTATATATCGAGAGAAAAGTAGTTAGCAACGCAGCCGAACGCAGCCCGGAAAGCCCTGACCCGCAAATGTATGCTTAGAGCTTCATACAAGTACTTTATACCAATCCTTAATCATTAAAATCGTGAACTACAGACAGACTATACCTACTTTTCAGTCTACATTCACTTGCACCCAAAAAAAATTGCGTAACACACTATTGATCACAATCTCAATCATTTTGAAGGATTTTGCTAATCCATTGCTTCATACATTCGAATAATGTGTATGCTCAACAAGGTTAACACGCAGTGGATGTTGTTGAACTATCAAAATGAATGCCATTCCAACTGTTGGTGTGTTACCCAATTATCCCCCTGATTTAACGTTTGCGACAAAACTAAAATATCACCTCGCGATAGATGTCTTGAAATTATTTAAAACAGAACGTAAATATTTACAATTAACTCAATAAACTTATGTAAATAACATTCACGTTTAGGAATTGAATTTGTAACTTCTATACAATGATCTAATGAAGCAAGAAGAACACGTATGGCAGATTGACAGCTTACAGGAAGAGCTCAATAATAGTATGCGCCTTTGTGAGTGATCAAATGCAAAAATTATGTTAACTTGAAAAAAAATCGTAATGCCTTCCGTGGTAAGTGACAAAACGTAACATAGATCAGTTTCAGCGCATCATCATCTACGTTTGTAAGTTATATTCATAGCTGTCGCCGTCATCACTACTCATCACACATTTAAAAAAACATGAGTAGCTTATGGACCTTATCCAAAGGCAAAAGTTAGACAATGTGCAGTGGGCAACAGTCGAGGCAATCGTAAGAGGTAGCTGGTGAATACCTCAGGAGCTACTGCGCAAAATGTACACTCGAAGAACCAGAAATGAAATGACAAAACAAAGAGTTGAATAAGTAGACAATAGGTACCATAGACACTTGCTTAAATCCTAACAAAAGCCAGGATCAAGATCAAAAGACATCATTTTCGCACTTATAAGTCCTGCGTAGGATTAAACACAGGATTCTGGTCACTCAGCCGGGTTCGGGGGAGTGTGGCTGGTATTCTGGTAGGTCTGGCAGCATCGCTGGCTCCCCCTGAAGCTGGGACAGCGCACATCGCACGGCTGACAGTGTCTCTGGCGTGTGCTTGCGTCCGCGCGGGGCATGAGGTCGGTGCGGACGAGCCATTCGCTCGACTGTCGCTGTGGACTCTGTTCAGATAGAAAAGCTGTACTTAGTATGCTTATTTTAAACCGTAGCGAAAGGCCAGCTCGCTAGCTTGTATGGCAGCAATAATTAGTACAGAATGCATAGTTATACACTTCGAGTATAATCGGGACTTTGCCTGGGTTTCTGAAAAATACACTGAACTAAAAACTAATCTAACTAGCCTGTATTGTCCCACTGTAGGAGAAAGTCCTCCCTTTCTTTTTCCACAGAATTCTGTCTTTTGCTAGTGCTGGCCAACCCTTTCGGTAGGGCCTGGAGCTTGGACCTCTGCTTAAATGTCAAAATTCCACGTTTGAGCACCATTTATGTCAGAATTGTGAGAATATACACGAAGAATATAAAGACAGAAAAAGAAACATTTCCATAGACTTTTTACAACACAGTAATTACAAAGATTGACTTAAAATTCACATAAATGTCAGGAAATCATTTAGTAAAACGTGAAGCCAGTCAGGTTCCTTTGTTAGCAATTTATCAATGTTATAGCTCAATGATGCATAACTCACGATAACATCTGAGTCATCGGTTGTACTCTCCATAAACGTTACTATTATGTACGCTATTAATTTAGGAATTGCTTTTAACTTTCAGGGACCTACAGAGAAAACTTCTGTTGGCTTGTTAGCGACGGTGACAAAAAACCCTCAACTTGGTAAGCAGCTTTTACTGTGACAATTTCCTATAGATCCTCATGTCAACGTATTTCTAGATTTCATGTTTTATGGGACACTAAGAGCCACTAGACGTAACACCAATAAAACTTCTATGGTGTCTCGTTCATTGTCCTTCAATGGGTCAAGTTGTTTGATATCTGCGTTGGCTGTCCCTGTCAGCCTCCGAAGAACGTACCTTCTAATTTTCATCTACAGCGTTGGTTGTCTGTCATAAAACTATACTCAGTAGGAACTCACGATTAACTCTAGGTCTCTCTCTCTCGGGGCTGCCATCCTCGAGTCTCTCGCAGCAGCTGCAGAATTTGCACGGCACACCAGGCAAACCACAGCACAGCGCCCCCCACAGCCACTTGTTCAGGGTGCTTGCAGTCCTTGACCATACACTCTGCCTGTCCTGAAGGTATACCGTGTATTATATTATCTGTGACCGTATTTCTATAGCTGATCAGTATATATTAGACAGAACGTACACGAGTCAATAGGATGGTAGGAGGAGGTTTGTAATTTTTGCCTACCCCAAGAAAAAAAGCGTGAGTTTAAGACGTCATCATCATCATTTCAGCCGTAAGACGTCCACTGCTGCACTTAGGCCTCCCCCAATTTGAGGGGCTTTGCCATAATCGCCACGCTTGGCAGACGGGTTGGCAATCGCAGTATGGTGGTAAAATGCATAGAGAACGCTGCTGCCCATTCTCTAGTAAGTCCCTTAGTCGCCTTTACGACACCCACGGTAAGAAATGGGGTGGTGTTATTCTTTACGTCCGGCACCACACGGTACCGGTTATGACGTATTAGATATAAATTCAAGCATTGGTCGTGATACATACTTAATCAATGTTATTAAACGTGTATTGATATACCGATATTCTTGAAATAGTGACTTATCATGGTAAGGCACCAGTGTTAGCACTGGTGCCTTACCATGATAACTATGATAACGCAACAAGCATGTAACTGAAATGGTCGATTCAATGTCTTTGCGTGTGTTGTTTGTTTGTGTTTCTTAAAAGCAGGATTTTGTTGTCGTTATTTTTTTAGGATTTGTAGATGTACATTGAACCTGATGTGTTTCAGTGTTCTCTTAAGAAAATAAAATCAACCATCGTTGGCACCAAAGAACTTACCTTAAACACATAACGATTGGTCCTCATTTTAAGCTTGAACTCTCAAAAACTGACCGTTCAACCACTGTCGAAAAAAACTGATCAAAAAAGGTATTGCTGAAGAAACAGGTGTAAATAAAACATACTTTAAGAAAGGATAATATTATGACTTCTTTCATATATCCAAAGATTCAGTGCGCTCTCCCATTACAGAACAAGTCACAAATTGACAAATCATTTTTTGATCAGTTATAGTTATACCCCAAAAGCTATCATCGGTTTCCATAGACCCAGTTTTTGCAATAAAAAATGTATATCTTCAGCATGGCGCTACATAGCTAACAGCAACCAAAGGATTATTGTCCTTCAGATATATGTCAAATAAACTTTTTGCAGTACTTATTGAAATGAAGCACGCGCTGGATGCCACTTCCGAACAACAGAAACCGACGGCACATGATGGTAGTCCAATTCTGAGAAGGCGGGATGACTTGAAGGTCCAACTTCTTAATGGTTGGCTTTATTACAATAGACCGAGAGGAATGGAAAGACGTCCTTTACCTTGAAGAGGAACACAACAAGCTCATTGTCATAAAGACTAAGGAACATTACCTGTTGGTGGTCGAACACAAAATTCCGGTTCATCACCACTTCATCGTTGCTGGGCTCTCTCCGTCATACGACTTCAACTCTTGGTAAATGGCTTTTGTGGATGAGTCACCACTACTTTTGAACTAAGATAGACCATACGAAAAGATATTTCGCGAGGTGTGACGCTGCCACGATGACTGATGACAACTGAAGGAAATTATTTTTTTTATTGTCATCTTATGTCATTTCATATGGTATTGTTGTATGGACAGTTCAGTAGGACAATTATAGAATTCATTTAAATATTTTTATAGTTTGATTATGGTTGTGCGTTGTGTACAATAAAGTCGGAAACTGACGTGCATCTTTTATTTAATGTATGGAGTTCTGTAACGCGTTACAGTACTCAGTGCAACGACCATTGTCGATCAAAGCGAGCAATGCGATCGTATTTATACAAACAAGACAGTAAAAGTAGAATGAAAATGGAGCACGCGTTTAGTCAAGAGCTCGATTGAACGTTCGCCACGTTTAGTAGATCGCCATTTTGTAATAAGAAATGGACCTGAATTGAAACGAGCGTTTGCCGCATCTTGTGTGTCGTCGGTCGCTTTGTTACCAAGCTCGCCTCGAATGATACATAACAAACCAACGTTGCAAGTCAGAGTGTCAAAAGTTTAGTTTGCACCCACTGAATTTTGTATTAACTTGATGCCATTTCATTCTAATTTAACCTTTTGCAAGAGAGTAATAGCAGGTCAGTCGTAAAGGCCCTGACTTGTGAGTTGTATAGGTCCTAGGATTGAATTTGAACCAACGCAGGCGCTTTTATGTGTGTAATAAATTTATCACAACTTCTCTCAAAACGGCAAAGGAAACATCGTGAGAAAACCGGCATGTCCTAGAACCAAAAATTCGAAGACGATTGACATCTACCAATCCTCACTGGGCCCGCGTGCTGGATTATGACCCACCGAGTCTATGAATCTTATTCCACAATTAATCATGAATGGCAAAATCATGGACAAATGTGATTAATTTTCAAACCCTCTAACGATGAAGGTTGACATTTGACATTAAGATAGAGACGTTAGCGGTAACTGAATTCAAATGCCAATGGTGCCGATTCCCTTATTCACAAACTAAACTAAATTTAAGTTCAGTGCATCTTTTTCTTTCTATTTCATTAAGGAAAGGACAGAAGATAAATTTTAGTTTAGTCCTGTCAAATTAATCAGCGCTTGACGTAAATTGACGTAATTTTAGTAGGCAAGTTTTTAATCACGTCTAAACTTGTATGGAGCGCTGATTAATTTGACAGGACTAAACTAAAATTTTCTTTTGTCCTCTTCTTAATGAAATACAAAGAAGAAGATGTACTGAACTTAAGTTTAGTTTAGTTTGTGAACAAGGGAATCGGCACCATTGCCCAGTTCCATATTAGTTGTATGTAATTGTTTAACTTTTTGTAATTATTGTCAACCTTTTATGTGTTTCTATGTTAATTAATTTAATTGGTGTTATACCGTTTTAATTAACTATAAATAAATGAATAAAGGCATAATCAGCTTATGTATACCTAATGTTCTTACGGCCGGGACTCCGACCGCTTTCGGTGAGATAGAGTAGGTCTTAATCCACCACGCGAGCCCAGTGCGGGGTAGTAGAGGTCACATGACTTAGAATTTTTAGTTTCCTCACGATATTTTCATTCACTGTTTTGAGGGCAGTGGTGATTAAATAATTTACACAATGTAAAGCGTTATCTAGGTTCGAACCTACGACGAACAACTCGTAATTCAACTGCGATGGCCCTCATTAGAGCTGTCTTTTTCAATACAACAATTAATTATGCGGCGAAATGTGGGTGTACTATAGGTACATCTCTGCCCAACCCTTCGGGGTACAAGGCGTGTTGTGCTGTTATGTTATGTTACCTACATCATACCAAAAACCCAGTGGAAGCTAATTAATGAGAAGATTTATATTTAGACAACATTACCAGTCACTTCCTTATCATACATCAACACGTCTAACATACCGTTTTTTGTAACAAAAATAACTTCAAAATAACAATCACATGACAATCAACAGCACGTACAATCCCAACAATTCAAGAACAACGTAAAATTACATCGAAACAATTTTAATTAACGATTTTAACATTAAAACTGGTTAATAATTTAATATGCCATTCATCACCAACCTTCGGAGTTAATGAGCGTGCACCACACGAGGCACGAGCCCACTTCCAGGAGGACAATGCCGTAGCTAACCTGCTATTAACACACGGTTATATCATGAGCCTTGGTTAACACCACTAACTGCGATTTGCCGTATCTTCGTCTAAAGCTATTCATTACGAAAATCTGCTGGTAGACGCTATTTGGGCGGTGTGGTTCCGTATATGTTGTCAATTATTGAAGAACAGATTTATAGGAACCAGGCACCTAGGAACCTAGGCACTATTCGCTAAGCACGTAGTTAACAGGCACCGGGAGCGAGTTGCAAGGCGGCGCATTGACCCCCCTAGCTTCAAAATAAATTATAGGTCTAAAAACAGGCCGAAAACGCTCTTTAGAATAATAGAGTATTTTTCGCATTCTCTCATCTCTCGACTCCAAAACTTTTGCGCATTAGCTAACAAAGTTTCTAACTCTTATTTCAGAAAATCTAACTCGACTCTAGGCGGGTTGCTAACATCATCGAGCTTGCGTTGCTAGCTCTTCGATCCTAATTCTTAAGCTTCTTTATATAAATCGACATGGTTTTTTTTTTTTTTTTTTGGAAGGAAATCATCAAATGACTTCTCCCGCTCTGGGCGGAGCGGGAGGGCATGTCAGACTTTTACTGACTAAAACCCACCCGTGTTCCTTCAGTTGCCCATGTGCCAGCGTCACGGTATCTCTTTCGAGCAATCTCGCGACCCTGGCAGAAGTCGACACGGTTAATCCTCTGTCGATATGCATGAATATATGCATGGGGGAGCTTTTCTACCTTAATTCGACGAGGCGAGATGGAATTATAACCGAGCTCGATTTGCTTCCTCTTGTATCCTAAATCCTCTTAACTATTACTGTTTTTCTACATAAGTCGTCAAACTTAATTAGGCTTTGAGTTTTGAGTTTGAGTTGTTTTTTTTTTTTCATTCCTGTCATAAACTTCTACTGCTGGACATAGGCCTCCGCCAAGATACTTGGGGAAGGTTTCGACCGTTTCGGCTCATTAAGTGGATTCCAAAAACTTTCATCAGGTATTACTGAAACAAAATCCTGGATCCTGGACCTTAGACAGCCGTTAGGGTCGTCAGAAACACGAAAGACTAACAACCAAGGGGTATCGTATCTGCCAGGGTCGCGAGATTGTTCGAAAGAGACACCGTGACCCTGGCACATGGGCAACTGAAGGAACACGGGTGGGTTTTAGTCAGTAAAAGTCTAACACGCCCTCCCGCTCCGCCCAGAGCGGGAGAAGTCATTTGATGATTTCCCACCCACAAAAAAAGGGGTATCGTATTACCCAGACGCTGAGTTATGGAGGTCAGATAGGTAGTCGTTCTATATAAAATACTGGTATTCAGCTGCACCCAGTTACACTGGAAACTGACCCCAACAAAGATGGCAAAAGCCTAGGCAAATAATGATGATTGACATCTAAAAACATATTTAATTCTTGGCATTTTGAGAATTTGTGAACAAAAAAATAAAAACTTCTAAGTATTTCAGACGCACGGATCCCTAAAAAAGAGCATCATTTGCAGCACAACACTAAGAAGTCAAATCATTGATACCTAGCCTCTTGCGAAGTTCACACGCGTGATACAAGAAAACGAACAGTTTTTCATAGATTTTTTTTCGGAACAGTTATTAACAAAAATGAATTTGCGTCTCCATGTGTTTTTCGGCCAGTTCCTGTGGCTACTGGCAGCTTTGAACGGGAAATCTATCCAGGGTATTCCAGGGTATGGGAGGAATTTGCTCATCAAGACGTTGCCAGCGATAGAAGATTACCAGAGCAACATTTATGAAGTGTTCATGGAACCTTATTTGTATGTGAGTACCGATTTGTAATTTCCCTTTTATTTCTTTATCATCTCGCCCTGCTTCTCCAAAGGGTTGGGCAGAGATGGATTTTTAGTACATCCACATTTTGCTAATCATGTCAAAGTCCCATGTAATTGGGGATAACACCGTGAGGGTTTCCTCAGCCTATCTTATAATCAAAAATTTCGATGACATGTGACATCTACCAACCCGCACTGGGCCCGCGTGGTAGATTACGGCCCTCTCCCTCTCACAGAGGCCTGTGTCCCAACTGTGGGAACATTATACGCTGATTGTGCAAAAAAATCAATAACACTTTGCCCGACCTAAGGGGTAATTGCGGAACTTTATATCGGTAGGAATTGGTTTAAAATTCATAGTTAAACAACATTCATTGCGTTATTTACGTTGCTGAGCCGACAATTTATTCGAACAAATGACGCAATGGTTTAGAAATAATCTTCAATCCCATTCAGATTCTGATAAATTGTGCGTTTCGCATTTGGGTGCAGTAAATAGAGCCCTGGACCTCATACTCATTAGTAGGATTTGCGACTACTTCTACCAACGAGGCATTCAAAGCAATCTCTAAATATGATGAAAATTAAAATTCTCTTTTTCAAGGCTGACTTTTTTCTGTGATACAACCAGGAAGGCTTATATATGAGTTGTCACATGCCAGTGTCATTCATGGTCAGTTATTGGTAGATTAGGTTTGATTATAGAGTGACGAAATTAGCTGCTGTGTCATGACAGGAAGCTACACCTAATTATTGATGCTCAGTGAATCGGGGAAATACTCCATTATTTCCCATTTTGCAACTAAGGCCTCGTTTAAAGAGAATACACTAAGATAGGCCGCAAAATTCAAATTTACTTCCCTTTTTTGCAATTTGTAGGTCAGTTTCAGGTTTTATGATTAAAATATGATTTGTGTCAGAAACAAATATGGCATTGAATGATTTTTCACGAAGAGAACAAATGTATTTATCTGTCTACTTATGTATTAGTATATTAGTCAAATGCCTCTGTTTTTCGTAAAACAGAAGAAGCATTAGCTTTGTAAATTATTAACCTTTCCTAAGATGTTATGTTGTGGGTGTCGTATAAGGGGCTTACTAGAGGGGCAGCAGCGTTCTCTATGCATTTTACCACCACACTGCGATCGCTAACCCCCTGCCAAGCATGGCGATTATGGCGAACCCCCCAAATTGTTGGCATATGTCCAGCAGTGGACGTTTTTCGGCTGAAATGATGATGAAGATTTTATGTTACGTAATAATAATAAACCACAGACTGTTTTTATATTCGTGAAAATCTCTTTGCGTCTAGTCTAATCATGAAAATTTACTACGTAGGTATGGAATATGCTCCTAAACTGTTACGCAGGTTTTTTTTTAAAGTTTTGTTTGTATCTGGCATACTGACTTTCACCTAATTATTATAACTTATCTACATATTGGTGCCGATTCTGTTGTACACCGAACTAAACTAACTAAACTATCTCTAAAATTCCTTACTTTTGGCTATGAGAATTTTAACGCTATTCTGCAAGAAAAAATCTCTAAATTTAAAAATGATTTTGACACGACTAAAAACGAATTTGACAATCAACGTGGTTTTTTTTTCTTTTGGTTTCGCAACGTGGTACTTGTGTGCCCTACGCAATGAATTTTTTAGAGACGAAGGCGCGCGCAAGGTGGCAGCCTGGACGTGTTTTGTACGGAATTTTTCACTTTTTGTTTGAAAAAAAAAAAACCCACGTGTTGAGATTTAAATGTTCCGGGGTTTCATAAAGGGGGTCGAAAATTTCATTATTTTTGCGATAGGACACGCCATTTTCGAGATATAAGCAAAATAAAAAATACAGCACTGTTTTTGCACGTGAAGGCGAGGCGTTTGTGAATTTTTGTTCATGACCACTAGTTTTATTCCACACCTTTTTAATCGCGATTAAAAATAGTCAGGTTTAGTCAAAATAAATCATTAAAGTCAAAATTTTTGGTGAAAACCGGTAAACTCAGAATAGCAAAATTGTCATTTTCACTAAACTAATAACTCAGTGCAATCTTAGTGCTGTCAAACTAAAATATAGTTAAGTTGTGTCACTTTAGTCTATTTCAGAATAGGAAATCCTCGTTTGAAAGGAATAAACCAAATTTTAGTGATTTTTAGTTTAGTTTAGAGAATTTTTTACAACAGAATCGGCACCATTGTAGACTAATAATAAAGCTGAAGAGTATGTTTGATTTTTTGTTTGGGCACCTTTTTGAAGTCAGTTCAAAATACCTACTACTGAATACTGAGCTACCGACTACCTAATCTTAGAATAATATATGATCAATAAAAACTATCTACTGACACCGGAAATACATAAATATGATTGATGACGATACAAAAAACCATTTGACGACAAAAAGTTGCAGTCATGCAGAGTACGTTCACAGAAATTATCATACTCAACGACTCTATTCACTCTTGAATTTATTTTTTATCAGAAGCAATTCTTCATCTGGTGACAATTTTAGTTTTTAAATTGCATGTATTTTGATTGTAAGTAACTAAAGAATTTAAATGTATCGAAGTGTGGACTTCAATACGACTCTCAATAATGTAGGTTTTTTTTACAAAGATATTATAATAAGTTTGTTGAACTACTATTTGTTTGTTGTACCTACGTCGAATCTACATTAGTACATGTACCTTTCTTGCAAAACGCGAATAAATATTATCTTCATGAGTAATAATCAGAATTTACACACTGCACAGACGCACAAGTTTAAACCATTTATTCTTGTAACAATCAAAGAAACTATTTTTATTTCAGGAATTCATTTTGATTCATTCATTTATTTAGGATCTCCAACAAAGGATACACATATACATGATAAATAACAGTCATAAAAAGGTTATATTACGGGTGATCCTTCAATTACTGGAGACCACAGCATACACATAAAACTAGTTAAACATGATAAAATAAAAAATGAAATTAGAGAAAGAAAAAAATGAAATAATTGCCATGTCAAGATTGAGCATTCATGCAACACAATAAAAAATAAAATTAGAGGAAATAAATTGAAATATGAGTAAAATAAAATATAAAAATATTAGTAAGTATATGTCAATATAGTATTCTTAATCAAATCATTTTTAATGCTAAACATGATCGAAAGGTAACACAAAACACCGGATTTTACACTTATTTTTAACACGTCACAGAATACTGAGCAAATGTGTAAACAGCGCCACAAAGGCTGTAGGTATAGCTTTGTCAATATTATCGAATACAACAATATGAAGCAATTTGTGTAACTTCAACAATCAGTGTTGTTATATAAATGTAGCAGATTTAAGGGTCCCACAGTTGGTCCCAGGGTCGGACAGTGCAAACCGACTGTAGAAGATAAACCATCAAGTTTTCATTTCATATTGTTCTATTAGTTGTGTCGCGCCTGTTAGCGGAAGCTTTTCCCAAAGGAAATTATAGATTATTAAAATATTGTTTCCTTATATCTTTTCAGGAATTTGGACACCAAGTGTACCCACCGGGGAATCGAGCTGAGAAGCAAATAGAATACGTTGTCGTAAGTATTTGTACATATTTGTTACTGAAGTTACTTATTGTTTAAGTAATTATTACTTCCTATCCAGTATATATTTAGGTATTGTCTGGTTCAGCACCCCTATACCGCGACCCAAATACTGGTACTAGAAAAGGTACAGAGATCTATCCTAAGATGCCTCTTCCAAAGGTTATACGTATAAATTCTTGCCCCACATATCGTGCCCTGTCAACTATCTTTAAGGGACGTTGGGCTTTAACTCGTTGGAGTTGAGAAGAGGCTTTGATCAGCTCACGGTAGCCTTACGAGGACGTATCGACTGCGCAGAACTCCAAGGCCTTTTCTGCAGATTATTTGTGCCCGGCGAAATACATTGGACACCGTCAGAGCCGCCGACAAAATCTATTTGCGCAACTGCCATCTGAAACTGTAGCCTATAGCACTCTAAAGATGCTAATTGCCCTTCTGACTACCGACCCTATATGTGACGTATTTGTGTTAGACTACAACTTACATAGACTTAAATAGACTGGATGACAGCACAAACAGTCCGGGCCGTCGAGAGAAGCGGCCTCTGCAGGTGGTAGGGCAGTGCATTCAACGCGGTTTACAACACAGACTGGACCGGATTTTTGAGGTGGACGATAAGGCGCGTCAAATCTTGACAAATATTCGGTTCCGGAAACTCCGTATTCTGCCCATCACTATTACGCCAATTGATTGAATACAACAAACAATAATATTACTCCTTCCGAATGTCCTGAGAAATCAGACAATACCAACGCATTAGTAGACAGCCAATTACAATATTTCGCTCAAACAAAATTAAACTTTGTATCAAACGAAACGTTTTTCTATAATCTGAGCCACAGTTCACGGCCCTTGTAACTTCCCAGTTTGTTCAAATTACACAGTTATGCATATTAAAACATTATTAACACACGAACACCGTGACTTGTCGGGTGTAAACAGGCTCGAATCTGTCTGTCTACGCGTTCTTCACGATGTTGTACTTGACGTCACTGAGGGCAACATTCTCAGATCGCACTTAGACTTTGCTGAATAAAATAATCGTGTCATAAATTCAAATCTAAAATACTATACTTAGAAACTCTGACAACCAGTCCTGTCAAGTTTTACTCAGTAACTGTTTTGTGGTGTTCAGATAGGCAGTCGCTATATGTAAAATGCCTCCTGGTATTCAGCTGCATCCGCTAAGACGGAAAGCCGATCACAATATAGTTGGGAAAAGGCTTGTTAGACGATGACATACTGGGCACGCCACAATTGCGGCGGTAAGTCCCCTCTTTGAGGAGTGGATAGAGAGGCGCCACGGCGTCCTCAGCATCCGCCTGACGCAGGTCCTCACCGGCCATGGGTGCTTTGGTGGGTTCCTGTTCAGGATAAAGCGGGAGGAAACGCCCGGGTGTTTCCATTGCGAGGATCGTCTGGAGGACACGGTGGAGCATACGGGGGGGTGTGCCCTGCCTGGGCGGAGCATCGCCGTGTCCTCGTGGAGGCAATCGCCGGCGGCGACCTCTCGCGTCCGGCCCTGGTGCGAGCCATGGTACGGAGCGAGAGGGCATGAGAAGCCGTCACCTCCTTCTGCGAAGCAGTAATGCTCGCGAAGGAAGAGGCGGGGCGCGTGAGGGAGTGGCAGTCTCTGCGCCCTCACGTCCCTAGCCGCCGCAGGAACAGACGCCTCGGGCGTCGGGAGTCAATAGCGGACACCCGGCCACCGTAGGCGCGAGCTTGCGAACGGCGAGCAATGGGTTGCTCGCCGCCCAGTAAGGACAGGGCTCGGGTCGCCGGCGCGTAGTGTTCCACGCGCGCCTCAAAGAGATGTCAGCAGTACTGAAGGGGTCTGCTATGACCGATGCCTGCCAGGGTCGCGAGTTTCGTTCGAGAGAGTTACCGTAGCCCTGGCATATGGGCAACTGAAGGAACACGGGTTGGTTTTAGTCAGTAAAAGTCTGACACGCCCTCCCGCTCCGCCCAGAGCGGGAGAAGTCATTTGATGATTTCCCATCCAAAAAAAAAAGACGATGACCTAAACTTACATGGGCACTGCATTGCTAGGTGCAATTATTTATTTCCTGTGGGGGACAACCAACAAGAAACTCCACACTTACTATTTAAAAAATAATACCTATTGTGAACTTTATTTCTAATAATTTAATTTTGATATTCGTACGAAACGGCGCGCGGCGCATGCATTCAGCTGATCTCACATTGCATAGACTTTTCGTACAATGAGAACTCAGTTAATACTAGAAATGTGAAGCTTAATTTGTCGCCGTGCGTACGTTTATAGAACCATAAACTATAGGAATAACATTCATGTTTCTATGAAACTTGCAAAGGAAAGTCTAAGTGCGATTTATAAATCTTGCCCCGAGAATTAATTGTTTAAATGTTTAGCAATTAACAAGTTTGTTTAAATGTTTAAGATCGTGATTCCGTTAAGATGGCACCTACTTCCTTGCTCTTGAGAATTAGGATGTTGTCCCTGAAGATTGTGGGCAAAAAATATTCACAATGACTTCCTGTGATCGCAAGGAAATAGCATTTTGCAAATCATAAGTACAAACATCGATTAAAAAATTCGTCATTTAAATGTAAATACATAATGTACTTAACTTCAAAAAGCTAGTTAGGTCCTCGAAAAACCTTCAGAGCTCTTCTACCTTAACTTTCGTTGCCATTAGAGGCCAGAGTTCCATTTTCAAAATAAATAAAACTATGTAAGTATAGAATAACTTAGACTGCTGAGACGGCGACTGAGAGAGAAGTATGGAAGAAAAAGCCATGTTGCCCCGACCCCAAATAAATTGGGCAGGAGAATTATGAAGTATAGAATAACTTAATAATTTTAAACAGATGAATCTAAGCTGTTCTGAAAACAAGATAAAAGGACTTTAAACATTCCATAAACACAAAAACGCATGCACGTCACGCACTTTTACAAGTAGTTTCTACTTGTGTTAGAAGTACCTACATAAGTAGCTATTTACTACTTAGTTAAATGTTAAAGTGTAGTACTTAAAAAACACATCAAACGGTAGTAAGTACGCACCATAAGTAAATGATTGATATATCAATAAAACATTACAACAAAAACTACATTAATTAATAAAAACTATAGTACCTACTTACCTACCTTACCTTTGGTTGCCTCGTTGGTGTAGTAGCCGCAAGCGCTACTGCTGAGAGCTCTGAGTTCAATTTCCAGTTATGTAATTTATATTGGGTTTGTCTGCCTGGAATTTCTATGTAGTAGCCCGGAGTCTAGATTTGTACCCCGTTGATGGCTATTGGCTCGCCCCCTATTACATGGGACTTAAATATAACAGGCGAAATATGGGTGTACTGTACGTACACCTCTGCCTAACCCTTCTTGGAAACAAGGCGAGATGTTATTTTACCTAAATTACCTAAGTTTTTTTTATTTTATTTTATTTCATAAGGGAAAACAAACAGTAGTATACTAAAAATAAACAACAAAACATAGGGTTGCCAGGCGTCCGGATAAAGCCGGACACAGTCAGGCTTTTTATTTGCATGTCCGGCTAAATTAGATGGTGTCCGGGTCCGGCCTGTCCGGTTTTTGTCAGGGTTTTTAGATATAATCATTTTTGTCTTCATCCGCCTCATCTTGTATCGCTAGAGCGCAAGCGAGCGAACTAGCACTGTCCTTCCCGCGTTATTATTGCTCAATTTTAAAGGAAAATTAGCTTTTAAAGGTGGTGTCTGCCAACCAAAAAATATGAATTCCTTTATCTTACAAAGATTTTAAAATGTAGGTATTTAGTTAATTAGTTTTATGTTTACTTTTATTTTAAGACTAAATAATTAAAGATGTCCGGCCTTTTTACCCAAATGTCCGGCTAAACTGACAGGTCTGTCCGGCTTTTTGGTTTTATGACCTGGCAACCCTAACATAACATATAAATTAACAAATATACTACCCACTACATTTTCCACAGATTAATATTTACAGATTTACAAACTGGTGGCAAACATTAACTAAGTCGGGGCAAAATCAAGCTAGATAGGGCTAAGGCGTAAGTTCACCTACATTCCTATTTATGTCCGCGAAAACTTTTATATTATATAAATTTAAAAAAAAACAGTAGAAACTAAGAATAACTAACTAAAAAAAACTCTTATAATTCTATTATAATAATTTGCTTATGCACACGGAGTCTACTGCTGATCCCTATATTATGTTTAAAACTGTTACGGCTAAGCAATAATATGTCGATTTCACTAAATCGCTTATTATACGTGTCGACTAAGTTATTACATACGTGGGTACTTGGATTGCTGCTAGGGTCGCGAATCAGAATCAGAATCAGAATAACATTTATTTGCCTACTTTGTGTGTTACAAAAAGTTTCTGTGGCCGGTGGGCCGTACAGAGGTGAGTCAGCTAACTTATGTCCTAATGGATCTATGTTTGCTGTGTTCTGTTTATTCGTAATATATGAGTATACAAACAGATTACGTGTTTCATTCATGTTGTGTGGCATTATTATTATGTTTCATTTTATTTTAAGGGGACGCGGAGCCTTCGCTTTGTCTGTAGGCCACCGCCTGTATCCTTTTTTATTTGGATCGTAAAGTATATCACCTATTCTGTGATTAACTCTGAGGGGGTTAAATTCGCCGTGTGCTTGGTAGGCGTCTCCAGGGGATTCAAGATCATCTATTTTTAATTTAGCAATGTTTTCCAACATTTTGGTGTTAAGGTCTTCGGCGCGTAGGTGCCAAGCTTCTATGTCAGCCATCTCCCAGATCACTTCCGTGGGTGTTCGTCTTGGTAGTTGTGCGGCATTTTTCAGTGCCAGTCTGTACTGGCGTTCGATTTTGCTAAGATTCGTTGCGCTATATCTTGAGAGTAGTTGCACCACTCCGTAGTCCATCACTGGTAAAATGAAGACGCTGTCTTCCGAGGCTAGCGCATCGGTAATTATTTTTCCAGTACGTAGAATCTGGGTTGCTGTGCTTCTTGCCCGTGTGAAGCCGTGTTGGAACGTTGGTTGCAGGCGGTTGACCGTAGCGGTAAGTCTTCTCAGGATCAGTCGCTCACACAGCTTGCCCATGATGTTGAGCAGTGTGATCGGGCGGTACGATGATGCCTGACGATGATCTTTGCCGGCTTTGTGCAGGAATATGCACACGCCAGTTTTCCATCGCTTAGGAAAGTAACCTGTGGACAATACAAAGTTAGCAAGAGGCACAAATGCCTCGATGAAGACTTCTCCCCCAAGTTTTAGGGCGTCTGCTTTTATACCATCTGGCCCTGGGGCCTTTTTGTTTTTAAATCTGCTCAGTGCAAGTTGAACTTCTTTTTTTGACGTAGGGTCGAGCGGTTGGAACGGTGTCGTCTTTTCAGTCCCCTCATCGTCTTTACCTATTTTGGCGTCTTTAATTATGGCTGTATCGGTGAGCTTGTCGATCGTTTCTAGTTTTGTGGTGCATCCCGTGATATTTGGTAGTTTAACGATAGGCTTCTTCATGTCTCGTTGGATGCGCCACATCTGTGACCTATTGTCCCGTGGATCTTGGAGTTTGTTGAGCCAGCCTTTTTCAGAGTATTCTTTCAGGACTTTTTCAGCTTCTCTCTTAGCGTGGTTGTAAAGAGTACGAGTTTCACGTTGGAGTTCAGGGCTGCAGTGTCTCGCTTGCCATGCAATTTGTTTTAGTTTGTTTCGAAACTCTATTTTATCGTTTATTTCCTGCGGTAATCGTTCCTGCCTTGCTGAATTTTTCAGCGGTGCGTGAGTGTCGAGGGCTGCGACAATGGCATTTTCCATTGTTTCAATATACTTCTCGCAATCGGCTTCTGTAATGATTTCTCTCTCAAGATCGCAGAGACCTTCCCACATTGTCTGTTGGTATGCCTCTCTCAGTTCCTCGTCCTCATAGATTTTCTTCGTGTTACGGGATAGGTGTTCCTCTATATTATGTTCAATCTTCACCGTTAGCAACCAAGGGAGGTGATCCGAACCAACGCTCTCTACCTGTTTTGCCTGCGCTTCTAGTTGTTGGTGTGTTATTATAGCCAGGTCCAAGATGGTGTTACCTTGGCTGAACGGTCTAGATGGTGCATTGGCGTGTTTCAACGAGCAGATTCCATCTTTCGTTGCTTTTCTAACAATGTTGCCGAGGCCGGAGTTCCTGCTGTGGCCGAGAGTTTGCATACGTAAGTTCATATCACCGATGATGATAGATGGCTCGTCAGCTAAGGTCTCCTCCAGTTCTTCCCTAGCATGGTGCTGGTTTGGAATTTGGATATATATTCCTTTGATCTTGATATATTGTCCAGTTGCGTGGTTAGTGAAAAGTTTGATACCTACGCCTTCTATCTTCTGGTTTTCATCATACCAGCCTGGGGTGACTTCCGTTTCGGCCCACCTTAGTCCCCTCCGTACATACATGGCAGTGGCTAAGTGTTTTTCCAGAGTGTGGGTGAGTTTATCGTACCCTTTTATATTATATTGTTGTGTTTCAAAGTCGATCTTGCACTCGTTCAATATAATTATAGCTGGTCTATATTTCTCGACGAGTGCTTTTATTTCCTTGAATTTATTTCTTAATCCTTGGGTGTTCAGGTGTAGGATTTTGAGGTTCTGTATCTTCTTACTATCGTGGTTAGCCATTGAGATGTGAGTGTATCCTATTTATGGTATCCATCAGCATCGTCAGTGTCTGTTGCATTTGTGTCTGCATCTGAAAGAGACCCTCTAGTGTGAGCCCGCCTATTGTTGGAGGTACTTGTTCTGTTGGTGATTGTGCTGTTTCTTTTTGTGGCAGAGTTGGAAATTGCTTCGTATTTGCGACATCTGCGTATTTAACACCCAGTCTTACCACTGAGCGTCTAATTCTCTCCTCACTCTTTGTTTGTTTAGCCTCTGCTTGTTCAATTTGCCTAGCTATGACTTTTTTGAACACTGGGCATTTGGCGTTGTTCGCGCCGTGGTCTTCTCCTTTACAATTTCTGCAGACTTTCGTCGTGGTACCCTCTACAGTAGTAATCACTATCTGTGGTTCCTCTTGTTTGCCGTAGCACGATTGTTTTGAGTGATCGAATGCATAGCATTTCTTGCACTGTACAATGTGCTTCGGGTTTTCTCTAAATGGTTCAACCTTGATGGAGGGTGCGCAGAAGAATTTCCTTTCCGAGGTTTTAAAGTTCTCCAAGAGGTCTCTCGATTTGTTTTTGCCATAAAAAATGAGTAGGTGTACTGACTAGGGTCGCGAGATAAGGTCGAAAGAGTTACCGTGGCCCTAGCATATAAGCAACTGAAGGAACACGTGTGGGTTTTAGTCAGTAAAAGTCTGACGCGCCCTCCCGCTCCGCCCAGATCGGGAGACGTCACATGATGATATCGCACACACACAAAAAAAAATCGGTACTTTAATCTATGTAATTAGGTACCGCGTTTTACACCTCATAGCATGAAAAGGTTATTTGTCTACAATTAATTAGGCGATTATTAAAATGATGATCACACAACGTTCATTGAGCATTAATAGTAAATATTTAACAACATTAATAACAGATCGTTAACTTACAAAAACATCGTATAATTCGTGATAATTGCAGACAATGATCGTCAGATATCACGGAAGTAAACATGACATAAATGGAGCTTGTAAAAAGTTTCTAACAAAAAAGTTTAAATTAACGCTCGTGATATGATCAATTGATCACCGTCGAATTATTATATTCGAATAGAGTGAGCTGTGATTATGATAATAGTATTAGTTATAACATATTATTTAATGTGTTTATAATAAAGATATGCACTTGACGTTTTAATAAATTACTGTTTGATTTATTGTGATCTATACTAATATTATAAAGCTGAAGAGTTTATTTGTTTGTTTGGTTGAACGCGCTAATCTCAGGAACGACTGGTCCGAATTGAAAAATTATTTTTGTGTTGAGTAGCCCATTTATTGAGAAAGGCTATAAGCTATAACATCACGCTACAATTAAAAGGAGCGGAGCAGCGGCGAAAAATGGACGAAAACTGGCAGGCAATTCGATGTGACGGGAAGGGTCAGAGGAGTAAAAATTTGACGCGGGGAAGTCGGGCAGAAGCTCTATAAATGCTGCCATGGGTAAAGAAGAACACAAGATTCATATTTTCTAGAAGGTTAAATTCCAGCACGCGGATTTTTGAGTATTGTAGGTTTTCCCAATTACCTACTGGTCATTTCGTTTGTCAAGATATGACGACAACATCATTTGAAGACAGTGCAGCAGTGGCGGCGTTGCCAAAGACTACTATGGTCGTGAAGATTATAAAGATGATATATAGCAAATAAGTAGCAATGTAGTGTTTATTCTTCTCTCTTCGTCCGTCGATGGCAATCTATATACTGATGATATCAGCCCAGAAATTGGCTAGGAGCTTGGCACTTTCAGTAGCGTACCTACATCAACTCCTGTAGTGTACAGACAACTAGACAAGCTGAACACGTTAGGAGGCTTCTAAATATTATGCTATGGTAATTTGCATTAATATTGCCCCTCCCATCTTTTTTGGTACAGCACAACATTTACACTCCAAGGTGGAGTCATATATGTATCAACATCTGAGCAGGCTAGGCTAGGCTTTGTTTGCTTCGGCTTACCTGAGTCCAGAATCTATTTAGAGGCTTCCACGTAAGGTCAGCCAAGGCAACTCAGGTTTAGGAGTGAGACTTTCAACAGGTGGAATGAATAGGTTCGTTACACTAACTCACCACAGCTTTCGATTTTCCTTAGACTGTTCGCCAGTGAGTGGGAGGACAAGCCTTAAAAGTGAATATGTTCCGCCCCGACCCTTGCTTGAGCCAGCCGTCACCTCTGAGCCTGTAGCCTTAAATTCTTCTCCATACCATAATAATTCCAATCCAGCCCATTTCTTGCTGCCCTCTTCCAGCGACGTCCTATGCCGAGGTCTGTACCCCACAGGCAGGTGCCCTTAGCATGTAGTCACTTAGTTTTAAGTTTTTAAACCCCGGCTAGAGGCCTTAACTTATTGAAGCAGCCACAGGCAAATAACCGAGTGTCAATTGTTTCTAGTAATTATACGAGGCTCAAGTGAAACGCTATCAGCTGCAACGATCAGCTGAGCATCCACCATGAAACGTAGTAACCATAGTATTAAGTAATCAGTGCCACGCAGCCTGACAATCAATTATGTACGATTACATCATAACATGTACACTGCCTATCACACACGCAGACTTGACCATCTTTGGTTTAATTAGAAAAATTGCTGTGATAATTTGAAACAGATGGAGTATCGTAAAGGCAAAAAATGGGCCGTCTCTCTTGCAGTGGGTGTTGTGGAAGATGACCAATTATCATAATTATAATCATAAACCTTTATTTATCTCAACATCATACTTATAACGGGCAGTTTTTAAAAGAATACACAATATTAAATAGGCTTTATTTGATAGGACATGACTATGTCCTCAATTAATTTGATTATGTAGTTTTTTGGCACGAAATATTTGACTATCATCACAATAAATAAAGTGTCTTAGGTACGTATTACCGAAGCTAACGCAAAACTACCAAACCAAAGCAAAGTCAATCATTTATATGGGACCAGGTGGTCCCATATAAATTATATGCTTCATAGGTTATGAAGCACACCCAATTCATTAAAAGAATTTTTGAAATCGGTCCACGATTAGCCAAGAAATCAATGTACATACATAAAAATAAATATATAAAGTACAGTAGAACATGGAACCTCCTCCTTTTTTGAAGTCATTTAAAAATCAGAACCAGTAGTAGATAAGCATATAAATTTATCACTTAACTAAACAAGAAAACATTTTCAAAAGGGATAGGATGTACTGTCTCTACATTAATTGGTGCTAAGTTAAAAATACACCTTAAAATTACACAGGTAGTAATTAAAAAATATCGTAACTAAAAATAGATAAAAACTCGAATATTGTGGGCAAACCGTAACCCATTGACATTAGTGAGTAATTAAATAAGTCCTTGATGTACGTCGCCGGATTCGACACGGCATCATTACGGACACGCAATGTGAAGAGGTGCTTATTAGGGAAAAAACTTATAGATATCTATGATCTATGAAAAATGGATTTTGTGAATTCACTAGGAATACAAAACGCTCTAAACTATTCAAATCATGAATTTGTATTAGAACTGAGTAGAGTGGTGTGCTGGAGACCTTTTGTCCCTTCCTACTTTACTTTCTTTTCAACGGTGGGTGGGTTCTTTCAGTGCATCAGCCTGTCTCTTTTAAAGATCGCTTCTTTTTAAGATCACCCTACGTGTCGGCCTATATTATTTTATTACATTTAAAGTATATTCTCCCAAGTTAAAGCACTAGGAAGTGATGAAGGCGTTTTGGGGGATTGTCTTATGTAACTTTGACATTCACAAAGTGCAGATCCTCAGCCTAAATTGAATAAATTACTTTTTTTAATTTTTATGGTGTACATAATATAGAGAACCAAAACATTGATGAACCCAAACAGGGCTTTACTTTGTGTAAATTATTTCATCACCACTGGTCGCAAAACGGTAATAGAAGACATCGTGAGGAAACTGGCATGTCCTAGAACGAAAATCTCGAAGACATGTGACATCTACCAAACCGTACTGGGCCGGTGGTGGATTTACAGCCCACTTCCTCTCACAGAAAGATGAGGCGTGCGTCCCAGCAGTGGGAACATTATAGGCTGATTATGATGGAATACTAGAGTTTCTAACACCATTTTTTTCCCCAGCCACAAAGATCACCAGGGCTCCAAGCGATAGTCCACCTGCAAGCGGACGAGGAGTCAGGAGTGGAGGGCGACCTGATCTTCACGCAGCTGGCGCCGAACGGACCCGTCTCCATCGAAGGCAACATCACGGGCCTGGCTGCTGGGCTGCACGGCATCCATGTGCACCAGACTGGAGCCGTCAAGGATAACTGCAAGGAGATCGGACCGCATTTCCTTGCGTTTTATGTTAGTATTGCTTTTGAAGAGTTCTTCATACTCAAAATTTCATTCTGCTTTAGTAGAAACACCTCGGTACTTAGTTCAGTAAATTATTGTATGAGGATGTTCCCAATATTCGTCACCCGCGGCAAGCAGGGTGATTATTATCATACAAATGGAACAAACATACATACACACATAGGCTGATCAACACATTACCCTTGTTCGGAACCTGCAGTGGGGTAAAAAAAAACGCTGCTGCCCAATCGCTCGTCCAGAATTCAATGAGATTAAGAATAAATCTTTTGCAAGGGCAAACATACGGAAAACATTTCTTAAATCCAATGCAGGATGCTTGATTGATGCAATAAATGACAGTAAATACAAAATATTATTCAATTCTGCAACATCTATCAAATCATTTAAGCTTTTCTGCCCGAGATAGGTATTGTACTAATTAAACCCCTAGCTAAATGATTACCCCAATTTTTGCATCATACCTAGCACAATATTTTGTTCTAATCCTCAGGGTCGCCACGGCGGTCCCCGCGATAACGTCCGCCACGTTGGCGACCTCGGCAACATCAAAGCTGAGGATGGACCACTGACAGTTCGGCTCATAGACCACCTCATCTCCCTAGCCGGCCCTCGGTCCATAGTCGGTCGCTCTTTAGCAATCTCTAAAGGCGAAGACGACTATGGACGTGCCAGCACGGAGGACAGTGCCCTCACTGGCACATCAGGACCAGCTATAGCTTGTGGAATCATTGGTTACTTACATTAAACTTTTGTACTTTTATACCCTTTCTACTTCTGTAAATTGTGATATTTAGTTTCGTACTTGTGTTAATAATTATATCTGTATGTATGTAGTGGTGTTTTATTTTGTAACTATGTCTCTTGTCGGTATACTTAGTTTTTCCAGTTGGTTTTGCAAACTTTTGGCATAGCGCCTACTGAAAAATGAAATGCAATCTACTAGTCGCTCGCTAACTACTGCACGAATAGGAACAATCTAAGTGATTAATCCTCCTAATGTTATAAATGTGAAAGTTTGTATGGATGTTTGTTATTTTTTCAAGCAAAAACTATTGAACGGATTGGGATGAAATTTGGAACACAGATAGTTTATAACCTGGATTAATACACAGGGTCCTTTATATTCCGGTAGTGCGTTGTGCGGGATAATTTCTGACCTCCACGCGGGCGGAGCCGGTGCCAAAAGCCAGTAAATCATAATAATACCAGCTTAATTGTCCCCCTGCAGGGTACAGGCCTCTTATATAGAGAAGGCATGAATGCATTTATTACCACGCTAGCTTTAGATGTTTAATCGTTTTGATTTACAAAAAGATTTTAATTTTAAGCTACACTAGAAAAATAACGCCTATTCGATAAGTCATAGACGCATGTAACCATTCGTCTATTCCTTTACTAACTCAGTATAGTTAGTTAATTATCCATTAACAGGTTTAGTACTCTACAATTTATTTTATGAAGATCATGGTTGATTATAATTAATATACTGTAAAGTAAAGACTGTAGATATTTTTTCAAAAGCGGATTAAGATAAGGTATCATTAGTCTTCCATTGCCATCGACCACGGACAAATCAGATTTAATAGATAAGTATTGATAGTAAAATATATATAGAAAATGATATCTATCAACTGAATGACACATTTTTTTTTTTTAATGATAGGTTTAGCAATTTTTGTATTGTGGCAGAAGTGTTAAATAGTGTAAAGGTTAAAACTCAAACTCAAGTCTTACATAGTGTTCTTCAAACAGGTCTACTACTGTTAACACACGTTTTTATGAATATAATCATTATGAGTCTGTTCTCTCCTCCATTAAATCTTTCACTACCACTTGGGAAATGCATTACGAATACTGACGGTCCTTAGCCGTCGAAAATCGTAGAGGATCTTTTCGCGCCCGAATTACGTCGACAGGGTGACGCTGGTGGTAAATATTCGTACAGTAAATTGATAAGTGAAGTCACTTCAAATGCATAATTTCGATCCAGCCCGTCCCTTGCTGCACATTCCGGGCGATGCCTTAAGCCGAGAATCGTACCCCACGGGGATGCCCTTAGCGTGTAGTTTAGCATAAGCCGTGGCTGGAGGCCTCAATTTATTGAGCCGACAACCTCCAAGGTTGAAATGACAGATGCCATTGCCAAAAAAAAACTAGCAAGGTAATAAACAAAAACAAAATGGCGCTGTTAGTTTGACGCGCGCCAAAATAACATTGGTAGTTACTGGCAAATTTAGGAATACAGCAAAAGTAAAACACAAAAATCAGTAACCAACGGATATATTTCATGTATAAAAAAATCTTTTTAACAAAAATGCAAAATACAAGACCACAAGTATCAGAAACAGCACCGCATACCAAAAAGTACGAAAGAATCGATTGATTGAACAAAGGTCTATTTGTATCCTTACTATATGTGATGTTTACACCTAATTACTGCCTAGTTGTGCCTAAACCGAAGTAATAAATAATGATTTCATGAGACGGACGGCCTTTAGATGATAACTGTAGGGAATACTTGGTGATATTTGTTCTGTATATCAAGTTCACGACAGCGATATTTGATACTCTGAAATTACAGCATTTTATGCTGTTACATTCCAGGCCGGCCCAAAGAATAGTTGTACGAATAAGATGGTGATAATTTAAGATAAAATGGTTAAATGCAAGAACATTTTATTCGCGAAAGACCAAACTAAACTTTGACCGAAATAAAAGCGTATCTAATCAAACTTAGCTCGTTCCGCTCCAATGCCAGACTAATTTGTAACCAATCTGACATAAATTTTCCATGATTTTAATACAAAAAATAATATAGTTGTTTTTTTTTTTTCATATATAAAAATTTCACACTGATTTTAAATTACATTTAAGCTAATGTCAGTCACACTAAAGTTATTTACTGGAGGCCGATGGAGGCAACGAGTTTCTCGACCTTTGCGATGTAGGCCTTCTGTGCGTCTTCCTTTGACAGACCACGCTGCTTGCTCCAGGCCTCGAACTTGGCCTTGCCCTTCAGGTCCAGGAAGCCGGGGGCCTCTGTAAATAAAAAGTTTATTTTTATTGTTTGAAGAAAAGAGACCGATAATGGCAAATAATGCTCAGAGTAGTGGTAGATAATTATGGACATGTAGAATGGAGATATAGATAATGGTAAAGATCTTACAGATTCATTTTACATAACTTATTGTAAAAGAGAATTTCGGAGGTGCTTCTCCTGTTAAAGAGAGTCGGCCTAAGGTCGTCAAAATGGACGCTGTATTTACGTGTTTAATTCACACTTAGTGGTGTTCGTGTAATTTATACAATTCTAACGTTGTTTCGAGAAATTCTTAAGCTATCATTACATTGCTAGAAGGATCTTTTGGCGGCTGAATGACACTGACAGAGGGCGCTGGCACATACTAATTCCAAGGAAATCGTTTGTACATACACAAAGCAAAATGGTTTGACGAATCAAAGTTAGTTCTAATTTTCGCCACGCGCTAGGTTATATGCTCTAAGCACGCGCTACAATGCCGCTACATTGTGGCCGTATACGACACTATTCATAAAAGTCGTGCTTGTAATAATTGTAATTTAAATGGCGGTATAATGACATTCGCCAGCTACGCTACGTTAAAATAGCAATTAAACAATCTGGCCAAGATAACAAAGCATTTCATTACGAAATAAAAGAATTTCAATTTATAAACATCATGAAGTGCTCAGTGCTGCTTATCTTTCTATGAGAACAATAGAACATTATTATCCTAAGAAAAAATATTATCATGGCGCGATTTTATTAAACTAGTGAATTATAAGATAAGTTTGATAGAATTTATACCCTATGTTCATGCATCTAAAACTTCAAATCTATTGCCGTTGACCAAGTAATTGTGACGAGCTGTGGTAGGATGTGTAGATAAAGTTATTGATACAATTTCATGCAATTGATATCAATTGATTCAATAAGAGGGACTCGTGGCTAAATAATAACAGACGCACGGGTCGAATCAAAGTTAAACTACGTTTGCGACTGCCAGTTCGTGGATGGGTGAACATCCAGTACATAGCGAACCCCCTCCGTGGCTCAAAAAGTCTGAAAGCACGTTAAGATGGGTTGGGTTTTTGGAAATTTAAAGATTAGTACTAGATAATATGTTGATTAAAATTACAATTCGCGACCGTAATAAACATGGCTTTATGGAATTAAAATCATCAATACAAATACAATAAAAACAGTATTTTAATCATTTTTCCTCTCAACCAAAGCACCCGCCATCTAATCTCTTCACCACCCTTGGTTGACTGGTAGATAATGCCTAAAGCAATAAAGTCCGCCTTTGTACCTTTTTGTGTGAGAAGTTTAAATAAATAAAAAATTACAACCCTCTAGGTTCATTAAATTTAATTCCATGTGACTTTTTCATGAAATCGTCATTCAATGGAAAAAAAAAATGTATTTCGCGGGTTACCCGGGAGTTTCACCTTAAGGCTTTGGTCCCGACTGTCATACACAGATCTTTGTCAGTCATTACGGGTAGTCAGAAGCCTGAAAGTCGGACAATCAGTCTTTTTTTTTTGTTGGATGGGAAATCATCAAATGACGTCTCCCGCTCTTGGGCGGAGCGGGAGGGCGTGTCAGACTTCTACTGACTAAAACCCACCCGTGTTCTTTCAGTTGCCCATGTGCCAGGGTCCCGGTATCTCTTTCGAACAATCGCGCGACCCTGGCAGGGGACAATCAGTCTTACCCAGGCATATCGTGATACCAGTAACGTAACTGGATTGCTGAGGTCAGATAGGCAATCGCTACAGTTAGTTTAAATCGCTATATTTATTTCTGGTATTTAGCTGCATCCGGTTAGACTGAAAGCCGACCCTAACATAGACGAAAAAGGCTGGGCAGATTGATTGATTTAATCTAAATATTTACGAGTTGCCAGCTCATACATACATAAACTCAAGCCTTTTTACACGCTTTATATTAGCTTCACTTGTATGTTTGTATGTTTGTTTGTAACCGACTCCTTATAGCGCGATTTTGACCCACTTTGAAAGACCAGATTTCATTCAAACTTTGCACACCTGTCAAGGACCGATGACAATGCAATAATTTCATTTTGTGCCATTATCCTTGCCAGGGTTACCAGGACAGCAAAAAAACTGTCTTCGAAAACTACGCTGATATACGTCACAAACTACGCTGACATACGACACAAACTACGCTGACATACGTCACAAACTACGATGACATACGTCACAAACTACACTGACATACGTCTCAAAATTCGAAACACCCTAAAAAATAGAAAATAAATAATACTTAGTTTAAAAAAACTAAAAAATACGCTTCCATTGAAAACCAAACTAAAAAATACAAAATAATGGAAAAAAGCCTGGGGTGCCTGATATCAATAAAAAAAATACCTTAAAAAGCACCCCACGCTTTTTTTTGCATTATTTTGTACTTTTTAGTTTGGTTTTCAATGGAAGCGTGTTTTTTAGTTTTTTTTAACTATTATTTTTCCCATGAGGGTAGGCAGAAACCACGGAACGCCACCTGCTACGATCTCTACACTCCTTTTGCCTCGTTTAGGTTCATACAACTGGTCATACACAGACGCCGGTAGCGAGCACTACGCACCTGACCTCTCTGAAGAACATAATGCCAGCTCATAATATTTCTTATCAAGGATTGAGTCATTTACGGGACTTATATTAAATCGTGATTTATATCTACTTTAAATGATTGTGTTAAGTGATTAGTAGCTAAATGATAAAAGGATTTAGACATGATTGATTTATTTGTTGTTATTTTTATTTTATTTAAGGGCTGGCTTCCTCAATAGAGTTATTTTAGAAACTGAAAACATAGTTAAATTAGCTATTTTAAATTGATACTAATTGTTGGAATTTTAAATGTCAAATAAATATACATGCACTTGTTCAAATTATTGATGGCCATGCAACAAATCTATACTTACTAATAATAAGTTAATAAAATTGAAATGTTTGTTTGTAATCTCAAAATGACAGCGTTTTTACTAAATGAATAAGAAAGTATAAACGGCACTTAAAACATTTTATTTTTATTTTATCGGATTGTTTGTTCCGGCAAATCTCCGAAACGGCTGAACCGATTTTGACAGAACTTTCACTAACAGAACATAACTCCTTTATTCCCCTAAGAGTAAGACTAACACTTAAATTACACCCGCATTTCGCCATTTCGTTATGTTTAAGACCCCTGGGGGCTTGAGGGTGACCCTATTGCCATCAACCGGGCACAGAACCAGACGCCGACCTGCTACTGAGAAATTCCTGATAGAAGACCCCCAATAATACTTAGCCCGATCTGAGAATCTAACCCAGGCCCTCATACTCTGCTGTAGCGCTCGCAACCACCAGACCAATGAGGTAGAAAATTAACCAATAATTCCATTTTATTATTTTAATATGATACACAAATCGAATAGGATTCTTTGTCACGTTCGTCTGTCGGCCGTCCAGTTTCGTGGTCACATTATAACAGGACTTAAATAAAGCCATATAAAAGCAAACAGAGTACGGTCTAACCTACGAAAACGGATTCAAAAAACCAGGTCGCTTTTAAAACCATACCAAGAAAACAACGGGATGGGCCATTCTAACGTGAACCTAGGGTTGCCAACCGTACTCAGAGTATTGTATTTTTTTTTCTTGTAGGGGTATTTTGTAATCTTTAACACTAATAGAGTAAGTTAAAATAGTCTTTTTACATAAACTGACTTTTTTCGCATAATGTTGACGGATATGTGAATTAGTTCATTATTGCACGAGGCAAGTATTTTCGATTTACATATGCGGGTTTTCTACATTTTCCCCTGTGAGATTGGACTGTATTTTGTCGGTCTTAAACGTAATTCACGGCGAGAAGAGAAGAGAGGAACAGGGCCTCATTAAAATGTATTTAAAAAAGAGCTCCTGATCTATGTTAACTTAGAATTAGGATGTTTGGAGGCCTACAATTCTTTTAAAAATCTTAAAAAATGCCGTAAAAGTACAAAAACTTTTTTAACTGTACTCTTTATTTTCTCTCTCTAAAATCAGACATACTCAACTTCTTTTAGAAAAAGTTGACAACCCTACGAAAGCTCCTTATCGTACGGTTTAAAAAAACGTTCCCGAACCAGAATTATTAACACATTCGATACTTTTTGTCCCGGTAGTACGTTCCCGTGGAATAGTTTCCAACATCCACGCGGGCGAAACCGCTGGCAAAAGCTAGTGGCAACAAATATGTGATGTTTGCAATGTAAAACAACCCGATACATCTAAACTGCAATCACTAAAACAGACGTGTAAATTGTCAGTCAAGGACCACACCACAATCAGTTCTGCAAATACGGATAGTCATCATACTCGATTACCATACAAAGCGTCGTTTTGATTTTCACACAGTTATTCAAGAGGTTATTGTTATTACGTAATTATTCTTATCATGAAACAATAGACGGTTTGACAGACGCGGGAGCATAACTATTGAGGTCAGAAGACCTTCTGGTTAAGGCCATCAGGAAAACAATAAAAAGTCACATTTTTAGAGAGTTCTCTAAAAAGTATATTTCTATAACAGCTGTGCCTTAGCCTGCTTTTCCACCAGAGATGTGCTATGCAGCTAGGCTGCGAGGATATGAAAGCTACGCTACCAAACTATATGACCGTTTCGACTAATGCTCGGCTGTGTAGCGGAGCGAGTAAGATCAGCGGTCCTAAACTGTATAAAAAAAACTCCGTAAAGTTAGGTGAACTGAGCTGTCATTTCGCTTGACAGCTCACTTCACTCAAATTTTTACAGTGAGATTTTTTCAAGATTTTTCACAAAATACATTGACATATTATAATTGATAGTGTGTTTCGTAATAAGCGTGCTGAAGAATGACGAAGGCTACTTTTCGTCCTGGATCGCAAACAAAACCGCAGACAACGGCTTGTAACTATTCAATAACATAAAACGTTGGTTATATCGTAAACGGTGAATAGAATTTATGGACTATATTCTGTATTCCTATGCATATATGTATGTTTTTTCAGTAACCGATCACGATATGCTTCCATTAGGCACACGAAACGACCATTATCTCTAGGCGGACTATGAAACTAACATATTCATGATAATTACTAGGTAGTCGAGATTTTTAGACAGATATGGATGGCCATTACTATTCATAATGCTTTGGCAAAAGTTACAAAATAAATTTTGTTTCTCGTCTGATCCGTCGTTTATAGACTTTGGCTATCAAAAAATTCAAATTAGCTTCGTAAAAACGTTAGTCTTTTAACAAACTTCGGATTTTCCGTCCACCACAGTGCTGATTAGATTATTCATAATTTTTAGACAAAAACTTGTAGATATGTTTACGATTCAAATCAAGGTGTTTTGAACCGTAACTCACTGCAGTTTCGAGTATTTTTTCTAAACATCATAATGATTCATCCTTAGTCCACGTACGCACGGCTACTTCAAGCTATGCATATCCAGTATAAACTGATCTCACATTGTATGGGATTTTCGTACAATCAGAGTTCAGCTTAAACTGGAAATGTATAGGTTGATATGTAGACGTGTGTTCGTGTTTTATCGTGCACTGGACTTTTAGCTCTCAGTGTTTAACCGAGCATTGAGAATCTATCAAAGTGCAACCCAGCACGTTGATAAGACACATTGTTCGATTTTATACTCTCGGCTCTAAGCAGTTGGTTGAAGATGCAGTGCGCAAAAAAATCCATACGAAATATTTTGACGTCCGTGCTAACGTTGACTAATAGAACTCCAAGCCATTTAAATTTCCTTCCAAAGTCGCGGAATTGTTCGAAAGAGTAACCGTGGCCCTGGCACAAGCAACTGAAGGAACACGGGTGGGTTTTAGTCAGTAAAAGTCTGACACACCCTTCTCCTCACCCAGAGCGGGAGACGTCATTTGATGATTTCCCAATCAGAAAAAAAAGCCATTTCAATTTAATGGACTGAACCGTGTAATGTGAAATTTTAAACCCAATTATGTGCTCAAAAAAAAGCGAATAATTAAAAAAAACACATTAGCCATTGCTTGTTTGATAAGCTGAACACGGCATAATCAAGTCTACGTTATCGCTATTCTGTCATTACGGCGGTAGGTGAATAAATCTTAGTTATTTACTATGTATAAGGTGTTAGTGCAATAACAACATCCTCCTTGTATGCTAAATTGGCTAATTAAACCTAACTATGTAAATTAATGTCTGATGCCGCAGCCTACACGTTAGTCATAATTTACCGACGTCGTCGTAAAGTAAAAGGTAATAAATAGGTACCTACTAGTAGAAAGTCCAAGGACTTTATTTTTACTGCTATCATAATGTGCTTGCTTGCTAGTCTATTCGCACAAGTCGCCCGAACCGGGAAATTCGCACGAAATTAATTTTAGTCGCTTGCGAATCGACAGTTCCAGGAATACGTATTATGCAATAGCCACGTTTCGAAAAAAAGTAAACTACCTTTTTTTACTTAATTAAAGTACAAAACGTGGCAATTACCTAATACGTGTTTCTGGAATTGTCGATTAACCCATCAATAAAGTGTCTTCGTGCAAATCGCCTACTGAAAATAATACATTATTTAAATGTCGATTCGCCCGTTTCGGGCGAGTAAATTCGTGTCAATCAACTAATAAGCCAAAGTGCTAAAACATCACGGTCTGTGATTTTAGCACGTTTCGTAGTATAGCTAGCTGTATTAAAATACTAAATCGGAAACATAAAAACACAGTTCGTTGAACTGTTCGATGAACGAATCGACTTAAAAAAATATATACATTGAATAAATAAACTTCTTATGCTAATTTGTTTTGTAACAACAAGGACACACATACATTTGTCAAGAAAACCTGCACAACGCCGCCGCGCCGTGCAGGTTTTCTTGCCAAATGACAATAGATTTGGTATGTACGTCATAAAAGTTTTAAATATAATTTAGCAGAAAAAGGGTTACTCACTGGGAACTTAATACATACCTATTATATTATACCTAATTATTAACAACCTCCTCTTAGATCCTACCAATATTATAAACGCGAAAGTTTGTATGTATGGAGGTGTGGATGTTTGTTCCTCTTTCACGCAAAAACTGCTGACCCAATTTAGATGAAATTTGGCACACAGATAGTTTATAACCTGGAATAACCCACAGGGTACTTTTTATCCCGGTAGTATGTTCCCGCGGGATAATTTCCGACCTCCACGCGGGAGAAGCCGCTGGCAAAAGCTTGTTTATAATAATTTTAAAGCTTTTCGCATATCTTGAATCCCGGAACTTTGGTTCTACGAGGGGCTGAAAGGGCCGATTAGACATAATTTAACGATTATAAAATTATATTGGAAGAAATATATACTAACTTCTACAACACAAAGAAGTAGTATAAGCTACGCTGCACATTGATCAGAGCGAAACGAAGCGCATAAATACCGTTTAAAGATTTATATAATACAATACGATGCTTATAATGTTCTAATTAATAGTTATTTAACATTTTATAACTTGCTTGTGTGTTACCCTCTGCTTTACAATATTTAGACCGAAGAAAAATAAACGCTGGGAATATTATGATTAAATTGGCTGATCCTGTATAGACACAGCCAAAACGACGTCTCTATCACAGACTATTTAACAATGGTTCATGCCGATGTAAAATTATAAGTCAGTGAGCAGAATTACAAGTACAGGGATTGACTGCGCAATTGTGCTGAGTGTATAAAGTGACGCACCCCGGTAACAACTGAATGACGTCAACCATTCTGCAGACCTATTCTGTAAAAATATCACCGTGAAAGTTTTAGTGAAGTGAGTTGTGAATGTTGTCAATGCACCGGGTAGAATGACAGCTCACTTCACATTGATTTTGTTGGTGAGGTTTTTACAGCATAGACACGGCAGATGTGTTGTCTCAAAAATGTGATGTTCCTCAAAAAGAAAACGAATGGTGCGCCATTCGTTTTCTAGAGAAAGAGTATCCATGAGGAATACTTCACATGGATACTCTTTGTCTGGGAAGAACGGAGGGTTATGTCGGACTCCTACCGGCTAAAATCCCACTGTTCTTTCTAGTTCAATGTGTCAAGAGCCCGGATGATAACTGTACATTCGTCGCACCCCAGCTCACTTCACCTAAGTTTTAACAGTAACATTTTTACAGATCAGTTCAGCAGGTGGCATGACAGCTCACTTCACCTACATTGTCCCCGTGATTTTTTTGCGGAATACATGACAAGTGCTATACTCACTTGAGGGGTCAGAGTCTCCAACTGTAGCCTGCTTGAAGTAAGCGTACAGCTCGAGGAGGTCTGCGTCGCTGGGGAGGGACTTCAGCTTCTTAACGTCTCCGGCGGCCTTGTCGAATTGCTGGAAACAAACATACACTTCATATAGTACTAGGTTACGTAACACAAATAACACATAAGTAATGATCTAAACTGTGGTTATTATCACGTCTACAGGCAGTTACAGTAGTGCTATTCTGTAAAAAAACGACCTTGAAAACTTAGGTGAACTGAGTTTGAAGTGAGCTGTCAACCCATATGATTCCCCAGCGTCACGTAAGATGACAGCTTAATTCAAGCTCATTTCACCTTAATTTTAACGGTGTGATTTTTACAAAATAGATCCGCTGTGTTCTTGGACGTCTTAGCGATAGGCTTCATCAAAATAACACTTTTTATTTTAATAAAAAGTGGGAAAATTTTACCAGTAAAGGTCAGTTTAGTACTGATGAGTAAAGATGTGAATTTATATCTAAGGGCGAAATTCATTAATGTGACACTCACACGCTCTTGAACACGGTTTAGATGTTCTGATCGCGGTCAGTTTCATTGGTAAAATTTTCCCACTTACTTAATTACATTTTAGTGATATATTGTGAGGTATCAAGTCCGCAGTAATAATACCTTGCTTATACAAAAACCACGGAGTGGAGTATTGTGGTTTGTAGTTCGTTCACCACAATATATAGAGAAATCGTTGTTGCTCGACAACATTATAATCGAAATAGGAAATTCACATTTTGCCGCTTCAACATATCCGACTGAAGGCCATTTTACATTCAATGTGTCAACTATTGGCCACGGCCAAGGCTATTACGGAGAATCCCAATGAGAACGATGAACTTTGTACAGTAGACTACTCGGTACACGTCAGTGGTAACATTTTGACCTTGAGCTGCCGTAGTATGGAGTATACAAAATATTTTTAAACATTTGTTTTTTAACGTTTTTTTTTTTTTTTTTTTGTTGCCCTTTCATTTTCAGAAAATACCTTTTGGAAAGGGCAACTACAATCAATTCTATTGTCTCGTAAGTTTTGACATTCAAAGGTGCCTTTTAATGGCCTACTCACTGGAATTAAATTATTCGACTTTGATTTAGACTTCAATAGAGGAGGCCAGCTTATAGTAATTCTAGCTTATATTATCCAGCTTTTATTGATTTTATTGCTGACGCGGTCGTCAGCAATAAAATCAATAAAAGCTACCCTGACCTTTGATTTTTACCAATGACTTGTCGAACTTTGTCTAGGTTAATGATACGTATATTTATAAGTTTACTGGCTTAAGTAAAAAGTGAATGAACTTGATGAATAAATAATACACGACGATTATACGCAACTACGTGCCAGTAAGGCCTAAGTTGGGAAAACGTAATAAATAATGGATTAATAGGTCTTTTAAAATTATGGAATTGGCGTCTTCGAACTGGCTAGTTTCATTTCAAATATCTGGCGTATGTTTACCAATTCGAAATTCAAACTTATTTGAATTTTAGGCTTTTGTGCCTCGAATTTAGAGATTCATTTGTTTTCCGCCATTTGAATTTTCTTTGACATCGTTCTATTCATAAATTGAAAAACTTTAAATATCTCGTTATTAACAAATACGATTCCACCGTGGGACGTACTGCAAAAACAGCTCGATGTTAAATAATAGCTATGCCACCCAGTCTTTAAAAGAATTAAGTTTTTGTTTACGCTTCCAGCCCCTAACTGACATTGAGGCTAAAAAAATACTTTACCTACCTACTGAATAAAGTGAACCGATCATAATTTGTGTAACTTCATTATTTGCATGCAGAATAAGTTACCAGCAAGATTAGAAAAATTATGACTTGTCAAGTTTTTTGTGATAAATATTGCCATAGAATAAGTTAAGGGGACTTACTGTCATGTTTAAAGAATATAATAAATAGTTTTCATGTACCACTTAAGAGCATTCATGTTTGCAAAGAATACATGTTGTTTAGCAGTTGAGTTTGTCAGTTGTCTTGGCAAACATAGATTATTTTGCACAATGCTAACTAACACTTTAACTTTACTTTAGCTAATTTTCTTGAAAGCATTGACATAGTAAGACTTGACATGAATTTATTTAGTCAAGACGGTTTCAATTTTAAGATGGTTTAAGAAATTTTAACTGCTCAGGCAAAATTTAATTAAATTATAGTAGGTATTTGTAAAACTATTATTTAATTAATACACTAAATAAAACAACAACTAAGGTATTTTTCCACAGAAGATCTTGCTAATTGGTAATTAAATCTTTTTGACCTTTGTTATTTCATTATCTTAGTACACTCAGGGACAAAACAGAGGATTTTTCTTTTGTTCTTTTTTTTTTGCTTTTAGTAGTGTAGTTACGCAATAATGCAACCAACTTTTATGATATTTAGGATGAAAGATTTAAAGCTGGTAGGTACCTTTTTTTTGGGTGGGAAATGATGAATTGATGTCTCCCGCTCTGAGTGGAGCGGATAGGCATGTCAGACTATTACTGACTAAAACCCACCTGTGTTCCTTCGGTTGCCTATTTGCCAGAGCCACGGTAACTCTTTCGAACAAATCTCGCGACCCTGGCAGAAAGCTGGTACCTTGAGAAATGGCTATAGCAGTTAATAATTAATCTGAACAAGCAGCCCTGAACTAACCATGTTTGTTATTAAAACCCAGTTCCTCAGGTCAATGTAAGTTGTTGAATAGTTTATAAATCTAACACAATACCAGCAAGTTATGTTTACAAATAATATCCACATGCAGTTGCTTTGAAATGTGACAATGACTAACTAATACTTAGTAGTGAAGTTTATATTATTTTGTTGGTAGTTAATAGCTCATAAGAATTTAGCACTAAAGCTTTGGTTTCCTATGAAGATGGTGAATAACGACAGAGTAACCATCCAAACAGAGCATTTTTAGCACCTTAATGTCATAAACATGGGACTGGTCACATCAGCCACATGCACAATCACCGCTGAGCATTAGTCTCATAAGGATAGACGGCGCCATCGAGGCCAGCCCAGAAAGAGATCGCAGGCGAGGTAGCCCTAGAAACAGTTCTTTGAAAGATTCGGGGGCGTGCCTATGCTCATCAGTTGGAAAGTGCATAGTAATAAAAAAAAATGTCATAAACTGGTGAACGTGACAGATTTTCATGACTGCCACTGGCTTTTTAGAAACCCGAAGCTTAAGAAGGTACGCCGCCACTACGTCGAAACTTTGACTTTAGTTTTAGCTTCAAATTCCTGTGTTTCTGGGGTATTTTTTTGGTCAAATTCTTACAAGAATCTTCTTAAGATTTTTTTATGAATGTACTATAACCTCACTGAATGTCAGCCGGGGACAATGCCTTAACGTCCTTTCCGAGACACAAAGTCTTGGTATGTAATCAAGGGTCACCCATCCACAAATCGACCGCAAGCATAGCTTAACCAGCGGTCCCAAAGGCCTGTAATTATTTTGGCAGGAGCCCCTGTTTTGGAAACATTGTGTTTGTGTGTAAACTTGAAAGAGAGTGAAAAAAATTGTTCTATTTGTATCATACACTTGACAGGTCGCCATCAAGGTTAATATTATGTAAATAATATGTAATTATTCATAATGCTGATAACACCCTTTAGAGTCTGAATAACAACAAAATAATGATTGTGCTTGCTATTATTTCTTATGAAAATAACTATATTATTTACTTGCAAATTACACCATGTGGAGATTCTATTACAAGATCTAATGACAACTGCATCCTTAAGAACACTTTTTCATCAAAAACGTAAAGGATACAAAAATATTAGTTTATTTTTAGTTGACTGACATTGTGCTTGGGCACATCAAAGTCAAGTGGTTTCTGTATGAAGTGTTTTTTTATTTTTTATGCGAACAACAAGTATATTTTTTACTGTCATCCTAAAGTCAGTAAATTAATCAGGTAAAAATAGATTCCAACCTATCTCACATATTTATTATCTCATTCTTCAGGTAGTAATGATTTATGGTTTTAAGAAATAATAATTCAATGAGCTATCATTACAACTGTAAATTTTGATTTTAAATAACCGTCTGTCAAGACTGGATTCTAAAGCCATATTTTATTTGACAAATAACAAATAACGAAACACTGTTAATGATTCCCCAAGCAAACCCATACAATGTGTCATATCATCGCAAACAGAGTAGAGTGTCTACAAAATTAATCAACATTGAATAATTATGTATAGAATCTATTATAAAGTTATTATATATATAACTTTATCCTCTATCAGTAATTAATATATTCAACTAAGGAATGGGCCAGACATAAAAGAATAAATCTGAATATTTAAGGCAAGTAGGTACCTAAATAAAAATGCCCTTGTAGGTAGTCAGAAATATTGGTGAGTCTAGCGAGTTGCCAGTCATCCTCTAAATAATTTCACCTCATGGTAGGTAAATGACCTTTTCACTTTCTGAAATAGTTGCTAACTAATGCATGAAGCACTTTCAAAGTATTTATAGTTCCTACAAAATAATAAAAAATTGTTCGCATTAATAAACTGGACACCAGCATGTTGCATGCGAAAAAAAAAAAGAAACTTGTTCTTCATGGTTTTACTGCTAAAAATGTTTTAATTAAAGAAAATACTCACTTCTTGGAGAGACATGGTGTTTGTTGATTGTTGATACAGCTAACTAACCTAAAAACACAAATAATATTGTTAAAACACCAGAGTTGCACATCAAGCGTAGGTATTGGGGGTACAACGTGATAGCCGGCTGAATAAAATGATGACACTTAACCTCATCAAAAAGTTTAAATTCGAAAATGGAATACCATCCTTAAACATAATTCTAATTGCTCTAATGAAAACAAATGAAGTCTCAAATTATTATTGAACAAATTGATGTACTTGCAAAATATTTTACTACTGTAATAAGAAATACACGTCACTAACTTACAGTTAAACAGAAGCGTGTGCTCGGTACGAAAACTCGTTAGGAACTGGTCGTGCTAACAGACTTTAGCAAGCACTACTCAAAGGAGCATAAAACGAATAAAAATGTGGTGACGAATCGGCTATCATTAACCACGTAATGCGAATGTTATCGTTATCACACAGTATCTTTGATCAGTAAAAAATACAAGAATTTAATAGTAATTTACCTCAAAAAAGTTTGCCACCTGAATTCACTTACGAATTGATTTGACACATAGATTTGGCATTGACAGAGAGAAATGCACATGACAGGAGATTTGCACTGTGCAATTTGGGAACAGTGCTGGGATGGGAAATTACATTCGTATTCGATGCATGATAAAAATAATGGTTGGGAATTTTGCGAATGGGAATTTTTAAGCACGATACTTACTGAGCGATGGGCTAGCTGAAATGTAATTTTAATATTTTGTAATGTTTTTTGCTCGTGTTTCAATTTAGCAAGCGTCTAAAAAGATATTCGTTTTATATTTCATTTTAAAAGAAATCTTATATTTGTCATTATTTATCTACTTTGCTTCCAAGCTCCGTTTTAATTTTCGACCTCGTGTATTTGCAACAGTATTTAAAGAATAATTAAAAATATACAGACGGTGGGGCCAACAGCTGAGCCACGTCCATAATTAGTCCGAAGCAGGTACAGTCAACCGCATCTAACTGGAATGAAATTAACATTGACAGCGCCTTTACGTAACAGCAGGAAGGGTGGTTTTCGTAGTGCAAGTGTAACTAATGTAACTATAATGTGTAAATGTTAATGATGAAATCTAACATATTTAGAAAAATTAATAAAATATGTTCATGGAAGTTTAGCATCTTGTGTAAGTATAAAAAAGGCTCCTATCTTAAAAATGGAACCAATTCTATCGTTTGCTTGACCACCTAAATTAATTTCACAGGTGTGTGAAGTGAAGGTTCACAGTGAAGGATTCACTCTCATAATTCTTTCATGCGACTGCGCAAGAACAACAAATCTTTGTATTTGCACCAGCACTTTTACTAATACCCTCATCACTCCATTAACACTTAATATAACCCTCATTTGCTGTAGGTACGTACCTAATCGGCAAAATTAAGAATATGTTTTTTTTTTATCACTGTGATGTGCTGTAGTCCATATAGAAAAACTAGTAACATGAGGTTAAATAAAGTATTCATTTGTGATTCATCGTCATCTCCTCCCAATTTCCTGTGTCTGTTTTTTTTAATACACAAGAGATTTTTTTCATCATATTTTATTAGAGAAATAAAGTATCTATTTCATTTTTACCAGCATGATATAAATTTGAGCTTTATCAAAAAACTAACATATCAGTGAGCTCGTCAGGGTTATATTTTTACATTCTTTCACGTCTGGCAGCTAATGAGCTGACAAAATGAATCTTATCTGGGTCACACATCACAAATGCCAATAAAGTACGAAATAGGTACTGAGTTACCAGATGGTAAAATTAATCAACAAACGAACCATTGTGTTGATAGCTACTGCCTAGTTAGTTACCGACGTACGATAGGAAACTTACTTGCAATTTACTACACATATACTACTACTACACTACACACTCGCACTCGCTGCCACACTACTACTATTTATTATTATAATTCTATTATTAAATTACTTATTTACATTTTTAATAATTTGTAAAACAACAGGCATTCAAATAAAAACCAAAATGTAATAAAAGTGTGAAGCGTTTATTGTTAATAATTTACATAAAATTAAGAAGTGTCCTTAAATATAACTATGCGTATTTGGGAGCCAGTTTAGCGGCCAAGTCGATGTACTGCTTTTTGGCGTCATCCTTGGAGATTCCCTTGCGGCTGGTCCATGCCTTGAACTTAGCTTTTTCGACTAAACCGCTGGGTTCAGCTGGAAAAAAATTCATTGAGTTTTGAATTTCATATAAGTAAATAACCCTATTTTCGACACCACAATTACTGGCGGTAGATCAAAAAGCCGCTAAGCTGATGAGGGACTGGCCGGTCACGTCTGTCGTATGTCCAATGAATTACAGGTTGAAATAACCAAAATGCTGAGACGGTCAGAAAGCGCCGCGACAGTTCCCGGAGAAAACATTAGATCCGGATTGAAAGAGCTGAAAGTCATGGGGAGCGGTCTTTACTCAACCGCGGGATAATGTAGGCAATTGCGATGCAATTAATTTGGTATTTATATATATATAAATAAAAATAAACGATAATTAATCATTACCAATGTTGACGTCTCCAAAGGAGGCCTGCTTGTACAGGGAGTACAACGCGAGGTTCTCATCGTTGCTGGGGGTGGTCTTCCAGTTCCTGACGGTACCGGCGACGCTGGTGAATTGCTGAAAAATACAAAATAAATCCTATAGTTTTATATTTTTATAGACGTTTGAAGTAGACCTTAAAGCTATATGGGTGGTAGATACCTATTTGATGACAGCAAGTCACAAAATTTTAATGAAATCACAGACTTTGAAACAATAAATTGGACGAAAAATGGTATGAAACGCTGTCATCTGTTTTAAAACTCCCGCAGACAGGCACGACGCTTTTCTATGAAGTTGTCATAAAAATTGTTCTACTAGAATCACATCGCGCTGTCTCGTCTCGAACTTCTAAGAACCCGCATGGGAACTGTACAGGCAATGTCAAGAATTTTAGAGTGTCCATCACAACCTTATATAGGTACATAGTCTACTTTAGGAATCCTACAGGTCTGCAGATGTAAATGTTTAGGAATCAAAAGAATAGATAATTACAAGATACATCATTTCCTAGGAGTTAAATTCTTAAACTGGGTGTCCCTTCTATAGGAACCCACCTAACATTTTAGCGAATACAGACGTGATTTAATACTATGTTATGTTATCTATTATTTATTTCAAATTTAAACTTCTTATAAAATCAATCGTGCTTGGTGAAAAGAAGCCAATGACTCCGAGCAATTCATATTCAATTGATCCGTCGGTAATTGGATCAGAGTAATGGTATACTCTAGCAATTAGAACTCCATTTCTAACTGTCCGATGTCTATTTCAAAGAGCCGTTATTACCTTAAGGTGAAAGCACCAAGGAAGCCCGCGAAATTTTAATTTTCTTACGTATTTTTTTTTTTCAATTTGCAGGTCAGTGTCAGGCTGTATCATCATCATCTGTCTAGCCATTTCCCAACTATGTAGGGGTCGGCTTCTAGTCAACCGGATGCAGCTGAATACCAGTATTTTATATTTAGCGACTGCCTATCTGAATTCCACGACCCAGTTACTGGGTAATACGATACCCCTTGTTAAGACTGATTGTCAGACTTTTTTCGGACTTCAGATGACCCATAACGACTGTCAAAGATCCACAATTGACAGCCGGGACCAACATCTTAACATGTTTTGCGAGGCACGGAGGCTGTTTATAGAACAAAATATGATTCGCGACCGTAAAACGCATGTATAAATGTACAAAATTATAGTCATTAAAATCATCATTATAACCCTCTAAGTTCGTTTCATCATCGTCATGTCAACCAAAAGATGTCCATCGCTGGACATAGGCATCCTCCAATTTGGGAGTTTTGCAATAATCGCCACGTTTGGTAGGTGGGTTGACGATCGCGATATGGTGCTAAAATGCTCACAGAAGGCTGCTGACCATTCTCTAGTAAGGTTAGTTCATTTAATCCCACTAAATGACAATTTCATGTAAAAATCGTTCAATGCGATTAAATTAATTTGGAATGGTGGTACGAGGCTAGGAGGTAAGAAAATTTTAATTTAGAAGGTACCTAAATGCATTCTCCACGACGACGCGACGCGACGGTTTAATATTTCCATTGTACATAATCAGGCTTATAATTTTCCCATTGATGGGAATTTAATATGTGAAAGGAAAATGCGTGGTGGGCCTTAATAGTCCACCACGCAAGCCCAGGGTGATTTGGTGCCTAATGGACCATGTCTACGAAATGTATTACTCTAGGTCATGCAGCTGTCTGTTATTTTTAAGGTATTTAAATTATATTCAGCTGTAAAGATTAGATCTTGAAACTTGACGAATTAAATTAATCATCTGATAATATTGTAAGGTGATTAGCACGTACCCACCACAAGTGATTTAACAGATATAATAATTATTATAATGATGAAATAGTTACACTACAACGTGCAGTGATTTCAAATGAATAAAGTCCATGAATTCATACCTTGATATTAACATAGATAATTATCATATTTACCTACTTACCTAATAAATTCTGATTTTATTTGTAAATAATAATAAAATGTTCTCTATTTCGACTTGCAAGTTGATTCTCACAATCCTTATAGTAGGTATTAGAACCTAACAATGACTTAAAAAGTGGCGTCGTGCTGTAGCGTCGCGCCTGTTTTCGGGATCCTTTTACTGTTTTAAACCTTTCAAGAACATGTCGTTTGCCCATTACGCCCATTATAATACCTACCAATCGTAGTTTTTAGTAGGAATCTAGATTATTGTCGGGTGATAATACCGGAGACTATTAAACAAGCTGAATTTGAGAAGATTGGATAAAAACGGGAACTTACCTCATCGAGAGACATGGTTTTTGATTTTCTTTGAGATCTGTAACAAAATGAAATATATTTCAATTTTTCAAAAATTATGCACCTTATTAGGGTAGGTACCTTTCCGTAAATAGGAAGGTCCGGAGATTTTCTACATCTTCGTTATACTGTCCACGCCATTGGTATTCGACAGCATGTTTGGTAACGAAACCAGCAGCACCTATACGCTGGTCTCGTATTCCATTGAAATTTAAACCCTCCTCTCGCGGAGCAGTACGCTAGGCCAGCCAGCACCCATAATGCGTAAAACAATATCCATCTGAATCGGAATAATTTTGAAGGAAATCGCTAATTCATTGCTTCATATGTTCGAAAAATCTGTCAGCTCAACAAGTTAAAAAAACGCAATGAATGTTGTTGAACTGTCAAAATGAAAGCCATTTCTATATTTGGTGTGTTACGCAATTACTAATCTAGATTCCCTATCCCACCCTCCCCCAAGAACAGAGTGTTAACACTGACGTGGGGTACACTATACCTACCGGTTATTATAGTAGGTAGCGATATAGGGGGCTAAAAAATATCTAGACCCAAATCCATTGAAGAGATTAAGAGATATCATTATTTTTATCTTAATTCTTACTTTTGTAAAAAAAAAAAACATAAACTGAATAAAAATTCCTATCAACGCTGATTGTGTAAATTGTATCTAAAGAAGTGAACAATTAAAGACCTAAAAACAAACAAAATCAACTAAGGTCCAATATTCGCGATGTGCAAAAATACAGACATTGAACGCGTGGCGTGCGCTTGCGCATACCTCGGGTTCATCGACCGGTATCATCGGAACTGGAGCTGTCTAGTGCACTTTCCAGCGTTCATTGACAGTGGATCGCGGTGATGTGAATTATGTGGAGGAAATCCGGCTAGATTAGCTGTTAGCCGCGGGGGGAGTGAAATGCAGATCACAAGGAAGAATTTATTAGAGCAATGAATTAGAAATGTGTCTCTTTTGCTTTGCTGTGAATCTTTGATTTGATCTATGTATGAGAGTGATCATTTTGTGGCACTGAATGTGGAAGTGCCGAACAGTTACTAACAGACGGCATTCTACAGGAGAGAGGTCCGTTAGGAAGGTACTTACTAAAATAAAAGATCCCTTAGCATCGCGCCTCAAAGAGATGTCAGCAGTACTGAAGGGGTCTGCTAGGACCGATGCCTGCCGGGGTCACGTGATTGTTCTAAAGAGATACCGTGACCCTGGCACATGGGCAACTGAAGGAACACGGGTGGGTTTTAGTCAGTAAAAGTCTGACACGCCCTCCCGCTCCGCCCAGAGCGGGAGAAGTCATTTGATGATTTCCCATCCAAAAAAAAAAAAAAAAAGAGTGATCATTTTGTGGCACTGATTTTGGAAGTGCCGAACAGTTACTAACAGACGGCATTCTACAGGAGAGAGGTCAGTTAGGAAGGTACTTACTAAAACAAAAGATCCCTTAGCATCAGTTTCAGTCAACGTGATAAACTAACACACTCCCGAATACAGACCTGCTTGTCTTAGCTAACCTAACATTGTGGGGTCTCCGAGTCTTGGGAGTCACAACACAAATCACAAAAACCGATACTTGGAAAGTCGAATCTACCAAAAATTAAATGAAGATTGCAACTAACAAAACATTCGTTATCAAAGGCACAAACAGACACAAACCAGATAATAATATATGTACTATGGGCACTGATGTATACTTCACAATTTGGTTCATGAAGGTACTTACCACAAAGTAGAGAAGCTAGGTCGAGATCGCAGAGGACACTGAACAACTTGATGTGAGATCCCTAAGTTAAATTTCGTCAATTATATGGCATGTGAAGCCAGGGTTGTCACTATTTTGATTACGATAGCGTTGACGATACAATCTATATAATATCATCGACTAGTCAATAACGTAATGAATGAGTGATATTATCAGATCAGGCCTATTGTGAATGATTACTTATGTTTTGGTTTTTATTAATTAATTGTGATTCATTCTGGGTAGATAATTAGGTAGTAGAGTTTCAACCTAACCTTGCCTAGATAAGGTGGAGTTTATGGGACCTTGGACCGTCTTAAAAAGTACTAGTTCTTGAGACTGACCAAGTCATCATCATTCTCTAACATTTAAATTCCAATTTATTTGGGGTAGCCGCAACATATCTTTTTCTTCCATATTGTAAAAGACTTACCTATTTGTCGTCATCGCGGTAGTCACCCACTTTATAACTTTATCATCGTGCACACAGTTCTCCTATTGTTTCTTTTTCTTCCCCATCACCCTTATAGCCATCATCCTTTATACTTAAAACTTTCCTTCACACTTACCTTATTCTTCCGTATCACATGCCCATTGAGATTTTCAAAGAAACATTATAAATTAATATTATCTGCCATATATTTGGCGGATAATATTTTTAATGTTCCTACTTGTACTCACGGCTACACATCAAGCTATACATTTCCAGGTAGAATGCTTGAGTATCCGAACTAAAATGATTAGCCATGATTATATACATATAATTAGCCTATAATGTTCCCACGGCTGGGACACGAATGTCCTCTCTGTCTGTAGCCATGTTTATTATAATATACTAAGGGCTATTTACGATAGGTATTTTTTATGAGAAAGAATATTTCCAATGTCTTCCCAAGGCCAACTGAATTTACTATGGCTTGGGGATCTAAAAACAAAGCAGATCCAAAGCACATGAAAATGAAAAAAATATGAATAGGACTTAGAATAATAACGCATAGAAGCCGCGTCTAGAACAAAACATGAGCGAAATCGTGTGTCCACTTCATTTTCTTTGTGTGCGTGAGCCGAATGTGTCTACGTTCCTCAAACGCACACAAATATAGCATTCAGTGATACCATTACCAGGCCGTTACCCACAAAATATGGGAAAACGCACTACTATGTAACTGGATCAAATCAAGACAAGTATTATATGTTATCAGGAACTCGATAAGATGAAGATGATTTTTCATGTAATATGACATATTTTTACGGAAAGTAAAATTCAATTTATTTAAAAATAAAAGGAAATAAGGATGTTTGATGTGTTATAATAATAATATAGGCATGTATTAATTGCTGACATGTAAAAAAATTGGGTTTGATATCAATTAATTGTATAATAAATAAGAAAGTATGATTGAGAAAATTACAAAAATTAAAAACATGTTAATCAATAATATTGTAATCTTTATAATACCACTCTTCAAATCAACAGTTTATGCTTATCATTTAAAAACCTTGCAGTTGCAACTGCTTCCTAAAGAGTTTACGCTTTGAATCAACGTCTCTTATAGTATTTACCACGGCGTATTCTTCGCATACCTTTTCTCGTTGAATACATATCCTCGTGACGGAAATGCATTGAGCATATCTTTGTATTTTTAGTTGGTTTCCATGAATTCTCTTTGCGATTACTTCAAATTATTTGTATCCAACGATTGGCTATCACAGAATCGACCGGAAAACTAAAAAAAAAAAAACAATAAATGGAATGCTCATATTGCATTAAATACACGTAAGTAGTTAAGTACATAATCAGAATAGGCACACCAGTACCCTAATTGCGTAACTTATTTTCGTAAACAATTTTGCCTAATTTGTTTCATTTTGACAGCTCAACAACATTCATTGCGTTATTTACGTTTTTGAGCAGATTTTTTTCCAACTGATTAAGCACTGGATTAACAATCTGTTTCAAATCGAAACAGATTGTGTTGTATAACGCAATTAGGGTACAGGTAATAGATACAGCATTTGTTTTATGTACCTAATCAAACAATTACAGGAAAATAATCACAAACATAGTTATTTGGTTCGGTTTTATTTAACTACAGTAAATTACTAATTAACTTTTAGTTTAAAAACACTTTAAGTAGCAGTGTCGATAACGACCATAATTTAGAGGCTGTAAAAAATTATAGTTTAGTTTGACGCACACAGAATCGCCACCAGTATCCTATTTACAAAGACTAATATAAAATACTTAATGCCAAGTTAGTTTCTCTAAACTGGCAAAATATTATATCGTATTCAATAGCGTAGGTACATCAAAAACAATTATTTTTTTGTTGGACAAAACTAAGAACAAAATTGAAAGTAATGTGGGTATTTTTTCCTCACAAATAGCAACACTGTATTGTGCTTAGTTAGGTAAATAAAAATTTTGTTTGATGATCGATTTACGTAAAAATAACGCATCAAATGTTAGTACTTACGTGTGAAATGTAATTTGATCACATATTTTTTTGTTTTCCTGAAGTGCTATGACATCCCTTCACGCTACAAACTGTCATTTTCAATTATTTTAAATTATTTACTCGCGAGCTACGTTCGACGGAACGTAACCTTGAGCACTGACGGCTCGCCGAGAGAAGTAAGCCAAATATGGCTTAGTTTTAGTTGCCTCACTTTTTGCACTCGTACTAGGTTTCTATGCGTTATTATTCTAAGGAATAGGAATTAAGATAAATCTTATTATATTTAGTAAAGTGAAAACCCTAAGCAATGTGCAATATAAATATACGCTATCATTCAATAAAACTGGCAATTTTATCGTAGAACCATAATCCAATCGAAGATTATCCAATATGGTCCAAATAAAACCTTAGGGTGGGGTATAAACATTTTGTACATACATTGTTGAATTCCGCTACGATAAGTACCTAACCTATACTCGAAGAATCCAGCAGAGCTGCTTATGGAAATCATAATCATGGATTTTTGTAGGTAGGTAGGTAGGTACGCACTCTTGGAGGAAAAGAAAAGCTTAATAACATTTGCCGAAAAGTCTTTCTAGTAGAATGAATTTAGATAGGTAAGTAAGTCGTGTCATTAATCGTGGATCTTGTAGCTAAAATACGCAGAGACAGAGTGGTGCATGAAAACCTGTTTCATGCGCGATGTCTGTCGGCTTCTTTTCATGGTAACGCCGAGGACCATAAAGAGGAGAACTTTGACACGGTCGATCTCGTGATCATCACGAGATCGACCATTTTATGGGTTACAATTACAATTTAACCGTTCTGATTATGTTTTCTGTCACTGCAAATGGACGATGAATACACGTACCTAGTGTTTATGTAAGGTGAGAGCATCACCTCCAATTTGAACGTAATGATAAAAAGCGGTTTTAAGTCTAAAAGTGCATAAGTGAATGTGATTTCTATAGTGCATCTTACTCACCACTTCATTAATCTCAGCCAGACTACGTATCTAATAGTTAGCTGAGTATGCGTGGGAGTGAGTAAGACATTCTGTTGGCTCAGGAGGGAACAGAAGTAAAATGCGAGCATGTTAAAGGTACAGAGCTGGTTACAAATGTTACAATTGACTTGAATCATCCATGATCATTTGCCTAGCGTTTTCCCAAATATGTTAGGGTCAGCTTCCTCTATAACCGGATGCAGCTGGCTATCATTATTTAACATGGCTCTATGTCTAACTGAACACTGCCTAACTGACTTCCATTACCCACTAGTAAGACACACACCAGAGCCGAAGGAAACGAAGGATCAAATTTTAGAATTACATCAATAAAGAAGCTGGAAATAGGGCGTATCCAGCCTGGTTTACTAGAGTTATTGTAAATGATACTCAGTGTATGCATATTTGGAGATTACCGCTCTGCGATTAGACCTTAGTAAGAACCTATGAGGCTTGCAGATAATGTGGAGCGCGTGAGGAAGAGGAAATCTCTGCTCCCTCACGCCCCTAGCTGCCGCAGGAGACGCCCCGGGCGTCGAGAGTCCCTAGCGGACCCCCGGCCACCGCAAGCTTGGGAGGGCGAGCAATGGGTAGCTCGCCGCCTAATAAAGACCAAGTCCGAGTCGACGGTGCGTTATGTTCCACGCGGACCTCAAAGAGATGTCAGCATACATTGAAGGCAAAGACTATATAACCACTTGACTGCGCATACAGTGCCCCGACGCTCGAAAACTATTAGTATTTTGTCGCCTATGCATAGGCTGCGGTTCAAGTAGCCATTTTAGTTGTGACCAATTGTTAGACCTCTGTGCACGCTAAATTATTGCAAATAATATAACTAAATCTGCAATTATAACGCATCAAAATACCTTCATGCGCGGTGAAGTGGTGTGAGAAACATTCCAAGACTTCTAGTTACAAAAATGATCGCATAACTTTTCATCAGTAAATAAACAGTACGAAAAATTATTGTGATTTAATCAGATTATGATCCACCGTAGGGGTCTATTTAAAATGGTGGTTGGGTAAACCAGCACACTGTGTGAGTCCCGCGTTGATGTCTTTTGGAAAAGTCTCGTTCTTTCATTAGACAATTCTAATGCATCTATCCCTTACTTTCACTTTGTATTTTTATCGTAAAAATTAGTGCTGTTTCCTTTAATAGCTGAAAGTCTTTATCGAAAATTTAAATTAAAATGAATGAAAATTGTATTCAATTGAAATACTGTGGCTTCTTTAGCTTCGTCTTGACAATCCGTTTGTAAACTGGCGCCAAAACCACCGTGGCCATAGTACCTTCTGCTTTGGGGATGATATTCGACACCATTTCTGATTGCTATTTCGTCGAATATGATAGTGGCGAAAGTTTTGTTCTTGGATTCTCTAGTTTTCATTTTTATTAGTGATTGATTTTGATTAAATATGATTTTGTAGGCACCTTTGTTATGCCTACTGGATTCGCCACGGGAGTTACTACGACTTGATGTATCAAAATAAAGACGCCGATTTGAATACTGTAAAATACTTATTTATTCCCGAAAAATCCCAAGCACGAATAGGAGCACTCGGATCGGCCAGCGCGCAGTAACTGGCGATCGCCCATACACACTTCTCTTTCATACTACAAACCGCTGACGCACAACATTCGTACTTACATTGTCCCTACATTACTCCCCCCAGATTTTACATTCATTTCCTTAATTTTAAAATCTTAACACTAACATGTCCTTTTATCATAATTGTTAGCATGGTCACATTATCATTTACTGTTGTTGAGATTTCTGCTATATCCCCACCGCGTATGTTTTCCATGACCTTGTCTGCTATATTTGCTAGGTAGTCTAATGTTTGGTCCTGGCTAACTGTTAGGACTGCTCGGGCAGAGGTTGGAAGACGCGAGATCCACAAATTACGTAATGTATCTTCTGATGTTTTTGCGTTGCGACCTAATTCACGCATTCGCCGCAATAACTGTGTTGGCTTTTGCGTTCCTAATTCCATCTCGCTTACTAATTTCTGGAATTGCCTTTCGGCACTCTCTTCGAAAACGTGCAGCAGTCGCTCTTTTAATGTCTTGTACTTGTCTGTTAGCGGAGGAGACAGGATAATATCGCTTACCTGCTGCAGTGCTTCCCGATCTAATCTTGCAACCACAAAATCGTATTTTGCTTGATCACCTAGCTTCTGCGGTGCTAGCACACTCTCCACTTGGGCGAACCACATCCTGGGCATATCGACCCACATCATCGGTACGCGTGATGATACCGAGATATTTGCTAATTCTGCTGCGGCCGCACCACTCACTGATCCCGGTGGCTTGTATTCGCCTGCCTCCGGCATCCTCATTGGGGATTGTTGCATCCTGCTGGTTTATGTTAACCGTGACAAATCCTCAATTACGCAATGATTTTATTTCAATATGTTCGGGGTCACCACTGTAGGCACCTTTGTTATGCCTACTGGATTCGCCACGGGAGTTACTACGACTTGATGTATCAAAATAAAGACGCCGATTTGAATACTGTAAAATACTTATTTATTCCCGAAAAATCCCAAGCACGAATAGGAGCACTCGGATCGGCCAGCGCGCAGTAACTGGCGATCGCCCATACACACTTCTCTTTCATACTACAAACCGCTGACGCACAACATTCGTACTTACATTGTCCCTACAATTTCTTTGACTTTAATTGAGTATTTATCACAATTTTAAAATCCATTTTATCGACTATTTTCCCTTAATGAAGTAGAGCAGCCCTACGATGGGCATACCTACGCAACTTGACCTTGAATTGACCAATTGCAGCCGCACGTTCTTCCTCGTCCCCCGGCCCGCAGTGGTGAGTCGTGTGCTAAGCAGAAATCGGCCTATACGCTCTCTAGTGGTTATATTCTCTTTGATTGAAGGGGTCCTTTAGGACGGATGCCTACTAGGCTCCCGGATTGTGACAGCACAAGCAACTAAAGGAACACGGGTGGGTTTTAGTCAGTAAAAATCTGACACACCCAGAGCGAGGTGGTAAGGTGATTGTTAAACTCAAATAATAAAGCTCGCTTGGCCCTGACAATATTCGAGCCTAACACTTCTTCTAAGTCATGTTTTCAACCTAACTCTTCAGTCCGCCCTCAGTAATAGAAAACTTCATGCGTCACTCCCATCCCTAAAGCCATTGACAAAACATCAGTAGAGGAACACAGACTCACGTACGTTATTGTGAATTCGAACTTTTTCATCAATCAACATTTATTTATCGTCTAGGGTTTGGATAAAAATAAAATTCACAAAAATACGAACCAAGTAGGTATTCTATTTTTATCACAGTCGGTTTAATTAACTCATCAATTTCGTTAAATGTAAAAAAACTATTTTAGGACTTCGTGGCAAAAAGCCGGTTCTTTACACTAATCACAATGATATAATAAGTAATTTAGATTATCTAAATAACATTGATAGCGACGGTTTTATATGTTCCAATCACAATTTAATTAGCTCACGTACGTGTTTCCAAATACCAACAAATCATTTTCTAGTGAATCGATTAGTAATTTATATCCTTCAAAACCACCCTCATAATGCTTATCATTTTATTTTGCCGTTCCTGTGACCATCGTTATGCCTGTTGAACCTGAGTTTTGAAAGATTAGTTTCTGACAACCGCACCCAAAACAGTGGTAACACTTGCACTACGAAAATCTTCCTTACTGCTACGACTAGGGCTTCCAGTCTCGATACATTTTTGAGTCCCGGGAAAAAAAGCAAGACTCGATGGGGTCTCGAAAATTCCGGGAAAAACGAGACTTTCGAGACTATTTCCAAAGTAGGTTTCATATTACTCCAGTATCATTTTCAGTCGAAATAAGAAAGTACATACGTAGTTTTTAAGCAGCACATTATTAAAGATACCTATAGTCACAACTTAGAAAACCCCTGAGCCTTATTGGGACTGGGCCGGTCATGTCTGCCGTATATCAGATGACAAACGGGCTTAGAGAACCATCGATTGGGACCCACTAAACGCATGACGCTATCGTGACAGGCCGAGACGAACTTGACTTCTACCGTAACGACTGACCAACCGTAGTACTAGTAAATAACTGTGTCGTCTATTTGGATTGACAGATATTTTAATAAAGTGTCCGCTGTTAAAAGAGTAGCAAAATCATAAGATCGAAATATTTTATTTCACATAAACCTACTTGGGCACTTATGAAACGTCAGAAGCTAGGTTTGGCAGTTCCGTCATTATATCGGTGTTGCCGGGACGCGCTACAAGGCGAGCACCTGATGCTTCGGCTGTTTGAGATGTACAGGGCTGAGCTCCGCCAGACGCTATTCCGGTGGAGTGGGAACAGCGCCTTCCGCAACCCAGTGCAGGATTTGCCACTTTAGCGACGGTAATACTTGCTGTGAGGGAGTGGTTGACATGACGTGTGACGGCATGATGACCTTACGTTTCGACTGATGCAAGTATTGTCCGGCCATGGGTACTTTGGTAAGTACCTGTGCCGGATAGGCCGGGAACCGACACCCGGTTCACAACATTGCAACTGCCGTGACGACACGGTGTGGTACACCCTTGAGGAATGCCCTGCTTGGGGATCACCAAGTTCATAAAGGCGTAGGAACAAAAAAAAAAACAGAAAAAAACATTCCTACAGCTTTATGAACTTAGAGCGTTGTATTGATGATTTTGATGATTATAATTCTGTAACTACATATGTCTCACAGCCGCGAATAATATTTTAATCAACATACAACCTAGCACTGGCCTGCAAATTGTAAAAAACGTAAGAAAATTTGAATTTCGCGGGCTGATTGGAGCATTCACCTTAATAGCCATATACACCCTTCCACCGAGATAAGCTTCTCCAAACATTGGTGCCGATTCCCTTGTTCACAAACTAAACTAAATTTAAGTTCAGTGCATCTTCTTCTTTGTAATTCATTAAGAAGAGGACAAAAGAAAATTTTTAGTTTAGTCCTGTCAAATTAATCAGCGCTCCATACAAGTTTAGACGTGATTAAAAACTTGCCTACTAAAATTACGTCAATTTACGTCAAGCGCTGATTAATTTGACAGGACTAAACTAAAATTTATCTTCTGTCCTTTCCTTAATGTAATAGAAAGAAAAAGATGCACTGAACTTAAATTTAGTTTAGTTTGTGAATAAGGGAATCGGCACCCTTCTCAGAAAAAAATGCAGAGTTCGATGGCATTTAAAACTAACGCTAATAGTGTCGAAATTTTTGCGCATGTTATCAGTTAGATATAGGTCGCGATTACAAGTGTTTGCAAATAAAATATCATGTTTCAGTCGAAGGGATACGGTCATAGAAGATATGGTATTATCTAGAACCTACAACAAATTTTCCATTGATCACACCTTCCGCGCCTCAATAACCGCCATCGTAAAAATTATTTAAAGATAGGTCAAACTTGTTTGCAACTATGTTTTGATAACATAGTTGCCAACAAGTTGCAACTAACGGCCGAAGAAGGCCTGATGGATTCATGATGGCCATTCAGCCTCGACGAACATCTCACTCATGAGATGTTAGTCTAGCCACGTAATGAGACGCTCAGTTCCGTCAGATGATTTGATTGATCCAACCGTCTATCGAAACCGAGGCTCCTACCTTCTTAATGAGAAATACCTTGAAGGCAGGTCCTTATTACGAAGATGAATTTTAAATCAATAGTCATTTATTCAAATTATCAGATCAGCACTTTTCGAACGTCAGTATTTCATAAGACAGTCCTCCAAACAAAACACCCGCCCTTCAGATAGTGCACACACTTTGAAGAAGACGCCATCCAAACCTACGGGGTAATTGCGTAACACACTAACAGTAGGAATGGCTTTCATTTTGACAGTTCAACAACATTCATTGCGTTATTTATGTTGCTGAGCAGACAAATGTTTTAACATAATGGATAAGCATTTTTTCATACTAAAAAAAACCTCTAGTTACTAAATTTAATTACTAACGATAAAAATAAATAAATAAAAAGGATTGAGTGGTTTTTATGAAACCACGGTAAAAGTGAAAGTCTTTTTCACATTCTAAACATTTAACTAAAAATGTTCGGAATATATGCAATAGCTTAATAAAAAGACTTAATTTAATATTCATACGAAATAAGTTAAATTATAATTCAAGCACTCAAAATTGAAATACATCCATAAACAACAGCATGCACCAGCGAGCGCCTTTCACTTTATCCCTACTCCGCGGCCGACCGTCATGCGACATGCAACACACAGATGAAAAAAAAAAGTGTGAGACGATGTTATAAAAGTTTAACTTTAAAAGTTTAACTTTAAAAACAAAAGGACACTTAGGGGTTGAAGTAGTCGTCCGCATCTCTAAGCATCCAGAAACGTGACAAGAAGACTGGCAGCATGGATTACCAATATCCTTAAAAATGATTCTGATTGAAAGTAGTGTTACGCAATTAAGGCGCGGTAGCAAGGATCATATTCTTAACACCAGTGCAGATTCCTGATATGTTGTTCAATTTGAGAGATCTTTATCCAGCAGAAGGCTCCCGAATCTTACGGTGATCAAGGATAATCGGAAATACCGATACCGATACCATACATCAGCCAACACATTCCACGCACAATTCAGAAACAATTGACAAGCGTCAAGTTCCTCTTTTCCATTTTCGCTCTACTTTTACGCCACATATAACTAAACATACATGAGATGATGAAATGTAATTTTGATGAATATAATCACGGTTTATGCACCATCTCTTCATACCAATTTGTACGCCACGATGTGCGGCAGCAGAACATGTTTGAGCTAACTGTATCTCTTTATTATCTTGCATGCAATGTATCATGTAGGTACACATGTTTAAACAAATAAAATGTACTTACTCACTTACCTACGCTAAACAGTTGACACAATAAATCACAAATGTGTATGTTCAAACAGTTGCGTATACTATGAGCATAAACACAGGACAGTTATAAGAGGTATTAACATACTTAAAACTTGCATTCTTTATACGCGCAGGTTAACGCCTTCACCGCAATGGGTCAACTATGGCACTTCACTTGAAGTAACAACTTTAACTTACGGTACAATACAACCTTCCCTTTTACCTGTGGTATGTTACTTGTTGTTTTATGTCGCTTTATGTACATAAAGAAGCGGTTCTTAAACTGCTCAAGAATGAGGGAGGGTAAGATGGTGCTAACTTTGATTCAAGTAATGTTACTTGGGCTGAGAATGAGGGTCGTCAATACAATAAAACTTATTTCGCCAATAAGTACTTTGCTTTCTTGATCCAGACAAAAGCATCTTGATTCTTAAGGCTCTCGTAAACAGGCGTATTTACCTACGTGAAAACGACCTATATGAAAACTTCATGGCAATAGCTCTACTAGAGTCACGTCACGCTGTCGGTCGCGGCGACGCGCCGCGCCGCCGCCGCGCGCCGGTCTGCTAGAGCCGTTAATAGTCATTCTTTTGTTTTAAAGTTTCGAATAAGTAATATTAGGTACTCATAACATATCATGACGCCTGTAACCACCCTGAATGGTTAGGCAGAGGTGTCCTTATAGAACACTCATATTTTCATCAATTATATTTAAGTCCCATGTAATAGAGGCCGAGTCTATTGCCATCAACCGGGCACAAATACAAACTCCACGTGCTGCTAAGAAATTCCTGATGGAAAATCCCAATAAAACTTTGCCCGAACTGGAAATTGAAGCCAGTAAGTACCTCATACTCACCAGTAGTGGTCACGTACCCTGTGGTGCCGGACGTAAAGAATAAGGCGTGGCGTGGCGGGGTGTTGTAAAAGGCGACTAAGGGACTTACTAGAGAATGGGCAGCAGCGTTCTCTATGCATTTTGCCACCATACTGCGATCGCCAACCCGCCTGCCAAGCCTGGCGATTATGGCAAAGCCCCCCAAATTGGGGGAGGCCTAAGTCCAGCAGTGGACGTCTTACGGCTGAAATGATGAATGATGATGATGATGCTCAACAGTAGCACTTGCGATCACTAGATCAGTACATTGGTATTCTTACGCAAAATCCTGCAAGATTACAAAACTGTGCATCCTGAGAATCTATGAGCAAGTAAAGCATTCTTTAGCATCTTCGCATCGCTAAAATCTTGCAATGCAATTAGACATGTTGTAGGCGAGTTAGCATTTCGTTATTACAGTCTACTGCAAGGCTCGGATACCGGTTAAAATTTTCAAACCGTTATTATGTACTTGACGCAAAACCTTTACTTTTGGTTTCGTTCGCATAAACCGGTTTTTTTAAACCGATATTTGGAAGAGTTTTATATAAAGGTTTTTTCGGATTAAACGGTTTAGAGCAATAAAAACCGGTTAACACGGACGCACTATAAAGAAACGCCGCGCGCTGTTCAGTTTTTATTCAGTAATAAGAATTTTTTTGTTTCGGGTCGGACGTTTATGTCATTGTAACAATCCATATCATCTCATAATGTTAAACTCTTAGAATGACAACCAGACGCAAAATGTCCACTTCTCAGAATGTCAACTTCTTAGAGTTTCAAATTCGCATAATGCCAATTTCTCAAAATGTGGAATTCTCACAATGACAAATTCGCATAACGTCAACTTCTCATAACGTCAACTTCTCATAACGTCAACTTCTCATAACGTCAACTTCTGAAAATGGTAAATTCGCTTAGTGACAACTCCGCGTAGTGTCTACTTTAACAAGGTCTTTTGAATATGGTGATAAGTAAAGTTAGGTATACAAAGGGGCATATTAAGGTAGGTTTAAAAATATCTGTAGACTTTAAAAATAAAATATTTAAATTTATAATCAATCCACTGTATGGTGTGTCTTGTTCTATTTTAGGTACGTTTTTCGTCATTTTGATTATGGTGTTTTTTTTTGGGGTGTAAGGGAGAGCACATAACAACCAGACTCCCCAAATGTCAATCACCTGCACGCGGTACACCCTGCCACTCACAGACGAGGCGCTGGCGACCGATTGATGGCGGTATAACCATCCAACAAGCCAACCTAAATTCTCCAGAGCGATGACGGGCAGCAGCGTCATCGCTGCGAAAGGAATGGCTCTGCGGTCACCAACCCGCTTGCCCAGCGTGGTGACTACGGGCATTAAACCTCCACATGATTAAAGTGCCAAAACAACGGCCCCCAGTTCCCGGTGGTCCCGCTATTCCTGGTCAAGGTAGCGGTCACGGTAACGGCGAGACGGGGGTGCGAAGAATCCCCGGGTTACGGCAGGCTACCAACGACGACTACATCTGGCTTCGTACAATGGACGTTCGATGAGGCTGGACCATCACCTTGCCTAACTTGAGGTAGAGTTAGGTCGCATTAACTGGCATATACTGGGGTTATCGGAAATCCGAAGACAGGGGGAGGATACGATAACCTTGGAGTCAGGCCACCTATTCTACTTCCGCGAAGGTGATGAGCTCTCCCAAGGCGGTGTCGGCTTTCTGGTCAACAAGGAACTCACTAGCAGCGTTGTAGAAATCAGTTATGTGTCGACACGGGTAGCGTACCTTGTACTGAAACTCACTGACAGGTACTACCTGAAAGTGATACAGGTATATGCGCCGACCTCGACATTCTCTGACGAGACAGCCGAGGCCATGTACGAAGATATTGCCAAGGCAATACACAGTACAACAAAGGCCCACTACAACGTTGTTATGGGGGACTTCAATGCCAAGGTGGGAGTACAAGAACGCGGCGAATAGAAAGTCGGACCATTCGGCTTGGGGCGCAGGAATCACAAGGGGCAAATGCTGGTCAACTTCCTAGAGTCGCAGGGGCTTTTCATGATGAACTCGTTCTTTGAAAAGAAACCCCAGAGGAAGTGGACCTCGCAGAGCCCTGATAACGTGACGACGAACGAGATAGACTTCATCATGACGGATAAAAAGCATATATTTAGAGATGTCTCCGTGATCAGCAGGTTTAATACCGGAAGCAATCACAGACATGTACGAGGCACTCTAAATATAAATTTTCGTGCTGAGAGAATCCGCACGATGAGGCCTACCCTCCGACCTATGCAGCTCCAAGCTGCTTTGGGATCTGAAAAGTTCCTGGAACTTCAAAATCGATTCGCTCTGCTGGAAATCACCGGCACTGTCGACGAGAAAGCCGATGAGGTGGTCAAAGCGCTATGCAAAGTATCCCGCAAACTTTTCCCGTCGCAGCGAAAAAGTAAGGAGTCGAAACTTTCCTCGGAAACTTCGGACTTATGAAGGAAAGACGAGAGTTGCCATCCACGCAGCCGTCTTCGTCAGATAAGAGGACCTTAAACCTAAAAATTAGAAAGCTGACACGACGTGACCTTCGGTGCTCCAACACTCGTGACATCAAGGTTGCGATTGAGCAGAACCGAGGATCGAAAGTGTTCGCTCGGCAATTAGGGAGGTCTCATCTGACGAAACTAAGAACGGCGGATGGCAAAATCGTGACTTCGAACTCCGAGATACTCGAGGAAGTTGAAAACTTTTACGGGCATCTGTACTCAACGCGGACGATGAAACCAACGGGACATAGCGAAGATGACCATCGAGCCGAACTAACGCGCCACTACACGGAAGACATCCCGGATGTCGACCAGTACGAGATTAGGGCGGCTCTCGAGCAGCTTAAGAACAATAAGGCACCTGGTGATGACGGAATAACGACAGAGCTCCTTAAAGCGGGCGAGGCTCCAGTCATAAGAGAGCTCGCGAGTCTCTTCACCTCCATCATCCTACAGGGTACAACTCCTGAAGCGTGGAGCAGGGGTGCGATGGTTCTGTTCTTCAAAAAAGGTGACAAAACCTTGCTGAAGAATTATAGACCCATCTCATTCTTGAGCCACGTATACAAGCTGTTTTCGAGGGTCGTCACGAACCGTCTCGCCAGGAGACTTGACGAGTTCCAGCCACAAGAACAAGCCAGTTTTCGAAAGGCTTCAGCACCGTAGACCACATCCATACTGTTCGGCAAATTGTACAGAAGACCGAAGAGTACAATCAGCCGCTCTGTATGGCATTTGTGGACTACGAGAAAGCCTTTGAAATTTGGGCAGTTCTGGCCTCTTTGCAACGATGTCGAATTGACTGGCGATACATCGAGGTGATGAAGTGTTTGTATGACGCTGCAGCGATGACTGTCCAGATCCAGGATACAACAACCAGCCCAATCAAACTGCTCAGAGGGGTGAAACAGGGGGATGTGATATCCCCAAAACTGTTCAGCAACGCGCTGGAGGACGTATTTAAGACGCTAGACTGGACTGGACAGGGGATCAACGTAAACGGCGAGTACATCTCACACCTTCGTTTTGCCGACGACATCGTCATAATGGCAGAGACACTGGGACAGTTAGACCAGATGCTGCATAGCCTAAATGGAGCCTCTCGGCGGGTAGGCCTCGGCATGAACTTGGACAAGACCAAAGTCATGTACAATGCGCATGTCTTGCCGAGTCCAATCCGCATCGAAGGGTCGGTTCTCGACGTTGTGAAGGAGTATGTCTACCTAGGGCAAGTCATCCAGCTTGGTAGACACACCTTCGAGAAAGAAGCCAACAGGAGGATCCGGTTGGGTTGGGCAGCGTTTGTAAAACTTTGTCAAGTCTTCTCGTCGTGGATACCGCAATGTTTGAAGACCAAGCTTTTCAATCAGTGCGTCCTGCCCGTTATGACATACGGTGCCGAAACGTGGACACTGACAGTTCAGCTAGTCCACAAATTTAAGGTCGCTCAGCGGGCTATGGAGCGGGCTATGCTCGGAGTTTCTTTGAAGGATAAAATCAGGAATGAAGTTATCCGGAAAAGAACTGGAGTGACCGACATAGCTTGCAGAGTAAGCAGTCTGAAGTGGCAGTGGGCTGGCCATGTCTGTCGAAGGACCGATGGCCGATGGAGCAGACGCGTCCTGGAGTGGAGACCGTGTATCGGCAAACGTAGTGTGGGACGCCCCCCAGCTAGATGGACCGACGACCTCTAAAAGGTGGCTGGGACAGACTGGATGCGGAAGGCGGAGGACAGGATGTTGTGGCACAGCATGGGAGAGGCCTATGTCCAGCAGTGGACTGCGATAGGCTGAGTTGATTGATTGATTGAATCAATTGTTTAGTTACCCGTAAAACTTGTTCACAGTTTTCTATTAGACACTTTGAAGTTTTATTGTTTTCACTGTAGTCAAAGTATGTATAGATTTAATTCGTCCGCTTTCTACCCATTTTAAACACAAATAATAGACAAATAATATAAACTGGTGATTAACACGTTGAGTGCCAATCACGCGATATCGCGTGATTCGTTGGGGCCGTATTATGGCCGATCACGCGATATCGCGTGCTTGCTACTAACAATTTTGTATGCACTCTAAATCTGTGGCCATATGAGATTCACCATCAATCTGTGTTCGGCACTCAACGTGTTAAATCCCATTGCGCAGCAGACGGCTACTTACGAAGTCAAGAATCGAATGAAAAGAAATATCGTAACTAGTACGTCTTCATACCGCGCCGCTATGCGCGGCATTCATACAAGTTGCAAAGCGTTTATCAACATGCCGTTCGTCGAATAAACCGGTTAATTTGGGTTAAAATAAAGTTCTAAAACGGTTCCGGTTCTTAAGAAAAGTTCGGAGGAAAACCGAAATAAACCGGTGTTAACCGGTATTTTTCAAACCGGTTCCGAGCCTTGGTCTACTGAACACGGTTCGTTTTGTTCTTTCTTTATGTGCCATGATAGCACCTGCCCAATGACGGCAATATTTTTCCACGAATGAGTATAAAAACGTAGATCTATCTACAAAGTATAATAAGATAATCTATGTTTACCTATGCTTCCTCATTGTTTTACAGTTTAGATGGTCGATAATGCCATGATTCACATTGGTGACTCGTTGCTCGATGATAAAGAGTATTGTGCCTATAGTCTTGTCTTCCTCTTGGTACCTATGGAGCTCTCGAAGCTTAAGACTTCGAGGGAATACTGAAGCGGTCTGTTAGGACCGATGCCTGCCAGATCGTGAAATTCGTTCGAAAGAGTTACCGTGGCCCTGGCACATGGGCAACTGAAGGAACACGGGTGGATTTTAGTCAGTAAAAGTCTGACACACTCTTCCGCTCCGCCCAGAGCGGGAGAAGTCATTTGATGATTTCCCATTCAAAAAAAAAAAGACTTCGAGGGAATGTAAGTAATATAACTTGGAACCAAACTGAAAAATTGTTTATAATTATAAAAACTCTGAAGAAGTTTTGGTTTGACATGTGTCCGGTAGATCATGAAAGGACATGACGAATTGGTAAAGAGCGGGGTTGGTCCAGTGGTATTAGCCCCGGCTGTTAGTCGTGAGTTCGAGGCACTTTATGTACAATGTATTGTATGTCTACTGACTTTCTGGATATTTTAATTACCCTGCTTTCAAATGGTGACGGATAACATCGTGAGGAAATCGGCATGTCTTAGAACCAAAAATGCTTAATTAAAGCACAATGCTCCCGAGAGGAGATTAGGCCGAAATGTTCTGTGGTGGCGACCGCATACCAGAAGTCTTCCCATAAGTTCGAGGAACTGGTGAATTTCGCAGAAATCCACTGGATACGAGAAGCACAGAACCGGTAGTAATGTCGGTGCTTGGAGACGCCGATGTCCAGCATGTGATGTTAGGTCTTTCAGCTGAGATTATAACGAAAGAACGAAACATTTGTATGAAATGCGAGCACACGAGGATCCCTTTTCCACAAAATGGTTTCTGCCACCAATACAGTTTATAATCCTATAGGTACCTAAGCAGAATTTGTAATCAGCCGGCCGGCGTCCGTTGTGTCGCCAAGATAACAAAAATGGCGCACTAAGTATTTATTTATCGCCGATTACAGTTATCTCTGATTTAATCGATAAATTATTGGAATATACCTGATTAGACGTCGGAGCCTCGATTATCTTCAAGTTGAAGCTCCGATTACAAGTTAAAACCATGATTATAACATTGTCCTGGATTGACAAAATAAGGTCGTTGCCAAGTGGGTAGAAGACTTATAGCCCTTTTCCACTATTATATTGTATGAGCTACGTTGTACCTACTTGTTTTTTTAGTTAGTACGTCATACTCATTCATGCACATTAAAATGAATTTCTAAATATGATTGCACTGTTGGATTCTTTGAGGAATTGTATGAAGATCATCCAAACGTTAAAACGCTGCATTTACTTTGTCGACCATAACAGGTAGTGCGATGACATGAGTCACTCCGATCGATCATGGCCTGACGACAGGAGGTAATAGATCTTTTTGGGTGTTCTACACTGAACTTCCCTTTGAAACGATTGGGCTTTTCTAGGTGACCTCTTTTATACCTACTGAGGTTCTCTACAGTCATGAAAATCGTAGGATTGGATAATCGAAGATTGGACTCCCAGAGTTCTAAAAACTTTAGTAGCTAATGCGGATTGTGCCTTCATGAGAGGTCCAGAAGATCCAGAATTCTGTTTCGATCTATGGCTAAAGAGCAGTGGTGGCTCAATGAAATCAGTTGTCACTTACGAGTTATAGGTTCGACCATCAAGCCCTGGCAGACGCTTTATTTTGTGTAAATTACTTCATCACCACTGCTCTCCAAACGGTAACGCAAAACATCGGTAAGGAAATCGGCATGTCCTAGAATGTCCAAAAATTCTAAGACATGTGACATCTACAAACCCATTAAAGGTAAGTAGTAGGTCCTGTTTGTACAGGTAATTCGCAGCAATGAATAAGACACAATTATTCTGACTCTGTAGTCTGTCTATTGATGTGTTAGTTAAAATCATATGATAATGTGTTTGGTATTCTGTGTTCGATTACGGAGTGTTCCTATTTCTGTCATGTTATACCTATACTCCATTTGTTTAGGTAGTTAACTAAATGTAAACAATCTTAACATGTCTTTTATCTAAAAAAACTGTCTAAAAATTGAATCTAAAAATGTTTACAATTAGGTATTTACTTAAACCGATGTTAGGTAAGTAACTTAATTTAAATAATATTTGTTGGTCTTTTATACGATTTATTTTATATAAAAAGACATATCAAGATTGTTTACCTTTAGTTAACTACCTAAACAAATGGAGTATAGTCTTATTTATGCCACAACTTATTACATTCGGTTGAGCACGTAAGCACTAATAGTAAACAACTTAATCTATTACATCATGTCGCATTACCCGCTCATCAAACTATGTAATTAAAACAGCCACGGATATCGAAAACAGCAGTCATTCTAAAAGACTTGAAAAAATTAGCACCCCTAAGCTAACGTTTCACATCATCTTCAAGTAGGAAAAACATTCCTTACAGACAGCTACGACATAAGGCGCTGTTAATGAAAAGATAATTACCACTGACGTGCAGTCAACTGTACCTACCTTCGACACCTCCTACGTAGAGTATCGTAATCAACGATTTTTTACTTTTCTTTATTTTCATACTTCTAAATAATGCATATTTATATAACAAATTTCGATTTTTTACTTTTCTTTATTTTCATACTTCTAATTTCGATTTTTTACTTTTCTTTATTTTCATACTTCTAAATATGCATATATACAGGGTGTTTGGCAGAACGTTGAACATACGAAAATGGTGGATAGGTGAAGTCATCTGCTACTTCCTCAGCCCTAATTTATTTGGCCCTAGCCCACTGGATATATAAAAAAAAAATTCTTTCTTCTTGTTTCACCATTTTCTTAACTTTAAAGTAGCATTTTTTTTAAATCTTTTATGTTGGCAGATTCTCATAAAATTATTGCTTTATTCAGATGTTAACTAGAAAAAAAGTTATGAGTCCTCAAACTTACAGAAAGATGTAAAAAACACTTAAAAAAAAACAAAATATTGCCTGTTTTACCCATTTTTAATAAAAATTACACTTTAAAGTTAAGAAAGTGGTAAAACAAGACGAAAGAAAAAATTTTTTTTTTAAATATCCAGTGGGCCAGGGCCAAATAAATTAGGGCTGAGTAAGTAGCAGATGACCTCACCTATCCACCATTTTCGTATGTTCAACGTTCTGCCAAACACCCTGTATAAGTATGAAAATAAAGAAAAGTAAAAGAACGAAATTTGTTGATTACGATACTCTACGTAGGAGGTGTCGCTATGATGAAATTATAAAAAGCGTACCTAATGTGTGTTTGGAACATTTAGGGATATTCCATAAGTATTGTAGCTGGTTTGAAAACTTAGAAGACCGGTTGTTTAGTTTTAGTGCTAGGTATAGTTTTTAGGGTTCCGTTGCCAAATGGCAAAAAACGGAAGGTTACCAAGGAGGGTCCATAATGGTTTGGGGAGGTATCTCTTACGAGGCTCGTACTGATCTTGTTTTATTCGATAGAGGCAGTGTGAACGCTCAAAGGTACGTGGAAGAAGTTCTTCAAGACCATGTCATACCTTTCGCACCATTTATTGGTGGAAACTTCAGATTAATGCATGATAATGCACGTTGCCATACCGCAAGATCCGTCAGTGAGTACCTTAATGAGGTCGGGATTCAAGTTTTACCATGGCCGGCACGCAGTCCCGATCTTAACCCAATTGAGCACATTTGGGACAACCTCAAAAGACGTGTCCGAGCAAGAGTACCAGCCCCTACGACCTTAAAAGAGCTCAAAACGGCTGCGGTAGAGGAGTGGCACAATATCCCCCAATCGGATATCCAAGATATCATGGATGGATTGCCAAACCGGCTCCAAGAAGTCATAAGGGCCAGAGGCGGCAACACCCATTATTAATTTTTATTTTTTCTTGTAATTGGGCCAGTATTTACGAAATAATTTAAATCAATTTAATAATTTAAAATAAAATTGATTTGATTTGAATTTATGAAAATTGAAAGAAATACTAGGTGGGCGGTTAATTGTGCCTGTGAGTGTAGATTCGTCATGTCTGTCTGTCCGTCCCTATGTCATAGCCACTTTTTTCCGACACTATAAGAGCTATGCTGTTGAAACTTGGTAAGTAGATGTATTGAACTGTGAACCGCATTAAGATTTTCACACAAAAATAGAAAAAAAAAACAATAAGTATGGGGTACTTAGAACTGAAACTCATTTTTTTTTTATCGAACCTATACGTGTGGGGTATCTTTGGATAGGTCTTCAAAAATGATATTGAGGTTTCTAATATCATTTTTTTCTAAACTGAATGGTTTGCGCGAGGGACACTTCCAAAGTCATAAAATATGTGTGACCCCCCCCCCCCCCCCCGTAACTTCTAAAATAAGAGAATGATAAAACTAAGAAAATATATATGATGTACATTACCATGTAAATTTCCAAAGAAAATTGGTTTGAACGAGATCTAGTGAGTAGTTTTTTTTTAATACGTCATAAAACGTAAACCGCAATTTACCTTTCATCCAATCAACTCAAATATAAAAATAAAACATTTAATTTCATAAACATTATGCATAAACCGTGAATACCAACAGGTTTGTACGGAACCCTGGGTGCGCGAGTCCGACTCGCACTTGGCCGGTTTTTTAGCAATAAACAAACAACCTCAGAACAGCATGCTTATAACTCCGGAAGAGTTAGACAGAGATATACTTTTTTGACTGGCCTGTTAGTCTAGTGGTTAGTGATCCTGACTGCTGAGACTGAGGTCGTGGGTTCGATACCCACCCAGGACAAATCTTTGTGTGATGAGCACAATCATTTGTTCTGTGTCTGGGTGTAATTTATCTATAATATTATGTATTTATTTAGAAATATATAAGTATAATTTATCAGTTGTCTGGTTATCATAGTACAGGCTCTGCCTAGTTTGGGATCAGATAAAATTGTGTTGGTTGTCCTAAGATATAAAAAAAAAAAAAACTATACTAAGGTCCACTGCTGAACATAGGTTTCCTCCATGTACCGCCACTTCAACCGGTTCTGTGCTTCTCGCATTCAGCAGATTCATGCGGCTTCCACCAGGTCATCGGTCCACCTTCCTGCCAGGGACGCGAGATTTGTTCGAAAGAGATACCGTGGCCCTGGCATATGGACAACTGAAGGAACACGGGTAGGTTTTAGTCAGTAAAAGTCTGACATGCCCTTCCGCTAGACCCTAGAGCGGGAGACGTCATTTGATGATTTCATCATCATCATCATTTCAGCCGTAAGACGTCCACTGCTGGACTTAGGCCTCCCCCAATTTGGGGGGCTTTGCCATAATCGCCACGCTTGGCAGGCGGGTTGGCGTTCGCAGTATGGTGGTAAAATGCATAGAGAACGCTGCTGCCCATTCTCTAGTAAGTCCCTTAGTCGCCTTTTACGACACCCACGGGAAGAAATGGGGTGGTGTTATTCTTTACGTCCGGCACCACACGGTACACACGGGGATGATGATTTACCAACCACAATAAAAACGCTACGTCTTCCGGTACGCGGTCGCCACTCCAGAACCTTCCGACCCCATCGGCCATCTGTTCTGCGAGAATGTGCCCTGCCCATAAGTTTGGCAATTCTTCGGGCATGTCGGTTATCTTTGTTCCTTTATGGATCTATTCATTTCTGATCTTTTTCGATTACGTAGGGAAACTCAAAGCACCCTCTGTCCATTGCTCTTTGGGTGACATTCAGCCATTTGTTAAATAATCTGCATGAGTTTCAAGGAAAAAAATAATGTTTGCATGTAATTTTTTATTTATTTATACACCGAAATACGTCGACAGTTTGAGCCAAAAAAAGTTTGAAATATGGACAAATGTTCGCAATTACGCATTTAATATATATCTTTATGAACTGGCGCACAAATCCATTTCGGAGTTGGTAACTTCTAGGTTGGAAATGTCGAATTATGTTAAACATAATATCCGCCGCTATATATATAGCCTGGGACTAGTTGTAGGTACTGCCTTGCAGGAGTGCTCATTTTATAAGCAGCTGAGATTGTGGATGAGATTAAGCATAAATTTAACCAGAGAAATTCGTGACAGACCGAAATAGGTACAGTTCAAAATCCTCAAGCTTAGCAGTAGCGCTGCAACCACTGGACTAAAATAAACATTTTTTTTTTTGCTAGGTATACCAATAACGCCCATTGACCTAGCAAATGCATTGTGTCGAATGCATTTGCTAGGTCAATGGGCGTTCTCAAAAAGACGAAAACGCTAGGAATCCAAGGAGTATTTCACGGTTAGCTCAAAGTTATCACATAAAACGCAAGCAATTTATGAAAATTTATTATCTCATCCATCACACATCAGCCATCTCAACTTCCTATAAACTATGGAGTCCCGCAGGGCAGTATACCCGCATACTGCCCTGCGGGACTCCATCGTTTACAGGTTTTGTCCCACGCTTTTCGCTATAGGGACAATATAAACGACATGTCCTAACAGATAATAAATAACGCCGAAATAAGACTTGGACGATGCTGGAATGCGCTATATGACAAAGTGGTGGGACGTCGTATCTATTGCTGTGTGAAGAAGGGTAATTACTCGACTTATTTGTTACCTATACCTATCAAAATCATAGCCCAAGTTTAAATTAACTAATGCCAGAATATTTTTGACTAGAGCCAAGTCGGAACATGTTTAAAGCTCAATTGGGGTTAAATTATAATCATTGTTTGCTTACCAAGATTAGGTTCTTACCTCTTATCATGGCGATTAGTGCGATATTTCTTATTATATCTTAGTAATGCACGTATTACTTTCTTAGAAAGGTATCTAATGTACGTAAATGTACTGAAATTAATAAAGATTGTAAGTATTATTGTTTTAAGGTTTTTTAATGTCACAATGCTAATAAACGCATTTTTCTTTCTTTCTTTATTGTCCCGCTGTAGGGCAAAGGCCTTTTCTCATCCAAAGAAGGAATAATCACCAAGCTTGTTTAAGACGTAACGTGTTGGCGTGTGGTACTCCCTGGCCGCGCCACAGTGGAAATTTATTAAAACATGATTTTAGATAAATTGTACCAATTTTGTACTATACGGTACGTGTAATAAAAAAAATTGTACCTCAACGAATACTGAAATATAACGAAGTTTTGGTGGCGCGGCTGAAGAGTATACTCTCTGGCCGCGCCACCACGGTTTTTGGAAACTATTAGGCGTACCCGGACATATGGTGCACTAAAAAATTGTACGGAAATTGTTCTTTTCCGTACGCTACAAAGAGATTCTAAAATGTAATTACTTTAGAAATTATAGCCTTGCCTTGGTGGCGCGGCGAGGAAGCATGCTCCCGGGCCGCGCCACCAAGAATTAATAGACGTACTAGGACGTAGTATACACTAAACAATTGTACGCATTATGTACTATTCAAAAAGGTCATAACATTGCGGAAAGGTGTATTATCATAAGAGAAATCATCCAATCCAGATTAAGCGCAACAGCAGACTTGCTGATCTGTGTACTTACTAGATGTGGCCTCCAAAGTAGAAGCAGTGGAATGATCTCGGTGAGATGGTTACATAGAAGTGCTAGAAACAAGCAACAAAATACGAATCCATATGCATGATAAGAATAATTGACCTTCAGGAAGAAGATTAGAAGTTGCGAAGTACTTTTTATAAGGTACAGTCAGCACCGAAAATTGTTAACACACTTTAGATGACATGTGTAAATGTCGTTGAAATTCACACGAAATGATTGTTTTTTTTTTTGTGCATTCAATTTAACATTTATGCCGGTTTCTTTTTACAAAGCGTTCAAATTTCTGAAATTTGCAGCCAACCACATTTCTTTTGTAAAAAAGTGCCCCGTATATTACGCAAAAGCGTTGCTTACACGAATCAAATATTATGTGTCAAATGAAAGGGAGGAGCTACCAGAAAAATAAATAACAATAAAAAAACCGGCCAAGTGCGCGTCGGACTCTCGCACCGAGGGTTCCATGCAAACCTGTAGGTATTCACGGTTTATCTAGATTTCGTTCAAACCAATTTTCGGTGGAAGTTTACATGGTAATGTACATCATATATTTTTTTTTAGTTTTATCATTCTCTTATTTTAGAAGTTAAAGGGGTGGGGGGGGGGGACACATTTTACCACTTTGGAAGTGTCTCTCGCGCAAACCATTCAGTTTAGAAAAAAATGATACGGGAAACCTCTATCATTTTTTAAGACCTATCCATAGATACCCCAAACGTATGGGATTGATGAAAAAAAAAAAATTGAGTTTCAGTTCTAAGTACGGGGAACCCCAAAATTTATTGTTATTTTTTTCAATTTTTGTATGATAATCTTAATGCGGTTCACAGAATACATCTATTCACCAAGTTTCAACAGCATAGCTCTTATAGTTTCGGAAAAAAATGGCTGTGACGTACGGACGGACAGACAGACAGACATGACGAATCCATAAGTGTTCCGTTTTTTTGCCATTTGGCTACGGAACTCTAAAAAGATTGTACGTTTTTATTTATTACCTCCAAAATCGAGGTAATGTGTCTTACGACCACTTTGCTCTACTAGTAATAGCTTCAGATTTCTCTCTGCTGTGGAACCCCAATTATTATCCTGAAGATATAATCTATTATGTAAAAATCCTTAGCTACGTTGTATAGATTTGCTATCTGTGGTCATTGGATTTTGCGAACTGAGAATGTATCACAAGCACAGTTGGTGACCCTAAAAAAAAAGTATAACGTTTTATTTCAGCAGGTCCTTTCTTAATTGTTCTGCCATCATAATGACGATTACAAATTGAGTTCTTTACATGCAAATACACATTTGCTCCTACCGATATCTTATTGAACTTGTAAACTTTAAACGCATTCATTATTTAAAGACAGATTGTGTCAGAATTGCAGGACCAAGAAAAAAATTTGAATGTTGAATATATAAAAAAAAAATACTACGAAGTACAGTCAAGGTTTCTAGATAAATAAAGTAAGTAGCAAATAAATAAATCCATACATACATAAAAAATTTGGCATCATGACAAGTGACATTAATCAAGCCTAGATTGTTCCCACCACTGAGACACATGCCTCCTCTCTGTGAGAGGGAGTAGGATGCGTCCACCACGCCGGCCTAGTGTGGGTACTGGAACAGTAGACAGGAGGCCTGTATCCCAGCGGTGGAAACATTATAGGCTGATTAATGATGATGACGTCCATCGTCATCATCTCATCACTTACATATATCTCCGCTTGTTTTTATTTTTTTACCTACCTTGATTCCGCCTTAGGGAAACCAAAACTAGTTCAATACAAATAGTACAAACTAAAACCATACATTTTTCAAACTTTGTTTAGGCGCCATGATAACCCGCGAAATTCAAATTTTCTTACTTTTTTGGAATTTGCAGGTCAGTGCCAGGCTTTATGTCGAACAAAATATGATTCGCAACCGCAACAAGTACCATTGCGATATCTTTTAATAATATTGACACTGGCACTGGCTGAATACAAACGAGGTGCTAAGAAAAAACATAAAAAAAAATGTGATTGGTTTTTAAGTTAAACGAAATATTTGAGTTAGATGACATCGATTTGATTGATATAAATCATATTCCAAACAGTTTGACTTTACTACAAAAAAATATAAGCTTCGGTTGCTGTCATAGAGTATTTACCTAATATGTGCCACTACGGAGCCTGGTTTAGGCGTAATGGCAGATGGGAATGCTACGATGACCTAAACACCACAGTAACAGTAGGTACCCAAAATAACACAAAATATAAATGGTGCATTGCATCATGTATACAATAAATTAATGACGTAAGATGGCAGGACAAAAAACAAAAGGCCCTTTTCAAGGCCACCGAGTGTTCCTGTGAAAAAATCACGTTTCTTTAATTAGAAGAAAGTTAAAACGTGGAAGTACCTACTTGCATACTGTTTTTATCGTAGTATTATGTTGAAAACGGGAAGTATTTTGTAGAGTTTTTTTCAAACATATTTAAAATCCTTAACAATCCTATGATTTACTAAAAATTGGTATTCTGTAGTTATTATACGTTGGGTATACTACTATATGCATATATTACAGCGAGGTCATTGCGTAACACTAACAATAGAAATGGCTTTCATTTTGACAGTTCAACAACATTCATTGCGTTATTTACGTTGTCAACAACGTATTTGAACATAATTATGAAGCAATATAATATGCAATCACTTTCAAAATTATACAAATTCTGATTAATAGTGTGTAACGGAATTAGGGTACTTGTTCAGACTTATAAGCCACCAACATTTAATCATCGCTTCATAAATTTTACATAGACACGTTTTCCTGAAGCCTTGGTCAGAGTACACCAACAATTTCGCCAGTTAGAATACATTTCAATCATATTTTTTTTAACTAGTTGAGGTCAGTGTGTCGGTGGTCGTGTTCGGTATGTTTAAGGCCCCGTGTAATAGGGGAACGAACTTATTGCCACCAACCAGGCACAAATCCAGACTCAGGGCTGTAACTAAGAAATAACAGATGGAAAAGCCAATAATACTTTGTCCGATCTGGGAATCGAACCCAGAACCCTATGCTCAGCAATAGCGTTTACGACCACTAGACTCACGAGGCAGTCAATTTATTGGTTGAAGTACCTACAGTTTTTAAATTAACTTATTTTTATGTAGGTATAGTCAAGGACGAAGAATATCTACATTTCAGTTTTTGAAATCATAGTTACCTATTTGAATGATTTGTAAAAGAAACTGGCATAAATGTTAAACTGAATGCAAAAAAATTCAATCATTTCGTGTGAATTTCAACGACATTCACACATGTCATCTAAAGTGTGTTAACAATTTTCGTTGCTGACTGTACCTTATAAAAATTAATTCCCAACTTCTAATCTTCTTCCTGAAGGTCAATTATTCTTATCATGCATATGGATTCGTATTATGTTGCTTGTTTCTAGCACTTCTATGTAACCATCTCACCGAGATCATTCCACTGCTTCTACTTCGGAGGCCACATCTAGTAAGTACACAGATCAGCAAGTCTGCTGTTGCGCTTAATCTGGATTGGATGATTTCTCTTATGATAATACACCTTTCCGCAATGTTATGACCTTTTTAAATAGTACATAATGCGTACAATTGTTTAGTGTATACTACGTCCTAGTACGTCTATTAATTCTTGGTGGCGCGGCCCGGGAGCATGCTTCCTCGCCGCGCCACCAAGGCAAGGCTATAATTTCTAAAGTAATTACATTTTAGAATCTCTTTGTAGCGTACGGAAAAGAACAATTTCCGTACAATTTTTTAGTGCACCATATGTCCGGGTACGCCTAATAGTTTCCAAAAACCGTGGTGGCGCGGCCAGAGAGTATACTCTTCAGCCGCGCCACCAAAACTTCGTTATATTTCAGTATTCGTTGAGGTACAATTTTTTTTATTACACGTACCGTATAGTACAAAATTGGTACAATTTATCTAAAAACATGTTTTAATAAATTTCCACTGTGGCGCGGCCAGGGAGTACCACACCGTGTTGGCGATTTCAGCTTTACATCAATTACAAGTCCTTGTGGGGCTTGTGGCTAAGTGTAAGGCTTGTGGCTTACTAATTGTAGCCGCATAAGTCAATCGATCTGGTTAAGCTACGCTTGCCGCGGTTGGTCCGTGGATGGGTGACCATCTTTATACAATGAAAGTCTGACAACCAGTCTTACCAAGGGGTATCGTATTGCCCAGTAACTGGGTTGTTGAGCTCAAATAGGCTGGCGCTCCATGGAAAATTCTGGTGTTCGGCTGCATTCAGTTAAACTGGAAGCTGACCTCAATATAGCTGGGAAAAGACTAGGTAGACGATTTGTCTCACGTCGGGTTGCTAATGCAGGGAAGTTATGAATATCTGTTGCAGCGGGTCAATTTTGCCATCAATAAACCATCGCCACTTACAAAGGCTACGTATATTAGCATAATGAACCATACTATTAGTCGATAGGTACCTATATAACCCCAATTACTACCGATTGCCTGCTTACACAAATGCCTACTTCATTTAATCAAATCATCAAAGTGTTAACGTTTAACTACAGTGATTTGTACTACACGTAGGCACGGTAATAATAAAGTAGCTCATTTTCCTCAATTGATTAAACAATGATGTAGGAAGTAGGTAGGTATCAACCTAATGTTTATTTCTCCTGCATGCCATTAAGAATGTTTACATGGTACTTAAGTTTGATTTATTTCTCCTGAACCCATGGACTTTAAAAATGCGTGGATGAGTTACCCATTTCATTTTATGTCAGTCGACTCCTTATCATATTTAATTTTGTACTAACTTGGCCAGCGGATTCGCTCGCGTATTATGCATATAAACGTCCCTCTTAAATCACTATGTCTATTGAAGAAAATCGCATTAAAATCCGTTGCATAGTAAAAAAAAGCTAAGCATATAAACGCGGGAAGCGACTTTGTTTTATACTATGTAAAGAAGCACTAACTGACTCATCGTATCGGCTCACTACGTGTCTCCGCTTGGTCGCACCTTGTGTTGCTCCGCATCGTTGTTACTGCGGTGAAACTGTCGACAGTCTAGGGCACCATGGCCTGTCCTGCTGTAGAAGCGCAGGCCGTATAGCACGGCACGCCAGCATCAACGATATTATTGGTCGAGCGGTATTAGAACCAAACGGCTTGCTATGTGACGTTGGAAAGCGACCAGACGGCAAATTTGATTCTAAAATTTGAAATCTAAAAATTTATAATTAAGCCTCTATAACTGGGAACATGCGACTTGTAAGAATAACAGATTTACAAATTGTAACTTGTAATTGTAAAATTTTGTGGTAGGTATAGCGACCTGCACCCTAATTGCGAAACGCACAATTTATCAGAATTCGAATGGGATTGAAGATTATTTCTAAACCATTGCGTCAATTGTTCGAATAAATTGTCGGCTCAGCAACGTAAATAACGCAATGAATGTTGTTTAACTATGAATATTAAACCAATTCCTACCGATAAAAAGTTCCGCAATTACCCCTCTGGTGTAGGTACACACGTAGGTAGATAAGATTCTATTTTCTATCACTTTATCGAATATTTCTGAACCTGAGCTTCAGATTATATAGATTATGCAAAATTGATGATGTCCTTCAGAGAGGTCATTTACATAAACGCCTGCTAAAACAATACTGCATTTTAGTCCTATTAGAGCTCGAGTGTTGCATATATTTAGACTATGTAGGTACTTCGGCGGTTTGATGCCAGGATGCCACTAACTGCATCAGACAACATAAAAAGTGAGCTTGTTTTAAATGTTTTAGTTGCAGTCAAGCGTTTTCGTTTATTAACCTTTTCATTCCATTCAGACTATCGTAGTCCACTGTTGGACATACGCCTACCGCAGGCTTCGCCACCACACTCTATCTTCCGAATTCCGTTTCCAGTAGGTATATCCGAGTCACCGTTTTTAATGTCGGCGGTCCATCTAGCTGGGTCTCACACTACACTTGCCGATGCGCGATCTTCACTCCAGAGGGGTAATTGCGGAACTTTTTTCGGTAGGAATTGGTTTAATTTTCAGAGTTAAACAACATTCATTGCGTTATTTACGTTGCTGAGCCGACAATTTATTCGAACAAATGACGCAATGGTTTAGAAATAATCTTCAATCCCATTCAGATTCTGATAAATTGTGCGTTTCGCAATTAGGGTGCAGGACTCATGTGCGTCATTGGGCATCGATTCTTCGACAAACATGACCAGCACACTGCCACTTCAGCTTGTTCGCACTGTAAGCTATGTCGGTAGGTAACTCTGCTTACTTTTAGTGTCTAATTATTTTGGAAAAAATTTAGTTTATTAAGTCTAAACCTGTATGTATAATAACCATCGCGCGACCTAGACGAGTCGATAAAACTGGATAACTGGACACATACAATGTACTAAAATGCATCCAACTGTTGGATGCTTCTAGGGTATTAAGAATACCACATAGAAAATAAATAGATACCTAGCTGGATACATAGATACGCCTGAAAACCATAAACCTGCCTTACCTTCCGCGCAGTTGGATAAAAAGTAATGTAAATATTTTAGTTCAATACCCAATAACTACTTTTTCTAAACACCTAATAGGTACGACGGAAATTTTGTAAAGATATTATATCATAACATTGTAATTACTAATCCACAATACCGTAGTCGGCTATCGGGTCAGTCCGTAACGTTAGGCGTGATAACGCGCAGATAACGCTATCCTCTTCAAATCTTTTAAGAACATTATCATTATGTACGTCATACAATGTGTAATGTTATTATAATAAAGTACAGAGAGGCAGGGACTTTGACGCCCAAACTGTAACCATGAATTTAGCACATGAGTCTAGAGCCCCGCATAGAAAAGTTTCGTCGATTATAAAAAAAAGATCTGGTGTTTCAAAATATGTGGAACAGATTATTTTTGTCACCGGCGCAAAATTTTCTAAGCTAGGGGTTTTAGAATCATGTGCTGCACGCGTAGCATGACCACCGTAGAAATGGGTTTCGTCTATTCTTGGTAGAATAGAGATAGAATTGTCATGCTACGCCCGCATAAAACGGTACAAATCTTTCTATTCTGTTTTTAATCTTTCTACAATCTGTAATTTTGTCTATTCTTCAGTCGACAAAACCCATTTCTACGGTGGTCATGCTACGCGTGCTGGAATTGGAAACCTGAACTTAATCGTTTCAAAATCAAAATCAAAAGTCATTTATTCAAACTAGGCTGAGAGTCAGCACTTTTTGAACGTCAAAGTCACATAAGACAGTCCCCCCAAAACGCCCGCCCTTCGACACTTCCTAGTGCTTTGGCTGGGAAGAAGAAGTGGCGGAACAAACTCCCCAGCAGCACTGCTGTCTGTTAAGTTAGAAGAACTTGATTCTATACAATATTGTATAAGTTATTAATATAATAAAACAAAACATACATTATTCGCCATATGTCAGCTAGCACACGCCATTATACCAACAAAACATTGAAAACTAAACTCAAGCTGAAATGAATAATGAAACAAAAATCGTAAACAGAACTTAAAATCTTACTAAAGCCTCCAGGCATAAAGGGCGTGCCCGCTTACATATACAACGATGCAAAGGATACATAGACACAAAAAATGAAATTAAAAGAAAATAAAAATAAATTAACAAAAGCAGTTAAATAAAAAAAAATAAAAAAAACAATTATATGAACTACCCATATAAACTGTCAGTGTGTGAGTTACAGTAATTACAGAATGTAAAACAGTGTCATAGAAGAAAAAATAAATATTATCTACACAATTAAGTTAGCAACTAGTTTGATAAACTCTAAGTCTGTCCTATGGAGCGAGACCAGCATGTTTCCAAGCGTTCTTATCTTGAATGTAGTCCTCTAATTTATAATAAGCTCGTTTACAAAGTGTACTTTTAATATGACTTTTAAACCTCCTTTCATTTAATTGCAATATATCAGAAGGTATTTTGTTGTAACATTTAACACAGTATCCCATAAAAGATGTATGTACTTTTGCTAATCTGAAAAATGGTTGATCTATCTTGTCTTTATTTCTAGTATTAAAATTATGTCTATCGCTTATTTTATTAAAAAGATGTAGATTTTTTCTTACATACATAATATTTTCGTAAATGAATTGGCAAGGTACCGTCATAATATTAATCCTTTTAAATAGTTCCCTGAGGGATTCGCCGCGACATAGATTATAAATGGCTCTGACAGCTCGCTTTTGCAAAATAAAAATGGATTCAATGTCAGCAGCCCTACCCCACAGTAAAATGCCATACGACATAATGCTGTGGAAGTAGCTAAAATAGACCAAACGCGCGGTTTCTACATCTGTTAACTGTCTTATCTTTCTAACAGCATAAGCGGCCGAGCTTAACCTCCCCGCAAGAGATGTTATATGAGGTCCCCATTGTAATTTCTCGTCTAGCGTGATTCCTAGGAAAACCGTTTGATCAATAAATTCCAGTTTTTCCCCATTCAATAAGATGTCACATTCGCTACCTCTGACATTAGGCAATTGAAATCTAATGCACTTGGTTTTTTTTTTATTAAGTACCAAGTTATTTACCGTAAACCAGTCTTGGACCTGAAGAATGCAGTTATTGACGTCGTCAAGATTTTGAGACCGTCTGTCGATTTTAAATATCAATGATGTGTCATCTGCAAATAACACCATCTTCGGTTGGTTTGGAAGTAGATGGGGTAGATCATTAATGTATACTAAAAAGAGGAATGGACCCAATATCGAGCCTTGAGGAACGCCCATTGCCATTTCAGACCCCAATGAGTTTACGCCGTTTACTTGGACTTTGACCGTTCTATCCTTCAGGTATGATCTTATTAAGTCAAGAGCTGTATTTCTAATTCCATAGTGCTCTAGTTTCAGCAAAAGTGTCTCATGGTTTACGCAATCGAACGCCTTGGAAAGGTCACAAAAGATTCCAATGGCATCTTGTGCTTCTTCCCAGGCGTTAAAAATGTTCTTTATTAGGGTAACACCAGCGTCGGTGGTACAACGCCCTTTGGTGAAACCGAACTGGTGTTCATGAAAGATGGAGTTTTTATTGAAGTGACGTAACATTTGATTGAGCATTAACTTTTCAAACACCTTACTGAGAACTGGCAAAACTGACACGGGCCTATAATTGTTTGGTTCTTTACTATCACCGGATTTAAACAAAGGAACTACTTTGCTGTGTTTCATCAGATCCGGAAAGACTCCTTGGTCTACACTGGTGTTAAATATGAAAGCTAAATAGGGTGCAATGGTTTCAATAATAGAACTACAAAATTTGACAGACATTCCCCAAAGATCTTCTGTTGATTTAATTTTAAGATCTTTAAAAGCTTTTATAATAGCCTGGGGGTTAGTATGCTGAAACCTAAACTCTAAAGGGCATTCCCCTACATTCTTTTTGAGTAAGGTAGCGGAAAGCGCGGGTGACGAATTTAAAGCTTCAGTAGTTTTAACGGGAATATTAACGAAAAAATTTTGAAATTCCTGAGCTATTTCTATATCTGAGTTAATGGGGCCATGTGCAGTCTCTAAATTAAATTCAGTATTACGCTTTTTTTTCCTACCTGTTTCATCATTTATTATTTGCCAGGTAGTTTTTATTTTATCATCCGCTGATTTTATTTTATTGCTAATATAAAGCGCTTTAGCCAAGTTGCAAACACTTTTAAAAATTTTTGAATATTTTGCAACATACTGATGAAAGCTTCTATTAGTCATATGTTGCTTTAGGCCATAAAGTTCAAAAAGTTTTTCTCTGCTTTTACGTATACCTGGAGTTGCCCAATCACTAAATAAAAACTTTGTGCAAATACTTTTAGTCTTTAGTGGGAAACTGTCATTAAATTGCGTGTTTAATAATGAGAAGAACTCGGCGTAGAACTCATTTGGGTCACATTCATTATTAAAACTGTGAACACATAATGTACTGGCCAAAGAATGATTAAATTTCTCTAGATTTTTACATGTCATTGGCCTAAACCTTATTTGAATTTTTTGTAGAGGTATGTACGAGCAAAATGTTACTGTTTGACCACTGTGATCAGATGGCAACTTATTTACAATTTGTTTGTGTAAGTAATCACAGTTACAAAAAATATTATCTATACAAGTGGCAGAAGAAGCTGTCACTCGGGTTGGTTCCATAAAAACATTTGACAGATTAAATGACTTAAAAAGACTTAATAATCTGGAAGTATTTGAGTTACTTTCTAATAAATTTATATTAAAATCACCACATATGACCAGTGACTTACTACTAGTACTAAGTTTCTTTAGCACCTCTTCCATTACAGAATCAAACACAGATAGATTCTGGTAACTTGGAGGTCTGTATACACATACTATAACATGCTTATCAAGCTCAACACAGGACAGCTCAACAGTGTGTTCAACAGACATCCCAATGATGTCTTTTCGTTCTTTCGATTTGATAGAATTTTTAACCAATATTAATGATCCGCCATGTATCATGCGTTTTCGGCTGAAAAAGCTAACTACACAGTAATTTTCATAATTTATTGACTTTACTTGATGATCTTTTAACCAATGTTCAGTTAAGCAAATGACATCAAACTTGGTGTTTTCTAAAAACAATTCTATTTCAAGTAATTTGGAAGAGCAACCTTGGATATTTTGATTATACAATTTTAAAGTGTGTTGCACTCCCTTTGGTTTTTTATTTTCATGACTAATAATGCCAGAAGATATCTTTTTATTATTCCCTAACAATAATTGGTTATTTGAAAGGGTACCTTCTGTTGTCTTATTACCTAGTTTAACGAGTTATCTGGAGTGACCTTCACTACTATAACTGAAGAGTCAAGAATGCCTGTCTGAGTTCCAGCAGGACGAGAAAACTCTATCTGACTGCTAGTGGCCTCCGAGGATGTTGGTATTATAGATTTAGTAGTTAAACTAGGCAACATAGACTCATCACTAACACTATTCCTGGTTATATTAGCTATAATCTCATTAACATTATATGCTATCAACATAGCAATCATATGTCGACATTTCCAAGACAGAGATAAAGCTCTCTGAGTTAACTTAAAACCACTAACAAATTTATTAGTGTCAAAATACAATAATTTGTCACTATGACAACATGTCAACTGGTGAATAGTACTATTCAACCTGTAAATATTATAATTATCAATATCTGATAAAGTATCAGAGTAGGGGAAAGCACACAACATTAGCTTCCCTATGTTTAACTTGAGTAAGGTGTCTACTCCATCCACTATGTCCTTTCTGGTAATACCAGTACTATTACCTAATAGCAAAACCATTGTGGAATAAGTATCTAGGTTTGTGCTTGCAATTCTTTTAATCATTTGATTGAAACTTATGTTATGATAACTATGATTTGTAAAACTGTGGCTAAGGTAATTAAGTAACATTTTTCCAAAGCCTGAACCTAATTCATCACAAAAGAATATAGACTTATTATTACTGTGTTTATTAACACATGGCTCTGCTGGAAGCACCAACACCGGCGGAGACAAGTCAAGCTGAGGCTGAGTAGGTGGTGTTTGGTTGGCACAGCTGCATGACAGGTTATTGGTCAGAGACTCAAAACTCTCAGCATTGCACTTCACTAAGTCTAATAGTTCCCCAGCCTCAATCATTCGCTCACCTAGTTGTTGTTGTGACCTCTCATATTTCTCAAAAATATTGTTTAGCAAGTGTTCCTTTTGTAGAATATCTTTATATAGGAGATTAATATCAGTATCATACTTTTCCCTACATTCATCTAACTCAAGGGTACAACTACTTAAACTTTTTGAAAGGATAACACGTTCCTTTCTGAGGGAAAGATTTAATTTTAAGAGATTTTGTTTTTTAATTGCTCTCTGTGACCGTTTAATTATTTTCTTAATTTTAACATATTTCTTTAATTTATTGTGACTCATAACAATAGGACATAATGGTATGGTGTCGTCACCAGTTAGATCAATTAATACAGCTGGCTCACACACTGATGTTGACTTACTGCCTACCAATTTATAAAATAGGTTATCGGTGATAGCAACCTGTTCACTTACTTTGACAGACTGTGAAAGAGATAGGGCCTTATGGGCTTCACATAATTTCTCTTTTAGTTCTAAAATTTGGTTTAAAGCCAGTTCGTGTGTATCACTGCACTCATGAAATGTTGTCACTTGATGTTGTAATTGACTGTGCCGGTCGGCTAAGTCCATGTGTAGTATGTGTAGCTCAGCCAGCTCACTTTTGAGGAAGGAGTTCTTAGCAATAATGTTTTCCACTTCTACTTCACTGTCCTCCCTTTCCTGGAGCAATTGTTTGCACTCAGTTTGAGACGCTTCTAGCTCCTTTAAGGTAGCGCTCAGCTTCGCTTCCATCTCCTTGAGTGTAGCTCTGCGGGTCATCATTTTGAATGATTGTCAGTCTGGAATGTATAAAGTTAAGCAGCTAAATAACTGTCACAAGAAAAACTGTTTTGTTAAGTGGATAAGTAGGAGGTAGTTGGGAGAAAAATATAAAATAATAAAGTAAGTAATCAATTGAGAGACAGCTGTTACATTTAGATTAAGTTAGTTAGAATTAGATGGGAAAGTTAAACAGAAAAGAAATACTATTGCAAAACATTGCTTTTCTTGTTAATATCTTTCTTAAAACTAGTTAGGTACGTAGCTCGTAGGTAATACAAGGAAAGTTGATTTTATGCGAAAAGTTCGTGACACATTAAGAGGATTAGATATTAGAATAAGAGCCCGTACTGTGCTTATTTTGTATAGTATAATAAGTAATGTTTATTGTCTGGGCGAATGTTTTCGTCATCAATTTTGCTTCCACTAATTGTCAAACAAAAGGAGACATAAACCGTGCCAGTGTGTGATGGACGTAGCTCAGAGACCTGAGCAGTATTTTGTGGAGTTATGTGGTCTGTAAATCATAACTACAATTACTTAAATAAAACAAAATACTCCCCGGGATTGATGACTATTTGAAATCCGTCACCGTTGAGGCGTTGAGTTGACAGCCGGTTCAGATCCCTTTTGTACGAAATATTTCGCGACAAAAACACTGTTTCTTCACTGTATACAATAGTTAATACCTAGGTTCTACTATATTACACAAATTTAACACATTTATAACACTTTTATTAATTTACTAAAACAATTAACCTAGGAGACCGTTTTTTTGACGACCAGCTACCAGTGTTGCCAGTTTTTAATTTATAGCTTCATTTCAGTTTGCGCATCGATACCCTCTTTGGCATAGTGATCGTAAGCGCGACAACTTAACGTGGACTACAGAATTTCCTAAGTATGCTTCCAGTCCGGAAAGTTTCATTAACTCCCTATTAAGAAATTCTAAGTTGCGGACTAGAGTTGGTAAAGAAAAAACAAAAAAAAAAAAAACTAGCAGAATATTGACTTGAATCTTTATTAACAAATGTAATATCAATTTAATTTATAGAGTCATTGAGTATTTGAATACATTCCCGAACAAATCATACTGACAAAACGTATTGTAACTTGTATTATCACATCGCATCTTAAATAGAAACGAATAGTTTTCAAATCTTGAGATTCAACCTCCTTTAAAAAGCACGCCATCTATAACTCACTCTACAAGTACCATCACTGACCCACAGATGGCGTTAAACCTAACTTTAGATACACCTATGTCTTAGTCGCCCAATTAGGGTCCTCTTTCTCATCAATTCCAGCTAAAGCCTGCATTTTATCAAAAGGTAACATCATAGGGTCTGTGGGGGGCATTTGTACTGTAGCAGCGAGTATTGGGGTCCTTCTGCCCTCTTTAAGTAATAGTACTTTGATCAATGATCGTTCTCCGCCTTGTCCAGTTACTGGACGGAACAAAACGTCCGGATTTATATTATCGTCGAATACTTCTTCGATTTTCGTCGGGAATTTCAGTTTGCCGCCCGGTGAGAGGAGGGGTACCTGTAATATGGTATATTTAGAACACTTTTGATATGAGATTATGAGGATAACGATAATAGTTGCAAGGATTCAGTATCAGACTAAATTGATAACTTTATGTCATTGTCCTCGATGACATTGATATATCTGATATCAACTGGTCGCATGCCAACAGCTATGTGTCACTCAGATTAAGGTCCATTTTTAACCGACTTTAAAACGGAGGAGGTTCTCAATTCGTCTGCTTTTATCCGACTTCAAAAAGGAGGAGATTCGCAATTCAACCGTTGTTTTTTTTTTGTATGTATGTTCCGCTTTATCTCCGGCAATTGTGGATGGGTTTCGAAAATTCTTTTTAGATAGGGTATACCTCATAAATTTTATTTACTTTGGTTTGGGTATTTTTGACCTTAAACTCAATAATACGTTTTTAATCCACTTTGTATATCTCGATGACGTTCTACCATTGCCTGTAACTGTTGCTTACATAACAAGTAGTGGACTAGTAGTGGTATAGGTACGAATCGGTGTCGGGTAGGTACTATAACGTAAAATGGACGTCCAAAGACACCATGTTTTTTTTTAATTTTTTTGCAAAAAATGTTTTCAAAATTGTGTTTTGGTGTGAGGCAGTGCCGGACTGGTGCTAAGCCATGGGTGACAGATGACTAGGAAGGGGCTAAAATAATAATAAATTATATCGATATTACCTTGATATAGGGATTGGACACTTTATAGTTGACTGTATGAACATGAAACAGAATAGACAGCCCTATCACGGCTTTATCTTTAGAATTGTTCTCTATTATCAGCGTTACACGGAACACCGGGCCAAGACCTTCCACCTGAAAATGAAAAAAAATAAGGACTTGTTAGCTATTGGGCTTTATAGTCAACAAAAACGTTCTAACAAGTCCGAAAATAAAGGACGTATATGATTCAGTCAGCCTCATTTAGTAACTAAGGGATACAGGGGCAACTAGGGGACAAAAGGGCAACTTGGACCTCACGTGGAATTAACTTTGTGAAGAGACATAGGTGTACATATGAATATAAACTTTAGTTAATAAAAAATTAGGTACATAGTCATAACAAACGCTAGTTTACATTTGCTTACACGAATATGAACATTATACTTATAAATAAAAGGTATAATTCGTATCAATCGATTTCTTTAAATATCAAGGTAAAGTGTAATTGAATCACGAACTAAGGTGATCAAAGGTGGCCAACCTTAGTGCGACTGTCGCAACCCAGTACTGGGCACGCCTCTATCGCACCGGGGTAAGTCCCCTTTAAGGAGTGGCTAGAAAGAGATACCGCAGCCCTGGCATATGGGCAACTGAAGGAACACGGGTGGGTTTTAGTTAGTAAAAGTCTCACACGCCCTCCCGCTCCACCCAGAGCGGGAGAAATCAATGGATGACTTCCCAGCCAAAAAAAAAAGAAAGGTTATCTAAGGTTGGCCCACCGGGTCCAACAACCCTTCGCAAGCCAGACAACACTCTCACATCCTCGCCAGAAGAAACGAGACGCGTCCTTATCGAAACACACTTCCCGGGATGTATTTTCTCGCAAGCAATCGACTGGCAAGATGCAACTCAAACACCATCAGACAATGACTGGTTTTATGCTGGCAAGGTAATCACGCTAGAGAAACTTCAATGGGCCATCCGGAGTTTCCATCCATTTAAGGTCGCTGGCCCGGATGGGGTGTTTCCCGCCCTACTACAGTGGGGTGGAACCCTCATCGCAGAAAGACTGGTGCCTTTAATGAGAGCGTGCCTGGCCTTTAGATACGTTCCCAAAGGATGGAGGGAAGTGAAAGTAATATTCATCCCTAAACCAGGTAAGGGTGACTACACAAACGCCAAATCCCACAGACCAATCAGCCTGACCTCTTTCCTTCTAAAGACCCTGGAAAGGCTGTGCGACCGGGAGCTGAGGGACGGCGCTCTAAAAGCCCTACCGTTGCACGGTAATCAACATGCATACAGCTCGGGTAAGTCCACCGAATCGGCGCTTCATCTGGTAGTTAGCCAGATAGAAGAAGCGATTCATCAGAAAGGGACCTGCCTGGGTACTTTCATAGACATTGAAGGAGCCTTCGACAAAACAAACTTCTCCAGCATCAGCAGCGCCCTCTCCAGACATGGAGTTGAACAGGTACTCATAGACTGGATCACAAACATGTTAAGGTGGATGGATGATTATCTCAGATGCCATTTTGTCGCTAGATGGCGCTAGATCCACAATTTGGAACATTTTCAATTTTTACGCCTAACTTAGAAATCTTTAATAGATAACTTTATTATATGCGAAACCTAGGGCATTAACTTGATTTTTTTAGATAGTCACTGTGCTTGTTAACTGGTCTCATACAAAGATTTGTACATTCTAAAGATTTAGCCGCTTGACTTTACTCTTTACACACACATGCAAAGTAAATAGTAGTAACTTTCGACACCACTAGATGTCGTTTTATTCAAACAGTTTAAAATGAAATTAATATAGGTACACTGTCCCTATAAGTTGTAGTAATGTGACTGAACCTAAATTGTAATGTGTAAATAGTCATCATCTCAGCCGCAAGACGTCCACTGCTGGATATAGGCCTCCCCCTATTTGGGGGGCTTTGCCATAATCACCACGCTTGGCAAGCGGGTTGGCGATCGCAGTGTGATGGTAAAATGCATAGAGAACGCTGCTGCCCATTCTCTAGTAAATCCCTTAGTCGCCTTTTACGACACCCACGGGAAGAAATGTAAGGCAGAAGAAGGAATGGAAGTGTAAATAGTGACGTGTACTAAATAAATAAAAGACTATTTATTACATTGTAAAGCTTTTTATTGTACCCTACTATAAATTAATAATATTTATTTAGTAAAAAGGGGTTAATATTTTCATAAAAATAATGTTTTATTTACTCTCACTACATTTACTTAGATAGTTTCCGTTTGGATTCAAACCATCGAGTCATACCACCATACAAAGATAACATACTTTTTTAAATATTTTGATATTTACAATTATGATTTTGAATTTAGTATTAGAAAGAATTATGTATGTAGATTACAATATAAATAACATCATACGTAACTATATATAACGGCACATGTATCTTACATAACAACACAAAGGGGTTGCTAGCTAACCATAACATTTATTAATGTTTCAAGAATACCTACTTATGATACAATTTTGAACTGCAATAAATATTCTTTTACAATTGAATTGTTAGGCTGGTACCTAAATACATGAGTGAAACTTATCTACACAGAAAAATCTTATGAACTAACAAAATAACACAAACTATACATAGCTACGTGCAAAAATAGCTTATTAATTATTCTATAATGTTCCCACTGCTGAGACTCAGGCCTCCTCTGAACTGTGGTGATGAAATAATTTACACTCAGCAAAGTGCCGGCTTGGATTCGAACCATCGACTCGTACCACCATACAAAGATACTTATAAATATTATAATAAAATATCTTCTTTTCTACGCGCTACTTTTTGCAGTCGCCGCCGCCGCCGCGCCGTATCAGTCTTCTGCTTGTCACTTTTTACTTCCATTTATATAATTTCCGTGCGATCTGAATCAAATGCTGGAAGACGCAGTTTTCGCTGCAACAAATGAATTTACACAGTTTTGTTAGACTATTCTTACTGAACCCACACCTCAGAGACCTGCGGAATAAGTTAGGAAATGAGTAAGACTTATATTTTTATACCTTTTAATTCCTTGATGTCTAGACATTTAGCATTTTTCTCAACTCTTCTCAATATAATTTCTGGCAGTACACGTTTTAAAAAATGTTACCAACTTCGGCATCATAGCGTTGATAACTTCCTCATCCCGGTTAACTTCTATGACAGTCAATGGTTGGGTGACAGATATAAAGCAAATGAAGTAACATTTATTCATTTTGGTAATTCGCAATTGACCCTGGACCTAGAATCAAAATAATAATAGCTGTTAAAAAGAAACAATCCAAGAAATACATTATTTTTATACATACATACCAAGAAATAATGATATTTGTTACACTGAACATTGTGTAAAATATGTTGTACTTTGGTATTGTCAAACATAAACTTCATCACAACAAACAAGCAAAAGCGTACTAATGTAATGAACACAAAAATATGGTATCAAGTTGGGACTTACCATTCCAGATGAAGAATCAAAGTTGTGACCATATGACCTTCTTCAAGTCAACAATACGGTACCCTACCAAACCTGATAAGTTGTCACTTGATGTTCTTTCCACAGTTAGTTGATAAGCTTCAGTCTCTGAATCGGGTTGTGGCCAATCAAAATCAACAGTCTCTACTTGCTCTGTAACAGATTCAACTGTATTGAAGCTAGAGCTGCAGGCTATGGCTTCGTATCGAATTTCTGGTATACCACGCGAATAGGTTTAGGGCGTATCTTAAGCTGTCGAAAGGTTGGACAGCTGATGACGATCTTGAGTTGAATGTGGACTGAAATAAAAGATATGTTAAAAAAACAGTGTTGAGAGACAGAAAAATATTGATAGGTCTGTAGGTACCTAAATACAACAGGGCAAACCGCGGTTTCTTCCACTACCTTCTGTTTCTTGTTACGCCATGCTTGCATGCTTGTTGTTCCTTCGCTTGCTTTCGGCTGCAAGGAAAAATGGCTGTAAACGAAGACTACAACACGAACCAACGAGTATCAAATAACCTCCACTCACGTAAATCTGATTCGAAATCTTATGGGAATCTAATTTACTCACTATAGATCACTAAAAGAACTTCCATGATGTCTTTTCAATACAGCTTGCACTTTTTTCCGTGATTTTCGCGGTCCTGAATACACATGTCGTATACATTTATGCAAGTTTATTAGTCGGGTTCATCTTAGGCAGTTCAGTTGCAATTCAATCTGAAATCAAAAAGAATAATTACAAACAACAGCAAATGTATCTTATTTATGAAATGTTTCAAGAAACAGAAATAACACCACCATCAAGCTGTTGTTTTCAGAGAGAATATCTGAAATTTGTAGTATGTCATGTGACGACAATCAACGAGTGTTGCTAACGTTTGATTTTGTATTTCATCTTCTAAATCTTACACTTTTGTAAAGTTTTAAGGGTAATTAATTACCATTATAATAATACTCTATATCACCTTGAAAATCATTCATTGCACATAAAAATAACACTTACCGTCAATAAAACACAAAAACGCTTCACTTTTGAATAAAAACCAGGGCTTTGAATAACGTTAAATGCTGGAAGACGCAGTTTTCGCTGCAACAAATGAATTTACACAGTTTTGTTAGACTATTCTTACTGAACCCACACCTCAGAGACCTGCGGAATAAGTTAGGAAATGAGTAAGACTTATATTTTTATACCTTTTAATTCCTTGATGTCTAGACATTTAGCATTTTTCTCAACTCTTCTCAATATAATTTCTGGCAGTACACGTTTTAAAAAATGTTACCAACTTCGGCATCATAGCGTTGATAACTTCCTCATCCCGGTTAACTTCTATGACAGTCAATGGTTGGGTGACAGATATAAAGCAAATGAAGTAACATTTATTCATTTTGGTAATTCGCAATTGACCCTGGACCTAGAATCAAAATAATAATAGCTGTTAAAAAGAAACAATCCAAGAAATACATTATTTTTATACATACATACCAAGAAATAATGATATTTGTTACACTGAACATTGTGTAAAATATGTTGTACTTTGGTATTGTCAAACATAAACTTCATCACAACAAACAAGCAAAAGCGTACTAATGTAATGAACACAAAAATATGGTATCAAGTTGGGACTTACCATTCCAGATGAAGAATCAAAGTTGTGACCATATGACCTTCTTCAAGTCAACAATACGGTACCCTACCAAACCTGATAAGTTGTCACTTGATGTTCTTTCCACAGTTAGTTGATAAGCTTCAGTCTCTGAATCGGGTTGTGGCCAATCAAAATCAACAGTCTCTACTTGCTCTGTAACAGATTCAACTGTATTGAAGCTAGAGCTGCAGGCTATGGCTTCGTATCGAATTTCTGGTATACCACGCGAATAGGTTTAGGGCGTATCTTAAGCTGTCGAAAGGTTGGACAGCTGATGACGATCTTGAGTTGAATGTGGACTGAAATAAAAGATATGTTAAAAAAACAGTGTTGAGAGACAGAAAAATATTGATAGGTCTGTAGGTACCTAAATACAACAGGGCAAACCGCGGTTTCTTCCACTACCTTCTGTTTCTTGTTACGCCATGCTTGCATGCTTGTTGTTCCTTCGCTTGCTTTCGGCTGCAAGGAAAAATGGCTGTAAACGAAGACTACAACACGAACCAACGAGTATCAAATAACCTCCACTCACGTAAATCTGATTCGAAATCTTATGGGAATCTAATTTACTCACTATAGATCACTAAAAGAACTTCCATGATGTCTTTTCAATACAGCTTGCACTTTTTTCCGTGATTTTCGCGGTCCTGAATACACATGTCGTATACATTTATGCAAGTTTATTAGTCGGGTTCATCTTAGGCAGTTCAGTTGCAATTCAATCTGAAATCAAAAAGAATAATTACAAACAACAGCAAATGTATCTTATTTATGAAATGTTTCAAGAAACAGAAATAACACCACCATCAAGCTGTTGTTTTCAGAGAGAATATCTGAAATTTGTAGTATGTCATGTGACGACAATCAACGAGTGTTGCTAACGTTTGATTTTGTATTTCATCTTCTAAATCTTACACTTTTGTAAAGTTTTAAGGGTAATTAATTACCATTATAATAATACTCTATATCACCTTGAAAATCATTCATTGCACATAAAAATAACACTTACCGTCAATAAAACACAAAAACGCTTCACTTTTGAATAAAAACCAGGGCTTTGAATAACGTTAAAAATTTGGTATCGTTACTTTCATCGGACGAAGATAACGTTATTAGTAGAGGTCACGTAATGCTTGGTAACGATACTTGGCATACGTTTTACCGGTAACTGAGTACCGTTAATTTTTTATTTATTTTCTTTCATCTCTTTCTTTCGTCTACATTATTGAAGTTGCATTTGCACCGTTTGATTGGCGATGTTGCCGTAGAGCGCCGCCGCCCATGGCGTGCCGCTTAGGTTGCGCAGGTTGACAACAACGCATTAGGTAACGATGTGATAAGAGAACGGTGTGGTGTAAAAGAAGATGTAGTGACAAAAATTGAAAAAAGTATGCTTAGATGGTTTGGTCATGTTGAGAGGATGAATGAAGGTCGGCTCACAAAAGGTATTTACAAGGCAGATGTGAGTGGAAACACCGGGAGGGGACGCCCTAGGAGGACATATAGGGACCTTATTAGTGATATTCTTCAGAAAGGTCAGGTGCGTAGTACTCGCAACCGGCGTGTGTGTATGACCAATTTTATGAACCTAAACGAGGCAAAAGAAGTGTGTAGAGATCGTAGCAGGTGGCGTTCCGTGGTTTCTGCCTACCCCCATGGGAAAAAGGCGTGATTCTATGTATGTATGTATGTAAAAGTATCGATACTAGTAACGTTAATTGGTAACGTTATTTTATAGATTCGATACCAAAGTATCGTTACCCGTTTTACCGTTAAAATATTAACTTTATGAAAATAACGTTACTTAACGATACTTATAGTGTGAATTTGGTAACGTTAACAAGCCCTGATGAAAACTGTTTCACGGATGGCACTCATTTGAATGGTTCTCAGTAGTAGGTAGCACAGTTTTTTTTAAGTAATAATAAACATGGTAAATATCTCGTTTTAAGTTCTAATGATACTGGTGCTTATTGTTTCGTGTGGATTTCATGACAAAGTCTCTTCCGAGCCCCTTTTCTTTAATAAAAAAACCTCGTCGTAAAGTTTAGTTGCTAAATTGGTGTCCAGATTCTTAAATATTATACCAAAATGTTAAATTTTGCGTTGAAGTTATAGTAACACCCACCACATTTGTTTACCATTTATTTTATTGAAATTTCAATGCGTACTATTTTTATTTTTGAATTCTTAGCAAAGTACGATCTTTTAAAATGTATGGTACGATCTTCTAAAAAATAAAGTTGGCAACCCTGCTTGACGCATTTTGTGTGTGCTAATAATACTAGTAAAATAAGCAATTATGAAAAATCAAAGTGGTTTGTCTGTGTATTCACTAATCTTGCTGGTTTCACATGAATTATAAAAGAATAGAAGAATAAATATGATTCAATCAATAGATGTACGTAGTACCTACGTTTCACCATTGTGTAGGTAGCTTCGCTGATCGCCTGATTTAGTTATAACTTACTTATACATCAAATTCTATTCTCTGATTTTATTCAACCCAAACCAATGGATTAGTACCTAAGCGTATCAGAATGTTATCAGTACCTACTTACATACATTAAAAAGATTTTTAAATCTGGAAAGTCGTGTACTAGTAACTACTTACTACATATTTAAACTAGATAATACAATAATTACATTAGTATTGTATCTGTGTGAACCAAGGGCAGATCGCAGAGATATTTTTTTCACTTTATGTAAAGCATTCTTTCTCATTCCATAATAAAAAACATTTTATCAATCATAAAATGTTAACTCCGCGGGCAAACCCGCGCGCCCGGCGCTAACTTGCTAGAAACACAATATTCTGGAAACGATTCGCAAGTTTTCAAGACTCAAGTAATCACGCATTGACGGTATGGCAACAACGCGGTGTGCGCGCGCTGCCTCTAGAATGGCAACGTCGCATTATCGAATTTAAAAGATAAATTCTTTTAAAATGTTCGAATATCAAACAGCGCCATCTATTATGAATGTTTACTAATCGTAAACTCGTAACACAACAGCAACCAACTTTCTCAGTGGTTCTATAAATTTCTGTCAGATGGCGCGATTCAGGTCACTCACACATGTAAAGATTTTTCGTTTTTTATTCGGTCTAATTCTCCTAGAAATACTGTTTTTTTTATAAAATTTGGGCTATACGCGAACATAATACATTATAAAGTCTCATTACAGTTGCTTTTATTCTGCAGAAACTGTTTATTTACCGAGATTTCCACACCTGAAAAATGTATGGCGAGGGCTATCTAGGCATTCACCTTAAGCAAGCGCGTGGTTCGCCTAGAGGATGAGCAGCAGCTGGCCATGATTGCCAGAGGCTGCCCCCAAGGAGGGGTGCTGTCACCCCTTCTATGGAATTTGGTGATTAACGAATTAATCGCCAGACTCAATGCCAATCACTACTACACAATAGGTTATGCGGACGACCTCGCCATCCTTGTCTCAGGGAAGGTGACGAGCACGATCTTTAACCTTACCCAACAAGCACTACGTATCGTAGAGAAATGGTGCAATGAATATGACCTCTCAGTGAACCCCACCAAAACTTAGCTAGTCATGTTCACCCATAAACGAGCTTTAGGCCCCTTCCGCCTACCGAAATTGTTCAATACAGAACTTCAGTTGGCCAACGAAGTCAAGTACCTCGGGGTCATTCTTGACAGTAAGTTAAACTGGAGTAGTCATTTAGACAGCAAACTAAACAGGGCCTGCATCACATTCTGGCAATGCAGGAAAATGATAGGTAAGAGGTGGGGCCTATCCCCCAAAATCATACTTTGGCTATACACCGCAGTGATCCGACCCATGATCACCTACGGGGCCGTGGTCTGGTGGCCCCACACCAAGCTTATTACAGGCTGCAACAAACTTCAACGCATGCAAAGACTAGCCTGCATGGCGGTCACGGGCTGCATGAGGACTACTCCGACTGCAGCCATGGAAGCCATGCTGGGACTACCACCGCTCCACCTGCTCATACAGCAGGAAGCCACGATGGCGGCAGCGCGTCTGAACACAACTAACCTCTGGAGGAAGAGAGACACACATCACACCGCGCTGCTTAAGGAACTCAACAATGAGTTCCCCATTACCAAAGCTATAATTGACCGGGTGCCTAAACAATTCATATTTGATAAAAAATACAAAATCCAGCTTCACGAAGATCGCCGGTGTGAAGGTTTGCGCCCCACTGAGCTGCGCATCTTCACGGACGGATCAAAAACAGACAGTGGCACAGGTGCTGGAGTCTTCTCGCAGGACTTCAACATACATATAGCCACACCATTAGGAGTCCACAACACAGTGTTCCAGGCGGAATGCATTGGGATCACTCTTGCCGCCTCAGCCATCATGGCCAGGGCGGTTAAAGACCACTCGATCCGCATACTCTCAGACAGTATGGCTGTTCTGCAAGCGCTGGACAGTCACTCGATTGACTCTGGGCTAATATACGAGTGCCACCAGCGCCTCAACCAGGTGGGTAGCCTCAATAATATAACCATTCAGTGGATAAAAGGACACAGCGGTTCGCTAGGTAATGATGCCGCCGATGAACTAGCCAGAAGGGGGTCGAGCATGACACCGGTGGGACCAGAACCAATCGCGCCACTCCCCTTTGGGTTCCTACGCTCTCTGGTAAGGAAACGTACCAGGGATCAACACTTTAAGCTATGGGTCGACCAAAGTGAGTGCAGGCAGGCCAAGGAAGCATTACCTGCCATCGATGCCCGCCTCACAAAACAGGTCCTCCGGCTAGACAAACGACAGCTGCGTATGGTTACAGCAGCAATAACTGGCCATGGGTCGTTTAATAAACATCTATTTGTCATAGGAGCTACAGACAGTCCGCTGTGCAGAGCCTGCATTGAGGACGACGAGACAGCAGCGCACGTGCTTCTAAACTGCCCGGCGATCGCCACATACAGGGCCAAGTACTTCGGTAACCCAGGTACCCTACGTGAGATAGTCAGCAACATCAAGACGTTGCTGGCCTTTCTCGAGGAGCTGGGGTGGATCGAATAACCGATTTCCCACCCGTACGCAAAATACGCGCTCAGACGTGGAGTTGCGGACACCAGCCCGTTCTACCTATTACCTATTACCTAAGGTTGGCCCACAGTCAGCCTCGTTTCTACCACTTATCACCACCAAACAGTTTATTTATTTATTTTATTCATAAATAAAGGTTAATTTGTTTCTATCATTTGTGACATATCAATTTGATGGTAAGTAATACATATAATTTTGTTTATACTACCTCAGCGGTAAGTCTCATAGACTCCATAGGGCCTGTCCCTACTGAGTTATCAGACTTCTCGTGCGCTTCCAGTAAAGTCTTCGCAGCCAACAGTCGGAGTCGGTTTAACTCAAGTTGGAACGTCTCGTGCATCACTGTAAAGGGGTTAAAAAAAAATACAATGATCCATATTATTATGTCATGTTCGTGAATGAGCGCCATCAGAAGGGACTAGTCATGTCTTAGCTGCCAGAGCTAATTTTAATTTCTGAATAAGTATTTTATTTCTGTTTTAATTACGGACGCTTTAAATGTGCACGTCTTTTTATATCGTTCTCACTTCACTTTTTAACCTATTCTTTGTAACAATGCTTTAATTCAAAAGCGAGCTCATGGACTTTCTTGCCCGTTATTCTCCATACTAATACGATTTAGAATGGGCAACTTCATCTTTTTGACTGACCGACTCCTTGACAAAAATGTCCGTTCAAAAATGCCTATAATTGGTTTACTTATCCTACTTCCTACTTAACGCGAAAGTTTGTATGTATGGATGTATAGATGTATGGATGTTTGTTCCTCTTTCACGCAAAAACTACCGACCCGATTTAGATGAAATTTGGCACACAGAAGGTTTATAACCTGGAATAACACATAGGGTACTTTTTATCCCGGTAGTATGTTCCCGCGGGATAATTTCCGACCTCCACGCGGGCGAAGCCGCTGGCAAAAGCTAGTTTGATATAAATGCTCATTATAATTAAAAAAAAAAAACATTTATTTATAGTTTATTCTCAAGCTTGTTTCGGGATTTTTCAGTTAGTTTTGGTCTCAAACGAAGGCACTTTAATCGAACCCACTAAAACTTCATACCAAACAATACTAGGGACTGTTGGAATCCGAATCCAGTCGACACTTCATATTCGGTGGATACTGCCTTTTTCCGACACTCACATAATTTTCCCTTGCCTCTCATAGACTGCTCGAGGAACAGTTAGGACTGCTTGGGTATGAGCCAGGGCTTCTGTCCGGTCTGTGCGCTGGGTGATACCTCTACATGTTAGAAAGAGAAGAAGTATACTCACACGGAGCGTTCTCTCGCTCTCTCATAGACTGTTCGATGAACAGCTTGGACTTCTTGGGTATGAGCCAGGGCTTCTGCCCGGTCTGTGCGCTGGATGACATCTGTACACGTTAGAAAAAGAAGGAGTATACTCACACGGAGCGTTCTCTCGCTCTCTCATAGACTGTTCGATGAACAGCTTGGACTTCTTGGGTATGAGCCAGGGCTTCTGCCCGGTCTGTGCGCTGGATGACATCTGTACACGTTAGAAAAAGAAGGAGTATACTCACACGGAGCGTTCTCTCGCTCTCTCATAGACTGCTCGAGGAACAGCTTGGACTTCTTGGGTATGAGCCAAGGCTTCTGTCCGGTCTGTGCGCTGGGTGACATCTGTACACGTTAGAAAGAGAAGGAGTATACTCACACGGAGCGTTCTCTCGCTCTCTCATGGACTGCTCGAGAAACAGCTTGGACTTCTTGGGTATGAGCCAGGGCTTCTGTCCGGTCTGTGCGCTGGATGACATCTGTACACGTTAGAAAAAGAAGGAGTATACTCACACGGAGCGTTCTCTCGCTCTCTCATAGACTGCTCGAGGAACAGCTTGGACTTCTTGGGTATGAGCCAGGGCTTCTGTCCGGTCTGTGCGCTGGATGACATCTGTACACGTTAGAAAAAGAAGGAGTATACTCACACGGAGCGTTCTCTCGCTCTCTCATAGACTGCTCGAGGAACAGCTTGGACTTCTTGGGTATGAGCCAAGGCTTCTGTCCTATCTGTGCGCTGGGTGACATCTCTACGCCAGCTGCGTGCGCACTAAAGTCTGCTGTGCGCTTAAGTATCTTCAGCATTAGGTTGCCGCCTGAAAATTCATGAAACAATAATATATTTCCAAAACTTTTTCAAAATTTGGTCGTTTTTTTTTATAAAAACCCGTCACAAATTCATATACCACTACTTGCTATGTAAATAACAGTAATAGGAAGTTATTATAACATCAACAACACAGTAAGCGGAAAATTACGTATTAATGAAGCTATCTCAAAATATACATATAAGTAAGAATTTTCGAAATCGATCCACAATTGCCGGAGTAATCGCATAACAAAGAAAACAAAATTTAGTCGATTTGAGAACCTCCTCCTTTTAGCCCGGAGCCCATTATCGGTGGGCATCGGTGCGGCTCGGTACAGCTCGGGCGCCTTACGGCGGCTTCGGGTTCCTTAGGCCTGCTTCAGGCGGCTTCGGGCGCCTGAGAGCTGCCTCGGCAGTCGTAAGCATACCTAAGGACGCCGAGGCTGGTTTCGGCAAAACTAAGAAGAGTTCAGGTGAGGACACGTTGCAGAGCAGTCGTAACGTTACGTTGAAACAGTTGTGCGTGTGTATGTATAATGGTGGATTGGGACTTAGTTCTCATTGTTAATCTTGCTGAAAAAGAAGAGAAGCTTAGCTGAACAATGTCATACAGACATTCGTGAGCTTGCACAAGAATAATCAACTTTTCTTCTGTCATCGTCAAATAAAACGAACCTATACGTGTAATTAATGAGGCTGTTGCCTTTTCTTTTCCTCTGGGTATTGTCAAGCTAATGGAGGCGCGCGCGATGAATGTTTTGACTGTTATGCGACGTGTTTGACACGAAAATGCCACCCGAGCTACCCGAAGGCAGCCTCGGCGTCCTTTGGTATGCTTACAACTGCCGAGGCAGCCCGAAGCCGCCCCAAGCAGCTCTCAGGCGCCCGAAGCCGCCGTAAAGCGCCCGAGCTGTACCGAGCCGCACCGATGCCTACCCATAGTGTGCGCCGGGCCTTAGGATCATTTTTTACTTTTAATCCTTTCTCAGCACAAAATTATTTTGTTTATTATAAAAATAATACAGAACCCGTGACACGTTCAGTAATAATGAGTTTATATAGAAGAATGTCTCAAAGTGATGAAAGAAAAACCTCTATGTATGGTCGGTGATCTAGCGTTGGAACTAGTTTTTTTTTTTTTTAAATATTTTCTAAATATGTTGTTAACTCACCTCCAGTTATTATGATGAACACATGTTCCTCTTGTCCCAACTGACCAAATTTCATCACGGACACAACATCTGTAATGAATGCGGACAAATTCATCAGAAATCATCAGTCAATCATACATTACTGAATGCATAATAAGGACCTTGTTCGTCTGGCCAGATAGTGTAGAGGTAAGTGACACTGACTGCTAAGACGGAGGTCGTGGGTTCGATTCCACCCAGGACAAATCTTTGTGTGATAAGCACAATTATTTGTTGTGACTGGGTGTAATTTATCTATAATATGTATGTATTTAGAAATATACTGGTTGCTATAGTACAGGCTCTGCCTAGTTTGGGATCAGATAACAGCATGTTGGTTGTCCTAAGATATTATTGTATGTGTCACGCACCTCTTACAAACACGGTGTCCCTCCGCGCCTTGCCGTCATACAGATGCACGTGGCCCGAGGCCAGCGCGACGCCGGTCAGCGTGACGCCCAGGTGCAGTACTGGCACTAGAGTCATGGCTACCGGACGGTGTTCTAGTGTTAAACACCATTGTTTTTTACCCTGAAAACATTGTTATAGAACAGGTATAATGAGGGTTTGGCTGTATACAGAAAATGGAGGAAACACGGCTTGCGACTAAGTTATAACAGCCGCAAGGGTCGATCGATAAGGTTAAGCTACGCTAGCCGCGGTTGGTCCGTGGATGGGTCACCAATAATAATATATACCCAGACCCCTCCGTGTCTCGGAAACCACGTGTAACCGTTGCTTCAGGTTCTCTTTTAGTTAATCTTAAAGCCCGATAATGTGACAACCAGTCTTACCAAGGAGTATCGTTTTGCCCAGTAACTAGAATGTGGATGTCAGATAGGGTGTCGTTACATTTAAAATACTTAGTGGTATTCAGGCATTCAGCTGCAACCAGAAAGACTGGAAGCCGATCCCAACATAATAGGGAAAAAGCTAGGTAGATGATGACGTTTTGGTGGTGGAGATGATTTTTTCTTTTTTACACGCTTTATATTAGCTTCACTTGTATGTTTGTTTGTAACCGACTACTCCTTATAGCGCGATTTTGACCTACTTTAAACGACCAGATTTCATTCAAACTTTGCACACCTGTCAAGGACCGATGACAATGCAATAATTTCATAAATTTGTGTGATTATCCTTGCCAGGGTTACCAGGACAGCAAAAAAACTGTCTTCGAAAACTACGCTGACATACGTCACAAACTAATTTGTGCCATTATCCTTGCCAGGGTTACCAGGACAGCATAAAAACTGTCTTCGAAAACTACACTGACATACGTCACAAACTACGCTGACATACGTCACAAACTACGCTGACATACGTCTCGAAATTCGAAACACCCTAAAAAATAGAAAATAAATAATAGTTTAACTAAACTAAAAAACACGCTTCCATTGAAAACCAAACTAAAAAGTACAAAAATACCTTAAAAAGCAGCCCACGCTTTTTAAGGTATTTTTTTGTACTTTTTAGTTTGGTTTTCAATGGACGCGAGTTTTTTAGTTTTTTTTAAACGATTATTTATGTCAGGGTAAGATCACTCAACCAGACGGTGTTGTGAGTGGTGGGTTACAGCCTGGTAGTTGGTTGATTGATCAACCAAACAGTGAAAACATAAGAGAGATCATTTTCGTGAAACTTCTTAAAACCCGACGTTGGTAAATTCAACTTTAAACAAGCGCAAGTAATAGGGAAGACGATTAGGAGGCTAATTTCGGTATTGCAATGATTAAAAATTGAAAAAACAATGGAAAAACGTGTTGCGCCAACCGAAGGGCACAAAGATGATGATACGAAACAATATAGAAACCCATAAGACTACTGCACCCTAATTAATTAATTAATTACGTAGGTAACTCATTATCCATCAGAATCTAAATCATTTTGAAAGATATTGCTAGATAATCCGTTCAAACTCAAAGCACTTTTGCTAAAGATGTGTGAGGTCTAGCGTTATCATGATGAAAAACCACACCCCTTTCTGTTGATTAATTCCGGCCGCTTTCTCTCAACTTCTTGTTTTAATCTCATCAGTTATTCGCAGTAGAGTTCAGAATCGATGGTCCTGCCTGGTGGTAACAGCTCATCATGAATAATGCCCTTCCAATCCCACCACACACACAGCATCACCTTGTTGCGAGTTAACCCGGGTTTCGCCACAGTCTGTGAAGCCTGACCGGCCTTTGACCACGACTTTTTTCGCACGTTCTTCTATCAGCTTCTTCAAAAATGGTTCGGTTTCATTACGTCGTAATAAAGAATCACAAATGAGTACACGGTTCATTAGGTTTCTTTCAGTGAGCTCGTGAGGTACCCAAATGTCGAGCTTTTTTGTGTACCCAGTTTTTTTCAAATGCGCCAAAATTGTTTTGTGGTCAATTTTCAGTTCTTCAGCTACGTCGTAACTACTGGTATGCCGATCTTGCTCCACTTTTTCAAAAATGGCATCCATTTTATCCGTAATAGGGCGACCAGAGCGACGTGCATCTTTGACATCAACATTTCCGGTTTGAATACGCTTAAACCAAATTTGTGCTACTCTCACAGACACTACACTAGGTCCATAAACATAGCAAATTTTTTTCGCGGCTTGCGTTGCTTATTTACCTTTTTTGTAGTAAAATTTTAAAATGTATCGAATTTCTTCATTAGATTCACTCATCTTGACGGTACGAAAAACAAATGAAAATCACACATTTTCCTAATTTGAATTTGGAATTATGTTCTTTAAAATTTAAACTTTCAATGATACCAAAACCAGCCAGATACAAATAGTATAGCCAAAGAGAATTTATTACAAGTTCATACATACTATAATGCGAAAAGACTTTTTCCCCAACCTAATATAGTAGTAATAGTAAAATAAAAATGGTAGTATGGTGGTGGTGGTATGGTGGTATAATATGTATGTATTTAGAAATATATAGGTAAGTATGTTTATCAGTTGTCTAGTTGCCATAGTACAGGCTCTGCCTAGTTTGGGATCAGATAACGGTGTGTTGGTTGTCCTAAGATATTTATTTATTTTATTATTTATTTATTTCAATTAAGTTTTAATTACAACCTACAGGCACTTTTGAATTGTCAATAGTTTAAGCATTTTTGAATTGTCGTTGCTTCATACTTTTGAAGAATCTGTTTGCTCAATAACGTAAATAACGCAATAATTGTTGGTTTGAACCGTCAAAATTAAGGCCATGCCTACTATTAGTATGTTCCGTAATCACCCCGCTGAACCTACCTTCTTGCTATAACAGGCCATGGTATGATCAGCACATATGACCATGACGCTACTGTCAGCCGTCACCACGTCTATGGCGATGATGTGGTCATCAGTGTTGAACAGTAACCGACCCTCAGGCCAATCTCTTTTTAAAACGCATACCGACTTCTCTCTGAAAACAAGGAGTAAGAATATATAAAAAGCTTGTGTTCTTTGCAGTAAAAATGATAAGTTGAAAACCCATGCTGTGGTAAAAAAAAGATTGCCAAACAACCTACATTTAATTACCAATAAAAATAAAGATAGCGCATGATGAAATTAAAAAAAAATGCTCTACAGCTAAGTTATAACGAGGCCACCCAACTGACTTTTGAGTACCTCCACCTTGTGCAGACTTTTCAAAGGAAAAGGGAAAATCCAAATAGACCGACCTATGCCTATGCCATAAGAATTCTTCCCCTTTTCTTTTACACTGCCTCGTTGCTCTAGTGCAGGGTTTCTCAAACTTCTGGCTCCACGTACCCATCAATTTCCATTCAAGTTTCCAGATGACAGCGAAACCCCAACCCCCCACCCCCCCCCCCCCCAAAATAAAAGAATAACATTGTATTTAGAATAAAATAAAGTTTATTAATTGAATAAAAGGTCACGCGCACCGTGTCATGCCACGAGCGATCGACAGTCGCGCGCCTTCATGCTTTCCGTACGCGCCTGCCAGTCACCCAGCCGCCATTACGTAAATTTAGTCGCGAACCCCCTACCGTCGCATGGTCCTAGGGGTTCACGAACCCCACTTTGAGTAACCCTGCTCTAGTGGTTACAAGCACTCATGGTGAGCAGGAGATCTTGTGCTCAATTCCCAGGTCGTGTAAAGTGTTATTGTGTTTTTCTATCTGGAATTTCTGACTAGCAGCCCGCTCTGGATTTATGCGCGGTTGACGGCAATAGGCTCGCCCCCTATTACATGGGCGAAATGTGAGTGTACTACAGGCACACCTCTACCCAACGCTTCGAGGAAACAAGGCGTGATATTTATGTGCATTTTCAAATATCCTAGGTACCATATCTCAGCAATGCACCACAATGAAGTGCTATCAACATTGTGCGCAGATGTGAAACAAAAGCAGTGTTTATAAAAGTGCCTTCAAAACTTGAATAGCAATAAGTCACACCTCGTAGCTATAGTTATTCTGTAGTCGACACTATACAGTCCAATTGTTATCATTTGGTATGGCGTTTTCTTTACCCCACATATTTTGGCCTGAACAAATCAAACATTACAAATATATATAAAACGAAACCAAAACCGTACTATCGCCTTACAATGCGAGACAGTTGGACAGATGTTTAACAAACTAAATTTTTAGGGCAAGGCATAAATTCTGTTGGAAAATTTACTTCAACTGTGCTTCTGTATATTGTGTTGGGTTTGTAGTTTGGCCAACTAATGCCAACTCTTTTTGGGCACTTCAATAGCTTTATTATCAACCTTTCTCTTAATTTACTCTTCCTCTCCTTAAATAACTACCAACAGTAATTTGTATCTTAAGAAGCGACGCGCGCTTTATTTGTGCTATCCAAATATACAAACACGCCGTGAATGTTTGCGTGAACACGACACAGACACACATACCTACTTCCGATTTCGTCATTGTCCTGGACGGTACCGAGAGTTCCTGAGTTCCTGTTCCTGTCCACACATGTTGACGGTGTTTGTAGACTAATTAAGCACAAGTAAAGAGCTCATTGCTTCGTGAGTAAAAATACTATACATATCTCTCACGTCACATTAATACTGACCTGAGACAACTGACTAAAAGTCTGTGGATCCAATATTATTACGTCTCCATCCTCTGTAGCGATCACAACACAGCTCACAGAGCACTTTTCAATGGAGTGCATCTTCAGTGTACCAATGCATACAATCTCTGCATTGTTCTTAATTGGTAACTCTGTGTTAATCTCCAGGTATTCCAACTGCTGTTCTGGTGTAAGTGTTAAGATATATTGTGACTCGGGTGTTAGAGTTTCATGTGGAATTGCTGTGAGGCTGTCCATGAGGGGTTTTATTGCATCTATGTTGTGATTGATTGGGTTCATTAACTGGAAATATTTGAAATACATGTTTTAGTACTCTATTTATTTTTAACTCACATTAAGTACATTATACTTTTAAAACTGAATACAATACATTTATTTTTATTGCATATAATGATAATGATGATGATGGGAGCAAAAGTTTTAGCGAAAAAGCTAGAAAATCTATTTAAAAGTACAAATCTAGGGGAAAATCATTTAGTGCCAAAATGGCTGTGAACTGAAGACAAGTTTATTTTTTGTGTTTGTCTTCAGTCTCCAATCCTTTTTAGACATGGTACCAGCTAAAGCTTACCAATTTTCTGTGTCAGCCGCCACTATTGAATTTTGCAAAATTGCTGTTTGTTGTTGAATTTAGCTCTGGTTTATATTAGAGGGTTTGGTTTCTGCACTCAGTCCTTCAGGTGGACCTTTGTGCGTGGGCCATAGTGGCTATGAGTGGTTATTCCAACCAGCCCACCTCACTGGAGAAGTTGAATATATCTTCAGGTCTATTAAGAACTTCTGTGTAAGGTCTAGGCACCCCAAGAGCTTCTATCGTAATCTGGGTGATGCCAGTGCATTAAAAGTGCACATGCACAATGGTTTCCTAACCCTCCATGCAAGCCTTGTATAGAGGTCTGACTGTTATGCCTATTGTGTGGAAGTGTATGTTTAGCGATGTGTGAGTATCCAGCCATTCCTGTCCAGGGAAAATAAGTAGGATGCTGTAATAACAAAATTACCAACCTGCTTCCAAACCTCCATCTCACACATACTAAGCTCAGTGGACGGTAGATAGTACTTATAGAACAGCTTCAAGTTCCGGTACATGAACACACAGGAGCTGTATGCTACGGCCACAATAGGGACAGACCGAGGAACTGTCTCATTAATATAGAAGCCTACTACCCCCAGAGGCAGGTCTGGTAATACTGTGTCTGATATCTGCATGGCTCCTTTGAACACCTGCAAATGAAAATAAGAATTGTTTTACGACTTTTCAAGAAGTCACAGGATTTTAAACATCATCATCAGTAGCCTACAATGTTCCCACTGCTGGGACACAGGCCTCCTCTTGGTGAGAGGGAGTGGGTCATAATCCACCACGTGTGCCCAATGCAGGTTAGTAGATGTCACATGTCTTCAAATTTATGGTTCTAAGACATACCGGTTTCCTCACAGTGCTATCCTTCACGCAAAGTAAAGAGCCTGCTTGGGTTCAAACTCACGACAAAAAAAAAATGTATTTCTTTTTTGCTCTTTATTAACTTGGACATGGCTAAACGATTATACAAAAAGGAAGACATGCCAGGCGAAGAGTAATTTACTCTACCTGAAGCAATCGATTCGCCACGCAACTTTTATTGTTTACTAGCTGACCCGACAGACGATGTCCTGTCTCTTTGTTGATATTTGAGCACGCATTCTGTCAATTCTATGTCAAATGTCATCATGTTACATTAAAAAAGTTTACATTGTCCTATTATATGGTTGTTAAGTATTCTTAAATAAGTGTTCTTAAATTTTCTAATTTTCCGCGCAATTTTTTAATTTTTTTCTTTCATAAGAACCTTCTCCTGATAATTACAAACAGAACAAAAAAAAAAAAAGTGAAATCAGTCCAGCCGTTCACGCGTGATGTCGTGACCAAGAGAAATAGGGATTCATTTTTATATATATAGATAGACTTCGGTTATTCGCCACCAAAGAAATTTAAGATACCTACTTAAATGATTTTATGTTTTTGTTCGCCAAGCATCTGTTTGAGTGACTGTATTCGACTTACCTTTAACTTAGGCCCATCCTCTCCTCGTCCGAAGTCCCCGACTACGAGTTTAACCTCGTTATCATTGTGTAAGTCCAGTAATGCCAAGTTTTGAGGCAATGTATTCAGATCTGTATCATCCGTTCCTACTTCTACGTCTAACCAACGAGTCATGCTGCCCATGTTTCGCATTAGATATAAAAATTGATTTGGTTCATAAATATTTCAGGGTTTCGTCTAAAACACCGCTTATTTACGTTTATTGTTGTCATGGCAACTATTTGAAAATATTTTGACAGTGTCACTAATGACATTCAGTTAAGCTTTAACGCACTCCAAAACTCTGAATAATTATCTAAATGTCCAAACTTATCACATTATGAATGGAAAAACATTTTTTATGCACAAACACAGAATACATAATAGTAAGAGTTGTACAACCTAATATTTTCACATATATGTCGTGAAAACATGCTGCAAAAATTAAGAATTTAATTCAGCCTACCACTATGTGCATAGCAGCCTTCACAAACACACCTTAATTGGTGCGTTCAAAACTTAAATAAATAAATTCTAATTTATATAGAAACATGATTTATATAAAAATGATCGAATATATAGAGAATATTGTAAGGAAATCAACTGATACAAAATTTTGAAAAGAAATTCAATAATTGTGCAGTAAAAAACGATGAATCGTTAAAAAGAGTGGTAGAAATAATTTTGCATATTCAGAATAGAAATTCAGTAAAAATGTTCCAGGTTTTGAATTTCTGTCCTTGTTGACGTTTAATGTATGTTTTTTTATTTTATTGTTTGTGTATTTTTACAATCGCGCAAGGGCACATGATGTTGTGTGCTTTTTGTTTAAGTTTTATTAACTCATGAATTACTATAAACTTTAAATAGTGATATAAGTTCTTAGTATAAGTATGTCTAATAACTTTCTGGTTTAGTTTTTGTGTTGCTTCGCGAATTGGCGTCCAAGGTAAGTTTGTTTTGTATAAACTTTACAACAATACAATTATGTTTTCTTATTAACTACGTTTTGCAATCGTTTTAGTAACATAAAGAAATGCTATACATAATCATAGTTTGCAACAATATTTTTCTGTTGTAGTTTCTTACCTACTTATTTATTATTATGATTGTTTTATTTATTTGAAACTATGAATGAAGAAGTTTAGTTGAACCGAATTATTAGCTTTACCGCGAAAAGAAGAGACCGAAGAAGTAGTAAAACAATTGTGTAAAAGAATACTGAAGACTGAAACTACACTGATTGAGTGAATAATGGAGAAATAAATTTGAATAATACCATTTTTTAAACATAAGTTTAAAGTACCGAAGCGCTCCACTTAGCTATTTCTTACTGAAATAGTACATTACAAGAGGTGTATGCATGTGTAATGTGTATGTGTGTGCATGTGTGTGTATGTGTGTGTTATTGAATGGCATGCTAAATGTTCATCAATAAAACACTGCTTATGTCACACATTTAATGCCATATTCTATTATATACCTTGTGTGACAAACCCACACATAAGCCATGCTTTTCTGTGATTTAAGTAGTGATAAAATGGACTACTTAAGTCACATAAAACCCTGACGTAAGTGGTCATACAAAGCTATCAATTAAAATTGAAGGTTTAAGTAAATAAAGCACATAAGATTAGGCATGATACTGATGATCTTTATCATGCCTAAATTATCAAAACCTTGATATACTTCCTATATAAAGTTAAATATTACTTTTAAGTACCTGTAACCTTCCATTTAGATAAGTAAATTATTATTAATAATAAAATTATGTTATTTATGCTAATAATGTTTAGTTATAACGAAAAAAATCTTGCTGCTGTTTGTACTTACAGTAGAACCATAAACTTACAACCTTTATGATACCAGAAACATTTATCATTCTGCTTAATAATTTCGTTTAGTACATAACTAGGCTAATTTTCAAGGTCTGCCTGCTGTGCTTAGAATAGTTACCTACTTAATTTAACTGCAAGAATACTTGCAGTGTTTATTAATGAATTAAAAACGAAAACTTCAATGTAAGCTTCTCTTAGAGCTCTTACACACGAGTGGCATGTTACCAAGGGCAGGTAACTGAAGCCGTCGACACGCGATTATGACGCTGATCCTTAAAGATGGCATGTCGCCGGCGTCGACGGCTGCCGCCGACACGTATCGACGGTAGCAATTACCTTTGCCATTTTACATGCCGCTCGTGTATAAGAGCTCTTATTGGCCAACAATGTTAAAATAATGCCAAAATATCAATGTTACCAGATCTTTCAAACAACTCATCTCTATGTTTATAAATATTGCTTAAAGCTAAGGGCTGTCAAAATGCCTACCAAATCTTATGTAACAACTTTTCTCTTTATTTATAAACATTGATTAAAGTTAACAGTTTTTTAAACATCTCAAATGTATTTTGCTAATCATTACTTAACTTATAGCTATGCTTATAAATAAACTCCTTACGTTGCAATAATAATATGCATAAGTTGAAAATTTTCATCATTTCGGCCGAAAGACGTCCACTGATGGACATAGGCCTCCCCCAATTTGGGGGTTTGCAATAATCGCCACGCTTGGCAGTCGGGTTGGCGATCGCAGTATGGTGGTAAAATGCATAGAGAACGCTTCTGCCCATTCTCACGTAAGTCTCTTAGTCACCTCTTACGACACCCACGGGAAGAACTGGAATGCAACTATTCTTTACATCCGGCACCACATGACACGGAACAGTTTTCTTTAGTAGTGAACTGTATTATTTTATTAGGTAAATGACTTAACACACATTTAAATATAGTTCTGGTTCATGGTATGTTTGTTCTGTTGTGTGGTCAGGTCATTATAACATGTGTCATTGATTGTCCATAGTACATGTAGATACCATACTCAATTCTATGGGTGCTATTTACTAAAACACATAATTCATTCCAAAACTAGGTTTTCCCAAGAGGGTTTTCCTCTATTTTCGTATAAAGAAAAATTCAGAAATTTTATTTATCTCCTATGCTTTGTTGCGTGAGAGCCTGAAAGGCAATGCCCACCAGCCGGTCCGCTATTATCCTGTTGCTTGCAAAACAACAAGCGCGCAAACGCAACGCTACCCGCAGGTGCAAAATCTCGCGGCGATCTCAGCTGCGGCCTGCAACTGTACAAAAACATAATATATCATACATTGCCAAGACACTGGTTCAATATGTGGACATCCTTGAAACTGGACCTCCTTTTTGTTCTTATAGGCACACCACTGCATAGTTTCGGTTCTAGTAGAGCAGAAATAATAGGCCTCATTTATTTGGCTCATCGAGCTTTACTTATAACTAGCTTTTGCCCGCGGCTTCGCCCGCGTGGATGTCGGAAATTAACGCAGGAGGACGTACTACCGCGGTAAGATGTGTTAATTCAGGTTATATTATAGGTAATAGCTGTTACCCGCGACTTCGTCCGCGTGGTATTTAACAAAAAAGTTTTCATAAAAACTGTCTTTGAAAACTACGCTCACATACGTCTCAAAATTCAGCGTGTTTTTAGTTTTTTTAAACTATTATTTATTTTTTCTAAAATAAAAGTAGCCTAAGTTACTGCTTGTTACATCAGCTATCTGCCAGTGAAAGTTCCGTCAAAATCGGTCCAGCCATTTCAGAGATTAGCCGGAACGAACAGACAGACAGACAAAAATTGTAAAAAATGTTGTTTTGGTATATGTACCGTGTATACATCCATATACACTTAGTAAAAAGTAGTTATTTTAATATTAAAAAAAGACACTCCAATTTTATTTATTTGTATAGATTTATAGCAGTATATATATGTCGTAGGATAATTTGATACTTCGAATCTTCGCGAAAATCCTAGGGGTTTTGCGAAAACGCGGATAATTAGACATAGGCGAAAAATTATCAAATCTTACTGGACAAAGTCAGGATTTTTGCGAAAATACTCGTTATTATAGCAATATTGCGAAACGAAACGCTGGCTGTTATAAAATAAGAACGCTGATTGGTCGGTCAGCGCGTTCAATAAGAGATCGTCTCTGATTGGTTGACGTCTTAAATGTCAATCATTTGTTGCCGCACGTTATTTGTTTACGTTTGTGTCTGAGTTAAATTGCAGAAGTGTTTTGTTTTTTATCGTAAATAGTGTACCTACTTGGACTTAAATAAAGTGGTAAAATCAATTTAGTGATTTTTCTTTCTCACCTATTCTAAACCTTCATAACTCTATGATACAATACTTGAAGTTAATCATCGGCAAACTAGGAACCAATTAGAAGTCAGCCAGCAAAATTGTAGCCAATCAGTGTTGAGCACATCAAATCTTACTATAGTAACGAGTATTTTCGCAAAAATCCTGACTTTGTCCAGTAAGATTTGATAATTTTTCGCCTATGTCTAATTATCCGCGTTTTCGCAAAACCCCTAGGATTTTCGCGAAGATTCGAAGTATCAAATTATCCTACGACATATATAAACCCGCAATTAAGTCACGCTTTTCTGTGACTTAAGTAATCCATTTTTACACAGAAAAGCGTGACTTAAGTTTAGGTCATACGTACTATAAAATAGTATGCGATAAGTGTGACTTACGTAGTCCATTATTGCACGCGTTTAGCTAATTTCACGCCGTGCATTAACGGACTATTTAAGTCATATCGTAATGTACTATTTTTACATAGTTATGATTATGAATTACTGTTATTATATTAATTTACCCCCAATAATTCGAAAGATGGCCGCTCCTCTTTAAGGTTTCGGGCTTTAAATATCCAGGAAACTTCACACAAAAATACACCCACCTGCATGCAACACAGGTGTACCAACAGGCTCTGCAACAATATTATTCTCGGTAGCAATCAGAGAAATTCCTCGATGACTCATCGTGGTGCGGAAAATGGTCGCCACTCGCTCCTCGCTAGGCGAACGAGTGGTTCAGCGAGTTTACTCTTAGTTTATTTGGCCTTACTGTCTGGACGCTGCGGAAGGCTGATTCACTAACCTGTTTTGCTATCGAGGTGTCGCGCCTATTTTGATTTTTCGAGTTAATAAAACTTTGAAATTGTTGCCGCAAACGATTCGTCGCTACACACCTTCGAATTTCGAAGAAAGAGGCGCTAATTACACGCTTTATATTAGCTTCACTTGTATGTTTGTATATTTGTATGTTTGTATGTTTGTTTGTAACCGACTTCTTATAGCGCGATTTTGACCCACTTTAAACGACCAGATTTCATTCAAACTTTGCACACCTGTCAAGGACCGATGACAATGCAATAATTTCATAAATTTGTGCCATTATCCTTGCCAGGGTTACCAGGACAGCAAAAATACTGTCTTCGAAAACTACGCTGACATACGTCACAAACTATCTACGCTGACATACGTCTCAAAATTCGAAACACCCTAAAAAGTAGAAAATAAATAATAGTTAAAAAAAAAGCATGGGGTGCTTTTGAAGGTATTTTTTTATTTGATATCAGGCACCCCACGCTTTTTTTCCATTATTTTCTAGTTTTTAGTTTGGTTTTCTATGGAAGCGTGTTTTTTAGTTTTTTTTAACTATTATTTATTTTGTAATACAACTAACAAACTACTGATTGGTAACTTACGGTAAAATAACTAAGTAACCCTTTCGATCGGATGAGATTCCCCAAAGTTTATTGAAGTTCAAAAGTCTTGAAACTCTTATGATTAGCTGTATTTTTAGGTCCTTAAACTTTTCCGCCCACGCTTTAACGGTCTTAGGCCCTAAATCGTCGTTAATCACAGCATGAATCTCGGAAGACCCGTTACCTAAATCAAAGTTCGTTGAGCACAAAAATGGACACTGCCAAAAACATCTTCCCAGAATTGTACCTGTAATTAGAAGTTAGGTATTCTTGACAGTTTCTCAATTAACAAGTTAGGGTCCTAAAGTTTCTTCTAAACAATGACGCTGGTCGACGACCTCGAGGACCTTGCTGTTACATATTTGGGTGAACAGTCTTTTACTTCCTACGCACGTGGCTTGTTACCATGTTTGGTAGAGGTTTATACTTGATAGACAGGCAGACAGACCAACAAGAGTCTCGGGAATTTGCTATCGTTACGTGTTGCTTTTACAAAACACGAAGATAAAATAACACTTTAAAGAGCTGTATTGAGCGACATTGTATAATTTGTGAAATGGAGTGTTTAAACATCCATGTAGGTTTTGGTTCAAACTTACATAATATGCTCAAATAACGATTAATTTAAAGGCAGATAATTCCATCTAAAGTTACAATTAGCAGGACCTTTGATAGCCTCCGCTTCCACTAAGTTCCTGCTTTGCTGCTGCACATTACCAAAGTCCTATATTAAACCTTCCCTACATTTGATATAGACGTGACGATAAAAAATTGAAGCCATCAAACATACGGACACTTACATCTAAATTGTAGGTAACATATTATATCATATCTCTATCATTCCCGCCTGCATAATTTAAGACAGGCGGGAATTGGGGGTCGCGGGCGCTCAGAGTGGGAACTGTGTCCTCCTACTGAGTGATCTCAGGGAAGACGGCGTACAGTGTTCCCGTGCTGCCACGCATACTTGCACAGCTAGGTTTCGGGAAGATCTCTTTACGGTCTCCCCTGAGATGTGCCCTAACAGGCGTTGCACAGAGGGATTTTAGATCGGTCTTCGGAGAGGTGATGGTCCCCCCTCCTCTTCCATGTGAATATGCAGCACCGGGATGACCACTGGGTTGGTTTTAATGAGGTAAAAATCCTACACCTATTTCCCTGTCTTATACCCAAAGCCCAGGCGTTTTTAGGCCTTTTATTCTCTCAAAACTAGGCTTCTATCATTAAAATCTTCACGTATACCACACCCATTCAAACAGAGATAAACAATCAGTTGAAGATATAACATTAGATTACAATTACTATAATTAGAGCACACGTGGGCATCAAGTACTCAGCGTTAGCCTGCGGGGGCTTACCGAAGGAGACAATGAGAAAGCGGCCTCGATAACACTTGTGTAATAGACCCGCCGACGACCTTACCCTTGTTTATGTAGGTAGCTATTTGTTAAAACATTACAATACCGACGTAATTGTTATAAGACTTGGTGTTTGAATGATAGCGGCTAGTCCACGTAAACACGTACGTAAAAGTATCGTGGCGAGGTTTTATCGCGCACTGGATTTTCTACTTCTACCTACTGGACTAACCTTCGATTTTCAGTTTCATTTGTCTTGTCAAGTCCTGTCCAAAGCCTGTTCTGACAAAATTTGTACGTGCCTAGTTTTCGCATTAACACACGAGGTAAGAAAATTATCTCTTGTCTTTGGCTTTTTCTTGTTTCTCTATTTGGTTCCACGAAACTCCTAAATAATATTTCAAATATGGTTTTCAGTTTATGTATCCAAATCCAACTAAGGTCTAGTTCTGGGAAGGTCTTCTGGATGCATTTTCTAACCCAAAACTCAAGAGACGTACAAAAATTACAAATGTCTAGGACCTGGAATTATCCAGCATCGATTCGTGTGAATTTGTTTTCGTTAATTTTCTTTGACTGACCTTTGCTTGCTTGACTGATCCGTGAAATAATTAATTTCACAGATTTTAATTTGATTAAGTTTTTACACATTGAGTAGATAGAGCTAGGGTGTAATTCAAGGACTTTTGACATGCAACCTAAATAAGTTACTGCACGTTTGCCAAAAAAATAAAATAAAAATGAATCAGTTCGAAATTATGATGATTAGATGCTAGAAAATGAATCTAAGCTTACTACTATCACGCATATACCTAATGCACTGGTCGAGTGCAGCATTTAGGTCAGCCATGATCACAATGGATACCTAATACATAAAATATTTTAACAATTACTCATGTTCTGTAATTATCTACCTAAGTAATGACTAATAGCCTACGTTTATTGTACTTAACAATCATAGTGTGATAAGCATAAAATCTTAATAACAGTAGGGAGGTACCTAATTGTCACTCCGTAGATAAGTGTTGCTAAAATTAAAAACAATTGATTTCTGCCATTCTGCCAAGGTTGACTACTGTTTACTTGTCGATGCCGATTCTTACGTGCCTAAGTTATTGTGTCTCAAGCCGCAGTCACGGTGCATTCCTGATTAGAGATGGACGGTTGCCGGCACAATCATGATGTTACTCTATTCAACGTATTGGGAACAATGGTTGTCGATCTAAAGTAGTGTAATTCGCATTGTCATCAGCACGGTGTTCTATGAAGAAACGATCATCAGAAATAGGATTTCTTCTTTCACGTTGATGGTACGTCTTGTAAAATTACTTGTGCCCAGTAGGTGGCCACGTTAATCGCAGCATCAGTTTGTAGGTCCTCTGGTGTAGGGACACTATGCATCAAGTGGGCCATGGTCTGATCAGGTACGGGTCTTACAACTTCATCACATCTTATTACTTCGCTAGGAAACTTAACCAGGGGGCTCTTCAACCTAATTTTAATTCCAATCTAATGCAAATACGATTCCAATGTTAATTTTGCATACACGTAATTCAGTACTATTGAATACAATAGTGTCAACATTGAAACAACAACAAAACCCGATCTCGAATCCACTTAGTTCTAAAAAATGGTCACCCAATTTAAACACATTTTGGCGCTAGTGTCGAACTCAAGAATACGAAAAGTTCCAATTCCACTGTCAATCGATCGGAATTAAAATCAAGAGTAAGCACCCTGGGCGAGCATTTTGGGGGACCGTCTTATGTAATTTTGTCGTTCAAAAAGTGCTGGCAATCAGCCTAATTTGAATAAAATACTTTTTATTTTGACTGAAACTGTCTACAGTAGACAGTTCTTCTCCTAGATTTTTGAACGGAAATCTCGTGAAGTCATCGTAAGAAAATCAAGAAGATCAATACTTACGAAACCAATCTTGTTATATCGGTAATCTAAATTGCTTACCTTCAATCCGTTATTTGTAGCTGTAATGTGCGACTAACAATATTAGAAACGCACCACGATCGATAATTTAAAGAAAATCGGATTGCTTTAAGTAATTAAACTAACTGTAGAAACATTCTGTGGGTAGTCAATCACATCGGAAAAGATGAATGAACTTCGGAAAGAAGATGGCGTTTCAACGGATGGAAGCTTTGTCATTTTTGCTTAATGCAAAAAGAACAGCAAAGGAAATTACAACGTTCATCCTAGTCTGATGATGTACCTATTGGAATGTGCATCATCCGCAGCCCATTACCTGCATAAGTACTAATAACTTTTATACTTAGGTAAGGTAACCAGTACTTAATAATAATTTAAAAAAAACAAAATCAGGATAGCGTGATTGATAAATGAAATTATTGTAATGAACAAAAGCGTGGGGTGCTTCTTGAGATATTCTTATAATGAATCCACTTTTATCAGTATCTGTCGATAAAATATTCACATCATTTGATAACAAGCACCCCACGCTTCTTTATATTTCCTTTTTTTTGTATTTCATACTTTTTAGTTTCGTTTTCCATTAAAACGCGTTTTTGAAACTATTATTTATTTTCTATTTATTAGTTCGGCTAACTACAAAAGCATGTTTTTTTTTGTATCCTGCTATCCTGAGGGGTAATTGCGGAACTTTTTATCGGTAGGAATTGGTTTAATATTCATAGTTAAACAACATTCATTGCATTATTTACGTTGCTGAGCCGACAATTTATTCGAACAAATGACGCAATGGTTTAGAAATAATCTTCAATCCCATTCAGATTCAGATAAATTGTGCGTTTCGCAATTAGAGTGCTGGTGATGTTTGAAGTGATGTTCCCAGATTCCGTAACATACATCGATAGATAGATACAGGCGAAGCTAATAAAAGTGTGTTAAAAATAGTGTTATTTGAATATTCTAACGAAAATATTACGTTTAAGTAGTATTAGTTTACTGCATAATATAGTGAACATAAATAGAGCTGCATATTGTAAAACGTTTCCTACGAGTAGAGTTTGGAATTTTTGGAAACCTATTTGAAATTTGAATGCTAATAACGGTTTTATCATTGTCCTTACACCATTGACGACAATTGACGAAGCGTGGGCGGCGACCCATAAAGCGGAAACAGATTAATCGTTGAGATTTAGCACATGACTGAATGACTATATCCGTGCTAGTTTACTACGAGATAAACAACTGTGAGATTGGACGATATCTGTACAAAACATAATTTAAGCGCCATTATAGGCTGCAAAATGTCGAAGCCTTGCAAATTCTAATTTGGTCATTTTTTATTGAAAATGGTCGAAGGTGGGATAATAGTCTATACGTTGTGGCTTTAAGTCCGCCTTATGTAGGTAGATACACACAAGTTTTGTGCATGAAGTGCCTATTCACAAATGAACTAAAAATTTTGAAGGAAAACACTTTTAACTAAACAGCTTTTAATTACATCCTTTCTGTCAACCTAAGTACCGATCCGTGTAGTGGCGGACGTAAAGAATAGCACCAACCCATTTCTTCCCGTGGGTGTCGTAAGAGGCGACTAAGGGACATACTAGAGAATGGGCAGCAGCGTTCTCTATGCATTTTACCAACATAATCCGATCGCTAACCTTACCAAGCATGGCGATTATGGCAAACCCCCCCAAATTAGGGGAGGCCTATGTTCAGCAGTGGACGTCTTTCGGCTGAAATGATGATGATGAATGAAGTATCATTAACTCGTTAATTTACACGCATGACTAGCAATGACAATGAACTTAGAAAATCCTGCAATTTTATCTGTGTCGCCATTGTTTCGCGTCATTACCTATAGTTTTTTGCTAATCTGAAGAGTTGGGAGCCGTCGAGGCAATGCCCTCCAAAATCAGGGTAAAAGTAGGGTAGGTATACAATACCTTGCTTAAAAAGAGATAAACCACAGGTGTGGTTTTATTCTTTATGTTAATGCATGTAGTTATGTTATGTTGGAGACAAAGATCTGAGAAAAGTGAGGATATGTACTGTGAGTTTTAATGTTAAAGTAGACTTTCCAACCTGCTTAGGGGCAGGGACTGAAAGCGGTTACGGTTAAAGGTTAAGATACCTCAAAAATATTCAGGTACCGTTTTAAAATAAAGGTTGAGCTATACCGATACCTTTATAAATAAAGGTTGGACTAAATACTTATTTAACCTTTACACGATTTCGGTACCGAAAAACACGCGAGATGGTGTGGCGCGGGTGCACGGGGGTTTCGAACACGTTAGAACTTGTATTTGTACATTTTGCTTGCTGTACGTACTCTTCATAGATCTTTGTTTGTTACTGACTGTGTACCGGGTAGAACTGTTACGTAGATCGTAAAGTCTAGAAACATCACGCTAACTCCATCTTAGGGGCATGCAGTGTTACGTAGACCGAAAAGTCTAGAAGCGTCCTTCCGACACGCTGCGCTCACGCCCCGCCGCCTCTGAGTTGTATTCCGACTCGGCGCGGCGGCGCGGCGGCGGCGTGGCGCGACGGTTACCGTCGCGCCGAGCGCTCTGTGTGAAGTTTTCTTCTACAGTATTTAATCTTACATAGAGGTCTCCTTTTAAGTATAAATACCTGTGCTAGGAGACCCCGCTCTTCTAAAACTAGAAACAATAATGTAGGAGTGTACATAAAATGAAATCAACTTATATCTAGGAAGATGTGTGTGCGTGTGAGTGTGTGTATGTGTGTGTGTGTGAGTGTCGCTTTATGTCAAATTATCGCATGTTTTTTAATAAAAGTGTTTCAATGTCGTCATAGCTCTTGCATTTTAGCCAGTCTGTTTATGATTTTTTACATTCGCGATATGTCATGGGGTAGATATAAGTTTGTTTAATTTGTTGAACATGGAAGCGGATTGTCTAGTGAACTGTCTTTTCGCATATCGAGGTTTTAACCGAGATTTCTGGTGCAACAAGATAATTTCTTATTTTTCGTTAAGGCTAGAATCATAACAAAGGGTTTTATGCAATTTTAAAGCAGCATGTAGCACGTATAATTTCCTGACTGAGAGAAGGCCGCTTAGTGAGTATAGGATTTCAGTAGAGAATCTATACGGTTTAAAATACATTACTTTCAAGAGAGACCTTTGCGCTCTTTCCAGTTCTAGGAATTTGATTTTAGTGGCCCGCCCCATACAGGTATACAATACACTAGAACCGACTGGGCCAGTGATAAGTATATTTGGTTTAATAGAGTCTTTGAGATAACATGTCTTAAAGTCTTGAAAATCCAAATGAGTTTTCTGGTTCGAGACATGATCATATCAGTGTGCAGATGCCAAGATAATCGTTGGTCTACCATAATACCTAAATATTTTATATTAGTCACTTTTGCTCTTTTTTTGCAAGAACAATTTGTGCTAATAGGAGTAATAGGATTATCACAGCTATGTATTCTAAGGTTATGATTAGGTCCGGGTTGACTATTGTTGTAGTTTGTGAAAGTAATATATTTAGTTTTAGAGGTGTTTAGCGTCAGTAAGAAAGAATTTAACCATTTAGCAACCTTAACGACACCCTTTTCAGCATATTCATATGCAGATTCCCAGGTATCTCCAGTGAAAACAATAGCTGTGTCATCTGCATAGGAAAACACACGTCCATTTTCAAGCTTCATTTCGCAGAGGCTATTTGTATATATTAAAAAAAAGTGTTGGACCCAGAACACTGCCTTGTGGGACACCGAAGCACACCTTTTAGTCATCGCTAACGTAGTTCCCTATTTTTATGTCCCTCGGAACGCGCCACCTGTGGGTTCCCAACTCACGATAGGAGGGGTTCACATCGGTGTCGAGTCGACGATGAAGTTCCTGGGACTTGTCCTCGATAGCCGGTGGAACTTCGTCGAGCACTTCTGACGTTTGGCTCCCAGACTGGAGCGGGCTGGGGCTGCCTTAAAGCGAGTGGCACGAGAAGGCGAAACGCCGGGGCGAAACTCCGCTGCCGCGACAAATTGCGGCACGGCTGCCAGAGCTCCGGTGTGATCTCATGGCGACATGGCGGGTACGATTGTCGCAACCTAGTGCTGGGCGCGCCACAATTGCGGCGGTAAGTCCCCTCTTTGAGGAGTGGATAGAGAGGCGTCACGGCGTTATCACCTTCCGCCTGACGCAGGTTCTCACCGGGCATGGTTGCTTCGGTGGGTTCCTGTTCAGGATAAAGCGGGAGGAATCGCCCAGGTGTTTCCATTGTGAGGATCGTCTAGAGGACACGGTGGAGCATACAGTGGAACTGTGCCCTGCCTGGGCGGAGCACCGCCGTGTCCTCGTGGAGGCGATCGACGGCGACGACCTCTCGCGTCCGGCCCTGGTGCGAGCCATGGTACGGAGCCAGTGGGCATGGGAAGCCGTCACCTCCTTCTGCGAAGCAGTAATGCTCGCGAAGGAGGAGGCGGGGCGCGTGAGGGAATGGCAGTCTCTGCGCCCTCACGTCCCTAGCCGCAGCAGGAGGAGACGCCCCGGGCATCGGGAGTCGATAGCGGACTTCCAGCCACCGTAGGCACGAACTTGCGGGCGGCGAGCAATGGGTAGCTCGCCGCCCGGTAAGTACTAGGCTCGGGTGGACGGCGCGTAGTGTTCCACGCCCGCCTCAAAGAGATATCAGCAATACTGAAGGGGTCGGCTAGAACCGATGCCTGCCAGGGTCGCTAGATTGTTCGAAAGAGATACCGTGACCCTGGCACATGGGCAACTGAAGGAACACGGGTGGGTTTTAGTCAGTAAAATTCTGACACGCCCTCCCGCTCCGCCCAGAGCGGGAGAAGTCACTTGATGATTTCCCAACCAAAAAAAAAAAATTTTCCGATAATTTGAACAGCGAAGTCAAAGATGACTCAAAAAAGGACATTAGTTGTGATCAATGTTGTGCTTGTTTCATCTAAGATGTACTAATATAAAAATATTCCTTACATAGAAGCAGCTCAATTAGATTATACCTGCCAGATTTGAACCCTAATATTAAATAAAAATGATTATTCAAAACATTGGTTTAGTTATTTTATTTTCGACTTTAATCAAATAATTTTAGAGTTGTTTTTACAGTGGCTTTCTAATGGTCGAGAACTAACGAAAAAACGGACGTAAACTGACTGTAGGTGTACGGGAACTGAAAAATCACACTTTTCGATATATCTTTAAATTATAAAACAATACATTAATATAATGCAAAAAAATATATCACATCGTGTAGTTTAAACATTCTTCTTTCGAATGTAGGCCCAATATCAAAATATTAACACTTACTATAATAATAATGTGATTTTAAAGATTGCAAGTCGACTAAGTGGTCGTAAACCGGCCTAATCACCGTACCTTCGGGGTCTATTTCATAATTACCTATATTTATCAGACTGAGGTAGGGACTGTCTAATTCTTTTTCATCTGTAAATCTATGATGACATGTTCACCTGCAATTTTACAGTTCACTTGCATTTATTGTAAATAACGTAACCTAATTAAACTACATAGATTTGTAGGTACTTACGTTTATGTATATGCTCTGCACCTTTATGATGTAACATTTTTCCACAAGAGTTATCACAGCCACAGTCTTTCCGATCGGAGATAAAAACCAATACCTACTGAGTTACAACAACGTACAACAATCAGGAAGTGAACGACAGACTGAGTGGCGAGGCGGTGCATCAAAGAAAAACCCATTTATTAAGGTTTAGGTACTGCTACCGATTCATTTATAAAGGTTTATGATATCGCTACCGAAATCATTGTAAAGGTAGTAGGAATAAAGGTACTTCTACCGAAATATACCGGTATGTATTTCCAACCTTAAAATTCCGCTGATATACGGTATCGAAATATTTCGGTAACCCAAATTTAAAGGTATGACGTCATACCGAAATTTAAAGGTATCTTAATTTTTGGGTAATTCAGTCCCTGCTTAGGGGTAACAACCGGCTTTCAGTTTTACTGAAAGTTGCTTTAAAAACAGTTGCAGGCATGTTACGCTTGCAAAAAATTTCGTATGCTTAATATGCCTTATCAACTATTTATCTTTTACTTGAAGAGAAAGAGGCTGTGTTACACTTTTGAATACCTCGAGGTTAAAAATGTCTCTTATTTATTCCTACTCAGTGTCTTCACAAATTCCACATTTTGTTTCAAAGCTGGGTCAACCAGAGGGGTAATTGTGTAACGCACTAAACAGTAGAAATGGCTTTCATTTTGACAGTTCAACAACATTCATTGCGTTAATTACGTTGTTGAGCAGACAAACTTTTCGAACATAGGAGTCAATAGATTACAAACCTTCAAAATGATTCAGATTCTGATTAATAGTGTGTTACGCAATTAGGGTACAGGACCAGTCATTCCAGCTTTCCCACTTCATTAATTCGATATCTGCGGTATATCCTCCAGTATTCAGCAGAGTCCAATCATGTTCTATTACTGTGAAGTTGTTTACCACTTTCAATTAGATCATAATTAGCACAACATAATCAGATTGTTGGTGCTAATTATAATAATCTATTTGCGTGTCCGTCAATGCATGGTGAACACGTATGAAATCAAACCATCCTTGGCCTATTAATTATTTGATTGTTCTACGCGATCCGTTAGCACGGTTCTTCCGCTGTTGGCCAGGAAGTAACACGTACAAAAAGGTGTTATTTACAGGGTAATTGTGAAGAATTATGTAAACCATCTTTGATTGATTGAAGGCATATCAAGTAGGTAAGGGACGTTTGACACGCTATTATAGCAAATGTTATTTCTTCGTGTGAAACCTAAGGCTTGATACTAATCGTTCATTAGAAAAATTAAAAACTTGTATGGTTGAAGGACTTCTGACAGAAACGAAATTCCTTACGCAGAGTTCGAAAGAGACACAGAGGGAGAGAGAAAGTCGTATGTAGGGGCATTAGGGGCATAATGCTTTTCGTTCTGTGACGATTTCTACCAGTTTACTCCTATCGGAGGCCACGTTAAAGAACTTCGTCCTAAAAACCGCCTTGGAACAATCTAAAAAATAATTGCATCCAGTTAGACTAGCAAAGACCTCAACAAAGCTTAGAAAAACTGGACAAATGGTGTACTGTATTTAATTTTTATTTATTAGAAATCCTTCTGTTATTATTTTATGGGATTTGGGCGAATAAAAGTTAAGCAACGTAAAACAGCCAGTTTTTGTTTTTCCTTCGACTCGAGTGTCGACGATTCTGTCGAAAAAGAAATGTAGAATTCTTGAGCGGTACCAGTCCGTGCGGGTAGCTTCAATGACAGCTCTTAACCTCGCCACTTAACATAACAGTAATAATACCTTCTGCGGTAACAGTAAACTGAAAACACAAATTCCTACATAACATAACTTCACGCCATATTTCCTCGAAGGGTTGGGCAAAGTTGTGCCTATAGTACCCACATTTTACCAGTTATGTTTAAGTCCCATGTAATAGGCGAACCTATTGATATCAAGAGGGTGCAAATGCAGGTTCCAGGCTGCTTGCTATTAAGAAATTCCAAATAGAAAAACCCAATAACACTTTGTAACACTTTGCCCATCCTGGGAATTGCACGCAAGACCTCGGGCTCAGCAGCAGTGTTTACAACCACTAAACCAACGAAGCAGTTCTTGATAATGTTTAAATACATTTGATGATCTTACGACTGCGTCACTGAGCGAAGTTCGCGCAGTTGAATTTATTTATGCCAAAGATGTTTGAAATGTTTGCCATCGATACGCTAAAAAGAATTCATTTACAGAGTTCTATATGAAACTCGTAACAATGAAATTATAAAAGTAGTTGTTCCTGGAGAATGGATTAGTTATAGAGATGTAAGCCTATTATGACTATCTCTTGAAGATCTTTTCATTATCATGATGTCACAATTAGGACTTTCGTATACTCTTTCCAGTTTCCATTGTTAATTAAATGCCCAATAAACCAATCATCAAGTAATTTAGCATTTAAGAAAGTTTATCAAGTCATCAAAGATGCGCACGCACGTTTCATTATGTAATTGCAAACTCAATCAATTCAGACTATAAATCAATTCTCCAAAGTTAATTCGCTTTGGAATTGGAACTCACCGTACTGACATATACATATAATTTATTATTGATTCTAAATTAATTACGTGCGGAGCAGTTGCAGACAAATTCGATTAGATAATTAGAATGACGTGAACTGACATGGTATGCATCAATTTGCATATTATCTAGTAGTAATTGTAGTATAACTCGGTTGCTGTTTTCGTGAAATGAAAATATTAGACATTTATACCATTATTATTGTATTATTCAGCATAAAATAATCGATGATGTATTTGTCTTGCAAAACGAACAAAATATTTTAAGTTCGCAAGGTATAAAAGCTTTTTTAAGCTAGTATATGATTATCCAAAATTATAATGATGCGTGAAAATTTTGAAATAAGATCTAATTGCGAGGTGTCACAAACTCTTGGGTAAAATTTAAAGTCTGTCAACCAATAAAACGTTTAAAAACCGGCCAAGTGCGAGTCGGACTCGCGCACCGAGGGTTCCGTACAAACCTTCAGGTATTCACGGTTAATGCATAAGGTTTATGTTTATGAAATTAAATGTTTTTTTTTTTTAATTTTTATATTTGAGTTGACTGAATGAAAGGTAAATTGTGGTTTACAATTTATGACGTATTAAAAAAAAAACTACTTACTAGATCTCGTTCAAACCAATTTTCGGTGAAAGTTTACATGGTAATGTACATCATATATTTTTTTTAGTTTTATCATACCCTTATTTTAGAAGTTACGGGGGGGGGACACATTTTACCATTTGGAAGTATCTCTCGCGCAAACTATTCAGTTTAGAAAAAAATAATATTAGAAACCTTAATATCATTTTTGAAGACCTATCTATAGGTACCATACACGTATGGGTTTGATGAAAAAAAATTTTTTGAGTTTCAGTTCTATGTCTGGGGAACCCCAAATATTATTGTTTTTTTTTTTCTATTTTTGTGTGAAAATCTTAATGCGGTTCACAGAACACATCTTGCCAAGTTTCAATAGCATAGCTCTTATAGTTTCGGAAAAAAGTGGCTGTGACATACTCGGACAGACAGACAGACATGACGAATCTATAAGGGTTCCGTTTTTTGCCATTTGGCAACGGAACCCTAAAAAGACCAAAATCTTTTGATAAGATAGTTGCTTAGGTACTTAGCCAACCAGACACGTATGTTTGATGCCTTGCTCCTCTTGATCCCCTCTGCTTATGTGCTAATGAACTGCAGTTATATTATGAAATATGAACATCAAAGGACCAATCTATCAGCGAAGTGATCAGCGCAATCGAGCATCAAATTGCCTCTCGCCGGATGTCTGCGCAGACGCACCACAATAAAACTTCGCGCAGACTTGTGCAGACAACGAAATAAAACATTTGCAACAATGAATAATGTAACAGTATTGCTTTTAATAAATATTTACTGTGTGATATAAACGTTGATGCAAGTAAGTGTGGCTTGCTAAATGATAAATTGTGATTAAGCGTCTTAATGCAGAGATTATGTTATTGCAGAATTCAAATAGCTGTAAGAGTAAGGGATCACCAAAGCAACGATGGATAAACTGAGGAATGATGATATGGTTAGAAAGGGGGTGAATACCGAAATGACGACTAATAGAGAAGTATGGAAGCAAGAGACATGTTTTTCGAACACAAATAAATTGGAATTTTGGGCAGGAGACATGATGATGATATCAATGTGAAACAAAACTTATTGAAGCCTCCAGCTCTTGAGATCCTTTTGATATTATGTTACTAACAATGAATTTACCGTTTTCCAACCCAAAAACCCTCTGTACCTCTACGCGTTCCAAGTATATGTTCTTTTCATTTCTTTCTGTCGTGCTGTATCCTTTGTAATTACATCTCCTTTTGTCAATAAACGACAGTATCCTTTTTCCTTTTACTTAAGCTTGTCATCCTAATTTGCTGAATTAGCATTGTGTATTTACGGCCAGTGGCCCGGGTTAACGACCACGTTGTACCGATGCGCCTGCGCATACGCAATGCTGTTATAATGAAGAAAATTTGCAAGCAAAAATATAGTTTCAGTGTTTCGCAATAGAGGGTATAATACTGTGAAAAGCAGATTTATAGGCCTCAATTATATCATCAATTGTTTAGATGCATGCTGATAGTAGTAATGATTCTAGTTTCAGTTTCTATTGATCAGTAGATGTCTTTGAGTTGATGGTGTTGTAGTTAATGAAGAAGGAATTTATGTGTCGGTTGTTTAACTTCATTTTTTGGGCAGTCTTTAATGCTGATAATGGGATGCGACTTGAAATCTTCAAAGCTTACTCCTGTATTAACTTGTTCAGCATTTATCAATTTTCTGCTAACTATAGCACTCTTCTCATTTTTGACATGGTCCTCAATCAGTCCGCTGATTTTGTTTGGCTTGCGGCTTAGGGCCGTTCTGGCTCGTTTTTGTCACCAGACTACCATTATGTGCACCTACACCAATTTATTTAACATAACATCACGCTTTTTCCCCCGAAAGGTTAGGCAGAACTGTACCAATACACATTTTGCCAGTTATGTTTGAGTAGGTAACAGGCGGCGAGCCTGTTGCCATAAACCGTTCTACTGAAAAACCCAATAACAATTTGCCCGACCTTAGAATCGAACCCAAGACCTCGTGTTTAGCAGTAGAGCTTGCGACCACTAGACCAACGAGGCACTCACCTACAACAATTTCCTCCAACATTCATATTTTAAAAGCCACGTACGCACATAACCATAAATGCACATATTGACACTGAGTTTCAATAAGGTTCAAGGAAAAACGCCCAGTCTCAAGTACGATCTAACAAGAATATTAACTCTGTTGTCTTGCCGTATCTCAGGAATGCTAGCGGTAACCGACATTTATGTTGTTCAAGAATAACATTATTTTGCTAAAATATTCTGCCTACTAAAGATGGAAACTAAAGAGCTATTCTCAAATTACCAAATGTTATAAAACAAGTAGACATAACTGTTGACTGTTTGTCATTTTATTTCGCAAACCGTGACATTGATGACAAGGCGAGATATTTATGTTATTGGCATCTACTAATTTTACCTTGACCTCTCGAGCAGATTAAAAATCCAATATCTGATAAATGCTTGCACTGATTGGAAATTCCTTTTAAATTTGTGTTGTTATTTCCTAAAAACCATTTCAAACACTAATCCTACTAATATTATAAACGCGAAAGTTTGTATGTATGGATGTGTGGATGTTTGTTCCTCTTTCACGCAAAAAAATACTGATCCGATTTAGATGAAATTTGGCACACAGATAGTTTATAACCTGGATAATTTCCGACCTCCACGCAGGCGAAGCCGCTGGCAAAAGCTAGTCTATAATATAATCCTCTCATGATTATCTGCAGGCCTTAAAAGAGACCAAGACCCTTGAATTTGTTTCACAATTTATTCTCAAGGGTAGTCAGATAGGAAATGTCGACTTCAGCCTAGCTTTTTTTTAAAATATGTTTTGTAAAAGTGATTTCGATAACCTATTATCAGAATAAACATTTTGTTTTCATGTCGATTCATATGATGTTGAAACAAAGCTTGTTGACCTACTCAGATTGGTCCTGAAGTGAAGAACGTTCGTGTCGTGTCATTGAGTGGTAGTTCTGTGCAGTTCTAAACTTAGTAGAGCTATAGAGTAAAATACTGGGGCCCGTCCACAAACATGTTTGTTGCGACGTGATCGTGAAAATCATTATAAGGTTAAACACCCGCTTGTTGATTCGTCGTACATATTGTTTTTTTTTTATGCTAGCAGTGGTTGTACACTAGGATCAAGCTGTACCACATTAAAAAAATAGGAACTTTGGACTTTGGCGCTGCCATAAAATTGATGGTACTTTTGAGTGCAATATTCTGGTTCCACAGATCTCAAATGGCAATAATAGTCGGTATCAATCCTGTCTTCACATTGATAAATAAAATTATTTTCCACATTTTATCACTCAGCGATTAGCTTGGCATTTTTACGGTATATTAATTAAGAAAGACGAAGATTAAATGCCACATCTAAATAATTGCAAAATAGTAAATGATAAAAGTAGTTGTTGTTGTTTTTTTAGATTTCTGTAAGAACCTGCTTTGTATTATGTATTCGAGCATATAAGTGAAGATCAGAGGGGTAATTGCGGAACTTTTTATCGGTAGGAATTGGTTTAATATTCATAGTTAAACAACATTCATTGCGTTATTTACGTTGCTGAGCCGACAATTTATTCGAACAAATGACGCAATGGTTTAGAAATAATCTTCAATCCCATTCAGATTCTGATAAATTGTGTGTTTCGCAATTAGGGTGCAGGACAGTTATGCGCAAAACTTTCCTACTTCTTTTTTCAAATCTGACAGGTGTCAAACTATAACTGATAAAGACAAACTTTTTTTATGGGGAGGCGTAATTATGATTTATGTAGCTACGCCTTTTTATCTAACCATTCGCAAACATTTTATTATCAATTTTTATTTAAACTAACCTCGAATTTTGTTGCGCAATCCGTAGAAAGTAAGGCTAATTTCTGCGTAAGATTACATAAAGATAAAGCTATTAATGAGTAAACTACAATAAGTCCTTCTATTATATTTAAAAAGTAAAAGAAAGTCTTTGGATTCTAATCGTTCAATGACGTGGAAACAGCGATCGGTGTGGTGTAGTTTTGATAAAACTTAGCAGAGAACAGAGGAGTGATTCACCGCCTGATTTTGTTACGTATAAATCCAGTATCTTTCTTGATTACTAATCCACAACCAGCAATTTTAAAAATCCAAGCGCGACTCAAGAATTAATATCAGTGGTGGCAGAATCTTTTTTATTGTCCTTTTTCTATGATGGCTATCTTTTTGCGAAGCTAATTTTGCATTCGTCCAGTAATATCTTACAAATTACACGCTTTAATAGTAGTCAGACCAATTTGACTACATTTAGCTACAAAAACGTTTCGTGGCTCCAAGTTGGCTTGTTCTCTTTTCTGCTTTTCACAATAATCGATTTTCTTCAGTTACCATCATTGACTTCAATGAATTTTGGCGTAAAATTGGTAACTGTATCGGTGGATTCCTGTTAGTTTGATTGGATAATGATTTTAGATTTAGAAATTAACTAGCTGACCCAGCGAACTTCGTATCGCCTCAGATTCAGTAAATGTTGTAATAAACCTACCAAGTTTGACAACCTCGTATGCGGTGGTGATCTGGTAAGCGTTTTCTAGCTGACACTCATCTGTTTGGTTAGCTCCTACCCAGTTATGATAACCTGGTACTTCGTAGGCATAAAGCGTTTTCTAGCTGACAATCCTTTGTTTGGTAAGCTCCTGTCAAGTTATGATAACCTGGTACGTCGACGGTATAAAGCGCTTTCTACCTAACACATCAATCTCAGAGGGTAATTGCATAATACACTATCAGTAGTAATCTCTTACACTAAAACCCACCCTTGTTCCTTCAGTTGGCTATGTCAGGGCCACGGTAACTCTTTCAAACAAATCTCGCGACCCTGGCAGAAAGTTATGACCACCTGGTACTTCGAAGGCAAAAAACGTTTTCTAGCTGACACTGCTGTTTGATAAGCTCCTACCAAGTTATGACCACCTGGTACTTCAAAGGCAACGTTTTTGTCATACCACGTTTTAAAGTGACTTGTATTCTCTTTGACGTTTTATGTCACGTCACACGGGAATACGGTCGAACGGGATAAATAAAAATCTTGGTAAAAATGCCGGGGTCAGAACGGGATAAAAAGTATCCTATGTCCTTCTCCTGGCTCTAAACTACCTCCCTGCCAATTTTCAGCTAAATCGGTTCAGCCGTTCTTGAGTTATAAGTGAAGTAACTAACACGACTTTCTTTTATATATATAGATAAAGAGATTTCAAACCCTGGTTGTTCCAGCGGGGTAATGCACACTATCAGTAGGAATGGGTTTTATTTTGATAGTTCAACAACATTCATTGCCTTATTTACCTGGTTGAGCAGACAAATTTTATGAACATTTAAAGCAATGGATACGCCTTAAACTTCAAAATGATTCAGAATCTGATAAATAGTGTGTTATGCAATTAGGGTGCAGCTGTTCAGCATCATAAGCTTCGGTAACTTAATGTGTCTAACGTAAATGAGAATTGCAACAACCCATCACTTAAACACGTAACTTCTATAACTGACTATGGACATGGGTATTAAGGTGGAAATTATGGACGCTGTGAGCGTAAGTAGGTGAATGTCTGTAGTTCTTTGCTCACCACGGTGGCATGTCTCGATTGTCCTTAGGCACAGATACATGCAAGATTTACACGAACTACGCTACGACAAGGCAACGGGTCCGTGGCTTACGCCCCCAGTGGTGGACGCACCCGTGGCGGACGCACCCGATTCGATTATTTTAATTTAAAGCAATTTTTGACCAAATGTACTGTCAGGCGCAAAAATGTTTTACTAACACAATAAATTATTGATTGTGAGTATATGTATAATATTAAATCATAGTCATATTTATAAAATTGAAATGCTTACCTATATATTGGATGTATGTTTTGAAAAGTCAGTCTCAGTTATTTTTCATTATTTATTTATGTAGGTATTTCAATAAGAACTCTAGTAAAAAAAATGTATATGAATTACAGTTTTCATCACATTTAATCAAGAGAATCATTTAACCTCATTATAATAATCAGTCTCCAACGTAATAAATTATGACACTGATTTTAAATAATCAGTCTTAAAAATTACTGCAGAGTAACTAACTTTTTATATAGAGAAATGTTCTTTTTATCTTTGTAACAATAATAATTAAACATAATCAACTGGACACTCAAGTTTATGTCCTTTTATCATTTGAACGTTGTCACTTTCATTATTCAATTTAACTGCACCACCATACTGGTCATGTCTTTTATTCACACACAGCCATACACTAGAGTTTTGATATTTTTTTAAGAATATTATTCGCAAATTCAGCGTGCAACAGTGTTTTTCCGCCAAGTCTATTTTAACCATATTATAATTATTTCCTTCGACTTTCGCTCGTCATTGTGAGATGATCAGATGACACACTAAACTTTCTTATCAGTTGCATATTGCAATATTCAATAACTTGACTGTTGTGTGAAAGAGACGGACATAATATCTATTTATACTTTCTTTTTTTTTTGTTAGCCTGCACTATCCCACTCACTATATCACTTCTTCCAAATATCGCGAAGTCGTGCGTCCTCCTGCCAGTTTTGACAGAACCTATCCAGCTCGTCCCGCCATGTTCTACGTGGTCTGCCGCGACCACACCTTACTGTCTCAGGAAACCAGTTCTGTGCTACTTGCCCCCACAGTTTGGCAAACATGTCTTGCCTAGTCCCATTTAAGTTTGGCAGCCTTTTGCGCTTATTGTTTTCAATTTTGTGGACAAAAAGACGGACTTTTTAGGGTTCCGTTGCCAAATGGCAAAAAACGGAACCCTTATAGATTCGTCATGTCTCTCTGTCTGTCTGTCTATCCGAGTATGTCACAGCCACTTTTTTCCGAAACTATAAGATCTATGCTATTGAAACTTGGTAAGAGATGGAATGTATGAATGAAGAGATGTATTCTGTAAACCGCATTAAGATTTTCACACAAAAATAGAAAAAAAAACAATAATATTTGGAGTTCCCCATACATAGAACTAAAACTTTAAAAAAAAACATCAAACCCATACGTGTGGGGTATCTATGGACCGGTCTTCAAAAATGATATTGAGGTTTTTAACATAATTTTTTTCTAAACTGAATAGTTTGCGCGAGAGACACTTCCAAAGTGGTAAAATGTGTCCCCCCCCCCCCCCCGTAACTTCTTAAATAAGGGAATGATAAAACTAAAAAAAATATATGATGTACATTACGACGGCTTGTTGCAGGCTATGGATGAGTGTGGGATAAGTGGACCAATCAATAAATGGTTTCGCCAGTACCTAGAGTTAAGAACTATTAAAGTTAGGGTTGCTAATGCGGAAAGTATTGAGGGTGTTGTAAATATGGTGTTCCTACCGGATCTGTATATGGGCCTGTTGGTTATATTATCCACGTTAATAGTATGTGCAATGTTATACAAAATTGTAAAGCTTACATGTACGCTGACGACACGTGTCTCCTATTCAGTGGTAAAAACCTAACCTCCATACAAGAAGCAATACAAGAGGACTTGGATAATATAATTAAATGGGCGCATGATAACGGCATAATAATTAATATTAATAAAACTAAGTGCATGCCAATACATTCTCCATATTCGAGTAAGAAAAACATTGGCCTATGCATCAAAGGTCATAGTTATGAATGTCTTCACAATGGCAAATCAAGTTGTCAATGTATTAACTTGGAGCAAGTAAAAACATACAGGTACCTAGGATTGACCATTGATACTAAATTTGCATGGAACATACACATAGACATGGTTTGTAATAAAGTTCGGTCCGTTCTGGGTAAATTGTATACCCTGAAACCTGTCGTCAAGAGAGGATTATTGTATGCACTGTACTATGCACTTGCCGATTCAACTATCAATTATGGGTTGTGTGGTTATAGACTTACTTTTAAAACATATCTAGACAAAATTAAAATACTGCAAACACGACTTCTAAAAATGTTAGTGAGTAAAAGAACTAAACAAAGTTTGAACAAAGAGTATGAAAAATGATTTAAAAAATGCAATATATTACCAGTGGATATGAAAGTAAAAATGACAGTGATTCTTGAACAACATAATATTAACAAACATAAAAAAGAAAAGGTACATAACTACCCAACCCGCCTTGCAAAGAAAAAGAAACTACAGGTGCCAAATGTAAACAATTACTATGGTAAGCGCACGAGACGGTGGATTATACCGACACTAATTAATGAATTACCTTAGGGAATGATCGATCGTGTCAAAAGTAAAAATCACCTTAAAAGTGTCTTAAGGAAACACTACATGTCAATGTGTCCATAGTTGCTGCGGTCTATCGGCGGCCTCGGTCGGCTAATGTCGTGGGTACTAAGTTCGTTTACCAAATACTAAGTAGGTACTTATGGGATGGTCTCGTGACGTTCGTTTTCTGATGCCGCTGTGTGTTGTAGCTGTGGTTGTAAAATATGTCGTTGTGTGGACAACTACACCGTATCCACATACGGAGTGTTTGCCTACCATGCCATAGTTTTAGTCTTAGTTTTAAATTACATTTAGTTTTTATGTTAAAGCAAAGAGTCGTGCTAAATCCACGAGAGCCTACTGCCGACAAATTGCATTGCATTTTGGCAGATGATATGTAAAAATAAAACTAACATTATGGATTAAATAAACATTTAAAAAAAAAAATATGTAAACTTCGACCGAAAATTGGTTTGAACGAGATCTAGTAAGTAGTTTTTTTTTTTTAATACGTCATAAATCGTAAATCACAATTTACCTTTCATTCAGTCAACTCAAGTATAAAAATTAAAAAAAAAACAATTAATTTCATAAACATAAACCTTATGCATAAACCGTGAATATCTGCAGGTTTGTACGGAACCCTCGGTGCGCGAGTCCGACTCGCACTTGGCCAGTTTTTTATTGTTACCAATAACCAGTTTGGCTTAGTTAGTTTAGTTGACGAGTTGGTTGAAGTTGAAAGATAAAATTTCCATATGGTAAGAATAAGGGGCAAAATGTCCCTACCCTTATAACACTCCCATATTATATGTATCAAATGAAAGTACTTGAGAAGTGTATAATTTCTCTCTCATCATGCTCAAACCTATAAAAGATGGGGGAAAAGTTATTAAGACTTAAAAAATAATTTATCTTAATCCTAAGAAAAAATACTCATTACTGTGGTGAAACACTTTTCTCATTTACTGTACTAAGTGAAAAAGCACAAATTTTTATTTTTATTAAATGAATCGAATCGGGTGCGTCCGCCACAGGTGCGTCCACCACTGGGGGCGTAAGCCACGGACCCAAGGCAACTTGATAAGGATACGTTGATAGGAGTTAAAACGATTGATTTAAACGTGCAAGAAAGATTTGTTGCCATGCTATACATTGTAATGTAGGATTTAAAAATAGCCAAAGAGACACAAATCTATTTGTCAGTAAACGTATTTTCCCGTTTTTCCTTTGTATTCTCATCGAGTTCGTTAACCACCACGTAAGTAGGTATATCCGTGTCATGTCGAGTGCAAAGTTCGAAGTAAGATACGTTTATTAATAAAATAACTATACCCACCAGTCACGTACAATTAAATTGCCGTGCATACCTAATGAAATGTAACACGACACACAAAACGCATTTCAGTAAGTGATAAAAAGACAGTTACCACGTAACAGTTGGCACAATAATACCATAAAACTAAACACATCAAAGAACAATAAAATATGCGCAGGACATCGTCCGTTACGATCATTGTCTTGCAAAATGTACTCCAACATTAGCTTTCGACTCCTGCGCAAGGACATTCTTATTTCAAACGATTGCTTGTGATTCGTCGCTCGTCGTCCGAACAGCGAATGACGTGCGCGTACGTGCTCCAACTTAGCATGAATTACTAGTATTAATTATCGCCTTTCCAGCATAACATTGCTATCAAGTGAGCACTTTCGTTTTTTTTATATTCTCAGACGCTTTTGACAAGTAAAAGGCGTAGAGAGGTTTGCAGTTTGTACAAGGGTGGTTAGTGAAAGTGCTTGCATAACCATTGTTTGCTCCTTAAAACCTGTAAAATACCAGTTGTTTGACTGCGATGTGCAATTTCGCGCTTGGTTTTGGAAAACCCGTTATCTTCGTCTTCTTATCTATTTTCAGCGTCCGTTTGTCCACAATGAAGTCACCGAGTAAATCCAATTCGCTGTGTTCTGTTTTATTAGCTCAGTCGTGTTTTTGACTTGATAAAATCTGTATTCAAGGACATGTCTGTCACGGCTTCTTGATAGCTGTGTGTTTCAAGTTGTTTCATCCAATTATAAAATGCGAAGCCTAAAGAATTAATATGTATACGATTATACGCTTGTCTGTATGTGAGTGTGTGAGGATATTGATTTATTACACGTAATTACCCAGTAAACGACGGAATCCATTACGATACACGAAGTATGTGGCTTGACGGCGAATGGAGGTCCTTATTTATAATAAGTTATCCTTTTTTCATCATCCATTCATCCATCCATCCTTTTCATTTAAGCGCTTTCAAAGGGTTCTCTCTGGCTGATTCGCTTAGGAAACTAAAAATAGATCATATATCTCTTGATTAACAAGTGTCGTGTTTAGTCAAGTGTTTACTTTTCTGCCATGTTGTTATGGGTTATGTCAATGTATGTTATCATGCCCACAGGACATGCAGTCGTTTACAACGTGCACTTTATACATTGTTACTCCAATTTCAGTTCCATTACAATATGTTTCTTGTTTAAAAAAATACTTTGCAAGGTACCTATTATAACCTTGAAAAGTTTTTTTTTCAAGCTTTTAGTGAAAGCTTCCACTTCTTCAGCTTTTTCAACTAGGTAACTTCTCCGCTAATGATAGATAATGTCATACTCACCAAGTCACCACTAAGAAAGCAAATCTTGTCAAAAGAGTACCTAGTCAAAATATTGATTACTATCGCTGACGTCCCAGTGTAACTGAATTAAATAAATCAAAGCATAAACATTACGGAAGCGGCTGAACACATCTTCGAGTAGATCTTCTATATGTATATAAATAAACACGATGCACATCTTTGAATTGATCTTCAGAGTACCAAAAGAAAGACAGTCCTTAATAAAAACAGACATCATACGTTGTGACGTATGTTTCGTGCCAACTGGTGCCATGCCGAACGCAAAAATAAAGGATTTCGACCACAGTAGCGTTCCCGTTACTAAGTGAATCATAATTTATAATATTGATACTAAACATGATCTACTGGTTGAAGAAATGTGTAATACCTACTATGATCAGTCGTCGAGATTGACATATAATTGTGGTTACTGTAGTTTATAGTGCATTTAAATCTTGTGCCGCTACAATTTATAAACTCAATTTAGTCAAAGTCTTGTGTGACAACTAACAATCCAAAGAACGAAACTTCGTGAAGCTTTCGTGTACACTCTGCACTGCCAACTAAGAGTCAAAACAAGTATCTTTCTAATTCATTGTTAATTTTATAATTAGTCAAATAAAAGAAATAAAAATGTACGTAAATATAATTATTCACACTTTTATCAATTGCTCCTGAAACTCTCTGACATGACACTTAAGTAACTGACATTTGACAATAAAATTAAAAGACAGATTCTTTACATTTACATAATTTTTACATCATTTATCTATTAGTTGAATGCAGTTTGGCGTAAGACGAACAAGTTCAGTCCGGATCGATGACATTTAGGCAACTGGTCAAACTGCATTGTTGAGAAACCACATTTAATTAACGCCTTATCGAATGCTTGTATGAGCATATTTATTTTATTCGCGAAATTGTCGTGGTCGTCGAAGAAGGAAAAAATTTGGTTACCTCTCCGACTGCTCTTTTGGAGCTGATGTGTCTCGATGAAATTCATTGATGCTGTCATCGATTTCGGGTATAAGATTCTCTTAATGGAGTCTTCGTAAAACCAATTTTTCCTGCTTATCTTCATTGTTATCTTATGAATCATTGTCCCAAATCTTTTAGACGTTACATAATTCATTAGATTCTTTTACTAGCTTTTCTAATACATGTCTCTGAACATCTAAATTCCGGAAAGGATTACCTGTTTGTTTAACAACAAACGTAACTTGCTAAACTCAAGATCCTACAGATAACACAAGACTGACAGCAGCTCTGGTTCCCAAGTACAAGGAACCAATTGTGACGCAATTGTTTTACTTTTTATTAACTCAATGGAATCTGATATTATTGCTTTCACAACATTGATTGACATTAACTTTTTTATTGTAGATCTCGTTCCCAAAGTCTTGTCTTTCATTTTCACCTTACTTTCATTTATCGATGAAATTATCATTTTAATATCAGTTAACTTCATAATTTAAATATTGATCGGTAATGTAATTGATTTGAAAACATGGAGATATAATTCAATGTTACATTTATAGTTTTAAAATATTCCAAAGGATTTAATTTATGTTATTTTTTTTTTTACTTTGGAGTCATCAAAGATTAATAATACATTCCACGCAGACGAAGCCAAGCTGCCCGTAGAAATATCTTACATTTCCTCAATCAACCATGTTTGTTTTACTTCCAGAGACGTGTAATCTGATACAGAGGTCTTTAGCTCTCAGAGCCTATTGACGATAACTTTATCTAAACTCCTCAATCGCTGACCACTTTCAGAGCAAGTTCGCTTTCTTTGCTTTCCAATACACCCGGTATGTTGTTCTATTATCATTGCAATTTCTTGCTACGTCTACGACTTCAATCAATCATGTATTGATGGGATCAGCACCTTTTTTGTAACTGATTCAAAGATTAATCTCTTTCCATATTTGGCTTACCACTTGATCTTGTTGTGTAAGGGTCACAGCTTTAATATTAATGTGTAATGAATTTCGAGTTCACTCATCTACTGCTTGCGGTGGAGTAAAAGTATATCTTACATTCCAATCTCTAGCGATATCGTGAGATGATAATGTTTAATTATGATTATGAAACATTTAATGGTAGGAAGTCAAGAGATAATTAATACTCTTACTATTATTACTTGTATGCATGTTATTGGTTCTCGTATTCAAATTCCTTAGTAGCTCTTCAAGTATCTCAAAAGTATTGCTTGACAGAGCGTGGGATAAAACAAATGACGGGGTCATAACTCAATTTCTAAAAATAGTTTTCATTTTGTAATTGTTTATTTAATTAGAAAGTACAATCGTAATATCATCAACTGTCTTTACGGAGACGGATATTTATGAGAAAACTACATGACTTCACTATTTTCATTACATATTTATTACTGTATTAGCAGTTAATCAGTCCGTACATCATTGTCCTCAGTTCTCAGATATTACGAGCTCATTGCATAAGTCTCGTATGTTCATTGTTTAGGCTGTATTATCCAGAATGAGATAACATTTAAATCTAACGACTCTGGGAACATATCTTTGCCACTTTCCATGTTATTAACAAAGTATGCGTAACGTCCGTTTTGTAGAGATTTCGTGGAATGTTGACCATTTCTGTTTTGTTAGTTGTTAGCGTGGCTTTGATAAACTGTCTATCGTTCTAACAAATTATTCTGCATCCGCATTTAAGTGATAGCTTATGAATAAATTGCCTATGTTATACCATTTATCTTCGATATACTAAATTAGCACTTGGTACTTGTTGACAGTCCTACACTGTTCTCCTATACCTATTAATACTGTAATTTAAAACCATTGTAAAAGCCAATTATTTTTAAAAGAGTAACCGTGGAGTTTCTTGCCGGCTCTTCTACATAGGAATCAACCATTTGGAACCGTGCACCTAGCTTCTGACGTTTCATAAGTGCCCATGCTGGTTTATGTGAAATAAAAATATTTTGATTTGATTTGAGCACTTACACAGAATAGAAATCAGTCTATATCTCTTTGCGATGATAACAACGCCAACGACATTGCCTTCAAATGTTTCACTACGTCTTGATAATTTGTTGGAACAGATTAGTTCTAAATTCCAAACCCACGTCTCTTCGTTCCAAATCGACGCATTCACAAAATCGAGCCTATCTAACACAATTATCCAAATGTTGTTGACCTCAACTGTTTGTTAGCGCTCTGCAGTGCCTACGTCATTGCCACATGCATGCAACACTTCTGTAATAAAACCTTCATGTTTATCTTTAGATCTGAAGTAAAAATAAACTATTTGTTTTGAGGTATTATTGTTTTAAAAGGTTACTTTCCAGTCAATGAAAGCTATATGATACATCAGCTGCCTATACTTTTCCCACTGCTGGGACACAGACCTCTGTGAGAGGGAGTACACGCGGATCCAGTGCGTGTTGGTAGTTGTCACAGGTTTTCTAATTCTTGGTTCTAAGACATAATAGTGAGGATACTATAATCCTTCACCATTGAAAGGTAGAGCAAAGAGTTCGATAATATGTATTTTGCTGCTTGTCGTGACATAAGGAATTTGAGCAATATCATAAGGTACTTGCTCCCTTTGGGTAGCATGTTGGATTTCTTCTTCGAGAGCGAGGCTAAAATTTGAAAGCACCGAATATTATGTTTTAGTAATAGAGTTATATATACCTCTGGGTTTCTCATATGCAAAATTGATGTAATTCTCCTTGAACTTTTATAGATATAAATCACATTTTTCACTGACGGCTTCTAAATGTCCATTCAACTGCACTGGTATGAAAGATTCTTCACCGTTCTTCCTTTTAAATACAATAGCGAGTGTATCTAAATATTATTACATCCGTGTAATATTTATTGTATTTGTTCACGCCTGCTAATTCTAGTAATTCCGACTGATTACGTCTTTATGCTGTCGTTTGTCTTGCGAGGCTTTCTACGCCGCGCCGCTGTGCGAGACGTGACTTCAATTCGTTTGATTACACGACTGTCTTCGTACCAGTGGTTCGTTGCTAAATGATGGTTTTATTGTAAATATTGTGTCACGTTGCTACATACTGTGTGCGATAATTGATGTTGAACGCCTTGCAGCACCCCTTTGTAGATTATTTGCAGACGTTCTTGTTTACACAGGAGCATTCCAAGTTGAAGTTTAGCTAATTCATGGATTGTATGAGGAAACGAAGATCTCGTTTCATAATGTCACGTGATCATTTCTTCTTTTAGCCTTGGTCCAGTTATTACTTGTCTTTTTTCCATTTCATTTGAAGTCTACTTTTAAACAAATCCAAAAGGAATAGTTCAGGCCTGAGCTTAATGCGTTAGAAGACTGTAATTTTTCAGTTGTAACAAAAAATTCCCACGGCTCTGTCTCTACCATTGTAAAATCACCTACTAGAACAATGATTATTTTTCAGACATAATTATGCCGAATTTATGTGGTCATTAAAATTCTTTTAGAATTGAAATATATCATTAATATTCTTCCGTAGCAACAAGAAGCGGTCAGCATTATCTTGAAGGACTTCAACTTGTCATTACCTACTTAATTCAATTCCACGTCTTAGACAATGAGATGAACACAATTGATTTTTTATTGAACAACACATTGTAGTATTGTTGTTTATTGTATGGCGTTTGAATACGGCATGATTTGGCAATAGGCTATGGGTACCCCAAAATTATATTGAGTGGCATAAAGACAATGGGATCTTCAGTTGCTCCTTACTTGGTATTTGGCTCAGCGTGGTGTGGAGTATGAGGAGTGTTTGCACCTAATGTGTGCTGATAAGATTCGTGTGCAGGTGTTGCAGATGCCACGAGGGCGCCGGTGATAACGTAAGCCGCTATTTCTAGTGCTTAGTGAGGCGCCATTTTTATACGATTCGAATTTAGAACGAGGCGTTCATGAAAACTTGCAACTTTAGACAGTAACGGAATTATAGAATCTATAATAGTAGGCATGCTCATTGCTCAATTGAGAAAAGCGACACAATAAAGACATTTTTTCAGTTTTTTTCACCTACTCAAGTATTATTATGATTTCCCGTTTTATTACTTAAAAATAGACGGCATTTTTTTGTTGTTGGATGCTATTTCAAATAGATAGGCCTTGCATGAAATTGTAATCGAAAAGTTAGTCAATTCCATGCATAGTGCGTGCATTCTTGACCCCAACGCACTTTCAATAAAATAACTAACTGGTTTTTTTTATACCGACATAATATATTCAGTTAAACGTTTAAACTTCTATCTTCAAATAAAAATGGTGGACTTTGTTTTTTTATAACCAATCCTGGATAATGGAAAAATCTCGTTTGTAAAATAAGTGGAAATAATTGCCAAGTGCTTAAATGTCTTCCTATCTAACGGTTAGCAAGTCATTTTTAATTAGTTGGAGAAAACATTACACAGGCTGTTTGCTGCAACAAATTGCTATAGCTAACTATCATGATCTGCAATACACTGAGAAACTTCTTTATGACTCCTAAAATTAATAGCTACATGTCCGCAACTAAAGTAATTCTCTACCCATTAACAATCAACTTTATTCGAGTTTATCGAATCATAAATTAAATCGATCGCATCGGACCAATCGGCATCGGTTGCGCAAACGTCTCGCGTCCTCATCTCTAGAGCTACAGCCTTCGATTGAAGCCTGTAAGCCAGTCCGTCGTAGTCGGTGCGCCCGCGCACAAGCGCGACATTCGTTGACGTTCGATATTCAAATTCACCCAATCGATATTAGTGAAGTGCTCCTGGTTTTGTGTTTGTGCTATTATCTTCTCTTTATTTATGCGATAGAGGGATAGATGCGGTTATAAATAGTTTGGTTTTGTGCAAACTTTGTGAAGGATTTATGTTATTGCTTCGCGCGGTAAGTTCTATTTACAAAATGATGTCAGAGAGGACCGTTAATTTTTTTGGTGGTTATTAAAAACTTGCTAAGATATAATAGGTAAATATGCCAGTTTAAGGAATTTATTCGGTAACATATGAGCTGTAGGTTGTCCAACGTCGTCAATACATTTGTTTATTCAGGTGTTAGTTTTCAGAATTCAGACCTACAAAACAAAAATGTGACTCATTGAGTAAAACCGTAAACTATCTATTACACCAGAAAGGTACCTATTCGATCATGTCATTACAGGAAATCGTGATTCGGATCACGGTTAGTAGCCTACATTTTGACTGACAATTCACACAGCTATTCACCAAAGTGGGTCCATGTGTCCAAAACGGTTTTGTCCGAAATAAAGTATAAAGACATGTACTTGATTTGAGTCGATATTTTGATGTAACTTACGTGAAAGTAGACTTAACACTTGTTCGTCTCAACAAACCTACTTATAAGGTGTTGACCCGAAACTTAACGGTTTGATGGTGTAAAGGGGCATCATTATCAACAGCTTTTCGATTTTATAGATGTATCGTCGTCGAGGTAGCCCACGGTGAAGGTGGTGTGACGATCTGATATAGTTTGTAGAGCCAAGAAGGCCAGAGATCGCACAAAACAGGCAGATATGGAAGCAAAAAGTGGAAGCTTTTGCCCAGCAGTGGGACATAATATAGGTAGTAAAAAAAAGAAGAGAATTTGAATGACGTATTTTGTTATCAAGAATATTTAACGTAAAGTTCTTTTTACATTTAGTAGTTTGCATATTCATTACTTCAATACTCTTACATAAATCTAAATATGCATGAAACCCATAAACATTCATATTTTCCACTAAAGAAATCCTTCGTTTTTAATGTCCTTGATATTGATAACCATGAAGAGAAATTGTACATAGGTACATTGAACGGTGTGACTGATAAGCTTTGAAGGCAAAACCATAACAAAGAAATGCAGTTAATTAAAAAAAAAAATGAATAAATCAAACCAAATGATGTTATTCTTCCTTGCGTTAATGAGTCTTTGACTAAACTCCACCAAAAAATTGGTTGCAGTTTCCTGTTGTTTGTTGTGTTTATCTTACGAGTATGTAACTAGATAAACAGGTAACTACAACTAGAAACAACAACAATTAGAGGGTTTGTAATCCACTTTTCTCCCTAACCAAGAACTTTAGAAGTAATGTGGAAAGTTGTACAGAATTTTCAGTAGGCATTCATTCATCGTCCTACCCTAGTCCAATATATCGGAATGACTTCAAATTGTCTTTAGATCTGGCTATGGTATGTGAATGAGCATCATCTCTAAAAACATTAATTTCACACAATCCACCATATCAGTATTGAATAACAATATGTAATGAAATCAGCCCTGCTTATATGGAAAGCTCTCAATCGATTGCGTACCCTAGTAGGCCGCTGAAGACACAATTGGTCGAAGTGGGGTATTATTGACCCATCCAACACCCAGTTCGAGTGCGATGCCTCTGATGAGACCATGCCTCACTCGCTGGAGTGTACTTAAGACGCGGCACCCCGGATGACCTAAAGAATGCGTGTGTTACAACATCGAAGAAGAGTACTACTAACAAGAAAAGAAGAAGTCCTGCAGACGCTATAAGTAGTAACATACTTAATGTATTCGTGTCTTAAGTTGTATTTAAGGAAATCAGATGAATCCTTCCGCATTATCTAATCAAAGGAAACCTGCTCAATCTATGCATGTTTCTATTTCTAGTCTCGAATTTTATTATCATTATCTCATTTTAGATAGATTATTTAAATAATGTAGAACTCTTGATTATTGTTTTTGCTCAATAATAGTAAAGTGTTATTTTAAAGGAAACAATATAGGTATATATCTACTCATCTGGAACAGGAGCCCATTTTGAAATTGATAATGACGAAATGGAAAACGATAATAAATAGTAAGAATGGAAAACTACAAAATACGACGAAGTCAAAAAAAAAATAGACCATACAGTATAAGATAAACTTTGAATTGACGAGATGAGAAATAGACGTTGGAACGAAAACACATACGTCATTCGATTTCAGGTTTTTGTACTTTCAGGTCTTCCGAAATAATTATTTGCCAATTACCAGTTATTTCCAAGTTACCAACATGACTTTTAAAATTGCACATAATAACATTACCAAGTGACCGACCTACTGAACATTCCAATGATTAACATCTGATTTATAGGCACGTGTAACATTACGTTAATACGGCTTCCACGTGAAAAATAACTGCGTCAAATTCGACAGTTAGCAAGAACCACGCGATAGCAACAGTTCTTGTCGAATATTCAAATTTTGTTGCCGACTTTATACAATTTTGAAGTAAATTTCTTGTTGTTATGTAGAGATTTCTTTTAAATTGGTCTTTGTTTTGAGAAAGTGTCATGTAGCCTATTATCTTCCTTGGCCTTTCAAATGATTATAATTTTCTCCGACATCCATTTTCCACACAATTTTGTTATCTTCTTAATCAGTTTCAGGAAACGATATTGGCACAAAATAAGCACTGCGATCGCAACTCATAACTTCGAAGCATTTTCGTTTTAAATAAATGAAATCTACCAATATTCAGTTTCTTTTAGAAACGTGGGTACAGAACTGCTTCATTAAATAATGAGTCAGTTAATTTTTCCGCGAACTTCGTCATGTGACTTGTAGAACGGTATGCAAGTAGAAAGGTGCTACCTCACAAACTCACAATGTGTTAGTAAAACAAACATGTATGCCTATGCATAGTATTTGAAATCTCATGCAGTCTTGAAAACCGATTGTAATAGTATCCTATCATCTCGATGCTTCTTACAGATAATATTGATCTAATATTTATGTCTATAGATAAAAGCAGTGATAGTAATAGTTTTTACTCTTTACCAAGTAGCGACGACAGTTTTGTGAGTATTCCTTCTCTAGCAGAGACTCTAACAGCGCAGTTTTCTGATGTTCCCAAGAATTTTAACGTTATACATATTAATGCTCAGAGCATTCCGGCTCATTTCCATGATATGCTGGCAAGCTTTGACTGTAAAAACATTCATGCTATTCTTATTTCCGAGTCTTGGCTTAAACCTTGTCTCCCTTCAACTAGTTACTCTCTTCCTGGCTTCCAGCTTATAAGAAACGACCGGTCAGTTGGTGCTGGTGGTGGTGTTGCTATTTATCTCCGCACACATATTCCCTTCTCAGTTATCAATGTGTCAGCACAGCCGCCTCCATCAAGTGCTGGTGAACATCTCTTTCTTGAAGTTGAACTGCACCATTCGAAATTACTTCTTGGAGTCTACTACTGTCCCTCATTACGTGTTAATTTCTTCTCATCTTTTGAAAAACTTTTAGAAATGCTTCTCCCTTCTTACAGTCATAGTATAATCATGGGTGACTTTAATACTTGTCTTCTGAAAAAAGACCATCGCTCTTCTTCTCTGACTAATATTTCGGCTTCCAGTAACCTTTCCATTCTTCCGCTGAGTGCCACTCACCATTTCCCTAACTCTACTCCTTCACTTCTCGACTTGATCTTCGTTTCATCCTCTGATCGCGTCGCTAAGCATGGCCAATGCTCAGCTGATGCCTTTTCGTATCATGACCTGATCTTTCTTTCATACAAAATTCGCCCACCAAAGGCGAAAGCTAGGATTCTCATGCAACGTAATTTCAGTGGTATGAATGTTGATGATCTCTACAAGGATGCCAATAATATAGATTGGTCTACTTTATTTGCTTCCACTTCTGTCGATGAGAAAGTCAACATTTTTGCGTCTAAGCTTATTGAGCTTTATGATCATCACGCACCTGTTCGGGCAGTAAAACTTAAACATTTGCCAGCACCGTGGCTCACAGATGAAATAAAAACAATAATGCATAAAAAGGTGACGGCAAAGTCTAAGTTTAAGCGTAGACCTAATGATGCTAACAGGGAAAGCTATGTCTCAATCCGTACTCACTGCAATAAGGTGTGTAGGAATGCTAATCGCCAACACATTCATACGTCTGTCCAAAATGGGGACACATCCAAAGTTTGGAAATTTCTTAGGTCATTGGGGGTCGGTAAAACCCGACAAGAGACAATCTCAAAAGATTTAGACATTGATGCAATGAATAAACATTTTACTGCTTCGTCCGATTTTGATAGGACAATTAAATGTAATACACTGAATTATCTTTCTTCTCTTCCGACTCCCAGTTTTTCTCCATTTGTTTTTGGTCAATTCTCCGCATGTGATGTTAAGAAGAGCATACTATCAATTACTTCCAATGCAGTAGGAAGTGACTGTATCAGTCGTAATATGTTAGTCCCTGTGCTGGATGTAATCCTTCCCGTCATCTGTCATATCCTAAATTTTTCAGCATCTAGTGGTGTCTTTCCATGTTCATGGAAGGATGCTCAAATAATTCCTTTACCTAAAAAGTCAAATCCCTCATCCTTTTCTGAATATCGTCCAATATCCGTCTTACCATTTCTATCCAAAGTCCTTGAACGGTTAATCCACGATCAATTAAGCACTTTCCTTTCCAAAAATAATCTCCTCAACCCTTTCCAGTCTGGCTTCCGTCCTGGTCACAGTACCACCACAGCGCTTCTGAATATTACGGATGATATAAGGTCAGCCATGGAAAACGGTAATCTAATGGTCTTAGCTTTGCTTGATTTCAGCAATGCTTTTAATACCGTTGATTTCGATGTTTTGCTTGGAATTCTATGCTCTCTTAATGTATCTCCATTAGTAATTGACTGGTTTCGTAGTTACCTGTTCGGACGTCGGCAACGTATTTGCATCGGTGAGATTTTGTCTTCCTGGAGTAATACTTCTGCCGGTGTACCACAGGGTGGCGTTCTATCTCCATTACTTTTCGCAGTTTTTATTAACTCTATCTCCGATGAACTAATTTCTTCCTACCATCTTTATGCAGATGATTTACAAATATACTCTCGAGCTCCTCTTGGAAATCTGTCCGAGGCTATTTTGGTGATTAATCGCGATCTAGCCCGGATATGCGGTTGGAGCAAGAGGTATGGACTCATGGTCAACCCGATTAAGACGCAGGTTATTGTGGTAGGCAGTTCTAGAACTGTCTCAAGAATTGACTGGACGGCTCTTCCCCAAGTTTCCTTTGACAACTCTATTATCCCTTTCAGCGAAAAAGTTAAAAACTTGGGGATTTTCATAGACAAGAACTTCTCTTGGACTGCCCAGCTACAAGAAGTTAGCCGCAAGCTATTTGCATCCGCTGCATCTTTGAAGAGACTGCGTAATTTTCTGCCGACTGCCACCAAGATTGCGCTTGCACAATCACTTCTTTTACCCATCCTTGATTATGCTGATGCCAGCTATCTTGACCTTACCCAGGACCAACTCGATAAACTTGAGCGGCTTCAAAATGTCTGTATAAGGTTCATATTCGGTTTGCGCAAATATGACCATGTATCCGAATTTCGTGTGAAGCTCAAGTGGTTACCAATTCGCCTTCGCCGGAACGCTCATATTCTTTCCCTTTTATATAATGTGCTGTTTTCTCCTTACACTCCTCTCTATCTTAAGAATCGTTTCCAGTATCTTTGTGACTCCCACACAAAGTTGTTAAGGTCATCAGATAACTTAAAGCTTAAAATGCCAATGCATTCTACAACTTTCTTCGATAAATCCTTTACTGTTCAGGCTGCTCGTTTGTGGAATGCATTGCCAATTCATATAAAACGCGCACAATCTTTACCGGTATTTAAAAGACTCGTGAAGGAGCATTACTTGTTGTCGTGATCTTGTTTCCGTAGCTGTGATAATCTGTAGTCGTCTTTTATTTTCTTAGCTCATATATTTAGTATGTAGGTATATAAGTATCTATTATACAGGATATATATGATTATTCTATGTATTTATTAAAGTAAATTGTATTTTGCACCAGTGACAACCCCATTTTAATGTCCACGCAATCACTGTCCATTCCAAGGTTGCCTGGAAGAGATCGCAGAAAGCGATAAGGCCGCCCATTGTATGTTTTTTTTGTGTTAAATGTTCTTGTTGTTATGTATTTTCTGGTGTACAATAAAGCATATATAAATAAATAAATAAATAAATACAGAAGGTTATCAGAGAACTTGAGAAGCTTCTGAAAATGAAAATGTTAATAGGTCCAAACATTAGAAGACATGTGACATCTAACAACCCGCACTGGACCTGCTTGGTGGATTTCGGCCCACTACCCGTCCCCGTGACGAAGGTTGTGTCCCAGCATTGGGAACATTATAGATGCTGCAGCTCCCTGTCTTCTTTTTTTATTACGTATAATCTCTCTTATCTGACAAAATTTCTTTAGATGGGAGTCCAATTAATTTCTCCATATCCTGGAACGAACAGCTATCTAAGACCTTATTACCTGCGTAATTACTTTCACCTATAACTCTTATGCTATAGATGTGATTTTCCCATTATAATTAGAATAATTTATAACACCAAAGATTCTGTAGCAGGTACTGCAATATTTTTCGTGTCTTGTGAGATATCAGTTGTTATAAAAGAGAAATTAAAGATTCTGTTGACAGATGATGCTTTCAGTTATTGTCGTTCACTATTGCTTTATGTCACAATGATTTATCACTCAGAAACCTTTTCTTTCTTTCAACTTGATATTGGTATAGACTTCGGCTATTTTGTGATACAGACCTCATATACTGTTCTATTCATCAGGCTACATAGTTATTGAAATTGAAAATCATTTAAATGTTTTTTTTTTTTTTGTACAAGTGGCTTATTTTAACTGTCTTCACAAATGCCATTGTTATCTTTAGTGCAGGGATTTCCACGAATAACGCTGATAGCTTTTATTGCGCGCACGCACGCCGTTACGCTACATTTAGGATAATTATAGCCAGAAGGTGCACATCTAATGAAAATTGCATTATTTAGTTTGGCGTAAAATAATATATTATCTTGAACTTCGATGTCATAAATTGTTTCAATGTGTTATAGATCTAAAGGGCATCGCTATATGTTTTGAGTTTTCTACCACGTTCTGTTGTGGACCTTCTTCACTAACCTATCGAATGTCTATAGCCTACACTTCTACGCTGAATTAACATTCTTCAAGCATACCAAGGAAGGTTTCGTCCTTTGATTTACTCCTACTTTTCCTTGTATTGTTTCCACTTTCCTCTAGTTTGCCATTAATATGTGTTCATCGCTGACCTTGAGGGACTTTGTTTAATGAATCTTGATTTTGTTTGTTATTCAAATATTTGTATTACAAGGTGAGCAAACGAACGGCCTTTATTTGTTTCACACTTTGGGTGCGTTGGTTTTGTATAGCCCTTACATGAAGACATCCGTACATTCTTGTATTTCTCAGCTATGTTTGTTAACTTTACCATTTAGTTCTAGTGCTACTAATAGCATCTAAAATGTCAAGGCTTTTAGTTTCCAATAGATTATGAGTCTCGTTTCTCAAACTTAGGGCCAGAGACATTGTAGAGTCTTGTAGAGACCAACTAATAGATATCGAATGTTTAGGTTGTTATTTCAACAATATGCAAATAATGCTCATTTTGCGAAAACGTCTCATAATCAAAGTGAACATGTTTCCCTGATGACTAATTTAAGAAACGGAATTTACGTGAGTATACATGTTACTAACACTGGTGATAGAAATGTTTACAAAAACTGCACAAAATTCCTTACTCCTCTTTTGCTAATAGTAGGTAAGTAATTTGTATGGTATAGTGAACCTTTCGTTAGACATTCAGGGGGCTATGTAGAATTCAATAGTGTTCGTTTTCACGCATTCTTCAGCAGTCATTGGCAGTGTTGCCACAAAAGCTGGTCTGATTTCCCTTACACAAAACTACCAGATTCCACCGTATTCCTATACAAGGTTTGTTGGTAAAGCTAAGGAATAAAGTATGAAGAATGTGGTTTTCGCTCCGTCATTCGAGTCACGATCGTGAAACTGCAGGTTGGATGAACTTGGGCATTCCGCGCGGCTGTCGACGTTCCACATCTAAGCTATGCCGTCCACTTGTGGTTGCATAATAAGATGCATCGCCCTGCTTATAATAGAATGCGGAATTTTGTTTTAGATGGCCAGCGAAGTGTAGCCATATTTACTAAGTCGGTATCTATTTTAGAATTGGAAATAGCTGCGATCGTCTATCTTCATGGACAAGTGGCTCTTTGTTGCGCTAGAATATATTTCTGCACACTTCTATTTAATGTTGCTTTCAAGCGTCTCGCAGAGAGTAGACCTGTGCCACAGCAGGAGCGTATTTTGCTTGGAGTTGAGAACAATTTTGCGTTTCTTCTTTTTAGAGTTCACTTCTGATTTTAAGCTGACAAGGTTACCATATCCTGATATGTAGTCGGTTATGAGGGGTAACACTTTTTGGTCGTATCCCACCCATAATTTCTTGGTTTTCAATAAGTTTCGGCCAGAGTTTAGCCAATTCGACAGCGGTGTCGTTGGCCTCTCAAAGGTCTTCCATAGTGCAGGTTTTAGTGCACAGAGCACACTTGGACCGGGGATCATGGGAACTTGTGCGCCTTCCATGATCCCTGGCTGGTCATCATCATTAATAAATAAAAATAAATAATAAATATGTTAGGACAACCAACACACCGTTATCTGATCCCAAACTAGGCAGAGCCTGTACTATGGTAACCAGACAACTGATAAACGTACTTATATATAATCATTTCAGCCGAAAGCCGTCCACTGCTGGACATAGGCCTTCCCTAAGCAGAGCCACCTCGACCGATTCCGAGACTCTCGCTTCCAGCGAATTCCTGCGGCCTTCACCAGGTCATCGGTCCATCTTGTGGGAGGCCTTCCAACGCTACGTCTTCCAGTACGTGGTCGCCACTCAGCTGGTGCCAGCCCGTATTTGCGGGGGAGTGAGGTGGAAGACTCTCCCCGTGACGTTCAACAGGGGCGCGCTTAGAACACTACGCGCCTCTGCTTCAGGCCCTGCTGAGCGGGAATCGTTGGACGTTCCCGAGTCCGCCGTCTCTTAGGACCTGTTAGCGGGACTGGAAATTAACGTTGTCCGCCCTCCATTGACTCCCGGCCCGCCTGCTGCTAAACAGAATAGTGGTCTCGTATCTCCCTCTCCCTTTCAGTAGCCTCCTTCTGTGAAATTCGGGCTTCTAGAAGGAGACTACCGCATCCCACGACTTAGCACTCCCGGCCATCGAACGAGCGACGGCCGGAAGTGACAGGCTGCCTCCGACTTCTGATACGAGGGCAATGCGCTGCTCCTCCCATGCGGTACTTTCTGCCAGTGTATGCCACGCTGTGTTCTTCCAACAGGGGATGCAATTATGACACCGACCGTCTGGCTCCCTCTTTATGCGACTCTGGTACAGATAGATGTGCTATGGCAGTGCGTGACCTGCTGGAAACCTTTCTGCAGGCTCAACATAGTCAGCTGGAGAGGAATGCTTGTGAAGCTACACTTCAATCGTGCGGCATTGGAGCTACCGTCATTTATTGGGATGGTCGATTTGAGATAGCTGTTACGGCTGTTGACCACACTGGTAGTGATGCATATGACTAGGAACTAACCACATTCGATACAGATATAGCACAAGTGATAACTGTAGCGGGTAATTCGAAATTGTAATTGCAAACACTCAGCCGTTTCAAAATATTTTGTAAGCTTTGCTTTCAAACAATTGTCGGTGCTATTGTATCGTCAAAGTCTGCACTCAGGTGTGGCAAAGATATATATACCGCAGCGTTTGATATACAGCCCACTGCCTAGAAAGTTGCATCAGTCAGGAAGACTTTCAGTAATAGATTCCTATTTATCACTCCGGCTTTTCGCTTACCTCGCGAAGTATTAGGTTTTGCGGCTTTAACGAACAACACGAGTCCATAATCGGCAAATAAATATCTATTGATAGGTACGCACCTTTTAATAAAAAAGTATTTATTTGTAATATGCCATTATTTTGTATTAAAAAAAAAAACACCGTTGATGTAAAGTCGAAACTGCATGTAGGTTTTTCGTCTACATTAGGTAGAGTAGAGGTTGCTGCAAAACACGATAAATGTTGCACTGGCTGGCGACAAAATATCTTTAGTTATATTCGAACATTTGAGCGTTCTTTAACCGACGAAAAAAAACGGAGGAGATTATCAATTCGACGTGTTTATTTTTTTTTCATGTATGATCAGTTGATCACGCATAACTTTTTACATAGTAGTCCGATTGTAATAATTCTTTTTTTATTGGAAAGGGTATACTTCGAAAGTGGTCCCATATAAATTTGGAAAACATAATCGAACCCTAAGGGTCGGAAAACAGGGGATGATTGATTGTTCACTCACTGATTGTAATGTATAACCACGCATAACTTTATACAGAGTAGTCCGATTTTGATACTTATTTTTTTATTGGATAGGGTATACTTTGCGAAGTATTATTACTACATTAGAGCCACAAAAAAATATAAAATAAAAACTTTTTAACAAAAAATTAAACCGCCGAAAAAACTGAAAAGCAAAAAATAATAAACCTTAAAATTAATTTTTGTTAAAAAGTTTTAGAATTTGCTTTCAAATTAATTAGAATAGGTGGCAGGCGGTTTGTTGTTAACACGAAAGCGTGGAATAATCAAAATACATTTCAGTACCTAGTCATCTATAATAATATATATAAAAATGATTCCCTATTTCCCTTGGTCACGCCATCACGCGTGAACGGCTGGACCATTTTCACTTTTTTTGTTGTTGTTGTGTTTGTAATTGTCAGGAGAAGGTTCTTATGAAAGAAAAAAAATAAAAAATTGCGCGGGAAATTAGAAAATTTAAGAACACTTATTTAAGAATACTTAACAACCATATAATAGGACAATGTAAACTTTTTTAATGTAACATTATGACATTTGACATAGAATTGACAGCATGCGTGCTCAAATATCATCAAAGAGACAGGACAACGTCTGTCGGGTCAGCTAGTCTATATATAAAAATGAATCCCTATTTCCCTTGGTCACGACATCACGCGTGAACGGCTGGACCGATCTCACTTTTTTTTTTTTTGTTGTCTTTGTAATTGTCAGGAGAAGGTTCTTATGAAAGAAAAAAATTAAAAAATTGCGCGGAAAATTAGAAAATTTAAGAACACTTATTTAAAAATACTTAACAACCATATAATAGGACAATGTAAACTTTTTTAATGTAACATTATGACATTTGACATAGAATTGACAGCATGCGTGCTCAAATATCATCAAAGAGACAGGACAACGACTGTCGGATCAGCTAGTTGCATATAAAAAAGAGGCTTTTTAGGGTTCCGTTGCCAAATGGCAAAAAACGGAACCCTTATAGATTCGCCATGTCTGTCTGTCTGTCTGTCCGAGTATGTCGCAGCCACTTTTCTCCGAAACTATAAGAGCTGTGCTATTGAAACTTGGTAAGTAGATGTATTCAGTGAACCGCATTAAGATTTTCACACAAAAATAGAAAAAAAACAATAATATTTGGGGTTCCCCATACATAGAACTGAAACTCAAAATTTTTTTTTTCATCAAACCCTTACGTGTGGGGTATCTATGGATAGGTCTTCAAAAATGATATTGAGGTTTCTAATATCATTTTTTTTTTTAAACAATAATATTTGGGGTTCCCCATACATAGAACTGAAACACAAAAAAAAAAATTCATCAAACCCTTACGTGTGGGGTATCTATGGATAGGTCTTCAAAAATGAAATTGAGGTTTCTAATATCATTTTTTTCTAAACTGAATAGTTTGCGCGAGAGACACTTCCAAAGTGGTAAAATGTGTGTCCCCCCCCCCCGTAACTTCTAAAATAAGGGAATGATAAAACTAAAAAAAATATATGATGTACATTACCATGAAAACTACCAACGAAAATTGGTTTGAACGAGATCTAGTTAGTAGTTTTTTTTTAATACGTCATAAATCGTAAACCACAATTTACCTTTCATTCAGTCAACACAAATATAAAAATTAAAAAAAAAAAACATTTCATTTCATAAACGATGATGACGAATGATGATGATGATGACCTGCAGGTTTGTACGGAACCCTCGGTGCGCGAGTCCGACTCGCACTTGGCCGGTTTTTAAACATCACGGTCAGTCAGGCCATACATGTGACGTAATAAAGCTCTAGACAACAAATTGCTTAGCGTTACTTGCTGGTAAGTACACATTCGGACAGGTATCAATCAAAAGTTTATTTTTTGCTCGCAGAACATAACGTTTCGTTCAACAAGAATACATTTGAATATGATTGAGACCACGCCCGGCATTCCTATAATAATTATAAGTTTGGACTGTTATGTCATGAATTCGTGATTCGTGCTTGTTCAATCTTAAATTAGTTTTCTTTTTAGGCCTACCTGTCTGGTTATTACCTAATGGATTCTTTGCTATTTCGAGCAGCTTCTTTCTCTTGCATGACGTTTCATCTTTGCGTTGCAAATCTTAGTAAAATGAGATAGTCAGCAGAATAATTTGAACTGCTTATTGTTTTCTTCGAACCTATCTATATTTGAAAACTAAACAACAAACCGTTTTCCAATTCAAGAGGGAAGCGCCAGGGTTCCCCGGTCAGCTTCAAATTTTCTTACGGTTTTTTGCAATTTGCAGGTCAGTATCAGGCTGTATGTTGAACAAAGTATGATTCGAGATCGTAAGACGTATGTATTTACAGAAGTATACGTCTATACGTCTTTTTAAGGAAATATTAATTGAATGGTTTGACAAAAAAACGTAAGAAAAATCGAATTTCCCGGGCTACCTTAGCTTATTTTACTCAGACAATAAAGTTAATCAGTTAAGGAAATTTCTTAAATAAATTGTAGCGCGGAAGCCTTTACTTTCGAAGTTCATCGGCAGTGTTACGAAATTCATGATGAATGATAAGCGGCGCCCGCGCAGATAACATCGGGCACCTACATGATTTATTGTCTGTTCAATTATCGGCCATTATTATATTATTAATTTACTTACCCATACATTTTTGACACTCTTATCTAGATTATTCACATATTTCTTTAGAAAGTATATAAGTAGATAACTATGTGTAGGTTAGTAATCAATCAACAAAAGAATTGATTGCAATACATGTTTTGGATGGTAACTTTCGCTGCAAGTGAAGCCTGTTTTTTTTTTCTGAAAAAATCTTAACATGTGAACATACGTAAAGTGCGCTTGAAAGAAAGAAAGAATAAGTATTTATTGGCATTCCACTGGAAAAAAGAAAAAAAAAACAAAGCTATTATTAAACGAACATAGTCTTGAAATGTCCGATTACTAAAAGAAAGAAAGATAAAATTATGTTGTTATAGAAACACGTACATATAAAAAAGACAAAGGACCAGCTAGGTAGTCCGCGAAATTCAAATTTTAATAAAATATTTGGGTTGATACACGTTACATGTCTACGAATTCTTGGTTCTAGGACATTTACGATGTTTTCCTTCACCGTTTTGAGAACAGTGGTGATAAAATTATTTACACAAAGTAAAGCGCCTGACTGGATTGAAACCCACGACCTACAACTCGTAAGTCAGGACTATACTATTGGGCCACCACTGCTCTGTAAAGTTCATTTAATCCCATTGATGGACTTTTTAATTAAAAAGTCTGTAAATATACGTATCATGGTCACGATTAATATTTTTTTGTTCAGTATTCAGCAAAATATTACAAATTGCAAAAACGTAAGATTTGAATTTCGGAGATCGAATAACTACCCTCAAGGAAGGAACATTGACTAATGGACATGAATGAGGTGGTCTACTCCCTAAGCACGAAGCCCTTAGTTACAGCCGAAATAACCGTTTCCTACTCCGTAAGACTTTCGGACATACGATTAGTGCGAAGCCCGAACTATAAATGAATCATCATCTGCCTAGCCTTTTTCTAACTATGTTGTAGTCAGCTTTCAGTCTAATCGGATGCAGCTAAAAACCAGTATTTTAAATAGAGCGACTGGCGAACTATGAATGAATGGCAACACGAATTGGTGGCTGTCCCTACTACCGACTACCGATATTGTATGATTTAGTTGCCTGTCCGAAGAATTTTATTTGGCACTTGTTTTGACTTAAGACGGGCCCGTATCTTCGTTGATGAACTAAAAGAGGGTAGATACGGTTGCACTGCTTTCTTTGAACTTACCCATATGTGCGAGGTTAAAAAATATAAAGCAGGACTAATTATAATGTACAATGTTATCTACATCGATCTAGTGATTAGTAATTAAATTACGGAAGATATAACACTTCTCACGCAAATACAGTTAAGAGAAATGGATTCATTAGTTATAGAGAGCGGTGAATGGAGCTGTCTATTCAAACTACATATAATAATTAATAATCTTAGTACAATGCACATCAGAAGATTTAACCATAGACTATCTTTCTGTCTTGCATTACTATGTATATGTATAGTATATAGTTTTCACGGTTTTGTGCTTCCCACAAATCAACCTGGACGCATTTGTTGCATACATATCTGTAATGTTTTGATGAAATAAATCATATCACTGTAACTGGTTTATCCATCGCCTATACAAACCCACTTAGTTAATGATTGCGATAATTAAGATAATAATGACATTATGCAGTAGTTTACACCCAAAAACATTAGTACAACGATTAGGAAACTTGCAGACTTGCACAAACTTACTACTAACTTAGTTTGCAGTACATATAACGGTTTGAAAATTTCACAGTAATCGTGTTGATAAAGGAATTGCACTGTATGGCAGTTTATGTAGACGGCATTGTGATATTTTCTGTAAAACATCCATCTAGACAAATAAATAAAATTGGAGTGTCTGTTTGTAATATTCAATAACCACTTTTTACTAAGTGTATATGGATGTATACACGGTACATATACCAAAACAATTTTTTTTACAATTTTTGTCTGTCTATCTGCTTGTTCCGTCTAATCTCTGAAATGGCTGGACCGATTTTGACGGGACTTTAACTGGCAGATAGGTGATGTAACAAGGAGTAACTTAGGCTACTTTTATTTTATAAAAAAAAATAGGATCACACGAAAAGAAAAACGAATGACAAACTTTTTGACCACGCGGACGAAGTAGCAGGTAACAGCTTTTACCTATATAACCTGGATTAACACATTCTTACCGCGGTAGTACGTCCTCTTGCGTTAATTTCTGACATCCAAGCGGGCGAAGCCGCGGGCGAAAGCTAGTGTTCTAATATTTTTCGACATCATTCTCCTGCCCTTATCCCAATATGTTTGGGGTCAGCACCTAATGTCATTTTCTTCCATACTTCTTTGTCATCATGTTGGTATTCACACTCCCCTTCTATCCATGTCTGTTTTCACACAGTCTATGCATCGTTCCCTTATATCATGTATCAGAAATAAAAACCTTTTCAGAATTTAAAGTGGTTCTTGGTTCCTCTTAATTTCCAGAGCAGCAAATTGGATCAATTGTTAAATGACAGTTTTTCTCAAGCTATTGAATAAAAATCTGCTGTAGTTTTGCACGTGGCCAAATGCAACGCTGAAGTAATCAGTTGACATCCGCTTCATTATCTCTTATCATTTGCGTCGGTATTCGTCATATCTCGTTGTCATTAGTTATATAATTACATATTATAATATTTTCGTCAGCTATGGCGGATCCAATATCAACGTCATAGTTACAATCGACCTAGAAAATTACAAGTTAGGCAATCTCTCTGTGATTCATATTTTTCGAGCGCAAACTCACAGAAAGTTTGATTACGTCTTCACTGAAAATCGAGACGTATCATGTTTAATTTAAAGTTTATTTTCCTTTGTTGCTAGTTGTCCATTCATGCGTAACAGAGAAATGAATGAATCATTTGTAAGTGCATATTTTGTGAAGTCAGCAACTAGGTTCGTTGTTCAGCTGACAAGGTCGTCCTCAAGACATCAGCTGTGAAGTGCTCGAATTACGTTTAATGTTATCTTTGTCATCACTATATGTTTTGCAAGCAAAGGACTTTTCGCGTACGATGACCGTCAGTGTACCCAATTTTCCTCTTGTGCAAATATTGTAAATTTGATTTTTAACAAAGAATTGTCCTTGTAGCATCTAACGATTTCATAAGTAACTAATAACATTTACCTGCTTATCTGGGGAATTCCAACCAATCACTACTATGCTTTTCGCATTCTCTGTAAGACATTGAGTAGACGATGGAAATCTATGCAATACCTAACGCACACGTAGGTCAAAACGACTGCGCCGCCGATGCTTACCGGATGAAGTCTCTGGCGGACGTTTGCACACAAATCGGAACGCCTTAACACTAATTCTACTAACTTTCAGTTCTTTTTATGTTTTCCTTTCAACAAAGAAAGTAAGAAGAAAGAACATACGTTGATTTGCAATAACATGACGCAAAAGAAAGCACAAACACAATAACGAACAAGTTAGGGGCATACATTTTACGGAGATACAATTGTCTAAAATCTAACCCATTTGTCATACTTAGAAACAAAAGCGAAATCATATACATATTCTGCACCGATCGAAGTTAAAGAGACCATTGACGTCATTCATGAATAAGTTATGTCTAAGCATAAGCTCAACAACACAGGCGTGGGGAAGGTATCGACGGACACAAACCGCGAACACTGAACCGTCGCCGTCGGCCATATGTGGTGCTGGAAATACAACTGAGTATTATTGTTGTTGTGTTGTTGTTACTAATTAAGTGCGGTCCGATGTTTTGCAAGAATTGCAGGGGAACTCTTGTCATAAATAAAGCGTGGATTTACTTGACCTAAAAGATTGCTTTGGATCCATTATAAGGTCATATGCTCAACGCTTTCTTAGATTCTGACTATTAAACTTTTGTAATATATGTCGACGACTTTTCCGGTATCCACAAAGTAGAAGTTTTTTTGCCAGGTTCATCAATATCCTCCTGCAAGCGTAGCATGACCAATTCTATCTCTATTCTACTAAGAATAGACAAAGTTCTTTCTATTCAACTCGACATCTCTTCGGCCCGAGCACGGGGCAACCCGTAGACTCGGGTTTCTATGATGACAAAGACAGTATTCTTTCCATAGCAAGAGAGTGGTAACTAATGTAATTAAGGTGGATCCGCTAAGGACTTCTTCATTGAATAGTCATACAGTGGGAATAAACGATCTTATAGTATTGTATTGATGATTATAATTAACTAGCTTTTGCCAGCGGCTTCGCCCGCGTGGAGGTCGGAAAATATCCCGCGGGAACGTACTACCGGGATAAAAAGTATGTGTTAATCCAGGTTATAAACTAACTGTGTTTCAAATTTCATCCAAATCCGTTCAGTAGTTTTTGCGTGAACGAGTAACAAACACTCACAAAGTTTCAGATTTATAATATTAGTAGGATATAATCCTGTACAAAAAATGTACCCCCAACTGTAACTCAAACTTAAAAGTAGAGAAAAATTAGTCGCCATGCTCGACATCGTAGAATTTTGGCGACTGAAGAATAGAAATATTTTCTCTCTTCAGTTTTAACATCTCCGTGCTTAAGACGGTAGAAAACTTGCCATTTTGTCTATTCTTCCGTCGACAAACCTCGTTTCTATGGTGGTCATGCTACGTGTGCTGCAGTCCTGCCTTTATCTCAGCTTATTTTAGGATGCGTCTTTTGCTTCGAAATGCTTCTCTATGTCGTATTTCTTCCTTCGTGTCCACATGGCTATCCGTCCCACGATCAGGTCATATTTTCCTTGGGTTGTCACAAGCATATGCTCTTCTTTCCTCTAAATCATATGCCAGTGTACAAGTTTTTAACTAACAATATTATTCGTTATAAAACTCACAAATCACGCTTTATTTTGTATCAATCTGTTGTTTCTTTGAATTGTAGGCACCTAATGACAGTAGTGATTTGATTGGGTCGCTTTATACAATTATATTTATGGTCCATACCGAAAGGGAACGTCTCCGCTATATAAAAAGCAAAATAACAACCAAGTTACCACACAATCCTTCACATGCGATAGTTTGTGTTAATAAATAGTATAATTGCAATCATTTGCAAATGGCCGCGGTTTGCGCAAGCCATAACGAACGAACGGTTTACGTAGTAATCTTCGCGCCAAAATCGGTCAAGTACGTAAACTTACACATCGTTAGTTCTGTTTTATGAGTTATTGAGATTTTGCTGCTTTTTGCTTCATCATAGACAATTTTATGGTTTTTAGGTAGCACGACTTTGGAACTCGGTTCTAAAAATAGTACCTTGGCATTAGTTGGCATGCTCCAAGCAAGGCAATGCTCCAAAGCAATGACCTGGATTGAAATTTTTTTTTTCATCGTAATCGCTATCTTCCTGCCTTCGTCAATGTTACTAAGGGTCGGTGCAACACGCTTTTCTTTCGATTGTCCATCGTCAACCGCCACACTAGCATTCACTCCTCTTTTATATTATTGTTCACACAATACATCTACCACTTCTTTGACCTTCGGCATACATCAACACACATTGGTTACACATGCGTTTCCTCCCTCCTCATCAAATACCAAGCCAAACGTTGTCCTCTAACTTTCCTGTCAGGGGCGCTACTTCCAAACGTCCCTTTATACTCACTCTGTGTCTACTCATAAAGTCCCACCTGCTCCTCGTTAAATAATTAAATATAATCATTCTGGCAAACGATACCTATGTTTCACAAAATCTTGATGTATACGCACAATACATCGTACTTGCATCACAACCATAACTCCATGCACTTACACACATAATTACGAATGCAGTTCTTTACAAAAAAACAACGTTCTCTTCAACATTACGACAGCAGTACCCAAAGCAGTAATCAGAATAGGTGTGTTAATTACTTGTCATTTCACGTAAGCCATAACACTCAATTATGGGTAACGAGCGATTGTTGGCAAACTGTCACTACTTATATACTAGTGCGATATAACACCAGGAGATAATACTGTCGAGGTAACTAGGAGTTAAGTAAGCTGTGGTAATGCAATAGACTCCGACGCTGCAAAAGCATATCTGAACTTACATGATGGTACCGTGGAGACGGTAGACGTAATTGAGTCTAATAATGTACCTTACTGACAGGCGCGGTCGCAGCCTAACATTTTGGGGGGCTCACCATGAGTACTGAAGAATATTTTTAGGAAGGTAAATCCTCTTTGGTCTAGTAGTCGCAAGCGCTGCTGATCAGAATGATGTCCCGGGTTATAATCTTTTTGCAAATGTCCATCGGAATTTCCGTGGCTCAAGTAAGACAGGCAAATCGTTCAGGGTTTCGACAGTATGACTGTCTTTGGGGGGGGGTCCTAGGGGTCATGACCCCCCCCCCCCCCCCAAAGACAGTCATACTGTCGCCCCTCTCGGACCGCGCCTGCTTACTGAAGGAAACCTGGTTAATGAACAAATATAAAATCACATTGATTTGGCAGGCAGATAATGGATATTTAAAGGCTCCTGAAGACCGAGGTGAAGCAACGATAGTTTGAAGACGGTACATTGAAATTCTTCTTAAATTAAATTCGCGTGGTACCTGTCTGCGGGAGCCTTATTACAGGGCTGGGTTTCAGTGAGGTAATTGCGTAACACACTAACGGCAGGAATGGCTTTCATTTTTACAACATACATTGAATTATTTACGTTGTTGAGCAGACAAGTTTTTCGAATATATGAAGCAATGGATTAGCAATATCTTTCCAAATCATTAAAATTGTGATTGATAGTGAAAGTGAAACAAGCGTTGAAAGGAAAAACGTTTCGTACGGAGTTACAGCCAACCCCTGCATCGATTAGAGAACTTATCTGAACATCATTATTGTTTTTAAAATAAATACTATATAATACTTGCCATGGCTTAGTCCTAAGTCTGTATAAATTTATAACCGTGAGAAGAGCAATAAAACTACAATTTACAACGAGAATCTTTATGGCCCTCCAAAACAAATGCTGCTAACTTTCCATAATCTTCAATGCGTTTAATATCTAGTTACTAACTGAAGTCTAAATCATCACTTTCTTAAATCCATGTTGCAATAATGTCAATAACTTTATTTAATCTCTTTGTTGCTTACACCTCACTATATACTTTTTTTAATAGTTTTGTGTAGATATGGGAAACCACCGTCTCCCACACTTTACTATTGTTGCGTTATCTAAGTACATTATGCAATGTCACAATAATACATTCTCGTCTTTGTGACAAATATATACAGGCTTTATTGTACTGATGGGCTTATTGATATTAATTAGATAATATACGTAGAGACTTATAAAGTTATAAGGTACACTACCTGCGAACCTACCTAGATAAACGGATTCTCAATTACTTAGATGATGAAACACTACACATTTCTTTGTTCAGTAAACATGAACAAATTCCCTTTAATTAAAAAAACAGTAATTTAGGTGGTCATTGGAAATAGAAATACCCAAAACTTTTATGGATTAGTGTTTCACAGTTTATTTTCTAATTATAGTTTTTAACATTGACGTCAGAACATCATTGGCCAATTCAAGTTCCGATGGCGGTTTTCCTCGAGTAAGGTGAATCATTTACTTTAAACACGTCAATTCAAAAACTAGGTAACACTGTCCCATAACTCTTTAGCTACCTATTTCCTCACCTAAACAATCAAAGATCAATCAGCACAAAGCCGTGACAGTCCTTACGGAAACGTCAACGACTAATAAAACAATTATATACTCATAGTTGTTATGTGCTGCAGTTACAATACAATGTTCTGGTAACAATGGAGGAGCTTCATTCGCTTCCTCACTGAGTAAAACATGGATTCCACGTAAATTACGCGTGTCGTTCGCTAAAACGAGTGTAGTTTTTGTTATGATTAGACGAATCTTATAATGGTTTTTCTTCCGTAGATGTATTGACTTCCTATTTCTCTTGTCTTTGATTTGTATCATGTTGAGTTAACGTTTATAGTCCTCTGTTATTTACAGTGAATTTTCATCTTTGGCGACTACTGTTAGCGCTGTATTTATCATTTTAACTATTGATACTATTGTCAAAAATGAAATTATAATACTCTTATTTTCGTTGTTTCAGAATCTGGAGTCAGTGCACAAATTATCTGATCAGGTAAGCTTTAAGACATTCTACTACTTCTCACTGAAGTCATTAATGCACTCCTCATTTTATACATTTTCTCATATTTTTTTAGCCCTCTTAAAACTTTCGTTTGTCTCTGTAATATGCTGTCATGATCAATCATTATAATCATTACAGATTAATTACTGAGACTTAAAATTTATTATTGTAAATGGTACCTCTAATTATGAATTTCTACATATTATATTTCTCTTGGTAGAGGTTACAATTTACGCGGACAAGCAAGACTTACGCCTATGACATTGTTTTCTCTTATCCCAGATTATCATGTAAATAATATACACGAGGTTTCTATTTAACTTGACACATTATGAATATATTTCACTCAACCACGTGCTATGGCCCAAGCCTAACTTTTTTGGTTATGTTATTCCAAATGTGATTCAAATAATTCCTCCACTTCTTCTACAGTCGTGTGTTGATTTTATCTTTTACGGTTACCAATTAGATTTTCCAGTTCCTCATTTTCAAAATTGCTACTCCTAAGATCGTTGTACCAATCTTCATTGCGCCCAAAATTTAAGAATGGATTTTTTAAACCATCTGAGTAAGGAGCAGCAGGGATTTAAAAACATTGTTAAAATGGCATAAATACGCCCTTATTATAAAATCAATTACGTAGGTATTCATCATTACTATTTTGGTCATCAGTTTTATCTTAAGCCAGATTAAATGGCCAAACACAGACGAAACTGGTGCGACCGGTTCTGTTTGGTGTGCAATATATTCACCGCCAAATGCGGCAGGTGACCATTTAGAGGTAAAAAGAAAGGATAATAAGCAAATAACATCATTAATTGGTCAACCAATATGGTTCCAATATTTTATCCATCTGGATTTGTTGTTTGTTTCTTGAAGGAAGTTTTAGGGAATGGTTTTTGACATCCTAATGAAATAAAATTCTGTAAATAAAATATCGAAATCATTATAGCATGTTATAAGTATTAAAAAAAAATTAAGGCTGACGTAGTCGACTTTTCTTTTCTATAGTACTACCCCTGAGAAGAAATGGCGAAGCAAGCAATTAATCGATAAACAAATGAATCAGTCAAATGTTTTGTGTCTCGTCATATTAATTACTTTGCTACTTTCGTATAAAATTAAGTGTATCTAACTAAACAGACAGCTGTGCTAATGGGGAGTTTGTTGCGCCACTTCTTCCCAGCGAAAGCACTAAGAAGTGGTGAAGGGTGGGCGTGTTTGGGCGACCGTCTATTGTAATTTTGACGTTCGAAAAGTGCTGATTCTCAGCCTATGATAAATGACTTTTGACTTGATTTGAATCGCGGTAATGCTCAGATTGCGTTGCTTCTATTAATCATAATGATCCTACTCCTTGACATGGCTCGCATCGTGAGGAGGTTCCTGTCTCTGGAGCCCTAACCACCGGTAGCTTGGACCCTGCTCCCGATACTGGTGGTCCACATTTTTTTTTTTTTTTTGTAATCTTATTTCTCTAAAATATTTTAAAATGTAACGAATATGTATTTAAATAAATAAACGAAATAACAATGATCCTACTTAGGATTTTGATTCAAATTCATTAAAACATCTGCTACATGAGAAAGCTTGGACACAACAGCTTTTGTCTTACGCTTCCCTTTCGAATCATGATTACATAAACTCGTCACCACTATAATTTCTTTCCGCAAAGTTGAATAAATGTCAAAAATAATTTGATGATACTTTAAATATGGAAATAAAACTTGAATGCAATTGATGGGCTCACAGCTTGAATGGGCACGAACTGACTGAAGCACGAAAAACCTGCTCTACAAGATGTAATAAAAGCATTTTGGGAGAAAAAATTATTTTAACATTTTAATGATCCATCGAACGTCGTCATTACACACCAATAATATTTATAATTAATTGATTAAGGGTCCACCCAGCTTATATAAATAGTTCTTTACATAATTTTGTATCATCATTCATTGATGCATTAATGTTTTTCTTTGATTTTCTCGTGTTGTGAAAGTTTTGCTCATAAAACGTAGAGATTAGCTTTCTGTTCTGTAATTATCTAACTACGTCATTTGCCAGACGACAAAGCCGTTATTAATTAAACAATTAATTAATTATGTTCGACTTAAGAACCACATCTAATTGACATTTACTCCGCAAACGCTTTTCCTTTTGTCTTGGACTAGTTTATAAGCTCAGTATTGCATCTTCTGCGTACCCCTGTTAAAAGATTATCTCTTTGTATTTTGTCCTATCAGCTACGTTACACTCTCTTTTCATTGATATCCTTAATTGTTATAATTTTTATATCATCATATTTTCTTTCGTCTCATCTGCATTTGACCATCTCTTACCATTTTACATGTGTTTCACAACTTTTCATCCCGTGCCAAAACCAAGTCAACGATCTTTTTTCAGTTTTTCTCCGTTTCAGCGAATTTTCATTTCTCAGGAATAAGTTCCTGAGTCTCCTCGCCAACAACATAACTTTAGCATCTATTAATATCAATGTCCCTTTTTTTCTCACAAAATAGCACTTTCTCTGTCGTTGTTACATGCTATTTCATCATCACTGTTAATTGCCAGTAATGTTTGAGTACTTACACTGTTAACTGCCAAAGGTACTCTTATTGCCATTCCAGTCTCTTTTATTTTACTGTTAAAATAACTGTGATAGGCAGTTATTTTTTCACTTTCTCCGGAATATTGCACGCGCGAATACAATTTAACCATTTCAACCACATATGATTCGATATCACCATTCGATTAATGGTTATGATTTGAATCGATATTACTTTTGTGCTGGCAGAATTTCACACATATTCGCCGCGTTTATGGTAAAACAGTCTTGTTTCTTATTTCGTTAAGATTTCTATCATTAGCTGTCAATCATTTTCATAAATAAATTATTATAAAATAAATTATTTTTGTAAATCCGATAGTTCTAATACCACCCGATATAGCTTAGGAATGTGCTAGATCATTTAATTCATAATCTGTTTAATTTAGCTGGTTTTTTGTTATCACGACACTAAAACATACCCTTAGTGTAATTTGTTTCGAAATAGTCAACTTTCCCATGTATTACATGATCGTTTTTGATCCCGTTAAGATCTTATTTGAACCATTCCCACTGCAAAGCGAGCGTTATTCAATATTGGAAATATAATATTCACTTTCAAAAACCCATTCCTATAATATCTCTCCGCAGCATCTAGTTGCATCGATTAGGTCTCCAGAGTCTCAATTTCCAGATCTTAGTATTATTATCTACAGTTTGTAAAATATTGTGTTCCACACACATCAGATTTTTTTCTTCCCATGGCGATAGGCATAAACTACATGCAGGCCGGTTGCGAGTATTATGCACCTGACCTTTCTGATGAACATCACCAGTAAGGTGATCTCCAAGCGCGACTCCTCCCGGCGTTCTGACTCACATCTGCCTTGTATAGATACATTGTGTAAGTCTTCTTTCATTCATGCTTTCAACATGATCAAACTATCTAAGCATAATGTATTACATTTTTGTCACTACATCTTCTTGTCTTACTACGCATCGTTGGTTTATTATTACATCATTCTTCAGCCTATTATTCATAGTCACACCACACATGCTCCACAAGGAACGCATTTCCACAGCATTTTTAGGGGTCCGTTGCCAAATGGCAAAAAACGGAACCCTTATAGATTCGTCATGTCTGTCTGTCTGTCTGTCCGAGTATGTCACAGCCACTTTTTTCCGAAACTATAAGAGCTATGCTATTGAAACTTGGTAAGCAGATGTATTCTGTGAACCGCATTAAGATTTTCACACAAAAATAGAAAAAAAAAAACAATATTATTTGGGGTTCCCCATACATAGAACTGAAACTCAAAAAAAAATTTTTTCATCAAACCCATACGTGTGGGGTATCTATGGATAGGTCTTCAAAAATGATATTGAGGTTTCTAATATATATTTTTTTTTTCTAAACTGAATAGTTTGCGCGAGAGACACTTCCAAAGTAGTAAAATGTGTGTCCCCCCCTCCCCCGTAACTTCTAAAATAAGGGAATGATAAAACTAAAAAAAATATATGATGTACATTACCACGAGATCTAGTAAGTAGTTTTTTTTTAATACGTCATAAATCGTAAACCACAATTTACACTTCATCCAGTCAACTCAAATAGAAAAAAAAACCATTTAATTTCATAAACATAAACCTTATGCATAGACCGTGAATACCTGAAGGTTTGTACGGAACCCTCGGTGCGCGAGTCCGACTCGCAATTGGCCGGTTTTTTTCTACTTTCATGCTTCTTTTGCCACACCCAACATCCATTCCATGCATTGGCGTAATATGCTAGTACTTCTTTAAAAACATGAAGACCATACAAATCTTCAATGTCGAGGTCAGGACGGACGGTAATCAATACAAAATTATTTATTGATTGGATAATAAGCAGCACAGCAATATACCTACTATCTATGTAGGGATCGGTTATTAAAACAATAGTATACCTATTTATAACCACAAATAATGATCCAATCATAAATTCTATCTAAATGTATTCTAACGCAATTACAAATTACAATTACAAATCATTTTAATTATATTTACAATCCATTGGGGACAATAAGAGAACAACATGTTTTATCTACATTTATATGTGTATAAATTATCATAGGTAGGAATTTAAAACAAAAAGGTTTTCCTTTTAAAATAAAACCTACTCATAGGACATCAGTCATAGGTACTCCCATTTTTCGCCAGTTATTTTAAAGTCCTATGTAACACGGGAGAACAAATCAAACACAAATCCAAACACTTCGGGCTGCTAATGAGAATTTCCAAATGGAGAATCCCAATAACACTTGGCCCAACCCAGGAAACGAACTCAAGACCTCAAACTCAGCAGTAGCTTTTGTCACCATTAGACCAACAAGGCAGTTCATAAAAAAATCATGATACAGCATGCTCCTCATACAAATTTACAGTTGATGCAGAGGAAGCAAATATGGGATGTCTGCCATATAACGATGGAGCGGCCTCATATATGTATAATTATTCATCTAATATTACTTCCACAAAACCAGCTTTTACACACTTTTACTTCGTCACATATAATCATAATCACATAATGAACATTTGTCGCTTCTGTTGCTTATAATTTCTACTTTTCTAGTTACCAGAAGTTTTCTGATGCCTCAAATATCCAAATCTCTTTCAATTATATTGCAGTAAGAGCTATAACGGTTGCTGTTTTAAGTAATATCGCGTTTAAGATGGAACATTAAGATTAATAGCTCCATTCAAAACAACATTTCCAAATGGCTCCTAATGTGGGTCTGGTTTGAAAATAACTTTAGGTACATGTGCCACTGGCTTCGCTAAAGTATTATCGCCATTGACTTCTAATCAAAGTAATCATTCCAGAAACTGAGATGAAAAAAATAGATCACAAAAAGTTTCGTCGATATTTTTAACCACTTCACCAAAGGTTAAATTAAACGAATCCCTTAATGTCAAGTGAAGTTCAAGAATGGAACCGGTATTGCATTTGGGAGTGTACCCTTTGATTTGTGAAATCGGGGGCCCATTCGTTAAAAATGTCAACTACTACAGGTGCAGGTCCATTGACCCTTCCAGTCACTTTCCCTTGTTCCTGGGTGCAACCTGAACGACAGACGACATAATACAACCTTTTAGAGTTAATTGGCGGCAGGGCCGGACCGCGACCGGTATGGGCAAGCTCGCTTACATTAGCCGTACCCATTGCCTCTAGTTTATTGACTTTTCAGCAACGATGCCACGTCCTGGACTGGTTGTTTTCACTTTTCTTAGAGCATTAATTTGTATTAAAATAGAAATAGTTATAAGTAAAAGTATATCCGGGAAAATGCGTGTATTGACTATTGAGAAAATTGCGCGTTTATGTAAATTTAAATCGGCTATAATCTCTTCTATGCCTCGGTATAAGTTTCGTTTTGATATCTTATTGAGTCTTGTTAAAACTGTCAATTAACTTTTTATTTCTTCCTCGTCTGAAGTTACAGCGACATCTTCATTGAAGTTCCCATTTACATTAACTCTTTCCTTTCCCATTCGCAAGGAATTCGTTCCACAGTTGTCGCGTCAAAGCATCTGATTTATGCAGTTTTTACGTGTTTTTACTACAGTTTCACAATTCGCGCTATTGCGTGCACGCCGCATAGTATGTATTAGTATTGACGCCCCATTGTGCGCCTGCGCTGGGTAAATGTATCATTTTTAATAGTGTGTGTGCTTTACGTTTTGTAATGTTACAAGTATATTTCTTGAGTAAATTATGTTGCCTAACAAACGCGCAAGGTTTGTTTCCCAACTGACAGCTTAATTCTCATCGGTCTCTGCTTTAAATTTTTTGCTTCCTATAAATTTGTTATTGGTCTACTGCAGTGTCTAATTGTCTAGTCTACTTTATTATGAATGTTACTAGCTTGAATTCTGTATTAGCGAAATGCTTCAAATAACATTCTTTAAATAAATTGATTCGAATAATCCTCAGATGGTATATTATTAAAAGGGAAATGGAACACATTTCTTACAGCTGTTGTTGTTGATTGTCTGACACATGTGCAATATGCACGCCCGAATGCATATTACTCAGTCGAATTACGCATTTAAAATCTATACTTTATTATTAATATTATAAATGCGAAAGTAACTCTGTCTGTCTAGACTAAACCACTGAACCGATTTTGATGAAGTTTGGTACGGGGTAAGTTTGAACCCCAAGAAAGAACATAGGCTACTTTTTATTCCGCAACTTTGTCTGCGTCCGCGATAACCGACATTTAGGCGGACCAAGTCGCGGGCAAAAACAAGTATAAATAATCCTTCCTAGGCTTAATTGTTATCTTTAGCTTGCTCTACAACTTATAGTCTGTATCCGATATCAAACTGGGTCATCAATGATTTACACTAATATAACAATGGTCTGAGAAATATGCAATTGAATATGATTGAAACAGAATATGTTCTCAGCTGGTCATTTTCAGGGTTTTTGGAGAATTGAAATTGGCAACAGGTGTAATTCATCATCACTGTCATTCGAGCTAGCTAGCTTATTTATCATAGTTTGCACCATTGCACTTTCTTTTATTATAGACTTATTAATAATACCCCTTCAAACTCAAAGTATTTACTTCAATTAAACTATTTACAAGTACTTTTGAATTGTCAAAAAATAGATCAGTTAGTTAGAAAGTTGAAGTTAGGTGTCATTTCAAATCGTAGATCTCTATGGAGAAGAACGGGCAAGAAACTCCAAGCACACTCTTTTAAATCAAGATGCTACAAAACCCTGGGTACACTCTTGTTTCTTTTATCCACACAAGTGCAATTGCCTTTTCTTTAAAAACTAATGATCAACGTATTTGTAATGAAACTGAAGACATGTTATATCCGCTTCAAACATCATTCTCTTACATCATTGGAAGAAATAAGAAACCTGCCTCAACATCGAACGTATCGATTTAAATAAATGTAAATCGAGATTCGGAAACCGTACTTGTTGTGCAAGAATCGATTCCTAGTCACGAGGAAGGAAACCCTATAGCGCAAGCTTCCGTAGACGCTCCTCACTATTTAGGATTCTCGTTCGTAATGTGACACCGCTCGATAACACGGCTTTACGTAGGTATTACATGACCGTCTGGACTCTAAAGATACACCGCCGTGACTCAGGTTTCAAGCTAAGTCTTAACTCTGAACAAATTCTGTCAACCAGATGTTGGTAATTCTGAATTAATTTTGGTGCTAATGTAACTTGTGAACATATTTTTGCAAATAATCGTCTGGATTTTTCTTTAATATCTGTTTGCATGCTCGTTTCTATGCATTTCGTTCTATATGCAACAAGTGAATTTTAAAATTATGCAAAATGTTACATATTTCATAAGCTGTTTGGTAATATCTTAGCTTATTGCACTGTTTGTGACATGATTATTTCGAATTCAGTCTTTTTAAAAGTTATTTTACATACATATTTAAGCACAAGGCGTTCCACATCTGTTGAAGACTTTCTGTTATCTTATCATAAAATTCAAGGATAGTACAAGTGTTATTAAATTTATTTGCTGTAACTGCAGGCAAACGAATCCAATTTGTATCGTCTATAAGGTCAGATTCTTTAACCACGTGCAATATGCGCTGGTCATTGAATTTCAATTTAGTTCCGACTTTAATAGCGTTGTCCAGCGAGCATCCACTTATCTCTGACATTGAAGCTACAATTACACGGCACATTCTGCCTCTAGTCTATGGCGTTCACAAAAAGTTGTCAGTCTCCCATAGATACCGGTTGTCTTTGCTCAGGAATGTTGTAGTGTGTAACCATGTCATTATTGTGTACATCAGTGATAACCTTGATGCTGATTGATTCTATATGTTATATGCCGCAATAATACTTTGCCCTATGGATTGCATGCATCATGCTGGTACTTTGTTGGCTAAAAATAATGACTATTTTGCTGATATGCTGTATTTTAATATTCGTTATCCTGTTTGTGGAATAACGAACATTATTATTCAGTGTTATGCGAATACACACTGACGAAGTCGATCTGAGTTTTTCTGAATATGTTGTAGAGCCCCCATTAGCTGTGACATCATTTTGTGGAGAACTTATTTTTTGTATCAGTCTTCATAAATATCATAGATGAAAGAATTGGGTTGTTAACTATCGAATAGGTTCATAGGTAAGCCTATTACAGACTGGCTATGATATGTTGGGAGAGGATAAACTACATTCACATTTTATAATTAATTTAGATAACTGTTGATTAAACTACTTTCGTTTAGGCAGTAATGTGGTTGAATTCATGATGATTCGAATTATTATTTAAGCCAATGTCTCGGAAGGAAGTTAAATAACCATTTGGATTGGCTTAACAAAAAGATAAGAAAATTAGAGCAACATTTTCAAATAATTCTGTTTCTTCAATCAACTCACTCGCAACAATTCCTAAAAAATCCTAGTGATTGACGTTCACGTTATCCAATACCAATTTGTCAAAGAAAGAATGAAGTCGTCGAAATAACGAATAACGTAGTTTTTAACGTATGAGGCAAAGGCAAGTGACCCAAATTCCTTCGTAATTGGATGTATAGGAGCGTGCGCGGGCAGGCACGAACCGATAGCATTATTATTGTCATTATTTCTGCATAGAATAATAATTTCTTTATCTATGCTCATGCTGCCAGTTACATTAGTGACGTGACCAAGGTCGCAGCAAAAAAGTTTTCTGGTAATCCTTTTTGGACTGGGCCGGTTATGGCAATGGGAATTAGCTATTGTCTGGTGACCTGTCGATGTCCTTTCATTTCCTGACGCGATTGTCCTTCCATTATGGAGCCTTTTACATCATATAGTTAACTTTGGAAGGTACAAAACAAACCATAAACATGGGTACTGTATTTTTATCGGCGATAACTATAATACAAATTACGTGTTCGAAAACAATTTTCAAATTGCTCTTCCCAAATTATTCTATAATATTCTGGCAGAATGAATGAGTAAAACTATTGAGATTTGGAACTCATCGAATACAATACTTTACTAAACATTCTACATAAAATTATGAACCTTAGTAATATATTCTAATTAGTTGCCCAAAAACGTCATGGTCCTTCCCCACACGCATTGCTGTAAGTAATCCGCAGGAATTAATCGTTACTGACGTACCCAACTCTGCAAAGAAAACACAGCATCTAAAGTATTAAGCCAGGTAAGCCCACGTCCGTCCGCTTCACCAAATTCCACCAGGTCATGTCGTCACAACACCATCGGACGCCAGTGACAGCCGGTGCGCCCGCAGTGACAGACGTGTAGCGTGCGCTCCGACGCCATTTTGGATCGCTCCGATACCACCCGCAGAGAAAACGTTTATAAACTGCTAATAATAACGTCATTCATCATGGAATCACTTGATGACTCGCGAGTTGTGACGTAAATTGGTACTATAATAGTGCTTAGTGGTGTTCCGTGGTTAGTGATGTGCCCGTTCGGATTTGCCAAACATTGGATGACGGTAACAAAAACAAATTAAATCATTATTAATTTTAATTTAAATGTCTTGTGAAAGTAAAATTAAGTTAGAGCTGTGCGAATAACTGTCTGCTATCGATATCCGGGTCTCGACTATTAAAAACAATAATAATAGCTTTTTAATTATTGATTCTGCACATAATGGTTTTGTGTGCAGCTTTCGATTGATAGGTTCCTAATAATGGGCAGTGTTATGTCATTTTGTTGCTTGTAAACGTAGTAAATAGAACTAGCTCCTAAATTATATTAAATCGTAACAGAAATTACATAAAATAATTCCATTCATCAGTTATAATAGATTTAATTTTCCACTTCAGTGTTCTGTATTATTGAATGTAATGTAATAAAGCCACTTCAAAATAAAGTAACAACGAGTTGGAAGTGCCGTTATTCGTGCGTAGAGTTAGTTATGGCAATTGAAAATATTCAACTAGCAGGCAATCATTGCCATCCTGAAGACAAAGCGAGAGAAAATGTAAATGATAACATAGATTCAAACGATAGTTTTTATAATGCAATTTTACCTCAAGACATTCCGCGTCTATTCAAAAGTCTCAACGCAGCGTAATACTAAGACAATGAAACAAAATTATCCAGTACTTGTAAAAAACTTACCGTGTGTAAACTTGGTTTCTACTAGGCCTTTTGAAACCTAGTTAATAAACACTCTTTCTTCATACTCCTATGGTTAACAGCTGTGATGCTCTGAATAAAGGAACAACTCTCCAGCAAATCACTTGACATGGGATGTGTCAACAATTTCAATTAAAAAAGCTTCCAGAAGTCGCAGTTTGAGTTTAAAGTCATTATACGACCGGTAGTCCGATTGATGGTGGTAATTTAAAACTTATCGCAAAAACCAAACTAATTGCAATGTAACATACATTGCAGCTCAATAATTGCCAATTGCGGACACAATAAACGTAATACCAGAGATCTAAAGCAATCAAGACAGTAATAACGACACATCGACTGCAGCCATAGATAATTTGATACCGGGACATTTCAAGTCGACTCTACGTGAGTTGATTCATAGTCAATAAATCGAGTAGGGACTCGATTACAACAAATCAGTTACCTAACCATGGAAAGCGATCAAATTCTCTTGTAATGTATTATTCGTTTGTCTATACAACAGTGAAAGTAATACTATCATGGCGGCTAAGTCGGTCGAGTTCAGTTAAATTGGCAGTTAACGTTCATGTAATTTGGCCGTTTAAGTTTTATATGTAACGGAACGTGAGATAACTATCATAACGAGATTATTATTATGTAGTTTCTGGTCTTTTTCCACTACTTAGTTGGGTTTTTATTTGTTGATGGGTTTATCTATGATTCTTCTGAGACGTTCGGTTGATGAAGCAATTTGTAAATTCAAAGCTGTAACTGAGTTTATTGATTTAAGTTTTAAGTATTCAGCATAAAAAGCTAATTCATCTAGAAGTATTTGGATAAAGTTTAAGAGTCAAACTATTGCAGCCAATGCAGTATTAGCAACCACATTGGTATTTCCAATAAAATTCACAACCGTCTAATTAGTAGAAATTTGACTAAATTAGTGTTGATATCGATTCTGCAATTCTTTCGTTTCAAAACTGTATTGTCCCCATTCGATTAACGAAATGTCAAATGCAACCGATTGCATTTATGAGAACTGTAAAAAAGTCACTTGAAAGTCGTTGCAGGGATGGTGATGAATGTCTGATCGATGATTTTTACTTGATTTGGTGGAGACCACAGATGTGGCGATGCACCTTATTAAACCACTACAGGACTTACAGAATCTACCTTGGGCGGTATGAATGAGATCATTAATCTTTCCGCAACAGTACACAATGTTCGCGTGACTTGTTTTTGCATATGCTTTTACATTCCGCTGATCGTAATCATCTTGTTCTTTTATTGACAGTTCGTTTTCCTCTTGCGCTTGCTCAGTACTCGTTAATCAATTATAATTAACATGAATCAAAGAGAAATGGTAACGGAAAATTGAAAACATTGCTTAGACTCTCCTACATCATTAGATAACTACCAAGATTAACACAGGATTTGTCTCGATTACTGGCAAGTCATAGAACCAAAAGAGCATGTCGAAGACGTGGTGACATCTACCAACCCGCACTGCTGTACGTAAAATTACGTATATGTATTTATAGGTGGGTTATTCTACATACTATGTATGTTATTTGGATACCAATATTTTATTTCGCTTGCTATAAACATCGATGAAATTAATCAGCCTGCTCAAGAAAACCAATATTCTGTTACGGATTTTATGCCCATCTTATGCATCATTTATAACCATATAAACGTGTGCATGAATATTAAGTTAACGACTGATGAAAAAGTAGAAAAATAAGCACCGGCCATCGACCATATAAAACTGATGGCTACCTTGAAATTAAAGAAACAGAAAGCGCTTTTGCAAACAGCGTATATAATCATACTTGAATCGATACTCTTATTAAATTTCCGATTCATTTTCAATCAATGGCAAAGGTCGCAATCGCAACATCCGAATAAAACTCACAAATAAATGTATAATTGAGAATAATAGCAGCTATTTCCAGTTTAAAAATAATAGAATTAAAGTTGGCCGCACATGTGTATGCTACGTCAAATATTAAGGTCGGCAAGTCACGCGCGAGCGGTCGGCTGCAATTATTACTTTATTACCAACTTCATATGACGCCGGTGAAGTAATGCGCTTGTAACAAACGAAACGATGGTTGCTAACTACTGTTTTCATCCTATATACTTCTAGTTCTCTTAAAATCTCAGAATAATTACGCCCAATTTGTAGAACAATACAGACGTAAATTACAGTACGGGACAAGCCATTTGCAAAGACCCAAAATTACAAACTCGATATTAATCTTTTTGCAGAAAAGATTATAAATAGAAATAAAATATAACAACCGCCTCTATTGCAGAAATAAACATTAATTCAATTTTGCTAAAGACATTACAAACTTTTAATATTAGCTTCGCCTTTGTCCAAATTTCCTCACGTCTTTACCAACATCTACACTAATGCTGTAAATTTCGACTGACACGGTATCCATTGCATTGTTTCATTTAACAATACATTCATTGTAAAAATACACGTCCGGCTATGTATGCAACCTTGGGCATGGGAACCATTCCTCAATTCATATTAGCTGTAGCTGGTCGATCGCCCTTTCCTTTGAACTCGTTAAGAAATTGCTTATGGGATTTGGTAATTCCTTTACCTGTGGTATTAAGCAACCTGTTTCTATTAGCTATTTTGTAATCCCTATAAATGTAAATTTTGAAAATGCCTTCTGTATAGATTATATTGATGATATTCTCGGTAATTGCTTCATCCTTTATTCATTCTACATTTGTTATTAATGACTAATACCGTAGTCCCTCCAACATTGAAAAGGTTTTCGTCCAGACAGGTTTAATGAGTGATAGTAATTTCACTGTCATTATCACTCATATTTCTATTCACATCGCCTTGGTGCTGTCGAGTATAGCCAGGTGTGATACAAATTGAATACAATGATCGCTCGACTTCATAAATAGTAACGTAATAGGAATTGTTTGCAATATAATCATTGTCTATTTATGTCTTTGATTTGATATAGCGTCTAGTTATATCTATACTTAATATCTAAGAATAATAGAAGTTACAATTGACTTCAGCCATTGTCATGAATATTTGCTATTTAATCTGTAACGCTTTCCTTCTTCAAGGTATCTTACCAGAGAGCCATAGAGCCTAGACAAGAAGCAGTCTCTAATAAAATATTTCTTATTTCTGCATCGACTTTCATCACTACTATAAGGTTTTCAGTAGCTTAATATGTCAGCCCAATACATTTTTGCCTTTCCCATCATTACTATCACTGATACAATGTTACTTTGTTCAGGCCCGCTGCTTCTTTATCACTGAATGTTCTTTTTTGGCATAATCATACAGGCTGTTTCTGGGTATCGTGTTACCCAGTAACTTGGTTGCGAAGTTTAGACATACAGTAGCTACACGAAATCAGCCGCATCTGGTGAAACTGGAAGACGACCCCAAAAGTAGTTGCGAAAGGACTAGGTAGATGATGATGATATGATAGGGATCCTAAAGAAAAGATTCTGAACACGACTGATTTTAAATCTAAGATCAATTTAGAGAGTATTCGCTCTTACACTACAAATGAAAGTGATGATAACAAAACCACAGAGTAACAACTACACATAAGATTTTATTATACCACCGATCACGCAGAGGACAGTGATATAGTTCCATTGAACACTCTGTGAGAACTTATCAGTTCCCATGTCCGCGTCGCACTTTTACCTGTGCTCTTACTGTAAAATCAATTAAGCGATCATGAATGTTCAATTACTGATATAACTATTATATGGTTAGCAATTACACAGTTATGGCTAAAGCTGCTGTGTAGAAATAATTGTTTGTAATTCTTTGGTTAATGGCAATTGTCAGGCTTCTTTACGAATCCTAAAGGTTAGTCCACGTTTTTCATGTAAGAAATTGGTTATTTCGCTGACTCTATTTGGTATTTTACTAGCTCCAGTGTCGTCCCATGATGGTAAAAGCCGATAACCTTCCTCAAGAATTGGGCGACTCGAATCGAAGTTTCAGAGATTAGCGCGTTCAATAAAACAAACTCTTCAGCTTTATTATTACTATTGTAGATAGAGTATAGATGTTCAGTGTGGGACTAATGTATACCGAAACTGAACACTGTCCTCCTGTGATCTTTTTGGCGATAAAATTTACACATTTACGAGCAATAGCTTATAAACATATAAAATTGTAAACTGCCTAAGTTCGCCAGTTCGTCTGTTAGTGTGAAACCTAATCTTTCTAGACGTAGAGCCTAATCATGTCCTGAAAGGTAGCCTGGCAACTATACAACGGACTGCTCCATCACAACACCAAACTTACTTTAAATAAATGTTGTCTATTCAATTAAATATATTTAAATAGACTGATTTAAATGAAAATAACTAGAAACCTTGCTAGAACCTTAACATTCTTCTTCTTATTTCATTCGTATTGATGGTATCTATATTAAACTGTTTTTGCCCAGTAGATTGCCCACTTTTATAGTAGACCATCCAGAAATGTATCATGCGAATGCATGCATCGATAAACACTGGAAATCCTTTTCATCCCAGAAAACTTTTCACGAGTTTTCCTACCCATATAGCATAGCACATCTAGCTTCAATTAGCATTTAAAACAATATCTTTATGCGTAAACTTCCTGTCATTGTCAAGTGGACGCACAAGTTGTTATAACTACCGTGTCTCTGCAGGGACCATAGATAGAACAATAGGTGTTATTTTATTTAAACATGCGCGTCTATCTTCGTTTAGAAAGAAAACTATATGTTAGTTCTCATTATGAGTATGTTAAAAGATTCCGAGTAGCTTACGACGCGGTAAGAAGTAAAGTTTTAGGTATTTGACACGCCTGAAGTATTAAGCATAATCAGCCTATAGCGTTCCCACTGCTGGGACACAGGCCGTCTCTCTGTGAGAGGGAATAAGCAATACACCACGCGGGCCTAGTGCGGGTTGGTAAATGTCATATCACATAATTGAATTTTTGGTTCTAACCGCCGCGCGAGCTAACCACTGACTATATTGTTTTTTTTTTTTAAATATCCTATTCTATGTGATAGTTAGATAGATAAGATAAATAGATAGATATTCTTTTTTTTACATAAGAAAGGAGACAAAGTATATTACACATGTAGACAGTAGGTTGTACAATCGAGTCTAACATTATTGTCAGATTTCCGGCCCCTAAACCGACTACGGATTTATGCACCAAGTTTCCGCTCAGATCAATTAACACGTGTGTATTTATAGTCTTCAGTAGGGCTACTAGAAGCCTACGTATATCTGTGATAAAGTTATTTCTTTAAACATGAACGAGTGTATATATTATGATAATTAACAATGACTGACCTACATTAACGAGCTTTATTATTACAAACTGGATTGTTTAGTAAAAGTAGCAACTAACATCGGATTGCTAACTCATTTAAAAGTAGAGATTAAATTCATTAACTAACCTTATTACTTATATGAAAACCTTAATTATTTAAATTGAATTCATCAATGCTATCATTTAAATGTAATTTCGAAGAAAACTCTCTTTTAAATAAAACCTTAAATGGACTTCGTGCTGATGTAGGTCGCTGCAAGGACAACCTCAATTAGGGTTCATGGACGGCTCAGACCTCCTGTCCGAATGCCACTCTCTCACTGTCTCTTCACAGACAATGGCCCATGTTGCACTGCATGCCCTGTCACCTGCACTCGTGAAGACCTAATAACTGCTTCAGCAAACGGAAATCGCGTTGCTGAACAAATTTAAAAGCTTTTTTGTATCTTTTTAGGGTTCCGCACCTCAAAAGGAAAAAGCGGAACCCTTATAGGATCACTTTGTTGTCCGTCCGTCCGTCCGTCTGTCAAGACCCTTTTTCTCAGGAACGCGTGGAGGTATCAAGCTGAAATTCATATCAAATACTCAAGTCTACTGTCTCTTGGAGCTGTGAAAAAATCAAACTTCTAAACTAACGCAATCAAAAGATATAGCCGTTTATGCTGCAAATTTCCGCAAATTTTCGAATCTCGCAAGGGAATCTAAACCAAGGGTACTTCCAGTCGATCTAGAATTTTGAAATTTGGTACGAAGCAACGTCTTATAGCACAGATAAAGGAAAAATTGCGAAAACCGTAAATTTTTAATTACATCATATTAAAAAATGAAATAAAATTTTAAACTTTATACCTACAGGTTTGTACGGAACCCTCGGTGCGCGAGTCCGACTCGCACTTGGCCGGTTTTTTTATCATTGGCACGCTAAGAAGAAGAATATAGTAGATTTTTATTTACCACACTTCTTTTGTATCTTCTGTTCCTTCCTGACCGCAGTCATAACTATGATACGAGAATCTACATTATGTTTTTTTTTTCTGCTCGAGTGGTAAATTACAGTAGGACTCACATTCTAAAGTTCAAAGGAAACGTGTTATTACAGTGTTTGTGTGCTAACTATGTACCTGACTCAAGTAACCGGCACACTCATGTACATTCCACGTGCCCATTCTTTATTCAAACCTAGAATTTATAAAGAAGCTGGGTGAAAAAAAGAAATCGAAGAAAAAAAATTGAAACAAAGAGGAGAGTAATAATATCTTAAGGACAACCAACACACGGTTATCTGATCCCAAATTAGGCAGAGTCTGTACTATGGCAACCAGACAACGGATAAATATACATAATAAATTCCTAAATACATACATATTATAGATAGCTTTTGCCCGCGGCTTCGCCCGCGTGGATGTCGGAAATTAATGCAAGAGGACGTACTACCGCGATAAGAATGTGTTATTCCAGGTTATATAGGTGCTATTTTCGATCCAGATCCATTCAGCCATTTTTGCGTGATTGAGAAACAAACACCCAATCATACATATTTTCACATATATAATATTATTAGTAGTAGGATTATAACTCATATAACTTAGGATTCATAGTTTTGAGAACATCATGTGTGTTGGTGTTTTTAAAATAAAAGTAATAGTATTCAGAGTAAGAAGACTGCGACATAGGGCTTGGTTTAGTTGAATATAAGTCTTCCTGGTTTTTCTTAACGCTCTTATTTTACCTATACAGACACTCCATCATTTACCAGACACCGAACATAATTATAGGAATAGTACTTTTGCCAGTGGCTTGGCCCGTATAGCTGTCGGAAAATATCACCCGGGAACCTACTACCGGGATAAAGTACGTATCTGTTACGTATCCATGATATAATATATCTTTGTGCCAAATTCGATCTAAATCCGTTTGGCCGTCTTTGCATCATTGAGAAACAAACATAAAAATCTAAACATCTAAGCCATTTCGCGGTCTCTTACTTGGAATAATACTATTAGGTTTATTTTGAGTATAATGAACACACATGATATTCACAATTACTATGAAGCCAAAGTAATATGAATTACAATCCTACTTATCCTGTACTACCCGGCCGCTGCCAACGCGCTCTGCGCCCGCTTTTTAAATCTCTAATACCTTCTAACATATTCATTTAAATTACATGCTGTAAAGGGCCATATTGATCTATATTAAATGCACAATGTATTTAAGGTACTTAATTGGATAAGGATTAATGTTGTATTGCTTAAAATCGCTTCGTAAATAAGCCCTTATTTCTCGTAAAAAGTAAAAGATAAAAAATGGTTATTGTGGGTTATCCCTAAGAGATAATGGTATAGACATATACCATTGAGGACATTTTTGTAGGCCTTTTTAAGGTGTACAATACTGTAGTACATTATTTTGATCTATTTCGTAGGATTCAGCCAGGGTTTTTCGAATTTGGAGACGTATGTCAGCGTAGTTTTCGAAGACAGTTACTTTTTCTAAAATAAAAGAATCTTTCTAAAATAAAAGTAGCCTAAGTTACTCCTTGTTACATCAGCTATCTTCCAGTGAAAGTCCCGTCAAAATCGGTCCGGCCATTTCAGAGATTAGCGGGAACAAACAGACAGACAGACAAAAATTGTAAAAAAATGTTGTTTTGGTATATGTATCGTGTATACATCCATATACACTTAGCAAAAAGTGGTTATCTTAATATTAAAAACAGACACTCCAATTTTATTTATTTGTATAGATAAATTACACCCAGACACCGAACAAATAATTGTGCTCATCACACAAAGATTTGTCCTAGGTGGGAATCGGACCCACGACCTCAGTCTTAGCAGCTAGGGTCACTCATCACTAGACTAACAAGCCAGTACAAGAAGAAGATTGTCAATATTCTCCTTTTCGTTTCGATGGCTGTCTTGCATAAACTGTTTGGGTACAGCTGGTGGCCACGTGTGGCGTTGTTCAGACCATCGAAGAAGCAGATGAATGGCCATGTGAGACGCTCAGCAGCTGGGCCCTATCAGAATACCAGCGATGTGAGACTTATTTTTAAATGTCGGAGCATCATGCTGAGATTAGCTAGCTATGAGCCCTTTGGCCTCGTACAAGTTAAACTTTGTTTTCTGTTACAATTTTGTTGTTTTCCTTATGTTTAAAATTTTATTTTATTGAGTACTGTTTTTAGTTTAGTTTCTGTGCGTGTCCCAAAAAAATACTTTTTCTTTCTTTCTTTCATTCTCTATCAGATGGTCGTTGCGTTGTTCACTAAAAAAATCTGTAAATGTCAAAAAAATAATAAGAATTGAAAAAACTTGATTCTCCTTTGTGGGTAGGTAGCTACCTATCAGTACTTGTATCTGACTATTATATCTGTTTTATCATCTGAGAAAAATCTGCAAACACAGTCATGAACATAACGGTTCTACGTTTATGAGTCCTTAGACTTTGTTTATTCACCAAAACGTGATATAGTTGGCTTAACAGAGTTATCTTATTGTGGAGACTATCTTTGCTCGCGGCTTCGCCCACGTGGATGTCGAACAACGGGAAAAAAACTTGACGTGTACTCCTTATAACATCAGCTATCTGCCAGGAAAAGTCACGTCAAAAACATTTCAGCCATTTCGCAGATTAGCCGGAACTAACAAACAGACAGAAATTTTTTTTTTTTTTTTTTGTTCTAACTTTATGAGTACCGTATATACTTCCACTAGCTTCTGCCCGCGTCAAATTTTTGCTTCCCTGACCCTTCCCGTCCGCGTCGCACTGAATTGTCTGTCAGTTTTCGTCTATTTTTCGTCGCTGCTCCGCTCATTTTTAGTGTAGCGTGATGTTATATAGCCTTCCTTAATAGATAGACTACCCAACACAAAAATAAATTTTCAATTCGGACCAGTAGTTTCTGAGATTACCGCGTTCAACCAAACAAACAAACTCTTCAGCTTTATAATATTAGTATAGATATGCATTCAGTAAGAAACTGATACTTTACTATTACAAACAGACACTTCTATGCTATTTATTTGTATAGAAAATGTACCTATAGATAATAATAATATGTGAAGCATTAATAAAACAAATATAGTGAGTCGAATAAATATAAAAAACAAGCTGTTACGTTCCTCCTTCAATGAAAAAACTCTCGTTCCTCCCTTTTAAATAGTGGAACTCATTTTTCTCCACTTACAAATGTGTCCAAGACATTCAATATTATGAAAATAATTAGCCAGTTTCATAAATTTTAAAACGTGTTGATGATGTTAAAATGAACACATTTATTCGACAAACTAAAGCTGTATTTGAATATTATAGCCATTACGCAAACAAATGTCACTAAAGTGAAAGTCAAATAAATAAATATTATTCGACTCGACTATTTACATATTCGTCAGTCGCCATCGTTTTACAGCCCTTTGTCTCGTACAATGCTAGAGAAACTCGGAATTATGGGAAACTCGGCATTAGCCCATGTACGCATGAACGCTTTTTTACACGCTTTATATTAGCTTCACTTGTATGTATGTTAGTATGTTTGTTTGTAACCGACTCCTTATAGCGCGATTTTGACCCACTTTAAACGACCAGATTTCATTTAAACTCTGTAGACTTATCGAGGACCGATGACAATGCTAAAATTTCATAAATTTGTGCCATTATCCTTGCCAAGGTTACCAGGACAGCAAAAAAACTGTCTTCGTAAACTACGCTGACATACGTCACAAACTACGCTGACATACGTCTCAAAATTCCAAACACCCTAAAAAATAGAAAATAAATAATAGTTTAAAAAAACTAAAAAAACACGCTTCCATAGAAAACCTATTTTTACAATTATTTTTTTTAACGCGACATTTCTTGCAATGCTCTGGATTTTCAACGCTCGGCGTGAGTTGTAAATCCAACTATGCACGTTTTTTAAAGTTCCGTGTCGTGCCAGACGTAAAGAACAGCATCATTCCATTTCTTTGGTAATATCGTAAAAGGCCACTTTGGCACTAACTAGAGAATGGGTAGAAGCGTTTTCTATGCATTTTACCACCGTACTGCAATCGCCAACCCGCCTGCCAGGCGTGGCGATTATAGCAAACCCTCCCTTGGGGAACGCCAATGTGCAGTAGTGAAGTTCTTTCGGCTGAAATGATGGTGATGAATTTTTTAACGCGCTTACAGATTCACTCCATTGGATTCTAAACGTTCGTTTCGACGCCAAGAGTAGATAATCTAGCTTAGCTTAGCATAACTTTGGCTCCTGAAATACAGGTACTTTAACCTAGCCCTGGAGCAAGGGTCTCAAATTTTCTGTATCTTGTTTCATGGCAATCAATAAATCTATAAAGCTATAAATCAGCATGTAATCTTCCCACAACCTAAGCTGTGTGTGTGTGTCCAAACACGGGTCTTCTCCCTCACTGATCTGAAAATCCAGACCACGGTCAAAAACTTCGCGTTAAGAAAAGCGCCCGTGCGTATTCCGCTTGCGAGAAACTCGGAAACTTCGAAAGATTGGATAACTCAGACTGTATGACGAAAATTACACGCTTTGTTATGTGTCATTGTATTTAAAGACGTATTTACTGCTACTTGATGACTTCCCGTCATTTCAGGTTAGAGTTCATTGGTCAGAAGTCTTATATCACAGTACCTAATCTAAGGTTTACAACGTGACCAGTTTTCCGGTTGCAACATTTTGAGAGCAGTAAATAACTGTAGGTGCCTATCACGGGAAAAGTTATATTCAGAGGAAACATAAAATAGAAATCAATCAATGTATTCAATACATCTCGTCTTCGCATGGAATCATTTATGTGGTGTTTATCAATACATAATATTTAATTAAAACACTCTTAAAAATATAGCTAAAGAAAAACTGAACCAAGATTCATCAAAAGTAATACTTATGCGAAAGCTATAAGCGAAAACAAATAAACTTCGTTTATAAACAACTTCAAAAATGGGGGAGGTTCTGAATTCGGTTGTATTTTTAAGTTTTTTTACCTCAGAACTGCGTCATTTATAAACAGATTTGAAAAATTCTTTGGTTTCATAAAAGTCTGGTTCTGATTCGTGGATTTCGGGTTACCGTCAATGGCATGTATTTTTTTCCCCTTAGTTTATGTTGATGATGTTATATAATATACATTTTTTTCGTGCATTCAAATAAGATAAGCACCACATTTACCGGTCTACCCCACTGTCCGCAATCCAATATCTTAGCATTCTCTCGTCGATAGCATCGAGTGTTTGCGATGCAGCGCGCGCGCATGCCGTTACTGACAGTTAGTCAAACTGGGCAATGGGCTCATCGCTCACACCTCGCGCTGCCAACACACGACCTTCGGCGGATTTGTTACAATGGTCACTTAGGGATTCCCATATAAAAATTAAGAATACTAGTCGTCCTCTTCCCATAAGGTGATGATGTCAAGATGTCTACATGTTTCAAATATTAATAATACAGTTTGTGGTTAGGTACGATAGTAAAAAAAAACACGTATTGGATGGCACAACAAGTGTCATTACACATTTCAAGGACGCATTTGGCGTCATCTAGTTGAAATAGAAACAAATATTTCTTCTGAAGACCATGGTCTACTATCTCAAAATAAAACTCAGCTACTAGACCACATCATTAAAGCTGATTAGCTAATTGCTTTAACCCTCATTAGTTAATCAGCTTAGAGGGAAATCCGTAAACCCAAAGTCCATAAAACGTACAAAACCCTACTTTTTGCCTACTCTAGAAATGATCCGCTTCTAGAATCTTCGCGCACAAATTGTTAAAAGCCCCGTCTTTTGTTCAATTAATAAAGAGGTTTCTGTGTTATTCATATTTATCTATAAACAAAGCTGTTTGAAAGACTTTCTTTTCTTTTCAAATTGGTCCACTTACTGGGCAATGGCACATGAATGGCGCAAATACCAAACTAGCTAGCTGAATAGCCGCCAAAGAATTGATACCTGCACGCGTAGCATGACCACCGTAGAAATGGGTTTTGTCGACGGAAGAATAGATAAATACAGTTTGTAGAAAGATTAAAGACAAAATTAAAGATTGTAGAAAGATTTGTACCGTTTTATGCTGGCGTAGCAAGACAATTCTATCTCTATTCTACCAAGAATAGACAAAACCCATTTCTACGGTGGTCATGCTACGCGTGCTGTAGTGAATAATTTTGACGGAGCTTGACACTTTCCCATCGTTTATGGTGTTCAGCTAATGTAAGATAACGAGAAATAAAATACATGACAGGTTTGTGAGTATTTTGCATAGCTAATGGCTTGGTAAGTAGGTCTGCGCATCTATAAGCTGCAAACCTGCTAGGGGGTCATAGTTCTCATAGTTTATATTTACATAATATCTTACGCAAGTTAAAGAAAAGGGATAAATGAAGGGTGTTCTATTCCTTCATGATGGTCAGAATTATTGTGATTTATGATAAACCTGGACGAGTTCTGGAGTGGAGACCGCGTATCGGCAAGCGTAGCGTGGGATGCCCCCCAGCTAGATGGACCGACGACTTAAAGAAAGTGACTTGGGCAGACTGGATGCGGAAGGCGGAGGACAGGGTTTTGTGGAGTAAAATGGGAGAGGCCTATGTCCAGCAGTGGACTGCGATAAGCTGAGTTGATTTTATTTTGAGATATACCTGTAAAAAGACAACTAAGAGCGGAGTCCTCACTCACAAAAGATCATCAGAAATCAATGCAAGTTTGACCTAATTCCTTACATAATACTCTACGAGAAAAGTGACCACTTTTTAGGGTTCCGTTGCCAAATGGCAAAAAACGGAACCCTTATAGATTCGCCATGTCTGTCTGTCTGTCTGTCTGTCCGAGTATGTCGCAGCCACTTTTCTCCGAAACTATAAGAGCTGTGCTATTGAAACTTGGTAAGTAGATGTATTCAGTGAACCGCATTAAGATTTTCACACAAAAATAGAAAAAAAACAATAATATTTGGGGTTCCCCATACATAGAACTGAAACTCAAAATTTTTTTTTTCATCAATCCCTTACGTGTGGGGTATCTATGGATAGGTCTTCAAAAATGATATTGAGGTTTCTAATATCATTTTTTTTTTAAAACAATAATATTTGGGGTTCCCCATACATAGAACTGAAACACAAAAAAAAAAATTCATCAAACCCTTACGTGTGGGGTATCTATGGATAGGTCTTCAAAAATGAAATTGAGGTTTCTAATATCATTTTTTTCTAAACTGAATAGTTTGCGCGAGAGACACTTCCAAAGTGGTAAAATGTGTGTCCCCCCCCCCGTAACTTCTAAAATAAGGGAATGATAAAACTAAAAAAAATATATGATGTACATTACCATGAAAACTACCAACGAAAATTGGTTTGAACGAGATCTAGTAAGTAGTTTTTTTTTAATACGTCATAAATCGTAAACCACAATTTACCTTTCATTCAGTCAACACAAATATAAAAATTAAAAAAAAAAACATTTCATTTCATAAACGATGATGACGAATGATGATGATGATGACCTGCAGGTTTGTACGGAACCCTCGGTGCGCGAGTCCGACTCGCACTTGGCCGGTTTTTTCCACAACTTGTTTCGCGAAATCCTAACATTCTCTAACCACCCGCTCTTATTGAAACACGCGATGTAGACAATTAGCCTTGATTCGAAAACTGTTTTCTAAATAAACACAGCCATTAGATAACCATAGTGTTGCACTATGGTGTCAGACGTGTTCTATGTTTGCTATGATTTCCATCACGTATTGTCGGACTTTCTAAGAGGTTTGCGCAGGCGCTGGTAATTTGTAAATGGAGTATTTGAACGCGTCGCACGCGCCATTGTGTAACTGTTACAGAAGATTGATCGCTTTATGGATTTTTTAAACAGTTCCCGATCGTTATGTATGTATATCTCATGTATATGTGCCGTGTATATGTTATGTATATCTCATTTATAACCTAAACAGATTGAATGGAACATCATTAACTGCCAGGTGTCAGTCAGGGAATCGCAACTTAGTAACGACGTATTTTCCAGGCTAAATGGTTTTGCTTGAAATGGAACTGGTTCACAGTTTATTAAGCAAATAGTCAGAATATTTGATTATTAGAATAAAGAGACCGCCTCGTTGGTTTAGTGATCACAAGCACTACTGCTTAGCATGAGGTCCTGGGGTCAACACCCAGATCGGGCAAGCGTTATTGGGTTTTTCTATTTGGAATTTCTCAGCCTGGAAGTCTTAAAGGCTAGCCCCCTTGGAACAAGCAGGCGCGGTCCGAGAGAGTTCATATTAGCTCCTAATGGTCGATAATGTCACCAAGCTAAATAACATTAGTCATTATCACCAAGAACTAGGGTCAGTTTTCAAGTGGCGATCACCACACTTAACCCAGCAGTTTCCGCGGATCAGGTTCTATTTCCGCACTGTTCAAATATTTACGTTCTGTCTGTAGAGTGCAGATAGCTGTTCTGGCACCGGAAGTTTGGGCTTGTGAGATTTGTGTTTATAAACGCACCCACCGAACACGAAAGATCATAATGACTGGACTGATTTTCAGATATTATACAGGGTGGCATTGAAATGATTCTGAACCAGGGCATATATTTATTTTAAATTAGCATTCCCATACATTATGACCGCGTAGGTATTGCACTTTTCCACGAAAAATTTCTGCGCTGCGGGGGCCTAAAACTATGTGCTGAAATCACGCTTTCAGTTTACGCGTCAATGTCGCTACCAGCCTCTTGACCATTCGGGTATATCTGCAAAACTATATCTCTTACTTGCACTAGTGACTGCCTAGTTGTTTAGTGGTCGAAATTGCCAAGGCTGAGCAATCTGTCCTGACTTCGATTCCCAGGTCATACTGTGTTTTTACATCTGGAATTTCTCAGTAGCAGCCCGGAGTCCGGATCTGTACACGGTTGATGGCAATAGGCTCGCCCTCTATTACATGGGTCTTTAACATAACTTACGAAGTGTGGAAGTGAGGATGTGCTATTGGTACACCTGTACCTAACCCATCAGGGAATAATATATAATATATCTTAGGACAACCAACACACCGTTACTATGGTAACCAGACAACAGATAAATATACTTATATATTTCTAAACACATACATATTATAGATACATTACACCCAGACACAGAACAAATAATTGTGCTCATAACACAAAGATTTGTCTTGGGTGGGAATCGAACCCACGACCGTCTTAGCAGTCAGGGTCAGTTACCACTAGACTAACAGACAGTCGTGAATCGGAATACAAGCGTAAGCGTGATGTTGTATCGTTCCTGAAACAATCTCGAATCCTTTCTCTTACCAATTAATTTCAAAGTTTTACGATCCACAGTTACGACCATCTCACAATTACTACTTCTTGCAATACCGCTCCACTAAAGCCTAAGTTACGCAACCACGTTCTTCTCACTTTTACCTAGGTCTTATTAAACTAGTTCTCCAGCATTTTGCGATTCTGCACGCACGTTTTAGAATTGTTGCTAAACTTAATTGCTTCCAAATGAAACCAATCCAAATTATCTCTTAAATTTGAAACTATGGTGCCTCAAAATTGACGTCCTATTAAAGCGTCAAAGTTTAATAGAACTGTTACTATTGTTTCAACATTTTCTTTTTATGACATAACAGAATCATACATATCATCATTACTTACTGCTTTAAGTGACACCCATAACGGGTTTACCGACAAAGAACCTTGTCGTTACAACATTGCCAAAATCTCACAATCGCAACAACATTACCAGAATCTCCTATTCGCTTTTTCTGACACCACCATCATTATCATTTCTACCTAAATACCTCATCTGCTGAACACGGGCCTCTCCCAAGCACTGCCTTCATGACTGATTCTATACTTCCCGGATAAGTTAACCTAAGAGCTCGAAGGAAAGAATAATACCACAAAAAAATCAGTCCTATTTTCCTAAAACTTGGTCGTAGCTCTATAAGTAGCCAAGATAATACGCCAGTAAACAAAGGAATTGGTAAATCAGGTGTGATCTACGACGCGTGCGCCGTTCCCACGCAGTGAAAGCACTGCCCCGCACGCCATGACCCCATGGCTTGTTATATTATGCACCTAGAATAGGCCCAAACTGAAGCTAGTGCGAATGCTACGAGTACACAAAACGAAAGTACTGATAACGTCGGGAACTTTGAAAGGTATAAGGAATTGAGGATTTTTGTTCTTGTGTGTGTTAAACCAACAGCAACTCATAGATAAATACTTCAAAAACATAATAAGATGCTTGACTCTTGATGCGAGCCATCCAAATGACGACTCTTTCAAACTTCTCTCTTTTCATATGAAACAGAGTTTCTTTTCTTTGACTCAAAAATCGATACCAACTGATTTGTTAATTGCATACATACATCGAACTATACCTACTTACACGTTTAGCAAAGAATGTCTTTGTCGCCTAAATACATACTTTTTGCCAACGGCTGTCCTTTATTGTCCGACACGGCACGCCATTGTCATTCAAACAGCCGTGAAATTACTGCCAGTAATAATATTTGCGTGTTGCATGCGTAAGGAGGACTCGTAACTTTGTAAGATGCCAAGAACCTCCACAAGCATTCATTAGATAACTTAGAAGCTGTGCTAAAAAAAAATGAATATATTTCAAGGTAAATTTTTGTTCTAAGAAGTATTTTTTTCGGTTGATGAATACGCTTTGTCCTATATTTATCTTTCTACATGCACCATATTGAGATATGGTGCATGTGCGGTATGACTTTTTCTTTGTCCGCAACCAAATGGTTCGAATTACAAATACATTTCATTTTTATCAATAACACAATCTCGTGGGACACTTATGGTAGTAATGAGCTATTCAAGTTACACGCGCGGAAAACTGTGCAAACAACGCGTAATGACAATAGAAACTCGAACAGTCGCCTTGCATTGCAACCGACCATTGTGATCTACATTGATAAACTAAACCAGGTTTATAATCCAGTCATTAATTTTGACTCTACAAAATTCGTGACATAATCTGTGTTAATTGTCTGACAGTCATAGTTTTCGGGTAAACTAACCTCCATCACACCCAATTATAATTACTTCCTACACGTTAATTTGCTACATTGTAATATGTTTCTTCTTGGTTACAGATGGCGTAGGAAAGCAGCGACAGATATCCCTCACGGATGTTAATAAGCCTGATGGAAGGTGACACGATAACCACGAACACTCTCATATCGTCGATAAAGAAATTCAACAGCGACGGCAAACAACACGGCACTATAAAGGCTCTGCTGAAAAACTTCATTTTACCCGAAACAGAGATGGCTATAAAAGAAACCCAAAACAACAGCAACAAATATATTTACACAGTACCCGTCAAACCACCTTTGCCAACTTTGACGGAACGAATGAAGTCCATCAATGACGCGAAACATGCGTTCTTGAATTCAACAGTCAGCTCCACTGTTGCACCTACAAGTTATGAAACAAAAAAGGAAACACACACAGTCCACTACGCACAGATAGCAATAACGACTGATAGTGAAGACAATAGAAGCACAGGCGGGGGCAGGGGTGAAAAACATTCGGGTGCTATAAATAACAAACAATACAGCATTCCAGTTAATGTATCTCCGAGTATAAAGAAAACAATGGAACAGCATCAGAGAAAAGTTAGCTTTAAAATAAAAACCGCCGTGACATCCCATAAACGACCGCCTCTAGCCAAAACGATGACTATAACGAGCAATAATGTTGCAGAACTGACAAAGAAATTCAACAACTTGCAAACCGAGACACATATGGGATCACCCAAACAATCAAAACTTGCAAAAACTTTAGAAGAATTACAATCTGCATCACGATGTTCAGCCAGTAACAGCTCCACGCCCTCTTCTACTCTCAGCTCGAGTCCAAACATAAAAATAGTTTACCGACAAAGACGCGGTTCAAAAAAGCGTAACAGCAGAAAAAGGTGTTCAAGTATGGATTCAATGGACGATTTACTAATTGCTGATAGTTCAAATAAAATTCGAGTAATCCGTTCAAAATCAGACGGTACTAAAATACCAAAAACTTCAAAGAAACGCTTAAAATATTTGGAATCAAGTGAACATCCGAGTGGATCAGATTCTGTTGATGGTAGTCCAATTAAGGTTAATGAAGCGGAATTAAAGAAAGATACAAAACCGGTTGAAAATACAGTAGTTAAAAATGTTATTAAAAAGTTTGAATGTGAAATAACGGCTCAATCGAATTCAAGCAATACATTAAAAAGACAACCTGATAAAACTAAGAGTACAACACCTGTAAAGGAAAAACCAAAAGTACCTGAAAAGAAATCATCTCTAGTATTAACCAAAAATCTTGTTGTAAAAGATGGCATTCCAAAAATTAAAACGATCAAACCTATAACAAGCGAATTAGCTAAGCTAGATAAAACATCGAACCAAAGTCCGGAGATCGTGAAAAGGAAAGAGCCACTATACGATCGGAAAAGATATAAAACAAATTATATACACTCAGATAAATTACCTCTTAAAGTCGTCGAAATAATTCCAGAAGACATCCATGAAAGTAATACAGTAACAGTTACAGTCAACAATGAGCCAAAAGAAGAAGTTCCAGTGATAAGTATTGTTACACCTAATGAAGGTGAAAAAATATATCAAGAAATAAATTCACCGATAACACCTAATGAATCATTTTTATGGCGCCGGAAAAGTAGTACTCAAATATATTCGGACTCTGAAAAATCTGATAATTCATACAGTTTTGTTAGTATAACAACGACTGGCACAACTATCAGTTGTTCCGATGAGCCACACGAAACTGCACTAGAGGAATCTCAAGTAGAAACAAACGAATCTCAAGTAAATATTTCTACATGTGAGCAGCAATCTGATCCCAATTCAGATTTCGAAAGTAATCTTGTTGAGGCCTGCAATAAAGAAATTATTGTTGGCTTCACATCAAAACCGAAACAAGAAGAAGTTGAAGACTATTATGAACCTTTAGAACCTAGAAACGATGAAAACATTATTATAATTCCCATAAAAAGTGTGGACAGAACTTCTAAAATAAATTGTCCTTTGCCAGAAATTCCCAAGGTGAAAAATGAAGAGAACGAAGATGAGTGTATCGACAAAGACAATATATACCAATGTCTACTAGAAATGAGATCACATCCCGAAGGTGATGAGAGTAGTCTTCACAATTATGAACTTTGCGAGAACGATCTTGAAGAGAGAACGCGAGGCGATGGCGATAGCGATGACGGCTATGAATACTGCAAGTCACCTCCTATTAAACCATACTGTTTAACATCTAGCTCTGGTATACAAATAGCCGAAGATTACAAACCTTTTGCTAAAGATAACAACAAGAACTACGCAATAGCAAAGTCAGTGAGTGGTGCATCCACTGTTAGCTACGAAAAGATAGGACCGGTATCAGAGAGGATTTATGAGAAAATTCCGGCAAGGCCGCCAAAGTCCAAGGACAGCAGTCCTACCTACAGCAGTAGACATTCCTTTATATCCGACTACACGATGTACAACGAGAACGAAAATATATATGACACGATAAAACATGGCGACGCGGCATCCCTGTCGCACTGCTACGAGAGCATACCTAACAGCCCAAGTATGGTGAAGCTACGGAATGATATGAGGAAGCAGGTGCCGTCCAATGTGCAGAAACGTCTTTCGTTCGACACGGTGTCCAACATCAGCCAGTCGACGATGTCCAGTGAGCAGAAGACGAACAGCCTGTACGGACAGAGGTCGGTGATCAGCTACAACGGGCAGGAGATCGCGTTCCAAGTGCCGAGCAGTGAGACCAGTGTCAGCGACAGAAGTGACCGCAGTGACGACTGGGTCGATGTGTCTGATGAAGAAAAAAATGAGCAGAAAATTATCATGTAAGTTCAAATTGCTTTTTTCGTCTTATCATAATCATATTTGATCTAAGCATTAGTAAGATTTGAGATAATCCAAAATCCTGTTAAATATTAGTATGTAAATGTAAGAATTTACGCAAATAATGGAAACAGCCATGAATTTCAAAGATTGTTTACTAAAGCTCTTATGGCAACAATCAAAAGCAAATACATGTCGAATTACAAATAAAAATATTGACAATATACCAGATGCCTGATAAATAGTGCAATAAAGCAAATTACAACTTTTTCCATGAAAACCAAACATCAAATTATCATTTCACTTGACCTAATAAAAAAGCTATACCAGTTTCCAAAGAGTAGTACAAACATTGTTATCGGCACTTCATATGAAATTGTGTTTGGCGGTGGCTCAGTGAGAAAAACGCAATGAAAAGGGGAACACGCTTAGATAATTACATATTTTTTGTATTGGTAAAAAAATGGAAATTCTGAATTACAGTGTACGCGAGAGAAGTCGTGGCAGGAAGAGTCCGATCAGCTGGTCGCAGAAAGTTCGACATCAGTGGCAGAAGTCCCCGAAACCGAACGGCAATGATAAAGGTTAGTTGCTTCAACATTGTTCTTCATTTTTTAATAATTTTCTCCAGAAATTATGCTGCGAGTACATATTGCAAATTTCAAATTTAGAAACGAACGAACACTACATAAATAAGCATTGTTAACGGCGCCATCTATTATTTCACAACCGAACTACGTGCTACCGATTGTGATATTCGTTCTTATAGATCACGGTAGATGGCGTTACAAACGTACAAGACACCAACAAAATCTTTGCAACAATATTATCACCCAAACATTAATTCTAATGCAGATTTATAGCTTTTAGTCAAGTATTATTTTTCAGCGGAATATGAAATAGAACCTGCCGTTTGTAATCGTTGATTAAGTTTGCGCAAGCGCGCGCTTTAGCCTCGGGTTGTGCAAGCTGTGGCGACAGGCGTCCTACGCACACATTCCGGCGCCCAAACAATGCTTAGCTCGCTGTTTGTCATTTCCTTTTTTTGACAGTTCGCTTGGAACTTGAACATTGCAAATATTGGTCAATGTCTAGAGCCTTTTACAGAATGTATAAGTGTAAAATACTCATTTAAAAACGCGGTTACTGGTGCGTTCTTAATTCAGTTTTGATGCGACCGTTTGAACTCAAGGTGAAAATAAATCTAGTCTTTTGACCTTAATTCAATTTACCAATATTATTTTAAATATAAAATTATTATTTTATTAACTAACTAAAGAATCCTAGAAGTCTAAATGGTGAGACGAGTGATCAGTTTGCACCTATTTTTTGAACATGTATCTCATACATACAAAATAGATTAGATACCGTTTGCATGACCGAAATCAATAGCTTACCCTTTCTACTACCTCAAAAATGGTTGCAGAAATCTCGGGAAGGTATAATTCTACTGTAGTACTGAAAACCTTAAAGCCGTCAATCAATCACAATTATTGGCTCATTTGAGACATTAAGAATAAAACCACAATTTAATATTATCTAAAGAAATAAATGCGGCTTAGAATTTTGTTAACTTAAAACGTTTAAACTACTTAACGCTAATTGTCTCATTTATTTGATTGCAATATCGCGCTATTGCAACCTCCGAGCACAGCGCAATCAATTCCATTAGGTATGAACTATCAACATTTAGTCAATGTCTTCGACGGCATGTAAGTATTTTTAGTAGAACAACAGTTTTTTTGCAGTGTTTCATCGCCCATTGACCACAACCTGAGAATTTCACAATTTTCTAATTAAATTTCCAAAGAGTATGCTTACAAGGTTTGGTCATGTTGAGAGGATGAATGAAGGGCGGTAGATGTGACTGGTCACGCCGGAAGAGGACGCCCTAGGAGAACATTTAATGACCTTATTGGTGATGTTCTTCAGAAGGGTCAGGTGCGTACAAAGACTATATAACCACTATATTCTCTTTGGGTGCGTAGTATTAGCAACCGGCGTGCGTGTATGACCAGATGTATGAACTTAAACGAGGCATAAAGAGTATGTAAGGATTGTAGCAAGTGGCGTTCTGTAGTTCCTGTCTACCCCATAGGAAAAACGCGTAAGTTTATGTTTGTGTGTTTGTATATTGACTGGCCTGTTAGTCTAGTGGTTAGTGACCCTAACTGCTAAAACTGCGGACGTTGGTTCGATTCCCACCCAGGACAAATCTTTGTGTGATGAGCACAATCATTTGTTCTGTGTCTGGGTGTAATTTATCTATAATATGTATGTATTAAGAAATATATTAGTATGTTTATCAGTTGTCTGGTTACCATAGTACAGGCTCTGCCTAGTTTGGGATCAGATAACGTTGTGTTGGTTGTCCAAAGATATATAAGATATATGATTTCCCAAATCGCTGTATGGCTGTTTGGCTTGCTTTCCCAGACTGGTAGGATTTAATAGAAGTAGAATATGACAGTACCTTCCATCTGGTGCTGCTATACAGAATGTAAGAGTGTATAACCGTGCCGGGAACCTATATCTGTGTCCAAAGATACGATTAGCTCTTTTCTAAGTACTACGTGTGGATATACTACTTAAATACAACTTATACAATAGCAAGTGTGGGCCTCTATGAGCTGCAAGTTCATGAACCGCGCGCGCCGGTGGGCGGCCGTTAATTGTTACCGGATTCCTGCGCACGCGCCGCCCGCCTTGTTGCCTCGTATCATGTGTGTTTGGTCACTCGTGTGTTTGGTAGGAAACTTAAAGTTACAAATATGTATTACATATATTTTTACATATACATAATACCTGCCCGCGACTTCGTCCGCGTTAAATTTCTTGCTTCCCGAACCTCCCCGTGCGTCGCATCGAATCGCCCATGCGCACGCAACGGAAGCTGTCAAAGGAATACTTTTCCCCGTCTTTCATTTCATTTTTATTTGACAGTTTTTTTTTTAACTTTTATTAAAACCTTCCGAGGGCCTTAAGGAACATACAAAAAAATAGCCGAATTGGTCGAGCCCTTCTCGAGTTATGCGCTTAGCGACATTCGTTTTTATTTATATAGATTATACTGACCATGGGTGACCAGTGCCTCGGAAAGCACGTTAAGCCGTTGGTCCCAGCTGTCATTTGTGGATCTTTAATAGTCGTTACGGGTCGACAGAAGCCCGAAAGTGTGACAACCAGTCTTACCAAGGGGTATCATATTACCCAATAATTGGGTTGTTGAGGTCAGATAGGCAGTCGCTCGTTGTAAAATACTGGTATTCAGCGACATCCAGTTAGACTGGAAGCTGACCCCAACATAGTTGGGAATAGGCTAAGCAGATGATGATATGATTATATTATTTCAAAACTATTTGGTCTTTTTGCACATGTATGCACCGTTCACCTTGATTATGTTGTGTCCTCAACATTCCGCGACAATTTAAAGGCAAGCAAGAACTGCCAGTCTTTGAGTTTTACTACATTCTATTCACAGAAATATTGCATTCTGCCACAGATAGACGCCAAAAGTCGATTGTCTAAAATATCAACCCGTTCCAATGCTTTTCACTAACGAAGATTTTTGGGCGAATCAACAACTCCAGAACTACATATTAGGCAAATGGCACGTTTTTAATGCAAAAAACTTAACTTGCATAAACTTTAAAAAGTATACCTACTAGCGCACAGTGCATAACTTAAAGTAACTTTGTGCGAATCGACTTCAGGAAATAATATATTATTTAAAAGTGTTTATTGATCCGTTTGTGTCATTCGGTCTTTCCATTCCTTTCTGCCATAGAAATGTTTATGCTTATGATATTCCTTACTTATTATTATAAATGCAGTAGAAACTCTATCGGTATATCCATCTGTTACCTTTTCACACCTTTGTATTGGGTGGGAAATCATCAAGTGACGTCTCCCGCTCTGGGTGGAGTGGGAGGGCGTGTCAGACTTTTACTGACTAAACCCCACCCATGTTCCTTCAGTTGCCCATGTGCCAGGGTCACGGTATCTCTTTCGAACTAATCCGTGACACCTTTTCACACCTGAACGAGTGAACTGATTTCGATGGGGTATAAGTATAACATGACATGCGCGGTCATCGCTTTATTTACGTTGCTGAGCAAACAAATTTTTCAAACTTTTCAACTAATATATTAGCAATAACCTTTAGATTGTGTGTTCTTTATTCGGGTGCTAGTTTTGGGGCATAGGATACTTTTATACTAGTAGTGCGTTCCTCTATGATAATTTCTGACATCTACGCGAGGTAAGTTTTTGGTAAAAGCTAGTTAGGTACAGGTATAGCAACTTGACAAACTCGTTGGTTTTTTGGTGGCAAGCGGTACTGCTGAGCATGAGGTCCTAGGTTCTATAACTAGGTCGGGGAAAGTATAATTTGGTTTTCTACCTGAAATTTCTCAGTAGCAACACGGAGCTTGGGTTTGTGTCTGGTTGATGGCAATAAGCTCGCCCCCATAGGTATTACATGGGATTTAAACATAACTGGCAAAATGTGGGTGTACTACACCCAAATCTTACACGGACGTTCTCTCTCAGACCAGAAGACATAATCAACTTCTGGAGGGAGGTGGGCTGGTTGGAATAAACACCGACGGCCGCCATGGCCCATGCACAAACGTCCACTCATAGGATTAAGTGCGGAAACCAAACCCCTATAACATAGAATAATAGAATATAGTGGGTGTACTACGGGTACACCTCTGCGCAAACCCTCTGGGGAAACAAACCGTGATGCTTTAGGTCGGCGACTCAATAAAAACTATTGATTTTTCACACAGGGTGGTTGAAGCAGGTCGATACGATAGCAAGCGACCTACTTCGATAATCATACCATATTGCTAAGCTTCGGTTTTAAATGGTTTAAGCTATCTAAGTTATTTGATAGGGGCCAAACTTTGGTATGTATCTACTTAGTTGCAGCTAAGTAAGGTTCCGTAGGTATTCCATGTAGTGTCGACCGTAAAGAATAGCACCACCCCTTTTCTTCCCATGGGTGTCGTAAAAGGCGACTACGGGACTTACTAGATAATAGGCAGCAGCGTTCTCTATGCATTTTACCACCATACTGCGATCGCCAACCCGCCTGCCAATAGTGGCGATTATGGCAAATTCCCCCAAAGTGGGTGAGGCCTATATCCAGCAGTGGACGCCTTTCGACTGAAATGATGATAATGATGATGACACTTCCAACGGGTTTCATATTTCCAGCTGTTAATAAGTCGAAAAATTAAACAGCATAAACATTTCCTAGAATTCATCGAAGTAAAGTTATGTAAAACGTAAATTAGGTTTTCTAATAAATATTTGCCAAGTTGTGTGCGTCCATTTTATACACAACCATTTAGTTTTATGAATGTAATAATTAAAACAAATTACTTCGCGACATTCACGTCACAACAAACTAACAATTGTTCCTACTAAATGCTTTTACTTTTCACCTTCACTTTTGAATGTCTTCCGACTTACTATAAGGATTTATGCACAATATGTAACTTTTGTTATTACTTAACATCCATTAAGTATACCGTGTTATGAATAAGCATTGCACTTCCTGCTGGATTATCATTCACTCTTTTTGAACCGGCTGACTCACACAAAGACTTTCTTCTAGTCTGTGAGGAACAGATGCTCCAAACATGTCATCAATTAAAACATAAATACATACATACATAGAATCACGCCTTTTTCCCATGGGGGTAGGCAGAAACCACGGAACGCCACCTGCTACGATCTCTACACACTTCTTTTGCCTCGTTTAGGTTCATACAATTGGTCATACACACGCCGGTTGCGAGTACTACGCACCTGACCTTTCTGAAGAACATCACCAATAAGGTCCCTATATGTCCTCCTAGGGCGTCCCCTCCCGGTGTTTCCACTCACATCTGCCTGAATCGGGAAGTAAAGGTGAAGACGGATAAAATATTTGATGATACGACTGATTATAGTATGGAGGAAGTATGGGATATACTTAAAACATAAATATCAAAGGGAAATTGCACAAAATGAAAATTTCAAAGTTCTGTTTAGGAACATACCTATCATCATCATTTCAGCCGAAAGATGTCCAAAGCTGGACATAGGCCTCCCCTAATTTGGGAGGGTTTGCCATAATCGCCAGGCTGGTTGGCGATCACAGTATATTAGTGGTAAAATGCATAGAGAACGCTGCTAGCCATTCTCTAGTAAATCCCTAAGTCGCCTCATACGAAATCCACGCGAAGAAATGGGATGGCTTTGATAATCTTTTCCAGATTCAAGTAGTAAATTAAATTGACTTTACTTCTTATTTATTTATTTATATATACTTTATTGTACACCATTAAAATACAAAACAAAAAAAAAACATTACAATGACTACAAAATATACAATGGGCGGCCTTATCGCTTTATGCGATCTCTTCCAGGCAACCATGGAATGGACAGTGATAAGTCTGGACATAAAATGGGTATGTCAATCTTGTAAACATCTGGAATCAAAAATAATGTGCGTTTTGCTTTTACAGAAAGCACAAAAAGAGAGATTTCGATAAACAGAGGGGTAATTGCGGAACTTTTTATCGGTAGGAATTGGTTTAATATTCATAATTAAACAACATTCATTGCGTTATTTACGTTGCTGAGCCGACACTTTATTCGAACAAATGACGCAATGGTTTAGAAATAATCTTCAATCCCATTCAGATTCTGATAAATTGTGCGTTTCGCAATTAGGGTGCAGGTCAAATTCTTTCTGATGGGCCCATGGCGTTAAATACGTCTGTTAAATCTTTTATTCAAATCAAGCCACTATCCACTTCACCATTGACTGCTAAAGCGCGTTGCAGTCTAAAATAAATCAATCAAGTTAATATTTCATTTCATTCGTATGCAAGCTAGCCACTCAAGTGTAAATTAAAATAGAAAGCTACATACCTGTCAAGGTCTAATGGTCTGTGTATAAAACATAATACCGCAGGTTTGAGTACGTACTTAATAGTATTATGAGATCAATAACATTACTGGGATTTTGTAGCTAAAAATACGTATATACATGTTGGTCTGTCGTCATCGTTTCCTTTGTTGCTGCTAAAATTTCTCATATAGTCAGTATAGTATATTTCTGGTATTCCCTAGAATAAAGTCATCTAGAAGATATTTTGACAGTCAGAAAACTTTCAAAATTTGTATATCTTGGGAATAAAAATGATAAGCAATTTTGTTATTACGACACGGTCTATAATTCTATCACCAATAAAATCTAATAGCGTATAAAAATATAGGTATATAGCAACTACAAAGTTGAAAAAAAAACTACAGAAGTTCACAAATAAATAGATATACAATAGATACATTTAACACCTTAAATAGGTAATTGAATCTGTCAACAATAGCAGTAATTACAGCTCGAACACAATGTATTCAAGAACGCAGTGATGATATATCTTTTACGTAGTCATTGTGCAAAGCGACTGAAGTACACTTCCTTATTGGCCGCAGTCGGTGAGCCGCCCTTCGACCCGTACGCACAAGCCGTGACTATAAGGCCATAAGCCATTGTTACGAGCTGCGAGACAGTTGGCTACTTTATGACCTGATCAGGGCTGCCTAATACTTATCTTTCTTCAACAACTGCTCAAATCACGGTAAGATTAAGATTTCTTACTATTACCAATGGTCCTCCAGCCCTTTTACTTATTCGTTTCAATTACGTACGACTATTCTTCTATGCATCTTCTTCTAGCTACTGCTTACTTGTTAATTACCTGGACTCAACATTCGTTTTGAAATCAGAAGCTGCACATTCTAATATCAGTTAATCATATTTTCTCTCCCGAGTTTTCGAGTTCCACTCTTTATTCCAAAGCTTTTCTCCTTCGCTAGTTTTATGATCTGGATGATTGTCAGCCCTATCCAAGATTGTCTTCTGCTGACATTTTTATGTGGGCTCCTTTAAAATTATATTGTTAAGGTTGTTCGTATCAGATTCGTCCATTTTATGAGTACTTTCACCACAAACAGATGTCGCAAACAGCTCTGAATCATTATTACCGGTACGAATTGTCACTTGAATTGTGGTATTACCTAGTTTATTCGAGGTTATGCTGTAACTGCAAAAAGCTGTTCAGTCGAATTGATTAATTTCGTAGTCATGGCTACCACTTAGTCGTTTAAAGTATTCTTATTTATAGCATCTAATGGCCACCATAATACAGTTATTATTGGAGCATACTCATTAAAGAATGTTTTAGTGCCAACAACACCATTGTATACTATCTATAAACATCTCGGAACAATAACATTCTGCACACCGATCCGCAGCATTATGCACGTTACAGATAATGGTCGATTTAATTTAAAGTCACTATTGACTTCTTGATTCAATTGCTTGAAGAAAATTAATAAGAACATCTTCTAACCAAAACCATAGCACTAGTTTCATCATTTTATTTACACCAGATATTCTTTTTAAAAGCTTTGCTCATTGGCATTACCTGCATGAATGTAAGTACTTGCTTGCAAACCTATATTTTACGAATACTTCATCGGGCCATATATCTCTGTCGTGTACTTAAACACACTCTTTAATATTGCGCGCGGTGTCCGAAACGATGCAATAAGCTCGACCCACGGCTGGCTACATGATTAAATGTTGATATGCATCACCGCACGCTTGCGTTTAAGCCATAAATAGACATCGCCTGCTCGAAAGCCTTGCTTATGTCTCAACTGGGCTCCGACTGAACCAGTTTACTGATCCTACGCAAATTGGCATCGTCTAGTTTTCCTGAAGCATTAACCTCACTTGCCCCTCTGAACTCTTCTGTTGACCTTGGGAGCTTTCAACACGCTAGAATATATGAACATAATTATAGAGCCTTTAGAGTCTCTATAACACCAAACACCAAAGGCCACATTTATCAAAGTGTCAGTTGTAAATTTTGCTTCTGGTTTTACCATCCTCCTCCAAATAAGCCACCTATCTTTCATTAAAACCTCAGTCTAACAGCAGCCTACAGTTAGATGTTTACTACCACACCCTTCTGTAGTCACAACAAAACATGTCTTTGTCTACCATGACGTGTAGAGCGAACTGTTCAATGCTTACGATATCTGTGCACAGCTTAATAAAAGATTGTCATTTTCGTCACATGAACTCGAACATGATTCGGCATTCTATTATATCGCAATAGTGTCATCTGCAAACATTTCATAATGTATGTCTAGGTCATCTTGCATTGAGCTTATGCTTAACAGGTTAGTTTAAGATTTTTAGCAAGTGTTTGACCTTAGCCAAAGCCTGAAGCTCTTGCCACTTCCACTTCCTAGGTGCTGTGACTATAACTAAGATGATATATGTAGACACACCCAATGAAGCTTGAAGTTCCACTTCATGACTTTATTGAGCCGAACAGTGGTCATGTGCTTAGCTTCTTCCTGCTAAACAAGTTCGTGTGTAAGCCAGGAACAAGTATTAGCATCAGTAGCCACGCTCTATTTGCACTGCGAAGTACTTTTCTCTGCGGAACAAACTGGATTCACGTTCTTCACAACAACTATTTCCTTATGACTTCCGCTTTTATAACACCAGTTAAAAACAGCAGGTGCACCTATTGTAAATTAATTAAAATTAATGAGTTCCAATACTGCACTGCACTTTTCAACCACGACGAGGACGGATGACGTAAGCTTTAACACAAAAATGGCGTTTTGTTTACGTATGAGGTATGTCATGCCCATGAACATAGGCGAATGAGATAAGATCACACATGTTATCAAACAAATCCGCACGACAAAAGAATTCCTCGTGAACTATTGTCATTCACCGCATAATAAACGTACCTTCTCACGTTAGTCGCGCAGTACTTATTACTCATCCTTGACCGTAAAAATATACGAGATTACTTACGTGCAGCCATTTTGAAGAAATCTACCGAGTACAAGTTTGGTAGTGAAGTTGTTAAAGAAGCCAATGCCAGAGATCTTGAGGTGGATGTTTTGGATGACTTGCATCGTCACAGTGATGATACGCATATTTAACACGCATTGAAGGCTCAGCCAGCCAATTCATATCAAATTGAACAAGTAGGCCTGTCAGCTTTACACTCAATTTCATGGTTGTAAAGTAATAGGTAAGACGATAAATTATGCTTGTAACGCGAATGTAACATCTAATGATGTTTTAATGTAAGGCACTTTCAAAAGTGATGTTTAACGCTTACAGGTTTTTAAATCCTATTGTATTTGCGGTCTTGTGAACTGTGAGACACTTTATGGAACGGGTTTCCGAGAAAATACACACAATGTCGGAAAAAAAACTGCTAAAAGATCAACAAATACGCGGGAAATTATAAATATCTTTGAGGAAAACTTTAATAAAATTGTGTTAACGATATACGATGAAACTTTATTAGCTGATTGGTAAACCGAAATCAATGATTCACAGGTGATGAATGAAGGACTTAGCGAGAAGCAACTTTCAGAATTTTACACGATTTCATTAAAATTGCGAAAATAATTTGAAGCCATTATTTCGGCTTTCACTGAACAATTTAACAAATAACAGATAAAGACGTAATTGTGGGAATTATTTTTGAATGCAGATAACAATGCATCGGTTACGTTGCATGAGGTTGTAGTTATCATTGTGTGGCTCGTGTGTGGTCATCACGACTGTTAGCAAAACTGTGTGATTTCAGAATTTACGACAGTTACGCACCTCCCACATTTACGGCAAGTGTACAACGCCCCAAATAGTGAAAAGGTTGAACAAATATACGTCGAGCTAAAAAACCAAGGTTACAAAAATGCAACTATGAACCAACGGCAACGGTTACTGAGCTAGAAAATGTATCGAAACATTTCGCAGTGTTCTAAGTTATAGCCGAAAGGCGCTGCTATCACCAATTGCAGTGGTAACCTTCATTGCCCAATACACAAAAAAGCAATCACTCGTCACACGTCTGAACTCAATTCAGGGAAACGAAGTGCTCAGAATCTTCAATTTTATAATGTAATTGCAAAACATGCAGTCAAAATCACCGATGAAGTCGAACGTGGGATCAATTATTTACCTGCTCCACTTGTGGCTACTCCAACATTATGTCACTAACCAGTAAAGAGTGCAATGCTCTAGATTTCTCGCACAATTAGCAACTATTTACCCAGCATAGCCAAGTTTTTAGCCGATTTAACCAAGTTCCCTTACAGCATTGTTTATCGATATTTCAGTTTCGTTATTCGCTAGCAACACTTTGATTTATAGCTTCATTGATAGCGTATCGCCCTAAATTCTCATGGACGGACTCACCGGACCAGTTTTCTAAAATGTAGCTTTTGCTGAATCAGCTTGCTCCCTATTGTTGCTGACTGTAGTCTAGATAGTATGTCAGATACCTGGAGTCAGTGTGGCTTCTAAGCGATTATTACTTATAATAATTGTGCCTTTGTTCACTGATATCTTTTTAATCAGACAGTTTTTGCGTGCTATTTTGTCTTATTTCAATCCAAACGACCTTCTTGCCGTTATACGTGCTTTTAAGGACTGTGATGACGTCTTTCCTGTCATTTCTGCATCATTTTGCTACGTTTATTACTAGGGCTGTTACTTACATGGCATTTCTGGTACACCTACACGTTTGCTACAGTTGCCACAAAAGGTTCTCGCGTGGGAGAGGGACGGCGGCGATGGCGCCGCGCGCGCGAGTCAGCCCTGCGTCCGCGCAGCCGAGCGCACGCGTCGCCGGCACCACCGCCGGCTCCACACCCCGCGACAGTGAAAGTGCTCCATTCGTGTTTACGGAGTGTTAATACTGTGAATGTTCATGAAAACCTATTACTGTAAACAAAGTCAACACTCGTGTTAAAGTTGCATTCGTTCATACTGTTGTTTCATAAATGTATGACATCCGTGTAGGCTTAGCTCAGCCGGCCGCTCACCTTTTTGCCCAACAAAAAGCGTGACAACAGTTGCGAACTATAAACTTTGGGCGTAAAATAATATTAATTAGCTTACATAGTATGTTAAATAGTTTTTTACTTTCTAGTGTTTCTTTATCGCTACTTAACACATTATCTTCGGTCACGCTTCGTGCGGCTCCATCAAAGTCAACAGAGTTAAAGTTACAAGCGATTGCTTCACTCATTTTCATGTATTCTAAACGCTTGTCCACCTTGAAGTGTCGCAACTTGCTATTTACATATCCTTTCATTTGACATCTAATTAAAATTAACAATTTGTCAATGTAGAGTCATCCTTATTCTTATGCATGAATAAAATGTCTTATTTCTGCAATCCTATTAATATGCATCCACATTTTTACAGCAGCTTACGTAACATAATTTTAAGATAAGTTTTGAACAATGTCCATCAATGTTAAATCTTCTCACGCTAATTTGATATCAACAATCAAATGTTCAGCTTCGAATTTAATAACACTGTTCTAATGAACACGGAAGATGATACGAGTAAACTGGTTCCTGGAAATTAAGCATGCACACCAGAAGAATTATATAAGGAGGAGTCTCCAATATCTTCCAAATTTTATGAGGACTTTAAATAGAGCCCCCTAAGTCTTGCATTTCTCAGTGTTTTCCTCATTCGAACGATAGTAGATGCATATTAAAACATTACTCAAAAAAAAAAAACAATCGTACAACAGATCCGTGTGTCGTGAGTGAGTGTAGACCGTCGACCCGCGGTGTCTGCACCCAGCCGGAACTGTGACCACTGCTCAGTGGAATTCCACTTACTAATGCTACCTTATTTAGTTAATCCACATTCGTAGCATTCCACTGCATTTACCTCTAATATTCGACTCTAATACCCAACCATTATACAGCGTTAATCGATCTGCATGAAACTTGAAACAATCGGTTGGAGCTGCAAGTCTGCAATATTTAGACACGGTCGTATTTCCAATCGCTTTAACGATATTAATGGCAGTAGTCTGAATATAATTGTATATCTCAGTAAATTCCATTGCACAATCTACTATACAAACATCTATCTTTATTTCATTTCATGGTTTATTTATTTTCGTTTTCACATTAATATTCTTGACGAAACTGTTTCAATTCGCTGCGTTCCACGGCAAAAAACAAGACAAAGCTAGTATTGTCATTCTATCTGTTGATCTAGATCTAGAAAGTGTCTCCGACTAGATGTAATGTCTCGATAATTGTAGCTATTTAAGTGCTGTTATGTGCAGTGGCTTAGTAGCATACTTATCTGATACTGCTGCAACGCCTACCGTTACATCTTGTTACACATCTTTAACTATAAGCGCTCAGTCATGGCGATCATCGGCCGTTCGTTTTTTGCAATCATTCCACGCAGCTATTACACAGATTGCATGTAGATTACTCGATAGCGTCAAGTCATTCAGTAACTGCAGTAAATAGCGCGCGTTCCTTGCAGCCTGCTCAAAAATGCAGCTCTGTAATGCTACAGTTCTCTTTCCGCGGAACAGATTATGCGCCGCGCTAGGCCTTCATTGTTTCGCAAGCCGCAATGCTCTGATTACAACGCCATACATACAAACACACAACTTGTTTTGCAATTACACCATAACTAATAGTCGTAAATATTATCTAATAGCTGTAACAGTTTCTTCGGTTACTCGTAACATCCTTGTAACCGCAATAGAAAATGAAAATTTTCCTGTGTTCCATACCATACGGGCAATAAGATCCGCGTCAAAAAATCTGATTAGAACGTTTGAATAGATTGTTACGAACAATAATATTTAATAACTGAATAATTTTGTGCACTGAGGCGTAGCTAATGATTTTCAAATAGCAATTTAGGTGCATTAACCACGTCCAATGTCAGCCGAACTGTTACAAATGTTATTTTGCACGTTGCGATACCACGGCGCTTAGCATTGAAACAGCGAAAAAAGGCAGCAGTTTTCGATTCTAGTACCGATGCAAACGTCGATCCGTACAATCGTGGACCAGTCGACCCTGAGACGGGCGGCAACGCAGCTGCCAACGACTTGTTTCGCTTTTTTATAACTTGATCGTGCGGCTGAGTTAAGGAAGCCTGTTTTAAACTTCAATTGGACATACAGTGAATCAGTAAATCAGCAGTATGAACGAAACTCTACAGTGGTACGTTGTTCGTTGACAGTGCATCCGGATGTCTAAACGAACGTTCTTTGTTCTAAAAAGTGCTCGTGAATCAAAGTGAAGTGATGTGATGCAGTGATCCCGGTGATGATGAACAATGATCTCCGAGAGGCCTCAGGTGAACGGTGGCGTCGGGCCGCCCGCGCCTCCGAGGCTAAGAACTTTTCGAAGGAACTGCGGCGATCAAGGTGCACCAGGACGATTAATCCCAATTATTATTCGATACACGGTCAATAATTAAACTGGTTCTGACGTGACTCAAGATTGAATTTATTTTTAATTGCCAAAAATCCTTGCCTCGAAGTAGAAAAAAACGTGTTTGTTTAAAATAACAAACATGTTTGGCGAATTTCGTAACCAAGTTGAATTACCATTAAACATTATTCGTGTTTTGGCATTGAAAAAAACTTCTATAATTTTTACCATGACTGCGTAAATTTCACGGTATCTTGAGTCGTGATCGTGAATCCGTTGACCCGGGGTTAGTTGGCCTGTTGTCACCTCGATCTTCATTTGTTGTAGTGTTCGTAACTTCACCGACGAAAGTTTACATCGACACGAGCGCCAAGTGCTCGTACTACAGTCAGAACGATGAGCGCACACGCAGGCCACGGGAAGACCTGGGTGACAGAGTCAGGTTGATCGATGTGCTGGAGCGTACCTGCTGGCTCAACATCAGGACCGTGCTACAAGATGGAGAAATCGAAATACAAGATCTCATCGCATTTTTTGGTATTAACTGTTTTGTTGCTCTCATCTAACTAAGCTAGTATTATTGCTGAAACAATACCATCTCGTTGTCCATGCATATTGCAAATTTCTATACAACCAGGACTAACAACAATAGGTACTCAGTATCCATGGCATAGGCATCGGGATCAAAACAAATCCAAGCGGAAATCAAAACAACTTACTTATCAATGGGGTTGTTAAACAGATCCATTTCAATTGGAAAATATTATTGTCTCAATGTTAGTCAACATCCCTCGGATGTCGGGATTGAGTGGCATCGTCTTTATGTGCATTTAATAATACCGTGTACCGTGTTATTATCCATAGAATGGCTCACAGGCCACGGTTCGATCACTGTGTGCACTTTCTAGCTTTCTACTTGATAGACGTGCTCTGCTAGATCATGTTGTGAAAAACTATAATTAATAATATCCAGTGTTTGATAAACACGTTGGGTTTTAACTGTAACTTTGATAACATCATCTGATAGAAATAATAGAATCAGTTCTTGTCCGGCAGTATAGGATTTCTAAACTTGGGTGAGTATCACAAGTTCTAGCTGTCCTTATATCGTATTCTTCATCTATCTATATTGAACTAATTTGAGTAATTACTTCAATATGGTTTCTTTGAAACATTTATTTTTAAGAATAACAGTTTATTTTCTTTTAAATTCTTTATTGTCTTATAGAACAGTAGTGGTTGTTGACATTTTTTTGGGCGCGCTAAAATGACTCATCGCTTTTACTGGACAATGGGTTGATATGAATGCATATTTTCGATTAAATTAATAGCGTAGTACATATACAAGGTCAAATTATATTAACTGGCAATCATTTATAAAACGAATGGTACGCAAAAACAAAAAAAAAACCACATGTATAATAAAAATAGGTGTGATTAAAATCTATTTGTCGCATCCTAATTCACGTACCTACAGTTACTAATTCGATACCTATAATTAAATCATTGAATAATAGCTCGCGTGTCTCACATAATAGACACAGTTGTCTCTCCAACTACAACTGACAAGAAAGTGGAAATACAAAAACGCATACATGACGTATACTTAAGTTATTACTTACAATCACAACTTGATGTCACTTTTCGCGTTTTTCAACTTAACATCTGAAACGGCGAGTCCTATGATAAATTGTTTAGGTTGTCTCCGTCGATTTCTACTTCACTGACGTCACTAGTTCGTAGTAATCTTGCTTTCAATAACTAAATGAAGTCATGTTTAGTACCTGTGGTCTGGACCGGTTATAAATGTCAAAGGCATAGATCATTATCGTGGTCCAATCAAATAATTCCATTTACTCCAGCTTATTTGTAGACGCAAGGGCAGATATAATAAGTGTATTACGTACTTCAGCATATCTGTTGTTGTTGCCATGGTCATTTACCATTGCGGGATGAGTAAATAACCTAGCAGTATCTACATGCAAAGTTTTTGCAATGTATAATGTGGATATTAGTATTTATTCATAATAACCAGCAGTTATAATTAAGGTCACTCAGGGCTGTATTTGTGCACTTGAAAAACCTGATGATGACGATAGCAAGTTTGAATAGGAAAGTAATACTTGATATAACGATTAAGACAGATGAAAAAAAAAATTGCATTGGTCAATAAAACGACGCGAATCCTGGCAATAACCTGGAAAAACCCTGGCCGCAACACGCAAAGCATACATACATAAACAACATATTGTAGTTAATGCAAGTATATCTATAGTGAAGCATATGTCATCCATAAGAATTTTGAGGGTGACTCAAACAAGTCCAAATCTAAAATAATGCAATGCTTCATTAGATCGATCGTATCTATTCAATTGGGCAACTATTCAATAGTAATTCGATAACCAAAGCGTTTTTATTTCAATCACGTTGTTTGGGATCGACTTTAGAGTTGCCTAATGATCGTATCATTATTCGTTGTCTACATTAAACGTGAGATTGTCTTCTCACTCTATAGCTTCATCATCATCATCCAGAGTCAGACTACACACTGTGGGTGGGAAATCATCAAATGACGTCTCCCGGTCTGGACGGAGCGGGAGGGCGTGTCAGACTTTTACTGACTAAAACCCGCCCGTGTTCCTTCAGTTGCCTATGCCAGGGCCACGGTAAATCTATCGAAACTGCATCTACACCTTACTTTACAAATCTGATTTGATAATAAACTCTTATTGGCTTTTCTGCTTTTACTTTTTTTTATCTTTATCTATCTCCAATTTATATTTACTTCTTGCCTCAACTAACGTATTGGGTAATTAGATTGGATTCGTGAGTCATGTTCATCCATTAAATAATGGGAAACTTGAATTTTATGTCTGTACAGCAATTTGTTATTAAATATCTTCCGCACTTCATTTTAATCGTTTACAATTATATGTTATTGGGCTCGAGTACTCCATAAAATGTTAATAGTATCAGCGTCTTATTTCATATCATAATAATTATGTAGAACCTACAACTATTGATTGGCGAAATGATGCGTGAGTCAAGAATTTCATAATCACGCGTAATAACCAACTTTCATCTCAAAGTAAAGCGCAATTTAAAGTAGTTTTAAAAGCTCTTGTTTGTTTATTTTCACTCGTGAATAATTTCAATGATACCTTGCCTTTAGGTTCCTAGGTGGGTTATTATGCAGGGGTCCAGCGCAAACCATATTCTTCACAATTTGCTCATAGCAGTAACCGGTAAACGTGGACCCTATGACTGGAACCCCCAACTATCATTATGTTAACCCAACATACCGTAACTGCAGTCTACCATCAATTTCACATCGACACAGCTAACACAAATGATGCAAATCTTTGACTCAATCAGTCATACGCTTGTTAGTCGTAACTTTGTAACGAACGTCTGTAGGGGAGGGTGGGGCAAAATGAGGCTCGGGGCATTACGGGAAGTTAGCTTGTGTGCGTGGCACACACGCGTATACGAGTCGACAGCGGCGCCATTCGTTCGTTGTTCAGTTGCCGCACGTGAGTCAAAGCAAGCGGAACGTGTCGGTGCGTGTTTTCGTGTCGTGGCTAACCAAAACAGTTTTTGAGTGTTTTGTTATTTGTTTTCATAAAATATACTCTTGTGTAGTGAGGTAAGTACATGACCTGCATTAACTTTTATACTATAAGTCAGTGGGAGTGGGATTAACCTATTCAAATTCTAATTTGTTTTTGATGATTTCTATTGAGGTTAGAAATGGCCGACCAATTTGAAAGAAGTAATGTTTGGGGCAAAATGAATGGGGCACAATGGGATGGTATCTCATTTTGCCCCCTCTCACAGAGGCAATTTAATTTAATATTTTAATATTAACGCTGGCGATAGAAGACATTTTTATTTCTCTTATTAGGTCGTTATCTAATTCGTTTACTGGATTTATAATTATTATATTAAAAGTGTTTTTTTTCTTTTTTTACAGTTAATATGGTTCGTACATACAAAAGAAAAACGAATAGACAAAAATGGGACGAAGCAGACATGAGAAGAGCAGTGTCGGCTGTGCTTCTCAACAAAATGGGATTTCTCAGGGCTTCTGCTACTTATACTGTGCCAAAATCAACGTTAGAACGACGAGTTAAAAAAGCTCGCCAGTCTCAGAATGCAGATACAGATTCAGATAATGACTATGGGAAAAAAGGTTTAGGGCACTTCAAACCAGTGTTTACAAAAGAGCAAGAAGAAGAGTTGGCCACTTATGTAAAAATGATGCAATCCCGATTATTCGGAATTACTGGGACAGAGCTAAGGATACTAGCTTTCCAACTAGCTATAAAAAATAATATCGAGAATCCCTTTAATCGAGAAGATGGTATGGCGGGGAAGGACTGGCTTAGTGGGTTTCTAAAACGCCATCCAGATATATCATACAGGCAACCAGAACCAACTTCTGCGGCTAGGGCGATGGGATTCAATAGAGTCGCTGTAAATAGCTTTTTTGATCTATTAGAAAGTGTTGTGGATAAACATGCACTGACTGCAGATAGAATGTATAACGTGGATGAAACAGGTATAAGCACTGTACCAAAAAGCCAGTCCAAAATTTTATCACTGAAAGGACAGAAGCAAGTTGGATGTCTAACATCAGGAGAAAGAGGCCAGCTAGTGACAGCTGAAATATGTTTTAGCGCGACGGGAGTATATTTGCCACCAATGCTAATTTATGCCAGGAAACGCATGAAAAATGAGCTTCTAGATGGTGCACCAGCAGGCTTTTGGGGAACCTGCAGCGACAATGGCTGGATAACTTGCCCAATTTTTTTCGATTGGTTCAAACGTTTCGTGGACTTTACAAAGCCTTCTAAAGATAAACCAGTTTTGCTTATGTTAGACGGTCACGTGTCCCACACCAAAAATCTGGATCTCATAGATTATGCCAGAGAAAACAGTGTTATATTGTTGTGTACACCACCACATTGCACTCATAGAATTCAACCCTTGGACGTGTCATTCATGCGGCCGCTAAGTACATACTACAGTAATGAAGTAAAAAAGTGGTTAAGAGATCATCCCGGACGCGTAGTAACTTCGTACCAAGTTGCAGACCTTTTTGGGAAAGCTTTTATACAAGCATCAACTATGAGCACTGCTATAAATGGTTTTAAAAAATGTGGCATATGGCCTGTTGACAGGAATGTTTTCACAGAAGCAGATTTTATTGCTGCGGAAACCACCAACACTGAGACCCTTGTGATTGAAGGCCTAAATACGCAAAATGCAGGAGACGTACCAACACCATACTGCGAACCTTCATCGTCAGGAATTTCACAAGCAGCTCAATTGAATCCACCCGTATCAAACCCAAATAACTTATATGAACACGCTATGCCTACCAACTCTTCTGTGTCAGCTTCAATGGCTAGTCAAAACAGTCCTGAAAGACAAATTTCACAAGCAGTCCAATTAAATGTGTCTATTTTAAACCTCGATGAAAACATTTCTGAACCAATCATACCCGTCGTCCAAGACAACTTGAATCAACAAGCTATGTCCAGCTCCATGGTTTCAGTTTCTACACAGCCATTTGAACCTCTTGCGTCCACTGCAAGGGCTAAAGATAAAACTCCTGAAAGGCAAATTTTAAAAGAAAAAAGTTCATTTACAGTTACACCTGAAAATATTATGGCAATTCCCAAAGAATTAAGAACTAAGGAAAGACAAAAGAGAAAACGTGGGAAAACGGCTATACTTACAGATTCCCCTTACAAAAATGACTTGACTAAGGAAAAGAATGTAAAGGAAAGTAAGGAAAATAAGAAGAAGACTGCACCAAAGAAGAAAAACGACCAAAGAAAAATATTCAAACCAAATAATAAAAAAAAGGCTAAGAAACAAAAGCAAAGGGAAGTCACATTTACTAGTTCATCTGAAGAAGACGAAGATGACTGTGCTTGCATATATTGTGGTTATTTGTATTCGCAGTCAAATGAGGGTTGGGTTGCGTGTAGCTCTTGTGCGGGTTGGGCACACAATTCCTGCGCCGGAGTAGACGAAGATGATGACGAGGCACACATTTGTGCACAATGTTTGCCTGACTAAATTGTATCTTCATTTTGCCCCTTAGCGTTTCCTGTTTTGCCCCGACCATGGGGTAAAATGGGAAATTTGACACTTGGTGATTAGTTCCTCATAATTAAGAAAATTAGTTAATTAAGCCTAAAAGTACAAATTAAAATAATGAATAAGCATATAACTATTGTTTCTAAGTAAAAAGTTTATTAAAAATATTATTGATTTCGTATACATGATTTTTTTTTACTTAAGTATCCCATTTTACCCCACCTTCCCCTACATGTGACCGCAGTTTGCGCAAGACTTGCTACAGAACCTGTCGGTGACCAATTTACATGGGAGACATTTAATGACCTCTGATCATCAATTTGGTGTTTGCAATTTTGGCCGGTTTATTTCTTATATTTTGCTTAGGAATTATTATTTATTCCACTATTTTTACACGCTTTATATTAGCTTCACTTGTATGTTTGTTTGTAACCAACTCCTTATAGCGCGATTTTGACCCACTTTAAACGACCAGATTTCATTCAAACTTTGCACAACTGTCAAGTACCGATGACAATGCAATAATTTCATAAATTTGTGCAAAAAAACTGTCTTCGAAAACTACGCTGACATACGTCACAAACTAAGCTGACATACGTCTCAAAATTCGAAACACCCTAAAAAATAGAAAATAGTTTAAAAAACTTTTTTTTTTAACTATTATTTCTAAATGCATCAATTTAGTTAAAAAACCGTCGAAGATTTTAGAGTTTTGATTGATAAAAATTTGCATGAACGCGATGCATCCAGCGCAAGATTAGTTAATAATTAGAGATAGTGTTGTGTAATTATTCAATTTGGGATAGACGTTGATTCTTTTCTTCTTCAGTCTTGTTAATTCCCATATTTATTTGTATCGAGTTTGTTACTGTTTCTGTTGAGTATAAGATTGAAAGGATTACCTTGACACTTCACACTCTGGGCTTCACCCAAATTCTTGCTTTCTTGTCGACCATCATCGAAAGAGTGAATGTCGATCCGGTTTCGGTTCGGTTGATCTTTTCATATTCATTCCTTATGTTTATGTCTCAACGTGTCTTCCAATTCATTTCCTAGTATCTATTCAAATAATTGATAAAACGTCGTCGTACGATGCAGCAACACATAACATGAATCCATGAGGCAATGCAATCACTGCAAACTGTTTACTCGCTCTCGTGTTTCATCGACCGCAGTTTGCGCAAGAGTTGTTAAAGCAAACATGACAGCTGCAGCGATACGCTTTGCTTATGTAACGAAAGGGACTAGAGACCTTGACATTCACTGCTTCTACTGTTAAAACTGTTGATTTGATTAATTTCACTGGTGCACAGGTATTTTTTTAGAATCTCGTAGTCGAACTTTCTATATCTGCTATCTGCTATATCTTTCTATCTATATTTTAGACACAAAAACAGTATCATATGTACTATAGAGACCATTAATAGCTTAAATTGCAATGATATCTTAATAGAAATAAATCATCATTATCATCACTATTTAATTTTCAATGTGGTGCCGAACGTAAATATAGCACCATCTCGTTTCTTCCCGTGGGTGTCGTAAGCTACGACCAAGGAACTTATTAGAGAATGGGCAGCAACATTCTCCATGCATTTTGCCACCATTCTGCGATCGCCATCCCGCCTGCCAAGTGTAGTAATTAATATCCAGCCGTGGACGTCTTTGAAAAACGTCTTTTTAAGACTTTCACTGCTGGACATAGAAATAAATATACAACTGAATTTGCAACATGCTACAGCTGTATATTTTGCAGTAGTTCCTACCTAGTTTATTCATATATCTCTAAAAACACCGAATATCTTTCTCTACCAACGTTATCTTTGTAACCAATCAAATATTCGTCCCGACTACGGATGACTGTTTCAACAACCACTCTTGCGCAAAAAGCGGTCGTGCCAACCTGCGTGCCGGATGCGACACCGCGGTTATGTAACGAGGGTCAACGAAGACCTTGACCATATGCCATGACGATGGTGGACTGTTTGTCTTGCATATTCTTGTTTTTTACATGTGTTTTCATGTTAATTGATTGCTTTGCGATTTAGTGAAATCTTTTAATTCGTTGAAAGTGGTTCCTTTTATAATTTGCAATGTTTGTCTGTCTGTGATTAATCGTGTCTGTTATTGAGATCCACTTTCTTCTGTATGTTTACTTTTTCGAAATCCAAGCGTTTTCCGTCACCATTTCTAGTAGTAGCTTCTTCTGTGCCATTAAATACACTGTAAGGTATATTCTTGTCCTCGTAGGATTCCAATTTTTGTTTTGATGAGTAGTCCATGACAATATTAAGGCTCCATGTGACAAGAACATACTACTATTGTATCATAAAACTTTACTTGAAATACATATAAGCAGGTAATGGAGATATTTGTAAATGCGGCGGCTAGCGAATAGCGAGTGACACAACGTAGAGATATAAATTAGTTCAAAAGATTTCCGTGGAATAACACTCAATGAGTTTACAATATTTTTTTAATACTCTGCTTTGGCAGAGTAAGAATGCCTTACATAATGATAGTTGGAAATTAGCATACCTACTCCCAGGTTTATCTGTGACTTCGTGGGATTTTGGCACCTCATAATATGTGGAAATAAATATGGTTTACTATAAAAACCGTTCACTAAAACAGTGTTTTACTTGAATGTCATAAATATAAAATGCAATAAAAGGAATGATGTGATAAGAGAACGGTGTGGTTTAAACGAAGATGTAGTGACAAAAATTGAAAAATGTATGCTTAGATGGTTTGGTCATGTTGAGAGGATGAATGAAGGACGGCTCACAAAAGGTATTTACAAGGCAGATGTGAGTGGAAACACCAGGAGGGGACGCCCTAGGAGGATATATAGTGACCTTATTGGTGATGTTCTTCAGAAAGGTCAGGTGTGTAGTACTCGCAACCGGCGTGTGTGTATGACCAATTGTATGAACCTAAACGAGGCAAAAGGAGTGTGTAGAGATCGTAGCAGGTGGCATTCCGTGGTTTCTGCCTACCCTCATGGGAAAAAGGCGTGACTGTATGTATGTATGTATAAAATGCAAATGATTAGCCCAAATTCAAGAAGTTATTGGAATTTTGAAATTATTATGTATGTTCATGATTGGCAAACATTTGTAATTTTAATATATTAATGATATACTTTTCTATTCATACATTTGTTATTTGTTCATTTGTGGCGTTTGGTGCCGGACGAGAATAATAGCACCACTCCATTTCTTCCCGTAGGTGTCGTAAGAGGCGACTAAGGGACGTACTATAGAATGGGCAGCAGCGTTCTCTATGCATTTTACCACTATACTGCGATCGCCAACCCGCCTGCCAAGCGTAGCGATTATGGCAAACCCCCCCAAATTGGGGGAGCCCTATATCCAGCAGTGGACGTCTATCGGCTGTAATGATGATGACGATGATGAAATTTGTTATAATTATTTTGTAATATTTTCTAAGGAAACTACTTCATTGTCAACAGAATGCGACAGCAGCGATTCGGGCCACTTGTATGAGTCGCTGGAGCCGGCGCCTACGCAGCCACACCCCCCACATGCACCCCCACCCCTTCCGCTAGAAGAAGACTTCGACTCCTTTGACAGTGACAGTGACACTGATGATCACGCTATGGTATGTTGAGTTTTATTTAAAAGGACAGTTCTACGATTAAGCACGACAGTGTACACTATATCTATGGAGAGTGCCATTACTACTAAAAAATCAAATTATTGTGAGACCATGGACGTGCTGTTGACTCTACCCACGACACATTCATGAGAATGACATAATTATATTAATTTCCGAATATAATTTAAAATAATTATTATTATAAAATAACATAATATTTCATTATAATTAAAATATATTAGAATATATTTTGTTGAAATTATTAATGAGTTGGGATCACAATAACAATGCAAGTTACAAGCCAAACAGCGCCCTCTGACGGACAATATATGAACTTTTTGCTCAAGTTTGTATCTGTCATGAAGAAGAAGATAATATATTATTTCACTGGAAATCCAACCATTTAATAACCTACGTGTTTGAGGATAACCTGAGTGATATTCATTTATGTCTCATTTTAGGGAAAACAATACATAATAATTAAATTTTAAATGCTTGTTGCGTGTCATTGCATTGCTTACTGTTTATCGTTCTGTCTTTGAGCAAACACGCTATTTAATATTTTATTAAATTCTATAATTATTTATTTATAATGACTTGCTTCTATTCGGCTAGCACGCAAACTGTAATTTTATATCCTACAGAGAATGTTTATAAAGATAATAAAAGTGGGTACCAAAATTACTATAGATATAGACGTCATACACATCTTAGTAAAAATTCTACAGTTGCCACATTTTTTCAATTGTCATTTAATATCCCTTATGTTATACCAAATTCTAGATGTTTATTGTTATTGATTTTGTTTTTGTTCTATTTTCAGTCCACGTACGCCCCAACAGCGCCGACATTACCGGCATCGAGGTTGCCGAACCCGCCGACCGGTGGTGGGCAGTACACTCTGACCAAAATAGCCAGCGCTGCTCAACGGAAGATGAGGCAAATCAAGAGAAACCTCACCAAAAGATATTCTGGTAAGCAAAAATTGGTTTTAGAAATGCAAAAAGGATTTTCCGATACCGGGAATCGAACCCGAGCCTCCTGGGTGAGAGCCAGGTATCCTAGCCACTAGACCATATCGGATAATGATAAACATGTCGAAATTGTATACCTGTCTCCCCCACTACTATGTACTAAAACATTGTATTTAAAATAAATGTTTTTTTTTAAATAATAGATAGTAACAATAATAATAGCTGTATTCTAAAAAATAAACAGCAACAGTTTGTTGTATTTTCATAAGTTTTCATAGTTAATTACGTTTTCGTCTGTAAAGTGAATTCTGTGTATCAAATATAGATTTCACAAACCAGTAGGTGCTTAAATTCTAGTTTTGCTTCGTTTTTATTTTCTTTATGTACTGTTGTTGGTGTACTAAAAGAAATAACTAATAAGCTTTGTGTTATAAATAGTCATGATACCTACTACTTCCATTTAAATCATTATGGTCACTTCGAAGTCTTATAAACAGACTATAGCAAAGTTTTCTAAAAAGATTTTCTAAAATCATTTATTTGCATAAATAAGGTACAAATTTTACATACTTATTAAATAATCTTTTCAGGATATTAATTAATTAACTTGAAAACCATGTTAAATTATTAAAATTAACACAATTTATGTTCCAATATTACACTGGCCTTGATTTACGCAAAAACCAAACAGCAAACAACATAGAAAGTCACTATCTTAAATAGATAACTTTGAATCACAATAAAATTCAGTCCAAATCGTATCATTTTATCCGTCGATATATCTAAAGATAAAAATTGACCTATTTTCGTCATCTCAAACAAAAGAAAAACTTAAACCAGTCATTCTGTTTACAGTGGCGATGGACGGCAAACCATTCACGAAGACAAATAACCAGACCACCATCTACGACACTCCCAAGAAGAAGTCGCCAATCTACGCCAACTGCGAGCGACAGGACCCCGTGTACACCAACATCACCTTTAACGACACGCGGCCAGTGTTAAATAAGACTGAAAATCCCTTGAACAAGGTATATGGTTCGTTGAAGGAAGAGTTGAAGACTGTTATTTCTGATAAGCGAGCGAGTAATGGGGATATTCCTCCTCCGTTGCCTGAGAAACCTCCTCCTGAGAAACCAGTGACTCCAACTAGTGAGACGAGTAAGAAAGACAGTGGTACTTTGTCGAGGAAAGCGTACTTCTCGTTCAAGTCGCGGTTCAGACGGGCGACCTCACTGGCTGTGGACATCAACTCGGACATTCCCAGTGCTCTGAAGATCACCAACTCGACCTTCTATCTGACTGATTCTATGGATGGTGACTCCGGATTTAGCAACTGGTGAGTTTTACATTTTGTTTGTGATTATTTGTGAATTCGCCAGAGCCCTACTTTTGAATAGGTTTTTGTATCTTGTCCGTTTGAACGCAATATGAGACTTCTTACACCGTTTTCTAAATAAATATAGATGCGATAGAAACAAAACAGATTTCTATTTTTATAAACTTAATTATTATTAACAGTGATCCAATTTTGTACCTACATTAGGGCGTTATTTACGTCGCCAAAATTTGATGCACGACTATTGATCTTATAAATTAAGGAAGTATCGTCAGCAAATAACACCTCGTTTTTTTGTTTTGATAAATGGGTGAGATCATTAATATATACATATACTAAAAACAGGAAAGAACCTCATATCGAGCCTTGTGGAACACCCATTTTACTGATTTGAGTGTTTTATTTTCACATAATTATCTTATTATTCGTGTTAGCGACGATCTCTAAAGTCCCTTATTTAGGTGCACGGCAGTGCACTGCAAGTTCTAATCACGATAATTATTTTGATAAAATCAGACCAACTAGACTGTTAGTACGTAAGCATTAAACTTCATAGCGTCATGCATTCGTTTTTTGAACAGCAGTGACAACGGCCAGCCGGGCAGCACGGAGACGCTGTCTCCCTCTAGCGGACCGAAGCGGCGCGACGGTAGGCGGCGCCTCGCCGACTCCTCCCCCTGCCTGTGCCCCGCGCGCCCCGCGCTGCCCCCGCCCCCGCCCCCGCCCGCGCCCCCCGCGCCCGCCACTCCCCCGCTGGCGCCCTCGCCGCCTGCAACTGACTTTAGCGCTGTCAACGAAGGTAACGCACAGCCGTCAACTGGACCCGGTGTGGAGTAGCGCTAAACATTTACTATACTTTGACCCTTGCTAAGTGACAGTTAGAATATCGCTTTACTAATAATATTTAATGCTAAGGGTTTGATAAGCTTTAGATATTGTGGAGCTTGATTTCTTTTAATCATCAGGGAACTTTAAGACATATTGGAAATCGAACCAACACTAAAGCCTCAGTCACACACAGCGATTAATCGCTGTGAATGCCTACTCGCCACGAGTATTCGCTGTATGTGACAGGCTATTCGCTGCGAATAGATTTAGTCGCCGCGAGCTAAATTCGCCGCGATTTGAATTGAGCATGTACAATTTTACTCTCGGCGAATGCGCATTCGCCGCGAGTATTCGCTGTATGCGACAGGGTACTCGCTGCGAATAGCCATTCCGAGCAGAAGACAATTTGAATTTGCGCACCAATAGACTGTCGAAATGCTCGTGTAGAACTCGCTGTGTGTGACAGGCAGGTAGCGAATTGTCGCTGCGATCATTATTCGCTGCAAATAATGATCGCAGCGACAATTCGCTGCCTGCCTGAGTGCATTCGCACTCGCTGCGAGTATTCGCTGTGTGTGATCGAGGCTTAAGCGCAGTCCTCGGTATATACGGACCGTATTTCACATAGGATTATAAGATTTACGGTCCATATTAAAATACCGATAAGCAGTGCCCATATCCGAAATCATTTGGATGGTTTTATCGTCATCAATATCACCTATAGCTGTGTTGCCGCTCTCAGCATCTAATGATATGATTATTTGTGTTGGTTCGATTTCGACATAATAAAATATTATATATTTTAAGATTCTAAGATTATTTAAGTACCTGTAATATAAGATCAACTATGATCAAGAAAATCATTATTTTCTCTTTCGAATTACGTACCTTTACTATCGAACTTTGCTCGGCACACTACCATGTGCCCGATTAGAAAAAACTTTTCTTCTGAAATTACCTTAATATATACCGAATATCGAATATTTCTCCTATCCAATATCTATATTCTAAATGCCATGTAAATAGATATTTCAGTTGACGTCTGTCCGTATCGCGTAATAATGATTTAGCCCATAGACTATAGGTCTATGGTTTGGGCGAATAGTTTTATCGTTGCCATTGGGCTGACGACGAAGACAGCGCTAAACTGAGGTCAGTGCTTACGAAATTGTGGGAATAACTATTTAAAAAAACTTGTTGTTAGATATTATTGAACTGAAATAAAATTACCTCGTTAAATGTACAAATTTTATAAAACACTTCCATAATTGATTCGATTTGATACTAAAGATTCAAAATAAGACACTTATTAGATAAGGTTTAATAATTAGCACAAAACATGTTTCAATCACCACAAGACAATTGAGTACTTGAAAAGAAAATCTAAATAACGAAGTCATAAAGCTAGATGGAAAAACCTAAAGTTTCAAAGGACAAAAACATTCAAATCAAAGACATAAAAGCAGGAAGGAAATATAAGGTAATTAATAATGACGATGATTCTTAGGCCAATACTGGACATAATATGTGTACCTACCAACAAAATCTTAATTGTTGTAATATTAATTAAAATAATTGATCAATTCCTCAATATTGTAGAGATTTATTAATAACGTGATGTAGTAATTTGCACTGAGCATAATTTTAAAGGTATTCCTGTTAGAAACAACGCCGCGAATTATTGTAATTTTCCGCAAGTCATAACTATTAAGTATTGTAGGCTGGCAACCTTGTAGTAATCGCTTCGTCTTGTAAAGAACTGACGTTATCCGCAAGAACATTGTTCTTATTGCAAGCATGTACTTGCAAGGAGCGTTGCACAAGTTTTCTTTGTTTTTTTCCTCAATTATGACCATGCATTATTTGTAAAGAAACTCTTTGGTACCGGTAGCCTTGTTACTGTTTTGACTTTTGACGGTTCGTAACTGTAAACTTTATTTTTCTTCCCTTGACAGAATTATATTAGGGTTACCGTTGACAAAAATAAAAATATGTTTTACCAAATTAATAAAATGTAAATACAAGTTTAGTTTTTAAACCCGTTAAGCATAAGACATCTGCAGCGTATTATTAGTTTTTAGATAATATTACAGTTCTATGAAAAACTACAAATTCTGGTATTATTTTAACATTCGTAACAAAATGGTGGTTTACCACAAGTGAGTCAGTGTGACGTATTGAACCTGATTGATAAAGATTTTATTACTAAAAAGAAATAGTTATTCCCGCAGCGAGAAGGTTGAGGAACCTGCACTGTACACGTTTTTATGTTTGCACTGTCTTGCGTTTTTAACTGTAATTTAATACTCTAGAGTTCCTCTACAAAATGGCGTAACAGTCGATTTTTTTTATATTAAAACGTTCCGCAGTCAAGCCATTTTGTTTTGGAGCAATAAATGTTTTATTATTTCCTATCGCACCTACCTAAAACTTGTTTAACACGTCGTAACACATTCAAGTATATTTATTTTTCTTCTCACCGACATATAAAAAGACATTAGCTAGATCATTTTAACACGTTAACTGCCAAGTCGGACTATGTGTCCGACACTTTTTGTTCAATTCAGGCCTCTTCGGACTATATGACCGACAACACATACAAAATCTGAACATATCGTTGCTGTCTGGCGGCCATGTTCAAATCTTTCAAATAATCTATTTAAAGTGAAATAACACTAAGTACATTTTTTGACTTTTTCTGATTTTCACCGTGGCAGTTAACGTGTTAATTTATTAAGTGCCTTCCTAACGGTCATCGGCTGTAATAATAGTCTCGATTGCCATCACATAGTCTCTAAGGAAATAGAAGTAAATTCTAGAGTAGCTATATCTGAGAAATGATTTTATTTCTGTAAGTAGGTTTTTACAAACACTTTTACACGTCAACCACATATTTTTTAAACTATTATAGATGAAGTCAGCATTTCCTAACTGACTATAGATAGTTCAATCCACGATGACGCGCCCCTCTGCGCCCCTTTCCTTTCTTTTTATCCGCTCACAGTACAATTGTCAAAGAGTGGGGCGCGTCTTCATGGATTGAACTATCTATACTCTGAGAAGAAAGGCCGACACAAACTCAGAGGTCACCATCTACCGAATGATATAGTAAAATTAACTTGAATCGTTTAAATAGACTACATCTACATTAAAACTCGAGCTATCTAGGCTCCAAAGTTGTTCAATAGAATCCGGGTATATTTGAACAGAAATAAAAAAGAATAAATTGTTTACAGTTAAATAAGATTTTCTTTTTTTTTTAAAGCTTATTTTTTGGTGTGTTATGTATGGATTAGCATATAATTTAAAGGATCGCATTGGCTTCCTATGGAAACTTAAATACGAGAGGTCAAATTTTACATCACTTTTTGACAGTTCTTGGCTTGTTCACATATACCATTGATGGGGCTACATATACCATTATGGCCCATAAAGGGGCTTTGAATCACATGATCTTGAGATCAGAAACCCGTTGAATTAGTCTTTCAATAAAATTACTGTTGTGACTAGATTTTAAGCGTTTTTAATTACGAATTTGGCCTTAGAAGACAATTCCCAACAGACATCAGAAGTGATGTCTTACCGATCTCACCTTGACAAATGTCAAACATCAATTGATTGACTTAGGTATCTGTCAAAAAATCGCGCCAATACACAATCTAATATGGCCGCCATTAGCTGTCAAAGATACCTTGACCCTATTGAAAAACCCCATTAGGAACAAAGTCATTGTACAATTCCTATTTTGTCAATTATGCTCCCTGAAGCAGAAGGTCAATTTAGGCAACCTACATTGGAAGTGCCAGTATTCCACTCATTACATTATTTACCTACTCGGGGTCCATTCTAAAATCTAGATCATAATATCCAAATAAACGCTTCCTACCATTAGAGTAGTCAAGCAATTTATTTCAATAAAACATGACAAAATCTTACTAATAGCGAGCATATTCTCAGTAATGTGGGCCTTTTACATCATATGATCATAATAAAGCACTGCTACATGTATTAAACATTATGTACGGTCCAAACCAGTCTTGAAGTGACCTCTTATACGGCACGAACTGGTACCGCTTTATATTATTGCAAAAACTAGTTATTGCCAGTTTTATTTTATTTATTAAAACTCCAGTGAATTACCCAGCAGTTTCATTACCAGGTACGTTGGCTATTTCATTTACAAAGGGATAATAATCCATGGGTGGGTCTCATTTCTATAGGCTGTATATTGTGTAAAGAGGTTTATATTCTATGGTGGTGACGCCAGCGACCTCTGGGCACAATGTGCACGGGTTTGTGCAATTTACTTCATAGTCTGTTAGTCATCCGTGAGCGCCGGCGCAGTAGGTACCTCATGTCATAAGCTAATAGCTTTACTCCCGCGCAGTTCGTAAATTCGTCTCTTGTGATGTGTTGCACTGTGTGATGGGTCGTGAGTTCTATTCTCTTCCTCTTTACTATGCATGTTTTGTACTTAATCATTAACGCACGAATGTGTCTTATTTAACACAAAACGTATTATTATGAATACGACGATCACTCATCATAACCTGCCTACGCATAATTTTATAACATCAGTGTTTTTGTTCTATGTAAATTATAGTCGCACTTAATATGATAACGTCATGTAACTTATTGTTCCAAGTTCACGTCCCACATAACACTGCAATTTTAACTGTTTCTCTTTGTAATCACTGCAATATTTTACAATGCACAAAGAAATAACCATTAAAAATCAGTTACAAAAGGTGAAACAGTTAGAATGAGATGCAGGAAGAATAATTCTGCAAACAATTGCTCGTTTATTTTTTTAATTTGGTGTTCATCACTGTCCCTCACGTTTCCATTAATCTTTGTAATTGACTGCACAGTTGTGAGGTGAAACAATAAAAACAACAATTGCATGCAACTACTCATTATTGTTGTTCCATGGAGGTGACGCAGATAATTTACGTACAGATGCTTGACTTCCCGCGACAGATTCGTGTGACATTACTTTTGTCTACAATAATATCAACGGGGAAGTACGGAGTTCTCTAGGAAAGTCTTCATTAAATTTCATTCGATTTTCGCATGTTGCAAAAGAGGGCCAATCTCCGAAAAATTATGCAAAAAAAATGCATCAGTTTTTTCTATGACCCAATGTCCATTATCAATTAGTCCGAAATTGTTTGCCCATACTTTTAATGATTACTGTTTACCAAAGAAGTCAAGCATCTTTACAACCGATTTACTTAAAGAATGGCATTAGAAATAAGTTCACTAATCACCTCTCACTCACAAACTACACCCTAGAGCGAGACTCCATTACTTTCGCCATTCTCTAAGTAAGCACTTATGTCTGTTGACGATGAGTTGTTAACGTGACGCGTTGGTGTGCAGAGTTGAAGCGGCTGCTGCCGACGTTGTCGCGCAAGGACAAGAGCCCGCGCGCGCGCACTTCGTGGTACGCCGAATGTGGTGCGGATACTACGCCCAATACCTCGGCCAACACTACGCCTAACACCTCCAACACGTCTTGGTGAGTAGATTGTTTTATTTATTTAATCATTTAAGGAAGTCAGCTTGAATCATGAATTATGAGGTCTCCTTGAATGTATTAAAGGAGACCTCTTCATTATGATAAATGATAAATGATTTTATTTCTGTAAGTAGGTTTGTACAAACACTTTTACATGTCAATGATATATTTTTTTTAAACTAGATGAGTTCGGCGTTTCCTAACTGACTACTCTGAGAAGAAAGGCCGAAACAAACTCAGAGGTCACAGTCTCTTTTAAAAGTCCATTAGTCCAAAGTCATTCAAATTTAATCGTTTTTATTAAAGTACCTAGAGATCTTTTACAGTTAGTTTTACTCTGACAGCAACCTTATAGCAACGATATTTGTATATAGTTACACTGTGAATTTAAAAAATCCTTTAACTAACTGTGGTGCTGTCAAAATCTTTAATTCTCCATTGATAAAGAGTTTGAAACTACTACCAATTTGCAGAATCACACTGCTGGTATAATCATGTTCCTCTGACCTAGGTACTTTTTGTACTAGAACCAGCATTTACTTCTAAATCTAGTCTTAATCCAAAATCTGTGCCAATAGCAGTTAAACTCTCATTTTACCGAATAAATAAATTATTTCTATCAGCTTAGTGCTCTCAATACGGTTAAAACTTTTTACAAAAAAATAAAAACCGACTTCCTTTAAAAAACACTACAAAGTCAAAAATAACTTTAATTTCGGAATTCGGTGTCTTAGCATCTTTATTAAAGGTTTTTTTGCCACCGACTTCTGAAATTAAAGTTATTTTTGACTTTGTAGTGTTTTTTTAAGGAAGTCGGTTTTTATTTTTTTGTAAAAAGCTTTTATTTTTAAGTTTTTAGTTATGGTAGATACCCCGCACTAACCTAATCGCGTTATTCGTTCATTTGTCGCGCCAATACTTAATGCAAATTTAAGGACTTAAATGGTTTTCACATGGATCCAACTGTCCGAATGGAACCATATTAAAATGGGACCATTCGGGAAACACCAGCTTTCAAATAAAAAAAAAAACATCGAAATCGGTTCACCCAGTCAAAAGTTATGAGGTAACAAACATTAAAAAAAAAATACAAACGAATTGATAACGTCCTCCTTTTTTTGAATTCTGTTAAAAATAATTCGTGTTGACCTGTAGGTTTTCACATAAACCTACGTCAAGCACCGCTCTCTCACAAAGTTAGCTCGTTTATCGTGTAGTACAGTCAGAGATAATAAACAGTGAAATGTTTATTATTCGGTTTTTTAAGATAATTGTTGATGACGTTTGTGGGTGTGAGTCGCCCCTAAGACGACCCACTGACCGATATTTGTGCATCATTGTCGTCTCAGTCGTCTGCAGGAATTTTCGGACTATTCTGCAAGTTCTCCAGGATAGCAGCTTTCTGTAGAGTTTGACAGGTGGATTAAATAATCTCCATTTAATTATTAGTAGTTTCTAAAGTTGTCAACCCTGATAAAGGATTTCCTCAACTCATTAAATGTAATTAGTCACGCCCTAATACAGGGCTTGGTCTAAGTAGTCTAGGTAACTATGTACGTGTAGGTAAATCCGACACTCCTACTACATCCTGTTTCATTCATAACAACATACTGTTTTTTTCCTGTGTAAGTAAATATTGTCCCAGAACAAGTTTACTCACACCGACATTTACTTTGATTCATTAATCAGAACTCCATTTAATTTCCGTTTAATTGGCACAACTGTTTGAATCTTTAGTCTGCAAAGTACTTAATTCGAGCGAATTTCCCTCTATTTTTATTGACAACTTGTAGGAGACACGACTAACGCGACTTGTGGGGACTGGGTCTTGTTCATGAGGTTTTTTTTAGCGTAGGTAGGTAGGTTTACCAACGACACGAAAGGCTCTCAGGGACGAAGGCGCACAGTTGCCCCGTACAGTTGGGTTTCGGGGAAGCCCCTTTAGAGTCTCCCCGAGCTGTGCCCTGATAGGGGTTGCGCAGAGAGGGTTTCCAATCTATAGAGAAATGAAAGAGGGCACCGTAGGCCCACCGTAGTCTTTCATGTGAAGATGTTGATCAACGGGATAGTCTAGTGAGGTAAAAATATCACACTCCCGAAGCCCGGGCGCCTTTTGAAGGTTTCACGAACATGAAACTTATCGAACTTAAACTTGACAGACTTATTAAACAACAAGAAGTTACCCTTATAAATAAAATGACAAGTGCACAGTGAAACTTGACATACTTTTTTTTTTTTTTTTTTTGGATGGGAAATCATCAAATGACTTCTCCCGCTCTGGGCGGAGTGGGAGGGCGTGTCAGACTTTTACTGACTAAAACCCACCCGTGTTCCTTCAGTTGCCCATGTGCCAGAGTCACGGTATCTCTTTCGAACAATCTCGTGACCCTGGCAGGCATCGGTCCTAGCAGACCCCTACAAAACTTGACATACTTAAGAGGCATATCCGAAAGTACATACCTAACTCTGTGTGTATGCCTGTTACATTATCGCAGCTTAAAGGCTCTACGGATTTCTATGAAATTTGGCCCGGTTAAGTCATAGGAACGTTCCAAGTAACTAGCTTTTCTCCGCGTCGTAGGTAGATAAGTACATAGTCCTATGTCCTTATCTCCATGAAACGTTCCTGTGGGTATTCTCCAACTTTTTCACGGATGAAGGAGCAGAGAAATGCTAGTTATTTATAATATACCATTGCAATATGGTTGGTAAAAGCAGCATGGCGCATGGTTGCGTAGCGACGCGACATTTACGCTACAGTTACGATTGCGGTCCGTTTGGCATTCGGCTCCGGTTGCGAGTTCAAGACAAAGGTCAACCGCCACACGCTGGTCTTACCCTGCCCCACTTGGAGAGAGTCAAGCAAACATAACCCACTTTATTGCAACTTGGATTCGATAAGCATTTCATCTAAAAATACCATAAAACATGAAAGTCTCAACTACGGGGTGCCATCGATACTCCTGAATGGTTCTGCGGGAAGTAAAGTGCATCTACATAACTATTGAATAGAACAGAGAAAGAGGTTTTTAATTCTGTCCGGTTACAAAAGCTTCGCTCATATTTTCATCTCTCAAGTTAAAATCAATAAAATCTTAAGGCACATAAATGTCGCGAGATTAGTTCGAAAGAGTTACCGTGGCCCTGGCATATGGGCAACTGAAGGAACACGGGTGGGTTTTAGTCAGTATTCTGACACGTCCTCCCGCTCCGCACAGAGCGGCAGACGTCATTTGATGATTTCCCACCCACAAAAAAGGCACATAAATGTCTTGTTATTTAAATTTGAAGAATGAGGACGACGGAAGACAGAAAAATACAAATTCTTATAGCCCAACCGAAGTGACCCACATGGCTGTTCCTGGGAGGTAGTCGCGATCTTCGCCAAGATGTTAGTCAGTACAGCGGCGCGCACGCATGACGTCGGCCATTATCCACGAAACCGATGACTCAGAACTCAAAAGCCAGTTTTCCGTACCACCGTTACGCTATGTCCCAATGCATAACCGCAAGCGATTTAATGTTAGTGGCTTTAAAGCATCAAATAAATACCCAAAGAGCCGTTCTGTTACTTTATTCAGGCATTTTGCCTTGTTTAAATAAATTTGAAGAAAATTTAGTATCTTCCAGTTTATTTTTCGTATTTATAATCAATACTAACATTATAAAGCTGAAGAGTTTGGTTGAACGCGCTAATCCCAGGAACTACTGGTTCGAATTAAAAAAATCTTTTAGTGTTTGGTAGCCCATTTACCGACGAAAGCAACGTACGAGCGTAGCATCAACGAAAAATGTTGCAAAAACGGGGAAAAGTTATTCCTTATTAACCGACGAAAAAAAACGGAACAGGTTTACCGGTTTAGGTGTAACGGAATTGATATTCGACGCGTATATATATATATATATTTTGGAGCTTACGTTGCGCTGCATAAACGGTTAAATTAACGTATCAATCATATATGACATTATTAAAGCATTAAGGCTCCTTTAAATAGCTTATCAAATACCAGTTCTCACATGTGCCTTTCTCTGACTCGCTCGCCGGCTATGTCTTGGGACACCTCATAACTTTAACTCCGCTATTATGCGCACGCTCAGAAGGACGTTGGTGCGATTTGAATCGAATCCGTTGCCTCGCGGCTTTTAGCGCGCAACTATATATGTATTTCAATTGTTTCTCGTGCGAATAAAGACCAATTTTGCGTTTACATAAAGTGAAATAAGTAATAAGAAAAAAACTTTAATTTCTGGAAGTGAGTTTTGATAGTAGAAAAAAGAAAGTGAAGTGAAAAATTTGTGTCAAATGTTTTCTTTTATATTGATGGAACGATAAACAAAGGTAATCATTTCAACTTTAACTAAAAACATTCCAAAATACTTAACCTTTTTGTAGTATAGATGCTACCCACATATGCTCACAAAATTAACGCCTACCTTCAATGTTTGTTGGTATAATGAGATCAATGTCACCTTGGAATAACTTTTAAAAACCTGACATTCAGTGAACAACTAGATAGTAGATAAACAGTCATGAATTTATTTATAAACGTTGATTTAAAGTGAAGTAATCATAAGCGACTGTTTAGCCATATCTTTTGACGTTTAAACGTCTTTTTAAGCAACGTTTAAGAAGAACGGGTAAATGGTAAAAGTATCAGGGCGAAATCCAAATTTTCTTACGTTTTTTGCAATTTGCAGTACAGTATTAGGTTGTTTCTTAATCTAAATATAATTCACGGCCGTAATAAATATTGATTTATAAAATTATAATCATAAAAATCAGGAATACCTACGTCTCTACAAGTTCATATCCCTATTGAATGGTTATTTCATGAAATCATGACAATTTGAGAAAGAAACGAATGATTACGTATAGTTCTCTGAAGCCATAATTTAATCAATATTGCAAAAAACATAAATTAATTTTTAATTCACAAGCTACCTTAGCGCACTTAAGTTACTTAATTCAACATTCTTAGAACATACTTTCCTTCACGAGGGTCACAATAAGGAAATTACTTACGCTGTCAGAATCTTCCTTACATCATCAAAGTAATCTTAGGTAGTTACTAACAATAAGTCATTACAAGATTCGTCATAGTTGATTACCCAGTCATTATTTATGATTTATACCGCGCTCAAAACACTTATATCTGCTTCATGCCTATTTCTACATTTACACATTAGCGTTAATCAACATCTGCCTTGACTTTTCTCAACTATGAGAAAGTCGGCTTCCAGTCTTAGGGGTCCTCCATAATCAAATCAAATGTCATTTATTCAAACTAGGCTGAGAGTCAGCACTTTTTGAACGTCAAAGTCACATAAGACAGTCCCCCCAAAACGCCCGCCCTTCGACACTTCCTAGTGCTTTGGCTGGGAAGAAGAAGTGGCGGAACAAACTCCCCAGCAGCACTGCTGTCTGTTAAGTTAGAAGAACTTGATTCTATACAATATTGTATAAGTTATTAATATAATAAAACAAAACATACATTATTCGCCATATCTCAGCTAGCACACGCCATTATACCAACAAAACATTGAAAACTAAACTCAAGCTGAAATGAATAATGAAACAAAAATCGTAAACAGAACTTAAACCTTACTAAAGCCTCCAGGCATAAAGGGCGTGCCCGCTTACATATACAACGATGCAAATGATACATAGACACAACAAATGAAATTAAAAGAAAATAAAAATAAATTAACAAAAGCAGTTAAATAAATAAAAAAATAAAAAAACAATTATATGAACTACCCATATAAACTGTCAGTGTGTGAGTTACAGTAATTACAGAATGTAAAACAGTGTCATAGAAGAAAAAATAAATATTATCTACACAATTAAGTTAGCAACAATGTTTCCAAGCGTTCTTATCTTGAATGTAGTCCTCTAATTTGTAATAAGCTCGTTTACAGCGTGTACTTTTAATATGACTTTTAAACCTCCTTTCATTTAATTGCAATATATCAGAATGTATTTTGTTGTAACATTTAACACAGTACCCCATAAAAGATGTATGTACTTTTGCTAATCTGAAAAATGGTTGATCTATCTTGTCTTTATTTCTAGTATTAAAATTATGTTACTCGCTTTTGCAAAATAAAAATGGATTCAATGTCAGCAGCCCTACCCCACAGTAAAATGCCATACGACATAATGCTGTGGAAGTAGCTAAAATAGACCAAACGCGCGGTTTCTACATCTGTTAACTGTCTTATCTTTCTAACAGCATAAGCGGCCGAGCTTAACCGCCCCGCAAGAGATGTTATATGAGGTCCCCATTGTAATTTCTCGTCTAGCGTGATTCCTAGGAAAACCGTTTGATCAATAAATTCCAGTTTTTCCCCATTCAATAAGATGTCACATTCGCTACCTCTGACATTAGGCAATTGAAATCTAATGCACTTGGTTTTTTTTTTATTAAGTACCAAATTATTTACCGTAAACCAGTCTTGCACCTGAAGAATGCAGTTATTGACGTCGTCAATATTTTGAGACCGTCTGTCGATTTTAAATATCAATGATGTGTCATCTGCAAATAACACCATCTTCGGTTGGTTTGGAAGTAGATGGGGTAGATCATTAATGTATACTAAAAAGAGGAATGGGCCCAATATCGAGCCTTGAGGAACGCCCATTGCCATTTCAGACCCCAATGAGTTTACGCCGTTTACTTGGACTTTGACCGTTCTATCCTTCAGGTATGATCTTATTAAGTCAAGAGCTGTATTTCTAATTCCATAGTGCTCTAGTTTCAGCAAAAGTGTCTCATGGTTTACGCAATCGAACGCCTTGGAAAGGTCACAAAAGATTCCAATGGCATCTTGTGCTTCTTCCCAGGCGTTTTTATTAAAGTGACGTAACATTTGATTGAGCATTAACTTTTCAAACACCTTACTGAGAACTGGCAGAACTGACACGGGCCTATAATTGTTTGGTTCTTTACTATCACCGGATTTAAACAAAGGAACTACTTTGCTGTGTTTCATCAGATCCGGAAAGACTCGGAAAGACATAAATTACGTCACACGAATTTCATGATTTGTGACCCCCCCGTCTTTGTCACAGCTGGTCACATATTTTACAATTTTACATCTACAAATAATTATTAAATTAAAACACCAGTTCCGAAATTTATTTTTTTCTATTTAATTGTTTTTTTTTTTTATAAAATTAACTTCAAATCAAACATTGCAAGAAATTAACAAATCAAAAAACGATTAATCATATTAATTAAAGATCAAACTAAATCATCTTGAATCTTAATCAGTTTAGTGTCATTTATCAAAGGGGTATTAGGCGGTCGGCGCGTACACTAGTAGAGTGAGTGCCCGACAAAACAATTTGAACCTTATATTTCTATTAGTAAAGTTGCAAATATGTTTGAGTTTTTCGTTAGTCGTTTCTAAGTTCGTGTTTTATACTTAACAATTAGATTAAAACAGATTTTGAAATGTGACGTCATGAAATTGAGGACCCTTCCCACCCTCTTGTCACACAATGTCACACTTCGTCGCCCCTCTCAATCCCCCTTAACGTGTGACGTAATTTATGGATTGCCCCTTACCAGGTGGAGCGGCATATAAGCACTTTACATAGAACCACTGCCTATCTTACCTCAACAAACCAGTTACTGGGTAATACAATACCCCTTGGTAAGACTGGTTATCAGACTTTCGAGCTTTGACTACCCATAACGACTCTCCCGGAACGGTTTAACGGGCTTTTCGAGGCACGGAGAGATCTCGATATGTAAAGGATGGCCAACTACTCACGGACAGACCTCGGCAAGCGAAGCGTAATCTTTGATAGACCCGTGCGGCTGTTATGTTTATTCAGCCTTATCCCTCTTAAATACATTAGCGTTAATTCCGACACAATTATTTCCTCTAACACTAGGTACATCTATTGTATGTAAGTAAATAGTAATGAAATTATTGTAGGCTGTTTGATAAGGTGTTATCGATCCTTATAATTAGGGGAAACCCAAAACATTTCCTCTTTCTTATCTTACTTAGTAGTTAGCCCTTTTGAAATTTCACAGAAATGGAGCTGTGAATGTATGAGAGTAGCGGAAGACCATTTCCCATTTCTTCCCGTGGGTGTCGTAAGAGGCTACTCCGTACATATTACCAACATACTGCGATCGCCAACCCGCCTGCCAAGCGTGGCGATTATGGCAACCCCAAAAATTGGGGGAGGTATAATGTCCAACAGTGTATGTCTTTCGGCTGAAATGAAGATGAGGGGAAGACCGAAAAATCGTTGAATGTTGAATGTGAAAGACAAAATAGCTGGAAAGGAGGTAGATACCGAGATGACGACTAATGGAGAAGTGTGGAAGAAAAACACATGTTTCACCGAGCTCAAATAAATTCGGATGAGGGCAATAATGATGATATATGATGGGCACTCATGCGATCAACATCAGATTTATTCGTCAATCATGCACCTACAATCGTACATAATGAATCCTAGGCCATAGAGTGACGACACACATTATACCTAAAGACCTTGCAGTGTTGATTTTTCTCACGCCATGGCATGCCTATTTACATAACTACCTTACATAAGTATTCTACCTATATACTAAGCTACCTACATCCCACAATATATGTAGATAGATAGGGGAGTTTGTTACGCCACTTCTTCTTCCCATCTAAAACACTAAGAAGTAGTGAAGGGCGACCGTTTCTGAGTGACGGTTTTATGTAATATTGACTTTCAAAAAGTGGTGACTCTCAGCCTAGTTTGAGTAAATGGATTTTGATTTAGATAGAAGTTAGCTAGACATAGATACTCCCCTCTCATATTGTTCTTCAACAGGAAACTGAACACTGAAGTCCCACAGGCGTATTAACAATAAAACTTCTATTGCGTCTCAATTTATCCTTCAACCAATTGAGGTAAATATTATTGTCTACTTCATTGGTTAAGTGGTCTGTTACGAAGGACACAGTAGCAGCCCGAGGTCTGGTCTGGTTTCGTGATAGGCTCGGCGTCTATTATGCTGATAACAAAAAAAAAAGAATTGTAACCGACATCCAAAGTTGAAATTCTGAAAAAACTAGTTTCGAGAAAATGGAGTTTTGAAAGTTAAGGTTACAAAAAAACAAAGTTCTACTCGTTTGTTACATAAATTTTTCCACATAGATCCCAACACATTATATGCATCAATGTATCACTAACATAACTTACTGTACTTCATATGTCGTGAATGTGGATCCACGCGCGAATGGTTTTTAATCGTGTCTGTAATTACGGCTTTCAATGGGATAAACACATTTTTGTTCTACCGCTTTTTAAATTATCGGCGTGTTGTTGTTGCTATATTGTTTTCATTATCTATTTCCATTGCCCTCAGGTACGCAGAAGCGGGTCTGTACCAGGCTGGCAACATCTCGTCGTCATCGGGTGCATCGTCAGGCTCCCACCCCGCCAGCCCGCTCCCCCACTCGCTGTTCACACACGAGCCACTATACCAGTTCTACAACGCAGCCAAAGTTGAGGTCAGTGCCATAATGTGGACTTATTTGGGAGAACTCCTTTCGAAAACATCGAACGGAATTTTCCGTATAGTTCGATAAAACAACATTTTTTGGACGATTAATCGGTGTCAAACAGTTTTGCCTTGAACATACTCAAGTTTAATGGAGATATACATAATATTAGGATTATTTATATGTTTCGTTTAAAAAGGTCCTTATATATTAGTCATCTAGGTATAGTCGTTTTGTATAATATGTATAGGTAAAACTAAACAACCAAATCGCACTGGAACTCCTTTTTTATTTGGATGGGAAATCATCAAGTGACGTCTCCCGCTCTTAGGCGGAGCGGGAGGACGTGTCAGACTTTTGCTGACTAAAACCCACCCGTGTTCCTTCAGTTGCCCATGTGCCAGGGTCACGGTATCTCTTTCGAACAATCTCGCGACTCTGGCAGGCATCGGTCCTAGCAGACCCCTTCAGTTCTGCTGACATCTCTTTGAGGCGCGCGTGGAACACTACGCGCCGTCGACCCGAGCCTGGTCCTTACCGGGCGGCGAGCTACCCATTGCTCGCCGCCCGCAAGCTCGCGCCTACGGTGGCCGTGACTCTGTTATTGACTCCCGACGCCCGGGGCGTCTCCTACTGCGGCGGCTAGGGACGTGAGGGCGCAGAGGCTGCCACTCCTCACGCGCCCGCCTCCTCCTTCGCGAGTATTACTGCTTCGCAGAAGGAGGTGACGGCTTCCCACGCCCTCTCGCTCCGTACCATGGTTCGCACCAGGGCCGGACGCGAGAGGTCGCCGCCGCCGATTGCCTCCACGAGGATACGGTGGTGCTCCGCCCAGGCTGGGCACACCGTGTCCTCGAGACACTGGATCCCTTTAGTAGATTACTTCTTTCTTAAATAACAGGAGGTGTGACTCCTTAGAATGTTGGGACTAATATCATCTGATTATATCTATGCTATCGATACGTAACTGGTTTTAAACAAGGAACTCCTAAAAGACCACTATAACGTATGAACGTCTAATGTCAACCGTCCACTGCCACATAGGATGTTCACGTAGAGGTTTGCCGAATTAGTTGCGCGGTTCATTTGTTTCCAAGCCGTGCATACGTAAGTATAAAGTGGCCGTGGGTCGCAGTGGACGATTCCGCCTACATTTTTATACAAAGTGAAGCTAAAAACACGTGCGTAGGTTAACCGTAGGCCGCTATAGAGCGCCGCCTTTACGCTGTTCTTATCACACGGAAGGAGGCACCTCGGGAAATGGGTTACGAGCCCGCAGACGATAAGCCGCGCTAACGTACGCACTGCATAATCTTTACAACTGCTTTTACTACCAATATAAAATGTAATGACGCTGTCATTAGAACGGCGCCGGCGACGGCTGGGTCTTCCCAAAACTAGCCATTGTCATTGGGTACCTAAATCTGTTGTTGTGTTTAACACCGTATTTAATACGTGTTGTAAATTATTACAATGCTCAACCTAGTTGCGAAGACTGGCTTGTAACGACTTGTGTAGGAAATATTTTGTACACGTTCCTTTTTCACCCATGATACTTATATAGCTCTACAAGCAATCATCTTAGGGTCATTTCAAAAATAACGGAAAACTAACTTCATTGAAAATAGGACCATATTACAATAGTATAAAGTAGAAAATTGTATGAATACCGGTACAGTCGGCTCGCGCATGCTCGTGACTCGGCAAGAGAAGGCTCGAGCCTGCGCGAGGATCTGTTCTATCTGAACTGAGTCTTGAGTGTTCATCGTGGTGATACCATCCCCCATCCGTCTTTTCTTTGCCGAGCATAGTCATAGCCATTCACCACGAGTCTAGTCATAGTCCAGTGACGTAGAAGAATAAGAACAGTCACTGGAATTTCTTACGTGACGCACATAGTAATTTCCCCGGCTTTAAACGTCATTATACTCATGACCACCTTAGTTTTAAAAAACTACACTTTTTTCACGAGATTCGTCTGTATCCCGCACAAATATAGGTACAACATTGACGTATGTTTAAGGAAGTAAACAATTTAATTACACGTATCCAGCGCGTGTCCAATTTTAAATGCGGCGTGTAAACGATCGGCGCTAACTCTGCCGCTAATTGTTCGTAATTGTAGTGACCTTCGAGAACAGACTAGACTGTGACTTGCATGACCTAACAGCGGTGCGAATACCTAGCGGTCATCGGACTTGTATCGAACAATTTCCGTATTGCCTCGTTACTCTAATAGCCGCCAGTGCTCTTGCTGAGCATGTAGGCGTTGGGTTCAATTCCCAGATCAGGCTGTTTTTGGGTTTTTCTATCAGGAATTTCTACTCGACGTCTGAACTTGTGTCTGGTAGGTCGTAGAAGACAATAGGGTTACCCCCTCAAGAAACACAAAATTAATATTTCGCAAATAAAAATATATTCGCAAAATTCAACTTTACTTATATTTTTTGCAATTCGCATCATATCATTAGAATAAGCAATACAACTACAACATAATATAATTAACATAAGTTATAATTGGCCTCAAATGTCATTAGAGAGTTTGTATTGGTTATATTTATAATTCTATGTATAATATGTACGAGATACGGCCGCGACTCATATTTACAAAACGTAAGCAAACTTTAACACGTTAACTACCATGTCGGACTATGTGTCCGACGCTTTTTGTTCCATTCAGTCCTTGCCGGACTATATGACCGACAACACATACAAAATCTGAACATGTCGTTGCTGCCTGGCGGCCATGTTTTTGGAATAAATAATCGATTGAAGTGAAATAACACTAAGTACATTTTTTGACTTTTTCTGATTTTAGGCATTCCTAATTAACACCTCCCTAAACCCCTCGCGGGCTCCCTAAACTTTTAGGTAGGAAAATCTCTCCTAACCTTTCGATGAAACAGGCGTAATGATAATTATGTTATTTCCGTAGAGAAGATGTATTTTGAGCACTGTGTTTTGTTTTCCGAATCCATTTTCCGTCCCACAATAATTCTAAAGGCAAACAAGTTGATGTAATTTCATGAGAACAATCGCATCGGTTTGTCTCATGTTCTTGAAATAAATTCTGTAAACATTTTCATCGACAGTTATTGTTCGTGTCATTAACAGCATGTGCGTACCAAGAAACATTTTCTATTGTCGTTCCGCGGATATTTACGAATCTGAATGACCAAACCAAATTGTGAATTTAAATACTAGGTACTACTTAATACAATACATTGTTTATTTAGTCTAAGAATTAGGTACGATTAAGAATAACAAAGCGTGGAAACTAAAATATCAGTAAGCTCATTAGTCTTTATTCTAACTTGCTGTGAGGAAGTGTCTAGTTTTCTGCAAGTGGTTCAGTAGTTCTGTTACGACTTTTCCTGCATATATAAAGTAGCAGCAGTGTCTAGCAGTTAACCTTTTTTTATTGATATAATAACAATATTATACAATACTAGCTCCTGCCTACGATTTCATTCGCGTTAAATTTCGTGTACCCCCGACCCACCCCGTCGCATTGCATCGCCTTCCTGCACTATTACTTCGATTTCGCTTAACGTTCTCTCTTACTTTTTTTTTTTTGTTTTTGCTCGGTTTTCTAAGGGTATTAGCGTGATGTTATGTAGCTTATAGCCTTCCTCGATAATTAGGTTATCAAATACAAAAAAGTTTTGTTTTTAAATCTGACTAGTAGAGATTAGCGCGTTCAAACAAACAAAAAACCAAACAAACTCTACAGATTATCAGTATAAATTTTAAAATCCTGGACAATCCTTGAGGATGCTGTACAATATCCTACTAAAAGTGTATTCATGTGGTCAATTCCAGAAATATGTAAAAGTGACCACCTTATCATTTTAAAAGGGCAATTGCAATAAAGGCGTGGCCGACCATCGTGTAGCGTGGTGTCCTCTCAAAAAAGTGTTATTTTGATGAAATAGTCATCATTTTGATAGTAAAGTAGCTATTACTTTTTTATTTGTAATACCCATAACATGTTTTTGTAATATTCGACAGTGCAATTGCAGTACCTACCTATGTGCCTCTTTCGGATTGGACACCGTTTTCTTACTAAGGCATGCATTATTACTATCAGGGTCGGCCTTATTAGTCGCAGAACCAATGACCGCTGGATTAGGCGTGTTTTTGAGTGGAGACTGCGAATCGGCAAACGTAAGGTAGGACGCCCTCGGGCCCTCGGCCTAGGTGGAGCAACAATTTTCGCAAGTAGCAACTGGATGAGAGTTGTCGCGAATAAAGCAGAATTGCGTGCAATTGGAGAAGCCTATGTAAACCCATGAAATGCTATAGACTCATGATGATTATTACTAACTTTATTATTTCTTTCTTTCTAGTCGGTGTGTCGCGAGACCGGCGACTCGGACTCGGACGCCTACGACCCAGGGTCGCAGCGCAGCGCCAGCACCTCGGTGAGCGAGCCGTCGGCGCCGCCGCGACCTTCCGCCATGGCGCTGGTGGCGCCACGCGGGCCCTCGCGTACTCTGTGGTGCGAGGTGCCCGAGGTGCTCAACTCTGCTGTGCTCAGTAAGTGTTCGTTCATCGTCATTGTAGGTGATGTTCCAGTGGTAAGGGCTGCAACTTACGAGTTGTCGATCGTAGCAGCGAATTCAAGCAGGCATTTTACTTTGTGTAATTTGATCACCACTGGTCTCAAAACGGTGAAGAAAAATATCGTGAGGAAGCCGGCATGTCGTAGAACCAAAAATTCTAAAACATGACATCTACCAACCCGCGTGGCAATATTATAGGCTGATTATCATGTAGGAGATAGAAGAACTATGTTTTCCACACAAATCTATAGAAATCTGTTTCAGAACATGGCTGCCCTTGTTCAGACACAGACCTCAATAGATTTGTGTGTCAGGACAGATATAAATGGCGGCGAAACCCATGCTCTTGTTCTCTCAATTTTAAACAAAGTAATAAAACGTAGTACGTATTTTTCGATTCATAACAGTCATCAACATCAACATATCTGAAACCAATCTTACCAAGTGGTACCGTGTAACCCAGTAACTGGGTTGTGAAGGTCAACAGGCAGTTGTGATCTTATCAATTTGTTTCTAAAATATTCCCTCTCCTACAGGTTCTCTAGCTCCCGCACAGAAGCGTCTTCAAGAAGCGAAGTTCGAGCTGCTGACGTCCGAGGCGTCGTACCTGAACTCCCTCAACGTGCTGGAGGCTAACTTCATCGCGCACCCCGCCTTCCGGGACCCGCATGTGATGCCCCGGCAAGACTGGGAGACCCTGTTCGCTACTATACTACCTGGTAAATATTTTTAACCTAATTTAAAGAACACGTGAATTAAGTTTCGTCCCTTGTCTTAATGTGAATTTTATATTTATTTATCAGCGGTTTAAGTACATATTAGCTAATAGTATAGATTGTAATATGAATAAATTACCAGCAAATGTGATACTTCATAAAAGGAATAAGAAAATAATTTAACCTATCAAGTGACAAAATTAACAATCTATTAAATGAATTTCTCCAAGGGCCGATGGTCAGCGGTCATTGATAAATTAAGTTCTTGAAGTGAGCAGCGCATTCGCTTATAAAATAATTATAATGATATTTATTTTGGAAAGGTTAATTTCCCACCAAAATAATTAAAGAGATTGGGACTACACGGAGAACCTACTTTTATGGTCCATTTTTCATCGCACAAATCCGAAATCGAGAAAAATAATAACATTTTGCCCAAACCTGGGGACAACCCCAAACCTACTGTTGAGCACTGAACGTACAACAAAGTAAGTGTTTTTTGTACAATTTTTCATTCTTCTCTTCCACAGTTCGTAAATGCTCACAGCTCCTAATGAACGAACTAGAGAAGTGCTGGCAGGACAACATTCTGCTGCAAGGCATCTGTGACATCGTGCGGCAGCATGCGGAGAAGCACTTCAGTGTCTATGTCAAGTACTGCGAGAATCAAGCGCTCATGGTCAAAGCGCTGCAGCGGCTGCAAACACGACCGGCCTTCACTAATGCGCTGAAGAAGTAAGTTATCACCCGCCTAGCGTTTTCCCAACTTTGTTAAGATCGATTAGCCGGAAACAGTTTTTTCATGGAGCAACTGCCTATCAGATCTCCACACAACCCAATTACTGTAGTTAGGGAGCTGGCGAGGAAAATTTCAATATGATCAGCACACAAGGCAGACGTTATTAATAGCGATAATTATACCCTAAGAAACATCAAGTGAAGAAACATCGATCCTGAATGGCTGCCTCTTCGATTTTCTTCGTTTCCAACATGATTGTGACCATGAACTCCAGAGGCATACATGTGCAAATGATATAATACCTCGATTTTTTTAAGCAACTTCAATCCGCTGTAATGCAAAAACGCAGCGACATAGGACCTTAATTGATTGGACCAAATTAATTCGTAATGATTTAAATTGCAATCCACGTCGACGTGAAACGTGTGCAAATCATATACCTAAATGCCCGCCAGCTCCCTAACTACTGGGTAATACGATACCCCTTGGTGAGGCCGGTTTTCGAGCTACCAACTGGCCGTAACGATTGTCAATGATCTACAAATGACAGCTAGATCCAACAGCTCAACGTTTTTTCCGAGGCAGTTTTGTCTTGCTCGATATGTAATGGATGATCACCCATCCACGGACCGACCTCGGCAAGAGAAGTTTAACCTTCAATCAATCCTTGTAGTTGTAAAGAAGTTAATATACTGTCAAATATAATGTTTCTAAAAGTAATATCTAGTCGTAAGAAAGGACTTCAGCGTTCATGTCAAGTACTGCTAGAATCAAGTGCCCATGGTCAAAGCGCTGCAGCGGCTGCAAGCTCGACTGGCCTTCGTTTACGTGTTGATGAAGAAGAGTGTTTAAAGCCAAAGTATTGAAACATTTGTGATTTGTTCTGTTGTAACTCCACAGATTTTCTGTTCTAACTCCAGCTTAATTTCCCGTACAGACTGGAGAGCCACCCGTCGTGCCAGTCGCTGTCGCTGCACTCGTTCCTGATGCTGCCGATGCAGCGCGTGACGCGCCTGCCGCTGCTGCTGGACGCCGTGCTCAAGAACCTCAACAGCGAGGACCTGGAGTACGACGCCTGCGCACGCGCACTCGTCTCGCTCAACAACGTGAGTATTCTGCAAGAGATTAGGATCATGACGGCTGTTTGTAGTACCTTCCTACTAGTTCTGCCAATTGATATTCTTTGAAAAAGGGTCAATGGAAACAGTTTTAAATTTTCAACAAGCTTTCTTGTTGTCATGAAATTTTCAACTAACTTTAATAGTTCTTTCTACCCAAGTTTCGTTAGACACATTTTCTGTTAGTTAACTTAGGCAACAAACGAAATAATTTATTCGGCGACTTTAACTAAAGTGAGCAGTGACACAATGGGCCTTATTAGAAGCCTAAAAGTCACCCAAAGGGCAATGGAGACAGTTATGCTTGAAGTTTTCCTACGTGATCAAATCAGGAATGAAGAGATCCTTAGGCGAACCATGGTAATCGACATAGCCCTAAGAAATGCACTTAAATAGCAGTGAGCTCCAGAACAGATGACCGATGGGGCCAAAAGGTTCTAGAGTGACGACCACGTACTGGAAGACGAAGAATTGGAAGTTTTCCCACAAGATGAACCGATCTGCCAGGGTCGCGAGATCAGTTCTAAAGAGGTACCGTGGTCCTGGTATATGGGCAACTGAAGGAACACGGGTGGGTTTTAGTCAGTAAAATTCTGACACGCCCTCCCGCTCCACCCAGAGCGGGAGACGTCATTTGATGATTTCCCATCCAAAAAAGAAAGGCCGCTGGATGCGGGTAGCACAAAACCGGTCGAAGTGGCGGAGATTGGGGGAGGCCTTTGTACAGTTGTCGACGTTTTTCGGCTGAAATGGTGATGATGAAATAGAGTGAAAGCCACACCAAGCAAATTCAAGTTCTATACCTCCAGACAACGTACCATTGTAATATATTTTGTTTTTGTTATCTGTCCCAGTACGTGTCCCAGTGTAACGAGGGCGCCCGCAACACGGAGCGTACCGAGGAGATGTACCGGCTGTGCAGGATCATCGAGTTCCCGCCGCACATACGCGAGCCGCCCTCCCTCGGGCCCGCCTGCTCCAAGCGAGACCGAAGGTAAGCAAATGTATTAAGTCTTACAAAACAAACACAAATAAAAAACAGATACATAACTAGAGAAGCAAATGACATAGCGTTACGGGCACCTAGAACAAACTACGGCAGGAGTAGTATTCTGTATAAAAGAGCACAGCTTTACTACAAATTGCCTCTAAATGTAAAAGATCGAACATTCATGTACGCTTTCAAAAATTCTGTAAAGAAACACATTTTAGCGGATTAAATATTTTAGGCTATCTTTGGGTACTGTAATAATTTAAACATTTTTGTTGTGTAACCGTCGCGTTGCATATCTAATTAAAAATAAGTTTTTTCTCATATAAGTGAATGTAATTCTTTTTGGGCAATAAAGTTCTGAAACCATAATAATCCTACTAATATAGTATTATAAATATGAAAGCTTGTGTGTTCGGATGTTTAGATGTTGTTACTCAATCACACTAACATGGCGGAACAGATTTGGATGAAAATTGGCACACAAAAAAAACTTGGCATAAGATAGTTTTTATTCCGGTCGAAAACAAAACTGTTATTGTTGTAAAATATTCTTAAATACAAAATACAAGCCAACACTAAAATATGAGGTAGCAGGCAGGGAGATCGACGCGCAAACTGTAATCATGATTCTAAACCCACCTAGAATACTTTGACATTTTTAGATATTTTATGTCGGTAATCAAATAGAAAATCTACTGTTTCAGCAAAATGTATTAAACAGTATTTTTTATTTTTTATTACTGACTAACAATTTCAATGTGCGTTTAGAATCATGTTCGCGTCGGTATCCCTGACGCCCCGTATATCAAATTATTTAGAAATACATAAAAAAAAGTGGCAGAGCTTATTGTGCATCACAAAATTCGTCCACATCGCCGTCAATGGGTCAAAGTAAAAGGCATTTATTACAAATAGGCACAAAAAGGCACTTTTGAGCGCCAATATTTAAATAGAATTGATTCAAGTCGCCTGTTCCAAAAGGTAGATTCGTATGGAGAAGAACCTCCCCAAACCACCAAAAACTCCACGATAGGTGTTATAACCAATATTTTGTTTACATTCCAGACCAGTTCGCTGGCTGGTCCGGTCGGGCGAGATGACGCAGCTGATCTGGAAGACGGACGAGTTGAAGCTGACGTTCGGCAAGAAGTTCCACAAGCTGCCGCTGCACCTGTTCCTCTTCAACGACCTGCTAGTCATCGCCAAGAAGAAGAGGTACTTTTTACCCCTTATTAAATCGATAAAAAATAAGCATTGTACTCGTAATCACTAAAAAACACTGGCCATCTGAGTGTTGGGCCACGCACAACGAAGGCTTTCGTAGTTTGTGATAAATTTATCCCAAGAACAAACTTAATTTTGTAGTTACAAAAATGTTCTCCTATACATCACGGTCAATTCTCTAACTGCAAATGTAAGTTTGTAATCATAGAAAAAAATATTATTATCTGATGAAACTACAATACAAATGAACGATTTTCAGACTTTTTCTTGTGTGGTGAGACCTTACTTCTTGCCAAATTTCATGATTCTAGGTCAACGGGAAATACCCTATAGGTTTTGATTTATTTGCGAGTGTTCCAAGAGACCGTAGAACTGCGTATTTGATACTAGCTTCTGCTCGCGACGTCATCCGCGTAAAATTTCTTGTTCCCCCGACCTTTCCCGTCGCGTCGAATCGCCTACTAGTGCGATTTTCCCCGTTTTTGCAATATTTTTCATTACTGCTCCGCCCCTCTTGGTTGTAGCGTGATGTTATATAGCCTATAGCTTTCCTCAATAAATAGGCTACCTAACACAAAAATATTTTTTCAATTCGGACCATTAGTTCCTGAGATTAGCGCGTTCAACCAACCAACCAAACAAACAAACTCTTCAGCTTTATGATATTAGTATAGATAAATAAATAAAATAAAATAAATATCTTAGGACAATCAACACACTGTTATCTGATCCCAAACTAGGCAGAGCTTGTACTATGGTAACCAGACAACTGATAAATATACTTATATATTTCTAAATACATACATATTATAGATAAATTACACCCAGACACAGAACAAATGATTGTGCTCATCACACGAAGATTTGTCCTGGGTGGGAATCGAACCCACGACCTCAGTATTTGCAGTCAGGGTCACTAACCACTCGACTAACAGGCCAGTCATACCAATAAAGCTAAAGAATCTGTTTGTTTGAACGCGCTAATCTCTCGAACTACAAGTCGGATTTGAAAATCTCATTTCTCATTTGGTAGCCCAATTCTTCGGAAAATCGGCCATTACTTAATTTTTATGCCGAAATAAATGTTTTCGTTCTTTTGAAAAACGTTTTCTACAATATTTGCCGTCATTAACGTAACGCACCCCCTACAGCGAGGAGCAGTTCGTGTGCGTGGACCACTGCGCGCGCTCGCTGCTGGAGGTGTGCGCCAGCGACGTGGGCGCCGCCGCCGCCAAGCACGCGCTGCTCGTCACGCTGCTCGAGAACCACGAGGGACGCACGCTCGAGATGGTATGTACTATATCATCATCATTTCATCGTCATCATCATCATCGTCGTTATCGTCATCATCATCATTATTTCAGCCAAAACGCGTCCACTGCTGTACATAGGCCTGCCCCAATTTGGGGGGGTTTCCCATTTTCGTCACGATTGGCAGGCGGGTTGGCGATCGCAGTATGGTGGTGTATGCATAGAGAACGGTGCTGCCCATTCTCTAGTAAGTCCCTTAGTCGCCTTTTACGATACCCACGGGAAGAAATGGGGTGGTGTTAGGCCTCCTCTTGGTGAGAAGGAGCGGGCTGTAATCTACAGCGCGGGCCCAATGCGGGTTAGTAGATGTCATTTGTCTTCCAATTTTGCGTGCGTGTGGTGTTGAAATAATTTACAAAAAGTAAAGCGCCTGCTTGGGTTTGAACTCACGACCTACTACTTGTAAGTCGCGGTCGTTACCACTGGGCCACCACTGCTCTCATATCATCACCATAATCATTTTTGTACCATAAAATACAAGAGTATTTGAAGTTTAAAAAAGAGAGTGACCTCTGAATTTGTTTCGGCTTTTTTTCTCAGAGTAGTCAGTTAGGAAACGCCGACCTCTAAAATATCATTGATATGTAAGTATTTGTACAAACCTATTTATAGAAATAAAATCATTGATCATTTGTCAGCTGATGTCGTGCGGCAGCGAGACGGAGTGGTCGCGCTGGGCGGAGGCGCTGCTGCCGCCGGCGGCGGGCGCGGAGGGCGAGGCGGTGTACGCGGGCTGGGACTGTCCGCAGGTGTGCGCGCTCTACGCCTACGCGCCCGCGCAGCCCGACGAGCTCACGCTGGCCGAGGGCGACGTCGTCAACGTCACCAGGAAGACCAGCGAAGGTATGCCGTGTTCTAGACCAAAAACACACACACATCTCACACACACACAACACACATCACTCTCACACACACCCACGCACACACACAAACTCATCCGCGTACACACACACAAACAGACACACACACACATCACTTTAAAACACACACACACACATTACTTTGAAACACACACACATATTACTTTGAGATACACATACACAATACTTTGAAACACACACACGCACACACATTACTTTCAAAGACACACATACACACGTTCACATGTTCTATTCTGTAATGTTATAAAGAGGAAGAATTTGCATACTGATTTCTGGAAATACCAATCGAATTTGTTTTTGCATCTGACAGCCCAATTATAGACTATTTAACTTCACGCTAAAACCTTAAGGAGCCCAGTAAAAGGAAAAAAAAGTCAGAAAAAACGCAATGACAAGTAGCGCGAAGCTATTTTATGTTAAAACAAAAAATACACGAATGAAGTCGCGGGCAGTACCTAGTTTTAGTGTAGTCTGAGTGATGTTATGATGTAGCCTATTATAAGTATTTCACACAAAACTCCATATAAAAACCAATTTAACGCATGTTGACCGTGAAAAACACTTTTTTTTATTCTGCAATAGAAGAGAAAATATCGATAAGAATTTATATCAAGAATAACTATAATTCTAAAGCCTGCTTTATTAAAGTCCTATCCTGTAATTATAGATCCCTGTTTGGGATCTGGAACTGGTTGCATTTTTCTACTGAAAACTGGTTTCACCAGGCATGGTATTACAGAGTACCTACTGTGCTCACATCTAGTTTATCACACGTTATTTAACAAGACACAATAGTTAATTTATGATACACAATTTGTTTGCTGAGTTTGCTTGGACCTTGTTCAAACGGTTTTTTTTTTTTAATGTTTTATCAATATGTGGATAAATGATGCTGGTTGCGTTATTACTTAAGTGTTTTGTCAATGTCTGTACCCAATATTAAGCATTATTGCGCAATTGTTTGTTACCCTGAAGAAATAAAAATCCTAGCTTTGTTTCCTAATGCAAATGTTCTCTCCAGGTTGGTACTACGGCGAGCGCACGCGCGACGGCGAGGCGGGCTGGTTCCCGGGCGCCTACACAGCCGAGATCGCGTCACCACACGTGCGCGCGCGCAACCTGCGCCAGCGGTACCGTCTGCTCGCGCTCTCCGGCACCTACCTCGGGCAGAAGAAGAGGACGCATGTATGACCTCGCACCACTCGAAAGGGACAAAGAACCTCTCACATGACAGTTTAAACGACTTTTTAGAGTGACGTCGTTTTAGCGGTAATCTTGAATTAACAACGCCAGTTTGAGTGTTCTTGCGTACGGCTTTTCTCTAAAGGCTCGTGCAGACTAGCGCGACGTGACGGTCGCGCACGATTCGGCGATTTATATCCGTAGAACAATTTCTATGAAAACACGCGCGACATTTCACACAGGGGCGCTAGTCTGAACGAACCTTGAAATCATTCCAACTTTTCTTACAAAGCATTTTTAATTGTATTCTTGTCTTTTAGAAGTTTATTAATACGATCGTATCCCAGAACGATGCTAAAGCACGTATGTTGTCTCGCACCAAATTTTTTGTATAAATTTTGACAGATTTAGAGAATGATCCATGCATGTATCGTTCTGGAATGCGGGCATACGTGTGACGTCACAATACCGGTGCTGAAGCGGCCTACATTCTGTTGGCAACTATCTCTTATGCATTTACTGCACATCGATATTACGGGGTTAGATAATGTTGAAGAAAATGTTGAATGGAAAAGACTAAAATGTAGAAGTAAGAAATTGTTCGATATCATCACAGTTGTTGTTAGAATCTCACAATAATGTTAGGAGATTATCTCAAAACTTCTTCCTTGTATTAATACTGTACAGATAGGTTGAGTATGAGCAATGTTAGACACGAGTGTCTGTGAAATTGTTTTGTTTTTAAAAAGACGTGGTCCGTCCAGTCACTGCCTTTGTATAGAAAATCTAGGAGTTTGTTTAATGGACTATTTAACGGTTTGTGTGGATCGAAACGATCCGACACACAAGAAGGTGCTTACTTGTGATAGTTCCGCTCTATTCGATGAACAAAATCATTTAGAAATCGACGAATTCGAGTTATGTAACAGCTCTTTTTAAATATACTATAAAATTATTTTAATGAAATATTTTTCCTGATTTAATAATACTATATTTAAAGACAGATTATAAATATCAATCAGTTATTAATTGTATTTTATTTTAGGATCATTTAGTTCGGACGTGGTCCGCTGCAGACTAACTCGCGTGTTTATTGAACATAGTTGATATCGCGAGTGGATTCCGCTTACATTAGTTTAGTAGTACGTAGTTATAATCGTCAAGTTGTACAGTTACGTATGAGATTCGCAGCAGTTTGTTGTACAGTATAACCTTGTAAGACATTTACTGATTAGGTTAAGATATATTTTATCATCAAGTAACGCTTCACTTGCCCGCTGTATTCGAAAATTGCCTAGTCATAACGAGCGGATGAGTTGATCATGAAATTATATCAAGTATTTTAGTCAACATTCCTTGGCTAGCACATAGTCTGAATTACATTAGTTGGTCGCTCAACGCGGCTATTCTTCGTGTGAATGTAATTCCGGCTATAATTTTGCACCATATCATTTAACAATTAAATCAAGTTACGATCGTATTGTACTTAAGTAAATTATTGTGTATATAGAATTAGGAACAAATGTAACAAATCATGGATGTTATATATTTATGGTATGATAATAAAATGTAATTATATATTGGAATTGTTTTATTTTCTCAAAAGAGTGACAGTGAGAATGTACCTATGTGCTGATTTTACAGGAAATTTTTATGTTTTTATAGAGCTTCTCTTTTCCCATTAAAAAAAAAATCCTCAAAATAATTTTGGAATTCGTTGAACACATTAAAACTGACGGTTGATAAAAAATGCACATGCCACTACATAGATAGTAATATATTATGTAGCTCGTGACTGCCTAGCACAAGCCTGGAACCGTGGACTTAGCTTCTGACGTTTCTAGTCCCAAGTAGGTTTAAGTGAAATAAAATATTTTGATTAAATTACAGGAACAATATCAATTAAATAGGTACCTACACGAAATGTTCCTTGGAAACAATTTCAATAAATTATACAGGATTTTTTTTAACAAGTGCGCTAATTTTTATTGGTGGTTCAGTATCAGTAATAGAACACATTTCAATTATTTTTCAATACTTTATTTTTATTTTTATCCGACCTTAAATCAGTAAATTGTGGACTCCCTACATATTTCCTAATATGATATTGACAATAGTAATAGGTCAGTAACCGCACGCCGGCGTAGGTACTTCGAACTTCTTAGATTTTTTTTCCGATCAAACAGCTGGTCGGTCGTTCACCTTCGCCGCCGCGCTGGCGCCGTGCGCAAGTTACCATAAAAACCAGTTTCAAAATAAACATCTTTCGCTAACGAAAACTAAATTTTTTTGTACTAAGATATATCCAAATAAAAAAATTGCATGGTTATAACTCGTTTAAGTTTAATTTGTTAAAATTTGGGCACTGGATAAAAAACTTATCCTGTTTAAGGAAGAAGCATAATTTTGGCAGAGATCATGGCATAGTATTGTATACCCGAGCAGCCAAAATGGTGTAAGTATAATAACTTAGAATCTCCATCGTTTTGAGATTTTCGCAAAAATCTCAAAAAACCAAGATTTTTTTTTTTTTAATTTTCTTCTCCCCCTTGTACCACACCGGCTGGAAGTGTGTCTGTGGGTTCATAGATGACATTACATTGTCCTTTATGCAGTGCCGGATTAAGCCAGCGCGGGGCCCGTAGCAAAATTGTGATGGGGGCCCTTTTTTTTGTGGGTGAGAAATCATCAAATGGTGTCTCCCGCTCTAGGGTGAAGCGGAAGGACGTGTCAGACTTTTTCTTACTAAACCCGTGTTCCTTCAGTTACCCATATGCCAGGGCCACGGTAACTCTTTCGAATAGATTTCGCGACCCTAGCAGGATGGGGCCCCTTGAGTTGCATTACCTATTAAAAGGATATAAATAAAACAAAACATTTAGAAAAAGGCTTTTCGTGATTTAATGTAAGCAACTTTAGAAATAACAGTCGTCAAATCAATATTTCTGAGTAAATCATTTGCTATGCTCATTATAGTGAGATCATTTGAACGTTAAAACATTTTAAATTCGTTTTAATGTTGAAAAAGAACATTCTCCGCTGCAGTTTGTGATCATCAAACTCAAGTAAATACGTAACAATATTTCGACATTTGGAAAACACGATTCTTTTACTGACTAAAACCCACCCGTGTTCCTTGAGTTACCCAAATGCCAGGGCCACGGTACCTCTTTCGAACTAATCTCGCGACCCTGGCAGGCATCGGTCCTAGCAGACCACTTCAGTTTGCTGACATCTCTTTGAGGCGCGCGTGGAACACTACGCGCCGTCAACACGGGCCTGTTCCTTCCCGCAAGCCTGTGCCTACGGTGGCCAGGAGTCCACAATCGACTCACGACGCCCGGGACTCAAATTGAAAACTGTATGCTAAACGATCATAAATCTTTGATATTTTATCGTGAACAGAGATGCAACGAACGTTATTCAGTGTGTCTGGTCACCGGTGTCCGTCCCGTTAAGGCGAAGCAATATGATCGATTTTATGGACAAATCCACCATAATAAGGCATTTTGCCCCTACTGTTTTGAAATGGTAGTACAGTATGGCCAGCGCTCACTAAGAATTGCTACTATGTGTGTGACTTAATGGGTGGCTTACAATTTCTTTGATTTGTAGTTTTTTTTTTTTTGCCCTGGCGCGGGGCCCCCCAAAGTGCGGGGCCCGTAGCATTTGCTGCCTCCTGCTATATGGCTAATGCGGCACTGCCTTTATGATCCTGTTAGTCTAGTGGTTAGTGACCCTGACTGCTAAGACTGAGGTCGTGGGTTCGATTCCCACCCAGGACAAATGTTTGTGTGATGAGCACAATCATTTGTTCTGTGTCTGGGTGTAATTTATCTATAATATGTATGTATTTAGAAATATATAAGTATATTTATCAGTTGTCTGGTTGCCATAGTACAGGCTCTGCCTAGTTTGGGATCAGATAACGGTGTGTTGGTTGTCCTAAGATATTATTATTATTATTTATATAAAGAGGATTGTCGATTACTAAAAATTGTAGTGTTTAAGTGACGCAAAACTGAACACCGTTTTGGTGGGCATTGTTTTGGTGGGCCTCGCATTGAGCACAGAATGGGAAATACGTATCTCTAGGATGGCAAAACACCGGCGATACTTCTGAGAGAAAATTGTGTTAATTTTAAGAACATTCACTGTTTGGTCTGTCTGAATATGTCAAAAATACCTCGTGTTTCCAGTGTGACTGACACTGGCTGGGCCACCATCAGAGATTTTAATTTTTATAAGACAAAAATAATGTCAGATATCAGAATTAGTCGATCACTGGTTCAAAAGTTATAAGGGTTTATTGGTGGCCGGCTTACCCCAGCTTGGCCCATTGAAATCTCAAAAACTAGGTCACCTAGCGAAGATCTGTTTTCTTCCAAATTTACTTTCTAATTATAATAATAAATTCTTTATTTAGTCGCTAATTAGCCGGAATTAGTCGGCAAGTCACAGATAGTACGTTGAACACAGGACAGTAAAAAAGACGATCTTTAAGTACTTAACATTTCAGTTTATTACAATTATGTTGGTCATTCATTATTTCAAACATGCTGGTTGTATGTCTTTGCTTACATAAAAAGTTAAAAACTAAAAAAATATAATTGTCAAATAGCAAATAAATAATAAAAAATGCAAATCTTTAAAAAAATATTCGTATCATCAGATCTTTTAATACCTAATTACATAAAAGAATATAAACTCTGGAACGTTAAACTTATAAATTCTAAATTGAAATGTAAACAATTTTATGTCTTTTTTGTGTATAAAAATGCAAAAGCGTTTGAACTTATCTAAAAAAATATATTTGTGCGCATTATTGTTTGACTGGATGTTAACAGAAACAGCAGGTAATTGCGTAACTCACTAACAGTAGGTATCGCATTCATTTTGACAGTTCAACAACATTCATTGCGTTGATTATGTTATTGAGCAGACAAATTATTCGAACATATGAAAAAATGGATTAGCAATAGCCTTCAAAATGAATCAGATTGTTACTATGAGTGTGTTACGCAATTAGGGTGCAGGTATGTTAAAAGATATTTTATAAAAAGAGAAACTAGTAAAAAAGAATCTCCAGTACTTAATAATCTCAGAAGTCAGTAAAGTGGAAGAATAATAAAAGACAGTTGAGCCCAATAACTAACATACTATGACTCCTACATATTATAACCGAGCTTGAGCTGGCCTATTGTCTATTATTATGCACCAATGAAAACAATCAACAAGCTTATTTTAACACAAAGATGGAACAAGATAAGAGATCAATATTAATTTGAGTGGAATGGAAGATCAGTCGGAGAACAGTAACAGTTAGTAAACAATTTCGTCATCACGGGCAGTTGTGATGTGATCAAATTCTTGTTTTGGAAGAATTCTCCTTGACTTCAAATAGTTTTCTCACGAAGTACACTTGTAATGTAGCTGTTGCTGCTATGGCCAGGATTTGGATAATAGACCACCTGGAACAAAAAACATTCTTTATAAAAAAAAAAACAGTGTTATGTAACTCTATGCTATAATCGTATTGTGTAAACAAGTTTTTACATTAAATCGAGAATGGCAAACCATCTAGCCCTTTTAACTATGTTAGCAAAAAAAAAATACAGTTATATTAAAATTAGTTTCATTTACATTTAGGTAAAAGTTCTAATCATCAGTGCCATGAGTCCATGACTGGTTTACCACTTAATTTAATTCCTTCCTTGTTGCTACAACATGGCTATATTAACCAATTTCATGATTATTGCACTGAGTATCATGAATTCTATACCATTACAATTTTGTTGTGTCTATACTTTGTCATAATCTCTTATCAATTTATTTTGCCCTATATTGCAATAATGTTACTCTCGAACATTATTAAATGTCTATCTCCACTTAAATAGATAATAACTAATAAGCTGATTAAGGATTCCTCTATTAAGGGTGTGAGCACACTTATCGACACTGAATCGGTTTGAGCCGATCACATATCACCACACTTGTCACATTTGGTTTATAGCAGTGTAGTCACACCATCATCATCATCATTTCAGCCGAAAGACGTTCTCTCCTGGTCATAGGCTTTCCCCAAGGGGGGTTTGGCATTGTCGCTATACTTGGCAGGCGAGTTGGCGACTGCAGTATGGTGGTAAGATGCATAGAGAATGCTGCTGCCCATTCTCTAGTAAGTCCCTTAGTCGTCCTCTACAAAACCCACAGGAAGATATAGGATGGTGCTATGTTCTTTATGTATTCACCACACAGAACAGTGTCACACCATCCGAAACAAAGTGAGGCGCATGACGTCTAATTGCATGGGTATAAAGCTCTTTCTAACCCTAAATTCCTAATATTAATGAGTAGTTACAATACCTGAGCACATAGATATTGTTGTCCTGCAACAAGTTGTAGTCTCTGGACTCCCGGGCCCTGGAGTGGTACTGGTACTGGAGGATGTCATTGATGTTCCTCTCCACAAACTGGATAGAGGTCTGCAACAATAATGTGAATAAAATTAATACTGGCAATGAATAATGACTTGTTTCACTGCTTTCCGACAATTTCTGTGAATGATCCACTCAAAGGACTAAATGCGGAAACCAAACCCCTATAATATAGAACAACATAGAAATGGTGGAAGGGACCAAACTTTGAACACTGCATCATCATTTCAGCCGAAAAACGTCCACTGCTAGACACACGCCTCCCCAAATTTGGGTGGGTTTGTCATAATGGTCACACTTGGCAGGCATTTTTGCGATTGCAGGGTGGCATACCTCATTTCAATTGAAATAGCATGGTATACATGTTGAAAAACTCAATATATTCTGCCAGTATATGTTGGGCCTTATTCATTTTCTATTTACCTGGTTGTGCCTTTTAGATTTCAAAACAAACTCAAGGAATAGTTCTAAGATGTTGGTATAGAATAGATGTAATTTATTTGTCATGTAAACACCTATTGTATTAAATGAAGGAGGTATGAAGATACGTACCTAATATGATGTAAGTATCATTTACAATAGGTGCTGACATGAATATTTATTTAAAGTTCTATGCAGTATGCAAATTATAAGTGATGATTGAATAAATGTGTGAAAATGTCTATAGGAAGTATCTCCTTTGCCTGGAGTTTACCTCAAGTACAAAAACTTCACATCATTGTTTTGCTACAAATAATTTTGTTGACACACCAAATTTTAAAGAAGACCCAACTTTAAACTTTGATTAACATAATTTAAAAAAATATGTGTAAATATTTTTAAACAGGATAGAACTTTTTCAGATTGAGAACAAACATAGTCAAATATTATTCAAGTGAATTGCTTGACTGTCATAAGAGGTTGTTTGAAAGTTTATTAGCTTTATATAAAAACTTACAGTAAAATTCTTTATATTCATGTCAAGCTCCTCCACTTCCTTGGCGTACTTCTCCCACATGTCGTATCTTATCACTGAGAGATATAAATTGACTAGTTTCCCTGCAAATCTTGAGAACTGGTTATCAATGCACACTGCATAATACCCTCCTGAAGAGGACTGGTCCGCGTACTCGGCACTCTGCCGCCACTCATATGGGTGCACTATTTGACCGTTAGGATGCCGCACGGCGAAACCACACATTCCATCGCCGCCTTTCAACACCTGTTGACAAAAAAGTTTGAGAACTATTTATGAGTGAAATACAAAACCTAAAACTCAAAAATGTTTCATTATCATGGTTCCAAGCCATAAGAATCGTTATCTGAAATTGCTGCGTAGGTTTCGTTACAGAAATCCTTAATAATTACCTGATAGCTGGCGTAAAATGTAGCACCAGACGGGACATATTGATAGTAACAGTCTTCTTTGCCCGCGTCAATGTGAACTTTGTAGTCCATCGTCACCGCAGGCATATTCTCGTACCAGGGTGCTGGCGACTGCGAGAAAACATCTCCAACAAGTGATAAAACTGTAAATATTAAAGTTAGCACCGTAAACATATGCCACGTCCGTTGTGCCATTTTGGACTGAATTAATGACAACAAATTGACATTTCGATGACATGGACGTAAACAGCTGTCAAAAAGTGAAAGGCTTACGTTTAGAAATTGTTGTCATTCATCATCATCATCATTTCAGTCGAAAGACGTCCACTGCTGGTTATAGGCCTCCCACAAACATCGCTACTTCGACCGGTTCTGTGCTTCTCGCATCCAACGGATGTCATTGTGTGTACATACAAAATTGGCGTTTTGAGTTTGATATCACGATTAAGACAGTTGAAAACTGTTACAATATGGAACGCTCGTGAGCGCGCTAACAGAACAGTGCTCACTCAACGTCAAAACCCATAAAATCATAAATAACCACCATAAAAACTTGCTTACACCACAATTTTCTTAGATATTTTGTAATTCGGAAGGCAGCCAAAGACTTATTGACAATCAGCTGACAGTGACACTGAAAAGTAACCTATATCTCTACTCTGGCTTATGTTATTGAAATGGAACTTTTACATGAAAATTTTTAAATGAAAATATTTTTTAAATCCGTTGTGGGGGACATATAATGAAAGCCAGATATTTAACATTCTTCTCTTACATAGGGACGCCATTCAGGTTTGTCTGTTTGTTTGCTATTAGCATATAATTGAATGAACAATACTTACAAGAATGTCAATAAAGAACTATATTGCAGGTCTTCGGAGAAGTTATGGCTTAAAGAAGGGCGTAATCACCCAGATCCAGAAAGTGTGCAGGGTTTGATGGAACTAGCACTCCTGCAACTTAGATCGCTGAACTACCCTAACCTTGTTCTCTCGAGCCGGTAAGTGAGCCTAATTCGTCTGCATACCATTGAGTACACGCGGGCTTCATACCGCTAACTGCTCTCTTTTGTGGTGTCTAACTGCCTCACTCTTTCGTTTATATATTAGCTGATCCAATAGATGTTGTACTGTCCCAGTAAACAAGCACTTTAAATTTTTCTTTCCCAAAAAATCTTATTAATTGATTGATGAATTATTACAAAAGTTTATGTAAAACAACATATGCCCAAATCTGCCCAGCTATTCTCAAGCAATGCACTTACCAATGAACAGCATTACATTTTTATCAAAAAATTAAAATGTAAAACAAATACTGAAAAAGTAATTCTGTTAAATATTTTGATACAGTACAGATGGTGGAGTCCACGCACTGAACACAAGCGCACATTTTGACCTGGAGAAGTACGGCCCCAACATATATGATCCTGATGGTGTTGCCCACAACTTGAACAAGTTCTTCTACAAACATAATAATAGCATTTATGTTAAAAAGGTTATCAGAGTTTCAGATGACTTCAATGCTAGACATAATGCTATTGGTAGGACATACTTATACAGGTAAGTCTCAATATTGTTTAGCAATAATTTATTGTTTATGATCTTTAAGAATCCCTTTATAAAAGCTATTCTGTGCTAGTCGGATCGGGAGTGCCGAGCGGTATATCGTCAGGATTTGGAGTTCCCATTTTATGGGGATAAACAAGACGTATAAACAATTACAGGAATATTAATAACACTATTAATCACGCTATATAAAAAGAAACAATAAAATGGTTACAAGATAGAAAGGTATAGTAACAATACTATTCAACGAACAAACCCTTAAGGTTACTGTTCGTATAGAGGCCTAAGCCACCCAAATACCAAGTGTATCTTTCGCTATCAGCTAGTCAATACAGCTATGTGAATATACAGCAGCGCTGTACCAGGTAAACCGACAGTTTCGTCGGGAGCAGGAGCTCTGTAATGAGTCTAATCCGAAGATAGACTGACTTGCTCACTGAGTGCAAGCTCTTTTATAGGACAATGTCCCGCCATAATATCCACGACAACTCTGTCCGATGGCGCGCGGAAGCACGCCACGTGTTTACTTGATACAAAACACTAAAGTATGCTAAATCTAATAAGACTTACATTAGAAAGTCATCAAATAATACAAGAATAATTGTCGTAAGTAAACAAATGGTGAATGCACAACGTAATTCATTTTAAAGTTTAAAGTGACATGTCATTTATTGTTTTGAACAAAACTACCGGTTACAATTATCGAAATAAGTTGCCAAAAATGAATTAGTGAGTACACCAAGTACTCAATAAATTATCTTCTGATTTATAAGACAATATCTGATAGAAAAATCATCAAAATTAATGATAATAAGAACAATTCATAACAAATTATGCAGACTACCCACAATTTGTAATGATAACCAACTCCGACACGGCCAGAACTGACGTTCTACACGACCTCGTGTGATTCTGAAAAGAAAATCTCTTTGTGGACACCGATCGGCCTTTCTGACAAACAAAAAAGCCTTGACAAAAGGTATGTTGCTAAGAAAAATCCTGAATTAGTCCAATAAAATATTACCAATAGCAGTTGCAGTGCAACCATTCAAAATGACCATACTGTTACTGACAATCCATAGCTCAAATAAAGTAGATTAAAAATCACACCATAGGATTTGACAAGTAATTTGGAGTCGAATAGACAACCCGCATAGGCGTCAACATAGACAACCCGCATAGGCGTCAACATAGACACTCCAAACAAGAGTCAACATAGACATCTTTTCAATTTAGCTATAGTATGTCAGAATCAGATGAATCATCATCACTGTCAACATTGACATCACACTAACATTATCTGGACATTCAGGCATTTTCTATACACGATCATGAGCACATTTGTAAATCCAATTGGTACTCAATAAAACCGGGAAAATCACCATTAGAATCTAATTGAACAAAGTTTCCAACTGGGATCGTTTTAGTCTAATCGTATCCGGCAAAAATCAAAATCAAAAGTCATTTATTCAAACTAGGCTGAGAGTCAGCACTTTTTGAACGTCAAAGTTACATAAGACAGTCCCCCCAAAACGCCCACCCTTCGACACTTCCTAGTGCTTTAGCTGGGAAGAAGAAGTGGCGGAACAAACTCCCCAGCAGCACAGCTGTCTGCTAAGTTAGAAGAACTTGATTCTATACAGTATTATCATATCCGGCACCTTTAGCTATAATCAAGGCTACATGCTCAGCTAAAAGCCAACTATAAGACAGAGTTGTATATTCAACACGTTTCTGATTTGCTTTGTTGATAAATAATGTCAAAATCAAAAACCAGCAAAAAATCCCATCATCTATCATGTGTTAGCATTTCTTATTCCCCTTTATATTGACTTCACAAGAAATACGATTGCCAGACCTTTCAGCAAATGTTTCAGCAATAAGAGAACATTAAGCCCCAGAGTCATAACAAAATACGAGCGCCTCACCAGAGCTAATAAAAACCCATCACCAGCCTCAACTCGATTCAAGAATCATTGGCTGTTCAAAGACCGACTTCCGGTTCTTCGAGATCTGATCAGAGGAAATTTGAGACTTTCTCTTAAGATGTGACAAGACACTCAGTTCTTGTGGAAGTTTGTGTCTAGTATGTACTTCGGTAGTAAATGCTAGCCGATGAGCAAGGGAATCAAATTTGGAGACATAGGCCAGTACAGTAGAAACAGCAAGACGTTCGACACTCATGCTATTCCATTTGGATATCAGAGAAGTGACCTGTCGACTGGCATATGCAACTAAAGATTCTCCTTTGGGCTGACCACTATGAAGGTCAATGAGAGTAGCGGCAACAGTTTCCGAAACGTCAAACGAGACAGGAAGAGACTCTTAAAGTCAGTCCAGAGGGGTAATTGCGGAACTTTTTATCGGTAGAAATTGGTTTAAAATTCATAGTTAAACAACATTCATTGCGTTATTTACGTTGCTGAGCCAACAATTTATTTGAACAAATGACGCAATGGTTTAGAAATAATCTTCAATCCCATTCAGATTCTGATAAATTGTGCGTTTCGCAATTAGGGTGCAGGTCATGCCTGGGTACGACACTTGGGAGAGTCATGCGTTAGCACTGCCCTTTAAGGCTTTAGTGAGGGCAATAATAAGAGTACCACCTTGAAGAGGTTTCTCCGATAAGCAAATATCAACAGTTGTAATCCAAGATTGAGCATTGGAATCGGGTAGGTCTGGGTCAAAATCGGGCAAGTCAGTTTCAATAGATGGAGCAAACTGCGACTTAATCGTTTCAATTAACTGAGCCATATTATGGTTCTGAAGATAACATCTGTCGCCATGGACCACCAACACCTTGAGATTCCTGGGCTAAACCTAATCCCGCTTCTGAAGTCGGATCGGGGAGTGCCGAGCGGTATATCGTCAGGATTTGGAGTTCCCATTTTATGGGGATAAACAAGACGTATAAACAATTACAGGAATATTAATAACACTATTAATCACGCTATATAAAAAGAAACAATAAAATGGTTACAAGATAGAAAGGTATAGTAACAATACTATTCAACGAACAAACCCTTAAGGTTACTGTTCGTATAGAGGCCTAAGCCACCCAAATACCAAGTGTATCTTTCGCTATCAGCTAGTCAATACAGCTATGTGAATATACAGCAGCGCTGTACCAGGTAAACCGACAGTTTCGTCGGGAGCAGGAGCTCTGTAATGAGTCTAATCCGAAGATAGACTGACTTGCTCACTGAGTGCAAGCTCTTTTATAGGACAATGTCCCGCCATAATATCCACGACAACTCTGTCCGATGGCGCGCGGAAGCACGCCACGTGTTTACTTGATACAAAACACTAAAGTATGCTAAATCTAATAAGACTTACATTAGAAAGTCATCAAATAATACAAGAATAATTGTCGTAAGTAAACAAATGGTGAATGCACAACGTAATTCATTTTAAAGTTTAAAGTGACATGTCATTTATTGTTTTGAACAAAACTACCGGTTACAATTATCGAAATAAGTTGCCAAAAATGAATTAGTGAGTACACCAAGTACTCAATAAATTATCTTCTGATTTATAAGACAATATCTGATAGAAAAATCATCAAAATTAATGATAATAAGAACAATTCATAACAAATTATGCAGACTACCCACAATTTGTAATGATAACCAACTCCGACATACAGTATTTTTCAATGAGAGAGAGAGGGAAAGACAGCATGTTGGAAGGATAGTAATATCCCTTATTCCAACAATATTGCAATGGCTTTGACATCAGCGTAAAAAGGACTTAACAAGACACCAATCTCATTTAAACAACCTGACATGCATCCCTGAGATGAAACGTTCCTATACTAGCTTTGATTAAAAATAAAACTAATAGATATGTAACGTTCTTACGTTAGGTATTCAAACAGGGACTCTTATACGTACACAGACACATTTACTCACACAAACAATCGTTATTATTACACGCCAACAAAGAAAGAGATAGAATAATGCACAAAGGTGGCGTGCGACCAAGACGGAGCATCACCGGTCTTCGTATTATTTCGTTAGAAACGCACGTCACGCCGAGTGACGACGGCGACGCGGCGCCCTGTTCTAGCCGGACGTGTCGCACACTAACGCATTGTATGTTTCTATCCCGCTCTACAAAATGGCGAACAAATTCGAACGGTTACAAATTTATTTAATCAAATCTTAAGAAAAATGTACTTAAGAGTGAAATGTGATGCCAAGTGATTTATTTTTTCTTTTAGAGCGGTTCATGCACTCAGTGAAGGTATACGAAAGCATTGTATTTCTTTTTAGTGCGTTACTAGCGTATTGAAATATACACGCACGCACATCTCAATCGAAAGCTAGTCGTATTGCGACTAAGAACAATTAGGCCCACGGGGCCTAATTTATGCGGTCCATGCGCTATCGTCTAGTGGCACATCTTCCGCTAGTTTTATTTTAATCAAAGTACACTCAGTAAAAGTCTGACACGCCCTCCCACTCCGCCCAGAGCGGGAGAAGTCATTTGATGATTTCCCATCCAAAAAAAAAAAAAAAAAAAAAAAAAAAAAAAAAAAAAAAAAAAAAGTACACTAGTCTTTATTTAAATAGCCCCAAATCTATAACAGCATTTCCCTGTATAATGACACAAACATGATATTCTCTGTATGCATTTCAGATTAGCAGTGAAAAAGAATGACATAGTTTTCCCTGAGAAAACAAATATAGCTTCATTCATACCTATAGAAGAGTGGAAACGGTGTCATTTTGTAAGGTAGGCTAACTAAGTATTCTTTACTAGAGTTGTTGTCTTTGTAGAGTATTGGTTGGTTAATTTAAGAGGCTACACACGAAATTTTACGGATTTTGCTTATTTACGTGATTTATAGATAGACTTGTTTTTACAGTTAAAATAATGTATTCCCATATAAGTTTTAAAGCATAATATGAAATATCATTTCAGTTATTATCTAATGAATGAACGGTTTTCTTATTTTTGTCGAGAATTAAAATGCCAGGTTATTTTGAAAGGTTGGTCACTGCAAATTCTTTTTATTTATTTTTTTAAATTAGCAAAGTCGACATAGTTTAGTATACATTGTCTTAATACCCATGTAAACCATGCAGCATCGGCTGGTGCGGGAGAGGCCGGATTTGGCTGACAGCCAGTTCGGTTTCCGCAAGGCGGCCCTAGGGTAGACGCCATCATGCGCGTGCGAGCCCTCACGACGGGGGATGCAGAGGCCCGGGCTGGGGTCGTCTTGGCGGTGTCTCTAGACATCACCAATGCCTTCAATACCCTGCCCTGGAGTTGCATTAGGGAGGCACTCCGCTATCACCGGATGCCGCCCTACCTCTGTCGCGTGGTCGAGGCCTATCTGGCGGATAGGGCCGTTATCTACCCCGGTCATCAAGGAAAATGGAACCGGCGGGAGACGTCGTGCGGTGTCCCACAGAGATCGGTCCTGGGGCCGCATCTGTGGGATATCGGATACGACTGGGTGTTGCGCGCCGACCTCTTGCAGGGTGGGCGGCGAGCAATGGGTAGCTCGCCGCCCGGTAAGGATCAGGCCCGTCTCGACGGCGCGTAGTGTTCCACGCGCGCCTTAAAGAGATGTCGGCAAACTGAAACGGGTCCCCTAGGACCGATGCCTGCCAGGGTCGCGAGATTTGTTCGAAAGAGATACCATGGCCCTCGCATATGAGCAACTGAAGGAACACGGGTGGGTTTTAGGCAGTAAAAGTCTGACACGCCCTTCCGCTCCACCCAGAGCAGGAGATGTCAATTGATGATTTCCCACCCACAAAAAAAAAGACATGCAGCATCGGGGATATAGTTCAACCTAGAAAATCCTTAATACAATGTTGATTAAATACATATTTATTATCATCTTATTTGTGTAGTATTATTGCACAATAAAGTTTGTAAACCTTATTTCAGGATACCAGGCTTCGACATAGAAAAGTTCAAAGAAGGCGCCAAATACTTTGTTGGCTACCACGACTTCACGACATTCAAGCGTTTCGACAAGTTGAAACAACACAAACACAACAGACGACAGATTCAGTCCTTCGAAGTGAGGCCTGGGAAGCCACTCCTCACTAGCTACTCTCTAGAACAAGACAGCGTATTTGATTATTGGGATATTGTGATTAGAGGGAGAGGATTTGTACATAACCAGGTAGACATCTACTCCCAATTTATTTATAGAAATAAATAAAATTGTAGCATGTATCCAGTGAAAGTGTGTATGTAAAGTACTAATACCAAAAAACAATTATAATTTTTTTGTGTCTGTTTGTTTGCTCCGAAACGGCTCGACCGATTTTGACGGGACTGTCACTGGCTGTTCTGGAGTAACATAGGCCGTTTTTTGTCCTGGTAGCCCCTGAAATAATTTCCGAAAACCGTGTGGGCAAATCCATCATTTATTTTCAGCCAGCATAAAATAAATGAGTAATTTTTAGAAACTGATAAGGTACCCAAAAAATATATGGGAAAATATGCGTCACATCTACTGGCCACGCAAAATGGAAGTTATGTACTAAACATGGTACACTACAATTCTCTCACTCTTCCATTCCTCCATATTGTCGATTAATATACCGAATATACAGGGCAAATTAAATTAGCTGACAATACTTACCCACGTGTTGGTTATCGATATCAAAAACGGACGTAACAAAAAAAATACTTTATTCGGACTTTGTTTAGAACTTTAAAATGTGCATTAAGACAAGCTGTTTTACCTTGTAGAACGCAAACATATGAATGAATATGAACCAAACGACTGTTATGGTTTTGGAAATACGTAAAAAATATCCAAGTTCCACGAAAAATTACAAAAACAAGTAAAGGATCTACGCGCACCCGGCTGACGCGGTTCGTTGACCGATTACTGGCATTAACCATAGCCCAAAGAAAAATGAAAAAAAAAAACTTTTTTTTATGTATTTGTTTTCGCCAGCCTATTTAATTTGACCCTGTATAAAACTCATAAAAGAGGTAAAAAAATCTTTTACCTCAAAATAATCCTTTCCAGATACGCCGCATGGTAGGAGCATTAAACTCCGTAGCCGTAGGCAAGTTGCCTCCTGAAGAAATAAAGGTGATGCTGCAAGTGCCTTCGAAGCACACGTGGTATACCAGCATCCAATCAGGTCCTCCCGACGGTCTGTACCTGTGTGACGTGCATTACAGGCCTGAGGACCTCGTCTACGAGCCGGAGAAGAGTCCAAAGCAAAGAGAGGCGGACGATAGTGATAGTGAATGCGACTGAGAGAGATAGCACATAGACTGGAGGATAGATGAGCCCAGTTTTTAGCTGGACATGGTAGATAGAAAACGTTAAAGAAAAGCAGTGCCTAAAGAGGCTCAGTATAAGGTTTTTGAAGCTCGACAGTCAAAATATAATCAATTTCAATCTTTCATTTTTCTTTCAAATAGTTACATGTAACTATTTTAGCAATCATTTTTTGCATTTATGTAACAATATTTCAACAATTTTTTCTTCGTTTAACATCATATATATCTAAAATATTTCATTAACAATGAGTTTCCTCAATGAACTAATGAAACAAAGAAACAAATTGAAAGTTACAGAAACAGTTGTTACTAAAGTCGACGGACAACGCTATGTCGAGAAAGATTCCACAGTAACCGTTTTGAGCCCAAACACTTACGGATTCGTGGTCGACACGAAACCCGATAATATTCCAGTATTAATAACTGAATTCGTATACATAGGATCACAAGATTGTACTGCGAATAATGTTATAGAAGCACATAACATCAAACATGTACTAAGTTTAGGTATCAATGTTGATGTTACAGTCAACAATAAGTATATATACTGCTTAGATTTGCCTGAAACTAATATCAAAGAGATTTTATTAGATAGCTTGCCGTTCATTCGAAAGGCTGTGGACTCCAAAGAGAATTGTCTTGTTCATTGTAATGCCGGCGTTTCACGGACGTCTATGGTCACTTTAGCTTATTTAATGCATTATGAGAGGATGCAGTTCCAAGAAGCATATGATTTATTGAAGGATAAAAGGCCGGCTATACAACCTAATGATGGGTTTAAAAAACAATTGAAAACTATGAAGCCTGGTGAAATAATTTAGAACTGCTGTGCAATTTTAGACTTTACTGCTTATGTTATAAGTGTTAACTGAATGTTGTGTTACAGAAAATGTTGTATTGATGTAGATAGTACTGTACAATTGTAAAATATTTTTAAAACTGATCAAGTAACTTGTTTAATTTTTATGACTAAATCCTTTTTTCCTTTCCCTTCCCTTCCCCCAAAATATTCTAAAATTGCCAAAGATATTCAGAATAAAGGCAGATCGTTTGCAAAAAAATATTGGTTTTGGTTTTACGTAGTTCTTCCATTTCTTTTAAATACACGATATTAGTAATTTTATTGATATATCATTGTATATGCCAAAAATAATTAACGAAAAGAATTTTGAAAAATTCAATTAATACATTATTCAATTATTTTTTTTTGTTGTTTCTTCTCGGCCTCCGTATTTTTTTTCCAGATGCTAATATAGTCATCCTTTCACACCCACGATTTTTTTTTTTCTATAAATACTCTTTGTAAATGATGAATATACAAGGTGCAGTTTGGGATCTGCAAAACATTTCAGGCGGTAATTATGTTAGTGATTCTCGACCCGAATCAACAATAAAATGGACAGGTTTTTTTTTTTCATTTTATTCTTATGTACGGAAATCGGTAAGTGTGAACTCCCTTTTTTAAAACGCGGCCAGTCTGTACGTGTGCTTAAACTGCGCTTTCATACATACAAACAAACGCAACCGACATTTCTTTCATAGATCCAAAGCCGCACTCCCCATCCAGAGTTATTCTGAAATACAATTAAATTGAAAAATCTAAAATAAAAAGTATTATTGATGCAATGATGATTGAAGCGTGTATTGACTTGGTATCGTATTGTTATATGATTATTTAAGAGTCTCATAACAACCTCCTGAAATGTTTTGCAGGTTCAAAACTGCATCTTGTATTATTATATTAAATAGATTTCTGGTGATCTGCAGGATGAAAAAGTGACTGTGATATTATGTAATTTGTGTCTGGGTGTAATTTATCTATAATATGTAGAAATATATAAGTATATTTATCAGTTGTCTGGTTACCATAGTACAGGCTCTGCTCAGTTTGGGGTCAGATAAAAGTATGTTGGTTGTCCTAAGATATTATATGTGAGTGCTATTAGGTCCAATTGACACGTTATTAATCAGAGACGCGCAGGTATCGCGTTCTATTTTTATCCAAGTTCAATGTTGGTTTTTGTGCACCACCTCTTGTATACGGGATAAGTTTTTATCCAGTGCGTAAATTGTAACCATGAATTCAGCATATCATTCTAGACCCCCCCCCCTTGCGCAGAATTTTTTGTCGGTTTTCCATAAAAAGTCTGCTGTTTCATAGAAAAATGCAATACCTACGGGGTCAAAATGTATGGAACAGCTGATTTTTAAAATTTTCGTCGGTTATACAAAAAGTATAACAGACGAAAATTTTCTACGCTGGCGAGTCTAGAATGATATGCTGAATTCTTGGTTACAGTTTGCGCACTGGATAAAAACTGATCCTGTATACGTACTAAAGTATTCGTCGAATGGTATTGAAATAAAACAACACGATATACAAACAACTAATGTAATAACTAATAAATAGGGCAGTTTTAAGTACATGAGCCAAAACACGTGTCTAACATACGGCCCTACGAGTGGAAGCCAAACACTAAGTTACAAGTTATTATTATTCTTACTGTAGCACCAAGTTCATAAGTTGTCCGAAGCACTTAAACTTAATCAACACATTTCATATAAATATTTGTATGTACAATTGTTTATATTGGGTATAGAAGCTATGTTATTTGTTATTATCATTTATTTTGGCAACTGTATGGTCTTAAACTATGTTCAGAGTTGTAGCACGTTACAATCAGCATTTTCTATTATTTGCTGTCAAGATATATTTCTGAGTTCATAATTAACTCTTCAACAAACAAGTATTACCTTAATTAGGCTGAAATTCTAAGTTATGAGCATTACCTAATTGTTGCGCAGTCTATGACAAAAGTCGATTGAAAAAGAAATAGTCTGTTAGTTGTCATGATGATGAGTTACGTTAATTTACAAAGGTAAAACATTAAGGATAAGCGTGCACTGCGATACGAATTTTTAAATCGCACGTTCATGCAAAAGCAAATCGCATTATTTTTTTCAAGCAAGTTATCAACTTAATTTAACCGCAGTGCGCGGACTTTAGTATACTGGAGTTTTCAAAGAGTGGCGTTTATTTATGTCAGCGATTAAAATTCGTAGTGTGACCTTAGCCTTAACATTCACCATAAGTCCACTTGCACACGGGCGTAACAAAATCACGGTGGTATTATTTCGCACACTGGACTTTCAACGTTAAGTGTTGAACCGAGCAATGAGAATCCTACAGAGTACATCTCAGCGCGTCGAAAATCGAACAGTCTATTTTACTGTGCGATTTTCAACTCTCGGCGCTAAGCAGTGCAGTTGAAGATTCAGTGCGCGAAGAAAATCTATCCGTTATTTTATTACGTCTGTATTTACGCACGGCCACACATAAAGCTATACATTTCCAGTATAAGCTGACATCTCATTGTACGAAAACCCTAACAATGCGAGGTCAGCTAAAATGGAAAATTATAGCTTGGATTAATAATATGGGTGTTCGTATATAAACCCGTTGTGACGTACTACACATCTGAAGAAGTATGGACACTGGCTTAACAATACGTGTACGTACCTATAACATTATGATCTTCTTACAATTAACTGGGCAGTATACATGAACATATTAAGTGGACATATATTATTACAAACTGTGTTAAATATAATCATACAAATATTCCCCCTGTTTGCAGTTCATTATTTAAAGTAATACATTAAATATTTCATTTAAATTCGGTGGCGATATCAGGCGTTTCTTCAATAAAATCTGATTCAATTAGATAACAATACAACATATTTACATCTAAATTATAATATAGTTTATAACTTTTATAATGGACGTTATTGTTTTAGTTTATATAAGTTATTATATAATTCTGAAGCACCTAGAAGCACAAGTGGGGCCCAGTACCAAATGATGAATTTTTGAACGCCGTACTATACATGTCTCCCGTAATTATCTTTTCGAGAAGTATTCCTGTCAAGTCAGATTACTCCTCAGCAGTGGGCCCCGAAGCAAGCTCGATATGTTACACAGCATTAAACATAGTACCTAACAAAGAAACAATTTGGTTTACCAATGAACACTTGACTTTTTGGTGATAGCAACCTCAGGTTAAGACAGTGACAGTAAACTAACGTTATTAAAAAGCAGACTTAGGTGAAACCGCCACGGTAGTCCGCGAATTTGAAATTTCCTTACTTTCTTTGCAATTTGCAGATCAGTGTCTGTATGTTGAACAAAATATGATTCGCAACCGTAAAATGAATTATTTTCGAATTTCCACCACTAGGCAACCTCTAGTAATCATGAAATTCATCAATACAACCCTCTAACTTCAGAGGGTTGTATTGATCGGGCGGCGAGCAATGGGTAGCTCGCCGCCCGGTAAGGACCAGACTCGGGTCAACGGCGCGTAGTGTTCCACACGCGCCTCAAAGAGATGTCAGCAGAACTGAAGGGGTCTAAAAGGTTGTATTGATAATTTTAATGATTATCATTCCATAAAGCGATGCGTTACGGTCATGAATCAAATCTTAATCAATATAAAATCTAACACTGCAATTTGCAAATTACGGAAGAAAATTTAAATTCGACCGCTACCTTAACGCGTCCACCTTAACTAAAAACTATTCCAAATCTTTATAAAAATTGTGCTTTCATAAAATGCGAGATGGCAAGTTAAGTACTGGTTTAGATATAAAAACTAAAATAAAACTGTGGGGAAAGCGACCGATAATTTTAAAATGTCTTATTTTTCATTTTGTCTTCTAGTCACTTCCGCCAATTGTAATTAGTCAACTTAAAACTACTTAAGACTAATGTCATTCGCGTTACAACCATTTATAATGATTTTTGAGACCACAACAGTACATAATAATTTTATTATTATTTTGAAGCACTGAACAGGACGGGAATGTTAATTTTGAATCACAAATTCTTTAACCAAACATAATATTCATTTATGTGAATTCTGAACCCTCCCTCAATGCGTAGAACTTGTTCCAAAAACCGAGACAAATCATCTTTGATACTCAAATTGGTTTTTATCGAATGTCGAGAACGCATTTTATTAGTTCTGTAGTATTGTATTAGTCTCACACATGCAACAATAAGTAGCTATGACCATTGACCAGCTTTCAGTCTTCTAGCTTTATTTCTTCATAAAATCTCAATTTGTCAAAAAATCTTATAAATTATTCTGTATAATAAATGTTAAATAAAATTATGAATTAACATAAATTAGTTAAGAAAACGAGTCATACTCGCGTATCAATGTCGTTCAATATGCGCGTAGTAGTGCATTTTTTTTTAACGTCAAGTTCATAATTTCAATGTCCGTAAAATGTTTGTGGCTCCTGAGTAGGTTCCATTTTTATTACTTATTTAAATATTTTTGTAATATGCAGTGATCTTTTGCGCATGTATTTCAATTCAACAAACGAAACATACGGATTCTGTGTCCCGCTTAACTGCGCTTAACTACCTAATCAAAACTAACTCAAATAAAAAGTGCCTACATGACTAAATAACTTTGTTTCTCACTCCGCTTGTTTCCTCTGAATATCTACTACTAAACAAAATTGTAAATGTCCATTGTACTCTTAGCGCAATAAAACAAACACTTATTATGTATAAGGCACTAAAACATTGTTACTAATAAAATAATTGACTTCATGAAAACAGCACCCTAATCGCGTAACACACTGTTGATCACAATCTGAATGAAGGATATATATTATAATCCATTGCTTTTTATATTCGAAAAAATTGCCTGCTTAACAACGTAAATAACTCAATGAATGTTGTTGAACTGTCAAAATGAAAGCCATTGCAACTGTTAGTGTGTTACGCAATTACTCCGCATGTGTTACTCTGTTATTTTGTTAACCATACACTGATAAAATCATACCTTCACTTGCTGAAGTTTTCGTCATCCCTAACAAACAGCAACCTTATGTGGTGGGCATAAAGTTCATTTCAAAGCATAATATTGAAGTTAATACCAAAATCTATAAACAGGCCATAGAGCTTTAGTCCGTATGCAATTAGATATTTTACCGCTAAAGCGATTGATAAACCCATATAAAAGAGACTACGTACTAAATAAGTACATAATATAATGCAATAAAGTACAGCTAGCAACACAATATAATATCTATCTGTTCGACACTGACTGTACAACTTAAGGTTCCACGTTAGCCCGCGAAATATACATTTTCTAACGTTTTTTACAATTTAAAGGTTAGTGCCAGGTTGATCAAAGCGATCAATATGATTCGCGACCGAAACATGTGTAAATTTACATATTTAAAATCATTAAAATAGTCAATACAAACCTCTAAGTTAATTTAATTTCTTTTGAATTTAATGTCTTTTTCATCAAATAGTCATTAAATTTATGGAAATAAATTTATGTAAAGTCATATTTGTTGTGGTCGCAAATTACCTTCAAATCGCAAAAAAACGTAAGAAAACTTTGAATTTTGCGGACTACCCTACATTAACGAACTTTGTTATAAACTGTACGCGTAAGTAAACATTCGATAATTTCATATAAATAAGGACGAATATAAAAAAGTCTTAAAACAACCTTGTGTCATTCCCGATTTTAAAAGGAATGTGGTTAAATATTCTAAAACTTATTGTATACTTTGTGAGCATTTTCAATTATCTACAAGACTGTGCCGTCACAATAACCATAAAGCCGCACATACACATGCTGTAACTGAAAACTGAAAAGGTATCCAAGTATAGCGCCACAAGGTTATTTTAACGCGTGGCCAAAATCGGAACTTAAGCAGCCATCTTGTTTTCCAATACATTTCAAGTATTACCAAGTATAAAAAAGTGTTTATAATAGCGCCAAAAAATCCGTTACTCTTTTCCGTTCACACTTATTTTACCTATAATTTTGTGTTACTGTCAAAAGCAAAGTGAGCTTTGATCTCGTTCAAAAAAGGTTGCTTTTGGGATACTGCCACCAAAGAGAATAAAACCACTAGAGAGCGTATAGGCCGATTTCTGCTTAGCACACGACTCACCACTGCGGGCCGGGGGACGAGGAAGAACGTGCGGCTGCAATTGGTCAATTCAAGGTCAAGTTGCGTAGGTATGCCCATCGTAGGGCTGCTCTACTTCATTAAGGGAAAATAGTCGATATCGATAAAATGGATTTTAAAATTGTGATAAATACTCAATTAAAGTCAAAGAAATCATATTTAATCAAAATCAATCACTAATAAAATGAAAACTAGAGAATCCAAGAACAAAACTTTCGCCACTATCATATTCGACGAAATAGCAACCAGAAACGGTATCGAATATCATCCCCAAGGCAGAAGGTACTATGGCCACGGTAGTTTTGGCGCCAGTTTACAAACGGATTGTCAAGACGAAGCTAAAGAAGCCACAGTATTTCAATTGAATAAAATTTTCATTCATTTTAATTTTAATTTTCGATAAAGACTTTCAACTATTAAAGGAAACAGCACTAATTTTTACGATAAAAATACAAAGTGAAAGTAAGGGATAGATGCATTAGAATTGTCTAATGAAAGAACGAGACTTTTCCAAAAGACATCAACGCGGGACTCACACAGTGTGCTGGTTTACCCAACCACCATTTTAAATAGACCCCTACGGTGGATCATAATCTGATTAAATCACAATAATTTTTCGTACTGTTTATTTACTGATGAAAAGTTATGCGATCTTTTTTGTAACTAGAAGTCTTGGAATGTTTCTCACACCACTTCACCGCGCATGAAGGTATTTTGATGCGTTATAATTGCAGATTTAGTTATATTATTTGCAATAATTTAGCGTGCACAGAGGTCTAACAATTGGTCACAACTAAAATGGCTACTTGACCCGCAGCCTATGCATAGGCGACAAAATACTAATAGTTTTCGAGCGTCGGGGCACTGTATGCGCAGTCAAGTGGTTATATAGTCTTTGACTGCCACCAACAAGTCTGTCAATATCACAGTGATCTTTATTGTCGTTACAATAAAGTTGCTGTTGTCAGAGGTAAAATAACTGTGAACAGTGTAGGTTGTACGTGATTTTGCTATGAAAACTTCTGATTGATGTATCTCACAATGGTATGCAAACTTACCTACTTTTGTCCAAGTTAACAGGCATGTGTAATATGTGCTTAATAACTTTGACTTCAATAACTTACATAACATAAGAACCGCTGAAACATTATGCATTTTAAAATATCTACCTTATACAGCAGTTTACATAATGCTACTCAATTATTTAATATCGTTTACAGAGTAATATAATGTAATATGTATACAAATGCATGTTTCAATACAAGTCTTAATTTCAGTCATATTCTATATGTATTTATTTCAGTATATGGCTGTAATTATATTTTATTAAACACTTATATCGACGTGATATTTAATCGTAACAGAAAATAAATGAGCCGATTATGCAATTTCAATTCAATCGTCAGATTACTTGGCACAAAATCAAGTCAGTAAGGTAATCAAATAATGCAATACATTCGAGTTATTTTAGAAAAAGTTGGCAAGCTTATTTTATAGACCTGTTTCACCGATTATTATGATTTAGAAGCTTTTCGTAGCGCGGTCAAACTCCAGATCAAAGATTTTCACGGATTGAAAAATTAAATAAATGTAACTTTGGCCTCGTATTCAATAAACAGAAGTTGCGCAACATTTCTCGTCACTTCAATTTTTGTTACCGATGTTGCATTTCATGAACGCTTGTGAATCATTCCAATTTATATCTTATTCTAACGATATAAGGCTCAAATGAATTGTGAGCTTGTGAATTGTATTATTTGTAAGCATGAATACGAGGCGTTATTTTACCTAGAAGAAACTTCTAGAAGCTCTTGAGCGTGAGACCCCTGGCCGGCAAACTATTCGCCTTGGCAGGCGCATCTCTTGCTTGCGAATGTGCAACCGCAATGCTAAGACATTGTACCCATTCTTCAGCGTTCTTCCCGTCTTTAGGCTTCAGGATGAGGGTCTGGTCTCCCGTGAAGATCTCGAAGGCTTTGGGTATGTTGCGCGCGCCGCGGGAGACCTTTACTGAGCGAATCTGGTTTATGTCGATGCTTTCGCCGCCGCTCTGAAATGAAAAGGGGTTCAGTTAATTTGGTGGTTCCGAAGCGTACAAGAAAGTAAAAGTTATCACGAGCGTCTGATACTTAATCGTAAGTGTGTGATTGTTGATCGTCAGTGTGTAACAGTTGATCACGAGCGTCTGATTCTTGGTCGTCAGTGTGTAACAGTCGATCACGAGTGTCTGATACTTGATCGTCAGTGTGTAACAGTTGATCACAAGCGTTTGATACTTAATCGTAAGGGTCTGATACTTGATCGTACGTGTCTGATAGTTGATCACGAGCGCCTGATACTTGATCGTTAGTGTATATCAGTTGATCACGAGCGCCTGATACTTGATCGTAAGTGTCTGATAGTTGATCGTTAGTGTATATCATTTGATCACGAGCGTCTGATACTTGATCGTAAGTGTGTAACGGTCGATCACGAGCGTCTGATACTTGATCGTCAGTGTATAACAGTTGATCACGTGCATCTGATAGTTGGTCATCAGTGTGTAACAGACTGTTACCGTACGATCAAGTATCAGACCCTTACGATTAAGTATCAAACGCTTGTGATCAACTGTTACACACTGACGACCAAGTATCAGACGCTCGTGATCTACTGTTACTAACAGTAGATCACGAGCGTCTGATACTTGATCTTCAGTGTGTAACTTACGATTAACTATCGTCTGATAGTTGATCGCGAGCGTCTGCTCGTGATCAACTGTTACACCCTGACGATCAAGTATCAGACGCACGTGATCAACTATCAGACGCTCGTGATCAACTGTTATACACTGAAGATCAAGTATCAGACGCTCGTGATCAACTGTTATACACTGACGATCAAGTATCAGACGCTCGTGATCGACCGTTACACACTTACGATCAAGTATCAGACGCTCGTGATCAACTGATATACACTAACGATCAACTATCAGACACTTACGATCAAGTATACCCGGCTTAGTAGTAACACATGTATTGATCATTTTGCGCATAACATACGAAGAGGATGTAAAGCTGAAATTATAGATCTCATCCTTTCCGATCACACGTCACAAATACTCAGGGTTCCCATAAATAGAACATGCCGCTTGAAATTCTGGAAAATTGTAAGAAAAGACTACTCCACAGAGCACCTAAAAAAATTCCGAGAATGTATTCAAAGTCACTCTTTTAAGGATGTGTATGAAAGTAACGATGCCAACATAGCTTTCAAAAGATTTTATGAAACGTTCTCCCTATTCTACAAACTTTGCTTCCCTGATAAAATAATAACTATTCGTACTAATAAAAAAGTAAAATGGGTATCGCGCGGCATAATAAGCTGTAGTAAAACCCAAAGAAAATTACTGTGGACATACAGACTAAATCCTATATTAAAAAACAAAACTAATTTAAAAAAATACTCCTTAAAATATAAGAAAATTATAAGACTAACACAAAAAGCTCAAAATGATTACTTTATAAAAACTTCGCAGAATAAGTCGAAAGCTACATGGCAAATAGTCAATAGACCTAAAAATAACCTTCCTAAAGAACAAATAATGACCATTAATAAATGTGACCTGACCTTTTCAAAACCTACTGACATTGCAAATGCATTTAATAATTATTTTATAGATGAAATTGAGAATAATATAAAAATTGATATGGCAATTGACAATAAATTAGACAATTTGGCAAGGCAATCCATGTTTATGGAGCCTGTTCTAACAACCGACATCGTTTCGGCTATAGGATCACTTAAAAATACAAGTACTGGAGGATTTGACGGTATGTCAACAAAGGTGATAAAATTTGTGAATGAACTTATAGCGCCCATATTAGCGCATATTATGAACCTTGGCATCGTTGACGGGGTTTATCCTGAAGACTTGAAAAAGTTATTATTAAACCACTTCATAAAAAAGATAAAAAAAACTGATATGAAGAACTATAGGACCATAGCAAAAATTTCTGTATTTTCCAAAATTTTTGAAAAAATTATTTATAAGTCTCTGTATTGCTATCTTAATAAATTTAACTTATTATGCAAGGAACAAAATGGCTTTAGAAAGAACACCACGATCAACATGGCTATTTTTGATTTTATGCGTGGCATTATGTTAGCAGTAGATCAAAAAGCTCCTATTTGTGCAATCTACACAGATATGACCAAAGCCTTCGATTACGTTAAGCACGATGTCTTATTAGATAAACTGCGTAGCTATGGTATCAGAGGCAACATTTTAAAACTACTCGAATCCTATCTCTCCAACAGAAAGCAATGTACAGAAATTACAAGAATATGTGAAAAAACAAAATTTGAAAAAAGTTTTTTATCTCACTCTAGATTGGTAAAGTTTGGTGTCCCACAGGGCAGCGTCCTTGGGCCACCTCTTTTCTTAATCTATATAAATGATCTGCCAAAGGTGACTCAACATCAAATGGTGATGTTTGCAGACGACAGTACTGCCATAGTGAAATGTATTGATCGCAATATTTATCAAGTTGAGATAAATAATACACTATCGGACATAATTCATTGGCTTGATAAAAATAATTTAGTTATAAACTTAAAGAAAACCAAAATAATGCACTTTCACCAAAGAACTCAAATACCAAAAGTAAATATCAAACATAGTAACTGTGACATTGAAGAAGTTGAAGTAGCAAAATTCTTCGGTTTATTCGTTGATAAACAACTTAACTGGAAGGCCCACATAGAAGACCTGAGTAAGAAAATAAATAAATCAGCATACGCACTTTGCCAAATTGCCGGAAAAATAAATATGGATGCGCTATTAGTTGCATATCACGGTTTAGTAGCCTAAATTTTGCGATATGGTATCATTTTTGGGGCAATTCTTCTGATAAAGATATCGTTTTTAAGGCACAAAAAAGATGCTTACGATCAATGTGTGGTCTAAAAATGGATGATAGCTGTGTACCATTGTTTAAATCGCTAAAAATACTTACGTTACCCTCATTATATATTTTTGAAATCAGTGTTTTCGTCAAAACAAACATGAACTTATTCGAGAAAGTGTCAACGTTGCGAGATGTTGCGATTCGTAGCCAATATGTAAACTCTTTAAGCAATCAGCGTTGTAAGACTGCCTTAGTGAGAAAGAGCGTTTTAGGCATGGCACCACACATTTACAATAAGCTACCAGATGACATAAAAAGTTTGAATGTTACGAAATTCAAAAAAGAATTAAAACTGTTATTAATTGAAAAATGTTATTATACGACTGATGAATTTCTAAATGATAAATTAATGTAGACTTATTTATTTATTTGACTGGAGAAACCATTTTAAATTGAATATTGTGACTAATTATAATTTTTTTTTATAATTTTTAATTTTTTTATTCATTGACTGTTTATATTATTCCACATTGTGACATTTACAATTTTTGTTTTTATGTATGTACCATCACTCTATTCATTTTGACATGGCTACCAAATAATTAATTTTAAATCTCGCATGAATAATATTATTATTTTTTCGCATGCAACCATATTTGTACGCCTCTTGGCATAACATAGCGACCTATGAATTTTAATGTAAGAACTGTATTTACTACCTATGTTACACAAATAAAAAATGATTATGATTATTACTATTATTATCAACTGTTACACAATGATGACCAACTATCAGACGCTTACGATCAACTATCAAACGCTCGTGATCAACTGTTACACACTGATGACCAACTATCAGACACTTACGATCAACTATCAGACGCTCGTGATCAACTGTTACACACTGACTATCAAGTATCAGACGCACGTGATCAACTATCAGACGCTCGAGATTAACTGTTACACAATGATGACCAACTATCAGACGCTTACGATCATCTATCAAACGCTCGTGATCAACTGTTACACACTGATGACCAACTATCAGACACTTACGATCAACTATCAAACGCTCGTGATCAACTGTTACACACTGACTATCAAGTATCAGACGCACGTGATCAACTGTAACACACCGACTATCAAGTATCAGACGCTTGTGATCAACTGTTACATCGTCAGTGTCTGATAGTTGATCGTAAGCGTCTGATAGTTGATCACAAGCGTCTGATAGTTGATCACGAGCGTCAACAAATACAAGTCGTGGGAGTCTGACACAGTGATGTGACAGTGAGTACTCACAGATCCTTTGCAGGAGAGGTGTGCTCCGGACAGCGTGAAGTATCTCGTCCGCCAGCGTCGGAACAGCCTCCAGCGTCCCTTTTTCTCCTTGAGCTGACCCTCGATGACGGGAACTCCATCCGCAGCTAGGAAACCTACTGCGCGTTCAGGATGAGTGCAGAGGAAGCAGCCCCATGTCGCCTAAGTCCAAAGAAGAAAATGTTATTTTTACAGAAAAGTTTATGGAGGTATAAAGTTGGGGTAAAGTTGACTTCCACCATGCCAACTTTCCGCGCATCCAAATGGAGCCTCCAAGGTTTTTCTTAATTATTTTATTATTATTTATTTATTTAATTTGACAACATTGGTTAGTAAAGACTTATCAACTAAGGGTTAGTATTTATTAATTAGAATAATACAGTATCTATATTCATACCTGCCGCACGAGCAACCTGACAAAGTGTCTCAGTATTGGTGCATCGTGTTGTTCGGCTAGGGTTTTCAGAATACTGTTGCTGCTAGCCCTCATTCTGCCTAATAAGGATGCGGTCTTTTTCCTCATAATAGCACAGAAGTCTTCAGTTCGCGCTACAGCAAACATGCTAGACGCGCTGCAGAACCTGGGCAGCCTCAACAGCACCCTGAAGCCATTATTATATTGCACACGCAGAGCGTCTAGAACCCTCGGCGTATAGTTGACCCACAAACCGCCCATGTAGAACGCTAGACAATAAGCTTTAAACAGAGTTATTTTGACCTCGTTACTACGAGCGAATCTGTGAGCCAACATGTTGCATATGGCTGCTAGTGCCCTAATGCATGGCATCTCGTAGTTGACCTTGAGAGGTTGTGATTACTTAACCGGACTTTCCTTTGGCTGCCTTAAATGAACTCAAAGCCTCCAGCCAGGGGCAAATTTCGAGCTTGCAATGTCGTTTATCACCTAAATTCACACTTTTCTCACGGGAGAAACGGCTGACGGCAGACGGCTTTTTTTACGGGGGTCCTAAATTTGGCGCGAGGCGATACGTGTAATATGCACCGTTTTATTTTAGTTTTTTCGAACATGGTCCTATAGTCAAACTTGTTCATGATGATGGGTAGAACAAAATTTAAGAGGGCTGCCCTTAAATTTTCTCGAACACGTCGAAGAGCATAGCTGTAACAAGCGGGTGTGTACCTGTGTGGGCGGCAGCGCGGCTCCGTCGGTGCGGCGCGCCACCACCTCGAACACGTCGAAGAGCATAGCTGTAACAAGCGGGTGTGTACCTGTGTGGGCGGCAGCGCGGCTCCGTCGGTGCGGCGCGCCACCACCTCGAACACGTCGAAGAAGCCCGCCGCACGCAGCTCGTTCAGCAACATCTCCTGCTCCTGCGGCACACAGCAGACTCATGAGTGGCTAACATTATGTTTGGGCATGGTGGGAGCTTACTTTTGTCACGGTCTTTTGAAACAAGGAGTAATAGACGATAATAAATATAAAGACATTGTAAATATACTTAAAAGAGATAATTTTATGGCAATGAAATTTGTTGCACCGCTGGAAGTAGGAAAAAAACATTTTAAAGACAGATTTGTTGCTAACCTTAATAACAGTCGATATTACGTTGATACAGTGTTTTCACGGCCATTTAACTATAATTTGGATCACTGTCTAAATCACAGTAATATTTATTACAATAAGGTTGCAGCTACCAAAGGTAAAATAACTGAAATAAGGTTAGAAACTACCTCCCGATAAGTCAACTAGAACCTATGTGGTGCTGGTAAAGAACCCAAAATTAATATGGGAACCTACCTTGATCCCTGGGAAGGCGCCCGTAACAAGCGTGAGGAAAGTCTTGTTCTCACACTTGAGGATGTCCCAGCAGTGCTTCAGCGACGCCACGGTGGGGTCGCGCGACGACAGCGCCGCGTCGTGCCGCGCTTGCAGAGCTACGGACATACAATAATATGTTCTTAGATCATTGGCACACTTAGTTGGAACATAAATAATTATTAAGAGTACTGGGTTTTTAACTATAAAGGTGCAAGGTAGACTTTGGCCGACTGATGAAATTGACCATTAAGAACAATCTAGATGTCGATGTTGTTCTGCCAGGGTCGCGAGATAAGAGATACCATGACCCCGGCACATGGGCAACTGAAGGAACACGGGTGGGTTTTAGTCAATAAAAGTCTGACACGCCCTCCCGCTCCGCCTAGAGTGGGAGAAGTCATTTGATGATGTCCCATCCAAAAAAATAAAAAAAATGTTGATGTTGTTAGACAGTGTGGAACTCCTGGACCATTCATCTATCGATAATAGAATATCGATTTTTATGTGACACTCAATATCAATTAGTTCATGTACCGCAATATGGTTACATGTTGATAACATCTAAAACTAGTCCCGTGTGTTGCAAGACGTAATGAGTACCATCACCCCATTTCTTCCCGTGGGTGTCGTAAAATGCGACAAGGGACCTACTAGAGAATAGGCAGAAGCGTTCTCTATACATTTTTTCACCATACTGTGATCGCTAACCAGCCTGCCAAGCGTGGCGATTATGGCAAACCCACCCAAATTGGGGGCCTATGGCTAGCAGTGGACGTCTTTCGGTTGAAATGATGATGAATGAACCATTATTGACTTGTGGATAGTAAATAAGATAATAAATAAAATACAGTACCTAGAAACATGAGGTGTATCCATACGCGTGGTGCGCGAGTGCGCATGGAGAAGAGCGCGCGCGCGTACAGGCAGTGCGCGCCGCGCCGCCCGCACGCGAACTGTAGCCGCGCCAGCTTCTTGGAGCGACGCTCTGTTGAGGTCATTCGGATATGCTATACATAACGTAAATCAGCCTACTTTTGATTTAATTAAACTGTACCCATACAAAGTTATGAAACATCACCATTAGATTATTCATTTCATTTAAACTTCTACAAGCAATTTCCTATCCCAACTAGCAAAAAGATCGTATATGCAATTACTCTCACGACTGTGGATCGAAAAACACTCGCATGACAGATTCTATTATTTCAAAAAGCCGTAATAAAAACAGCTTTCTAGATTTCATTCAACGCTTTTTGGCTCTATGTTGAGTAAACGTGGATTCGACGAATTCATATCGCATTTACTCGATACTTGTATAAAGATATCTCTCAATCACCTTCATGCAACCATAAATCATATGACAGGTCTTCAAACCTAGCTTTTATAACACTATCTATCGACATTTAATTTTTACAGCCTTAATGTAGAGTTAACGCTGTTTTTTTCAACAAATTTGTATCTCAGTTACTGTAACAGCATGTAATATCATGTGATAGCTTTCTGCAAGGCTTTCATTCCACTTTACGATTGAAGTTGAGATAACGCTTTAAAATTACAAATCTATAACAGCCCCTAAGGCGCTCTTAACTTTATGAGAAAGCCATCATACAGCGTAATAGTGGTATGAAAGTTCAATATGTAAATAATATGTACACACGATTTCAACAATCAAAAGAAGAAGAGTGATCAAATATTATCAGCGCGGGTTCTGTAGTTAATATTCATGTTTCTACTGATTATGATATTCAAGAACTTGTTTGTGCATTGCATACATTGCATTACATCTTTGCCATTTATTTACCTTAAATCACAGAGAATATTGATCTGATGGTAACGAGGTATTGAGAATGACACGAGGAAAAAATAGAAGCCTATCTAAACCCACAGGTTACTTTTTGACATAAATTACTGTATATTCTTCTGGAGTATGAATTACAATATTATGTACTAATAACAATGATTCACATTTTGCGCTAAGGAACCCTGAACTAGCTGCAATGGCGATCCTAGAAGTCGTGAAATGGAAACATCAATTCTATTTCTCGGCTAAAAGCAGAGTAAATGCTAAGTGATAATAAGTGAGTTGCTATTAATGGCGAATAAATTGTAACTATTAAATTAATATAATTTGTGATTCGTTATTTAATAAGAAATCTTGCGGTCATGAAAATATTGACTAAATTGTAAGGAATATAGAGAATAAATTAAATTCCGCATATGAAAGTAAGACCTATGAGCTAACTTCAATAAGTCTCAAATTGTCATTATGGCTGTGAAATTGTATGGCATAATATGGTAAAATAATTTACTTATTATCATTTCTTTCCACAAACGGAACAGCAACGCGATTCGGTTTTAAGATAAATGAAACGGCCTATTAGTACTGCTTGGTTGCATTCACACGATCAAAGAGTTGAGAAAATGCAACCGCATTGCTATATTAATATTGTATAAGAGTCGAATGATCGGGTTTCTATCGATTTGGAAAGAGCTGTTGTGTGGAATAATGGCATAAAGATGTCTAATATAGAACTAGTAACATTCGAGTTGCGATTACTCTATATTCTTTCGACTATTTAGCTATGAAGACGATAATCTTACGATATTTACATCCCTTAAAGCAGAGAAATCTGCGCCTAAATCGCGTTGAGAGAGCGTGCACAGAGCATTTATTCGACATTTAGAAGATCCGTCTCACCACCTATAGCTGAAATAGAAACGTGCTGCTGATTTTTTTAACGATACGTTTTGCTAGTTGAGACACTATCGAGTCAGCCAAACGACTGACAAGATAGTTTACTATCCAGTCAGGATGTTCGTTTTCTACCCTCGTTTTGTTGATTTGTCTGTTAATCGAACTCAAAATTCGTTCAATAATGAAAAATGTATTCATATTAACATTCATATCTTTATTTGCATTCTGTAGAATGTTGTTTTAAGATTGTGTTTTAAAATTGTTATAAGTTCTTTCAATGGCTTTAAGCTAAGGTACAATTACAGCCCCTGTAGTAGGGCACAGCAAAAAGTATAAAAATAATTCTAATAACAAAAAATCAAATTACAATTAACAATATTTAAATAAAAGAACAATTCCTGAATCGGTTTATGAATTACAAATACTGTGACCTAAAACTAAGCTAGTAATATTCTGGCATTTCTAGATTCGTGGATCTATCAGTCGTTATGGGTCGTCACAAGCTGGATAGTAGGAAGTAAGATAGGCAGTCGCTTCATGTATAATACTGGTATTCAATTGAAACTGGTTAGACTGGAAGCTGACCCATAGTTCAGAAAAGGTAAGACAGATGATGATGATGATTCAGGTAATTCTAGCAATTAATAAATCACTCACCCTCAATAGTACACTTGGCAGGCGGCGGCAACCTCAGCGACACGTTATCCATATACGCCTTGATCTTGTCCAGGTGCTTCTCGCAGAAGTGCTGCACGGTATCCCGCATCGGATACGGCTCGAACACGCTGATCCGATGGTTGGACGACGTGTTATTATTACCGTTATTCGTATTTATCATCGTCACACTCGTATTATTAGCACGTCGTGACGTCACCGTCACCGGTCCGGATATTGATATCGGGTTGGTCGGACTGACCGGTATCGGTCCGGAGCCTGGCGTGTTGGATGTCACGACAGATACCGTGCCTAGTGCCGTGTTGGAGTGTTGGATGGACACGGCTGATGTGATCGGTGTGAGTCCGTCCGATGACTTGCCGGAGGTGAGCGGGTTGACGGATATTGATTGAGCTGCTAGAGGCGGCCCGGATATTATTGTTTGGTTGTTCTGGAATAAAGATGACATTTTTAAATCTAAATATCGATATCGTTAGTGTCGACTCACTATCCTATAGTGAGTAGTGCGGCAGGTCTAGACGGAGATGGCGGGATAAGCTGGACTTCTTTAATAAATATTGGTTCCTGGCAGTATCTAGATAGAGAGGGGTGGCAAAATAGTAGAAACGCTTTGCCCAGCAGTGACACTATAATGGGTAATAATAAATCTCCTCGGTTTTGAACTCCATTAAAGTCGGCTAAAATCCAGAGGTCCGTTGAATTATTTAACGCAAAATTAAAACATTGCGGCCGTGAAAAAGTTAACATTAGTGTCATTTTATGTTTTCGATGCGTGCAGATGTCGAAAATAAAGTCAAATTTAGAATCTAAGTTTGTTTTATCTCCAAAAGTTCGTCCGCAATAGGGAATTATTTTAGTAACGAACAAATTGTGGCAAAGGGAGAAAGATGAATTTGGGGATGCTAACTTACAGTACAAGTGTTAGCTCCAATAAGTATGTTGTGGTGGTGATGCGAGCGCGGCGTGGGTCTCAGCACGCGCGGCGGGGAGATGTTAACTTACAGTACAAGTGTTAGCTCCAATAAGTATGTTGTGGTGGTGATGCGAGCGCGGCGTGGGTCTCAGCACGCGCGGCGGGGAGATGTTAACTTACAGTACAAGTGTTAGCTCCAATAAGTATGTTGTGGTGGTGATGCGAGCGCGGCGTGGGTCTCAGCACGCGCGGCGGGGAGATGTTAACTTACAGTACAAGTGTTAGCTCCAATAAGTATGTTGTGGTGGTGATGCGAGCGCGGCGTGGGTCTCAGCACGCGCGGCGGGGAGATGTTAACTTACAGTACAAGTGTTAGCTCCAATAAGTATGTTGTGGTGGTGATGCGAGCGCGGCGTGGGTCTCAGCACGCGCGGCGGGGAGATGTTAACTTACAGTACAAGTGTTAGCTCCAATAAGTATGTTGTGGTGGTGATGCGAGCGCGGCGTGGGTCTCAGCACGCGCGGCGGGGAGATGTTAACTTACAGTACAAGTGTTAGCTCCAATAAGTATGTTGTGGTGGTGATGCGAGCGCGGCGTGGGTCTCAGCACGCGCGGCGGGGAGATGTTAACTTACAGTACAAGTGTTAGCTCCAATAAGTATGTTGTGGTGGTGATGCGAGCGCGGCGTGGGTCTCAGCACGCGCGGCGGGGAGATGTTAACTTACAGTACAAGTGTTAGCTCCAATAAGTATGTTGTGGTGGTGATGCGAGCGCGGCGTGGGTCTCAGCACGCGCGGCGGGGAGATGTTAACTTACAGTACAAGTGTTAGCTCCAATAAGTATGTTGTGGTGGTGATGCGAGCGCGGCGTGGGTCTCAGCACGCGCGGCGGGGAGATGTTAACTTACAGTACAAGTGTTAGCTCCAATAAGTATGTTGTGGTGGTGATGCGAGCGCGGCGTGGGTCTCAGCACGCGCGGCGGGGAGATGTTAACTTACAGTACAAGTGTTAGCTCCAATAAGTATGTTGTGGTGGTGATGCGAGCGCGGCGTGGGTCTCAGCACGCGCGGCGGGGAGATGTTAACTTACAGTACAAGTGTTAGCTCCAATAAGTATGTTGTGGTGGTGATGCGAGCGCGGCGTGGGTCTCAGCACGCGCGGCGGGGAGATGTTAACTTACAGTACAAGTGTTAGCTCCAATAAGTATGTTGTGGTGGTGATGCGAGCGCGGCGTGGGTCTCAGCACGCGCGGCGGGGAGATGTTAACTTACAGTACAAGTGTTAGCTCCAATAAGTATGTTGTGGTGGTGATGCGAGCGCGGCGTGGGTCTCAGCACGCGCGGCGGGGAGATGTTAACTTACAGTACAAGTGTTAGCTCCAATAAGTATGTTGTGGTGGTGATGCGAGCGCGGCGTGGGTCTCAGCACGCGCGGCGGGGAGATGTTAACTTACAGTACAAGTGTTAGCTCCAATAAGTATGTTGTGGTGGTGATGCGAGCGCGGCGTGGGTCTCAGCACGCGCGGCGGGGAGATGTTAACTTACAGTACAAGTGTTAGCTCCAATAAGTATGTTGTGGTGGTGATGCGAGCGCGGCGTGGGTCTCAGCACGCGCGGCGGGGAGATGTTAACTTACAGTACAAGTGTTAGCTCCAATAAGTATGTTGTGGTGGTGATGCGAGCGCGGCGTGGGTCTCAGCACGCGCGGCGGGGAGATGCTCGTGACTGTGATTGCGCCGCTGGACTTGCCCACCACGCCGCTGGATGAAGAAGACGGCTTGCTGTTTGATACTGTGCGTGAAAAATGTACAGATAAATGATGAATGATTTTATTTCTGAATGAAGGATTGCGCAGTCGTTACGCGAAGCCCGAAAGTCTGACAACCAGTCTTACCAAGGCCTATCGAATTACCCAAAAATTGGGTTGTGGAGGTCAGATAGGCAGTCGCTCAATGTTAAATACTGGTACTCAGTTGCATCCGGTTAGACTGGAAGCCGACTCCAACATATTTGGGAAAAAGGCTAGGTTGATGATGATGTAGGTTTGTGTAACCACTTTTACATGTCAGTCATATTTTGAAAACTAGATGGGGTTGGCGGCGTTTCCTAACTGACTATTCTGAGTATTAAGCGGGAAACAAACTCAGAGGTCTCTTTCAAAGTCCGGACATAATCTTGGTCAGATCAAGTGAGGACCATGCAGATCGGTGTCTAAAATAGTCTTTTGAGGAAAGAACCACACAAATTGAGTGGATCTGTCCAGATACTGCACGCATTTGTCAATAGACGCGCAGCTCAACTCAAAACTTATTTAATAATAATATTCTGCAAACATACTTCAACTTTAAACACGTTTTCAATGTCTCCTGAATTACTCTTGAGTATGCATCATTTTATATTACCTGTATTAGTGGTCCCGTTTGGCGGTGTGTTGATTTGCTGGGAGGAAGACAATCGCGTCATACTCTTGTGTAGGCCGCCCACTGAACCACCTGGTAATAAAATAGATACAAAAAAAAGACATTAAGTACACATCATCAATTGCAATCTGACTATTCAGCAATTTTTCCAATAAATTACAATTCTATGTATTGCCACACACATTGATAAACCTATTACTGCAGACAAACCCGTTTTTTATTAATTGTTGGAGAAAATTCAGAGCCGTGTCGGGTTTTAAGAAATGTCCTCCTCTGTAATGTGTGACGTCTCACCTGCCACGTTGAGCCTGGTCATGCTGCGGTGCGGCGCGGGCCCGGGGTGCAGGCGGCCCGTACTGCGCGAGTCTCCCAGCTTGTTGCGCCGCGCGTACCCGCCTGTCGTCCTGTATAATGTGTGACGTCTCACCTGCCACGTTGAGCCTGGTCATGCTGCGGTGCGGCGCGGGCCCGGGGTGCAGGCGGCCCGTACTGCGCGAGTCTCCCAGCTTGTTGCGCCGCGCGTACCCGCCTGTCGTCCTGTATAATGTGTGACGTCTCACCTGCCACGTTGAGCCTGGTCATGCTGCGGTGCGGCGCGGGCCCGGGGTGCAGGCGGCCCGTACTGCGCGAGTCTCCCAGCTTGTTGCGCCGCGCGTACCCGCCTGTCGTCCTGTATAATGTGTGACGTCTCACCTGCCACGTTGAGCCTGGTCATGCTGCGGTGCGGCGCGGGCCCGGGGTGCAGGCGGCCCGTACTGCGCGAGTCTCCCAGCTTGTTGCGCCGCGCGTACCCGCCTGTCGTCCTGTATAATGTGTGACGTCTCACCTGCCACGTTGAGCCTGGTCATGCTGCGGTGCGGCGCGGGCCCGGGGTGCAGGCGGCCCGTACTGCGCGAGTCTCCCAGCTTGTTGCGCCGCGCGTACCCGCCTGTCGTCCTGTATAATGTGTGACGTCTCACCTGCCACGTTGAGCCTGGTCATGCTGCGGTGCGGCGCGGGCCCGGGGTGCAGGCGGCCCGTACTGCGCGAGTCTCCCAGCTTGGCGCGCCGCGCGTACCCGCCTGTCGCTGTAGTACTGCCGCCCGCGCTCCCCGCACCCCCCGCACCACTCGTACTACTGCCTGCAGAATGTGGAGGAAATATATACGTAGGTAAACAACGTCGCTATTATCAAGTAGCAGGTACTACACGAACGATTATCCGTAGACGCTACCGCCATCTATTTTCGAATATCAGAATTATCTTTCTGGTACTATCTGTAAACTTCCCCGCTACTGTGAACTGTAGCAAAGAATCGCGAGTATTCCGGAATGATCAGCTCGGTATATACATAAGTAGCGGATTGTTGAACTGAGAAGAGAGTTCGGTTACGAACACGATACAGTGAACTACAAGCGCTACAAGTGATTCTGATTGACGTTTCTGATTACTGCGGTATTTGTGTTGATTCTATTAAACTGTTTTTATGTGTTTTAGTAAAATTGGTTTAAATTTATGTATCCCGAACCCCAGCTCGTAAAAATATTATAAAAAGAGAAAATATTGTTTTTTACGCCTTCACGCTGAGACGGCTGAACGGATTTGGATGTCATTTGGCACATGTGCAGACCATGACCTGGATTAGGGCGTAGGAAACTTTTCATCCCAATATTCCCAAGGCATCAAGACTTATGCGGGTGAAACCGCGCGGCGAAACTAGTAATTCATAAGTAGAGAACGGATTACATGCAACATCATATAATGGTCTTAATTAGGGCTTTCAGTCTCGATACATTTTTGAGTCCCAGGAAAAAAAATCAAGAGTCGACGGGGTCTCGAAAATCCCGGGAAAAACGAGACTTTCGAGACTATTTTAAAAGTAGGTTTCATATTACTCAAATATCTTATTTTCAGTCGAAACAAGAAAGTACCAGTGGCGCAGGTAACTAATAAGCCGATTCCTGTCGGCTGCCATTACGAAGTTATGACAGTCAGTAGTTCTCAGCAGTGTTTAATAATCACACTGAATGTATTTAATCTTAAACCATAAAATTAAAGTATTACAAAACCCCAACCTACATAAAACAATATTTGTCTTTATATTCCAACGAAAACAAATCATTTAAAGTGCGCGCGAATCTTCCGCGCCACCGCGCGCAAACATTTTGCTCCATTATAACTCGCCGTCTACACCGGCTTATGAACACATCAATTTCTATACAAAATAATCTCGTCATGACGTCACTTCAGGTCACGTGCCACGCATTTTTTTGAGGCCTAGGGAAGCCAGAATAAGTCGAGTTATGAACGCGTTAGACACAGTAGGAATATCGGTCTATTCGTTGAATTCCGTACGCATTCGGGATGCGTCGAGTGGCCGAAGGTCGCTCGACGCACGGACAATAATTTTGTCATTTTAAATGTTTGTTGACCATTGACGTAAATAGAAATATAAATAACCTTATAACCTTTTATTTTGTTGATACTTGTAGTTAATTAGCATTTATTTCGTTGTATTCATATAAGTTATTAGTGTAGTATTAGTGTAACAATTAGAATTTAATAATTGTGAGTTTGTTGTGAAATTGTGCGTTCGCAATTAGGGATTTATGGTAAGTCAATAGATTAGCAAGTTGAAATTACTTTTTAAGAGTAGATTTGAAAAGTAGTAGGATGGCGGCATTAATAGATCTAGCCATTTTTTCTATAGAAAAACATTTATTGCTAAAATTAAGAATCATCCAGGCTTTTATGATAATGTCTTAGCGCACTTTGTACTAAAGAATAGACGAATAGCTTTAGAGTATAAGTAGTATTTTAAGTAGAATAAGTCAGTAGTCTTGTAGTTAAGTAGTTTTTTCTAGTAGACATCATACGTCAACGTCATCACACTGATCACACCACAAACAGCTTTTTTCAAAGCCACTTTTCTTATACTTGCAAGACACTGTTTCAATCACCAGTGCTCACACGTATACTAAAGGTGGACTGAAGACATCTGCTTATAAAAGACTGAAGCCAGGAAGTCAGTCACAGATTTTAACACTTTGACAGCCGAAGATTTTAAAACGCGGATTCCATGGTTCGCCGGCGATTTTCGCCGATATTGCAACATTTATAAAATGAGAACTATCAATGATAAATCTATAATTATTTTTTTATTTATACTATTGACTTGTTTATTTCTAGGATAAAAATAAAAAACAGACGTAAATTAGTTTTTTTTATTTAAAAATGTAGAATAAAAAAAGAGGTTTTATGGAAAAAAAAAAAAGTCGAACATGGACTTTTGCGTGTTCAAGTCGTGTAATTTTTGCGTGTGTGAAACATTTTGAAGCAAGGATGGTAGCATAAAGGCACGTTGCAGTCTGGGCAGTAAAATATGGTTTCTTTGCGTCCTCGTTTGCCAGTGTTTTCTTAGAAATGTCTGCACAAACTTTACAGACTCTTGCCACCTTCTCTTTTTTATCAATGCACGCCAAACACGGACTACGCACGTCGTTTTAAAACAAACACTAAGAAAGTCAGTCACGTACTGAGAACGTGATCAGCGTCACAGTACAATCAACCTGGGACGTACTCAGCACGTGATCGGCTGTGAAAGTGTTAAGTAACTGGACTACGTGCGCCACGTCCGGTCTAGGTAAGCATTTTTTTTGCTCCGGCTTACCTCTCTAATAAAATCAGCCTTCGCCACTGGAAAGTACGTACGTAGTTTTCAAGCATGTTATTAGAGATGCCGATAGTCACAACTTAGAAAGGCCCTGAGCCTTATTGGGACTGGGGTGGTCATGCCCAACTAGCACAAAACTGTTGCTTAAGAGCTTTGGAGCTAATCCGATTATTCCCAAAGGCGCCAAGCTCAAGCGCTACAGCGTGCACTGCAGACCTTATGCAGCGGCTTTGCAGCCAAAGGGGCACAACTTTTTGCAACCTACAGTTCCATTAGAACTTCATAATAGTGGCATAAAAGCGCTACAGGAGCTGCAACTAATCATTAATACCACACTAAAGCTCTTGTGGCGCTTATTGAATGAATGACATGTTTAACTGAACGAATAACGAATCACTGATCATTCACCTTGTCTCTCATTTATTAAATACATCTGTTGTTCCTGAGTCAGACATTACTGAATACAAATAAGTAATAAGTGAAGTGAAGGTAAGTGTTTTTGAGCTATATTTTGTATTATATGCAAGTGGCTAAAAACGCAGATCAGTTTATCGTGCATATAGTTGATATTATTGGAGTATTTTTAACGCGCCTCAATAATTACCTCAGAATATCGAAAAATATGTAAAATATTATTAAATAAATATTATTATATCACATACCTACACGATATGGAAATTACATACTTGACTACATTTGTATTTAGTAAGTTGCTGGGTCTATATTTAGTTATAATTTACTACAAATTGTGATAGAAACCTATAAATTACTCAAGTAATGATAAATAATTGTCTTGTAAACATGTCGTCTATGAGAAGCAGCTTTAATTTGCAACTTCAACCTTAATACTTCCTCTTTGCGCGTCAAAGCGTTAAGTTTCACTCTTCTCAAGGTCCAAGTAATACCTGTACCACTAATACAGTTCAAGTCTTTACAATCACTTTTATTTCGTACTTACTGCAGATGTCCAACCACACTAACGGTTATTTGTTTAGAGATCCGTAGAACTCGTTGAAAACCCTAAAATACGATGATCGTTTGTAGCTGCTTCTATATTTTTCGCTCTTTCAATTGTTGAACACTTACTATGTCTTACCATGTTTTTAGAATGCCTTTCAAAATAATACAAACTTATAATGAACAACAAAATAAACAAGAACTTTCCATCTAAGTGGGAAAATGGAAATAAGTGGAAATATGAATCACAAGTTACTAAATTAAATGATGCTATGGTATGAAGAAAACACCTGATAATAACCGATTTTGTTTAAAACCTATACAAAATATCGAAGAACTATCCAATTTAGAGGCAATATTCAATGACGGCAAGATGAAAGAGGACTATAAAATTAAATATGGTATCGTGTGCCAACCAGGAAAAGCTGAAAACTGCGCGTATCAACTAGTTGAGCTCTGGCAGAAGAATCGCATATAAAGCATCTCAATGACACTGTTTTTTTTTTTTCTATTTCGTATGTTAATGCCATCGTGAAGCATACTGTCCATTTCTTCAATAAAAACTTTTAAAAATTCATGCAAATCTGTTGGTTTAGCTGAACCTAGATAATTTCCACAAATAAAATAGGACTTAAGTGAGGCATTTCAAAAATACTGCACAATACAGGCCAAAATTGTTGTTTGGAGCTTTTGTAAATAGGTACTCCGGGTATGTTTACTAAAATCGATATATGTTCCAGTATAACTTTAAAATTTTCTAAACTTTTTATAATACTATTTTACAAGTTATTGTGCCAGTATTCACCTGGATTGACGAAGTTTATTATAATTTCTCTTGGTGTACCGAGTAGTGAGCGTGGATCTCTGGGCATAGCGTTAGGAGTAGTTTGGTTTAAAATTTGAAATAAGTCTTTTAAAGCTACATGACTATATTTGTGTTTCAGCGCCCAAATTCGTAATTCCTCGCGATAGCTCCATTTTCTTTCACATTCGACATACTCATAGTTTATATTCAGTGTCGTTGTCCAAGTCCAGTCTAGAAGAAAAAGCAAAAAAATACACAAGGAAGGTTATTTTACTTTATTTTTATAATATGCCACACCAAGCTATAACTTACTTTTCCTCTGTAACTGGTCCGTTATCAGCAATTGAGAAAACCAAATCTACGGGACCCTGTCTATTACTCTTATCTACTTATTAGTAAAACAGTCGATCAAATTCTTACTTAAGTCTGCACAAAAGTACAAATCACTTCTGCAATGAAACTATCGGTGGCAGAACAGTGATAAATATATCTTTTATACAGTTCCGTTAAAAAGTCTGCAATTAATGTCTTTATGCAGTTCCGAAGCGTACAGCAGCGGCAGTAGAAGCTTTTTTGCAGCTTTAAGCTTTAACATAATGTTTTAAATCTCTTTTAAAGCTATAGACGGCAAATGGGTTGTAAAATGAATTCTTTTAAAACCTAGAGTGGTATTTGGTTCAGTTTCTGCTACCCCTAGTGATATTTACAGCTATGAGCAGTTACGGAAGCAATAGTAGCACTTAAAACCACTTTCTGAACCCCTAAAGCGCTACAGTACAGCTAAAAGTTGCAAAATAGGCTGCTATTTCCACTAATGTGCTAGTTGGGTGTCTACCGCATATCAGATGACAAACGGGCTTAGAGAACCACCGATTGGGACCCACTAAACACACGACGCTATCGTCACAGGCCGAGACGAAGATAGTGACACGAACTTGACTTGTACCGTAACGACTGATCAGCCGTAGCACTAGTAAATAACTGTGTCGTCTATTTGGATTGACAGATATTTAGTGAAGTATCCGCTGTTAAAAGAGTAGCAAAATCATAAAATCGAAATATTTTAATACGAAGCGCACGGAACGATCTCCGGCCGCCTTAGTGGGAAGTCTACAGGCAACAGACTTGGGGAGTTTGTTGTCTGAACAGTGAACGGCCCGAGACGGTGGCGCGCCTTGTGCCCCGCGTTCCTTTCCCTAGAAAAATTGGTGACGGGATCCGAGTGAATTGCGGGCTAACACCTGGCCGAGGGGGCGTGATGAAATGCGTAAGCACTTCAGTACCCTGGCTCATGGTAGTAGCAGAACACCGTGTGGTTTTAGTGAGAGTCTGCCAGATCCCTCCACCCACTCCAGGGTGGAAGGCATCCAAACGATAAAAAATGGCGGTTCGCCTACACAGTTTCTAAAGTGATATCTCTTGATATCAAGTGAATTCGAAATTGCTTTTACTGTCGTATACTCTGATTCAGTGAACTCCATATCTTTATCTTAGGAAATCGTTCAAGCGTTTCAACTTAACTGGACCACTTCGTATTACAATCAATAATTAATTTAAGTACTTTCTCTTATTAATTCAAGTGTGGAACTCTTCCTCTTCGAATTGCCTTTAGTTGTTTGTACTAATAACGTCGCACTTCACATACTTTGCACTCGTAGTATGTAGATAATTTATTGAAATCCATGTCATTGAACCAGGGCTGTAGCTAGACTCGAATTTGAGGTAGGGCAGCATTGGCTACAGGTGGGCGGAAGTAAAAAATATATCATAATTGATCTGCTCTGAAGCACGGGGTCCTAAATCAATCAACATTACCTCTAGGTCAGTATTAAGGGCAGCTATTAAATCCTCAATGATGAAGAACAAGCGAACAAGACGGTTGAAATTTTTCTCTGCATCGGCGGCATATTATAATTAAATTGACCCATTGCTTCATGTGATGGCTCTTCAAATGCCATCTATACACAGAGAAAAGAATTATTATAATATGAAATGAATGTCCCAAACTATGGTATGTTCGGAAAAGTTTAGATACCTATTACTACAATTTTTTATCTAAAACTTTATAGTTGCCAATCCAATTCTAATAGGTTATCTTCGTTTTTGGTATTTTTAAGGTAGGGCATTGTGATTTCAAGGTAGGGCATTGCTCCACAATGCCCCCCCCCTCCCCCCCCCCCTAGCTACGGCCCTGCATTGAACAAAGATATTCAATCTTCACAGATTGTATTAAACTCTAAGCTAAACTGTTGGTTTAATAGACTATTTAATAATGTTATGTCAATTATGAGACTAAAGTCTCGAATGTCTCGTTATTCCCGAGACCAAATCTATTAGTCTCGAGTCTCGAAAATACCATAAAATCGTCGAGACTCTCGAAATTTTCGAGACCAAAATTCCCGGGATGAAAACCCTAGTCTTAATATGCGTCATAAAAGCTTGAAAGATGCAACACAATCGTAAGAAGTGCTTGAAAATGTATCAAGCATTGTTCGAATGCTTGGTAATAAGATTGTGCCTTTTTTCTCGACTTAAAGACAGAAAATTATAGAAAACATGCTGAAATACGCACGATCAGTAGATTTTAGGTACAATAAGTAATAACCTGCAAAAAAACCGTAATATGCAAACATTCATCATTTCATCATCATTTCAGCCGTAAGACGTCCACTGCTGGACTTAGGCAAAAATTCATTTGCATAAAATTCAGTCTCTTTTCACAAGTAACATGGAACGACATTCTAATAAAAAGAAGATATTACTCAAAAGTAACGAGTACAAACCTGTAGTACTGCCAGCGGCACTGCTGGCCACGCCCCCCGGCGCGGCGCTGGCCCCGCCCCCCGGCGCGTGCGCACCGCCCAGGCGCACGATGGTGACGCCTGTTGACGTTCGGTTCACTTCGTTCTGGCTCGAGCCGGATTTTGGACGGTTGCTGCTGTAGATGGAACAAGAAAAGATTGTTCCTTATTTTATCGAGCATATTTTCTATATAAATAAATCTAAATGCTGGTCGACAGTTTCCCAACTAATCCATCCATTTTTTCTGAACAGCTGGACGCCTTTATCAGGACGTGCCAGGTGCCCAATGGCATTCCCTTAAGAAAAGGGATGAACTTCCACAAAAACATATATCTTCTTTTTAAATAAATACAATGTTAAGGTTAAAGTGTCATGTTGAACTGGGTTACCTGGTGTTAGCCCTGACTGCTGTGAGCAGCTTGTCAGTAAACAGCGCGGGGAAGGCGCTACACAATGACGTGGCGTCCCTCAGTAGCGCGGCCTGTTGAGCACGCTCCGCATTCGACAGCCGCTCCAGGACGAAGTTCAACGCCTCTTGGGCGCGATCCTGTTGAATGTTGTGTTAGACTGTGATGGTATTCGATTTGCAATTTGATCGCCATTTTTTTATTATCTGGCGGAATTTCACAGACTCACAGCGAGCCGTGCTCTACTACTAGTGTCACGGGGTGTGAGGGTTGCTACACTGTGACATACATACATACCCTGCCAGTATAGCCCAGCTGCGTGAATATGTTAGCGACGAGCGTGACGGCGTGCGGCGTGGCGTGCGGCGGCCGGGCGGCGCGCTTCACTAGCGAGCCGTGTTCTACTACTAGTGTCACGCGGTGCGAGGGTTGCTACACTGTGACATACATACATACCCTGCCAGTATAGCCCAGCTGCGTGAGTATGTTAGCGACGAGCGTGACGGCGTGCGGCGTGGCGTGCGGCGGCCGGGCGGCGCGCTTCACTAGCGAGCCGTGTTCTACTACTAGTGTCACGCGGTGCGAGGGTTGCTACACTGTGACATACATACATACCCTGCCAGTATAGCCCAGCTGCGTGAGTATGTTAGCGACGAGCGTGACGGCGTGCGGCGTGGCGTGCGGCGGCCGGGCGGCGCGCTTCACTAGCGAGCCGTGTTCTACTACTAGTGTCACGCGGTGCGAGGGTTGCTACACTGTGACATACATACATACCCTGCCAGTATAGCCCAGCTGCGTGAGTATGTTAGCGACGAGCGTGACGGCGTGCGGCGTGGCGTGCGGCGGCCGGGCGGCGCGCTTCACTAGCGAGCCGTGTTCTACTACTAGTGTCACGCGGTGCGAGGGTTGCTACACTGTGACATACATACATACCCTGCCAGTATAGCCCAGCTGCGTGAGTATGTTAGCGACGAGCGTGACGGCGTGCGGCGTGGCGTGCGGCGGCCGGGCGGCGCGCTTCACTAGCGAGCCGTGTTCTACTACTAGTGTCACGCGGGTTCGGCTTAGGCACGCTATCACCTGCACAATATACATACATTTACTACACTTATAAGGAAGAAGCAATAATTAAAGAATCGGATTCTCTGCCAAAAACGTATTAAGGTCAATTTAATTGCTGACGCTTTTTATTAGGACTTCTCTTACAACACAAATTCAGTAACACTAACCTGCAGTATATCAACACACATGCATCCAGGATCGTTCTGACTGGCGGTATTTGGACACAAGTACGACAGTAGCTGCGGCACACATGTCTTCAACGAGTCAGGCTTGCGAGCCGCTATGTGCTCGAACAGTGCGAATAGAGAGCTCTTCTCTACGGGTTCTGCGTGGGGCAGGAGGGATACGAGCGCTGGGGCGTGCCCCTCGAGAGGCTCTGGAGATACCTCGTAGAGGTTGGTCAGGATCCGACAGAGAGGGTAGTTACCTAGACATAACAGACATTCTCAAAACTTTTTCATACTACAGAAAACGGTACAAAGTGCATTTGGCTAACATTTTCCACTACACTAAATGTTTTTATAGTCTCCGACCACTTCTTATCGATCTTCTCACCTGACATAATAGAATCCATAATAGTCTGCACATGTGGCTTCAACAGCACTGCATGATGGACAGCCGCGAGTGAAAGGTACCGCGCCATGTGCCGCGATATCTCGCGGTTGCCCTTATGCAGGAACTGCACTGCGATCGGTAGGAACAGCTCCATGACGCTCTTGTTGGCGTAGTTCTCCTTGTCGGATTGGAGCGGGAATGATACCTGGAGGAGACGATGAGTGGAAAAGATAGAATAAAATACAGGATATATAAATACTAGTTCAGTGTGAAAAAAAAAGAAACACATTGTTAAAAAAAAAAAAACATTTTATTTAATACGTTAACTTTATTCTGAGGTAGTTTGTTTGAATTTTATTTGCATATTTTTCCTATAACCTGTTACATTTAACATTCACATTGCATGTGGCAAAAAAGATAACTGAAATCTAAAAGTATAATTATATACATGAATATGGATACATCTCATGCATTTTAAATAGCATATCTTACCAAAACAATGCATGCTATAATGTCAGAAGCAATCTTAGCATGAGGTGGATCATCATCCCGGAGGTGACCGGTAGGCATCAGGTTGTGGTGCAAACAGGACTCCAGCAGAGCCACAAGGGCTCCACAGTATTTGTCCAGGGTACTTGTCTCTTTCACACATGATGTCACTCTTGCAACACATATTTCTATCAGAGCCTGGTCTCGGTCATTCCGACAATAGTCGGTCCGTGAAGAAATCTCTGTTACTTGTTTCAACTGCAACAAACATGTATATTTTTATTTACCTAACATAAAATCACACTTGTGTTCTCTCCTGGTTAGCAAAAGAGGCAGAGGCAGAGATGTACCTGTAGTAAACCCGCATTTTGCCAGCTATGTTTAAATATAATAGGGAGCAAACCTTTTGCCATCAACCAAATACAAATCTGGAGTTGGGACTGGTACTGAGAAACTCCTTATGTAAATACCCAATAAAGCTGGGAATCAAACCCAGGACCTTATTCTCAGTAGTAGTGCTTGTGACCAATAGACCAACCAGGTCATCAGCAGAGGTCGGAATTAGGTAGAGTTATTTATGTACTTACACTGATTTCATACAACGAAAGAATAAAGTGGACATGCCCCAAACCCCAAGATTAATTTTGAATAGCAGAAAAATCCCGTAATCTATTTATAAAAAAGGCGAAGTGTGAATTGAATTGAATAAGTCTGAGAATTTGCTTAAGACTATTAATAATTTGTATTGTGAATTTAATACCAATAAAAAATTTATGTTAATTATCTCGGTCTTATCTATCTTTGAGGTTTTTATTATTATTTCTTTGTAATATTGTTGGTCACACGGGATTGTCTATTAGAAATCACGGGAAGATCCATATTAATATCAACATTTCGATGCAAGTACATAAATAACTCTACCTAATTCGGACCCCTGGTCATCAGTCAAGATTTTTATTTATATTATGTACAATATTATCTTATCCTCAGTGACGTACATCTATGATTTACAACAAATGCACTGTCATGATAAGATTATCTAAACAATATTGGTTGTATCTATAAATACATTGGATCTGATTCAATAGTGACCCAGTATTATAAAATACTCAACTACTTACTACTTCAATCTTCACACAGAATTCCTCATTTAGGATTAATTATTATAAAACAATCACAATTAATTGTATTATTGATTGCCTGTTATAAATAATATTACTTGATAAATCTAAAAGCTACAGGAAAATTATTATTGCAAGGAATAAGACTATAGTCAACAACAATTATTATTTTATTATTGAACATATTATACTCGGAATTTATGATTCATAATTATTATTATTCAAGTGGTAGTCACTACCTTGGCTGATACTTGTTTACCCAACTAGGGATTTAATATTGCACTTTGTAGGTGTGGCTCAGCTGTAATTTACATACTTTTCTCATTCTTGCCAGCGAACAGGCAGTATCAGTTCTATGTACTTAGCGCTAAGACTCACCACTTCGTTGAGGTCGTCAACTATATCCGCGTCTGGGATCGCGAAGATGTCGCCGGCGCGGGTGAGGTCCCGCTCCGTCAGCACATGCTTCAGTAGCTCGTGCATCGCACGGCCGCCCCCTGCGCCTGCGCCTCGACGCACCTTCACCGCACCGTAAACAACATTCACCTACAACGGCCCATCAATGGACACATCAACAGCCACCGCTACACAACCATCTTATCACCATTATACAACAAACGTAACACGTATAACTGGTTTTTGACGTCCCATAACTCACTAGAAAGCTATACGAATATATAAAAATAAAATAAATTGAGCGAAACACCGAAATAAGTGGTCTTTTGATGCAATGCAGTGCAGCAGGCGAAGTACGTTTCGTTTCGTTCGGAAATATGATTGTCAATCAGTCAATGAACTTCAATGGGTTATATTTAGGTTCATTGGAATTTTGGTGATTCGAAACATTGGCTTTTGAACAAACAAAATGAACACGCAGGCAACTAAAATATTATAAGGGTTTTCAGTTAGGCTGTAATACTGTCGATAAACGATAAACTTTTTAGACTATTTTATCAACATTCTCTTACCATTTTCCCAATTTGTTTGGGGCATGTGCAACATGTCTTTTTTTAGTATGTACTTCTTTATTAACCGTCATCTCGGTCATCACTCTCTTTCTAGCCATATTAACTTCAAAGGAGGGTAACATTTCCATAAAATGAATAAAATTGACTTGGAAGGTCACACGCCTCTGGTGTGGGACGCAACCTGTGTGAACACCCTTGCGCCATCTCATGTTCCTGTCTCAAGCGACGCAAATACTGTAATCTTATAGGCAACTACTGTTTTGAGCCGTTTGGGGTTGAAACCCTCGAGTCATGGTGCCTGATCGCGTGTCTCCTATTTAAGGAAATTTCTCATCGACTGGTTGAGAATGTTCACACTAGAGGGCTGGGTCATTCTTTGGCCAAAGAATTAGCACTGCCATTCATTGTGGCAATGCTGCCAGTCTTCCACGTTTCCGGATGACAGCGATTCGGACGAGTAATTCGACGCCTAAGTGTCTTTTTGTTTTTGTATTTATTTGTATAGTTAGTAATTTGTTCCACTTTAGTAAAAAAGTGAGTAACTTGAAAGGTTTCATCTATGATTGTGATCCCTACTATGAGAATGTAAAGATGAGCTAGACAACTGGAGCATCCTGACTTGGATCCGGTTTTTTCGAAGTGTAAGCCTAGTGAGCTCAAAAATTAAAGCATTGGAGTGGGATAGGTTGTTATTTTTTTATCTTCATTTGAAATAATTACAAGGTTCGCATTTTGTAGATTTTTCGTGCGATGAGATGTCAGCTTAGCTGGAAATGTATGGCTTGATTTGAAGCCATGCATACGCTACAATATTTATAGTACACAGTGATGATTATCACGAAATCGGAGCTGCAGTGCCTTGCAAGAGAGACAAGTGATTGTGAATGCACAATTCAGCTTTTTTCTTATCAAGACTGAGTGCCAATAACAGTGCCACACTAGTCTTGACATAAACACAACACCAGCCAGTGATGCCAACTTAGCAACTTTATAGCTAGATCTAGCTATTATTTGGTGACAGACAGCTACAATTTAATAAAACTTGTAGCTAAACTTTTTAGCTACTTTTTCTAGCAACTTTTCATTTCATCATGAGACGTGAGTCTATCGAAATTCGTCGCGTAGTGTGCCGAGTTGAATGAAAAAAAAATCTATGGTCATACATGCTACGGTAAGTACAGGTCGAATTCCCCGTTTCCTCTGCGTTGTTGGGCTACATGTTTGAAACTGCTCAACATAATTTAGCCTCCGAAATTTTAAATGCAATACGACAACGCTGCTCCGCCTTCTTACTGCAATTACTTAAGGAATTGCAACAAAGGCTTCCAGACAACTACAAGCAGCTAGAATCAATGGCGTTGCTAAGTCCAGAAGAGGCAATAAAACCAATCAAGTCAAACACTATCATTGACGTTGCTGAAATTTTGGGATTTACACCAGAAATAATAGACAAGATAACGCAACAGTGGCACATTCTGCATATAAATAAGTGGCATTCTGAAGAAATAGTTCAATTTTGGGTCGAAGTAAAAAAAATTAGAAATTCTTCCGGTGACAACATATATCAAGATATTAGTACTCTTGCTTTAACTTGCCTTTCACTGCCATATTCTAATGCAGAGGCAGAAAGGTTATTCTCTCAAATGAATTTAGTTAAAAATAAGCAAAGAAACAGAATGAGTTTGATAAATCTGAACTTCAATCCTCTTCATTAGACTCCCTCAGGAAAAGTGGTAAATGCTGCTATAACTGTGTTTTGCCTAAAGACGTACTGCATAAAATGGGCACCGTTGAAAAATATTTAAAATCAATTAAAGATACTGAACCCCAGCCATCGACATCTTCCTCTTTAATTGTTTTATTTTTTTAATTCAATTGCGTACACAAGATTTAATTTAACTTCTTGTTGGAATTAATGAAAATAAAAATGATTATCAGAAATTGACATTTTATTGTAACCTACTTATCTACTGTAACATTTAGCAACTTCTAGCAACTTTTTAGGGTAAAAAAAAACTGGAAATCTAGCAACATTTTGAAAATTTCTAGCTACTGGGTAAAGCTAGCAGTTGGCAACACTGACACCAGCTGTCTGTCATTATGGGCAATGATGTCATGTCATGTGTCTCATTTTTCTAAATAATTGAGGTTATTCCATTTATAAAAATAGTAGTCTATGAGGTTATTTTAGTGAAATGAAACCAATATTCAGTATAAACAATATAAATGAAAACAAGGTTTTATGTTATCAATAAAGTGTGAAGTATTTTCAGCTTCTAGTGCCTAAACGAATATAATGAAATGACGATACATCGTCAGTACAAGTTGTTATCTCTTGTTTACTTTATCCTTAATGATTTTTATTTATGAAATCAAGTGAAACTTATAATTTGCGACTATATAATTTTCACTAATTATTATGCCTGTGCCATGCAGAAGGGGTTGTGGCAACAATGCAGTTTTGAAGGTAACTATTTACATTGCTAATATTCCTGTAACAATCTGCACTGGGCCTGCGTAGTGGATTACATCCCATCTCTCTCACCGAGAGGCAGCCTGTGTCTCAGCAGTGGGAACATTATAGGCTGATGATATGATGCATATTCCTGTAATACTTGGAAACAATAATCCTTTAGTTAATTGTTTGAATGATTCTAGCGCCCAAAAACCGGCGATGCTCTGTGCAAAGAATGTTTCTTCTGGGCATTTGAAACAGAAATTCACTACACCATCACAAAGGCAGAATTATTCAAAAAAGGGGATTCAGTTGCCATCGGCGCGTCTGGTGGAAAAGACTCGACAGTACTTGCGTATGTACTCAAGACTTTAAATAAAAGATACAATTATGGGTTGAACCTCATGCTGCTGTCAATAGATGAAGGTATCACAGGGTACAGAGATGACAGCCTTGAAACTGTCAAACAAAACCGAGATGATTATGAGATGCCTTTGAAGATACTGTCATACAAAGACCTGTATGGCTGGACTATGGATGAGATAGTGGCTGTTATAGGCAGGAAGAACAACTGCACCTTCTGTGGAGTGTTCAGAAGACAGGCACTGGACAGAGGGGCGGCCATGCTGGGCGTGAAGTGTATAGCAACAGGACACAACGCTGATGATATTGCTGAGACTGTGTTGATGAATGTCCTCAGAGGTGACATTGCCAGGTTGAAGAGGTGCACAGCTGTAGCTACTGTAAGTTTTTCAGTGATATCTATAAAAAGGCTTGGTAATATTTTTCTCAACCTTAAAGCTGCGTTTTCACTAGGGGAGATTATTTCCGTAACTCCGTCGCCTGACGTCGCTTGTGACATCTAAGGGTCGCGGAACTTGTCACTAGAGACATACCACAAATGTCCAGAAATATGTCTCTATGGCGGGTCCCCTAGTGGTAAACCTTATTCCTTTATTAGCAATATAACTGGATTTATGAATCAATTTCCGTTTTCTTTCAGGGCAATGAAGGCACGATACAAAGAGTAAAACCCCTAAAGTACACATATGAGAAGGAGATAGTGATGTATGCACATTACAAGAAGCTGGTCTACTTCTCTACCGAGTGTGTGTTTGCTCCCAATGCTTACAGGGGACATGCTCGGGCTCTGCTCAAGGATATGGAGAAAATCAGGCCTGCTTGTATCATGGATATTATCTACTCAGGTACAATGATTTATTTAATGTTTATGCACAAGTTAAAATTACACAAATGGCAGTAGGCAGTCATGCAATAGGTATTCTCTACCAGGCTACCTAACAAAAAACATTTTTTTTTTAAACACAAATCGCAATATATATTATAAATTCTCTCTATCATGTACATTACTTTTACATGCATTGATCAAATAAAACTAATGAAAGCCAATTAAAAAACAATCTATAAATTCCAGGTGAAACCATGTCAGTAAAGGAACAGGTCTCTCTCGCCACACAGAGGATATGCAGCAGATGCAAGTTTGTGTCCTCACAAGAGGTCTGCAAGGCATGTGTCCTACTTGAAGGGCTCAACAAAGGCCTACCCAAGCTTGGCATTGGCAAGAGCTCCAAAGCACAGAGAATGCGTGATGAACACCATGCTAAGCAGACACAGAATGAATCTGGAGTGCTAGACAATGTTATTAAAGATTTGAATGATACTAGTATAACAGTAGATAGAAATAAGAAAATAAGTAAAAATAAGAATAATCCAAACAAAGAGAATGCAGACAATAATGATACATGTAATACAAAGAATTGTTGTGAAGGCAACTGTAAAAGCAAAACTAATGTTGACCTAGCTACTAGTAATAAAAAACTTGATATGTTATTAGAACAATATGGTTTAGATGAGACTCCAAGTGCAGAAAAACAGCCTAGTAAAGAAAATGGAGTGACAGATACAGATGTATCAGATCACTCCGAAGATGAGACTCCTTTCAATGGACAGGAGGAAGATGACACGTGTTCAGCGTCATGTGGTGGCATCAGTGTGGGTTTCTGACAGCAATAAATCAAACATAAATATTTTACAAACTTTAATTTATTTATTTTATTACACCACTAGACTTAACAGTATTATTTCTACCCTCGAGTTTCAAATCTTGTTAATTTATTTGTAGCCACACTTCAAACAAGGCAAATGCATTAAACCTTTTATTTAGCTATGAGCACCTTGGCACGTGACAATACCTGTACAATCGGACAATATGGCTACCTTAAAACAGCTCAATTTCCTATTAAAATACCCATCTGTTCAATGATTCTAATACTTGTAACATATATAAAGAATCTGTTAGTAAATAACATTAAATTATGCTGTTACTGAGAATCATTATAGCACCTATACAAAATATGGGCAGTCTGAAATTGAAGGGTTTTTTACAAAAACTACGTAACTAACAATTTTAAGTTATTTTTTTTATGATGGCAATATGATCTATGGAAAAAGTTACACTAGACAGTTTAATTCGATTTTACAAAAACAGCATAATTAGCACAGAATCACACTGTAAAAAAACAAATATTTCACAAAAACTACACAACTGCGTGCAAATTTTACAAAACCGACGTATCTGAACACAGTTATGTAGTTTTTGTGAAAAAATAAAACTTCAGTCATAGCTGTCAAAAATGTCGGACTACGCGCAAAGTGAGGAATTTTCTAACTCAATTTTTAAAAGAAAACGCAAAGAAAAGAAGGAAACGATTATTAAAAACAAGAAAGTAAAGGGTGAGGAACATATCAACCACAAAAACAAACTGGTGGCAGCTCGGAAAATCAGTCCTGATTGCAGGTTTGTTTGGATAACATTGTATTTATTTTTTTCGTTAGTATCTTGAAATAGTAGGCCTAACTCAGTCTATTACATTGTTTCAGATGCAAGCATTACCAATGTTTTAATAAAGTGTCACCCAGAGATCGTGAAATGATACTTGATAAAGTATGCATGAACTTATACCTCGAAACAGAAGGAAAAAAAGGGCAATGTGATGTCACATCTCTTTTATTAAAATATTTTAATGAACACAGTATTACCAATGAGCATCTTATAATCTTCAGTGATGGATGTCCTGGTAAAAATAAAAACTACCTCATGATATTTTTTTTATATGTATTAGTTATTTCGCTTGTTTAAATCTATAAAATACGTATTTCCTATACGTGGCCACTCTTACCTACCAAATGACCAGGATTTTGCCTTGATTGGCAATTTGAAAAATAAACACACCGTAGAAACTCCAGAAGAATGGGAAGATCTAATAAAAGCGGCACGCAAACATCCATCACCTTTTGAAGTGAAAAGTATCACTCATGACATGTTTTTTGACCTGAAAAAGGCACTAGAGCCTTATTTTTTTAAAACTTGTAAACCAGCAGTGAAAATTAAAGCTGCAAGAATGATTACAATAGATCAAGAATCACCATTTGTCTTAGTTAAGTATAACTTTACTGGAGAATGGACAAGAATCCATGTACGGACAAAGCGTCCACTGCCTTTGGAACTGAATTTTAGTCCATTGTACAAGGCTCAAATTCCATTAAATCCTCATAAAGCTAAGGATATTCAGAGATTGAAACATTTTTTGAGTGAACCCCACAAGATGATTATTTATGATAAAATATGTGAAATTGTAGCAGAAGAAGGAGAAGATATTGATAATGAAGATGTAAGTGGAGAAGAATAAATAATAAGTTAATTAGACTGTATAATGGCTGCAAGTGCTTTGTATGGCAATAAACTACTTAATTATGATTAATTAGATGTCTTTCATTGCAAAACTTTTACTTTTATTTTTACAAAAATAACATAAATGCATTTTTTTTACAAAAAGAACACTAGTACAAACTACATTTTATTATTATATTTCATAACAGTAGGTATAAATAATAAAAAATGTTACATATTCAATACAATACGTTAACATGAATAAATTATCAAAAGTTCTAAGTTATTAAATGAAAAATATGGATTATAGAACGTTTTTTTTATTTCCTGTAAAATTGTTGCTAAAAAGTTGTGCTGTTTTTGTAAAAAACCCTTCAATTGTACTACTAAAATATCAATCTGTGTTGTATAATGTTTTGGTGCATCTTCACATCGCTATTCGTGTTCGCATATTCTTATATGTCCTAATTATTCACGAATGAGATGAATACGCAAATAGACAAAGACTCGTATTCGCAAGTTGTTACTCACATATTAAACAATTGCGAATATACAACAAAATAATTCATAACAATGTATGGACGGTGTGTTCGAGTTATTCCGACTTTTACACTATATTAATACCTGTTTTTTTTTTTGTAAAAGACGCGAATACTGTATTGCGATGTGAAGCCACCATTATAATCGTTACATTTCACGAACACGCGAACATTACAATTTATGACATACTAGTTACCCGTCCCTGCTTCGCACGGTGTGTACGAATTGACAAAACATCAAAACTTCCTTATTACTTGTAAGCTTGACAAAATTCAGTACTAGCAATTTTTGGGTATGGAGATAAATCGAGGGTGTGACTTAAAAGTCACACCCTCCATAGCTCGCTCATTTATAGGGTTAGATATTATTTTTATAGCAGAAAGAACAAAATTTGCCGCATTCACCTGTACACTTAACTCAAAATTGCTGATTTTTTAGTTATGCACCCTTCATTTAATGTGTAATACACCGTATCAAAATACATTGCCTAGTTTAGAAGAACATCGCGGTCACACAGCAGACATAACAAGTGACTAATTTATATATTCACCACATGTAAATAATTAACGCAATACCTCATACACAATTACTCCGTGCTGGTACACTGAGAAACGTTTGGTGTGAAAACTCTATTGCAATCATAAAACCACGAAATTAAGAGAATTGATTTAGATGTATAATACAATGACCAAAACTTATTTTTAAAGGATAACTATAATTAATTAAGAACATATGCAATGTTGAACATGTGCAATGACCCATTATGCATTTCAAATTGAGTCTTACTGCTGAGGAATAAGATTAAATTTTCTTTAGCTAAATCGGAGGCAAAATACCTATATTGAAAGTTACTGAAATCAATTCAGTAGTAATTTATGAACAAACTATTTTCAGGGCTTGCGTTTATCCTGTTACACCTTGTATACATTTAGAAGCCATGAGGTGCGCTCGTGAAATGAAACTACTATTAACACGTTCTTTTGGTACGTTCCTGTCTACGTAATGAAGGCTGGTGCTCTGGACTGTATCCTCTCGCGACAGATGGGACAGTGGTCTGTGATGTTGTCTGAGCAGTCCTCGCAGAGGCATACGTGTCCGCAGGGAAGCAAGATGATCTGAAAGCAAATATAACAAAATGTTTACAAACATAATCTGCCATGTTCCCACTCTGGTACACAGGATTCCTGTCTACGAGAGGGAGTGGGCCGTAATTCACCACGCGAGCAGAGTTCAGGTTGTTAGGTGACACATGTGTTTGAATTTTTGGTTCTAGGACATGCCAGTTTCCTCACGATGTTTTCCTTCACCGTTCTGAGAGCAGTGTTGATAAAATAATTTATACAATGTAAGGGCCAGTCTGGGTCTACGACCTACAGCTTTTAAGTGGCGGCTGTTACCAGTGGGCCACCGCTGATAAAGATAGCAATAACCTAAATTAAGTTGGTGCACAACAGAATCATCACCATTATTTAGGCAAACGATCGTGTAAGTATTGGGGCGACGACACTCGCTTTCGGTTAGGACGCGGCCTTAGACTTTGACTCGGCACTTTAAAATATAATAATATAATATTCACGTTTGTTTTGTGTGAGTGCTTCATTAATAAATTAAAAATATTATTAATTAAAAACTGAACTGCTAATCATTTTTCGTTGTTGACTGTATGTACCTACATTTACAGTACTCAGTGCTACGTACCTCTTTAGGGTTTTCCGTGCACACGACACACAGCTGCACATCAGCGAGGTTCTTCTCCCGCGCATGCGCCCGTCGCTCGCGCCGGCCGGCCGCCAGCTGCTTCTTCATGCAGTCCTCGATGGCGCGGCGCCGGCGCCTCTTCATGTACTTGTAGGCCACGCGACACGACGCCGCCGCTGCTACCGTGCCGAAAATTACTAACAGTACTCTGTGAATTAGACATTCGAATATGACAAGACCAATTTTATTGTAAGAAACTTATTTGGCGCTTTCCTACCGATCACATCTATGGAATAGCCCATGATCACCATAGCAATACGTCGCCAACTTTACGTGTAACTTTAATATTTTTATGTACTTATTACATTCAATATAACATAACACCAGGGTTGGGCTGGGTGTTGGGTTTACCTATAACACATCTAGATTTTGCCAGTTACGTTTAGGTCTCATGTAATGATATTGAGAAATTCCAAATGGAAAAAATCACTAACACTTTACCCGACCTGGGAATCGAACCCAGGACCTCATGCTCAGCAGTAGCACTAGCGACCACAAGACCAACGAGGCAGTAATTGTGTGGCGGTAATGTGTTATGTAGTTTTTTATATATTTGTCTATTGTATTTTAACAAGCCCTAGTTCCCTGAAATAAATGAATAGTAACAATACCGTAGAAAGTCCCTTGAACTGGCTAGCCGTTTCAGCAAACTTGATTTAGTAGCTGTCGTCAGATACAAAGGGAGCCCATCCTTTGGTGGCTGTATCTTCATCTCGCCAGTGTCACTCCGGCTGAGCTCTCCTATGGCCGTGATGTAGGAGCCGTCCCGAAGCATCTCCTCCATGGTCTGGAGACCACGTTGTCGCACGCCGGAGAAAAAACCCCACACGTGATCAATGACACCGGGGGACATCGGCTCGAACTTGTCTGATATGACATCCATGTCTGTAAAAAATGGAATTCTGATAATCTTGGCTTGGTTATCTATAACTAGAAAAGATACGTAAAACACGTGTATCAGAAGTAACATAAACGAGGTACATCATCGGCGGCGGCACACGACACAACGAAGGTGCCAATGGCGTGAATATCGGAACATGTTTGAAGGATAGGTAATGACAGAAATTGCATATTATGGAGAGGTTTGTTTCTCCTTTTGCACCTGTATGAGCAAACTAAATACAACGTAACTAATGTCAAGTAATAATGGTTTCTATGTTAATTAATCCGATTGCTTTTGTAGTCATATTTTTAAACAATTCGCTTACCAAGCAATTCAGCTGTGAGTGCATCCACCACCTCAATGCTGAACTTCCCATTGCTGAGCACGAAGGGTGTGCTGTTACACACTTCATGTATAGTGCGTGTCTGGTCAGACCAGAAGCCCGCTGATGTCCTAGCTATTACATGCTCTTTGATTGTGAGCCTGAAAGTAATAATATAGGAAAAATATTAGAACAGAATAGTTTTTGAAGTGTGTATACTACACAGGTTAGTACTAAATACTTGGTACACTCAAAACAAGTTATCATGATTAATTAATCTATTCTTAACAATTTACAGAAGTGTTTGAAGTGCTTATAAGTCTTCACATAAATGTGATAAATATATTACGCACACAATTCGCAACTTTGTGTCTGTTACATCGCATGCAAAATATAATAGTTCATGAACATAATTCATTCACAATGATACAAAAGTAAAATTGAAAAGATTGAAGGATAAAACAAAATATTAGGAAATTAAGGGTGACATTATTTATTAAGTGTATAAGTATTTAATTTAAGTAACTTCCAATATCATTATGGGATATGGATTAGTTTAAATAGGAATGTGAATAATTTCAATAAATTTTATCCTTATTGACTCACATTTGAAATCTAGAAACTAACTTTTGTTCACCAGTTAATGGTGAAACATGTAGACCTTTTTGTAATGTATGAACATCCTTTTTATCGTATTTTTAACAAATAAATGACTTTTTTAAATCTTTACCTCTGCACCACACCTGTCACTGAGTTGTTATAGTTGCTGGTGATGGGGTTGCCAAGTGGCTTCACCAGTCCTCTGATTACCACATATGGTATGGTGTTGTTGGGGTACTTGTTGATCTCCTTGTTCAGCGTCGAGTCTATGTCCAGCACAGGAGCTGTCTGCAATGTTTTTATGTCATGAATAACTATAAATCCTACATAACCTATAGAGTTTTAGTAAAAATGAAACACAGGACGAGGAATCTAATGATTCTACAAATATTTTTGGATTTAAAATTAAAAAAGCAAATGTAGCAAGCTAATAACAAATTTTTCGTGAAGCTACACGAAAATTTACAGTAAATAGACTAGCGTAATATGATATAACCAAGGTTTGTGAAAACCGTGGTGTTATAGATTATAGAAAGAAGTAGTAAACAAAAGTATTTTGTTTACCTGCAAGGCATTCAGGATATGTTTACATTTGCTCAGCTGTTTCACACAAAAGCCTAAAATAAGGGTATCTATTCCAAGGATCACTGTTTCGCCGATTATTTCCGAAAAGAAGTCCATGGCTCTTCAAATTTATTTGTGCAATTTTACGATCAATTATTAGAAGTATTGCGTAACCTAATACGCTGTTTCAGCTCATTTTATTCCATACATTTACTAAATTTTTAGTCAAAATCCCCAACCACAGAAAGATTCTCACTTTAAGTTTTTGACTTTGACAATTGACATTAACGTTTCGTTACAATATCACACCAAAAGTCAAACGGGAAATGTCTTGGAGTTTTAAAGTTAATTATTAATCCCTGTTCCTCTCTGATGACGCTCTGAGTGACGGTTATATGATCTGATGTAGCCTTAATATCCGATGATAGGCAATACTTCTGGATACCTTCTTCTGGCAAGGCCACAGTCACCGACGACTGTAATATGTGGCGTTCCGTTCCGCACATAAAGCAGATGTCGGCATTTACACGGCACTTGTAGTTTCCGAGTTATTTGCGTTTTTGTAAAATCGGGTGAAAATATAGCGTTTTGTGAATTTTACTGATTATTGTTCTACAACAAATTTGCTACAATTTGGTGCAATTAACATCTACAAACAACATTTCTAAGCACATTTTTTTTTTAAAGGAAATGTTTTATAAAAAAAAAACACTACAAAGTCAAAAGTTACTTTAATTTCGGAATTCGGTGGGTTCTTAGGATGTGTATTTAAGGTTTTTTGCCACCGACTTCCGAAATCAAAATTATTTTTGACTTTGTAGTGTTTTTTTTTTAAGGAAGTCGGTTGTTATTTTTTTGAAAAAAGTTTTTGTTTTTAACTTTTTAGTTATGGTAGATACCCCGCACTAATCTAATCGCGTTATTCGTTCATTTGTCGCGCAAATACTTAATGCAAATTTAAGACTTATGTGTTTTTCACATGGACCCTATTATCCAAATGGAACCATTCGGGAACCACCAGCTTTCAAACAAAAAAAGAATAATCAAAATCGGTTCAACCAGTTAAAAGATATGAGGTAACAAACATAAAAAAAATACAGTGGAATTGATAACCTCCTCCTTTTTTGAAGTCGGTTCAAAAGGTGCGATGTTGGTAGGCCTTATAAAATGTCGATATTTTTTAAAATTTAAATTTTAATACTATTTGTATTATCAAGAGGAGATCCTGCGGGCCCGAAGACTGGCCCGCAAGGAGTCTCAGGATACTCTGAACAGGGACCCATGGGGACTGCCCTACACCTCCTCCTTTTTTGAAGTCGGTTCAAAAGGTGCGATGTTGGTAGGCCTTATAAAATGTCGATATTTTTTAAAATTTAAATTTAAATACTATTTGTATTATCAAGAGGAGATCCTGCGGGCCAGAGGACTGGCCCGCAAGGAGTCTGCACAAGTCCGAGGCCATGGATTTTCATGGTCCTCGGAACGCGCCACCTTCGGGTTCCCAACTCACGGGAGGGGTTCACATCGGCGTCGAGTCGACGATGAAGTACCTGGGACTTGTCCTCGACAGCCGGTGGAACTTCATTGAGCACTTCCGACGTTTGGTTCCGCGACGTTTCATTCAGCGGGCTGGGGCTGCCTTAAAGCGGCTCCTGCCCAATCTGGGGTCCAAACGCCTCCTGCCGAAGGCTCTACACGGTGGTCGTGCGGTCCATGGTCCTTTACGGGGCACCGGTGTGGGCGCCCTCATTGAGGCTGCACCCAGCGCACCGGTTGAGTACGGCCCAGAGGGTCATGGCCATCCGGCTAGTCCGGGGACACAGCACGGTCTCGTGCGAGGCGGCGAGCCTCGTTGCTGGCATGGGATCTGGAGGCAAAGGTCCTCGCCCACATGTGGGAGAGGCGCGAGTAGGCGAAACGCCGAGGCAAAATCCCGCTGGCGCGACAACGGAGTCTATCGGCGTCCTCGCCTTCCGCTTGACGCAGGTTCTCACCGGGCATGGGTTCTTCGGGGGGTTCCTGGTCAGGATAAAGCGGGAGGAAACGCTCGGGTGTTTCCATTGCGAGGATCGTCTGGAGGATACGGTGGAGGTGTGCCCTGCCTGAGCGGAGCACCGCCGTGTCCTCGTGGAAGCTATTGGCGACGGCAACCTCTCGCGTCCGGCCCTGGTGCGAGCCATGGTACGGAGCGAGAGGGCATGGGAAGCCGTCACCTCCTTCTGCGAAGCAGTAATGCTCGCGAAGGAGGAGGCGGGGCGCGTGAGGGAGTGGCAGTCTCTGCGTCCTCACGTCCCTAGCCGCCGCAGGAGACGCCCCGGGCGTCGAGAGTCGATCGCAGACTCCAGGCCACCGTAGGCGCGGGCTTGCAGGCGGCGAGCAATGGGTAGCTCGCCGTCCGGTAAGGACCAGGCCCGTGTCGACGGCGCGTAGTGTTCCACGCGCGCCTCATAGAGATGTTAGCAGTCTGCTAGGACCGATGCCTGCCAGGATCGCGAGATTGTTCAAACGAGATACCGTGGCCCTGGCATATGGTTAACTGAAGGAACACGGGTGGGGTTTTAGTCAGTAAAAGTCTGACACGCCATCCCGCTCCACCCAGAGAGGAAGAAGTCATTTGATGATTTCCCATCCAAAAAAAAGGATAATTATAAATTGATAAATAATAAAGAAAACAACGTTTTGCATTCCTTAACAATATTATTTGAAGTAAATTAGATCTAGTGTTGGCAGTGGACAATTTAATTCCTTCTCCTCCGTACTCTTGATATTCTCCAGGCGTTCGGTTCCTCGTACTTGTTGTAGAGCGGCTCCAGTCTCTGGTTCTTCTTGAACTTGGACAGTTTGGTGGGGTCCGAGAATTTGAAAAATGCTGGTGCGAACTCTACCAGCCACTTGGGGTCTATGGTGGTCACTTCTCGCATGTACTCCTTCGTAGTTTGGACAAGCTCGTGGTAAATCACCCTGGTTACGACAAAGAAAAAAATACATTAGAAAAAAGCGTGAGTCTATGGTTCAGCTCAGAGCATCAATGCGAACCCAAAAAACCCGGTGCTGAGATATATTATGATGATAAAGAACATGTGTTTTGTTTCTCGATTAACTTTGTTTGACGTATTTATCAAATGTAAAATCTTACCATTCTGGCTGCCTATTGAAGAGTGCGCTAGAAGGGTGTATATAGACCACTTGGCTATCCACCAGAGTTCTGTACCCCTCCTGTGGATCCTTCTTAGCCGCGTTTCTGAAAAAGCCGGAACATATCGTCTTCTGGATGCGCACCGTGTTCTTACCCGCCGATACAACGTCCAACTTGTGCCTGGCGAAATTATAAAGGAGGTTATTTCTGTAAGTAGGTTTAGGACAAACACTTTTAAACGTTATTTTTTTTTTATCTAGGTGATGTCGGTCTTTCCTGTCTGACCGATACTCTAAGAAGAAAGGCCGAGACAAACTCAGAGGTAACTTACAGTCTCTTTTAAATGATTACGTAATTAAACGATGAATGAAAGCCTCAGATAAAATATTATTAATAAATAATAGTGTTGATTGATCAGATCAAATCGGTTCAGTTTAGACCGTCCATCGATTGATTTCCTTAGGTTATATTATAGCGAGTTTGTGTGAGGTTTGACATCGATATCCAGGAAAGAATCGGAGAAACTGCCCGACCTCTAGTAATAAAGAAAATGAACCATTATCAGAACTCATTATTATCATCCTCAGTTCAGCCGAAAGACATTACTGCTGAACATAGGCCTGCACCAAGCACCGCCACTTCGACCGGTTTTATGCTTCCCAAATCCAACGGATCCTTGCGGCCTTTACAAAGTAATAAAGGAAGGCCTCTTCTCCTTATGAGACGCCTTCCAACTCTACGTCTTCCAATATGTGGTCGCCACTCCAGAACCTTATGAAAACTCACCTATCCATAATACCAAGCAGTTGTTTCCTGACATCCTGTGCTCGTTTCAACGTGCGGATCTGCACGAAGTTCTCATAGCACCACGCGTTAGAGAACTTGTTGTTCCTCCAACTGTTATACACGGCCAACAAGGTCAGGTGGTCTCCTTCCGGCTGGTTGAACTTCGCCTTCTTCTGGTCAGCCAGCGCCTGCTTGTCTTTGGGTCGATAGAACACGTTCTGGACGCTCAACATTGACACTATGGTCAGGATCTCGTCTGAGCATTGTAGTGCTACTGACATGATGAGGATTTTTGAGAGGTTCGGTTCGAGCGGGAATTCAGCCATCTGCAATAGAAATATGTTACTTTCATAACTTTTTGTTAGGTTTGCAAAAACCAGACATTTAAAGGCGAAAGCGCCAAAATAGCATTCCATTTTGAGCTCTTTTTCAAACAATTTGGGTCTCAGTTTTGTTGTAGTTATACTTAACTAAGCTAAGCTTCACATCAGACGCCATTTATCCATTTCAAATGAAATGATAACTTTAGAACCTGCTATATAGTGAAAAATAATGTACCCTTCGACCAAGCCTGGTGAGCAATCCTTCGGAATCTAACGCGGACAAGGAGTGCAGTTGTTCCAGCGCCATGATGAGCGACTCCACCGGCGGCGCGTCCATGAAGTCGAAGTGCAGCAGGTCGTTGATACCCATCGTCTTTAGCTGCAGCACCTGTATGCAAATATGGCGTTTATTGCTACTTTCAGATGGTAGTAAAATGAGGTTTTAGTATGGGACCCCATAGAATCCCAGGATGGTAGTAAAATCAAAATTTAAACCGACCGATTTTCGAAACGTGGTTATAAAATGTTAGGTTAACTTTTATGTTTTTGGGCCATCGATCGTAACGAAATTTAAAATAATTTATAAACGTATAACGAGTTGCTATGTCGCATTACTCTAACGTGAGTTGAAGAATCAGAGATAGCATCTAATCGTTTAGTCAACGACAGCTCAAGTTGTTTACGAGGTGTATACGTACAGTGGTGGCAAGGTTAGTGCGCTGTATCTCAGGCACTGGCGTGGGTAACATCTCGTCTCTGTAGGCGCGCTCTGTATACAGTCGGTAACACTTGCCAGGTCCCGTCCGACCCGCGCGACCCGCTCGCTGTTTTGCTGCTGCCTGTACCAAACAAAGAAACATTCAATAAAGGTAGACAAATAAAGATGATATAGTTAGAACACCAATTAGTATCTATAAGGCTCTAGACAGACGGACTGCATTTCAACTGCAATCCAACTGCAAATTTGCAGTTCGGATGCAGTTTGAATGCAGTTGACACGACTGCAATAGAACTGCAAACCAACCGTGCGGTCCAATTGCAGTCGGCGTGCAGTCGTGTGAACTGCATCCGAACTGCACCATACCCACCCGTCCGCACTACTTTAACGCTCCGCCCCCCCCCCCCCCCACGCATAGAATCAGTAGTAGAAACAAGGTTAGAGTGAGCACACGCGTGTCTCTGTCCGTAAATAAAACAAATATGTCGACCAACAAGGTTATAAGATTTGACGAAGCTTTACTGCTACTTTTACTTCATGGCCGTGCTCGTAAACACAAGAAAAAGAGAAATCGTGAAATATGGGTTCAATTAATATTGCAATATAAACACGAAGGTGATTTTTATACTTTATTACCAAAAATCAGATCACAAGAGAAATGCTTTTACAAATATTTTCGCATGTCTAGAAGAAGTTTCGAAGAATTAACAGACATCTTAAAAAATAAGATATGCCGACAAGACACCATCATGAGAAAAAGTATATCGGCAGAAGAAAGGATTGCAATTACTTTGAGGTAAGCTTTTAACAATTTTAAACATTATTATTTATATTGCAAAGCTCGATCTGTCGCCATTGAATAGGCATTATGAATTAAATTACAAAAATAGTTACTTAAAAAATATATATGTATATAAACAGATGAAAATGATTAACCGAATACGTCGTTTATGTATGAGCTATCATCACTGCAATTATCAGGTGAGACAATATTGCTATAAAGAGATTCTGAAGTTCCTGGCCGATGGAATGTCTCCTGTTGGATAGGAGGTACATCTGAACTCGAAGGCACGTTATAGTTCATATTATTTGAAGTAAAATATCCTCTGAAATCATTCGTTGGCTGATATTGTGGTCCGGACAAGTTATATGTGGAAGCATATTTTTTTAATATATTTATGAAATCTGCCTTTGCATCTAGCTTTAAATAATCTGGAATTCTTTTAAAATCTTTACACAAAGATAGAAGGAACAATCGGTCTTCATCTCTTTCATCTTCTTCATCATTTATTTTTTTATTTACTCTTTTAGTTAAATTTTCGATCAAGTCCTCTTCTAATGAATTTTTTGTTTTACGTTTGTTAACAGCTTTTTTTTTCTTAGTTATTTCTTCTCCTACAGGTTCCTCATTAGTAGAATCTAAATTAGACGATCTTTCACCTTTTTCTTGTAAATCTTTTAAAAAGAGTAACTGTTGATGGTATGTGCATGGTCGTAAATTAGAGGTCGCTGAACCACTTTTCATAGTGTTCATTCTTTTTTCATATCGTGAAAAATTATCGCGTAGTAGTTTCCACTTTTTTTGATATTGAACAGCTGAAAATAATAATTAATGTATTATTTTCCAGATATTTAGCAAGTGGATGTTCTATTGATGATTTACACTGGGCTTATCGACACGGAGTAAGCACAATCAGAGAAATTATTAAAGATGTTTGTAGTAACATATGGATTCACTTAAAAGATATGGTAATGCCAGAACTCACTGAAGAGAAGTGGAAAAACATAGCGGAAGGTTTTAAATATCGAGCAAATTTTCCATACTGTCTTGGTGCAATTGATGGAAAGCACGTAAGGTTAAAAAAACCTCGAAACACTGGGTCTTCATATTACAACTATAAAAAATACTTTTCTATGATATTACTAGCCACTTGCTCTTATGGGAGATGTTCAGATTCTACAATATTTGAGGAAAACGTATTATATGAAAAACTTCAACAAAAAACCTTAAACATTCCGCCACCTTTAAATTCAATGCCATACGTGTTTGTGGGTGATGAAGCATTTTCAATTTCTAAAAATGTTATGCGCCCTTACGCAGGGAGACAATTAAGTGTGGAAAAGAAGGTTTTTAATTACCGCCTATCACGGGCTAGAAGATTTATTGAATGTTCATTTGGTATTCTAGCAAATAAATGGCGTATTTTTCACCGACCCATCGACCATAAACCAAATTTTGCAAAAGAAATTATAAAAGCTTGCTGCGTTTTGCATAACTTTGTGCGAGAAAGAGATGGGTATAATTTTGAAGATTCTTTAACTCAACCATTACAAGACATAATAATAGGCGACGGTAGTGAAAGAAACTGTAGGTCATCGGAGGGTATAAGAAAACAACTTACTGATTATTTTATGGGTGAAGGCAAACTTGAATGGCAAATTAATATGATTTAATGTGTCCAACTGTTTATTAAAGTTTTAAATAAAAAAAAACGAATTATAATACTTACCAATTATATTTTTCTCCTTCTTACTCTTTTGTTCAAATCCGGGCGTAAACATTTCGCAAATAGTGGCCCATGCTTTGTTTTTTTCAATTTTGTTACTATAAGATTCAATCTTATAGTTCCAAATGCAAGGTTTTGATTTAATGGCACTTATAAATGCATCAGTATCAAAATGTACAGATTCATTTACTGTATTACTATCCTCGTCGCTCGACATATTTATTTTATTTACGGACAGAGACACGCGTGTGCTCACTCTAACCTTGTTTCTACGACTGATTCTATGCGCGGGGGGGGGCGGAACGTTAAAGTAGTGCGGGCGGGTGGGTATGGTGCAGTTCGGATGCAGTTCGATTGCAGTCGGTGTGCAGTTCACACGACTGCACGCCGACTGCAATTGGACCGCACGGTTGGTTTGCAGTTCTATTGCAGTCGTGTCAACTGCATTCAAACTGCATCCGAACTGCAAATTTGCAGTTGGATTGCAGTTGAAATGCGGTCCGTCTGTTTAGACCCTAAGTCTTTTTTATGATGATACTTTATCGAAGACCAATCGGTCTGTGAACTTCGACCAGTTAATTTAATTTAGTCATGTATTATTTACCTGTGAAATAGGCGTCACAACCAAAGAGTCCATTCCAGTCTTCGAATTATAAACTTTCTGCTTCACAAATCCGGGATCGACAACATAATAAACACCGTCTATGGTCAGCGAAGTTTCCGCAATGTTGGTAGCAATGACGACCTTTCTTGAGCCGGGGGGTGCTGGCTCGAAGATACGCGTTTGCATTTCAGAAGGTAGCGCAGAATATACTGGTAGAATTATTAGTTCTGGCACATCTGGGCCTAAAGACTTCATTCTCTCGTAAAGAATCTCGCAAGCTGTATCAATTTCCTCCTGACCAGTCAAGAACAACAAAATATCTCCGGGAGGTTCCCTCAAATGTATTTGCATAACCGTAATCAACGACGCGTCTAAATAATCAGTTTCTGGTTCTTTAGTGTACATAACTTCAACAGGGAACGTTCTACCGGGGATAGTAAAAATGGGGGCTTCGAAGAAGTACTGTGAGAACTTGACAGCGTCTAGGGTAGCTGAGGTTACGATCAGTTTGAGTTCCGGTCGTTTCTGCACGGCTTGTTTGAGTAAGCCGAAGAGTACGTCTGTGTGGATGGTGCGCTCGTGAGCCTCGTCCAACATGATGACGGAGTAGGATTTGAGGTCCAAATCCATGAGGCACTCGCGGAGTAACATACCGTCTGTCATGTACCTGATAGAGGAATATTAAATTAATATAATAATATTACCTTAGGACAACCAACACATCGTTATCTGATCCCAAACTAGGCAGAGCCTGTACTATGGGAACCAGACAACTGATAAATATACTTCAATATTTCTAAATACATACATATTATAGATAAATTACACCCAGGCACAGAACAAATGATTGAGGTCATCACGCAAAGATTTTTCCTGGGTGGGAATCGAACCCACGACCTCAGCCTTAGCAGTCAGGCTTACTAACCACTAGACTAACAGGCCAGTTATTAAACATGTATGGCATTATCATAAATACATGAATAAATAGCGCACATCTATAACCACACGCCTGTTTTCTATGAGGGTAAGCAGAAACTAACATAGCTCCACCAGCTATGATCCTTACGGACTCCTTTTGTGTCGGTTAGAATCATACATCTGGTTATACACACACGCCGGTTGAGAAGACTACGCACCTGACCTTTCTGATAAACGATCGTCCCCTCCCGGCGTTTACACTCACATTAACAAACGAATATAGTAATAAAATAATGATGCAAACTGTTGTTGGCCCACTGCCCCGACAAGGGCCTATTCTCATACAGAAAAAACTTTTTTACAAAAAAAAAAAATCAACCGACTTCCTTAAAAACACTACAAAGTGAAAATTACTTTAATTTCGAAAGTCGGTGTCTTAGGATCTATATTTATGGTTTTTTTGCCACCGACTTCCGAAATTAAAGTTATTTTTCACTTAGTAGTGTTTTTAAGGAAGTCGGTTGATTTTTTTTTTGTAAAAAAGTTTTTATTTTTAAATTTTTAGTTGTGGTATTCACCCTGCACTAATTCCAAACAAACAATGCATATTTATGCGATAGCAGAAATCGAGGTGGATTTGCTGTAATTTTTTAAAGAGTTCCGGTGTCTGTCTCCGGAACTCATCATCAGATCTATATGAAAATTATATGGGACCATTTCGGAATAAACCAGAATTTTGCAAATCCGTTTATATACGACAGAGTTATGGCCGAACATACATTAAAAAAAAAAACATATAAACATCCGAATTGAGAACCTCCTCCTTTTTGAAGTCGGTTAAAAAGAAATAAACACGGATCGGCGATTTCAGGCTAATATACTATCAGACCAATATATAGAAAAGAAAATATGCTTACTAGTTATAAACAATAGACAGTCGGTTGTACGATAGGCGATTGTTTCACAATCAACAATCTATTACGAATCAAAATAAGTAAGTATCAGTCACATGTTATGTAAAATAAATAATAGTTTAAAAAAACTAAAAAACACGCTTCCATGGAAAACCAAACTAAAAAGTACAAAATAATGGAAAAAAAGCGTGGGGTGCTTTTAAGGTATTTTTTTATTGATATCAGGCACCCCACGCTTTTTTACACGCTTTATATTAGCTTCACTTGTATGTTTGTATGTTTGTATATTTGTATGTTTGTATATTTGTATGTTTGTTTGTAACCGACTCCTTATAGCGCGATTTTGACCCACTTTAAACGACCTGATTTTATTCAAACTTTGCACACCTGTCAAGGACCGATGACAATGCAATAATTTCATAAATTTGTGCCATTATCCTTGCCAGGGTTACCAGGACAGCAAAAAAACTGTCACAAACTACGCTGGCATACGTCTCAAAATTCGAAATACCCTAAAAAATAGAAAATAAATAATAGTTTAAAAAAAACTAAAAAACACGCTTCCATTGAAAACCAAACTAAAAAGTACAAAATAATGGAAAAAAAGCGTGGGGTGCCTGATATCAATAAAAAAATACTTTAAAAAGCACCCCACGCTTTTTTTCCATTATTTTGTACTTTTTAGTTTGGTTTTCAATGGAAGCGTGTTTTTTAGTTTTTTTTAAACTATTATTTTTTCCATTATTTTGTACTTTTTAGTTTGGTTTTCCATGGAAGCGTGTTTTTTAGTTTTTTTAAACTATTATTTATTTTCTATTTTTTAGGGTATTTCGAATTTTGAGACGTATGTCAGCGTAGTTTGTGACAGTTTTTTTGCTGTCCTGGTAACCCTGGCAAGGATAATGGCACAAATTTATGAAATTATTGCATTGTCATCAGTCCTTGACAGGTGTGCAAAGTTTGAATGAAATCTGGTCGTTTAAAGTGGGTCAAAATCGCACTATAAGGAGTCGGTTACAAACAAACATACAAATATACAAACATACAAATATACAAACATACAAGTGAAGCTAATATAAAGCGTGTAAAAATATGTCAAAAGTAGCATTCACTTACTTGATAACTGTCTCAGGACTCGTACAGTCTTCAAAACGGATGGTGTACCCGACCTCCTGCCCCAGCCGACACCCGAACTCCTCGGCCACTCGCTTGGCCACGGACATGGCGGCCACACGACGAGGCTGCGTGCACGCGATCTTACCGCGAGCGGTCAGACCGCATTCTGCGAGGTACTGAGTGATCTGGGTCGTTTTTCCGGAACCAGTCTCACCAATTACTATCAAGATCTGGTTATCGGCTACAGCCTGGTTTGGTAAGGAGAATTAAGTCAGAATTTGTGATAAAAGGAAAGTGTTTAGGAAAGTGATAGGAAAAATAAACATTATAGTAGCTTAAAAATAACGAACATTTTAGTAAAATTTAGCAGATAGTTGTTTTTTGACAATCAATAGGTTTTGAGAATCAGATAGATCTAAATCGCATTTTCTAAACAAATTGAAATCTCAAAATTGTAAGTTCATCCATACACACCTTAGTCAATTCATCCCTCAACTTATAGATGGGTAACGATTGCCTCTGTTCCAAAAGGGACAAATTCGTCTTCTTGCCAAAAGAAGACTTCTTTCCACCAATTACATGCTTCTTCCACTCTGGTAGGTCTTGAGGAGTTATACCCGTCCCTCTCATGTTGGCAGCTAAAGCTCGACCATCACTCTCTGGTAGAGGATCAATCCAGTTCTTATTTAGTCCCATGGGTACGCTCTCCATCTCTTGCTCCCTTTGAATCATCTTCTGTTCTCTTCTCTCTTTTGATAGAGCTGACTGCATCATAGCAGCTTGGGCAAGAGAACCGTCTGGGTTCTTTACAATTCTGACAGGAGACAGGTCGTGCAGCGCGCGGCCGTGCCCTTGCAAGAACGGAGGTTCCTCTTCCACGAGTTCAATCTCGATGTCAGCTTCGCCGTCTTCGTCTTTCGGCAACAAACCTGTCTCATCATCGAAGTCCGGCAACTCGCTCTTGTCTATGACGCCTGATGATATCATCTGTGGGGTAGACATCAGTTTGTTAATTCAATGGCCTTAAAAAAGGTAACTCGTCCGTGCGATGGCAGCATTGTTTTCTGCCATTATAGTAGTTTTTTTTTTCTTGTTGGGAAATCATCAAATTACTTCTCCCGCTCTGGGCGGAGCGGGAGGGCGTGTCAGACTTTTACTGACTAAAACCCACCCGTGTTCCTCCAGTTGCCCATGTGCCAGGGTCACGGTATCTCTTTCGAACAATCTCGCGATCCTGGCAGATTATAGCAGTATTGTTGTTTTTTAGTTTTAATCGAAATGTAAATGATAAAAATGTGTGCACATAATTTTATTTGTTTCTATGCTACAGTCAAATTCATGAACTAGTGATAGAAGAGATTCTCTGCCTCTCACCTGTTTAATCTCCCATCGCTCAGGGCTGGAGATCCTGGTGACCCTTTTCCGGCTGGAGTCCTCATCAGGATCAAGGCCGCCCTGGAGGCCTGCCAATACTGTGGCATTTGGAGGAGGACGATCTGGATTCCGACCCTCGCGCTCAGCCTGATATGTAGAAAATATTAATTTAATAGAATCCTTAAGAAATACATTTATACAACTAAGTAATGCAGTTTGCTGGGTTGCAAGTGTTTGTTCCAAAATAATTTGTCAGTGTACACACAGTTTTATGCTTGATTCTTACCTCCAAATGTGCATGTGATGCTGGGTTCAGATCTTTGCCAGTTTCTTGACACACATCCCTCATAGTGAGAGATACTTTTTGTCCAGTGATTGATAATACTTTGACCTGAAACAACAGAAAACATTAGGATGGTACTTTTTTACTCAATTGAGAGTTTAGAAATAGTTGAATTAAAACATTTCCTGTATCCTCATGTACCTTGAAAGATTAACAAATATTATGCAATTACATGAAACACACATCACCAATACATAAAGGCATGACAACGGCAATTTAAAAAAAAGAACGTACTACCAATTTTTAAACCCAGTTTTAAAATGTTTATTAAAACTATTCAATATATATATAACAATATATCTTACCTTAACTTTATCACCTCTGTTTACGACATCAGACACATTAGTGACGCGGCCCTCGGACCTCAGCTGAGAAATGTGTACCAGACCCTCCCACCTCTTCCTCACACCCTCAATTTGTATGAAGCAACCAAATGGCACTATGTTTGCTACTCTTCCACTGTAGATCTGAGAAAAAGATTAATGTGAAAATCTTCGAAACACTAATAGTATAATCTGAATATTTGAAATAGAGCTGATGAAGGTATTGTTCAAAATAACCAAATATACCTAGTATGTTAAAATTGATAAAGTTATCGTCAGGTGAAATTTCTTTAGCATAGTAATCATTTTCACTACATAGTATAGAACAAAGTTGCTTTCTTCTGTCTGTCCATATGTATGTTTAGATCTTTAAAACTATGCAACAGATTTTTTTAATAGATAGCAACAGGTGTTTTTTGATAGATATTCAAGAGGAAGGTTTATATGTATAAAACGCGGGCAAAACTGCTGGCAAAAGCTACTAGAAAATATAAAATAAATTACTGGTACTTACTTTCCCAGGCTCAGGGTCATCACTCATCTCAACTTCAGGACTCTTCTTCCGGAACTTCTTGCCATAATCACCATATTTGTGTTCTCTTTCATGAGATGGTGACCCCCTCCCTCTTGGAGGTGATGACCTTCGTTTAGATGGTGATGACCTTCCTTTACTTGGGGATGACCTCCCTCTGGTTGGGGATGACCTTCCTTTACTTGGGGATGTCCTACTTCTAGATGGGGAACCCCTTCCTCTAGATTTTGATCTCCTTAGCCTGTCTCTCGACCTATGGCGACTAGAGGTGGGGTGACTCCTGGATCGTCTTCTTCTATCTCTGTCCTTATCTCTACTTCTACTCCTACGGTCTCTACTGCGGCTCCTCTTGTCTCTACTCCTGCTACGTCTACTTTTTTTATCCCTTTCTCGCTCTCTGGACCTGCTTTTTCTATCCCTTTCACGCTCCCTAGACCTGCTTTTTCTATCTCTATCTCTCTCTCTTGATCGTTCTCTTCTTCTACTTATATCCTTATGCTCAGGACTGCGGCTTCGTTCTCTTTTTTTCATAACAGTTTTAATTGTTTCTTTCTTTGGAGGTTCTTTTACAGGAGCTGCTTGTGATGGTGCAAGGGCCTCCAACTCAGCCATAGCTTGATCAACCACAGAATCATTTGTTTTGCTCTTTGATTCATCTTTAAATATTTCTTTTACTGTTAGTCTTTTGTTTTTCTTATCATCCTCCTCTTCCTCACTCTCTTCATCTGATGAGAATGTGGGAGGCTTCTCATTGGGAATAGCAAGACCTGGAAACTTATTAGCCATTGGGTCTGAACTTTCATTGCTAGTTTCACCTTTATGTGTGGTGTTGTTGACAGGTTTCATGTGCTGTATGATACGCAATAAGTTAGTCATAAAAGAATCTGAAAACTCAGCTCCATTTTCAATGAGTGCTTTCTTGAAACAGTCAAATGTAGGATTCTTGTCAGCTATGTCAATGATAAATTCAGCTGAAAAATTAATGATTACATTTTTTAGGCTTGAAATACTGGCTATTGTAGTTTTAACTAGTTGGTGAGACAATTGTTGGATGCAGTTAGTAGACAAAGCAAAAGTAGAACATAAAAAAGGATGTGCCATTTGTTAGTTCCACATACACCTATGGTAAAGCATGACTGTAATTATTTCAGTTGATAAAAAATAATTTTTTATTAAGTATATTACATGGGTATATATATATAGTAAAAAGAAATTGTGTCAGCCACCAGGACAATGTGCATGCGGTGGGGGATGGCAGTCACAAGTGAAGTGACGCTACAACGTAACGTATTTTTGAATGAATATGTACAAGATGGAACAAGGAAATTCTACGTGGAGTGCAGAGCCTGACTCCACAAATAAAGGTAAAATTGAATTGCATGATGAAGAATACCAATAGAAAGCGTCACCATTATGTTTAGGCGATAAACTTACCTAAGTCTTTATCATTCAATCCTAAATGGTTATCCAGCTCAGTGCAAAGTTTCGACACCAGCGAAAGATGTTCTAGTTTAGCAACTTCATCCATTTTGATGCGATTTTAATTAGAAATTCTCATAATAAACACAACGCCACCATTTACCATTTTACAACCAACTTGTCAAAAAATTATGTACAACATTGTCAAAATGACAGCATTGACATTTTTCGTTTTTTTGGAAATTTAATGAACTGGCTACTGAGGCGTTTAAGTAAAGTCATGTTTCTTAAATTGTCTATGTCAATACCAGAGTGGTCTTATGGAACTTCGAAGCCTTTGATTAAAATAAAACTAATAGATATGTAACGTTCTTACGTTAGGTATTCAAACAGTGACTCTTATACGTACACAGACTCATTTACTCACACAAACAATCGTTATTATTACACGCCAACAAAGAAAGAGACAGAATAATGCACAAAGGTGGCGTGTGATCAAGACGGAGCATCACCGGGCTTCGTATTATTTCGTTAGAAACGCACGTCACGCCGAGCGACGACGGCAACGCGGCGCCCTGTTCTAGCCGGACGTGTCGCACACTAACGCATTGTATGTTTCTATCCCGCTCTATAAAATGGCGAACAAATTCGAACGGGTATAAATTTATTTTATCAAATCTTAAAAAAATAATAAGAAAAATGTACTTATGAGTGAAATGTGATGCCGAGTGATTTATTTTTTCTTTTAGAGTGGTTCATGCACCCAGTGAAGGCACACGAAGGCATTGTTTTTCTTTTTAGTGCGTTACTAGCGTATTGGAATATACACGCACGCACGTCTCAATCGAAAGCTACCTAGTCGTATTGCGACTGAGAACAATTAGGCGCCTGGGACCTAATTTATGCGGTCCATGCGCTATCGTCTAGTGACATGACACATCTTCCGCTAGTTTTATTTTAATCAAAGTTCGAAGCGCATCATCACCATCATTATGTCAGTGTGGGGACGTGGTATTTGACTAATCCGAGATCTGAGTTACTTGCCAGATTGATCATGATCATCGTGCCAGTGAGCACATTGGTGTAATGCAAAATTGACACTTGACGCAAAATTTCCATTCAATCCAGGTTCAGCTCATGCCAGCCGGCCAACCCAAGAAAATCAGAATTGCTTGGAATTATTCCCAATAGTCCCCTCTAGTCCTGTCCTCCGGGGTGACAGCTGGGAATTGTCTTCCCAGTTGTCACCGGGGTGACAATTTGTGCCGACTGTTCCCTTTGAAAACTGACTAGTGGGGACAAATGGGAAATCTGTTTCTCAGTTGTCACCAGGAGAGGGTGACATTTGCTACGCTTCCTTCCTTCCCAGAAAAAAAAACTTTAGAGGTGTCAAGGGACACCCTTATGGAACGAAGTTTCTTTCCAGGATTCATAATAGTTATAATTTTTTAATTATTTACTATGTACAAAAACCTGTATACACTCTCCCTCTCCCCCTCTCTCTCCCCTTACTCCCTCTCTACTCACAACAAAAAAAACAACAACATACAAAATAGGTATATACGGTCGAATTGAGAAACCTCGTCCTTTTTTTGAAGTCGGTTAAAGCATGTCGTGACAACATTTCGTAAGATTTTTTTCCGTCTAGCCCCCTTTCACAACGCGCGCTAAGGAACTTCGTTCCAAATGTAATTACCATAGATTTCAGCTTTTTTATTTCTTAGGCTACATAGAATCAAATAAAAAAATTAACACAATATCAACACGCTTATATGTCATGAAGTTATTTAGAATAAAAAAAAAATCAACATTATGTTTCATTTAATAGGTAAAATCACAAATTATTAACTTCAATTAATATTAATCGTATAATCACAGATAATCACTAAGGGTAAAGTTACACGTGCTTATTAGTCGCATGCTTATTTGAAATCTTACTCATTGATTTTGTGCCTTGCGCCGCAGGTAGCATGACACAAAATAGAACGTGCGTCGATCTCATTTGTACTTGCTTATTTCAAGAGTGCTTAGTGAGAGATGGAGGAATGAAATCGATTCGGGTCGTTCGATTTTGTGTCATGCTACCTGCGGCGCAAGGCACAAAATCAATGAGCAAGATTTCAAATAAGCATGCGACTAATAAGCACGTGTAATTTTACCCTTAGTGATTATCTGTGATAATACGATTAGTATTAATTAAAGTTAATAATCTGTCATTATACCTATTAAATGAAACATAATGTTGTTTTTTTTTTTTTGATTCTAAATAACTTTTTGACATTTTTATTTACTTACTTAATAGTTAATATTTTTCTAATGTAGTAAGCGTGTTAATATTGTGTTAATTTTTTTATTTGATTCTATGTAGCATAAGAAATAAAAAAGCTGAAATCTATGGTAATTACATTTTTTTTTCTGGGAAGGAAGGAAGCGTAGCAAATGTCACCCCCTCCCGGTGACAACTGAGAAACAGATTTCCCATTTGTCCCCATTAGTCAGTTTTCAAAGGGAACAGTCGGCACAAATTGTCACCCCGGTGACAACTGGGAAGACAATAAAATTCCCAGCTGTCACCCCGGAGGACAGGGCTAGAGGGGACTGTTGGGAATAATTCATTGCTTGCCACTATAGAAAAATAAGATTCTAATGACTGTCAACATTGGACAGTACAGTGACAAATATGACATTGACATATTTGGCTTCCTTCCTATAACTTCTTGTCTCATTGGTATTTTTTTTGTAAAATTAGGTTTTAATTTATTGATAGCGTTTATAATTAGGCAAGTGCGTTTTTATCATTTGTGTACAGCTCATGCCACCTTCATACGATGGAAAATAACACTGATCATTCTGAACAAAACAACTTTAGCCCTATATCTGTGCAAGACGTAGATGTAGATTTTTTACCGATTGTTTACGAAATAATACGAAGGTACTTTTTAAAGTGCTCTTATTTTTAGATAAACGTCATCATTTCTATCACTGTATAGACTTATATATTGTAAATATTTAAACATTTTAGTGTTGAGAGGGACTTCCATGACAACTCTGCCAAAGCCAGGGAGTCTCAAGACTGCAGTCAACGCGTGCTCGAATTGCAAAAGAAATTTGATATAGCGCGTACTCAGGTAATAATGGTTATAGTTGCTACTAATCATGATAACATGCTATCTGTTTAGATTAGATTTCATTTAGTGTTATCAATATTGTAGGTTAATTTATATAACTTAAGGTGAAAGCGTCAGTAGCCCGCGAAAATCAAATTTTCTTACCATTTTTTTCACTTGTCTAATTGTATGCTGAACAAAATATAAACAAGTAAATATACTTTAACAAAAAGGAGAATAACCTGGAAGAGATCGCATAAAGCGATAAGGCCGCCCTTTGTATATTTTGTATTCTTTGTAATGTTTTTTTGTTTTGTATTTTAATGGTGTACAATAAAGTATATATAAATAAATAACAGCTAATACAGTGGGCAAAAAGCGTGTGAGCCTCCGGTTACCCTGACCCTGGCACATGGGCAACTGAAGAAACACAGGTGGGTTTTAGTCAGTAAAAGTCTGACACGCCCTTCCGCCCCACCCAAGAGCGAGAGACGTCATTTGATTATAACCCACCCAAAAAAAAGGAGCCTCAAGTTGGCTTCAGATTGGCGCATTTGTCATTCAATGGGATCAAATGAACTTAGACGTTGTGTTGATGATTTTAATTCTTTAAAGCTATAATTTGTTACAGTCACGAATCATATTTTTTAATTGATAAATAACCTATCACTGATCTGAAAACTGATTTTTGAATTTTGTGGGCAGTGCATCCCTTACCAATCTGAGATATAAAAGTTTATGTGCTTTGTTTTGTTCCAGATAAAGCGTTTGCCTGGCATAGATTACAATAAGCAGGACCAGTTGAAGCAGTTCGAAATACTGAGAACACAGCTGAGGCTGAAGAGAGAGCTCTTACAGAAGTATCGTAACATGTGCTCATTTGAAACTTCATTCAAGTGACTTACCTCATCACTATGCCTCTCAGAGCTTTACTAAGGTACCTTGCCAACAATGAACACCTTGTGCAGAAGATTGCTGAGTCTTACCCCGTGAGGCGCGCTGCCCAGTTGGCAGTGTCCATGTTCTACAGGAGTAAGGAGAAATTGGCAGACATGGATAAGTTAAATCCTGAACAAATTAACAGAATCATGTCATTCTTAAAAAAATTTAATGAAAACTTAAAGGAAGGGATTCAGGATGCTAAGAAACAATTGAAGAAATAATGTAAATAATTTTAGTTTAGTCTAAAATTCAGCTACATGTGTATTATTTTTTCACTTGTTATTAAATAATACTGCATAGTTAATCCGAGCTAGTTTTATTTCACTCACTCTGAACAAACCATAAAAATATTCATTTTCTTAAACTACAAAAATCACATAGTTATGGTACTATGAAGTAATCAAAATACTGAGTTATGATATGGAGTAGAGCAGCTAGCCTCACTAACACTATAATTATTGCATTATTTGTAATAGTTGAAACTATAACGTACAACAGATTCATCCCTCTGGCACTCACTACTCCTGCTCAAAGAAACCAACTGACCAACACTCATGTTGATTGAACCTAGACTGCTCAATGAAAATATCAATTACATTGAAATCAGTATAATCAAGCAAAATAAAATTATAAATTCCAAAACAACAGTATCCTTCAAGAATCTTGCATAAAATAATTATAATTTTAGTAACAAAAATAGCAATTCTGATAAAATATAGAAAATTAAGATGCAAAGCTTGCATGTTCCGTTCCTGTTGTACTGTTATATTTCACATAATATGTAGTTACATTGATGAAGTACGAAAAATATGTTTATTATAAACTTGAAGAATTTTCAAAAACCTTACAAGATAGATAAGAAACTATCTATAAAGTTATAAGTATAGTTTAATCAAAAATATGCAACTGTTGTCCAAGAGTGTGTACTAATCAGTAAACACACACCATGATAGATATAGAACCGTAACGCTTACGTTACATCTAGTGACGCAACATCGACATGAGACCTAAGTACCTTGTACTCTGATTTAGTGCTTTAGGACCGAATTAGCTGCGCTAGGGACGCTAGTTACACATTAAAAAATAATGTCTTAGAGCTATAAAGAAAAATATTTACAGGAGTATCTTCCGACTTTCACACTGTTTACATTCGTAGTTTTGAATTTTTATTAAGATCTGGCAATACCGTCATAAATTCGGTGAATATTAAGTGTCATTCCCTAGCGCCCGTCTCTTGTACTGCTGGAAAATATCTGCAGAGGTGCCGGTGCGGGGCCGGCTCACAGATAGTGGCTGGTGTAGTGTGTCGCGCTAGTTGGCGGCGGCGGCGAGTGCGGGCGCGTCGGGCGGCTTGTCGTGTCGCTTGCGAGGCCGTCTCCCCGCGCCTCCCGCGCCTCCTCCCCCTCCCGCTGCGCCGCGCTTGTCGGCCTGCACCTCGAACGGAGAGTCCGTCGCTGTCACGTCACTCTCTTGCTGTAACATTACATCGCAAAATGGATTCAACATCACAAAATAAAAAGTCATTTATTCAAACTAAGCTGAGAGTCTTCGAGCGTCAAAATTACATAAGACAGTCCCCCAAAATGCCTGCCTTTCACCACTTCCTACTGCTTTATTAGCTGGGAAGAAGAAATGGCGCATCAAACTCTTTAGTACTCTTGTACTTCCTCAACTAGGAATTGTTTTGTTTCGTCACACCGCCCGATAGGAAAATAACATTTTTAGATTTATTGTCAACTCACAAAATAGTTTGATTTTTGAAAAAGGGCAGTAATGGAAACCGTTATAGTTATTTAATAACGGCTTTAGGAGACTGTCCCAACTTTTTGAGACATTTTAATCTGCATTCACAGCTTTTGCAAAAAAATATATATATATATATAAAAATGAAGGACTATCTTATCGTTACGATTTCATGTGACATTAGTGGTGCGAGCTTACCACGTGCGAGGCGTGCGTGTCGGGCTTGTCGTGCGAGTGCTGCGCGCGCCGCTCGTGGCGCGTGTTGGTGCTGCGCGGCTGCGTCTTCACGGCGGCCGGCTCCGGCCGCAGCACGTTGCCCACTGCCTTCGTGCGACCCTCGCGGAACACCTGTACAACACATCAATGCTATGAACTTGAGAAGGATGTCATGTGCCCCAAACTTCTTCATCTACTTTGTTTAAATGTCTACATATCCGACATCGTAATTACCGTAATGATAATTATGAGGTCCCTATGTCACGTAACAAATCGTTAAAAACATTTTTGCCTAAGTGAGAAAGAGAGTTGTATTAATATTTTATTTCTGCAAATCATATTTTAATCAACTAAACTACTAGCGAGTATTAGGTTTGTCGTGTAAATTTATATTTCTTGGGCTACCTAGGTGCTCTTGTCTTAAGAACAATATGACGTAATTTCAATTATAGTGAAGTTTCAATTCCCTAGGAGTTTTTGTCAAAAGTGATAATCAATAAATTGAATACTCTCTTGATAAGACACTCGTCTTATCAAGTTTCGACAATGGCAGTAAAGTGTCCTCACCATCCTCTGCCCCCTCTTGAGATACTCGGGATGCTTGATGAAGCGGAAGCGCACGAGCGCCTTGTCGCCGGTGCGCAGGCAGTCGCGGGACATCGTCAGGATCGACGCCGTCTGCCGGATGCTGCCACAGTGCACTACGGAACACGAACATCAACGTGTTTAAAAAACTATTCACGAAGCCTACAGTCACTTGTATTTCGTGTGTGACCATAGGTTCTGGTTATGGAGATATTGAAGGTTTCACAAATTGTTTTTTTTTCTTCTTCGAAATCTAAATGATTACTCTCACAAATGCTGCACCGTTGCACACACCCGTATACACAATGTTTTGTGTGCGTTACAGTGCGCGCTGCCATGAAAAGTGATTTTTTCATTCCAAAAACAAGTCGTTTCACAACAGCAATTTTACTTAGTTAAATATACAGAATGTGCAGATAAGGGCTATGTGATGGTCTTTTTACAACGAATTTGTATGGGTCCTTGTATCTGTAATGAAGTGGGTTTCCGGTCTATACCTCTGAATAAGCATTTCGTTAGATCTTGCAATAAACAGGGTCTCTTTGACATTGTCTATCTCCAAAATACAATGAAACATATTAGTTAATATGAACACTTGTTGTACAAAGATCTTTTGGCGCCAAACCAAAGTCGTATGAACGCCGCCGCGCCGTCTTGTTTTTGCTATACATTTTCACAAAACAATCCTAGAAATGTTCACCGTCAACGCCCCTCTGTCAATACCATTCAAGCGCCAAAAAATTTGTGTATTCAATATTTTAAACAGTCCGTTCACACTTAATTTACCTCTGTTTTAACGTCACTGTCAATACAAAGTGATTTTTATTAACGTTACAATAAAGTTACTTTTGGGTTACTGCCACTAAAAAGTCTGTCAATACTATAGCGATCTTTATTCTCGTTAAAATAAGGTTGTTGTTGGATTACTACCACTAACAAGTGTATCAATATCAGTGATTTTTATTTTAGTTACAATAAGGTTGTTTTTGGGCTGCTGCCATTAACAAGTCTGTCAATATTACAGTGATCTTTATTTTCGTTACAATAAGGTTGTTTTTGGGTTGCTGCCATTAAAATGTCTGTCAATATTATAGTGATCTTTAGTCATGTTACAGTAAGGTTGATGTTGGGTTGCTGCTGTCAGAGGTAAAATAACTACGAATGGATGGTATCTGTGTTTCCAGATGTGGTAAAAAAGGAAATAAATTCGTTTTAAATACTGGGGTTGGAATTTTGTTTGTGCAGTATTAGAAAATGTATTTCTTCCATTCTCTATTTTTTATAAATACACGATTATTATTATGTAATGGTTAGGTATCCTGTATGTTTACGTACCCATGGCCTGGTAGCGTGAGGAGATGGTGGTAGGGTGGTGCAGCACGAGGATCTCTCCCTCGAACTGCCAGCACGCTTGAGGGTTGAGCGCGGGAGACACCATCACCATGCCCTTGCGGATCTGTGAGCGCTTTATCTGTATGACAACATTGTTGGTGATGAAAATGATAAAACTGTTAATGTTATACCGGGAACACTATATCAGAATATTTTTAAACTCTATTATGGCAATTAATTGATTAAATATAGTTTTTATATGCTTTGTAATTCCCTTTGAGGAAGTTTTACAGAGCAACATAAGTACAGTAAGCCTCAAAGAGATGTATCATCATCATTTCAGCCGAAAGACGTCCACTGCTGGACACAGGCCTCCCCCAAGCTCCGCCACTTCGACCTGTTCTGTGCTTCTCGCATCCAACGTATTCCTGCGGCCTTCACAAAGTCATCGGTCCACCTTGTTGCAGGCCTTCCAACTCTACGTCTTCCGGTACGCGGTCGCCACTCCAGAACCTTTCGGCACCATCGGCCATCTGTTCTGCGAGCAATGTGCCCTGCCCACTGCCACTTCAGTTTAGCAACGTATAGTTATACACACACAATAAATCATATAACTGTCTCCATCTTTGTTTCATAACATTGTGACAATGTTTAAGTCACAAAAATCAAAATTATCATTAACATTTGTATTTTGTTTAAACCTATATTCTAGATTTATTTTTAATTTGAAAACTTATTACACATTGGGTACCTATTAAATTGTAGCTACACATTGATTAAGTATAATAGAACACAAAATAACATAAATGCGATATTACAATAATTATAGTATTTTTCTTGACCAACCTTCTTGAGAGCGAAGCTGGCAGTCTGGCCGCCCCTAACCTCCGGGACGGGCATCCTCTTCCTGTGGATGCTCTTGACGGTGATGGGCTGGAAGCGGCCCAGCGGGTCGGGCCCTAGCAGCAGCGTGTCGTTGAGGCGAATCACTCCCGCCAGCGTCGTGCCTGACACCACTGTGCCTACACCCTGGGGGAGGAAGGCGATAATGTTAGCGTTTTTTTTTTTTGCATTAAGAATAGAATAGAATATTTTTATTTCAGACCGGAGTCCATAGGGTTAGTAACAATTTTTCTTAACGTCTAGTGTTAGTAGATTACATACACAGGTACAAACATATAAATTAAAATTCAGCATGGAGCCGCATCCATCTCCGCAGCATCGGGGAATCCCACCGATCTGCGAATACACTGAGAATACTGTTGGTGCTGCCGCGAACACGAGTCATCAGGGATGCACACCTTTTTCTAATAATGGCGGCAAAACCATCAATATTATTATCTGCAAACATCCCTGACGCACTACTACGCCACGGCAGCCGCAGCAGCACTCTCAGTGCATTGTTATATTGAACGCGTAGGTCACTGTATGTCCGCTGAGTGTAGTTAACCCACAGGCTGCACGTGTAGAAACACTGACAGTAAGCTTTGAACAGCGTTACTTTCACTGGTTTCGTACAACGCGCAAACCTGCGGGCCAGCATGTTACAACGGACAGCCAGCGACCTACGTTCCCTTTCAATGTCACAATTATCTTTTAGATCTTCAGTGACCCAGTGGCCCAAATATTTAAAGTTGTCCACGCTTCGCAGTGGTTCTCCACAAAGTGCGACAGTTGGAATATTCGCATATGTGACACTGCCAGCTTTAAAAACCATTAGTTCGCTCTTCGTGACGTTATATTTGAGCCCCTGATTCACCGCATAATTTTCGCATATAGCGATCAGTCGCCTCACAGCACCGATCGAGGGGCTCAGCAACACCATATCGTCAGCATAACTAATATTGTTAATGCACACCCCGTCAATGTGACATCCGACATTGGTGCTGCTGAGCTCAAGGATCAGCTGGTTCATGTATAAGTTGAAGAGCCGGGGTGAGCTAAGCCCCCCTTGCCTCACCCCGCACTCCAACCGATACACGTCCGAATGCGACCCATTCCACTTCACGCTATTGCGTTGACTACCGTACCAGTACTTAAATATTGACAGTATTTCAGATGGTAACGAAGTTTCACATTCTAGTTTACGCCACAAAACATCGTAACATACAAGATCAAACGCCCTTGAGAGATCCAGGAAACAAGCAAAAATAGGAGTCTTCCTGTCTGTGTAGTATTGGACAGTCTGCTTGAGGCACAAGATTGCACTCTCAGTTGACAGCCCAGGCTTAAAACCGAACTGGGCGTCATGTAGTTCGAGGTGTTTAGCCAATTGCTTATCAAGCAGACTGTCCAACACTTTTGCTATGACAGTGGCCAGAGAAATGGGCCTGTAATTGGAAATGTCAGAGACATCCCCTGTTTTATTTTTCACAATAGGCACTACCATTGTATACATTACGTCATCCGGTAAGTAGCCGTGACTAATGCACAGGTTAAAAAATAAGGCTAGCACGCGAGGCAAGTGTCCCCCCGCATGCTTCAGGTGCTCGATGCTGAGGCCATCATGACCCGGGGATTTACCCCTCTCCATTTTCATTATGATGGTTGATATTTCTTGTGCGGTAAAAACAATAGAAATGTCCCCAGAGTTGGCTCCAGCATCAAACACCTGCACAGGGCTAGTAAGAGGTGACTGAATCTGAAAATGACGCCGAAATGCATTGGCTATATCGGCCGGCTCATGTACGCCCGCCACGCTCACCGGGGGACTCAACTTCGGATTCAAACTATTTGTTGATTTCCAAAATGATCCAAACTTCTTTTTAGTGTGATGTTTAGCTAAAATATCCATTTTTATCTGCTGTTGGTTATCTTGACAATATTTCATATTGATTTTAAAGGTTTTTTCTAGATTCACACATCTTACTGTAAACATAACCACTAGCAGGTTTACCATAAAACAACCATGTTTGGTAACACAGTCGAGCCTCTCTGTGAGCGTCACGAACATATTTGTTCCAACCAGTAATGTATTTTTTCTTATTATGACGCGTCTGTTTACATAAATAAGTACGTTCGGCACCTTCCTTTAATATGCTAACTAAACTACAATACATTGCATCTAACACTTTCACGTGATTAGCATTAGCACACATTTTATGCGCACAATACCGAAAATCATCTGGAAAATTTAGAATTACAAAATTTAGAATATTCATTAATTTGATTGATATCTCTTTCACCCCATATTACCTTATTGCAAGTATAAATTGGGTTTTCCAACTTAGGTATTAGTAAATCAATATTGCATTCAATTATTAATGGAACATGATCTGACAAATAGATTCCATACAAAACTGATGCGTCTACGACTAAATGTCGTGCTGCACTGCTCACCACACAGTGATCAAGCCAGCGCAATGCACCATTGGCGGTACTCTCAAACGTAAACGTGTCCTTCGGAAGTAGCTCCATATCAACACATGACCACGATTGCTCCCCACATACAGTTAACAATTCATTTGAAAAGCGCTCACCTGGATGTGCGTTAAGATCACCCAATATAAACACTGACTCAACATTAATGTTCTCAGTTATAGCAATAATTTCACTTAAGCACTCCGTAAACTCAATTACATTGTCTGCCGAGTTAATCGGCATATACACTGAGAATATCAATAGGGAACGTCCCGCGTGCTCAATCCTAATAGCTAACAGACGATCACTATTACACTGCACCACGGATACCGACGCAAACGCTGATTTCCTCCACAGAAGCGCAACGCCACCATACGGTCTTCCTATAAGAACTCCGGCCGACGTGTCGACGGCGGACTTGCCCGTATACGCGAAGCCATCATCAATACTACCGAGAAACGGCACATCATGGGGTAAAAGCCAAGTCTCCTGAAGTGCAATAACATCTGCGATACGGCATAATCTGCGAACACAATCAGCCGATCGAATAACATTCTTGCAATTGAATGTTGATAAAGTTACATTCTTTTTTATGTTATTATCCATTATTTACTACGGGATTGCCATTAACAATATCTGAGACTTTTCCTTTCTTGAAATTAATAAATCGTCTGAACATTATTCCCTCCGGCCAGAATTTATCATCCAAAAAAGTACATAATTTATGTTTAGGTATAAACAACTTAAAGGCGTTATATTGCCTTTCCGACTTCATATTGATTTTCTCCACTTTTACAACTTCACTAGTTTTTTGTTGTATGTAATCACATATGTCTTTCTCGGTTGTACCGATATTCACATTAGAGATAAAAACAGGTATTTTTATCTCGGCGGCCTTAAAATTACCTACAGAATTAGAAGCAGCTTTTCCTGTCATGCCAACAAATCGATTTCTCGTTTTTGACCTTTGCACCAATATCCACTGTTCTTCATGCTTATTTTCCTTCCAATCGCCTTTTCTGACAATATCTGCCAAAGTCTGTTGTTTACATGCGTCATCTACGGCCACTAAGCTATCGCTCTCAAGCATAGTCGAGTTAACAGGTGCAAGAGAGACAGGTTTAGTCTGAGTAACACCTCCGGTATGCGTGTGTACGAGAGAGCGATATATCGGCGCCGGCGGCGTTTCGCTTGCACTACCGTGACTCATATTCTTAGAACTGGACCGCGATACATCGACGTCGTTTACCGGCGGCGGTTCAATAATAATAATAATAATAATAAATTGTTTATTAATAAAAAGGGTCACATTTACAATAAATACGTTAAACAATTAAAATAGAGCAGATTTGTTAATTTGCCTGAACTAGGTAGAACCTGTGTTTCAGGCTACAAATGCAAAAATTCTTATAATGTAATAAATTAACAAGGTGTAGTAATAACTAAAATTAAAACTTAGGTAACAAAAGTAAAATAGCGAGTTAGCGGTTTTATTTGCAGACAACTAGTAAATCTTCTGTCTGTGCATAATCTATGGTTAGTAAATGTTGAAGTATATTTTTTTACAGCTATAGTAGTTTAATTTATAGATACTTAGTTTTCTATTTAATCTATTGTACAGAAATGGGCCTAAAAATGTATAGAATCTTTCTACAAAGACATGTTTTGAGGTCTCATTTGTTATACATACTATATCATTCCGTCTCTTGTTAGTATTGTCAGCAGTGTAGGTAAGCATGGTGTGCTGTTTTAATACTAACTGCATAATGAAAAGCTGCCGAACAGTCAGCACGTTGCAAGTTTTATAAAGTAGATCTGTGGGAAAAAAGAAGGGATGGAAGTTTGCTACCTTCAAAATTGCTCTTTGAGCTCTTTCAAGAGGAAGCAAATTCGTTTTTGGTGCACCGCCCCAAGAAGTGATACAGTATTGAATAATAGATTGACATAGGGCCAAATAAACTTGTGTGATTAATTTTTTGTCTGCTAATGTTCGTAATTTCTTAAATACATATATAAGTTTACGCACTCTTTTACTAAGGCTTTCAATATGTATTTTAAAAGAGAGTGTTTCGTCCATTATAACCCCCAGGTATTTAATGTTGCTCGTTTTAATGATAGAAGGACAATTACACGTACTAACTGCACAGTTTCCGCATTTATGGGCATATAGATGAGGGTTAGTAATGTTAGGTTGAGGTTTGCGCATGGAGAAGTGAATATATTTTGTCTTGTCGGCATTTAATGTTAATAAATTGCTTTGAAGCCAGTTAGTCACAGAATTTAATCCTAATTGAGCGACTTCGAACAGTTCGCTTCTGCTTTTTGCGGTAAATATTAACGCCGTGTCGTCGGCATATGATATTATTTTACCGTGTTTAATATTTACACAATTCATTCATATAGATTAGGAATAGTGTGGGGCCCAGAATACTCCCCTGGGGTACACCGAAACTAGTATTTTTCTGTTCATTACTCATAATATTATCTATTTTAACACATTGGTACCGGCCGTCTAAATAGTCAGTAAAAAGTTTCAGCGGCGTTCCTCTTATTCCTATGGTTTCTAATTTGTTCAGAAGAAGAGAAACAGATACCGTGTCGAATGCCTTGGCTACATCGAGGAAGACTCCCAGGGTCTGGTGTCCTTTGCCAAGTTCTAGTGAAATATAATCAGTCAGGCTATGCACCGCATCGGCAGTCGATAATTTCGCTCTAAAACCAAATTGCGCAGGGGAATAAATGTTGTTTTTTTCTAGGTAATTAACTAGTCTAGTGTTTATAATTTTCTCTAGTATTTTTGAAATCGACGGTAGTAAGGATATTGGCCTATAATTATTAACTACGTCTTTACTACCGGATTTAAAGATAGGGATTACAACTGCCTTTTTTAGGCAACTCGGGAAAATTCCTTCGGAAAGACAGATTCGAAAAATGTGCGTTAAGGGAGGTATCAAAATATGGTTAAAAAGTTTAAGGATCTTATTGCTTATATTATCCCAGCCAGCTGCACAATCATCGTTTAGCCCGGAAATTATTCGGGATATTTCATCTTCATCAGTGTCCAACAGAGCAAAAGATTTTGAGATACGGCTATTGCTTGATTTTTGGACAGATGATTGGACGCAATATTGTGAAATCTGCTCAGCAAGAGTTTTCCCAACATTTATAAAAAAGTTATTTACATTGTTAGCTGTTATGAGTGGTGACGAATTTGCAAGTAGTAAACTCGAACTTGATTCACGCTGTTTTGACATATTGGTGATATTTTTAATACTTTTCCAAAGTTGTTTGCTATTTTTACCCGCTCTATTTATTTGTTTTTTATCGTAATCAGTTTTTACCTTCTTTAAGAGATTGTTGCAGAAATTCCTGTATCTTTTATAAGTAGTTTGAATTATAACATTATCAGGGTATCTCTTAGTTTTCTGATGAAGTTTATCCCGGTGTCTTATACAGCGAATTAATCCAGAAGTAATCCACGGTTTAATATTATAAAGTTTCTTATTTACTGTAGAAACTGTCGTGTTATGTAATATTGCTTGTTGGACCTGTTTTATTAAGTACAATAAAGCCAAATTAGCGTCAGCAGTATTGTAAACTACGCTAAAGTCTATGTTGCATAAATCACGTTCGAGTTTGTTTGTATTTAATTTGCTAATTGTCGGAGGACGATTTAGCTTAGGCAGCGATAAATTTAGTGTTAGTAGAACTGCGTGATGGTCGGTAATTGTTGAGTTAGTAACAAGCGTAATATATGATAGGCTAGTTTTGATCATCATATGATCTAAGCAGGAACCGCTCTGATGTGTAGGCAATGTGTGAGCGGGAAGAAAACCATGGTATAAACAGATGTTAAGGTAATCCTGGATTCCTGCATCGCAGTTCTCAGAACCAATATTTATGTTTAAGTCACCTGTTAGTATAACATTCTTAAATGAACTGAGTGCTTGGAGAATCTGGTTTAAGGATTTGTTAAAAGAATCTAAGTTTCTAGCGGAAGGGGACCTATACATAGCGATTACCGCTGTAATTGTACCAATTTTGATGACTAAACAATTGCTCATGCACTCTTGTAGACTATGTTCCTCGACTGTGACCTTTAATGATTCTTTAGCAAATACTACGATACCGTCATTTTGATTATGGTTTACTGTGGAATGTAATACGTTGTACCCAGGTATTACTGGAATATTATCGTAGCGGTTGGCTAGCCAACACTCGGTAAGTACCATTATATCACAGTCAAAGTTAAGTCTATGAAGAAAAATGTTAAAGTTATCTATGTTTTTAAAAATACTACGAATATTTTGAGTTAGTACAGTTACTGAATTTTGATAGTCGGAAAGATATTTTATGCAGTCCTCAACGTCACATGTCTTTGATACTGTTAAAAATGAATTATCAATATCTGTAATTAATTTATCATCCATATTTAACTATAAATAATAATAAAAATTAAGTCTAAAATATAATCAAGTATGCGGCGCTCTTAGGCGCCTTCATAATCTATCGAATTAATATACCTGAATTCGGCAGCTTTTTTAGCCGGACAATCTGTGTCTCCCGTTTTGTGGTGGGCTTGTTTTTTAAAACGAGAGCATGTAGCACATTTAGGCGGGTTGGCTTTCTTTGCGCAGTCTTGTGTTGAGTGTCCTTCTTCAGCGCAATGCCCACAGGTAGGGACAGTTAATTTGCAAGTCTTGGCTGCGTGACCGTACTGCTGGCAGTTGTAACATCTAGTTACCAGAGTGAAGTCTCGTACCGGGCAGGACGTCCAATTTATAAATAGTCTATCCTGTGTGATGAGGGCCTTACGAATTACGGCTGGAACTTCTATAATAAAGTTGCAATTATCTGCATCTTTCCTACCAGACTTGTGACTCAGTTTTACAGAGGACAAAAATATATCTTGGGACATAGTCGGCAGTTTTTCAGACAAGTTCTGTTCGAAAATACATTTGAAAACTTCATTTTCAGCCATTGAAGTGGGCACTCCTATGACTATAATACGTGGTTTGCGTTTTTGAGGATCATCTACGGTAAGGCCTGACGAAGCGAGTTGTACTTTTTGCCTTAGCTTATCGAGGTCATCTTTGGTCTCAGTGCTGATTATCAGGCCTCCTTTTCCTATTTTGCGCACGCCTCGAACTTTTAATTTCATTTCTCCGGGACTTATAATTTTCTGGACCATGTTTTTGGTTTCATCACTAGTTATCGAGTTATCACAGGGATAAATCGCCACGGAGCTAAGATTATTGGGGCGCACAAAGTTGTTGGACCCCTTCTTCACCATATCGGCAAAAGATGCAGTAGCCGCACCCTGTTTCGAACAGGACTCCTGAATTGTTCGGTTCATCTCGGTAAGGCAGTCAGACAGGTCTCGAGCTTCGGCCATTGTTTTTAGAGAGGCATGGGTCTGTATGGCTTTTTGCTTAAGCGACTGGTATTGAACAGCCATTTGCGCAGCTCCATGGCCAATTTTGCGGCAGAGACTACTAATTTTTAACTTCTGCTCAGAGTTTAGTTTTCCTTCAGAAGTAATAGCACATACCTCATTGAGGCACTGCTCAATAGAACCCATCCAGGACTGGATCTCCGGAGTGGATACTACTTCAATACCCTCATCTTGGTCTTTTCTTGTTTGTCGCGGCGGTGTCGGTGCTGGGGCTGGTACTGGGATCGGAGTTGGTGTCGGTGGAGGGCTGCGACGTATCATCGCGCTCCGATTAAAGGGGCTGCCTTCCATAAACCAGGAAAGATTCAAAAATAATCCAATCAGTTCATTGTATTAACTTGTTTCTTAAAATGTTTTCTGTATAACACTCTAATACACTAAAACTAGGTCACTATTTATGCGAACGTTAATTTATTTAATTATTAAAATGCATTGATGTGCACGTCTGTATACTTTGAATGCTTACGTAGAATCTATCAATGTGAGGTAGGAGGCCAAACGGGCCGCTATCACAATTTATCATGTACCCTCCGCCTCTTTTCTTCATGTTCACATTCGAATTAATTAACTGACTCGATTTTTCCAAATTCACTTTTTGCTTCAATTCCTCTAATTGGCCATTTGTCACATAATCACTCTTTATATCTTCAATTTCTTTTCGCAAAACCAAAATATCCTTCAATAATTTTGTGACGTCGACGTGATCAAAACAAACAGGTGGTAGTTTGTGTAGGTCGTACGCCACAAACACTGGTAATTGTTCAGGGTCTATTGTTTTAAACACAGTTATCATATCTTCCAGGTCTTTTTGTTTCTTATTCTTGCGTCTCGACACCAGTTTTCTTGTTGTTTTCGTGGATATAAACAACAACTTCTTCGCCTCATCTATTTCCTCTTCAGAAAATGCTGTTTCACATATCCGTAGCAAACTTTCATTATCGACTACATGATGCCGATCTCGTATGAAAGCTAGGACTTCCGATATCACTAGGTTGCAACTCGTACACTTTAGTTTATTTACGGACATTCTCGTAAGACAAAATCGCGACCGCTACTGACAGCGCTTTCGCGATGACTGATTTGCATTATATTTGTTATTCAAATTCTCGAAACCTAGGAAAACTAAACAACAGTTTCTTTTTTATAATTTATGTTTTAAAGTCTATGCTACTCAGAAACAGGTCTGTTAGCATCCGACGTCTCAAGATAGAAGCTTCATAGTAAGTTTACATCATTCGGTACATTAGGCGTTTTGTGTGACAAGGATAGGAGACTTCAAAAGCTTGCGTCGTTTTGTCCCATCACTAATAATTCTTGTATATCTTTTACAGTAGTCAAATACCCTATAATGATTTGATATTGAATTAGGGAAAATTCACAGTGAACTGAGAAGATACAGATGACACAAATAAAATTAGATCGTGAATATCGTACCGGTACTGAGTACGTGTCGTCGATCTGGAACTCCGCCGGCTTGTCGTCCTGCGAGGGCATCCTCGTCTTCAACAGGTTGAGGAACATCGTCAGCAGCTCCAGGTTCTCGCCAGATACGTTTGATACTTGGAAGATGGGACATAGCCTGGAATAACACTAATTGATATACAAATCGCTAAAGACATTAATAATAATAATTCTGATTATTCATCCCCTGATCCGTGACTGAATTGATGACTTCAGATGAAATTGTATGTAATGTTAATGGATCTACAATTTATAGTTACTAGAAAGCAAATGTAACTGTCGTACACTTTCATTTACTTTTGTTTTATTGACCCCATTCTTTTTGTTTTTTAAATGACTTTATTTAATTGAAAATTAATACTAACTACAATAATATTTTCAAGTGGTGTTTGAAGCTCTAATTGTTAAGTGTTGCAAAAGTTTAAAACTCGCATCGAAAGTTGCCAACATACCTCTGTGACACGAAGTTAGTTGCGCTAACAATGACGTCATCTTTCGTCTTCACCATGACAGGAACTTTGCGGCAGCCGGAAGACTTGAGGATCCTGATGAGTAGCTTAAGGTTGTCTTGCAGAACATTTGGGGGACACATGTCGATCTTGGTCACGACTACGAACACCGGCACGGAGAGGGCTAACGCAAGACCTAGATGTTCTTTTGTCATGCCCACTATACCTGCATTGGCACCGATCTAGGAAAATGGAAGGATACGTCACAACTTTTATAATTTTAAGAGTAAAAAGTCGACATCAAGGATGACCTGATCTGTATTTACCTAGTAAGATAGTACTCATTGAAAAATATAACTAATAAATATTTAGTAAGGCTTCTTCCGCTCAACAGCCACGAGGTACTGTAGTACCCAGAACTGACTTAACTAACTTCTACCCTCTTAATTTTTAGATTTAAATTCCTCTTTTATTTCAGCGTTTTAACTGTATTTTTTATTTTGATGTACAATTGTAATTTTCAATTTTCGAACTACGGATGTGGATGTGGTCAAATAATATTTGCGGTCGGCCGAGAGTTGCGGCGGCAGGCCGGGCGCTCCACTGCTGTTTATTTAAACAGCATTAAACTTCATTCCTTTATATTACTTCTGATGTTACATCACAGTGACAGTGATCTTAATTTCGCTACTATAGGGTTGCTTGTTGTGAGGTAAAACACTGTTGTGTAGTTATTGGAACGAAATTCCTTATTATTATTAAGTTACGGTAAGATTAGGTTGTTCTTAATTGTGCTTTAGTCTGAGTGAAATAAGTTTTCTTTCGTTTCAAGATAACCGTGAAAGGATTGTTCGAGGGACATCATAATTTCTAAGCTTCTTCTTACCATAAGCATGCCGAAGTCAGGAGCGTGTCCAGTCATGCCGAACACGGTGGTCTTGAGGTAGCGCTCGTGGCCCGCCAGGTCTATGAACGTGATGACCTTGGAGGACTTCTCGCAGATCTTCACCCAGTCCAAAGTGCCGTGGTCCGGTTTGTTTACTACGTTACCTGTGTACAACGTGGGATTGATACAATATTCGATGTCTTTTACGCTTACATTCGACGGTTGAAAGGCTATTTGATCTAAGCGACATTTTTTGAAAGTTGCAGGAGAGTGATTCAAAGTTTTATTTTTCGAAAAAAAAAAAAACATTATAAAAGAACAAGTGAGTGGATTTTGGTAAATATAATTCAGTTTTTCCAAAATCCACTCACTAGTTCTTTTATAATGAATATTTTATTCGAAAAATAAAACTTTGAATCACTCTCCTGCAACTTTCAAAAAATGCCGCTTAGATCAAATAGCCTTTCAACCGTCGATATAATTTAAACTGTCTCGATAGTTTAGTTAGTGGTCGTGAGCGGGCGAAATGATGTTGGGTTTTTTTCAGCAGATTTTTCTCAGTAGGTAACAGTCTCGATTTGTGCCCGAACTGGCCAAATGTGGGGATTAAAGTAAAGGCGTCATGTTATGTTATAATTGGGAAGTCCAACTGCCCGTTTTATTGAACGTGTCCAGCCGCATGTATGGTGGTAAAATTTATAAAAAGCGCTGCTGCCTTTATATTCTCTAGTAAGTCACAGGCTCGCCTTTTCGACACCCATGGGAAGAATAGGGTATGGTGCTATTCTTTACGTCCGGCACCACTCACGGCTAGCTACTAGGGATTTTTTATTACCGACGACCTGAGATGGAATTAATGTTGGAATGTCTTGGAAACCTGTAAGCTCACCGGTTCCCCTCTGAAGTAGATAAAACGGCAATATTGCTTGGTGGTAAAAATAGGAATAGTAGATTTAGCCTTTTGATAAACAGGTTCAAAAGAATATCAGTTCTAAAACTCATGCAATTCTAAACCTCGCTCATGTAAAGTGAAAGTAGCATGTATGTTTTACTTGCCTTTCTAGTTTCTTATCATGAAATTAGAAAGTATTCAGTTACATGCACGTTCAGAAGACGACTCTAGGTGGGCTAACACTCGATGAAATAGAAGGAAAGAACTTGTCCTACTACTCTTTTGCTTTAGGTATTTATTTTCTTTTGGGACGAGGCTCTAATGAAAGAACTTATAACATCGCGCCTGCTTTCTCGAAAGGTGCGGCAGAGGTATTTAAACACACTGGTATACTTAAACACACAGAGGCAAATTTAGGTACAACCACATTTTGTCAGTTATGTCTACTGAAACAAATAGGGCAGAAGACAAAGAAGGTATTTATGTAATAGGATAGGTCACTCATTCATCGCATACAACGGTACAATTAACGGGCACTTACATAAGTTAATTGCATAACTAGATAAGTACTAACTACGTCCGCTTATCAGTGATCGTTCAAGTTCTATTAATAACACAGTATTTACTACTTAAATGAACTAATTGTAACAAGTACCTATCGAGTTGTATGAATATGCAAAGTACACATCGCGTTACAACAGCGTTTCAACATCGATTCAATTATTGCAGTAGTAACGCTTTGAACATCTTGATAGAAACAAAAGGAACGAAAAAAAAGGTTCTCAAGGTGACGCTTATTTTATTGGTAAACGAAGAGTTACAATTACTTTGAAACCAATTGCCATTATTTCTGATTTGTTTATTATTTACATCAGGCTAAAAAATTGTTACAGTGATGCCAAGTGAAAGGGCATGAGGAAAATTTGCCTGAATTTCAAGATTGGAAATCGTATTACAGATAGCACTATCTTGTAATGTATTGTTCACAAGGAGAATGTTGCTGCCATACTGGAATGGCCTGTTAGTCTAGTGGTGACCCTGTCTGCAAATACTGAGGTCGTGGGTTCGATTCCCACCCATGACAAATCTTTGTGTGATGAGCACAATCATTTGTTCTGTGTCGGGGTGTAATTTATCTATAATATGTATGTATTTAGAAATATATAAGTATATTTATCAGTTTTCTGGTTGCCATAGTACAGGCTCTGCCTAGTTTGGGATCAGATAATGATGTGTTGGTTGTCCTAAGATATTTATACTTAAACCTTTACCCCCTTATTACAATACAAGGTTTCAATTTAGATCAGGCTGGGTTCTCAATTTAAAAAAAAGAAACTGTCTTGGGGTTAACAAGCCAGTTTTTGAATTGAGAACCCAACATTTATAGAAATGCAGTTCTTTTTACAAAAGTGATAAGGTATTTACTCCGGTGCTAAGTTGTCATTTTTGTATTAAGAACTGTACCCAAATCGAAATAAAATTTGAAATGCAATAACTGGCTCGGAGCTTTTGGTTAGAACCATAGTTCTTGTTCTGTAATAAGACGGAAAGTGTCCTTTTGCAAAAAACGAGAGTGTTAGATGGCTATGTCTAAGCCAAGAAAGTACGCAGCTAGTCGAAGTAATGTTCGTTTATTGTAAAGAGTTTACTACTAAAACTATACTGCCACTTAAAATTCGCCAAGTAGATCTACAATTGAAATATTGCATGACTAATTTACTTATATTAGATGAGGTAATTTTGCTTCGTCGTCGTTCGACGTACTACAACGACTTATAGTTTTCTTATCGCAATCATTGATCATTAATACTTTGACATTATAAATAATGCATGTACCTATTTTATTATTTAATATTTCTACGCCAGCAATGGTAGTATGTGTGAAACAATGTTTAATGTAAGATCTTAATGTACCATATACTGAGAAATAAATAAATTGAATTGAAAGTTCCCAAACCATATTGTAATCTCTAATCTTGGTGTTATTTTAACGTAGTAAAGTCTGTGAAATTTAATTAAAAGTAACATCATCATCAGCCTATAATGTTCCCACTGCTGGGACACAGGCCTCCTCTCGGTGAGAGGGTGTGGGCCATAATGCACCACGCGGGCCCAGTGCGGTTTGGTAGATGTCACATGTCTTCGATTTTATGGTTCTAAGACATGTCGGTTTCCTCACGATGTTTTCCTTCACCGTTTTGAGAGCAGTGGTAAAAGTAAAAGCAAAAGTAACATGATCAAAATGAAAATGAACTATTTTGTTTTAAGGTATTTTTTTTTTCTTTGTATCAGCACTACTTTCATAAACTAGACTTCTTAAAGCCTCATCAGTAAGACGACGATTTTTCTAAATTCACGTGGATATTTTAACTCTCCCCAAAACAACTCAAGAATAACATCTACAATTTACCCAAACTATTTAGGCACCTTTCACATCCACCGTAGGTGTTCGTCGACCTCATACGCTGCGCTAACGCCGCGTCAATGCGCCGACTTCGCGACGTTACCCAATGTCTTCCATTTTTTATCACCGAGATTTGTTTCGGTAATGCAATTTCACTAGTGACATCATAATTTAACGGTAGTACCATTAAATTATAATATCACTAGTGAAATTGTAATATCACGGCGTTGACAATATACTTGCAACATATACATAGAACTCACCCATGCTATCGAAGCCCAGTATATCGTTGCCCACAGAGCTGGTCCGCCCGCTCTCCATCTCGTGCTTGTGTCGGAACAGCCGCTGTCGCGCGTACCCACGTCCGTTGTCCAGTTCACCGTGAGTTAGTACTCCCAGGAGAGTTGACTTGCCCGCGTCCACGTTGCCTACTACTGCCACTCTGCATCGTGAAAACAGAAGAATAAAGGATAATAATTTATTTGCTATAAAAAACATACAGATGGGAACCTAGGTGGTTCATTATGTAACACTGTACATTGTATACATGATTATCAGGTTCTATGTTAAAATCTGTACTCAAGTATTATAACCCTGCCTCTTAAACTAGGTAAACCTGTATCTTAAGAGACAGTGATCAGCCGTGAGGGTCTTAAACATAGTTAATTAACAATTTAATTACAAAAATAGACGTGTGTCGATCCATCTTTAACAAATCTTAATATTTCATGGTAACAGAAAAAAAGGAAAATTAATAATAATAATAAATTGAAATTGACATTGATAAAACTAGCTTAATTAATAAAAGTGATAAAACGATAATATGATATAGTTGATGAGCGATGAGCAGTTGTTATGTATTAAGGAAGTGTAGGTTGTGTCTGCGTGAGTGTTATATGTATGTCTGTAAGTGTATAAGAATATATGAATGGTACTCCTTGCCATGTATAGAATTGCTTGCTATACATGGCAAGGAGTACCAAGAAGTGGTTTTTGTTATTAATATCGTTTGTCAAATAAGAGACCGTGATGGTAAGTAGACACTGACGCCTAAGGACGTCTGCAATTGCAAGAGGCATCGCAAGTGTGTTTTCATCTTAGGGGCAAAGCTGAAATACTTAATGCACGTGCTTGAAATTAAACCAGCACTCTAAATTCAACTCAACATCGCTTAGTGGCAAAAATACGTATGATGGATGGCAGTACTTTAAGGCACTACGATCGGTTAAGTGCAGAAGATGAGTGGTGAGTGTATGTGATGAAGATTCAAAGAGCTTTTTTTAAGTGTATAAGAGCTTGACCGTCATGTTAGACATAAGGATCAGAAAGACTTCAGCACTGTAGACAATCAATAGCGGACTCCCGGCCACCGTAGGCCCGAGCTTGCGGGTGACGAGCAATGGGTAGCTCGCCGCCCGGTAAGGACCAGGCTCGGGTCGACGGCGCGTAGTGTTCCACACGCGCCTCAAAGAGATGTCAGCAGAACTGAAGGGGTCTGACAGGACCGATCCCTGCCAGGGTCGCGAGATTGTTCGAAAGAGATACCGTGGGTTTTAGTCAGTAAAAGTCTGACACGCCATCCCGCTCCGCCCAGAGCGGGAGAAATCATTTGATGACTTCCCATCCAAAAAAAAAAGCACTGTAGACAAAAAGTGTCAGAGTTTTGTCGGAGTTGTTGTGTTAGCCCTGATCATCATTTTCCATCTCTGTCGTACCTGATCTCCATGAAGTCTGTGTGGTCGAGCTCGGCGCGCAGCAGGTACTGGCCGGTGAGCCCGCTGCCGCACTCCCAGCGCCGCAGCTCCACGCATGACACGCGCTCGCCGCTGACCAGGGACTGTAGCGTCGCTACTGATGCGCTGTACTCGTCTTCTGTGAGACCGCGTCCTTCTGCACAAATAAGGACCCTATGATCATCGATGCATCAGCTATTGTCATATCCTGCCAGGGTCGCGAGATTGTTCAAACGAGATACCGTGGCCCTGGCATATGGGTAACTGAAGGAACACGGGTGGGGTTTAGTCAGTGAAAGTCTGACACGCCCTCCCGCTCCACCCAGAGCGGGAGAACTCATTTGACGAGTTCCCGTCTAAAAAAAAAACCGGCCAAGTGCGAGTTGGACTCGCGCACCGAGGGTTCCGTACAAACCTGTAGGTATATAAGTAAAAGTTCACCCATCACGACAATCGAATCGTAGTTCTGTTCTGTTTCTTGGCTTGGTTTTATTTCTGTCTGTGTTTTGTTCTGTTTATTATATGATGTAACTAAAAATTTACGGTTTTCGCAATTTTCCCTTTATCTATGCTATAAAACGTTGCTCCGTACCAAATTTCAAAATTCTAGATCGACTGGAAGTACCCTTTAGGTTTGATTCCCTTGCAAGTTTCGAAAATTTGCGGAAATTTGCGGCATAAACGGCTATATTTTTTTATTGCGTTAGCTTAGAAGTTTGATTTTTTCACAGCTTCAAGGGACAGTAGACGTGAGTATTTGATATAAATTTCAACTTGATACCTCCACGCGTTCCTGAGAAAAAGGGTGTTGACAGACGGACGGATGGACAACAAAGTGATCCTATAAGGGATCCGCTTTTTCCTTTTGAGGTGCGGAACCCTAAAAAGGTATTGTCATGTTGCAATGTAATTGCGGTCTGGTAACTGGAAGAATGAGATTGTTGCTAATTTATCAGCTTACATAATGTTTGAGTTTGGAACGCCCTGAAATGAAATCTTTGGATAGACCGGATCTACCTTGCACTTAATTTTACTTACCTAAGAAATGACACCAGCGCGAAAATTCGAAAGCGGGCTTGGGAAAACTCCGCTAAGAGCCAATCATTAATTTGTTAAATGAATGATAATGAGTCTAAAGAGCCGCTGCTCTTTCTCGTTGGAACTTAAAACGTTCCCACGAGAGATACCTCGTGCTCGCGAACAAATGCTCGCATTCGAACGCTCGTGATCGAAAGCTCGCGGCTCGTTCGTTATCGACAAGTGCTAGACTGCACTAGTCGACGACGCTAGGTATTCTATACCTTAGCCTAGCTAGGCCCCTAGAGCTCAGAGTATACGTAGTTAAGTATCACAAGATAAGTGCGTGTTATCTGCAGAAAATATCTATCATTTGCCAATTAAAGTTCGTTTCTAAAGTCAAGTGCGGAGCTCTAGTAAAGAGGATTTTATTTTATTGATAGCATACCAAAAAAATATATGTTATCAAAATTGAAATTGTAATTATACGGCTGATAGGTCTAGCGTGCCCCACTCAACTTGGTTTAATGTTTGTACAGATGGGATATGCCCTTGGCACGCGTCGCGTGTTATGTTTAACTTTACTACAAGACCATGTGCTACAGCAAAAAATGAACACGTTTACAAGTCTTCGGCTACAGAGGAGTAACTCTGACGAGTTTTAGTATTCTTCAAGGTTTAGATATACTTATGGGAGTATTTCCAGTATTTTCTCATTTAATTTATCAATTTCAAGGGTTGTAAAGGGCTACGCGCAAACTGTTACCATAACTTCAGTACATGATTCTAGAGCCACCATGCAGCGTTGAAATATTGCGAAAGTTTTGGGGAAAGCGCCAGTGTAGTCCGCGAAATTTTTATTTTGTTAAGTACGCTTTTCAGTTCAGTGAGAGGTTGTATCAGGATCAATATTTGATTCTTCCTCTAAGTTCATTCAAACCCAATCAATGAAAATTATTATAATTCTGTAGAGCCATATTTGTTGCGGTCGTGAATCATATTTTAACATTAACCACAATTCAGACACAACTAGCTTCGTGCCCAAACACCTTAAAAAAAAATGCGCGTCGATATACCGGGTACCAACTTTTAAAGCTCTTAAACTATATCGTGCGTGAATCATTCAATCAATCGTCCGCACATACCAGGTACATTCGCGGTAACATTCAACGCACTATTAAGAGTAATCGATATTACCACATTACCGCAGGCACGTGTACGACTGATCACTTAGATAAGATAATAGACTTGCAAGTTGCGACATAGCGGATGTGTATCTGCCTTTACATGATATTTATAAAATTATACGTTTTCTTATCTTTTGATTATCATTAAAATATTTGGTGACGTAATTAAGGACACAATGATGATTCAATGTAAGGGCCAGTACACAAGGTTTTTACTGCCATAAACTATTTACCTATCAACATTGTACCCGTTGGAAAAAAAAGGCACCATACATTGCGCTTTGGCAAGTACCCTAAGAATAAGTGGTTCTAAGAATTCCCTTAACTCAAAGAATCGAAAATCGATCGAGATCTCGTATTTATGGAATCAAAATATTTTTAACACTTTTAGTTGAATGCATGATGGTGTAGCTTGCTTCTGCAGAGGGAGAATGATGAAATGTTGAATAATAAATAATTTTCCTCTTCATTTACAAACAGGTAGATGATGCTCATACATGAATGAGCAAAACATTCTTCATTTATATATTAACAAAGTGATGAAATATTGACCAGTATTGTAAAAGCTTCAGGCACAAAAATATATAACTATAATATTGTCGGCTAAACCACAACATGTTGACGAAATCATATTATGTTTACATACAATTTTAAAGGGATTCACTGTGAAACAGGAACTGTATTACATTGTCTTGTGGTTGTCAATCGGTGTTGTTATCAGTTACACTGATAGAGTGCTAATTTATTGAAACTAAGAAAACTAATAAAATTTAAAAATTTGTTTATTATTTTATATTTGGACCCTCTTTTTTTTTTCCTGCTTTTATTTATCTTTACACTCTTTTCGAGTTTCATTAGCCATTACGAAATGAAATAGTTACCTTCTCCTTGCCCTATATCATATATTATCTCTCCGTTGCCTGCCTCCAGCCTCTCCAGCAGTTGCTTGCGGAGCAGCTCGTACTCATCAGCTGTAGGGCTCACAAGCACCATCTAAAGAACATCATGTTAAATTATTTAATGGCAAACATGTCTCATATACTTACTGAGATTATTTATAAATATATTACACATTATTATGCACTATTATAATATATTAAATATGGCCTTTGCCCAGCAGTGGGTCTTTACAGCTAAGTATATAGTCAAACTAGCTGACCCAGCGAACGTTGTTTTGCCAGGTGAAAAAGAGTGAAAATTGAGGATTGTATGTATTTTTGTATGTTGTATCATAAAAAAAATAGAAATTAAAAATTTTGTCTAAAAAATAAAATTAAAAATTTATGGGTGGACTACCCCTAACATATAGGGGGATGAAAAATAGATGTTGGCCGATTCTCATAGATACCGGATAAGCACAAAAAATTTCATCAAAATCGGTCAAGCCGTTTCGGAGGAGTATGGCAACGAAAACTGTGACACGAGAATTTTATATATTAGATATGTACTGCATCTCGTAAAATAAAATTGAAATAAATCAATATTTCAATTTCCTGTTTTTAGGTATTTTCTATTTATATTATGAACAGCACCCTTATTGAGTAACACACTATTATTCAGAATCTAAATATTTTTGAAAGTTATAAAATATTTGAAAAATTTGTCCTCTCAATAACGTAATGAATGTTGTTGAACAGTGGAAAGGAAAGCCATTCACACAGTTAGTGTGCTATGAAATTACTGCGCGGAATAGTGAGTCTGTTTGTGTGATGTACCGAACAGTGGCAATTTTGATGAGATTTGGCAGAGTAGTAGCTTTGTCCTTTAAAATCAACCTTTAAAGATATAGAAATTTATATGAATAGAGCTCAATTGGTTCGATAATTAACTATTTATATCTATCTACCTTGTATTGACTGATAATGAGAGTTCATTGACGATCCTCTGCACATAATTTGCATACACTGCTATGTGTGAGTAGGATGGGACAACTTATAAACAAAGTGGTGCAATCTTGTTATGGTGCAATAACTTGTTTGGCAATAATGCGTTTAGTCCATTATTTCGTACTAATATAAATATTATCGTTTTGTTTGAATCATAATAGAAAATTTTGTTTTTTTAGTTTTATTTATTTATTTAGGGCCTAATTTTAACAAGCGTTTTTTTTAAACTTTAATGGAAGTATTTGATAAAAGAAAGTTCCTATGTGAATTTTAGATTAGATTAGTCGAATTCATACAATTATTTAGCAGAGACGGAGATGTGTGTAGGCGAAATTTTCGCGGGAATAAAAATGTTGGTAAACAAAGATAATGTTAATGTTTACCTTTCCTCTGATGCTCGAGTAATCCGTCTCATTCTCCGGGAAGCCCTCGGGCTCCACGAGCGGGCTCATCTTCACAGGTGACTCGGGTATACTATCCATGTTTAGTGGCAATCGACAACAACAGCAACAAACTATTACACCATTATGTCATCACGTTCCTGTACCGTAAGCACTTCCCTTGGGCTACAGTTCCTAGGAAACATAACAACTCGAAATTAACTAACACAAAGACAACAAAAGATAAAAATAGTGAAACAAATAGCTACAAATTCTGATCACAGATGCTTTACGTGTACATGGAATTTAATGATCTTATGAAACAAATAACAGCTTTTATAGGGCCGGTCGTAATACAGTCTATAATTTCATAATTATTTTCAATAAAATACGATAAATACCCTAATGTTATCCGTAGAATGAGTTGAAAATAGATTTTCTAAATAAAACAGATGGACTAAATGCCAACTTTTTGACAACTCACATAATAAGTGTTGCTAGTAATTTAAGTAATTTGCAAATTAAATGAGCTTAGTCTGAACAAATACAGAAAAACATCATAATTGAGGTTTCTGAATGATATTTTTCATGTTTTTGTAAAGAATGTATAATTATTAAAATTACATATTTAATTTAATTGGTCTATGACACGAATTTTCAATAGTTGTTGCTTATTTTCCAAGCGGATCTGTGAACGTAAATAGACTGGCAACTACTGTTAGTGTTGCAAGCAACACAAATTGTCTTTCTCCTATGGTAGGAACTGTGGCAACAAAGAAAAATTCGAAACAACCAAAATCAAATTATATACCTACCTACGCCTAAAAGACTTGCCGGCTAGACTTAGTTGAAATGTCGCTAGACTTGTCCAGTCTACAAGAATGTCTCCGTCACGAAATTTGTTCTGAAATATCCGGCTACATTGCCGTCATGATGTTTCAGGAAGTGTTGCGATTTTTATTACTTATAGATATTTGATAATACTCCGTAATTAAAAAGAAAAAAGTATTTTTAGGTGGCCTGTACGCTACATCAAAAATATTTTTTGCTTAGATGGAGTAAAGTAAAAATAAATGATCCTACTTCAACACTCGTCTTTCTCATTCTAACTAGGGATGAAAATTGCCGAATGTTTCCGAAAGCTACCAGGAAAGTTTCCAATATTGCCGGCAATATTGGGCAATATTGCCGGAATGTTGCCAAAGTTGCCAGATTACATAGGGTTTTTCAAATGCCATTTTCAAAGTTTGTGCGCTCCTGAAGTTTTATGTAATGGTGTAATTATACGTATTATTAGTAAGCCTGTATTATTAATTCATAATTATAATTATTTCTTAATTATCCATGCTTATATGTGAAGCTAAAGTTAAATTATGCCATTGGTAACTTCATGATAGCTAAACCCATAGTTTTTTAAGAATATCACTTATATATTTTATACAAAAAGAAAGAGGGTATTGATACCAAATGAAGTAAATATAAATCAAACAACTGTGTAGTGTTATTTTGTAAATATTTTCAACTTGTCATCAAGAACTTCATCTGTTTGAAATAAAATCGATTTTAATCTATTTCCTGAAGTCTGATAGCGCTAAAATTATATATATAGATATATATGTATGTCTAGTTAGAACGCAATGTTATGATGACCTTGTGCCAGCCTGATGATGGAGTTGGAAGGTGGTCATAGGATCTACGCTCTGTTAAACCAAACGAGATTGTGCTTTTTAGATTGGTCTCTTGGTGGGTACATGAGTTTTAGGTCTATTGTGTCTTAAAACAAATAAAACAATAAAATTTATTCATATTGGTGCCGATTCTGTTGTACAGCGAACTAAACTAACTAAACTATCTCTAAAATTCCTTACTTTTGGCTATGAGAATTTTAACGCTATTCTGCAAGAAAAAAACTTTAAATTTAAAAATTATTTTGACACGACTAAAAACGAATTTGACAATCAACGTGGTTTTTTTTTCTTTTGGTTTCGCAACGTGGTACTTATGTGCGCTACGCAATGAATTTTTTAGAAAAGAAGGCGCGTGCAAGGGGGCAGCCTGGACGTGTTTTATATGGAATTTTTCACTTTTTGTTTAAAAATATACAAAAAATATTACCCACGTATTGAGATTTATATGTTCCGGGGTTAACAAAGGGGGTCGAAAATTTCATTATTTTTGCGATAGGACACGCCATTTTCGAGATATAAGCAAAAGAAAAAATATAAAATACAGCACTGTTTTAGCACGTGAAGGCGAGGCGTTGGTGTGAATTTTTGTTCATGACCACTAGTTTTATTCCACACCTTTTTAATCGCGATTAAAATAGTCAGATTTAGTCAAAATAAATGATTATTGTCAAAATTTTTGGTGAAAACCGGCAAACTCAGAATAGCAAAATTGTCATTTTCACTAAACTAATAACTCAGTGCAATCTTAGTGCTGTCAAACTAAAATATAGTTAAGTTGTGTCACTATAGTCTATTTCAGAATAGGAAATTGTCGTTTGACAGGAATAAACCAAATTTTAGTGATTTTTAGTTTAGTTTAGAGAATTGACTATCGTGATCGCCACTGTTTTGCTGCCGCGTACTCTCCATGACAAAATGTAGTATTTTATGCATAGCTTCATGGCCTCTTTTTTCACTCAACTTGCATAGAGCCTTCGTTATGCCGAACGAAAAGTTATAGCACTCGTGCACATATCCTACACTAGCTTCTGCCCGCGACTTCGTCCGCGTCAAATTTCGTGCTCCCGCGACCCACCCCGTCGTCGAATCAAATCGCCGCGCGTCGGCCCATACGTAGTGTTGAGCAATCAGGTTGTTATATCTCGTAAGATATTCATTAATCTCAAATAATGTAAGGGCAACTTTGTTCCAAATTAAACACTTCTCAATGGATAAGGATTATATCCATGTCTTATGAAAACACCTTCGCAAATAATGCATTTTTTATAACGAATTTGAAAAAACATAGTTCGCCAACCTTAAAAGGTGGACATATGCTGTCGCGGACTTTTTTTAGAACTTTTTAAGAGGAACAATTACGGCTTACATAATTGTTGCGTTACTTTAACCGTTTAAGGAGCGCACGCAATGAAAGCTCTTGAACGTAATAATTTACCCCGTTTTTGCAACATTTTGCGTTGGTGCTCGGCTCCTATTGGTCACAGCGTAATGTTATATAACCTATAGCCTTCCTCGATGAATGGGCTATTCAACACAAACATAATTTTTCAACTCGAATCAGTAGTTCCTGAGATTAGCGCGTTCAATCAAACAAACAAACAAACTCTTCAGCTTTATAATATTAGTATAGATTACAGAATATTTTTTACGTTATCAAAATCCCCTTTAATTACTGATTATAATAAATAAGCATGACCTACTGTTTTTTTTTTTGTTCATATTACTTCTTGTACCCTTATGTTGTTTTACGATAGCTTAAATGTTGAATAATACGTACCCCACAGTAGTCGCCACCACCAACCCACTGCACAAATCATGCCATCAAAAGAATTTTCAAAATAGGCTCAATACCTTTTGAGAAAATCGCAAACAAACAAAAATACATATATACATACATTCATATCAAATAAAGAACTTCCTTTTTAAAATCGGTTAAAAACATCAACTTGTTGTTGCTGATCGTCTTGCAAGGTTTGACCATTCTATACATACAGATTTGTATACATATAGATGTATATACTTTCTAACATTCAAGTGAAGTTAAATTATAAGAACGTAAAAGAAAAAAAATTACTATATCTCTAAAATAGTTGTGGTTTCATCACCAATGAACAATCATGGATAGCTTGTTTCTTTTCTTTAGTTTATCAGTAAGTAAAAAAATGTAAAAACGAAAATTTTAGGTTGGATATTATAGATAAGCATAGCAACTACCATCCTGCATACGGCAATTTTATTCTACTAAGCAATTATAATAGTAAAAGTTGTTTTCAATTTATACGTTTCTTGCCCAATGTTGCCGGCAAGTTTGGAAACATTCCCGGCAGTTTTGGCAACTTTGGCAATATTGCCGGCAATTTTCATGGTTAATTCTAACTCACAAATATTAGTTTTTATTATCCGAGCCCACCCTTACTACTAATCTGAAATCTTTATTTTCTCATGCGCACTGTGTTCTATCTATTATATCATGAAACACGTCCAACACATCATGGCATCTCAAATCTCGCGTCACTGTCTCTGGCTTTTGATGTGTCGGTAAAAACTAGTGGTGGGTCGTTGTCGAATTTTTGACGGACGAAACGCAACCGTTCTTCCGACGACGAAAACGGTTGCAGAAAACGGTCGTCGTCGCAACTGGTTTGAAGAGCCGTCTTCAAACCAGTTGTTGCGACGACGACCGTTTTGTAAAAGACGAAACTTATCGAATATGGAACAGAATTGCGTTTTCGTTGCGTGAAATAGTTGCAGTTTCTTCCAAAGTTACAAGTACTTATAAATGCCCAATTACACAAATGACTAAAAAAAAAAATGTAAACAAACATATGACGCGCTCACCGGCTCGTATTCCAAGATATTTATTTACCTTTTATCCCAATTCAACATGCCGGGCGATTTTGCACTTAACGGCTATAAGCTTACACAGGTTTGACCGTCGCATCACGAACGACAGTATAGAAAAGTAGTAATAAAATATAGATTCTATACCATTGACAAAAAGTTCATTTTTAACTGTAAGAACTGGTTTGTGAACGAACGCGGTATGCTAAGGACGACGTCGCGACGAGTGTGATAGTTGAATCAATGCGTTCTCGACCGTATTATCTTAGCAGTAAAATAAAAAATCGCATCAAGTAATTCGAAGACTGGTTTGTGTAACGAAAACTGTTTCGATCTAAGACTTAAAAACAGTTTCGTCGTCGTAGTCGTCGCAGAACATAAAACGGTCTTTGCAACGGACGGACTAAGGACGACGACGCGACGCGACGAGTGTGATAGTTGAATCAATGGGTTCTCGACCGTATTTTCTTAGCAGTAAAATAGATAATCGCATGTAGTAATTCGAAGACTGGTTTGTGCAACGAAGACTGTTTGGACCCAGGACGTAAAACGGTTTCATCGTTGCAAGACATAAAACGGTCTTCGGAAAGAGTTCGTTGTCGCAACGCCCACGACTAGTAAAAACCGACAGCTGAAAAAGATTGGGTTGAGAAACATGTGGCTTTGTGTCGAACGATACGTTTCGCAATCCAGTTTGTGTTACCAGACTTGTCCCGGGACTATATGCCACCGTTTGATGATACACTGTACGAAATATGTATCGAAACGAACGCCTAATGCGTACAAACGAAGCTTTAAAAGATTATGACTTGCGTAAAAGTAAAAACTTACCTAATCAAAACATACAGAATTGCATACTTTTTCTTATATATGTCACACACCTTGCAGAAATGCAGATTTTTATGAAAATTGATGTTTCAGATCAACCAGAAAGCAGGCGATTGATGAGCGTTGGTTTTTTGAATCCAAAGTGGTTCTGAATTCCTGATAATTCACGTGCTGAAGTAAGAAAGGCATTCAGGTTTCCGGATATTTACGATTTCACGCTCAGCAGCGTCACGTATCATTTTTTTATATAGATACGGTTTATGGTAAAAAGCGAGGAGGCGATGCATATCTCCACTCAGCAACGGATGAAACAAAATTGCTAAAAATAAGGATGACGGAATCATTATTCATAATTATTTCATATAGATCTCTAAAGCCAAGTAAAATGTGATTGGTTTCTTTGTTAGTAAAACATTTACTATATTTTATCAATTTACTTACTATTCTACCGTAGGTTTTTTCGTCTTGCGCTATCTATCTCATATATGTCACTGTCAGTCACCCGTCGCTGCCCGTCGCCATTCGCATCGTTGTATTTTTATTTCGGTTTTAATCGATTGAAATATCCATGCAATTGTGAAGTGAAAATAAAGATCTGAAAGTGTATTTGGTACCTTGAATAAGTTTTTACATTGTCGAATTCGTTATGGTTCTATGGATACGTCTATCCTTGAACAATCAATATGGGTGATTTCAATTCATCTGATTGTTCCTGGAAGAAAATGGTGATAGCAAAAGCAAATAATGAGTGGATCTCTACTGTAAAATCTGAATATAGCAAAATGGACAACACGCTTACCGTTACAGATATGAATTCCAAACTTGAACTAATATCTTATGATAATGTCAAAAAAGAGTATGATGAAACTAGTTGTGATAGAAATTATGAGATGGATGATTCGAATTCGATGTCATCGACACAGGAGTTGGACCCGCTTATGCTGCTCGACCCCGGCAAACAGAGACGTCGCAGAGATTCGGGTCCTAAGTGTGAATCGCCAAACGAGCGAGCGACGCGGTTGGCGAAGATGTCTGCTTACGCCGCTCACAGGCTCGCTAACGAAACCCCTGACCAGCGGGCCAGCAGGCTGAGGCGCATGTCTGAATATGCCGCTAAACGATTATCAAAGGAGACCAGTGAACAGAGAGCTAAACGCTTATCAAGAATGTCTGCTTATGCTGCCAAAAGGTTGGCCAATGAATCCCCGGAGCAGAGGCAGGCCAGACTGGCCAGAATGTCTGCGTATGCGGCTCGGCGACAGGCCATGAAGAAAGTTTCTGGTCCCAGCACCTCTGGTGGTTGTCATTCAGAACATTCAAATTACAATATGCAAACAATGCCTAACCAAAGCTGAGAATATTTTTTATTCAAGTCAATTATCATAATCATATTTATAGAATACAGACTTGATTACATTTATACAGATTTTTACACAAAATTGATTTATGTAAATAGATATATTTTTAGTGTTATGTCTAATACAAACATATTTAGATTTTTGTTTAAAAGCCTTTATTATTTTTTAGTTTTATTAATCTGCTGTAGTTTTGTAATAATCAGCTTGATAAAATATAAGTGCAACAACATCACAATAAACTTTTTACTAAAAGTATCTTCATTTGAAATTTATTCTGCCTTATGTTATCCATTTATAGAAAAAGTCTCTTGAACATTATTAAAGTTTATTTTAATCAAACAATACACATTTTTACACAGCTTAGTAAGAAAATGTTAGTGAGGCAATAACACAAAAAAACGCATGTGCAGTTATATTTTTACATAATTCATACCAATGAGATTCTGCAGATGAAATTAAAGGAATGTTCTTAATCAGTCTATGAATAATTCCCTACCCATTGGATACTCAAATACAATGCATCCTATAATATCAAATATCTTACACGAGTATACATTTCACATTAAACCTCCTACCTACACCATTACTGATACTACACTTTACACAAGCACTACACTTCTATTTGTATAATCTATATATATAAAAATGAATCCCTATTTCCCTTGGTCACGACATCACGCGTGAACGGCTGGACCGATTTCAGTTTTTTTTTTTTGTTGTGTTTGTAATTGTCAGGAGAAGGTTCTTATGAAAGAAAAAAGTTAGAAATTGCGCGGAAAATTAGAAAATTTAAGAACACTTATTTAAGAATACTTAACAACCATACAATAGGACAATGTAAACTTTTTGAATGTAACATTATCACATTTGACATAGAATTGACAGAATGCGTGCTCGAATATCATCAAAGAGACAGGACAAGGTCTGTCGGGTCAGCTAGTTATTCATAAAAACCCTCATTACAAAATAAACTTTTTTTTTTTAAATGTCTATTTTGTAATGTGAAATAAGGTGAATATTTAGGCAATTCACAAAGTGTAGTGCAGGGATAGTACATACATCAATTGATTGCCTGAGAGACCTTTGCTTGAAAATGTATTGGACACATAGTCCTACAGAAGGTGCTACAGCAACATTGATAAATATATTTCTTTATCTAAAAATACCTAATACTTACAATATTATTTTACTATGAGAAATTACTACTATACTTTTTTTTCTTTACATTAAAGAGATTATTGACATCTTACTTTTAAAATAATATTGAATATAAATTAATGCCTTGTACAGGAAAAATAAATGTAAAAATTGAGCATAAAGCTAAATAGTGTTGAGAAAAAATCAAGATTGTTATGTCCACATAAAAAAGGACGGATGTGGGTACTGCTATGATTGCAAATATATACAGAACATGATCAAAATTCACCCCACATAGAATAATTCTCAACATTACGTGTGGCAAGTTTCAGTAAACATTTCATTGTGAATATTACGTTTTTTTATACATTATTCAGTGTTACGGAATCGAAAGGTTGTCACCTTGCCATCGTTATGTAAAAAATTACGTACTAAGCGACCTATTATGCAAAACAAAGAAAATATCATTTGAATAGCATTACTTTTGGTTTGCCCACTTCAAGGTGATAATAATAAATAAGCATTCTACTGCTCAGTTCAGCATTACAAGTTGAGCTTTCTACCCAATGAGGCATGGTTGGTTCCCGGCGAGTAGCCCAAATGCCAGCGCGTACGGCACGGCCACGAGCAGAAATAATGACCTCAGAATTTTAAGAGCGTCTTCCAGGGAGGGCTGCCAATGTCGCATTTCTAGTGATATTTCATGTTTTTTTTTTACTAAAGTTAAATCCAAATAACTATTCTTTTATCAGCAAAATATTAGTAGTACTTGGTTGAAAAAATTGTATTTTGATCTAAAATTAAAATAACAAGGAAATTGAAATGCGGCATTGCGAGCCCGCACGGGATGACCGCTCAAAGGAGCACTGAAATAGGTATATTCTTATTAAAACATGCAGCTGAATAAGCAGTGCCGTCCGCCGATGTGCCCTGGCCGTAAGTGTGTTTTGAGTGGGAGACAAAATTATATCTTGCTCCAATAAAAACATGTGCAATACCAACTTTAGCCTGTGCTAAAACAGGGGTTCACTAATACATGTTGTTTATATTATTATTTATTACTTATAACTAAAGCTATACATACAATAATATAGGTATAGAACCTAGAAAATAGCTGCGTATCAACAGTCTAATTTGTTTATACTAAATAAAGCCCCTAATACATATATTATAAAGTTATTATTTATACTGTTTTTACGAAATATTACGTACGTATGTTGCATACGTCGTTTAGGTTTGTAAGGTCGCTTATTCACCGTACACCTGTTCCGTTAGGCGTTGTACACACGAATTAATGTGGCTTTATTGAAAGGAAGCAGCCACATCCTTCGTCCAGTCCTAAGGAAGCTCAAGTCTGTAGCATTCCTTAGTAAGGTGGCAGGGTGTACTCGACGTGGTTGTATAACTTTGTCGGTTGGTACGGATGAGGTTTGCGACCCGCAAGTGATCGCTAGCAAGCGGTGTCCGTGGCGAGTGGCGAGCCAGCCACTGGCGCCAGTAGCTGCCGGGTGGATGATGTGGAGCTGTACGAGTCGCCCGATGAGCGCACACTGGACTGGCTCAGTGGTGTTCCTGGGTAAATGTTACTTCATGTAATAGTACTACTATCGAAAATCACGACTTGTGAAAGGTGGTTACTGCACGAAACTTAGGGGTAAGTAATCGCGGACCCTTGCCATGTAATCAGTATTATATAGCGTCAAGTTAAGTTTGTGAACGAAATTCCGCGGTAGGTAACTACTCCACCAGCGGTCTTTCATCCCACAAAATAAAATTATCAAATCATATTTTTTAAAACTTCGTAGGTGGTGATTCGATCATAGGTCGAGAATTGAGTGACATTTCACAGACGTGTCTACTCACGGTACTCACGTTTAGGTACATTTTGTTACATGAGAGAAGAAAGATATTACTCTTTCTAGTCTCTGTCACTAAATCTATATCACGCACGGTGCTGCACGCACAATTTTTTAGTTAAGTAATTATGTTTAGATTGAAATACATCACCACCGTCGAGCTAATTAATTTAATCAATTGACGATGCAAATGGTATACATTATTTTATATTTTATTTGCTACATACCAGGTAATGATGTGACGTGATGCGGTAAGGCCCATCGCTGGGGAGTACAATCTCCATTGTTAGTCGGCTCCTGTAACAGATACTTCTATTAGGACATGAAGCTGCAGATTTAAAAGCCAAATTTCTAATATTATGTGCATATTGTTGCCAGACTAACGACGGTTGTGAGAAAAACATAAAAAAAAGGATGAAATGATGTAGTGATTAGCCTGGCAATATTATGCACATGTAACGCGTGTTTGCGTGTCAAAAGCCCCGCAATGTCTCGACCAAGCTACGTTATGTGGTTAACGCAGTGCATCGCTCGGCTCCTGCAACGTGCCAGTGTGACCTCAATAACATTCATACAATACGGATGCAGTACATGATAATAATGAAAGTGCAAATTAAACACGACGCGGAAAATAAAAGAACATCGCGTAAACCAAAACCGAATTAACACGCACACAAACAAAGCTCAATGATGACGTCACGACTACGATGACAGCTGATGCAAGATGGCGGACTTACTGCAAGTTTGTTCGTCTTAGGAACGGTCAGAATGGTCGTGTTGGTGTCTTCCGGCGTGAAATAATCTGAGTCCTCGGCGACTGCCGGCGACTCCACATCGTTACGAGACTGTGTTCCGCTCGCTGCGTGCGATTTTACACCCAATTATCAACTGTTCACGGTGACACTATTCCTGTCTTTGCTATAGTATGCCCTAGGTAGGTACACGCGCGCTCCCTTCTGATAGGATGCGATTAGGTTCTAATAACAAGCATTTCGAATTTATGGATGACTGGCATTATTGGGATGTTTAACTAAAGCGCTTTTAACGATATTACAACGCTATTTTCAAAACCTTTGAGACATTACTATCGATGAAAATCTAAAACAGCGTGGTTGAGTTTAAACATGCTTTAAACTATGAATGGGGAAAGAGCTACCCTAACATAATTTCTCTAGTTAAGTAGGAGTATTGCGTTTACCTAATATTCACGTTATAATCATCCGAACAAATTATCCTAAAATACTCCAGACAGGACGATTACTGAATAACGAAATGAACAACCACCTCTATACATTCAAAATGGGCATATAGGGCGAAATCATACTAGCGTCCACTTGCTCGAATGCTAGTGCAATATCACCCTTATATCCAAGCAAAGCTTCCACGTAATATCTACAAATTGAAAGTTGGTTGAAATAAATAGCGGCCTACTAGCGGACGTTCGAAGTTTGAATTGAAATGACTATAGGAACATGGGAGATATTATATTAGTGGGGTGTCATTGTGTTGGGTAGACACGGAGTAGTGTACAGATGGAGTGCCAATATACAAAGACACGGCGGAAGCGAGAGTGGCAAAAACGAAATGTCATAACTATGATGCTTCGTCGATCTTATTACGATGTAATATTGCGCCTATATCCCCCGATAGGGCGGGCAGACACCCAAATTTCGTTAATTATTTTTAAGGCCTTACACATTGGCAAACCATTTGCATACCGTGCTATGACACTAAACCGATGTGTGTTTGTTACTGAATGTATATGTCATATGTGTGTATGTATGTATGTCTGTGTGACAGGCATACTGACAGTTGTGCCTGTGGTTGAGCTTTTCGATGTCAGTGTCAGCGCAGCACAGCGCTTACCGCGTGTTTGTTATTGTATGTATGTGTATGTGTGTGTGTATATGTGACTGGCATACTGACAGTTGTGCTTGTGGTCGGGCTCGTCGGTGTCGGTATCGTCGATGTGCGCGAGTGCGGGCGCGGACAGGCGCAGCGCGGAGCTCACAGCGCGCAGAGTGCCCGGAGACCCGCTGCCCAGGCTTGATACTGTCTGCATCACAAATTAATTATAACGTAAGAAGGTCAAGTCAACTTCCCATAGTCGCGGGCTTGCGGGCGGAAGGACCAGGCTCGGGTTGAGGGCACGTTGTGTTCCACGCGTGCTTCAAAGAGATGTCAACATAATTTGAAGGGGTCCGTTAGGACCGATGCCTGCCCACGTCGATATCATAGGGTGCCAAACCACCTCGGCCGCATTTTCGGGGCTTATCTGATGGACAGATCTGTCATCTATCCGGGTCGAGAAGGATGGGGTCGGCGAGATATGTCGTGCGATGTTCCACAGGGCTCGGTTTTGGGGCCACCCCTGTGGAACATCGGATATAACTAGGTGCTGCGCGGCGCGCTCCTCCGTGGCGTCAGCGTCATCTGTTACGCCGATGACATGCTGGTAATGGCACAGGGGCAGACGCTTCGGGAGGCAACTGATTTATTGAACGCTGCGGTCGCGCAAGTCGTAGACAGGATCAGGCGGTAGGGTCTTCAGGTGGCATTGCAGAAGTCGGAAGCTATATGCTTCAACGAGCCCAGAAAAGCGCCACCCTTGGGATCCAACATCATGTTAGGTGTCCACATCGGAATCGAGTCGACAATGAAGTACCTAGGACTCGCCCCGATAGCCGGTGGAACTTCGTACCGCATTTTCAGCGGTTGGCTCCCCGATTGATGGGCACCGCGAATGCACTCTCCCGTTTACTGTCTAATCTGGGGGGGGGGGGGGGGCAAATACCTCCTGCTGCTAAGCTCTATGTCGGGATCGTACGGTCCATGGCGCTCTATGGAGCGCCTGTATGGGCGGACAACATGAAGGCCCGCAACATTGCAATACTGAGAAGACCACAGAGAGCAATGGCCGTCAGGATGATAAGGGGATACCGTACGGTCTCCTTCGAGGGGGCGAGCCTCTTGGCCGGATCACCACCCTGGGATCTTGACGGCAAAGTTTTGGCGTCACTATATCGGTGGCGCCGGTGAGATCCGTTCTTAGGGAGTAGCTGAAGAGACGGCATGGCACCCTTTCTTTCCGGCTGACGCAGTTACTGTCCAGAGATGGATGTTTCGGTAAGTACCTGTGCCTAGTGTTGCAAAGGACTCGAGTCGTAATTTTAAAGCACCCTGGCTAAAGGTAGCAGCAGAATAGCGTGTGGTTTTAGTCAGTAGGAGTCTGACAGACCCTTCCACCCACCCTGGGGTGGAGGGCATCCATGAGGATTTCCACACAAAAAATTAAAAATAGGACCGATGCCTGCCAGGGTCGCGAGATTTTAATTCGAAAGAGTTACCGTGGTCCTAGCATATAGGCAACTGAAGGAACACGGGTGGGTTTAAGGCATTAAAAGTCTGAAACGCCCTCCCGCTCCACCCAGAGCGGGAGACTTCATTTGGTGATTTCCCACCCACAAATAAAAAGTAGTGCATTTCAATGATAAAGCAAATAGCTTACGGAATTTGTCAAAGGTCTCGAAAGTCAGTAAAGAACTCTGCAAATATTTAGCAAAATAATGGTTTGACGTTAATTTATGATACGACAACTTTATTCCATATTAAACTTTACAGAGAAATCCTGAAAAGGATTCTTTTAAGAGTAATGGTTCTCAAAATGTCATGTAAAGTTCAGAAAACGTCAGTAAGCGCAAAAGTAGTTACTGTTTAAAATGTTGAGTTACAGCAAATATAATGGTGTTTTTATGCTTAGAATAGCAGTGTAATATACACATCTATATTCTTTGTCGAGACAGTCATTTTTTAAATGCCCTAGGATGACTAACAATAACTTTTACATTGTACTTTTTAGAGTAACCTCGTACACTTACAATAAATGAGAACCGGAAAAAGCGATACCATAAATAGAGTTTTCCACTAATATGAAAGGTTGGGCTGGAATGCTTTCTGTTGGATTTTCAATCGCTCGGCTCAAGAGAGACAAGACAAAGAGGAAGTTGGACCCACCATCACGTGGCACTAACATCAATAAAACGAGAGTTGATTCACAGGAGTTCCTGAACTACTATATACCATATATAGTAGTTCAGGAACTCCTGTGAATCAACTTCCAAAAGCGGCAGGTCGCTTGAATAGACACCATATTTTTTTCATATTTTATCAATTATTCTCACCCCGTTAACAGTAGGGTGTGTGAGCAGTGGCGACAGTCGCTCTGCGTCACTGTCGGGCTCGGGGTGCGTCGCACGAGCTTCATCGTCAGAACCTGACGCCTCTTGCACGGACTCCATGTCGCCGGTGTACTCCAGGCTTAAGGAGGACTGTGAACCAGAAATTAATCAAAACAAATAATATATCTTCTTCGAAAAAAAGAAGCCCCCGCCGCGTATTTCCAATCTGTACAAGGCTAGAACGGAAGGGTGTGAAACTAGTCGCGTATAGATTGGAAATCACTTTTTAATCAAGGTCTTCCAATCTATACAAGAGTAGTACGCAAATACTCGTGTATACTTTGTAGTGGCCAAAGTAACTAAATTGTTCCATAATATACAGTGCTACTCCGCATGCAAACTAAACCTGTAGGTATAGACGAGTGGCCGGCGAGGGTCAGAAACGACATGGTTTAGAGAGGTTAGGTTAAGTTAAAACTGTGACCTCCTATGGAAACGCCTTGATTCTGTTGACGAGCCCTGTCAGCGAAGTGTCCTGTCGAGCGTTGCTACTTCCCCTTCATTTTATTCGTCAATTCCACACCTTTTCCGGCCTTTAAATCGATATCGATACACGAAAATTCGAAAGTTAGGTTAGAATATTAACAAATTTCTCAAAAATGGGGAGGGGGTTCGAAACTTTTCCTTCACAGGAGAGGCTATACACCTCCCTCCTCCCGTAACACCCCTTAAATCGAAGCCCGGCCAATCAGAAGTCCTACCAAATTCCTATGGTGGCATTCTGGCCTTGTATAAATTGGAAAGATGCACGTGCGTGTCTACGTTACAAACTATATTCAAGTAGTACGCAAAATTCGTGTATACATTGTAATCACAAGTTTAAAAAATGCATTACAAAATATACGCGAGCAGATTCCTATGGTTGCGTTTTGACCTTGTACAGAATGGAAATACGCGCCCCCGCCCCGAAGTTATCCCTTTTTAAGGTAGAGGTAGTATACATGCCACCAACTAAATTATTTGTTTTATTCAACTATATTATTGACAACGATTTAATTTCTCACTGATGATGACAATATACATTTTACGCAAATATCCCATCGATTATCCAATTAAAAAAAATACTTAAAAATATCATACATACTAAGTATTGAAAACTATTATACCATGTCTAGTTTTCTCTGCCTTATAAAGGGTTATAGGCAACGCAGCAATGCCTAGTTTAAAAGCTGAAAATAGGAAATACAGATTTTACAAGTCGAAGGTATAATAGTCACATACGACCCGAAAATGTAGGGTTGCGAAGAGGGTAAGGGGAGAGGGAACTTCGCTTATCCATATGAAGTTTTTGAGTACGTATCTAATTTCGAATACACACCTAAATAAAAGGGATTATGTTATTTAGATGGCCCATTAATGATAACTATTTCTATAAACTTGTGTGCCTGTAAAACACATTGGTACCTTAGAGATCTTGTCTCCGTTGACGATCTTGTGGTTGTAGAGCAGCGGACTGTTGGCAGCGGCCGCCTTCTCCTCGGCGCGTTTAGCTTCCTCCTCACGAGCCAGTAACACTGACATACGGAACTGCATATATACAAACATTATACTATGTATGTTATTCTCAAAACTTAACGATTTTGCATTAAGCTTAGTGCAAGTAAACGTTACTTTTTTACTCTCTTCATTTCCACCTAGAAAAATCCCTAGGTTACATGCAGTACTGCGGAAAGGATTCTACTGTCTTTGAACTCGCAACAAAAACAACTAGAATGAGCATTGGCGTAGTAAGAATAATCGTAACTTCCAATTTCAAACCAAGGATATTTACAACGTTCATTACAATATTTGTTTTGGCACGCGGAATTAGAACGAACTCTAATTTCATATTTTTTTAACCAATAACGCCCCTGTTAATGTCATTCAAGCACCCAAAAAATTTTGTAGCGCTGTCTATAACCACGTACCTCAGGTGTGACAGTTTGCGCCGCGGATCTGTCGCGCACACTCTTGACGTCATCCTTGGAGCCACTCTTGGCCTTCCTGCTGCCGCTGCTGCCCAGGCTCGTGGACGAACTGCGCTCCAAGTTGCAGCGGTTCAAGATTTCCGCTGCCTAGAAAAAAAAAACACAACTTAAACATTTTCATTCAAATTGTAGACGTACTTTTCTGTGTTGCTGGCGTGATAAGAAAAACACCGTATGTTTTTCTTTTTAATTTTAATAGTTTGTAAAACACAAAATACAGTTTTATATAAAAGTTAGTCAAGAAGATTTTGAGTAGCATGTTTACAGAGATCGTTATTTTTTGCATCGGACTGATTCTCAAACGCGCCCATTAGTACTCCATTTATTCAATACTCTGTGTCAAAAGTAAACAGTTTACGATATTGATCTTTGTATTGAGTATAGGTGTGTAATGTCACATTATTTCTTCAAAATGTCAGCGCCTCCAGCAGCGACACGGGCTCTTGCCCAGACGGATGCTCTCTGTGCTGTGAGTGTACCTGTGAAGCGGTGTCGGTGTCGGGGCTGGCGATGGCGGGCGCGGGGCGCGGCGGCGGCAGCGCGCGCGCGGGGTGCGGCCCGTTCAGCGCCTCCAGCAGCGACACGGGCTCGTAGCCCAGGGGGATGTTCTCTGTGCTGCCCTGTGAGGCAATACATTACTGTTACCACTTACTTTACAAAAAGATCGATAAATCTATAAAAAATATTAAGCATTCATGTTTAAAATACACAGTAGTACTATTTTATATCCTATTTTTACAAATTATCCTCATTATTTCGCAAAGGAACTTTATGTCAATATAAATAGGGTTTATTTTGTTTTAGATCCTAAAATAATGATGTAAAATGCCTTTACATTAACATTAATACGCCAAGTGATATTTGACTCACATCATTGGCCGTAGCAGGTAGAGCGGGTGCGTTCTCAGCTCTCCGCTGCAAGGCTCGTATCTGCAGCAGCGCGCGGAAGGGCGCGCGGCATATGGGGCAGTTGTTGGCCTGGTAGCGCAGCGAGTCGGCGCACGAGTTGCACAGGCACAGGTGGCGACACGGCAGGATCAACGTGTCCCGAACGTCGCACATACAGATCACGCATTCTGAGCCACCGTCTTCAGTCTCTTCGTCGGAACTCGGCTGTTTGTGAAGCAATAGTTTTTTTTTTTTATTCGGGTAATATCGTATTGAACAAGGACGTTTATACCAACAGTTTGCTTTTGGTGAATTCGTTTAGGACAAATACATATGAACGTTATTTATTTTAGCCCCATGAGAGGGTTACTTCCAGGAAGTAATACGTACTACCTAACCCATTACGTCAGCTACTTACCTTGGTGTCGAGGTTCTTGTTCTCAATACCGTATATCTCCTGCAGCAGGTAGCACAGACCGTCCACGAACAGCTTCTGTTTCAGCGCCTTCAGGACGTAAGTGCCGTCCGAGTGCTTCTCCACCACCGCTATCGTCGTGTGTGACTGCCTTATTTCAGCTATAACCATTAATGTGTGTAACTAGGTATCCTATGAAGCTATGAATTTAAACGAAGCTAAAAGAGTACATATCTAAGGATCATAGCAGTAGGCGATCTGTAGTTTCTAGCTACCCCCATGGGGAAATAGCGTAAATTTATGTACCTCATCATCGTCATCTGCCTAGCCTTTTCCCAACTACGTTGAAGTCGGCTTCCAGTCTAACCGGATGCAGCTGAATACCATAATTTTCATGGAACGACTGCCTTTGTGACCTCCACAAACCAGTTATTGGATATTACGATACCCCTTGGTAACAGTGGTGTCAGACTTTCGGGCCTCTGACGACCCATTACGACTGTGAAAGATCTACGTATGGCAGCCGGGACCAACGGCTTAACGTGCTTTCCGAGGCACGAAGGGATCTTTGTATGTAATGATGGTCACCCATCCACGGACCAACCGCGGCAATCGTAGCTTAACCTGTTCGATCGACCCGAGTTTATGTACCTACGTATGTCATTTTGAAATGGTACCTTTTGATTTGCGTCCAATGTGTGCCTTGTGCGGATGTGACTAATGGGTTAATAACAGTGAATTGTGCCTTCGAAATGTCTCTACTCGTGGCTTTCACGATTAAAGTGTCTAACTGATACATCCAACATCTATCGCGTGCTAGTCATGTAATGTCTTCTAAAACCTCACGTAAACAAATAATACTGCTCAGCAGGTCACCAAGTTATGTGACCTTCTGATCCCTTCATTTTCCCACATAAGAAGAGTCAAATCATAAATATAGCTAGTAAGACAAAACACATAGTAGGTACTTGATTGAAAGAGCATGACACGTGAGAGTATGTCATGCTCACTTAAATGTCTCGCTGATGGTGGCGCGAGTGTTGGGTCATTCGCCTCCCTATAAAATGTTTTCGATGTAGGTATTGTGCTGATCAACGTGTGATGTTCATGAACGGGTGCCGTCAATTAACACTGGTCATTCTTAACTGATTTTTTTTAACATTGTTCTCACAATAGAAGCAACAAGAGTTTTGTATCTTGATTTACATTTAAAGAGTGTCCTTGAAGTTTCCTGCCCGTTCTTCTCCATAAACATCTATGTTTTGGAATAAGAAACTATAGGTTTAACTTTCTGACTAACTGACAATTCAAAAGAGCCTATTAATCATTTAACTAAAATAATTGCTTTGTGTTTGATTACGTATTCTTATTATACACAAACAGACAGTAGTACTACAATAATAGACAGTCTAGTTCAACTACATCGGTTGAAATTGTACCTACAGCCACCATTATCGCATCATCTTGGCATTGCGTGGATCCACTTAGTATAATACTAGGGGAACAGCCTGCCGGTGCATCAAGATGGTTAACAACGATTGAATGAATACCTACATGTTCACGTGACGCACATAAGAGTCAACGGGCACTGTATAATTTTAATATGATGTCAAACGCAAACAGACGCCCGAGTGATTGCGATTAAAATCTAATTTTAATACAGTAAAATAATCCATTGTTTAAAGTGCAACTGAGGAAAAGCAAACACGAATGGATAAAATAACTGGTGCTCTTTTTAGCAACCATTTAATTAATTTATGTAAATGTTTGAAGTGGATAAAACATGACGTAAATGACGATTTTACTAAATTTGCTGTACTATGATCACGCCAATGTTTAAAGTATTATGATGATTAAATATAATCATATACGACATTCGTAAAGTTTTCTAACATGAATCTATTGAGGAAAGGTAATCAGTAGTTGGATATGGAACTCACCTTCTTGTCCCTCATCCACGACGCAATATATAGCGATAGGTATGATCTCCCTGTCCGCATTGTATACCAGGTCCTCCTCAGCGTGCTTAGAGGGGTCAAACACATGAGATATCTGACAGAACTGCTGATTCGCGCCCTTCTTATAATGGTACGTCTGGGAATTCATTGCAGGGTCGCGAGGATAGTAACTGTGGTGGAAGTGGAGAAATGTAAAAAAAATATTCATCAATGTAGTATCATCAAGCCTTGTTTCCAAAGGGGTTACGCAGAGGCCTAACCCTTCGGAGAAACAACATTTTGTATGCCCACAATTCACCAGTTATGTTTGCGTCCCATATATTTGGGGCACGCCTGTTGCCATAAACTGGCCACAAATCCAGAGTCAGAGCTGCAGAAATTCCGTATAGAAAAACCCAATAATACTTTGCATAACCTGGGATTTAAACCCAGGATCTCATGGTCAGCAGCAGTGATGCAACTGTTAATGTAGCAATTTTGGGTTGCTAGTGTTTAGAATATGGATTTTTGTTAACTTTGGAATAAATGAAAAATACATTTAATGAATGAATCGTCAGATTGTCAAACAAATTATTGTTTCCCTGTCATGTTTTTACAAAATAACAGTACATTTGGTGATAATAACAAAATGATGTCCACACAACACAAGGTCACATTATTATTCATTAAAATAGAGCCAAGACCACCACGATTTGACAGGCCTGTTGGTCTAGTGGTTAGCCACCCTGACTGCTATGCCGGAGGTCGTGGGTTTGATTCCCACCCAGGACAAATGTTTGTGTGATGAGCACGATCATTTGTTCTATGTCTGGGTGTAATTTATCTATAATATGTATGTATTTAGATATATATAAGTATGTTTATCAGTTGTCTAGTACCCATAACACAAGCTCTGCTTAGCTTGGGACTAGATGGCGTTGTGTGATAGTTGTGGAATATTATTATAATGACACTCAGTTGTAGAAAACAAAATGATAAAAAATTGTACTTACACAACACCAGTGGGAGTGACTTCTTCAGTACAAAAGTAGAACACAGTAATAGCACATCTTGCATCGCAATCAAAGGTGAACTCAATATTGTAATATGTCCCCTTGCCATTATTGTCCACAGATTTGATCAAGCCATCTCCAATCTTGTTCTCTGCCAACTTGCCCACGGGCTCAGGGCAGCGTACAAAACGCAAAGACTCTTTACGTATATTTACTAGACTTTTTAATGTTTTAGTAGGCTCATTAGATTGTGGCGGGGGGTACGGGAACTGAGGACATGTCAATTGTTATTAATTTAATTGTGATAAATCAGGTAATGATAGAACAATACACAGGTTTGTTTATATTGGCTTAGATATGAAGTAATTCAGTAATTCCAGTATTCCTTATATATTTCAGAATCAGATAAATAATTATTTTTACTGAGTAAGTTCTTAAGTGAGATGACCTCAGTGGACTGGTAATAGGTAGTACGGGCTGGTGTCCGCAACTTCACGTCTGAGCGCGTATTTTGCGTACTTACTCAGTGGACTGTCATTCTTAATTATCTCAAAGGCACCCAGGGTACATTGTGTCATTGAAATTCTATGTGCCAGCGATAAAGAATTTCTAAAAAGTTTAAAAATCTTATGTTGACGCCATTGCTTTTGTTTATTAACGTAAGTACTTTAATTATTTCATAATATGATAAAACTTTCAAGCCAAGATTACTTCAGTTCAGTAAAATTATACTTACTGGTGTGGGTCTGCTGCCAAGGAAATTCAAGTCTGCATTTTCTCCAAATAAATATGCTTCAGGCTGAGGGGTGTCAAATCTCTCGCCACCCATGATGAAGTGGCTCCCGAAGTAATTACCTGCATCATCAGTTTCTAAATGTTCCTTATAGCATTAACTTACTTAGAAATTAGATTATAAAAACAGAAATGATAGTATGCAATAAATAAACTGTCTGCATCAAGATGTCATTTGAATTTATCACACCACTTAAGATTATTCATTTATGAAATCAATCTACATGACAAATTTGGTCCCTGAAACTTACTGTGTGTGAATAAGTTTGACCAAACATGGAATCCACGTATTTGTAATGCTCAAGTGAACTATGGTAATGATATAATAAAAATAAGCAATAAGAATGCAAACGAATGAAACATAATGAATACGACACCACAATAAATAATCGAATTAGAGAACTCCCAATTACCTGATCTAGGCGGATATTTATATGCATGATTGGACACTACATCGGCTTCTTCGACGCCAGCGTTTTGTCTACTTGATAAAGCACCCATTTTGAACACTGACTTATTATGATGATTAATTTATTTTACGCAAAAATACGTCTGTTTTGTCCTAATCTAATACAGCTGACATTTTTCATCAAAGTTTTTACTACTTTTGACAGTTTATTGATCGTCAGGAAACAACCGGAAATTAACAAAAAAAATTCGCATGTTCAGAAACAACAGTTATTTAGCTTATTTTAGTTTTCTCAAAATGTAACAGGTATAATCAATGGCAAGCAAAAGCTTAAAAATAACACAAAATGTCAAAACCAATTAACAGTATTGGGCCCGTTGATCTGTGGGCACTTTTTCCTATTTTAGGTCTTGGTTTGGTACCTCTCATGAACTTGGTTGTGGGTTCAAATTCGGGCAAGTATGTACTTTGTGACTTTTCAATTCTTATCACGAATTACATACTTTCTGAGTTTATCTTGAAACTGTTGGACTATTTGTCTATATATAAAATTCAAAGTCCTGAGTGACTGACTGATATATCAACGCACAGCCTAAACCGCTGGTCCTAGAGACATGACATTTGGAGGATGTGTTCTTTGTGTGGAGGAGGTATCCACTTAGAAAGGGTTTTTTGAAATTCCATTCCAAAGAGGGTGAAATGGGGGGTTGAAATGGTGAATTTTTCGACATACATGCGGGCGAAGCCGCGGGCAGTAGCTAGTATTACATAAGGAGTGATTCATGAGGAAGGTTCTAGTATATAATTCAAAGGTTTTGTGTAAATTGGTACAATGATAGATTGTTGATGCGTTGACTGTTTTACTGGTATGTGCCGTTTTATCATTTTAAGGTGAATGCTCCAAACCAGCCCGCGAAATTCAAAATTTCTTGCGTTTTTTGCAATTCGCAGGTCAGTGCTAGGTTGTATGTTGATTAAAATATTATTCGCACCTGTAAGACGTATGTAGTTACAGAATTATAATCATCAAAATCATCAATACAACGCTCTAAGTTTATAAAGCTGTAGGAATGACTTAAATCTTACGTTCCCTAGGGATATCTTCCGACTACGCTGTGGGTGAACCCGCATATGAGAAAAGGCAAAGACCTTCTTTCATGCAGGGCCTTTGCCTTGCAGTGAGACGCTGTAGGCTGGTATTATTAAATTCGGGTCCTACGTTCCCTAGGGATATTTTCCGACTACGACGACGCGGGCGAACCCGCATATGAGAAAAGGCAAAGACCTCCTTTGGCCTTTGCCTTACAGTGAGACTCTTTTGGCTGGTATTATTAAATCTATGCTATTATTTTGTTTTTTTTTGAGCTTGCCACACTTGTTTAAATTTAAGTCAACGTCAAACAGTGGTGCCAACTTAGGGTAATTTACCCTAGATTTAGGGTTAAGTTTAATCAGCAGGGTAATGTTTAGGGTAAAAACTCGGTGAGGGTAATTTTAGGGTAAATTTAAACATGATTCACTTCACAGATTTTATGAACACACATTTAAATTACTACATACCAACCCTGCCCCGCTGCCCGCTCGCATTGTTCGCAAAGTAGTCTTGGGCATAGTAGTTCGCGACTGAGATCGCTCAGTTTAGTTCACCGCTCCTTACCGAACTAGTTCGCTCTTCTAGTTCGTCAGCTCCCAGCTCGAATCAAAGAGAGGCAGATCGTTCGATCGTTCGCTCGTTTTGATTTTGCTCCTACTGCATGCGACAAGATTATGGAATGTTCTACTTTTACCTACAATTTTTGGACTTTAAAAACAGCAAAAACCTCTGAATTATAATTTATAAATTGATCATGATTGTAAATAATACCAAAGTTTATTGTTGCAATAAATAACTAGTTTAGTGAATATAAAAAACTTTGTGTATTTTGTTTCGTGTATTAGTTCGGTTGACGCCATCCTCGCTCATTCGGTCACGAACTGACGAACTAACGAACTACGGATCGGAGAATGAGGGAACTAATTCGCGTAGTTCATCTATGAGAGCGCTCTCACGACCTAGTTCGTTCGCTAACTACACAAGACTATCGCAAAGTACTTTGTATCCTGCTCGCTTGGCGTGTACGCACGATACTGTGATTACTGAGTAAAATGGCGTAAATGTTTTCGACAGTGAAGGAACGCGAATTAAAAAATTTAGGGTAATTTTTTTCATAAAACTGTAAATCTAGGGTAAAATGAGATCAGACTTGGGGTAAAACAAAAAAAGGACCTGGCAACACTGACGTCAAACCAACTTCCGTCTGTCTCTTTTTGTGGAAGTGGTGTCACTTTGTGAAGGTGCTGATAATTTTTTAATATAAAATCGAATGTAATCGTAAAAAGTGTTGAATATTATTCTGTGATTTAACAAAGACGTGTAGTGTGAGACTTACTAAGTTTAATTTTTTATTTATTTCAGATCACAATGGGGCGCCGGCCAGCGAGATGGTAAATAATTTACAACCTCAAAAGTTGTGTTATGATCAATATTAGAACTAAATTTTAACGAGTGAAATGTGTTTTTCAGTTATCGCTATTGTAAAAACAAACCGTACCCTAAGTCGCGGTTCTGTCGTGGTGTCCCCGACCCCAAGATCCGTATTTTCGACTTGGGTAAAAAGAAGGCGACGGTGGACGACTTCCCGCTATGCGTGCACCTGGTGTCTGACGAGTACGAGCAGCTGAGCTCTGAGGCGCTGGAAGCAGGCCGTATTTGCTGCAACAAGTACCTCGTCAAGAACTGCGGCAAGGACCAGTTCCACATCCGCATGAGGTTGCATCCATTCCATGTCATCCGCATCAACAAAATGTTATCATGCGCTGGAGCTGATAGGTAAGCATTCTTGATATTACTTACATAATTATATTCCTCTCACCCCAAAATTATAAAAAATACTACATCTCTAAAATTGCGTGTTGTGCATGATTAATTTGTAAGCCTAAATCAGGAATGCAACATTCTTGATGTTAATTAGATCTTTAATCAAAGTTTTAAAACTTAATCAATTTTTACATTTTAATCATTTATAACATTCAAGCTAAAGAATGATAGATTCAATACACTACAGACCAGTGTTAACTTCCTGTGATGTTCCATAAGGAATTTAGTAAATTCCACATGTGGGAATAATAACCCATAAACTTGGTCTATTGCTGAAAAATTTTAATGGAAATGCTATAGCTCCTAAAACCACTACAGCATTTCCATTAAAATTTTGTTAAAAGAAATAATTTAATACAAACATAGAATAAATAAACAAAGTCGCTTCCCCTGGCTATGCTTGTATTTTTCAAATTATGCAACAGATTTTAATGCAGTTTTCTTCAATAGACAATGGTTCAAGGGAAAGAGTTTATATGTTTAATACTTGCGTGTAGCTGTTGGCAAATAATAAACATGCTCTACATAGTAAAATACTTTAATTCACTGAGAGACAAGGTTTTTTTACTTACTAAATCCGTTCAGACAGAATGAATATATGCATGAATAATTTGACTCCATTGAATATAGGAACCGTGTTACCATAGCCTGAAGTAGAAATTGTATGAATATCTACACAGATTGTTTGCAAATGCTCGTGACTCAGTTGTTCTTTGTTTGAACTGTAACCAGAGAAGGCTTGAGCCTGTGTGAGGAGGTTATCGTCAATATAGGGAATGTTGATGATGTTTAATTGAAGTTTGTGATTTCTACTGACTGGGAAAACTATTGGGCAGACTGCTTGTTTATAATTAAGGGGGTGGTAGTGATCAAACCTAAGGTGTGCCACTTTCAAATTTGGCCAGATAGCTATTGTGCATGTTGTACTTTCATTTATATGTAGGAGGAAACAACTTGTCATGATTCATCCCTTCGACTTAATTTATCCCATTTAACCATAAATCATACCCGAGTCTATTTTGGTGTTAAAAAGCATGAAATTGTTATTTGGAAAATTAGCAGATATTTCTATCGTAAGCACTAGATAAACTTGTTAAAATGTGATTGTCATCATAAACAATGATAAAGAAAATGTTTCTCGTCATGGTTGCACAAGATTGTGATATTCAAACTCAACAATAATATTGTGCCAATCATGTCATCCTGTAGTATTACTCATAGGTCATAGCACTAATCCTCATAGTGACTTGCAAATACTAAAATGTTCTATGATACAGCAAGATGACTTTTGTTTACTACATTAATGAGTTGCCTAAATACCTGATGTAACCAATGGAAACTCGTAATAGTGTTAATGAATAAACACTGTCAAACTGGAAATGCTGCGTGCTTAATGTGTAGCCGTGCGTACCTACATATAAAGAAATCGAAACAATGGTAACTCCCGTTATTCATTTAACTAGCTTCTGCCCGCGACTTCGTCCATGTCAATTTTCTTGCTCCCGCGACCCTCCCCGTCGCACCGAATCCCCTGCCCGGGCGAGGTCTTCGAATTCGTACTTTTTTCTTTTTGATCGACTCCTATGGGTCCTAGCGTGATGTAATATGTATAGTCTATAGCCTTCTTCGGTAAATGAACCATCAAACACTAAACGTAGTTCCTGAGATTAGTACGTGCAGCCAAACGAATTCTTCAGCTTTATAATATTTTGATATGATTAGAACTAAAAGCGTTATAGAGAGCTAGCTAACCTTAAAAGATAGACATATGCTATTGCTGACTTTCTTTTTAGAATATTTTAAGAGGAACAATTCTGTCATACATGATTGTTGCGTTACTATTAACGCAGCGCACGCAACGGAAGCTTTCTCAAGGAATTTTTTTTTCCCGTTTTTGCAATATTTTTAATTGCTGCTCCGCTTCTTTTGGTCGTTCCGTGATGTTATATAGCCTATAGCCTTCCCCGATGAATGCTACGCATCACAATTTAGCGTGTTCAACCAAACTAACTCTTCAGCTTTATAATAATAGTACAAATTCACAAAGGAAACTTTAAAATTTAACCTTTATTTTTTACTAGCTTTTGCCAGCGGCTGCGCCCGCTTATTATTATATATAAACCCTCCGGTTCAATAACGCTATTTATTGATGAAAACCGCACTAAAATCCATTGCGTAGTTTAAAAGATCTAAGCATACAGTGGGAAGCGACTTTGTTTTATACTAGGTAAAGATACCATAATTGGCCTGTTCTTTACTTCGACCAATGTTCCTTTAAATATATCTTCCTGCTATAATGGTAGTAGACAAATAAATGTAAACAATGAAAACCTTTCCTCTTCAGGCTCCAGACCGGGATGAGAGGTGCCTTCGGCAAGCCGCAAGGTACCGTAGCGCGTGTGCGCATCGGACAACCCATCATGTCCGTGCGCTCGAGCGACCGTTGGAAGGCTCAGGTCATTGAGGCTCTGCGTCGTGCGAAGTTCAAGTTCCCCGGTCGCCAGAAGGTAATAAATGCTATTCTAATTCTTACAATGTGGCATAATCCCAGAAGCCTGGAAGTAGAGCCTGCTTTTGTCTTGCCTTAGAGGACAATTCTTATGGTTATTCAAAACTACATAACATCATATTTTCATGGCCTGTCTATTTATTACAACATGCTCTGCACCTACAATTTATGCTTGGTTCTTATTAGACAATGTATTATTTCAGATCTACGTCTCCAAGAAATGGGGCTTCACCAAGTACGAGCGTGAAGAATTTGAGAAGCTGCGTGAGGACGGCCGCCTCGCCAACGACGGCTGCAACGTCAAGTACCGCCCTGAGCACGGACCTCTTGACGCCTGGAGGAAGATCCAAAATGAGATCTACGCTGTGTAAATCTTTTTGACACTATAATATACACATTTAAAACAACAAAACTGAGTTTCCATTCCATTTAATATCATAAGTCATTCATTATCTACTAAAGAAAGAGTCAATAGGTCTACATGGCATTTTATTCTTTTTTACTGGGGAATTTGATTTCCTTTTTCTTTTTACATTACTCCCAGTAAACAAAGGATTCGTTTTCTTATTTAATTCTCTGTTTAACTTCTGTGCTTCATGGAAATCTAGATGCTCTCCAAATCTTTCCAAGGGGACTTTTGTTCCACATTCTAGACAAATCTTTGTTGGGACATTTTCATCAATTTTTACTAAAAAGCTAGCAATAGAAGATATGGTTTCATTTCTTAAATTGTTTTGTTGTTCTGTTTGCTTCTTCTTTCTTGTTTCTTCATTCTGTTTAGTTTTTACAATACTAATTTCTTTTATTTCTTTGCGAACCTGTTGCCTCTCCTCTTCTCTCAACTTCAAAGCAAGATGGTAATCTGAATGTTCGGCGACCTCATCCATTGCTATTGATTTGTTACATTCCGGACAGTTAAACATCTCGACCTGTGGTGATTCAATTTGAGGAATGACAGGTACAACTGCGTCGGCATTTTGTTCTGGTTCTGAAACAGTGTCAGAGCGATCATCTTTTACTATTCTGGAGCTGTTCATTAACTCTCTTATACTAGTAATACGAGCGACGTCCTGCGGCTCTTCTTCGAACAGCGCAACACTGTTGTTTATTTCGTCAACAATTGTTGATCCTGAAAAACATGTCTCATTGCTATCTTCCCCAAACGTGGCTACATCACAAACGGGTGTCGTTATCCGTGTTTTCTGGACATTTATTTCTGAACCTTGTATCTTACTCGGACTGAGGTCCTGTTTATTTTGATTCAATATTTTTGTAAAAAATGATTCCTGCTTATCTAAACTAGATTCTATAATAACTGCATTGTTTGTTTTATTGCTTTGATCGAGGTTCTGCTTTGATAAAGTTTGAGATTCGCTCATTTTTGGTTTTTCACACACTTTGAAGAATTTTTGCATGATGTAATCTTTGCCATCATTCTTATTTGTAGTTTCATTTTTCTCAACAGGCTGTTCACTGGTAGGTTTTGTTTCTTTCATACTGTCTTTAGGCTTATCTACGATATCTTTCGATGATCCAGCACTAAAGTAATCTAATATTTTCTTAGTCTTCTTCACTTCTGTATGATCTTCAAACTTTCCAACACTAATTCCTAGGAATTTTATTGGAGCTTTCAATCTCCTGTTAGGTTCACCTTCTGGAAAACCAAATTTTGTTGAGGTTGTATATATAACTATTAGCCCATGGTGATCACAGACATGAAATCTGTATAACCTTACCTTTTTGTTTGAGTCCTTCAGAACTTTCTAAGAGAAGCTCTAAAGCTTTGCTTGAAAATAACTCTGCGCATAGTTCATCATCAGCTACAAAATTATATGAACGAGAACTGCTACTATCTCGACCATTAGGAAGTTGCGTCGAGTAACTAAGGACCATTTGTTTCGGCGTTCGGTTATTTTCTAACGCGTCCTGATCAAGTCTGTCGTCTATTTCGTCGCCGAGGTCTTTGAGCCATTTCCGTACGCTATCTAAATCAAGGAGAGCAGCCTTGCCACGAAATTGTTTGCAGCATCCAATGCTCTTAGGGTTAAATCTTGCTTGTACAGGTTCCAAATCAATTCCTCGTGCTATGTTGTAAAGCCATGTTCTGTAAGAAATAAAATAGGTAGGTATTTTATCGAAAGAAAGGAATAAGCCAGAAATAAGAATAAGATTTTATTTAGCATACCTACCCATTTTTTTCGTCAAATCGTGCTTGTAGGTGTTTTTCTGTAAACTTTTGCAGCTCACCCATTTTTTGGATTTTTAACAATTCACAAACAGAATAGCCAAACTTTCCTCCAAGATGCTTTACTTTTTTCAATGGTAATGTGCTGAAAGTCAGTCAGAAATCAGATGACAATGCTATATAAATGAAAGGCTTAATCTAGATAAGTCTGTACCTGTCGTCGTCAATAACTTTGGCGCAACTTAGACAAACACCTTACCTGTACAGTATATCAATACAATGTTTTGGTAGAACTGTCTGTTTATTAGGCTTGTTCATGCCACACACCAGTTTGGCTAGTATTTTGTTGTGAGCTATACCTGCAGAACACCTGTAACCTGCAAAACAACCACAACACCCATCTATACTAATATCATAAAGCTGAAGAGTTTGTTTGGTTGAATGTGGTAATCTCAGGAACTCTTGGTTTGAATTGAACAAATCTTTTTGTGTTGGGTAGCCTATTTATAGAGAAAGGCTATATAACATCACGCTACACTTAAAAGGAGCGGAACAGCAACTAAAAATGGACGAAAACTGACAGGCAATTCGATGCGAGGGGAAGGGTCAAGGGAGAAAAAAAATTACGCGGACGAAGTCGCGGGCAGAAGCTAGTGATTGATAAAGACATGTGAACATTTTTTTACACGCTTTATATTAGCTTCACTTGTATGTTTGTATGTTTGTATGTTTGTATGTTTGTATATTTGTATGTTTGTTTGTAACCGACTCCTTATAGTGCGATTTTGACCCACTTTAAACGACCAGATTTCATTGAAACTTTGCACACCTGTCAAGGACTGATGACAATGCAATAATTTCATAAATTTGTGCCATTATCCTTGCCAGGGTTACCAGGACAGCAAAAAAACTGTCACATACTACGCTGACATACGTCTCAAAATTCGAAATACCCTAAAAAATAGAAAATAAATAATAGTTTAAAAAAACTAAAAAACACGCTTCCATGGAAAACCCAACTAAAAAGTACGAAATGATGGAAAAAAAGCGTGGGGTGCCTGATATCAATAAAAAAATAGCTTAATAGCACCCAACGCTTTTTTTCCATCATTTCGTACTTTTTAGTTTGGTTTTCCATGGAAGCGTGTTTTTTAGTTTTTTTAAACTATTATTTTTTTTATTATACACTACTTTCAATAGGTGAAATTTGACTTTACCAGTTTCTTCATACACAGCAGCCCTAATCTCACTGACTATGATGGCGCCTACAAGCAACCGCTTGGCATGCTCGTAGTCAAACTCTATGTTCTCAATACCACATGTATGTACATCTGCAAGGAACCCCTCCACAGAGTTGTAACCCAGAGCGAAGGTGTTGGGCATCATATCTGTATGAACTGTGTTCACATTCAGGGTCTTTAGTCTCTCTTGCACCTGGAAGATAAACATTGTTGTGCAATTTATTAAAGCATTGCATGATATTATGGTACAATTCTTTGACATGTTTGTACTTGTTTTGCTTTTACATAAATGTTTTCAAACATTTAGGACACAAGGCTATTCTAACAAATCTAGGAATTATTCAAAATAAATTGAGTAACTAACAGGAGCAGTAATGTCCAGATAAGCTTCATCAATTGAGGCTCTCTCCAGGAGTGGTGTGAATTTCTGTAACACTCTTGCTACTTCTTTACCAGCTTCTCTATACCTGAAATAGAAATATTATAAGAAAATTATCATACATCACACCTATTAATAAGATAAACCAAACAACAAATTATAATTAAAAAAAAATATAAGCAAATAGCTGACAGCATTAACTCATAGTGGTATGACAACTATTTCTTGACCTAGAAAGAATTAGCTTTTGTCAGCAAAATAAGGAAAACTAAGAACCATGTGTTGTAGTGCAAGCTTATGTAAACCTATGAATAGCGATATACTGCTAAGAATTACTTAACTGCTAAAAACAAATATCGACTTACTTGGAAATGTCAGCTTTGCCCCTGAGGCATGGTACAGATGGTAACTCTATATCAGGGCACTTTTCCTTTGCCTCATCTCCTCTCATATGGCGACCAACTCCTTGAGCTCTAGCAACGTAGTTCACGGCTATGATCCTGACAATAGGGAAAAGGATGTAAGACAGCATTGAAATACTACCAAGTACGCAATCGTAAACTACGTGGATATTGTTACTTATTTTAGCGTCATTTACCCTCCGCCCTTCCAAGGATTGTACTGTACTACGGCAATAGGTTTTCCTCTTAATTCCGGGTTCAGTTTCTCTTCTACTTGGCAATAAAAACAGTCCATGTCTATGAGCACAACAACACGATTATCTTGATCCATTTTGACTGTACGATATCGGTCTCTTTTAAAAATTTGTTCATTTAATTGATTAGAATCATTTTTAACGAAACCCCTTGAATAGTTAACATAATTTTGATAAATAAAAGATCTGAGTTAAAAATCGATGAATCACAGTATCAGCGCGCCAAAACACTGCACAGCTGACATTGACAATACTACTGTCAAGTTTTTGTGTTACTGTCATCGTGACAGCTAGGCAAAGACAAATGAAAGAACAGGTTACAGCCATGAAGTTATAGATAATATATGTATAGATAAGCTAGAACTTCATAGTCGCAGCCATCGCAGCTAGGTCTAAAGGGCAATGCGTGCTATCATTTTTTTCTCTCCAATTGTCTCAAAGGACAGTCATGGTCAGGTTTTGTCGATATGTTGGGTAATACAGGAAATGTATGGATAGTGTAGGTTAAATAAAATTTCAATCAATTAAGAAAGTATGTACAAATTCAATACAAATCAATAATTTATTAAAATCCTTGGCCATATGTTGTATTCCATTTCACATATTGTCCTAGGTCATCTTGTGACACGCTTGGCCTCACTCTTTGTAAGGCATTCACGAAATCTTGTATACAGACAGGGCGCACCTGAAATCATTAACAAAATATGAAATTGTCACAGTATTAGGATTCCGACTTTTGATGTTGATTTTTATTTTGATAGCTTTATGGTATAAAATCGCAGGCTCAGTGTACAAATGTACATTTTTGTAAAATCATGCACTGTGTTATAGCCCCAAGGCATAGTATTCCTGCAGTCAATTGAAGCCTACACTTTTTAACATCTACCTTATTTCTATCAATGCTGACGATTTGCGAGAGCGGCACGGAGCGTATCGGTCCCATGGCAGCCTCCGAGCAAAGAGACTTCATATCTGCACCTGAGTAGCCGTCAGTCAGGTTTGCTATCTCTGATATGTGCTGTGGTGTTAATTCGTTGTCTTCATTTGCTAGAAGATTGCTTATTATCTGATGGCGAGCCTGTAAAATGAAGTAGGCAACTAGAAACAATATTCTCATGAACGAAGCTTACAACTGTATCAGTGGAATGTTAGGGTGTAATTTATCTATAATATGTATATATTTAGAAATATATATTTATCAGTTGTCTGGTTACCATAATACAGGCTCTGCCTAGTTTGGGATCAGATAACGGTGTGTTGGTTGTCCTAAGATATTTATTTATTTATTTATATAGCTATTTGTCGTAATGTACTTGATTAAAATAAAAACAATTGCAAAATCGATTCAATACTTTTGGAAACTTGTCATTTTTTACCAACTTCGAAAAGACATAAAGAGGCTTTACAAGGAATCATAATAAACTCAGTACTTACTTCAGCATCAGGTAATGGTATATACAGTCGTTTGACAAGGCGCCTGCGCGCTGCTTCGTCCAGTTCTTGAGGGCGGTTGGTCGCGCCAACTATCAATAGACGATCTTCTTCAGCTGTTACGTAAACATAAGACAAACATTAACATCTCGCCTGTTATCTTCGAAAGGTAACGAAGAAATAACGATACGTGGACGTATGTAACTGGCATAATAGTGGGATTTGTTTGAACGTTTGTTATGATATTATGATGATGATTTTTGAAGTAAAATGTCAACTTACGGACATCACAGACGAAGTTTTCGACTGATTTAAAGTCCCTAGTATGTATATCATTTACAGTTTACCGGTAGCTGCGCCGTCGAACTGCACCAAGAACTCTGTCTTGATCCTCCTGGTAGCTTCGTGCTCGGTGTCGCTCCGTTGAGTCAATAAAGAGTCTATCTCATCTATGAATATTACCTGGAACATCACAAATGAATTTGTATAACGTTACTTTTACGCTTTGTTTTGCACCAAAATAGTGCACAGAAGAGGCATAACAGCTGTTGCTAAGAACTTAGTGATGTTCAATCGTACTTTCTAACTTAAGGTCACCAAGCGGATAAACTCCTTTACCTTCACAGTATAAACTCTCCATTATTTTTTATTTAAGCTTTTAGCCCTAATGCGAAGTTATTAGAAAATATGTCACTAACTGCAGGCTGGTGACACCTGGCGACGGCGAAGAGCGCGCGCACCATCTTCTCTCCGTCGCCGATCCACTTGGACGTGAGCGACGACGCCGAGATGCTGAAGAACGTCGCGTTGCACTGCGCCGCCACACATTTACCTAACACATACAAACAAACTTTTATGAAATAATAACGACACTATATGCTCTAGAATTCTAGATAGGTACTAAGTTTGTATGACAACTTAAGTTACTTTCAACCATGAAAAACTATGACGTGTGGTTTAGCAAAAAGTATGATTTTTCGGCCAATTCTCAGTAAATCGTATGTCTTATAATCAGAGGGGTAATTGCATTGATATATATCGGAACTTTTTATCGGTAGGAATTGGTTTAATATTGATAGTTAAACAACATTAATTGCGTTATTTACGTTGCTGAGCCGACAATTTATTCGAACAAATGACGCAATGGTTTAGAAATAATCTTCAATCCCATTCAGATTCTGATAAATTGTGCGTTTCGCAACTAGGGTGCAGGTCTCAACAGTTGGACATATTCACACACATTATAGTACATACCTATAGGCCGATACCTATATTGTTAACACTAGTGGGACATGGGCGTCCTCTCAGTGAGAGGGTGTGGGCCTTTTATCTGTTGTGGGGTGGGCTTGTTAGGTTAGTTAGTAGATAGCTATAGATGTGTGACCTGCGTGTCGTGCGCGTACGGTTCTTCGGCCTCATTAAAAGAGACGCGTAGCGTCTGGCGGCGCATTCGACGTTTTTTGTGTTTACGGCGCAGCGGCGCGTCAAGCGACACTTATCAATGCACGCGTAAACACAAACATATGGCAATATACGATATTGTTCATAGAGACGCGAGACGGAAGTGGCGGTGTTCGCCGCTGCGCCCGCGGCGAATCCTCCAGCGTGTAGCGAAGCACGCGGCGGGCACCGCTGCGGCGCATGCGGGGTACTCAATCAACCGACTAGTTGTTAGGTTAGCAAGCATCGATTCATCGAGAATTGCCGCCGCGTGGGACGTGTCGATGTCATCCGCGGGCTCCGCCGCAAAAAACGCTCAATTTCAAATAAACGCGTGTAATATCGATTCTTCGTAAACGCACTCATACAACGCTATATGTTTGAATTCAGTGCGGGCCGCGCCGCCTATCGCCATGCGCGCCGCCTAGCCTCTCCGTGTCCTGGGGGATGAAAATTGCCGAATGTTTCCGAAAGTTACCAGGAAAGTTTCCAATATTGCCGGCAATATTGGGCAATATTGCCGGAATGTTGCCAAAGTTGCCAGATTACATAGGGTTTTTCAAATGCCATTTTCAAAGTTTGTGCGCTCCTGAAGTTTTATGTAATGGTGTAATTATACGTATTATTAGTAAGCCTGTATTATTAATTCATAATTATAATTATTTCTTAATTATCCATGCTTATATGTGAAGATAAAGTTAAATTATGCCATTGGTAACTTCATGATAGCTAAACCCATAGTTTTTTAAGAATATCACTTATATATTTTATACAAAAAGAAAGAGGGTATTGATACCAAATGAAGTAAATATAAATCAAACAACTGTGTAGTGTTATTTTGTAAATATTTTCAACTTGTCATCAAGAACTTCATCTGTTTGAAATAAAATCGATTTTAATCTATTTCCTGAAGTCTGATAGCGCTCAAACTATATATATAGATATATATGTATGTCTAGTTAGAACGCAATGTTATGATGACCTTGTGCCAGCCTGATGATGGAGTTGGAAGGTGGTCATAGGATCTACGCTCTGTTAAACCAAACGAGATTGGGCTTTTTAGATTGGTCTCTTGTGGTGGGCACATGAGTTTTAGGTCTATTGTGTCTTCCGTCTGCCAGAGAATTTAATGTGTAAAAAAAAACAAATAAAACAATAAAATTTATTCATATTGGTGCCGATTCTGTTGTACAGCGAACTAAACTAACTAAACTATCTCTAAAATACCTTACTTTTGGCTATGAGAATTTTAACGCTATTCTGCAACAAAAAATCTTAAAATTTAAAAATTATTTTGACACGACTAAAAACGAATTTGACAATCAACGTGGTTTTTTTTTCTTTTGGTTTCGCAACGTGGTACTTGTGTGCGCTACGCAATGAATTTTTTAGAGACGAAGGCGCGCGCAAGGGGGCAGCCTGGACTTGTTTTATATGGAATTTTTCACTTTTTGTTTAAAAATATACAAAAAATATTACCCACGTGTTGAGATTTATATGTTCCGGGGTTGACAAAGGGGGTCGAAAATTTCATTATTTTTGCGATAGGACACGCCATTTTCGAGATATAAGCAAAAGAAGAAATATAAAATACAGCACTGTTTTTGCACGTGAAGGCGAGGCGTTAGTGTGAATTTTTGTTCATGACCACTAGTTTTATTCCACACCTTTTTAATCGCGATTAAAAATAGTCAGATTTAGTCAAAATAAATGATTATTGTCAAAATTTTTGGTGAAAACCGGCAAACTCAGAATAGCAAAATTGTCATTTTCACTAAACTAATAACTCAGTGCAATCTTAGTGCTGTCAAACTAAAATATAGTTAAGTTGTGTCACTATAGTCTATTTCAGAATAGGAAATTGTCGTTTGACAGGAATAAACCAAATTTTAGTGATTTTTAGTTTAGTGAATTGACTATCGTGATCGCCACTGTTTTGCTGCCGCGTACTCTCCATGACAAAATGTAGTATTTTATGCATAGCTTCATGGCCTCTTTTTTCACTCAACTTGCATAGAGCCTTCGTTATGCCGAACGAAAAGTTATAGCACTCGTGCACATATCCTACACTAGCTTCTGCCCGCGACTTCGTCCGCGTCAAATTTCGTGCTCCCGCGACCCACCCCGTCGTCGAATCAAATCGCCGCGCGTCGGCCCATACGTAGTGTTGAGCAATCAGGTTGTTATATCTCGTAAGATATTCATTAATCTCAAATAATGTAAGGACAACTTTGTTCCAAATTAAACACTTCTCAATGGATAAGGATTATATCCATGTCTTATGAAAACACCTTCGCAAATAATGCATTTTTTATAACGAATTTGAAAAAACATAGTTCGCCAACCTTAAAAAGTGGACATATGCTGTCGCGGACTTTTTTTAGAACTTTTTAAGAGGAACAATTACGGCTTACATAATTGTTGCGTTACTTTAACACTTTCAGTGCCAGGTAGGAAAAAAGAATTATTCAAAAGTAGACTCTATTCACACCTAGCTTATTTTTGTGATTTGCACCCGGTAGGCGGGTGCACGGCATGGTCGCAAGGTACAAACTACTTATACGTAGGATTCGGATGCGAGTTGTGGGCATGCGAACGGTAATTCCGTTGGACCCGGATCCGGGTTCTTGGCACTAAAAGTGTCCGTTTAAGGAGCGCACGCAATGAAAGCTCTTGAACGTAATAATTTACCCCGTTTTTGCAAAATTTTGCGTTGGTGCTCGGCTCCTATTGGTCACAGCGTGATGTTATATAACCTATAGCCTTCCTCGATGAATGGGCTATTCAACACAAACATAATTTTTCAACTCGAATCAGTAGTTTCTGAGATTAGCGCGTTCAATCAAACAAACTCTTTTACAAAATATTTTTTACGTTATCAAAATCCCCTTTAATTACTGATTATAATAAATAAGCATGACCTACTGATTTTTTTTTTTTGTTCACATTACTTCTTGTACCCTTATGTTGTTTTACGATAGCTTAAATGTTGAATAATACGTACCCCACAGTAGTCGCTTACCCACTGCACAAATCATGCCATCAAAAGAATTTTCAAAATAGGATCAGTACCTTTTGAGAAAATCGCAAACAAACAAAAATACATATATTCATACATTCATATCAAATAAAGAACTTCCTTTTTAAAATTGGTTAAAACATCAACTTGTTATTGCTGATCGTCTTGCAAGGTTTGACCATTCTATACATACAGATTTGTATACATATAGATGTATATACTTTCTTACATTCAAGTGAAGTTAAATTATAAGAACGTAAAAGAAAAAAAAATACGATATCTCTAAAATAGTTGTGGTTTCATCACCAATGAACAATCATGGATAGCTTGTTTCTTTTCTTTAGTTTATCAGCAAGTAAATAAATGTAAAAACGAAAATTTTAGGTTGGATATTATAGATAAGCATAGCAACTACCATCCTGCATACGGCAATTTTATTCTACTAAGCAATTATAATAGTAAAAGTTGTTTTCAATTTATACGTTTCTTGCCCAATGTTGCCGGCAAGTTTGGAAACATTCCCGGCAGTTTTGGCAACTTTGGCAATATTGCCGGCAATTTTCATGGTTAGTCCTGGCACGGCATGGCGCGGCATCCCGCGGCGTTCCGTGGCATCCCGTGGTATCCCGCGGCATGCCGTGGCATTCTGCTGAAAGCCCAGCCACTCTGGCATCAATCAGTTTTGCTCCGCGCGGATTCGAAGTTGGTTGTGTCGTTATGGTTGACTGGGATTTAGTATTAAGCTGCACAAGTTACAACCTTATTTCAACTACTAGCTTAACAATCATAATTCCACGACACAAAGTCTCGCGAGATGCAATGGCGTGCTGCGGCAACTTGTGGAATGAAACGGCATGACGAGTCATGCCGAAGCATCCCGCGACATGCCGGGGCGCGTCGTGGCATCGTGGTATCGAAATAAAGTAACTCTAAACTCAAGATTCAAAATAACTTAATTAGTAATAAAATCCTTTGCCATGCCATGCTGGCAGTGAGCGCCGGCCCTTAGAGGGGACCAATTAAACCACTTGTTACTGAAGGCCATGTCTCACTTGACATAGCCGTTCTCTACCACGCAGGCCCAGTGTAGGTTTCGTAGATGTCACATTTCGTCGAATTTTTGGTTTTAGGACATACTGGTTTCCTCAGGAATTCTTTCTTCACTGTTTGGAGAGGAAATTTAAATAACGAGGGTGACACAACTTATCTTGAACATGTTATAACAGAAGTTTTAGGCAACATTTTTAATGGAGCCATCAGAAACATTTACAAAAGTAATGAAGGGTACATCAGTTTTGTTAAACATAAGACACACCTATCAAAGTCTTCCCAGTGCCCGGTGGTCCAAACAAGAGTATTCCTTTGGGAGGCCGCCGCAGTCCAGTGAATATGTCTGGGCGAAGCAGAGGCCATACAACTGCTTCTTGTATTGTTGACTTGGCATGATGTAGGCCAGCTATGTCATCCCACCCTAAAAAATATATTTTACATAGTAGTGTTAAAAAAACTGTGTAGGAGGTATGGTAACAAAAGTTTTAGATAATATAATTTTAAAATAAGATATTATTCTTTTTTAGCTAGATCTTGTGGATCAGTCCTTCAAATTGGCCTGAAATGTTTTTAGTTTATTAAGTTTATTACTTCTCACCTATTGGTGTTCCCTTATCAATAATTTCACTTTCAATCAACTCGATCATTTTAGGATCTATATGTTTGAGTCGTTCATCAGTGACCTCTGGCTCAACTGTCTCCTGTCTGTCCCTGGTAACAAACATAAGGTGGAAAATACAAACATTGGCATTTTTAAATTTCTACATATTTTAATTTTTTTACCTACCTACAGCATAATACAGTATTCTGCTCATGATTAACGCATTACAATAATTAAATTTTAGACTTACTGGGCGCCAATCATAGGTGACACAAACTTAGCCTGAGCTTTCCTTGATGTCCCTAAAGTTCTTTTAGCTGCCGGGTTAGAAGCGAGCAATGCTTCCTTGGCAGTCTTAAACATAATCTTTGACACATTGCTTTTATGAGCTTTGTTTTCCTCTTCTTCTTTTTCAAAGTCATATTCCTCAGTTTTGGGAGTACTTGATATTACCGGCTGGTTGACATTCTTGCTAACATGTTTAGGACGCCCAAACCTGGGTTTAAAAAGTTGTTTCTGGTCATCCCCAGATCTTGACTCTTGACTTGAGTTTTCTGAATTCAGATTCTTTACAAAATATGAACCAGTTTTGGTCTCTGGGACTTGTTTAGAAGGTTTATCAGTTATGTCAGCTAAGCCAAGATTACACATGCATTTGTTTTTTTGGAACTCATGTATACCATGTTTTGTACTGGAATTACATTGACCGCATGTTGGTAATGTCTGTTCAAGGAACGATTCTGCATCAAAATTGCTGTAAACAATAAATTTAGTTTTTTATTATTATTTTAATGTTGGAATCAGTGAAAGTAATCCCCACATTATTGTGTACTTACTACGTACTTACTTTAAACAACTTTTCCATGTTTTCATTTGGCTTGTATCAGCATTTTGTAGTAGAACATTGGCTGAGTTTAGAATGTGGTTGACGGCTCCATCATCTAACAACTCTTGATTGGTATTCCAAATGTCGTTCAGCAATACATTCGATGCTATATTTAACGATCTAATAGTAGGAAATAATAGTCAGACCGAGTTAAAATTAATTCTGATGTAATAAAAGTATAAATGAAAATTTTACCTTGGCAAAGAAAGTTTGTACTGTTGCAGTGAAGATTTATTAATAGTGGATAAGTTGTTATCAATTTCATCTTCAGGAAGTAAGCCTTCTATTTGGTCTGTGTCAAACATTGCTTCCTGTCGGCAGCCTGTTTGGCTATACTTATTAAAAGTTACGAAAGAATTAGAAAGTTTTCCTTTTCAATATTTTCAATAATATGATCAAACTGTCAAGACTCATAAGTGTCAAAGGCGAAGTCAAAAAACATTTCCCGCCACAAATTATACTTTGACAGTGGGTGTTATTCACGCACCTGTGCCTCCCTAGTGACAACCTTTTTTTTTGCTACCTTCTTCTATTCCTTTCATTCGAACCCTTTTCGAACCATTACATTTTTCTATTCTCAGCCTTCCATAATTTTATAGTTCAAAAACTGAAGATGAAGTATAATATTATCATCATCCTCATTAGTTGAGTTCTCCTATGGCCATTTTAAAAAGTTCTTATCTAGACAAGTTGGAGATACGAAAACCTAAACCATTTGTGAAAACTTCTAGGTTCTCCTAAATCAATTTTGTTACATGTTTCTGCATTAATCAAACAACTTATAATGAATGAAAACAAACTAAAACGAATCCAAAGCTATAACATACTAAATCATATTTTTGTTAGCGTTCCCTGTCCCAACTCTAACGAACAGCTGCTGTCAACATTGTTGTCAAAGAAAATTGTCAAGTTGCGTTAAATTCAGTGATTAAAATAATATAAAAACCTTTTCTTTCTACGTATTAAAAAAAAAAATAGTCAAATTTCTGCATAATACAAAATTAAGATTCTGGTTGGGAAGATCATGAGGCTTGGATCAGAAGAAACTCTTTGAATGGGACGTGAACGCGATGAGTTCGAAACAAACAATTTATCATGAAAAACAGGTTAAAGAGTTATGCGCTTTACACGCGCTTAACAATTTATTCCAGGTAATTATTGAATTTTAATGAGTGCTACTGTAACACGTCAAGTTTGGCCATGAAGTGCGCTATTGTTACACAATTCAAAGTCAAACTTTGTTATGTTGATTTGATGTTTGACTTGTATTTTTGAGTAAATTGTGTATTTATGTATTTTATGATCTATTGCTTTGTGTTTCCAGACGCGCGGTACGTATTCGAAGACAGAGTTAGATGCAATATGCAGCAGGCTTTCACCAAATGTGTGGATCAACCCGCACCGCTCCATGTTGGGGCTTGGGAACTATGATATCAATGTGATAATGGCCGCTCTACAGAAAAAAGACTGTGAAGCTGTCTGGTTTGATAAGAGGAAGTAAGTATATTTAGAAACAAGGCTATGACTCTGTAGAGCCACTAATAATAGTGGACGTTCGAGTATTTAGGCACTTGTAGCATGTGGCAGAATCATGAACATTATAGTACTCATAATCATATATCTTGAACAGCCTTTAATGTTCCCACTGCTGCAACACTTGCCTCTTCTCAGTGAGAGAGAGTGGGTTGTAATCCACAAGGTATCATAGGTCTAGTGCCGGTTGGTAGTTGCCACACATTTTGTAAATGTTATGGTCAAAGGAAATACCAGTTTCCTCAAACTTGGGAATGCCACTATTGCGGCGGTAAGTTCCCTCTTTAAGGAGTGGCTGGAGAGGAGCAACATTGTCCTTACATTCTGCCTTATGCAGTCCATCGGACCTAACTTGTGATTGTGACAATGTTGCATGCCTTGTAGACTGTAGGCAAGTTTCCATTTTATTAAGTACTTGGTACTTGTTGACAGTCCTACACTGTTCTCCAATACCTATTATTCTGTAATTTAAAACCATTGTAAAAGCCAATTATTTGTAAAAGAGTAACCATGGAGTTTCTTGCTGGCTCTTCTCCATAGGAATCAACAATTTGGAACCGTGTGCCTAGCTTCTGATGTTTCATAAGTGAAATAAAAATATTTTTATTTGATTTGGACTTGGTGGCTTCGGGAGGTTCCTGTTCAGGATAAAGCAGGAGGAAACACCTGGGTGTCCTCTCTGCATGGATCGCCTGTAGGACACGATGGAGCATACGGTGGAAGTGTGCCCTGCCATGGCGGGGCACCGCCGTGTCCTCGCAGAGGCGATCGGTGGCGGCGATCTCCTGCGTCTGGCCCTGGTCCAGACCAGGATACGGAGCGAGAGGTCATGGGAAGGCGTCACCTTCTTTTGCAATGAAATAATGCTCGCGAAGGAGGAGAAGGCGCGTGAAGGAGACGCAATGTCTGCGCCCTCACGCCCCTAGCCGCCGCAAGAGACCCCTGGTTGTCGGGAGTCCAGAACGGACTTCCAGCTACCGCAGGCGAGTTGTAAACCTGGGCTTGGTTCTTACCGGGCAGCGAGCTATCCATTGCTCGCCGCCTGGAAGGACCAGGCACGGGTCGACGGCGCGTCGTGTTCCATGCGCGCCTCAAAGTCAGCAAAAGTTGAAGGGGTCCGCTAGGGATGCCTGGCAGGCTCGCGGATTTGTTCGAAAGAGTTCCCTTGGTCCTGGCACAGGCAACTGAAAGAACACGGGTGGGTTTTACTCAGTATAAGTCTGACACGCCCTCCGGCTACGCCCAGTACGGGAGACGTCATTTCATGATTTATCAGTCAGAAAAAAAAAAATCTCACGATGTTTTCCTTAACCGTTTTGAGAGCAATGGTGAATTTACACAAAGTAAAGCACATCAGGGTGGACGGGCCGCTGTAAAAAAATAAGTAGGCGAAGTTTGAGTCCGCGCCGTCTGTTTTCGTGAAAACAGTCATTCACAGCTGTAGCTAGCCTAATCTAGTAAAAAGAGTTCCCAATCCTTAGTGCCACCAGGTGGTCAGGTACATCAGTGCAGCGAGCAGTTTTGTGGTGAGCAAGCAAAGCGAGCCCATCTACTCGACTAGTCAGACTACACACAAGAAAAGGGAGCAGAGCAAGCCTTCTCCACAAGACAATCAAGTGGAGGATGTCTGCTTTATACAAGAGCGAGCGAGGCGAGCCCACCTTCTCTACTAGTGCACGCCTGTTCCTGGAAATGGGGGCGCACTTCGCTTGCTCTTCGTATTTGAAAGCGTGCTCCACCTGCTCGTGTGGTAGATAAGCTCACTCCGCTCGCTTGCTTTGATAGTAGGCTTACTCCATGTGCCGGTCTTGTGGGCGGCTCATTTTGCCCACTCACTGCTTGAGTTAGCTCCACGCCACTCACTGCTTTGGGCTCGTTGCATTCGGTGTGGTCGGGCAAGTCCGCTCCGCGCGCTGATTGCTTATATAAGCGCACTGGAACTAAATTTTTTAGGCTAATTACGTTCGTTAATGTAAACAACTTTCTTCGATAGCCTTATTTTACAATAACGATCAGATTTACAGCCAATATGAGGCGTAGTACAATGTTTTTACATAGGTATTTGTAATACATTTTCCTACGGTTTCCGATACAGCCATTGTATTTGCTCGATACTTAGTAGGCTCATTGCATTCCTTACGAAGTAAGTTTTCACTGAATAAAATTTTTAGTTCTGAGCAGATTTGCGGATGATAACAAACGACATCTTAAACTTTTTTGCTATTGACAGCGAATTTTTTACGGTTTCTGACACTGCCGTAACTATTGTATTGTAGGTTGCTTGGCGCTAGATTTTTTAAATTGCGCAACCATTACTCTAGCACTAAAAGTCTTGTAGTTATTAGCAGTTGAAATCATAAAAATGTTTTTATCGGACAGAAATATTGAAATGACCAGTAGACCGAACGAAAAGACGTTTTAACGTCAAAAGTACCTGAATTAGAACGACTCGTAAGTCGCGGCCTCTACCACTGCGGGGCGGGCACGGCCTCTGTGATAGGCTTGAGTCACACATTATTATCACAGTTTGAGAACAAAAACCGTGCTAAAATGCTTGACTGAAGCCTATCACAGAGGCCGTGCTCCCGCGGCAGATCTGCTGTAGTGCTATCAATAATAATAATTTATAGCCATTGAAAAGAAAAATGCCATTGTACAATCAAATACTCCAACCCCTACATGTGGAAAAGAATTTCTAATTTAAATTGTGTCATGTTTCAGGGACCCAGGTTGTTTGGACTTATCAAACATCTGTGGCTTCATCCTGAACGTGCCATCGGACTACAAGTTGGGGTTTGTGATGCTGCCACTGCGGCGCCGGCACTGGATCACCATCCGGCAGATACAAGGCAATTTCTATAACCTGGACTCCAAGCTTGAAGCACCACAGTTAATAGGAAGAGTAAATATTATTTTTTATTATTAAGGTGTTCTATTTATTGATGCATCAAGTCTCTCTGTTGGGCAAAATGTGTAAAAAAACTGATATTATTTCAATCAAATCAGATATTGAAGATGGACAATAGTATATCTTTACAAATGTTTCCCTTTTAACTTTCAGAGCAGTGATCTAATAGCGTACCTAAAAGAGCAACTGGATAGTAAAGAAAAGGAATTGTTTGTTGTGGTGAGCAGGGAGGTGGAAGAGAAGCAGTTGTGGATGCACCAGTACACTGTACAGAACAATAAGGTTACACAGAACCCTGGGATCAAGATGACTGACAGTCAGTGCGGCAGCCCTGGCAGTGTGTCCTCACTATCACACTATGACTATAGAAATCGCGATGCCGAGTGCCTCAAAGTGACGGAAGTGAGGACCATTGTGGCCAGTGTGGAAAATGATTTTAATGCGTGAATGTCAGACTTGGTAATACTTTCCACAGACTGCTTGTGACCGCATAGCAATTTATAATGTGTTCACGGATTTTTATTGTGTGTGTTGTGTATTGACAAGATACTTTCATAAGGTTTGGTGTCGGTTTGTTACTGATAAGGTATCTGGCTGTTTAGACATAATTGCAGTCTGTTGTTTTCAGTACTTAATAAAGTATTGTTCAAATTAATTTATTGATAATATATTGTTTTTATATGCACTTTATTTTTGTTTTGCACAAATAATGTTGAAGAATGCAGCATATTGTTGTTTTTTATTTAATTATATTTTCGTGTTATATAAGGCCTAAGGTTACAAATAGTAACAAACTTAGTGAATCTAGATAGATCTTGCCTTAAATAATGGTCTTTCTATAGCAATATGTTAAAGACTGTAAAATTATATATGCCATCTGATCTTTATAGTGATTTCAATACTATTAGAGGTCTTGATCTTATTAATAAAATAATAATAATAGAAAGCAGTGACAGCAATAAATAGTTGTGATAGTAATTGATACTATGTCTGTTAAATGTTGCAAAGTAATTATACTGTTTCAATACTATGCCAAATATGATAACCAAACTGTTTCACTCTATATTAAAGAATAACTTGGCCAAAATAATAGATTAATATTGTTACAGATAACTTCTAACTCTATTTTTTGTTGTTTAAATACTTTAAATATTTACTTATACATTCTGAAGGCACTTACTTACTTTTATAGCACAATTTATTTGTTTCTTCTTGTTTTACATCTTTACAAGTATCTGTCTACTTATCATCACAAGGGCTCTGTTCATATAAAAAGTAGATTGTCTGTAATAAAATATATTCTAAATAATTTCATGCCATTTTTTATGAAGTTATAAGATTTTTTCTATTGAAATATCTAAATTTAAAATATTGACATTGAACAGAGCCTCGTTCAGCAAATGTCGTATCGACCCTACGTGATAAATTTCCAGTGGATGATGATTATTTCAAATTGAATCGTTATTGAACTTCTCATAAGTTTTTTACTATATTAAACTTTACTGTAAATATAAGATATTTTTCCAAAAAAAATAGAAAGTGTGATGATGGACCTGTTGTATTTTATTTATCATTTCCCCACTTATTTACTGGTTGTAATAATACGAAACTTAAGATGTGGCCACAATCCGGGTGCTTCTAATCGAATAAGTTAGCCGAATCTATTGAATGACTGGTCGACTTAAGTACGATTATCAATAAATACTGGTGTTTAAAATAGATGTAATGTATTATACATACTAGTGCATACAACACACTTCTGCCTACCCCTTGGTGATTTAAGACAATACTATATCCCAAAAATGGATTGTCTCTGAGAAATGATCAGTCCATTTATGGGCAAGGGCATATCAGGCAAGGCGCAGCGAGACTGCTTCTACTCGAATAATATCGACCTTGCATTAGTTGCAATAAAGGTGAGAATATAGTTTCACCAGCCCGAGAGTGCATGCATCAAAGCGAACAGAAGTGCTTCGCTTAGGTTGGAGTCGGGTCATTTATTTTCGACTTTAAGGAACGCAACGTAAAGCGCAATGTACACTTGGACATTGTGAAAATCCTCCTCCATCATTTTCGTATGAGCTATCGCACAGTAAAGGCGGGCCGCAACGTGGTTTTTTATACTGAAATGCGAGGAGTGGGCTGTAAATCACGAGAGCCCAGTGGGGGTTGGTAAACATGTCTTCGATTTTTTTTTTTCTATGCCATGACGGTGTTCTCGCGATGTTATACTTTATAATTACACTAGTTTACAAAAAAAAATAAAAAAATAGTCCATGACATGAAACATGTATTATTAATGTAGACTATGGATGGTAATTAAAAACATATTTTTTTATTTTTCCTAGCACGTCACAATTCTGAGATACAGAGGTCTTTGTTTTTTACCTACCCGCAATTGTTTAAATACGTTTATCATTCTATTTTGTAAACAACTGCATGATTCCAAATTTTTATTTTTATATAAAAAAAAACCGGCCAAGTGCGAGTCGGACTCGCGCACCGAGGGTTCCGTACAAACCTGCAGGTCATCATCATCATCATTCGTCATCATCGTTTATGAAATTAATTTTTTTTTTTTTAATTTTTATATTTGAGTTGACTGAATGAAAGGTAAATTGTGGTTTACGATTTATGACGTATTAAAAAAAAACTACTTACTAGATCTCGTTCAAACCAATTTTCGTTGGTAGTTTTCATGGTAATGTACATCATATATTTTTTTTAGTTTTATCATTCCCTTATTTTAGAAGTTACGGGGGGGGGGACACACATTTTACCACTTTGGAAGTGTCTCTCGCGCAAACTATTCAGTTTAGAAAAAAATGATATTAGAAACCTCAATTTCATTTTTAAAGCCCTATCCATAGATACCCCACACGTAATGGTTTGATTAAAATTTTTTTTTGTGTTTCAGTTCTATGTATGGGGAACCCCAAATATTATTGTTTTAAAAAAAAATGATATTAGAAACCTCAATATCATTTTTGAAGACCTATCCATAGATACCCCACACGTATGGGATTGATGAAAAAAAAATTTTTGAGTTTCAATTCTATGTATGGGGAACCCCAAATATTATTGCTTTTTTTCTATTTTTGTGTGAAAATCTTAATGCGGTTCACTGAATACATCCACTTACCAAGTTTCAATAGCACAGCTCTTATAGTTTCGGAGAAAAGTGGCTGTGACATACTCGGACAGACAGACAGACAGACAGACAGACAGACATGGCGAATCTATAAGGGTTCCGTTTTTTGCCATTTGGCAACGGAACCCTAAAAAGCCATCTAGAGTGTGTAGACTACATCCAAATCGATTTTGTTATTATTATTATTATTTATTCATTTATCAGATAACATGATCCAAATTTGGTTAGTAACATATATAGGAGCTTATAAACTATGTTAGTAAGTATAAGAATTTAATATAAATAAAATGAAATCAATAAAATCAAATAATCAATAAAATCAAATAATCTATAAAATCAAATCAAGTCAATAAAATCAAATAATCAATAAAATCAATTAATCAATAAAATCAAATCAAATAATCAATAAAATCAAATAATCAATAAAATCAAATAATCAATAAAATCAATTAATCAATAAAATCAAATCAAATAATCAGATACGCTTTTGCCAGCGGCTTTGCCCGCGTATTATACTTATAAACCTTCCTCTTGAATCAGCCTGTCTATTGATGAAAATCGCATTAAAATCCGTTGCGTAGTTTGAAAGATCTAAGTGTACAGACGCCGGAGGCGACTTTGTTTTATACTATGTAAAGGAAGTGTGAATAAAAAAAATAATAAGTTAACTACAAAATCAAAATAATTAAATTACACTAAAAAGCTATTTTAAATTCCGTGGTGATTATTTACAATTTTTACCTGCCCCAGGCCCGATATACGGGTGCATGTAAGGCCTGCCAGTGCTGCATGAATGCTGCTGTATGTTTGTGGGAAAATTGTTCTGTTAAATCGTGGGTTTTCTATAACAGAACCATTGCAGGAAGCCTATTTATATTATTTTGGATTTTCGGTGTCAAATCAATATAAAAATCCTCAAATCCTCGTGTGATTTGCACTAATTACAGATTGGTCCTCAGCTCCTTGTATTCAGGTAAAAATAGATCACTGAAATTTGGTAAACCAATGATATGGCACAGTATAAAAACTTACAGTAGGACGACGCCTTTGATCTCCTTGTAAATGCCGACAACGTGTAGGCATTGTCGCAAGAGCTAGGGTTGTCTCAAGTAAACTTTTTTAAATTTATTTTAGATCAACATTATTGCCTAACCATAATTTGCATCTGAAATTTATAATACAGGAACTATTAAATTAATGTGCTTCGTCTATGGTCTGACACGCAAAAATATACAATTCTAGATTGAGGTTGAGAAAAAACACATGTCACAATCCAAGATGGCGGATATTTCTCTAAATTAAATTTCATTTAGAGAAATATCTGCCATCTTGGATTTGAAAATTGATGTTATTTTCATAATCTTCACCCCAAGAAATCACAAAATTGACACGAATAACTATTTTTTTTTTTTTCAAAAAATGTCCTCCATCCTGGGTCAGGTACACTTGCACGATCCCCCCCAGTGGGTTCCCGCATTGACGAGGCGGGGGGGCTCAGTAGCCGTGGTTTAGAACCCCACGGTGAAGCTAAGAGGAACCCGAGGAGGGGCCGCTCGTCAGGGCTTTTCCGCTCAAAGCCGACGACGTAGCGGCCAACGCGGTGTCGTTTGGCGACATCGCGAGGGTTGGAGGCCGCGGTGGGAGAGGAGTGCCGGTATTGAGGTGCGCCGCTCTCCCTACCTACCGCGGCCTGAACGGGGTCGCCACCGTCCGATGGCGAACGCGGTGGGGCCGCAGGGGAAGAGGAGTGTTGGTATAGCGTTGGCCACTCTCCCTATCCCCTGCGGCCGAAAACTGGTAGGCGGCGGGGCCACAGTCCTGACCCGTCGCAGGGGGACCAAGGGTGTCATTCAAGGGGTCGTCTGGCGCCTATATGCTAATTGGTCCCCGGGGTGGTCACGGCGTGTTATGTGTTCATGCGCGCCGTGAATGGGGGTATCCCCCAGAGGTGGGTCCGGCGACGGACAGCCGTGGCGGGTTCGCGGAAGAGTTTTTTCGTTCCCGTGTTCCCGCCATAAGCGGTGTAGGAGGACACCGTGGAGTTTTAGTGGGTTGAAGTCCCACATAACTGCGCTATTTCCCCTTAGTAGCGCAGTATGCATGAGCATTTCTCCACGACAAAAAAAAAAAAAAAGGTACACTTGCACGATAGACATTTCCGCGAAAGACACTTGACCTCATTTTTATTTGTAGGGATTTCGTAAATCTTGAAAATGACACCCATGACGAAAAATTTGCAAATTTTCGTTGCGCCATCTTGGATTTTAATTTTGACCCCATAGTCGGTTTTAGCGACCTCTAAATCCATGAAAATGATACCCATGCAAGTTTTCGTCGGCGCCATCTTGGCCGCCGCACAATAAATAAATATCGGCTACACGTCGCGCCGCCATGTTGGCTTTCTATTAAATAAACAATATTTTATTTATTTGTTTACCTTTCATCCATGCGCGGCAATTGATGAAATCGCAATTCTTTATTAATGTAAGATGACGACTTGCAATCCTTCACAGCACACGTCGTATGCACCATTTTAATAAAATTATTTTTAATTAATTAAAACAAAAATAAAGTGACACACGATAGCCCTGAAAGTTTTATCCCGAACTACTAACACGGTAGCGTATGCAGTTCGGGAGCGCCCTTCCCCCGTCTCGCCCCTCACACCCCGCACGATTGCCCTGTCTAGACGTCTTCGTCGGACGACTGTATGATTTTTAGAGACTGTGGATATGGTGAGAGCCAACTAACCGCGTAATCGATTGTTAACTTTGTTTAACAAAAACTCTTGATTTCAACACAAAAATAAAAGATAGTATAAAATATGAATATGTTCCAGGTAAGATGAACGTATAAAATACATGTTAAGTTGTCCAAAAAAATAAATATTACCACCGCTTCACATTTAGTTGTGCTTGATGAAAAATTTAACCACAGCTTTGGATAAGTCTAAGTCTGCATTTCAATACCTCTGCCCTGTATTTATGAATCTGTCTGCGGCTAAATTACAGGAAGGAATATTTGTGGGTCCTCAAATCAGGAGAATATTGGACGATACAAAATTCGAGAGCCTTTTAAACGAGGTAGAAAAGTAGCCTGAAACTCTATCAAAATTGTCGTTAAATTTTATTTTTTCCAATAAAAAAGAAATAATTACAAAGAGATTGTTGAAAATCTATTGTAAAATTATGAGCGTATGGGTGTAAATATGTCACTAAAACTCCTTTTTTTGCATTCCCATTTAGATTTGATTCCAAAAAATCTTGGTAGTGTGAGTGATGACCACGGTGAGCGATTTAACCAAGATTTAAAATCATTTGAGCAAAATATCAAGGTTTTTGGGACCAAAATGTGCTAGGTGACTATTGTTGGGTTATTGTGAGAGATAAAGGTGAAAATATAACAAAAGAGCAAAAAGTACCCATTTTTAACTGTCAATTGTTTATTTAGATGTAGTTTTCTGTAAAAATCTTCTAAATAAATATTTAAAAAAACTGACGTGCTGGATTTAAAAAAATATTTTTTTCGAGTTGTAGAGACCCAAAGTAACGTAACCATATATATTCCATTTCATGGACAAAACTCATGTAAACTATATAGTGTTATCAGAGCAATGGTGATTAAATAATTTACACAAAGTAGAGCACCTGTAAAGTAAATTCGAAGACATGTGGCATCTACCAACCTGCACTGGGCCCGCGTGGTGGATAATGGCCCACTCCCTCTCACCGAGAGGAGGGCTGTGTCCCAGCAGTGGGAACAGTATAGGCTGTTGATGATGAAAGCACCTGTCAGGGTTTGAACCCATAACCTACAACTCGAAGTTGCGGTCGTTGGGTCACTGGGTCATCACTGCTGGTAATGTGCCAGCGTTTAGTATTTGCTTGATAGCAATTATATTATATGTATATTTTGTATTGATAGTGACAGAGGCGCTTCGTCTGATTTGTACGTTTTGGCGTGCGAATATTCGACACCATGTTAGAGCGGTGTCCCAATAAAATACAAAGATATTAATCTAAACTTTATTATCAGTGATGTCAGTACAATTGTTGTTCTTGGAGATGATGAGTCTGTCGGGGTCCAGGTGAAGATCCTCCATGATGGCGTAGATCTGTGCGCGCACCGGCGCCTCGATTTCGCGTCGCCGACCCAGTACCCAGATGTGATCTGAAGATAATGGCGTTACGTAAGATATTGATAGTAGGTATCTAAGATTATAATAAATAATAGTTTAAAAAAACTAAAAAACACGCTTCCATTGAAAAGCAAACTAAAAAGTACAAAATAATGGAAAAAAAGCGTGGGGTGCTTTTTAAGGTATTTTTTTATTGATATCAGGCATTTTTTAGTTTTTTTAAACTATTATTTATTTTCTATTTTTTAGGGTGTTTCGAATTTTGAGACGTATGTCAGCGTAGTTTGTGACGTATGTCAGCGTAGTTTTCAAAGACAGTTTTTTTTGCTGTCCTGGTAACCCTGGCAAGGATAATGGCACAAATTAGTTTGTGACGTATGTCAGCGTAGTTTTCGAAGACAGTTTTTTGCTGTCCTGGTAACCCTGGCAAGGATAATGGCACAAATTTATGAAATTATTGCATTGTCATCGGTCCTTGACGGGTGTGCAAAGTTTGAATGAAATCTGGTCGTTTAAAGTGGGTCAAAATCACGCTATAAGGAGTCGGTACAAACAAACACACAAACATACAAGTGAAGCTAATATAAAGCGTGTAAAAAGGTGTGGACTTTTTCACTTTTTCTTCAACTCCGAACGTAACGTCGTTTTGGTACTACCTTTATTTTGACCTCACTGTCGGCGGTAGCACCCTCGAAAACCATGTAAACTATCGCACTTTTTATTCTATCTCTTTCTACAACATCATATATATTATATTACCTACCTACTTAATAAAAAAGGGCATAACGCTTTTTCGTTACGTGACGATTTCTATAATTTAAGACCTAACGGAAGTTGTGTGAAAGAATTTCGTTCCAATCTTTATTCGAGCAACCACGACCCACAGAGTTAGTAGTTACTTGAAAACTACAACTTTACTACTCGTAAATAATGACCGTTTCTTCCAAATACACGTCGGAAAATGACGCCTGGTTTTCGAAATCGTTGACATGTTTCGTAATTGCACTCCATTTTGATATCGTGACGAGATAATGACAGCAGTGTTTATAATATTTTGATCAAATGTCTAAACAAACAATTTCTATTGTCAAAGTACCTGAGTGTGCGATACTGACGCTGGTACAAGACCACACGATGGCGAACTGCTCGTAGTCCGTGAACAGCACGTGGTAGACGCCGGCGCCGGGCAGCAGGCGGCCGATAATGTACGGCACGCGGTTGTTGAGCTTGTAGCGGAAGATTGAAGACGTGTTATGGCTCGGGATGCCGATGCCGTACGTCGTTGATGGACCGTTGGTCCTGGGGAGCGAAACATACTATTGACTTCTACTATCTCTATTTACCGTCATCTCATAGTTCGGACCAACAGACAATATTTTATTTTATTTTTTGATGGACCTGCCCATTTATGAAAACAACTACGATGTGAATCTCTTTTTAGCCATAAAGTTTTCACAATCAATCCAACGTTTATTTGGTCTTTCTCAGTTTTCTGCTTTTATAATCATTAACATTCTTACTCAAATCATTCATGACGACATTTTTTAATTTATGGGATTAAAGTTTGTATGGAAGTTCGTCGTTCGAATATTAAGATTTCTCATCGGGATACGGCTTTTAGGTGGTAAGTAACTAACTTGACTTACCATTTGTTAACAGTATTGATAGTGATGAGTAGGTAGCCCCGCTCGTTGAGCGCTACGTTGAGCTCGGTGCAGCTGGCGGTGATCTCCACCAGGTAGAACGATCGCTCCACCTCGTACCAAGTGCCGGTCATCTGAAACATGTCCGATATAACGATTACAAAACATTACACACATGATATAATATCACACCAGTTTTCCCCGATGGGTAAGCCAGTGCTGTACCAATAAGTAGTACAACCGCCAATTATTTTTTAGTCCAATGCAATAGGGGCGAGCCTAATGCCTTCAACCAGGAACAAATCCTGACTCCGAGCTGCTACTGAATAATTCCTGATAGGAAAACCCAATATCATTTTCTCTGACCTGAAAATCGAGAATCGCAAAAGCCAGCTTTAACAAAAAATCAAAACTTAAAAAAAAAAATACCGATAAGTAATTAAATCCTATAAAAAAATGTAACCTTTGAGTAGTGTGAGAGGGAATCTCAGCGAAGCTGACACTAGGTTATTGGTGTGGCTCCTTATCTAGCTATGAAGTAAATTCCAACTAGTACCAACGGGGTATGGTTTTTACGAATTTTTGGTGCTGTGAAATCAAAAATTGTTTGCTCAACATCTACTGAAACAACATGTTGATGTAAACAGATACGAACGACGATAAATCAAGCTATTTTCCAGTATAAGCTGCCTTCTCATTGTACGAAAATCCTATCTAGTGCGAGGTCAACTTAAACTGGAAATGTATAGCTTGATTTATAGCCGTGTGTACGAGTACCTACTGGTACAGTCCAGTAACTACAGTAAAAATTGAAAGTCAGTGCCACTCTGTTACTTCGGGGAATGTTTAAAAGAGATAATCTCTCTAAAGTTTTTAAGTTTATTTTAGTATCCCTGGGTATAAAAAATCATTCATCGGACCGGTGGGTCCAGGTCACAAGAGGCTGTGGTGAAACGTAAACTATGGAAAACACATTAATTTTACCTAGGCTTGTTAAGGAATCAAATCAGTTTTGAAGAAGAAAAAAATATATATTTTGTTTCGGAATAACATAACAGGAACACAGACCCAAATAATAACTGCCTGTAGACCACACTTATATGAAACCAAGATTGTCTTTATTATATGATTATGATTTAGGTATATCTGTAATAACGAGTATTCCAATCACGGACATTCCCATCGATTCCTGCGGGAAGCGAACCTGTGATCCACTGAGCAGCGTAGTGCCGACATTTTTGTTTACAAAGTTTAAGCGGAAATTACGAAGAAACACAGATCTCAATTACCTAGTATCGCATGCCTGTCGACCACTACACCTTTCTATGGACATCATAACAATTGTATTTCCTGTTGACATATTAGTTTACAAACATGACATGACGCAAATCGCATTGTCGCCAATTCATACTTTCCAAGAAGACCGCAAAGTAAGAGAATTGCTGGTTACTTTAAAACAATCTTCTTTAAAGCAACCAGTAATCCTCTCGTACTTTGCATGATCATAGTATGAAAGAATTAAGACAGTATAACACTTAAATAATTATTGAAACAATGAAATCTTAAAGAGGTCCAAAATTGTTACAAAAGAAAACTTGCACAGGTACCAAACAGATCACTAATGTCAGGTATGATAATGATAACATGGTGTCTGATCGAATTCAGATTATATCCATGTTTAGAAGTTCTAAGAGGAACTGGATGCATCTGAATCTGTGGAACCAATTCCTCGTGAAGGCGATGCTAGAGCACTACCTAATCAACATCAAAATTCGAAAATCCGACCAACTATTTTGCCATGTGAGGTCATGAAAGCACTACACGACATGAAGACAGATAAGTCGCCTGGTCATGGTAAAAAAGATATTGGTGAAGATCAAATTACGGTTCGACTGTTACGAGCAGGGTGGCGAAACAGTTCAAAATATTCTCGTGTAACTTTTTTAGCTGTCATTATGTAGTATGATGTCCGTAGCCCACCAACAATGAAAGAACGCTATAGTCACCATCATTCACAAAAAGGTAACATTTCAAAACGACCAAATTATAACAAATTAGCCTCTTTTCTCAGATAGTCGCTAAAATCCTTACTAATCAGCTACCCGTATTGAGCTTGATGCAGGCCAGCCCATCGAGCAGCGAGCGATGGCCGTCAGAGTCATCAGGGGATATCGCACGATCTCCTACGAGGCGGCCTGTGTACTGGCTGGATCCCCACCGTGGGACCTCGAGGCGAAAGTACTCGCGTCACTGTATCGGTGGCGCGAGGAAGCGCGGGAGCGAGGCGAGCGACTGACGGAGCGACACATGGAGCTTCGTCGGTCGCAGCTCCGCGCAGCCCTGGTGGCGAGCTGGCAGGACAGGCTTTCACGCCCTACCGCCGGCCTCGCCACCGTCGAGGCGGTCCGGCCAGTACTCGGGCCCTGGCTCGGGAGGAGGCACGGCTCCCTTACGTTTCGGGCAACGCAGGTGCTCTCGGGGCATGGTTGCTTCGGGAAGTACCTGTGTCGCATAAACAGGGAGCCGGACGCCCGGTGTCACCACTGCGTCGACTGCCGGAAGGATACGGCGCGGCATACGCTGGCAGAATGTGCCGCTTGGGAGGAGCCGCGTCGTATCCTCGTCTCAGAAGTAGGCAGTGACCTATCGCTGCCGGCCGTGGTCGAGTCCATGGTTGGCAGCGAGGAGTCCTGGGACGCGGTGGTATCCTTCTGCGAATCAGTCATGTCGCAGAAGGAGGCTGCGGAAAGGGAGCGGGAGATATCTTCCGCTCACCCAGCCCGCAGCAGGCGCACCGGGCGTCGGCGGAGGGCGGACAACGCCCTCTTCCAGCCCCCCTAAATGGGTCCAGGGGCGACGGATCTGGGGACATCCGTCGCCCCCTATTCCTTAGGACCCGAGATGGTGGCGCGTAGTGTTCCACGCGCGCCTCTCTGTGATGTATGGGGGGAGTTTAACACCTCACTCCCCCCCAACGTGAGGAGGCCCGCAAAGGCGGGCCGGCACCAGTCGGGGATCGCGGAAGACATATTGGTTCCCGTGGTCCCCGACGTAGGTGTGGGACGGAACACCGGGGTGGTTTTAGTCAGTAAGAGTCTGACAGACCCCTCCGCCCACCCCAGGGCGGAGGACATCCATGAGGATTTCCACCTCGTGATCAAAAAAAAAAAAAAAGGCCAGCCCATCGAGCAGGTTGGCTTCCGCAGCGCGTATTCGACTCGGTAAAGCAGGTGATGGTGAAATGACAAGAATACAACCTGCCAATGTGCATGGCTTTAGTCAATTACGAGACTTAGATCTAACGGGGAGTGAGGTGACACCATTTCACCGAAACTTTTCACAACAGGCCTAGAAGAAATAGTGAAAATTAGATTAGGATTATTGCGTTATTAACATCAATGATGCCTACCTGTCCCACAAAAAAATTGCAGATGTTCTAGTGCTTCTTGCTAAAAAAACGATGATATCCAGAAATTGCTACAAAATTTATTTGCTGCCCCTTTTCAAGGTAGGAATTAAGCTGAATATGACCAAGACAAAGATTAAAGCGAATATCTTTAGCAATTCTAATCCTTCTTTTAAAGTCGGATATTAAATGTTGGAGATAGTGGACCGGTCTATTCTTTTTTTCGTCTAAAAGCATACATCGAGAAGAATACGCCTCGGGCCGCATTAAAAAAAAACTGGACGATACTGAGATTAGCCGAAATTTCACAATGTCTGAAGTCCCGCCTGGATATAGTCCAGCGTGTTCTGTCTGCCCATCTTGACGTACGGTGATTAGATGTGAACGGTCACGCTGGAGGCTACGTACAGGTTGGGAGTTACACAGAGGGCTCATGGAACGTTCCATGCTTGGCATTAGGCAAATAGACCGACTTCCAAACGTCGAGATCCGAAGGCGTACGAAGGTCTTCGTTATTGGAAATCGTAATATGGAACTAAAGGTGGAATTGGGCAGGACACCTGACAAGGTGAAGTTATGAGAGGTAGAGTAAGGCTGACCTGAAACACGGTCCTCAGAGATGGCCGGACGACATTGTTGTCATCGCAGGCCAAACCTGTGCCCAGCAATGGGTGAAGTTGAGCTCTGGATGATGATGATGCACGATCATTCAGTGGCTATTAGGCGTTCATCGTTTGTTATTCTACCTAAATTAATTCTTAACTTTTGTGATGGTGGTAAATACCCATAATCAAAATGCCTAGCAGACGTAGGTAAGCGCCTGCCAGGGTCGCGAGATTTGTTCGAAAGAGTTACCGTGGCCCTGGCATGTAGGCAACTGAAGGAATACTGGTAGTTTTTAGTCAGTAAAAGTCCGACACGCCCTCGCCCTCACCCTCTGAGTCGTAATTTGATGATTTCCCGCCCAAAAAAAAACTTAAAATAAAAAACTAATTAACACGCTTCCATAGAAAACCAAACTAAAAAGTTGAAAATAATGGAAAAAAGCGTGGGGTGCTTTTTGAGGTATTTTTAATTGATATCAAGCACCCCACGCTTTTTTCCATTATTTTCAAATTTTTAAAAACCGATTTTTCCGAACCTGACCCGCAATCCTAACCCGGTGTTAGGATTTCGGGTCAGGTTCGGAATAATCTTTTTTGTGTATACCTGGTCTTTTGCAAATGGGTCAAAACTATTTTGTGGTTAAACCCTAATTACCTATTCTACCAGCCAGATACAAACAGTACCCACAGCCGAAGAGATTTTACTAACTTTAAATATGTATGTAACTTTTTATCTGACTTATTATTATTATTCGGTACTTAATCATTTTTAGTATCTAAGGTTCTATGTTCTAGGTTACATTTACAACCGATTTTAGAAAAGTACCTTACCTAATTTCATACATTTATGGCTTGAGAAAGCAAATTAATTTTACTAGCCCAAGTAACTTAGGAAAATGTGGATGTGTTGTTTGTTAGTCAAAACAAGTAATCGTAGCTGGTAAAATTTTAAATGATTAAAGTTCGTCGACCAACGGTTTAAATGAATATTAATACCATTGAAGGAGACAGGCCCATTTCATGAACCCAATTCTGAGGAAAATACCTATCATATAGTGATAATATGCTTAGTATCGTTTCCAGGGAAATTGCGACAGGGAAAATATTTCCATGAGAATTCCATTGATTTCCAGCAAGTTTCCTTATTTTCTTTAGGTAGATAACAATAAATTCTAATTCATTACATACTCGAATGTTGTTTTTCAGAATTCATTCATACTCGTATACCTAAGCATTAGCATTTAGTTGTATCAAAACAATTTACAGAGGCAAATTAAATTAGCTATCGAAATGGCGACGTGATCTGGATTCGATAAACCAAAAAGTTTACTTAAAAACAAAAAAAACGCCTTTTTAGTTGTGGTACCTACCTCATACAAATTCGTATACCTTCACTTGCTAAGTAATTAACAGTGACGGAAAGTTATTATAACATCAACATCATCAACAAACTTAGTGGAAAAAATACTTACGTATCCACTAATCAAAACTTGACCATGTGGGACCACTGGATAAAAGATTTTTTAAAGCATTTTATAAAATGACGGAGGTCTGAGGTTGCAAAAACGAAACGATCCTTTTATTTTTGTGGGTTGGAAATCATCAAATGACGTCTCCTGCTCTGGGCGGAGCGGGAGACGTCAGACTTTTACTGACTACGTAACTGACGTCAGTTGCCTATATGCCAGGGCCACGGTTAGGTACTCTTTGACCCTGGCAGACGCTTACGATCCTTACACACAAACTTCTTTTACCTCGTTTACGTTACAACACTACTAACTTGAATATTACCTCACCTATGTGTTGTACCGTGTGGTGCCGGACGTAAAGAATAACACCACCCCATTTCTTCCTGTGGGTGTCGTAAAAGGCGACTAAGGGACTTACTAGAGAATGGGCAGCAGCGTTCTGTATGCATTTTACCACCATACTGCGATCGCCAACCCGCCTGCCAAACGTGGCGATTATGGCAAAGCCCCCCAAATTGGGGGAGGCCTAAGTCCAGCAGTGGACGTCTTACGGCTGAAATGATGATGATGATGATGTGTTATGTGTACCAATTAACTTTTTTACTGCTACTGGAAAACTCTTCATCATCAGCCTACATTTTTCCCACTGCTGGGACACAGGCCTCCTCTCGGTGAGAGGCAGTGGGCCGTAATCCACCACGCGGGCCCAGTGCGGGTTGGTAGATGTCACATGTCTTCGAATTTTTGGTTCTAAGACATGCCGGTTTCCTCACGATGTGTTCCTTCACCGTTTTAAGGGCAGTGGTGATGAAATTATTTACACAAAGTAAAGCGCCTGCCTGGGTTCGAACCCACGACCTACAACTCGTAATTCGAGGCCGATACCACTGCGCCACCGCTGCGCTCTGGAAAACTCTTGGCTCATCATAATAGATAGTCGGTCTAAAGTTCCGAATTCCAGTCGCTTCCTTCCGATTTACCTGGTAGGTACGTAGAGAGTGTTATGCATTATGTTAAATGTATGCATAGCTGCGTGTAATGTTAACTGTTTGACATTCGGACTTGAGCAGGTTGCAAGGTGACTGTTTACAATATCGGAATAATTTAAGTAGACGGAGCGTCTACGCGTTATATTTGGACGTATTGGGAACAGTCCCCATGTGTTCAAATGAAGTAGCCAGTCTTCCTAAAAGGACCATAGCTCAGATTATGTATTCCTTTTAGGAAGACTAATTAAGAAGGTCCATATAATAAAAGTGTTACTGATGATAAAATTAAGAAGTGTGATTGACAATTTACAAGGAGTTAGTAGAGAGGTACCTAACAAGAGGGTAGTTATGTGATTTCAACATTTTCCGGGTCGGAAAACAGAGAAAAGTATAATGAGCTTTTAAGCAGAGAAATACTGAGATACATTCTTATTAGGGAGAGATGTTAGCAGTAGAACTTAGTTATCATGTCTGGCGTTTTCCCAACAACGTTTTGGTCGGCTGGCAACTAGATACCAGTATTTTACAAAGTACGACTGCCTATCTGACCTCCACAACCGTTACTGGGTCCAGCAGTATTTGCATCTAGTTAAACTGGAAGCCGACCCCAGCATTCGTGGAAAGGCTAGGCAGATGAAGATGTGACTGTTCGAAAGTCTAAAGACGCTAAAGGCGCAGTAACATAGTGCCAGTGATATGAGAACCTAAGTGATTCTGGTTAACATCTACGTAGAAGATTCTAAGCTCGTAGCCAAATTCTGGGTTGACTACATCTTTATAGATTGCCATTGAAACATGAAGGAGAAGAATTTCTCAGGGATTTATAGTTCCATCAACATCACCCCTTGTTTCCTCGAAGTTGTTTGGGTAAACATTTCGCCAATTATGTTTAAGTTTCATGTAATATGGGGCGAGCTTCCAGATAAGAAAAACCCAATAACACTGTTCGACCTGAGCATCGAACCCTCATGAACCGCTTGCAACGACTAGACCAACCAGGCGGTCCCCAAACAGTTCCCTACTAATATAATGCGCGTATGTGTAAACATCAGTGGACTAAACTAATTTACATATCTACTGAACTCTATTGAAAATAAGTTCCCTGTAACTTCAAGCCAGCAAATACCTACGCTTACGAATGTAACCGTTACGATACAAAAGTGCACTGTAATGTACGGCACACGTGATAATGTGGAATGTGGAGCTACTCACCCGCTGTATGTCGAAGTTGGGCAGGGGTGGGTAGACGGGGCACTTGCCCAGCCCCGTGCTGATCACGGCCTTGATGATGGTGCAGAACAGAACACAGTAAATCCTGGTGACGGTGATGCTCGAGCCTTCCATCGCGCGCTAGTGCCGCGTGCCGAGGAGCGTTCAGTCGCGCAGTCCACCACTTGTTATGTAAACACTAGACATTATTTGTACAACACGAGATTGGTCGCCGCCGCGCCCGCACTCGCCACTGCACGGAATACGATCGATAGCTGCGATCGTTATTCATTAACTCACGAGCCCGTTCACACGACACGAAATGGTTACGGCACGATACGTAAGCGAGACGTAATTCCCGTACAGCCCGATTCAAATTTGACGGCTGTGAAGTGCGCTACTCGTTATGCAGTACCTCAACCCTCCCCTCCGCTGACTTCGTAACTGCGCAGCAACTCGCCCTATATTCCGAGCCGCCATAAAGTTTGATTCGGGATGTAACTGATTTTGATCAGCACGATCAATTTCGCAACTAGGATGAGTTAGGCACGGTCAGGTAAGCTAACTAAATATTTAGTAATCAAGTTATGATGCGTATCAAAGTTGCATGTGTGCTGAAATTACTTATATAAAGTGAGCGCTAAGAATGTGGGAGGTTTAACTATTACAAAATATTGTTGTTTCTGTAACTAAAATGTTCTTAAAGAACTCTTTCACGCTAATTTCATTTTGTAAGCTTAATATTTTCGAAGATTTCGTTCGATTTGTTTCGATTATTGATGGATTCCTCTACTAACTTAAAAGATAGTGTAAAGAATCTATCATAAGTATATGTTTCCATCATAATCGGCAGCCTTGTTCCATCCACTGCTGAGTATAGGTCCCTTCCCTCTTGTGCCACGCTTCCCTGATCTGAATCAGAATGTGTTGAAGTAAAATAATGGTTTAGCTTTATAATAAATTAATACAGAAAATTTCAGTAGTACTAAGTGATAGTTCAGTGAATTATTTGAAGACTTTGAAACTCTTCTTGTCTAACAAAATTGTAACAGCATGGACTCGGCTACCGGAAAGACGGCTGAACCGATCTCGATAAAACATATCTGAAAAAGATCGCTGGAAAATTTACTTTTCAATAAAAAAAAACCGGGATTAAATCGGTTCACTCGTTAAACACAGTGCTTAAACAGACACATAGTGGTCAATCGTATGAAACCCCTCTTTTAGCGTTGTGGTTTAAAAAAATAAGCACTTAATTGCGATACGCACGGTCACCCATTTCCCCACAGTCACTTATAAAGGGTACCATTAAATATTTATACCTAGTGAATAAGTTGTACGTACATAATATGCAAATGGGTAGTGGACACAAACACGACGTTTTCAAACAAGTGTATTGTTCTTACAATTAAATTGTGATATTTACAACTAGGTATAGTCATTCTATAAGCAAAATATATACAATATCACAACATAGCTTACAACTAGACACGAAACAAAACACATATTATAGATAGTAGTATAGTCAACAACTCGGTTATTTTCATCTTAAAATATTATCCTGAACCTTCATTGAGCCTCTGTATATTACGGAAAAGATGCAAAACAGATGATGAATTGTAGAGAACAGATTTTATATGTTTTTATAAATGTTTGAATACAAATGTTTTGAGAAGAACAACTTGCGTCATGAATTGATGATTGTGTTCATAATAATTCTACTCATTAATGAATGGTGTGATTGCGAGACTCCGGAAGTTCAGTATAAATATTTTGCTAACTTGTAACACACAAGTGGCGTAATCGTCTTTTTACAAACTGGGAAATAGGTAATCGGAAACGAATTATTATGGGAAGACAGGTTGGAAATCTTTCACATAGACTCGCTCTCACTGGCTTACCTGTAGGTATATTCGCCACCAGCTATTAGAGCACATTCGCACGAGGGCGGGAAATATCGTGCCGGGATAAATCACGCACTAAATTTTCAAATCACGGCTTTGAACCGAGGATTGAGAATCCAATAGCGCGTCGAAAAAACAGACTGTTCAATTTTCAACTCAGGGCGCTAAGAAGTTGAAGATCGAGTTATAATAGCCATGCAATCTTTATTTTGATATATCTTAGTACAAAAAAATTACGTTATCGTTAACGATAGATGTTTATTTTGAAACTGGTTTTTATGGTCACTTGCGCGCGGCGCCGGTGCGGCGGCGAAGGTGAACGACCGAGCGTAGCTACAAGTACCTACCAGCTGTTCGATCAGTCAAAATTCTAAGAAATTCGAAGTACCTACCCTGCACGCGGTTACTGACCTATTCTTATTGTCGATATCATATTACGAAATATGTAGGGTGTCCACAGTTTATTGATTTATTATTATTATTATTAAAAAATTAAAAAATTGTTGAAACCTGTTCTATTACTGATACTGAACTACAAAACAAAATTGCGCACTGGTTAACAAAAATCCCGTATGTATAGGAAAATCACTTAATAAACAATTTATTTTTACGTTGGAGCCCTCACGCGTGTATACACGACCGGTACCCGTCGCGGGCGCGCAGTTTCAGGCCTAACAGGAACTTTTTATAAAACTCGACGTGACGATATACAGCCGGGTGCAGCTGTGGCATTCCATGAAAGCTCGTACATCATTCCAATTAATACCTTATTACAATGACATAAGAGTCATACGACACGCGGTCGAGAATGCCATTTCCTAGAAGGTGTAAAATCCCGTCACAAAGCCTTCAGCTACGCATTCTGTACATCAAACTAAGTAACATTGTACAGACGCCAGCACATCGAGCTACTACAATCTGTCAAATTTCTAGATTTTCAACTTTATCGCTAATGTATTAGGTCCAATGTTGATTGGGAGAATTTTACAGTTTCGGGTATCTTGATATGCTAGCGTTTGTACAAAAATAGCTGCTAGGATACAACTTTAATGATTGGTGTGAAAAGCGCTGTTTACAGTATACAGCGCGCAATGTAAGGCACGCAACAGTAAGAATGAAAATTAAGATATCATATTAGAAACTGGTTTTCATATAAAACGTCAAAAAAAGTTGGAACTTTGACCTTCTATATCTCCGTAACCAAGTTCCCAGCTTTGGTCCAGTACAGAAATGGTAACAATGGCGGGAAGTACAAGCTACTCTCGGTATCGTTAAGCGTCTTTTACACCCTTAAATCACAACCATTCACCACTTGATATAAAGCGCTATGTCTGACTTCTCGACGGCATGGTAGGTCGTGTGCAGCATAGCGCGCGCCTTGTCCGAATCCTTGCCATCCAGCCACTCCGCGTATAGCTTGCGGACCAGCTTGCTGTCTGACGGGACAGCTAGAGGCAGCTGAGAGTACATGCTCTCTAGTTGAGCGACGAGCTCGCGCCCACTCTCGCCGGCGACCGGCCGTACTTGCGCGCCGCCGTTTAGGCATCCTAGAATGTTGAAGTTAAAAGAAACAATTATATATTACAGGTGGTTTTCTACTGGTATTAATTTTTTTTTTGTCCCTGCCTATCATTAAGACCACAATCACTAAAGATTTCATTATTTTTAGACGCCATCTTATTTTCTTTTTATGGGTTTTGTCAATCCATAGACAGTTTTGGATTGACAAAACACTTTTTTTTTTCATATTTTTAAGATTATAAGTTTTAACACAGGTATATTACGATACGAGAAAACATCATTATCACTGGTTAACGATGTTATAAAAAGAAATCGACGTTGAAGATTGAAGGTTCAAATTTTGTTTTGCTAATGGCTTTTAATACCAGCTGATATTTATCAATTATTAAGGAAATATCGATCAGAAATACGCAATAAATGACCTTTAAACATACTTTTTATAAGTTACTTATACATCATTTTTACCTCAAATGGGAAATAAGCTGAATAAGTTCCATACCTGAGGGGCACGCCATGACCTCCACGTAGTGGTAGGGCGACTTGCCGCGCTTGAGCTTCTGCACCAGGTTCTGAATGTTGCGGAAACCGTTGGCGACTGCGAACCGCAGCACCTCCTTACCGTCCTTCTCTAGCGTCACCTCGCGGAAGTCAGGGTTCCTAGAGAGATAACATTAGTATAACTCCACGCTTTTATTTTAGGTACTCAGATGGGTATTGGACAGCACACCCATATTATATCTGACGTCCAGTATAAAAAGCCTTTGGAGTTTAGGTTTCAGCACACTAACCCCCTCCCCCACTATTATAAAAGCTTTTAAAGATCTTAAAATAAAATCAACAGAAGATCTTTGGGGAATATCTGTAAAATTGTGTAGTTCTATTATTGAAACCATTGCACCCTATTTAGCTTTCATATTTAACACCAGTGTAGACCAAGGAGTGTTTCTGGATCTCATGAAACACAGTAAAGTAGTTCCTTTGTTCAAATCCGGTGATAGTAAAGAGCGCAACAATTATAGGCCCGTGTCCGTTCTGCCAGTTTTCAGTAAAGTGCTTGAAAAGTTGATGTTCAATCAAATATTACGGCACTTTAATAAAAATTCCATCTTTCATGAACACCAGTACGGTTTCACCAAAGGGCATTCTAACACCTACGCTGGTGTCACCCTAATAAAGATCATTTTTAACGCCTGGGAAGAAGCACAAAGAAAAATATGCATTTCAAACCGAAAGGCATATTTATGATTATAGTTGTTACGTAATTCTTTGCCCGGTATAGGATCGCGACAGGTCAGGAGCAAAGGTGTCACATTTTTAGGTCGTGTTAAACTTATGCACTAAACTCGAGGAAATAAATGAGTGCAGTGTTTTCGTCAGTCTGCAAACAATGCGAGGCTGGCCATTGACTAATTACTGGCACACCACACAATGGCATACCGGCGTGTAGGGTCACACTGTGACGCTGGGTGTCGTACGATACTCTTGCAACACTCAATGGACATTGTTTAATTAAAGAAAAATTTCGGTTTTAGGGATTGTTAATTCAGGTTTAGGAATCATGAATAGATACGCAACCTCTAAATTCATATTCTCGACTTACTTTACTTTTCGGGGTTCCGCAGTTTAACAAGGACCCTGTATGTCTGCCCGCAGTTTCACTCAGAGATTTTTGGTGCTAAAGCTGTAACTTGGCATGGAATGATGTACAGGAAAAATGTTTAACCAGTGCGCAAATTTTTTTTGATGGTTCAGTATCAACAATAGAACACATTTCAACTATTTTTTCAATACTTTTTTAAAAAATGTTATCCGACATCAAATCAGTAAACTGTGGACACCCTACATATTTCGTAATATGATATCGACAGTACGAATAGGTCAGTAACCGCGCGCCGGTGTAGGTACTTCGAACTTCTTAGAATTTTGACCGATCGAACAGCTGATAGGTACTTGAAGCTACGCTCGGTCGTTCATCTTTGCCACCACGCCATCGCCGCGCGCAAGTTACCATAAAATCCAGTTTCAAAATAAACATCTTTCGTTAACGATAACTTAATTTTTTTGTACTAAGATAATTACATCAAAATAAAAATTGCATGGTTATTATAACTCGTTTAAGTTTAATTTGTTAAAATTTGCTCCCTGGTTAAAAACTTATCTTGTATATTTATCACACCTACCTTTGTTGTGAACCAGAAATTGTAATATTACGTTTTTTTTATCACGTGTCCCCGAATGGATTACTCCAAGCGGAATCACGTACAATACTTCAGTATTACCAAGTATGAATAAAATGTGTGTTACGCCTAACCATGGTATGTAAAAAAATACGGTAAGTATATATATAATAATAACGGTACGGCACCATATCTCTCTCTCTCTTCTCACCAGGAAATACACAAAGTAGAATAGAGATGAAATACTAGCCCATCATCAGAATTTGTAATTCTGGCAAAATTATAAAGAGTTTATCAGAAAGGTGTATTCTAATTAAGGGTGTGCTATACCACACCCTGGTCGGTATACAAACGATCAAACTGAAGAACTTTCTCCATTAGACCGACATCGTCTTCGCGAAAAATATATTAACTGTCCCACACAAAACTTCAGTACCTACACGACACAAATATATGGAACAGTTGATTAAAACCTATAAAATAATATAATACCTTAAATTCTTATACACGAGCTGCGCATTACTCTCTCCAAACAGCTGCTCCGCGGCATACAAGAACACATGGTCAGCGTATCCTCCCGACCCAGATCCGATGTGTCTGCGGAGCGCCGGCGGGGCTTCGCCCAGCGCGCCCCACGGCCAATCGAGCTCTGCCCCCGTGACGTCACTCAGGGACTTGTTGCTCATGTCTAACATTTGTTCTAGTTCGACTGGAGGGGTTATAAAAATTATATGATTATAAAGACAAACTAAGTTTTGGAACCACTATCTCAATGTCATACTTACTCATAACAAGCTCAAAATCTGTTACAATTAAAAAATATTTAGGAATTTTCTACACAAATGGTCAGTCAAAAATAAACGTAGATTACATAATGCTAAAGTTGACAGTTGAATAAGCAGCCGTAGTATGTCCTGTCCATCTTAAGTTACTCATTTATATATATTCAACATGGGGTCCTAAGGATGAACAAACTTCATATGGGCAAATTCTGTTTCATCTAAATGGTGTTGACGCAAAACTTGTGTGTATTTAGGGTATGATTGGACAGTCATAACGTACTTATGACAGTCCAATCATCATACCCTATAAAGCGATAAAGCCCATTGCTCTTTAATAAAAAAAAGTATATTTAAACATACTTGCAGTGATAACGCAGTCCACATCGTGACAGCTGAGCATCTCGCTGTAGAAGTCTTCCCGGGACGCCTCTAGCTTCTTATCATAGCACGGCATAAAGGTGACGTGGTATATCTCCCCTGGATTCAGTTCTCTGCACTTGGACAGGTACTGCTTGACTAGGGAGCCCATCACTTGCTGCGGCGATTTGGAACTCGATATGTATGGTAGGATAAAGTTACCGTGCGTCTTTTCCGCGTAGCATACCCAACCTGTAAGGGAGTATGTACAGTTAGCAATAAACGTGAAATGCTATACAGGGTCAAATTGAATTAGCTAGCGAAACTCCACAGACGTGGTGAGTATCGACATCTTATGAGGACACAACCAAACAGTAATTTATTTGTTTTTCATTTTTTGTCAGATCATTGACCATAATTAGAGAACAAAAGAAAACAAATCATCTAAGTTCATACTTCAAGCAACAACACGACCCCAAAAAACATCTCACTCTTTTTTATATGCGTTTCGCTAGCCAATTTAATTTGACCCGGTCTAGACTTTTGAACAATCACTGTATACAAGAATATTTATGTAAACTATTGACTACTCGTATTACATGCGTTACAGAAAGCAGTTTATTGAATAATGTATTGGATAGTTAGAATAACGTGGGCTTTATGTCGGTGTTTTTACGTGTCTTTGCACTGTACATACATAAACACGCGCCTTTTTCACGTGAGGGGAGGCAGAAATTATGGAACGCCACTTGCTACGATTCTTACATACTCCTTTTGCCTCGTTTAAGGTCATACACACACGCCGGTTGCGCGTACTATGCACCTGACCTTTCTTCAGAAAGGTCTTTGCACTTTATAACATTTATATCAATCTGCACGCGTAGCATGACCATAGAAACGGGATTTGTCGACGGAAGAATAGACAAAATGGCAAGATTTCTACCGTCTTAAGCACAGCGATGTTAAAACTGAAGAGAGGAATTATTTCTATTCTTCAGTCGACAAAATTCTACGATATCGAGCATGGCGACAAATTTTTCTCTATTTTTAAGTTTGAGTTTCAGTTGGGGGTACATTTTTTGTACAGGATTAAATTAATTATAATCATCAATACAATACTCTAGGATCGTTTATTCCCACTGTATGACTATTCAATGAAGAAGTCCTTAGCGGATCCACCTTAATTACATTAGTTACCACTCTCTTGCTATGGAATGAATAACTGTCTTTGTCATCATAGAAACTGCATAGAAACTACGGGTCGTCCCGTGCTCAGGCCGAAGAGATGTCGAGTTGTATAGAAAGAACTTTGTCTATTCTTGGTAGAATAGAGATAGAATTGGTCATGCTACGCCTGCTGGTACACTTTATAAGCTTAATCAGCCCATGACGTGCCCACTGCTTGGACACACGCCTTCGGTCTTTGAGAGGGAGTGGGCTGTAATCCACTACACGGGCTCAGTGCGAGTTGGCAGACGCACATGTCTTCGAACTTTTAGTTCTAGGACATTCAGGTTTCCTCAGGATGTTTACCTTTACCGTTTTGAGAACAGTGGTGATGAAATAATTTACGTACCAAATTAAAGTACCTGCCTGGATTTGGCCTTGGTTGGGCCTCAGTCAGGGCCGTTACCACTGGGACACCACTACTCACTTTTAGTATAAAATGAGCAATTTGCAAAAGAACCTATGTTCAAGTGCCTATGCCTATTTACCTGGACAAGAGCTAGCAAGCATGGGCATGTTCTTAGAGCTGGGGTCGGTCTGCTGGTTCTGATAGCGTTGAAGGAACTCCTGCTGGGCCTCCAGGAGTGAGAAGTCCTCCGCTATCGTCATGTCCAGCACCAGGTCGGCTCCTAAGCTCTTGAAGTACCCTAGACAAGTAATGGCAAAGTTATTTTGTAAGTTCTATATCAGGTCCACATCATGCAAAATGTTGTGAACATTCCACATGCACTTTTTAAAAGTCTCATAAAATGGGCAACATATTGTGTTGAACAGATGAACTGTGCCCATAACAACCAGCAATTTTTAAACACTGGACATACAGAGTGGAGCACAGACCCGAGGACTTTGTTGTGTATTTTTTATTAGTTTGTACCCAACTTACTCAAAAGACGCAACATACAACAATTCAATACCTTGTAGAGAACTGCTGTACTAATATCTTCATCAGGAGGAAGGCCACAGAGCCAGATATTCTACAAAAAAATGTAGCATACAATTTTAGACTTTATGTCTGTACACATATAGTGCATTATTCAATGTCATCAGACAATCCACTATTATTTTCTCCATATTCGTTTATAGCAAGTTCCCATGTGATAATTTCCCAAGTTAATATTTATTTGCAACGCACAATCTAAGTTTAGATGGTAGAATTTATCAATTACAGACATTTTATTATTATTTAATTTAGCCAGTGTTGCATGAAATCTTTCGTGATTTAGTTATTTAACATTGAATTTTGTTAGACATAAAATATAAAGGCACCTGCTAACTTGTGAGTGGCCTCTTCCGGAGTCAACTTGTACCGGGCTGCAAGTGAGAGGGTCGGCTGCGGTGACAGAGATATCACTATCAAGCTCACATCTTTACTCACTCCCTTGTTGTCAGTGTACTTCCTCTCAGAGAATACTCTAGAAAAATATAAACAAGATTATTATTAAAGCAGTAATATTTCTCCAAAATTTGTCATTTTGTTTTTACTCAATGTTTTCTCTTGAGATTTCTTTGTCCATATTACTTTAGGGTTGTGCAACATGATTTCTTTTTTTTCTTCAAGATGAATAAATGTTGAATGACGATGGCAAATAACAATTTAACAAATCATTTTGGAATCAGCATTGCTTAAGATAAAAAAAAAACATGTGACAATATTATTGCTGTGTCATTACATATTTATTCAGATGTGTCAAACAAGTACCTACTTGTAAATGATGTAACATTACAAGGCTACTGGCTTACCTCAACAGCTCCTCCTGACTCTGCTTGGTGACCAGCACACTCTCAGCAGACGTGATGCATCCGCTGCAAGCCAAGCAGTCTGCCAGGGTAATCTCCACCTTCTGTAGTTTCTGCTCTCTGCCGCTTGACACATCAAAGTATCCATCTTCACCAATCTTTATCTTTGCGCCAGTTTTCGTCTTTGTTTTCTCGATTTTTACAGGTTTTATACATTCCTGTTGATATAATACTTATCAAATACCGACAATGACCACAATGATAAGTGATAACAATGAAAACAACACTTTTTGGTTATTTTTCTCAAGACAAAATAAAAATAAGTTGTCCTTTTACTTTATATCAATGTTAAATTGTATAAAATTACACTCGCACTAATAAAAAAGGGCAGAAGCGAACATGAAGTATAGCAAAACAACTTATTTGTTTATAGCATAGGTTATGTTATGTTACTCACTTGCGAAGGTGTTATAAAATCGTCGAGGTCGGTCAACTGTAACGCACCACTAAAGCGGGAAGCCATAATTTATATCGGTATTCGTCTAACTGAATTGTATTAAACACTTAAATTTGAGTTTGTTTTAGAAATTCAAAATAATTTACTTTCACGAAACACTAAACACACAGCTGATTTTGACATTGGATTCATGCGCCGCGTTCCGTATTGCGCTCACGTCGATTTGAGCGCGCTAACGTCCGTACCGAATTGGCGTGAGCGCGATAACGCTGTCCCGTGAATCGTCATAGATGATGTCATGACAGGCGCCATCTTGCGATAACGCCGACCATGCCCTCAACCGATATCACCGTGAGCGCTGTCAAAAATGACAGTTGTACTGTTTGGTTTTAGGTAGCATCATATGTTATACTAACTTGGATTAATTAGAAATTGTGCTTCTGGCTACAGTCGCCATCAAACCAAATAAGAAGAAGAAATTTGTGTTATAAACAAGTTTTAAATGGCGTATATGGGTTTTGACGTCGAGTGAGCACCATTAGCGCGTTCACAAGCGTTCCGTATTGTGACGGTTCTCAACTGCCATAATCGTGTTAACCAAATCGGAACGCCAATTTATTGCTGTGAGCGCCGTAAGCGATATTTTCCAACTCGGAACGCACCCGATTTGTTGAATCGTATCTTGACATTGACAGCAGACATCCAATATTGGTATGATATAAATAAATTTTCTACCATGCACTTTATTTTGGTAGATTATATCAACATTTTTATTGGGTTCTGAATGTGCCGATGAAGAAGCTTTTGACTGAGCCCACTAAAGAAACATGATGAAAGTTAATCATTTTCTGAGTAACTCGTACACGAAGTTGAAGTTATTGACGAATGGGTATTTAGGACTACAAGTTAAGACAGTTGATTTCTAAATAATTAAGGTTTTCATAGTAAAACAAATTGTCCACAACGTATACGGGCTATGTGTATCTACAATACTAGCTTCTGCACGCAACTTCGTCGGCGTCAAACATTTGCTCCCCTGACCCTTCCCGTCGCATCGAATTGGCTGCCAGTTTTCGCTAATTTTTCGTTGCTGCTCCGCTCCTTTTGATCGTAGCGTGATGTTATATAGCCTATAGCCTTCCTCAATAAATAGGCTACCCAACACAAAAAGATTTTTTCAATTCGAACCGGTAGGTCCTGAGATTACCGTGTTCAACCAAACAAACAAACAAACTCTTCAGCTTTATAATATTATTATATAAGTAATAAGTATAGATCTGAAAACATTAGAGTTGGGCTAAGAGAGATAAAGAAATAGAACGTGCTAAAAGACGGCACCACCACATTTCTTCCTGTGGGTGTCGTAAGAGACGAATTACGACGACTTACTAGAGCATGGGCAGCAGCGTTCTCTATGCATTTTACCACCATACTGCGATCGCCAACCCACCTACCAAGGGCATAGTCTCCCAAAAATTGGCCCATTTCCACCAGTCGACGTCTTCCGGCTGAAATGATGATGAACATGAAAATAACGTGCCGTGGCATATCTAAAGTTGTCATAAAAACAATATTTAATTTCACTAATTTCACTTGCTACTTAAATAAAATAATATTTAACTACATAATGACTCAGTTTTGGTACATTCTATTAAGTTGATCTATCTATCTATTAGAATAATAATGACATTTTAATCAAAGGTTCAAGATAAGTGCCAACCATGTTACATTGTAGCCAGTGACTCCCACGCGCAACCTTGGAGAACATGCTCATTACTACCATTAGTAGTTTAGTAAACAGCGACAGTGGCTGGCCACGCACAACAGTGCCACAGTGCACTGCGCTGAGAAAAATCAATCAGATTCTTCCCGCCTCCGACGGTTGCCAAGGCAACGGGTAAACAGTGGGGAGACGTTGCATGGAACGGTCCACGGACAGACGTGTCGTATTTCGACAATTTTGTGTTGTGTAGTGTTTATGTGTATTTGCGAATTTTATGGACAATGGCAGAGGAGGGTGCTGCGACTTCAGCATTGGCGCCAGAGAAAGTGATACATACGTATCCTCTCATAAGGGTAAAATATGAATTCTTTAAACATCAGCGTTTCTTCCTATTGCTGCCTACACAACATACCTCTTAAGAATGATTAGGAAGTACTTACGTGCGAATCGGTAAAGCAATGATACTATAATATTAGTGAATCCCTATTGGCTCAATAAATTAATGTTCTTTTAATCCCTTCATTTATCCTTATAATACCAATGATAATAAAAGTAAATATCATTCGGTAGTACGAAACTAACATAGTTCTGTAAGTATACTAAACACGGGCTAGCCCAAAACACGGTCATAAGCCTTTAGGGACACCTCTGAACACTTGTCTTCCATAAGCAACAAACCATTGAGAGAATTTTATAAAGGTATAGAAGGTCAAATTAAATTAGCTAGCCTAAAGATGTGGGTATGTGATGGGTATTTAAAATAAAATGATTTAATTATTTATTTTTTGGGATCATTGATAACTGTTAGTTTTGTTTCTGAAGTTTGTGTTCAAAAATCTGTTTTGTTTTATCGCGTTTAGTTAGGTAGATATCGAAAGCCACAACGTCTGTTAAAAACTAAAAGACGTGATGGCTTTCGATAAACAAAAACGCACAACATTTTTTTCTGGTTATCGTGTTTAGATATCAATTAACTATCAAGTCAGTGGGGGTTCACTATCTAATTAAATTTGACTCAGTATACCTACGGTCAAATGCGCCCTTAGAGGTTACGACTTTCTAAATTGAATATCATTTCTATCCTATTACCTACCTACTACTTAATCGTTGTATACTAGCGTGATATTAATCAAACCATGTGGATATTAAATTTCGGCGGAGTCAAGGCCCGAGAGTGGCACGACTTAGCTGGCTGCAACGCATCACTCGACCGGAACCCTTGGCTATAGAGTTACATTACCCGTCCAATGATCTCACAGATGGATTAAAAAACCTATAAAATACCCGAACAGGTGCCTACCTATCTACTTTTTGGTCTCACTTGATTAACTCCAGTCCAGTCTATTTAAATTTGACGCAGTTCCAGTCCATGTTACTGCAAATCAGTGGCGGAGATAGTCCTTAAAGGGATCCCTGTTACCCTATATCAAACATATTATAAGTTTCGACTATCATCATCATCATCATTTCAGCCGTAAGACATCCACTGTTCGACTTAGGCCTCCCTCAATTTGGGGGGCTTTGCCATAATCGCCACGCTTGGCAGGCGGGTTGGCGATCGCAGTATGGTGGTAAAATGCATAGAGAACGCTGCTGCCCATTCTCTAGTAAGTCCCTTAGTCGCCTTTTACGACACCCACAGGAAGAAATGGGGTGGCGTTATTCTTTACGTCCGGCACCACACGGCAGTTTCGACTATATAAGTAACCAATCCAGTCCAGTCCATCTCAGTAACGTTCTACAAAGCTGCAAGTCGTCATTGGTCAGGACACATCATTGTAAAAGTTTCTGGGAAATCCTCCACTATGTCATAACTTTGTCTATTTGCCATCGTCTTCTCTCAACTCTACATTTATTATTTTGCAAGTCAACGTTCTGTAAGAAATTTCTCTCGTCCAAATAACGCTATCAATTACCGGCTGGCGGAAAGTAAACACATTTGTTTGTTCGCCGTCAGCTCTCCGAGTGTTCGATCGCGATGTTTCATCTGTTTGTTTTGGCAGGTGGACCCAATCTCGTACTATCTCCGTACTACGCGTGTTTGGACAATCGGTTATGTAAAGTGTAGACAACTTCTTTAGTAATGGATTTGCGTTTGGAGACTGATGAGGCGTGATTTATCTATAGTAGTAGGGAAAATATTTTTGTTTTTTTTTTTGAAGGAATATGTTTGAGGTTTGTGAACTGGGAGGCGATATTATACAGTTACCTAAAGGTAAGGCACGCCAACTGAATGAAGTAGAGCATCCACCGCCGCGCTTTTAGTCAAGCGGGTTTGATGCCCGAGTCACGAATTTGATTTCACGAATTGCAAATCCTACAAATAGTCAGAAAGCGCAGCCTGTTGAAAAGCAAGACTAGGTACGTAAACACCATCTAACAAATCTATTTGTCCACAGCATTCGGACATGTCAGAGGAGATGCGCGTCGAAGCCGTTGAGTTGTCCGTCACAGCGTGCGAAAAGTTCTCGAATAACAACGAGTTGGCAGCCCGCATGGTCAAGGAGTCCATGGACAAGAAGTTCGGCCCATCCTTCCACGTCGTCGTCGGCGAGAGCTACGGCTTCGAAGTCACCTACGAATGCACCAACATGTGCTATATGTACTTCGGAGGAAACCAGGCCATCTGCATATGGAAATGTTCGTGAAAATCTCATTAATTTTAGTTAGCCTTACCAAATGATATACCGAAGAAGATCTACTTTTAGTTTCTTTACGGATGTGAATAGTTTATGTTTTATATAAGTAGTATACAACCAAATAATGGGAATATGGGAATGGTTCCAATAGATTTAACAAGACAACACTAATTACCTAATGTAAATAGATTTAATACCATTCTGTGTCTTTCAACTTACGATTCTGTACAATAATAGTAAGTTGTCTTAGAAACCGCATACAGCTCCGTTTGTGAAACCGTTTAATTACGATTTGCTTACCTACTTCTTTATGTTACTTAGATATTATATAGCCTTTCTTCCAATGTAAAATCGTAAAAATTGAGTTCCAGAAAGTTGAGCACGTTTGACAATAAAACAATGGCGCTGACGTCGTTGTGTCGCGTTTCATATGTAAAACAGTTCTTCACACGCGAGCTAAGTTTTTATTTCACAAACATTTCAAAGAAACCATTAACATAAACGCGGAAAACGTTCTGTAGCCGGGTTATAGGGCTTTTTTTCACGCCATCACTCACGTGCCTGCTGTACCTAGGTACCGAATGCAAAGTTAAAACTTTAGTGTAGAACTTTGTACTGTTAAATGTACCTATGAATTAGTCTATTTATCGCTTAAGTAGGTATCTAATTAGAGAATCAAAGCAGCCAATTTAGAAAAGAATATCAATTTGAAAGAATCAAAAAGTTATTTCCCGCTTCAGAATATTAGCATATGGCTTTCAGTCGCGTAATGGCGCTGGTACAAATTCAAGTTATAACTAAATTTAGCGTATGTAATGCAGATGTGATAGATTTAGGAAATCGAAAGCACGCGTTGCATGAACCCTCCACACTCGTGCCACCCTAGGACACAGGGGTCAGATTCACCATTGCCAGACAGCCTGCGTCGCGTCGCTTAGTAATTTGCACTCCACACGGTTGATTTGGTAGGGAGATTTTGAAGGGCGATGATCCCTAAAACCAGACAGTATAATAGTTATCTACACCTATGTCAAACTAATAGAGTCCCGTTTAATGCCTAGTCGACATATAAAATTGGGATGAATAAAGACGCCAGCTATCTACTAGTTCTACCACCCAGATAGTGATTATTGATGGCAGCTTCGGCTAGCCGGTAATTTTAGTTCAATGATCAATTAATCTTCACGCATCTAACAGCTCGAGTGTTTGTAGAGATAACATTAGAAATATTCTCGTCTGTTGTGCTAACATAGTCATACGCCAGATATGCGTATATGTTGAAAAACAAACGGGGTCAATGCAACGAACGAGAGCCAAAATGCTCGTTAGCAAGAACGACATCAAAAATTATGTTCATTGAAATTATTTTTTGCGTTTTTGGACCATTATGAAACGTAATCAAATTAACATGTCACTGAGTAGGAACCTATTACAGTTCTTACTTTGGAGTAATTATTTTAATCAAAGTTAGAAGGCAACCGTAAGTTCTAGGTCTTTTTACCTACTTGAAAATGCTAATTAGGTTTAAATTAATGCATTCTCTGGTAGAATACAAATCAACAGTGGGATATCAACGTAGGTTGATAGACTCTATTGTTGAGCAATGGCCATCGCAGTTTTGACACCTTGATAGCACTTTTGTCCTAACCTACATCGACTACTACATCTATGACATTCATCTCATATACATATCTATGTTGGTCCTGATAGATTGCATACCTAAAGCGCAATGGTATAAATAAATAGTGGTCTTAGAGACCACCAAGTAAAAGCGTTACACACTAACAGTACAAAAGGCTTTCATTCATTTTGATATGATTGTTAGGCAGACAATTTTTTTGAACATATGAAGCAATGGTTAGCCTTCAAAAAGATTCAGATGCTCATTCAGTGTTACGCAGAGTACAGAGATAAATTGTGCGAGGTTACTGAGCTTCATTCACCCCTTTACCTCATTCGTTATATAACAATCCTCCGCCACAATATGGGTCAGTCCAAATAATGCTCACTCGCAGTGCACTGCCTTAGGCAATTGTAGAGCCTGTAGATATTTGAAAGTTTGAAACCCATTTAATTAAAACGTGACTAAGGAAAGCGGTTTTTTTCGGTAGTCGCTATACAATAGCGTTTTTTATTACTAAGTCAAGGTCAAACATGGTACTTATCTAATAAATAATAATGTGTAATGAAATCGTTTAGGTCGATATTTTGGACGCTGCACGCTTCGACGAGAGAGTATTTTTAACTCCCAAACTTTTTTGTTAATTACGTTAAATCCTTGAGCTCGTACACTTGTAAACACCAGCAATCCTATTGTTCACTGAGCAACGACATAATGAGTGTAGCAATAGGAGTAGCTAAAGAATAATTTTGTCAATTACATACAATTTTTTTTGCTGTAATTACTCTGTTTTAACAAGACACGCCATTTGAAATGTAATGTACAAAATAAAATCGAGGCCATATAACCTGTGTTGAATATAACGTAATTATGTTTGTAATGATTATTTAAAAATACACTATTACGAGCGTGAGAAAATTTTATAATGGAATAAAGAATATTAAACATTTTTTGTTGTTTCATTTGTGAAGTCATTTCGTAGGTCGTTGTGTTGAAATGATAGCTTTTATTCCACGTCGTTGTTGTCTGATTAGCCTCAGTATGTGTTACAACATAATATAAGATGTTAAGAAATTAACTGCAAGAAAAGTAAGAACTTGTTTAGAATTACAAATAAAAAATATTGGCAAAAAAAGATTTCAAAATAACAACCCGTTTCAGAGATTTTCAATATTTTCACTTCGCACAAAATTATTGAATATGCGCACTGTACACCGCATGCGCACCGGCGCCGGCGGCCTAGGACGCCGCGGCCGCGCCGCACGCGTGAGTCGTTCACCCCTGCGACACGACGCGACGGCGCAAATTCGTAAACAGCTGATTCTAATTTTCCCATCACATTTCTCAGACTTTGGACTGGCAAATTATCGTATTACTTACAAATACATATTTTAACTGTTTAAATTAAGTTAGCTCGATAAGTTGGTATGTTTAAAAAAATTGAATGAACCTATTTACAATAATTTAAAAAAAAACTATTTAAAAGAGGTATTAATTTTTACCTTATTTACAAAAGGTGCTGGAAGTGTTCACCGTTTTGTCTAATGCATATGTTAGCGCGACGTATTATGTTTCCTTGCACTGCGATTAATGTGTCTCAGTCACTTTGAATTAAATCAAATGTACTAATTATACGAGTTTTTAATTCGTCCACGTTTCGAATGTTGTTGCCACTATGTCCATATACTAAGTCTTTCACTCGACCCCAAAGATAAAAATCTAGAGGCGTTAGGTCGGGCGACCGAGGCGGCCATGCAATGCGTCACGTGTGCTCGCATGTGGATTGTCGTTGAAGTAGGCCAGCACTCGATCTTCAATGTCACCGGAGAGCCGTGGCCTACCGGCATCTGCTTGATGAGGACGAAACTGACCATAATCTAATAAGCGCTGGTAAACTCCTAGGATGTTTTGGACAGCAGGCACTTGTCGTTGCTCACCATACAGTTCACGGTACCGGTTACGTGCCGCAGCTAAACTTTCACCAGTCATAATGTAGCACACTATCATATCTAAGTACTCTCGATTGGAATACGTAAACGGCATTATTAAAACTATTCGCGAAACTGCGCGAACGCATGTATTTGCCGGAATTACACAGGGAATCACACCCGTATCGCGCGACGAATATCGAACGACTAATCGGGTCGGGAAAGGGTAGCGAGAGCTGCGGGAAGAGTAGCGGGCGGCGGGGAAACCGCTAGCGAGTCGCTCGCGCGCGGTACAATGACGGTCCATGCCGCAAGCGCAGCCCTGCGTACAGCGCACAAAAAAGTATTTAAATAAATTGTTTTATTTATGTGAAAATATTAAAATGCTTAAAAAAAATTTTAAAAAAAATTATGTGTTCGTTTTTCGATGTCGAGTAAGTGGACGAAATTCTTGCAGTTAATTTTTTAACACTTTATATATGCACACTAGCTTCTGCCCGCGACTTCGTCCGCGTTAAGTTTTTTGTTCCCCCGACCCTTCTCGTCGCGTCGAATCGCCTACCCGTGCGATTTCCCCCGTTTTTGCAACATTTTTCATTACTGCTCCGGTCCTCTTGGTTGTAGCGTGATGTTATATAGCCTATAGCCTTCCTTGATAAATAGGCTACCCAACACAGAAATATTTTTCAATTCGGACCAGTAGTTCCTGAGATTAACGCGTTCAATCAAACAAACAAACTCTTCAGCTTTATAATATTAGTATAGATATAGTTGTCTAGTTCTGGGAAGGCTACAGAATTACCTACTCATCGTCTGCCTAGCCTTTTCCCAACTATGTTGGAGACGGCTTCCAGTCCAATCAGATGCAGCTAAATACCAGTATTTTACATGGAGCGACTGCCTATCTGATCTCCACAACCCAGTTACTGGGTAACACGATACCCCTACATAATGACCTAGTATAACGTGCTATTTGGGTGTCCCTTAGGAAGTTAACTGCACGTTAATGACACGACGTGCGACCCATAAACGTAAAGGTACGAATAAGTATATATCTATTAGATTTATGACACTTTTATCCTTAGTTCCCGTGTGCTGAGCGGTTGGGTCATTGTTGCGTACACTTTTCCGTTTACCTCAACAGAATAAGGTTAGACTGTTACTAAGAAAATTGCTAAAAATAAGCTGTAAAGTTATGCGATTGTAGCGTAACGTGATAAGACTTCCTGCACATTATGCTGTCACGATTATCAGTATAATGCGTTCAGCCGGGGTACCAGTTACAGCTACGCAGTATAGTACTTTGCTACGTCATCGTCGTAATCGCGGCCAGAGGTCGCGGGCGCGCGGACACGCCCACTCTGCCTACGAATACGATAGCCGATGACTACGCATGACTGGCTGTAGACAAGCATTCTGTATTATAAGTAGGTATCTGTTCGAATTATGTTAATTCATAATTCTGGCGCAATCTTTACCTGTATGTAGTTTCAGCAAAATTAAATAGCATTGTCACTTTTACATGTGATCTAAGTAAACCCAAAATTGATAGATACACTGCTTTTAAGCATTACGTGTTATAGCTATGAGTTTATATTATCTGAGTTCCAATTTTTTAAATATTGTATTTACGTACTAAACAATTGTGGTAAAAAATTGTTTATCGACTTGTTGCTGACGGTACCTTGTGTTGACCACTTATAGATACTTGTAAATTTGTGAAAAATATATATGAATATTTTTCTACTTGGTCCTACTGCCTCCATTTGGACGTTGCAATAAGATAACGTAAATAAAACAAATAACTGATTTCAAAATTAATAATATAATAAATTTTAATATGTTAAACGTTAAAAATTTCAATAAATTTCATACGAATCAGCTTGAGATCATGTTTCCGTAGCTAGTTTGGTTGTATTCAGTGATTAGTACAAATTTCTATATAAATTTGTATTGTGTAAATGTTGTATTGTGATCCAGCGTGTTTCTCAGGTGTTGCATGAGTACGTACTACAAAAAACCGAGTACACTATATACTTCACGCCATAATTATACTATTAGTGAATTCGTCAAGGTTGTTCAGTCGTTACCAACTCGTAATGAGACATGGCAGCCATTGTAGAGGCAGCTAATACACTCTTGGACTCCTAAATCAAGCCACCCTGCTTATTGTAAATGGTATACTATGACTTTTCAAATAGTTGTGAATTTAAATTTGGAACAATGGTTCGGCTATTAAAAATAATGGCCAGTATCATCATCAACAGCCTATAACGTTCCCACTGCTCGGACACACGCCTCTCGGTGAGAGGGAGTGGGCCATAATCCACCACGCGGGGCCAGTACGGGTTAGTAGATGTGGCATGTCTTTGAATGAATTTTTGGTTCTAAGACATCTAGGTTTCCTCACGATGTTTTCCTTCACCGTTTTGAGAGCAGTGATGATGAAATAATTTACACAAAATAAAGCGCTTGCGCGAACTCACGACATACTCGTAAGTTGCGGCCGTTACCACTGGGTCATCACTTCTCTCACGGCCAGTATACTAGCTTCAAAACGACATACAATTTTTTTTTGACACAATCATTATTGTGTAAACAGAGGGTCGATTTACGAGTCCACGAGTGTAATGACAGTATTCGTCACGGTCATTCATGGTGTCGCACTATTGTCGTACTTACTCACACACACCGTCGTAGTTATATAATAAAGTAAAGCTTGCGTTTTGGTGGGATATTGTAAATATGTACAAAAATACAGAAACACGATCCCATCGAGTACCACTTACTATTCTACGTCTTTTACATAAACATTGGCACATAAAGTGATCACATAATACTCATACGTATATTAAACATAGTACGAAAGCTATTATTGTTATACATAATAATATAATAACCACAATAGTAAATCCACCTTGTTAACTATACAATACCTATCTAACAACGTATTATAGATTATTATGAAACGCTCATATAAAATCTACGAACCGATAAACTTATCTAGGTACTACTTCTAACAAATGTATGAATATAAAAATTTTAGGCACAATTTGTTATCAAGTTCAGTGTGTACTGGGTACAGAGGAGCACTGGGATGGAGAAACTATTACGTATCAAGCACCTCTATGTAGGTATGCTGTAGAAACTAGCTGCTCTGGGTGACACGTATGTCAAGACAAGAACTATTACAACGCTACCTACAGGGTTCATTTGGCGCGTTTTCAAAATTGGAACGAAGGCCGCCATCTTGTTTTGTCAATACATTTCTGTGACAATTTCACAAATGCTCACCAACAAACGCCCTCTGCCAATGTCATTCAGCCGGCGTAGCATGACCAATTCTATATCTATTCTACCAAGAACAAAAAAAGTTCTTTATGTATTTTAATTCTGTAAAAATGTTTCTATCTCATCAATAGTAGAGAGAAATAGTCATCATACTTGACATCGTACTCTTGTCGACTGAAGAATAGAAACATCTCTTCTCTTCAGTTTTACACAATTTTTCTACGATACAATCTATCATTTTGTCTTCTCTTCCGTCGATAAATTCCGTTTCTATGGCGGTCATGCTACGCGTGCAGGCGTTTCAAAAGATCCTTGTAGCACTCTAAAGGTGCATTTCGAACTGTGCTGTAATCGATTTCAGTGTGCTTACACCCGTTCCAAATTGGCGTGAGATATCTCAATCGGAACGCAACTTATTGATTATAAGCGCTGCGGACGATTATGACAAAATTCGGAATGTACCCTATGTTTTAAACTTATGTTTCAAAGAGAACCATGTGATACCTCGTCGCTATATGATATGATAATAATCAGTTGTCATTTAAATAAAATCCTAAGTCAATTTGATATTTTTTTAACTGTGTTAATCCTGATCATGAAATACGCGATAACCCAGAGCAACCAAACACTTCAATAGAACAAAAATACTGTAAAAAGATAAAGTTAACACAAAGAAGTGGAAGTATTATGAATATATCTAGAAATATTACATTATACGATAGAACACATCGAATGGAATGACACAGTGTAAGTAAGAAATGCAGATTTGTGACAGTAGAGTAATAACGAAGTAAGAAAAAGCTTTGGTCATACCAGTTTGAAACAAGTGAAAATTGTTTAATACCCCTGTGGGCATGGCACTTGGGTTCACCACAAAATAATCACATCATGGTACATTATAGAACACATAATTCGACTGCGCACGCTCAGACAATACACAAAGAATACAAAAGACGTATTGGGAAGCCAATTGGAAAATTATGCCAGTCGCGAAAAGTAATTTTTAGTACTTTATTTTATTAGTCTCCACGACAAATGTTTTGTTGCCAAATTACTAGTCAAACTACCCTTCAGAAATATTTCCAAATTCTTAGTATTTTTACACAAAGAGAGCGCAGTCGAGTGAGCACAGTATAACAATAATTTCGTCTAATACTTGTCGCACAACTCAACAGAAATGCTATACTGTTGCTTCACTTTCAAATTCTTTAATGTATAACACGATCCTTAATTATTTAAATACATCACTAACCAGAGGCGGCTCGCCCTAAGGAGCGCTGGTGCAGTGAACTCCCTCACATAAATAATTATAATAAAATTGTACTCCTTAATTTCATTACTAATATTACTTTTTAAAATCTATCGTAAAAAACGACTGTAAATACCAATAAAATAATTACCTTTTCACCTTTTCACATTTAATTACCCATCCACATACCCGTCATCCCATATCATTTTCATAGGTAACGCGCGAAGCGGAGCGCTCACGATTGCGCTCCAATGAAACAAAATTCAGTACATTGCCTAATACGAAATCCAATAGGAGTGAAAGAGAAATTTCGCCACAGTCCTGCGCGTGAAACAACAGATTTTCTATGAAAAAGTAGCCAATTTCGGAGCGCCGCTCACGCGACGTTGCCGGTGGTTCATTTTACCGCCCGCGCCGGCCGCACGACAGCGATTGCGCGCGACGTTGCCACTCTTATATAAACAAACATTATAGTCAAGTTAGATGCATGCGCGCGAATGCGAATTCGGGAATTTTCTAATTAATAATCATTTAATACGTGTTGAAATAGCCTGTACTTATCAGTTATTACTTGTGAGTTTTAAAATGGACAATTATTATGTGGAGTTACTTCTCACGCTATGTATTTTAATTGTTTTATTTCAAGTGAACACCCATACAATTTTGTCACGAGCCGCCTCTGTCACTAACACCATTCATTTGCTACCTAGCCTCATATAACTAGGCTCTTAATATAATTTTCGGCCTTAAATTAAAGTCATAAGGTTCAAAATTACATATTTCCTTTGACGTTAGTTTAACAAGATTGTACATACATTTGAACTTAACATTTTATACATTTGTTCTAGCTAATAAGCGCCGCAATTACATTTAGGTACATCGAAAGCGTCAAGCATTGTGTATTATTTATTTCTTCATTACTTTATAATTGTTATAAAGTAACAATCTTGCGAACAATATTATTAATTTTTACCTTTTATTTGACGTAATAAGGTTAATAAATAATAATGATAGGGCAATATCCTCTTGCATACAGTTTATTCAAATCAGTTAAAATTGCTTCAAATAGCTGATTTGTCCAAACTGATGTGCTAGTGCTTTTGAAACTCTTAAATTCAATAATATTCATATTATTTATATTTTGTCAGTTCTCGAGATCATATTATTGCTTATTACATAATATACTGTCCCATTTGTTTGCTCATAAAGTTATACAGAATCGTAATATAGATCTCTACATTTCTAGCAGATTTATGTCAAGGTATGGTTTGGAGACATAATAGTATTTGTCCAATCTCCATATGGCGAATCTTATTGGTTTTAATTGGAAAAGGTTTGAATAATAAACCAATATTTTAAGACACACGGTTTAGCCTCAATGTACGTATTAATCTACCTCACTTTGCTTGATGAGGTTATCCTGATGGAATATAAACAGCATGCAATGTTTTTACTAGCTCCTATATTAAATTACGCTTTTACCACGTTCCAAAGTCATAAAACTTGCGAGATATCGCAATTTTCGCGTCTGTGTTAAATTTTATTTGTAAGTTATAATAAGTGCAATAATCCAATTTAGTCTTTCTTAAGCATAGATTTCGTGAAACGATATTCGACATCCCAATTTATTTCGGACACGCATCTTTTAATCATAATAATACAATTAAATCAAGAGTAATCTTAGCTGCGGTGATATTGAGCTGCGATATACAACCGACATAAAGGAAGACAACCGATCAAATAACGTAAAACACTTTTAAATTCCGATTTTAATAACTAGACAACATTCATTATTTTTGTTTGTATACTCTTGTAAGTCGATCACATGACCTAAATTCCTCTTTTCTATATTCATTTAATGTATAATTTGCGGACAAAGCCACTGGTTTATTTACTGTTAAACCCTCAAAATGCATTCCAAAATGCACTGATTGACGGTTTCCGTGCAACCCTCGAATATAATAGTAGCTAATCTTCAACAATACTAATTGCTACAAACTCCTTGGGCACGCGCACAGGAGTACTAGCTAGCCAACGAACAGATGACAATGTAACATTATTCTTCACATAAATCATTTTGCACTTTTCTTTACAATTCTTGACACGTTCATAGTCTTTATAACTGCACTTAACACAATAATTACACGAACACTTTGAGTCACTTACTTCACGAGAAATACTGAAGTGTTGCCCTACACGGTGGTGTAGTAGCAGAGGGGCGATCGCTATGAGTCGGGTTGGAAGTGCGTCACCAACAGTTTGGTGGCCTTGGCGAGGTCGTAGGCAGCCGCACGCACCTCGTTGAGGGGCGAGGGCGCTGAACACGCGAGGGATACTTCCTCGCAGGCTGTGCGCAACTCGCCTAATACTAGCAGCAGCTCGCGGTCCGAATTTGTCTGTTGGAGATATTTCGGTGAATATTTGAAATTATATGTTGGTCCCATCTGGGCGCCATTAGTTTGGATTTCACTATTGGCGCCCAAGTGGGACTGGTCTTCGAATAGGTGGAATACAAGCGAAATTGGCTAGTCATGCCTAAAAGCTAAAATACGTATCGTAATTTCAATGCATTATTAATTTTTCTATAGCTTAATATAGATGACAGCGTACCTGCGGGAAAAGCGCCAGTAGTGCCCTGACAGCATGTCGAATAGAATCCCCACGTTGCTGCAGCCTGGGGTGTTGGTCCCGCGCGGCGGCCCACAGCTCGGAGATGGCGCGGGTCACGGCCTCGGCGCGGCGCTGCACCAGCTCGGCGCGCGGCAGGGCTCCGCCCTCCACCACGTCGGCGCTTTCGCCCCCCAGAGACAGCGGAGACAACGAGCGCTCCAAGCTTGATAGCGTTGTCAGCTGATCAAAAAACTTGGGTAAGTGTGGTTGATACGCGTTATTATTAGATGATTGCATGCAGGCGTATAGCAGCGTCTCAGTTTGGTCATTTCAAAGTTGGATTGGATTGTTTTCGCTGGTCAATTAGAAATAAACAATCAAGGGTAGCCCGCGAAAATCAAAGTTTCTTGTTTTTTTGAGATTTGCTGGACATTGTTGATCAACTGCGCCTGAGTTTCAAAAATTGTATTGACAATTTTTATTTATTATCAGTGCCCAACCGTTTACTTGTAATATCGTCACGGCAGGTACCCACAATTTGCACTCAATTATTATTGGTTAGCGATCCACTACCCATTGTGTCACTATAATTATCGTGATTACTTTGTCGCCTCTTACGACTGGACTTTAGCTAAGTATTATTAACATACAATTTGTCGTAGTTCCTATAATCATATTAATCAATTATATTCTACAAGTTAACTCAGTTAAACCGATATTAATGAAACTGACTACTCTTGTCACCTTAATACTACCGAGTTAGTACGAGCTCTAAGTAAATTAGTGTAATTAATAACGATTAGTACCTGGTGTTTAGTAACCTGCCAGTTATTCTTTGGTCCCTCCCTAGTCTCATACATACTGACCGGTCGCTGCGCGGCTTTCAATAACTTCGCATCGACTTCATCTGACCGAGAAAAGTGTTCTGTTTCTAGACTTTTCCCTCTTTCTTGAGCTTTGGTAGATTCTAGAACGTTACTAGAGTTGTCATTTATCGACATCTGTGACGTCATACTTTGATCATCGTCAACGCTGCTTGTAGTTTTCAGGACACTATTTTCCTTTGTCAGTTGTTCAACAATTGTTTGTAGGCTCTTCAATTGGTTCTTCAGTTCGGTGATGGTGGAGTCTTTAGTGTGTATTTCTTTCTTCAAAGTTTCGATTTCCGGGTTCTGTTCGGGTATTGCGGAGTGTGCCAGGCTGCTCGGAGACTGTGTGCGGCGCATGTCTATGATGGAGTTGTGCTCTATGGGCAGCGAGGGGTTGTATGTGGAAGATACTGTTTCACCTGCTCGAGGTACCACGGTCGATAACTGTTGAAGGACAAACAGATTTGATGAACTTTTGAAAACGATATACGATAGAAATTGCTCTGTACAGCATTTTGAGTTTTATGGCCGGTTCACTAAGACTACGTTCGCACGGACGTAAGCGACAGGATTTTATTGAGCACTGGATTTTGAACTCTCAGTGTTGATCCTAGCATTGTGAGTCCAACACGGTGCATCTCAATGCGTCGTAAATGACACTGTTCGATTTTTGAATCTCAGTGCTAAGAACTGCGTTGCTCCGGATAACTTATAAGGTTTTTTTCCAAACAAAATACGTAATTTTAAAGATTTATTTGAATCTGCCTTTTCAGACACTAACTCAGTTCATTCCTGTTTATTTTCTTTCAACTAAAACTACTTCAATATTACAAAATATTACTTACATCTAAATCTATAGGAGCTAGCGCGGCGTAGTCTTCATCAGAAGCCACCGAGTCATACAAAGGCTCGTCGTCCGACATCTGCGAGAAATGCTTGAGGTGGCTTGCAGACAGCAGCGGGTTTAACAGAGACATGGGAGCTGGAACAATCATTTATTTATTAAAACTTTATGCACAAACCCGAGACATTTTTAGGGCTCCGTTGCCAAATGGCAAAAAACGGAACCCTTATAGATTCGTCATGTCTGTCTGTCTGCCCGTCCGTATGTTACAGCCACTTTTTTCCGAAACTATAAGAGCTATGCTGTTGAAACTTGGTAAGTAGATGTATTCTGTGAACCGCATTTAGATTTTCACACAAAAATGCTTAGAACTGAAACAATTTTTTTTTTTTCATCACACCCATACGTGTGGGGTATCTATGGATAGGTCTTCAAAAATGATATTGAGGTTGCTAATATAATTTTTTTCTAAACTGAATGGTTTGCGCGAGAGACACTTCCAAGGTGGTAAAAAGTGTCCCCCCCCCCCCCGTAACTTCTAAAATAAGAGAATGATAAAACTAAAAAAAATATATGATGTACATTACCATGTAAACTTCCACCGAAAATTGGTTTGAACGAGATCTAGTAAATAGTTTTTTTTTTATACGTCATAAATCGTAAACCGCAATTTACCTTTCATTCAATCTACTCAAATATAAAATTTAAAAAAAAAAACATTTCATTTCATAAACATAAACCTTATGCATAAACCGCGAATACCTACAGGTTTGTACGGCACCCTCGGTGCGCGAGTCCGACTCGCACTTGGCCGGTTTTTTACCCTTAAACCTTAGGGTGATGCAGAGACAAAACAAGCCAATTTATAATCTGTTTAAGATAGAAATTTATATATAAAATTATATAGAAGTCAAACTGGGCGTATTAAGCGCCCTTAAACTGTGGGTAGGATAATATTAATAGGAAACATTTGAAAGATATATTATGTTGAACCAGTATTGTACACAATGTCTATTTTGCATCACAAAATCAGTCTAATCCACACGTCACATTATAAATGCGATAGGAATTCTGTCTGTCTTAACCACTGAAACGATCGTACTGAAATTAGGACAGATAGGTGGCCTGAGACTGGAGGAAGTCAAGGGCAACACCCTGGATATTACACATGTATTTAAAAAAAAGATTTATAAAATACACGCACAGGACGAATTGCCAAACTTAAGTGGCAGTCGGCATTGCTCGCAGAACAAATGGCCTATGAGACCGAAAATTTCAGGAGTGCCGACTGGAAGACGTAGCGTTGGAAGGCCTCCCACAAGGTGGACCGATGACTTGGTGAAGGCCGCAGGAATCTGCTCGATGGGAAAACCATAGAACTGATTGAAGTGGCGGTGCTTGGGGGAGGCCCATGCCCAGCAGTGGACATCTTTCGGTTGAAATGATGATGCAACACGAAGTGGCGGGCATCAGTTAGTACTAATAAATAGTTAACACCTACCTCTCTGCTAGGGTCGCGAGATTTGTTCGAAAGAGATACCGTGACCCTGGCACATGGGCACACACCAAAAACACCTACCTCTTGGCTGTAACGTAGCAATATGCTGTCGTCTCGTAGCGTCGACGAGCACGTCTCGCAGCAGAGTAGCCATCTCGGCAGTGGACAGCCTGGCCAGCTTCTGCCTCCCCTGGTTGCGCGGCGCCGACAGCGCGGGGTTCACCGGCAGGAACACCACGCCCGAGCGCTCCAGGCCCGTCGCGCTCGTCTGCCATACTGAAGACAAGAGAAAATAAATGAAACATCTGATATTCTTAAACCAGTATTAACTCATACACGGTAAAAATGACGGCACGGATGGCGTGACTATACAAATATTTGTATAAAATAAACATAATTGTTCTAGTTCTAGCTGTCTGTGAGATTTATGTCTGTAACCACCCAGGAAACAATCAGATAATGGGTCAAGGTAATCTATACTAATATTATAAAGCTGAAGCGTTTGTTTGTTTGATTGAACGCGTTAATCTCAGGAACTATTGGTCCGAATTGAATAATTATTTTTGTGTTGCGTAGCCTATTTATTGAGGAAGGCTATAGGCTATATAACATTACGCTACGATCAAAAGGAGCGGAGCAGCAATGAAAAATGGATGAAAACTGGCTGGCAATTCGATGTGACGGGAAGGTTCAGGGGAGCAAAAATATGACGCGGACGAAGTCGCGGACAGAAGCTGGTATAAAAATAAAATGAAATAGACTAGAAAGCTCTTTTTTGTGCAGGGAATGTTATACTCACTGGCTTCTGTTTCCCTGCGGTCTATTTCGTCGTAGATGTCCATAACGAGCTCTTCAAATAGATGATTTGGCAGCTGAAAACAGAAAAGACTAAATTGCAAAATATCGGGTGCCTCTATTTCCAGGCTTTTGTTATAATCACTGCTAGTTATTTAGTTTAATAATATGACATATCCATGGGAAAAAGGCGTGACTTTATGTATGTATTTTATGTACTAGCTGACCGGACAGACGTTGTCCTATTTTCTAGGATAGTTTAGATTCACAATAGGGTATTTTTCACTTTTTTAAAAACTATTTAATTTTGAAGACTGTGAAGGAATATTTAACAGAAAAATATTTTTTTTGTAATTAATCTCCATTTTCTGCATTAGAAGTGATTAAAATCTAATTTATTTTCAATGGTTTTAAATTTACCGCCAAAACGCTCCGTACGATAACGTGACGTCATCTTTGTGTAAACAAGTTGTAAACAGTATTTCGATCAAGTAATTTCGTATCTCAAATGGATAGAAAATGTTATTACTGGTGTGTGGTGCCTCTGTGTACAAATACTTTTAAAAATGCGCCACATAAACTATTTATACCTACTCCGTAGCACAAAAATCGGGGTTGTTTGCAAAGAAATTTCCAACTATAAAAACATCTACTGTGGGCAGATTTGCACTATCGGCTTTTATAAAACCAGCTTCCATTGTATTTCCATTAATCCATTCCAAAAATCCTAAATATATCCTAAATCCACTCCGAGATTTACAGATCGAGCACAGATCACATACCTAAGTCAAAATTCAATACACACAAAAGTGACGTCACACGGTAAACGTCAGCGCACCGAGCGTTTTGGCGGTAAATTCAAAACCATTAAAACAAATTAGATTTTTTTCACTTCTAACGCGTAAAATGGATATTGATTAGATAAATTTTATTTTTCTGTTGAATATTTCTTCCCAGTCTTCAAAAAGAAACTGTTTTTAAAAAAACGGAAAATACCCTATTGGTTTGAGTGGGTCTTTGCGAGTTCTAGAAAGTTGTACGTCTATCCGGTCAGGTAGTAATTATATATATCACCTTCAAATTACAATCTTTCCAGCGAGATTATAATCTGTCGAAAAATTGTGAAACCATTTACAATCTAACGCATAATTTTTCGACAGATTACAATCTGTCCATGGCAAACCGACAAATTGTAATCCGGTATCAAATTTCCATGCGGTGGATCGCATCTTGCACTAATACCAAATAGCCAAGTAACTGCCATTAGCTTGGAAGTGGCTGTTGGTCACAGTTCTAACATAACCTATAATCTAACGATGTTCATAATGTTAAGGTGACACTTAAATTCGACAACAAACGCATCAACAAACAAATATTGTGGCACGGTGCCTCTTGACGTTCAACCAATCAGTGCGCGAGGTGCGTTTCGTCGCATACCATTTCACAATTTGACGGTTTCACTTCGACAGACTGTAATCTAACTATAAATATTGCGTTAAATTGTAAGCAGTATGTTACGGTTCACAATCGATTGTCAGATTACAATCTCACGAGATAGATTATAATCTAACGGTATTTACAATATCACCATGAATTCAGTATATCATTCTAGACCCCCCAGCGTAGAAAATTTTCGTCGGTTATGCAAAAAAAAATCGGCTGTTCCATACATTTTGACCCCGTAGGTATTGCATTTTTCTATGAAACAGCTGATTTTTTTTTGCACATCCGACGAAAATTTTCTACGCTGGGGGGTCTAGAATGATATGCTGAATTCATGGTTACAGTTTGCGCCCTGGATAAAAAATTATCCTGTATATATAAAGAAGATAAGCCTAGAACGGCATATATTCAGTTAAGATATCAACTATATTAACATATCCTAATTTGCTCACGTTTCAAATCTTGCGCGCGCGGCACTATGTAGTGCCGGCCGGACACGTGCTCGGTCAGGCAGTAGATCATATAACACACTGTCAACAAGCGACATACCAGCTGCAGCTTGCCCCGCGCGGCCTTGGCGACGTCGGTCATCTCGTGCGTGTCGTGCGCGCGCGGCACTATGTAGTGCCGGCCGGACACGTGCTCGGTCAGGCAGTAGATCATAACACACTGTCAACAAGCGACATACCAGCTGCAGCTTGCCCCGCGCGGCCTTGGCGACGTCGGTCATCTCGTGCGTGTCGTGCGCGCGCGGCACTATGTAGTGCCGGCCGGACGCGTGGTCGGGCTTCTCGCCCGTCAGGAAGTAGATCATGCGGTCTGTGGCCTCGTACACCAGTTCGGTCATGCGGTCCGCCAGCTCAGTGTGGCCACCCTGTCTGGAGGAATTCATAGAACATTGAAGGTCTCTAATGGGCAGAAATCGCCAATTTGCACTGAGCCAGCTGGTGAAAGTGTTAAACAAATTGTGTTCATTTAAGCTATAGGGATAAGACATTTAATTTCATACTAGCTTTTGCCCGCGACTTCGTCAGCGTAAATGTCAGTTATCGCGGACGCAGACGAAATCGCGGAATACAAAGTAGCCTAAGTCCTTTCTCGGGTTCAAAGGGAAACGCCCGTTCTTGGCCATGTTGCGCCCATCAATATGGTATATACAAAAAAAAATACCCATTTAGTAACTAAAATATTGCTATTACTTATTCGTTATGAAAACTCCGGAATTAAAAGCCGATTTAATAAAAACATTCAATCGTTTATTATCGTATCTTACAGTTCCGGTCGTTTGTCAATCCTGTCCTAGTAGGGATGGCAACCATTACTGAAACAAACCCAATCGATACACTAAATAAAACCGGTTACGAAAAATTCATTTTTGGAAAACTTTTCTTTATTATATAGTTTCGCCTTTGTTGTTTTCTTTAGAAAGACCATTTCCGTGCTTCTAAATACGATCTATTGAACCGATTCCATGTCTCCAGATTTTTCTTTTCTTAAATTGATTTACTGATTTTTCGGTAAATCGATCTCATATCGCATCCCTACATCAATAATTATCGTAATTGACAATTGATTGACATTTCACATTTTGTTTGGTGTTGTGTGTGTTTTTGCGACTCGTGATTATTTTCTACTACGTTTTTCTATTTGATTTTCGACGACTTTGATTACGAATATGGACCCTGTAACCGCTCCCAATGACGACCTTGGTTTTACATTGGATTCTGTACCCGCCTCCCACGAAGACACCGGCTTGCCAATGGATACCGTTCCTGTTTCTCATGACGGACCTGACACGAATATGGAACCTGATTTACACGAACTTACCAGGTTACCACGGAGCCCTCTCTGTGTCAACTGTGGCGTAGATACACGAAGATTTAAGAGATTTACCTTAAGCAATGTGGAAGTTCGGTCTATATTACAGCAATGGATTGCACCACAACAAGAGAGTTACTATAAGAACATAAAAGGTACATACATACTCAGTAACTTATATTGCATAGCTATGTAAGATAGATTTGAATTGAATAATTCAGTTGTTTAGTGACAAGGAAACCATAGAAATGGTTATAGTTTGTTTTGACTCAACCTAAGTTGTATTTTGTAGTTGTTTGTTGTAGTTGTGTATTGTGAACCCAATTCCTAGATGATGTGGTTATCATTTATTTAAATGAGAACGAATAATAAATTTAAAAAACTAAAAGTGTTTTTTTAATAACCTTGAATTTTTATACATGGTTTATAAAAGTCCAACCAAGTTCTATGCAAAAAATAATGGTAGGTTTTTTATCTATGATGTCAGCCCTAATGCCTATAATTTGTTTCTTTCGTGGGCATCACTTGGCCAAAACCTCTTTATTAAATGGGCATGTCCCTTTACCCCGTACCCAATTTACCCGTGAAAGCGTAACAGACAGACAGAGTTACTTTCGCATTAATAATATTAGTTTAGAAGTTTAGATTGCATAACATTAACATTTCAAAACTATTTTGCTAAGCTCCATATTTATGCATTGTAGGTGTAAAACTGCAGTGAAGACCTTGTCTCGTCCATAATCATAAGCAAAGCTAAAGGTTACCTCTATTCTAGTGTTATAATCACGTAGGCAGATGATAAATGACCTCCGAAATAATACAAAGCAGGTATCTATAAACAGTTTTCACTAAATCATTGTGGGATGAAATATGTTGTGTGGGAGTTCTATGGGATGAGTTTCGTTTATGAATAAAGATCTATTCACAGTTTCGAGCCAGAGCCTTTAAATCGACCGAGCTCTAATACGACAGACCGTGCTCCCAAACATTGAGGACTATAATTGTGCATATACCCAGTCGGGTGTACTGCCAGAAAATTCGCTTTAGTGGCCATTGAGACAAACCCCAGCATGATTATAAACGTAATTCTTTACATGGCTGGCTCCTAAACAGTTTTCCGTCTGCCTCTTAAACATTGCATATTACTTAATAAGTAAGTTTGTCAGTAATTGATGTGGTCATTTTTGGTTACCAACCGTCCGTGACACGAGCTTCCTTGGTCCAAACTTCTTATGAAGTGTGACTGAGACCAATTGATAGGATTAGCAATGGGTCAAGGTATGGTAGGAGCTTTACAATAAGTGTAATCAATTATTTATGGTCTAGTAACTAGATCAAGTGGGACAAAACCACTGTCAACCAATCGTTGATAAATGAATAAGAGAGGCGAATGAGAGGTCACTCAGTATTTACTCAGGCTTTTCTGAAATCCTATTATACTTTTTAGTGTAATGCGTCGTTAGTTTAGTAGTCCTTTTTTTTTCTGGCTGGGAAATCATCATATGACGTCTCCCGCTCTGGGCGGAGCGGGAGAGCGTGTCAGACTTTTAATGACTAAAACCCATCCGTGTTCCTTCAGTTGCCTATATGCCAGGGCAACGGTAATTCTTTCGAACAAATCTCGCGACCCTGGCAGAGTTTAGTAGTCCTGGGTTCGATTCCCAGGGCAGCCAAAGTGTTTTTGGGTTTTCCATCAGGAAGTTCTCAGTACCAACCCAGAGTATGGATTAGTGCCCGTTTGGTGGCTTACAAGACACTCTAACGTAAATAGCGAAATGTGGGTGTATTATATATTGGCTCTTGTGATACAGGAACTCCCAGTACAAGAGCCAGGGCTACAATGATGTCTTTAACTTGAAGTGAACAATAAATAAATAACTTAAATAACTTAAATTATACGTCTCACCTCTGCCCTTCGGAAGTTACTAGCCTGACGTTATGTTATATTTTTGTACTTTACCTGGCGCAATCAGCGGGCGTGTGCCCGGAGTGGTCCCGCGCGGTGGGCTCGGCGCCCCACGCCACTAACAACTCGGCCTGCGCCGGCTGTCCTGCGCGGCACGCCACGTGCAGGCATGTCGTGCCTTTCTCCTGTACGAATTTATTTTATGATATAGTTTGAAGGCACAAATTCACGCCTTTTTCACATGGGGATAGGCAGAAAGTACATAATGCTACCTGCTGCGATCCTTACATACTCGCTTTGTCTACCTTTATACTCTCCGTCATACATGCACACTGGTTGCGAGTAATACGCAGCTGACCATTTTAAAGAACATCACCAGTAATGAAATACTTATTTGTAAAATATATTCAAAAGGTAATGCTTTGTAAATAACCTCAGAATCATTCTGTTTTAAGGTGAATGCTCCAAACCAGCCCGCGAAATTCAACATTTCTTGCGTTTTTTGCAATTTGCAGGCCAGTGCTAGGTTGTATGTTGATTAAAATATTATTCGCGCCTGTAAGACGTATGTAGTTACAGAATTATAATCATCAAAATCACCAATACAACCCTCCAAGTTCATAAAGGCCTAAGAACAAAAAAAAAAGAGAAAAAGTCATTCCTATAGCTTTATGAACTTAGAGCGTTGTATTGATGATTTTGATGATTATAATTCTGTAACTACATACGTCTTACAGGCGCGAATAATATTTTAATCAACATACAACCTAGCACTGGCCTGCAAATTGCAAAAAACGCAAGAAATGTTGAATTTCGCGGGCTGGTTTGGAGCATTCACCTTAACACCACTGTTAGCAGTTGGCTTGAAAGGTTTCAAAACTCCTTTCCAGGTTTGTCAATGCTGACAAAAATATCAATTACTAGCTTCGCTCAGCGGTTTCGCCCGAAACAAACCCGTGGGAATATCGGGATTAAAATGTCCTCATCCAGATCATGGTGGATCATTTAATTCATTCCATTCAAATCCGTTCAGGCATTTTAGCGTAACCAACACACACGCAAAAACTAAAATCTTTTCTCTTTTTAATAAAAACAATGCTAATTTCCTCATGATGTTTTCCTTCAGTTTTGAGACGAGTGGTGATGAAATAATGGACACAAAATGAAGCGCCTGTCTGAGTTCGAACCTACAACCTACAACTTGTAAGTCGTGGTTGTTACTAATGGGCTATGGGCCGGCGCTCACTGCCGGCCCGGCACGGCATGGCATGGCAAAGGATTTTATTACTAATCAAGTTATCTTGAATCTTATTTCAATGAGTTTAGAGTTCATGTTACTTTATTTCGATACCACGATGCCGCGACGTGGCGCGGGATGCTGTGGCATGACGCGACGCGCCCCGGCATGCCGCGGGATGCTGCGGCATGACGACTCATGCCGTTTCATTCCACGGGATGCCGCGGCACGCCATTGCATCTCGCGAGACGTATGGGTTACTTTGTGTCGAGGAATTATGATTGTTAAGCTAGTAGTTGAAATAAGGTTGTAACTTGTGGAGCTTAATACTAAATCCCAGTCAACCATAACGACATAACCAACTTCGAATCCGCGCGGAGCAAAACTGATTGATGCCCGAGTGGCTGGGCTTTCAGCAGAATGCCACGGCATGCCACGGGATACCACGGGATGCCACGGAACGCCACGGGATGCCGCAGCACAATCTGCCGTGCCATGCCGTGCCGTGCCGACAGTGAGCGCCGGCCCTATTACTGCTCATAACATTAATTACATTATTATGGTGAATAACACATTAGTCATTGTAATATTTACAATTTAAAACAATTGACAAAGCAATAGTAAAACAATTGTGGCTAACAAAATATGGACAAGGAGCTAATGGACATAATTTTGCAATATAAAGACAAAAATAAATTGTTTTTCCATGAATTGTATCAATTTATTTGAGGAAGGAAAACGTATTGTCTTCTATTTCAGTATAATTTATTCAAACTATACAAAACATATTTAATTTAATACATTCACTAGCTTGGTTTCCCTATTTAATAAACACAAAATTGATAATAATGCTACTACTATCTTAAAGTTGAGCTAAAGTAGTCTCACCCTCTAGTCTCATTTCTATGTAGATTTTAACCATTGGTCATGATGGCCGATACAATCATTTTTATTGGGTAAATGGATGTGAACATTCACACATAAGTAATTTGCAAGTCATATTAAATTAATTTCATGTAAAATACTGGTACTCAGCTGCATCCAGTTAGACTGGAAGCCGATCCCAACATAGTTGGGGAAAAGGCTAGGCAGATGATGATGATGATGATTAAATTCATTTCACAAAAGTGTCATTTATATTATGAATACTACTTTTAATGGTCACCAGTGATTGAAGTGCTACATTACACTTTCTGCAGTCCACTCACCTGATTATAATAATTAGGATCAGCTCCCTGAGCCAGCAGCCTCATTGCTGTGTCTAGTGAGGAGCTCCTGACTGCACTGTGCAGCTGTCTTCCCAACTCACTGGGGGGCTCATCTCTGCGGGCTCTCAGCACATATGCTAGCCTCAAGTGCTTTGCCAGAATGAATTCTGACTTTACTGGGCTGAAAGTGTATTTCAAAATTAATTTCTGTAAAGTAAAGCTTTATATTCATGGTAAACAAATACTAAGTAGATGTTTCTTTAAATATGTTGTGTTATCAGGAAAATAATGTGTAAAAAGGATTTGTTGGCAACATGGTAAACAAGGTGCTGGGTTCATGCAGACTGACTGTGAGGCAAGAATGGTTATTAAAGATTTTATTTTATTTCTGTAAGTAGGTTTCTAAAAACACTTTTACACATCAATATTTTTTTAAACTAGATGAGATGAGGTCAGCGTTTCCTGTCAGAGTACTAGGTATATGGTTGGTTTAAATATTTGAAGTTGCCTTCAACAATGTGGCAATTTCTTTACCATGATTACGGACTATTAAGATTTGTTTTATTCAGTCTGTATTATTACTACATTAATAAATCTTGAGGAACTAAGTTTAAATATTATTGCTCTAATTTAAAATCAGATAATTTTGCAGCTCTTTGTTATATCTAGGCTTATTAGCTGACATACTTCTGTTCAAGAGATAACTTATCAGAGAGTTAATAGTTTGATTGATGTTATTAACACAACTTATGTTATATGAGATTATTCTTACTGTAGCGGGTCTTTGGCCTGTGGTTTCTTGCGGAGATGCTTCGGGGCTGATGTGTCCAATAAGGAATGTTCCCAAATGCAGTTTACGTTCTGAGCAGTCAGTGCTTGCACCATCTTAAAAGTATTTAACAAGTTCAGAAAATGCCTCTTATTACATACTCACATGGAATGAAATTAAATAATTTTGAGCAAAGTTTTACTGCATGTTTGACTGTTTGAAACAGTTGCTAGGCTTGTTTCTAATTTTACTTCCTACTCAGAGCTTATTGCTAAATTCATTGTTCAATTAAACTCATTGTAATCCAGATGACTAAGCTCTGAATTAAACCCACATCTATTAATACAATTTGTTAATCTAATTAGGGCAATGATTCCTTTCATGGTGTCTGGTCAGAGTAGTCTTAGGATGATGGCAAAAAAATATACATACTGCCAATAGCGATGGTGGCCAGGAGCCCTGCCGCAATGATTTAACGTGAGAGATGTGCCGTCCCATGCTACGGTGAACGCTACAGCACTCCGCACACAGCAGCAGCCCACGGTTGATCGATGCCCATGACGGATCTACGACCACCAAACAACACAAGAAACACTTAACAACTCGTACCGGAACTATTAAAACGAATTCTAAAACTGGAACATCGCCCTGACCTGATGCACCGCAGTCCGCGCACACTTCCACCGATGAGCGGTGCTTAGACCGCGATATGATCATTTTACAAACACTTATGGAAGACTGCTTGATAAAATTACCACTCCGTATGTCTGACTTTACTTATTTAGCCAAATCCAAGAGCAGGTTTTCAATACAAAAATAAATCATTTTCCGAAACGTCAATCAAAATAAATTGACGCCACAGATTGAAAAAATCTACACTGCTGCCAACTGTAGCAAAAAATATTTATGGCTAGGGACATCCACAAGCTATTGTTTATTTGTTCATGGAAATAGTGGGGTGTTTCAAGTGTAGCCTTGTTGCATAATATTTTGCAGCTAAACCAGTTGTTTGAACATACTTTCTAGTTACGCTATGGTATGTTTTGTGTAAGTGTCAACACGGGGAATAGGATAAGTATAATCGACTATATTATGAGAGACCTGCACGCGTGCACAAGCATACCAGTGTTTCTGGCCCCAAGGTCAGTAGATAGGTAGCAGTAGTGGTGAGTCGAGTAGCCAGGAGTCAGGGACATGAACTATTGTTTAACACTAACGCGCCGTGTGGTGCCGGACGTAAAGAATAACACCACCCCATTTCTTCCCGTGGGTGTCGTAAAAGGCGACTAAGGGACTTACTAGAGAATGGGCAGCAGCGTTCTCTATGCATTTTACCACCATACTGCGATCGCCAACCCGCCTGCCAAGTGTGGCGATTATGGCAAAGCCCCCCAAATTGGGGGAGGCCAAAGTCTAGCAGTGGACGTCTTACGGCTGAAATGATGAACGCGCCGAGTGTTTTACTGGCACAAATAACACGTTTTCTTCCAGCCTTTATTTCCATAGAGAATGTGATTTTTCTTTTAATTCTTTTACTCTGTCTCAAAGACTACTATAGTATACTGGCAACTCTGTCTCGTATTACTGTCTATGGTATATACTAAGGACGAGGCTGTGGCCTTACTTACTTTTGGACAAGAAGGATAAAACTGAAGACGAGGTTTTGGCCTTACTTTTAATCAAGAAGTACAATAATTACTGTAGACGAGGCGGTATGGTCTAAGACCTTAGCCTGCCCAAGTAGGGCGAAGAGAAGAAAAAAAAAAAAAAATATGTCTATGGTATTTACGTACACGTCATTGATGAATTTTGTAGTGCGGCTAAAAATATAAGACAAAATGAAGATTTGCTTAATTTTAGGAGTTATAGCTAGCTTTTCATTAGCATTAGCTGAAAAAGAAACACTAGTTCTTGTGGATAATCTTAGCATAAGGGAAACCCACTCACAGTTCTTCAAATCTTTGCAGGGTAAGTAGAAACGATGAAAGCGCCGGTATTTTATTTTGATATCATGTATTTATAAGCTAATTTAGCTTTAACGTATTAAATCTACATAACACACGAACCTAAAATAGTCAAATATATGTTTAGCATGTTATTTCTTAGCAACCAAATCTCGTTTCAGATAGAGGCTACAGTCTCACATACAAACTCGCTGACGACCCTAACCTAGTGTTATCAAAGTATGGCGAGTACTTATACAAGAACCTGATCGTGTTCGCGCCGTCGGTGTTAGAGTTCGGTGGTCAGATTGATACGGAGGCTATCACGAAGTTCATCGATGACGGCGGCAACCTCCTCATGGCTGGTAACGCAGCCGCTGGCGACGTGTACCGAGAGATCGCTTCTGAATGTGGATTTGAGGTAAACTAAAGAACTTCTACTACAGATATCATAATTTTCAAATGTTACAGTACAGTATTGATTGATTGATTGTATTGAGAATGATGGATGGACTGTGTGAATTCTGATATGGATAGAGAGGGGGTGATTACTGCGATGATGACTAAAAGTGAAGTGTGTAAGAAAAAAATATGTTGCGCCGACCCCAAATAAATTGGGATAGCAGCAGGAGAATGATGATGATCATAATTCTCAAACAATTACAGGAATAATATTTACAAAGTACAAAACAAATACGCATTTCATATCTGTATGCTAAGATCTTTTAAACTATACAACAGATTTTAATGCGGTTTTTTAAAGACAGAGTGATTCAAGGGGAAGGTTTATATGTATGAAATGCAGGCAAAACTGCTGGCAAAAGTTAGTAGCTACTAAAATGAGCTTTTATTATTACGGTAGTCTATGCTGTCTGCCTGTTAATCTGAATCTAGCTGGCTCCATTATGTGCCTCTTTATCTGTATCTTATTGATTCAGATGATTTTATTGAGTTTTGTATAGTAAACCTGATAGTCGAACTTCCCATGCAATTCTGAAAATTTGGTTTGAAAGAAACCTCCTTTGATAAAAAATAAACTGTTGAACGTAAGCAATATTCTCTTCTTACAGATGGATGAAGAATCTGCTGCAGTGATTGACCACTTCAACTACGATGTATCTGATGATGGTGAGCACACCAGGATTGTGGTGACTCCCAAGAACCTGATCTCCTCTCCTACCATTGTTGGAACACAGAACACCAAGCCGCTGCTGTTTGAGGGCACTGGTCTTATCCTGGATAAGGACAACAGCCTGGTCCTGCCTATCCTGACTGCTGACTCCACTGCTTACAGCTACAATCCTAAGAGCCAGGTATAGTCACATAATTCAGTACTACCCTTAGCAGATTCTCATTAGTTTTATTTTTATCACACAGGTGAATCAAACAGTATATTATAAGAATGGTAGTTAATCTGTGTAATGAAATTAAATGTTTATTTACGTAAGTAGATCTTTTAAGACAGTTTTTATAGATAATTATTTTTTTGGACAATATTTAAAAACAAGATTGTGCCAACATTTTCTATCTGACTGATCCCCGACTAGAAATGCCAAAAAAAACCTGAGAGGTCATTGTCTCTTTTAAAATCCAAACATTTTAGTATTAGGATTTTATGTGACACTAGGGTTTCAAGGACATGTCTGGAAAGGCCTTTTGAAGAAAGAGCTATTGCAGCTTTAAGCTGACCTGTCCTAACAGACGGTTCATACCATATTGTATGTGTTGTATGTAACATAACTTATTAAGAGTCAAGTTAATAACGATCACATCATTGACTGTAGGTCTACTTAAACCAGTGGCGTGCAGTCCATATAGGCAAAAAGACACTGCAGACCCTAGGGTCTAGACCCTAGATAAGGACTACTTACTAATATTTCAAAAATAAAAGAATTATACTAACAGTAAGTAATAAAACCATTCAAAAAGTTTAAACGCCTAATGTAAATATAATAGCAACGTTCATACCGTTCTATTTACTACGGCAACGCATTCATAACAGATCGCAACGTAAGCAGGCAGCGAACGATCGTGTCTTTATTTCATTCATAAATGTACGCATGTAGTGGTAATTTCTTCTACATTTTCGTGTCTATACATTGCACACATAAAGCGAAGTCCTGCCGCAGGATAACCAATCACAGCGCGCTGTGAGTATTATGCGATCAAGTTGAATATGTACGTAGCCTCAGCAACATTACGATTCGCAATGATGCAATTTTATTTGTCAACGTTTTAGTTATCAAAATTTAGAAATTGTTTGTTTACGAAAGGATCCATATTGATTTCGTACATGTGAAGCGCGCTGTTTTATGTTTTTATTTTGATTGAGTTTTCTTGTGATTAATTCATTTACAAACGTTAATATTTAGGTAGATTTGTTGCTTATTTCAATTAGTTTTTTGAATTGTTTTAATTTTTACTTACTACGCTGTTTGTTTGTTTTTTTCAAAATGTTGTTCGATTGTGAGGTTTGTGTTGAAAATGTGTGTTTGTTAAAAATTGTATCTAAATGGAAATGTGTACCTGAGTAACGAGAATTATAACCCAGCAAAGAGGTAATGCAACTCGTAAGTTTCATAGTAATAATTAAGCAACTAAAACCGGCTATGTTGTTGTTTACACACATTAAAAAATTTTTTTCCTTGCTAGTTTAGTAGTTCGAGTAGTGTGGAATTGTTCGAGATTTGCAGATTTACATGATTACTATCCCACGGCTTGCTCAAAGATTTTGGTAATTATCGTATTGAGAGAAGTATTACGAAGAAGTTTTTCATTAAAACGTATTCTTACGTACCTATTTAAGAAACACACAAAGTCAACAACAAGTACCTACACATCTTTCTGTGCTTTCGACGGAAAAAGAATTATTGGTCGAATGAAGACGCATACCAACTTTTTATGACGATGGTTTAAAATCATATTTAAAAAAAGATAGGCGCGTATATGTCATTTATAAATGAGTTTGTTTATTATTTTTGCTGTTACCCGCACTAAATTTACCTATTAAATATATTTACATATACGAATCACATGAAGGGCCTTTTTCAACTATCACTCACCTGGATCAGATATTTGAGGTGGCCGAAATCATTTATTAGCATTATCAGGAAATCGCCATTTCAAACTTTTAAACCACCTAGTGAGTTTTTCTTCACTAACTTGAGCAATTACGAAAGACGTTTTTTTTTTTGAACTGCCCACCCGATCATAAAACCCTGTGCACGCCACTGACTTAAACAACATTTTAATTCTCTATATCATCTTCTCAGCATGTTGATGGTAATCTAAATTGAGTCAGCCTAGTATTTGTCTACTAGTTTGGTGTCTTTATAAACATGGATGTGCTAATAGGTGAAGGAGTACCCCCACGCCGTCGGACGTAAGACCGTGCTGATCGCCGCACTGCAGGCGAGGAACAATGCGCGCATCGTGTTCAGTGGCTCTCTGTTCTTCTTCTCAGATGAGGCCTTCAACTCCGCCGTTGCTAAAGTTCATGTAAGTTTCTGTTATTTGTTCAGAACAATATTATAAACTAATTATTGTTATTTAATAGTTATTTACAAATCTATGAAAAAGATAATTATAACAAAAGTGCTCAAGTAAGATATAACAGTTCTATCTGTTCCTTTGCATTTCAAACCGACCCTGGGTTTAAAAGTGACTTATAACATTTGGGCTCATCCTTCCTCGATTAGGCCATCCTACAAACAAAATCCAGGCTTTATTCCCATTTAGAAACTCAGTATAACTGCAACCTGTCATACTTAGTCATACTGTCCTTCTCAAATAAGTTTACTAAAATATTATCTTCTTTTTTTCATTGTGGTACTTTGATTGAATATTGTTTGAGCCCAGTGTAAGGTCATGTAAAGTGCAAGCGAACGGGCGCTTAGGTCACTCGAGGGCAGGTAGCAAGTAAGACATGGTGTGATCAAAAGCACCACACTGGCACTGTTCTTTCTTTACAAGGATCATTGTTATGTTAACTTAAAAAAAAATCACACAGGGGGACAAGGTGAGCTCTGCCCAGTCTGGCAACAAAGCTCTAGCAGTGCGCCTGAGCGAGTGGTCGTTCGGCGAGGTCGGCCGTCTGCGTGTGCGCAACGTGAACCACCACCGCAAGGGAGAGAAGGAGTCCACCACCACATACACTATCACTGACACTGTTGTAAGTTTTTATATTATCTATAGTATTTACTCATTATTACTTTTTGTCCTAAAGAGCGAAGACCAGGCCAGGGCAACAAAATCTACATGAGAAACATAACTTACAAGAGTTTCTGGAATGGTTAGTTTTTTTTTTGTGAAGTTGCTTGTAGACATTCATGTGAAGCAACATATATAAACATACAAGTACAAATGTTTATATATCAGTCTTAAGTTTACATCAATTTTAAATAACATTTCAAAGAAAAATACTTTTACTTACAGTCCCGTACCCAAAATACGCGCTCAGACGTGGAGTTGCGAGGACCAGCTCGTTCTACCTATTATTAGGACAATTTTAACAGGCATGTAAAATTCACACAGGTATACAGAATCGAAATTGAAGAGCTGAAGAACGGCAAATGGCAGCCATTTGACGCCACTGACGTGCAGCTGGAGTTTGTCCGCATCGACCCCTTCATCCGTACCACACTACAGAAGAAGCCCAATGGAGTATACGAGGCTATCTTCAAGGTTCCAGATGTCTGGGGTGTCTACCAGTTCAAGGTTGATTATGACAGAATTGGATACACTAGGCTGTATCACTCCACGCAGGTCAGTTTAATTACTTAATTTTTTCGTAGCTTTTTATATAAAACTAGGTTCTTCCCGCGACTTCGTCCGCGTCAATTTTTTTCTCTCCTGTCCCTTCCCGTTGCATCGAATTGCCTGCCAGATTTCGTCCATTTTTCGTTGCTGCTCCGCTCCTATTGATCGTAGCGTGATGTTATAGAGCCTATAGTCTTCTTCAATAAATAAGCTACTAAAAACAAAAAAGATTTTTTCGATTTGGACCAGTAGTTCTTGAGATTACTGCGTTCAACCAAACAAACAAACAAACTCCTCAGCATTATAATATTACTATAGATTAAAAGCATAGTCAGATGTTACTTCTTTTTTTCCATTCCTACACTGTCCCACTCCTTGGCAAAGGCGGCCTCCCTTCACTCTTTCTATCTTTCGAAATGTGACATATGACAAAAAATATACAAATACTACCCTACTACTATTATATTTATAAATACTACCGTAAACGCGAGGACTGTTACGAGGTGGCGCAAGAAAAGAGTACCTGCAAAGATTTGGTGCAGGCCTTTGCTTAGCTTAGGACTATTCTCGATCACTGTAGGGCCGCGCTTGACCTAATTAAATAAAAGCCAATAACATAATCTTATCGTTTATTTATAAATGCCGATGCCGATACACACTCTTGACCAACTTGTTCCATTGCAGTATGACTAATAAATAATACAAAACATTTACGATCTTTACTAATTTCTCTATTTGTATTCCAGGTGTCTGTGCGTCCTCTCCAACACACACAGTACGAGCGCTTCATCCCGAGCGCGTACCCTTACTACGTAAGCGCCTTCTCAATGATGCTGGGTGTGTTCCTCTTCTCCTTCGTATTCCTCTACTACAAGGAAGAAACGCCCAAGACTAAGAGCGAGTAGACCTACTCTAGTTTAAGTTTCATTCACATAGTTTTGTGTCCTTAGTAGCACAATGGTAAAATAAAAACTTGTACCGGGAATGTATGGAAGTGTGGGTTGCATTTAAAATATGTTTGAAATGTGAATTAAAATAAATTTCATTATTTATTCATGTGTTTTATTAAAGATGAGGTTCGTTTTCTTGACGGGAATAATGCATTATTCTTTTTCGTACGGCTGCAATGGTGAGACTTCAAAACATGGAGGATTTTAGTTACAAAGATTTTAGTACTCATAAACATTACATAAAAAAAAATTGATCAATCTAATCAATTTTTCAAATATTTACATTTGGTGGGAAAATTAATGAAAATACATCGTGCAATTTCCGAGATATTAGTCACACAAACTTGAAAAGCGACTTTGTTTTATATCATGTATGGAAAACAAAGAAGTAGATCGTAGCAAAACGAGATGTAAATAGTAGTGCATGTTATCCATGCAGTACCTCATACCTTTCGTATTTGGGACCTCGTACAATGTTTCGGTGAATTGAACCTATCAAATCCTATTATACACATCTGCCTACCTCTTTCAGATTAGGGAACGCAATGGATTTTAAAAACATGGCAACATCGCGTTACTGACTGATACCAAAAAGGAGTGGAAAACTAAAAAAAAACGATAAAAACTCTAGTTCCACTATTTTGTGAGCACGACAAGTAAACGAGGTCATTTGGTTTTAGAATTAGAATATAGATTAAATGAACGCTTTCATAAATTTAACTGACATTCCAACAGGCTATTCTCGAACGCAACGGTTTTAAATGGCAATGGCATGCATGTCATACATGGCTTTTGTAAAAACTAATTTTAGTAAAAATGGCATAATTTACGAATTTAACGATAAATAGACTATAGAACTGACTGTATGAACTTAAATCCTTGCCAAACAACCTAAAAGTTAGCGTGTAAAGTGTGTAATTGACGCATATTCAATGTTATTCGTGTAGGCAGTGAATTGGTGTCGCCGTATTTCTTAAAATATTGCAAATTTTTTACGTTCCTTTTGCGCTTTTGAGGTGATTAGCATAATCGTGAGATCGTGTCGGGACTGTTGACCGATAAGTAGGTGATAGTGAGCGTTGCAGTGATGTGTTTACATCTGTAACTGTCCCTGTAAGTATGCAATGATGTCATTGTAGTGACTACCATAAAAAACTGTGTTGGCTTTGTGCCCACCCGTTTTCCTGGTGATCGTGACTCCAATACGATTTTGAGGAAACAGGCATGTGGGATAAGCGCAATGAACCCCTTAGGTTATAGACAACCTGTTTTAAAATGTATGTTAATTAGTTTGTGATTGTGGCCAGCAAGTGGTCACTCTGCTAATGAATATTAGTTGTTAAATACCCGCACGGCGATTGTATTGTTTTATGCTTATAAGTGATACACTATGTGACTGATGAGTGTGACAATATTTATAAAATTGTGTCAACATAGTGATGTTTCCATATAAATAGAAATATGTAAGAACCTCCAGTAGGTAACTGGTTGTAGTGCATGTGATTCAACTCTAGTGTTATAGTGTGAGACAAATAATAGTGTTCTAAACTTGATCTACATCTTAGAAACTAGCTCTCTGTAAGTCTATTTGTGTCGACATATTTATTTAATCATGTCTTTTGATACCATATTCCATCTTAAATCAGATAAAGTATTCTTTAGTGCAAATAGTTAATGTTTAATAGATTGGTGACAATGTACAAATAACAGGACAATCTAGCATTTAAAATGCTTTTAATAAATGAATGATGTGATTCATTTATTTTGAATAATATTATTCAGGCTATCAACACCTAGCAGAGGCAAGGCATTGTCCTCTTAATCAATAGAATTGATGGAAACCATTACTGATAATGCTGTTTTGATAGGTCTATTATTAACAGAATAAAAAAAAAACTGTCTTATTGTCAAGCTAATAACCTGAGGGGTTATTAGCTTGACAATAAGACAGTTTTTTTAATATATATACTAAAGTTCAATTTCAAATTTTAAGAAAACTGCTACAAAAATTGGGATATATTTCAGATGGGTTTAGTTTCTAAATCTACCAATGGATTTTTGAATATAGAAATGCAAATATTGTGTTACAATTTCTAATTTGACCTAAAGAGCCAAATATTTAATTTTATCTTAGTAACAGTTCAACCAGCTACAAACGCAGTGTTTGTCTGAAGGAATTAGTAAGTAATTAAAACAGTGGCAGAACAATGCTTGTCAAGAGATAACCTTGTTGTTGGTAGCTCCCGTTGATAACACATGCATCTGACACATTGGTGCCGCCGCATCCATTAATCCAAGGTTGCGTCAGCATGCCACACTGTTGCTTATCATTTGTGTTTAGTTACTATTTCAAATAATAACTAATTGTTTAACATATTAAGTTTAAAGTTTTTATGCTAAGGTACATTTTGTGGGCTCGTTTTGAGTATTTAAATAAACAATCTTTATTTTTATGTTCAAATCTTTAGTTGGATCAAGGTCATGGTTATAGGGATAAATTACAAAATATTTATGAAGTCACAACCGTACATATTTTTATTAATTTATAAAACTAGGTATAAATAATCATGAAACAAGGATTACCTCATTGTTATCCCCAACTGTACTAATCTACTGTCATAAATAGGCTGGTACAGGAAGAGGCTTGGCTTATTAGCTACCACATAAGAACAAAAACTCAAACACACTATTATATGAATTCTAAATGTATCTAAATAAATGTTATATTTGTGTGCAGAGTGTGAAGTGTCGTGCGGGATGGATCCGTCGCGGCGCCAGCGGACGCAGACGAAGGCCACGGCGGAGGAGCAGGCCCTCGATCAGATTGCCAGAGAGGTGAGTACTTACTACTATAGATATACTAAAACCCAAATCTTCCTGCAAGAAGGTGGTGACTTGGACTGTTTATGTGTCATCAGCTAAATGCTAATGAATTAAGGCTGAGATAAAGTGTGTATGCGTAGAGTATGAACCTGGAGTGCAATGATAATTAAATAAATAAAAAGTTGTACTTGACATAATTAACTAGAAGTGAGGACTAGGGGCAAAGTAATGAAATAAGGCTACACCTGACTGCTTGCTGCCGTTGTACTATGTTTTATACTTTCTGAAAAGAACAATATTGGTGTGACATGTTTTGAATACATGCCAGTAAATGGATTAGTCTGGGTAGTCTGCCAGAGCCAGCTAATCATATTATTGACATATGTAGAGCCCATGTGACGTATTAATCCTTCTGTCTAGAATAATAATCTCTTTATCTCAAAAGACTTTGAGCCAATTACAAGTGCTCAAGCCTCTTGGACTCATGTCTAGAGGTCAAATGTATCAACGCATCATGCTAATTTTATGCACTGACATTAATTTTCAGTGTTGCCAACTTTATTTTAACGAAACCACAAATTGTGGTATCGGAACCCACCAGAAAACCACTTTTGGCGATCCCTCAAACCGCCAGAAAACCACTAACATATTATGCCAGACAGATAATACCTAAATATTATTTGAAAATAAAACAACCATATTTAATTTTTTATTATAAAATTATAGTTTATATTCATTAAATCTTCGGAAGAATTGGCTTCTTCTATGATTTCTGTTTTTGCAGAATAATTTTCCTACGCTATTGGGCAATTTATAGTTGTTGCAGCATTTTCATTCGCGTTTTAAACCAGCACGAACTGTGAGATTTGAAGATAGCAAATCTAACTTCATTCGGTTTCTGTGTCTCGTCTCGATAACGTTCATCATACTAAATAATCGTTCTACGTCAGCGTTAGAATGAGGTAAAACTTGAATTGAACCACATAATTTGCATTAGCAACTGGACCAGTAGTACTTTCCACCACTCCACACCAGTCCTTTAAATCTGAGTCACGTAACCAACTTTCACGGAACTTTTGGGTGTACTGTGGTTTAGGCATATTCGTTTTACAAAATAAACCAAAATCAGTAAAACATCCAACGCCAACTCCGAACTGTACTGTCCATTGTATTTATATTTTTGTGCATTACAAACATTTTTGATTCAAACCAAACTTTTTTCATAGAAATAAAGTCTATAATCAAAATTATTCAAGAAATTGACAAACTATTTTCGAGGAAACCCCGAAACCAACCTTAGTTCTCAGTGTTGCCTACACATAAAATAAAATATACAGGGTGTGGCGTAAGTAGTGGTCCACCGTTCAGGATTCGATGAACCTGATAATTAACCATAACAATTAAAAATTTTAAACATTCTTACCCAAGGGTTCCGAAAATATTTCATTTTTTGTCTTTTATTTACGAAATTTCTACCTTTTATTACATATTTATTTGTAGTTTCAACAAAAACCATCATTTTTTCATTTTGATTTCTGTTAATTACTGTTCAGCAGTACTAGAGTTATCATGATAAATTATGATTTCTTATGTAAATTCAGCTCTTTTGAAGAAAAAGTTGGTTCTTCTCTAATTTTAACCCCAATTTTTAACTCACCATCAAGTAAAAAAAAAAAATATTGGGTAAAAATGGTAAAAATTGTTAATTGTCTGGTTCATCGAATCCTGAACGGTGGACCATTACTTACGCCACACCCTGTATACATTTATAACGTAAACGTGTGAGTTATTTCCCGAAAATATGTTAATCGTACTAGTGGTTGAATTTCGTACCTTACCACTAACAGAAGCAACCAAAGCCACTAGAAAAATCCACTAGCCACTAATACCAAAATTTGCCCGCTAAAAAGTAAGTCTAAACCACCAGCTATAGTGGTAATTCCACTAAGTTGGCAACACTGTTAATTTTATTGTTTGTTAAAAAAAACTTAAATGTTGCGAAAAGTAGTCAACAGGTGGCACTCCTAGTCAGAAGTTTCAAACTACTTGTTGTACTTTCTAGTTCCATAACATAACTTACTTACTTGATTTATGATTATACAGGATGCTCACATTACATTTTTAAAATCACAACAAATTAACATTTTTACATCACTACATTAAATACAATATCCAATATCAATGCACAATACTGTGAATGTGAAACAAAACAGGGCATAAGTGCCAATCACGTCTACAATGACTAACGAAACAACACTTGATTATCTCGCGATACCTCAAGTACTTTAATGATAAGGCGGGGAAGTATACACTGATAGCACACACTTCACTTAGATTGCCTTGTAATAAGTGTTTACGATGCACAATTTGTCTCACCTGTTTCTCCGACCGTCGAATATACTCCACAATGTTGACTGGCCGTCCTGGCAGACTAGTCGCCTAACACACGGCGAACCAAAACTCCGCACACTGTGCCAACTACATGCTAGTCTTGGGAAAAAATATGGAGTACGCTATTTGTATTGTCATTGATATGTGATCATTATAAATGCTGGGGTTATTTATAATTGGCAGAAAACTTAACTATTTGTTAATACTCTATGAACTAAATCGCAGTTAGTTCGCGCCATTTAATTTAGAGACAATTTGATTGTAGGTATATAGATTTATTGGCGAAACTACATAATATGTATACGTAGGTAGTAACTTAAGCCATCATTAGTCACGAAGTATATAAGCAGCTATTCACCGTATGTTATGTATAGAGATCGGATATTCAGATGCATATTCACCTAAAGTTGAAATGTTGGGTAATATATGCGCGTTTTTACCGTGTTTTGCGTGTTGTTTTAACTAACACACACCACCCTACACACATATGTATTTGCATCTGGGGTTAACTATTAATTTTAAATAAATATGATGATCCAAGAAACCCGGCTTTAATAAAAAATACGAATCCGCTTCCGTGATTACACAGCTAAATAGTAACATTAGGTAAATATGCATCCGAATATCCGATCTGATCTGGTTATGTATCAATCTTGTTAATTGCGGTTAATTTAAAATTTGAGTGATCGGTGTAAGACCATTATCTGCCATCCAGCACTCCCTGTGTATTCGCATCACAGCTCTATAACTATTATTTAGAAAACCGTCTAGAAGTAATCTGAGAGTGAGTATTTAATTTACCATAAAAGCTTTCCAATTTCCTGCCAGGATCACAGATTTGTTCGAAAGAGTTACCGTGACCCTGGCACAGGCAACTGAAGGAACGCGAGTGGGTTTTAATCAGTAAAAGTCTGACACGTCTCCCGCCCCGCCCAGAGCGGGAGACGTTATTTGATGATTTCCCACCTAGAAAAAAAAGCTCTCCAATTTCGAAAAAGTAGTCCAAACTCATTTGTATGAAGCCCTACGCCGTCGAAGCACTGTGTAATTTGCCACCTGTTAATGGTCGTAGTAAAATAAGTCGCGATCGAAATAGACTTCCGCGTGCGACACCTCAGCGACCGACTGACTTTACCGATGTCGCCTTTGATATCGCACACGAGTACATACAGGGAACACACTAACGAGCATTTGTGAAATCATTTATTTAATTCGTGTAGTAATGACCTGAACACGGGCTGGTTAGAGGTAAAAGAGTCACAGGAAAGACTTGGGGAGGCCATTGCCCAGCAGTGGGGCAGTATAGGAGAATAAAAAAATAACATGATGTATGTGTTAATTCGATCGATAACACGTGTTAATTCGATCGATAACACATGTGGGACCAGTCATCTGCTTGTACCTATTGGAAAATGGCTCGCGCATACCTACTTCACCCGGATTTTTGTTTGCTTGGTATCGTTTGGTCCTTCGAGCCGGATCCTTAATATTGGGTTTTGCAGCCTTTCATAGGCGCAATAGATTATTAGATGATCGTGAAGCGACATGGTTTATTTTTTTAAGGAAGACTGTGTTGGTCCGCTGATGAAAGATGCATTGACTCATTGGTCAGATTTAAATTCAGTAACATCAAAGATGACTCCTTTATTTTACTAGGGAGTTATCAGACAACAATAGGCGAACACTAGTCATAACTGCTTATGTTTGAACCTCACGACGTTTACCTTTTAGGAACATAACAACTGTATGTGAAGATAAATCAAAGCATACTTTCCTTTATATTATTCCTTATGATTATAGTATAAAGAAAATTAAATAAACTTAGCTGTCTATGGTAAAACATAAGCTCAGTAGGTGGTCAATAACAGCGATGCGTAACGTAAGCTTATATTATTGAAACCATAAATTATTTATCATCGCGGGGTATCCGCTGATCCAATATAACATATTTGCAAATTGAGTCGAATGTGTGCGTGAAATACCGCCGAGCTGATCAACTGTATCGGGAATCCATCTAATCCGATGGTTATTGCTTTATGAGCTGTGAATCCAATAGGGTCACCGCTACACTACTACATTGACAGGTATAAGGAGGATTTAACTAATGCTAGTATCTGTCGGTCTGGCATGTCCTAATCTTAATCAAATGCAGAATGATTTCGACATAATACACACATAATATCAACCACAATATGAAATTCCGAATTATTTTGAAACATATGGCTAATTCGTTGCTTTTTTTTATTTTGAGAAAAAAAATATCTGCCCAACAAGTTAATAACGCAATGAATTTTGTTGAACTGTCAAATTGAAAGCCATTCCTATTGTGTTACCCAATCACTCCGAAGGATGGTCAGGGATATAAGTTTCACACGCAGTTCAACCTATAAATTAGATTAATAGTTCATCTGAATAGTTAGCTGCACCAAATGCTTGTTTTTAAGTTATCAAAAGCTACACTTGTTTTTGCAGTTTTTTATCCATTGTACAAACTAATGTAAATGTTCAACTTAGATTATTTTATGTGGATGGACATTTTATAATAGGGTTTTTCATTTAATTTTTATTTTTATAATTTGTTTCAAGGTTCACGAATAATTAAGCCTTTTTAAACTATTACACTAGACATGATAAACAAGATAAAATTATCTATTTTGTATGACACATTTATCTAAGTTTGCTGTTATTTACACAAACAAACAAGATATCATGTATATTGTGTACACCCACGCAAGCAATGTGTGTTAAAACAAAATTAAAAGAGGATTGATTTTTTCATTTTAAATCTTCTTTATTCAAATTTTCTTAATCATCATCATTGTCTCTAAGCATCGCCACAACGACTGGTCTTGCGCCTCCCGCATACAGCGGTTGTCAGTGACCGTCACCACACCCACACTGCGCCTTCCGACATGCGGATTTTCTCAATAAATAAGCAATCTCAGCTTCTGCCATCCCTGAGTGATGACATGAATATATTTATGCGTAAGCGCATACAGCGTGCATCGGAACGCGGTGCGAAACAAAACGACGCGCGGCCGAAATAGATGCGGCCCGGTCGCTGGCGCTATTTACGAATATTCGGAGTACGGGAGTTGGGACCCTTCGCGACATTATTTGGTGCACTGCGTCTGCAATTGACGCTCTAGCTAGTACAGTTAATTACGGCCGTTTTGTCCCAGAAATGTTTCTAGGGATGCGCAGTCTTCATTAACGTCCAAAATCGTTGCGTCTGTGCAAATTCTAGTCCGTCGTTCTTTCATATACCTTGATCTTCTTCATGTGTTGGTTCCTCGTATTGCTTAACATCACAGCCTTCCTATATCATCATCATTGTCATATTATTCGCTAGGAATTTTGCAATCATCTAAACTCTGCTGCACATATTCTATTTTTAGAAATATACAAGGATATCCGTGTTTTTATACATTATATTGTGTGCCATATTCCTCTAATAATATTTGAATGAACAAACATATAATTGACAGCAAGGGAGTGGGTCGAATGAAAACATCGCTATGACGTGTTTGTCCCTTTGTTAGGTGTCCTGAATGACGATCATGTTGATTCATACGATCATAAAATCAGTCAATGATCGACAGAATTTGTTTTCTTTTGTAGCTGTATTGATATTTATTCGTTAGATTTGGTATGCGAACTATTTGTTTATGATAGGTCGCTGATTGAAAGTGATCAACAGTCGAATTTATGAATGTTGATGGATGGTAGATAGCGTTAACATCCATCCCGAAAGAAATTCGGTTTCGAACATGAAATATTTCAACTGCTTGACGATGAAACTATAATCTATGTTGAATTCTTGACCTAATGAGAACGCGTTGATTGATGGCATAGGTCGAGAGCTCAAATCGAGCAGGATTGAACCTATGGCCTCTGTTGACCTGTTGTGGTGATCTCATCAAAAGCTTTTTAATAGTGAGCCATTTAGTACAGGTCCACAACATAGCAATTAACGCAAAGAAAGTGTGCAAATGATTGAAAGGCAAAGTTAATCCAACAAAATGACCGGATATGTGAAATGTTACGGTGTGAATCGATTTCCGTGGTCCACGCAAACAGGTCGGCGATGCAAAATGCAGCAAGATGCGGCACGAGCCAAGTGTCCGACCGTTAGTTTGCGGAAACAACTGACCTACTGCAACGTTTCCTACGATTCCCTCGTATGGGATTACATGCGATTGCCATTGCCAAGTATTGTTGAGCTAGTTTTTCCTTTTGGCGCCAGTAAAGCAATTTGAAATATCTTGCGCCAAAAGGACCATTTTATATTTCTCTTACAATAAAAATTGGTCCTTATGAGAATGTTTAGTTTCTAATACGATTCGTGTCAGAAGACCTTGCACACTAAGATTAAGTCCTAATAATCGTAATCCTTGACTTGTGCCGCCCCTATATACTATTTCTCGCGACTCGCGTGTTGCGTGAGGTTCTTTTATATTTTGAAACCGAGCTTGGTTCCAAAATATGTCAATCTTCAAAGTGTCGACGTCTGCGTATTTTAAATACAAATATTTATTCTGTAAAATAAACTAAACGCTTTGGAGTATAGAGCTAAGCAAAGGGTTAGCAATCCCTTCTCTGATAAGTCAACATGTTTCTCAACAGAGCGGAAATTAATAATAAATCTAAAAGGCGAATACCAAGTAGGTTGAATTCTATCCCATTTAAGGATTATCTACATCCTAGAATAGTAACAGCAGCTTCATGTATACTTATTTGCAAATCAATGTCTTCGGCAACTGATTCTAGTCATTATGATGCAATTAAAAGGTTTACAAGTGTTTAAACCTTTACTAGACTTCTAAAGGCATGTAAGCGTATATTTGTTCAACGTAATCGAAAGTGATATTTGTAAGCAAATGTTCAGGTTTGAAGTAAACCAGTCAGACATCCAATTTATACTTTCCAATTTAGAAATCTACTGTATAGACAACTATTTTACCAATTTTAAATCTTCTAAAGCCATTTATATTATATTGTCTAAAATTAGCTCCGATTTTAATTTAACTGGTTTTAATTTAAGCGGGAATAGTAAATATAGGTCAGATGGAACCTGGTGGTTGGGTTCATCGCCCTGTCCGGATCGATCCGCGTCCCACTTTCCACACAGCCTCACGCGGCCTACCCTCCTCCGGCTTGTGTTATGTAAGGACCACTGTAGCTTCTATACATTCAGTTTTTATGCGCCTCTGCAGTTTTGTTAGCTTACCTTCCTGTGGAATATCTTTTGAGAGGAGTATATGTTAATAACGTACAAAATCCGCGTTGCGGGATAATTGCGTTACACACAATGGTAATGCCTTTCTTTTCGATAGTTCAGCCACATTAATTGCGTCATTTACTTTGTTTAGCAATTTCCTTTAAAATCTTTCGGATTGAAAAAGTGTTACGCAATTGGGGTGCAGGATTGCTATTTAGCTATAACATCGCATGGTTAAGACATTTCATTCCATTCCCATACAGCTCGGCCTTTTGCTGCCCTCTACTAGCGATGCCCTAAGCCGAGCTTTAGTTTTAAGTTTTTTAAGCTCTGACTGGAGGCTTTAATTTTTTAAGCTAGCCACAGGCAAGTCCGGTTAAGCAGCCAACAATATCATAGGTTGACCTACAAGATGTCATTTAAAAAAATGGTTAAGACATTCCTTAAATTCCGGGCCACCATGCCCACGATTCTTAGCAATGAAGTATACGTAAGAGAATTGATGGGAGACCAATTAATTAATACTGTCACCAAAGTATTTGCCTCGTATGTTTTATTGACGTAGATGATTTTGTTTGAGCTCGTCACATTTTCGTTTCGTTTTAAATCGCTTTTCAGTTTTTAGTCACATTAACCAAAAAATGCAAGAGGTGATGAAAGAGCGGTGGTGACCCAGTCGTAACGGCCGCGACTTGTAGATCGTAGGTTCCAACCTAGACAGGCGCCTTACTTTGTGTAAATAATTCCATCACTATTGCTCTCAAAACGGTGAAGGAAACAATCGTGAGGAAACCGGCATGTCACGGCACCAAAAAAAATTGAGGACATGTGACCAACCCGCACTGGGCTCGCGTGCTGGATCACGGCCCACTCCCTTTGACCGAGAGGACGCCTGTGTCCCAACTGTGGTAATATTAAACGATGATCAGAGAATGAAAAAAATAATAACTTAAACGTTGCTTTAAAAACGTTTATTTTATTCATGTTGTAATTAACATTTTTTAAACCCGTCTCGTTCACAACGCCAAGCTTCCTTTGTTTGCATTCGAGAACAATTTTGTCCATCATCTATTCTGAGGGCTTCTTAGTGCTGCTACTGAGAGTATGATAAACATTAAAAACACTGTTTGTCCTAAGTTTTAAACAAAGAACCCAACGGTTAGTTGTCAGAGACAGTGCAGTCAGTGTTTATTTGATGCCCTGAGTATCTAAATAGTTAGATAGTGTAGTTCTTAAAGAAAACCTTTTGCCCATAAATATCTTGCTTTTATTGAGCGAAGTACCCTGAAACAAAGATATTACAATCTCAGAGAGCTATAATATAAATAGGATTTGTGTCTGCCCGCCCCTAGTCTGGCTTTACTGACGTCAGCAGCAGCATCGATCCGTCTGGTTCCATCCCCCTCTGCCCCGCGACCCGGCTGATGCAACTCGGGAGCTTATTGCGATATCATGATCATGGTTTAAAGTGGTTTAGATTTTGGTCCTTTGATCGTGCATGATGATGCTTCATCTGCATAAGTGACAGCAGTTGGCTACTTCATTGTAAATGCTTTAGTAATATTTCGATATGTTTACCGATCCCGCTGTAGTCCTGCCTGCGGACCAATCCTGTGGTATCTATCCTTTGCTAATTCAGTGTGCATTACTGAGCCTTCGGCATATTCACGCCCACGGCTGATATTGTTCTCTAGCTTTGTGCTCCTTTAATCTCATTGACTTGATTAGTAAGTTGTAAACTAAAGTATTACAATCATACATATTCATACGAAATATTGCAGATTTTGCCTAACAGGAAGCTACGGAAGTATGTAATCATGATGAAACCAACTTTATAGGTCCGTTACCTCATTTCTTACGGTCATGTTTAAGAAATTCTATTTTAATTCCTTGTTTATGTAATAATGCTTTAAAGTCAATTTTACAACGTTGTTGTATGCAGTTACAATGTTCCTTACCGAATGTTTTATTGGCTATTACGAGTATTGCATACATGCCTGACCTAGTTTACGACACCAGATTGCGCTAACGGTACTGGAAGTCAATCATTTTGTGGTGCGCCTCGGATTCGCCGCCGGATTTAAAAATAAACACGAGCAGCTTCCATATTCATTTCTAACAAGCCCTTTCAGCGAACAGTCATTTCGCGCGACATTCTCTTGTATGTAGGGCTAGGGGGGTTGTTCCCTTTGGGCGGGCGGCTGGAGGGGCGCCTGGGCGGCTCGGCGGGGGGCTCCAGCGTCAACGACCGCCACTCGACTGTCTGCGATCGCGAGGGAACACCGTCCCGAGCTGCACCCGGACAATTCAACTTTCAACTTTCGACATTTTCAATAAGGCAGTTTCACAAAAGCGTTAAATTTCGCGCGCGTGCGCTACTCCGGGTGCCTCGTGTAGTCGTCTGTGGAAATTAGCGAGTGGATTGCGAACACTCACTCGTTTGGCACGATGCGTTTCGTGCCGGTTGTGTCGCCTACCGTCGGAATACCTGGCATTTGGCACGTTGCACTACTTAGTTGATCATGTTTGTGTGGAGTAATAACTTATAGTTCGACGCGCACGTGTGATGTTTTGTCTGTCGGTGACACGTTGATGGATAATCCGAGGCGTCCGCTCGCCGGTGTGGTGACACATTGCATGTGTGAAAGTGTGTGAGACTGCATCCATCTAAAATAGACGTTTTTATTTAAGAACAATGCTCTAGGCGAGCGACAGGCACTTCCTAGTGCGTTGAAGTTGTCTATGTTCTTGTGAGACTTTAGTTGTTTCGTTTTTGGTTGGTGACTGTATAAACTTGTAATTATGGTTCGGTTGGGGCTGGCGATGGTAGTGGGTGTGGCGCCGGCGCTGGTGTCGTGGTGGCGCGGACAGGGCAGCTGGCTGCCTCCGCCGCTGGTGCTGCCCTCACCGTGCTCGGAGAAGGCTCCGAAGTCGTGGCCGCAACAACGCTCGCCGTCCCTGTCTGACTGTCTGGAGAGCAGCAGCGACGAGGACTCCTCGGCTCGATCGATTGTTTGCCTAGTTAGACCTAAATTAGTGAGTACTGTATTAAGAAAACTGGGAAGTTGAATTTAACTAAATAATTATGTTTCTTTGTAAAATCTCTTTGTTTAGGTTTAATCTTAATCGTTGATGTTACCTTGACAATAACCAGGAAAAAATTGGAAATCTAAATAATTACGGAAACTCGGCATTAACATAAAAGGCCAAAATTAATCTTAAATCCGTTTCTAGTAGTACTAATTAGGTAAACTTATTTCATATCGTAGACAGCTAGGTAAACATTTGTTAATGAGGCACTCTCATTAAGTTAATTACGGATTTGCAGCAATCATCAACTGGAAGTATTACAACATCGGATAAGGATGTATACAATTACTGAAACAGGTTTACATACAATAACAGACTTAACGTCGACTGCATAAGGATTCTAATGATTTTGAGATGTAGCACAGAGAATCTCGACCGGTCCGCAAACTAAGGTGAAAGCAGAAAATCTGCATAATATGAGACATATTGTTACAAGTTATGGCATTAATCTCAGCACAGGCGAGGAACGCGTGTGGTCCCCACAACACTGGCGCCTCGCCCATGAATCACACAGGACACTTTAATAATTCTAAAAATAAATTCGTCTCGTAAAACTCCCCTATCGCTACTTTTGATTTAGAGCAAAATAATCGTTAACGTTAATTGACTATGCGTGTCCTCGTTGTTAAATATTACCGATATAACGAAAGCTGTGTAAGTATTTATTCATGTTATCAACCGATTGATACTTTAACCCCTTCTCGATTTCATTTACGAAGCAATTGACTTCGCACACCGTCGCAATGGATGTGCTCCATTTCAATGTCGGGCCTTTGTTTTATTGATTGTACTAATATCATTAAATATCGTCGTTAATACAGAGCCGAGACATCGATCATTCACCTTTGTTATTACGAAAGCGCATCTTACGTGCGTTGGCGACGGCTCCATAGCAGCAGATGCGTCGCAAATGTCACGATATTTACGTCCGCGTCCCGTCGCGTGCGCACCTAGCCGTCCATCGATCCCGTTCGATCTCCTAACAGTTAATCGTCCGCAATATGTTTTTACGTAGCTCTCTGTGACAGTCGCGTGGCAGCTATCTCAATTATTTTACCCGCGTGCGGTCAAGTTGCGTTTGCGCAGTTTTTGCGTGCGTTCCTTCTGGCCGAGTGCTCGTCAATCAGTGTTAGTCGGGTTGTGGATCGGTTTAGTGCGGTCTGTTGATACATGCACGTGCGATACATGTATCAAACGGTTCTAATTTCAAATAAATTATAGTGTAGATTGAGTGATGTCCTCGTCAGGTTAAATGACGCATATATACCGGATTTATTTATTTATGACTAAAGCAACAAAACCGAATCGATAAATTCTTTAATTTACCGTTTCTAATTTATTCTTTCGAACATTTTGTAAAATGATTACCTGCGTATGATTATAACGTTGACTGTGATCAATTGCTTGGTGGCCATCATTATTATCTATGACCATATTATAATAAATTGAAGGGAGATTGAACGGATAGTTATATTCTAACAAAACTGTGTCAAGCAGTAATTTTGTTTGGAAAGAATAAGCATACAATACGGATTGCCCCAAACATAGCCCGTTAGTGGTAAATATTTTGAACTAGGCCCGCGACTTCGTACGCCTGAAATTTATTGTTATAACATAAAATGTGTATATCCTACGACACTTGGCAGCACTGTAGCTTCTCATTGCTGAAAAAAATTTCGGAAGTGGATCAGTAGTTACGGAGACTACCCCCCACATACAAACTCGCAACATATAGATTTGAAATAATTGCACTTTTACTAGCAGATATTTCAGTTATTAATACATAACTGCAGGCAGGTATGTATCCAAGAATCGGACTTGTACCTAACCGTTTCTTTAACCTAAATGAACTAGTGGTACGATCTCGTATTTTCCAACGTTGTTTTTTTGGAATCTCTCGAAACCTTAACAATAAAGACGACAATATTAAAATAAAATGAAGATTATTCACATTTCTGTCAATCCTCACATTTCCACTGCTCTATTATTATCACCAAGAACCATTATCTTCAGTAATGGCAATAAGGACCAATAGCAGCTAGAGTCTGGTTTTAGAGGATATTATTAGAAGTGTAGTGTAGGGCGGGTATTGTGTCTGATTGTGAAGCCGTGACGTCCTTGTACCTTTGTCTGAGGTTCGTTGTGTGACCGAGAGGAGAGAGCAAGTCCACTAGGTATACTATTTATATCACACAGAATATTATAATGTTACTTGGTAGAAAGTAAGTGTGTAATCGTAGAATTACATCCTGTAAAAAATCAATAGGACCAAAAAAATTTTACACTTTGGTCCTTTCATCCGAATAATTTTCCTTTAATAAAAAAATAAAAAAATCTTGCAAACGTACAATAGCAGGAAATCACCTGAAAAATATTAGAATCAGGAACTGTAACAAAATGAAACAGGTTAGATCACTGTTCTAACCTTCATTTATTAGCCTTAAACTTTTGACCTTAGCGTTTTTGCGATTACAAATGCATATTCAATAGAGAAGCATAAAAATTGCACGACGAACTGCACTAAGGTTGGCTTACGACGCACTAGAGACTACACAGACTAGCTCACTGAATAGCTAGGAGCAGCAGTGGCCTTGGCTGATGTCACTCTCATCCACGTTGCATTGTGAAAATTCTCGTATATACAATCAGGCTATATAACGTTCCCACTGCTGCATTACGGGTCTCCTCCCAGTGGGAGGGAGTGGGCTATAGTCCACCACTTACGTGTTGATAGATGCCCAGTGCGGGTTGGTAGATGTCACATGTCTTCAAATTTTTGGTTCTAGGCGTTGCCGGGTTCCTCACGATGTTTTTCTTCATCGTTTTAAGAGCATTGATGATGTAATAAATCACACAAAGTAAAGCGCCTGTTTGGTTTCGAGCCCACGATCTGAATCTCGTAAGGGATGCTACTACTGAGCCACCACTGCTCCTCGAAGTCGTGTTAACTGCTTCTTTTTTATCATGACTTAACTGAATTTTTTGTGACCAAAATGCCAATGACCAATGAGCGCGCTATCGTTTACCTCTTTTAATACCTGGAGTGTTCAGTCAGTTGCAAGGTTCGCTGACAAGTCTACTATGATAAATTTTGGTTGTAAAGAACTTGATATTTCGTGTACGCTATCAATTTCAAAATATGGTCAGACGCATACTCCGCTTCCCCTAAAAGACTTTATACTGCAATAAACCTCTTTGCCCTAACGTGGTTAATTCTTGCAATATTGTCTGAGGGTTTGTCAGGTACGCCATATTAAGCAATAACGTGATTGTGGTTTTAACTTGTAACAAACAACATTAAAACTCGCTGCTACAACGCAATAATTTAAGAAATCACTATTTTATTAGCTGCAAAACATACAGCTTGGTTAATCAGCCCGCAACTAAACATACGTAACCGTATTGCACCATTTTAACTTTCTTTACAGCATACCCATAGCTTGCCCAAGCTGAGGGTGGTACTTCATGTAGTTGATACGTACTAGCGTGTCCTGATGTAATAAGCGCAGGTTTTACCAACAATTTTACCGATTTTATAGGTCCCTCGTGAATAGGAACTGCTCACGAGACTATTGATGAGTTGCCGATCGTAATCGAAAATTTAAACCGACTATTCAGCCAGATTTCTATTACGCTATGGCATACACTGGTCCTCAGTGTGTGCCGAAAATTTATTATTTCATGAACATGAAGTTAGGACAGCCGATTCTTCTGCCCTTAGAGATAGTTGCTGCTAGAGAAGGCCTTCTCTTGCTACCATTGTTTTCTTCTACATATAAATACATAGTCTGGAAATAAGGTTTACGATACAATATGAGGCAACATTTCCGAAGATAAAAACCCAGATTTCTGTTACGGTATGATGGCAGGTTCAAAATCGCTTTTTATTTAATGTTGAAATCGAAAGTAACGCAGTTGATGTAACAAACAAGTCAAGAATAACAAAGACTTGAAGTTTCGCTAGAATGGTTATTGGCAAACCACATTTCTTTAAATGGTAATGTTCATTATCTTCTTTTACAGCTTCCCGGACGAAGCAATTAGGTATATTGATGAAATTGGTTTTTTACTGTCTGTCTTGGATGAGCTGGAAGCTTTCTCATATTTTTTTATGGTACCTTAGCGCATCCTCCCTTTTTTTTTTTTTTTTTTTTGGATGGGAAATCATCAAATGACTTCTCCCGCTCTGGGCGGAGCGGGAGGGCGTGTCAGACTTTTACTGACTAAAACCCACCCGTGTTCCTTCAGTTGCCCATGTGCCAGGGTCACGGTATCTCTTTTGAACAATCACGCGACCCCGGCAGGAGCGCATCCTCCCTAAGATGCGATTCGAAGAGAAATTATCTAACGTAGATTACCATTTTATTAGACTGCCCTGCACTTCTTGGTGCCCCCTGTCTTCCTGGATTTACTGACTACATAACTAACTCCTAATGGTGAATACCCGAACGAATGTGTGAGCACACTACTATTCAAGGCTCTGTCAGTAAGGTCTTGTTATCAGAATTATATCAGGACATCCTGAAGTCATCGTCAGTCTATTCTTAGTTTACAAAGTACCATTAGACAATAGTGAGAGAAACCTGAGACTACGAGATTGTTTAAGAATGATCTTCATAACTGCGTATATAAATACTTTATTCATAAAAATAAATATGACACGCTTATGATATGATTGCTTATCTATTGGCTGTTGTATGTCACAAGTTTTTCCTGTGGTTAAATTCAATGTCACTATTATTAGAATTGATCATGTCATCTGTCAGATTAAAAATCATTGTGGGTTAAACACTGAGTAAATCTGTATTAATCACGTAAATATTATGTAGTAATGACAATAGAGCTAGTAATGTAACTAGTCTGCATTGTCCCACTGCTGGGCAAGGTCCTCTCTCTTACTTGTCCACATAATTCTGCCTTTTGTTAGTGTTGACTAGTACTTTCGGTAAGAGTCAAGCTCTTCCCGCCATCTTCGTCTCGGCCTATTTCATATATTACAGTATTTTTTAATTTAAAGCTACTGTGTAGATGATTTTAGAGCTTCAATGACACCGAACTGAAATACCTTCCTTATTGCAATGAAAGGATAATGAAAAACATATTAATTTGCTGTTAATTTGTTTTTTTTTTTTTTTTGTTAACCGGGAAACAGTTTGCCAAATGCGCTTGTGAAGCTTAATTCACCATATTATTTCCTCGCCGAGATTTGTTTTGCTGACCATAACAATAGTCTATTAGTCAATGCGCGTGTCACGCGGCTGAGCGATAGATGTTCGGACCGTCTGCGTGCCTCGATATGCAGTGTTTCACCGACTCGATCATCGTTAGCAGTTATTCGAGGATATAGAAAATAACTAATATCCATTACGATTGCCATGCATTGTGCTTTGCTTCCGCAAAGAGAAACGGCAACTTGAACAGCATTGATGTAGACTCTCACTTAGTTTGGCTTGCCCTGGTCTTTCGCTCCACGTTTGTCTGATAGTAAACTTGTGAATGTTCATTTTTGGTTGCCCTGAGATTGCTGTTCACAGAATTTCTTGTACTTCGCTACTGGGCTTTTTTATTTCCGAAATGTACTTAACAATGCGATTTATAACCAAAAGCGACAGCTTACAGTGCGGTGTGACGTGCGGCCCAAGCATGGCGGTCAGTCGCAGTTGGTCGCAGACGTCGCCGCAACCACACGCGTGCTGGTCGCCCTAACGTGGCAATTAACGATCGCGCGCATATCTTGTCGCGTTCTCTTAATGACTCAATTCTATTGTTCTCTAAGATACGTCAACATACACAAACAATCATTGTGATAAGTGCTTCTAAAGAAAACTATTGCTATCAAAATAAACAGCAGTTTGGTTGACGCTAAAATAAAAAATGTTGGTCAAGGAGCGTTAAATAAAGTGGAAAACATCGCCGATAAGATAAAGCTATAATACCTCGACAATAAATGTTATCGCGCTTCGCAATAGAGTGCAGTTCGAGAAGAACACAGTGCAAAAGTTGCGTCCTTCCTTTCTATTCAAGCGGCAGAGGCGATGCTGCAATCTAGTCGCCTGCGTACACACAACATTTGTTGACGCATGCTGCACATGTTAGAATTCGAAAACAGCGCGCGCCTCCGTTTGTGTGTTTACTGCGAATAAGTGCAACAATACCTGTCGGGTAATCAGTGACGTTCATCATGGGACAGCGCTCCGAAGTGGCCACACCTGACAATAGTGACGAGGAGAGCGGGGACGCCTTCACTGACGGAGATTTTGGTGATTCCGATGACGAGACGATCGTCGAACGCCATGATGAAGTTAAGCCAGCTCACTTACCGATCAATGAAGCTGTAAAAGATGATATCCAGAAAAGTGCTGCTACTAATGGTCACTCTAATGGGAGTCTAGATGAGCAGCCCAGATTAAATGGCCGTAAAAATAGTGAAGCTCATTCGAGTGATATGGAAAACCAAAGCTTAGTATTATCGGATTTGCGCCGAGATTCACACGGCGATCAGAATCCTTCAATCGTTGGCATTCTCGGCGATCAGCAAAATCATGTACGTATGACAAATATTTATGTGTTGACCTCATAACCTTCTTTGAATTTTGTATTGTGCCATACTATATCCGAAGTCTTTTCCGTTTCCCAAAACGATTTGCAGGTGAGTCACGTCCATCTGCTAGTGGCTTCCCTTCCCTTTACTTACCATATGATTGTGTATATGTAATTGAAGTATGTAATTTAAAGGTTAATTTTTTTAATGGCCCCACATACGCCTAGTTGGGAATTATCTTATCTCACTATACATTTTCGTAACGTTCTGTGGTATTTGAAGGTCGCGGCCTAATATAAAGTTGTCTCAGGTGAATATCGTTTACTTTATTCGCTTCTTTGTCAGTAATGTAATATTCGAGTGTTTTGTGGAGAATACTACGAGTTTCTACACTAAGTGTTACTTGAGGTATAATATTGTCGTGACTGTGTGATTTGTATTGTTACGATACTCTCGTGGTCAGGTTAGAGCTCTGTATTGTATAGTATGTCCGTAATCGCGCCGGTGCTGCGGTGAGATGACCTCGTGCTGCTAGATTGCAACGATATGACGTTTCCGGAGAGCTTGTTAGCACTCGGCTGCAAACTCTTGGTCCTTTATGTAAGTCACCTTTTCACCTCTAAATAAATGAAATAGAATAGCAAAGCAACGAATTTCAATAGAATTTCAATGGTGTATTGTTTCTTATGTCTTCCTTATACTTGCGGTATGTTGTTGTAATACATTATGTTTTATTATAATGGTCAGTACACACGTGACATCAGCTATGAACACTTGTGTGATGGTGTTGTCACGCCGGGTGACCTCATAGTGTAGACATAACCTCACCATGTCACCGCTGCAGCTACTATTCTGTCTGGCCACTCGCATTTTTATCCTTTATGTAAGTAACTAAGCCTTGATTAACTATATTACTGAACGTCGCGAACAAGTTTTCGCGGACGTATTAATTACACAGATCTTGTGACTGTTTGGTCAACCACAGCCGTCATATTTATGTCCTTGTTGTCCTTATTGTCATATAGTTAACTTGTAACGATTTCAATGATAATGAAGGGTGTCTTCAAACATGTTTTTTTTTAATGTTGAATGTTTATCCGTAATGTGGTAAATATTTATCCGCGTAGCTGTTTATTTTGACTAAATGTATTGTGTCATCTCATCGCCTAGTATGAATTTAACAATAGCATTACTGGGATGTTTTCATTCAACACGTGCGGTTGGCTGTAGCAACATGTTGATGAGGTGTGCGTTCGCTCACTGCTCGCTTCCATGTTCCAAGTCCGACGCATCCTTGAGTTAAATGTTTGTATAACAATATAAACAATTAAAGGTAAGCTAAGCAACACGATTTGTCACGCAGTGTTCACCCGTTGTCTTCCCAAGTATGACATTCATTCTTCACAGTCAAATGACTCTGTTTACAATTCCAAAGACATATTCCAAATTGGTAGCATAGCAGACGACACGAATTTCTGTTCACGTATTTGTAAAGATTTCTTTTTGCTAGCATCATAAATTCCTAATATCATAAAAAGAAAAGCTCGTACAAATTATGCAACAGGTGATTAGCATGAATAAGACATTTCATTTAGTTGAGCAATGAAACAATTACCAGAAATGAAAACAGTGTATCAAATGAACCAACAAATCGTCAGACAAATAGCATTTAGCTAGCATTAAGTGATGGTTTTGTAGTTAAAATCAAAAGCGAATTACAACTTAGTAATAGGCTATTAGATACAAATGGAATGAGACCATAATCGCTTTATCTTTCAATTAGTTTGAAGTGCATTAGCAAGAAAAATGTCGATGGATTGGTAAACACCAGTGACAGGACTGGCAACCTGCCGCTACGCCCGCGCTAGAGATTATCGCCCTTTAACTGGAACACCTCCGTTTATCCTTGCTGGTCAATAACTATCATTTCTATTTACAATTAATCAATTGGTTTCTAACGGCACGATACTGGTACATTATTCATTTATAGTCCAAATCGGGGCAGCTACTTTACCGTTTAAATCCTACAAGTCGTCACCTCTTCGAAACGAATACTCCTCATTTGGCGCGATGGCTTCACCAATTCACTCGTCCACGTGTTTACAAGGACCGGTGACTGTGGGGAATGACCGTCGTATCCTTAAAGCATTGTGTTCAAGGATGATGTCACCACCGCCGGCTTCACACATTTTATTTACTTTGTGCCATGTGGTGTGAATCACATTTTTAATGAATATTTTGTATTGTAAATATTTGATGGCAGTCGCTATGACGTAAGCCATAACGAATCTTCTGCAAAACTTCTATAAAGATTTCCAATAGCAGTTTCTTCAGAATGTTTTATCGCATTTTTTCGTTATCACATTTGGGTGAGCTCATTCTGTAATCGATTCGTGCATTAACCGATTGTGATATCTTTTGTTTTTAGGATTTTCGTTCGTCTTGCGTCTTGGATACTTTTGGTATATTAACACTGCCTTGTATGCTTTTGTGTCATTCTTTTCATAGTTTTCGTCTATAAACTACATCTTTTTTGGGAGCAGTTGCTTCGGTTGATTCCGAGTTAAGGTAAAAGTTCTGTTCTCGCGTTGAGTGTATTATGCTTGCCGGTTAGAATTGATGGTCGGAAGACTCAAGATAAGGTTGTAATAATAGTTGACTGCGATGCGAACTAAGGAAGGGCAGGCAGTGTTATCGCATTGTTACGCCACCGCTTCCCGTCACCCGCATTTTACTGTTACGTTAAACTTCATGCCCGTATGCATGAGGTCGACTTTTGGTCGGCATAATTTTCACATTATAACACTAACTATCAGAACATTGTACATTTTTGCAATTTGTACTTGAATAATTCAGTGGCATTCTCATTTTAACTGACACTGCGTAAACAAGGACCAAATCCTTTATGTTTATTTTGTTTTGTACTAACTTTTGCTAGTGGCGCCCGCGTGGATGTCGAAAATTATCTCATGAGAACGTATTGCCTTGATAAAAGCACTGAGGTATTACTAGTAAGTAATATAGTTCAATGGATAAAAGTATAATGTGTTAATATAGGCTATAATCTATCTGTGACCGGGATAAAAATTATCCTAAGTGTTACGTAAATCCAGGTTATAAACTATCTGTGTATCAACTTTCATCTAAATCCGATCAGCCGTTTTTGCGTAATTAAGTAACAAACATCCAAACATACAAATTTTTATATTTATAATATTAGTAAGAGAGTAGGATTTTGAATATGGATTCAGGATAATTATGAATTGAATCTAAACTGACGAATGCAAAATACACAAGGCCCAATAAAAAAACTAGATTCTAGCTGGAGATTACCAATAACAAAAGATCTTTTCATGTGCCTTTACTATGTGATCGCTCATAGTTGCATAAATTCTATCATTATATTAAAAAATCTTTTTATTAATCAGTCTCCAACAATATTTTCAAAAGAAACTATGAATCCTTCTTTTGAATAGGTACATGGGTATTAATATAAACAACTAGGTAATCACCAATGGACGCGTGTCAGAGCAGAGATTCCCCAATCCCGTGATTTGTGAATTACGTGATGTCTGCCTTGGTCTGTGCAGACCAAAGACTATTTATATTCTCTTTGGTGCAGACCTAGAGCGAGGCAAGCCCACGTTCACACTCACGCTGAGCCAAGTCGACCCCATCATTGTCTCACGCCACCAAAACACTCATTTATACGCTCTGTCCATTAAGGTTCCCGCAGACAGGTACAACGCGACAAACGTCGTGTCTCTAATGGAACAATTTCTATGAAAACTTCATGGAAATTCTCTTACCGAAGAATCTTCGCGCCTGTCTGTAGCCTTTATTCACTCTGCCTAAACTATTTACCTAATGGAACTCTTGACGTGACGGAGATTTGAAAGTTTCTGCTGCAATCATTTTAATTGCCATCATTTGGCAATGTTTTAATCCCTAATGTTTGTCGTAATGATGTCAAATGTGCGTAATATTCATTGTTCTAACAGGTTGATCTACGCACTAGTTGAGCGTGTTTTAAAACGAGGTCATACGTAATACGCATCTAATTCAACAGCATTGTACTAAATTGCCTATTATTTACACATGCGATCTCATCGTTTGCAAATTAACTACATAGTGGGCGATTGTTGTTTAACCGAGTTAAATGAAGATCTTATGAAACTGTAGTCTTTATTAAAACGTGATTTCTTGGTACAAATATTTTGGAGATTGCACTATCTACTTGAAAAATCATCCTTCACCAAATCTTCTTTCTTGATTGACAACATGACAAGCTAATCTCCACGTCGGAGTACAATATGACGTTCAACATTTACTTCCTCACCGTGAGGTGTAATTAATGGCTCGCTTCCGACTCTTTCAACACCTTCCTTTCATAGTAATGATGTAAGGTCGTTAGCACATCGTACATCATTCATACTTGTTGGAGTTTGTAGATCCGTTTTAACTTTCAATTATAGAAGAGCTATTTTATGTTATTAAATCTGAAATTGGAACCATGAAAGTTGTAGAGTGTACATGATTATCTGAATCCGGCGAGGGTTATGATTTTGAACATGCGTGTGTTGGTTGTTCATCAGTTCCTTGATAACTTCTTAACTACTTATCATAATTCGAAAAATGAGGTTTCGTTGGAAGTGTCTTGGTTATAGGCTATGTGACATAAAGTGACGAACTAAAAAAGGTATAGCCGGTGGTCGCATTCATTATAATTTTGTAAGTGTTCCTGGTACAGGCATGCGACCACCGACTTTACGCTGACCATTTTTGTATCTATATTTGATTACTGTCTGAAATATTTTCATTTATTTAGTTTCGTGCTTTTTAAAGCGTGATTTTTCAGTAGTCGGGTTTAGTTTTTGAATTTATTTTATGTCTACACCAAGCCATTGGTCCTTCGACAAGCATGGCTTAAAGATGGACGAACCATGTGTGTATAAGTGGTGAGATAGTTTGAGTTATTGATCGAGCCCTCTTGTTATTAGTATTGCGTTTCAGACTAATTGTGCAATAGAAATAACTGACATCATAGGATATTTATAGATTGAACATGTTTTGTTAATTATACGGCAGAACGGAAATTATAAATATCAATAGGTTTTCGTTATAAACAACAATAATACCAAGGATGTGAATGTGAGTGTCTAAATTAAACATTCAGTAATTGTTATGCGGAGTTCTGGACGGACATTTGAGGAGGTGTGGAACAAAAGGTGTCATTTACAGTTATTAACTTTTTGAGTAAATTGAGATAATAAATATTCAAGTTGATCTAAGCAATTTTTATTATTTTTTATTAACTTTTTATACATGTGTCAATTATTGTATACAATTTAATGTATTATAAGGTTATCAAGCTGGTTTTGAAATTTGAAAAAAAATATGAACCATATCAAATGACGCCCTTTGATGCAATAGCTTGTAAATGTCACTATTTGATTCAATAATTTTGTAAAATGTCACCTTTTGAAACTCACTGTCTAAAAAATGTTACCTTATGGAACATTTAGTAAGAAAATAAAAATAGATTTACACAAAATATTTTTATTTCTTATACACGTAATTCTCCACAATAAGTTTCCAACCAATCACAACGATTTTCATTATCTTCATTGTCATTTTCACCGACATTACTTTCATACAAAATAACACAATACCATTTTAATGAAGGTTCATTTTCCAGTCTTCTCCAAACTGCTTTTTAAACTTTCAACATCCTTCTTTTTAGCACCTTTGATAAAATGTCCCAATTCTTTCTCAGTACACTACCGGACATAAATGCTGTTCAATTTTTTGAAGGTTGCGATTTTCCTATACCCTCTTATACAAAATCACACAGCATTGTCCGGTACTGTACACGGTTTGAACCAACTAAAGAGTCTTCAAACGTATTTCTTAAGAATATGTCACTTTTTGAATTCAAGTCACTGTGATTAAATAAAAATGTAACTTTTTGTTCCGGAAGCAGCAGTTCAGATCGATTTTTCTATGAATCTAGTCATTTTTTTTAACAAAATCTTGGGAATTACAGATAGAATTTAACATTTTGAGCCGATTAACAAAAAAAAACCTAATTGAGCAAAATACGTAAATGACACCTTTTGTTCGACACCTCCTCATTTATGTTAGGGAATACTACACAAGCCTAAACGAATTTAGAAATATTAGGTATACAGGCATCCAGTTTACTAAGACAAAACATAATAGAATATCTGCAAAGTGTAGAGCACAAATAAGCCACTTAACACCTTCAACGCAGATTACACTAACCGGTGTGCGTGCTAATTGGAGACGCGTAACTTACGACGATGTCCCGCCCACAACACAGTTTGCGCAAGCGCAGCCTCACTGCTGGCAACGCTTTGAAATATCATATTTAATTAATTAATCGGCCGTTAAGAACTAAGCTTGTGTTTCGTTCCCCTTAATGTTTGCTGCCAACTGATTTGGTTTGAATCATCGATGATCTGAATTTATCTTGTTCAGTGTGCTAGACGAGGCGTGAACATCTGAGCCTGGGTAGCGGCGACCAGCTAATGTTTTATTCAATTTAGTAGTAACGCTCCGTTTTTAAGTAATTCGTTCAGCAGAACAGGTAGTACGGTCGAAGTACAGAACCCTATAAGTCTATCTAATTTTATCTGTGTGTCAACCGAACAAAGACTAATCCCCAATTCCTTGTTGAACCCTCGTATCTAAACTCTCATGCACTGAAAGTTTTTCAAGTAATGTTGTTTACAAATCACCTATAATATCTAATATTTTCGTGGTTTCTTCCAGGCGGAGCAGAGGTTAGCAGCGCGACGAGCAGCGCGGGCTGAAGCGCGAGAAATACGTATGCGTGAGCTGGAGAGGCAGCAGCGCGAACAGGAGGACCATGCCGACAAGGCGTACGATATGTATGCCGGGAAAACACCAGGTATACCTATAGATTCGGCTCTTTCTTATCATTCCTCACACAATGATTTTATCCATAGTACTAGGTCCATCAATCAAACTGGCTGACTATACTAGCAGCAAATTCCACCAAAAAAAAAGCTGATGTTTGACATTCGACTTGACATCAGAATTGACAGTTCCGCATCTTTAAAATAATTTTTGTTTAGTTTTTTTTTCTCTTCCAGTTAGTACTAAATCGTTTAAGAAATAGCATTATAGCATTATTTGATTGGATGAGATATTCTCTACGATGATGTGTTCCTGTTCACAGAGACGGTGGGTCGGCGTGGTGCAACGAGGCTGACAGCGCTCAGCCCAGCCGTGCACTCACCGAGACGAAGCTCTGAAGACTCCGTTGATGATGGCTTCAGCATCAAGGACCTAAGGGTACGTATCATTCGTAGATTAACTCTGAAACGTGTATGGTTTGCTTGTATCTGGTTTGAGATCCGGTGCGGTTTTGCCACCTTTACGAACGTTTTCCGCACTTCTGACATTTCACTTGCAAGGCGAAATTGCCTGCAAACGTGCGCTAATTAAATCAGATTTTTACCGCAAATACGACGAAATGCTGACTGGCTGTTGAGATTCTTGGAGAATCAATGACGAGTCATTTATTATCTACAAGCCGGGATTTCCTATCGGTAAAAATGAGGAACTTCCTTCCAAATTTTTATCCTTTAGCGTACATATTACTTTTCGAAAATAATTCCTTAGTGCCTTCGTTGTATAATTAACTCTTGTGTAGTATTTCATGTTTTCAAACGCAGCGGTTTAGGCTGTGCATTGTCTGACAGTGACTGAATGAATTTGAAGAAGAGATGATAATGAGATTTCATTTGATTGTGAAGATTTTTATGAAGTAGAATTATGACTTTTTAAAATACTGTTTTCACTTTTAAGATTCCTACATAATCAATGAAATAGATAGTCCAATTTAAAATCAATTCGACTAATACAGTTCCTTGTGTTTCCAGCATGAGTTGAAAGAGGTGGAGGAGAAGTTCCGTAAGGCGATGATCCTAAACGCGCAGCTGGACAACGACAAGGCCGCGCTCGGCTACCAGCTGGAGCTGCTCAAGGACAGGATAGAGGAGCTGCACGAGGAGTACGCGCAGCTGCAGGTAACAAACAATGTAGTCATAGGTTATTCCACATAGTTTCAGGCCTAAGAAATAGGGTGAAGATTACCACTTTATTAAAACACAATTTTTTAAAAGACAGTCATACTTTTTTTATTTGTAAAGTAACGCCTGATTCCATAACTTTTCAAAAGACTACTACTGAAAACTCTCTCGCTCGCTCTCTTTTTTAGTCCTTGTCCTAGAAAGCTAAGATAGACATGGAACTATCGTTGTGTAAGAGTAGACTGAAAAAATGCGATCTGATACTAACCCTGTTCTTTAAAATGTTAATATTGTTTTATAACGCCAGAGTATGGTAAATTCACCAATAACACACAACTCTCATTTCCAGCGCGAACATAAAGAAAAATGCTCATCATTCGAGCGTCTAAAGCGGGAGCACGAGTCCGTGTCTCGCGAGCTGAGCGCGGCACGAGACGCGGTGCGAGCACGAGACGCGGCGGCGGCGGGCGCGGGCTTCGCCTTCGTGGACGCGGCGGCCCTGGGTGCGGCCGCGCAGGGCACCGCGGGCGCGCCGGTCGGCGCTGTGCCGGCGCTGGCCTTGGTCACCCATCAGGCGCACCAGCTGCTCAATGATGCCGGGGAGGGCACGCTTGGTATGTATTAATATATTAATGAAAGTTCTTTAACGTGGCTCGTGGTAGAATTAAATTGATAGAAATTGTCGTGTAACGAAATAGCGCTATGCCGCCCTTCATGTGACTTTCAAGAGAGATAGTTTTTATGGGCACTCTTTTTTTTCGTGGTTGGGAAATCACGAAATGACCTTTTCCGCTCTGGGCGGAGTGGGAGGGCGTGTCAGACCTTTACTTACTAAAACCCACCCGTGTTCCTTCAGTTGCCCATATGCCGGGGCCACGGTAACTCTTTCGAACAAATCTCGCGACCCTGGCAGGTTTATCGGCATCCTTGAAAGTGCTGAATCCAATAGTGAGGTTAAAATAAAAATCAAAGATGTTTTTTTTTGTCATGGCTGTCGTTTTCACGGTTTTTGAGGGTGTCATAGCCGATAGCGAGGTCAAAAGCAAACTCCAATATGGCGACAACTTTATCAGAGATTCTAGAAACTTATAATGGGTGAGCGACCCATACACCGTATATTTTTTTTCTCTCTCTCCTAATCCAACGCTAATTTTGCTCAAGGCTAGACCCTACGCACCACTGTAAATAGATAGACAGAACACTATGAATGAAAACCATAAACCATTCTTTAAGTACCTTGAAGAGCGTAGAGATGATAACATGACGTGTGTTACTGAAACATTGTATAAATCGACGACGCATAGCTGATTTTAGTGAACATTAAGTCATTTAACACCAGGTGTATCGGAAGTGGTAGGCAAAGGCTTATACATTTGCATATAATATGCACATTCGATCAGGTATGTGTAACACCTGAAACATGAACACAACGAAACTAAATTTACCTTTCGGGCAGTTATTGCTATACAAATAGTTTACAATATTAACCAAAATTATCCATATTTCCAGACGTCCGGTTGCAAAAGCTGTTAACCTCAAAACAGGCGCTGGAGTCTGAAGTACGCAAGTTGAAACTACAGCTGAATGAAGAACGCGCCGCGAGACAGAACGGAGTCACCAACCATCACGACCAAGAGTACGAGAATGAACGTGAGTATACTGACTGACACTCAAACTTCTGCGTGTCATGAGGGCGATGACCCCGCGATAAATTGGGCTTTTATTTCTATTATTTAGTTGACTTGGGGCACTGAGATGGTCTGTCCCTTATACCCTACTCTGCACTCCCGTGTTCGTTATATTCGTTTATGATACTGTTGCTAAGGCAACCAATGCATTATGTCAATATTTCGACGTTGATGCACAATTATGATAATCGGTTTGAAAATTATTGTTCTATCGTACGTATGAACTATAAATGAGAATTTTAAAAACCACCCACACCTATACCCAAACTTTCAAACGCAAAAAAATACAAGTCAGTCATTAACGTAATAACAGCGGGGCGGACTGCCCAAGGTGCACCTAACAAACAAGTTAGCCAACTGATTTTTAAGCTCTATCAATGTCATTTTAATGAGGGTTTTCTGAAATGAAGTTTACTATACTCCATTTGTTTAGGTAGTTAACTAAATGTAAACAATCTTAACATGTCTTTTATCTAAAAAACTGTCTAAAAATTGAATCTAAAAATGTTTACAATTAGGTATATACTTAAACCGATGTTAGGTAAGTAACTTAATTTAAATAATATTTGTTGGTCTTTTATACGATTTATTTTATATAAAAAGACATATCATGATTGTTTACTTTTAGTTAACTACCTAAACAAATGGAGTTTAGATGGTAGCACTGAAACGTCAGGTCTGGGCATGACAAAAGTGTCAAATCGCCTAAATTCTCCTTAGTCGTGACTGAATGAAAAAGAATTAATGAAATATTTTTATATTCATTGTTGAAAAGAAGGACCTTTTGTCAAAATGGCGCCAATGGAATTTTTTTGAACACCCTCGTTAACAAAAGTCGTCGATGTTTCGCAGTGGAAACGGTCCGCAAGGCGGTGTCGGACGCGAAGGGCCGGGCTGCGCGTGCCGAGGCCGAGGCGGCGCTGCAGGCGGCGCACGTGGCGCGCCTGGAGGCGCAGCTGGCGAGGCTGCGCGCGAGGCAGGACCACCAGGACGAGCACGAGGAGCAGCTCAAGCAGGAGCGGCGCAAGCTGCAGCGGGAGGTAAATATTCTCACACTAAATACATCATTATTACAGCCAAAAGACGACCACAAATTTTCTCCCAAAAATTTGGATTAGAAAAAAAAATTGGGACGTAAAGCGTAAAGACAGACCAAACACGCAATAAAAAGAAAAAGCTGGGGAAAACATGCGTAAAATCCTCGCAAAATGCCCTTGGCTAAACATAGTGCGGTGAGTGCGACCCCATACTAGACAGAGCCCCATCATCATCATCATTTCAGCCTAAAGACGTCCACTGCTAGACATAGGCCTCCCCCAAAAATTGGAGTGGTTTGCAATAATCGTGCAAGCGGGTTGGCGATCGCAGTTTAATGGTAAAATGCATAGAGAACGCTGCTGCCCATTCTCTAGTAAGTCCTTTAGTCGCCTCTTACAATATCCACGTGAAGAAATGTGATGGTGCTATTGTTTACGTCCGGCATCACACGAATCAAATCAAATCAAAATATTTTTATTTCACATAAACCTACATGGGCACTTATGAAACGTAAGAAGCTAGGTGCACGGTTCCAAATAGTTGATTCCTATGTAGAAGAGCCGGCAAGAAACTCCATGGTTACTCTTTTAAAAATAATTGGCTTTTACAATGGTTTTAAATAACAATATTAATAGGTATGGGAGAACAGTGTAGGACTGTCAAAAAAGTACCAAGTACTGAATAAAATGCAAAAGTGCCTACAGTCTACAAGGCCTGCAACGTTCTCACATTCACAAAGTATAAAATAATCTACAAAAAGAATAGTATTTTATTTTTGATACACACGGAATTACAACATCTAACCGGCACCATATATATCTATGCAGGGTAGCCCGCAATTATAAACGTTCTTAATCTAGTCACAGTGTTACTCCGGCGACAATCAAATGTCAAAAATGTATGGAAACTAGATATTTTCGACAGATTGAGACTGACATCACACTGTGAACGTTCATAAAGTTAGTAGAATTGCCCCTCTGTTACGTTACCATGCATTCGATACATGATTATAAACCACCAACTGGGGTTCAGAATGCGTTAAAACTTATAGTCAATTATTTACAACAAAAGAAAAAAAAACTTACGGTTTGACCTTGACCTTAGGTAATTTGCTGTGAAAATATATTTAAAAAAAATCATGACCTACGTAGAACTTCCTCGCTTGTGGGTCTAGGAATCATAATTATTTATTTATTTATTTATTTAAGGATCGCCAACAAATGTTACATTCAAAAAAAAAAAAAAAAAATATGCTGAATTCATGGTTTCATTTTGCGCGTCGATGCCACCCTGTATTCAATTATGCAGCTTTTGGGCTTCTCTGCTGCGTTTTAGAACTCGTCATATCCCGAACACAGGCGTCTGATAATCACTAAAGAGAACTTTATAAACAGGTTACACTCTAGAGCTAGGTTTCAGGAGCAACGCAACAAAATATACATGCAATGATTTGATTTTCAGGAAGTCGTTGACTTCTGGGCCGTAATCAATAATGACGACAGTTAACGGTACAGTCGCGCATACCTTACTCACGGAGTGACCTCCCTACACGCACCCGATACCTGCGTAACGCTCTGCGCCACATAATACTGTCATAATAATATCTACCCCACACTCCTGTGTGCTCGATGTCGATCAAATGCTAAATGTTTACTAAATTATATGTAAATATAACGTTTTACCCCTTCTGCATGTTATATTATGTAAAATAAAACTTTGTTTAAAGCGTTGTAAACTACAACAAATTAAACGCTCTATAACTTGATATTGCTGCTATACCGTTTATATAGATGTCCAGTTTTTTACGAATAAATCTGTACATAACGCTACCAACCTCGTTTGCGCGATTTGTCACCCTAAGTCAACGTACTAAGAGTTATAATTCAATTGCAGGCTCGAGAAGCACTCAATCGGGTTGAAGAGTTGGAGACTGAGAACAGCCATCTCACGAAACGACTCGATAAACTCAAGAACGCGAAGTCTGCACTCCTCAAAGACCTGTGACAGAGATAACGAAGCAACTTATGTAACCATGAAATGATACGACAAGTTACTGCGCAAGCGCAGGGAACGTAGACACAGCGTGTTTGGGAGGTACGAGAGCGACTTATATGTACTGACTGAGATAAGACCGAGAAAAATAATGCATTAACATTCTTGTAAATGTTAGTCACCCTACATTTACAAAATGTTTCATAGGATTTGCAAGCCGGAGTCAGAATACCACCTAATAACATTGAAGCATTCAGTGGATAATAATCTAACATTCTCAACATAATAATTTGATTTTTCTTATTAATTCTTTCTAATAATTTGACATTTTAATATTTTGACCTGTATTATGTTGATCATAAAATAAATGTTATTTGACTTTTATTTGATATTAAAAAGTTAGGACACACGCACTACATTTTCACGCGGACTGGTTTGTAGTCTGGAGATGCCTGGAAAGTGTTGCGTGTAATGAGATTTAAATAATTGTATAGTCGAAGTGGTAAGTACGTGTGACGTGTATGTGTGTGTATGTTATGAGTGAAAGTAGACTAATTCATGAAGTTTTTACATATAACAAAGTATATAAATATCCAATTATTATAAATATTATGAGCCAACTAATACTTGGTGAATTAGTACTATTCTATACAGTGCTGGCATTTCCACTTGGGATGTAGTAAGTCATTCAGATGAAGGCTCGGCGACGCTTTCATCGTTTGTAAGATATTATTGTTCGGTTGGCTCAGACGTGGCGACGCTAGATAAGTTGCGTACTAGATTTATACGTCTATATACGTTTTGGATAGTTATTAGAGAATACGTAGGAAAATGAGTCAGACTGAATGCAATGCTGTCCCGTCTGAGCCAACGGTTTATGGTTACCGACAACATTTTTGCATAATTTAAAAGCTTGGAACACTCTATCAATAAATTATCACAGCCAGTCACACCCAAGCAAAAATGTTGTAGGATAGCCTCTGTACTGCAAAGATTATGGTTGTATTATTTATAACCGTTATATAACTATTGTAAATCGCTTTTATAACTGAAATATTCCCTGTAAAATATGAGAATAATGTGTATAATTAATGTTTTGTTTAATTTTAATAAATAATTATTTATTTTAACTATGTTCGTATTTTCTGTATAGGTATTATATTATATGTAAGAGTTTTATTTAGCTTGCCGAATTCATTCGCTTCGTTACTAATAAATAATAATAAATTGAAGTGACCGATTTGTTACTTGCCATTGGTATCACAAATTCAAATAGTTAAATTTTGACGCAACCTTTATTACTTCACACTTCGTCGTTCGTGCGATTTTTATTATTTATAATGCTTTTATCTGTAATATAATTGCTCAAAATTGTATCCCATGAGTGTGATAGTCTATTGAGAAGGTAAAACGTCCAATAGGATTAGGGACTCGAAGACGGGAGTTTTCGTGGGACTGACCATTGTATTTTTTATATTTCGAGATTTTTTATTCACGATTCTACAAAGTTACCATGCTGTTTAACTGATATCATTGTAAATTATTTTTATCTTGTTATTGTGGCATTCTTTAATTACAATACTGTGAACATTTCGATTAGATCTCTAAACTAGTTGAGTGTAGAAACAGAAAACCTGAAGTAAACGTAGTAGTATCTAACGATGTACAGGAGATTGTCGAACTTGTCGCTTATATATAAATATAGTTGTTAGTGATGCTCACTTTAACGTACAGTGCCATGGCGCACCAAAATGTATTAGTAATACAATAATACGTGTATTGTAGTTACGAGTAGTGATGAATTGGAAATGCGGGTAGCGGTAGAGACGCGCGCTTGTCAGATGTTTATATGTACTGCGCATGCGAGTTACATGTATGTATATCTGTAGATTTTTTATTAAAATGTTACTCTTACGGCGTTAAATTACAAATTTATAGTCAATTTCGTTTTGTTCAAACACGCAGGGCTTTGTGCACGCTGAACGAGGAAAATATTGTACAAATTGGTGTCAATGTAGATTAGTTGACTGTGACCAGATAAGAACCACACACCACCGACTTATCGCTCTGGTTATAGTGAGCCGCCAATTTGTATCGTAACTGATATTAAGCCAGAACTCTGCGTGTTTGTTCGCCAACATTTTCAGTTTTTATTATAGCGTCGCGCATTTCGATATACCTTAGGCCTGTATGTAGACGGTACTGTAGTATGTATAGCTGTCGGCGATGTATTATGAGGGTAGTGTGCCGTCCACATACAGGCTCGAGCGGATGTCTGACGGCCAGACAGTCAGTTTCCTCGGCCTGTGTAGTAAAGATCAATGTCAGTATAATTTGTAAGTAGGAACGTAATTTTTTTAAGTTCGATGTATGTATTTTGGTGCTGCATTACTAATTTATTTGTTTTCAATTTAACTATGAATGACCAACTGTCTTTTTATATGAAGCGAAAACAGACTTAATATTGTATAAATTTGAATATTTTGAATAAATTTCGCTCTGAATGTGTTGTTTATTATTTTCTTCTTATGCCTACTGAAGGTTAGTCGTAGGTATAACACAATATTTTGCAAGAACTAGCTCTTTTATCAAAGGCAAAGATTGATGTCGACACTTCCCTTCCACAGAACATTATACCACAAGCGGTTTCCTTTTGTGTTCTTTCCACACCCACAATATAAGGCGATTAACACACGGCACCGCGCACCGCCGCGGTAGGCGGTAAATCTCATGTCGCATTGCGCTCTATTAAATCCGTTGATGCCTAACACACGTTGATTCGCTTTACAGCGACCGCCCTCCGCGGCGGTGCGCGGTACAGTGTGATAATCGCCTAATAAAACAATTGCAATTTAAATTTAAACTAGGAGGGTAGGAGAAATCCTAAAGTATGATGAGATCATAGGTATGGCGTTGAGTATTAGCACGAAATAGTCTACATAGTTTGAGATAGCCAAAAATGATAATCGGTGGCTCGTATTGTCACAGTGACTCAAATATTAGGGCCGGCGCTCACTGCCGGCATAGCACGGCATGGCACGGCAGATTGTGCTGCGGCATCCCGTGGTATCCCCGCGCACCGACCGGACTGCGCCCCATTAACCGAAATGACAGCTGCACAAGTTACAACCTTATTTCAACTAGCTTAGCAATCATAATTCCTCGACCCAAAGTGTCCCATACGTCTCGCGAGATGCAATGGCGTGCCGCGGCAACCCGTGGAATGAAACGGTATGACTCGTCATGCCGCAGCATCCCGTGGCACGTCGCGGCATCGTGGTATCCAAATAAAGTAACATGAACTCTAAACTCATTGAAATAAGATTCAAAATAACTTGATTAGTAATCAAATCCTTTGCCATGCCATGCCGTGCCGTGCCGGCAGTGAGCGCCAGCCCTTAGTCTTGCGTTACGGGTTTGCAGGTTCGATCCCCTATTTGACCACGTTCGAATTAAATGATCGGAATAGCAATTTACAGAGAGCACGATTAAAGTTGTGAATGTGGCTAAATATGGTTTAATATAACAATATTTCTTGACGAGCTCGTGAAATTTTTTTTTTTAATTTATTCTAAAAAGGGGTTAAATAGGGTTACTGCTGCGCCTGAGGCCCTGCGTTCCATCCCAGGTCGGATAAAGTGTTATTATTGGGTTTTTCTATCTGGAATTTCTCAGTAGCAGCCAGGACCCTGGATCTGTGACCAATTAATGGCATACATAAGACTTAAACATAACTAGCGAAATGGGGGTGTACTATCTATAGGTACACCTTTGCCCAACACTTCGAGAAAACAAGGTGTGATGTTATGTGTTGTGTAATTGTTTTTTGTAAGGCTCCTGAGAAGTTTGCTAAAGGGGAGTGTCTCGGGCACACTCATAATCAATATAGTATATGTATAATCACAAACGAGTGTGATATCAAAATATACCTACTTACGCGGTTACGCCTAACAAACTTGTATCGATCTTCTCTAGAACCCGGTGAAAGGCACACAAAGCTAGTATGTTGTCTATGATCGCGGCTGTAGTGCCACTTATATCGATCGAAATTTGAATTATTTATTATTGCGCTGAACTGAGCGACCCCCAACGCTCGTTTCCCATCGATCGCTGCATAGATACCCACCCAAGGTATTGATCGACCAGGTAAACAAAGGTTTCCTGCTAAAGTAAGATTAAGCTAAAGGCATTATAATATTATATGATACTCGATACAGACATACAAACCACCATACTCAGATTTTTTTTCCAAGGGGATAGAAATAGTTGAATGTTATAATAGTATGGGAGGTACCTACTGTTCGATTTTTTTGGTCAATTATACACCTAATTAATTCATTCCTAGTTACTTGTTTATTATTCAATCATCTTTCGAAAGAGATTCACCGCACCCAAGACGGAATCCAAATTTACAGCATGTCACCTAAGTAAAAAAACTAAAAACCAAAAATAAATTTCATTTTTGTGATCTTCATTCCAAAATAATCAGTTGGAAGTGAGGGGATGAAAATAATTATGTTAGTCGCATAAATGAACATGATCATGCGATGGCACATTAGAGCTTCCTTTCGAAACTATGGGCAGTAGGGCAACGTGGTCACAAGAACAATGACCTCAATTTGGAAGAAAAATAAAAGTAATTCATCAATTTTGTTTACTAAAATGGTTCTACCGATGCGACATAGCATGATTACATATGTCACAATCGAGTTTTATCCAACTATCTCCAAAAAGCGAGAGTATATGTACTATTAATATCCCATGGATATTGACAGTATTCATTGCTATTGATGTAGAGATCAGGAAGTAGGTAAATACATTCGCCTTGTAGTATGGAAAAGGATATATGTACTACCCTTTTCCATACTGCAAGACATAGCTGGCTTCTTCTCATGTAGAGAAAGTGGTTGCTCCGTGCAGGTTGGCAGAGACTAGACTATCGACTAGACGCATTTTATCACAGTTAGGTAACAAAAACCGTGATAAAAAGCGTGACTCAAGCCTATCACAGTGGCCGTGCTCGCCCGGCAGAGATGTTTCGTTGCTAGTTATGCTACGGCTCCTTATATAATCGCGATAACACGAACTACACTTCGCATGCTCTCTTTCGCAGTCCACTTGACTTCTCGTTACAACAGAGAGCGCGCGAACTGTAAATCGCGATATCTCGAAAATGAAACTGTAGCATCAGATATCTTTCAGCAATAGCACCACTTACATATGGTGTAACAGAATAGACGCATGTTCTGATAGTTGTTTCTTCATAATTAACTGAAAAGATTTCAGACATTTAATATAGGTTTTTTTTTTATGATAACTTTTGCAATAACTACCGCCGATTGAGCGAAAGAAAATTCAATCTTCATTTAAGGCCAGACTCAATTTTAAATGCATAAAGTAATGGGTCAACACGATTGTTATATTATGCTTTTAACTCGTACTCTAATTGGGGTGTGTGAGATTTTACGCTAGTTATGTCTTGCGTTGTCCGAGAGAGATAAAGAGCGCGCGAAGTGTAGTTCGCCTTATCGCGACAACATAGCCTTAGCATTAGAACATACATAAGGTCAAATAAGATTAGATGCCGAAACTGGGTTTTTCATTTTGACCTCTTATCGGATCAGCACCCTCACAAACCAAGAAAACGACACCCTTGGCAAAAAAAATGGAAATGTTTGCACGCGCCATCTTGATCACACTATCGGCTTCTACATCCTCGACAACCTAGAAAACGATACCCATAATGAAAAAATTGATGTTAAAAATTCACATGGAGCATCACATAAAGCTTTTTCGTTACATGATAATTTCTACAAGTTTACTCCTACTGCAAGCTGTGTTAAGAACTTCCTTTCAATAGAAAAAAAAATTGATGATTTATTATTGGCGCCAGCGCTTGGTGGTGGTTTTATTACTTAAATATTCAAGCACAAAAAACTTTTTTATCGTATTTACATATCGATGTCATCACTAAGGATGGGCCGAAGGGCTGAATATTCCTTTTGTGTTCGGTATCATGGTTAGATATCAATACTCATCACGTCTGCGGAGTTTCGCTAGCTTATTAAATTTGACCCTGTGATGTGAATGTTATCCTTATCAAGTAGACATTTCCAAACTCGAAAGAAAACAACAACATAACGTTCTATCAAATTTATTACGTCTATGAGAATGGTAGTTCTTAATCATAAAGTAAAACAAAATGATGTTCGTATATTTACAAATCTTGATTCAGTGAAAATAAGGAAGAAAAGAGAAATCTAACAAAACGGTAGAATGAAATGTTTATTACTGTATAAATGTTACTTAATACTTAATTTCATAAGAGTCAAGCCCAAAGAGATGACGAGAATTATCCTAAGTTTAGACAAATCAGTTAAATTGCTTTATCTAATGAATGGTTATTATGTACATAATATATGCCTTTCAATCTGATTACCCAAAAAGATTTTGGATTTAGACCTGTTTTACAGTCAGATAATTGCAAGAGATGGCCTAATTTAAGCAAATGATTAAAACAACAATTTATCATTCTTAGACAAAAATTACATAAATTAAAACAAAAATACAAGCAAGGAAATTGTAGTTTTTTGGAATCATTAACAATAAATAGTTATTCTTTCAGATAATACAATATATCTTTTCCTATCAAGCCCATTTTACCTAGCATCCATCACCATTTACAAACCTATTACAATATAAACATTACAATCAGTTCAGTTCTTATCATTTTTTGTAACCAACAATCTTTCAACTGTCCCTCATGACCTTATTCATAAATAATTCTATAACTAGAAAACTATACAAAAATGATTGCCGCCTGGAAGAAAAGAATGGCAGTGGTGAGACTCCTGAAGTCGTTATAAATTCTGAGCTTTTATTAAGGAGGTACAGACACCAGCACATCAAGCTGCTACCCGAAACTGTAAAATTTTCCCAATCAATTTTGAACCTAATACATTAGCGATAAAGTTGAAAATCTATAAAACAAATTTGACAGATTGTAGTTGCTTTGAGTGCTGGCGTCTGTACATATTTACAATAACTGCAGCTTTGTCATCAAATATGATGGAAGCCAACCAGCCTTTCAAATATATCAAGAGAATATATTTTGGTTGCAGCCCATTTGTTGTGTGAGCAATAAGACTATATGGCGCAGTCTCTTTGGGCTCAATAGCTTCAACTTACACACTACGGTACTATCACTTAGGGTATGGGGTGCTGGCTGGGGGTGAGCCCGCCATGCTCTGGACTATGTTTTTGCTTTTTCCTCTTCTTTTCCTTTTTCCGTTTCTTCCGTTCCTTGTCATCATCGTGCCGTTTCTGCTTTTTGTGTTTCTTCTCATATGTGTCTGGGTTTGAGGAATCTGTTGATGTACAGAAAAATATTGGAGATTAGAACATAAATGTTGAATGTACTGGAGGTCTCGAAAGAGCTGCTTTTTAGAAGAGGTCTAAACAGCATGTGTAACACTCAGTTATGGCGAACAGAGACACTGTAGTCTACTCTTCTTCTTCGTCGTTACACTCTTGACGGAGTGGTCGTGGTCGTCATATCTGGTGTCTGCTAGTGTACTAAGTTGCAGTTTGTTTGAATGCACAAATTCCTGGAACTAACTATAGGAATTGAACAGTTCTTATTGCACTTGATGTACAAGCCTTAGTTCGCAAGCAAAAATTAAAAATCAGGCTTATGGGGTCACAGGCGAGAGCTAGTCTGATATGATGTTGTAGTGGTTTAAAACAATAACTACAATATTAGTATGATAGTGTTTCTAAAATGATATGTAATAGACAACATAATTTATCACATAAATTGAAATTGGTGTGGTTGACATAGCCACAATGCGGTATTAGTAATCATTCTTATTGTACTTAGACTTTAAAATCTAGCAATATTGTTATCAGATTCAGGATATCTACTCATGTCAGATTGCTTATTTGACAAAAAAAAAAAATACTGAAACTCCTAGCAATTATAAATGATTAATTCAATTAAAAGTAATGGGACTAGCTATATTATCACTTTTGTTTGAAATCCACTAGAATAATAATTGCAAAAATATATATATTTTTTTAAAGTTGTAGAAAAACTGTTTCCTCCATAGTTACCAAAATGAAATAGAAATTCGAAAATAGTCACTGTTTATTATTGCATAACATCATCATCTGCCTAGCTATATCTCAACTATGTTGGGGTCAGTTTCCAGTCCAACCACGGTGCAGCTGAATACAAGTATTTTACATGAAACAACTACCTCTCGAACCTCTGCAATCCAGTTACTGGATAAAATAAAACCCCTCATCTTTGCATAGCATCATTTCATAAAAGCAGTGCACCCTGCAGCATGAAACAGTACATTTCCTTATTGGAGGTAAAAAGTGGACTTCCAAGATTGACAGTATAGAGACTTCTTCAGAAAGGTGCGATATGACTTTTGTAGAACAATGTCCATGCAGTTTACACAGAAACTGTTTTATGAGAGTCGTGTTGCACCTCTTTGTGGGAGCCTTTATCAGTCAGTCATAGTCAGAAAGATTGAAGTAACATGTAAGTGCAAAGCTGCTCACCTTGCAGTGGTGTCTCTTGTCCTGGGGGAACTCCATCCTTGTGCTTGTGTTTCTTGTGTTTGGTCTTATGTCGCTTTGGTGGGGTTGCACTTACATAGCGGTACTGTTCAGGTAATGGACCTGGGTGCAGCCGGAACCCAGCCAGCTGGGCACTTGTTAACGGTAACAGTTCTTTACCACCTATTGGCCTCTTGGCTATCACCGATCCTAAAGTACTGTTATCTTCCTGTCCAGGCCCATCAAGAATGCCAGGGAGATTAGGAAGAAAAGAAGATAAGGATTCTTTAAGTTTTTTGCCATTAAATTTACTATAAGAGTGCTCCAGTCCATAATAAGCCATTAAATTAGTTGCTCCTGTCAGTTCACATTCTCCTGTAAATAATATTGTCAAAAATGTTAAAGCTTGTAAATAAATCATTACAACTGTATCTGTAAGTAGTAATCCTGTACCTGGAGGTTCTTTCATCAAATAGAATGGTCCACTATGCACTATAGACGGGTTCTTGCCAAGTGAGATGGTAGTTTTGAGTGTTCCAGAGGAATCCTGACGAGAAACCACTGGTGACCTCGCGCCTCGCGGCGAGGACTTCGGAGAATATGGTTCTACTTTTCTAAACTGATCAGACATCATCTTGCATCTGCATTGTCTACATAACAAACGTAAAGAAAAGAAAATCTCACTAAATAAAACGATAAAAACTTAACACCCTCACTTCGAACGAAGAGCTTCCTTGACAAATTTGCAAAAAAAAATTGTAGTGTAGGATAAGTGCAGTGACTATTTCACTATTTAGTCGATTAGTAGTTTTTGAGTGACCTGGATATGGGAATATCCCAGAAAGTGAAAGTCACTAAAGTCAAAGCTAAACACTGAAATACTTTGAATTAGAGATTTAACATAATTTTAATCGACTTAAATACTGACAACAAAGAATTAGTATTAAAACGAATCACTAGTAAGTGAAAGGTTTTTAGAATTCGGATACACATCGGTGCAAAAGTACAAGACGAATCATACCTTTTTGATAAAATATTAGCAAAGGAGAGAAACTTCACAAATTAATCAAGCATTAATATGTACAAATTGTTGGGTTAAATTTATTTTAGTAATGTATAAGTTAATCTGTCTATGGTTAAAAACCACGTGTTCATGATTAGCGCCATGTTAGGCCATAGAAGTTTAAAAAAATAAAATTTAAGAAGTAAAAATTTAGTTTATGGTTCATGAATTAGCTTCTCGTAATACGCTACAATTTTCGAGAATGTGTTTGGAAATAAACAATATATTGGGATTAATTTAGTTTTGTTTGTGTTCAATAGTGTATTATAAAACCTGAAAAATGTTTGTGAACTGTGATTTGAGTGGTACAAATAAACGGCAACGCTTTTGATATCACGATTCCTCGCTGTGCGGAGTGACGCCATTTTACGGGAATGATCAGCCCGCGGCTGCCTCATACTAAGCCTGATGTAAGGATTGCTCTGTTCAAACGGATGCATAGAAACGAATCTTTATTCTTGCACTCGTGCTGGACGGACGAATTCCGAGGTAAAGATTGTATATTTATATTATTGTTGATACGATGATTATTCGAATCATGTTTCGATTTCCTCTTATTTGAGCGTCTTTTGTTTCCTATTAGTCAAAAGCACGTGTTTGTATTTTTCCAGAAAACTATGGAAGATGGTAATATTGTCAATACGAAAGATGATAAAAACACAACAGTATCATTGACCAACTTGTACGGCGAACGCCCAGTGAAATTAACCACTAATGGGCACGAATTCGCTGGCGAGCCGTCTAGTCCGCCCGACGAGACATACGAGCTGTGTCGACAGCCCGCCGACACATCGACCGACGACAAGTTCAAACAACGCATCAACCCTCTTAGAATACATCTTGGTAAAAGGCCTTTTGTAGATAACTCTCTTCAATACTATAGCACAAGCAAGAAAAGAAAGCCTTCAGCTAATAAAAGTTTTGATAACAGTATCCCTGCCAACTCAGTGCCCAGAGTGCCCAAACTTATCCCTAAGCACCTAGACCGTAGTCAATTTCACAATGTTTCATCACAAGCAGAGAGTGATGCCATCAGTGAACGAGATAAACCAGTGCCTCGGCTTGTGCCTAAAAGCCAACTGTTACAGTTCAAAAAAGGTAAGGCAGAAAAAGGAGCCCAGTTGAAAGAATATGCACAGAGCTTGGGTCTACAACCTATGGTGAAGTTTAAGTGTCGGAAGTGTTGTTCTATGTCATTTAAAACCTTAGCCATGTTGAAAGAACATCAATTGGTATGTCGAGCACAAGCAAAAGAGCCCGCACTGAGCCCTGAGGCAGCACCATGTCCAGAACCCAATACCAGTGGACCATCGAGAGTGACTAGGAAGGTGTACTTGTGTTCAGCTTGTGGAACTTATTATGAGAACTGGAATCTTTTTCTTCACATGAGAGAAGTGCACAATAGACATATTTGCCTATTTTGTTTGGGTATGTTTTCAAAAGCAGAGAAGCTGTCATCTCACCTAACAAATAAACACAATGTTAAAGAGTTCAGTTATGAAAGTAAAGAAGAGTTCTTCAATGTTTACAGTGGTACTTTATACTTGATGTGTTGTGCATGTGATGAAATATGCAGTGAACAAGATGATTTTTTCAACCACGATTGTAATAATGTTAAGCCGAAACCTGTGCCTGTTCTTATTAGCAAAAATGCAGTAAAAGCAAATATCATAAAGAATGCTAAAACTTTGAATGAAGTATCAAGTAATGGACCCTCAAGTATAGCAAAAGATTTAATAAAACCTACTTGTGATAAAAAAGATATTGATAGTAAACTGGAGACTGTCACATCTCAAACACATAAACCTGCAGCTATAATTCCAGAAGCAAATGCTAGTGAGCCAGCTATCAGTGATACAAGCATCAGCTCTGACAGTTCAGCTATAACAACTAGTAAAGACAACACAGCTGATTCAGGAATGGAACTTGAGAGCTCTGACACAAAGCCTGTACTGACTCCGGTGCACCAAAATACATTTAGCCCGGACAGAACTACACACATGTTTCCCAATGGTGATGAGAGCTTTGAACATACAGATGAAAGTGACTCACCTGTTTCTGATGAAATTAATGAACCAATTAGAGAGGCTTCACCTATCAAAAAAGAAGAGGCAGTTGGTGTTCCTTTAGAAAAAGAAAAAGAATGTGGTATAAAGTTAAAATTAAGTTTAAATAATGCAAATTCACCTGTTATTATAAATTCCACTGTAGATCCCACCATTGGTAAACAAAAAGTACACAAACCTCCAACACGAGTGAGAAGACCACCAAAAAGATATGAGAAAGATGCACGTGCTGAGTTAATCGGAACTCCTAAAACTCCCTCAATAAGAATGACAATATGTGATAGAGCTGATAGTCCTTTTGTTAAGACAACTATATTCGAAAATAATAAAGAGACTACACTGAAAACACTTTTGAATAACAACTTTGAAACTGCATCTAAAACACCTGAAATTAAGTCAGAGAACACAGTTAAAACTACAATTTATGATAACAAATTGGAAGAAATCAATACAATGAACAGGGTACCCAAGTTAACTGTGCGAGTTCCCAAAGAACTTTTGGATAAAGATTCATCTAGTGATTATTCTTCTGACAGTGATGTTAGTGATAAGCTGACAGTGGATGAAAATAACACTGTTAAAGAAGAAGAACAAGATAAAACTATAGATCAGTCACTCATTGAGCATCCACCTATTGAACCCTTAACACCACCTGCTGAACTACCTACTGTGAAAGTTGAAGAACCTATACCAGCAGAGGAAGACATTCAAGTAGAAGACGAGAGTGAAGACATTAAACAGGAGCCTAAGCTAGAGCCAACAGAAATGGAACCAGAGCCACCTACAGAGCCTATAGTTGAGGAACCAACAATTCCTGTAACTCAACTATCTCTAGACAAACCTCTAGATAGATATCCTCTTAAAGATTTACTGAAAGTCTTCTTATCATCTACTGTTCACAGTTGCATATATTGCAATCATGTACGTAAGATCGCAGTTAATTGTGAGCAGCTTGCTTTACACATGGTAGCACAACACCGCTTTGCAGCAACTGTTGACAGCATTACTGCAGAGGAGCTGATGCCTGAGACTATAACAGCTAAATTGAAGACAGGTGCTCCAGAACTAAATTTGGTCTACATAAACTTGGACTCCTATGACAGTGTAGAAAAGTGTGATGAAGTGCAGTATGACTATATGTTTGAATGTTTTCAGTGTTATTTCAAAACTGCTATCCATAAAGATCTCTATTTACATAATCGTAAAATGCATCAAAAAACTATCTTACTGTGTGTTATGTGTAAATCTAATTTTTATAGTTATAGTGAATTAATATGTCATTTGTGCCCTGGAACATATGATTCTGAGTATGAAATTAAGTTTAGATGCTGTTTGTGCAATGTAGATGCTATCCCATCACCGTTCAGATTGATGGTACACCTGCGCAAGAGTCATAATACCTGTGATGTCTGTTTGGAACTGTGTCACAATCAAGCTCGCTTGTCCAACCATGTTTGGAAACATAAACTGCACCACTTGTGCTACCGATGTGGCATTGCATATAGAAATAAGCCAGATATAACTAATCACTTGTTTTGGAAACATGGCACTGAAAGTGTGATGTGTAAAAAATGTTTACAGAAAAAATGGCCCCATGTTTATCACTTCTGTACACCTCCTGCAATATTTGTTTGTGAAGAATGTAGTTTGCAATTTACAAAAGCAGTATACTTAAAAGTCCATAAAAGATTTCACACCAATGACTATCCCCATGTCTGTACAGAAGAAGCATGTACTGAAAAGTTTGTTTCTAAGAAACTCCTTAACAAACATATAGAAGAACATAGAAAGAAGTTAATAATTGAAGATTTGAGTGAAGTGAAACCCTGTGTGCCAACTGAAGTTTTACCAGAAACATGTAAAGAACCTGTCCCTGTAATTGATTTGGTAGACATTAAAATAAAAGAGGAAGCTGGTACTTCTGAGCCGAAAGTCGAATCTGGAACTGAGCAGCTAACCAAAAAAGAAAAGAAAAAAAAATTAAAAGAAAAGGATGCCCTTTTGCTTGATGTGAATTTGCCGGCACTAAATCTTTCAGAAAGTGATAGCAGTGACGAATCGGATAGTGGTATACCACCGACAGTTAAGGTTGAGAAACAAGAAGAAAAGGCAAAGGAGGAAGATGCTCCTAAAGTAGAATCAGTGGAAACAAATCATGTGGATAGTGAAGTGACTCCAAAGACTGAGGAGAAAATAGAGCCACTTGACGATAAACCGAACGAGCAGCAGGTTCTAGACATATGGGATAACTTTAAAAAATATCAGGCAAAAGTTGAAAAGACAAAGGAAAAAACGCCTCCTTTAGTACCTATCAGAAAACATGTCTGTGAATCTGATCACGATTATTGTTTGGTACCTACTGATATGAATGGAGATGACGATTTGTTCAATAGTAGTGATACTAAAAAGAAATATAAGAAATCTCCTAAGAAACAACGTGGTGCTGGTGACTTGTCATCAACTAGTAGCAGCAGCAGTGATTCTGATTCAAGCTGCTCCTGTGGCTCCAACTGTAGTTGTTCATCTAGTAGCGGCTCTTCATCATCGAGCTCTTCCGACTCTGATTCGTCGGATGATTCAGGAAATGAGAAGGAGAAAGAGAAGAAGAAGCCCAAGCGCGTCAAAAAGATGTTACCCAATAGGAGATACAGCACTGGCTCTAATGTAGATGTGATGGGCATGTCCGAGACTCCAATATTAATTCCTGAAAAAACTGAGCCTCCTATAGCCGAAACAGATCTCGAAACTGATGAAAGTGAAACAGATGAAGAGTTTTATGATGAGAATCCGCAACGAATAGCCGACAAGTTACACGAAGAAAAACGTAACCAACTGATGAATCTATCTTCGGTAGCTCCCTCAGACGCCGGATCTATTTCTGGTGAGTTAAGTCGACCTACTACACCCGTCAAAGAAGAAGTGAAAGAAGAAAAAGAGCTTAAAGAAGAGCCTGAAATAAAAGTAAGATCAACTAAAAAGAAGAGCAAAAAGAAAAAGAAATCTAAGAATTCCAAAAAGCATGGACCCATAAAAATCAACATTCCTAAAGATGTAATATCGAAATCTGAAGTTGAGGCAACACCGCCTTTAATTCCTAATAAGATAACAATATCGTTACAATCTAACACAGTACAAATCCCTGAGGCACCAAAACCAAGTCCAATCATGACAGAAATGAGCTCGTCAGCAATGGCGGCTGAAAAAAAACGAGCATCAAAAAGAAGAAGAGTTCCTAACAAATTTTATGGATACTCTAGTGATGAGGAAGCACCGCAACAGACTCCAGTAACACTTACAGCATTAAAACCGCAACAACCCCCGAAACTGGAGTGGAGAAAGGAAGATTTGCCATCTCCAGTGACGCACAAGGTCAAGAAGGAAGTACCGTCAACTGTGATTTCTAGCAGATTGTATAATTATACAGACCCTATTAGGTTGACTGCCCCCATACCAGACCCCGAGCCGCCGCGTATCTTAATGAATTCTGAATCTATGGAGTCGAGTGACTCTGATTCGAGCGACGAAGGAAACTTAGAAATATATCAGCCTGGTGGTCAGAGCTCCGTCCCGCCGCCTCCAACTTATTTGAATTCGGGCACCTCCAGCTTGCCGTACGCGTTCCAGCGACCCGCGGTGCGGGAGGCGCGCGAAGGCGAGAGCGTGTACTGCTACTGTCGATGTCCGTACGACGAAGTGTCGGAGATGATCGCTTGCGACGCCGAAGGTTGTCCCATCGAATGGTTCCATTTCGAATGTGTCGGTATCATGGTACCGCCTAAAGGCAAATGGTACTGTCCCGAATGTAGGAAAAATCAAAGTTTCTCAGGTTACAGATAATTCTAATTAAATTTAAGTGTATATAACATTGCTGTATTGTTATTATATCTGTATATAACTTATTGACGATTGTAGATAATTTAGGCTTTACCTGTATATCTTTGTAGGTAGTTTCTGTAAGTTTTAGGTTATTAGGTCTGAAAAAAATGTATCATTGTTATAAAAAGTACATGTTATGCTTGATACCGGCTGTGCGGCCACATCTGTAACCTGGCAAATTGTTAATGACATTAACTTACTGCAGCAAGCGGAAATATAAATCCGATTTTTGATACCAATTTACGCAGTTTCATTTATCAACGTATACCTGAACTATTAGGTTAGAAAAGTGGCTTGTCATGGTCTGGCGTAGGTTTAGCTATAGGCGAAGCGAAGCAGGTTCATTTTTTATGACTTCTCCGCTCAACATTTATATGAGTCAGCGCACACACAGCAGCATAATGCGTGAGAAAATATTTACAACGATACATTCAATCACAACTTAATTGGAGTTGGAAACAGCATATTGTTCGCGTACGGTATGAGAAGGTACACACGGCTACATTATCAAGCTATACATTTCCAGTTTTAGCTGATCTCGCATTGTAAACATTTTTACAATGAGAAGTCGGCTTATTAATACTTTATGCTGGAAATGTAAAGCTTGATTTGTCGCTGTGGGTACATATACTTTATGCTGGAAATGTAAAGCTTGATTTGTCGCTGTGGGTACATTTGGGACTAAGTGCTATTCAAAGGGTGTTGATTCTGAGTGGGGAATAAAACGGGCCTCGGCAAAGTATCAATTATACTACAGTTCGTTCACAGTTAGTGTTGGGATTTCATCCGGATAAATACTCAAAATGGATAAATACTCGATAAATATCCGTTTTTACTGAGTATTTATTCAAAACAGTGGATAAATACTATTTCAAGTTTCATTAACGAAAATTTTGTCATTTTACAAAGAAAAAGATTGAAATTAATTAAAATAAGGTTGTGTACCGCACTTTAACAGTTAAAAAGTCTATATCTATACTAATATACTAATAATATTATAAAGCTAAAGAGTTTGTTTGATTGATTGAACGCGCTAATCTCAGGAACTACTGATCCGAATTGAAAAATTCTCTTTGTGTTGGGTAGCCTATTTATCGAGGAAGGCTATAGGCTATGTAACATCACGCTACAACATAGAGGAGCGGAGCAGTAATGAAAAATGTTGCAAAAACGGGGAAAATCGCACGGGTATGCGATTCAACGCGACGGGAAGGGTCGGGGAAACAAGAAATTTAATTTCCAATAATTTCGCTCTATCATGAATAGAATTCGTTAGAAAATAATCATTTCAATCATTCAAAATAAACCAGTTATATTTAATAAATGCAAGTTTTGCCGCTTTTTCGGTCGTCACATTTTTTTTTTCTGTGAATATTTATGTGTGGTCTAAAAAGCCTTTCTGTTGCGACAGAAGTATACGGCGTTGAAAGAATACTCACTGCTAGTTTAGTTAACTTTGTCAAAAAACATAGCTCTTTCCATCAGGATTTTTTTTTGGGTGAGAATCTTCAAATGACGTCTCCCGCTCTGGGTGGAGGAGAAGGGCGAATAAGACTTTTACTGACTGAAACCCACCCGTGTTCCTTCAGTTGCCTATGCCAGGGCCACGGTAACTTTCGAACCAATCCGCGACCCTGACAGGCATCGGTCCAAGCGGACCCCATCAAAAATGTTGACATCTCTTTGAGGCGCGCGCGGAACACAACGCGTCGTCGACTCAAGCCTGGTCCTTACCGGGCGGTGAGCTACCCATTGTCGCTACCCGCAAGCCCGTGCCTACGGTGGACGGGAGTCCGTAATTGACTCCTGACGCCCGGGGAGTCTCTTGCGGTGGCTAGGGGCATGGGAGTGCAGAGATTGCCTCGCGCTCGGCTAAGGGGCTTATTTCGTTAGTGTTCTTCCAAATAAAAGGTTTTCACCAACAACCTTTCCTGGCCTTATGCAGCGAATGTTGTTGTTGTATGTACTTCCACATTCAACAAACCATTTCGACATTCTGTTTATAAAATCTTTGGCATCCAGTTCTTTGTCTTGATTTAACTCGATCGTGTTTGGGTGAAGCAGATCATCATCATTATCATCGTTCTTCTGCCCTTATCCCAATTTATTTGGGGTCGGCGCAACTTGTCTTTTTCTTCCACACTTCGCTATTATTCGCCATCTTCACACCCTTTCTATCCATATTATTCACACAGTTCAGCCATCCGTTCTTTGGTCTCTCCCTACTCTTTTATGCATCGACATTCATACTCAAAACTTTCCTCACGACATTTACCTCATTCCTTCGAACCACGTGCCAAGCAGCAAGCTTTTGAGTCAAGCAGATAGGCGGAAAAATTTAAAGGCAATCGTTACCCTTTTTGCAACTGCTGAGAGAATTTGGTTCTTGGTTTTATTATCAAGAAACTTAATTAGACAAAATAAACCTCATTTTAAATTTCTTATCCAAGAACATGATATACGCTAGGTAGGCGCTTGTTGGGCTCTATTTGAAAGAGAGAAGCATTGATCTATGCAATCCCACAAAAAGAAAAGCTGCTTGTGTCATTTGAAATGACAGTATCTTCTATTGTTTTTAACAATAGAAGATTTTGTATTTATCAGGTGCCCCATCTTGTGCATCATGGCAGCTTTAACTTCGCTACCGATTTCCTTTGTTTCACAATACCTGCATTAATACCAGTTCTTTTGATTTTTTTAAAGATTTTATTATATCTGCATAGTTTATAAAATTGTTGAAATCTTCATATTTCAGACCCTTGAGTCAGCAAATTAATAGTGCGTGCTTCGCAGTTTAAAGGGTAAACATCTTTTACTGATTGCGTTTCTAACGTGGTCACTAACAACACCAAACTTTTCTTCGCCTTGTTTATAATGTCTTTTAGAACTTCTTCACGGAGAAATTCACCTGTGTGGCGATTCTGTACACTCTCATTAAAGAAAGGTTCTAAAAAAATATCTACGAGCATGTTCTATTAGAGACAGAGGGACTCTTGACACAATTATAGCCCTAGCAATTGATGACCGAACTAAATAATGTCAAAAGATAGTATTTCGGAAAGTTTAAATAACAGTACAAGTAATAAACATTATAAAAGAATCATCAAATGCACAAAAAATATATTTATCCAGCATTTTGGATAAATACTCGATAAAAATGAGTAAAACCTGAGTATTTATCCATTTCGGAAAAATACTCGAGTATTTATCCTCCGAGTATTTATCCACTGCCCATCTCTATTCACAGTTCAAATTACAGCCACAACGTTTTTTTTTCTCGCTTTTGGCAATTGAGCCGATGTCGACTATTCTGCCAGTGACACGTTTAGACGGTAGCGAAACGGCGAGCCGTCGACTTTGCACTTTGTGGTAGGTTTACAGCTTCTGTTACAAAATTTTAACATTTTTTTTAAACGACAATAATCTAAAATTTTCATTTATGTCAGATACGTAAAATGTCAGACACGGATATTGTCAGAAATCGCAGAATGCCAAATACGCAAAAAGCCAGAAATTCAAAATGCCAGATACGCAAAATGTCAGGAACGCAGAATGCCAGATACGCAAAATGTCAGGAACGCAGAATGCCAGATACGCAAAATGTCAGGAACGCAGAATGCCAGATATGTAGAATGTCAGATACGCAAAAAGTCAGAAATGGATCCGATAATTACTTTTAATTATTTTTTTTAGGTATGCGTGAAGTACGTTTGAATACCAATTGAACGTTGGCCAATGGAGTGAAGTGAAATTGAGGGGTGGCACGATTGGCTCAACGTAAAAATACCTAAACGCCCAAATTTTTGTCTTTTTGTACATGCAATTTTGAAAGAGGCCAAACGTGTCGACTTTAAAATAAAAAATTCTTTGTTTTTATCACGACGAAAGAACCGCCGAATTTCCGATATCGGATGTATAAGAAATATCTAGCGAAACTTGAAATTGGAGAAGTTTCACCTGAACAATTTGTGCAAGAAATGATTTATTGCCATTTACTCTATTGATATTAACGCTATTTTTTTTCTATTTTTTTTAAAATAAGTAATTAGAAATACTTTCTAAAAAAATTTTCTAACAATGATTCACAACTCTGTAGTGTCTTAATGACATTACCACAATAAGTAAGTTTTGCTGTTTTTATTTGTTAAAATTAATAATTTTATTGTTTACCAATTATCATGTGGTTTTTTTATTATAAGCGGATGATCAAACTGTCGAAATCAGAGATTGTTTTTTATTGACATCCTCTTAAATGTCGTTCATGGTTTCATGTAATTATGGCACTATGCGTATTTGACATTTTAAGTATCTGTTATTCAGCGTTTATGGCATTTTACGTAATTGTCATTATGAGTTTCTGACAATTTGCGAATTTGACATTTTGCGATGAAGTCTGTCGATCTGACAATATGCGTGTCTGACATTTTTCGTATCTGACATAGGGCGTATAAATCAAAATTTTAAATGCGACTCAGCAACAACGTTATTGTAACGAAAATAAAAATCACCGACATTGACAGACGATCGAGGTGATTTTTATTTTTGGCAGCAACCCAATAGAGGTCATTATAAGTTTGACAGTCACGCAAAATCAGAGATAAAATACACTAGGCTTTAGTTCGTTACTAAGATTTTTTTTTATTAAAACGTTGGTACTAAAGGCCCTTAGTAACGACGCTTTAGTAAAATTTTATTTCCATGGAGAGTGAGTGTCAGTCTAACGGAATACCTACATCAAAATTATATTCTGACGGTGGAACTCACACTAATTTGATATTAACTATAGCAAGCATCCCGGAAAGGTAGCCTGATGTGCCTAGTATACCTACCCGTTTTCGCCTGGTTATAACTTCATTAGTAGGCAGTGTTTGTTCGATAATACTTTACGTACCTACGTAAATTGAAAAACAGAATTTATTTAAATCATATAGCTTGAAGACTTACAGTTCGCCAGTTGCGATTTAAAATTCGTTTAGGTGCGGACCGAGGTATGTGTGGCGAGTATTTATGTCCGGCGGTTCCTCGAGCGGTTGCCTATAAATCAGATCAGCATAGTTTTTAACAACCATTCGATACGCTTCCCTGCCGAATCGAACACCAATCAATGTTATCCAAGGAGTCCTCTAAACGCTGCTCTTCACAAGTCCGAAACCCATTTTTATACGTTTAAACCAAGTAGTTAGATAACCGCTTTTCTAACAACGGCTATTTGCGATTGGAGACTTTACAAATCAGGTAAGTAACTGAAAATTAGTGATTTTCGACTCGGAAAGTCGGATCCCTGACCCTGTCGAGTGTTCGCCTATACTAGACGCATCTTGAGTCGTTTTTGAGGTTTTTCTAATTAGAAAGAGAAGGTGGTCTCGGATTTTTTCCAATATGTTACAAATCTATGGTTAAATCAATGTCATGTCACACAGACAGCCTCAGGTAAAATGCCAGTGTTGTATCTCTTGTAAAATAAATTTTCAGCTGCACAGAAACCCACTAAAAGTAGCAATAAAAATGGATCTATCTAGTCTCTGTCCTCATAAGGCGCAGTGCAACAAGTTTGGTAAGATTTACATTGTATTTAGCTTGAGTCTAATAATCAACAGACACAAGAAAGTTGTTTAATAGGACATAATCCATTAAATTCTGTAAACAAGTGTATTAAAATGCTGTTAGCCGTATTTATTAAGTAGGTAACCAAATTAACTATTTCGTTTATGTTTACTGAAACACGCTAGTACCTACCTAGTACATTATCCATGCGGGTACTTGCTGAAGGACGCTGTCCAACTTAGTCATTAATACCTTCCTAGATCTCCATGCTGCGAACTCAAGATTACGTAGCTCGTAGTAGTCAATTATTCATGCTAAAGAAATCGCACCATCATAACATAACTAATCAACCAATGTCTACACGCAAAACTGACTAGTCATCATAGGGTACCTACCTACAGTACCTACAAGTTTTGTTATGAACATTAATGAGTGAACATTCATAACTTGTTCGCTTCATTTAACAATCATCATCAAATTTTATGAAACACGTTAACAGTTTGTTGTAAATGGGTCGCTTATCAAAGAGCATTGGTTTATGTTCTACCTATTTGATATTATCGTAGGATTTGGTGTAATACAATATTTCCTCATTTGAAACTCCCATTGGTTTTGTATCTACGAGTATATGTGATCGGGCGGAAGCTGGTCAGGTTTTTGTTGTAGTTTTGCACATTATTGGATGATTACCAATCTGTCTAAAATGGGGCAATTATATTTGGGAGACGTTACCTTACCAAACCACAGGCTTGGAAGAGAGTTGTGGTGGTAGGTACTCTTCTTTAAGAAGGGCGACAATGCCCTCCTTGAGAATTTAAGACCCATTTCACTTCTGAGCCTGTTTTCAAGAGTCATTGCGAAACAGCTCGCGATAAGATTTGACGACCTCCATTCCGGCCTCCCGAACAAGCCGATTTATCACCGTAGACCATATTCATAACTGTTGAGTACCAACGAGAAAGCCTTCCATTCAATCGAGACTTATGCTGCACTGTAGTCTCTCCAACGGTGTCAGATTGACTAATGGTACGTCGTGGTGCTGAAGTGTTTGTATGAAATCTCATCTATGTCACTCATTACTCCAGAACTGGAACTGGAAATCCATCCTTCTGCAACAAGAGGTAAGACAGGGAGGCGTAATAACTCCGAAACTGTTTACCCCCGCACTGGAGGATGTCTTGCGAGGTTCTAGACGAGTGGGGTTGGCATTAAAACCAATGGCGAGTAGGTCCATCAGTCACCTTCGGTTTGCTGACAAGATAACAGTCATGGTTACGATTATGGAGGACCTGGGTAGAATGCTCGATGACCTCAAAGGAGCTTCCGTAACAATGGATCTTAAAATTAACATGGACAAAACGAACGTCTAATGGCCATGTCACCCATGAAGTTGAATGAATAAAAATTGAATGTTTATCTTCATGAAGATCGGAAACTCTACAGTCAATGAACGATTATATTTACCCAAGACAAACGTTCCAGTTGGGTATTTAGGTCAAACTTTGAAAAAGACTTCAAACGTCGAATCCGACTTAGCTGGACAGCGTTTATAATAGGAAGGAGGCTACGCAATATCTTCTCGTCCCACATACCGCAGGTTCTCAAGACGAAAGGCTTTGACCATCTGTGTGTATACGTACGGTGTGTGTTGCCAGTTATGATTGAGCTATGGTACTGAAACTTGCCTGCTCAATGGGCCTCATAAAAAAGCTGAAAGTAATAAATAAATACTTAAATAAATATCTTGGGACAACCAACATACCATTATCTGTTCCCAAACCAGGCAGAGCCTGTACTATGGTAACCAGACAACTGATAAATATACTATATTTCTAAAAACATACATATTATAGATAAATTACACCCAGACACAGAACAAATAATCGTGCTCATCACAAAGATTTGTCCTGGGTGGGAATCGAACCCACGACCTCAGTCTTAGCAGTCAGGGTCACTAACCACTAGACTAACAGGCCAGTCAAAGTCACCCAAAGGGCAATGGAAAGAGCTATCCTTGTAGTTTCCCTACGCGATCGAATGAGAAATGAAGAAGTCCGTAAGAGAACCAAGGTAACCGACATAGCCCGAAAAATGGCCAGACTTAAGTGGCAGCAGGGCTATTGCTCGCGTAACCAATGGCCGATGGGGCCGAATGATTCTGGAGTGGCGACCGCGTACCGGAAAATGTAGTGTGTAGGAAGGCTTCCCATAAGGTGGTTCCATGACCTGGTGAAGGCCGCAGGGGTCCGCTTGAAGCAAAAAGCACAGATCCGATCGAAATGGGGTTATCAAATTTGGGGAAGCCTATGCCCATTAGTCGACGTTTTTCATGCTGAGCTCACCTTTGAGACCATATACGAAGTAGAAAAGCCCACAGCCCTGTGTTACTGGGCCATTACTCTATGTACACTACTATACACCGTGACATTTTAATCGTCTTATAACGGCAGCCCACCTCATGCAACCAATGACTACTACACATCCATAAGAAAAACATTTGAATAACTGAAAAATAAAAATAATATTCATTATGATGAAGCAGGACGTAGTTTTAAACCAAAGACTATTCTCTTTGTTTTAAACTGATATTTTGTCTCATGCAACATGGAGATGGAATGATCTAGTCGACTCGTGCTCTGAGTAGGTATGTTCTCTATCGTTTGATACGTACACATTATAATCAGGATGTTTCATAATTCTTGTGCATTATTTATTTTTCTTCGTACCTATCTTAATTAATGGTAACAATTTTTTTTAGTCACGCCTAGAGGTATATTATGTCGGATACATTGAGTGGACAACCTTTGTAAGACGACTAAAATGTCACGGTGTATACTCTATATACACCCACTTCTTTTGCAGAGCAGGGAAAGTTGGCTGTACTAACGTAGAGGTTAACTATTTTATAATTATAATTTTTTTGGCTATAATCTACTAATTACTACATGCTTTGAAAAGTGACCTGAAATTATCCCCTGTTTTCCTGGTTTTTATGTGGGATCACCTTCGGGATATACCCTTTCCAATACAAAAAAGAATTATCAAAATCAGACCACTGTAGAAAGTTATAAGTGGTCATACATTAAAATAATATACGCGTCGACTTGAGAACCACGTCCGTTTTTTTCGTCGGTTAAAGAGGTTGGCACCTCTATTTTTGCCAATCTGTTAATAAACTTTTTGTCAAATGTTGACCTTCAGTGAAATATTGAGTGCTGTCTACTTCCTCGGACTATTGTCCAGCCTATCCCCACCTCTGTAAACCCACAGAACTTCAGACCATTTACCCTAAATCTTTTATTTTCAACTGATAGTATGGCCCACCAAACCGATAAAATAATAATTTTATCGGTTTGGTGGGCAATAATGGTAGTGGTTAATAAACGCAATGATTTATGTTACTGTGATCATAATGTGCGTACCATTTATAGAAATTCTACAAAGAGTCTTCAATTCAAATCAATTTACATAATTATACTTCGTTGAACGTCTGTGAGTCGAGTCGTGGCGCGGGAGCGTGTCATCGCACTCGTGTAGAGAACGTACCTCTATAGTAAGTTACAACCATAGAAGGTTATAGGTACATATTGTAGGAAGAATTGATCGACCGTTTTATAAATAACCGTTTTATCTTAACCTACTTAGGCGCCATCCATAAATTACGTCACACTAATTTCATGATTTTTGGCCCCCTCCCCCGTCCTTGTCACAGCTGGTCACATTTGTGAGACCCCCCCTCCCTAGTGTGACGTCACATACTTTATAATTTTACATTTAGAAATAATTATTGAATTAAAACAGCAATTCTAAAATTTAAATGATATTTTAAATATAAAATTAACATCAAATCAAACACTGCAAGAAATTAACAAAATAGAAAACAAGTACCTAATTATATTAATTAAAGATCAAACTTAATCATCTTGTGTCCATATAGGCATATGCATGGCATAGCAGCCACTTCGTTCTCGTTTGGGTTGTTAATGTCAGGAATACTCGCTGTGTCCACATCTTTCTCATCAAACCATACAGTATCATCGTCATTATCCAAACAAAGAATTTTTCTGGCACGTCTAGCAGAAATTCTTTGAGGACGAATCTTCACGATGGGCAAAACTTCTTGTTGTTTCTTATGTATTTGATTGAGTTGATTAGTGGGCTTGTATGATGCAAAATAAAGACCACAAATGCCACATGATCGCTTAAACAAGTATGCTTCGATATTGGGGCAACAGCTATCATACGAATATGAATATGTGCTTTACTTAACATTTAGATCAAAATTGATTTTGAAATGTAGGTAACGTCACGAAATTTAGGACCCGTCCCACCCCCTTGTTACACAATGTCACACTTCGTCGATCCCCTCCCTCCCCCTTAATGTGTGACGTAATTTATGGATGGCCCCTTAGGTACGTATGCACCTTGGTGCCCGCAGGTATATTTGATAAACATTGAGAAATATTGAGTTGAGTTGGTTGATGAGTTTATTAGGGAAATGTTATAACTAATAATGTTATACATAGAGCTGCTCTTAAGTTTACACATAGATAACACATACGTAATACCTCTTTATTGAATCTCCTAAAATCCTATGAAGTAGGTAGATACTGGTACCGATTCCCTTATTCACAAACTAAACTAAATTTAAGTTCAGTGCATCTTTTTCTTTGTATTTCATTAAGAAGAGGATAAAAGAAAAGTTTTGGTTTAGTCCTGTCAAATTAATCAGCGCCTGTCACTACTCCATACAAGTTTAGACGTGATTAAAAACTTGCCTACTAAAATTACGTCAATTTACGTCAAGCGCTGATTAATTTGACAGGACTAAACTAACATTTATCTTCTGTCCTTTCCTTAATGAAATAGAAAGAAAAAGATGCACTGAACTTAAATTTAGTTTAGTTTGTGAATAAGGGAATCGGCACCACTGTTTTACTTTTTAGGTCACTGTCCATCCTACTTTCAAAACTACTGCATTTTTATAACGTATATACGTAAATAAATAAATATATTATAAAATATTATTAATAAACTTAAAAAAAGCTATTACATCTTCCAAACTTCCCTAGGCTATAGGCATTACGATAATGACTATACTATAATATTTCTGCATCGTCAACACGCAATAGTACCTATGTATGAACAGCTACTTGGTATGACTTAACATCGTAGTTACTTAATCAATACTTAGAATCTTCCATGATGACTAGTCGTTACTCTACAGACTGTCCACGTTCGCAGCTTGGAGTGACGATGCATTATGATTTTTATTAAATCTAAGATAACCGTCAATTGTCGTCCTACGTTGCATACAGCTCCATTCGCATCAGGATACGAGTTATTTTTTTTTGCTGTCTCACAAGTAGCCACTGGCGCGGCCCCCTTTGTGCGAGCTTATGCAAAGTGACGGTTGCACACAAATAGGGTGCAAAGGCCGGATCTTTTGTATGTTCTGTTATCATTCAATCATGCCATAAACGCATTCTCAGAGGGGGAGCCGAGTTGTCGCGATGCGTCGATGTATTATGTCAATTGTGGTATCTCTGTAGGTAGGTACCTACTACAATTTGACATTCGACGATGACATTCAAGCATTTCGTTTGGCTGTGAATAATGATGCATGATATTTATATATGATTTAAATAAGGGGCAAACAGAATTATGCATCTATCATTACTCCACACACACACACACACACTCTCTTACATTTTTCTCTCCTCTCTTTTACTCCCCGGGGTATGAAAATGTATGGGGAGTGAAATCAAACGTTACGTTATGCATTATGTTATGTAATCTATATCTTTTATAAACGTTCGTAAAGAGTAAACCCCAGTCGTACGTCGGAGCTGACACACATAATATTTTTTTTTCTTTTTTAGCAAGAATCTAATGTGTAGAAACTAAAATATTTGTTAGGCGACGTCATGGGCAAAGCGAATGTACTTAAGTAACGTAAACTAAAAGTCTATGACAGCAATAAAATGTCAGTGTTGGCGATTCAGTCCGTTGCCAATGTTGACTATGACGTCACACCATTCGCGCCAAAATTTAGGGCGCCAAAAGTTAAAAACAGCCAATCCACATGGGGACCTTAAGTCCCCATGTCGATTGGCTGTTTTTAACTTTTATTAAAGGATTTTCAATTATTAGTTTTTTGCTCTATTTTTTATTATTGTATGGCAATCTAAACTACCGAATAAAAAATACATATCCCCACCTCCCAAAATTTCACTACCTAAAGTTCCCCAAAATCCAATGTGTAACATATCTAGTTAGTGTCCTACTAAACCGCTCTCTTTGAAGAGTTTCTGAATATTTAGATTGGGTATTTGAATGACAATTTGTCGAATTCCATAGTGTAATGGGGGAGGGAGGGGGTCGACGAAGTGCGACAAGGGGGTGGAAGGGGTCCTAAATTTCGTGACGTCACATTTAAAAATCTATTTTAGAAACATGTATCCGTATGATAGCTATTGCCCCAGTGTCGAGGCATACTTGTTCAATCCTGTGGCAACTGTGGTCTATATTTTGCATCATACAAGGCCACTGATCAACACTAGCGATTACGTAAGACACAACAAGAAGTTTTGCCCATCATCGTGAAGTAATTAGGTAGGTAATTCTTTATTTGGATGATGATCCTGACATTAACAATCCAAACGAGAACAAAGTGGCTGCTATGCCAGTCAATAATTTAAAGGAGAGGGTTCAAAGTCCATGGATTCAAGATGATTAAGTTTGTTTGAGTTTGCCGAAAATCGAGCTCAATGGCGTGCAATTGGGGAGGCCTATGTCCAGCAGTGGACTGCTATAGGCTGATGATGATGATGATGAAGTTTGATCTTTAATTAATATAATTAATAGTTTTTTGTTTTGTCATCTTCTTGCAGTGTTTGATTTGATGTTAATTTTATATTAAAAAAAAAAACATTTAAATTGAAAAAAAAGGAGGGGAGGGGACCACGCATAACTTTTTACAGAGTGGACCGATTTTGATAATTCTTTTTTTTTTTTGGAAAGGGTATTCCCGAAGGTGGAATTTGGAAAGAAAATTCCAACCCTAAGGGTAGAAAAGGATGCAATCATGTAGTAATTAGTAGATTATAGCCACAAAAACTAAACCAAATGGAACATTGATTGTTTGGCGCCGACTCAAAATTACTGAAAGGCACCGATCAAAAATACTGAAAGGTTTATTATTTATTGCTTTTCAGTTATTTCGGCGGTTTATTTTTTTGTGGCTATAATCTACTAATTACTACATGCTAGCAAAATCGGACTATTCTGTAAGAAGTTATGCATTACAATCAATGAGTGAACAAATCACTCAAAGCGCCGCGCCGATTCAAAATGACAGAAAGGTTTATTATTTTTTGCTTTTCAGTTTTTCGACGGTTTAATTTTTTGTTTAAAAGTTCTTTAATTATTTCTAGATGTGACGTCACACTGTGAGGGGGGGGGGGGTCTCACAAATGTGACCAGCTGTAAGAAGTTATGGGTACCAGGACGGGAGGGGGTCAAATATCATGAAAATCGTGTGACGTAATTTATGGATGGCCCCTAATAGGCCATTACCAAGTGTGACTAACACTGGCTTGGCCACCATCAAGGACATTAATTTTGACACAAAAAAATTGTCGAAATTAGTCGCCAAATATCAGAATTAGTCATTGGTTCAAAAGTTCTAAGCGTTTCTAGGTGGCCGAACTGAAGAGAATTTCCCCAGCTTGGCCACATTTATAACTCAAAAACTAGGGCACCTAGCGGAGATCTGTTTCCTCCCAAATTTAGTCGCTAATAAGTCGGAATTAGTCGCTAAGTCACAGATTTAGTCGATGTTGAATTAAAAAGATATTCAAATGACTAATTGCCTTATAAGTATTCTATGTCGGATATTCATGTACTAAGCCGTCTTTCTTACTGTTTCTAGTTTCACCTAAGGGAGCCAGGAATGTTATACCATCTTCTTTGAGCAAGGACCTGAACCAGCATGCCGGTTGGGAAGGTAAGTAACGATATAAGCGCAGAGTACGTTATAATATACTGGATATAAGTAAGAAAATAGATATTTTATCAATATAACTCAGATTATTTGCACGCAATACTACATAGCAACATTTATTTATTTTTTATACATTATCCTGTTGCATTTTATTCCTGTATGTACACATGTATCTTATGTTTGAGTGAGTAAATAAATACATCATAATTATCACGAAATCGTTCTAAACGCCTATAGTAAATATGAGAGCAAGACACATCTAGGCGAAAAAATTAAAACGCCTTAGAAGTTTGGTTTTGTATGAGTTTTATCTTTTTTTTTTACAGTAATAAAAAAAACCCAGTTAATTGCGGATATTATAAGGTATCGTTTAATAAATATTCATGTTTCAAATTAGGATTGAATTTGTTTTGTTGAACAAGTTTAAGAAAAAATGTTAGAAATAAAGCCGGAAATAAAAAATGCAGATTATTCAGTATTTCATATTTCCCCCCGGGCTGCTTCCATTGGGATCCTCGTGGAACGGATGAGTGTCACAATCTTGTTTTGTAGGATGTTATCCCACTCCTCTTGCTTACCTGTTTTAAGCTGTTTTAACTTAAGGATTTCTTGCTCTAACTCGTCTCCTCAACTCATCCCATAGGTGTTCTATGGGATTCATATCCGGGCTTTTTGCTGGCCAGCCCAAAACCGTAATACCGACTTCGCTCAGTTATTCATTTAAAGCTCTTGCTTTTTTTGCATAAAAATGAACGCGTCGCCAATTAAATGGGCGTAGTGTAACACATGAGGCTCCAAACCCTCTTCGATTTAACGCGCCCCATTTAATGACGGACCATAAACCGTTCATGAACCACCACCGTAACAACAAGAACCAAGCAAACATTGTGCAAAACGCTGTTCCTCTCTTCAATACACCTTTTTTCTTACATTGTTACCATACAGCATGATCAGACTTTCGTCAGAAAGAGAACTTTGCTCCATTGAAGGTGTTATTAATTTATGTGCTGACGTGTAAAGTTAAGGTTAAATCTTTGGTGGTCTACCGTAAAATTTAGGTCATTAGCTGGTTTGAAAGGTCTCAGTCCACGCTCAGCCAATCTTCTTCTATCGATAGAATCGCTCATAGTAACTCTTCTAATCTCACGGAACGGCCGATGCAGTGAATAAAGTTAAAGTGACAATTTATTAGAGAAACTGACACAATATACCGGTCATCTTGCTCAGACTTGACTCGATATCTACCAAATCCTGGACGGCGAGTAAACATACCAATCTCCCGGTAACGCTGATACAATCTATTGACGGCAGAGAGCCTAAATGCAATTGTCCAGCCACGCTGCCTATGCCCTGAATCTAGAACGACTTGGACGGCTTCCGTGAGCGTGGTTTCCATATTTGTTAGGAAAAATCTCTTTTCCAGTACAGTTTCGATTTTATGATGAGAAGTGTGTAAAACATCCTTCTTTGATTATGGTTTTGTGGTTGAAATTAAACAAAAGACATACAAAATGGAATAGTATAATTATTTACGCTGAAACTACATAACTGACCAATTTCTTACTTATTACCAAGGAAGTTCGGAGCCATCATAATTCAGAAATTTTCCGGTATCTTTCTCGGAAAGTTTCTCTATGGTCTTAAAGATCCCTAAGACGCTAGTTTCTACATCGAGATGCGCATTCTTGCCACCCATATCTGTCTTTACCCACCCTGGGTGCATAGACGCCACCAAAATATTATCCTTTTTCAAATCGACACTCATTGATTTTGAAGCGGCATTCAGTGCTGCCTGAAATTAACGAAGAACTGATTAGGTGACAGGCATAGTAAAATAAATACATTGGGATAACTCATGTGATAGTGTTGTACCTTAGAACACCTGTAAGGATAAAAGCCTCCTTGGTCATTTTGTGAAATGGACCCGAGAATAGAGCTCATGTTGATAACAGCTGCACGATGTCCTCCCATGGGCTTGTCACTGTTGGCGTCCGCGGCTTGTTTGAGGATGGGCAGCAAAGTCTGAAAATAATAAAGATTAGTAATAGAGTTCATCTTGCAGCTTCTGTAGGTGACGTGACTCCTAGGTAATGTTTTTCTAAATTTATCTATACCTACTAATATTAAGTTACTATTATTAAGAATTTGTTTAATTGTTTGTTTGGTTGTACGCGCTAATCTCAGAAACTACTGGTTCCAATTCAAAAAATATTTCAGTGTTCGGTAAGCCATTTATCGAGGAAGGCTATATAACATCACGCTACAACTAATATTAGCGGAACATCAATGAAAAGTGTTGCAAAAACGGGGAAAGTTATATTTTGAGAGTTTCCGTTGCATGCACTGGGTAAACGGTTAAAGTAACGCAACAATCCTTCATGACGGACATGTTCCTCTTAAAATTTTAAATGCTCTTGGCAACTCACATTAACGTCAGGCTAGACTCTGTGGAAGCGCGTCAACTTCACACTTGACATCCCGTACTCATAGCAAGAAATTTGACGCAGACGAAGTCGCGGGCAGAAGCTAGTCTTAGAGATTATAAAATCCCAATTAATTGGGGACTTCTCAAATATAGGGATTTTATCGTGGTTCATCTTTCTTCACCATATATCTCTATCAGCCGCCATCAAATATTTCAATGATTAGAAGGCCAATTCGCGTACCTAATTAAAAACGTTCAAAATCTAGTCGCTGTCTCATTTCAGCGACAGTTAAATGTCAATTTTCTTAATGGAAATTTGAGGTATTTTTGACAGATTGTGACTGAGATTAGACTGTGAATGTTCTCTTCTCTGTTCTTAATTTGTATTTCACAAACCTTTGTAAGCATAATTGGAGCAATCGTGTTGACCGTCAGGTTATCCAACAACTGTTCAGCTTTCACGAATGGCAGCTTGGTGAACTTAGTGGTTACACCAGCATTGTTAATCAACAGGTTTAGTCCCTGATTGCCAACAACTTTGCTAATTTTCGTGGACAAATCACCAAAAGACGACGTATTCTTTACATCTGAAACATTTCGAACTTGAAATTAAAGATGATGGTGGATGATATAAAATTATTTATAGTAAGTATAGGAAAATTAAAACATTTTTGTGTAGATAACGAAATATAAAATTAATTAAAATTACCCAAATTCAAAATAACCAGGTTTTTATTTTCTGCCGATAGTGTTTTCAGTTCCTGAAAAGCATAAAAAGGTATATTATAGAAGCAGAACTAATTCTCGTTTCCTAATTGAACAGTGTATGCCAGGTCGTAAGTGGCGCCATCAGCAAAAGCAGTAAATACAATGTTTGTTAATTTTCTAATAACGAGAAAATTGGCTGTGGCGTTTTATTGGGTTTGGGTGAGGTCAATGGCTAATGTTTTATTGGATTCCCTTTTTAACCGACTTCAAAAAAAGGAGGAGGTGATTCGACTGTATTTTTATTATGTTTGTTACCTCATAACTTTTGAATGGATGAACCGATTTTGATGATTTTTTTTTATTTGAAAGCTGGTGCTTCCCGAATGGTCCCATTTTAATTTGGTTCCATTTGGACAATGGGGTCCATGTGAAAACCACATAAGTCTTAAATTTGCATTAAGTATTTGCGTGATAAATGAACGAATAACGCGATTAGATTAGTGGGGGGTATCTACCATTACTAAAAACTAAAAATAAAAACTTTTTACAAAAAAATAACAACCGACTTCCTTAAGAAAAACACTAAAAAGTCAAAAATAACTTTAATTTCTGGAGTCGGTGGCAAAAAAACCTTAAATACAGATCCTAAGACACCGAATTCGTGTCTATTCCACGGAGCTTCCATAATTATAAAGTCAATAAATATCAGTTTTTTTTTCTTTAATAACTAGGCACCTGCTGTCCGTTGACTGTAAAAGGTCATAATCATCTGCCTAGACTCTTCCCAACTATGTTGGGGTCGGCTTCCAGTCTAACCGGATGTAGCTGAGTACCAGTATTTTACATGGAGAGTTTAAATTTTCTCAGAGCATGTATTTCTATGGCCACTATAACCATGAATAGTAAAAATTAAGTGAACAATTAAAGAGGTTTATACGAGAAACGAGTTTCCTCGGCGTATTTTTGCCTTGTGGTACGGGACGCTTCGTATCCGACTCGTACTTGGCCGATTTTCTACAATTTAGTATTATTTTGGTCTTAGGGCAGTAGCAGTTAGATCTGTTACGTTTAGGTAACTAAATTCGCATCATATTATTTGTGAACAAGAACATACGAATGAATAGCAGAAATTTGGTCTGAGTTGAAGGGGGACAATTATATAATGTTGAAGTTCTGTTATCCTGGAATTATCTCGATGTAGAAACTCGACAGTCATGCATACTTTAGTAATTATTTGTCTAGTCTCACCATGTTGTGATGACATCACTGAAAAAGTGATACGCAACGTCACGATCACTACACTATTTTCAATGTCAGTGACGGTGACGTCACCTGTCGCAGCAGTTCGCTACTTCGCTGTCAAACGAGACTACGAGACTTGTTCGCTATCTCTTTCACACTCTCGGATGGTCGGCTTGCTACAAAAAGCACTTTACGCCTTTGCTCGAATAGTATTTGATCGAGAGACATCGTGCGGTTTGAGTGCGCTACAATTACAATCAGAAGTAGACAAATTGTGGATATAACTTGTGTTTAAAAAAATATTGCAGTGATGGCACCTATAGGTCAGTAAGAAATAAGATTAGCATACCTCGGATACGGTCCGGCACGTCGCGATTATTGTCTTCGCGGTGTTCTGTTTAGTGAGATATTTCACCATCCCGAGGCCGAGGCCCCTGTTGGCACCGGTGATCAACACGGTCTTCATCTTGTGAATAGCTTAGTTAAAACGCCTTGACATTTGCTGAAAGTTATCTTTTACAACCCCCAAAGGTCCGGTGTGTGTATTTTTCTTGTCTCTGTCACATTTACGTCAAAATGACAATACTGAGTAATTTTGTAAGGATAAATAATTTGCTAAAACCTTTAATTAAAACGGAGAGAGCGTTCATATTGGCACAACGAACATTTAGTTCTCGTAAGTAGTCCATGATTGTCGATGTTTTAACCTTGAAGTGCAGATAATTGTTTAACCTCACTCTTGATTGAGCAACTCATACAAGTTTTTTTAACTTGATTTTTTACCGATTACTAGGGAATTCCTTAAAACTCGTTAATTGCATGTCCATTGTTAGTTATATAGCAAATGATTTGTTCTAAAAAATAATCTGCAACAAATTATTTGCATCCTTTGGATGGTGGAATCAATCCAAATGTGTAGCATATTCCATTGCACAATATTTATTTGTTCTATTATCACAACTCAGGCATTTGAAAGAAAAGTAAGCCCTAAAAATGAAACAGATCATAATGTTTAGTTAACCATAATGATAATATTATGTACTAAGATCATAGTTTCCATGAAACATTTCATATTTTTTTCTTTTATCATGCTACAGTTTGAATTTGTTTGGTGATATCAGGCTGGCTGTGTTGTAGCCGTAAAGCAAACTTGGTTGCTCCTATAGACAATACCCCTGAAGGTATGAACTCTGTCAAGCCTCGCAGTAATATTTGTCGCACATATGCTATCACATCTATGGGATGGAACAAACAGTAGTTATAACTGTTACAAGGCGGGTTGCTATGAGTACTTATGTTTAGATAAATAATTTGAAATGTTTGCACTTTCTATGTGAATGTATAAGCTATCCACAGGGAATGGTTTGGTCATCAATTGCTTAAAGAAAACAAGCTTCCTTGTAGCTGTGTACATGGGTACAAATATGACAAAAGCACTCAGTCGCAGAAATGAAATTTATATTTCAAACATAATGTAATGAGAAACAAAATTTAATTTCAGATTCTTGATTGATACAGTATAAGTTTTATTATTTTTCTCTACACTCTTTTTAAATTCCACATAATAATTGTGATAGTATTTTGGATGTAGTGACACTTACAAAATGAGTGTTTTTTATCCATTTGTGACTAATTGGAGCTTCTTCGTTTAGTGCTACTGGAGCTCTGGGCAACCAGCTCTGTTGTTTGAGTTCCAGCTACACAAGTTTACACAAAATGCAAAATATTGGCAGGATAATTTTCACTTCTGTAACTGAATGCCTAATGAGGATCATGCGCAAAATCAGATCTTGGATTTTTAACGATGGTACCATGTGCACAATAAAATAATGATATTGTTACTTTTTTAATGTTGAAAATCCATTAAGAAATGGCGAAGATATTACAAGTAAAGGGGATAGGGGTGTTATTTCCAAAGTGATCCACCACCTTGCTTTTTAGTGCACAATGCTGAGTTTTCAGACAGGTACACTAAAATTCCTGAATCTTCGCTATTTCTAATCCGCTTCCAGATTCATGGAATTTAACAGTTTTCGTTTCTATCGATCTGCATTATTAAATATTGTAAAAAAATGTGCCTGATCCTCATTAAAAATATTGTCCATATTAAAATTTTATGTACCTAATGCTGGCCTAGGTTGAGGTCATAAAAGTCCAACATAAACATGTTAGTTTACATCCAATAACATCCTCACTGACAGGATTATTATGTCCATTTTAGATGGAAATTTCGACTATGACTTGGCCGTTATCGGTGGTGGTTCAGGAGGTCTCGCGTGTGCGAAGGAGGCCGTGAACCTCGGCGCGAAGGTCGCGGTGCTGGACTACGTGACCCCATCGCCGCAGGGCACCAAATGGGGGCTTGGGGGCACCTGTGTCAATGTAGGCTGCATACCCAAAAAGCTGATGCATCAGGCTGCCTTGTTGGGAGAAAGTATTCATGTGAGTTTTTTTTTTCTTTTTTTTAAATTGCATAAAACTAATTGATAGCTCTGTATCTTTTGCTCAATCCATTATTTGAATAAAACTTGTATTCATTTAAATTCATCAGCAACAGGAAAATTAATTTGTTGAGATAAAATCCATTAAAGAAGACAGAGTTTATTCTTGGACTAACAAGTAGTATTTATTTATAGAGATATTTATGTGTTACTACTCTAATTATTAGTTTAAGGCTGCAATCATAATGTTACATATAGGTTTTTCATTTTTCGTAGGTGGTAAGTTTCCTGACTCTTATCCTATGCTGCATAATCCTGAATCCTACCCACATCCTACTTCCTACGTCCTACATGAAACCCTGAAACGTGGATTGATTCCGTTTGGAGATGGTTATACAATAATTTTCTTTATTTCGCAGTTAGTTACCATAAATTTTAATAATTTTTGGGAAAACAAACAAAAGTAATTTATACAGTAGTCAATGGGTAAACTGAAATTGCTGCAACAAAAGCACTTTGTTTCAGTTAATTATATTAATCTAATCTTTGTCCTGATATTATTAGTATTTGTCCTGTTAGTCCAAAATAAACAAGCATGATAACATCATAATTGTTTATTTTGCAAATCATTAAACAACATGTATCTAGTGTGTTGTAATATAACTGAAGATTTAGGAAATTTGCTCAAATTATATACAAGGTGGCAGGGCGGGAATATACGCGCAACTTATTATCATCGATTCAGAACATGATGCTGAACGCCAATGGGCTGAAATTAATCGAAAATAATTTTAAAAAAAAGTTTTTTCTTTTTATAAAACAGTTTTTGATAACGGACGCAAAATTTCTATGTTAGGCGGTTTTGAATCATGTGCTGAATTCACTTTGCATGAAGTTAAATAACCAGTGCTGTAAGTAGCTCCTATAAACGCAACGAAATCGAATAAACGCCACTAAATATACAAATCTCTTTCATCAATAGTACTAAAATTAGAAGCGCAATAGCATATGAAAACTGGTTTAAAATACAGAGATATCCATTTTTAATGATCTGACAAAAAATGCCTCATTGTCTATTAGTATTTCATAAAAAATACAAACAGTCATCATCAAAATATATCGATCACTTATGTAATGATGCCGCGAAAATTTTTCTCATGTCATTGTTTGGTGTATAATAATGGCTCGTTGCATGTATGTCATATCTCCGTATCATCAGTACGGAGCTCGTTGGTTCGTACAATGTAGGGGGGACTTGTACCGTTATGACGACTATGAGCGATAGTGCTTTGTTTCATGTGCTGGAGCCGGAATTAAGTAGAACTTCTACTACTTAATAAGTACATGTTTGGATTTACCAACATTGTTGCGGCAACTAAGACTCGTTTCTAAGTTAGTTTTGATAAGTGGAGAGGTAAAGACATAAAGAGGAATTTTAATAATAAATTTATCGTTAATTTTTATTCAGCCGTTACGTATCTTAAGCGTCAAATCGCATGTACGATTGACCCACTGGCCGAAGAACCATTAATTGCCTTTAAAAAAATATTAAGTAAAATAATAAGGTTGTGTTATGTTTCGGTTAGGTCATATCATAAGCACTAACAGGTCTTGCCGAATAGCGCGTCAAGTGACCTAGCCTTACCATCCCAGAGCACAGATCTGTGCCTAAAAGCATCTATTATTGGCTTTGGCTGGAAACATAAATAGCCGCTGAGACCAGAAAATGATCAGTCCCACTAATATTATAAAGGCGATAATTTGTGAGGATGGATGTATGTGTATGTTTGTTACCCTTTCACGAAAAAACTACTGGACGGATTTGGATGAAATTTGACACACAGATAGTTCATAACCTGGAATAACACATAGGGTACTTTTTATCCCGGTAGTATGTTCCCGCGGGATAATTTCCGAACTCCACGCGGGCGAAGCCGCTGGCAAAAGCTAGTAATACATATTTAAGATGAGACTGCATTACATTTGCAATCTGATCTAAAACCTGTTTCATTTAGTTTTTTTGTTTTCCTCTTGAATTTATCCTAGACTACCTTGGATTGAGCGTAGTGATTTGCAATTTCGCGTTCAGTATCATACTATTCATAGTGATTCTATGTATTAAAAAATTCCACCATAGTGAGTCATCATTATCAACGCGCTACGTCATTCATTTTCCTTCATTTTCATTAATTTTCTGGTTAAACCGTTTACTGTTCTTTGTCCTGGTAGTTTTTAATTGCGCCATGGTTTCCTTTATTAATGACTAATTTTATACATTTGTGTCAAATGTATAAAATTTGTCATTGCATTTTCTGATATTATGTTGACTGAACAGAGGACCTCTAGGTTTGAGCTCTTACTAGCAAATTCCATGTTCAGTGAGTGTAACGAGACTAGATTAATGCACATCGTGACGGTTGTCAACGTAGTTCGCGTTACGGAGCAAACATAATACGTACTTAAAAGTGAACCTAATGGTCAGCTGCACTGATCACCTCCATTACGTACGTTCTGTTCTACTTACCTGAGAAGAAAACGTCGCACACTAAGATAAATAATGGCGTTGACTAACGTGGGAGTTGGGGCATAATGTGAACGGCGCGGCTCATCTGTCTATGCCGCCTACATGTTGTTCAATAAGGACGTAGATCTTATGCTCAAAAGCAGACGAAAACGGAATGAAGTATTATGTCTAGCGGCCCATTTATCAGAGGCAACCCACATTTTGATAGTCCTAATCTACTCTACATTTTTATCGACGCTTAAACAGCGTTCAAAGTTCAGTGGTCAGTGTTCCAAAAATCTTAGACAAAAGATAGAATAAACGTAACGCCATTTCTTCAAAACCTTTTGTATCGAATACAATACAAAGTTACATTGTCTTAAAATTAATTTCTCTCACATTAACGATTTAAATTTGCGTTGCACAGATAGCTGGCGGCGTTTCAGAAAATGGTAACAAAAAATATAGTGGTCGTTTCATGTCATTAACTTGTGTAGAATTCTGTAGCTTCATGGTATAACACCCGGAACGGATGGGTTTCTGCTATGTACACTATTCAGAGGTGACATTGTGCATGTAAAACTAGAAAAACAGTCTATCATATTATTAAAAAGAAAAAAAAATAGTGCTGAACAATTCAGATCTCCTTCGAGATCCAAGATAAAAATACCAATATAAAAGAGCTCATCACGACGATTTACCAAAAAATATCTCTTACTAAACTTGCAAGTAACGATCACACCCTAGTTTGTTCGTTACCTGCAAGTTTAGTAATAGCTTTTGGTACCTACTCACCGATTTTTAGGGAATTCTTTAAAACTTGCTTGGCAAAACCAGGAGTTTCATCAAATATTCTCTTTGGAGTTTTCTCCAAAATCGGAGGCACGGGCTATCCCTCTCTACTCTAGCGTTTTCAGGCGTGTCTATCTCCAAAACTGTTCTATTAATTTAAATCCGGAAGTACAAAGAAAACGAAAACGGGCCGGTAAGAAATGAGTAAAATCAAAACATATTACAAAGCTTGATTTAAACGAAGCACCATAAGTTTCAAGTGGGCCGGAACTTTCGTGCGGTTATTTTAGGCTTAGCTCTTAACTAACAGTTGGTAGTCGTTGACCTCACACAGCCGCAAGGTCGCGAACCGGTCGATCATAGCAGGCGACTGTTTCCCATACATATGCCATGACTCGATGAGCGAGCAGTCGATCAATACTTTCAATGAACATTTTATGTTTACTGCAAAGACGTGGTGATAAAGTTATGGGGCTTAGTTAACACAAAGAGTCGTAAAGAAAATGAATAATTTATCATAAATATAATAACGTTGTTTTTAATATACTAGAATATATACTAGTTGTACATGTTTCGCAGACGAATGTGCTGTTAGGTAATGAGATTTATGATTTTATTTAATTAGTTAGAAATGTAAAATATTAATGTAGGTATTTGGTTTCCACTGATGCTATGTCATTAAAATTGTATGTTTTTCCATTTTGGGCATTGTGTATTATAAAAACAAAAGAGCATTGTTGAACATTATAGCTGCAACTTCCTGCATCTATTTATAGTTACCTTTTAACCGAAGAAGTTCCCATATATTATATTTTACCTCCCCCAGTTCGAACGAAACAAACCTAAATTCCTATTTTAAACTCGTCCCCTGGGTTGACGCGCCCTGACCTAGGATACTCTAATGACATACTTACATGATATAAATAGCTGGGCCTAAAAAAAAGTTAATGGACAGTACTGTCATCGGTGGGAGCGCTAAAATGTCCAGGGACCCATATTAGTAGTGTGCATGAATAATGGACTTTATTTCGTCTATAGAGCGACCATAGAGCGTCTTATCCCTTCTTCTCCATTGGAACCAACTACGGTTTTAATGGGCAACTAGCTACATTTCTTTGACTGATCAACTCCTTGATATTCCTAAGAGTTGCTGTAAATGGTATAATTGAAATAAATGTTTTGAAAGCAGTGTAAGCAGGTTGGTAATTTAGGCTATGGCTATATACCATCACGGTCCAAAATCTATGTCAGTATATTATTCAGCCGATGTGTGTGTGGCGTCTCTCCACAGACAATGGCTCAATTCCCATCTTGCACCGTATGCCCTGTCCCACGTGAGAACCTAATAGCTGCGTCAGCGAACGGTATTCGCGTTGTTGAATTTTGAGCCAAACAAGTTTAGAAAATTATACTTCTACTTTTTCTTGTTCTTTTGCCACCGTCACGCTTAGAAGAAGAAGCAAAAAACAACTAGATCTGCCAGAAGTTTATGCACGGTCATGTGTACTAGTTACTATAGATTTACTTCCCACACCCACGATATTGGCACCGATCTTGCAAGTCATCGTTCATATCAAATATATGGTTTATTAGTACTTAGAAAAACATTCATTAGCATGTTTAAGTACACATAGCGTTGCGTAATGTCGTGAAATCTCGCGACTCTTCGTTCATTCTCGACTCCCTTCGAACTCGTCTGCCAAGGGAATCTCGCGTGATAAATAGTTAACTGCTAATTTGTATTATATCCTGTTTCTGTTGTAATCTTTCGTTATCATTGTAAGCCCTATTGAATGTGTAGTGACTGATAATATAATAATCATTGAGCTAACAATCTAGGCACTCGTATGATTATGTTATCAATCATTTAGGGAGTACGAGTACCTACCTCTATCCATTGTTTGTAGAAATTCACAATATTTCACCAATTTTCTTTTTAGAACATCTTAGGTACATCTCGTTTATACTGAACGACAGACCCGACCTTGATCTTATGTGTTATCCGATAATTTACTATAATTTTAATTTTAACCTCTGAAAGTTACTTTTTTCATATTTGTGTAGCTATAATGCTCATAGTATTCTTGCACGTTTTAATGGCAGAATGTACAAGGTCCTAACATAATTTGTAACAACTGATTTGTAACTACATTATTTGCAAATAAATATATTCTAAAAGACGTCTGAATTTCATAAATCATATTAATGCTTGACTTGAGCCGAAACTTGACAAACTAATGAGAAGTTTAATCCAAATATTTAAAAACCACGGAAAAAAAACCGTTACTATTTCATCATTGCTTTCCTGTCCTATTCCCAATAATACATATTATCTTTGGTCCAATTCTAGTTCTTGACCATAGCCTTCTTTCTCCCCTAAGCTATAGAAGTACTGAAACGGAGTCATTAACAGTACGATCAGAAAAAAATAAAGATTTCACTTTTATTGCTTGTTAAAGGCTTGTAGACAAGGGCGACAGCGAATCCAATAGAACAATGTCTATAAAAACTTAATGAAAATTGATCCATTAGAGTTGCGTTGCGCCGGTCTGTAGGAGCCTTTAAGTGATGAATGTTTCACACATTCCGACATTCAATGCTCACATTATCTACACGTAACACGTGTAATCCTATTACATGATACTGTACGATGATGACTTGGAAATAGCGCCAAGAATAATTCGAGTACGCACGGCCACAAATCAAGGTTCACATGTCCATTATAAGCTGACTTTTCATTGTACGAAAAATGTGTACAATGCGGGCTCAGCTAAAACTGGAAATGTATATGTAGGTTGATGTGTAGCCGTATGTACAAGCAACGTCTGAGGAATCAGCTATTTATCAATGTACTAAAGCTATGAAAATTATATCTGTAACGTAATTTATATCTCAGTATAAATAAGAATATGAAGATAAAAATTATTTATTTGTAAAGTCTCAACGTCACATTAATTAGCACGTTCGCTACATTACAGGAGGCCGTCTCTTACGGTTGGGAAGTACCTTCCGTGAAGGACATCAAAATAAACTGGCCCTCCCTCACAGAGAACGTACAGAACCACATCAAATCAGTCAACTGGGTGACACGAGTTGACTTGAGGGATAAGAAGATCGAGTATGTCAATGGTTTGGGAGAGTTCAAGGATAAGCACACCATCATAGCGACGTTGAAGAATGGCTCCAAGAAGGAATTGACGGCGAAGAACATCGTGATTGCTGTGGGCGGCCGGCCGCACTACCCGGATATCCCTGGGGCAGTGGAGTACTGCATCAGCAGTGATGACATCTTCAGTCTCAGTCACGCCCCGGGCAAGACGCTCGTCGTTGGCGCTGGATGTATCCTTTACAAATATACTCAACCTCCTGCACTTATCCCAGATTTTCGGATCAGCGCAGTTCCATACACCATCTCTAAAATTGCATATGATTTCCGTATTGACCGTCCTTTCTTTCTCAAATATGACGACTTGGAGTCGTATGATCATTGCGTGATTTTCCAATTATATAAACGCTATCGGCAGCACCAATCTAATCCGATAATCAAAGCGATGCTATCACTACAAGCAAACATGAATAGTGTTTTTTTTTTACGGTGAAGGTAATAATGTCTGAGTGAACATGAAACTGAATAATTTAACTTTCCACTACGTTTATATTTCCATCTACTTAGTCACACCGAAAACAAAAACAAACAAAACCTTATTATTTTCCATGGCAATAGTCGCACGTATTCTGTGTTAAATAATATAAACTGGCGTACTAAGTGACGCGGTTAATATAGATATAGCCTTGTGACATACAACAAGATGGTGTTAGGTTTCCGTTGAACCCGGAATCTCAAAAATTGAACATTTTTATCACACGAAAAGCTGGAATAATTAGGTTCTCAAGTCGACGCGTATTTTTTTGACTCATAATAAAAAACATTAATTGATGTTTATTTTGCGCTTTGCACTTTCTTGTTTCGTCTATTAAACTTTTTATTAGATCGTTTTTTAAGTATCTATCAAAGCTAGCCTCAAACCACACCATCGAACTTTCTTAACTCGCCACAACAGACATTGGTCTCGAATGCGCCGGCTTCCTAAACTCGCTGGGTTACCCGGCCACCGTGCTGGTCCGCTCCGTGCCGCTGCGAGGCTTCGACCAGCAGATGGCGCAGATGGTCACCAACGAGATGGAGGAGAGGGGCGTCAAGTTCCAGCACAGATGCGTGCCGCTGTCTGTGGTGAAACTTGAGAGTGGGCAGCTGAAGGCGCGCTGGTTGAATACGGAACTTCAGGAGCAGTATGTATTTTACTTATATTGGTCGAAGCGTAGAATGTTTTCTACTTTTTCGAGGACATGCTGGGAAGTACCCTCATTATGTTTATTTCAGCGGCTAAGCAGCTGAGTAATTATAGGCACATGAGACATTTCAGTTTTACCTCCAGATTAGATACGCAATCAGCAATACTTCTGTGATGAACTGTTTTGTTGGTCTCGTGGTTGCAAGCGCGACTGCAGAGCCTGGGATCCAGGGTTCGATACCCAGGTCGAGCAAAGCGTTATTGGCTTTTTCCACTAGGGGTTCTTCAGTAACAGTCCAGGGTATGGAAGTTGGCGGTGTGATACCTCTAGACGCACATAAAGCTGTTGATCCTGCGCCTGATCTCTGTTCGGTTGTGTCGGATTTACGTCCCATCGGGCTATGGAGGAAGAGAGAGTGGCCCTGTGTCTGCGCATACATTTGTGCACTATAATATTTCCCACGCCGAAGTAGCCTAGTCTCCGATGAAGTCGACGCCATGGCCGAAATACGTTCAAGACGACTATTATAACTACAGATGACTCCATAAATGCCATCAGAACACGTAGAAAAAAACCGCTCTACAAATTATGTTAATTTGTTGAGTTAATAGTTGTCGTGTGTTCCAGATTCGAAGATACATTCGACACAGTGCTGATCGCGACCGGTCGGTACGCGCTCACCAAGGCACTTAACTTGGACGCCGCCGGAGTTACCGTGAGTTTACATTAAATAACTATATTATGGATCCCAAATATCCCGTTGAAAACCGTATTTATACTGAGTTATACCTGTCTTTGAAGGTGCGTTCACAGCGCTAGCTGTCGTGGGAAATGTGCATAGCGGCTACAAACATTAGGGCGGTTAACTCTCGCTTTTGAACACATATTTTAAAGTAAATCTTGACTGTGTCATCATTATCATCGTCCACAGTCTAATTGCACTCACTCCTGGACATAGGCCTCTATTTTTAACCGACTTCAAAAAAAGGAGGAGGTTATCAATTCGACTGTTTTTTTATGTTTGTTACCTCATAACTTTTTACTGGGTGAACCGATTTTGATGATTTTTTTTAATTTGATAGCTGGTGCTTCCCGAATGGTCCCATTTTGGTTCCATTCGGACAATGAGATCCATGTGAAAACCATATATGTCTTAAATTTGCATTAAGTATTTGCGCGACAAATGAACGAATAACGCGATCTACCATAACTAAAAAATAAAAATAAAAACGTTTTACACAAAAATAACAACGGACTTCCTTAAAAAAACACTACAAAGTCAAAAATAACCTTAATTTCGGAAGTCGGTGGCAAAAAACCTTAAATACAGATCCTACGACACCGAATTCCGAAATTAAAGTTATTTTTGATTTTGTAGTGTATTTTTTAAGGAAGTCGGTTGTTATTTTTTTTTTTTGTGAATCCCTACGCTCCTGTGCTAGCCTCATCCAGGTTTTCCCGTGATGCAAACAATGTCTTGACTGTGTAGAACTGTAGACGCACCTTATTACTAAGGTCCAAATTAGCCTGACAATCAAATTCTTCCTTCAACTTGATTTGGATAGGCTCAAATGTAATTACTGAAAAGGAGCCTCAATCAAGTACGACAGACAACTGATTACTAATACTTTGTCCACAAACCGTAACTAGACGAAACGTAAACAAAGCGGTTTAATATTTTGGGCGCGGTACGAGTAGGCGAGGCCGTATCGGCAATAATCCAAATATAACGACGTAATGACCCTCTAGGGCTTTTCTAATGGACATTAATTATACTTTTGATATAGATTATTCGTCGATGGAGTGTCGTGACACACCTGTATGCAAGTACTACAGATATATACACTTGTAACATTGATCATTACGTTAGATTATCATTGTTATCGAATCCGTTAATGTGTGACCTTACACGGTATCACTACATTTTCTGTGGATTAAAGTTCAATTTGATAGTTTTGTGTTATTTTTATATTAAAAAAAACCATAGCGGTCTCGAGTGGAGCAAACTCCCAGCACCCTAATTGTGTTATCAGAATCATTTTGAAGCATATTGCATCAAGAAGCAATGCAGTTCGAAAAATTTGTCTGCTCAAAACTATAAATACCGAAATGAATGTAGTAAAACTTTCAAAACGAGAGCCATTCTTTTTAATAATAATAATATAATAATAATATTCCACAACTATCACACAACGCCATCTAGCCCCAAGCTAAGCAGAGCTTGTGTTATGGGTACTAGACAACTGATAAACATACTTATATATTTCTAAATACATACATATTATAGATAAATTACACCCAGACACAGAACAAATGATCGTGCTCATCACACAAACATATGCCCTGGGTGGGAATCGAACCCACGACCTCCGGCATAGCAGTCAGGGTCGCTAACCACTAGACCAACAGGCCTGACTAACTTTTGTTAGTGTTGCGCGATTACCGCGCAGGTTAGTGGCATTAGGCTCGTCTCTGCTACATGAGGCTTCTCAACTAGTGGATGTAGTAATATAAACTGATAATTAATGTATCATTTCGGGAAAAGCGAACCCACGACGTATAACTCGACGAGGCCAATACCACTGGGCCATCTACTACGCGATTATTAATAAGGAGGGGGTTCCTAAAGGCTCCCGCAGACAGACAGGCGCGATGCAAATTTAATAGAACATTTTTTTGTAAAAACTTCATGGAAATTGATCTACCGGAGACTAGCGCCGCGCCGTCAGACGGAGCTTTAAGCCAGGTTGTGTGCATCATCAGGCATGATTTACTTTGTTACAAACAAATATCAAACCAAACATGCCCATTTCCAGTGTATATCAGAGAACGGCAAGATCTGCGCTCAGACGGAACAGACCAACGTGCCCAACATCTATGCCGTGGGCGACGTGCTGGACGGCAGGCCGGAGCTCACGCCCGTCGCCATCGTGGCCGGCCGCCTGCTCGCCCGCCGGATGTTCGAGGGCGCAACCCAGCATATGGACTATGACAACATCGCTACCACTGTCTTCACTCCCCTTGAGTACGGCTGCGTTGGACTTAGCGAAGAGTCCGCTACGAAAAAGTATGTATAACTAGTAAGCAAGGTGTAACTTAGGAGACGCAAGTCCTGAAAATAATTTGATCATTAACACGTTCGGACCAACAACGTCTTATAACGACAAACTTGTACAATTTATTGGTAACACAACGTCTAATCACGTCTAATAAAAATATGATATTATTTGCAGTACGTCTCACAACGCCAGGAAGCCATAGTAAATTCCATTAGTTGAACATTTGCGCCGCAACACTTGCAAATGTCGAAGCAACATTTAGAGCCACAACAAATCAATATTTTGCGGCTTTCTTATAACACTTTAGTATACTTGAAGAGCAGAACGTTTATCAACGTATGTCCTTTTAGTATGAGATAACATTGTGTCATAATGTGCGCACCTCATGAGAGCGGCGCTAGGCCGAACGTGTTAAGTAACTTTTACGGGCGAGTATAGACATTTCAAGAGCGAATTTTGACAGTATTGCTATCCTCGTAAATATCTAAATCGAAGTAGTTTAGATAACTGTGGTGTTACGACCAGGGTCAAGCTATTTTGAACTTTATGATGGAAGCAATCCAGTGTACACCGTGAAATTTTAGTCGTCTTACAAAGGTTATCCACTCAATGTATCCGTCATAATTTACCTCTAAGCGTGATTAAAAATTGTTAACATTAATTAAGATACTAGGTACTAAGAAAAATAAATAATGCATTATAATTATGAAACATCCTGTAAATAATCTATACGTATCATACGGTAAAGAACATACCTACCCAGTGCACGAGTCGACCAGATCATTCCATCTCCTTTTCCATGAGACAAAATATCAAATTTCAAACTACGTCATGCGTCATCATAATGAATAATATTTTTATGTTTTAGTTAGTGAAATGTTCATTTTTTTTCTTATGGATGTGTAGTAGTCATTGGTTACATGAAGTGGGCTGCCGTTGTTAGGCGACTAAAATGTCACGGTGTATATTCGCTTGTTAAAGTAACGATGAGATTTCATTCGTCAGACGAGCCATCACCGTACCTACTTATGTTGCGCAGAAAATATCTATATTAAAAATAGAGAGTTCACACATCTTGTTCATGTCGTTTTCATGGCAACAGCTGGACTGTGTGTGTAAGTGTCTCAAAAGGAAAGTGACCATCTTTTGACACGGTAGAACGAATCTATCTTTGATTTCTAAATCCAAATTGAAGTGTGTAAATACCTCGCGATAGTCTGCATCACAATGCACACTGTGAGATGGCATTACTGATCACATTCTATCGCTCTACATCTCTCACAAATTGAGAATGTATTGATAATATTCAAGGGTATTAGCATAGCTTGATAGAAACACGTTTGAGGATTATATGATTGTACCTAGATAAGCAAATCATTAAAGTATGCTGTAATCGGTCGACTTTAATAATGTATGTGTAGCTAGACTACTGTATTATCTTTATTACCATCTGTTCGACAGACATATTTGTTGCTATCTTAATTAAAATGTGCATTTATACAATTTCTAACGTCATGATATTATTGTGGACGTCTCCGACCACGTCCTTAAAATGTATGTATATTATGTAAGTTCTATAACGTTATCGTTGACGGAAATTTAAAACACAGGGTCAAATGAAATAAAGGAACAAAAAAAAAAAAACAAAATTGAAAATATTCATCATTCGACGGCCGAAGGTCAGCTCGTTATTAATCAGCTGGTTTTGTAATTTTTCGTGGAAAATAAATATTATGTCCAGCCTCTTTACCTTCCTCTAGATCAGTTGCTATTGGATTATACGGCAAACAACATAGCATACGAATTCAGTACCATATTTTAAATCTTGTAAATAATGCCTAGCTTAGAAAACTCAAGCATTCATTTGAATTAAATAAATTACAGCCTCTTTAGAATCGTTAAGGGTTTGTTCGGTCATAAAGATGGACCTAATGGCCCATTTTAAAGCGTAGTAGGTTTCTATGTAGAAAAAAGGGCAAGAAACTCCAATCCATTAAAATCAAATAAAAAACGTATAACTATTTATGACTTGTCCTCTTCAGATTCGGCGCTGATAACCTGGAGGTATACCACGCTTACTACAAGCCTACGGAGTTCTTCATCCCGCAGCGCAACATCAAGAACTGCTACCTGAAGGCCGTCGCACTCCGCGAGGCGCCGCAGAAGATCCTCGGCCTGCACTTCGTGGGCCCTGTCGCTGGAGAGGTCATCCAGGGCTTCGCTGCCGCTCTCAAGTATGTGTTACACTGTGTTACTAGATTAAAACTAGAATATGTTAAATTCATCTGCATCGACATCAATCAGCCGAAAGAAGTCCACTGATGGACACAGCTACCTTTCCCACGCATTGCCATTACAACTGTATCCGTGATTCTTGTATACAGCTGTTTCACTGTTCTGTGTCCTCCTTAGAGGACTGATGCTGGTATTTTTGGTGGGCAAGTTACAATATATTAAACCACGAAATGACATTAGATAATCCCGAAGTACGTCTCTATTTCATTACTCTCCAGGTCTTATCCCAATTTATTTGGGGTCGGCGCAACATATGTTTTTCTTCCACACTTCTATATTAGTCATCTCGCTAGTCACCTCCTTTCTATTAGTCCATACATCAGTACAAGTACGCCTCAATTTTGGCTATCAAATTGTACCAATTAATTTGGGAGGTCATGCATTCTAAATGTTGGTAATATTCCAGATGCGGCATCACGATGGAGCAACTGATAAACACGGTGGGCATCCACCCGACCGTGGCGGAGGAGTTCACGCGCCTCAACGTCACCAAGCGCTCCGGCCGCGACCCCAACCCTGCCTCCTGCTGCAGCTAGGGCCTCGCGCCTCACACACTCCCGGCCTCACACACATATAGCGAAACATGACGTATTATCAACTAAAAATCAAGTTAAAAATCATTATGGTGACTGCGAAAAAACGATGGACCTATTCGAACTGTGTGACTCCATCTCTGTAGCGAAATACACGTAGTTCTAGTAGCACTTCTATTATTACTTTGTCACGATAGTCGATTTAGATGATCATATCGATACATCGACTAAATTGAAACCACTCTTCACTAATTAGATCTTTGCAAGTGATCATTCGATTTGTGGAAATTTACATCACAATTAATTTGTTCTCGCTATGTCTTCACTGTCCGCAGTTCCCTCCACTGATGTTGTTAACCCTCGGTCCAAGAGTGCGCCCCTCACGATATTAATACCGATTGTTTCGATACTTGTAACGAAGAATTTTTAGCATTTATAGATTAATTTGTAGTTGAAGTGTAAGGGGTAAGGAATGTTTGGGTTGAGGTAGTAAGTCTTAAAAAAATATCTTCACTTTTGATCCCCTGTGTTATTTTTGTAATCCTCTCCTCTCCTTCAACTACTGAATTAAATTTAAACTACCTTTTATGTATTTTGCAATGTTTTGAGTACTTGATTGTTAATATTTGATCAGTTAACTTATTCATATGTGATAGGACATACAATGTCGCAGATAGACCTTTCGGTGCTTTACATTTCTTGTAGATGGATTTACTTTCAATTTTTATATAGTACAAATCCTTCGAAAACTATGAATTGTTGTCTCAAAATATATAGGAACAAATGTATTAATATATTGTTACTATGAAGCAAATAAAATGGTACAGTATTATTGTTATTATCAGTTACGCTCATCTCTGCAATCGATGTTATTCAACATTCCGCACGACTAACAGTAAAACAATCAGTTTCATACTATTGTCTAACTTAATTTATGTAATTTTGAACTTAAATAAAGTGATATATTTTTAATGAAAAACTAATTGGCTTGGTTTTAATTTTTATTTATTGGTTTGGGACATCGTAAGAGCTCTTTTAGCGGACGATTGCACACTACTAAAAAATCAAGACTATACACGATAACATTATCAAAACACGCTTTAGATTACGTATGATTCACATCCTAACATAATTGAATGGAAAACAAGACTGCGAACTATCATAACCTGTGAATATAAGTCAACGGCACGCAGTCATTCGTCCTTCGATAAGTGGACTCTTCAGGGCCCATCGTTAGTGCTGTACCGGTCCATGTCGCTGGTAGTGTTGCAGTCGAACCACACCTGCGCGGTCGGCAGCGGGTAGTACTCGTGGGCCTGCACTAGCTCGTTGTCGAAGCGCCAGAAGCGAGGCCCTTGGAAGAAGAAGGTGTCTGAAATGCAAGGAGAACCAATACAATATTAGGAAAGAAAAGTATGAAAGACTTAACTGATAAGTTACAGAGAACAATGTTATAAACGCCGTCTAACGGCTATGTTCTTACCATCCAGCTTGTCTAGCCTTTTCTCAACTAAGTTGGGGTCAGCTTCCAGTCTAACCGGATGCAGCTGAATACCAATCTATACTAATATTATAAAGCTGAAGATTTTGTTTGTTTGTTTGATAGAACGCGGTAATCTCAGGAACTACTGGTCCGAATTGAAAAAATCTTTTGTGTTGGGTAGCCTATTTATTAAGGAAGACTATAGGCTATATAACATCACGCTACAACTAAGAGGAGCGGAGCCGTAATGAAAAATGTGGCTAAAACGGGGAAAATCGCACGGGTAGGCGATTCCCTTTATTCCCGTTGTCCCCGTATGCCATATCCCCGTCACGGGTACAGCGGGACGTGAATAAATTTATTTCCCGTTGTCCCCATAACGTACATTCGGCTAACGGGGACAATGGGAAGTAAACTTTTCACGAGTCTTTGTCCTCTTAAATCTGCATTCTGTTGTAAGCTTAGTTTTTAGCATCGGAAAAAGAAAAGGGGAATAAAACAAAATGTATTTATTTGTATTCGAATTTTAATTTGAGGTAAAAAAAATAATTGAAAACAAGGTCTAAATCCTTTATATTAATGTACCTACCGGGTACCAAGACTAATCTACCAATATTCCATACCCTTTGTATGTTGACGGTTAAAAAAGAAAAAACGGGGACAGTGGGCAATAATTTTTATTTATTTTATTTAACTATATTAACGGGGACAGTGTACGGGGATAACGGGAAGTATTTTTAAATCTTTAATTGAAGTACCGCTAGGACGGGGAAACGGCGTACGGGGACACCGGGAATAAAGGGGCAATTCGACGCGACGGGAACGGTCGGGGGAGCAAAAAATTTAACGCGGACGAAGTCGCGGGCAGAAGCTAATATTTTATATGGAGCGACGGCCTATCTCCACAACTCTCTGTTAGTGAATTCATATCGTGTACCTACATGAAAAATAATATTTTATTCAAAGTTAATAATCTGTTGAACCTATCTTACCTCCCTTCCAAACAATAGCAGCATCTACAGGATAAGGTACCTGTCTCCACATCGACATGTCCTTCGGATACCGTTCGTCCATAGTCCCGCTCCTCTCGTCAAACCGCCAGTACCTCTCGTCTTCAATCAGATACGTCTTATTGTTGTAATTGGAGAGGAACACGGTAGTCAGCTCCGGGACCTCGTCAGGGATTAAGTAGTCAGATAAATTGCCATTTTTGATGTAGTGGAATGTTGAGTCGAATTCCCAATAGCTTTGGCCTACAAAATAAAAATAGTTCTTGTGAGAAGACTTGATTTTGGAAAAGTAGTCTTAATGAAAGGATATTTTTTTTAAATTTCTGCCTGTCGAAGTTGTGGGTTCAAAGTCGGGCAAATATCTATGTGACTTTTCCATTTATATGTCTCCAGGTTTATCTTGGACATTTCTCACATCGGTGGATACGGGTGCATCAATAATTTTTGAGAGATAGGTATGGGCTAGAATGAGAAGTGTGTCCCAAATCTAGTATTGTTTGTAGGATGCTTTTTTTTCAATGACATTAATGAACACCCACCATGGGGAAAACAAAAAAGCGTGCGGTCGGGGACCCTCTTCGGCTCATGATGTCCCTGCCTTCGACGCGCAAACAGGAACCGTTCATTTCAGCACATGATTGTCGACCGTGGGGTTAGCGTAGTTTGAAATCGCCAACTCGTCTAGACCAAGCATGGAGCAAAGGTCGTGCCTTCTCTCTATGAGAATAGGCCTTTGCCCTGCATTGGGACAATAATAGGCTGGTAGCTATTTTTAATGTCAATGCCTACTCGTATGGTTTAATTTTCGCTGCAACTTAGATATTATAGGACCTTTTAAATGGCGCCTTTGCAACTGTTCTGGAATAGATAATTTAACTCATGGAAATGATAGTATTTGGAATAGGTATTACATACTCATACATTATCACGTGTGCTGTGGAGGAACCTGATCCTTTTGGAGCAAATTTTTTGCTACTTACAATTAATAACGACATTACCATTTTGGCTACGTATCGATCTCCGTCAATTTATTGCATCGACAACTTTTTGAATTCGATTGACAGCATACTTCGTCCTATTAATTGCAATAATATTATTATTATTGGAGACGTAATAATAATAATAATAACCCCGCAGGGCAGCATGTGGCGTGCTGTTGGGCAGTAGCGACCCCACGGACCCTATCTCCCGGGAGAATTCTTGTTCCTCATCTCTGGCTTGCCTTTATTGGCCGGCTGGAGTGAACACTGAAGAGGTTCAGAGCTCCCACCTCATTCTTGCCTTTATTGGCCGGCTTGAGTGGAGATTCGCAAGAGCAAACGTGCTCGGGGAAAGGAAGTATTCCAGTAAGTGCTCGTAGGGATCTTGACCATCTTCCGGGCTCTGGGATTGTTCTGAAAGCCGTGGAATACCTCTCCACTTCTCAAGCACCTCAGGAAGTGTTGCCCCCTTGTCGCTGCGTCACTATGTGCCAGTGACGGTTTCCGGGGGCCCATTATTGAGTGTGCAAGTCACCCCCTGCCATTTAATCCGTGTAAATTTAAAACATTGATGCGGCAGGGGCCATAGGCTTTCCATAGTTCTTGGTAACCAGTCCATTTTAGCCAGCCAAATAAATAGTCCAGCATCTTGGTTTCCACATCCTGCAATAGTCCAACACCGGCCGGGGGTTGTCCTTGGGTGCACTTTGCACAGTGCATACGGGGATAATCGTCGGTTAGTGCCTCACGTCATCTAAATTTTCTAAGGGGCCTCTGCGAGTTGGCTTCGGCCCCTCGTACGCCTTCCAAAAGACCGGGATCCTAGGATCCCGAGATATATTAACAGATAAATAATAATAATAATAATAATGGGTATGTCGGAAGCATTGGGCATCAATGTTACTGACATGAAGCAATCGTTGAAGGAGCGCTTCTTTGGCCGCCTGAAGAAAGTATTTAATAGTCTTCTATCAGGCGGAAACAAGGTGCGCGCCTTCAACGGTTGGGTCATGCCGGTTTTGATGTACTCTTTCGGCATACTCAAATGGACTCAGACTGAACTTGACGCCCTGGACAGGAGGGTCCGTACGTTGATGACTGCATATCGAATGCATCACCCACGGTCATCGGTAATGAGGCTGTATATCCCGCGAAAGTGTGGAGGTCGAGGCTTTTTAAACGCTAAGACTCTCCACAATCGCGAGATATGCAGTCTCAGGGAATATTTCCTAGAAACCGACGTGGGGATGCATCGCGATGTGGTCGCGGTTGACAAGGGCCTCACTCCGCTCTCCTTGGCTAACGAGAACTGGCGCAAACCTCTAATACTTGACACTAATGAACGCATGGAAGTATGGCAGAGTAAGGAGCTCCACGGACGCTTTTTCCGGGCCCTACATGGACCCGATGTAGATATACTAGCGTCCGTAGCCTGGCTGCGTTTCGGTGACCTCTTTGGGGAAACCGAAGGTTTTGTCTGTGCAATTATGGACGAAGTTATGATGACGAACAATTACCGGAGATTTATTGTGAAAGACGGCACGGTTGACATCTGTCGGGCATGCCACCGTCCAGGCGAATCAATTAGGCACATAATCTCCGGGTGCTCTCGTCTAGCTAACGAAGAATACTTGCATAGGCACAACCTAGTAGCCAGGATTATCCATCAGCAACTTGCTCTGAAATACTGCCTTGTGGAATCGGAAGTGCCGTACTACAGGTATGTGCCCGACCCAGTTCTCGAAAATGGACATATCACATTGTACTGGGATCGATCCATCATCACTGATAGGACTATTGTCGCAAATAAGCCTGATATAGTGGTGGTGGATCGAGTAGAGCGGCGCACAATGATTGTTGACATAACGGTCCCACATGACGAGAACCTCGTGAAAGCTGAGAAAGATAAACAGATCAAGTATCTTGACTTGGCTCGCGAGGTTGTCGACATGTGGGATGTGGATTCAGCGATCATTGTGCCGATAGTCGTCACTGCCAATGGCTTGATAGCCAAGAGCCTCGACCAACACCTAAGGAGGCTCTCGTTAGGCAGCTGGGTCAAGGGCTTGATTCAGAAAGCGGTACTTCTGGACACGGCTCGCATTGTCAGGAGGTTCCTCTCTCTGGAACCCTGACCACCGGTAGCTTGGACCCTGTTCCCGATACCGGTGGGCTACTATTTTTTATATTTTTAAATGTTTTTTTTACTTTTATTTTTCTAATATTTAAAAATATAATTAATATGTGTACAATACGTAATAAAGGAAATAATAATAATAATCTTTATTGACATAGAAGTATGTTACATTATTATATGGAAACCCTGACTCCTGCGCTAGGTTGTAACCTGTGTTACAGGAATCAGTGTCTTCTCCCAGTAGTTTTACACAAAAATTATGCAATAAGATTTAAACAGTTTTACATCACACAATATCTGCTTAAGGCGTATAAATGTATGTGTGTGTGTGTGTTTTGTGTGTGTGTGTGTGTGTGTGTGTGCGTGTGTATGTATGTGTGTGTGGTGCGGTGTGTGTGTGTGTGTGTGAGTATGGTGGGTATCGTGGTATTTATATATTTATCTTGCATGTTTATAATGGGAAGCGCTAATTGCAGGGTTTATGTTATTAAGTTTTCTGTCTGTATGTAATCTAGTGTTTGTAGAAAGGTGTTTATTTTCTTTTTAATTTCATTTTTGGGAAATGGGTTGATATCTAGGGTCTTGTTTACCTTATTATAGATATGCGTAGCAAGAAAAAGATGTTGCCTTCTAGCTGAGGCAGTCTTACATTTGACGTATTTACAAACATTAGTGACTGTTCGTTTACTTTTGTAACTATTGTTTATAGGTGTGATTAGGTGTTGCTTCAATGTGATATTGAGAACATATAGCTGTCTTACTGTGAGCACTGTACAATTTTGGTACAAAGTTACGGTCGGGAAACGGTATGGTTTGAAGGTCATGACTTTGAGCAATGATCTTTGAGCTCTTTCAAGGTGGATCATAATTGTTTTACAGGCTCCTCCCCACACCGTAATACAGTAACCAATTATCGATTGGGCTAAAGAGAAGTATAGAGTGCGAAGAAGATCAAAATCAGCCACAAGTCGAAGTTTCTTAAAGGCCCAAATAAGTTTCCTCACTCTGGAGGCAGTTAATTCGACTTGAGGCCGCCAGCTCAATTTTTCGTCCAGTACTACACCTAAGTATTTTATGTTTGTTGTTTGTGATATTGTAAGACATGCACACTGGAGCCTATTTCCAGCAAAGTTGCAAGAATGTACCTTAAGGGTTACTGCTACTGGTTTGGTATTGGCAAACCTGAACTGCAAGTATGAAGTTTTGGCAATGTTAAGGGTAAGTAAGTTTTCTTCCAGCCAGTTACTGACTTTACAAAGTCCCAGCTCAGCCACACGCTGCGCCTCCTCCCAAGTCTCTCCATGAAATATGAGCGCGGTGTCATCAGCGTAGCTAAATATTCTACCCTTAAAAAGTGGTTGCTGACACAGATCGTTTACATATACCAGGAAGAGACTCGGGGAGAGGGCACTGCCCTGCGGCACACCACAGGTAACGTCTGCTTCGCTACTGACGATTCCACCTATCTTTACCCTTTGTGTCCTATCACTCAGAAACTCCGTAAATATACTGAGAGCTTCTCCCCGGATTCCTATGTGGGCTAGTTTAGTCACAAGAGTGGGAACAGAGACGGTGTCAAAAGCCTTGGCTAGGTCGAGAAAAACTCCTATGCATTTCTGTTTAGCATCGACCTTTTCAGCAACGTGATCAACTAGTTGACCAACAGCCTCTTCTGTGCTTTTCCCAGACCTAAAACCGTACTGTCCTTCAGATAGTAAATTGTTTTTATCTAAAAAACTAACGAGCCTAGTATTCAATATCTTTTCTAGTATTTTTGATAGTGTCGGTAAAACTGATATGGGTCTGTAATTCTTAACTTCATCACGGTTCCCACCCTTGTGAACTGGCGTGATAAGAGATTTTTTAAAGACTTTGGGGAAGACTCCCTGCTCGAAGCAAATCCTAATGAGTTTTGTGATCTGGGGTATAAAAATTTCTTTGCCCGTTTTAAGTAATTTTGCTGAGATAGAGTCCCACCCTGTGGCGCAGTCTGTTTTAAGATTGTTAACTACAGATTCGACTTCAGCCTCGTCAGGAGAAAGTAAAACAATCGAGTTAAGTGCTGGTGGTGAATTGAATTTATATGATGCGGGTTGGGATCTTCGGTTTTGAGTGATAATATCTGCAAGTTCTTTACCTATACCAGAAAAATACCTATTTATGGTCTCGATTTCTTTCGATGCATCCTTTGTAACCGGCAGTAATTCAGTAGCCACTGTTTTTTGTTTAACTTGGTTTGTGACAGATTTAATTATGCTCCATGTTTCTTTGCTTGTTTGTGAAGATTTTAAAGCTGATTTTTCATGATGTATTCGTAACTTTCTAAGTAGCAAATTGCAGTAGTTACGGTATCGTTTATAAGAAATCTCCATAGTGGTATTTGTTGGGTTTTTTAATACCTCTTTATGAAAAATAATGTAAATATAGATATTAAGCCTGATAATAGTGACAGAAATAGTTCACCATATTTAAATCTCACTGCAGAGCTGGGTCTACTCCCAGGTCATACATTGCCAACTAGATTAAGCAATTGTTTGGATCTCATTATGCTCAGAACGGATAGGTCAGCCACAGTCACTGTCATAGAGTCCACAGTTACTGATCACGATTCGGTTCTTGTTAGTTTATCGTGTAGTCGCGAACTAATAAGGAAATCGAACATAATTGTTAAGACAGATTTTAATACAACTATAAAACAATTAGAATCTATGTATTTTTCTTTTGTGTCTCCTTCAGCTAATGCTGAAGTAGCTGCAAGTCACTTTATTGAAATCTTGACTTATGCAATCACATCGAACACAACGTCTAGTATTGTGTCTGGTCGTAAAAAAACCATAAAACCATGGATTACACCGGGTTTGGTTCGATGTATCCGACACCGTGATAGGCTACATGCTAAGGTTAGGAAAAATCCCAATAACTCGGCTCTGGAAGTCGCATACAAACGCTACAGAAATTTCTGTAACGCTCTATTGCGTAAGCTTAAAAGAAATTATGAAAAAACTCTTTTACAAAATGCAAGAACTAGTAAGGAAACGTGGACAGCTATAAAATCAATCACTGGTACTACTAAACAAAAATCTTTTACTGATGATTTACTAAAGAACAGTAATAGCCCCCACGATGCCGTCGAAACTGTGAACAATTTTTTTGCAGAAACCGGAAAGCTACTTGCCGACAAGATAAAGTGCTCTGACAATGCCGAAATTCCTCTATCTGCATTAAATGATTTCAATTATAATAGACCTCGCGTCCCGAATTCTATGGTACTGCTCCAACCAAAACCAAATGAATCAGAAATTGAATCTCTAATCATGAATCTTAAAAATGACTCTGCAACAGGCTGGGACACTATATCGAGCAGGTTTCTAAAAATGTCTAAACATATTATCGTCCCACACTTTACCACAATCGTTGGACTATGTATAGAGCAGGGCATTTTTCCTAGAGTATTTAAAAGGGCGCTCATCACTCCTGTCTACAAGAGTGGAGCTCGAGATAGCTAACGAACTATAGACCGATTTCTGTGTTACCAGCGCTCTCCAAAGTACTAGAAAAAGTATTGAATAACCAACTCATAAACTTCTTAGACAAAAATAAAATACTAGCCGACTCCCAATTTGGCTTTAGGGTTGGTAAAAGTACAGATGGTGCCGTTAGTTCGTTAGTAGACTATATTACAGCTGGTCTAGGTAATAAACAAAAGTGTGCTGGAGTCTTTATTGATCTGGCTAAGGCCTTTGACACCGTCTCGATCTCGGCTCTTGTTGACAGGCTTGAAAGGTATGGAATAAGGGGAACTGTACTTAAACTCTACAAAGACTTCCTTACTGGCCGTCTGCAGAGGGTGAAAGTGGGAAGTGCTATTAGTTCGGATTTCGCAGTCACATATGGAGTCCCACAGGGTAGCATTCTCGGTCCCAGTCTCTTCCTGATTTATATAAACGACTTATGTCAAATGACACTGAATAAAGGCAAAATATTTACCTATGCCGATGATACAGCCTTGGTCTTTCAGGGAGAGACTTGGGATGAAGTCCAGCAAAATGCAGAGATAGGTCTCCATAAAGTCTGTTTGTGGCTGAGGCATAGTCAGTGCGATGCGCGGTCGAATACGGACGTGTTTCCACTGTGCACGGAACGAATTTTATTCGCGTGTAGCGCGGCCATAGCCGCTGCCCGTACTATCACTATGAGTTCCAAACCACTCATAGTCAATGAATTGCTGGCTTTCCTAGTCCATGCCATCGACTACATGGACGAGGTGAGCATCCTGCAGATATGCCGGTCCAATTACAAGGAGGACGAGATCAGCAGTGGTAAACTGCTACTGTTCCAGTCACTTGGAAAGCTGGACCAGATGCCGTCCCGCCGCAGAGATGGAACTGAGAGGAGCATTCAAGATATTCTTGATATGTTGAAGAAGACCGACCCAGATGACGTGCCAGATTTCGTGGCGAAGGAGCTGAGTAAGCTGCCTCCCGTCACGTTCGATCACGTTGATGTTACAAGGCTGCTAAAGGACATCACTACCTTGAAGGTGGAAATGACCAAGATGCAGTCCCGTATGGAGGTTGCGGAAAAAACCAACACTGAACTGCGAGCAGAAATAACACTGTTGCGCAAGGTGGGTTCAGTAATTGGGTCACCTGAGGCCTCAAAGGTTAACACACGTCGAGGGGCGCAAAATGCATCAATCGGCAGTTTAGAATCGGCGAACACAAGTGCGTCACCGGCTGCCGATAATGCTGAGCAAGCGTCGCCCGCCGCCGCCGTCGCCCGCGCCGCAACACCGGCTGCGGAAACGTCACACGTAGGTACGTCGACCCCTAAACGTGCCTACGCCGCTATTGTCACCACCAGCAAATCAGGTGTGTCGCAGTCTATGCGGCAGAATAAAATTGGGGAAAACCAAATGAAGGGTGCACAACCTGCCCTGGCTGCGGTCCGTAGCTCCTTGCCGAGATCGGGCCAAGTTGATGAAGAGGGTTTCACGAAAGTGGAAAGGAAGAAGAAGGAGCCCTGTTCACGAAACCGGTGTGGTACAGCTCCGAGTGGACCCAACATGCTGCTGCGCCCTGCTGTGCCTACGACGCAGCTGTATATTTCACGTCTGCATCACTCCACCACGATTGAGGAAGTTGTGCAGTACTTAAAAGTAAAGACCAATTGGACTCTGAGGGTTGAAAGGTTGGAATCGCGCCACAACATCAATTTTAAGTCGTTTGTGGTACGAGTTCCAACCCACCATCTACAGACCTGCTTGAGAGAGGACTTTTGGCCGAAAGGTGTCTTGTATCGTCGTTTCCGAGGACGGTTATGCGACACCACGCAGCGGAACACGACGCCGTCATCATTACGTGTTTAGTGATAGTTTAAGTTTTGTTTTTATAAAATATGTATTAGTTTATAGTTATTGTTTTATATTATTTGTTTACTGTGTTTTTATGGGCCTAAGTTGCCTGAAATAAAGGATTGTATTGTATTGTATAACCTGTTAACACTTAATATAACTAAAACCACATTTGTACAGTTCACTAACGCTCGCATAAAACAACCCAATGTGGCTGTCCGGATACACACATGCAAATCACCTTTCACGCAACAGTGCACCTGTACAACTCTAAGTAAATCTAAGACGGTCAGATACCTTGGGGTTATCTTAGACGAAAAAATATCCTGGAAACCACATATCGAGATGGTTTCGTCACGAGTCAGGAAACTTACATGGGTGTTTAAAAACCTAAGACAAGTGGCTGACAGCAATCTCCTTCGTGTAGTTTATTTTGCATTGGCACAATCGGTTATTGGTTACTGTATTGGGGCTTGGGGAGGTGCATGTAAAACGCATCTCTTACGCCTGGAAAGAGCGCAACGGTCCTTGTTAAAAACGATGTCATCCAAACCATACAGATTTGCCACGAAGGCATTATACGAGTTGTGCCGGGTATTTACAGTAAGACAACTTTTTATTTACCAGATAATTACAAAAAAACACGTATCTACCCCATACGATCCAGGTATACTTCTAAATAAGCGAACAACTCCCAACGTAATTCAATCCCTCAAATGTCGCACGGCTTTTGCAAGACGACAAAACGCTTTTCTTTCTGTATATTTATACAATAAAATTAATAGAATAATAAATTTTTATCCGCTAACACTACGCGAATGTAAACTTAAAGTTAAGAACTGGCTCTTTACTCTTGGGTATGAGGATGTAGAGAAAATAATTAATAATTAATCTCATTCTACAAAAATCACTTACATAAATAAATATCTTAGGACAACCAACACACTGTTATCTGATCCCAAACTAGGCAGAGCCTGTACTATGGTAACCAGACAACTGATAGATATACTTATATATTTCTAAATACATACATATTATAGATAAATTACACCCAGACGCAGAACAAATGATTGTGCTCATCACACAAACATTGGTCCTGGGTGGGAATCGAACCCACGACCTCAGTCTTTGCAGTCAGGGTCACTAACCACTAGACTAACAGGCCAGTCAAAGTCATAGAACACATACATACACATACACACATCCCACTAACTCACACACATACACACACAGCACGATTTAATAATGATAGTATAATTTTATTTTTAGCTTTTTAGTTTTTGTATTTTTTTTATATCATTTTTTACCTATTTAAAATTGTATTTTGTTGCACTAACTTTGTGTTTTCCTATATTGATATTAGTGTCTAAGACAAATAAAATGGGAGAGGGCGCTGACTCCTGATATACAGGTACACCTAGTTCAGGAGTCAGAGGCTTCAAATATTTATGTAAACAAATATGTCAATAAAGAATTACGAATTACGAATACTATAATAATATTTACACAAATAGGTATGTGCATAACATTGATGTCAATAGCATGCATTGGAATAATAATTTGACTAGAGCTATCCACAGGTCATTCTATGGTGTAAAGATTTGGTGTCTACCCTATAAGCGTTCGGGAAAAGCATATGGTCATGGTTCGGTATTTACCTGAGAAAATGACAATATTTCTGTCCTGTTTCTGGTAAATGGTTCTGATGATGCTGACATCGTCGGGCAGTCTTCGGAACACGTCGTGGAAGCGTTGCGGATAGCCGCTCTCCAACTTGTGCCTGTCGCTCAGCACCCATACCCACTGGAGATTGAATTTGGAAATTAACTTTACTATATTATTATACTGGGTGACTTTTTTTAGCGTCTTGAAAAAAAATGGGGGTAATAGGTGAACGGAATAGAAGCTTTTGGCATAGAAATTTTTATTATTTTTATTTTTGAATAACATGTAATTAAATTGATCTAGTTATAAATACTACACATTTAAAGTAACATTTTCGTACTAGAACAACAAAAACAGAAATTTGGAAAAAAAAAAACAAAAAATAATAATTAAAATCTATCGAAACTCAAATCATACGCACCCTACTCAATGGCCGGCATGTATCATTGATTTCGGAGCGCGGTCCTACCCTTTGAAGCCGGCCGATAGGTGGCCTCATTGATCTTTCGTAGGCGCACGAGCCGCACACGCATCCCTGTCCACCCGCGTCCCGCGCTCCTTTAGTCACCTACGATGAATCTGAAGGCCTTCCTGCCTTCTATTCTAGTTACACAACACAGCATATGAAGGTCGAGACGGTAAAAAAGTCATCCAGTATAAATGTTTTTTATTCATAATTGTATTATATCCTAAAATGGTAAACTGACTGACTGTTGATACAACAACGCATAGCCCAAACTACCGGCAGCTTGGGCGATTTGGAACTATTTTTTGAGGCTTGTTGTTGGAAACTAACACAACGTAAACGGTGTTGTTGGAATTTCAACACGGGTGAATAAGGCGAAGAAATTTTGTTTTCAATTTGTTCATTTACAAATTATTTAATTAAAAATAATTTACGCGTGTACTGTGCTATTACTAAGCCTCTACAGTTGCCCGTCTATCTGTCTGTCTGCCACGAGCAAATATATCAGCTATCTGCAAATGGTTGAGGAAATTGTGGATAGTTCTTATGGCGTAGTATCTCGTGTTATAGCCATTTCATACGACTGTCAAAGAATGAAAATTGTAATTTGAATAAAGGGAAAATTTAAGTTCGTAGTCTATTTGATAAACAATATATTTCCCTGCCTGTTCGATTATATTATTAAAAAAGTTAAATAAAAATATTTAAAAACTTCCGACCCAAACAAAAGCCTCTAAAAACTAAAAAAATAGGTAATATGTAAAGTTTATTTAGAACTTGTATGTACAATTTTGATCAAAGCATCGTCGCGTCGCGGGAGACAAGGCCCATTTATGATGCACTAGCTTCTACCCGCGACTTCGTCCGCGTCAAATTTTCGCTTCCCTTGCCAGTTTTCGCCCATTTTTCGTTTGCTGCTCCGCTCCTTTTGATTGTAGCGTGATGTTATATAGCCTATAGCTTTCCTCAATAAATGGGCTACCCAACAATTTTTTTTTAAATTCCGACCAGTAGTTCCTGAAATTAGCACGTTCAATCAAACAAACAAACAAACTTTTCAGCTTTATAATATTAGTATAGATGTCTGCTATTGTAGAAAGGATAAAAAAAATATCAGCCGTTTTTATACATCATCCCTTTTTGCCCTCTAGAGGGCGTCATATTCCGTTTAATGTGTCACCCCTCCCCCTTACACAAGCTCACACAACACTTGCACATCACACTATACTCCACGTAAATACACTACACAGCTACACACGCATACTCAACACCCTCAATACACATACACCAGGCAGTACCTACTCTTTCTTGGCCGGATCACCACCCTGGGATCTTGACGCTAAAGTCCTAGCGTCACTTTATCGGAGGCGTAGGGAAGCGCTGGAGCGGGGCGAGCCCCTGATGCCTCGTCATGTAGAGGTGTACAGGGTTGAGCTCCGCCAGACCCTAGTGGTTGAGTGGGAACAGCGACTTGCGCAACCCAGCGCAGGGCATGCCACTGTAGCGGCGGTAAGACCCGTTATGAGGGAGTGGCTGGAGAGACGGCATGGCGCCCTCACTTTCCTGCTGACACAGGTACTGTCCGGACATGGATGTTTCGGTAAGTACCTGTGCCGCATAGTCCGGGAACCGACACCCGGTTGCCACCATTGCAACTGCCTTGACGACACGACGCAGCATACTCTTGAGGAATGCCCTGCTTGGGCAGTGCAGCGCCGTGACCTCGTCATGGCGGTTGGTGCTGAGGATATAATGTCGCTTCCGGACATGGTCCAGTACATGGTCGGGAGTGAAAGCGCGTGGGTCGCCGCCGCTTCCTTCTGCGAGGAGGTGATGGTCGCGAAGGAAGCGGCGGAAAGGAAGAGGGAGGACACAACCTCCCTTCCAATCCGTAGAAGGGTAACCGGGCGACGGAGGGCGCGAAACGATCTCCGGCCGCCTTAGAGTGAGGCCTGCAGGCAACAGACTTGGGGAGTCTGTTGCCTGAACAGAGAAAGGCCCGTGACGGCGGCGCGCCGTGTTCCGCGCGCGCCTCTCTCTGAAGGAACTGCGGCCATTCGTGGCCGTTAAGGTGACGGGGTCTGCATGTATTCATGCGGGCCATCACCTAGCCGGGGGAGCGTGACGAAATGCGCAAGCACTCCAGCACCTCGGCTAATGGTAGCTGCAGAACACCGTGTGGTTTTAGTCAGTAAGAGTCTGAAAGACCCCTCCACTCACCCTGGGGTGGAGGACATCCATGAGAATTTTCACACGCTAAACAAAAAAAAAGGCAGTACCTACTCATCATCTGCCTGCCTTTTCCCAACTATGTTGGGGTCGGCTTCCAGTCTAACCGGATGCAGCTGAGTACCAGTATTTTACATGGAGCGACTGCCTATCTGATCTCCACAACCCAGTTACTGGGTAATACGATACCCCTTGGTTGTCAGACTTTCGGGCTTCTGATGACCCGTAACGACTATCTAAGATCTACCAATGACAGCCGGGACCAACGGCTTAGCGTGCTTTCCGAGGCACGGAAGGGTCTTGGTATGTTAAGATGGTCACCCATCCACGAGCCAACCGCGGCAAGCGTAGCTTAACCTGAACGATTGACCCGTGCGGCTGTTATAACTTAGCCACAAACCATTCAATCAATACCTACTGTAAACAGATTATTTAAAAGTTTAGTTAAATTCATCTTTATTATTTTTTTAATTAATTCATGTCAATGTCTAAGAATACTGTTTGTAGTGCACAGCTCTATACAAACTCCGGCCGTGTTCTTTGTCTGTTCAACTTCCCTATTCATTTTAAATTGTAAATTGCCTAAAGTAGTTACTCGCACGATTAGTAGATTAAACGTAAATAAACTTGAAGAAGACTTACACAATATCGACTTTGACCCGGTCTACGATTCCGCTGATCCGCAGTTTTGTACAATGTACCTAATAAAAAATGTGCAACATGCAATTCAGAAAAACACTGTCAAAACTCGGCTAAATAGCAAAAACTACAATATAAAACCATGGGTCACGGCAGGACTCATACGTTGTATGAAACATAGAGATAAATTGCATATGAAAGCTAAAACTAACCCAGATAATTTAATTCTACAACAGTCGTATAAACGATATCGTAACTTTTGTAATGATCTCCTAAAAAAAGTAAAATGCACCTACGATAAAATTGCACTTGAAAAGGCTGGTACGAGTAGCAAAAAAATCTGGAATTTTATTAAAAGTGTAACATACAATTCAAAACAAAATCAGTCATCTTCAAGTTTGTTACAAGCACACTCATTGCAGTTAACATCTGCCAACATTGCAAATAATTTCTTTGTAAATGTTGGAAAGTGTTTAGCTGAAAAAGTTCAGGGCCAATCACAATATCTAACCAGCACACCATTTCCATGTAGCACTATTTTATCATCCTTTGCGTTGTTAGACACTGACGAGAGTGAGGTAGAGACTATAATTATGAGTTTGAAAGATGACTCTGCAGTAGGCTGGGATAACATACCAAATAAGATTATTAAACAGTTTAGACACATTTTGATACCACCACTTACATATATCTTCCAAAAATGTTTATCTACAGGTATTTTTCCTGAGTGCCTAAAAAAAGCTGTTGTTGTCCCTGTTTATAAATCAGGCAATAAAGAACAAGTGACAAATTATAGACCTATTTCCTTCTGCCTTCTATGTCTAAAATATTAGAAAAAAATCTAAATAAAAGGCTTAACAAATACTTGGAGGATAAATTAATTTTATCGAAACGACAGTTTGGATTTAGGCCAAAAAAGTCAACAGACGATGCCGTACATCATCTGACTGACTATTTATCCAAAGAACTTGATAATGGTAACCATACAGTAGGAATCTTCCTGGACCTCGCAAAAGCATTTGATACGGTTTCTATTTCTATTCTGTTGCGCAAGCTTGAAGCCATAGGTATAAGAGGGACCCAGCTGAAATTATTTAAGAGCTATTTAGAAGACCGTACCCAATGTGTAAGGATTGGTAATGTTCTCAGTGATGATAAAAAAAACACGTCCTTCGGAATTCCCCAAGGAAGTATTTTGGGACCTACACTTTTTTTGATTTATATAAACGATCTTTGTAATCTAAACTTAGAGCACGGCCAAATTATTTCTTATGCTGACGATACTGCCATACTATTTTCAGCTGACTCAGAAAACAATGTCTACAAATTTGCGCAACACGGTTTTAATGTTGTTAATAAATGGCTTCAATATAATTCACTCACACTAAATGCAGACAAAACAAATTACATTAAGTTTTCAATGCGCAAGCAAACATCAACTTGCCCTAACTCGACAATATATGCTCATTATTGCGCTATGCCTACATATAACCAATGTGTTTGTCCTGTCATCAAAATGACAAATACAACGAAATACCTTGGTGTTATAATGGATGAATCACTTTCGTTCAAAAAACACATAGAAGCCTTAAATAGCTGAATTCGCAAGTTGATATTTGTTTTTAAAAAGTTACACCATATTGCTGACCCAAAAATAATTAGACAAGTTTACTTTGCTCTATGTCAATCGATATTAACTTACTGTATTACCACATGGGGTGGAGCGGGTAAAACATTGTTATTAACTATCGAGAGAGCTCAGAGAGCGATACTCAAAGTGTCTACTTCCTCCCCTTTCCTTTTCCCTACTAACCTACTATACAAATCTTGTGAAGTATTAACAGTTCGACAGCTATTTATAATGGGCATTGCATTAAAACAACACGCAGCTCTACCCTACAACACTGAATTTACTAATAAAAGACGTAAAGATATAGTCTGTCCACAAAACAGAACAAAACATGCTTTTACATCCAAATTTTATCTGTACCTCGGCCCTCTCCTCTATAATAGATTAAACTCTATAGCAAAAATTTTTTCACTGAACTTTACAAATTGTAAGAGAACTCTCAATGACGCTCTCCAAAGTATGTCTTACGAAGAAACAGAGAATTTACTAACTGTGTTAAAGTAAGTATTCACCTACGTTAAGTATTTAATTCTATAAAATTTTAGAAACTATTTTATAAGCTACTCAACATTTATACAATAATTTGTCTATTCACAACTTTTGGTTATTTATTTATTTTATAAGACTATTTAGGCTATTCTTGCCTGAAACACAGGATTACCTAGTTCAGGCACGTAAATATTAGAATATAATTTACATATAAGCAAACTGTACATATTTTTAAGCCTTTTATTTTTTGAATAAATATTATGTTATGTTAATAAAAAATAAAAAAAACTTCAACAACGTAAATATCGTAATTAATAGATGTTTCTGAACTGTTAAAATTAAACCCATTCCTACAGTTACGTAATTTCCGCGCTGAACTAATAAAAGTTCTCATCCAATAAACTGAAAGTGTCTAAAGTACCAAGGTATACTAACCTCCTCCTCAAACACAAAGATCTTGCCGTTAATGACTTGCAGCGTGTCGTAGTTGGTCATGCAGAGGTCGGGCATCAAGTTCTCATCCTCCTCGCTATCCGGCTTGGTGAACCGCGGCACCAAGGAAGTGTGCGACGCAGAGCTCTCCGTGCTCTCTGTAATCTCCTCTGGGTCTCGTTTTACTGCGAACGATTTTAATACAGGATATAAAACGTCTCATCATGTACCCGTCATCTTCGCATTCTGTACATAAAACTAAGTAATAATTAGCCTATAATATTCACAAAGCTGAGACACATGTCTTCTCTCTTCGAGAGGTAGGGTTGTAATCTACCAGGCGGGCCCACGGGTTGGTAGAGGTCACATGTCTTAGAATTCTAGGACATGCCAGTTTTTCACGGTGTTTTCCTTCACCGCTTTGAGAGCAATGGTGATGAAATTATTTACACAAAAAAAAAACAACAGCTACAACTCGTAAGTTGGGGTCGCTTGAGCTGTAACTGTGTTAAAATTATAGGAAAGTGATACATATGACTTCTTTTGAACCTCCACTTGCACATGCAAACATGGTAAGGTAATCTGAATTACCCACAAAATGTTACAGGTATTGAAGTAGTATTAGTAGAGTATTAAGATTGCTCGCGCCATGCTATTTTGAAATTTAATTTTAAGTTTAGCTTTTTTTTTTTCTAAAGCCAGATATGCACTAAAATTACTCACAATACAGTTCCTGCATGCCTAAAATATCGTCCGAGTGGAGCTTTTCAACTGGCACCTGGTAGTATGGGTACATGACCGACGCCTTCACATTAGAGTGCGACAACCCTAACGCATGCCCGATCTCGTGGATGGCAACAGCGAAGAAGTCAGTGGCGTCCTCTTCGTCTTCCTCAGGGTTGTCACCCCAGATCTCGTCGTCGTCGAAGTGCATGGCGCCGTGAGGGGGAGGGAATGCGTGCGCTACTACGTGGCCAGGACCGTCGAACGGAAACCTGTGGAAGGATTACTGTTGTAGTGTTTGTGCTCGGATATTTTTGTAGATAGAATGCACTTGCACATACTTAGGGGTGGCTTGTTAGGGTTCCGCTGCCAAATGGCAAAAAACGGAACCCTTATAGATTCGTCATGTCTGTCTGTCTGTCTGTCCGAGTATGTCACAGCCACTTTTCTCCGAAACTATAAGAGCTATGCTGTTAAAACTTGGTAAGTAGATGTATTCTGTGAACCGCATTACGATTTTTACACAAAAATAGAAAAAAAAACAATAATATTTGGGGTTCCCCATACATAGAACTGAAACTAAAAAAAATTTTTTCGTCAAACCCATACGTGTGGGGTATCTATGGATAGGTCTTCAAAAATGATATTGAGGTTTCTAATATCATTTTTTTCTAAACTGAATAGTTTGCGTGAGAGACACTTCCAAAGTGGTAAAATGTGGGTCCCCCCCCCCGTAACTTCTAAAATAAGGGAATGATAAAACTAAAAAAAATATATGATGTACATTACCATGTAAACTTCCACCGAAAATTGGTTTGAATGAGATCTAGTAAGTAGTTTTTTTTTAATACGTCATAAATCGTAAACCACAATTTACCTTTCGTTCAGTCAACTCAAATATAAAAATTAAAAAAAAAAACATTTAATTTCATAAACATAAACCTTATGCGTAAACCGTGAATACCTACAGGTTTGTACGGAACCCTCGGTGCGCGAGTCCGACTCGCACTTGGTCGGTTTTTTTTTAATACGGGTGCGCAGTGTTCATCCATGAATATAATTGCAAAGGGAATTAAATGAAAAAAAAAAAACATGTGTGCAATTCACACGTGGTAGAAGTGAAGCCTTAATTTTTTTTCAAGATTGTTGTTTTGTGTTTTGTTGTGTTTGTATTTTTTTGTGTGATTGTGTGTGTGTGAATGTAAAAAAGTCAAATGTCTATTTGTCCAAAAAGCCTGCTCGAAAAACGTCAAATTGAAAAGTAAACTTTCCCAAGGACCATTCCACTACCCCAAGTGTTAGAGCGAGACACAAAACATAATGACGTTCTGGAAACGTATATAATATCTAGTATAATAGCTAAGTTATTTAAGTTTTCAAAAAACATTAAATTTAAGGCCTACTAGTTTCCGCTGAAATAATTATAGACAATGGTGGTTATTGTGCAAGTGCATACCTTATACATAGGTCATTGAATGGGAAGAGTGTTTCATGATTTTTATCAGCAGCGTATAATGTTCCCACTTGTGGGACACTGGCCTCCTCTTTCGAAGAGTTGATATAATGATTTCAACGTAGATTTCAACTTTCAATGTAAGTCGTTTCATGTAAATAAATAGGTACTCTAACTGAACTATTAAAAACAATAGAAAACTAAGACTAACTACAGAAAAAACGAATTAACTGAAGCGTCAGTATATTACCCGTCTCCATGGTCGCCACTAACGAAGGAGACCTGTATGTCTGCGCGGCCCTGCTCGATGGGGCTGAAGCGCAGGTTGCCGTGGGGAGCCCATACAGCCAGTCCTAACTGCATCAGCTCCTCGACGCGGGCCTTGTCCAGAGTGCTGGAACCATTTACCACCCTGCAACCACACAAATAGTTATAATAAGTCCTTTCAGATAGCCAACACAAAAATCTGAATCAAAATCAACATCAAATGTCATTTATTCAAACTAGTCAGCACTTTTTGAACGTCAAAGTTATACATAAGACAGTCCCCCAAAACGCCCACCCTTTACCACTTCCTAGTGCTTTAGCTGGGAAGAAGAAGTGGCACAGCTTTGTAATGTAAGACATAACTCAATTTATTTTCGGGTATGATCGTGACCGACACCAATGAAATAAAATGTAGTTAACCTTTCGACTGGCAGCTGTACTAGGACTTTTTGGCGCATCTTGCTTTTCCAATAAGTTTCACAAACTAATATTGCACAAATATTTACCCACAGCGCCCTCCTGTTAACGTCATTTGCGCATCAATAAATGATTGCAATTTATTTAACAATACGTCTACCCATTTCCAGAAATTTTGTTTTCAAATTGATTTTTGCCACTTTTAAACAATATACTATTTTTCCAATACACAGAGGTCATTCTCATCTCTGACAGTCGTTATGGGTTGTCAGAAAAAGTCTGAAAACCTTTCCTTCCTATCAAGGCGTATGGTGTTATCCAGTAACTCGGTTGTAAAGGTCAGATAAGCAGTCACTTCACGTAATATACTGGTATTAAGCTGCATCCGGATAGACTGGAAGCCGATCCAAAAAATAGTTGAGAAATGGCTAGGCAGATGATAACATAGGGTGGATTTTTGAGACGGGGCAGTAAAGGTAGGTAGTTGTTACAAAAATGCGGTCAATTAGCACAAGTAACTTATTTTGATACCAATCGATCCTATTTCATAAATGGAACAAAAAACGATATCGGACTAACTGAGGTTTGAGTACTTAAAAAGTCATAAATCTGAAAAGAATCTATACCATTCTCAGGAAAACAGACTCCAACACTATTTTTTATAATATGGATAGATTGGCCAATACAAAAATTAAGACTAACACTGCTTAACGCTTCAACGAAAACGGGAAAATAGTTTATTTTTCCCTTACTGCCCCAAGCTCATCTCAAAAATCCAACCTGTATAATAAGCGCATCACAGAAAATACTTAGCTCATAGGTACCTGTACGATATGTACTGCTTGTTCCACGCCTGCTGTAGAATGTATCTCCGGCTCCTCGCAGATGTCGTGGACATTTCGATATCTTTCACCCCACACCGCTTTTTCGTGAAGAGCTATAAAAGTTAGATGTTACAATGAAACCCTAAGAATATATTGAAATTAAAACAATCGCCAGGCTTTATGGTCCTTGGCTCGGCGCAGACCAAAGAAGGGCGCGACGTAAAAGATTTTCTAATTGCTTTGGTTTAAACTATTTTCGATAGTAATTTATTTTTTGTGCCATAAAGTGTAGATAAATGTTACGAACATGCGACGCAGATACCGAACGGTCCGTCGGTTTTCATAGTACGATGAGCTTGGTAGCACTTTACAGTCGTCTCACATATGTTTTGTTTTCCTTCGCACTCATCTTTGATTCTTCCCAAATAAATACCTGTTTCGTATCATCGTCCAACACGCCAGTTTCAGGGAGTCCAGCGAAGGCTTGCATCTTCTTCAACGCTTCAGAAATGGAGCTCAGCGTGTAAGCAAAGCCTGCGCCGTTTGGCACATCCGGCAAGTAGCCATATTTGTTCAGAAAGCTGACCTGTAAGTTAATAACAATAATAACGTTGATTATATAAAATGTATATGCTCTGTCCACAAGAATTCGTAAGCTAATATTTGTGTTTAAAAATCTTCGTCATGTTTCGGACTCTGGCGTATTGAGATCAGTCTATTCTGCGTTATGCCAATCGCTTATCTCGTACTGCAAAACTGTTTGGGGAGGTGCGACGAAAACATCAATGCTTAGGATCGAGCGTGCACAAAGGGCGACAGCCCTTTAGGACACTAAAGGTTAGTAATTTCCTGCCTTTCTTATTTCCCACCAGGGAACTGTATGAGCGAACTGGAGTGCTAACTGTACGCCAACTTTTTATTTTAAATACGATCTCTTGCGCAAGCATTCTCGTCTTACTTATAATCCTGCTCTATTTGAAGGTAAACGACGTAAAGACGCAGTTTGTCCAACAACTTGATTCCAAACTGTTTTCTCTCGTCGACACTTTAATTTTCTTGGAAGTTACTTATATAACAAAATTAACGGAATTTTGTCAATTTATTCCCTACCCAAGCAACGTTGCAAAACAACACTGTCAACCTGGCTACAAAAATTGGACTATGATAGCACGGAACGCCTCATTAGGTGCGCCTCAAAATGGTAGCGCTTCGAGGAATACCTCGGATTTTGTAGTGTCAATGAATACGTATGAATACCTTCTTATCAATGAACTCCAGCCTATTATTATCCCAGTGCAGGGTACAGGCCTTTCTCTTCTCATGCAGGGAAGACACGAACATTGATCACCACGCATTCTTATTAATTATACACTAGCTTCTGCCCGCGACTTTGTCCGCCTGAAATTTTTGCTCCCGTGACCTTCCCGTCGCATCAAATTGTCTGCAAGTTTTTGTTGCTGTTCCGCTCCTTTTAATTGTAGCGTGATGTTGTGCGTGCTTTCCTCAATAAATAGGCTATCTAACACAAAAATATTTTTTCAATTCGGACCAGTAGTTCCTGAGATTAGTGCGTTCAACCAAACAAACAAGTCCCCTTCCGACGTGTCCACTCACCTCTTTTTTTTAAATTTTGGATGGGAAATCATCAAATGACTTCTCCCGCTCTGGGCGGAGCGAGAGGGCGTGTCAGACTTTTACTGACTAAAACCCACCCGTGTTCGTTCAGTTGCCCATGTGCCAGAGTCACGGTATCTCTTTCGAACAATCTCGCGACCCTGGCAGGCATCGGTCCTAGCAGACCCCTACATTTCCACTCACCTCTGCCTTGTAAATACCTTTTGTTAGCCGCCCTTCATTCATCTTCTCAACATGACCAAACCATCTAAGCATACTCTTTTCATTTTTTGTCACTATGCTTTCTTTTAAAACGCATCGTTGTCTTATCACATGATTCCTCAGCCAATCATTCACAGTCACTCTACACATGCGTCGCAAGGAACCCATTTCCAAAGCATACTGTATTTATTCTTATTTAATGCTTCTTTTGCCACATCCAACATTACATAAGCGTAGGCATCAGCACACCACTGTGAACTATTATTAATCAATTGCTTGTTTTTTTTTTTAAATACCCTTTATTCATGAATAAGAAATACTTGCGGTATGATTGCGTTACACGTAACAATTGCAGAGCCTTTCATTTTGAAAATTCAACGTTGTCGTTTCCGTTGTTTACGTTATCGAGTAGACAAATTTTTCAAACAAATGAAGCAAGTTATAAGGAAATTCCCTCAAAATTATTTCGACTGTGAAAGAAAGTGTTCCTGCATGGAGAATTAACGGAATGATGCTTGCACATGCAGTCGGTCAAGATTAAATTTCAAAGCCACCCAGTCACTATTAATTTGAATTAACCTGAAAAGCCAGCGGCCACCTACAGCGTCTATTTTCTTGGAACTGACATATTTTAAGTCGACCTAGGAGGTTGTCGGCTGCTTAACAGGGCTTGACTGTGGCAAAAAAAAAATAAGGCCTGAAGCCAGAGCTTAAAAACCTAAAACTAAAGCGACTACACGCTACGGGCACTGTCTGGTACGGATCTCGGCTTAGGACGTCGCTTGAAAAGGGCAGCAAAAGACGGGATGGATCAGAATAAAGTTAGTGCTTCTGCCTTTGAGGTATATTTAGTTCATATGTAACAGTATACCTCTGCTATACCTTTGGGTAATACATACAGTGTTATGTTATTGGGTCTGTCTGTAATCATTAAGTTTTATCTACAAATATTGGGAAACCCTGACCTAAAGATAAAAATAATGCCCAGAGAGTAAATTTTTAAGAACCCCAAATCCTTGTTTGTGACATAGTATATCAGTTTAAATGTTTTTGTTACTTGACCAATGTCAATTTGGAATCTTAAGGCTTTAGAGAAAGGTCTCTTTTTTGCTGTTTCGCTAAACATATTTTAATACTATTGTTACAAAGTTGATAGTACTATGTCTGTATGTTATATTTTCACGCCTGAACCACTGAATAGATTTCGATAAAATTTGGCAAGGAGTTGACATCCTGGGGAAGGACAAAAGCTAGGCTTTGTCGTGGTAGCACGTTCCCGCGGTATAGTTTCCGATACCCACTCGGCAGAAGCTAGTGAGTAATATGGTTACAAAACGCTGTAGTAGGCACTTCTGGTTTTGGGGCGTGAGAAAACTTTTAATACATACTTAACTACTCAGGATTTTTACTGAGTATAGAAAAATGGGAATACGTACTTCCGATTTGGAGGGGAATTTTATACTGATTACAATGCGTCGGTGCCCACTAGGGCATGCAAACCGGATACCCGGATAACCGAAAAAACCGGATAACCGACTGATTTGAAACCCGGTTTTTTTAGGATAACAAAACCGGAGTTTTCGGTTTTTTCGGTTAACATTATAAGTAAGCATTTTTCGACTACTAAACTGACGGCAACTACAACTCAGGAAAACTTAGACTATACAGTACCTAGTAAATGTTTCATGTAACATCAAGGAACAACTCCGACAAGAAATAAAGAAGGCTCTCAAACAACATACCTCTGGTGCAAGCCTATCTACAGAACTTGATTTAGAAACTAAAATCAGGGTGGAAATGGCACTTTACGACGGTGGGGGAAAAATGGGAGAGCACTTAATAAAAGTATATAAACCTTTGGAATCTATACCTCCAACAAGTGTGGAATCAGAGAGAGCCTTTTTATCAGCAGGTCTCATCTATACTAATATTATAAAGCTGAAGAGTTTGCTTGTTTGGTTGAACGCGGTAATCTCAGGAACTACTGGTCCGAATTGAAAAAATATTTTTGTGTTGAGTAGCCCATTTATTGAGAAAGGTTATAGGTTATATAACATCACACTACGATTAAAAGGAGCGGAGCAGTAACGAAATATGAACGAAAACTAGCAGGCAATTCGATGCGACGGGAAAGGTCAGGGTAGAAAAAATTGACGCGGACGAAGTTGCGGGCAGAAGCTAGTCTGCTTTATCTATAATAATGACAGATTTATTTTGTTTTGGTTTATTAGGGAATAAGACTTCCATTTTATGCGATATTTCAATAATTATTTGATTTCATTTTACGTACTGTTGATTTTATGACAGTTCAATTGTTATTTAATATTCTGTAATTTTAAGCCTTTGTCTACCTACCAAAAGTTCAAAATTGTGTATGTTAGGTTTTAAAGAATATGTTATTTTCCTAAATAATAAGCTTTATGATTATTATTCTATGTTTTGTATAAAGAAAAGAAACTTTTTGTATAGCCTGTTAGTACTTGTAGCTTATTTCAGTCCGTAAAAAAAAACATATTTTGATTAGACTTCAGCATTTTCATTTCTGTACAGACATATTTCTCATTTATTAAAAATCAAATAAAAAACCCGAAAAAACCGATTTAACCGGTTTCACCGGTTTTGTAAACATAAACCCCGAAAAACCCGGTTTTTAAAAACAACCCGGTTTTTGCATGCCCTAGTGCCCACCGGATGACCAATGTATGGCACATACCGCTGAGCTTGCAAACGATATCTAGTTGCTGGAAGGGAGCCGTATATGTACTTAGACGTGTGTGGTGTATCCATAACCAGGTAGCTGAATTATGAATCTTATGATTATTCACTTAAGGTAAATGGGTCATTTGCATGCAGGTGCTGCATTCCAACAATATCATAAATCATCATTTAATAAATAATTAATTTATTTTACTTCTGTAAGTAGGTTTGTAGTATGCACATACATTTACGTCAAATTATACGTATTTTAAACATTAGATGAGAAACACACACGACATATGACTACTCTGAGAAGAATGTAGATTGGTGCCTGAAATAGCCTTTGAGGTAGGGCCGCACAGATTTTGGACCTGTCCAGTTAGTGCACGCATTTGTCAGGAATCGTGCAGATCAAGTCGGAACTTAGGGAGCTCAACAATTAGACGAATAAAATGTTGTTCATTTAAAAACAAAGAAGTAGGTACACGCTAAATGTTATCTATCGAAGCACATTTTTGTTTTGACCACACGCGGTTCACAAAAGTCTACCGATACTCTTGGTATGTATGCACAATAGATTACACTGACCTGTTCAGGAGTCGGCGAATTTGGTTCCACATAGATAGTCCTGCATGTCACTGTGTAGCAAACTATGCTAATTGTAAGTAAACACAAAACGCACTTTACATTCATGTTAGTGTTGGAGGAATGAGTGGCGATAATGCCAAGCGGGGTGTACTGTACCGACCTTTGGCTTCAGATAATGAATCATTAGGTACAGATACGCGGTGATCTGGTTAACGACCTTCGGTGGAAGATCTGTTACTCATTTGTACAGAAAACAATGTTTATCATTCACGGTCCATATATGTTTCAGTTATGTACTCATTCACCGTAAGGGCGACGACGCCAACAAGACGTTTTATTCTGACGTCATCTGCCCTTGATACTCATATACCAACTTGAAAAACTACACTCGTGCTGCACTGCTGCATTTGAAGTGCGTTTTTGTTCCGTTATATGCGCGGGTCAAACTCAAAGCATTTATCTCATTAAACCCTTCAAAGTCGGTCAGTTATACCGACTTTTAGACAATACAAAAGTGAGGTGTTTTGAAGACGGCGTCATCCCTCCCATAGTCCCCCGTCTGCGTTCGCGCTAAGCTGTTGTACATTGTCGGACCGAGCGAGGGCCATCGAAGCACGGAGGACACCTTTGTCAGAAAGTTGAAGGTTGACCAGTCCAAAACGTATAACTCTATGAAGGCGGCTCTATTTCTGCTAACATCCTTTATCATCATCATCATTTCAGCCGAAAGACGTCCACTGCTGGACATAGGCTTCCCCCTAGCTCCGCCACTTAACATCATTAAAAAATATAAATTTAAATTATCATCTCCAATTGCACATCTCTGCAATATCAGCTTCTCTAGCGGCACTTTTCCTGCCATATTTAAAAAAGCAGCCGTCACTCTCGTTTTTAAGACTGGTGACAAGGGTTTTGTTGGCAACTTGAAAAACTATACTATATGTCGGAGTTGGTTATCATTACAAATTGTGGGTAGTCCGCATAATTTGTTATGAATTGTTCTTATTATCATTAATTTTGATGGTTTTTCTATCAGATATTGTCTTATAAATCAGAAGATAATTTATTGAGTACTTGGTGTACTCACTAATTCATTTTTTGGAAACTTATTTCGATAATTGTAACCGGTAGTTTTGTTCATAACATTAGATGACATGTCACTTTAAACTTTGAAATGGATTACGTTGTGCATTCACCATTTGTTTATTCACGACAATTATTCTTGTATTATTTGATGACTTTATAATGTGAGTCTTATTTAGTTTATCATACTTTAGTGTTTTGTATCAAGTAAACACGTGGCGCACTTCCGCGCGCCATCGGACAGAGTTGTCGTGGATATTATGGCGGGACATTGTCCTATAAAAGAGCTTGCACTCAGTGAGCAAGTCAGTCTATCTTCGGATTAGACTCATTACAGAGCTCCTGCTCCCGACAAAACTGTCGGTTTACCTGGTACAGCGCTGCTGTATATTCACATAGCTGTATTGACTAGCTGATAGCGAAAGATACACTTTGTATTTGGGTGGCTTAGGCCTCTATACGAACAGTAACCTTAAGGGTTTGTTCGTTGAATAGTATTGTTACTATACCTTTCTATCTTGTAACCATTTTATTGTTTCTTTTTATATAGTGTGATTAATAGTGTTATTAATATTACTGTAATTGTTTATACGTCTTGTTTATCCCAATAAAATGGGAACTCCAAATCCTGACGATATACCGCTCGGCACTCCCCGATCCGACTTCAGAAGCGGGATTAGGTTTAGCCCAGGAATCTCAAGGTGTTGGTGGTCCATGGCAAGAGATGTTAGATCTTCAGAACCATAATATAGCTCAGTTAATTGAAGCGATTAAGTCGCAGTTTGCTCCATCTATTGAAATTGACTTGCCCGATTTTGACCCAGACCTACCCGATTCCAATGCTCAATCTTGGATTACAACTCTGTCTAATAGGATTCTAATGGTGATTTTCCCGGTTATATTGAGTACCAATTGGATTTACAAATGTGCTCATGATCGTGTATAGAAAATGCCTGAATGTCCAGATAATGTTAGTGTGATGTCAATGTTGACAGTGATGATGATTCATCTGATTCTGACATACTATAGCTAAATTGAAAAGATGTCTATGTTGACTCTTGTTTGGAATGTCTATGTTGACGCTTGGATGTCTATGTTGACTCCTGGATTTGGAGGTTGATCTTGACGCTTTGCGGGTTGTCTATGTTGACGCCTATGCGGGTTGTCTATTCGACTCCAAATTACTATTTGGAATGTCTATGTTGACGCTTGGATGTCTATGTTGACTCCTGGATTTGGAGGTTGATCTTGACGCTTATGCGGGTTGTCTATGTTGACGCCTATGCGGGTTGTCTATTCGACTCCAAATTACTATTTGGAATGTCTATGTTGACGCTTGGATGTCTATGTTGACTCCTGGATTTGAAGGTTGACCTTGACGCTTATGCGGGTTGTCTATGTTGACGCCTATGCGGGTTGTCTATTCGATTCCAAATTACTTGTCAAATCCCATGGTGTGATTTTGGCTGGGAGACTATGTCTCTACTTTATTTGAGCTATGGATTATCAGTAACAGTATGGTCATTTTGAATGGTTGCGATGCAACTGCTATTGATAATAATTTTGTTGGACTAATTCAGGATTTTCTTTGCAACATACCTTTTGTCAAAGCATTTTGTTTGTCAGAAAGGCCGATCGGTGTCCACAAAGAGATTTTCTGTTTAGAATCACACGAGGTCGTGTAGAACGTCAGTTCTGGCCGTGTCGGAGTTGGTTATCATTACAAATTGTGGGTAGTCCGCATAATTTGTTATGAATTGTTCTTATTATCATTAATTTTGATGGTTTTTCTATCAGATATTGTCTTATAAATCAGAAGATAATTTATTGAGTACTTGGTGTACTCACTAATTCATTTTTTGGAAACTTATTTCGATAATTGTAACCGGTAGTTTTGTTCATAACATTAGATGACATGTCACTTTAAACTTTGAAATGGATTACGTTGTGCATTCACCATTTGTTTATTCACGACAATTATTCTTGTATTATTTGATGACTTTATAATGTGAGTCTTATTTAGTTTATCATACTTTAGTGTTTTGTATCAAGTAAACACGTGGCGCACTTCCGCGCGCCATCGGACAGAGTTGTCGTGGATATTATGGCGGGACATTGTCCTATAAAAGAGCTTGCACTCAGTGAGCAAGTCAGTCTATCTTCGGATTAGACTCATTACAGAGCTCCTGCTCCCGACAAAACTGTCGGTTTACCTGGTACAGCGCTGCTGTATATTCACATAGCTGTATTGACTAGCTGATAGCGAAAGATACACTTTGTATTTGGGTGGCTTAGGCCTCTATACGAACAGTAACCTTAAGGGTTTGTTCGTTGAATAGTATTGTTACTATACCTTTCTATCTTGTAACCATTTTATTGTTTCTTTTTATATAGTGTGATTAATAGTGTTATTAATATTACTGTAATTGTTTATACGTCTTGTTTATCCCAATAAAATGGGAACTCCAAATCCTGACGATATACCGCTCGGCACTCCCCGATCCGACTACTACTAACGCACGCAACTAACTAACTATTTGGCACGCTGTCCAAAAGTTAGAAAAACTTGCGAACAAGAGACTAGTAAGATATTTAGAGACAAATAATTTACTTTCGTCAAACCAATTCGGTTTTAGAGCCAATCGATCTACTAATGACGCTATTCCAAATCTTACTGGAAATATAGCCAAGTATATCGACAAGGGAGAAAAATGTGTCGGGCTCTTTCTCGACCTACAAAAAGCATTCGAAACTATCTCAATCCCTATTCTAATAAGCAGACTAGAAAACATCGGAATCAGAGGAGTGCCACAGGAATGGTTAATAAGTTATTTATCAGGAAGAAGTCCATGCGTTCGTCTGGATAATATAACTAGCCATGAAGCTTCCTGTACATACGGTGTTCCCCAAGGAAGTACGATTGCTCCGAACCTATTCCTGGTATTCATCAATGAGCTGTTGATCATAATCAATAACGCCGATGTCATGATGTTTGCTGACGACACAGTTCTTCTTTTCCATGAAAGATCATAGGCAGGACTAGAATCTATATGTGGGGCGGGTTTAGCCCAAGTAACAGCTTGGCTAGAAGATAGTCTGCTATCACTAAATATTTCTAAAACGAAATACCTATGTTTTAGTAAGACTAGAGCAAGTAGCCCCAAATATTTAAAATTAGCAGCCACAGGTTTCCTTGCAATAGGAATAGCAACAACTTTAGCTCTTGCACGTGCCCCAAGCTAGACAGAGTGAACTCCATTAAATATCTAAGAGTAATCGTTGACGACAACCTCAACTGGTCACAACATATCCCGGTTACCGGCAAAAGAGTGCGCAAGTTGATCCATATCTTTAAAACCCTGAGGCATGCTGCTAGTCTAAAACTGTTGTTGCAAACCTACAAAGCCCTATGCCATTGTATCTTGGGATACGCTATTTGCGCTTGGGGAGGGACAGGCACGACCCACTTGATCGAACTGGAGCGGGCTCAACGTACGGGGCTAAAAGTCCTCTTGTCACTAAGATACCGGACGCCAACGACTGAGGAACAACCAAGGTGCTTAGCGTCCGTAAGATCTTTGTCTACGAATGCCTGCGAAGATACCACCGTTACGCTATCCCGAGTCAGCCTATCTCATCCAAGACGATTGACAGAAGCTCAGTTGTAGGTACCAGGAGGGTCTTCGCCAGCAAACACTACCACTACGTTGCCTCACGTCTATACAAGAAAATCGGTCAAGAAAAGGGGATCGGACTTCTAAAAATCTCAACAACCACCAAGTTAAAAAAAGAACTGTTATTCACTGGCTAGAAAATTATGACTATGAAAAAACAGAAGATCTAATCGGTAGTGTTACATGATTCACACTCACATTCCTCACACACACCTCACACGCACTAAACTCCACGGCACACATACACACCCCCTCATATCTCACATTCATACGTACCCACATTCCACACACACTTAGCCTCACCTTTTTTATTGTTATTATTCTGTTCTTTTATTATTATTATTTTTCCTCTTTTAATGCATATCATAACGTTAACCTTAGTGTCTAATTTTGTCTATCTCGCTTCCAAATCTTATTCCCTGTACTACTACTATCTCGTACTATCTCCTCTATTTCTATTTTATTCTCTTCGTCTACATCTGAGTTTGGGTTTTCTAAACTGTCATCTGCCCAGTTGCCCACTCCTTGCAAACTATCCTGGCCACTAAATAAACTTTCTAAGTATCCCTTCCAGCGTTCCAAGACCTTACATGCTTCGCTTATTAAACATCCATTTATAACATTCATACTCGATGTTCCTGTCACTCCGCGAGCCAGTCTTACCTGTTTCCAGAACAGCTTAACATTGGCCCTGAAGTTATCAGAGAACTTCCTGTTATATTTTTCTTCCCTTTCATCCTTTTTCATGTTTACCATCTCTTTCACTTTCACTTTCAGTTTGAAGGATTTCTTTTTAACTATTTCCAAACCATCCGTTACATTCGCTGCCTGATTCATCCTGTTTTGGGCCTTGTAGTCTAACACATTAAGCTAGGCCTCTTGTTCTTCCGCACAACCTCCTTAATTTCGCTATCTACGCAAGAATCACTCATTCTACCACCACTTTTCCTTTGTGACTACTTGCACCATATTTTTTTTTATTATATCCCATACTGCTTCTATACTATAATCATTCGTATCATCAAATATTTAATCCGTGTTCCTTTACTTCCTGTATGTACGTCAACATTAACATTAAATTAGAATTAGCGATTCTAGCCGCCCCTTCCAAAAGATAGTTTCGTATGGAGAAAAATGGGCTAGAAATTCCACCGTAACTCTTTTACAACCTGAATTAACACATAGGATACTTTTTATACTGGTAGAACGTTCCCATTGAATTTTAATCTCCAAGCGGACGAAGCCGCTGGCAAAAGCTAGTATTCCATACAGTTTGAATTAGCCATCATCCGCATATTGTCATTGTGGTTGTGTCCGTGTGGGAAAACTTTTGTCCTTTTAAATACAACCTCCTGAAATATTGAAAGACAGCATGCATTACTTCTTTGTAATGTGCGTAATACACTGATGTAGTAATATAGATTTTGTATGAAGGTACAGTCCGTTAACACTTATTTTATCTCAGATTTTGTGTCACAGTAAAATTTAAAGTATTCTTTGCAACATAAGGTTGCTTTTGAGATACTGCCACTAAGAAGTCTGTCAATATCACAGTGATCTTTGATGTCGTGTCTGTATGGTTGCTGTTTTGTAGCAGCTGACAGAGGTAAACTGACATTGAATGGAATGTACAAACCAAGACCTTCATAGTACCTAGAAAAAAAACATAAAATGACAGTTATTGTCAATGTACTGTTGTCTGGATTCACTGATTGAATTCTTAATCTAATTAATCATTCAATTTTAGCACGTTTTTTACCAAAGAAAGAAACGCATTCTATTCAATATGTATCCTAGAACATCAAGAGAAAAATTTATGGTCTCTAGTATGTTGTCAGTGCAGGCGGGATCCAGAATGTTCCAAAGTCCATCCACATTACTCTCAAGATACCACCAAGATTTCGGTTTTAGTGAATCATTACAAAAACCTAGTCCTTTTGTAAGTGGTTTCAGGTTTTAAATTTACCGTACAAGTTCAGTATACGAAGTGTATTCTTAGCGTGTCGATAGCAATCTCAACAGTTAGCCCAGAATGGGTTACAAGCTTGACAATTTCAGTACCGTCCATAAGCTCTTGTAGCGTGCAGACAACAGAACACGCTGCACATGATTTTAACTGCCCCATTGTTTGTGGGACAGTAAATACCACATTTACACTCCATGGCAGAGTCATGTGTGAGTCTCCACGTGCGCAGGTTTTCTTTGTTTCGGCCTACCTGAGTCCGCAGACTAAGTATTTAAAGAATTCCAGGTAAGCCAAGGCAACTGATGTCTGGGTGCGAAATGTTGTATCAGTGCCCAGAATATAGCCTCTTTCTCATTTTTAGGGTTCCGCACCTCAAAAGGAAAAAGCGGAACCCTTATAGGATCACTTTGTTGTCCGTCCGTCCGTCTGTCAAGACCCTTTTTTGTCCGTCCGTCCGTCTGTCTGTCAAGACCCTTTATCTCGAGAACGTGTGGAGGTAACGAGTTGAAATCAAAACGATATACTCAAATTTAAAGTCTCTTGAAGCTGTGAAAAAACCAAATTTCTAAGTTAACGAGAAAAAAAGACGGCCGTTTATGCCGCAAAAAACGTAAATTTCGACACTCTCAAGGGAATCAAAATGTAAAGGGTATTACCCGTTGACCTAGAACTATGAAATTTGGCAAGTAATACTGTCTTATACTACAAGTATTGGGAAAAATCTGAAAACTATACATTTGTTATTAAATCATTAAAAAATGATAATTAAGAAATTAAAAGCTATTTTTGATGATATGTACCTACAAATGTACGGAACCCTCGGTGGGTGAGTCCGACTCGCAGCTGTCCAGTTTTTTATATATTACAAATAGTCTCCTTGTTAATGACTGTGTGTTTTGCCAGCTTATTTAATTTGACCCTGTGTAGCTTGACCACGTCGACTGCTCGAGCTGTAAAGACAACGTTTGTCTTGCCGCCGTGCGGTGTTGTGAAAAGTTTGCTGGCAAATTAACAAAACGTTGCGTGATTTTGTCGATAGCCGAAAAGTGCCTGGGTCATTGTCAAGCTTAGGGTATTTTTTTGCGAAAAAATAAAACACGTGATTTCTAAGAATCAAAGGTGTATTATGACTCTTACTTTACGTTACAACAAAAGTGAGTATCAGTCTGAGATCAATAATTCGAAATAGGTGATTTATAAGGAAATAACAATATTTTGGTTCCATCGAAAAGACTAATGTGTCCACCGAGTGGACTTAAATGTTAAATATCGAAAAAACTAAAACAAAAAAGTGATTAACATATCAAACAAAAATAACGCTAATGCTATATTCAACTAATCACAAACAAATCAGTCATTTAAAAAGATTCAAAAAGTAAATAAAAAATATTTTGTGTTTGTCTACCGAAACGACAATTCATTTCGGTGGTCAAAATATGTCTTCGTCGTCAGAAGACCAGAAGCGTTCAATCCGTTCAGCGAGAGAAAGGGGTATTAGAGGCTTCTCTGGTTTTGACGTTAACTTAGCTGAGCTATCAGAATATACGTCCGAAAACATTATGCGCTTATGTACATTACCTTCAATCAGCAGTGATGGACTGCGCTCGAAAATGTTCAATGGTTGCTGCATCGAGCCACTCGCAATTGGATTGGACCATCGGCTTGCCACTGAACTGTGCATAAGAGTCAAGGTTGGACTCGGTGAATTCATCCTCTCGGCGGGGGCTGATGTGTCATCACAAGTAGGACTTTGCAGAGGATTCGTCAGGACTGGACTTGATAGAGTTGGGACATTATTTTGGAGTGGTCTGGGACATAGTGCTATGTCAAGTTTTTTGCTACCTAAACCGTAATGTATACAAGTATTTTCTGGACTACATTTCATACAACTCAACCTACGAAACTGAAACATCATTGGTTTACAGCGACTCCAAGTATCTACTTGGAGTCGCTGTAAATCCATCTGGACTCCGATGGACTTTAATGGTTCCACGAAACGGCGTAATATTGCTGTTTTTTATTTTACTCTCAATAGACTCCACATGTGTCTCATCTACTCTGACATGACCTGAATACCTTTACAGTTTTGAAGAACACACTCCATGAAGGCATCCAAACTATGGACATTGTTTCCTTGAGCGACGTGCTTATCAGCCGTACGCTTAAGATAACCACCAACGCTATCAGGGGCTCCTTTGCCATGTCCACTCTCTCTGTAATGCTAGATTATATCATCTACGTTAGTCTCCTCGCTCAATTAAGCAGCAATTGGGAGGAACATCGTCTTGTTTCTTTACGGAGTTGAAGGCCCGTGGCTGAAAACAAGCATCCGTTGCAAATTTTTGTTCTTCGCTTTTCTTCCAAGGCTTCTGGATCCTTTTTAGGTTTTTCACGCGCCTTCCTCATACTCAGTGTTTTTTGCTCACGGCTCCTTTTTTATGGTTATCGGTAAGTTTACTTCTTGTTTTCGCCATCGCCTACAAAAATAACAACAAGCAATGCACACAAACAAAAAGAAAGTAAAGCTGTGCAAAGGACAAGCAGAATATTTTGTTAGTAAAAAAATTTGCATAGAGGAAGAAATAGAGGAAATAGAGGAAGAAATAGAGGAAGAAATAGAGGAAGAAATATTTTTTCCCATGTGTTATAAATGCATTACAGGTACAGGTATTGTTAACTTAGAGATGTAACGATGGATAACTACATTAACTACAAGTCGACATGGTGTAGAAAGGTGTGCGGGAAGTGGTAGTTTAAAGCATATTTACTCATAAAATTAAAGCGAAAATGAAACCAAAATAGGTCATTAGTCCTTTACTGATAAAAACACCAGTAATCAGAAGCAGTTTTATAAGTTATAATAACTAAATAACCCACATTCAAGAAAATTATTCACTCGGTGGACATTTGTTGTTTCGGTGGACAAAAGTTCCACCAAAAAGATGTCCACCAAATGGACTTTTTTCGCAAAATCATTTACACCTTGTGCCGTTTATAGGTTTTGTTAAAAGCCAAGGTATATTCATAAAGTTTGATTGTTTAACTAGTTATTAAGAATCTTTGATGAATTTATAGTCATTTACTTACCAAAATACAGCAGTAACCGGAAAGACAACTCAACTTTGACACCACCAAATATTTTTCTTAGTACAACAACAACTTTTTCTGCGTACGAGTCGCGGCAAAATTGCTTCTGACAGGGATAGTACGATATTTGTTGCATTCAATTTTACATTCCGTTCCGTCATTTGATAATTACTTAATTTCAGTCAATATCAAAGGTAATGTCCACCGGAAAGACAAAAAATGTTGTGACATGATTAAATTCTGCAAAAAGTGTGTTTTATTTCTATCGTTTTTTAAAATACTTTTAACATTAAATGGAAAACATACGTAGATTAGGAAAATATAATATATCATTTCTGTAAAATAATAAAAAACACGTATTTTTTATAAGCTACATTCTATTGAAAGGTAGAATCCGAACAGTCCACCGAAGTGGACAATTCGGTTTCATGGTGGTGATATAAAGTAAAATATAAATAAATTTATAGTAAATCTGTTACAGTTATGGTCTGGTACGTTTCTTTATTATTATGATGTAAAATTAAGACTACCATACTGCGATCGCCAACCCGCCTGCCAAGCGTGGCGATTATGGCAAAGCTCCCCAAATTGGGGGAGGCCTAAGTCCAGCAGTGGACGTCTTACGGCTGAAATGAAAATTAAGACTCAAATAAAAGTGTCTTATATGATTCGTATGCATGAACAGTTTTTTTTAGGGTTATGACAATGACCCGCCTAAGCTAACGTAAACTTTATGCTGCAGAAACTGCGCTGGATGAACGGGTACAACCATAAAGTAGGAGTGATCAATTTGAACAATAAGGGCAGCACCACTCTGTTTTACTCAGCCTCAAACTGCGGGGTGTTATACAACTGGACGACGCATCAAATGTGGCTGTTGCAAGGACACGTAAGGCTCTTGGACTCGTGTAGATCAAATATTCTCCCAGTCGTTTATTCTACATGTAGGGGAAGTTCGTCCAAAATGACATACGGTTTTGTTTTTTAATCATGTATTTTAACTAGCTTCTGCCCGCGACTTCGTCCTCGTCAAATTTTTGCTCCCTTGACCCTTCCCGTCGCAACGAATTGCCTGCAAGTTTTCGTCCATTTTTCGTTGCTGCTCCGTTCCGCTTTGTGATTGTAACGTGATAGTATATAGCTTATAGCCTTCTTCGATAAATGGGCTACTCAATACAAAAATAATTTTTCAATTCGAATCAGTAGTTCCTGAAATTAGCGCGTTCAATCAAACAAACTCTTCAACTGGCCTGTTAGTCTAGTGGTTAGTGACCCTGACTGCTAAGACTGAGGTCGTGGGTTCGATTCCCACCCAGGACAAATCTCTGTGTGATGAGCACGATCATTTGTTCTGTGTCTGGGTGTAATTTATCTATAATATGTATGTATTTAGAAATATATAAGTATGTTTATCAGTTGTCTGGTTACCATAGTACAGGCTCTGCCTAGTTTGGGATCAGATAACGTTGTGTTGGTTGTCCTAAGATATTTATTATTTTATTTAACTTTATAATATTAAGTATAGATTTCGGACCTACTTCCCCTAATTCTCTGAATCTCAGATCATGATCAGACCGATTTAGAACGGGATAGTTTTTAACTTTCTGGCTAACTAACCGGCTCCTTGATAGTTAAAATGTGCTGTTTTGGGAAAATAAAACAAGGCTGTGACTTAGACTTCACTTAACAAAATGTTTACTTACCTGCAGCGAAAAAATCCGAGAACTGTTGTTTCCTAGTAGAAAATAGTTTGAAAAACACGCTTCCATTGAAAACCAAACTAAAAAGTACAAAATAATGGAAAAAAAGCGTGGGGTGCTTTTAAGGTATTTTTTTATTGATATCAGGCACCCCACGCTTTTTTTCCATTATTTTGTACTTTTTAGTTTGGTTTTCAATGGAAGCGTGTTTTTTAGTTTTTTTAAACTATTATTTATTTTCTATTTTTCAGGGTGTTTCGAATTTTGAGACGTATGTCAGCGTAGTCTGTGACGTATGTCAGCGTAGTTTGTGACGTATGTCAGCGTAGTTTGTGACGTATGTCAGCGTAGTTTTCGAAGACAGTTTTTTTGCTGTCCTGGTAACCCTGGCAAGGATAATGGCACAAATTTATGAAATTATTGCATTGTCATCGGTCCTTGACAGGTGTGCAAAGTTTGAATGAAATCTGGTCGTTTAAAGTGGGTCAAAATCGCGCTATAAGGAGTCGGTTACAAACAAACATACAAATATACAAACATACAAGTGAAATGATGGTCCTATCTGTGTTGTATTACTTCATCTTGCATCTCACTCTTAGTATGAAAATGATGACGTTTCCAACTACACCGTACATCGTATATATATTATATCTTCTTACAGCGACACATGATCACATGCATAGCATCTGACGAAAAGGGTAAATGGCTGGTGACAGCGGACTCCGGGCCAGAAAACGTGCTTATAGTGTGGGACTACAAGGACCTGTTCCCGCAGAAGACATTTTTCTCGCCGCATGGAAACGCAAAGATCGCTAAAGTGGCAGTAAGCGCTGATGCTAAGTACATGATTACTTTAGCTTACCCTTCTGAAAAGACGGTCCTGTTTTGGTGGATTTGGTCTTACGGACGAGATACTCCACACGGTAAGTTCAACACATGTGTGTGGTTGGTAAATCGGCAATGTTTGAGGTGTACCAAGTCAGCCTTGTTTACATTTTACGACCTTACCAACGGCATATCTTAGGTACCTCTGCTACTCTTCTAGAGCTCATATACACGAGAGGCAGGAGCCAACGGCTGAGGTAACTGCAGCCCTCGACACGTCGCCGCTGGATTATGCGGCAACTGCAGCCGACATTCGTCGGCGGCAGCCGTAATGCGTCGACGGTTGCAGTTGTCGCTGCCGTTGGCGCGTGCCGCTCGCGTATGAGTATGAGCAATTGTAAATTTAGAAAATGAATGATGTTAAATTCTACTTATATTTGTTTTTGCAGCGACTTTTGAAACATCAAATATACCTCGAGATGGCGTCGTCGAAATAGGTTTTAATCCATCGAGAACAGAACAATTTTTGATATTGACCAGAAAAAATATTTGTATCGGCTATGCGAGCGTGAGTATCCAAGAATTACGTTATTTCTTTAGAGATAAACATTACTGTTTCTGGGGGGGCATCAGGTAGGTTAAAACCAAGTAAAAAAATTGGTCAAGAGCGAGTCGGACTTACGCACCGAGGGTTCCCTACCATCCATTATATATAAATGTTTTATAGTATTATATTATTGCAATATCTCTTTGGTAAGCGCCATCTCTTGCCCGATAGTGGAACTAATGTAATTTTTGTTGATGATTTCTGAACTGACTTAGAATATTTTCATTTTTTTCTCTATGTAAACTTCGAAGATAAAGGGGAAACGTTATTTTAATATGCGGCCTATAAAAAAGAAACTGTTTGAGAATTTGCAAACAGCGCTCTTTCAAATCCTACGACTACTAAAGGGTGTCCAGCGGAAATTTTTCGACTTCGAAATTAAATAAAAAATAAAGTAATAAATTTTAAATATTTATTATATTTTAAAAACGTAACCAGGGTCTGCGGATTTCACTTATTAAAAATAATGGCCTCCAAGTGACTTCCATTTCTTGCAATACAGCCTTGTAAGCGAACCCTCACATTGGCAAGTACGCGCAAACAAAGCGCTGGGGGGATAGTAGCGATTTCACGCCGGATATTTTCTTGTAGAGCAGTTATTGTACGGGGATTATTTACACTTTAGATTTAAGGTAATGCCACAAGAAAAAATCACACGGCGTCAAATCCGGCGATCGAGGTGGGCAGGGTATGTCTCCGTACTTGCTTATTAATTTTCCAGGGAAAATTTCCCTTAACCTTGACATTGAGACGCTGGCAGTGTGTGGAGTTGCCCCATCTTACTGAAAATGAGTTCTATTGCTGCGTCCGTGAAACACTTGCAATTGCGGTACCAAAAACTCATCAATCATACGGCAGTACACCGAGGAAGTGACAGTTTCTCTCTCATTGAAAAAATATGGACCGATTATTCCATGAGTAGAAATGGCGCACCATACTGTCGTTTTAGGGCAGTGCAAACTCTTTTGATGCCGATCCCTTGGATGGTCGGGGTTCCAGTAACGCATATTTTGTTTATTTACGTAACCCCCGATGTGGAAATGTGCTTCATCCCTAAACAATATGTTTCCAAGCGGTCTGGGGGTCCGAAAACGTTCCAACATCGTTCGGGCGAACGTTTCTTTTAAAACATAATCGTTTAGTTTTTGTCAATTTGCATTTTATAGGGATGAAGTTTCAATTTTTTTTTCAAAATCATATGCACAGTTGACTTCTTAATGCCTGTAGAGGCGGCAATCATTCTCACTGATTTTCTTGGATTTCTAATGATTTCTTGACACACCTGTGCCACACGTTCTGGCGTTACGGCTGACGAGGACGGTCCTGGGTGCGGCATATTAACCATTGTCCCGTCTTGTCGGAATCTTTGTACCCACGACCATATAAGCAGCGTGCTTCGACCATCGTTTAACCGCCGAATATCAAAGTGGGAACAGAAAGCACGACGCGCTCGAATCAACGATTCACCACACTTTAGATATTGCTCCACCGCAAACGCGCGGTGCGCTCCCGACCAGTGACTCATGGTGTAACGTGCCTGTTAGGGCAGGACGTTTAAAAGAAACAAAAAGGATAGAAGGTACATAAGTGTAATTAAATTAAGATTAACAGTATTTAAACATGTCTAGCCCCAGCAGAAGGCTAGCGTGAGTTCTAGATATCGAGCGCGTATTCAATTCTAGCCCGCCTAAAGAAAACCACTATCCTGGTAGTTCTCACGTCGTAGGTGACCGGTGTCAGCCAGGTAGGTAGGTAGGTCTTCCAGCAGGAGGTAGGCAGCTCGCAGGTTGTCCAGCCACAACCCTTGCAGCGGCGAAAAGGATATCCCTTCCGGTATGGAAGAACCCCGATTTGGGGTTACACAGAATTTAATTTTAAAAAGATTTAAACACTAAGGTTTTTATTTTTAAAATATAGATGTAAATTAAAAAAAGATTTAAAATGTTGGCCGTTGCGAACAGTAGCTAGTGCACGGATACTTTCATAACACGACCACTCAGCAGCTCCGTAGTGTCAAGTGAATCCCTCGAGATTCTTCCTTGACCGCCGCCGGTGGCTCGCCGACGTTAGCCATATGTCGTGGAGAGGGGAGACACTCACCAACAACCGGTTCGTGCGCGAAGCTCGCGACAATATTAATATTTGCAAATAGACGTATATCAGTTGTCAAGCGTAAACTGTTGTTATGATGAATGTTTTTAGAAAATGTTATTGAATATTAGTTTTTACCTGCTTCCAACCTTGATTCAGATGTTAAAAGATAAGATCATAGTACTCACTAGATTGATATAAAGTACGACGTTACAGTACCCCCCTTTTTAGCGTAGGATTTTTCCTAAGTAAAATCCGCTGCCACTGCTTCTGAAGACATTTTATTAACGCTTCTTTTTTATTCCTATCTCTTACATTCATCCATTCTTCCTCTTTCATTCAACGTTTAATCCGCAGCAACACATTAGTAGCATGTGTTACCGCATGCTAACATTCAGAGTGTCTCGTTTTAAATACAGCACAAAACACTCCCGATAATCAAATGCAGTTTTTGAAACAATATTGAAAGTACAGAGCAGTCTACATGTAACTAATCCCATATTTATAATAAGATATATAGAACTCAGTTATACCTATGGTGTAGGGCCATTGGTATAGGTAAAAGAAATCAATGGGGTAGAACCATGATTGCTTTCTTACTATGGTTGTAGGACCGATAGTATAAATAGTACTATAGAATGAAATGTTGTATGTAGTTGACCATCATCCTGTAATGACTGTTTGTATAGACTAATTATATACTTAGACATTTAAATAGATACAATATAGTAGATAGAATTTAGTTACATGTAGGTAGGCGGTTTTTGAGGTAGGTACGTACGTTTAGGTTGGTAATTCTTTTATTATAATATTAGTTTTTTTAGAAGGTTTTATTTTATTCGAATTTGCGCTAGTTAGTAAAGTATTTAGTTTTAGGTTTTAATCTTTGTAATTAGTTAACTTGATATCTTTAATATGCCAATGCCCGATTGATTTTCCAGACGTATCGGCCAATTCATATACTAATGGTGACTTTTTTTTAATTACTTGACATTTTACAAATTTAGGTGCTAACTTCTTGTTAAAATATTTATCCTTGTCACTCTGATAGAAAGTTCGTTTCCACACAACATCACCTATATTAAACTCTGCAGGTTTCCTTCGTAAATTATAAGACGTGCAGTTTCTAGCATGAGCCTGAAGAAGCGCTGCTTGAACCTTATTAAAGATAGAAGATAAATAGCCTAGGTTTTCTGCATATGAATCGCGAGGGACAAAAACAAGATCTTCATCGTTTTCCGAGTTGATATACTGTGAACCACAAGTTACCAGTTCTCGTCCGTATACAAGAAATGACGGAGTATAGCCCGTTGTTTCGTTTACAGAACTATTTATGGCAAACTGAATTTTCGGCACAAGTTGATCCCAGACACGTTGATCGTCAGCAATAAACGTTGAAATTGCAGTCATGACTGTTTTATTGTACCGTTCAACTGTGTTGATGTGAGGTGAGTATTTAGGTGTAAAATGTAAATTGGGAATTTTATATTTGGTAATCATGTTTTTTAGGGTAGCGCTAACAAACTGTTTCCCGTTATCAAGTATGATAGTAGAGGGTATCCCATGTACGAGAATTACGTTTTCTTCGAGAATTCTAGTGACGATTTCCGCGGTTGCTCGCTTAATAGGAAATAAAAGGCAATATTTACTGAAACAACAAGTAATCACGAATATGTAGCAATTTTGTTTTCGTGATGGAGGTAAAGGTCCAACTAGATCTACACTAATAGTTTGGAATGGTCTAGAACATACTTTAGGCTCGCCCATTTTGCCTAGAGGGGCATGGTTTTGATGCTTATGAGCTATGCACGCATCGCAAGCGGAAATAAACTTCTGTACGTCCGCGTGCATGCCTGGCCAGTAATAACATAAGGCTAGCCGTTTATATGTCTTAAAGACTCCCAAGTGCCCTGCAGAAGGTACAGAATGGTGCTTTTCCAACATAGCATTACGGAATTCCGCAGGTACTACCTCTTTCCATTCGAATTCTCTACGCAAGGGACACATAGTTTTCATGTATCTATATAATTTCCCGTTTTTAATTAAATAGTTAGGGAACGAAGTAGGGGAAGACTGGCAACCATTATAGATGTTAAGGTACCAAGAATCAGTAGTTTGCGTATTAATAGGAAGAGTATCGACAGCAGTTATAGGCACAGCGCGTGATAGAAAATCAGGAACTACGTTTTCTGAACCACGGCGGTGTCTAATTTCAAAATTATACGCAGATAGTCGTACACCCCAGCGAGCTAATCGACCTGTAGGGTTATTCAATTTTAAAAACCATTTAAGGGCAGAATGGTCCGTGTAGACAACAAATTTTTGGCCATTCTCTACATAACAGCGCCAGTGCTCAACTGCTACTAGAACAGCAAGAGCTTCACGCTCGGTAGCACTGTAGTTGCGTTCTTGAGGAGACAGTGACTTGCTCATGTAGGCTATGACTCTCTCCTCACCATTAATATTTTGGGTCAACACACCACCCATACCGTAGTCACTCGCATCGGTGTGAATTTCAAAAGGTTTAGAATAATCTGGACACGAGAGTACTGAAGCAGAAACTAAGCATTCTTTTAATTTATTAAAAGCTGTGTCTGATTCTTCAGACCACACAAACGATGGTGCTTTTTTGCTTTGTGAGGTTAATTTGTTCAATGGTGAAGCCAAAGAGCTAAAATTTGGTATAAATCTGCGATACCAGGAAGCTGCGCCCAAAAATCGGCGAACTTCTTTTCTATTAGTGGGGGTAGGATAGTTTTTGATTGCATCTATTTTTTCGGGGTCAGCATGTAAGCCGTTAGCATCGACTACATAACCCAAATATTTGAGTTTTTCTCGGAAAAATTGACTTTTTTTAGAATTTATAGTTAAGTTTGCAGATTTTAATTTATTTAAAACAAGAAGCAGTAGGGAAATATGCTGCTCAAAAGTAGAAGAGACAATGATGATATCATCGACAAATACAAAAACACGATGTTCAAATTCAGGCCCATAGAACAAAATGTCAACTAAACGTTGTTGTGTGGCTGGTGCATTAGTGAGACCAAATGGCATAGATTTGAACTGATAAGTACCACGGGTTGGTATATAGAACGCTGTCTTGCATCTGTCCTGCTCACTGATCAAGATTTGCCAAAAACTTTTTGAAAGATCTAAACTAGTTAAATATTTTGCGTCTCGTAAATTATCAAGAATCTCAGAGATGTAAGGCAAATTATACGCATCTTTTTTTGTGATAGCGTTTAATTTTCTGCTGTCTAAGCAAAACCTAAGCTCACCAGTTTTTTTAGGTGTGAGTAGTACTGGTGATGACCATGGGCTCTCAGCAGGTTCAACCACATCATCTTTTAGCATCTCATCCAGTTGCTCCACTAATATGCGTTGCTTCTCAGGGGACATTCTGTAATACCTTTGACGAATGGGGGCAGCTTCTCCAGTGTCAATAGTATGCGTTATTAGAGAAGTACGACCAAGACCTCGTACTTCGTAGGATATTTCCCGGAACTGTGATATTATATTATCAGCTGTTATCCTTTGGTCTTGTGATAAATGATCATATGACTGAAGATGTTCTGAGCGATCAGACTTCAGTTCAGCTAACTGAGCGTCTGATGGGCTTAAAAATAAAACAGTGTTTAAGTGACTAGGGAACAGACCGAATTTTCTCCAAAAGTCCATGCCTAAGATTAATGAATTTTTTACTTCCGGAATGATGTGGACATTTAAATCATGTGTTTGATTTTTTAGAGTGAATGTTAATGAAATATATCCTAGAGATAAAAGTTTCTGCCCACCCGCTGCAACAAATGTCATTGGTTGACTCAAGTTCCCTTGGCAATGGGATGAAATAAAACTTTTGTGGAGGTCTTTTCCCATTATAGTGACGGCAGAACCTGTATCTAGTAACCCAATAACAGGTTTAGTGTTAATAGTAACTGGAACGTAAGGCCGTGTGAAATCTATACTATTATTACGGATTGAAGAAACAGTATAGCAGGAACTGAATCTTGAAACAGTTTGTAGCCAATTTTCCCAATCATTCCTATCGAAATTGGCACTATTTCTGTTTCCACAACCCTTGTTACTTAGTTTTTTGTTGTGTTAGAGTGACAATTAGGACATTCTGGGAATTTCACGTCTTTCTTACCACATTTAAAACAGATTAGAAAATGTGGCTGTTTACATGAACGTAGTGAATGTGATTTAGTTCTACATCTTGGACAGTATACATTTCTGTTTTTGTCGTTAGATACATGTGCCACCTCATTGACGTGTAAATTTGATTTATGATCGCTAGTATTCTTATTATTTTCAAATGTATTTTTAGAGTAGTTGGGTTTATAATTAGAATCAGTGTTTTTATAGTTACTAGAATTGATATTGCTAGGCTGGTGTTTATAAGCGAATTCTGGTGCCAAGGTCTCAGTACTATCTTTAGGCGGTTCGCGAAATTGTTTTAGTTTAGTTTGTATGTTTTCGTAGTTTCTGCATAATTTTTGTAGACTACTTATATCGGTTATAACTGCAGACGACGCCAGCGTACTTGCATAGCAAGGTCGAATGTTATGCAGCAATATCTCTAGTTGATCTTCTTCTGCTAACTTTCTATCCAAACGAGAAAACATGCCACGCATAATAGAAATGTAAATTGTTATATTTTCTAGTTCACCCTGAGTGCGTGTCCTAATTTCGGATAAAAATTTGTAGTCGTAGTCACTTTGACTAAAATCTTGTTTAAGCAAGGAGACAATGTCATCCCAAGTTCTAGCCTGATCTTTAACACATCTGAACCAATGAAGAGCGTCGTCAGTGAAAATTTCAAAAGCGAAAGAAACCATTTGTTCGCGAGGTATAGCTCTGCTCAAAATAAATTCATCTACCCTCTGAATAAATGCACGGACGCAAGTTTTTCCGGAGTATTTAAGTTTACTTATTTCTGAAAACAGCCTACGCTCACAACTGACAGCGACATTAACTGGGTTAGTTTCACGAATTGGTTCCGTTGGAGTAGACACCTGAGGTTGAGTAGATAAAGTAGTTTGTGGCCTAAGCAATGTCATATCCTTGTATTGGGTATTGAAATTGGTCAAGCAAATTTTATAGACCTCCGCAACATCACCAGCTGAGTAATTAACCCGATTTAGACGATGATGTACGTGGTGCAATAAGTTTTCGGTGCGTGTAAACAAATTCCTTTCAAATTTAGATTTAAGGGTAATTATGCTATTATGAGATTTTAACAAGGACTCTTTGACTGCTTTTAAGTCATCAATAGGATCTAAATGTGATTCTAAAATATCCTCAGAAGGAAGGGTAGAAGACAATTTAACTATTTGTTTTCGTAGCTCATTGACAGAATCGGCAGCTGTACCACCACGAACCGCTACTTCATATTCTAGTTCCGCTTTTTGCAAAGACAAAAATTTTATAACATAAGACATATTTGCAAAATTTTTCCAGTTATTAAAATTTTAATAGCAGAAATAAAATTTTCCGAATAACCCTAGAGAATAGATGTGTGTTGCAAAATTCACAAAACAAAAATAAAAATAGTTAGGCACAGTAACAAAACAAAATCAAGTACTCGTGCTACCAAAATGTGTGAAATGGCAAAACAAAATATATGTGGGTAGATTTTTTTCCACTAAAAAAAATATATGAGGGTAGATTTTTTTCCATAAAAAAAATATATGTGGGTGGATTTTTTTCCACTAAAAAAAATATATGTAGGTAGATTTTTTTCCACGAAAACAGTTTTTAAATTTAAAGAATTCTATGATTTTTTACAGTAGACTACACAAGAACACCTTTGGTAGCTCGTAATCAAGTTATAATTACTAACACTACTGTTATAGACAGCCAACACCAAGAAAACCAAAAGAAATGCCTAGCAGAAGAGAACTAAATACGGCTCGATATCTACCACTAGTATGGGCGCCACTGTAACGTGCCTGTTAGGGCAGGACGTTTAAAAGAAACAAAAAGGATAGAAGGTACATAAGTGTAATTAAATTAAGATTAACAGTATTTAAACATGTCTAGCCCCAGCAGAAGGCTAGCGTGAGTTCTAGATATCGAGCGCGTATTCAATTCTAGCCCGCCTAAAGAAAACCACTATCCTGGTAGTTCTCACGTCGTAGGTGACCGGTGTCAGCCAGGTAGGTAGGTAGGTCTTCCAGCAGGAGGTAGGCAGCTCGCAGGTTGTCCAGCCACAACCCTTGCAGCGGCGAAAAGGATATCCCTTCCGGTATGGAAGAACCCCGATTTGGGGTTACACAGAATTTAATTTTAAAAAGATTTAAACACTAAGGTTTTTATTTTTAAAATATAGATGTAAATTAAAAAAAGATTTAAAATGTTGGCCGTTGCGAACAGTAGCTAGTGCACGGATACTTTCATAACACGACCACTCAGCAGCTCCGTAGTGTCAAGTGAATCCCTCGAGATTCTTCCTTGACCGCCGCCGGTGGCTCGCCGACGTTAGCCATATGTCGTGGAGAGGGGAGACACTCACCAACAACCGGTTCGTGCGCGAAGCTCGCGACAATATTAATATTTGCAAATAGACGTATATCAGTTGTCAAGCGTAAACTGTTGTTATGATGAATGTTTTTAGAAAATGTTATTGAATATTAGTTTTTACCTGCTTCCAACCTTGATTCAGATGTTAAAAGATAAGATCATAGTACTCACTAGATTGATATAAAGTACGACGTTACAATGGTTACTAACAAATCCGCAAAGATGACGCAACCAACGCTACCCCTCCTGCGCCCCTAGCCCCGCTTACAAAAGAGTGACGATAATTTAAACTTGAAAAACTCCCGCTGGACACCCTTTATAAGAACCTCGTTCAGTCCCCGCTGCGCTGGAAAAAAAAACCATTATTTTATTTCTATTTGCAAAATACTTGGGCAAACGTCATCTATAACTATTCCAAATTTCAAGTTGATAGCATTAGTAGTTCTTGAGATATCCAGCTGTGACAGACAGACGGACAGACAGACGGACAGTCAGACTGAGTCTCACCATAAGAGTTTCTTTTTACCATTTTGGTACCGAACCAGCGGCTGGCGAGCGCTATTTCCAACCTGATAACCAGATGCAATCCCTCGCATGCAAAATTGAAACCGGTTCACAATTTGTCGGTTTGCCATGGACAGATATCGAAAAATTATGCGTTAGATTGTATGCGTGTGTGCTAGATAGATTGTAATCTAACGGTATTTACAATTTGACGGTGACATATACATTCTCACAAGAAAAGTTGAATTGAACACAAATCAATTACAGAAAATCATAGTGATTGAGCGAGGACTGACTAGAGTGACAGATCGCTGGCAGCTGAAGGTTAAAGCTCAAAAACACGTAAAACCGGAGTATGGGAAGCTGTTGTGCTACACGTTCGTGACGAGCACCTCTCAGATCATAGTGGGGACTAGTCGTGGGGCCGTGCTGGTGTATGGATACAATATCGAGTACCGCGCGAATACGGAGCCTGAAGACATCAACAAGTTGAGATACATCAAGATGCTGAAGTTGAATAAGAGAATGATCCATGTCATTAAGAATGTTGATGGGTTAGTTCTGAAAGTTTATTTTTATTTGTTAAAGAAAATTAGTTAAGGTGAATGCTGCAACCAGCCCGCGAAATTTAAATTTTCTTACGTTTTTTGCAATTTGCAGGCCAGTGCTAGGTTATATGTTGATTAAAATATTATTCGCGACTGTAAGATGTATGTAGTTACAGAATTATAATAATAAAGAAATTTTGAATTTCGCAGGCTGGTTGGAGCATTCCCCTTAAGATTTAATACACTGAAAATAAGGGAGAATGCCAGAAAAAAGTGACGAGTTCTGTTGATTGCTAGTAGCTATTTAGTGTACTCTACCTGACTAGATTCTTAGTAAAGGATAAACCTTTACTAAAAACCCCTCTACGAAAGCTGAGAGACCGGGTTACCGTCATATTTTATTTTTAAACTGTTGCAATTTTTACCGGTGTCGGTTGGAGGCCCGATTACATAGTGAAGGTCGCGGGAATCAGCTAGATACGGGGAACCCATGGCCAGTCGTTGTAGCGATGCTTGAAGAAGGCCCTTAATCCAGGAGCCATCTTTCAGCTGAACGATGATGAAGTAGGCTAACCAAGTTCTCTTCCGCAGGGTAATAGTGACAGGCAACAGCTCCGGCGAGATCCACTTCTATGATGACCAGCTGAAGCTGCTGTACTGGGTGCATGGCTTCACGGTAGACCGCGTGAAAGGGCTCAGCTTCAACGTATCGCCTAGGAGCTTCATGGTCCTGGACCCTGCTTGTAAGCACACATCAATGATGTATCGTTAGTTCGTGTGATGTATAGTTTGGGATCAGATAACGGTGTGTTGGTTGTGCTAAGATATTATTATTATTATTTAAACAACCAATAATTGATTTTAAAAATCAATTATTGGTTGTTTAATTGTTTAAATTGATTAAAAAGAGTTTTCATGAACTTTCATGCCCGTTCTTCTTCATAGGAACCTACTATGTTTTGGGATGGGCAACTAGAATTGTCTAGATTCAGCATTGTAACAGCGGTCACTGTATCGTTGTTGTAAAAGTTTTTAAATAAAAATTTACCATTACTAGTGGTTGCCCGCCCTGTTGTCGAGTTTCGAACATGTTTTTTTAGCCAACATTTCCAATTTTGTTAAAACGAATAGAATATTTGTTAATACACAGTATTTCTAATAAAAAAGAGAAATCGTGCGTAATGTGTGAGTACGGATGGGAAGGTGTATGGTGTTTTAATATATGTTAAGAAGCTAGTAAAAGCATTTGTGTTTAGGATAGTAAATTGCCTGTAATTTCCGACAACAGTCATATAGGCAACCACATTTTACCAGTAATGCTTACGACTAATTTTCATGTAACAGAGTGCAAACAGAGTAATGCTACTGAGAGATTCCTGATAAAATAATCAATGACGTACTTTTTACGACCATATAGAACCCAGGATTCCACACTCAGCAGTCGCCCCTGTATCTACGCCTCTGCTTAACCCTTTATGGAATACATGCGTGATTTTATGTTATATATTAAGACATCCAATACAGGTAACAAGCCGTGCCCCTGCTGGGAGAAGGTGGAGCTCCAGAAGGACCCGGACACCGGCGAGATGAAGCAGAAACTCATCAAGATGCGCCTGCCAACTGACGCCTCCGTCGGCTGCAAGCAGTTCCTCGTCAGGGACTTTATTGTTTGTAAGATACATTGATTTTCAAACAAAGTGTGTAATTACGTAGTACATATTTTTAGGGTTCCGTTGCCAAATGGCAAAATACGGAACCCTTATAGATTCGTCATGTCTGTCTGTCCGTCTGTCTGTCTGTCTGTCTGTCCGAGTATGTTACAGCCACTTTTTTCCGAAACTATAAGAGCTATGCTGTTGAAACTTGGTAAGTAGATGTATTCTGTCAACCGCATTATGATTTTCACACAAAAATAGAAAAAAAAACAATAATATTTGGGGTTCCCCATACTGAAATTCAAAAAAAAAAAATTTCATCAAACCCATACGTGTGGGGTATCTATGGATAGGTCTTCAAAAATGATATTGAGGTTTCTAATATAATTTTTTTCTAAACTGAATAATTTGCACGAGAGACACTTCCAAAGTGGTAAAATGTGTGTGTCCTCCCCCGTAACTTCTAAAATAAGGGAATGATAAAACTAAAAAAAATATATGATGTACATTACCATGTAAACTTCCACCGAAAATTGGTTTGAACGACATCTATTAGTAGTTTTTTTTTTAATACGTCATAAATCTTAAAGCATAATTTACCTTTCATTCAGTCAACTCAAATAAAAAAATAAAAAAATCATTTAATTTCATAAACATAAACCTTATGCATAAACCGTAAATACCTGCAGGTTTGTACGGAACCCTCGGTGCGCGAGTCCGACTCGCACTTGGCCGGTTTTCATCATTATTATCATGTTAGCTCTTACATCGTCTGATTACTGGTAAGACTGCTGATAGCAGCTAATACATACGACTGCCTCGTGGGTCTAGTGATCGCAAGCGCTACTGTTGAGCATGAGGTCTTTTTTTTTTTTTTTTTTTTTTTTTTGGATGGGAAATCATCAAATGACTTCTCCCGCTCTGGGCGGAGCGGGAGGGCGTGTCAGACTTTTACTGACTAAAACCCACCCGTGTTCCTTCAGTTGCCCATGTGCCAGGGTCACGGTATCTCTTTCGAACAATCACGTGACCCCGGCAGGCATCGGTCCTAGCAGACCCCTTCAGTACTGCTGACATCTCTTTGAGGCGCGCGTGGAACACTACGCGCCGTCGACCCGAGCTTGGTCCTTACCGGGCGGCGAGCTACCCATTGCTCGCCACCCGCAAGCTCGCGCCTACGGTGGCCGGGAGTCCGCAATCGACTCCCGGCGCCCGGGGCGTCTCCTCCTGCGGCGGCTAGGGACGTGAGGGCGCAGAGACTGCCACTCCCTCACGCGCCCCGCCTCCTCCTTCGCGAGCATTACTGCTTCGCAGAAGGAGGTGACGGCTTCCCATGCCCTCTCGCTCCGTACCATGGCTCGCACCAGGGCCGGACGCGAGAGGTCGCCGCCGCCGATCGCCTCCACGAGGACACGGCGGTGCTCCGCCCAGGCAGGGCACACTTCCACCGTATGCTCCACCGTGTCCTCTAGACGATCCTCACAATGGAAACACCCAGGCGTTTCCTCCCGCCTTATCCTGAACAGGAAGAGCATGAGGTCTTGGGTCCGAATCCCAGGTCGGGTAGTGTTATTGTGTTTTTCCATATAAAATTTCTCAGTAGCAGCCCGAAGTCTGGATTTTTGCCCGGTTGGTGGCAATAGGCGAAATGATGGGATAACCCTCTGCCCACCCCTTCGAGGAAACCAGGCGTGATGATATATTATGTAGGTTCACACATCTGATGATACACTCACGCCGGTAGCAAGTACTACGCACCTGACCTTTCTGAAGAACATCACCAATAATAATACTAACAGCTCATTATAATGAGCAGTATAATAAGTTGCTCAGCGTTTTGTTTGATGGCAAATAGATGAATCGTAACGGTTTTATAAGCGCGCGTCGCATTAGCTAAACATGTCTTTGTTACTATTACGAATCTCCTTGCTACGCAGCACTTCCTTGCTACGCCGCCGCATTACGATTTTGCGCTACGTTCCCTTGCTACGCCGTTACTTCTTGCTACGCAGCACTTCCTTGCTACGCCGCGGCTACTTGCTACGCATAGTTTCCTTGCTACGCCGCATTACGATCTTACGCTACATTGCCTAGCTACGCAGTTACTTCTTGCTACGAAGTGCTTTCTTGCTACGTCGTCGCATCGTGTTTTTATACTCGTTCCCTTGCTACACCGTCTATGCGACGCCGCGTGTCCTTGCTACGCAGCGCGTAGTTGTATTGCTACGACACACGTTCTTGCTACGCCTAACACTATCACTACTCGACTTTTGCACACGCGCTACGCTTTTGTTACGCTATTGGTATAAAAATGTAAAATGACGACTATATCGTAGAAACAGAGGTCATAATGTTTCTTAATTAACTTTTTACTCTATTTATTTTGTTGAAAGTTGTAAACTACAGAAACAGCACTCAATCTACCGCATTCTTTTCAAAAGTGAATTTTGGTTGACAGGCACACACAACCAGGGAGTGGGCTTTGTTGACTTTGTCACCGAGAAGTACCACACTATTATAGATAATAGGAGATCTTGCGTCCTTGCCCTCGCCGTACATCCAGAGAAGTGAGTTCTGTAACTTATTTTATTAATGTTCAAGTAGATTTAATTACGTCAGTAGGAAATTGTTTTCAGATACATTATATCATCCATAGACCAGAATTAAATTTTTGTTTCCTCATGGATATCTTATGCTTAAAGTATGAAATGTGTTACAGGTTTGTTATTAAGTAGAATAGTGTTACAAGCAGCTCGCCCCACCAGTGCGGACAATCCCCGTCTTGGCTTAAAGCTCCGACCTTTAAAGCCTCGCGAAGGATTCTGGGTAGGAGGGACACATGTCCTGCCCCTACCAGTGTCATTAAATTATTGATTGGGCGAGCTAATGACGGCCCGCCCCCTAGTGACGCAAGGCTCATATGATCCTTATTAAAATAACAACATTTTATTGCTATTTAACTAGATACTCTAATTTACCCCTGTTAGTCTAGTGGTTAGTGACCCTGACTGCTGAGACTGAGGTCGTGGGTTCGATTCCCACCCAGGACAAATCTTTGTGTGATGAGCACGATCATTTTGTTCTGTGTCTGGGTGCAATTTATCTATAATATGTATGTATTTAGAAATATATATGTATGTTTATCAGTTGTCTGGTTGCCATAGTACAGGCTCTGCCTAGTTTGGGATCAGATAACGGTGTGTTGGTTGTCCTAAGACATTTATTTATTTATATTTCAAACTAATCTAAAACTATTAGATAATAACAATAATAATCATTAGTTACACTATCGATTTTAGAATTGATCAGCAGTCTTAACTTAGTTAATCGGGGCTGTAATTTATGTTATGTGTAAATCGTTGCTGTTTGAAAATAATCACTGACCGCCCGCAGGTTCCTTTTGTGCGTGGGTTATAAAGATGGCGCGGTGGAGCTGTTCGACTTCATGCGCCACAGGCTGCTCAAGCGGCTCGACCTTCGGAGCCAGTACACGATCGTGGTGCCCCCTGACGTGGACTCCATCAACTGCAACTATGACATCACCGTGCCGGAGCTATCTGTTACCTGCCTGCAGTACTCGCCGTCAGGTGATGCCAACTCATCATCATCTTTACAGCCGGAAGTCGTCTAATGCTAGACATAGTCTTCTTGCATCCAGCGGATTCACGTCACGAATCCGTAAGACAAATTGCTTTGTTTTAAAACATACTAAATGTGTCTAAAAACAAAAGAAAGTCCCTACGACATCCTCTATTTTTAACCGACTTCAAAAAGGGGAGGAGGTTATCAATTCGACTGTATTTTTTAATATTTTTTTAATATTTGTTACCTCATAACTTTTGACTGGGTGAACCGATTTTGATGATTCTTTTTTATTTAAAAGCTGATGCTTCCCGAATGGTCCAATTTTAATTTGGTTCCATTCGGACAATGGAGTCCATGTGACAACCATATAAGTCTTAAATTTGCATTAAGTATGTGCACGACAAATGAACGAATAACGTGATTAGATTAGTGCGGGGTATGTACCATAACTAAAACTTTTTACAAAAAAATAACTGTTTTTTAAGGAAGTCGGTGGTTTTTTCTTCGAGCTCTCACCTTTTTGCGTAGTTTCTAACTACCTGTAGTATTGTAAGGGGCTAGTTATAGCCGTCCCGACGACGTACGATTTATAGGTTGCGGGTTCGGCAAACCAGGCAGGCGCTATAGTTTGTGTAATTTGACTAAGTTTGTGAATATTAAAACGGTGAAGGAAAACATCGTAAGAAAAATCATGTCCGTGAACCAATAATTCGAAGACATGTAACATAACATGTAGGTACCTACCGGCGAACTGTGCCCGCGTGGTGGATTACACTCCACTTGTCGTTCACAGCGGCCTGTGTCCCAGCTGTGGAAACGTTATAGGTTCATGATTATGACTAAGGAGGCAAATTTATAGATATTGCTAATATAATGACAAACTGGCCTGTTAGTTTAGTGGTTAGTGACCCTCACTGCAAAGACTGAGGGCGTGGGTTCGATTCCCACCCAGGACAAATGTTTGTGTGATGAGCACAATCATTTGTTCTCTATCTGGGTGTAATTTATCTATAATATGAATGTATTTAGAAATATATAAGTATATTTATCAGTTATCTGGTTACCATAGTACAGGCTTTGCCTAGTTTGGGATCAGATAACAGTGTGTTGGTTGTCTTAAGATATTAGATATTAATGACAGCACATTTCAACATTTAGAATACTTAAAATATACGTATAAAAGTTATTGTAGCTATTATATCGAAACTGATATAATAATATTATAAACAGGCTTTTTTTGTATGTTTCTTACGCTTTCGAGCTAAAACACATTCAGGGTTTGGATGTTTCGCACATGGGTGGACTATGGCCTGGATTAGGATTGGTATTGGATATCGATATCGAAAACAAATAGAACAAAAAAAAAGAAATCAAAATCAAAATCAAAAGTCATTTATTCAAACTAGGCTGAGAGTCAGCACTTTTTGAACGTCAAAGTTACATGAGACAGTCCCCCAAAAACGCCTACCCTTCGACACTTCCTAGTGCTTTAGCTGGGAAGAAGAAGTGGCGGAACAAACTCCCCAGCAGCACAGCTGTCTGTTAAGTTAGAAGAACTTGATTCTATACAGTATTATGTAAGTAATTATAGTCTTTTCGCCATAAGATGAGTTCCCTGACAGTTCATTTTTTCCCGTGGCGCGCATACTACTTTAGACGAATAAAAAATAAACGAGAAAAAAATTAAAAAAGAAATGATAAAAAAAAATATTCCCTTTCGTAAATTACTAAGTAAATTATTGTAGTTATAATTAACTGTTAATAAATTAAGTAAATTAAATAAAAAAGTGTAAATCGTAAAAATGTCTAATGCGTTGAACGGAACGTCGGCCAATAGAGATTGCCACTACTCAATACACTAATCGACAAAAAAATAGATGAATCGGAGCGGCCATTTTGTAATCGCGATCGCGTCGCGTCAGTACGAGTGCGTTATGTCAGGTTTTTGCTCTGCTCCCGTGACGTTATGTAGCCTATGTCTTATTCTGATGTATAAGCTATATTACTGTTAAGTTTCATCAAAATCCGTACAGTACTTTATGCGTGAAAGAGTAAGAAACACCCACACACACACACATACTAACTTTCACATTTATAATATTAGTAGGAAGTAGGATAACCAGTTTATTAAAAAAATATTTTGAAAATCTAAAATCGATAATCCGATTCCATTTTCTTTGCCAACTGAATCGATATTATAAAAAAATCGATTATATTTCGTTAGGCCACGTCACTACAATTATTGTCAGACAAGAACTGTCAGGGAACTCATCTTATGGCGAAAAGACTATAATAGTATAAAACAAAACAAAACATACATCAAATTATGCGTCATATGTCAGCTAGCACACGCCAATATACGAACAAAACATTAAAAAACTAAACTCAAGCTGAAATAATAAAATCGTAAATAGAACTTAAAACCTAAATAAGAGCCTCCGGGTATAAAGGGCGTGCCCGCTTACATACACAACGATGAGGAAAGCTAATTCTGATTCTGGTTGAAAGAACATAAACATTGAGTTAATTACAGCGACCAACTATTCTTATCGTTCAAGAAGTCGTTGATAGAATAGTATGCCTTTGAACAAAGGTTGGATTTTACTTTAGCTTTAAACTCATTAAACTGCAAATCTATGAAAGCAGAGGGAAGCTTGTTGAAAAAAGGTAATACCAAGACCAACAAATGAATTATGAACCTTATGAAGCCGGTGAAAGGGAGCACGTAGCTTGTCCTTATTTCTAGTATTAATATTATGAATATCACTGTTCTTAGTGTACAGATGTATATTTTGCTTAATATGTAAGATGTTGGCGAAGATGAATTGTGATGCCACCGTAAGAATACCAATATCTTTCTCTTTCTTCTTTTTTCTAGGTACTAGAGAAACTCTAGTACCTAGTTGGTATATAGCTCGAACAGCTCGTTTTTGAAGAACAAAAATATTTTGAATGTCCGCGGCTTTGCCCCACAGCAGAATGCCGTAGGACATAACGCTATGAAAATAACTAAAATAGACTAATCGAGCTGTATCAACGTCCGTGTATTGTCTAACTTTGCTGACGGCGTAGGCAGCCGAACTGAGCCTCCCAGCTAGGCTTGAAATATGTGGGCCCCACTGTAGTTTTGCGTCTACTGTTATGCCTAGAAAAACTGCCGAGTCTACAGTTTCAAGCACCTCATTATCTAAGACGACGTTCGGTCCCAGATGCCTAACATTCGGTAAAGCGAACTTTATACATTTTGTTTTCTTAGCATTAAGAACTAGGTTATTTGTGGTAAACCAATCCGTAACCATTGAGAGCGCACTATTCACGTCATCAAAATCTTTTCTATTCCTGTCTACTTTAAAGATAAGTGAGGTATCATCAGCAAATAGTACAATGTCACAGATATTCTTTAAATAGAATGGTAAGTCGTTAATATACACTAAGAATAAGAATGGACCCAGTATTGAGCCTTGAGGTACACCTAACTGAACTAGTAGCCCGGAAGATTTTACACCATTGACATCTACACATTGGTGCCTATTTTGCAAATAAGAACTTATGACATTGAGAGCTTCGTTTTGAACACCGTAATGACGTAGTTTACGCAAAAGTGTGTCATGGTGAACGCAATCAAAAGCTTTGGAGAGATCACAGAAAACTCCAATAGCATTTTGCGAGCTCTCCCAAGCATTGAAAATGTGTTTCAGCAGAGCAACACCCGCATCTGTTGTCGAACGACCCTTTGTCAAGCCATATTGCTCATTATAAAGGAGGCTATTTAAATTAAAATGTCTTAGCAATTGCTTGAGTATTAACTTTTCAAATATTTTACTAAATGCAGGTAAGATAGAAATGGGTCTGAAATTACCAACGTTATTTTTATTACCTGTTTTAAATAATGGTATGACTTTACTACTCTTCATGAGGTCAGGAAAAGATCCTAAATCAACACATTTATTAAAAGTAACAGCTAGATAGGGGGCTACGATGTCTATTATATTACTTAACAGTTTAATGGAGATGCCCCAGTAATCACCAGTGTTTTTAGACTTAAGTGTGTTAAAAACATTAACCACATCACGAGGCGTTACATGTTCGAAACTAAATAAGCGACTACATCCGGGCACACAACTATGCAAAAGGTTTTCAGCTTTAGACGAGGACGAATTTAAGGAGCAAGTCGTAGTTATAGGTATGTTGGCAAAAAACTCATTAAATGCCTCAGCTATGACGGCAGCTTTATTAACCAATTTGTTGTTAATCATAATCTCTAGTTGTTTTTCCTGTTTAACCGGTTTACCCGTTTCATTGTTAATAATTTTCCAAGTGGTTTTTATTTTATTATTGGATTTTTTTATGGTATCGCTTAAAAATTTTGATTTAGCTAAAGCGCAATTTTTTTTAAACAATTTTGAATAATTACTGACCTCCGTGTTACTGACATACTCTAAAAAAGGAGTATCAAATCTGTATTTTTTCAAACCATATAATTCGTATAGTCTTGCTCTACTTTTATACATTCCTGGAGTAGCCCATTGGTTGAAGCTAACGGAAGTGCTATTAATATCAATAGTTTTGGTCTTGAAAGTAGATTCGTATTCTTTTGGCACAATATCAAAAAGGGCTCCATAGATTTCATTAGGATTCTCGCGTTCTACTATAGATGGTGTAATCCTATGAGCTATATTATTTTTAAATTTATTGCAACGACTAGCTGTATAAGGCCTGCATAATATTTTATGCGGCTTTTTAAGTAGTGGCAAAGGGAAGCTGGCTAATAATCCACAGTGGTCAGACGTTAAGTCACTTAAAACAAACTTATTTTTGGCATCACAATCACTAAATATATTATCAAGACAAGTCGACGAAAAAGCCGTGACCCTAGTTGGTTCAAGGAACAAGTTTATTAAATTAAAAGACCTAAACAGATTGAGCAGTCTAATACTTAATGGAGTAACATCTAAAATATTAATATTGAAATCTCCACATAAAATTATACATTTATTAATTGATTTTAATTTATTGAGTGAATCCTCCATTACTGATTCGAAACGAATAAAATCCCCAGAGGGGGGACGATAAACGCATATTATGACATAACGCTCCAACTCAACGCAAGACAACTCAATAATGCGCTCAATGGAAAGATTAACTAGATCTAACCGTTGTTTACATTTCAACTTGTTCGAAGCAAAAACTAATGATCCTCCGCGAATAGCACTTTTCCTCACAAATGCACTTTGCACAGTAAAAAAATCATTATTCATAAACACTACTTCATGTTCCTTCAACCAGTGTTCAGTCAAACATAATACCTGAACATCATAGTTTTCAATAAATAAACTTAACTCTAGCTCTTTGCCAGACAAACCCTGCATATTTTGATGTACAACATTCAACACATGCGGCTTACCTGTTGTCGCACCTAATAGTTTAAATTACTAGGTGTATCAAAAGTGGCGTTAGTACCACTACTAACAGTAATCGATGGTATGCTACAGGTACCATTGTTACGGTGTAAATTGTATGCTAAAAGATTAGCAATTTGTCTCCTACAACTACGTGGCAAATACAAAGTATAATTCGTTAGTTTGTAATCAGTAATAAATTGATTACAATCAAAAAATGAAATAGTGTCACTGTGACAACTAGTCCTATTATAAATTAGCATATTTAAATAATAAATGTGCCTGTTTTGCTCATCAGAGGGGTAATTGCGGAACTTCTTGTCAGTAGGAATTGGTTTAATATTCATAGTTAAACAATATTCATTGCTTTACTTACGTTGCTGAGCCGACAATTTATTCAAACAAATGACGCAATGGTTTAGAAATAATCTTTAATCCCATTCAGATTCTGATAAATTGTGCGTTTCGCAATTAGGGTGCAGACAAGTATCGTGAATACGGCAAGGCGCAGAAAATGAATTTACAATTGTTGGTCTCATTGAGATGTAACATCAAATGGACACATTGAATTATTTCTTTTTTTCTAACATTTAAACTATCCCCGTATAATAATATTACAGTTGAACCAGGGTTTATTTTTGATAATTTAATTTTACTTAATAATTGGCTAATACTGGCACCGGGTGAACAATTATTAATTACATATTGTTGTGAACACTGATTAAATATGCTACCATAACCTTGACCAAATTTGTCAGAAAAAGAAAAAAAAAACAATTTTTTCATCATTTGACGGGTGAACTAGTAAATGCCCGTAATCGGTCAGATAACCGCGTCTTACGGGCGCGCGTAGATCGAATTTTCAAAAACCAGAACATAACAGGCGAATGTTATTTCAAGTTTTGAACAAAGCTCGAATGTGTTTTTAGGGTTCCGTTGCCAAATGGCAAAAAACGGAACCCTTATAGATTCGTCATGTCTGTCTGTCTGTCCGTGTATGTCACAGCCAGAACCGCATTTAGATTTTCACACAAAAATAGAAAAAAAAAACAATAATATTTGGGGTTCCCCATACATAGAATTGAAACTCAATTTTTTTTTTTCATCAAACCCATACGTGTGGGGTATCTATGGATAGGTCTTCAAAAATGATATTGAGGTTTCTAATATCATTTTTTTTCTAAACTGGATAGTTGGCGCGAGAGACACTTCCAAAGTGGTAAAATGTGTCCCCTCCCCCGTAACTTCTAAAATAAGGGAATGATAAGACTAAAAAAAATATATGATCTACATTACCATGTAATCTTCTACCGAAAACCACAATTAACCTTTCATTCAGTCAACTCAATTAAAAATTATTAAAAAAAAAAAAACATTTAATTTCATAAACATAAACCTTATGCATAAACCGTGAATCCCTGAAGGTTTGTACGGAACCCTCGGTGTGCGAGTCCGACTCGCACTTGGCCAGTTTTTTTTAATACGTCACAAATCGCAAACCGCAATTAACATTTCATTCAGTCAATTGAAATATAAAAATTAAAAAGAAAACAATTTAATTTCATAAACATAAACCCTATGCATAAACCGTGAATACCTACAGGTTTGTACGGAACCCTCCTCGGTGCGTGAGTCCGACTCGCACTTAGCCGGTTTTTTGGTCGTATTTTCGATATCGGTACCCAACACATGGGTAAAGTATTGCAAACTAATTTAATTTGACCCTGAAATTATTCGATTTTAATATACATATGTGAATGCAACTAAAAATTGGTTATAGGTTTACACCTCGCCTGCGGCCTGAACACAGGCCAGATCCTGTTCTTCGACCCCACGACCCTCGATACCCTGAGCCCTTCGCCTTTCTTCGACACCAAAGGCGCTATTACCCACATTAACTTCAGCGAAGACTCCAAAACCATGGCTACCGCTGTAAGATAACTACAATCCAAGCATATCTAAGTACCTTACTAACAGCTAGATCCAAGTCCAGTTAAACTAAAAAAAAAATCTCTTAACGCAGGACGATAACAGAACAGTTTGCGTTTACAAGTACAACTGTAAATTGCTACAATGGCTGTTCATCGGCAAACACCGCTCGCACTACAAGGAAATTACTGCCGTCACCTTCTTGCCTGCCAGGACGTACAACGGAGATTTTAAACTGGTGTCATTGAGCTTGGACCGCTGCCTGGTGGAGTACGATATCGGGGTCAGCGGCGAGGGCTTCCTTGAGATCTCCAGTCTGGATCGCGTGGACCAGAGTGCGATGCCACTGGATGCCATAGTCTGGCCCACGCCGGGGGACACTGACCCTGCACATTATAGAACTAATTTACCGATAATACTCATAGCTAATGATGAGGTAATTTGATTTTCCAACGTATTTCTTGGTTTTGAGGTGAATTTAAATTTAAAACGAAATTTGCGTTTTGAAATACTATTCACAGGAGGTAATTCAAGCGCTTTTTGTACTTTAATAACTGTAAGTTTCGCTATTTTACTTTTAGGCGGGGATCACACTTCCGCCGTGAAATCATAACAGCCAAGCTGCAGTAGTTCCCCCATGATTTGTCAGTTGTACGATAAGCGAAACTGCTTATTATACCGCACAGATTTCATAAAGATTTTAGCTCATTCTGGCGTGATTTAGCCGACCTGTTTGGAACTCCACGCTCAGCCCGCTATTCTGTTGTGGTGCCGCGCGCGTGCGCAGTTTGCTCGTATCTGTGGCAGTCGACACGTTTGTAAAGGAAAACTTCAATTTTTTGTTATTAAATGGATTTTACATAAAACTAATATAAGAGTTCCGAAGAAGATCTGTTCTGTATTTACTAAGTGGAGAGCGAGGACATATATGTTCATCAGGTTGTCAAACATCAACAGATTCTTATGATGTTCCGTTAGTCACATCGCGACATCGGAATGTAGTAATGTTTCGCGGCGGACGTCATTGATTTGGCTGGAACCAAGATCTCATTTTTGAAATTCCACAGTTCAAGTACAAGATAGTGAATTACGCGACTAACGTCACCCTCGCGACAGTGCTGGGTCCTCGATACGACCACCCCGTCTCCAAGATGCAGCGGATCACCAGGAAAGAGGGCAAAGAGATAAACCACTACCTTCTGTTTTCTTGCAAGGAAGTCGTAGGCTTGCAGAAGTTACCGCTCGACGGTAATCCCTGGAAACATGTCGGTTTGCTGGCACATCCAATTAAGGTATCTCTACATTCTACAGATTTTTTGTTTACTGAACTTAGGTTAGTCCTTTGGTTAAGTACGTCTTAGGTGGACGCTGGCAGGACAGGACCGGCCAATGACGCGATTGTTGTCGGACCTTCCTCTTCATTCCGTATAACGTTTAAATATGATGGATTTACAAACATCAAAGTAATCAAAACTATTATTAGCTGACCCGGCGAACTTCGTACCGCATAACAGTCGATTCTTTAATTTTTTATTTTTTTTAGTACTTATTCTGCTATTCTTCACACCGGGTCAGCTATTGATAAATAGTGACATTAATATTTATACCATAGGTACTCACCTCACTCAATTGTTTTGTCTTCCCGGAACCCCTCCCTTAAACTTTATGCTATGGTATTAAAGATCAAATTGGCTTTTTAGTATTATTACGAATCTTTTGTATGGGAATATAGGAAAGTGTTGTTTTTAGACGTTTTCAGGCATTTTTAAAAAAAAATCTCGTTATAAGAACCATGCTCGTACTTCAAGGAATATTATAAAAAAAGAATTAGCGAAATCGGTCCTGCTGCTCTCGAGATTTGCGTTTAGCAACACATTCAACGATTCATTTTTACATTATAGACTAGCTTCTGCCCGCGGCTTCGCCCGCGTGGATGTCGAAAAATTGACCATTTCAACCCCCCATTTCACCCTCTTAGGAATGGAATTTCAAAAAACCCTTTCTTAGTGGATACCTACTCTACACAAAGAACACACCCTCCAAATTTCATGTCTCTAGGACCAGTGGTTTAAGCTATGCGTTTATATATCAGTCAGTCAGTCAGTCACTCAGGACTTTGAATTTTATATATATTGATTATATATATTAATTTATTAACTATGAATACGGAACACTGCCATGTTGCCAGGAATATCGCAACAGTCCTTGTGACAGGTGACATTGTTTGCTTCCGTAACTTTATGTAAAAAATGCTTTTTCGATTTTCAGGTTTTAAAAATGTGTTTCCGCGAAGACCTTGGAATTCTGTTCACAATAGGCGCGAGAGACACTATTCTCTCTGAATGGTCCGTTCAATACAAGTGTGTAGTATTATTCTTATTTATCTACCTCTTAGAGGCTTAGTGTAGTGTAATGACTTATCCTGAGTAACCTGATGGTAGTTAGTCAGTATCCTTGAGGGTCTTCTATCCAAAAACCTAAAAAAGTAGGTATCTTCATCCGATATGAAATCACCAGATCTGTAGACCTGACAGCAATGCGCGGTGGAATAGACCTGGATCCTTACTACTGCCTCGTGGACGACGGCCGGCCTGGCTGGCTGTTCCAGGAAATACGAGACCTGTTCTACTACATCCAGATCCTATGCCAAGGCACCTTCTCCCCGGCCAGGAGGCAGGTCAAGGATTACATACCGATAGACTCACTGCCTGATCTGATGAGGGCTTTGGGATTTTTCCCGTCGGAATATGAGGTTGGTACTTATAATATTGAGTTCATATATTTTGTCTGACCATATTTAGCGGCTTTGGTGGAGTAATGGCTGCTGTACCTACGTGCGTCTGGACAGACCCTTACGTCTAGCGTTTTAACTAACGTCTACCTTCGAAATATCGCTTAAGTACCTACCGATTTGAAGATTCGAACCAAGGAGTGTATACTCCGTGATTCGAACCCAGACAGGCACTATAGGGGAGCGGGCCCCATTATGGGATGGGTTCCCAATATGAGATAACAGGTTACTCCGGTTTACAAGCACCGCCATCTCTATTACGGGCAGTGAACTCCTTCCATTTGTTGTCCAGCGGCCATATTGAAACGCTCACGCGTCAGTCGCCATTCAGTTAGACGGGAGGTTGGTTCGCGCAAATACTCCGATTACGAGTTTTTTTAATAGTGAAGTTAGAAGTTTACTTTTCTTAAGGTAAGTTTGCTTTTTTGTTATTGTATGTGGTCCTGCAGTGTCTAAAAACATTTGTGTTCAGGTTCATGTGTTGATTCTTGCTAAAATTCAATTAGGTTTTGTTTTAAGACCACGTGTTAGCAAAATACGTAGTTGTCCTAATATGGGATACCTGGGTGTGCCTAATATGAGATATCTAATATTGGGGTACATGTATCCTAATATGGGATAAAATACTAGGTACATGTATTTAATAAAATATCATGGATTATAGTTCATTATCATTAGAGAGAGCGAGGGAAAGGTCTATAATCCACCACACGTGCCCAGTGCGGATTGATAGATGTCACATGTCTGGGTGCTTTTTAATGTTTTTATTTTCCTCTCATTGAGGAGGCCGTGTCCCTGCAGTGGGAACATTATAGGCTGATGATGATGATCATTAGAGGTACATAGAGGTATTTACTATACTTGCTAACCGATCAAGTTCTACCCAAAAAAAATTAAGATCCAAATGTGCTAATATTTAAAAAATTGTTTTAGATGAGTACCAATGAGAAAAAAAAACGAAAGAAATGGGATTCTGATAAGATGCTGAAGGCGTACAATGCAGTAAAAAATAAAGAAATGGGCTACTTAAAGGCCTCTCAATTTTTTAACGTCCCAAAGTCAACTTTGGAGCGTTATTGTAAAAGTGTCAATCCTATAACAGAGCTAACCTCTATGAAAATGGGCCGAAAACCAACTTTTTCAGAGGAAATGGAACGTGAGCTTGCAGAGTACTGCATTACAATGGTGTCAAGGTTCTACGGACTGAGAGCCTCTGACATCCGCTCTTTGGCGTTCCAACTGGCTATAAATAATGGACTGCCACACCAGTTTAATAGAAGCAAGAATACTGCAGGCCGAAAGTGGATGAGAAACTTTCTAAAAAGAAATCCTCGATTGTCTTTTAGGACACCTCAAGCTACATCTGCTAATAGAGCCAAGGGGTTTTCAAAAGGGAAGGTAGACGAATTTAATGATATTTTGGAGAAAGAGTTGGCAAAAATTAATTTTGATCCAACAAAAATCTACAACGTTGATGAGACTGGCGTGACTGTAGTTCGACATAAAATGGAAAAGGTCTTATGCCTGAAAGGACAGAAACAGGTTGGTGGAATTTCGTCGGCGGAGCGGGGAGCTCTTATAACTCTAGTCACGTGTATGAGCGCGTCGGGGGTCTTCGTTCCACCCTTATTCATTTTCCCCAGAGTTAACATGAAGGAAGAGTTAAAAAATGGTGCTCCACCTGGCTCTCAGTTTGCGTGTCACAAATCTGGCTGGATACAACTCCATATCTTTACACAATGGATTGTTCACTTCATCAACACTGTCCACCCATCTAAAGAGTGTCCAGTTATACTGATCCTAGATGGACACTACTCTCATACAAAAAATATTGATGTCATTGACAAATGTCGGGAAAATGGTGTCATTCTGATATGCCTCCCCCCACATTCGTCTCACCGAATGCAGCCCTTGGATGTATCATTTATGAACCCATTCAAGACGTACTATGCCAAAGAAATCGACTCATGGCTAAAAAATCACCCTGGCCGCGTCGTGACTGCATTCCAAGTTGCAGAATTAGTTGGAAAGGCATACATGAGGGCTGCTACATAGGAAGTCGCCGGCAATGGATTCCGTAAAAGCGGAATATTCCCATTCGACCGCATACGGGCTCACCGACAATCCTGGCAATTACTAGTGCCGTTTCAGTGCACTCACCATTACCATTTCATTTCGCTGTACAGGACGGCGACAATGATGACACGAATATGGATGTGGAATCAGCTCCAGTCCTATCTCCAATTGGATCGTATATGGCTGTACAGTACGATGACGCTGAAGACACTGGTATGAATTATGAATCATCTCTAGCTCCAGTCCCATCTCCAATCGCATCTTCTACTGAATCAGCAATGCCCCTAGCGACTACTAGTGCCGTACCTGCGCACTCGCCATTAGCATTTGCTTTAAACATGCGTTCGTCAAATTCCGGTGCTGATACGCCTTCGCTATCAGTTTCGACTCCTTCAGGTGTCTCGACTCTAGCATCGCTCGCCATGACTACAGTCCAAAGTATAATCTCATCAGGTCCAGGTGCTGAAGCGGCTCCGCTTCCAGTCCTAACCCATAATGAATCAGCTACGGTGCCGTCGACATCAAATGACGAATTACCGGCTCCGCTTCCAGTCCTTGACCATAATGAATCAGCTACGGTGCCGTCGACATCAAATGACGAATTAGTTCATTCTCAAGTCTCGCGCAGTTCAAGGGCTCAAGCCCGACGAAATTTTTCCATAAAACCGGCTGAAATCAGTCCTTTTTCCACAATCCAGCGAAAAACCAAGAAACCTGATCAAGTATCACAGCTCCGAGGAGGAAAGCCTTTATTAGTCACCAGTTCACCATACAAAAATGAATTACAGGAACAACTGAATAAGAAGCAAGAAAAACCAGGAACATCTAAAAGTAAAACGAAAAAGGCGATGATTGCTAAAAAGAAATCTAAGACTGTTCAAAAAACCAAAACCATAAAGAAGAACAAGAAGATTACAAAAAAAAATGAAAAAAAGAAGATATCAGTAAAGAAGAAGATATTACAAAGTAGCTCATCTAGTGAGAGTGCCGATGAAGACCCATCACTGATGAGCTCAGATGAAAGCGAATGTAATGAAGACGTTGAATGCATATATTGCCTAACTGAATATTCAAATGACATTGCTGGAGAAAAGTGGATACAGTGCACAAAATGTTTTCGGTGGTGTCACGAGTTGTGTGCTGGTGTAGAACCGCATGTCAATAACTTCAATTGTGATCTTTGCCGAGATTAGTAGAAGATTATATGATTAGTACAATACTACAAGACTGATTGTGTTCGTAATTAATATACCTACCTATATATAAAATTATATTTTTTTTTTACTTGCAGCCTAATTACAACCCACAAAAATAGATAAATAGATTATTAGATAGATAAATAGATAGACAATTTATTATATAAACTATAATGATAATTAATTCAAAATTTAATGTTTTACATTGCCATGCAATTGTATTCTTCTAATTTTCATACATTTGAAACTACAAACAAAAAATTAAAAAATCATTATACATATATTAAAAAAAAAATTAAAAAAATATTGACAAATAAAAAACTGTTTCCTAATATGGGAAACCATATACCACAATATGGGATATCCCATTATAGGTGCCATACGCTAGGTGTTTCCTAATATGGGATATCCCACATTGGGAGTATATGGTATCACATATTAGGAAACAGTTTATTATTTGTCAATATATATGATTTTTTAATTTTTTGTTTGTAGTTTCAAGTGTATGAAAATTAGAAGAATACAATTGCATGGCAATATAAAACATTAAATTTTGAATTAATTATCTTGTTTTGAGCAGAACTACATTACAAGTTTCTTTTTTATTAATGTTCAAAAAAAACTATCCCATAATGGGGCCCGCTCCCCTACGTCGTGTGGATTATTTCATCGCCACTGGTCTCAAAACTGTACGAAAACATCGTCAGGAAACGGGCCATGTCCTAGAATAAAAAATTCGAAGATGTGTGACATCTATTAACCCGGACTAGGCCTGCGTGGAGGACTACGGCCCGTTCCTTCTCACTGCGAGAAGGCCTGTGTACCAGCAGTGGGCACATCATAGGCTAATAATGCAATAATTATGTAGGTACCTATTGATTTCAATCTTATCATTTTCAGGTGGAAAATCTGATAATCGAAGCTAAATTTAAGGTATATCTCCGGGAGCCGGTGACAGAGATAGACTTCGAAGAATTTGTGAAGCTGTACCTGAACCATCGGCCAGTGTTCGGCGAGAGTTTCCAGCGCCTGCGCTCCGCCTTCCACACCTTCGCTAACGTTGCTGTTAATCAGCCTGAGGATTACTTCATGAAACGAGAAAATTTCATCGAAATGTTATGTGCGAATGGTAAGACTGAGCACGTACCTATGAAGCTTCTGTCACCATGTATCCAAATATTATTTTGTAACAATACGGATTAAAAAAGTGTACCTACGTGGAGTTTCTTGCCCATTCTTTTCCATAGGTATCTATCGCTTTGAAATGTGCAACTAGCTTCATCTTTCTAAATGACCGACCCCTTGATAGTTGAAAAGTGGCTGTAATCGGTTTATGTTGAATTAGCGCGTTCAACCATGCAAACTCTTCAGCTGTAATATTAGTATAGATAATTGATACATATTCGGTCACGCCAACATGGGTGTCAAATCGTGTTCTCGAGAGGCTTCCGTACATTTTCGGTGACGCGCGTAACCCAGTAGTTTTCAAAGAGATACTAATTATGTTAACAGGTGAACTTCTTTTCACAGGGGCTTAGGTACTTTCTTATAATTTTCAAAGTTGAGATGAAAGTAGCGCGGGCCTATCCGTCTTGTGTCTGGTAATATTTGGAGTAAGAAAAAATATACAGGTCTTGCTTACTTTTATTGCTGCACAGGTGAATTCTTCTCTCGTGAATTGTGCTGGTACTTGCTGACTATCCTCGCCGGCCACAGCTTCGAAGATAGAGCACTTATGAATGAAGACGACTTCTCATTTCTACCAGAGGTTACCAACTTCCTATTCAAATACATACATAAACTCACGCCTTCATTCCATAGGGGGAAACTACAGAAGGCCATCTGCTGCCATTTTAATTACAGTAGAATCTCACTAATCCGGCACTTCAATAAACCGATAAGTCTAATAATCCGGCACCCTCCGTCCACACAAAGCAGTTTTCAAACAAGGACAAGTTGCACAAAAACAGTCCTTAATTAAGGACTATTTTAAGACTTATGTAATTATTTAGTTGTGAGATATGTTACAGTTATAACAAAGACGTTTTGAACATTAATACTAATATTTAATATCTAATATATAAAATTCTCGTGTCACAGTTTTCGTTGCCATACTCCTCCGAAACGGCTTGACCGATTTTGATGAAATTTTCTGTGCTTATCCGGTATCTATAAGAATCGGCCAACATCTATTTTTCATCCCCCTCAATGTTAGGGGTAGTCCACCCCAAAATTTTTTTTTTTACATTTTTCAAAAAAAATATTTTATTATGATTTGGCATTGAAAAATACATACAACTCTAAATTTTCACTCTTTTTCACCCAGCAAAACAACGTTTGCTGGGTCAGCTAGTTCTCTTTATAATATTGTTTATTTTATTTATTACGATTTTTTCTACATAATCCAATAATCCGGCACCCTGTTATTTTTAATAGTGCCGGATTAGTGAGATTCTACTGTAATTGCATAACACATAACATCACGCCTCTAAATACTCGAAGGGTTAGGCAGAGGTGTACACCCACGTTTCGCCAGTTATGTTTATGTCCTACGTAACAGGGGCGAGCCTATTGACATCAACCGGGCTAGAAATCCAGACTCCGAGATAATTTATTGCTATAGTAAAATATATTATTCATATGCAAACATGAAAGATAAGGATGTGATTGATGGCGTAAAGATTGACAGGGGAGACTGGAAGAAAACGGGTTGTACCGAACGTAAATTTTCGCGGTCGGCCGGAAAATGCGGAAAATTGCGGGCTGTGAAACTTAAATTTTATCTCAATTGGATAAAGTTCTTGTCAGAATGACAGTTATCGTTTACCGTCTTCATTCTGAAACCTACCTCGTGTCATTGACGTTAAGATTTAATTTTCATAGTTGTTTAGATCATTTTGAATAGTCTGTTCGTCCCGATATTATTGGCGCTCACTGTACCATCTTAATGATCGACCTGGCTTAAATCGTTGAATTAAATGATGCTGAGGACATCGTGTGGTTTTATACGTTGCGGTAGGCACGCGTGGCTACAGCGAGCTAATTTCGGGTATTTTATGTGGTCGCAATATTATCTTTGGTAGAACCAAAGGTTCATCTTTAATTTCCCTAACCTTTGTCCAAGCTTAACACACCATAATTACTGTTATTTCTTACATTAGCAAGCTAATCTAACTGCAATAATATTTTCTTTTCAGAAAATAAACTTCAGCCATTTTGTAACTGAAATAATTGGCATACAAGAAATAGATATAAATGGCTCAGTCCCATCTGGTGAATCAATGGCTTCCTCAAATACTCTCATGTCTATGGATTCTGAGGAAAAATTAAATTAATAAGTTATATATCTTTATTTTCATCTTATTTTTTACTATAATATTATATTACATTATTATATAATACATTAAATTTACATTTACAATAATTTGTTGCATTATTTGATAAAAACAAAACATTCAGAATTCTATAACTTACATATTGGTGATTTATGGACTGTAACACATTAATAATTAAAAATTAAATGGCATCAATCTCACACAGCAAAATTAATGTCTAAGAAAATAATGGTTTAATAGATTACATATCTTGAACACAGCATAGCAACATGATGGAAAATCTCTAAAATTAATGTCAGTTCATTAATAATTAGCGCTCACCATGACATGAGGCTAACAATGCAAATATTAGACCAAGCTTAAAAGGACATGAATAATATTAACCTATATATTCATTGATACCTTTTAACTTGCACATAATAATGAACAAGCTCTAATAAGATGTTAGTTAAAGATAATACAAATTAACATCGGCTCTTTAGCACTGCTCAGCAAAACCTAATGTATTTTTTATGACAACAGAAAAACCACCAATGTGTAAGAAATTAGCAATAAGCAATCCGCTGCAGGGTTTTGTACTGAGTCACATAGAAGGAAGAAACTGTTGTATGAAAAAATATTTATGCTCTTACCATGCAAATACAACTTTGTGATAAATATCACATTTTGCAAACACCAATCTTAATCCTCACGCCTTCTTCCCATGGTGGTAGGCAGACACTTCAGAATGCCACCTGCAACAATCCTTTCATACCTCTTATGCCTTATTTACGTTCATATATGGGTAGTGAGTACTACGCACCTGACCTCTACCTCTCGTGACTATAATTATGCCCTCCTTGGATGTCGCCCTTGCAGCATTTCACTCACATACGCCTTGTAAATAACTTTTGTAAGTTGCTTTTCATGCATCCTCTCAACATGACCAAACCAACCAAGCATACTCTTTTAAATTTTTGTCACTATATCTTCACCTATATATCCATGGGAAGAAGGCTTGTTTTAGCATATGCAATCTAGTGACATTAAGTTATGTTGCATAAGGAGTATTTGTGTTCCTTATGTTGAACTTAATAATACAGGGTGACAAGGACATTGAGACGCCTGAAACCATGAATTTGGTACATAATTTAGAACTGCCCTGCATTAAAATTTTTTCATAGATTATATTAAAAAAACTATTGGCTGTTCCATCCATTTTGACTACACGGCTATACACTTTTCTATGAAATAACAACAATTTTTTTAATGAGGAAGGGTAAATTTCTACGCTATGGAGACTAGAATGATGTGCTGAATTCATGTTTTCAGAATTTGCGTCTACGTCCCTGCCCTGCCATCCTGTATAATAGTAATTTAGTTATGTTGCTAAAAATTAATCTAATTAAGTCACATTTTATGAAACTGAAATCATATTTACAATAGGAAGAAGACCTTGACCTAGCAAAGTAAATTAATATGCTAAATTCAAATAAAATTACATCACTCTCGGTCATAGTAACCAAAATTAATTAAGAACACATTTTTAAATTAATGGTCAACTTTTCTAAAAGTATAAAAACTAAAACACTAACGCATTTGTAGCGATGAGTGGTGAATTTGATACTCCTTGAATGCACACTTATGAAATAAACTCACAACACGTACCAACAAGTCCTTAATGTTTGTTCAATGTAAGCACAGTCTCTAAGTGTTGGAGACTTATGTGTCGAGCAAGCCTCAGTCGGTTTTTAACCGTTTGGCAGGCGTTGTGGTGCCACTACTCTGAGAGTTTGAGTCTTCAGAGAAATTCATTGCTGTGGAGGTGAACTCTGTGGGCCCTTGTGAGTCACTCACTGTTGAGAAACCTGAAAAAATTAAGATATTATTTTTTGTATACTGTTTTCAGCTATATTCTTGTTTTAGATACAATACTGTTGAAATGGATATTTTTTAAACATACAACCTTTTGACTTATTTTAAACCTAAAGCAACTCATTTAAAACTATGCTGCAATTTCATAACAAGAGATATGACCCCTGACCTACTTGCTTACACCCGAAAATCCACCATCTTAAAAACTTGAAACTATTTTTTTTTGGGAATAAAATCGTGAGTATTGCTTTAATTAGCAGTCTTAAATATTGTTTACTCACATGTGTTAGAGTCTTCAGCCATGCCAAAGTTGGAGTTGGAGGAGTCGTGCACCTTCTTCGGCGTCAATGTGTTCTCCTTATTATTCTCACGTTTAGCCGCGTGTTTCTTCTTTTGCTCATTTGTAGATATCGGAACCCATTTATAGATTTTCATGGTCGTTTCACCAATCGTCACCCATTTTTTCTCCCTGAAAATAAACACAGTAATAATTCATAGACTTTGACAAAATGGCACAAAATATTTGCTACGAATGTCGAACTTACCAATGGCGAACTTTTTCCACAGCTTGCATGACTCTTTTGATATCATCTTTGACTCGATTCCTAGTTTCCGCTCGAACCGAACGCGACATTTTGCTTATTTAAATGCGCTTTCGTAAAAGAGATTTTGTAACAACTTTATAAGATAGAAAATAATATTTGTTTATGAATATACTGAACTGAGTTCGCTTCTACAAGCGGCTTTCTTCCTATATTCATTCATCCGCCATTGACTTATTGTAAAATTTGACATTTGAAATATAATACGTTTAGTTGCGTTTTTTGAATGTGTAACTCTGAAGTTTTCGCGCAGTAATAACCGATAGTGTACTGTTAAGAAACATACAATTGAACTTTGATAATATTATTTCTTTTAAGAGAATAAAACAGACTGAATAACTGGTTTTAAATTGAAATAAAATACAATGTTTCATTAAGTCATTAACACAGTGCACAGAAAATAATAAAACGTGATTTATGAACTAGTTCACACGTCTTGTTTTTTCAAAAAACTAGTTGAAATCGGAATTGGATAAAGGTTATACATAGCTGTTTTTATACATAGAATTATTTAAAACTATGTTTAAATCAAATTAAATCAGTTTTATAAAAAATCTAAATGTACTCATTTATCGTGTTTTTATTTCTTGCTAAATCATATGGAACTTAAGCAGCGATTTCTAAACGTTTTTACTTGCATAATCATACTTGAGTTTTATTGGTTGTAACATAGTAACTAAACTGGTTGATTGGTGGATGATCCAATAGAGAAGCAAGAAAATGAAATAGGGAACGGAATAATTCAAAGGATAGGAAAAATCGAAAATTGAAAACAGGGAAATAGATTTATGAAAAAATTTATTGGTAATATTCTGCCGAAAATAATTTTAAATAAGGAGTAATATGTCCAATAATATGCATTAGTAAATAGGTAAGTTGTGTTTATGATTCCCGCTGCATAAAAGTGCAATATTTAGGCGATGGGCTGTATTTGTGAATTTTATCATGAATGAATTTTGACTTATATTTAGCGGCTGTCAGTTGTTTTACGTCTCATCGTTCATTATTTTGTTCATAATTGTTTAATTCCAATGTGATCGCTAAAATGTGTTCAAATTTTCACGCGGCTTGGACTACAGGGATGTGCATCGATTGCGATGATGCAACGAGACGATAAGGTGCAAATTACATACATTTGATAGCTTTTTATTGGTGTTTTGCTTTTTCGCACTTTCTTCTTCATTACCCTCAATGTTTCGTCCGTAGATATGTATGTTTTACTTAGATTGATCACAAACATAACCTCAATACGAGTAGCCACTTGATACTCGAGTACATGGCACCAGTGCTTGCTAGACCAAATTATGTGTCTGGACCTAGGCTGCATACTGTCAACGACTAGGCTAGAACTGCTCTTGCACTAAAACCAAAACAAAAAATGCTTATCTACTGTCACAATCACCAAAGGTATCTTTAAAATATTTGATTTTTCTGATAAAATTGTAACTTGAGAACAGTTTGATCAGCAATCGCTGCTTATTTTTAATAGTCAGAATTAAAATGTTACAAAACCCTGAAATCACTAACACAAAATATTTATTTCTATGCTAGTGAAGCAGACCAAGAGAAGTGAAATAAAGTTAGCCATGGTCTGATGAATAAGTAGTGTAGATATAGGCAATATTAATAAATGGATAATCTTCTCTATAGTTCACAGGCTTTACTCTGTTTTTACAAGTCAATGTAGCACTGACCTGTGGTATTCTTTTTATTTTAGTTGCACTTTTTTACGCCTTGTTATGTTTTTGTTGCAGTTTTACCGTGCATGTATTGTTAAAACTATAGAAGTGATACAGTGACTATATTGTTGCCTTGTCCGGCTAAGGTCCACCTAACGACAACCGTGAATATTTCCTTCCCGTATGGCTGCGTATGTTAACCGTACGATATCAATGATGGCTGGCGACGGGCCTCACAACGTTGCAATGCTGAACAATGGCGCTGTCCGCGTGAACATGTCAAATGTGGACTCGCCGCTACAGATATTTGTGAGGGCCAAGAAGAAGATCAATGATATATTTGTTGAAATTGATGATTATGTCAAGGATGCTGTCACTTTTATGCATGGTAAGCAAATAACATTGTTTGTTTAGTGTGTAAGAATACTATCAATAGCTTCATATGATACATGATTGAAGAATACTGCATACCCTCCATCAACTGCCTTGGAAATAATATTATTGCTGTAGTAGCCAGTGTTATTAAATTCTCGATGAACTGGAATTGCAGAATACTATACTACTAATAATATTATATACATGAAAGCTATGTATGTTCGTCAATCACACGAGAACGGCAGACAGATTATTGCCGCACAGAAGTTTATAACGTGGATTAACACATAGCATACTTTTCATCCTGGTAGTATGTTTCCGTGGAATCATTTCTATCCTCCATGCGAGCAAAGCTGGTGACAAAAGCTACTTCTTTGTATGTAATAGGGCATTTCTCCACTAAATGGAAAATCGCTGTCCCAAGCTAATTTTATGTAATATATCTTAATATTTCTAGGTAGTTGTAGATTTGTGTATTAATAACGACATAGTATTAGGTATTCTTGACACGCTACAGCTTATTTAGTAATTTAGTTAAGGAATATTTGAATAAATGAACCTCAAAATACAGTCCCCTGGTACGTCCCTTTTCCGGAATTACAAATCTTGTTACAAATATTTATTTTTTTGCTGCTGATAACTGAATAAAAAATATCCAAATATGTAAGAAAAACCGATAAGCATCTTTATACATCACAGTAATATTTTTAAAATAAAATTTTAATCAAAATATCTATGTGCAAATGCTGTCCTCAAGTTATTAAAACATTCCCCTGTTCAAATTTTAAAACCGCACTGAAGTCAAATTTTGTTTTGGCGCGAAACATTTACATCTTGAAACGGAACGCAATCGGTGTGAAGTTCGTTCGGTTGTGTAGCTAAGCGGGCAGCCGCCATTTTGTAGTGCTACTACTGCGTCTGCTGACGAACCACGCGTCTCGGCCGATAGTGTAAACAGTCCACTGGTAAGCTTTTTTTTTACTATTTTAAGAGTTTTAATAATGACAATTTGTTTTAAATAATTGACTATCTAGTATATAGCTACATCTATTTCGTAAATCTGATATGTTTAAATGATATTGTTTTATTAAGTATTCATTAAAAAATGACAGTCCTCTGAGCAACAGTCCCTTGTCTTGTCATAGCACAGGGGACTGTTTATATCACAGGGGACTGTTTTCTTAACTCTTGTCAAGTTTGACGTACCAGAGTGCGCATTTTTGACCATTTACAGTATTGTCTCTTTCGTAGGTATTATCTCAAAATGCCACCGAAAATGAAGCCACCCAAAACAAGAGAAGAAATATTAGAACAAAAACGTATAGCTGAGCGTTTGAGATATCAACGACTTAAAAATGACCCTCTTAAAAAAGAAGAAATGAAAGAAAAAGAAAGGCTGAAATATCAAAAGAAAAAAGAAAAGGTACACGAAAATTAGTTAAAGATATGAGTCGTCGTGAGCATAAGGCTGTAAAAAAGGCTTGGAAAGAACATTGCTCTAAGTATCGTGCAAAGAAAAAAGCCATGAAAGACGTAACAAACACTTTTGCAAGGGAAAATACATCTGATTCAGAGAATCCCGCAGCAGAATGTCTGGCACCTTTAAGATCATCAGAAAGTGCATTAGTTACAGCAAGAAAGAAAAATGCTAAAAGAAACGCGAACAGATACTGAAAGAAAAAGACCTTAAGATTCAGGAATACAAAAGGAAAATGGAAAAGTATAAGAAAAGGTTACAGCGGTTGGAAATGAAGGCTAATAATAACACTAAAAATGATGAGACGCCTAGCACGAAACTAACAAGAATGTGTGATACTCCAGCAACTCGCAAAGATGTTGTTAATAAATAATAGTTTAAAAAAACTAAAAAACACGCTTCCATGGAAAACCAAACTAAAAAGTACAAAATAATGGAAAAAAAGCGTGGGGTGCTTTTAAGGTATTTTTTTATTGATATCAGGCACCCCACGCTTTTTTTCCATTATTTTGTACTTTTTAGTTTGGTTTTCCATGGAAGCGTGTTTTTTAGTTTTTTTAAACTATTATTTATTTTCTATTTTTTAGGGTATTTCGAATTTTGAGACGTATGTCAGCGTAGTTTATGACAGTTTTTTTGATGTCCTGGTAACCCTGGCAAGGATAATGGCACAAATTTATGAAATTATTGCATTGTCATCAGTCCTTGACAGGTGTGCAAAGTTTGAATGAAATCTGGTCGTTTAAAGTGGGTCAAAATCGCACTATAAGGAGTCGGTTACAAACAAACATACAAATATACAAACATACAAACATACAAATATACAAACATACAAACATACAAGTGAAGCTAATATAAAGCGTGTAAAAAGGCACTTTTTGGGGAAGTATTGAATAAACAACTAAAAGAGAACTATGCAGGTTTAAAAACGCAAAAGGAGAAAGACATTTTTGGTAAAGTTGTATCTGGTGCAATAGTAAAAAAATATAAGTTATGGAGGATTCAAGATAGTGCTATATTGTATAAGAGACTTCAGAAATCCAAAAATCAGTCTCTATTACCAACGAAACGCACTCGTCTAGCACTCATTTCATCAGAATATTTGAAGATAGTGCATAATTTTTATGAAAGTGATGATAATAGTCGAATCGGTGCAGGAAAACGGGAATGTGTGACCAAAAACGGAGTAAAAAAACAAAAAAGATATTTATTAGATACAATGTTCAATTTATACAAGAAATTTAAGACTAATAACTCTGGTCTAATCAGTTACCAGACTTTCTGTCGTTTACGTCCTTTCTGGGTGGTAACACCTAAGATAAACGAACGAGATACATGCCTTTGCATCAAACATGCCAATATTGATTTGAAATTGACTGCATTACATTGTCGAAAGATTCTGAGTTACGATAATCACAATAAATTGCTTGAAGACACTTGCTGCGATCGATATGATGAACAATGTTTATCTCGGGAATGCCAGCGTTGTGTTAACAAGAATCCCGATTACAAAGAATTTGATGCTACAAAGCCTATATCGTTTAAAAAATGGATAGGTGAAAAACAAGATTACAAGGATCCTAAGTTGAATAAAGTACGATCTATAACAAAATATGTAATAAAAACTTTTTTACAAAAAAAAAAAACAACCGACTTCCTTAAAAACACTACAAAGTGAAAAATAACTTTAATTTCGGTAGTCGGTGTCTTAGGATCTGTATTTATGGTTTTTTTGCCACCGACTTCCGAAATTAAAGTTATTTTTCACTTTGTAGTGTTTTTAAGGAACTCGGTTGTTTTTTTTTTTTTGTAAAAAAGTTTTTATTTTTAAATTTTTAGTTGTGGTATTCACCCTACACTAATTCCAAACAAACAATGCATATTTATGCGATAGCAGAAATCGCGGTTGATTTCCTGTCATTTTTTAAAGAGTTCCGGTGTCTGTCTCCCGAACTCATCATCAGATCTATATGAAAATTATATGGGACCATTTCGGAATAAACCCCTTTCGAACAAAAAAAGAATTTTGTAAATCCGTCTATATATGACAGGCCAAAATGATTAAGGCTGCTTTTTTTTTATCAAGCAGACAGTAGAGTGGGTAAGAGCCCACTCTAGTGTCTGCTGAGGAATCAATTCTCGATGTCAACGAGTATGTCTATCTAGGACAAGATATCTTCTAACTCCTGATCGATAAGGAGTTGTACCTTCCATCATCAGCTCAACGGAATATAAGAATACAAGTAACGGTCTAAACGTGCCTATAATATTCAAAGAATTATCCCCTAACCTTCTAACCTTTCACTGTAAGTTCCTATATGTACTGTTCACCGATGAGGAGTTCCATGCGGTATCTTCGAAGACTATAATTAGTTCACCACGGATGGATAGATAGAACCAGCAATTATTTTTGATCTTTAGTACAATATCCAAATCACATTACGTGTACTGTTTGTTTTTGAGGAGTTCCTTCGTTTATCTCCCAAAGTATACATCAAATCTTCACAAAATTAATATGGGACCACCTCAGGAGTATACCCTTACGAATAAAAAAAGAATTTTCAAAATCGGTTGACAATTGGCGGAGAAATCGGTGAACATACATAAAAAAAAAAAAAAAAAAAATACATACAGTCGAACATATAACCTCCTCCTTTTTTTGAAGTCGGTTAAAAAGAAGTCTAACGGTTCGTCCGCGTGAACTGATACAAGAACTGCACGAGGAATTGGATGTATATTATAACCACGAAAGAAACATATTGCATCAGTACAAAGCCTTTAGGGAGTTAAAAGAAAAACTTAATAATGATGAAGTTGCAATACTTATGGACTTTTCAGAGAATTATTGTACAAAATATAGTGAAGAAATACAGGCGTATCATTTTGGAGTGTCTAGGCTTCAGCTGAGTCTGCACACTGTTGTTGTTTACACAAAAGACTACGAAATCCTATTGTACTGTTTCGCAAAACACCGCACATTCACCAGCTGCTATATGGGAACACTTGAAGCCAATTTTCAAAAGTTTATCGCCACATATTACCTGCATCCATTTTATGAGCGACGGACCCGTTACGCAGTATCGGAACAAAACTATGTTCCATATATTGGCTTCAAGGCTTCATGTAGAGGTTCCAAATATAAAAAAGTTTTCATGGAACTTTTCAGAGAGTGGCCATGGTAAGAGTGCCGCAGATGGTATTGGCGCTACGTGCAAAAGGACTGCGGATGCCATCGTTGCTGCAGGAGGTGACATTGACAGTTTGGAATCTTTTATTGATTCTGTGCAACAAAGATGTCCTGCAATTACAATGTTTACCATTGACGATGATGCAATTAATAATATGACTAACGATATTCAGAAAGACGCCAAGAATTTGAAAAGTTTCAATGGTACCCTCAAAATACATCAGATTAAGGGTAAAATATCACGATGCCCTTTGGGATTACCGAAAGGTGCTGAGAAACTTATAATGAAAAGTTTAAGCTGCTCTTGTGAAGAAGAGTGCCAGCATTTTAATCTAGGGGTAATGAACTACCAAGTGACGAAACTTCACGTTAAGGACGTTTACACAGACTCAGAATCCGAAGACGAAATCCGGCTAGCCCATAACTCGCCAGATAGTAGTAACATTATTACAGAAACTGAAATTTCACGACCATGTGACAATTCCAATACTGATTTTGAGAACAGTGCAGGGCCCAGTACAATGAAACAACAGCAATACAAAAGTGGTGATTACGTTTTAGTCAAGTTTAATGTTAGAAACACGGAATATCGTTATGCTGCTGTTATTAATCAAGTTGATAATGAGGAAGGCGAAGTAACAGTAACTTTTATGAAAAGGAGATGTTTCATTTTTATATGGGGCTCCGGCCATAACGTGTACAGTTTAGCGAAGCTGGGTAAATTACTCATGAATAGAATAAAGTAACATTTTTTTTTATAATATCAAATGGTTTTTATGTACAAAATAAAAATTAAAAATGTTTGACGTTTGTCATAAGAGTTAGCAAGTGGTTATTTTGAATTCGTTTAGAAACACACTTCAAGAATGGAGACTAAAGATTTTTGTAACGATGAAATGGTCACACTTAATTATGTTTACTCAAAAATATTTACAAGAGAATAATAGTAATTTATTTTAACACTACAAGAATACACACATTTTTTAATTATTTTCTACTTAACATTGATTTGATGAGACATGATTTCAGAACGAATGAAGTCTGCAAGCAAACGAGACGCAGTGGTGCCAACTTAGGGTAATTTACCCTAGATTTAGGGTTAAGTTTAATCAGCAGGGTAATGTTTAGGGTAAAAACTCGGTCAGGGTAATTTTAGGGTAAATTTAAACATGATTCACTTCACAGATTTTATGGACACACATTTAAATTACTACATACTGACCGCTCCCGCCACTCCGCTTGTCATGTTCTTTCCTACCAACCCTGCCCCGCTGCCCGCTCGCATTGTTCGCAAAGTAGTCTTGGGCATAGTAGTTCGCGCTCCTTACCGAACTAGTTCGCTCTTCTAGTTCGTCAACTCCCAGCTGGAATCAAAGAGAGGCAGATCGTTCGATCGTACGCTCGTTCGCTCGTTTTGATTTTGCTCCTACTGCATGCGACAAGATTATGGAATGTTCTACTTTTACCTACAATTTTTGGACTTTAAAAACAGCAAATACCTTTGAATGATAATTCATAAAATGATCATGATTGTAAATAATACCAAAGTTTAGTGTTGCAATAAATAACTAGTTTGGTGATTATAAAAAACTTTTTGTATTTTGTGCCGTGTATTAGTTCGGTTGACGCCATCCTCGCTCATCTGGTCACGAACTGACGAACTAACGAACTGCGGATCGGGGAATGAGGGAACTAGTTCGCGTAGTTCATCTATGAGAGCGCTCTTACGACCTAGTTCGTTCGCGAACTACACAAGACTATCGCAAAGTACTTTGTATCCTGCTCGCTTGGCGTTTACGCACGATACTGTGATTACTGAGTAAAATGGCGTAAATGTTTACAACATTGAAGGATATTTTTTTCAAATTTTTTTAATTCGCGTAGAATTAAAAAATTTAGGGTATTTTTTTTCATTTAACTGCAAATCTAGGGTAAAATGAGAACAGACTTGGGGTAAAACAAAAAAAGGACCTGGCAACACTGACGAGACGCCATGTTGAATAAAACATGGTAATAATTGAAAAACTATTATATTTTGTACACAACAAATCAGGCGCAAATTAACCAGGAAATATTTTTCCCTAATTTGTAGTATTTTTTCCTCTTTTTTGATAAATGTACATCTGATGGCCGAAAATGAAACATCTCCTTTGTGATAATAACGGCCACAAGTTTAGAATGGACTTAGATGATATTTCTGATGTCAGTTTTGATCAAATATTGCAGAAGTTACCAGATCCAGATCTAAGTCTCAAGGGGAGAAGAATATTTTATTATTTTCCTATATCTGTACCAGTCTTTGAGAAATAAATTAATTTAAAGATTTTGGCCTGAAGTACATATAATTTTAAGACTGATTTTTTTTGTAAGGGTGTGTATAATTATTGTTAAATACTTTAGTTATTTCAAAAGTACAAATGTCTAAAAATACTTTTAAACTAAATAGTTGATTTTGTTAGGTTTAACGCAAATGTTATTAGTATTAATAAAGGACACTATAATAAGTAAAATTTGTTAAAAGAGAAGAATAGGGGAGAAGAATATTTTATTATTTTCCTATATCGGTACCAGTCTTTGAGAAATAAGTTAATTTAAAGATTTTGGCCTGAAGTACATATAATTTTAAGACTGATTTTTTTGTAAGGGTTTGTATAATTATTGTTAAATACTTTAGTTATTTCAAAAGTACAAATGTCTAAAAATACTTTTAAACTAAAAAGTTGATTTTGTTAGGTATAACACAAATGTTATTAGCATTAATAAAGGACACTATAATAAGTAAAATTTGTTTTAATACTGCTGATTTATTTAAAAAAATTAAGAACGACAAAGAAAAAAAAAAACTTTCATTACTTAAACCAAAATGCTAATTGGTTTTGTCCATAAAAACATTCCCCTGGTTGGTACAACAGTCCCCTGCCACAGTTTTACATAAAATCGTCCATAACTCAAAAATCAAGAAGAAAATGTGTGGGCTTTTTTAAATAATATATTTAATTTACTAGTGCCCTTCATTTTATTAACAAACATTCTCAACATTTAATAAAATTCGTTTAGGACAGTCTTGTATGGACGAATTTCCAAATAGCAGATAAACACCCAATAACTGAAATAAGTTCTAGTTAGAATATTTCTTAATGCTGCAGTGAGACACTGAGAAATGTTAATTTCACTTGTCTATGTCGTGGTCCTATTTGCTGAAATATATCTACAAAAGTTGAATAAATCTGGAGTCTCCATCAATGATAAGCATCGACTTTACCCATTTAACCAACCATTAAAGATCTGCAAATACCTTATTTTTAATAAGATCATATTAGATTCTAACAAGTTGTATACATACTATGAACATAAACTTTGTCTCTTTCCCCTGGGAGCTGGCAGAAATCTATTATTTAATTTAAATACTGTGTAGTTCCACTGCAGGGCAAAAGACAACTAGTGTGGTAGGTATTTAAACATGGCTAAACCATCAAGACCCCCACCCCCCCTTTTTTTTGGATGGGAAATAATCAAATGACTTCTCCCGCTCTGGGCGGAGCGGGAGGGCGTGTCAGACTTTTACTGACTAAAACCCACCCGTGTTCCTTCAGTTGCCCATGTGCCAGGATCACGGTATCACTTTCGAACAATCTCGCGACCCTGACAGGCATAAGACCCCCCCCCCCCCCCCCCCCCCCTTACAAAGCTCAGAACTCAGTCAGAATTCTATCACTAAATGAGTAGAAAAAAAACTGATGGAGTAAAATTGAAATCTGACAATACATACAATCACGCCTTTTTCCCATGGGGGTAGGCAGAAACCACGGAACGACAATATTATCAACAAAAGTCCCACATGACATTTAAAGGCCAGCCAGACAGAAAATATAATCGAAAAAGATAACAAAAATGTGAATGACATTTACTCATAAAAATAAAATATTCACAGATGATAAGTGATACCGTAGTAACTAATCTATTGACGAATCAAATTCATGTTATCTGTAGAATGTTATAGTTAAGATCGATCTATGAAGGTCGCGTGCCAATGTGTTCGGATTATTTGGATAAAGGTCATTATCATTAATATTTAATTGGCCTGTAGAGTACTATGCGTGTTTAGGCTCCCGCAGACAGGCCGAAGCGACGGCACGACGGTATTCTGGCAATTTTCATGAAGTTTTCATAGTTTTTTTTCTACTCCATCTATCCATCTTTTCTTTGGTCTTCCTAATAGAATACGAGCCATAATTTATATTCAGCTGGATCACGGAGAGAATAATTTATTTTAGCTTTATATTAAGTTATTATGGATCGATGCTAGAAGCACAGAACCGGTCGAAGTGGCGGTGCTTGGGGGATTCCTATGTCCAGCAGTGGCCCTCTTTCGGCTGAAATGATGTTGATATTAAGCTGTGCGTGTGTGACCTGTAGGGATCGTAAACAGCAGGTGGCGTTCCGTAGTTTCTGCCTACCCTCCATGGGAAAAAGGCGTGAGTTTGTGTATTTATGTATTAAGTTAGCCCTTGTCTTTGCTAGTTCTCATTATGCCCTTGAATTTTCAAGTAACTACAATGTTGTTCTTGTTTGTTCAGTCGCGAAGTGCCGTCTGACCTTCGCAGTTTATTCATAAACTAGGTTCTAGCAATAGAACCTACTTACCTACCACCTATTGAAACTTGGCACTTAATCCCAGATAATACCTTAATCGTTTCTATCATGCACCTGTAAAAGTGAGGCACTTTTGTCTACATCTGTACTGTTTTTAGTTGTAATTGTGCCATAAGGGATAAATTAAGGTGGAAATGCTAAGATTTCCACCGAAATTCAAATGTTTTCATGAAAAGGAATGAAATAAAACCTACAGGGTTGTCCCGCCTGCCAAGCGTCGCGATTATGGCAAATCCCCCAAAAATTTGGGGAGGCCTATGTCCAGCTGTGGACGTCTTTCGGCTGAAATGATGATGAAAACAGTTGTATTGATGATTATAATTATAAACATTCTCTAAAGCCATATTTGTTGCATTCGCGAACCATATTTTAGTCAACATACGACCTGAAACTGACCTACTATCCAAAAAACGTAAGAAAATTTACATTTGGCGGGCTGCCTGAGTATATCCACCTTAACTACTGCAGGCTTCTCTTACTAATTCTATGAATCTTGAAAATTCCGTTAATGTATTTGTTTTGTTTACAATCCTACCGCGAATTGAGTAGAAGGGAAAAATGTACACGCCGTTGTTTATTTTCTCATTTTGAGTACCTTCGATTTGATATCTATGTAAACGAAGCAAAAACGATATAATTTACAAAAAACTAGTACTGTCCTATGCAATGCATTGTTAACCCTATATGAGGGGGTGGGGGATCTTAAATGAGACGCTAGGCAGGTCTACCCCTAATTGCCTCATGAGGATTTTCCGTCCTTTGTAATATTCGCCACGTGTAGGTACATACAATTGCGGTGTATTTATCTAGCAACATGATATTTCATATTCGCGAGTTGATTGTTATGTTGGCATATTTCCAACTAAACTATCACTTGTTTGTATATTACATAGTTGCATAACAACGTATAACGTTATGTGTGGTGAGGCAAGAGGTGTGAGCTGTACTGACTCATCAGAATAAACGGACGCGGGACGCCAGGCGGGGGACCAAGCGTTTTATATTACGTAAAGTAGGGCTACCCCGACTTACTCGCTAAATGTTTGCCCAGTTGAGTTGGCATTTCGATTCAGCAGTTCTCCAAGCATGTAAAATGTAAACTAAGGAAATATACGATTCTGAAGTCAACTTTCATACCGTTTTTCGTCGCTTAACTGTTTTTATTTCCTATGTTTTTATTTTGAATTTAACTTTTACACGTGGTTATAACTGTTTTAGTATTTTAGGTACTGGCATCGTCTATGTCGGAATTTTCGACGTTCATACTTGCGGCGAGATTTTATCGCTTACTGAATTTTCAACTTTCTGAGTTGAACCGAACATTGAGAATTCAACAGAGTGCATCACAGCCCTTCGAAAAACATACTGTTCGCACAGCAGGGCGTTGAAAATCTGGTGCGCGAAAAATCTCACTGCGATTTTGTTACGTCCGTGTGTAAATCGACTTATAGCTCGTAATCGTAGTATTTATGCAGGGTGACCGATCTGTTTGTCGCTTAGTTCTGAATCATCACTTCATCAGGAATACGTGACCTCTTTATTGTTATAATCTAGGTACATCATTATAATCTACCATTTTAACTAAATTGATGGGTCGTCGCCATTAGCAACGACAAGGACGGACGCGCTCTATTTAATAAGGATTAAATAGATAAGCTATCTAGACACGCGGTAGCGTGTCAAGCCAAGTTCAAGTAAAAGAACTGGCGAGCAGCACCGTGTGTAATATAACACGAACCATTTGGAGCCACTTTTGACCTCCTCATAACTCAAAAACTATTTCACATAAACGTGTCAAATTTGGCTCCATATATTGAGACATGCAAGATATATGTGCTCCAAATTTCATTAACACATCTCAAACGGTTATTTAGATATTAACGTCCAAAAATAGTAATTTTTATCACTGACTGACCTATAGATCAAAACTCTAACCCAGTTCCAGATGGCCTAGAAAGTTCAATTTGGCATGTAGATAGGTGATTAAGTGAATACAAAGGAATAAATCAGAAACTGGTAAATTTTTACAATTTTATTACAATTTTTCACTTAATTGATTCTATTAGGAACACATAACAAAAACCATTTGGTATTAATTTTGTTATAAATAATTACCTACTAATAATTTATGTACAAAAAGTAATGATATCCCATCAAAAACATAAATGTGAAATGAGAGCCAAGTTCAATATTATGATATATGCCTTGGTTGTTGACTTCAACGACAAAAGAAGCGAGATCGATAAAGTGGCGCGAGTCACTCCGATTCACAAATCTGGAAGTAAAACCGACCCAAGCAATTATCGACCAGTTTCGGTCTTACCCGTTGTCTCTAAAATATTTGAACGAGTGTTATACAACCGTCTATACGCCTATCTAACTGAGAAAAAAATTTTCATTGACCAACAATATGGTTTCCGTCCTCAATCAAGTACCCTCACAGCCTCAGTAGATTTAATAACTAAAATAAAAAGTAATATTGATAAAAAAAACGTTGTGGTAGGTATCTTCATTGACCTAAAAAAAGCCTATGGTACTGTAAGCCATCAAAAGCTGCTACAGAAATTAAGTAATATAGGTATTACAGGTATCGCCTTCAGCATGCTCAGCTCATATTTACAAAATAGAAAACAAGTTGTTAAGATAGATAACTTCACTAGCTCGGCACAAAACATAACATACGGATGTCCGCAGGGATCAATAATTAGCTCATTATTATTCCTCATTTACATTAATAACATTGTTAACATAGGGCTGACAGGACACCTAACGTTGTACGCAGACGACACTTGCCTTTTTTATTTTGATAAATCTTTGCAAAACATTATAAAAGATGCTCAAAAAGACCTTGACCTACTTAATGAATGGTTGAAATATAACTTGTTGACTATTAACACTTCAAAAACATCTTTTATGATTATCTCCGCAAAAAATAAACCACTAATGGAGTTCTCACCGCTTACGATCAATGGAGAAATAGTCAAAACATCTACACATGAAAAATATCTCGGACTGTGGGTAGATGACAAACTTACTTGGAAACTGCACATCAATCATGTCAAAACAAAATTAATGTCACTATTAGGGGCGCTACGAAAAGTCAGTAACTGTATTGCGAAAAAAGTCCGACTAATTATATATAACTCCTTAGTAAAATCAAACCTTGAATATCTAATTGAGGTATGGGGATCAGCTGCTAAATCTAACCTAAACTCACTAAAAAGACTACAAAACAAAATTATTAAAGTATTTTTTCATTATAACTACCTATATCCTACAAAGAACTTATATACAAAAACTAATCTACTAAATCTCACACAACTTTACAAATGCACACTTTACACTTGCATTCTTATTAAAAAAAATCACTACGAATTCCGTACAATCAAATATACAAATACATAAAAAAACAACAACATACAACACAAGAAGTAAACACAAGTTTCAACTAAAGACTGCACGAGCACGGACTAATTACGGTCGAAAGACAATATTGTTTGAGGGAGCACAAATGTTCAATAATTTACCGGAGGAGTTAAAAAAGTGTGACAATATATAAACATTTAAAAAAAAAAATCTTAAGAAACATGTATGTACACTGTAATGTCACCGGAGGCAAATATGTATAATTAATTAGATGTAAGCACTTTTGTATCTCATTTTAAGTGAACTGTTATAAGTTCTTATGAGAAAATAAATTCTTTAAACCTAGATCTATGGGTGCCAAGTTCAATGGTCAGCCCTGAAATTTATTTATAACAGTGGTCTCGAACGTCATAGAGCGAGATCGATAGAATTGCCAGCTAAAACGGTATATTTGTACCCAAAATCGGTAAAGAGAATTTCCATGTGTAGGTACTGTGAAATCGTTGAATATTCGTTATATTTCGGTACTTCGGTAGAACAGGGCCTGCAGTCTCGACATAGATAGCGACCATTTTAACAAACGAAAAAGTTGCAAAGTCCCGAAGATCGGAATGGAACGATATTTGGTAGTCTCGACACTCAAAGTTATCAACTGTCGTTGGTCTGTCGCAACTGAGCTCGGTTGATGTTAACGAGTCTTTTTGCGGCCATTTTGGATAGCCCGTAAAGCAATTTGTTAGCATCATAAACTATGTTTTTTAGGTGTTTGGAAGTAAATATAAACAAAAATTATGGGGAATGGGCGTTCTTGAAAGTGTGTCTGAGTATCTATACTGATGAGGCTTGTAGTCCATTTATTTATGGGTTCCGGGTAATCTACGTGCAAACGAGCGTCGCCAACAAATACTGCATAAGAAGGAGCCTTATATCTTTTTGTAGGGAGTGAATAAATAACAAACAACCACGAATCATGTTTCCAAATTTATTAAATCTCCATGTATCATCATCATCTCACACAATGATCTCCTAATTACACATATTCTTATAATCTAGATGCTGCTTATATATGTTACATTCCTATTCACTTGACATTACGAATGCATTCTGTAGTTCATTACAACAATCAAACTGAATAAATAAAAAGTATTCATCACTTCGTATATAAATAACACACAACGGCAAATCATGTTTTCAACTATTATTAAGTTTCAACAGTTCATCACACACAATCATCTGATTACACACATTATTTGAATCTAAACATTTTACATGGCACATGTTGCATTCATAGCCGCATAACATTTCCACACTTTACTAAAATAGCTTGACAATAATAATTTATCTAAAAATATCCCAAAAACTGAAATTATTTTATTAATACATTGTTATTTTATAATTTAAGCATTACAATCTTAAGTCTAATCTCCTTACTACTTACAAAAGAGCAACATATATTATGCACTACATTATGTGCAGACTATGAAGTAGTTAATACATAAAAATAAAAAATCTGGCAACAATATGGGTGGCTTTTCATATTTGGGTACTTCTTTGTCTCCTAAGAAGTAGCCATACTTGTAGCTAACCAACAATATTTTCTACTTCAAATGTAACTACCCATGTAGTTAACGTTGGATCTCAATATGAAAACTAATTGTGAATAAACATTGGTGCCCAAGAGACATTTTTTTTTTGTTTTGCACCTGTTGTTCTAAACTTCTAAATAAAATACCTAAGAAAATTGAAAGACATACCATTAAAAACAACAGGTACAATAATTAAACATAACTTTTTAGTATTTTGCACAAGGTTTCTTAACCGACAAGAACTATTGAAATTTTGTTTTTATTATTTAAATGTACTAAATTTGCTTACTTAAATAGGTAGAAAGTACATAGATTCCTCACAACTGTAACAACTGATATTAGTAGTAATTAAATATATCTATTCTATTGAAAAATACATAAATAACACATAACCGCAAATCATGTTTTCAACTTTATTAAATGTCCATTAGCAGAATCATCTAAGTTCACACATTCTTATAATTAAGATACTGTTTACATGAGGCATGGTGCACACCTATTGAAAATCTTCATCAATTGTTTCCACTTTCACCATCCACTTAGTTCAAACTGTTTTCTTCCATGTTGTGCCTTCCTTACAGCAGACAATGACTCAGGTACCACAAATGATGCATCTCCAAGCATAGTTCAAGCTGTGCGGCCTTTCAAAGTGTGGACCGCATGTTTCACAATGCCTGTCCTCCGACAGTCTTGATATGGCTATGAGACGGCAAATCTCACGCAAATGAAAATCCTTTGGACTTGTTCATATCTGTACATTCACAGAATAACAGTAGAGGTGTTAACCGAGCTCTTAGGTAAACATTAACCATTTCTTCGAATACAACAACCTCACGGAGTTTTGTGTCTGTACGCAGCTATGATATGATTTATTAAGAAACAATATGAAGAGAAGTCACCGCTTGATTAAAATAGGTTAGCCGAGTAATAATATGCTGTAACTTTGGCTATCTATGAAAATATGTGTAAAATACACTTGAGAAAGAAAATCAATGAAAACAAATACCAAATAGACTTGACTTCACAAGTTTGGCATTAGTTTTATAGTGTTGCAAGGATGCAGATTGTAATGACCTCAGATTTTTAACAAGTTATTTTAATCCTGTAAAACAGTTATTGCTACTTAGTAGATTCCATAAAAAAACGAGTATTTGCAAGATATGATTAACAATTCCACTGCACAATTTTCTAGAAAAATTGAATTTTTTATTAATAAATGTTCTCCAATTTTCCGTGAATTCAAGGAGAAATTCTTACGGCCGCTACTATGTCATCGAACATTCGGATCACTAGATAATACCGAAAACACCCCGCTTGCCGTACCGATGCATACGACAAAAGCAAGTCTCTACATCGGAGATACCTCGCAAAATCGTATAAAATGATGTTGAGACACTACCGAAGACTACTATTTATAGTTCGACTTCAATTATTGGCCGCGAGAAATTCTCATTGAATCCTGAAAAAAATTGGAGACCATTGATTAGTAAAAAAATATTTTTTACTACAAACTGTATAGTGACTTTTTAAACCATATCTTGGATACTGTTTATTAAAGAAACTTAGAAGGAGTGATAAACATTATAAAAAAAAATCTCGGGCCACCATGTTTGTTACGGGTAAAATCCGAAACTACTGAACAGACTCATAACAAACTTCTTAGTTATTTATAATTTGATCCAACCTAAATGATAGGATAGTTTTTATCTCAAGTATTACTGTCTTTTATATTTGAAAAAAAAAAATGTTTATTATACGAAAATAGTTTGTATTTATTGGTTAGTTCTAGGATTTCCTAAAAGATGGTGATGTAAGTAATGTTCTCGACATAACAATACTATTTTAATTATTCGTGAATGTTTTTTTTTTATTATAGTGTGTATTGTATTTTAATTGTGCAATTGCGCTTAAATGATACTATTTTCCAAACGATACAGTTTGGAAAATAGTATCATTTAAGCGACAATAGTGTTTATTTATTGGTTAGTTCTTGGAATCACTAATAGATGGCGGTGTAAGTTCGATACAACTCTCTTACATCGTTGTATAATTGTGAAGTGTATTATTTTTTAACTTAATAGACACATTTTTTTGTTTATTAATCTCCATATTACCTCAAAAACGTGTAAGTATTTCATGCTTGTTTTTTTTTGTATTTAATTTTGATTTTTATTAAAACGATTTCATTGACTTAGTATGGGTGTAAGTATGTAAGTGTGTATGTAACAGAATGTTTGAAAGTGATTTTCATCTCAAAACATCGGAATTATTTAAAATTTACTATAAGATGCTTATTACCCGATGACAATACATTAATTTCATAAATTTGTGCCATTATTCTAGCCAGGATTATCAGGACAGATAAAAAAAAAATATACGCTTTTGTAGCTAGCTGAACTAAAAATTACAAAGTAAATAATAGTTTTTCGTGTGGTGCCGGACGTAAAGAATAGCATCATCCTATTTCTTTCCGTGAGTGTCGTAAAAGGCGACTATGGGACTTACTAGAAAGTGGCCAAAGCGTTCTCTATGAATCTTACCACCATAATGCGACGATAGCCAACCCGCCTGCCAAGCATGGCGATAGTGACAACACCCCCTGTAAATGCACAGAACCGGTCAAAGTAGTGGTTTTTGGGTGAGGTCTATGTCCAGCACTGGACGTCTTTCGGCAGAAATGATGATGAAGAATAGTTTAAAAAACATGATTAGACTTAATCAAGGTAATGATATCCTTCGACATTAACACTGTGTTGGCGCCACCGTTTCGGGCGACCTAACTTAGCCCCAATATCACGATTTAAGCGACGCACTGTGGGGCGCAGTGCTGCCATCTGCACCGGACCGGACGTTTGAACACGCTGGCGAGTGATTGGCAGTCTGCATCGGCTGACGTCACTTCGGCGGGAGAATACAAAGTCTTTAAAAGACCCTGAGCTCAGGGGACTGGACTTACTGGCTGCTTACGCTTCGCCATAGAAATATTACTATATTGTTTATCATTGCCATATTTGTTTTAATTATTTAACTGATCGTTAATTAAAAGTGATCAAGTCTATTGCCTATTTATTTAGTTATTCTTATTTAAAGTGGTATTGACTTACAACTGTAATTTGAAACCATCATAAAAACCAATTATTTTTAAAAGAGTAACCGTGGAGTTTCTTACCGGTTCTTCTCCATAGGAATCAACAATTTGGAACCGTGCACTTAGTATCCGACATTTCATAAGTGCCCATGTAGGTTAATGTGAATTAATTTTTTTTTAATTTGATTACAAACTAAGATGAGATAAATGAAATGTTAATTCAAAAAGAGTATATCTGAGTGTTCAATTTCAACATTCCGATACTGTACCTACTTATCACTTTAAATTTTGGCCGATTTTTTTTTTCATGAAATGGTTTTAAGTCGGTGAATTTGATTGTATGAAAATAATGAGTGAAAAATTTGTAGAATCTGTTATTACTACTGGGTCAGCTAGGATTAAAAAAAATTATATGGTCATTACAATCTGCTTCCTTGCAACATTGTAAACAAATAGAGAAAGTAAAAGAAAGAAAAATTGTTTAATCTGCCAAACAAAACGCACATAACAAGATAAAAATTTCAAAAAGATACATTAAATGCAACGGAGCCAAAAGCCCCGTATTCAAGTCATTAAAAAAATTAAACAGTTAACATAATGCCAAAGTTGTCAAGTGTCAAATAATTATGGAAAAAGTCTTATAATTTGTTGATATAGCAAATTTTGTGGTATTTAACATGATAATTTTTCATTAATAGCCAAGGTTACAGCATATTATTACTCGGCTAACCTATTTTTAATAAAGCGGTGACTTCTCTTCATATTGTTTCTTATTAAATCATATCATAGCTGCGTACAGACACAGAACTCCGAGGGGTTGTTGTATTCGAAGAAATGGTTAATGTTTAGTTAAGAGCTTGGTTAACGCCTCTACTGTTATTCTGTAAATGTACAGATATGAAAAAGTCCAAAGGATTTTCATTTGCGTGAGATTTGCCGTCTCATAGCCATATCAAGACTGTCGGAGGACAGGCATTGTGAAACATGCGGTCCACACTTTGAAAGGCCCCACAGCTTGAACTATGCTTGGAGATGCATCATTTGTAGTACCTGAGTCATTGTCTGCTGTAAGGAAGCCACAACATGGAAGAAAACAGTTTGAACTAAGTGGATAGTGAAAGTGTAAACAATTGATAAAGATTTTTCGATAGGTGTGCACCACGCCTCATGTAAACAGTATCTTAATTATAAGAATGTGTGAACTTAAATGATTCTGCTAATGGACATTTAATAAAATTGAAAACATGATTTGCGGTTATGTGTTATTTATGTATTTTTCAATAGAATAGATATATTTAATTGCAAAGAATGTATGTACTACAATCAGTTGTTACAGTTGTGAGGAATCTATGTACTTTCTACCTATTTAAGTTAGTAAATTTAGTACATTTAAATTACAAAAACAAAATTTTAATAGTTCTTGTCGGTTAAGAACTCTTGTGCTAAAATATTAAAAAGTTCTATGTTTAATTATTGTACCTGTTGTTTTTAATGTTTGCAATGGTATGTCTTTCAATTTTGGAAGGTGTTTTATTTAAAAGTCTATAACTACAGGCATAAAACAAAAAAATAAAATACAAAATGTTTCTTGAGTACAGATGTTTGTTCACAATTAGTTTTGATATTGAGATCCGACGTTAACTATAGTTCTTACCAAACTTCTTGGCCGCCCTGAAGTTGGCTACAATGGCTGGATCGAATGAAAAACAGCACCGATCCGTGCCTTGCGCTTCAGAAAGTCATTTTCAGGGCGGCCTAGAAGTTTGGCGAGAGCTATATATAGGCAGTTACATTTGAGGTACAAAATATTGTTTGTTAGCTTCAAGTATGGCTCCTTGTAGGGAGACAAAGAAGTATCAAAACATAGAAGGCCACCCATATTGTCGCCAGATTAACTTTTTTATTTATAAACCAGTTTATTGCATTTCTTTATTGTCTGCGCATAATGTAGTGAATATGGTGCTCTTCTGTACGTAGTGGAGATTTAAGATTGCAATGTTTAAATTATAAAGTAACAGTGAGTTTGACTATTATAATTTATGTCAGGACTCTCATGGCTATCCTTTAGTACCTAATATGCATGATTTCAGTTTTTTTGGATATTTATAATTAAATTATTATTGTCAAGCTATTTTATTAAAGTGTGGAAATGTTATGCGGATAGGAATAACATGTGACATGTAAAGTGTATAAAAGAATGTGTGTAATTATATTATTGTGTGTGATGAACTGTTGAAACTTAATACAGTTGTGTGTGACGAACTGTAGAAACTTTATAGAATAGAGAGAGAATAACTGTTGATATTTAATGGAGATTTAATAAAATTGAAAACATGATTTGCCGTTGTATGTTTTTTATATAGAAAATGATAAATACTTTTTATTTATTCAGTTTAACGGTTTGACTACTGTAATTTACGACAAGTCTCTCACGGCTATCCTTTAGTAATAGTGCATGATATCAATTTTTTGGATATGTATATTTAAATTATTATTGTCAAGCTTCTTTATTAAAGTGTGGAAATGTTATGCCAATAGGAATGCAACATGCGCCGTGTAAAGTGTTTAGATTAAAATTATGTGTGTAATCAGATGATTGTGTGTGATGAACTGTTGAAACTTAATAGAGATTTAATAAAGTTGAAAACATTATTTGCCGTTGTGTATTATTTATATAATCATCATCAATCACTATTATATTTTTAGATTAATAATGTCGAGCTACTTAATTAAACTGCAGAATGCATTGGAAATGTCATGTGGGTATGAATGCAACATGTCTCATGTAGAAATTCTAGCTAAAACGAACGTGTGTAATTAGGAGATGATTGTCTGTGATGATACTTAACTCTTCATATGCTGTAAACGTGGATCCTCGCCAGACACAATGGTTTTTTAATTGTGTCTGTAATTACTGCATTCAATGGATTAATGGAGATTTAATAAAGTTGGAAACATGATTTGCAGTTGTGTTATTTATTTATATGTATATTAAAACTGAACGATCGGCTCCCTTCAAAAAGATACTAAATGTATTTGGTTCCCTCTAATACGATGGTTGTTGGCGACGCTCGTTCGCACGTAGTTTTGTCGGAACCCATAAATATATGGTCTTAAAGCCTCATTAGTACAGTCACATCCTTCGGGTACGCCATTTTGTTAGTTTGCGTTGCTAACGAATCACTTTGCGGGCTTTCAAAAATGGACGCAACACATGCTCGTAAACATTAAGAAAATACGGTAAAGTTCATCGAAATGTCGATGTCAATCAATAACTTTGAGTGTCGAGACTACCAAATATCGTAACATTGCTACTAAACCGAACTATGAATACGTTTTGCGCCAACTGACATCGTTTTGTTCAAGTTAATGTATGACTTTGGTCCGTATCTTAGATGTCGAGACTTCCATTTTGTCGCTGGCATCGTTACGGCAAGCGATTTTTTTCGGTTTTATTTAACAATCGGTATTTTGCGATAGTGTCGCTTTCTATGTCGAGACTGCAGGCCCTGAGCCCATATCGGTAGAAATACCGAAAAATTGGTAGGTTCGAGACCACTGATTTATAACAACATAAAATATCATTTCTGCTTATAACTTAGGATAATATATTGTAGCCTTAGGTCTGACTTGGCTAGTTTTCATATACGAATTATATTATAGCCTTCGCAAGTTCTAAATCTGTTACTTGTCGGTTCTTATTTTATTATTCCGAAAATTTGGCTTGCTGGTAGAGACTAGCCAACAAACATAATAATTCGTATATGGGAACTAGCCAAGTCAGACCTTAGGCTACAATATATTATCCTAAGTTATAAGCAGAAATGGTATTTTATGTAGTTACAAATAAATTTCAGGACTGACCATTGAACTTGGCACCCATTTAGATCTTTCTTCTTTTGTCGTTGAAGTCAACAACCAAGGCATATATATCATAATATTGAACTTGGCTCTCATTGCACATTTATGTTTTTTGATGGGTACTTACTAAATTAGTTGATAGATATAGACAGGGCTGTCCAGACAACGGCCCGCGGGCCGTTGTTTGGATTACTATTATTAGATAAATTTATTAATTAAGACCCAAAAAAGGTATAAAGAAATGGTTACCCTGTATTTTTTTTTTACTTGAAAACTGAAAATATTTGTTTCTGCGGCCCTCCAGCTTTTGTAGTAAATTTAATTAGCCCGCGAAGGTATTTAGCTTGGACAGCCCTGATATAGATAATTAAAACAAATAAACATATTGGGCCATCACAACCAAAGAATGTAGTTACTGGGTATTTGTTAGTTACTGGGCTAAATAAAATAATAATGAAATGCTTACGTGCATAATAATAACATGCACTAGAACATTAAATCTAAATCACGAAACAAATATGTATCTAGAATAGATCGTGCAATATATTTCCCGGATTATACACGTTATCTTGTCAACGCAGAATTGCTGAATGTATGACATTTTCTACTGGGGCATAAATGTTGTTATTTTGTAACATAGCTTAATATTAACTTGCATGCAAATGTCATCCGACTTTCGAAACTTCTTTACTGACAGATGTCCTAGCTAAGATCTATTATAAGAAATTTGGTCTTAAACTTGGTCTGTCTCTTTGGAGCTTGCTAGTTTGAATCAAGTTTTGAAGCCGGAATGAGTTTTATGTTAGTATATCTGTTACAGCGGTCACAGGCGAGAATGGGATCGCGACGCCCCAAGACCTGGCTAACGTGGAGGCCTATGTATCCAAGGTGCAGGCCATACGGGAAGTGCTCAAGCGAGATCACATGAAAGTCGCCTTCTTTGGTCGGTAAGCATATTGCTAATGATTAACAAAAAAAAAAAAAAAGTGTCCAAATAACACTCACTATAAAACTCCCAAAATAATTCTTTATTGGTAGATTTATTTTTGTATTTGATTGCTAATCTTGAAAAAGATGCTAATTATATTTTACCGATGTATTGTATGAGGCGCCAAAAAGTATTCAGTTTTTGGTTTTTGGCGAAACCACAAAGGCAGCCCGCGAAATATACATAATTTTTTTTAGGTTTTTTTTTACAATTTGCAGGTAGTTGTGACTTGTATTCTAATTATTATAATTCCTTAAAACTATATTTGTTTCGGTTACGAACCAAATTTTGCCCATTATACATCTTACACCTATTTGATTTCACAGTAATTTCCATCACTTTAATTATCTTGGTTTAACCATGTGAGTGCTGTGCACACGTTTATGTGATAAGTTCATTGTTGTACCATATAAATTATGACCAAGCTCTCTGATAATGTTTATGTGAACTAGTAGTTGGAGTGCCATAATCAATAAATACAACTTGATACAATACCTGCAAAGTGCAAAAAAAATACGAAAATTTAGATTATGTATCGGGGCATTTTAGTGCAACCCTCTGAAATCATTCCTCTCAATTTTTTCTCCAGAACAAGCAATGGCAAAAGCACAGTGATCAACGCCATGTTGCACGACAAGATCCTACCGAGCGGTATCGGACACACCACCAACTGCTTTCTACAAGTCGAGGGCTCAGACACCGACGAGTCCTTCTTGCGAACTGAGGGGTCCGAGGAAAAGCTCAACGTGCAGGTGATTGTAGCTTTTATTTTTATGTGGTTATGGTTTAGTTTTGCGTGTAATATATTACTGTACCTATGCCCTGTTAATAGTGAAGAAAACGGTCGGGTTTTACGCGTTGATGGCTCTAGAAATTGGCTTATTATTGGGCTGGTTACATGTCATGGTTTTGTATTTGTGCCCGCTGATATGGCTGAACATACTCTATACCGACTATATTGTACTCCTTCCCTAATCCATTTTCAGCTCCTTATAAACTCCGCTGTTTCGAATTTTTAATCTGGTGTACGGTCACCAAAAGATATAAGTAATCAGGGTCGTCGGATATGGTTGAAGACCCCTGTGGATATTTCCGAAAAAAAATAAAAAATAATAGAAAACAAATAGTTAATTTATCAGATTGAATTTCATTCGAAAACATCCATCGGTGTCTTACTAAACTTTAACTATATCCGATAACCCTGGTTACCTCCTTTGGTGACGGTTTAAGTATCTTTTGGCGTGTGGTCAAAATCGTTACTACCGTCACCATCTTGTTTTTCAGAAATATTTATCAACCGCGACGCTTCTGTAACATTGTATTTGAATATTATTGTTTGCTGTTTTCCAGTCTGTAAGCCAGTTGGGTCACGCACTGTGCGCGACGAGATTACAAGAGTGCTCGCTAGTGCACGTGTACTGGCCACGCGAGCTATGTGCTCTCCTCCGCGATGACGTGGTACTAGTGGATAGTCCCGGCGTTGACGTCACGCCCAACCTCGACGAGTGGATCGACAAGTACTGCCTCGATGCCGACGTGTTCGTGCTCGTCGCGAACGCAGAGTCTACGCTCATGGTCACCGTAAGTAACGTGTAATAATAGGTTGGGGAAAAAGTTTCTTCGCATTTTTCAAGAAAATTCAAAACATTTTTAATAAAGTTTATTTACATTTAACTAAAGTATGTAGGTACCATTTTGTTCGATAACTTTTTGCCATCTTGTAGGTAGGGACATGATCCCATTGCTATAGAAATTTTGGGACTTCTGGTCAAAATACCGCGACAAATGGTTTTGGCAGTCCTCTCGTGATGTTAACCTGACACTGCCTAAAGAATTCTGAAGAGACCGAAACAGGTGGAAATCTGAAGGTGCAAGGTCAGGACTATACGGCGGATGCATTAACACCTCCCAGCCAAACTCTCTTAATTTTTGTTGGGTGGCTAAAGATGTGTGAGGTCTAGCGTTATCATGATGAAAAACCACACCCCTTCTGTTGATTAATTCCGGCCGCTTTCTCTCAACTTCTTGCTTTAATCTCATCAGTTGTTCGCAGTAGAGTTCAGAATCGATGGTCCTGCCTGGTGGTAACAGCTCATAATGAATAATGCCCTTCCAATCCCACCACACACACAGCATCACCTTGTTGCGAGTTAACCCGGGTTTCGCCACAGTTTGTGAAGCCTGACCGGCCTTTGACCACGACCTTTTTCGCACGTTCTTGTCATATGTGATCCACTTTTCATCACCAGTTATCAGCTTCTTCAAAAATGGTTCGGTTTCATTACGTCGTAACAAAGAATCACAAATGAGTACACGGTTCATTAGGTTTCTTTCAGTGAGCTCGTGAGGTACCCAAATGTCGAGCTTTTTTGTGTACCCAGTTTTTTTCAAATGCGCCAAAACTGTTTTGTGGTCAATTTCCAGTTCTTCAGCTACGTCGTAACTACTGGTATCCCGATCTTGCTCCACTTTTTCAAAAATGGCATCCATTTTATCCGTAATAGGGCGACCAGAGCGACGTGCATCTTTGACATCAAAATTTCCGGATTGAAAACGCTTAAACCAAATTTGTGCTACTCTCACAGACACTACACTAGGTCCATAAACGCGCAAATAAATTTTTTCGCGGCTTGGGTTGCATTTTTACCTTTTTTGTAGTAAAATTTTAAAATGTATCGAATTTCTTCATTAGATTCACTCATCTTGACGGTACGAAAAACAAATGAAAATCACACATTTTCCTAATTTGAATTTGGAATTATGTTCTTTAAAATTTAAACTTTCAATGATACCAAAACCAGCCAGATACAAATAGTATAGCCAAAGAGATTTTATTACAAGTTCATACATACTATAATGCGAAAGGACTTTTTCCCCAACCTAATATGTAACATGCAACTTGTTACGTGACACACGACCTCAACGAGTAGGTCGGCACGTATTGCCTCGACACCGACGTGTTTATCCTCGTCTCGAACGCAGAGTCCACGCTCATGGTCACCGTAAGTAACGTGTAACATGTAACATGCAACTTGTTACGTGACACACGACCTCAACGAGTAGGTCGGCACGTATTGCCTCGACACCGACGTGTTTATCCTCGTCTCGAACGCAGAGTCCACGCTCATGGTCACCGTAAGTAACGTGTAATATGTAACATGCAACGTTTCACGTGGCACACAACTCGACAAGTGGATCGATAAGTACTGTCTCGATGCCGATGTGTTCATGCTCGTCGCGAACGCAGAGTCCACGCTCATGGTCACCGTAAGTAACGTAACATGCAACGTGTCACGTGACACATAATCTCTACCAGTGTAGTATTTAAAGTAATATTTACGCAGCTACTAAAGTTGTGCTATACTGGTGCCAATTCTTTTGTTCACCACCTAAACTAAAATAAGAGTATTGCTATCTCTTACTGACAGCGCGCGAAAGAAAAAGACAAGTGACGCTTTAGGACTGTGAAACTAAATTACGTCGCGATTGCCTCAATTTTTTTTAATTTTTTCAGTAACAATGTATTTTTTTTTTTTACCTATAAACTGTAAGCGCACGTCGCATTAATTTTATAACTTGTTTTTATAATATGTGGAAAATGTTGTGGGTTACACATTTACTCACTCTTTAGATCATATTTTGTATATTATTGTAGTGTGTAACTGTTTGTTTTCCCAAATAAATAAAATAAAATAAAATTTGGAGTGATTTTAAGCACGATCAATTTTGTTCGTTGTGGTTGTGTCGAGGCGAATCTAAATTCAACTGAACTTGGCAGCTTCTATTCCCGTCTCCTTCTTATTTCATTACAAGGAACAAGACAGCAATAGCCTAAATTAAGTTTAATTGATGCACAACAGATTCATCACCAATATTTATTTTCTGTTTACAGGAAAAGAACTTCTTTCACAAAGTATCGACAAAAATATCGCAACCGAATATATTCATATTAAACAATCGATGGGATGCCTCTGCTTCCGAACCTGAGTATTTGGATCAAGTGAGTTCGCTTTTAAATATTTCGTAAGTCTAAATGATACATGGTCAAAGTTTATTGTTGAATTTATTAATAACTGAAGTGTAATGGTTTTGGACGATGCTTCTTGTGCACCTGTAGTTCCTTGAAATTTTGCAAAGAAATTAAAAGTGACGTCAAATTTTGAATCCTCCACACACGGCGACACATCGACCTACAAATGTTCAGTTTTGGCTGACCTGGCTTTTTGTACAGTAAGAACTCAGCTTATACTGGAAATGTATAGCTTGATGTGTCGACGCACATACAAACGTTGTAGCTCCAAAAAAAAAACATTTCCTCTGAAACTCAAGGTCTTATTTATTCATATATCAATAAATAGCTACTAATTAGTTACCAAGTTGTATCATACATTACAATATAAAATACTCATTGAACAAATTAATCGCCTTGTCCTTCCATAAACCTGTCTCCCTTTCTTGCAGGTCCGTACACAACACGCTAACCGCTGCGTGGACTTCTTGTCTCGTGAGCTTCGCGTGTGTTCGCCCAAGGAGGCTGAGGAGCGCATCTTCTTCATCTCCGCCAAAGAAGCGCTACTGACACGCATGCGCGAGAGAGAGAAGCCCGTCTCGTGTGAGTATAGTCCACCTTGTAACCGTTTTACCATTTCAAGAGTTATTTTCCCACCAATAGCATTGCCACTATCTAACGGTAATTTCGACTACCGCTTGGATTTCTCCTCTCGAGTACTAAGGACACGCTTAATCCAATAGTAATTTTATTCTAGGTGCATCGTTTTCACACATAAATATCGAAAAAATTCTAAACGTAACTTTTACAGAAAGTAGATAACGGTGAAGTTTTCTTTTTTCGGTTTAGTTTCTTTTTTTAATATAATTGTGTACCTTTTTAAAATTAATGCTTTCTCTTTAACATTGCACGGGGCCTGTATTTATTTGAAATTAACTGCTAACATGTTTCCACAGCTGACGATGACTGATAATATTTACTATAAAGTAAAAGAACTTTTTAAAAAAATGGTGATATATTATTCGTACAAATTATAAAACAGATATTTCGGTACATTTGTTGACTTTTATTTACAAGTCATATTTTGAATAGGTCGTCCCGTAAAAACATCATACCATTGGAATTATAGTTGGAAGAAAATAACGTAGTCCAGGTGCTCCCAAAAACATATTGATTAACGCCGTGGGAGTGAGGAAGCGTTTGTCCAGATTTTACGAACATCATACTCAATAAGATCGTGTTGTTCCAGCGCCGATCCTAGCCGAAGGTCACCAGGTGCGCTACTTCGAGTTCGTGGACTTCGAGCGCAAGTTCGAGGAGTGCATCAGCAAGTCGGCCGTGCGCACCAAGTTCGCGCAGCACTCGCGCCGCGGGAAGAACATCGCCGCAGAGGTCATGGCGGCGCTCGAACTGGTGAGCCTGCTTCATTACCATCATTTCTTTCCAATGCCGTATCTTTTTATGTAGCGTACCCAAAAATGTCCTTTCTATGGTGTTGTTCGTCAAATCCGCACGATTACTGGCAAATGCGTGCACTGACTGGACAGTTCCACTCATTCTGTGTGGTTCTTTCCTCGAAAGACCATTTCAGAATTGAATCTACACGGTCTTCACATGAACTGACCAAGATTAATTCTGGACTTTAAAAGAAATTGTGAGCTTTGAGTTAATTTCGGTCTTTTTTCTCAGAGGAGTCAGATGGGAAACGTCGACTTCATCTATAGTCTAAGATCCGAACCTAAATCGACCTTCACCGAGCTGATAATAGAATAAAACTTATTTTATAATAAATTTAGTATATTAGAAAATATATTAAAAATAAGTTGTCAAAAAAAATCCTGGACAAAATATTTTTAATTATTTAAAAAAAATGTTTTTTCGTTAATTGTTGCAACATCAAGATAATAAGAAAATTTTATACTGGACTTAAAGTATAAAACATATATGTGCAAACGTAGGGTTATATTAAATTTTTTCTATTATCATAACAAGTGAAAGTATCTGGCATTGACATACCTGTTTTTACCTGGCAGCCTTGTAGTTTGTCCAGGTAAATTATAGACAACCCTACGTTTGCACATTCTACAGGGTGTCCAAGAACCTGGCGTCCAACTGGATTCCCACGATGCCCCAAGTTCTAACAGTACTCAGAAAAATATTTTAAAAAATCCACCCCATGTACTTACAGAATTATACTGATTTCAAAAAAAAAGGGGAAATGAGCACCCTGTGACATACTTTTGAATGCTGTGACTGCTAATGCTGATAATTTCGATATTTCTTGGAGGTTTTGTAATCTAGGGTATTGCTGTGTCTAAATAGAATGTAAAAATAATGTACTTATTGTACCATTTTAAAATAAAATATTATTTTAACTAAAGGTGATATGGAAAACTATTGAATTTCGCAACTTTGACCGACTGTAGTGTAAAAAAAATGTACCAAAATAGTATGGCAAGTGACGTCAAATTTTGACGCGTTTATTCCTCTTTTTAAAAAGGTATAATACTTACACATTAATTTGAAAAAAAAAAATTGATAATATTTTTACTCAACAACCCAATTTTTACGAAGTGCCTACCTACTAACGGTAACTGTCGGACCCTTTCTTATCTAAGAAACTGTTATGTTACTACTATTATTTACTTCGGTTCCAAGAGTGAGCAAGAAGGAAATACACACAGGTAGATGGGTTCCCAGTAGAATAAAAGCAAAGAATGTTAGTTTAAAGATATTTTATTACAATAAATGTTCAAAATGTTGACCACCCGCGGCAATACAAGCTCTCACTCTCCTTAAAAAGGACCGCTTTATGTTTCGCGAGTAACTTTTTTGACGTATCACCTGCACTGCTTGTGTTATCTTCTCACGAAGGTCAGCGATGTCATTAATGGGCTTCGCATAAACGAGCTCCTTCATAGATCCCCAGAAAAAAAAAATCCAGCGGATTTAAGTCAGGTGAGCGGGCTGGCCACGGGATTGTTCCTGATCGCCCAATCCACCTGTTCGGGTATTGCTCGTCTAAAAACTCTCTAACGGATACGCGAAAATGTGCTGGACAGCCGTCGTGTTGGAACCACATATCTGGTGGGGTCTCTTCTAGTAAGTTTGGCAAATCATTTTGAAGAAAATTTAAATATGATTCGCCAGTCAAATTCTCGGGCATCTCAAATGGACCAATAATATTCCCACAGAGAATACCGGTCCACATGTTCACTTTGAACCGGTACTGGGATCTATCTTCTCGCATCAAGTGCGGATTTTCCACATGCCACTCGTGCAAGTTGTGTAGGTTCATGTAGCCATCCTTCTTAAATGTTGATTCATCTGACCACAAAATTTTGTCGATAAAGTTTTCGTCTTCTCGATGTTTTTGCAGGATTGTTTCACAAAACGCGACTCGGCTCGGATAGTCTCGAGGTAAAAGACTTTGCACTCGCTGTACGTGGTACGGATGATATTCTTCTTTTTGGAGAATACTGTGTGCTGTGCTCTTCGGTATCCCCGTATCAGCTTCTATTCCTCGCACAGAGATGCTTGGATTTGCCGACACCGCCTCTAAAACTTCATCGCGTATGAAGTCATTTACGGGTCGTCCTTCACCAGCTACTTGATTGGGGAACCGCCCGTCACATAGTGATCTGTGCACATTAATGAAAACTCGATGGTCGGGATATCGCGTAGCCCTCGGATACCTTTCTCTGTAAAGTCTCGCTGCAGCTCGTCCATTACCTCTACATTCTCCATAAATGTAGTGCATATTTGCGTATTCTTGCGGAGTGTAGGTCGCCATGGTAGCACACACAAAACACAAACTGTCCAAACACAGGCAAAGGTCGTCGTAAAGAGTTCGTTTCAAAGTCCAGAGCACAAAGAGTAATCGAGTCCAATAAACAAAGCTTTAAATCGTAGTACGTGATCAATGGTAACAATAAGAGAGAGGTGCGTAGTAACGGCAGGAGGCAGTGACGCGTACTGACCGTACTGTTATCCTAAATAGCACGATCCCAGATAGCGTCACTATCTATCTCACTCGCACCTCTAACCTTTTTCTCCCTCACTCTTACCTGAATAATGGGGTACCATAAAGAAGAACCAGCAAATCGCAAAGATAGTTTCTGTCTTGCTCCCTCCTGTTGTAATAACGAATCACTATGGTGAGATGCATGCACATACCGTCCCTTACGGTCTAACCTGTTTTTTGAGAGGCCTGTTGTTATTTTTATGAGCATACAATAGTAATTCTTTAGAGGTTAGATTCAATTCGTCGTAAATTTTTCTTTCTAAGAATTCTGTAAGACATCGTAAAAATTGGGTTGTTGAGTAAAAATATTATCAAAATTTTTTTTTTTCAAATTAATGTGTAAGTATTATACCTTTTTAAAAAGAGGAATAAACGCGTCAAAATTTGACGTCACTTGCCATACTATTTTGGTACATTTTTTTTACACTACAGTCGGTCAAAGTTGCGAAATTCAATAGTTTTCCATATCACCTTTAGTTAAAATAATATTTTATTTTAAAATGGTACAATAAGTACTTTATTTTTACATTCTATTTAGACACAGCAATACCCTAGATTACAAAACCTCCAAGAAATATCGAAATTATCAGCATTAGCAGTCACAGCATTCAAAAGTATGTCACAGGGTGCTCATTTCCCCTTTTTTTTTGAAATCAGTATAATTCTGTAAGTACATGGGGTGGATTTTTTAAAATATTTTTCTGAGTACTGTTAGAACTTGGGGCATCGTGGGAATCCAGTTGGACGCCAGGTTCTTGGACACCCTGTATATGTTTTATACTTTAAGTCCAGTATAAAATTTTCTTATTATCTTGATGTTGCAACATTTAATGAAAAATATTTTTTTTTTAATAATTAAAAATTATTTGTCCAGGTTTTTTTTTGGCAACCCTTTTCTAATATACTTAATTTATTATAAAATAAGTTTTATTCTATTATCAGCTCGGTGAAGGTCGATGTAGGTTCGGATCTTCTACTACTAGTCTCTATAATATGATTGACGCTTTTACACGTGTTTATTTAAGCCTACTTACAGAAAAAAGTATTTATCATTTTAAATAGGTTGAGGTGACCAAAATCATTAACCGATCAGAGTGGTGAAAGAATTTGTTAACACGTTAACTACCATGGTGAAAATAAGAAAATCTTAAAATATGTACTTAGTGTTATTTTACTTTAAATAGATTATTTATTCCATAAATACATAAATATTTATTACATTATATACAGAGTGTTATTTTACTTTAGGGATCGTTCAACAATTACGTGATCATTTTTGGCCGTTTTTTTAACCCCCCCCCCCCCCCTATGTGATCACAGCGTAATCTTTTGTTTTAACCCCCCCCCCCCTCGCCTTGATTACGTAATCTTCGTCCGTGCTTAATGTTTGCTGTTTTATTAGCACTGACACGTATGATGCTTGGAAAAGTCGATAAAATATGCCGAAAAAGTATAAAAATACTGAATCTGGTCACACTGTTCCACAGTTTGTCTATAGCAGGGGAAATCCCGTTCCATCTATCTAATAGTTAGTGTTACCAGTATAGACTTCAAAATTGGACGTAAATATTTAGTTATATAAATGATGACGTAATCATGGATTCTCTCCCCCCCCCCCCCAAATAATCCAGATGTATATACAAGCACCCGACCCCCCCCCCCCCCCCTTCGGTGATCACGTAATTGTTGAATGATCCCTTAAATAGATTATTTATTCCATAAATACATAAATATTTATTACATTATATACAGCCTATTTCCATAATTTAATTCCTTACTTTAATTTTGATTTCATACTTTCCAAAAAGTGTATGAGAGTAAATTTAAATAAAAGTTAAATTGACACGGTGGTTTTTATGCTCTACGGGACACTTAATACTGTAGCTGAAAGAGTAAGAAGCATGGCCGCCAGGCAGCAACGACACGTTCAGATTTGGTATTTGTTGTCGATCATATAGTCCGACACGGCCTGAATGGAACAAAAAGTGTCGGACATATAGTCCGACATGGCAGTTAACGTGTTAACTTTGCACTTAATTGAATTTCGATAAAAGTTAAACAGCCTTGTTTATTTGTTTTCGCTAAGGACTCAGTTTAGCCAGCTCTCAGACCTTGCCTAACGCCACATAACATAACGTTATAGGTGTACAACACAGCGTCTGACCAGAAGGCAGCGAAGGTGGAGAAGCAGCGCGTGCTGCACGAGCAGCTGTCGGCCATCGAGGAGCAGCTCACCACCATCACGCGCCAGATGAAGGACAAGATCAACCGCATGGTGGAGAGCGTCGAGCACAAGGTAGGCGAAGACAGCTAATACTTCGTATTCAAGTGAAACTACCGTTCAGCGTAGCTATTCACAATCATTCGATATGCTTCAGTATCGAATCAAACTTCCATCAGTGTTATCGTAGTAGTCCTTTAAATGCTGTTTACAAATCTCAAAACCTGAAAATATTGTCAGTGTAAATGAAATAGAAGAATGCTATTCTCCCGACAACTGTTTGCTGACGGGGACAAGGCAAATCAATATAACGAAGTGACGCAGATTATAATAGTGTTACGTAGATCGAAAAGTCTAGAAACGTCACGATAACTCCATCTAAGGACGGGGCAGTGTTACGTAAATCGAAAAGACTAGAAACGACACGCTAACGCCATATTTTATCAAGTAGAAAGTACTACACGAACAATTGTACGTAGACGCCACCGCCATTTATTATCGAATAGCGGGATTACACAGTGAACAGTTGTCTCTGGTAATATCTGGAAGCTTCTACGCTACCTGTGAACTGTGGCAGTGTCGCGATTGTTCCCGAATGTTCTGCTCGGCTTACACTACCGACAAAAAGTTTGGAAGCACTTGTTTTACTCCTAATTATTTTAGAAATATTGTGACATATAGTGTTATTAAATTAAGAATTATTAGGTACTTAATTAATATAACAATTAAACTATCAAATAAAATTAATATTTTATTTATTAGGCACAAAATTAATTTATAATTGATTTTCATCTATATGACCACCCTTTGCCTTTATAACAGCTTGGCAGATTCTAGGCATTCTCTCCAGTAATTTATTCAAGTATTCAGCGCTAATTTCTTTCCAAGCTTCCTGTAGATATTGCCACAGTTCTCTATTAGTGCTTCGTGGTAAACGTTCTTTGGCTTTTCGATCCAATTCATCCCACAACTTTTCAATAGGTGATAAATCTGGTGATTGCGGGGGCCATACCATCAATTCAAGAAGACTCCTCGATTCCTGTTCTTCTAAGAAGGTTTTGCATACTCTTGCTGAGTGTTTGGGATCATTATCTTGTTGAAACACGAATGGTTCACCAACAATACGTAATCCTGAGGGCAAAGCATGATTTTTTAATATTTGCAAATATTGCTCCTTCCTCATGATTCCATCAATTTTAACAAGATCTCCGACAACAGTTCCAGCAAAACAGCCCCAGACTAAAACATTACCACCGCCGTGTTTTACCGATGATACTAAACAGTCTTCAGATACTCTTTCATGAGATCTGCGGCGGACAAAGACTCGTCTGTTAGACCCAAAAATTTGAAATTTTCATTCATCTGTCCATAGTACAGTTTTCCATTGTGCCATTGTCCAATGTTCATGCTGTTTCGCCCATTGCAGACGTTTTTTCTTATGTATTGCCCGTAGAAATGGTTTTTTCATTGCCACACAACCATGCAGACCAGCAGATGAAAGGCGATTCTTCACTGTAGAAATTGACACTTTTTTGTTTCGCGTTTTATTCAACTCCCGAGTAATATCCGGTGCTGTAAGTCGACGATTACGCTTTGAAGTTGTTACTATAAACCTGTCTTCTGCCGCAGAAGTAACTTTTGGTCTTCCACTCCGTTTTCTATCCGACAAACTGCCAATTTCTCGATGTCTTACGAGTGTGTAATGAACACCCTTAGGCGATATACCGAGTTTTCTTGCAATGTCTCTTTCAGAATAACCTTCCTTATTTAAAACAATAACAGCTGATCGTGTTTCAATGGATAACTGTTTTCCTTTTCCCATTTTAGACACAAAATATTGGAGTTATTGGTAATTTCAAAAAGACGAAGTTAAAGTAGCCAAACTCCTATTTAACTGCACAAATATAATTAACCACTAATCTAAACACAGTTCTCAATAAATACTGACCATTAATTATAAATCATGACGTTAAAATCATCTGTTAGAGGGTACTCAGCAAATTTAACATAGTGACAGTAAAAATTTTGTTTTTGTCATTTTTACAAAAAATGTTTTAGAAAAGGACACACTGAATTTATAAATTTATAATACCGTAAAATAATTAAAAATAATAAGTATATTATTTTATTACAACATCGATAAAATTAGTTTTTATCAATTTGCTAATTTTTTTTTCCAAAAAATACTGGTGCTTCCAAACTTTTTGTCGGTAGTGTATAAATAGTGGATTGTCGGGTTGAGGGGGCAGTTCGATTACGAATACGATCGAATGCGATTCGAGCGATATAGTACAAGCGAGACATGTGATTGTTTGACGTTGTGATTACTGCGATATTTGTGTTTATTTTATTAAACTGTTTTATGTATTTTGGGTAAAGTTGATCTCAATTAATTTATCCCGAACCCCAGCTCGAAACAATACTATCAGGTTGAGCGTATTACAAAGTCGGAAACTGTCTTGCAACGTTTGTTTGTAATGTATCGAGTATTTATAACGGGTTACAGTAGTCAGTGCAACGAGCCGAACCGCTCGATGCGAGCATTGCGAGCGAATGTTTACAAACAAACTTATTTTCTATCTTTCAAGTTAGTGCATGTTGAATAAAAATGGCGTATGCTTGAGTACACTGCTCGAAGCAAGCGTTCGCCACGTTTAGTGTATCACCATTTTGTAACCAAGCCCGCTTCGAATGATACATTACAAACAAAATGTTGTAAGTCAATCTCCGCCTTAACGCTTTAAACGCATTCAAAATAGGATTGGTTTATGCTTCTATAGGTTTTATTTCCATACCAATTTATTAACCAACTCAATTTTACTGTCCCGAATTATCCGTTCAAACAAATTTTGTCTTCTATCAATACGCTGTCCGATCTCGGATCCTGTTGTTCTAAAGTTCTAAACAATCCAGATACCCATATAGAAATTTTCAAAACCCTAATCTCGTTATATTAGTCCGTAACGTTAATCCCACCTTCCATTCAGGTTTCCGTGATAGTAAGTGAAGAGATCCGTGACCTATCCGCCATAGTAGACGAGTTCCACCCTCCGATACGGCTTGTACGATCATCATTTATATTCCAATATTGTAGTTACCAAGAAAAATTTAGCAATTCGTATTAATAGCCCTCGTTCCTCATGCTTGAATTAGCCGCTAGAGGCGCTAGTGTAGAGAGTGTTATGTATAGGCAGAGGTGAACCTATACACCCACATTTCGCCACCCCACATTGTCACCAAGCGGGCAGAAACTTCAACTCCGACTGCTGAAGGAGGAATTCCAGATGGAAAACACAATAACACTTTGGCTGAACCGGGAATCGAGCCCAATGAAATATGTAGAGGAAAATATCGTAACGTATCCTATAATGGCAATAGACTCGCCGCCAAAATGCGGAAAAACTAGACTAATAAAAATAACGCCTCTATATTTAGATGTTATTTTGATTTTATATCGCAGTGCCATGCTGTACTATTATTAACATCTAGTATACTGATCTCACTTTGTTTCCAGGTATCGCTAACCTTAAGCCAGGAGATACGGCGCCTGTCCGCGTTAGTGGATGAATACGACACGCCTTTCCGCACAGAACGCGCCCACCTAGACCAGTACAAGCGAGCGCTGCACAGGCACGTCGAGGCTGGGCTTGGCTCGCGACTTAAGAAGAGATTGTCGGCTGATATCGGGAATGAGATGGACCAGGCGCAGAAGGAGATGGCCGGTAAGTTGCTCTTCTTTTATCGTAAAAATATTTATTTATTGTTGAAAATAAAAGAAAACACTAAGGTCACGCACGCAATATCACGCACAATGGTCCACATAAAGGACTAAGTGCGGAAACCAAACCCTTAAAGCAGAACATAGAATAAGCACAAAATCACAGAAATAATTGCAAGTTATTGCACAATTAAATTTCAATATAAACAGACATAATTACGATAATAAATAACATAGAAAATTAACAAGTAAAACTTACAAATAATAATGTCATCATATGAGAGAATCACAAACATATGTCTATTATATCCATTTCATTTCGCAAAAAAAAGCGATAGAGAAATACCGACTAGTATAATTATTCCTAAATTAAATCACAATTGACAATCAGTTATCAGATGAATATAAAGTCTATTATTTTATTGTTGTGAATTATAATTGTATTAGGGCCTGCCAGGCTTCTATGATTCTATGAAGGTACCGCAGCTGCATGTAGCTTTTAAAATATAATTAGTGTGTAAGTGTTTTTACAAACCTACTTACAGAAATAAAGTTGTATTTCTCGGAAAACTTGATACTCAGTACAGGATAGTGTTGCAAATGACTCGAGTGTTCAAGTCGTAATTTCAAAGACTCGACTCAATTATGCAAGACTCAGTTGCTCAAAAGGCTAAAAAACGACTCGAGTCTTAAAATGAACTCGAGTCTTGTAGCTCATCATTCGCAAAAACTCGGCAGATTTTTTGTACGCAAAGTACATCATAACAACTAATTTGAATTTATTGCCTTCTATTCGAGTCTTCGAATGATGAGCTACAAGTTTCCTCTTCATGCTCCGAGTTTTTCTTTAAGACTCGGGTTCATTTTAAGACTCGAGTCGTTTTTTAAGACTAGAGTCCTTTTTAAAGCTCGAGTCCTTTTTAAGACTCGAGAATGACTCGGGCTCGGCTTGACGCTAGACTAGCCTTTTGAGCAACTGAGTCTTGCATAATTGAGTCGAGTCTCTAAAATTAGGACTCGAAGACTCGAGTCCTTTGCAACACTAGTACAGGATTGAGCTTTTATTTCGTTTGTTCCAGACCGCATGTACAACATCCTGCCCATCCACAAGCGCGCGGCGGCAGCCAGCTACATCATCCCTCACCAGCAGCCCTTCGAGGTGCTGTACCGCCTCAACTGTGACAACCTGTGCGCCGACTTCACCGAGGACCTCTCCTTCCGCTTCTCGTACGGCATCACCGCTCTCATCCAGCGGTTCCAGGGCAAGAACACCAACAAGATCGCGCTCAAGAATCCTCCACAGTACACACAGGTACCAGACTGTTAGGTATATCTTATTAGGCCAAAGATGTCGCGAAACTTGCCGGCCAAACTTTTATAGAATAAAATAAAATGTCGCTCTTTCGAAACGCACACAGAACAAATATCAGATAGACAATACACAGTAAGCGTTACCATACAACGTGTTAGAGACATCAACGCGCAAAATGTTACCATAAATTCTAGATCGTCAAGTGCGTCGCCAGTCATTAAAAAAAAATAAACCGACTAATATTGCGTGTCAGACTACTCATAATAAGGGGTTCCGTAGTGAGCGTAATCCCAGCGGAAAATGTAGAATTTCTTCATTTTAGTTTTACAGATATATAGTGTATGACGTCGTCGACGTGTGTGTATGGTAATTACAAATTTGTGCATCCAACTATTGGGGAATTATTCAACAAAAATTGTTTCCTCTGGACGTACAAGAGAAAAAATACATACAATAATTAGTGTGTAACGAGAGGTAAATGTTTATGATAAATGAAATTTGTGTGTCATAATACTCCGTAGATATTCAAGTTTCCGCTGCGCTGACGTTTGGCAATTTGACGAAAATCATATAAAACGGTATAAGTACATAGTTGAAATTTTCAATGCACATTACTTTGAATTTGTGTGTAATGTTTGTGAAAACAGAATTCGAAAAAACATGCGGTTCGGAGATAAACACGTAAAAGTAAAATAATGTTATTAGGTCCAAGTACTTAAAATAGGAACTCTAGAGCCTAACTTATAACGTTAATTTGTATATTGTAAGGGTCTAAAATGACCTCCCAAGTGTCATTTATGCGCTCATGGTAATCAATGAGCAATGGCATAATTACTACGACTGGACCACTATGTTTTACGATATCCGATCGTAGGACTTGTCTTCTTTCTTCAACTTTTTTGCGACTTCCATCTTTGTCTTAACTACAGACTTTATGATCCTCGAAAAGCCTGATAACGACAACCATTTTCTATTTTTTTCTTGGTGGGAATTCATCCAATGACGTCTCCCGCTCTGGGTGAAGCGGAAGAGCGTGTCAGACTTTTAGTGACCCACGTGTTCCTTGAGTTGCCTATATGCCAGATCCACGGTAACTCTTTTGAACAAATCGCGCGACCCTGATAGGAAACGACATCCATGACGATAAATTAGAAAATTATCGTTGCCGCCACATTGTACTTTCATTTTGAGTTCACAATCAGCTTTAGGACTCTTAAAAACTATGAAAACGACACACTGACGATTTTTTTTTAAATTTCGCAGCCACCTATTTGAATTATTATTTTGACCTCACTATTAAATCAAATAAAACAATTTAAATTTATACTAATCCTTTCAAGTTGATAACTGCATTGCTTTATTCTGAGACGCAATTTAGTACCTACTTGAGTTCTTGACCTCGATCTTCATGAACTCGTGTACTGCGTTGGGCGCGCGTCTCCCACGCATCGTAACTAATTACTTATTGCTACTCCTTAGTGGGGCTGGGGTAAGCGTTAAATGTCTACGGCGTTCCGGTAACCTCGCTGAAAACGCTGATGCTGGTTTTCTAATGCATCTTTCGGGGCAATGGACGGATAAGTATCAAACAAACATTTATAACTTTAATTTTTTAATTTACGTTTGAACGTTTCAGATCCCGCCGTCCGTGAGCTCAGTGCCGTCATCGATGGAGGTGGTGCGAAGTAACGGACCCTCTCTCGGCAGTCACGTGGGGCTGTCGGCCGAGGAGTGGGGCCTGGTGTCGCGCTTCGCTGTGGGAGCACTCACGTCGCAGGGCACCATGGGAGGGTTACTGCTGTCTGGACTAGTGAGTGTATCTACAGTAACGGGCCTCGCTCGGCAGTCACGTGGGGCTGTCGGCCGAGGAGTGGGGCCTGGTGTCGCGCTTCGCTGTGGGAGCACTCACGTCGCAGGGCACCATGGGAGGGTTACTGCTGTCTGGACTAGTGAGTGTATCTACAGTAACGGGCCTCGCTCGGCAGTCACGTGGGGCTGTCGGCCGAGGAGTGGGGCCTGGTGTCGCGCTTCGCTGTGGGAGCACTCACGTCGCAGGGCACCATGGGAGGGTTACTGCTGTCTGGACTAGTGAGTGTATCTACAGTAACGGGCCTCGCTCGGCAGTCACGTGGGGCCGAGGCCGAGGAGTGGGGCCTGGTGTCGCGCTTCGCTGTGGGAGCACTCACGTCGCAGGGCACCATGGGAGGGTTACTGCTGTCTGGACTAGTGAGTGTATCTACAGTAACGGGCCTCGCTCGGCAGTCACGTGGGGCCGAGGCCGAGGAGTGGGGCCTGGTGTCGCGCTTCGCTGTGGGAGCACTCACGTCGCAGGGCACCATGGGAGGGTTACTGCTGTCTGGACTAGTGAGTGTATCTACAGTAACGGGCCTCGCTCGGCAGTCACGTGGGGCCGAGGCCGAGGAGTGGGGCCTGGTGTCGCGCTTCGCTGAATACCTTTCAACTTCTTTTTTTTAAGCACCGTAAATGAGTTAGTTTCGTCCACCGAAGACCGTAATAAAATTCCAAGTCATATATTCTTGATCTTGTCTATTCGCAGCTCCTGAAGACAGTGGGCTGGCGCTTCGTGGTGGTGACGGGAGCCCTGTACGGAGCCCTATACGCGTACGAACGCCTCACGTGGACCGCGCGGGCTCAGCAACGTGTGTTCAAGCAACAGTACGTGGCGCATGCCAGCAAGAAGCTGCGCCTCATTGTAGACCTCACCTCCGCCAACTGTAGCCACCAGGTGCAGCAGTACGTATCCCATATATATATGTTAACACAAGAAGCTGCGCCTCATTGTAGACCTCACCTCCGCCAACTGTAGCCACCAGGTGCAGCAGTACGTATCCCATATGTATATGTTAACACAAGAAGCTGCGCCTCATTGTAGACCTCACCTCCGCCAACTGTAGCCATCAGGTGCAGCAATATGTACCTCGTACATCATCAACACAAGTTGGAAGGGACCATATCTCGGCGAAATGCCATTACATTGTTGATGCCTTCTGTGCCACCGATAACGGTCCCAAACTAGGCAGTCTGTACTGTGGCAAGCTGACAACTGATAAATACCTACACTTATATATTTCTTAATACATACACATTATAGATAAATTGCATCCAGACACAACAAATGATTGTACTCATCACACAAAGATTTGTCCTGGGTGGGAATCGAACCCACGACCTCTGTCTTAGCGGTCAGGGTCAATAACCACTAGACTAACAAGCCAGTCAATATTAGCCCAAGGGTAAGACAGAGGTGTACCTTTTTTTTTTTTTTTTTTTTTTTTGGATGGGAAATCATCAAATGACTTCTCCCGCTCTGGGCGGAGCGGGAGGGCGTGTCAGACTTTTACTGACTAAAACCCACCCGTGTTCCTTCAGTTGCCCATGTGCCAGGGTCAAGGTATCTCTTTAGAACAATCACGTGACCCCGGCAGGCATCGGTCCTAGCAGACCCCTTCAGTACTGCTGACATCTCTTTGAGGCGCGCGTGGAACACTACGCGCCGTCGACCCGAGCTTGGTCCTTACCGGGCGGCGAGCTACCCATTGCTCGCCACCCGCAAGCTCGCGCCTACGGTGGCCGGGAGTCCGCAATCGACTCCCGGCGCCCGGGGCGTCTCCTCCTGCGGCGGCTAGGGACGTGAGGGCGCAGAGACTGCCACTCCCTCACGCGCCCCGCCTCCTCCTTCGCGAGCATTACTGCTTCGCAGAAGGAGGTGACGGCTTCCCATGCCCTCTCGCTCCGTACCATGGCTCGCACCAGGGCCGGACGCGAGAGGTCGCCGCCGCCGATCGCCTCCACGAGGACACGGCGGTGCTCCGCCCAGGCAGGGCACACTTCCACCGTATGCTCCACCGTGTCCTCTAGACGATCCTCACAATGGAAACACCCGGGCGTTTCCTCCCGCTTTATCCTGAACAGGAACCCACCGAAGCACCCATGCCCGGTGAGAACCTGTGTCAGGCGGAAGGTGAGGACGCCGTGGCGCCTCTCTATCCACTCCTCAAAGAGGGGACTTACCGCCGCAATTGTGGCGTGCCCTGCGCTGGGTTGCGACAATCGTACCCGCCATGTCGCCATGAGATCCTGCCGGAGCTCTGTCCGCCGTGCCGCGATTTGTCGCGGCAGCGGAGTTTCGCCCCGGCGTTTCGCATCCTCGCGCCACTCCCACATGTGGGCGAGGACCTTTGCCTCCAGATCCCATGGCGGCACTCCGGCAAGGAGGCTCGCCGCCTCGCAGGAGACCGTGCGGTATCCCCGGAGAGGTGTACCTTTAGACCCATATTTAGCCAATAGGGTATTTTCCACTTTTTTTAAAACTATTTAATTTTGAAGACTGTGAAGGAATATTTAATAGAAAAATTTTTTTTTTGTAATTAATCTCCATTTTCTGCATTAGAAGTGATTAAAATCTAATTTATTTTCAATTGTTTTAAATTTACCGCCAAAACGCTCCGTTTACCACGGTGACGTCATCTTTGTGTAAACAAGTTGTAAACAGTATTTCGATCAAGTAATTTCGTATCTCAAATGGATAGAAAATGTTATTACTGGTGTGTGGTGCCTCTATGTACAAATACTTTTAAAACTGCGCCACATAAACTATTTTTACTCCGTAGCACAAAACTCGGGGTTGTTTGCAAAGAAATTTCCAACTATAAAAACATCTACTGTGGGCAGATTTGCACTATCGGCTTTTATAAAACCAGCTTCCATTGTATTTCCATTAATCCATTCCAAAAATCCTAAATATATCCTAAATCCACTCCGATTTACAGATCGAGCACAGATAACGTACATATGTCAAAATTCAATTATACACAAAAATGACGTCACACGGTAAACGTCAGCGCACCGAGCGTTTTGGCGGTAAATTCAAACCCATTAAAAATAAATTAGATTTTTTTCACTTCTAACGCGTAAGATGGACATTGATTAGATAAATTTTATTTTTCTGTTGAATATTTCTTCCCAGTCTTCAAAAAGAAACTGTTTTAAAAAAAACGGAAAGTACCCTATTAAGTTTTAAGTCCTACGTAACAACACAAATTCGGGCTCTTGGCTGCTATTGAAAAATTCTAGATGGAAGAGTCAATAACACTGTCCAGTGTGGGAATCGATCCCAGGACCTCTGCGCCAAAAAATTTGGGGATTACAGGCGTAATGTTATGATATGATTTTTAACCTTTTAACCGCCCGACTTCAGAACAGTTGGCGTGTCCCTAGCGCCCGGCACAGTGAATCGAAAATTAAATACCTAAAAGATAGAGAGATGTGCAATACTTAACTTTGCGATGTCGATATTTCGTTTTAATAACGACATTTGCATTTGCGAGCGTGGTTAACTAACAACTACATCTCACCAAGCTAAGTTTGCACCTCGCGTCGTTTACGTCACACTGAGGCTTAGGTACGGGCTGTAAAAAAGGATTCGTTATGACTTTAAAAAAGTAAACAAATGTTTGTTAGATTTTACTTTGTATTTGTTGTTTTTAACATTATATTATACGTAGGTACACGGGTACACGCCGCATTCCAGCGAGGTGTAAACTTAGCTTGGTGGAGATATAGGTACCTACCTACTTGAATACTACTTAGGTACCTTACGAAATTATACGACATTTTTCGCAAGCCAGTAAAACAAAAAGTGTTTAAAAATTTGAACGATTTATTAATTATTACTTAAACTATTCACAATAAAATCAGTCCAGAGAAGAGTTTGGCGAGTTATACGAACATAAATGTAGGGAACAGCTGAATTTTTTTTTCACGATTTTAGGTTTGGTCCCATAGTTTACTATTTAGAGGTTGTTAATGATTTACCAATAACCCTGTAGATAGTTCAACTCATCTGTGCGCGCGGCGCTATGTGTGGGTAAAGTGATAAGGACACGTTTTGCTCGGACGACGACTGCCGCTTACGCTGCCACACAAATGAAAGCTGTATAAATAAGCGCACGCACACATGGCGCTTCGTGCACAGATGAATTGAACTATCTGTAACGATATTTATCACAATCACAATAATTTGTATCACACTAATTAACAACAAACATAAAAATAAAAATTTTACTTGACAATGTCATTATCAGTTTACCTATTGACTTAGATGTAACGATATATCACAATCACAATAAAATTTGTATAACACTAATTTCAATAAAATCAGTCAAATAATCACAGATATAATTTCTTATTACTAAAATCAGTCTAACAATCAGAGGTAATATTTTTCATTAATAGTATGATCCGTCGAAAAATTATTTATGCTCGCTATCGACGAGGCGAATTATTGACGAGACCACATTTGTGTAACATTCGATAAACTTATTTTTACGAGTTTCATCGCCAACAAAATAACTGTCCGCTAAAATTTTGGCACTTTCTTTGATTGGATTATCAATTTGCTCGTATTGTGTACTTGCATTTGTTGTTTTGACAAAAGTTTGTGTCGCCGTAGATCTATATAAATCTGGCGTACTATCAGAACTTCTTAAATGCGACTGACCCTCATTTAAATAAACCATATACTCGTCGTTGGTCAGCGTTGATGGAAAGTTAACATCTTGGCTACAGTCTATGTCTACTTCATCTTGGCTATAGTCAAAGGGAGCCAAAATTGACTGGCTCTCTTCAAATTTCCCTATAAAACAAATCAAACATGAGTTTTTGTAATGATATCACCATTTACATGCAATACGTTTCGAAGACCACTTACTTTTGGACCCCATATTGATATTAAAAAATTGTGAAATGTTCACTTGATTTTACAAACGTCGTGCCACTAACAGTCGTCACTGTCGAATACGGAATAATGGATATTGTCGAGTATCGACAACGTCTAGCTGACCATAGACATAATAGACTAAACGCAAAAATAGTGATGTGGGATTACGATACCGATTGTTTTGTAGAATTGTGGTACTCAACAGCACATGGATCTATGCACAGATAAACTTTGCATTTTTGGCACATAAAACGAGTCTCAGACCGTTTTCTTTTTGCTGCGCACATTTTGCATCGCTGACTTTTGCCGGTTAGTATTCTAACAGGAAAGTGCTCTAAGGCACTATTATGTAAAAAACGGTTAGGGTCAAGGACGCCGCGCGAAGTTGACTGTTGAGTTAAAGAACATTATTTGTATTTTTCTATTATTTGTCTGATAACGTTTAATTGGAAATCAGCTAAACTATAATTTTGTTTATTTTTAATCACTTTAATCAAATAGAATGCATTAAGTAAAAACATGTCAAATATGTGAAACCCAAGCTTTTTATGCCATTTTTTTGATTTTCTTATACAGCCCAATGTGCTAGTCATCATATCAGAAGTGTCAACCGACCCCATATTTTTTGTGTAGTCTACCACACACTGTGGTTTCATTTTGGGTAGCCCAGTTGAGTAGTCTACATTGTCTGATGGTATTATTTTGTCATCGTGCATTGTAGACAACATTACGACCGGTTTCTTATCTTGCCATTTTAGGGCTAAGAGGGGAGGAGACGAGTAAGCGGCTATTTGTCCACGTTTCAGTTTTTGGAATTTCGGCATCCCTTTCCTATTTGATCTTACGGTACCACATGCATAAGTCGCCCTTTCTTTTAAATATATAAAAAGCTGAGGACTGGAATACCAGTTATCTACATACAACTCTCGGTTGCAAAAATAGTAGTCTTTCAAAAGTTCAGTCACAACTGATCCAGTTAAGCCTAAATTTGGTACGGTCTCTATTTCTGTTTCCGATCCACAGTACACTATAAAATCCACGATATAACCGGTTTCGACATCACATAAAACAAATAACTTAATGCCAAATCTATTACGTTTTTTAGGTAAATATTGTTTTATAATTAGACGACCTTTAAAAGGCACAATACTTTCATCAATGCACATTTTTTTACCCGGGATAAATGTTGTTTTGAAAGTTTCACGAGCGTGGTCAATCATCATTTTTATTTTGTGCAATCTCGGTACACTACTTGTCCCTGCAGGTGCTTCACAAAAAGATAACATTGCAAGAATTGAGCAATATCTATTTCGAAACATAGTATTACTGAACACCGTACTATGTAATAACGGGTCTGTAGACCAGTGTTCTTCAATTGTTATTCTTTTGTTTCTAGTGAAAAGCATTGTTACTGCTAGGAAAATGTACAGGTCGTCAATAGTCACGTCGCGCCATTGTTGCAGTCTTGAATATATTCTGAGATCAGTATGTCTTACGAAGTGTTGATGATATTTATTCGTACAATTGGCTATTTTCTGTAACAAGTCTTTGCTACAAAAATGTTCGAAAAATTCGAATTCAGTGGAGGTATCATCTAATTTGACAGCAGGCGACAGTCCACAAACAAAGTCGTCGAATTCTTCTAACATTGGGGTAGCAATTTGCGTTGTCCAATTAGTGGTTGTGACATTGTTTCCTTGAATCTGAAATAATACAAAAAAATAATTGTAGAGTAATAAAAATACATCGGTCTCCAAGGTAGGAAATTTGAATAGCCTACAAAAGCAAAATTAGCAGTGCGATTCAGTGCGGTGTGTGGCAGCGCGGCGGCACGCACAAAATAAACTCTACCTATGTAGGTATCTACGAGCGAGTCAGCGCGCCCACACGTGACTCGCGCTCCAACCAATCAGAATCACCGTTCCAGAGTGGCCGCGCGCGCATTCTCATCGCACGGCGCGCTCTCGCCATCTCACTCACTCTAAGTTTAAAATTTCCTTTCAAACATCACCACCATACTACACAATAAATTAAAATACATTTATCTAGATATGTAATAAAAAAAATAATTACCTCTACATCAATGTCAAACTCTTCGTCTGCTAAAAATTCTTCATTTTCATCGCCTTCTAGAATTCGTATTAACTCTTCAGTAGTCGTCATGATACATTTCTATCATGTACATTTATCGACATACGAACGTAAAACTTCATGCACAAGCACAACACTGATGGAAAATTCCAGAAGTCGGCACTCGTTTATGACGTAAGAAGCGGTCGTCTTTATCCGACCGTAGCGCAGGACGTACTAACAAAGTAAGTTTCGGAACATGTAGGCTAGGGATGGGAACCATCAATTCAATCGCTGACATTTCATATGTAAATTTACTTAATTTTAAAGGAATTAAATGAAATACTCACAAACATTTGTAAAAAAAATGTTTTATTAACAATTGCTGTATTTGTTTTAAAGTTAATTAGTCAGTATAACGAGAAATATTTTGATTTATGTTTATTTTTGTATCGGTAAATCTTGGCATATGTCCCGTCCCTCATGTCGGATTTTGTCGTCATGGGCGTTGCACATCAATACAATTTTCTAAAAATTATGTTAGTAATTCATCTAACTTTGGACATTATTTTTAGGACTTCTAATTAAGAGACTAAAGTGTATTAAACTGTAAATGATTACTTAGTTAACTATTTACCTAATATAAACATATTTTTGATAGAATACAGCGTAATTAAATAAAAAAGCTGATTAAACGAGCAGTGATATTTTGGTCGTAAATATACGACTCTGGCGAAATGGGCCCGAAAATATTTGTCGGATTAATCCGACGTAGGCGGTTAAAAGGTTAAAGCAACATGTCCTTTCCAGGGAGCTGTCTACAATGTTCGCGCGCCTGTGCCGCCTCATTGACGAAGCCACGACGGAGATGGACGCCGAGCTGAGCGAAGTGAAGGAGGCCACCAAGATGCTGGAGCAAGCCTCCACGTCGGCCAAGAAGCTGCGCAACAAGGCCAACTACCTGTCGCACGAGCTAGAGCTCTTTGACGACGCCTTCCTCAAGGGCAACTAGGAAGCCAGTCGGCGAGGTGAGCGAAAATAATGGTTTTATTTGTCACATTGCCCTACTGCTGAAATTGGATTTGCATCCTGATAATGCATCTACGAAAAGCCATACAATGCGAGGTCAGCTAAAACTGGAAATGTATAGCTTGATGTGTAGCCGTGTGTAACACATGCATTATCGATACGCGCTATAAACAGCTATGGTTCCATATATCTTAATAAAAGTATTGTAGCTGATGGACGCTATTGACTATATATAGATTGTGGACACTCTTAGGGCCCGTATTACGAAACGTTACTCAATAGTCAAGCATTACTTAAAACTAGATTCAAGCTATTTGATTGGTTGAAACTAGTTTTCAGTAATAATGCTTGAGTATTGAGTGAATTTCTGGTTTACAGGACTAAGAAGAAAAAAGTATTATACATTTTATCGCACTAAATTTCGTAAGGTAGTAATAGTTAACCAAGTTAAATAGTTTGGCATTTCACACACCATACGTAGCATGGCCACCATAGAAACGGGTTTTGTCGACGGAAGAATAGACAACGTGACAGATTGTAGAAATATTTCTACCATCCTAAGCATGGCGATGTTCAAACTGAAGAGAAGAAAAGTTTCTATTTTTGAGTCAACAAAAGTCTACAATGTCAAGCATGGAGACCAATTTTACTCTACTTTTGACACTTGGGGGTAGAAACTTTCTTTTCAATAGTTGTCAAATACTCTACATCACATTGGACTTAGACAAGAGTTTGCAGGCACGCATGCGAGATTTCACAATTTTCTTCTTTTTATTCCTGTATAAAATTGGTTTAATAAATCATAATGTCAGTTTTTTTTTTCTTCAGTGGAAGTTACAATAAGCGTCTCCCGACGCTGAGCGCCGGCAGGGACCGAGCGCTCCACTACTGCGTCTGAGTGAAGAGGGTCAGCTGAGTTGTGTGCGACGTGTGCGTGTATTTATCGCGTGAGTGTGCCGCGGGACTGTGTCGCCGGCGTGTACGTGTGTTTTTAAGTATTGTTCGCGTCTCAACCTGTCTAGTATAAAGTTAAACATGAATGTTACGGATTTGTCTAAAGTTTCCTCTATAGATCGTTCTCGAAGGTCGCGCCGGTGCCACTGCTCCAAAGACTTAGTCTAATCCTCGGTGACATGACTACTAAATAAGTTCGCCACAACCGACCTCTAGGAAGGTAAACTGTTTCATGTCAATGTATAGTTGAATGATATACCTCTATTGTACATTAGAGCTTTTGTTGTTGTTTTAAAGTTATTTATCAGTTTTTATATGTTGTATCACAATGAAATCACGCGTAGACGAACGTCTAAAAACTTTATGACACCCATTTGTTGTATTGAATTTATTTTAGTTTTACTTGATTCTTGACGATTTATAATTTACTTTTAATGTTTACCTTCCCTTTATATAAATGAACATCTAGGTGCTACCAAACGGATGTATTAAAATCCAAATCGAACAAACGTAACGTTTGTAGACATGAGTTGTATAAAATTGTTATTACTGATAAATTCTACATGGAGAATATCTTATGAAATATTTACTATTCATGTGTTTATCAACGCTATGTCTATATGCTTTGAATCGTTCTCTGTAACATGTTGGTTATTTATAATGTGAGTGTTTAAATAGTTATTGGGTACCCATTAAAAATAAATTTAATCTACGAATCGATAGTGTCACCCTAACTAATTAGTTACCATTCACGACATTCTCCGCATCGAAATTCCGCAATATCGACTATGCGGCCGCCCTCATGATTTTATGATCTGTGATATTATTCATGTTTGTTTCAAAATTGTTTCTATCCATTGGCACACTGCACAGGAACCACAGTGTATTGAAAATGGAGCATTTATTATGTGTATCGGTAACTCATGTTTAAGCAAGAAATCTAATAAAAAGTGTAGCGTTGCATGGTCAACATTGCGGATTACAAAGAAATTATTTCAATTTAAGAATTAATTTATTTATGATGTAGCGAAGTGGAGTGTTCTCGGCTGTTGTTTTAATATAATGATGTATGCAAAGCTGTTTTAATATTTTGCTACACCTCACCACCTTTATTACACTGTCAGAGAATTGTCACCATATTTTTCTAATCAATCTTTAAGGAAAAGAATTATAGAATAAAATAAACTAAGTATCAATTTTTGCAAGTAACATAAATAGAAACTATATTTCGGATCTACCCTCACTTCTTTGACAGTGTAATATTTTCTGACATTTTGGCTATTTTTACATTATATTGTTATTCTGTATAGTATAAATATAATAAATGAATTGACGCCACTCTGGTGACATACTCATTAGTATCAAATAGGAAGGTACACAGCATACTTATGGAATGAATTGGTCATTGAGAGCCATGCAACCATTTGATATTAGATAGATTTTGTTGTCCATTGTAATTAGTTATTGCATAATTAGGAGAATTTTCTTATGTAAATAAAACAAATAAAGGATTCCTTTATAAAATAATCGTTTTATTTGTAGGAATACTAACTCTGTGATCAGTTTAACAATCAATAATATCAATATTAATAAGGTACTATAAAAAATAAAATGCTATTTAGGCGTAGTGTAGGTAAAAATATCCATTATACTTAAATCGAACTTTTCCCTTATGTCATCAGGTTTCGGAGTATTCTAAAAGGGCAAATAAAAAAAAAACAGATCAAAAGAGCTCTTATTCACTGAAAAGCAAATTAAAGTTAAGAAGCAAAAAAGGGGGAAAAATACAATCTTACCAAAGCAGCATCTGTTTTAAACTCAGTCTTATCAAACCGCACAGCGGCGCCCTCTACTTTGAGTCCATAGTGCGCGCACGCTTCTGCGGCGTCGCGTTCCGTTCTGAAGCACAGCCACTGCGCAACAGTCGCGACGGGCATTGTCAGGCGCTTGTTGTTGTAAGCGTGACTCATAACCTGGAGGGCACGTCTGGAAGAGTTTACAAAGTTAACATTTGCCTGGGTTAGTATCGCGCGAGCTGGGAAGCATTAATTTGGCCCCAGTGGTATATATAGAATATTGTAGCTAAGGCACCTGTCCCACCACCGGCGATGTGAGAAGCGGGTAGAGCTAGCAGTTAAAAACGAACTGACGAGCAGCGAGTGCGCGACGGCGACGTACGTACTAAGCGTGAGTATCTTAGCAAGTGTCCTGCCCGCTAAGTCAGCGTCGCAGTCGTGAAGTCAGTACTCTCTTGAACAGCTCTTGTTGCTGCGTGTGAACGGTTAGCTATCAACTATTAATATATGTACAGTTTTACTTACAAGGGACCTACAATCTTTTGTACGTTTCCTGAGCGAGAAAATCGTTGCTAGCTAGACGCTTCCTCGACAGCGGAGGGACAGGTAAAGAAATATTTACCGTTGTAATTTAGGTAAGTAGGTACATAAGGCACAGTATGAGAGAGGGCACAACTTGTCTGACAGCCTACACACTCTTATGTAGTTGCCCTGAAAATTTGCTATTGCTATTTCGTAGGCTAGTTGGAGCTTTGGTTGTCTGAAAATAAAAACAATATAAACATAAAACAAATTGCCAAAGGAGCTTGTTCATCGAAATTATAACAACATACCTATTACTAGGTCTCATCTATGTTTCGATTAGAAGGGTATGGTGCCGGTGTCATTACAGAAATTGTTTTGGTTACCAGATCCCTCACACATCCACAAACGGCGGAAACCGCCAACAATCATTTGGACTGCCTGATTGTTTGACAAACCAAAAAAATACACAATTTAAATTATCATTAATGCTTGCTCACCTCTTGAATTCTTGAGACAAATTAACATATCTAAAGAGTGGATGTAAATCATCTAGATTGCACAATATATACAAACTTTCCATTAGCACTTTGTCATTGACAAGCTTGTTTTTCTTATCCTTGCCATTCAAATCTAGGTTTGAGAGGAAACCTGTTAGGTGGTCTATTTTCCCACATGTTTTGGCTATGGTGTCACAGCATGAGAGGTACCATTTTATACATTCCAATAAGTTTTTTTTGTTGAGGACTGGGTCATAGTCCTTTAGGGGGAGGTTTGATAACCTGAAATAAATGAAATACAATTTATGATCCAACAAGTTTATCTCATAATAAATTCTGCATAAGCAAGTCCTGTATAAGATTCAGGGGCTATTAAAAGAAGCTAGTAAAAATATAGCTGATAAAAATTATTATAAACGCACTTACTTATAGCCATAATATACATAGAACCTGATCATAGGCTCGAGTAGACAAGCACACTGTTCAGGAGGTAGCCTCTGTATGGTGGCATCCTGTCTCACAGCTCTCAGGCGGTCATTTACATAGTCATACACCACCGAGGCAGGCACATCTACTCTTCTTGTGATACTGGAATATTACACATGACACTTATTATTATCTTATGTCAATAATAATAATAGAATATCAGTCTGTGTTCTCCCACTGAAGGGCAAATGCCTCCCTTTCCTTTTTCACCTCAACTCAATCCCAACCCAATTTCAACCAGAAAAGTTGAATTTTAAAGCATATAATTTTACAAAATGATAATAAGTATGTGATTTTTCTGAACATTTTCATTAAAAAAAAAAAAAAAAACATCGTAAATGATTTATTTTGCCGAGCAGTGGACGGCTTTAAGCTATGATGCAGGATGATTAACAGTAATAAACTTCCTAATCAGTTATTATGTGAATGTGATCTGAAAAAAACATGGTGTCTTTTTGTCCCTAAAGAAGTGGTCAGAGGTGTACGTTACTTACATTAAGCCCTGTTCCAGCCCCAAATTGAGTTCAATAAATCATGGTTAATTCATTAAATTGATTAATTGGCGACATATGGATGTAACACTTCGGGGAATAATGCATGATCTGCATGATGTTATGTGTTAGTAATGAAACTGAAATGCAAACAATCTTACTCCATCAGCAGATACTGTACAGTGTTGGTGAGCACGGAGTTTGGCCGCAACAGATGTGGAACAGCCATGTTGGAGTCTGCTGCAGAGCGGCTGTAACCCTTTACCAGTTTCCTCTCACTGCCCCACACTTCTAACACATGGACCAGACGCTCCTCCTCGCGCCTAAAAATTTAGCTAATATAAAGGCTCCACATACTTTATGGACTGTGCATGAGTAACGTCAAAAATCGGGCCATATAAATCTATGCTTCCATTGACTATTTGGATAATTGAATTAACCAGAATTATTCAATACTATTGTATTAAGTACTTAATCTTTTATAAAATATGTTAACAAAACACTAAGAATCTAAGTCTCAATGAAATTAAGGTTAGTAAGGTACTAATTTGTTAAGAATATCTGTTAATCATCTGAGTAGTTTTATACGTACAATTTAACTTCTTCATCGGGACACATTGAGTAACAAGTACCTATAATGCGGTCTGCATTCTGTGTATCTTCACTTTCAATATTCTTACAAAAGAAATCGAAGTAGGAAGACATCATTTTAGTTTATTCAAACTATTTTAAATCATCAACATTTTTGTAGCCAACCGGTTTTTTGGTGTTTTCTTTTAGGTTTCAGGAGTATCAGACTATCCGTTTTGTTCACAGATGACAGAACAATATTGTTAATAATGTCAATTTGTGACAGACAGTTAGGTTTTTAAATAATGTCAGTGTCAATCAGCGTTAACAGTCAGTGTCAAGCCAACTAGAATAGTGTTTTCTGCATAGAATTAGTAAGTAGGCTTTCCGTCTTTCAAATAATTATAAATAGAATCAAAGAACAATGGCCAATCTTCTAATATACTTGGTCTAGATTTTTTTTTCATAACGTAATTGGATGAAACATAGGTAGATGATACATAATAGCATTATCAGCATTATTGATGATACAAAAACAATATTATTATAATGAGGCTTTTATGTTTACACTACTGGGACACAGCCTTCCTCTCTATGAGAGGGAGTGTACCATAATCTACCACGCGAGCCCAGTGTTGGCGGATATCACATACATTTTCATTTTCTCATGATTTGCTGCACCGTTCGACGTCACACGTCAGGGCCGGCTGTCGCTGAAAACTAGCGCTGGGGCTTCTGTCTCGCATAGAGTCGCAGTATTATGCTGCATACCAGTTTTCTCACGAAGTTATCCTTCACTGTTTTGAGAGTATGGGTAATGAATCAATTTATACATTACCAAATTGCCTGCTTAGCTTGTCGAAGTCACGACTCATTAGTAGCGGACTTTCCACACTGCTCTCCAGTGCGGATAAACCACAAAATAGTGAAAGATGGATAAACACAAAAGTAGCGCTATAGGTAATAGACATGCGCAACTCATCTGTGTGTTTCACAACCATAGAAATCCTTGTAGCTAAGATCACTACTTTGAGTCATTCAACTCATCCTTGTGCTAACCTGCTAAGTCAGTAGGAATGGCTTTCATTTTGACAAATGCAAATTTTTCGAACATGGGTGGCAATGGATTAGCAGGATGGATGGATTCCGGTTTTGATTGAGTGTGTTAAGCTATAATGGTGCTGATCTTGTGTATCTAGCATAAAACCATACACAGATAAACAAAAAATAAGTAAGCACAACTGGTAAATTTTTAATAACGGACAATTCTAATTACTAAGTACAATATGGATTTTCAAATAAACGCTAATGAAAAGCGTTTTTTAACAAATTTACTGTCATAAAGACAATTTACCATGCCGGATACACATTAGTGAAACGTGGCATAAAATGAAATATTTCAATACCTATATTGTACGTTTATACGTAACATTGCACCAGTAGGTAACGACGAGACATGCGCACGAAATATGCAAAGAAGGATGGTCAAATCGTACCAGACGACGAAATGATGGCGTCCCTACATGCCTTATATATGAAAAATACCCTTATTTTTTGAGGTCTTAGAAAACACAAGAAATATCTCTATAAGTAGCCACAAAAAAAAGAAATCCATTATTTTTGATTTTGTGACTTTTTCGAAATTATTAAGAATAATAGTTTCAGAACGCACCTTTTGACGATTCATTTCTCGCTAGAAATGACTTGGTATTGAAAGACTATATAAATTCACATTTTTATGAATGGTTGTCCGCTGTTATTCAATTTAATTTGTATGTAGGCATCAAATCAACTACTGTGCTGATTTATTGTATTGGATTCTTATCATAAAAAATAATTATGTAGGTTCATAGTAAGTGTGTTTTGTTAAATAACGTACAACGGAGCGTCATTTGTCATCTACAAGTTACTTAATCTGTGGTCATCGACCCGCGTCATTGATTGACAATTGACACCCGGCAATCATTTGCATTGCATCTTATTCGTTTCCCTTGTTGTTGTGAATAATTGTGATCCGTACTGCACTATTTTGGATTTCCTTCTGTTGTTTTGACCATGGCATTGTTTTATGGACTGAAAACGACCACTTGTGACGATTATTCTGTGCTTTTCATTTCTGGACACCGATTTTACTTCTTGGATATTTGTGAGAGACATCATGCAGACGCCACACCTAGCCCTACGATTGCTATGTGTTAATTGTAACATTCGCATCGATACACTTCGCCGCCATCTCGTTTTTGAGCTTGATACGAGAGTCATTTTTAAAATCTGAGAGCGGAATTCTTCATTAATAGTACGTATTTACATACCTACTTATTTTAGTACACTGACTTATACCATCACACACAATCATACATCATAATACAACTCTTATTCTTATTTCAGATCACTGAAGATGATCAGATATGTGATGCCTGTAACCATTTAGCAATGCAGCATGTCAACTCCAGTTTAGCCAGTGAACCTGGTGCCTCATCTTCCCGTGGCCACATGCAAGTTTATATACTTTCGTGGAAGATCTCTGCGGAACCATAAACGTGACCTTATTGTGAGAGAGAATCCATCTCAGTTGCGAAAAGCGCTATGAATAGAAAAACATCTGATTTTACTAGTATTACAAACTCATTCCAATACTAATATTATATTCCCCCATCTAGAATATAGTGAAGTCATGTTATTTCCCCTACGAACTTATCAGATCCGACAGGCCAGGTCCTACTATAGTGAACATGTCAGGTTTCACGGAGGGTATCGAATTAAAATAAGCAGAGAAAACATTAATGTAACAGAGTATCGTTTGAGGGTAAGTAGAAATAATTCATTAATAACAGGCAAAATTAAATCTAGACACATCGAGAAAAGTATATTATGTTTATATATTAATTGAAAATAATGTGTCAGGAAGGGAAGCCATAGTAGAGTATTGCTGTAATTGTCTAGTTGGTGGAAGAACGGTTGGGTGCTGTGAACGTGTTATGACAGTTGTGTGGTACCTTGGGTGGACCAGGCATAAGCCGACTTATCAGTGCCAGCAGCATTCCACAATGCTGTAGTAATAAGGGAGGATGATAAATAAAAAGCATTTTAGCCAAGCCTATTTCTTTCATTTAAGTACTCCTAAATCCTATCATTACACTTCATTTACTTACTCCTGTAACCCACCATTACTCGATTCTTCAATACCTATTCAATTTCAGCATTGCAGACTGAAAGACCAGGTATCTACCGATTAACTCTCTCCAGCCAGAATTGAAGAAAAACTTCACGCGTAATGTTATCCCATCCTTGATTTCTAAACTACAGGTTGTGAAAGTTAGAGCAATAAAGGTGATTTCTTAATTTTCGGTCAAAATGTGTCGTCGAAACGGACCAGACTCCAAGAGTCGGATTGACAGACGGCCCTTTTTGACATCGAACTCGGGAGTTTGACTGACAGACAAGGGGTTCGTGTGTTTTACCAGATGTCCTATTTTTTGGGTAATTCTCTGAGAGAAATCAAGATAAGTAGAAACGAGATCACTAATTACCCTCTTCGCTTATCGTTAACTACACTTTTAGGGCTACGCCGCAGTCGGGTAGGAAGGTATTTGTCGATTCTAACCTCAAAAGTAGGATTGACGTTATCACGTTATTATAAAAAATCGTGGCTATATAGATATGATTTTCAAATGGGATGGTGTTTAGAACTTAAAAATAAGCCAATCTAACTATAGTTTGTTTTGGGACATGAAAAATAAAAGTCAAGTCCAGCTCCTATAGAAATTTGGCCGATGTTCTTTGTAACACTGTAATGTTTCACTTTACTGTATGTGGGCTTGGCATAAGAGTTCATTAATTTATAAAAATCTTCAAAAGGTTAGGTAGGTATCCAAAACATTAGCATCATACGCAGTCTTTTAAAATGTCTGCTTTTAGGTTTTTTAATTCCTTCGTGTGCATCCATTTGATACCCGTCGCTGATGCTGCACTTGCTGGCCTTGATATGCAACTGAGGGCAAAAAAGCAGTTAAGTATAGGTAGCTACTTCAGATGCGTAGCACCAATGTGCGACGTAAACGTAACATAAATTCGGACGAAATTTTAATCCAAAAGACAACTATCTGAAGCCCGCGGTGGTGGCCCCCCGGAAACCACCTATTACATTCAACTTGTCTGGAAATAGAACATGATATCTGTGCGTCGCTGATAAAATACGCGCCTACTACCATATCACCTTCATATTATCACAGTTTTTAACCTGTGGATCACCACAAAACTATTAAATCTACTAATTATTCACCAGGAATAGCGAAAATATGGAAGAATTTACGGATTCATATAAAACATCAAACGCCTGCCGTTATCTCGTTGAAATTTATTTTGTTCATTTCTTTAAAGATATTACGTATAAAGAATAATTAATACACATTAAAACTAAGTAGAGTGCAACAAATGTTGGTCAGTGGGTCGTCTTAGGCCGCCCCTAAGACGACCCACTGACCGGGCGGAGTCCTAATTTAAAACCCATTTGAGGTTACGGTACGTTTACGCCCGCATTCGTGCTAGGGCCATAATTCATCAACCTTCAGATAACTTTTATGTGAGTGAACAAAACCTATCGAGGAGTGTCGGGGGAAGCAGTTGGCTCTGTGGTAGACGCGTGCCGCTCGTGTGTATGTGCAAAAGCCCATTGATAAAGGCACGGTTTCTTTACGGTAGGGCGTATAAACCATGCTGTAAAAACCGGTCTCTCAGTAAGCTTCCACAGTGAATTTGTGATCCATATGACAATGACGACGGTGCCTACTGCCTATACACGGCGGATAAACCGGAGTTTTTTACGGCAAGAAAAACGTGGGTGGGTGCACAAAGGGTCTTAGGCGACAGATTTAATTTACGTAAGCAATGGAGGTACAAATAGACGATCGTACCTGCTCAAAATTATGGCACGGTTGTATGCAATAGATAAGTGTGAATGATAAAGGTAATTAGCATCTTTACTGATTCGATTATCGCTCGTAACAAATATTCGTAAGATCTACAGATAGTTGCTCCGGTATTTACGCAATTTGGCCCAGCGTGGGTGAGATCTTATATCTACCATCACCCTCCCTCCAGCCCGGTGCGGGGGGCAAGGTAAGCCCCTTTACGTGCCTCTACCCTAATGTTTTGAGTCCTCAAAGAGTTCTGTACTTACGTCAGTTTTGTTTCACAGAGGTTCTCCAAGCGAACTTTGACGAAGAGCCAAGGACCCTGGTTCTTATGTTCTTCCTGACACCAGGCCTTTTTCGCTTTCTCGTATTTACAGTACTCCTGGAGGATCAGGTCGTAAGGGAATGGGTACAATTGTTCGATACGACATATGGCGAGTTTAGACTCTAGTTTAGCCTCTTTCCGTATATCGTTAATTTTGACTGCGACGTTACCCGAACAGAAGATCAGCTTCTTGACATCACAGGGGTTTTTACTGGCTGGCCCATCTTCTGGGATCACTCTGTGAAAAGCAAACGTAAAAATATGTATGATAGTACGTAGGTAGGTACCGGTTACGTGAAATCTGTTTTTTTTTTCAGTTGCTGATTGTGATTTTCTCAGTACTTATTATGAGCATAGACCAGCCTTTCCCAAAGCAGGCGATAACGCCCCCTTGTGGGCGCTGCAGGCCTAAATGGGGGTGGTAAGAGACCCAGAAAAAAAATGGGAGCGAAAGACATCCACTGCTGGACATAGACCTTCCTCAATCTGGGCGGTTTGTCGTAATAGGCACGCTTGGCAGACGGGTTGTCGATAGCAGTATGGAGGTAAAATGCATAGAGACAGCTGCGAATCATTCTCTAGTAAGTCCCTTAGTCGCCTCTTACGACACCCACGGGAAGAAATAGTATGGTGTTATTCTTCACGTCCGTTACGGCACCACAAGGCACATGTAGCTGTGATATATGTATCTATGTAAATGTGATATTTACATCGATACATATATCACAGTTACATATACGTACGGTTTTTTGGTTCTAGGACATGTCGGATTCCTCACGATGTAACCTTCACCGTTTTGAGAGCAGTGGTGATGAAATAAATTACACAAAAAAAAAAAACGCCTTTCTGGGTTTGAACTTATGACTCATTAGTTGCGGCCGCGTCGCGTTACCAGTGGACTACCAGTGCTCTCCCATGTTGGGACATGATGGTATACCCAGCACGTCTGTGAAATTTCAGGAGTTGATTTTATTTGAGCCTGTCGTTTTCTATGCAATACTCTGCTCAGTGCCGTAAAACTTCACAAGGTATTTAGAGCTCACATGATTATGGCAAGATTTAAATATGTATTACGAAGATAGAAAAAAAATGTACTTTAACACATGAATATGACCTCACCTCCTGAATTTCGTTCCAATTAAGAAATCGCTGAACTTAGACCGGTAATAGGGGTGCTTGAGGCCGACTTTAGGCGTCATGACGATGAGCGGCTTGCGGAAAGGCATGGCGATCTGTCTTCTGATCATGTGGAAGTAGTTTGCTGGGGTCGTTGGGTTGCACACGATCCAGTTACAAGCCCGCAGCTGAGTCACTATCAAGAAGGCAAACACAACAAGTTATAGGAACTTACGTGCCTACCGCCTACAGTATATTTCTTATCAGGTTTGGATCTGCTAGGCGAAGCACATCGGATCTGGTAAGCAGTAAGTTAACACTGAATGGTCGAAATGGCAGCAGGTCACGGGCACAATCTGTGACTTCTGCATTCCCATTAAACTTAAGGAGCACAATATTGTTCACCCCCCTTAACAAACATCGTGATAATTTATAGCTCACAGACTTATAGGAAATATTTATGCATTTAAACAAATAATATCCGGTCGTATTTGCGTGTTGTTGGAACATGTATTCAGCAAATAACTATATTTTCGGCTTCACAATGATACCCAGACCACAAAAATCATATCCGGCAGTATGTGCATGATGCTGAAACAAAGCAAGTGTGGTAATCATTGCTCGCGCCTGCTCTGTATCAGGATAGTCAGCCCAGAATTTAGCTACAACCTTCGTACCTTCGTTGGGAGTCGATAGCAGACTCCCGGCCACCGTAGGCACGAGCTTGCGAGCGGCGAGCAATGGGTAGCTCGCCGCCCGGTAAGGACCAGGCTCGGGTCGACAGCGCGTAGTGTTCCACGCGCGCCTCAAAGAGATGTTAGCAGAACTGAAGGGGTCTGCTAGGATCGATGCCTGCCGGGGTCGCGAGATTGTGCAAAAGAGATACCGTGACCCTGGCACATGGACAACATGGGCAACTAAAGGAACACGGGTGGGTTTTAGTCAGTAAAAGTCTGACACGCCTTCCCGCTCCGCCCAGAGCGGGAGAAGTCATTTGATGATTTCCCATCCAAAAAAAAAAAAACCTTCGCACCTTCAGTAGCGTCCATCAGCTCATGTAGAGTCCAGTCCACAGAACACGCTGGACAGGACATTAACTGCCCTATTGTTTATCGGACAGAAATCACCACATTGACACTCCAGGGCGGAGTTATCTGTGAATCTCCACTTGGACAGGTACTCTTTGCTCCGGCCTACCTGAGTCCGGAGTCTATTTAAAAACTTCCAGGTTAGCCAAGACAACTCACGTCCAGGTGGGAGATTTTTAACAGATGGAACAATTGAGTTTGATTGAAAAGCACTATTTCGCCACAGGTTTAGCTTTTCCTTACACCGTTCGCCAGTGAGTAGGTACGGGGACACATTTAAAACGTTGTTGCTTTTCAGCTTTTGCGACACGAATAATAAGTACCGATGTAGTATCTGTGATAGAAGACTTACACTCCAACTGCTTATCATCCAAGTCCGGTATGATATCCTCATCGTCGTCACATTGCTGCAGGTATCTCTCAACGCGCCCTGACGAGTGCTCCGGACCCTGACGGTAAATAAACGGAATCGTGACAAATAGCGTTGAAGTTGAGCGCAAATTTTCGTCAGCAGATTGCTTGTCTTATAAAATTCGTTTGGTTCTTTTCGACAGAACGATATGTATACAGGGTGTCCCAAAACTCAACGTCAAGCCGAAAACGGTTAATAGGCCAGGTGGTGACAGTTATCAGAAAAATAATAAAAAAAAATCTAAGTTAAGTACTTTTCAAATTATTGACATTACTTTTCATTTTTTTTTTGTGAGTGATGTAACTCTGAATAACCCTTCTGTAAACTACAGTCCAAAATTAAAACACAACTACCTCAGTTTTAAAGATAACATCATTTTTTTGCTCCACCATGTACTAAAAATTATTACATCGCCCAACTTTAACTGACTGTACTGAAAAAAAAGCTTAACTTAGATTTTTTTTATTTTTTTTCTGGTAACTGTCACCACCTGGCCTATCAACCGTTTTCGGCTTGACGTTGATTTTTGAGGACAGCCTGTATATTTCATTTTTACGCTCTCACTAGCAAGATAAACGTTTTCTAGAAAAAATCGTTTTTTCTATGAAAATCAACTATTTATGAACATAACATGACAGGACTGCTTCGTTGGTGTAGTGGTAGCAAGCGCTACTGCTGAGCATGAGGTCCTGGGTTCGATTCCCAGGGCGAGCAGTGTTATTGGGTTTTTCCATCTGGAATTTCTCAGTAGCAGCCCGGAGTCTGGATTCGTGCCCGGTTGGTGGCAATAGGCTCGCCCCCTATTACATGGGACTTAAACATAACTGGAGAAATGTGAGTGTACTATAGGTACACCTCTGCCCAACCCTTGGGGGAAACAAGTCGTGATGATATTTACGAACATTTCCTAATTATCTAAAACTCTAGTTATGGCGTTGCGCAATCTTGGATACGTGACATATCTCCCGTCAGGAGTGCGACATCCTTATTGAAAAATATACGGTCTTATATAACTATTAGTCTTGGTGCATTGGTGCCTACGCTTATGTATGGAAGTGAATGTTGGCTGAGGCAAAAGAAGCATGAAAGTAGAATAAATGCTGTGGAAATGCGTTCCTTGCGAAGCATGTGTGGTGTGACTATGAATGATAGGCTGAGGAATGATGTGATAAGAGAACGGTGTGGTTTAAAAGAAGATGTAGTGACAAAAATTGAAAAATGTATGCTTAGATGGTTTGGTCATGTTGAGAGGATGAATGAAGGACGGCTCACAAAAGGTATTTACAAGGCAGATGTGAGTGGAAACACCGGGAGGGGACGCCCTAGGAGGACATATAGGGACCTTATTGGTGATGTTCTTCAGAAAGGTCAGGTGCGTAGTACTCGCAACCGGCGTGTGTGTATGACCAATTGTATGAACCTAAACGAGGCAAAAGGAGTGTGTAGAGATCGTAGAAGGTGGCGTTCCGTAGTTTCTGCCTACCCCCATGGGAAAAAGGCGTGATTGTATGTATGTATGTATGTATGTAGTCTTGAATACTCACGGCGCCGTCGATGCCGTGTGGCAGCTGTACCACTACGCCGGACTGGCTCACCCACTTGCTCTCACCGTTCGCGATGAACGTGTCGAACATAGGCTGAGCCGTGTCCGCAAAGTCACCGTACTGCGCCTCCCATATGGAGAGCAACTTCGGACTTGAATACGAGTAGCCGAACTCGAAACCCAAAATACCTGCGAACAAAATAGTGTACAGAAAATAATGTTATACACACCACAGATAATTTAGTTACATATTCTCTGACCGCAAGCATGCCTGTCCATATCATAGACCAGTGCAATTCGCTTAATAAAAACAAACGACTTAAAAAAAAAAAACAACAAAAACTAAGTGGAAAATTTCAAAAACTATTAATCACAACTTGGCCTCATTTAAATGGGACCACTAGGTAAGTATACCACCCTATCAAAGTAAAGAAGAATTTTTCAAACCATTTTATATGTGCTGTGATAAAAAAAAAAAAACATTTGAAAAATATGCAACCTAATTGCGATCCTCCGTTTATTGCTGGCGGTTTGTGGTGGTTTGAGGAATAAGGCGTAAAGTTCAATCATCCTCTGTAGAAAAAGGGAGGTTTCCGCGACCAGACGGGTGTCGTGTCAGGTAGGTACCGACTGACCATGTTTTTTTTTAACGATGATATCATAGTTAACCTAAAAGGTCGTAACTAAAGAAACTGTCGAAATTGAATTTAAGGCCTCCAAGCTAGGGCTGATTAATGATGAACTTAAAAACTAAAGCGACTACTCACTAAAGGCACCCCCTGTGGGTTACGGACCTCGGCTTAGGGCGTCGCTGGTAGAGGGCAGCAGGAGACGGGCTGGATCTGTGTGATTATTATTTAAGGACGAATTTAAAGGCTCAGCGGTGCGGGCTGGCTCGTGCAAGGGTCAGGCGGGGGGGGGGGACTATTTAGTCGGGAGCGTCACGACGACCTCGGCGGGGAGTTCGGAAAGACGGACGTTTTGGCTTGATTAGTGTGCTAGTGGACCTATTGCTCTCATGGAGGAGGGCAATGGGGTCATCAGGGTCGGTCAGTATGTGCCTTGGGCGATCGAAGATCACGCCTAGATATTTGGCTCGCTTTTCCCAAGGGATCGGCTTGCTGAACATAGAGATGGGATGGGGGGGAGGGTTTGAGTCGCGGTTTTGCAAAGAGTACCGCTTGATTTTTATCGGGATTGACTTCGATACTCCACTTTCTAAACCATACACGGAGCTGGTCGACTGCGGCTTGGAAGTAGCGAATCATCGCGTCTTGACTATACCCCGTGAAGTAAATGGCTGCGTCGTCTGCGAACTGTGCCAACTGCAAGTGTGCCTTTTTACTCTTGGTGATATCGCTCGTGAATAGCGTAAATAATAGTTTAAAAACTAAAAAACAGGCTTCCATTGAAAACCAAACTAAAAAGTACAAAATAATGAAAAAAAAAAAACGTGTTTTTTTTTTGTTTTTTTAAACTATTATTTATTTTCTATTTTTTAGGGTGTTTCGAATTTTGAGACGTATGTCAGCGTAGTTTGTGACGTATGCAAGCGTAGTTTGTGACGTATGTCAGCGTAGTTTGTGTCGTATGTCAGCGTAGTTTGTGACGTATGTCAGCGTAGTTTTCGAAGACAGTTGTTTTGCTGTCCTGGTAACCCTGGCAAGGATAATGGCACAAATTTATGAAATTATTGCATTGTCATCGGTCCTTGACAGGTGTGCAAAGTTTGAATGAATTCTGGTCGTTTTAAGTGGGTCAAAATCGCGCTATAAGGAGTCGGTTACAAACAAACATACATACAAACATACAAGTGAAGCTAATATAAAGCGTGTAAAAATGAGGGGAGATAGCAGATACGAGACGCTCCGGCCGTTGCGCCAAACTTTGTCGAACGCTTTCGCTATGTCGAAGAATACAGCACCCGTGAACATACAACGTTGGAAACCAACGTTTATATGTTCGACGATACGCTGTACTTGATGGACAACGAGTGTTGGGTTCGAACATCAAAATGCTCGTTGGGAATGAGGCCCTTTCTTAGCGTAATATCTGAGTCGCTCATAAATTAGTCTCTCATAGATTTTACCGAGGACATTGAAGCAAACTGATTGGGCGAAAGCTCATGGGCTCGGACTTGGGCTTCCTAAGCCTGGGGATGCCAATGATTGTGGCTTCCTTCCATGCTTGCGGGAATATGGTATAACATAAGGCTCCATTGTAGATGGTGGTCATGAGCATGATCAGGTGTTGACGGACCATATCGGGACGCATTGTATTTAAGCTAGTTGCGCGGTAAACTCTGCTTGCACTATGCAGGATTTTGCATGATGTCAGTGTTATGGGATTCGTACGTGGCGGTGTAGTTGCCACTACAGGTTAAAAAAGTGGGTATTGATATATTTTAGTACAGTCGATATTGTTACCAAATTCGGAGAGCGAACTGTTATGTAGCCCGTAGCGCGCCTGGTCGGGATACAGCGTGTCCAGCACTCGGTACGTGGCCCCGTCCACGCCCTGGTGATGGTACACGTGGTGCCTGCAATACACATGCTAATAATTATACTAAATGTATATATATAGATAGATGGGTCGATTTATTTAATGGCAGGACTATTGTCACCAATAAGCCTGACATAGTGGTGATAGATCGGATAGAGCGATCCGCAATGATTGAAAGCAAGAAAAGAAAGAAAATACATTTATTTTTATTTGGCACAGACTTAAAGTTTGTTTATATCGGTTCCGCATGACAATAACCTCGTGAAAGCGGAGGAATGTAAGCAAACTGACCTGGCTTACGAGGTTGTCGACATGCGTGCTGTGAATATAGCCAAAAGTAAAATTGCCAAGAGGTTCGACCAACACCTGAGGAGGTTCTCGCTAGGCAGTGAATTGAGGGCTTAAACGGTATTTTTGGTCACGGCACATACTCGACGACTGTCAGGAACCGTGACTACTGGTAGCTTGGACCCTGTTCCTGATACTGGAGGCCTACTATATTGTAAGTGTATCAGTAAATAAATTTAAACAATAACTTATTTAGAGTGTAAGGTACTTTATGCTCGTGGCTGTACCTGTGCGCCATAGTGCCGCGCTCCACGTCCTCGCCGGTGAAGTGAATGTGCACGTTGTCACGCAGCAGAGAGCCGTACGCCAGCGCCTCGCCCATTGGCCAGTCAGCGATGCCATCCTTCACCTACACAACACACCTGTCTGAGTTCACGTTCGCATAAACTTAAAAATATCGCGGCTGTATTTTTACGCTCGTACAAACGTGATCTAACCACTTGCTAAACGAGACTCCACATCGTTCGTCATCATCTAATCAAAGGGGACAGGATGTAGGGCCTACGTCCTGTCCCCTTTGGCTGGATGACGGACGCAAAAATATGCCACCTCACCACCTCAAAACGACCGGTCCCGTTCATCCCGCACCCAGCGGAAACTTACAGTCTTCACCAGATCCTTGGTCCACCCACGTTGGGAGACATAAATAATTTACACACATCCAAGTACTAACTGTGCTACTACTACGTACTAAGAGAACCACTGCCAGGGTCGCGAGATTTGTTCGAAAGAGTTAGCGTGGCCCTGGCATATAAGCAACTGAAAGAACGGGTGGGTTTTCGGCAGGAAGTCTGACACGTCCTCCCGCTCCGCCCAGAGCGGGACACGTCATTTGATAATATCCCACCCAAAAACAAAAAATGTCCTAGAACCAAAAATTCGAAGACAAGTGACATCTACCAACCGTCATACAATAGACAAACCATTTTTTCTCGGAGTTTCAGCATCCTAGTTATACCCTTGTGAACCTCGAACGCCCACGGCTCCGGTGGCGTGGTGAAATGATTCGCTATGGTATTTATTGACTGCTGAGATATTCCCGTTTCTGCAATCTGAAAAAAATGGCAGAGATTGTGTGAACACAGTACTAAAAGACAGTTCATTGCCAGATAGTTTGGACTGATTTCCGACTGATTCTATCTATACTAATATTATAAAGCTGAAGAGTTTGTTTGTTTGGTTGAGTGCGGTAATCTCAAGAACTGCTAGTCCGAATTGAAAAATTATTTTTGTGTTGAGTCGCCTATTTATTGAGGAAGGCTACAATCAAAAGGAGCGGAGCAGCAATGGACGAAAACTGACAGGCAATTCGATGCGACGGGAAGGGTCAGGGGTGTAAAAATTTGACTCGGACGAAGTCGTGGGCAGAAGCTTTCTATACGTGGTTCTGTCCACGAGCCACCATGTAGTTGGACATCGCCAGTTAATTCTTCGTTTTAGCTTAGGGTTGTTTTTTTTTTCTCGGCTCTTAAGGGTCGTAGCGTCATGAAGAATTTTTCATATTAAATTCGCCTGGTAGAACCAGAGATTAGCGCGTTCATCAGGAAGTGGAGCTAAATACCTTGTTAGGGTCTACAGCTTCAAAGAAGCCAGTCCAGGGCGTATCGATCCAGTCCCTGATACTGAGCTTGGTTATTTTCTTAGCGAGATCAAAGTGAGTATTGAGCGTGTCCAAGTACTCCTTCTCCCAACCTTTTATATCGCTCTCGCTGGCGACGCCTTCCGCTTTCAGCTTTTCTGCGTACATTAGATCCACTGCAATCAGATATAAATGTTTTATTAGTTTCAAGAGGTTTTGGTTGACATTTTTAGACTCAAATATGATGGACCTGTTGTGCGTGTTATATTTACGGTCCCGGTAAATGATATGCGAGTTAAGTTTGTACTGAATTTGCTAAATATTTAATAAAGTTTCACAATGACTCGGTTATAATTAATACACTAAACTAGGACGTGGTGGGGCGACGGTATGTAAGCGACTGGCGAGCCCGGCGCTGCGCTAGCGTTCCTTTCATCATCATCATTATTTCAGCCGAAAGACGTCCACTGCTGGACATAGGCCTCCCCCAAGCACCGCCACTTCGACCTATTCTGTGCTTCTCGCATCCAACGTATTCCTGCGGCCTTCACCAGGTCATCGGTCCATCTTGTGGGAGGCCTTCCAACGCTCCGTCTTCCAGTACGCGGTCGCCACTCCAGAACCTTCCGACCCCATCGGCCATCCGTTCTGCGAGCAATGTGCCCTGCCCACTGCCACTTGAGTTTGGCAATTCTTCGGGTTATGTCGTTCCTTTACAATATCATAAATAGAATTCAGCAATCGCATCGCTAGGGTCGCTATAGACATTAAAAGAGACTCAAGTAAAACATGATGGAGGAAAAAACGGCAACAGATAAACTGACCAGACTTCATAGTCCTGATCTTCTTGTACATGAAGGGCTGCGTGAACATCGGCTCGTCCTCCTCGCTGTGGCCGTGTCTCCGGTAGCAGACCAGGTCTAGCACCACGTCCTTCTTGAACTTGCATCGGTAGTTGATGGCGACACGCGCCACATAAGCCACCGCCTCCGCGTCGTCGCCGTTCACGTGTAAAATTGGCGCGTCGATAGCTTTTGCTATATCTAGAATAGAAAGAACGTAACAGAAGTGAAAAACCGGCCAAAACCTGCAGGTATTCACGGTTTATGCATAAGGTTTATGTTTATGAAACTAAATGTTTCTTTTAAATAAATAAATAAAGTTTTTTTTAGTTTTATCATTCCCTTATTATAGAAGTTACGGGGGGGGGGGGGGACACATTTTACCACTTTGGAAATGTTTCCCGCGCAAATTATTCAGTTTAGAAAAAAATGATATTAGAAACCTCAATATCATTTTTGAAGACCTATCCATAGATATCCCACACGTATGGGTTTGTTTTTTTTTTTTTTTGGTTCAGTTCTATGAATGGGGAACCCCAAATATTATTGTTTTTTTTCTATTTTTGTGCGAAAATCTTAATGCGGTTCTCAGAATACATCTACTAAGTTTTAACAGCGTAGCTCTTATAGTTCGGAAAAAAATGGCTGTGATATACTCGGACAGACAGACAGACAGACATGACGAATCTATTAGGGTTCCGTTTTTTGCCATTTGGCAACGGAACCCAAAAAACGATTCAATGCGGTCCGTTACGTTCATAAACCGCTGTTTAGATATACGTTTAGTTATGGTTGGCAAAATACTTAGAGAATGTATCTTGATTTCAAGCCTTTTTTTTTCGAAATTAAATCTCGTGGCAAGATAATCTCGTTCTTGAAATTTTGAACCAGACTTCGAGACTAAGTGCGCGCGTTAGTACGCTAAAGCTTTGTTTCTCGAGAAACCTTTCTCAATATAATAATCATTCATGGATTTACAGTGGTGTGAGTGGGTACATTTGTTGTGGTTTGTATGCATAGTGCAGATGATTCGTACATAAACAAACCTAGGTATGTTATATTTTCTTTTAGGATTCGTTAATGTTTTTCTTTAAATAAACAAAATATAAAACGGTTACCCAACGCAGGTATAGTTTTCATTTCAATTAAGTTTTCTTTTTATTAGTTAAAAGAAACGCATTGTTATTAAAAATTTTGGTGAAGATATCGCCTGATTCCCGGGCGACATCTCGAATGGTTAATCTGGACTCGAGAATACAATCCGTCATCTTACCCGAGCAGTACGGGGTGCTCCTGGAGAAGCGCGGGTCGGTGGTGTAGCCGATCTGGTTGTTACAGATGATGTGCACGGCGCCTCGCGTGGTGAAGGCGGGCAGGTTGCTGAGCGTGAACGACTCGTACACCACGCCCTGGCCGCACATAGCCGCGTCGCCATGCATCACTATCGCCATCACCTGCCACATTAAAATATAGGTTTTGACCATCATTCTTTTGCCCCTTTCATACCAATTTATTTTAAGTCAGCGCAAGTTAACTCTGCCTAACCGCTTACGCTGAGTACGCAGCCGCCAACCTACGTAGTAAAGTGCAACGTAGTAATAAGATCAAATTCATGTTATTCCATTTTATTGTTTGTAAAGTCAGTCTTGATATCAGCCTTCAACCTAATACACTGTGTAGCGGCGCTCTCACAAAAACTGTTTTTCTATAATTAAAAGTAATTTGAATAAATAAAGTTTTTTTTTTACTTAATTCCCGATTGCCGAAACATAACTCGCATCATGTATTTTTAACCGACTTCAAAAAAGGAGGAGGTTCTCAATTCAACTGTATTTTTTTATGTTTGTTACCTCATAACTTTTGACTGGGTGAACCGATTTTAATGATTCTTTTTTTATTTGAAAGCTGGTGCTTCCCGTGTTGTCCCATTTATTTTGAGTACTTCTCTATTTGTTGTCATCTCGGTAGTGTCTATAGAACCTAGGCTATAGAACTTGATTGTTTAATAAAATCGGTCAACATCATAAAATCGCTTAATTATAATAGAGAAAAATAGTGTATACACATAATGGTGATGATCACAGTCAATAGAGGTACAGCGGTTAAAATAAGTTCTTATATGTCTATTACTTATAATCATCATCATCATCATTTCAGCCGTAAGACGTCCACTGCTGGACTTAGGCCTCCCCCAATTTGGGGGGCTTTGCCATAATCGCCACGCTTGGCAGGCGGGTTGGCGATCGCAGTATGGTGGTAAAATGCATAGAGAACGCTGCTGCCCGTTCTCTAGTAAGTCCCTTAGTCGCCTTTTACGACACCCACGGGAAGAAATGGGGTGGTGTTATTCTGTACGTCCCGCACCACACGGTACCATTACATATAATAAGTAAATTAAACTAAAACCAAAAAATGTAAAAAAGAAGATTAACTTCGAAAGCCTTTCTGACCTTGTTGTCCTGTCTACATTTCTTTTTGATTTTCCTTGCGCAGATCTGCTGGAGGTAATTTCTCAAGAAATAAACCAGTACCTTTGACTCGTAACTATGTCGTTTCTCAATGTATATGGATGTGTACATTACTAATACAATAAAAAAATTAAGAAATAAGACTGCGTAGCGTAGCAGGTGTCTAAAACAACGGAACCCGAAACGCCATGCCTACGGCGTAGCTTAGCCGACGACTACGTCTACGACGTAGCGTAGCCAACGTCTACGACGTAGTGTAACAAACGTCTACGACGTAGCGGAACAAACGTCTACGACGCCGACGTAGCGTAACCGACATCTTCATAGCGTAGATACACGTTAACAACTAAATACTTGTCTGTCAGTATGACCGCTTAGATCTTTTAAACTTTACGATAAATTAATACATAAATCTCGATATTTAGACCATTACACTCGTGTTAACCCGTGGAAAACAAAATAAATAAAACTGACCTGGTCTCCGGTGTCATCGCCCCTCCAGAACTGCTCTGCCCTCGCCTTCCCCAACACGACGGGGGTTACGGTCTCCAAGTGGGAGGGGTTGGCGCTCATCGATACCTTTATGTACTTGTTGGTCCGTCGGATGAAGCGGTGGATGTATGTGCCCAAATGGTATTTTACGTCGCCGGATACCTGTCGGTAAAAGCTAGTATTAATATACCAAACTTTTTACACATCGAACCATTGGTCTGGGTTTGATTCGTAGGTTAATACATTTTCAGGACTTTTTCGGTAGTTCGGGCAAACTCTGTTTTATGTACATTTCTGTTTAAGATATACAACGTGTTCTTATTGATATCCCATACCACTGGGAAATAAATGAGACCATGTCATAGAATCTACTGGCATATGTAATTTTTTAACCGACGAAAAAAAACGGAGGAGGTTATCAATTCGACGCGTATTTTTTTTTTTTATGTATGACCACGCATAACTTTTTACAAAGTAGTCCGATGGTGATAATTCTTTTTTATTGGAAAGGGTATACTCCGAGGGTGGTCCCATATAAATTTGGAACACAAAATCAAACCCTATGGGTCAGAAACAGGGGATGATTGATTGTTCACTCACTGATTGTAATGTATAATCACGCATAACTTTATACAGACTAGTCCGATTTCGATAATTCTTTTTTCATTGGATAGGGTATACCTTGCCAAGTATTATTAGCACATTAAAGCCACAAAAAAAATATAAAATAAAAACTTTTTAACAAAAAATTAAACCGCCGAAAAAACTGAAAAGCAAAAAATAATAAACCTTAAAATTATGAGTCAGCGCTGAAAAATCAATGAACAAAGATCACTTAAAGCGCCGACTCATAATTTTAAGGTTTATTATTTTTTTAAATAATAAAGGTTTTTTTTTTCTTGTTATTCGTACTTATCATTACTTATATAAATATCTCGTATAAATCATTTTTATTCACAAAAATCATTAAAATTTAAAGCTAAGAAAATGCGACATATCATGTTTTACGTAAGGGTGTTTTGGATGAAAAATTAAAACGAAAATTATATCATATGCCAGTTGATAGACCAGGAGTTGTGGGTTATCAAAAGAAATACCTAGTATAATATGACACAATCTTCTTTAAGCGATCCGGGGACGTAAACGACAGAATAATCAAGTACTCGGCTTCTGAAAAAGTCACCAACAAATGATAAAACAGTACTCACATTTTCCATGGGCTCCATGAGTTTGAACTGGGCAAATACGTCACACATCTGTTTGCGGCACACATTTACCAGCATGTTTAGGCGACCTGAATGAAAATCATTTATAAGATACTGAGTAAGTAGATTCGAAAGTGGCAAACGACTTTTAGTTTCATTTTTGTTGTTTTTAGACAATTTTTTAATTATATTTTAAACGCAATACGACTTCTTAAATGCTACAGGATTCAAATTAATGTATCGGTTCATTGCTAATGCCGCGTACCCACGACCCACTTTCTGTCAGGCCGCGATACGCCAGGCCAGCCCCCCTCTAGCCAAGTTACAAACGTTTCGTGTCGCCATTCTCCAATCGGTAACGCCTCGGTGTCAGCAATTGTAGAAAACGATAAGTTGGTAGCCATGTTGACGCGCCTGAGTCGGCCGCTCGTTCTACAATGTCTTTAGAAAAACGACATTATAACAAAAGAATGTAGCGTTGAACATTGTTGAAACGATAACAATTCATTCTATCATTTTGAAAGATGTGAACTTGACTACGAATTTTCTATTCGTTTGTTCTAACCACGTGACTTAACGTTGAAATGATTTAATTCCCATACATTTGATTAGTTTTCTACTAGCGTCAACGATTGCAGATTATCAACTTGGCTAGGGGTGCAGGTGTCGCCGTGTCGGCCTGTGGGAACCGCTGCATCTATCGACACTTGCGACGCGTACGGTCTGCCGCCGTCCCGGATTCGATTCCAAGATCGGACACAGTAGGTTTCTCAATCTGAAATTTCTCACTAGCAGCTTTGACTCTGGATTTGTGGCCTGTTGATGGGTATAGGCTCGCCTTCTACGCTATTACATGGGAAATGTGGGTGTACAAATAAGTACACGACTGCCCATTCTTTCAAGAAATAAAGGTAATACGTTATGTAACTTTTATAATATTATTTATATTAAAGTAACCTCGATGCTGCATAGCCATGACGATGGACCGCACGCCGAGCCGCGTGCTGGTGTCAACGATCTCTTCCAACATCGCGATCATGCTCTCGCCGCCTTCCAAGCCAAACCTTTTCTCAGCAGGCCATTTTGTCGCGAAGTACTTCTCCAAACTACATTAGAATTATAACGAAACTAGCTTTTGCCCGCGGCTTCGCTCGCGTTAAATTCCACCCTCCCCCATATTAGGGAAGTGGGGGGTTAGAAAGAGACAAAAAGTAGCCTATGTCACTCTCCATCCCGTCAACTATCTCCACTTAAAAACCCATGTCAATTCGTCGCTCCGTTTTGCCGTGAAGGACGGACAAACAGACACACACACTTTCCCATTTATAATATTAGTATGGCTAACAAACGACGTCACTCATTTCATAACCAAATATCAAAGTATAGGTTTTCTTTTTAATAAGGTATCTTCTGTCATTATACAGGGTGGCAGAGACATCGACACTAGCCTGACACCATGAATTAGGCACAAGATTCTAGACCCCTATCGTAGAAATGTTTCGCTACGACAAACGAGTATCTACTCGTCGGAAGTTACGGACAGTTAAGTTTGTGGACAGTCAGCAATCACATATGAATATATATCCATCTCTTTTATATGCACGGGCCTACAATCTTTTGTCCTTTTTCGTGAGCGAGAAAATCGTTGAAGCTAGTCACTTCTTCGTGGAGAGTGGGACCAAATTATACCACGCCCAGGATCTTTGACGCACTGCTCAGCGTCGAGGGTCGAAAATCGAACAGTGTGTTATTTCCAAGCACTGAGTTGCACCCTGTTGTATTCTCAATGCTCGGTTCAACACCGACAGTTGAAAATCCAGTGCGTAATCAAATCCCGCCGCGATATTTTAACGCCCACGTGCATGTCGACTAACAAGGAGACGGCAAGAGTGTGGGGTCGTTAAATCGTACGGAAGTTCCGCGTTTAGTTAGTACTCGGTGAGTGTATTCATATACTCAAACACAAGAGCGCACTAAATCGTCATTGCTGAGAAAAAAAATCCTGATCCAGTTTTAATTAAAAAAAGTTTTTTCAATTTAAATTTAATAACTCGTTATAAACAATTCCTTTCAATTAATCTTTCATCCATTTAATCTATAGCAGTACACAAACCTGGATGATATTTATCATAAAAACAAGAAAAACACAAATTTTGTCGACAACTTGCACAACAAATAAAAACTTTTTTCAAACTTCAGGTTTTTTTTTTTTTCTCGGCAATGACGAAGTAGTGCGCTCTTGTGTTTGAGTATATGAATACACTCACTGAGTACGGGACCTCCGTTTGATTTAGAACCCCACACTCTTGCCGTCTCCTTGTAAGTAAAGTAATAAGTACTGAGTACTATAAAACACTCACAACACTGCTTTGGTGAGCCGCCGCATGATCTGCTTCTTCTCCTCGTTACTAAAATCGAACGCTCCTGGCGTCTCCATTTTTTCCCTGAGGTACTGTACTTCGTCTATGTCATACACGTGCATGTACTCTATGCCAATGGACCGACAGTACACGTTCTCGAGGCGATGAATTATTTCCCTGATCAGATGGACAAATAAATCAACATACAGGCTGTCTCGTAATCAATTATCATAATTTCAGCTGATAGACGTCCATTACAGCTGATAGAGGACATAGGCCTCTCCAATTTGACGGGGAATTTGCCATAATCGCCACGCTTGGCAGGCAAGTTGGCGATCGCAGTATGGTGGTAAAATGCATAAAGAACGCTGCTGCCCATTCTCTAGTAAGTCCCCTAGTCGCCTCTTACGACAACCACGGGATGAAATTGGATGGTGCTATTGTTTGCATTCGACACCATACGGAACAAATGTTAATCAATGGATAACCTTGAAATGGATTAATCTCATCTTACCTGAGTGTTAATGAGGTTTCTTTGCCGCCAATGTCAGTTCTTGCAGGCAGTGTGAATGTCATGTCCATGTGTTTTTCAGCTAAGAAATAATAGATATTACAAATTTCAAGTATTGTCTATAGTAAATACTTAACTAGCTTAATTAAACGACATTGATTGGTTGACATTGCTAGCTGACCCGCAGGCGTGCTGTCCAATCTCAATAATTCATACATTTCCTTAGAAGTGCATATTCAGTTTTTACCGAATTTAGGTACTTTTCTGAATCAATGGAATTTCGACATATTTGCCAAAAGGCTGCATCAATTCGTCAGATGGATATGTTCACTATCAATATGTGTAATGTATTTCTTCAACCAGATTTGCCTATAACTTAAACTTATCATCTGAATATCACGTAATATTTTTTCCCTTATAGTGACCTAATATAATAGTGACCTTCTGAACACGGGGCTTCTATCTGAACGTTATCAAATGTATTTGCGGTGCTCTCTCAATATGTCATACTAAGCTATAACTTTCATCCTGTATACATGCTTACTCAAAAAACCTTGCGGCTTTGCTACCATTATGACGTACAGATGTCATGTATAATGTGTGTCATATTAAATAATTAAATCTTACACAACTCCGAGCACAACTCTCGGGCTACTATATGGCTCTCTACTCCTTTGGTGTCGAGAGCCAGATTCTTGTTATTTGCAAGGAGTCTGGCTGGCAGCGTCAGGTTCAGGGGATCTGTCTTCGCGAGCAGGTGACCTCGAGCCTGTAACAATAATGTTTAATGCTTCACTATGATCATTAGCTAGGGATGGGCCGATCTGCGGCCGAACATTCTGTAAGAATACAAAATTCGAACTCCGGTTATTTTCACCCCGATTTCTCTAGAGTCCCAATCATCTTGGTTATGTGCTCAATTCAATTATTGATGCATACATCCGGCTCTCCGTCCACCCAAACCTAAATGTAGAATCGGATCAGCACCTCGATTCTAACCCGTTAGTTGGGTACAGAGCTTATATGTGTGCGATGGCCTTAATTCTAGACCAAAGTATATTTTCGTCATATCCTAGGGATGTAAAACTTTCATTAATATACTGTCTGAGCATTTCTATTCCCCACTCACCTGGTAGCTTCGAATTAAGTTTGCGACAGCCATATTCAGTTTAACTTTTTCGTTAAAGTCGGCGTCCTTGTCCTTGTCCTTGGAAGTCGACTTCGGTTCTGTATATATTTAACAACTGTTAATCATTGCTCACTGAAAACGATCAATCTCACACCAAAGTTATAATTTAGAAATAGAAAATCACAATCTAATCAAACTATTTATATAACCACTTGACAGTCCTTGGCCACAATTGTTGCCAAAGTGAAACTACTCTCAGCAGTCCGTGGCCACTTTAGTTGGCAGTTTCAATTTTCGCGGCACGGTCCCGATTTTTCCGATTTGTCGATACTATGAGAACAAATTGAACAAGGCGTCTATTTCTATGTCACTCTAACAAACCAAGGAATGCCTGTGTGCCAACAATACCATACTTCTTATGAAAGTTGTAGCGAAAAAAAGCGCCGGAACGTCAGTCTTGGTACGCAGCTGACGTGTTGTGAGTGCGAAGTGTTTGTGTCGATTTTTTTATATTTATCAAGTCATAGGTAAGTACTTAAATTATATACTGAAATGATCTTTAAGATTTGGGCTTTGTGTTAATGTTGTAAGATTATAACAACAAATAGTTTACTATCGTTGTAAGTTGATTGAAAAATTATAAGCAAACTGATGTTTCCAATGGGCGACATTCGTGTGTAATATTACTTTACAACTCACAAAATAAGATTATTTGAAATGTTATTTATTTATTACAATGCAGTTAAACAAATATTTTACATTCATAGCTTTTTGAACGAGTCTGTCAGATTTTAAACACGATAGATTTACGATCCCCGATAAAAATTCGGGTCGACGGTGTCTTTTGTTTGTATAGATTTGACTTTAAATTATTACTGAAACTAATGATTTTGGTACCACCAGATAGAAAAATTAGTCTAGTTTTTACTCAAATACTTTAATTACAGACTTTACGATATATTTGTAGTATTATCATCATAAATATAATATTTGTCTATAAAAAATAGTCAGAATGGTTGATTCAAGTTAAAAATACGATATTATTTTATAGATTTTGGCTTTTATTCTTAGCATTCTCAAATTCTTTATTAAATTAGCTTTCCGATCGTAACTTTTATTTTGACAAAGTTTATATAGTTTGTGAGATATAAACATTTCTTGTCGCGACGGCGGCGGCGTCCGGCGATATGCGACTGAATCGTGTCCCGCGGGCGCGGACTGTTGACCATAGTATAAAGAGGGGAAGTAGGCTATCTCCGGCCCAATCCGCGATATAATTGCCTACTGTCTTAGGGTTGTCAGTTTTAGCTAAATTTTAATTCAGTGCCTTTAAATTGGCAAGGGTCGGAAAGTTGTATTTTTTACTTGTATCGTCTGGGTACAGGGTTTTTCAGGCCTCACTACTTTAAAGCCCAGCCCTTGCCAAAGATAACACATCTCTGTATTAAGTGATCATTAGTCAATAAAGTTCAACAATGGTTTCTCTAGCAAATATTGAAATGTATTCAAGATTCAGAGCAGAATTATTCAAAAAAAAACCGGCCAAGTGCGAGTCGGACTCGCGCACCGAGGGTTCCGTACAAACCTGTAGTTATAAAGTTTTAATTTTTTTTAAATATTTTTATTACATGATGTAACTAAAAATTTACAGTTTTCGCAATTTTTCCTTTATCTGTGCTATAAGACGTTGCTTCGTACAGAATTTCAAAATTCTAGATCGACTGGAAGTACCCTATAGGTTTTGATTCCCTTGCGAGTTTAGAAAATTTGCTGAAATTTGCGGCATAAACAGCTATATCTTTTAATTGCGTTAGCTTAGAGGTTTGATTTTTTCACAGCTCCAAGGGACAGTAGACTTGAGTATTTGATATAAATTTCAGCTTGATACCTCCACGCGTTCCTGAGAAAAAGGGTCTTGACAGGCGGACGGACGGACGGACGGACGGACGGACGGACAACAAAGTGATCCTATAAGGGTTCCGCTTTTTCCTTTTGAGGTGCGGAACCCTAAAAACACAGTAAAACAACATTAAAAACTAACGCCTGTCTCCTAGACTATAATCTTTGTTGTTATGATTCGAACTTTGCTTCATTATGTATATATCTGATTTACAATTACACAATTACTTATTTTTAATTACGATTTTATAACTGTAAGTAGGTAGGTACTTAGTTACTATACCTACAATACTGAGAAATCGTCATAACTAAACGTAAACAAAGCAATAGCGGCAAATGCGAATCAATTTTATTGATAGATCAAAAGTACCTAATACATTCTAGTAGGAAAGTAGGCCTACCTACGTACTTCCTCAGTGTGATAGAAAACTAATACAATAAAAAATAAGTAAGTAGGTATCTCATCATCAAGTAAAAATGATATGCTAGATTAAGTGACTAGCTTACCTTTCCTGTTCAATAGGTTATCTGAACAGAGACAATTCTGGAATCGATGAATTATTAAGACACCCAAACACACAGCAATACGTTTTCCTGCGATTATCGAACATTTTTTATTCATTTAGTGTTGCCGAAAAGCCGTGACGCGAGAACCTCGTGCAGTGTTAGCCCCGACTGGCGAACTGAGAAACGGGTTGAGATTTTGTTAAAGTGTGCGTGCGGCGACGCATAGATACTATGGCGCACACATACAGGCCGCGCGCGATGCGTTTGTATGAAGATAACTTACTTCCCCTCTTTATACTATGTGTTGACGGTATTTTTTTCGCGCGCACGGACTGTCAAGTGGTTAAAATACTTTGGATATTCTCTTAGATATTCGTTTGTTTACACTTGCTCGGCTCCTTAGGCTCGTAGCGTGATGTTAAAGCCTATAACGTCCCTCAAGAATTGGGCTCTCAAATGCAAAATTAATTGTGCAAATCTGTCTGATAGTTCCCGAAATTACTTCCTACAAACAAACTTACAAACTTTACTACTTTATAATATTAAGTATAGATCACGTGGCAGCATACAGAGCAATCGTCATCATCTACCTGGGCAATTTCAAAAAAGAGTGTACCCTGCTGTAAAATTCGATTTTATTTTTTATAATTTTTCTTTTCACAAATTTTACGAAAATATGATAGGAAATACAGTTTATTATAGAGGAAAATAAAAAGGAACGCGGAATTAGAGGCAGTTTTTCCATAATATCGAAACAAAACGGACTTTGTGGCGAAACTGGTTCCGTTGTGTGACTAGATTTAAAAGCGAAATTTAAGGAAAGTATGACATTAATAAGCGATTTTCAAATTTATTTAAACTAAATAATACACGTAAATAATAGATAAATGTAAGAAAATAGCCTTATTTTAAAGGATTAATTCAAAATAATTGTTTTTTATTCGGTTTTGTGACTCTGTCGCATTTCAATGGGTTATTTTTTTATTTTACTCTAAAATCATAACAATTTACTTAATATTTGTATATTTTTCGAATATAATACGTTTACTGTAAAGTTTTTGTGGCCGCACAGGTTTAAAAGGTAAAACCTCTATCTAATTTCATAGATTTCATTCCACCCATTTGAAGGGACAGTGACAAAATGGAAGTCTTAAAATCATAAAGATGTGTGCACACAACTTAAAAATTTCCTAAATACCATTATTAGTAGGTAAGAAATAAAACAATAACTGTAACTATTCTTATATTACTATTATGATCGTTATAAATTGCACTGATTGACATCAGTCTTATTAAAACTTTGCAGGATAATAGGAACTCCGTAGTTTCTAATCACATAATCTATACTAATAATATTATAAAGCTGAAGAGTTTGTTTGATTAAACGCGCTAATCTCAGGAACTACTGGTCCGAATTGAAAAAATATTTTTGTGTATTTATCGAGGAAGGCTCTAGGCTATATAACGTCACGCTACAACCAAGAGGAGCGGAGCAGTAATGAAAAATGTTGCAAAAACGGGGAAAATCGCACGGGTACGCATTTCGACGCGACGACGGGAAGGGTCGAAAGACCACGAAAATTAACGCGGACGAAGTTGCGGGCAGAAGCTAGTGATAAATGATTTTATTTCTGTAAGAAGGTTTGTTCAAACACTTTTACAATATGTCAATAATATTTAAAAAGAAAAAACATTGACATGTAAAAGTGCTATGTTCAAGTTTTGTCAGTAAAGTTCAATCTGTAAATTAGAATAAAAAATATAAAAAGATAGATTATTTATAATTGTATTCATAAATTTGGTCAGTAAGGTTTTGCAATGTAAACTAAGTTTTATGCATTCCGACCTGTTGTGACTTGCCGTTCCGCTATATGTGACCGTATAATAAATCACAAAACGGAGGTCACATAATGGCACCTTATTGTAGTTTTAAATTGTTTAAAAATTACCCATCGTACTTAGCACTTTTCACTTTGTAGTATCAAATACTATACCAATTTTGCAAAGTTTCAAAAATAACAATAATTTTAAAAAAGTGATTTATAATGGTAAAACTTGGTCACATAGCTGAGCAAAGAAATTGAAACACAGAACACTTCAACAGTATGCGTCAGCGCTGGCTACTAATTAGTTAGACAATGAAAGCAAAATGGTGTCTCCGATGAAGAACAATATATTATTTTGCCATTTCGTGCCGAATTATTTCACAATTGGAAGAATATTTGCAAAAAAGACCGGTCACAAAACGGAATGTTCCGGTTAGCTTAAATTTTCGATTTTAATATAGATTTATTTTTAATAGAAAATATGAAAACAATAAACAAAATTGATTCTTTTAACTAATAAATTGGACTTTTAAGAATTCAAATTATATTTACTAAACCACTCGCATAAACGAATTTTTTTAGAAATCAAAGATTTTCTGAGGCCCGCTGGGAAGGGGACAGCTAAATTCGATGGTGTTCAATATTTTAAAATCTTCGTAAGTTTTATATTTAGTAAAGTAACAACTAAACAACAAATTATATATATATTTTAAAATATGTTCTTTTCACTTCAATTAAAATATTCTCCTAGAAGTCATTCATCACAAAAAAATAAATTAACAAAGTCGAGGGACACGGCAAAATAAGGGGGTACAACAAATTTTGAAATTGCCCACCTAGCCTTTTCCCAACTATGTTCCCTTTCTCTCTTACTCAATCACACACAAACATCCTCATACACACATACACACATAAGCACACGCGCGCACACACTCTTGCGCGCACACACACACACACTACTCACTCGTCTATAGTGTACCTTATTAATAAAATTCTTTTTTAATTTATGTAGTCTTAGTTTTGTTATTGTACCAACTTTGTATAATTTTGTTGAAGTAATAGGCTTTGTAGGTATGTTGTTCACATAAATATGGAGGAGGGAGGTCTTCTGCTACAGGTATCTCCATACATAAAAGAAAGCCTCTACAACTTATTTGTTAAAAATAAATAAAAAACGATTATTTGATTATGAAATAAATAAACTAAACTTATAAAACTTAAACTTATGTTGGGGTCAGCTTCCAGTCTAACCGGATGTTGCTGAGTACCAGTGTTTTACATGGAGCGACTGCCTATCTGACCTCCACAGCCCAGTTACTAGGTAGTACGATACCCCTTGGTAAGACCGGTGGGTTGGTTGACTTGGTAAGACAGTGGCAGCGTATAGAGCAATGTAGCTGTAAATGAATCACAAAGATCAAATTATTTTCCACTTACTGACGGTTGTAGGACTAAAATCATCTTGCAGTTCCTCAATCTTCAGCGCTGGACCGCAGAGGCTATCGTAGAATCCATCCCATGACTGCAAAGAACAAAATATTCTTATGTGAGACATCGTGAGCCGTGGTTATCTGGTAACAACGTGGTAAAAACGGATAGTTATCACATAACGATCCATTCCGAGGCGATTTACAAAGAGATCGCTACGACACTCGTCCTCAAAGTGTGACTATTGTAGTGACGTTATTTTGTGCGGACAATTTTCCGTTGAAATGCCACAAATGTGGACGCTACTTTAAATTGAATTTAATCACTAGCCGCAGGATTGAATGCAGTTCAAAGCATAGAAAACCAAGAAAAGCACAAGGGAGACTTCAACACTTGAAATACCACAAATGTGGACGCTACTTGAAATTGAATTTAATCACTAGCCGCAGGATTGAATGCAGTTCAAAGCATAGAAAACCAAGAAAAGCACAAGGGAGACTTTAACACCTAGAAAAGCAAACCCGCACTACTAATAAGTATGGACATTATAATAGCGTACAGTTGCGTTGCGATTTACTAAACAGTCTATATGAATGTAGGTACACCCTGGTCTTTTTACCTGTGCATCATTAGCCATCTCAGATTAACTTACTGGATCTACTGTTCCTTTGGCTTTAGACCACTCTAAAAACTGGGCCTCGAGAAAATTGGCGTTTGCGCCGCAAAGGAACGATTCCGCTGTTGAAGATAGGTCCTTCTGTTGTATCAGCTGGTACTGAAACATTTTACATTATAAGGAAAATTACTACTTAGTGAGTGAATGTGCCCGTATGTTAGGGGTCTTCGTGGTAGATGAAGCAATCAATGACTCATGGAGATCTGTATCTAAGAGCGGGTTGGAGTTCAGTATTAGGTACAAATTATTATGGGTATCTTGTTTATGAGCGTTCATATTTATAATGCTCTTCGTCTTAACTTTTTGATGGCAATCTATATTGAGTTGGCCCAGTTTGGCTCCTTCTGTATCTCCTATACAGTTTTAAGAACAATGTTGTTTTTTAATAATAATCTAAATACCTATACACTTATGAAACCCCTCTCTGTCACCAAATACGAGGGTCAAAGTGGTAAATTTGTGTTTTGTTTAGTCACTCTCAGATCTAAATCTCAAAAAATAATAATAATAATATCCCTAGCTCTATTGGAAACCAAAAACAAACAGTCTCCTGAGTCAATCAAGAAAATATTTAAACTCACCACCGGATTGCAAGCAAACTTATATTTTTGGGAAGTTCTCAATAAAGATCGTGCTAAAGACATTGTAGATAATCTGAAATAAAGCGTTATCATTTATATGTATACGTATAACCAGACATCTCTTTTTTTAAGATATCTTAGGACAACCAACACACCGTTATCTGATCCCAAACTAGGCAGAGCCTGTACTATGGCAACCAGACAACTGATAAACATACTTATATATTTGTAAATACATACATATTATAGATAAATTACACCCAGACACAGAACAAATGATTGTGCCCATCACACAAAGATTTGTCCTGGGTGGGAATCGAACCCACGACCTCAGACTTAGCAGTCAGGGTCACTAACCACTAGACTAACAGACCAGACAAAGTCCGTCAGTCAGTCAGTCCACCTGTATTACCACCAAAGCGGTCGACAAGGACTGATAGTGAATAGTAGGTGTAATACAATAACATTTCGCCACAAGCCTCATGTGTAGAGGGTATACGCGTTAAAAACACCAGCCCTACATTTTGTCGAGGTGTCACCAGTGCATAGCGGTGTCGAAAGGAACTCAGAGGTCACAGTCTCTTTAACAGTCTAGATATCATCTTGGTCAAATCATGTGAAGACCATGTAATGGACCTGTCCGGTCAGTGCAAGCATTTGTCAGTAATCGTACAGCTCAACTCAGAGATCAACGATTCGACGAGCAAAGAAAGGACATTTTGGTAGGCTGCATTTCAGGCACATAACTACATTATCCTCACATGATCTCACCAAGATTATGTCTGAACTTAAAGAAACTTTGACCCGTGAGTTTGTACCGTTAATCCTTCTCAGAGGTAAACATAGGAAATGGCGAGTCAATCTAGCTTATTTCTTTAAATAATATGTCGTAAAAATGATTCAGATATAGTATTTACAGAATTATTTACTATCTTTTACTATTTACAGAACATTTCATTTCATTTCACCTAGCACACAACGCGGCCACGACCAGGACCAGTTGTAGTCATGGCCGCAGTTTTGACCGCAGCAGCTCCGACGAAGATACGAACATTTACGACTGACAAGTTATGGGCAAGTTTTGTGGACTTTTAGTATCTATGAAAGTCTGCGCCTCGGCCTATAAGGTCAACTTTCGTTAGCTCTTTGGTGGTGAGGTCAATACATGAAACTCACTGCCAGAGGTGGTAATCTGGAATATCCTGGCGAAGACAATATAAAAATATAAAAACAAAAATTACCTTAAGTATTATAAAAAGTATTCTTGTATATTTTCTACTACATGAATTTCTCACAAGATTTTTTATCAAATTAAAATAAATATACAATAAATAAATTATCCAGACCGTCTTTCGGTTCTGGTTTTTTTAGAAGATAATGTCATTATTTTGCTGAAAAAATGTCATCACAAGTCACAGATTTACTAACAGCCAATACTTATTTATCTTGAAAACTTTTTGATGCGTCAACTTTAACCTGATGCTCAACGGCGCTGGGCGATGGGAATGATGCCGTCGTCGATGTCTTGTACGAAGCCAACTTATGTGCCCTGCGCAAGAGCGATGGCGGTATTCGTCCCATTGCTGTTAGTTGTACAAGGAGCCCTCATATGGGGCTGCCGTACATGCGCTGTATAGTATGTTAAATTCCATTAAAGGCTAAAAGTTTCCGTTAATAATTCCTGCATCCGTTTACAGGGACAATTTAGTAAAACAAAGTTGGCGGATATTTATGTTTTTTATTTATTTTTAAGGCAGTGCTCCCAGCACTAAAAAATATTATTCAGAGAAAACGTTATAGAATCTGCAGTCAGATCAAATGATGCAGCCACACTTCTATAGAAGGTAAAATCAATCATATAAATCGGTATCATCCATTTGTGGCACTGGATGACCGCGCGCAGCTGCAAGTCACACTGCCCATTCGTTTTGGTGGGCTCCGCAAAATAACTACCGAAAACTTCACCACAAAAATTGTAGACCCTTCTCAAGTTGACTAAAGTTGTACCGATGCGATGAACGCCTGGAAGGTGGCTTGTTCGGATACGGATCCACCCAAGAACCTGTCTTACCATACACCGCAGGATAAGGCATTCCGCGGGTTGGTACGAAATAACCTCATGTGAAAAAATAATAGTTTAAATATTTTGAGTCGGCGCCGAAAAATCAATGAACAAAGATCACTCAAAGCGCCGACTAAAAATTTTAAAAGTATTTTCCTACCCGGTTTTTGCAGACGTGGTACCCACAATTCAGAACAATTTCGTGATTGGTTGATAAGCTGTAGGTACTTACTGTTGAAATAATAGAGTCCTACTTACTTCATTGGCATTGATCCAACTCAAAATAGAAAATACATACAGCGTTTTTCTTGTACAGATAAGATTATACATACTGATTATAATGTACATTAAATAGTAATTATAAGCAGAATAGTAGGTACTTGCCTATTTATGAAAAATCATGTATTGTTACATAAGTCATCATCATCAGCCTATATTGTTCCCACTGCTGGGACACAGGCCTCCTCTCGGTGAGAGGGAGTGGGCAGTAATGCACCACGCGGGCCCAGTGCGGGTTGGTAGATGTCACTTGTCTTCGAATTATTGGTTCTAAGACATGCCGGTTTCCTCACGATGTTTTCCTTCACCGTTTTGAGAGCAGTGGCGATGAAATTGTTTACACAAAGTAAAGCGCCTGCCCGGGATCGAACCCACGACCTAAATCTCGTAAGTCGGGGCTGATACCACTGGGCCACCACTGCTGGATTGTTACATAAGTAGGCAGTTAACATAAATTGACCACTTCACCAAATTGATTGGAAACAACAAGTTTCATCTGGCTTCCTGTTGTAAAAAATCTCCCTGTAATATTCCAAACATAACATCACACCTGTATTTTCTCAAAGATTAGGAAGCAGAGGTGTACCTTACTATACCCATATTTCGGTTTTTTTTTTAAGTCTCACGTATTAGCACAGAATATATATTAGTACCTTACGGTACAGAAGTTTCACTCCCGAGTTTAGGTATGATAAACGCAAGCGTCCGGCCACCGTACTAGTCTCAATAGGCTTGCACTCGCTCGACTTGTCGCACACGCAGCGCACGCACCCGCGGATCAAAAGTAAACTGTTAATACCGTAAAGTACCTACTATTGTATATTCTACCTCTCTGACAGCCCTAGCAGATTGAAGCGAGACGGCAGACAGTTATTGTACTATGAACGCTATACGCAATGCAAAAGGTTGAAATTAGGTTGTTTTCCAGAATAGTAGGTAAATATCTCGGGGATTTTGCGCCGCTTGTATGGAAGTGAGACAGGCCTGGTATTAGGAGGCGAACCTATTGCTATCAAACCGGACACAAATCCAGACTACAACGGGCTGCTACTGATAATTTCCAGATGGATAAACCCAACAATACCTAGCCCGATCCGGTAATCTTACCCAGTACCTCATGTAGCGCTTGCGATCACTAGACCAACGAGGAATAGTCTGAGATTTTTTTAAATATTATGATTAAAAAAAAAAAAAAACAACTTCAAGAAAAACACTACAAGGTGAGAAATTACTTTAATTTCGAAAGTCGGTGTCTTAGGATCTGTATTTAAGTTTTTGCCATCGAAATCGAAAATTAAAGTTACTTTTCAATTTGTAGTGTTTTTAGGAAGTCGGCTGTTTTGTATAAATAAAGTATTTAATTTTAACTTTTTAGTTACGGCATCTACCCCGTACTAATTCCTATACCACTACTGGTCCGGTGAATAGCAGTCAAAATCAAATCAAAACTCATTTATTCAAACTAGGCTGAGAGTCAGCACTTTTTGAACGTCAAAGTTACGAGGGAACAAACTCCCCAGCAGCACAGCTGTCTGTTAAGTTAGAAGAACTTGATTCTATACAATATTGTGTAAGTTATTAATATTATAAAACAAAACATACATTTTTCGCCATATGTCAGCTAGCACACGCCAATATACCAACAAAACATTGAAAACTAAACTCAAGCTGAAACAAATAATAAAACAAAATCGTAAACAGAATTTAAAACCTTAATAAAGCCTCCAGGCATAAAGGGCGTGCCCGCTTACATATACAACGATGCAAATGATACATATACACAATAAATGAAATTAAAAGAAAATTTAACGAAAGCAATTAAATAAAAAAATAAAAAATATATATGAACTACCCATATAAACTGTCAGTAGGAAGGCTAATTCTGGATTGCAAGAACATAAACATTGTCTTGAGTTGATTACAGCGTCCAACTATTCTTATCGTTTAAGTAGTCGTTGATAGAATAGTATGCCTTTGAACAAAGGTTGGATTTTACTTTAGCTTTAAACTCATTAAACTGCAAATCTAGCAAAGCAGAGGGAAGCTTGTTATAAAAGGTAATACCAAGACCAACAAAAGAATTATGAACCTTATGAAGCCGATGAAAGGGAGCACGTAGTTTATCCCTACTTCTAGTATTAATATTATGAATATCACTGTTTTTAGTGAACAAGTGTATATTTTGCCTAATATATAAGATGTTGGCGAAGATGAATTGAGATGCCACCGTTAGAATACCAATATCTTTAAACAAATCTCTCAGAGAAACTCTAGCACCTAGTTGGTAAATCGCTCGAACAGCTCGTTTTTGAAGAACAAAAATATTTTGAATGTCCGCGGCTTTGCCCCACAGCAGAATGCCGTAGGACATTATGCTATGAAAATAACTAAAATAGACTAATCGAGCTGTATCTACGTCCGTGTACTGTCTAACTTTCCTTACGGCGTAGGCGGCCGAACTGAGCCTTCCCGCTAGGCTTGATATATGTGATCCCCACTGAAGTTTGGCGTCTACTGTTATGCCAAGAAAAACTGCCGAGTGTACAGTTTCAAGCACCTCATTATCTAAAACGAGTGTCAGTGACAGGACTATTAGAATATCATAAAAAACTACAAAAGCAAAGTCAATAAAATGTTTATAGGACCACCTTTTTCTTTTTGGATGGGAAATCATCAAATGTCTTCTCCAGCTCTGGGCGGAGCGGGAGGGCGTGTCAGACTGTTACTGACTAAAACCCACCCGTGTTCCTTCAGTTGCCCATGTGCCACGGTCACGGTATCTCTTTCAAACAATCTCGCGACCCTGGCAGGCATCGGTCCTAGCAGATCCCTTCAGTTCTGCTGATATCTCTTTGAGGCGCGCGTGGAACACTACGCGCCGTCGACCCGAGCCTGGTCCTTACCGGGTGGCGAGCTACCCATTGCTCGCCGCCCGCAAACTTGCGCCTACGGTGGCCGGGAGTCCACTATCGACTCCCGACGCCCGGAGCGTCTCCTCCTGCGGCGGCTAGGGACGTGAGAGTGCAGAGACTGCCACTCCCTCACGCACCACGCTTCCTCCTTCGCAAGTATTACTGCTTCGCAGAAGGAGGTGACGGGTTCCTAGGCCCTCTTGCTCCGTACCATGGCTCGCACCAGGGCCGGGCGCGAGAGGTCGCCGCTGCCGATCGCATCCGCGAGGACACAGCGGTGCTCAGCCCAGGCATGGCACACCTCCACCGTTTATAGGACCACCCTTGAAGCATAACCTATCAGTGGAACAAAGAACCTACTTTTTTGGAGTCGGTTAAAAAGTACCTACTCGTCGCTTCAATAATTCGGTAAAATTTTATACATAATGCAAATTCAGATTTCACAACGACGTGTAGGTACTTTTTTTATTGGATGGGTGCTTCAGGGGTCCTATAAACATTTTATTGACTTTGCTTTGGTAGTTTCTCAGTAGCAGCCCGTTGTTGTCTGGATTTGTGGCGGGCTCGCTCCAATTACGTGGGACTTAAAAAAACCCTTTTGAAAAGAAAGGCTAGGCAGAGGTGTACCATTGCCTAACCATTTAGGAAATACAGGTGTGATGTTATGTTCAGAATAATTCAGAGATTTTTAACAACGGGACAGATAAAACTTGTTGTTTCCAATCAATTTACTACTTTTGGTAAAGTGGACAATTTATTTTAACCACCTACTTTTGTAACAATACATGAGTTTTCATAAATAGTAGGTACGTACTATCCTGCTTACAATTACTATTTTATGTATTATTAATCAGTACTATGATCTTATCTGTACTCGTAGGTCCTAAAAATGTCTATTATAATGTATATTTACGGAAAACGTTTAAAATAAACGTTTTACAATACGTTAACATTAATTTTCCTTTTCGTATTCAGTCAGTAGAGACATAATATAGAAATGGTCATGTTTCATATACATTTTATATTTTCTATTTTGAGTTGGATCAATGCCATTGCAGTAAGTAATTTCTATTATTTCAACAGTAAGAACCTACAGCTTATCGACCAATGACGACGTTTTTCTGAATTGTGGGTACCTACTTCTGTTAAAACCGGGTAGGAAAATACTTGTAGATCAATAAAATAAAATAATAACAATAATTTTAATCAAACTATGTAAATATGGGGCATTTTCTTTTTCTTCTTTATAGAAATAACAAAGGAGCATCTTCTTTGGTTATCCCTATTTTAAGATTTACGTATTATTCGACGCTATATTTTAATTTTTGAATAGTTTTAGTTAATTTTGGTTGTACTTTTGTTTTTTAATTAATTGAAATCCTAAGTTTTTAATTTTTTCATACATATAACTTAAATCAATTTTTCGCTGTTGGCTCAGCTAAGACGGGGTTATGTTTTTTCACGGCAAGAACGCAAAACATCTCCACATTAGATACGTGTAGAGGTGGCATAAACTAAAAAAAAAACCATTTTTTTGTTTCACCACTGCGGCGTGACTAATTTGTATGTATTTATATTCATGCCAAATGACAGCTTTTTAGTACTAAGAGTCTCTGAGCTAAGCTGTGCACAGACACACGGACTGAAATGGCAAAACTATTCCTATTTGCTATTCCTTGTTGGCTACGGAACACTAAAAAAAGTTCAAAAGATGGTTTCACGCAGTTTGAAGTTGGTGAAATTAATTGAAATGGAACAACCAGCCAGCTTGAAAAGTAAGCTTGTTTTGAAGCGCGTGTTCGCGCCTTCTTCGTCCGACTAGTTCCTCACTTGAATGGATTACTCAGTTACCTACCTACTCATAAGCGAGTCTCACAGCAAGATCGCAAAGATAAATGTGACGAACATTTCGAAACTAATGGGGAAACCCTTTCACTCAATTTCAGTGCATGGAGGTGATTCCGGAGAGGGGAGATTTGACTTATTTAAACCCAAAATATTTGTACCCGAATGGGACGGTAAACGTGCGGCGGTACAGCAGGAGGTCACGATACTTTATCAATGTATTGGGCACCACTAAACACACCTGGGCGAACAATATTACGGTTAGATATCAAAACTTTTGTTGTTTTAAAAAGTAATACAATCCGAGTTGGTCATTCTTATGCCGCGTTCCCACGCCTTGCTTTCTCACAGGCCACGCCACGCCAGGCCACGCCGATAGGCCGTGGAAACAATTACATTTGATGAGGCCTCAGTCGGCCCGTTGATGTTTCCGAACTTACCGACGCCCGCCACAGGCCTCATCGGAAGCAACGGTTCCCACGGCCTGTCGGACTGCCCTGGCGAACGTGGCATAAGGATGATCCTTCTTTTGTCTGGTCTGGTGAGGCAGTGATTGTAGCTTTTTGCGACCTTAAGTCGCTCCTTTTCTTACCCGTTTCGGCCTGTTCGGACTTTTCCAGTTGCATAGAAAAGAGGTAACAATCTGTTACCGATATATTGAAATAAAACTACACAGTGAGATATCGATAACCTATTTATTTTCTCAGTACTTTCGTACTGTTATTTTTTTAAAGTGAAAATACAGATACAGGTACAATTAGAGAAGTACGCGGCAGCGGCGGTAGTTTTTAATTGTCAGCGTTACTTTTGAGGGGTAGCGTCACCTTTGGCGATATTGGACAATAGCCAATAGTTATGATCGCGTATCAGTCACCATTCAATTTCCTATATTGCATTATGTTAGGAAATACACCATTGCACTATATGGTGCAATATTTTTTACCGTTACATCATACCTAGCTAAGAGTTAGAGGATAGCAATTTGGACATTTCTAGGGATTTAATTTTTTATTGCATAATTTTTTTATTGAACTGTAAGATTGTGTAATATTTTTAAGTTGACGGCGATTGGAGTCTTTTTGTTGTTTCTATCAAGGATAAAATCAGACATTTAAACATATCCGATAAAGAACCAGTGTTGCTATCATAGCTTGCAAAGTAAGGAAACTGAAGTAGCAGTAGGCTGGCCATGTTTCTCGAAGACCGGTAGAGCAGACGAGTCCTGGAGTGGACGTGGCAAGCGTAGCATGCACAAGTTAGATGGACCGATGACCTCCAGAAAGTGGCTGGAGAGACTGGATGCAGAAGGTGAAGGGCATGGTGTTATACTGCAGCCTAGCAGAGGCCTATGACCAGCTGTGGACTGTAATGGGCTGCGATGATTGAATATTTTTAAGGTTCCGGGATTTTTTGTGTTTCAATGACTCAACGTAAATAAAACAATGAACGTGAGTGAACTGTCCTTTGAGATCAATTGCCATCCAATTTCTACTTTTACTTATTCTGGTTTGTTACCAAACCTATGGCCTGTTAGTCTAGTGGTTAGTGACCCTGACTGTCAAGACTAAGGTTGTGGGTTCGATTCCCATCCAGGACAAATGTTTGTGTGATGAGCACAATCATTTGTTCTGTGTCTGGATGTAATTTATCTATAATATGTATGTATTTAGAAAAAATAAGTATGTTTATCAGTTGTCTGGTTGCCATAGTACAGGCTCTGCCTAGTTTAGGATTAGATAACGGTGTGTTGGTTGTCCCAAGATATTATTATTATTTTCATATGTTAACATATCTCGGGACCCTAGGATCCCGGTCTTTTGGAAGGCGTACGAGGGGCCGAAGCCAACTTGCAGAGGCCCCTTAGAAAGTTTAGATGAAGTGAGGCACTAACCGACGATTATCCCCGTATGCACTGTGCAAGTGCATTCAAGGACAACCTCCGGTAGGCGTTGGACTATTGCAGGAAATGGAAACCAAGATGTTGGACTATGTATTTGGAAGGCTAAAAAACTATGGAAGGTCTATGGCCGCTGCCGCATCAATGTTTTGTATAAACACGGATTAAATGGCAGGGGGTGACTTGCACACTCAATAATGGGCCCCCGGAAACCGTCGCTGGCACATAGTGACGCAGCGACAAGGAGGCAACACTTCCTGAGGTGCTTGAGAAGTGGAGAGGTATTCCACGGCTTTCAGAACAATCCCAGAGCCCGAAAGATGGTCAAGATCCCTACGAGCACTTACTGGAATACTTCCTTTCCCCGAGCGCGTTTGCTCTTGCGAATCTCCACTCAAGCCGGCCAATAAAGGCAAGAAAGAGGTGGGAGCTCTGAACCTCTTCAGTGTTCACTCCAGCCGGCCAATAAAGGCAAGCCAGAGATGAGGAAAAAAGAATTCTCCCGGGAGATAGGGTCCGTGGCGTCGCTACCGCCCAACAGCACGCCACATGCTGCCCTGCGGGTTTTATTTTTATTATTATGCCTAAAACAGTACTTGATTGCAGATCACGGTAAGCATCAGACAGTTCTTACACAACGAGTATCGGCCCTCTTTCGTGGAGCTGACGTATAAGTTTTGTGACCTGGTGAATAAAGAGCCCTTCGTAGGAGGCGCAATCAAGAACGCCGGATTGGTGTGCCCTCTACCTCCTGTGAGTAAAACTAGTCTAACTGCGGAGCGAGCACGGCGATTGTGATAGGTTTGAGTCACGTATTTTATCACGGTTTTTGCTCCTAAACTGCGAAAAAAATATGTGCCCCAAACCTATCACAGTAGGCCGTACTCGCCCCGTTGGAGTAGTAATTCGAAATCGCCTGAAGTCACGCTGTTGTCACTTTCAACTGACAGCTGGGAAAAAACACTACAAAACAAAAGATAACGTTAATTTCGGAAGTCGGTCTCTAAAAAAGTGAAAAAAATGAATGTTTTCCAAAATTATAATATTTTTAACTAATTGTAAACAAATTTTTTGTTAAGTTGAGCGGCCTACTGAATCAGGTAACAGGCGTGCGTCGTGGTGAATTACGAGGCCAGGAATCCAACTTGTGACGCGACTTACTTTCATTTTTTTTTCAATTATTAAGTAAAATTAAATTGTCAAAAATAAACCCTAGTTCAACTGTAATATTATTATACGGGGATAGTTTAAATGTTAGAAAAAAAGAAATAATTCAATGTGTCCATTTGATGTTACATCTCAATGAGACCAACAATTGTAAATTCATTTTCTGCGCCTTGCCGTATTCACGATACTTGTCTGATGAGCAAAACAGGCACATTTATTATTTAAATATGCTAATTTATAATAGGAGTAGTTGTCACAGTGACACTATTTCATTTTTTGATTGTAATCAATTTATTACTGATTACAAACTAACGAATTATACTTTGTATTTGCCACGTAGTTGTAGGAGACAAATTGCTAATCTTTTAGCATACAATTTACACCGTAACAATGGTACCTGTAGCATACCATCGATTACTGTTAGTAGTGGTACTAACGCCACTTTTGATATGTCGTAGGATAATTTGATACTTCGAATCTTCGCGAAAATCCTAGGGGTTTTGCGAAAACGCGGATAATTAGACATAGGCGAAAAATTATCAAATCTTACTGGACAAAGTCAGGATTTTTGCGAAAATACTCGTTACTATAGTAAGATTTGATGTGCTCAACACTGATTGGCTACAATTTTGCTGGCTGACTTCTAATTGGTTCCTAGTTTGCCGATGATTAACTTCAAGTATTGTATCATAGAGTTATGAAGGTTTAGAATAGGTGAGAAAGAATGACACTATGTACATCCGTGTAGCACTTTTATTTACCACTTTATTTAAGTCCAAGTAGGTACACTATTTACGATAAAAAACAAAACACTTCTGCAATTTAACTCAGACACAAACGTAAACAAATAACGTGCGGCAACAAATGATTGACATTTAAGACGTCAACCAATCAGAGACGATCTCTTATTGAACGCGCTGACCGACCAATCAGCGTTCTTATTTCATAACAGCCAGCGTTTCGTTTCGCAATATTGCTATATTAACGAGTATTTTCGCAAAAATCCTGACTTTGTCCAGTAAGATTTGATAATTTTTCGCCTATGTCTAATTATCCGCGTTTTCGCAAAACCCCTAGGATTTTCGCGAAGATTCGAAGTATCAAATTATCCTACGACAGATACACCTAGTAATTTAAACTATTAGGTGCGACAACAGGTAAGCCGCATGTGTTGAATGTTGTACATCAAAATATGCAGGGTTTGTCTGGCAAAGAGCTAGAGTTAAGTTTATTTATTGAAAACTATGATGTTCAGGTATTATGTTTGACTGAACACTGGTTGAAGGAACATGAAGTAGTGTTTATGAATAATGATTTTTTTACTGTGCAAAGTGCATTTGTGAGGAAAAGTGCTATTCGCGGAGGATCATTAGTTTTTGTTTCGAACAAGTTGAAATGTAAATAACGGTTAGATCTAGTTAATCTTTCCATTGAGCGCATTATTGAGTTGTCTTGCGTTGAGTTGGAGCGTTATGTCATAATATGCGTTTATCGTCCCCCCTCTGGGGATTTTATTCGTTTCGAATCAGTAATGAAGGATTCACTCAATAAATTAAAATCAATTAATAAATGTATAATTTTATGTGGAGATTTCAATATTAATATTTTAGATGTTACTCCATTAAGTATTAGACTGCTGAATCTGTTTAGGTCTTTTAATTTAATAAACTTGTTACTTGAATCAACTAGGGTCACGGCTTCTTCGTCGACTTGTCTTGATAATATATTTAGTGATTGTGATGCCAAAAATAAGTTTGTTTTAAGTGACTTAACGTCTGACCACTGTGGATTATTAGCCAGCTTCCCTTTGCCACTACTTAAAAAGCCGCATAAAATATTATGCAGGCCTTATACAGCTAGTCGTTGCAATAAATTTAAAAATAAAATAGCTCATAGGATTACACCATCTTACGCGAGAATCCTAATGAAATCTATGGAGCCCTTTTTGATATTGTGCAAAAATAATACGAATCTACTTTCAAGACCAAAACTATTGATATTAATAGCACTTCCGTTAGCTTCAACCAATGGGCTACTCCAGGAATTTATAAAAGTAGAGCAAGACTATACGAGTTATATGGTTTGAAAAAATACAGATTTGATACTCCTTTTTTAGAGTATGTCAGTAATTATTCAATATTGTTTAAAAAAATCTGCGCTTTAGCTAAATGAAAATTTTTAAGCGATACCATAAAAAAATCCAATAATAAAAAAAAACCACTTGGAAAATTATTAACAATGAAACGGGTAAACCGGTTAAATAGGAAAAACAACTAGAGATTATGATTAACAACAAATTGGTTAATAAAGCTGTTGTCATAGCTGAGGCATTGAATGAGTTTTTTGCCAACATACCTATAACTACGACTTGCTCCTTAAATTCGTCCTCGTCTAAAGCTGAAAACCTTTTGCATAGTTGTGTGCCCGGATGTAGTCGCTTATTTAGTTTCGAACATGTAACACCTCGTGATGTGGTTAATATTTTATACAATACTGGGTCCATTCTTATTCTTAGTGGATATTAACGACTTACCATTCTATTTAAAGAATATCTGTGACATTGTACTATTTGCTGATGATACCTCACTTATCTTTAAAGTAGACAGGAATAGAAAAGATTTTGATGAAGTGAATAGTGCGCTCTCAATGGTTACGGATTGGTTTACCACAAATAACCTAGTTCTTAATGCTAAGAAAACAAAATGTATAAAGTTCGCTTTACCGAATGTTAGGCATCTGGGACCCAACGTCGTCTTAGATAATGAGGTGCTTGAAACTGTACACTCGGCAGTCTTTCTCATAACAGTAGACGCCAAACTTCAGTGGGGATCACATATATCAAGCCTAGCGGGAAGGCTCAGTTCGGCCGCCTACGCCGTAAGGAAAGTTAGACAGTACACGGACGTAGATACAGCTCGATTAGTCTATTTTAGTTATTTTCATAGCGTTATGTCCTACGGCATTCTGCTGTGTGGCAAAGCCGCGGACATTCAAAATATTTTTGTTCTTCAAAAACGAGCTGTTCGAGCTATATCCCAACTAGGTACTAGAGTTTCTCTGAGAGAGTTGTTTAAAGATATTGGTATTCTTACGGTGGCATCACAATTCATCTTCGCCAACATCTTATATATTAGGCAAAATATACACTTGTACACTAAAAATAGTGATATTCATAATATTAATACTAGAAGTAGGGATAAACTACGTGCTCCCTTTCACCGACTTCATAATGTTCATAATTCTTGTTGTTCATAATGTTGGTCTTGGTATTACCTTTTATAACAAGCTTCCCTCTGCTTTGCTAGATTTGCAGTTTAATGAGTTTAAAGCTAAAGTAAAATCCAACCTTTGTTCAAAGGCATACTATTCTATCAACGACTTCTTAAACGATAAGAATAATTGGTCGCTGTAATTAACTCAATGTTTATGTTCTTTCAACCAGAATCAGAATTAGCTTTCCTCATCGTTGTGTATGTAAGCGGGCACGCCCTTTATACCCGGAGGCTCTTATTTAGGTTTTAAGTTCTATTTACGATTTTATTATTTCAGCTTGAGTTTAGTTTTTTAATGTTTTGTTCGTATATTGGCGTGTGCTAGCTGACATATGACGCATAATTTGATGTATGTTTTGTTTTGTTATATACTATAAATTACTTACATAATACTGTATAGAATCAAGTTCTTCTAACTTAACAGACAGCTGTACTGCTGGGGAGTTTGTTCCGCCACTTCTTCTTCCCAGCTAAAGCACTAGGAAATGTCGAAGGGTGGGCATTTTGGGGGGACTGTCTCATGTAACTTTGACGTTCAAAAAGTGCTGACTCTCAGCCTAGTTTGAATAAATGACTTTTCATTTTGATTTTTCAAAATGCGCTCGTGGTTTCATGAGTATGTTACAATATTCATGATGTCTTCCTCTCCATCCTCAGGGTTATCACGGTATAGCAAACATCACAGCCCCAACAGAGCACTTTCCCAGCGTGTTTCCTTTTGAGAAGGGTCGCATCGAGATCGCACTGAGCATCACTGCCACAAAGGAAGTAATCATGCAGCTTACCATAGTGGCTACGTTCAAGCAGAAGCCTTAGAAAGAAATGAGCAAATATACAGGGTCACTTGTACTCAACCTCGTAAATGCCTTAACACCTTAATGTTAAATGTTACTCGCACATTTCAATTAGAGTTTTCAGGAATTCTCGCCACCAGTTGGCTCCACTTTGACAAGGGGTCGAAAATGTATATAAAATATAATTATGATGACGATCAGCATTGGTTTCATTCATCATTCAGTCGCGAAAATATAGGTCGTTTTGAGGTCTAAGAATCGGCATTTCCATCCAACGTGGCAACGCTGCGCTGCGAGCCTTTTAGGTACTTATCCCATTGAAAGCAATGCGGACGAATTGTTTCATGCCCAATGAGTTCTATCTTTTTTTTAAACTTGTACAAAATATATATGTATTTATGATTTCTTAATAAGCATGTAAATAAACGTTAATTAGATGTCAATTTCCAACCACATTCTTAATCGAAGGTCAGCAAATAATGTGCCCACTCCTGGGGCACAGGCCTCCTCTGTGAGAGGGAGTGGGTTGGCATGTCATATGTTTTTGGATTTATGGTTTTATAAGACATGTCGATTTCCTCACGATGTTTTCCTTCAGAGTTTCGACAGCAGTGGTGATGGAATAAAATATACATAGGCAAAGTGAAGCGCCTTCGTGGATAAATAATAAATGATTTTATTTCTGTTAGTAGGTTTGTACAAACACTTTTACATGTCAATGATATTTTTTTTAAATAGATGAGTTCGGCGTTTCCTCACTGACTACTCTGCGAAGAAAGGCCGAAACAAACTCAGAGGTCACAGTATCTTTTAAAGTCCAGACATGATCTTGGTCACATCATGTGAAGACCATGTACATTGGTGACTGAAATGGTCTTTTGAGGAAAGAACCATACAGATTAAGTGGACCTGTTCAGTCAGTGCAAGCATTTGTCACTAATCGTTTAGCTCAACTCGGAACATAAGGAGCCCAACGCTTTGACGAACAATGCCAAAGAAAGGACACTTGGGTAGACCACATAAATTACTCAAACTGCCTGAACATGGTTACTGAGAAAGAAAGAAAACAAAATTAAAAAAGACCCACATAGTCTTCACATTCACAATAATTAAAACAATATGATACTATACAAACTAAATATTCATGCCATTGTATATATAAAAATTATCAATGTCAATGTGTATTCAAAAAAAAAAAGAAACGGATATAATTTTGTTGGTCAGATCATTTGATGAACTTGTAGATCGGTGTCTGAAATGGTCTTTCGAGGAAAGAACCACACACATTTGAGTGGACCTGTCCAGTCAGTGCACGCATTTGTCAATTATCGTACAACTTAACTCGGACCTTAAGAAGCTCAACGATTCGACGAATAATACCAAAGAAAGGACATTTGGGTAGGCCGCACAAACTACTCAAACTGCCAGACCATAATCAAAAGTGAGACAATGACCCACATAGTCCTCAAATTCTCAATAATCAAAGTAATATTCATACAATTAATATTCATGTCATGTGAAATAAAATAAAAAAAGAGTAAAAAATAGCAAAATAGTAATAATAAAAAAAACAACATTCAGTGTAGATTTATTGGAGTAGCTCAATCCCAGGCCGTTTTATCCTCAATATAGTCTTTAACAGTATAATAGGCTTTCTGACATAATTTACGCTTTATAAAAGATTTGAATTTATTTAGGCTTAGTTCTTAAATGAGGCTAGGAAGTTTATTATAAAAACGAATACATTGGCATTTAAACGAGCCACCTTCATATTTTCTTGAGCCTAGTTGTAGGAACAACAAATTTTTGTTTGTTTCTAGTATTTACATTATGGATATCACTGTATCTTTTAAAGAGATTAATATTTTTATGTGCATACAGCAGATTTTCATAAATATACTGAGAAGGCACAGTCATTATATTAATCTCTATAGATTTGTCTCTGAGGGAGTATCTGGGACTTAATTTATAAATCGACCGAATTGCCCTTTTTTGTAAAACAAAAATTGTCTGAATATCGGCGGCATTTCCCCACAGCAGAATACCGTACGACATTACGCTATGAAAATAACTAAAGTAAACTAAACGGGCTGTCTCTAAATCAGTTAAATCACGAATTTTTCTAACAGCGTATTCTGCAGAGTTAAGCTTTTTTGACAATTTATCTATATGGGGGCTCCATTGAAGCTTGGCATTCAGAGTTATGCCTAAGAATGCTGTTGTATTCAACTCTTCTGTAGGTTTCAACTCTTCACCCTTTATGAGGACACTAGTTTCTACTTCTCTAACATGAGGTATCGTAAACTTAATACATTTAGTTTTTTTCTTGTTAAGAAGTAGGTTATTAACATTAAACCAGTTAACTACATTAGCAAAAGCTTTATTTTACATTGTCAGTAACCAGCTGACGTTTGAGTTTGAATAAAAGTGAAGTGTCTTCTGCAAACAACCATATATCATATTTATCCTTTATGAGGTAAGGCAAGTCATTTATATAAATAAGAAATAAAAATGGGCCCTCAATTGAGGCCTGGGGAACCTCCATTCTTACTATAGATCCAGGTGATCTTTTTCCGTTGACGTCAACTCTGAATCCTATCACTTAGGTATGAAGTAAGAAGATCCAGAGAGGCGTTCCGGATTCCGTAGTGGTGAAGTTTCCTGATCAATGTTTCATAAAGAACACAATCGAATGCCTTGGACAAATCGCTAAAAATACCCAAAGCATCGCATTTGTCCTCTCATGCATTATATACATGACCTAAAAGTTCAACATCGGTAGTCGAAAGACCCTTTGTAAAACCAAACTGTTTGTTGTGTAATAAATTATGTTTATAAAAAAAATCGTTGCAATTGATTTAGAATAAGTTTTTCGAAAATTTTACTGAAGGTAGGTAGCACTGAAATTGGTCTATAGCTAGTAGGGTGTGATGTACTACCCGATTTAAACAACGGTATTATTTTACTGTTTTTTATAAGATCAGGAAACTAACCGCAGTCAATACAATTATTAAAAATAACAGCTAAAGTTGGTGCTACAATGTTTATGATCGCCTTAGCAGTATCCACAGAGTTACCCATAAATCGGCGGTCTTTTTAACATTCAAAGAGTGAAAAGTTTTAATGATATCGTTACAGGTTACATATTGCACTAACAGGAACGTTTTCTTTAAGTAAAGACTCTGCAGCAGTGGGTGATGAGTTCAAAGATTTGGTAGTAGATACTGGAATCTCTGCAAAGAAATTTTCAAAGGCAGCGGCGACTTGAGAATCTGATTTAATTATATTGTCATCAATAGCAAGACTGTAGTCACTACTTCGGTTGCATGACCTTCCTGTTTCGCTATTAATGAAAAGTCCAAGTCGTTTTAATTACATTACTGCTATTTTTAATTTTTGAATTCAAATAACGTGACTTCAGTGACTTGGCTATGCTACAAACTTTTTAAAATAATTTAGAATAATTTTTAACATACAAATTAAATTCAGCAGTATTTATACAAGTCCGTTCATCATATAATTCATAAAGTTGTTTTCTACTTTTATGGATACCAATGTTGGCCCAATCACTAAAAGAAGTGTTATTACTAACCGAAAAAGTCAATGGAATGAATATGTTATCAAAATGTGTGTATTTAAAAAGTGGGTTCGAACTCACGACCTACTTCTCGCAAGTCGGGGCTGATACCACTGGGCACCCACTGCTCTCGTTGAAGATGAACAAGAATCAATTAATCAAAGCCCAACTTCTCAATCGGAATGGACGAGCCTAGGACACATTTTATGTCTAATTACCAGAGGTCGGAGTAGGTAGATTGAAATGGGATCAATGAACTGGCACGTATATATTAGTATGGATATGCCTCCGGGATTCAGGGATTTTGTAATTAATTTCAAATGTAGTTATGTGTAGAATAAAGAATACATCAATATGAATAAGAAATGTATAACCTTTTTGCTGTCTTTTTAATAATATATAGGTGATCGGCCTTCTACAGTAAGAAAAAAACAATTTTAAATGTTTATCTATCGCATTCATATAAATGTCTAATGTAGTACCTACTTTAAAAATCCTTACTTTCACAATATTTGATTCAATCCCGTATGTACCAAAATGAAATTCCGGAAAAAAGGCTTATCCATGTTGTGATTTCTATGACTATTCATGAGGCGAGTACGTAAAATCAATCTACCTACTCCGACCTCTGTTAATTACGCAGCATCATAACATACGTCTGTATTCCCCGTGTAGATATACCTACCTATAGTACACCCACAACCCGCCAGTTACGTTTAAGTCCCATGTAATAGGGGGCGAGCCTATTGCCATCATCTGCACAAATATGGACTCCAAGCTGTTACTGAGAAAGTCCAGATGGAAACAAACATCAATCTCAGCAAAAAAACATCGATCTCAGCACTAGTGCTTGTGAGCACAACCAACGAGGCTGTCTCAGTATTTAGAAGTATAAATTACTAACATGGTTGTCCGTGTGGTGTCTAACGTAAAGAATAGCACCACCCCTTTTTTCCCGTGGGAGTCCTAAAAGGCGAATAAGGGACTTACGAAAGAATGGACAGCAGCGGTCTTTATGCATTTTACCACCATACTGCGATCGCCAACCCGCCTGCCAAGCGTGGCGATTATGACAAGGCCTGCCAAATTGGGGGGGGGGGGGGAGGGAATAACAAATTAATTATATGTTAATATGTTAATTATCAGGCTGACCTTGTGAAGTGCAGGTTAACCTAGCGAACCTGCCAAGAAACGTCACACAAACTAAATGGTCACCCATCTCCAAAGGCTGACTTTGAGAAGTGTAGCTTAACCTAGCAAACCTGCGACACAAGGCAAAACAAAAAAATATTTTGTAAAGATAATATTTATAAAGCATACTTTACGAAAGGAAATAAATATGGTATAATCAAAAATAACATATTAATTATGTTTATATGTTAATTATCAAATCAAAAAAAATCGCATCGATATTGGAACTTTGTTGCCTAAGTCCACTAATGTTCAGTATGGGCCCACTGTACGTCGCCACGCTCGCCACGCCAAAATTTATCATAGCCCAACTTCTCAATCGGAATCAAACAGTTTTGATGTTCACATCGAAACAGATCAACTTAGTGCAACATGGCAACTTTTAACGTTCGACGTTGTTCGGCCATACCTCAAAAAAAAAAAAAAAAAAACAATATGTCATCTATTCAAAATAAATAGGGTTAGAATCGACACCTTTCGAACGTTAGAATTACATAAGATAGTCTCCCAAAACCTCCGCCCTTCACTACTTCTTAATGCGTTAGCTTGGAAGAAGAAGTGGCGATGGCGCCACAAATACCCCAGCAGCCCACTGACGTTTGATCATTCATTACTGGCATTAATCGATTTCAATCGTGACGGTGTCATCCAGGAATATGCATGAGGAATTAATTTTACTGAATTCATTCTGCGACGAGTAGGTACTTTTTAACTTATAATATTTTAAAACATTCTCGCTGTTCCTCGTTGGTCTTGTAGTCGCAAGCGCTACTGCCGAGCATTAAGTACTGGGTTTGATTCCTGATCCTGGGTCGGGCTGGGTATTATCGGGTTCTGCCGTCTGGAATTTGTCAGCAGCAGCTCGTTGTTGTTCTGGATTTGTGCCATATTGATAGCAATAGGCTCGCCCCCTATTATATGGGACTCAAAAAATTTACGGTTATACTAAAGCACACCTCTGCCTAACCTTGAGTAAATACAGGTGTGATGTTATGTTCAGAATAATTCAGAGATTTTTAACAACGGGAAGTCAGATAAACGTTTTTGTTTCCAATCAATTTACTACTTTTGGTAAAGTGGACAATTTATATTAACTACCAAATTTTGTAACAATGAATGATTTTTCATAAATAGTAGGTATGTACTATGCTGCTTACAATTACTATTTAATGTATTATTAATCAGTATATATAATCTTATCTGTACTAAAAATGCATATATGTATTTACAGAAAACGTTTTAAAATAAATGTTTTACAGTAGGTTCACAAACATTAATTTTCCTTTTCGTATTCAGCCAGGTGACACAAATAATATAGAAATGGTCAAGTTTCACATAAATTGCATGTTATTTTCTATTTTGAGTTGGATCATTGTCGTTGAAGTAAGTGTATTTTTTTAATTTAAACAGTTAGTACCTAAGGTATATCAACCAATTACGAGGTTGTTTAATGTAATGTAAGTAGGTACTTCTGCAAAAACCGGGAATTCTTATTATTTTATTTTCTTGATCTAAAAAAACTTCCATTCTTAGATCAAGAAAATAAAATAATAATAATAAAATCAATCGGAGCTGGGAATATTCCAGGGCGTATGATTTCACTTTGGTGTTGCTTAGCCTTGAATCCTCTAAGCACACTGCTGGAGGATTCAGGTCTAGGCTATCGATTGAGAAGAAGTGGTCAGGTGATATCACACAACTCCTTTACATGGATAACCTGAAACTCTTTGCCCCCAAAAAGTTGCGACTGATGGAGCTACTGAAGGTATCAGAAACCTTCAGCAGCGCCATCACGATGGAATTTGGTGTGGACAATTGTGTAGTCATCAAAGCGAGGGGGGATTATGGAATCCGCAGGAACCCAACTTACGGATTCTATACACCTTAGATCCCTCTCCTCAACCGAAACCTACAAATATTTGGGTATGTCGGAAGCATTAGCCACGCCACCACGCAGCGGAACACGACGCCGCCGTCAACATTACGTGTTTAGTGATATGTTTTATAGAATATGTATAAGTTTATAGTTATTGTTTTATATTATTTATGTATTGTGTTTTTTTGGGCCTTAGTTGCCTGAAATAAAGGATTGTATTGTATTGTTGTATTAGGCATCAATGTTGCCGACATGAAACAATCGTTGAAGAATTGCTTCTTTGGCCGCCTGAATAAAGTTTTAAATAGTTTTTTATCAGGCGCAAACAAGGTGTGTGCTTTCAACGGTTGGGTCATGCCGGTATTGAGGTATTCCTTCGGCATACTCAAATATACTCAGACGGAATTTGACGCTTTGGATAGGAAGGTCCGTACATTGCTGACGGCAAATCGGATGCATCAGCCACGGTCATCAGTGATGAGACTGTACATCCTGCGGAAGTGTGGGGGTCGAGGTTTCTTAAATGCTAAAACTCTCCACAACCGTGAACCACAGTCTCAGGGAGTATTTCCGTCAAACTGACGTGGGGCTGCATCGAGATGATGTCGCGGTGGACAAAGGCCTCACCCCGCTCTCCTTGGCGAAAGAGAACTGGCGCAAACCTGCAATATTTGATACTAACGATCGTAAGGAAGTATGGCAAAGCATAGAGCTTCACGGACGCTTTTTTCGAGCTCTTAATGGGCCAAATGTGGACTTTTTGGCATCAGTATACCGTTTGCGTTTTCGTGACTTCTTCGGGAAAACCAAAGGTTTGTTTGTGCGATTATGGATGAAGTTATCATGACGAATAATTTTATTATCGGAAATACATTGTTACGGGTGGTGCGGTTGACATCTGTCGGGCATGCCACCGTCCCAGTGAATCAATCCGATATATTGTTTCCGATTGTTCTTGTTCTTGCTAACGCTGAGTAAGTACTTACACAGACACAACCTAGTAACAAAGATCATCCACCAGCAACTTGCTTTGAAGTACAACCTTGTGGAATTTGAAATACCATACTACAGGTATGTGCCCGACCCAGTTCTCGAGAATGATCACGCCACATTGTACTGGGATCGGTCCATCATAACTGATAGGACTATTATATCCAATAAGCCTGATGTTGTGGTGATAGATCGACGATAGCGTCGTATAATTATTGCTGATATCGCTGTCCCTCATGACGAGAATCTCGTGAAAGCTGACCAAGATAAAAAATCACATATTTTAACTTAGCACACGAGGTTGTCGACATGTGGGACATGAACTATACAATCATTGTACCGATAATCGTTACAGTAAATGGCCTAATAGCGAAGAGCCTCGACCAGTACCTCAGGAGGCTCTCTATCTCATTACACGGCTGGGTCAAGGGCTTGATTCAGAAAGCAGTACCTACTCCTGGATACGGCACGCATAGTCAGGAGGTTCCCCTCTCTAGCTAGAGCCTTGACCACCGGCAGCTTAGACCCTGCTCCCGATGCCGTTAGACTACTATTTTTTAAATATTTTCGTATGGATTTTGTAAAATATTGAAAAATGTGCTTAAAATGTGAAAAAAAACAATAAACGAAAAAATCAACCGAACAATTAAATTATGGAGATTTAACTACTTTGTAGAAATGACAAGGGAGAATATTTTTTGAATATACCATTATACTAACTTATTTAATATTTCTTCTTCCTACTTTTATTTAAAAGACGGGGTTGTTTTATTCACGCGTATATATGAATCTTTGTATGAGGGATTCTTAGTACCCTCGAAGAGTCCTAACAACTGTACACGTAGGTATAGTTTCCAATCCTTATGGTAGGTACCTATCGACTCGTCCCATAAACGAAAAATTGTTTTAAAAACCCCGCAATATTCTTGAATAACATACCCATCGACACCCCCACACCATGGGGTAGATAAGAAAAGAAAAACAACATCACCACTTAACGTCTAGGGTCACTACCTTCCCTAAACAAAAAATATTTTCTAGTTTTTATTTTACCACTTTCATCGTGACTTATACAGCTTTCTATAATACTAAGAGTCTCTGAGATAAGCTGGGGACCCTTATTGTTTCACCATGTCGGTCCGTCCGTCTGGACCGACCGACATGACATGGTGAAACAATAAGGGTTCCTTATTGACCACGGAACCATAAAAAAACCCCTGCAACTGAAAAGTTCAAAAGAAGCTCAGTTTACACGTAGTCTGAAGTTGGTGAAATTAATTGAACTAAAACAACTGCAACGAACTGCATCAGTCTGCTTGAAGAGTGAGCTTGTTTTCAAAAAACCCGCGTGCTTTCGCTTCATTCTTTGGTATCGCATTAGTCCACGGACTATAAGTACTTACTGATTGGTCCGACTAGTTTCTCACTTGAATGGAGTACATAGTAGGTACCACCTACTCATAACCCAATCTCACAGCGAGGTCGCAAGTAAAATAAAGATAAAATGTGACGAAGATATTCGTTCGAGCTGGAAACTAATGGGGAAACCCTTTCACTCAATTTCAGTGCATGGAGGTGATTCCGGAGAGGGCAGATTTGACTTATTTAAACCCAAAATATATGTACACGAATGGGACGGTAAACGTGCGGCGGTACAGCAGGAGGTCAAAGTACTTCATCAATATATTGTCCGCCACTAAACAGACCTGGACGAACAATATTACGGTTAGATTTTAAAACTGTTGTTATTAATTGAGTAATACAATCCGAGTTGGTCATTCATATCCACGTTCCTACGGCCCGCTTTCTCACA